>CM062815.1:25951639-28627472 GCA_031772625.1 Pinus tabuliformis
TTGAAATAGGGCCTTATATGTTTGAATTTCATCTTCCGTACAAGAGGCACCTATATGAATGTTTTCAACAATTCTAGGCTTAACCGAAATATCAATAGGAATAGTTCAAGAAATGTTTCCGAAATTTAACTTAGAATTAGGATTTTTCATGGGATTCTGAGGTTCCTTGACATATTCAGTCATAAAAATAGATGGAAAATCATTTTCAAAGCGATCAATCTCAGGTAAAAACGAAGATCTATGATGAAGATCTTCCCATGGTAAATCATCGACACATAGGACTTCACGAATTTGCTCATCAGTGTGGACAAGTTCGGAAAACATTGTTGAGTCTGAGTTTGATATTGAAAGTGATTCTTCATGGACCACATTCATTAAGTCAATTTTGGTTGAAGAAGGGTCAGAAAATGACTGCACGGCCTGATACGCAATTTCATATGGACTCAAAGGCATAACATCACCAAATGAATCTATCTCAGATTCGGAAGGTACAATCTGAGGATCATCATAAACAATAGTGTCTAACGAAATCATATGAATGGTTGCAGTAGAAGATGATGTGTTGATAGGAGGAAAAGGAAAAGTTCCTAGTAAACCAGAATCTTTAACTAGTCCTACTCCAACATCCTTATACGGGATAGTTGTTTTGCCGACATGCTGAATACTTTTAGAAGAGGCTGGGTCAGATGAAAAGTAAGTCAGCTAGTCTATAGTTATGATCTTTCCATTATGAGGGAACTTTATAAGCCGAAAGACCGATGAAACGACAACTGTCATAACGTAAGACCAACTACGACCCAAGAGAAGGTTGTAATCTAGAGGGGCATCAACCACCTCCACATCTAGATTAATAGTTTTTCCTTCAACCCCTATAGGTAAACCTTGTATAATGCCAAAAGGATGAAACCCACGGCCATCAAAGGCCTTTAGAATCGTTGGGGATTGATCTAGCATAGGAGAACCAAGCGATCTCCAACACTGTATCAACATAATACACGTTGAGGCTCCGTCATCAATCACAGTACTATAACAAGGTCTGTTTTTGACTAACACTGGGATCTGGAAAGCCATTTGATGAGGTAAGCACGGTGTACTATTTTCTAGATCGAAAATTATAAGGTTCGAGTCCTGAACGTCAACAGCTCCTATAGCTGACAATAGGAATTTACGTTGTGCTGGACATGATTGCAGCACTTCCAAAGCCGACATTGCTGAAGGTGAAATAGTCAAATCTTCAACAATGTTATAGTTCTGAGCTACTCTCGCATGTGGATTGAAAGCTAACTTTCAAATTATACCCTTGGTGGGTGGTTTGACTACTAAGCCTGGGTTAGGTTTCTCGATCTATAGTGGATCGGAACCGGGAGTTCAAGTTGATGGGTTTGAATGAGAAGATTCTGCTTCCTTACCATCAACAGGACTTTTACTTCCATAATCATGCGATCAAGTCGCAATCCTAACATGGGACATCATCATTATGGATTCTTTAGAGGCATTTGAGGAAGAACCTATCATCTTACTGTCTTGACCAAGAAAAGGATCCTTCAAAACAGCAGGCATTTGGGAACCTTTGACGATTTTTGCAACCTCTGCACGATGGGGGCAGTGTCTTGTAAAATGCTCTTCATCACAAATGAGACAAGTATAATGAGGTTTATGTTTCTCATCAGTTGATTCCGTTTTTTCTGGTTTCTCTTTCGATTTTTTATCTGTTTTATTTTTCTTCTTCCCTTTCTTCTTACCGCCAGATTTTGATTTGGCTATAGATGACTCTACAACATGAATATCGGCGGAAATTTTCGCGGAAAAAACTCCTGTCGGGGAATCTGGTAAAGTTATGATAGGAGAAGAATTCTTAGAAGATTTCTTCTTACTTTTGGTATTGACCATACCAATCATACTATCAGTGGCATGACACCCTGAAGGAGATGCAGTTATTTGATTTTGTTTAGGAAGGTCGGGGATTTTCTCGTGTAACGTATCTGACTATGTATAAACTAAGTCAAGGTACTGAGCTTGAGCAATTACTTGCTCCTCAGTAACGACTCCTGCCTTAGCTACATCCTCAGTGATCTTCGGTAATAAATATTTTACAAACCATTCAGCTAAGATCTGATCCGGAATAAAGACCTTCACTAAACGCCGTTGACGTCTCCATTCATGAATGTGATCTGAAATGTAAGTGGACGTTGACTGCTTTAGTGAAGTTAATAGCTCCGTGCCATTGTCATATCTGACTGGTAACTGAAAATGAGTTAAAAATGAAGTAGCTAGCTGACTAAAGTTATAAAAAGTGGCTCACGGTAACTCAATGTACCACTTGGCCGCAAGACCAATTAGAGTGCACTGGAAAAGCCTTAAACGGATTGAATCATCTGAAATGGAGTTAGACGCACACCAGAGGTGATAAGTCGTCACATGGTTCGACGGGTCCTCTCCTGATTTTCCTTCAAACTTAGGAATATCACTAGGCAAATTATTCAGAGTTGGCGGCCAAAACGGAAGATAATTAATTGGATCGTTTGTAAGGCGTGACAAGTCAGGCAAGTCCAAAGTTGCAATAAATGGTAACTGACGATTAGGGTCCCTGAAACCCTGGGTCATGAGACCAGCCCCAGGAGGAGGATATCCAGGATAACTAGGAATTGGAATTGCATTTGGGATATTATATCCTCCTGGAAAACCAGGATTAACCGGACCGTACTGGGGTTGTTGATGTTGTTGATATGTATATCTAGGGAATGGTAGATACTGATAAACTGGCTGCTGCACAGCAGGACCGAATTGGTACTGTCCCTGGTATGGTTGATAAGTAAATTGAGGTTGACATGTGACAACCGTACTTGAACCAGGTTGTTCTATAGGCATTTGAACCAAAGTCTGAATTATGGATCTAGACTGAGGTAAAGATGTCTGAGGAGTTGATACAGGAATAGTAGAAACCAAAGCTGTCGATACTCCAGAAGTAGGTGGGGTGGATTGAACAGATGTTGCAGCAGTTGCAGCAACCATTTGAGGCAGAGTACAAGGTGTACTAGGCCCAGACTGAGAAACTACAGAAGGTGCAGAAGTTTGAATAGTAGACTGGACAGGTTGCTGGGGTGAACTAGAAACCAAGGGTTGTCCAGATTGAAATGACAACTGCACATTCGGTTGCAAGATCTGTTGAGATTGAGATGGATCCCACACTAAATTCATTCTGGGGTACAGACCCATAACAGGTTGAGAATATTGAGGACCATAACTGGGTTGAGGGTAGGGTTGATAATTAAAAGGTACATTTCCAGCTCCTTGGACAAATGATTCACTGGAAGGTGGTTGGAATCCTTGGGTTGGGTACTGACCTTGAGGTTGATAACCTTGAGGCATGTACTGATACTGAGGTTGACCTTGAGGTACATATTGATACTGGGGTTGACCTTGAGGTACATACTGAGCCTGGGGTTGACCTTGACGAACGTACTGTCCCGTAGGTATGTACTGTCCTTGAGGTTGCCCCCCAGGTGGAAATTGAGGACTTTGAGGCTGCCCCCCAGGTGGTAATTGGCCACCTTGAGGTTGCGGATTAGGAATAGTACCTGACATCATAAGAATATATTCTACACTCAACGGCTTAGTTCCGTTATTACCAGTTAATAACCCTTGTTCAATAGGTTGAGGAGATGCTCCCGAAAAAGTACCAGTAAGTGACTGATACCCAGAGGGAACAGAACGACCGCCGTATAAAAAGGTTTCTAGAGATTGAGAAAACATGGACAACTGTCTTGACATATTTAATGGAGGATAATAACCCCTAGGTGTTGGGTGAAAAGGAATGCGAGGTTGTGAAAAACTTAGTCCCGGGTTTTCCAAAAAATTGGTCAATGAAAGATACCAAGCGTTGCTCCTAGGTTGACTGTAAAAGATTGATTCAGGCTCCCTAAGTTCTATAGTTGGTTGATTTTTAGGGACAGGGATACCTTCTTCCGGAGTAGCAAGTTCTTCAATAGCTATAAGTCCATAAGGAAGATTTTGGGTAATTACTCTTTCTACCCTGGGTGAACCAGGACCACTAGAAGTTGGAGAGGAAAATCCTGATGTTGGAGTAGCAGCAAATTCAGTTTCAGGTTTAGATATTTCAGGTTCCTCACCTAAATCACTAGTAGATGAAAAACTACCAATAATTTCGAAAAATGAATTAGATTGCGGATTATAATATGTTACTAAATCTTGATAATTAGGATGTACAACCAATGAAGACTCTCCTTCTTCAGGTGACCCAACTCAATTGTCTCTAGGAGTTACAAGGGCTCGTAGCCCTTCAAGCTGGCTCGGTGAAAACTCAGGAGGTTGGCCCCGAAGTCTATGGGACTTCCTTGGTAATTCAGCCACGATTAAATATTTTAACTACTTCACACGCAAACAAAAAAAAATCTCAATGAAAACCACCTAAAGCCTCTAAAGAACCAAACAATTTTGAATCACACGCCTAAAGAATCTAGGAGATCAAACCACACACAAACAGTAACTTTCCGTACTGAAAACACTAGTTGGTGATGAAATCCAACGTCGCAGAGTTCAATACAGAAATGGCGGCTGGAACAGTTACCCCGGCAACCTGCTTAATGTATAGACTGGCACAAGTTTCTCCACTAAACCATCTCGAGTGAAGAGAACCCCCCAGAAAATCCAAGTGAGTCTAGCCGACGTCTGCTCCAGGTATAGTGGGATCTTCCCTCCACCGTCACCTTAGGAAAGAATCCTATAGAATATGGTCCCTATGGTTACCAATGGAAACAAATATACCTGGGGGAAGAGTCTACGATCTGATACATACGCAGGGGCAGAGTAACAAGCTCAATCCCCTTGAAGGCTCCTTGACATAATCCAAGGTTTACCAACAAGTGACCCCAGGCTCCTCGACAATGGTTAATACAAGGTTTACCGTTTTTAATACGTGAATATCTTCTATTGTTCCCAATGAGGAAAGATTGATTCCCACAATGGTTTAGATATGATCTCGTGCTTCTCCTTAAGAGGAGCTTTCCCAGAGCATAGATGTAACAATTGGATTTTATCTCCTACTGCAAGATACAGCTACTTGTTTGTTTTACTATCTTGGAGAGTTAATTACTCCCTACTCCAAGATACTAGCCTAAGCTATGTTGGTGATATAGAACCCTAGAAATAAAAAGATTACTAGATAGATTTTACTTTAAGCGTTATTTTTATTGGTTTTTCCTTAAGTCAAGAGGTGCGGAGATGAAACTTATGGTATGAAGACTCGACTCCAAATCACTAAAAAATGCACTTAAGATGATAAGCAATCTTTTCCCTTCAATGAATTTCTAGCTAGGAAAGAGATGAGAATGCAAATGCTTGTAAAAACAAATCTTTCCTTAACAAACAAATCAAAGAAAGAGCTTTTTGTCTTTTCCAATACACTAAAAAACAAGACAACTAGTTATGCT
This sequence comes from Pinus tabuliformis, assembly GCA_031772625.1. Lineage (NCBI taxonomy): Eukaryota > Viridiplantae > Streptophyta > Pinopsida > Pinales > Pinaceae > Pinus > Pinus tabuliformis. The sequence continues at coordinate 25,957,090 of CM062815.1, forward strand.
GACAAAAATTTCCCTTTTCTTTCAAACACTCAAATACTACAAAAACAAACTTTTTCAAAAGAGATTCTTATTATTCTTATAAAACACTCAAAACTATGGAAAAATCTAATCTTGAGATCTATAAATTCCAAAAACTATTTGAAGTAAAAGCTTACAAGATTTCTTTTGAAGGATGTTTTACTTAGCTATAAGCAAACTAAGGACTAATTTGTCCAGAATCACAAATCAGTCAAGAAACAACCAATTTTTTTTTTCTTTTCTAAAAATGAAATCCAAAACTTTTAATCATAAGTCCTTTCGAAGTTTCGCAAAGAGAAAAACCAAGATGGATTCCTCAACAAAGGTAGATTTTGCAAACGGTCAGACTCATAAGAAGGCCAGTAAGAACCAAGGTGATTTGAGGCTTCTAAGGCTTCTAAGCTCTGAGCTACTACAAGATCAAAATGAAAATCAAGCCCGGTAACCAAAACTTCTAGGAATTTCACCTAAAACCCTAATGCCAATGGAATTAACCTAAAAAAGGTTTCTGAAAAGTCACGTGTAGATCTGGGCAGAGGATAAAAACACCTAAACAAATCCTAAGCTGACTGAAAGAGAAAATATTAAGTTTTTCAAAGTTTTGACAGGGTCCACAGGCCCGTAGTTCACACAGGTGGGGGACCACTCTGTGTGTAAAGAAAAAGTGTGAATAGGTCCGCACTGTGTTACGAGCAGAGGGTGCGGTCCTCTCCCAAAGTATTAAAAACAAAAAATAATTCAAGATCTACTAAACCTACCCAATTCCACACACAACAAGCCAAAAATAGAAACAAAAGCACAGTTTCTAAAGTCAAAGTAAAAGAAAATAAAAAAATTAAGTCCCCACTGGAGTAACCATTTTGTCAAATGGATGAGTCGTTCTTGCTGACAAGACCGACCTCCCTAGTATCTAATGATATCTAGCGACAAACAAACCAATCAAATTCTATCTTTCTCTAAATATGCAATTTATAAATAAAGGCAAAAAAGTGTTTTAGGCCTACCTTGGGTCCAATGCAAGTTTGTGGAAGCCACGCTCCGTTGATCCAAATGAGCTCCCTTGTAGAGAATCTGCAAACAAAAACAAGCACACAAATTAAATAGCACCTGAAAAGCCAATATAATAAAGCATACTTATCATGACGATCAAGGAATTCATGAAACAAATCACATAAGACAATTTGTTGAGAAAAATGAATCTGATCGTATTAACTTAAATCAAAGAAGAACTTTACAACCTATGCCTTGATGCTGTACAAGCTCCTCCCAGGGTCCATCAAGAAGTCTCCTCTACTTTGACAAGTTTCACTCTCTTCCCAATGAAGCCAAAAGATATGTGATCTCTCCTCTCAAGCTTAACTAGGAAGTCTCAATTCCAACAACATTTACCCTAAAAAATGTTCAGCTTCTAACCCCTCTAGCAACTAGCCCAATGCCTTAATTTATAGTGCAATGGAGGGAAGTTACTAGGTCCTCGTTCAAAGGGATAAAGCCCTCCTTCAAAGGGATAAGCTCCTCTCATCAAGGGATTAGCTCCTTCACTTTTGGGATGCATGAACCACCTAGGAGCGGACCATCCACATCAAGATTCCTTCTAGAATCATCTAGAATTAACCCAAAGTGAGTTTTTAAGAATAAACTTGCACCTTTTTGACTTTCACAGGGGTCCGCACCCACTCCTTTAGAGACAGAGTGGGCAGGTCTGCAGGTAACATGTAAAGGGGGTGTGGGACTGCGGGCAACAGTGAGAGAAAATGCGGAACCAGAGCTTTATTGATTTTTAAGGTCTTTCTCTCATTTTCAAAGCTTGACATGAAGAGCTGAGGTTTGACACTTGCTTAGGAGGACAATATGAATGATGATAGACCCATACTGACTGAAAATAGTCATGGTGAAAATATTTTGTGTAACATACCTCCTTATCGACCTCCAATGCCTTTTGATACTCAATTTCCATTCTTGGCCACACTAGAGTTACTAGATGTGTCTCGTCCTATGAATGATCCAATTCTTCATTCACCATACTGGCCTTTGGTTCCAACCAAGATCCTAAGCGATTTTCCTAAGTTCGATGGGAAAGCAAAAGAAGATCCTCAAGCCCAAGTGACGGCATATCACCTCTTGTGGTCTTCAAATTCTTACATTGACGATTCTATTCATCTTTGTCTTTTCCAAAAAACCCTCACAGGTTCTGCAGCCAAGTGATACATCGTGCTTCCTTGAAGTACTTACCATGACTTTAACTCTTTAGCCATGGCTTTCCTCACACATTTCCATTTGCCGATTCACTATGAAAATGGCACCTATTTTCTCACATTACTTAAGAAAGATACTACAACACACATCTCTGATCACATCCATGAATGGAGACATAGATGTTTCCTGATCAAATTCACAATTGTTGATCAATTGTTCAAAGAATGGTTCACTAAGTCATTCGTGGCTCCAATTGCTCGCGATATAGCTATGGGTGGGTGCGTCACTGAAGAAAAAGCCATTTATCGTGCCCAATACTTAGATCTATTTTACTCTCAGTCTAACACTTTATATGAGTTGTTACCTGATTCTCCGCGGCCATCATCTGATCCCATGACATCGAAGTTGCAGGCTACAACCCCTGTTGATGGATTCATTGGTTCAACGTCCTAGACCCCTACTAAATCTTCTTCAAAATAGAAGATAGTCTCAAACACTGTTTCCAATAGTTCCTATGAGAATCCACCTAGCCATGGTAAAACCTTAGAGGTCCACATTGTCCAGTCTATCACAGTGGAAAAATTATCGAAAGGTATGAAGAAAGGCAAAGGCAAGGGTAAATCCAGTGCCCAAAAATGGGGTCCTCCTAAGTATTATTCTGGTGATTCCTCATAATGGAAACCCAAGTATCCATGCCTCATTTGCAAGGAGGATCACTATACCAAGGATTGTCCCCGATGATAGGAAGTTAGTCATTTTCTCAAAGGGAGCCCAACTGTCCGAAAAGAGCCATTTCCATCTCAGTAGACCCAAATGGTAGACCAACCTCAATCACCTGCTTCCTCTGGATCTCAAGTGTTCATGAGGAGTATGCCTATTAATGTGGCTACTAGATCAAAATATTACCAAACTCCTGCTCCGATAGCCGAGAAAGAGAATGAGGCCACCCCTTCTTCTTCTTCCCCGAGTTCTAGCCCTCTTCATATTGAGCACCCTAACCCTGATTCCACTATACAACAACCCTATCAAGGTGTGCTAAGGAACTCCTCATACAATCCCAACACTTGAGCCGCTCAACACTATAATATTTTTGAGGACTTGGCTCAGGCACCGTCATCTATGTCGACCCTCGAGGTGCTCCAAAGCCACCCATCATAGAAAAAATCTTTACTGTCAGCTATTGGAGTTATTGATCCTATCTATTCCAATTTGATATGTTTTGTTCTAGAAAACCATGTTCTGTGCCTCCCTCATCAAATTGCATTTCTCATTCAGGTAATCATTAATGAGAATACCATTCATGAGATTGTCATCAATGAAGGTGATTCCATCTGCATCATGGTAATCACATGCTAGAAGGCCATTAGTTCTCCTTCTTTGAGCCAATCCCCAAACACTATGGAAGCTTTCGATGGGCACAATTTGTGACCCTTCGGCATCTTACCTAACCTTTCCATTACCCTAGAGGGCAAGAAAATACATGTCTAGGTAGAGATTGTTGATGATAATCTCGATTATAATATTCTACTCAGCTGAAGCTAGACCCATGCCATGCATGTTGTAACCTCATCCATATTCTACGTGATTCGTTTTTCCCATCAACAGAAGATTATCACTCTTGACCAGCTATCCGTCTTTTCCTCTTCCTCCTCGGATGGCAATGTTCCATACATCAAGAACACTAGTGCTCCCTATGAGAGTGTGGGGGCAGGTATTTTTAAATATTTTGCCTTGATGGGACTTTTTTGGATCTCGCCTCCTCATGTTACCTCTATTAACATCATCTAGATCAAATATGACCCTTAGGTCATACCTTCACTACATCTTATTGATACCTGGGGTGAGGTTATGCCACTTAGTCCCACCGAAATCAATTACATGGAGATTATTTTGGCCTCAAGTGTCGCATCCTATGATTCTCCTATTTCGAAGACCTCTCTCGATATGTATTCTCAATCCCCATGGATTGGCACTTTGGAATATCTTGATCCCTTAGCCGAGACTTTTCTTAGTAATGAAGGTATCATGGAAGTAATGTCTCTCAAGGAACCACCTTGGAATGATACTCATCATCATTCCTCATCCCTACCTCGCTCGTTAGTCACATCTACCAGTCTCGAAGAGTTATCTTCTCTGTTTCCTTCCCTCCCACTTCTGCCACTGATCATGTCTCGTGAAGTATTGTTGGAAGGAAATTTGAGTAATATTACCCAAATTATGTTGATTAATATGTTTTTATGAAACCAGCTCAAGAAAATATAGAAAAGATAGATCAACGCCTTAGAATTCAGCCTCTTCGAGGGGGAAACCTCCTTTACATTACATAAATGAACAATTCGTTGATGATACAAATTACAAAACCTCCTTTATATATATAGGAGTCTAAGGAGTCACAATATAATCCAGCCGACCTAACAATAATAATATAAAGCCACAAAAATAACAATAGAGGGATTCTGTGGGGCACAAAAATAACAACATGGGGGTAATAAGGGCACAACAATATAAATAAGAGGTATAACTACAATAGTAATGGGGTAATCACTAGTATTATAGGGACCCAACATGCCCCTCTCCTTCAAAAAAGTGTTGTCCTCAACGCTTGAGTAGTTCTGGATACTTCTGCATAAAATTCTCATCCTCCCATGTGGAATCTTCAGTGGATAAGTTCTTCCACTTGATAAGATACTCTGAAATTGCTCGATTTCGTAGCTGTCAAGTTCTTGTTTGTGTGATTGCTTCCGGTTCCAATATAATTTTTCCTTCCTCATCAAGTTCTGGCAATATTGTTTGCACTGGGAGCTTGTCACCTATAACCTTCTTTAAACATGAAACATGGAAAACTGGGTGCAATCAAGAAGCTGTAGGAAGCTCCAATTTGTATGCCATAGTACCAATCTTTTGCAACACCTTGTACAGACCATAATACTTTGGTGATAATTTATTATCCTTCTTAGCTTTCTTTAGGGACATTTTCTTATATGGTTGTAGCCATAGGAATACCCAATCACCTACATCAAAACTTCTTTCACTACGATGTTGATCTGCCTGTTGTTTCATTCTATTTTGTGCCAACACGAGGTTATCCTTTAAGAGTTGGAGGACTTGTTGTTGATATTCGATGTGATGTTCCACTGCCTGAACCTTAGAATTTTCTCTTAAATATGATGTGATGGATGGTGGATGATACCCATAAAGTGCCATAAACGAGGTCATTTTTGTTGCTGTATGGAAGGAAGTATTATACCACCATTCAGCCAGAGGCAACCATTTGACCCATTGTGTCTGTTTATCAGATACAAAGCAACGAAGATATCCTTCCAAACATTTGTTTAATATCTCAGTTTTCCCATCAGATTGAGGATGATAAGATGAGCTATGAGCTAACTGAGTACCAAGACAAGAAAATAATTCTGTCCAAAAATTTCCAGTGAAAATGGGATCTCTGTCACTTACAATAATCTTTGGGTTTCCATGTAGCTTTTGAATTGTTTCCATAAATGCAGTAGAAACTGTACTGGCTTTAAATGGATGTGATAATGCACAAGAATGTGCATACTTGGTGAGTCTGTCAACTAACACAATGATGACACTCTTTCCCTCAGACTTGGGTAAACCTGTGATAAAATCCATTGAAACCTCCTCCCAACTTGGCTTGGAATGGATAAAGGTTGTAATAGACCCGATGTCTTAATTGTTTCAACTTTATTTTGTTGGAAAACCAAACATTCCGCCACAAACTTTTGAATATATGATTTAAGGCCTTCCCAAAAAAATTCCTTCTTAACCCTGTGGTAAGTTTTTAAAAATCCCGAGTGCCCTCCTAAGGGAAAAGTGTGCAATTCCATAAGAATCTTTTGTTTTAGCTGGGAATTCTTACAGAGGTATAAGCGATCTTTGTACCATAATGAATCATTTTGCCAGCTAAATGTATCAGACGTACTGGAATCTTGTTGTAGCTTTCGAATAAGTGCCCACACTTCTTCATCATTCTTCCATTCCTCCCTTGCTTCGTTTATACAATCTGGTTGGATAATAAAAATGGTGCAAAACAATGCTTCCACATCCTCATCCTTTCTTGAGAGTGCATCTACCACCACATTTTGCTTCCCTTTTTTGTAGATGATTTCAAAGTCATAACCCAACATCTTTGTGACCCACTTTTGTTGCTCTTCAGAGGATAATCTTTGTTCTAAAAAGTATTTAAGGCTATCATGATCCGTTTTTACCTTGAAGTTTCTTCCCATTAGGTAGGGTCGCCATTTCTTAAGTGCATGGAGTATTGCCAACATTTCCTTCTCATAATAGCTTTGCTTAAAAACTTTCCCTTGATTGGACGACTTTCAAAAGCAATGGGTCTTTCATCTTGCATTAGAACTCCACCAATTCCATTTCCTGAAGCATCACATTCCACAATAAATGTTTTTGTGAAGTCCGGTGTAGCTAAGACCGGTGCTTGGCACATTGCCTCTTTAAGATGTTCAAAGGCCTTTGTTGCTTCCGGAGTCCATGAAAATGCATCTTTCTTCAATAATGTTGTCAGAGGTGCTGCTATTCTCCCATAATTCTTAACAAACTTGTGATAATACCCTATCAACCCAAGAAATCCTCGCAGATGCTTTATGGATGTGGGGATTTTCCATTCCTTAATGGCTTTAATTTTGCTAGGGTCTACCTTAACTCCTTCATGAGATACAATATGACCCAAATATTCCACCTCCTGGACTCCAAAGAAACATTTGGATATTTTTGCATATAATTGTTTCTCCTCCAATAGTTGTAGCACGCTGTCAACATGTTCAACATGATCCTTCCAAGACTTGCTGTAGATTAGTATATCATCAAAAAATACTAACACAAATTTTCTAAGGAATGGTTTGAAAATTGAATTCATCAAACCTTGAAATGTTGAAGGTGCATTAGTAAGGCCAAAAGGCATGACCAAAAATTCATAATGACCCTCATGAGTTCTAAATGCCGTTTTCAGAATGTCTTCAATCTTCATTCTGATTTGATGATATCCCGAACGAAGATCCAACTTCGTGAAGTAAATTGATCCATGCAATTCACCTAGTAATTCATCAATGACAGGAATGGGGAACTTATCTTTAATAGTGAGATTGTTGAGCTCCCTATAATCCGGACACATGCGCCATGATCCATCCTTCTCATGCACCAATACTACTGGAGTAGAGAAAGAACTTTGACTTGGTTGAATTATACCAGCCTCTAGCATTTCTGCAACCATATGTTCAATTTCACTTTTTTGGACATAGGGATATCTGTACGGCCTGATGTTTGGAGGAACACTTCCTGGAATCAGATGAATAGCATGATCATGATCACACATAGGTGGGAGACCTTTGGGAGTCTCAAATACCTTGGAATGATTGTCCAAGACTTTTTGGAGATCTGAAGAAATAGATGATTCCGATGTGGAAACATCTAGCGAACATAATTGTGCAATTACACCTCTTTGCTCCTTTTTTAGAAGCTTTGTCATACCATTAGAGCTGATTATCTTTCCTGGTTTCCCTACAATACCCCTTAATTCAAATTCCTTTCCTTCTGTAGAAAATTTGATGAAAAGTTCTTGAAAATTAAAAGCTATTGTACCCAAGGATTGTAGCCATTGGACTCCTAGTACAACATCAGCACCTCCCATTGGAATGGAAAGCATTGGGCTAGTCAATACATATTCTCCCATGGATAGCTTGATATTATGGCACCTTCCAGAGCAATTTATTGTTCCTCCATTTGCAATCATCACTTGACACTCTGGTGCTAGATATAGGAAGCAATTCAATTCTTTTGCTACCCTACAATGAACAAAATTGTGGGTTCTTCCTGAATCAATCAACACTATTACCTTTTTCTTCTTGATTTGTCCTTCTATCTTGATGGTTTGAGGAGTGGTAATTCCCGCCAATGCATTACAAGATATGGTTGGATTTATTTGTTCTTCATCTAGGCTTTGTTCCTGGAGTATATCTTCTTCTTTTTACCTTTCTTGCTCCTTTTCTTCTTCCTCTTCACAATCTATGTAGAATAATTTCTTCTCAGCACACTTATGACCTTTAGTGTATTTTCTATCACAACTGTAACAAAGCCCTTTTGATCTTTTTTCTTCCAATTGTTGTGGTGTCAACCTTATAGGTTGTGGAAGACTAGGGGCAACAACACTTCCGTCTTTACAGTTGTGAGTGGTATGCTTCGTGGTTGCCATAATTTTGCTTTCCATTTTTCTTGCTAACCTGAATGCCTTCTCTAATGAATCAGGTTCCCAAAGGCGAACATAATGTTGGATATTATCCTTTAAAGACCCTATGAACACATCAGTCCTATGCTCCTCTGGAATATCTTTTACCCTTATGTTCAATTTTTGGAACTCCTCAATGTGCTCCATTACTGAACCATTTTGTTTGAGACTTATCAATTGGCTAAAAAAAGTGTTGCTTTTTGTATCTTCATAATGTGCTATCAATTCTTCCATAAAAATTTCCCAAGTGATAAATTTTTTACGAGATCAAAGCCATTGATACCATACAAACTGATTTGGTTCCAAATATACAGTTGCCATACGTACCTTTTGTGTGTTTTGCACATTATTGAGATCGAAGAACTGCTCCATCTGTAATATCCATGTGGCGGGATCCTTGCCATCAAACTTCCTCAGATCGATTTTTGGAATATGGCGGGTCTTCGATCCAACATTAGCGTCTATGGAATCATGATTAACATTACTTTTGTTCACATCATGAGTTTCCTTTACAACCTTTTCACCATTAGTAAGTATTTCTTGTAGAAAATTTGTCAAATCTGTCTTCAAATCTGCCATGTCTGTCTTCAAATCTGTCCTCAAATCTGTCTTCAAATCATCCATCTTAGCTTCCATGCCCTTTATCTTAGATTCCACGCCATTTATCTTAGATTCCACGCCACTTATCTTAGCTTCTGTTAGCTTTTGTGAGCGTGACATTTGTTGCACTTGTTCTTGTAATTTTGATATATCATGTAGCATTTCTTCCTCTTCTTCATGAGTCATGCTCGAGCTTTCAGGTTCCTTACTAGGTGTTTTCATTTTCTTTCCTCGGGGCATCAGTTATTGATAATAATGCTTTACTATGCCCTTTGAATTCCGTTAAACCAAGCTTACACAAAAATTAAAAAAAAACTACACAACGTTTTTCACTTTATAGAAGCCTGATATTGAATTTGATGTATCTCTGTAATTTTGGATCATCTAGTTCTGAAATTGTGAACTGTAGTAGCCTTTAGTGTCCTCTTTCCAATGCGAACTGTAGTAACCTTTAGCGTCCTCTTTCCAATGCCACAAGTCTGACCCAAATTGGATTCTCCAAGGAAGAGTTATGTGAAATCTCCCACAGTGACTTGCTTTTAGACTAGTTCAGTAGAGCAAACTTGTACGACGTGCTATGAGTCACTGTTTCAACCTTTGAATCTGAAACACACATACAAGAAGCTACAGTCCGTCCTCTTTCTATACCTTCTTATGAAATTTCAATCTGATCCCTAGAGAGAAAGTTATGACGATTTTCCCCAGGTCACCTATTTTGAATGTAATTTAGGAGTCTGCAAAAAGACCAACTTCCTCAGATCATATCTCCGCAAATATTGCGCAAAAAGCTCGGAAATTTGGACCCAAGGTTCAACGCGATTTCTTCTCAAATGGGTTTTTTTTTTGACTTCTGAAATGTCACAGAAAAAAAATTATAGTGAAAATTCCACGATGACCTGTTTGGAGCAGCGAAACCCTAGAATCCAAAGCTCTGATACCAAATGTTATGAAACCAGCTCAAGAAAAGATATAAAAGATAGATCAACGCCTTAGAATTCAGCCTCTTCGAGGGGGAAACCTCCTTTACATTACATAAATGAACAATTCTTTGATGATACAAATGACAAAACCTCCTTTCTATATATAGGAGTCTAAGGAGTCACAATATAATCTAGCCGACCTAACAATAATAAGATAAAGCCACAAAAATAACAATAGAGGGATTCTATGGGGCACAGAAATAACAACATGGAGGTAATAGGGGCACAACAATATAAATAAGGGGTATAACTACAATAGTAATGGGGTAATCACTAGTATTATAGGGACCCAACATATTTTTATCAAGCTTGGTATCATTGAACATATCCATATTAGGGTAACTTGTTCTCCGGATGAAATCAAGACCTATACTTGTATGTTTCAAGAATTCTATGATGTGTTTGTGTGGTCATATGAGGAAATGACTGAAATTGATCCTAGCATTGTTCTGCGTGAAATACCAACTTATCCTCGTTCGAAGCCAATTTGCCAATGACTCCAGCTAGTGCACCCTAGGAAGGCTGCCACTATCAACAGTGAAGTTGAGAAACTTCTCCAGTTGGATTCATCTATCTGATCCCTCTTACATATTGGGTGTCAAATATTGTCCCAGTGACGAATAAACAAGGCATGATCCACGTTTGCATTGATTATCATGATCTTAATTATGCCTATCCTAAGGATAACTACCCTTCTCCATTCATTGATAAGGTCATTGACAAATTTGCTGAGAGCAATTTTTTTTCCTTTTATGGATAGTTTTTCTGGTTACAACTAGATTAACATTGCACTGGCCGATCAAGAAAAGACAACTTTTATTTGTCCATGGGGTACGTTCACATAAAAAAGCTCCATTTTATCCTCAAAAATGTTTGGGCTACATTTCAGCGGGCAATGCCTTATGCATTTCATGATATTCGCAACATCATCCATCCTTACTTGGATGACCTTTCCGCTCATTCTCGTAAGTGAGAAGATCACCCTGATCATCTTCGTTAGATTTTTCTTCACTATAGACACTCCAACATTCGGTTAAACCCTCATAAATGTGTTTTCTATGTTGAATCTGGACACCTCCTTGACTTTATCATTTCAAAGGATAGTATTCCCATTGATCCACTTAAAGTTGAGGCCATTTAAATTTACCCCCTCTATATTCATTGCACCAACTCTAAAAATTGCAAGGGCAAATTTTCTTCATTGTTTTATACCCAATTATGTTGGGCTAGCCATAGGATTTACCCAGTTGCTCAAACAAGGAATACCCTTTGCCTAGGATGAGGTTTCCCAAAAATATTTTAATGATCTCAAGGCCATCCTTGTAAATTCTCCTTTGCTACAACCCCCAAATTATCATCCAGATTACTTCCTTTACGTAGCTACAGCCCCTAGCACTATTGTTATGGTCTTTGTCCAAGATGACGATGAAGGCAATGAAAATGTTATCTAATACCTTAGTTGTAATCACCTGGACACCAAAATGCATTATGCCCATGTTGAGAAGTTGGCTTTGGCTACCGTCTAGGCTGTTCAACGCTTTCAGAACTACATCCTCTTACGCACTACTACTATGATTTCTAAATGCAACCCCATGACCTACATCCTGACTCATCAATTACTAGGGGGCAAGTATTCTAAATGGATTTTCATCATGAAAGAATTTGATTTGTTATTTACCACTTCCAAATCCAAGAAGTCACTAGTTTTTTCCAAGTTTATTTGTTCCCTTCCTTCTGCATCTCTCCCCACGGGTGCAGATGAACAACTTTTGGACGAGACACTTTTCTTGATAAGCACCCTTGATCCATGGTATGGTGATATCATCGTGTATCTCCATATGTCCATGTTCAGGTCTGCATTGACTAAGGATGATCACCGAAGGATTCAGCATCACTCGCAACCCTACAGTATTATTGGCGATACTTTATACCATGTCAGTGTCGATTAAGTTCTTCGTCGATGCCTTACTCTCTATGATAATGAGAGAGTTCTCAATGACTACCACTCTGGGGCATGTTGCGGTCATATGTCAAGCTATGCTATTGCTCAAAAAATCCTTCGCACTGGTTATTTTTGGCTGTCTGTTCTTAAGGACTGCATCCTTACTGTTCGCAAGTGCCATGAATGCCAAATTTACCAATGCAAGATGAGCGCCCCACCCGCTCACCTACACCCCATCATTACCATTGGTCATTTTTCCAAATGGGACATCAAATATATGACATGTAACCCTTGTTTGGCCTTGGGGCATGGTTATATTATTGTTGTTGTGGATTATTTCAATAAATGGGCCGAAGCGATCCCTACATACTCTACAGACGGTAAAATGACGACTCAATTCCTTTTTGACCATGTTATTTCCAAGTTCGGTGTACCTCAAGCCATTGTCATACACCATGGCTCCCATTTCAGAGATTACATGGTGGTTGACCTGGCTTCCATGCTGGGTTTGTGCCACAATGGTTCAAGCCCATATTATCCTCAGGCGAATGGCCAAGTTGAAGTTATGAACAAGGTTTTGGTTAGAATGCTTCAGCATACTATTAGGATGCACAATTCAAATTGGCATCTCATACTCTTTTCATCTCTATGGGCTTACCAAACCTTAACTAAACATGCAACTGGTTTCACACCATTCCAGCTTGTCTACGGTCTGGAAGAAACATTGTTGATTGAATGTGAGATTCCTTCACTCAAGATAGCTATCGAAATTCTCCCTGAAACGTCACCTCAGGAAGAGCACCTCTTATTTTTAGAATGGTTGGACGAGACTCATCATCTCATTGCTCTGGTTATCAAACCACAAAAGAAATGAGTCAAGCCCCATTTCAATCAGTCGGTCTCCCCCCATGTGTTCTCTGAGGGTGATTTGGTTTTACTATATGACCAAGCTAATGATAAGCTGGGGGCAGGCAAGTTCGAGCCCATGTGGCATGGGCCCCACATTGTAAAACATGTTTTGCAAAAAGGGGCCTATGAGCTTATTGATTATGAAGGCAATCCTTTAGACAAGACTTGAAATAGGCTTTACCTCAAGAAGTATTATGCTTAGGTCATCTTGCATTATTACTTGTGTACATTAGTGTGTCATTCATTTTTGTGTAGTGTGGTTTGGTGTGTTAGTTTTTAAACAACTTTCCTATTTACTATGATTTCCTTTCTTTGTAGATGTTTGTGACTCCCCACATTAGTTTCGCTGATGGTGCTTGTCGTAGTATCCGAAACCTATTATCCATGGCATGGCCTATTTATGACCCTCACAGTGAGTTGATTGATCTTCAAGGTATTTGTTTAGGCCGTAGAAATAACAACATTGTTGAATATAGTGTGTTCATCGAACTGTTGTCAAAAACCATTGCTCTTGACATTCGAAAATTGGTTGTCAACCTAGATTCACGGCTTGTCATCCTTCAACTCAACCAAAAATATTTCGTCAAAATCCCTCGGATATTGAGAATTTATCTCTGTATTTTTCTACTAGAAAGGCATTTTGATTACATTACATATCATCATATTCTAGACGCATGAATACATTGAAAAATGCATTAGCTTATTATGTGTTGGATAGACATTTACGAAACATGTGAAAGGATAAAACAAATCATTTGCACCATGGTAAGCAAGAAAACACACACACACACACACACACACACACACACACACACACACACACACACACACATATATGGATATGGATATGGTGATAACATTTGATACATCAAAACCCCAAAAAATAATATGGGTCTCCAAAATAACATCGACGGCTCAGAAGCCTCATATATCCATGGCATGCAGGCCTCAAAAATTTAAAATGTTGGACCTAGGAACTAATAAGCATGGTGATCATGGTAGCATGACACAGCTCGTGGAACATGGGTCAGCAATCAGTGGATCCAATTTGATACTCCCATCGTGTGTCTCTGGTATTGGTGAGGATTGTCTCCCACCTGAGCATACTTCGAGATACCACAGTCAACCCCTTAAGGTTCCTCATGATATCCTCCTCATTTTCACTCCCCTCCTGATAAGTAGCGACAACATCGAATTGGAGGTGACGTGCTTAATATATTTGGGACATCCTAGTAGCACGCTTTGGTCAAACATCTACATTAACAAAATGAAATATTATAAAAAAACATATATATATATATATATATATATATATATATATATATATATATATATATATATATATATATATATATATATATATATATAAAACAATTAAAAAATCACAAAAAAAAAATGATTTTTTACCTTCATCATCAAAATCATCTCCGTGAAATTCGGTGCATTGTATGTCTAGTCTTTCACGAAGATCGGCTGTCATCATAGCCATTAAAAGAAGGCGAGCTTGTAGGACATGTGCTAGCCCCTAGTGATCCTGGGCATCAAATGACTCCAGTAGGCCATCTACGGGTCACGTGGCATGGGAGGATATACCTCAGTCAACTGGTACTATAACAACGTCACCCATTCCAAGGAAAATGTCACTAGTATGGATCTGAAGCAAAATTGCTTCAGATCCCCGCCTTATCTTTTTTCAGCTAGCGCTTTATGTTGGTCTTCATGGCTTCCACCTAATTGAATATTGTCGGTGTTGTGTAGTTGATGGCATATAGGAATTTTGACTTTTTAGTCTCATGCACTACCTAGGACCCCGCCACTCTCTTGATAGTCAATAGTAGCACTCTTGGTGTTAGATCTCAGATGGTGGCAATCTCAATATTGCCACTGTTGGATTTGAGGGCTTCAGGGAAATGTTTGGGAAGAAGCATGGATATGATTGCCCCAATTGGTCATGGTCCGTATAAGCTTATTGGTTCCCCTATCTGGGACAGTCCTATGATGATATATGTTTGAAGTTTTTAACTCCAACTCCTAGTCATCAATGATGAATATTTCCCGATTTATGTCCCAGAGACTAATCAGGTATCGAAGAAGCTCAGGTTGGGCCTGCATCCCTGGTGTAAGAAATAACTTGAGGAGCCCATAGTCCCTCAAAGAGATCAGGAAATTTGGATCATTCAGTGCCTGAGTGTCCACATCCTCGTGCTCACGTTCTTTATAGTCTACCATTTTCAACCATTTGTTCATGTAAAAACCATATATTTAAGTCAATAATCATTTTTGTCCCATAAATTTCAAATTCCAACAGTGGTTTTTAGGGGAAATTGGGTTTTTCCCTACTCACGTCTCTGGCATACCAGTTTTAAAAATAGTTGTGGTGGCAGCATGATAGGTCATTTTAATTACCCTCAGTCGGCACGATTCCATGCTTGGAAGTCGCGCTAACCAAGGGTGAATTTTTTTGACAAAACCTCCGTCAAAAATCCAAAAAATGGTTAAAAACAAGAATAAATGGTATGAAAATGAAGCTTAGGGCTTCGGCTCTTACCTGTAACTGGTGGCTCGATCAATGACCTCCCAGATCTCTCCCTATCTGTTCCAGAAAAATTATGGAAAAAGTGAGTAAAAGGTATTTCACAACAAGGTAAAATAGTAAATCTTAAAAAATATTTACCTTTCCTCACTTTTAGTTAGTTTTTCATGAAATATTAGGTTTTTTAAATATTTTGACCTATTTTTCCTCAAGAATGGCATAATGCACTTTACCTTTTTGCACAGTGACAGGTGATGGATGTTTGATGATGATGTTGAGTCATGTTTCAGCTATTTTCTCGACTCATAAAACTCATATGAAAATATTGTTGAGTATTTTAACCTTTTGACTCGTAAAAGAAAATAAAATTGGGGGTTTGATTTCAAGCTCTTTTCTAACCCTTTAAAAATGAAAAGATAGTCGAGCCCTTGTCATTTCAAATTTGTTAACGGTTGGGAAATGTCATGTGCCCAGTATATGCTTACCCCTTTTCTGGGCTGGAATGCACTATTTATGAAAAAGGTACTCCTTGACTAAAATCATCAAGTGGTTCTCTCAAGTATCTTCTTCAACATTTTTGAGCTCGAGAGACACAAATGTACAAGAAGGGACCATGTAGAGTTTTCTTTTCCATGTCTTTTTCAAACTCTTTATACATGAAAAAGTTACCGAGTTTCACCTTTTCCGGACTCATTAAAACATACAACAACATCAGATTATTGAATTTTTGACCGGAGAACCCACAGTAATGGAATTTTTACACCAACGTTTCGAATCCCAAATGGGATCCATCATCAGGGTAAGAGAAAGATGATCCCATTTGGGATTCGAAACGTTGGTGTAAAAATTCCATTACTGTGGGTTCTCCGGTCAAAAATTCAAAAAGCTCAAACCACAGATCTCTGAAATCCAACATCAGATTAGTCACCATGACAAACATCAACTTCTCCTTCCTAGTGCTCGTTACACTTACTAGGTCAGATTTATCCGAAGGATGAACTTATAGTCCAAGCATGTGTTATCCCCTTGAAGCTTTCAATTAAAAAATAATTGGGGTACCTGCAAAAAGTGGTGGGGAAAAATTTGGAAATCTAATTAGTTGTGTCAGGAGCTCACTCTTGAACATGACACTTTCTGCTTCATGTTGGGTTGGGATATCCTCCTTTGTATCATTTACCTTCCTAGGTTAGGTCATTCATTTTTTCCTTCCATTTGATCTCTGTCACCTCATCATGACCACCAACCCTATGGTTCCAAACACTGCCAAACTTCTAGTTGTGTTAGCAATATGTTCAAGAGTTGTCCTTCTACAGTTACAGTTACCTCTGATTCTATGTATCATCCAAAATCATTTTGCATCCCTTTGCCTCATGTCAATGATGTGTGATACATTATGGCCCTCCTTTGACATGGTTTCTTCCTATCAAATTCAACTTATTATCTGAGAAGTTGACCAAGAGACTCCCTTCTAGTACCTTAGATATTGCATGCCCTAATCACAAGTTCTTCACACTCGACGACAAGTTCACATCATTGGTTTTCGATCAAGTGATTTCATGGGTGTTCAAATTCAGTTCCTTTATTCACATTCTGTAGATTGTGATAATAGTACCATGAGGACCATTGTCATTATTGGTGGTTTCTCTCACACTTGTTAACATTTTACATCGTTGACTGGTAATCAAGTGACTTTCTAGCATGTTTGATGTCAACACATCTATTCACATGTTAGAATTTGTACTTTTATTGGGTCATGTTGGAGCGCAAGACCCTGGGCTCAGATCACAAAAGTCTAGGTTGCTAAGTGATGTGACATGGATATGTTGATATACATGTCTCTTTCAGATGGATGGTTGCGACCATTCCATGAGTTATCATATGTGATCCTTCTCATTATTGGATGGTTGTAACCATACCTTGGTTTTGATATGGTACTCTTTATAGGATGGCTGTGCCCATGCCTAGATCCATTTACATGATCATTCTCTAGATGGTTGTGCCCATACCATGATTCAGTATCATTTGACAGAGTTTTTCAGTTATGTATATGTATTTGTACTTACTTGTAGGTTTTCCAATGACAAACTTTGGTTCCTCGCACTTATTCATAAAGCATTTCATCCCTCACTCTAGCTTGGCCTTCACACTTTAAGGGGCATATGTTACACAACATTTTATCACTGTCCCTATACTCCCCATTCCTTGATACTAGAGGACCTTTACAGTCAACCCCACATGCTTTCCCTTCCTTAAGAAAATCCCATTGTGTCCCTCTTCATGAGAAGAACAATTCCCTTTTGCACAATTTCCCCAAAATCTTCTGTTTTTCCCAGTTTACAAGACTGGAGCTAATGACCCTTGTCATCCTCGCACTGATATGAAGGGATTAACAATGTCCCTATCACCGACTAGAGTGATTGAGATTTGTTCTAGTCGCACTGATCCTCTTATGGAAACTTTTTTAATAAGGAGACGAAGCTTCCAGCTTTAGAAGCTTCGTAACGGATGTCTAGTAAATGGTTTGGCTGGATGGGGTCAAAGATGTTAGTTTGGGCTCCTTTCCCCTATAAGGATGGAACTACCTCAAGAGATAAGACCTTATTCCATGAGAAGAGTTTCCATCTTGCATCCATTCATGCTATATAAACCTCCATTTTTCCCAAGCACAAGCTAGTGTTAATGTTGGTGTGCTAGTGCTAATTAAGTTTGGGGTAAATAGCAAGCTAAACATAGTTGTAGCTCTCTAGTTGTGTGAATGAGAAGTATTATTTTGATTTAGTGTGAAGCCTAAAGGGAAGAGCCTTAAAACTATCATTGTTGAGGCCATCATGGAATTCTAAAGGAAGTGTGTGGGAATCTGGTTTTGTCAGAGGAGAACAACAATTTCAAGACAATAGTTGTAATCTCTTCTTAATTCAATATATATGAAAATATTGATTGATTTCATACATAATGTGTCATCTTACATGTTTATGGCTTAATGTTTCTTGACTTTTTAAGTAGGTTGAATTACAATTTTTCTATTATCACGGCTGTTGTTTGTTGTTGTTTACTTGTGTCAGGTGTTTGAAGAAGGAAACGAGAGATAGCTGTAGCGAGCAAGCAAGGACATCATAAAATGAGATAAGCATACGAAGAGGTAGGCCCTCTTAATTGGTTCTAACCTACTAAAATCTTTCATAGAATGTTTCGATTGTGGATAGACCCATTATCTAGCTATAGGAATTTTTTGTGTCCCCATTCATAATTTTACTTCACCACATGCCTACCACAGTGGTGACGAGGGATGAAGAATTAGGGTTCAATTCCGGAGAAGGAGCTTAAGAAATGGCTACCACATCCAAGGAAGGCAACAAGAACACAAATAACCCAATCCTGACATGGGGAGGTAGTGACAATAAATAATGATATTAGTCTCATTGAGTTTAGTAATTGGAATGAGTACAATCTAAATCCCTTAACGAGGAACCATTGGAGGGAAAGTCTAGTGCAATCAGTAATGGTAATTCTAGCTCCAAAAGCATATATTTAAATTTTTGTAGTTATAAAACTTGTAGTTGGATCTTGGGTCGTAAAGGCTGGTCTGCCTACTCAGTGTGCACCTGCCCTTTCATCCATTTTGTCGGTGGTATGCTCTTGGCCTTAATTGGTTGGGTCGCGGCTCTGCCATTGTTACCTTGAAATACTTAGATTGTTTAATGCAAGCTTATGCTTTGAATACATTAGAATGGAATAACATGATAGGAGTTTGATCATATTGTGTTGGCCTTCGGGATCAGAGTAATGATTAATAGGGACTTTTGGGGGCATTCATATTTCATTGTCAAAGCTGAAATTCTTAAGTTTATGAAATATGGACCAATGAGAAATCATTTTCCAGGGAAGTTTTCATTAATCAAGAATGAAAGTTGGGGGCTCGAAGACAATCAGATACCATCCTAATCTCAACCATAAATGATGCCAACCAGGGATTGGCAGATGTTTCTCTAAGGACTCCACCAACACCTTCTGAGAAATTAGAGTGTTTGGGTTCCAAGGGGGAGTATGGTTGCAAGGCTGAAACTTAAAGGAATTGATGGAAGGGCACCACCAGGAGTGGAGCCTACAACTTAATTTGACTCAACACAGGTAAACTTACCAGGTGCAGACATATTAAGGGTTGAAAGATTGAGATCTCGTCCTTGATTCTATGGGTGGTGGTGCATGGCCGTTCTTAACTAGTGGAGCGACTTGTCTAGTTAATTCTGATAATAAAAGAGACCTCAACCTGCTAACTAGATACACGGAGGTCCCCCTTCATGGCCAGCTTCTTAGAGGGACTATGGCCATTTAGGCCATGGAAGTTTGAGGCAATAACAAGTATGTGATTCCCTTAGATGTTTTGGGCTGCACATGTGCTATAACGATGTAGCTAATGCATTTTTCTTCAAATTTTGAGAGGATTGGGAAATATTCTCAAACTACATCGTGATGGGGATAGAACATTGCAATTATTGGTCTTCAATGAGGAATTCCTAGTAAGCGTGTGTCATGAACTCATGTTGACTATGTCCCTGCACGTTTTACACACCACTTGTCGCAGCTACTTATTGAATGATCTGGTGAAGTGTTCGGATTGCGTCGACAATGGTGGTTCGCCACTATCGATGTTGTGAGAAGTTCATTGAACCTTATCATTTATAGGAAGGATAAGTCATAACAAGGTTACCATAGGTGAACCTGTGGTGGGATCATTGATAGCAGGGGTTTTCTTTTTTGGTTCGGGTTGGGTGGGTTTCGATTGCAATGTGGGCTCGTGTGGTGTGTCTCTAGGGGAGAGGGTTTGGTGTTTGGAGGGAACATTGTTTGTTTATTTTCTTGAGGTCACGCTTGTTTTTTCGTGTGTGATTTCAAACCATGCTTGTGCTTGTCCCACCCATCGTTTGTTTTTCTTCCCCCCAATGTGTTTCTGTAGGGTTTTCAGAAGCCTTTTTCTTAAGAGTGCTATACGATGATCTGTTCGGCGGGGCATGGTTGCTGCAGTTGAGGTGCTTGGGCAAGACGATGGATAAATTTAGACTCATTCATAGTGGTGGTGCTTGATATTTTATTTTTTGGAAGGCATGGGCCAAGGTTGTGGGCCTCCATAGTGAGTTCTCTCGAAAAGGTGACAGTGGTTTATTGTGTTTCCTGGATGAGCACTTTTGTTGGTGGTTGGGTCAAGAGAGTGATTGCATGCATGCCTGGTACCTTAAACATTCCATGAGGGGAAATTTTCAGGGTGGGGTCAATATCAAATGGATGAAGTGCAGCTCAACCCATTGGGTTGGACACCATAGTCCTCTCGACCATTCCTCGATATGCCCTCATGGAAGGGCTGGGTGTCCAGGTAATGAAAAACACCTCCCTAGGTCTAAGCTCCACCAAGATCATAATTTTACCCACCAATTGGAATGAGCTGGAATTCTCATCTCATGCATTTTTCGCTAAGGGAATTACTCATCCTCTCATGAGCCACTCCCCTTCTAAGGAAAAAAGGTAGTGGGTTGTGTCTTTGTTTCTTTGTGGGTTTTGTGTGTAGCTTGGTCATTTCTTGGTTTTGTCATGTGCACTTTGCAGACATCCCTCTCTTTAGTGCCCTTGCACCATCAATGTATTTGTGGCCCGTGGATTTCTCTAGCATTGAGTGTTAGCCCGTGACAACTCCTCTTTGGAGTTTTATTCTTGACCCCCCTTGACTTTCTCACTAGAAAGGTTGTTGGGTGTTTTGTACACCAAGGGGTGCAATAGTAGTGTGGGTTTTCTACTAGCGTGTTTGTCATTTGAAGCCTTGTGTCAGGTTGGGGGGTTATTTACCTCTCAATAATGTGCTCCAGACACTGGTCTCATCGCAGCCCTCATATTTTCTAGAGGTCAAGTTTAGGTTGTGATTTATTTTCTTGGTTGTTTGATTATTGTTTGTTATGTTTTAAGCTAGAAAGGGTGTTGTGCCATAATGCATGTGGGAGAGTGTGATGTGGGATGATTCGATTGGGTGCCTATTTTCCTTCTTTTTAGTTAGGAAACATCTCCTCGGCATGATGTCGAGCCTTTCTCCTTTCTTTGGATTTTTGTTTCTTTGGTGTTATTTTCTTCCCTTCTTCCTTTTCCCCCTAGCTTTATGGAGAAAATATGGGATTGTTGTGGATTGGTGTTTAGGAAGGACAAAAGGCCATGCGAGTTCCTGGGGTGGCCACCCTAGTCCTTACCGATCATTGTCCCTTGCAGTTTCACCATATTTGCGAAGGCACAGGGTTTGGGAAGCTTGTTCTCTATTTGAGCCTCCCCTTATGAGCTGGTAGCCACATTTGATATCTCTTTCATGTTGTTTTCTTCCCTTCTTCTTTTTGGCCCCTAGATTTAAGGAGAAAAGGTGGGATTGTTTGGTATTAGTTTTCTCGAAGGGCAAAAAGCAATGTAAGTTCCCAGGGTGTCCACCCTAGTCCTTCTCGATTGTCTTCCCCTATGGTTCCCCCCTTTTTGTGAAGGCACAGGGTTGGGGAAATTTGTTCTCTATTTGAGCCTCCCCTTGTGAGCTGGTAGCCACGTTTGATATCTCTTTCTCTCATGTTGTTTTCTTCCCTTCTTCCTTTTGGCCCCTAGCTTTATGAAGAAAAGGTGTAGTTGTTGTGGATTGGTGTTCAGGAAAGACAAAATGTAGTGCGAGCTCCCGGGGTGGCCACCATAGTCCTTCCCGATCATCGTCAACTTCAATTCCCCCCTTTTTACAAAGGCACGAGGCTTGGAAGTCTTGTACTTTGTTTGAGCCTCCCATTGTGAGCCGATAGTGTTATCGGGAAATCTAGTGTCCATGTAGAGCTGCTAGTCCCACTAAGACTGGTAGCTATCATAGAAACAAACAAAATAAAACTACTTTCATTTTCCTTTATGAGAAGTAGATAAGAGGGGGAATAAAGGAGACCAACCTCTGTCTTGCGCTTGGTTCCTTGCTTGATTCCTCTCCCTTCTTATAGATCTTTGCCACTCGCTTCCTCATCTACCCAGCTTCAAAGAGCACCTGTGGAATCAAAGCAGCATAACACTATCCAAGAACATAGATCTACTATGATAAACAATATAGGACCAGATATATATTGACCACACAAATGCATATATCATCAATCATACAAGAATGTGGAGGAAAACTTGAATAGATTTATTAATATCAAGAATAGCAAAGAGGATTACAACCAATTTTTCTGACCCAGCATCATCCTCTCAGCAAGAAATCCCTTCTTCACCTCGTGAAAAGCTTAGATCACCCAACACTATGATGTTACACCAAGAAACCGGCAGCACTTCCTCACAAGATACAAAATTCCAGCCTCTGGATCTCTGGGATGAGGGATCCATATACAGATGTTTGTAAGGAGGTGAGTCAACTTCTGATATTTGATTAGTTTCCTCTCTCTGATAGTTCTTGATTCTACTTGGAGATTGATGATCTCTTACTCATCCCTGGGAAAATGCAGAGAGGCAAGTGTCATAGGAGAAGTTTATGGAAGATTCCATGATCATCCACCTCGCAAATTGACTCTGCCATTTGTCCACTCTCGCCCATCGCACCCCATAGAAGGGCTTTTTAGTATGCATCGCACCTCCCGTGTGCATTTAGGTGGGATGCAGTGCACTTTGACCATGGAGTAGGTGAGATGGTCCAGTTTTGACCAGTTCTGAGTAGTTTTTCATGGAGAACTTCTAGGAGATGATGTAATCAGCTGACCTTGTTCTTTTAGGGAATGGAACAACACTTTTAGGGACTTATGAGCCCTCGGTTTATGGACATATTTGATTGGGGTTGCAGTGCCCAAAAATGTCTATAACAGTTGCCCCCTAAAGCATGAGGTTGTTAATATTTTGATGTCAGGTGAAATGCTTTATCATGAGGATCCGAAGTTTTTTCAAGCTGGAAGGCAATCTGTAATAAGATACAATATGATACATTATCTTCATAATATTTCATGATCTAGCTAAGGTGGGCATTTCCCATGCTCAGCTTTATAAATTCATTTTCATGTACATAAGACAGACAATCGTCTGTGTGCAGACTGATGATTCTGGTAGAGCCATCATCCCTTAGATTGGATGATTATCTGTGCAGGAATGATATACATTTAATGTCTTTATTTTCCTGAATATATATCACAGCCCAGATGGATGAAACTAGATCTGGGGTCTTCAATCTCATTCGATCTTCACTCAAAGTACAAGTCGATCCATGTGAGAGATGTTCTGGAGTCGAACATGGAAAGACATCGCCTGATTACCAGCCAGTGATGTAAGTTGTTAACAGGCGCGAGAGGAATCACCGATAATGATGATGACCCTCAAGGTACGATAGTACAATTCACATGGTGTGAAAAATGGACTTGGTGTCAAACACCATGCAAAATATTTCGGTCGAAGGTCATTGATGTAAACCTGTCGCCAGAAGTGAGAAACTTTCCATTAAGGCATGCAAGCTTCAAAGTACTGAAAGGGTTGTTCCTAGATCGACTTCTTGGATAATGAGCTGATGTCGACAAGAAGCGATTTGTCATAGGAGGGCCTTAATGAATCCCACATCTACGACACAGAATGGAGAAAATGATTTTAATGGAGGTGAAAATGATCTGATGATATAAGGTTCAGGGTGGCGGTCATGAAAGAATGGAGCTAAATGTATTGCAGTGGATGAGACACAGGTGAATTCTCTGAGCGGCTTCTCTTGAACATATCAGCAACGCTGACATGATGGATTGGTAGCGTTAACCCCAAATGTGAATGGTGTGATGGACCAATGGTGATATGACCAGTGAACGGAACAACCCAACCCGACTCGGATGCGGAGTGAAAGTGTCATGTTCAAGAGCGACTTGCTACCAATAAATTTTCTTCAAGTTTTCTTCCCAATTTTCCCCAGTCATTGTTGACGAGTACCTCTTTATTTTTGTCAAGCTTGAGCAGGATAACATATGCTTGCTCTATAATTTTCCCTTCGGGAAAACCCATCGCTATGTTCTAACGAGCCTAGCGATAGTGACACTCGTTCTTGTCATTATGGATGAGGTTGTCGCTATTCGGTTTTAACGAGTTTAACGACAAAGATAACTTGGTCCTTTTCAATTTTAGAGAGTCTAAAAGGTATGTAAATAAAACTCCAACAATCCTTTTTCGTCATACAATCCCTTAAGTCCAAAAAAGTATAAAATAATACAAAAGGGATGAATTTTTGGTAATTTTAACGATCTGAATAAAGCAAGTGCTCGATCTTTTTGTGTAATAATCCCTCAGGTCGAAAAAGATTAAAATCTAAAGGAGGGATAGCACTTCCGGTCACTTTAACGAGCTGGAGAGGCCAATTGCTTGGCAATCTTTTCATATTTTACGAGTCATATGAAAATAGCTTAAAGGAGACTTGTTTTTCGAGGAACAAGTGATAAATTCGGGTAGCAGCTGATTCCAGGTAAGGTTTGGAATTTTCCAATCACGGCAGTGTCAGAAGGATGGTTAACATGATCACTCTTCGTAGCTATTCCTCAAAAAAGGTAAAAAATCAAATGGAGTGTTGAGGAGGTAAATCCCCTCTGCAGACAGAGGCGATCCCTACTAGCCCAGACCGAGTCTAGCAACAATCATACAATGCTACAGCACAAGTTCCTAATTGCAAATTAATAGACCAGTGATGAAGGCCTACCTAGATTCCAAAGCTAGTGCTTGTAGAAGAGGTGGTGCTACTCGCTCCTTTACTTCGGCAGATCACAATCCTCACGATCTCTGTGAATAGACACCTGCACATACAAGAAACGACGCAAACACAAACATAAAATCCAGCATATGCAACTATATATCAGTCAGAAAGGATATAACTCATCATCATCACAAATAACAATAAGAGTGGAACCATAACCAATAGTTGTTCATTAATAATCAATCAAAGAAGAATACAACCAAAGTTTTGACGCTAGATTCTCCTTTGGCGGGTCAACAACACATGTCTCGCAAAGCCTGTCGGGAATAAGGACAAGCTTCTCTCTCTTTGGATCTTGGACAATAATCTCCTTGCTTGGATTTTTCCTTAAGGGAATCAAGAAGGCTCTTGCAACATGAAGCTCTTGGGAATTTCGAATTCTGAAACTCTAGAAACTAAAAACTATCCAACTCTCTAACTATCCAACTCCAAAAACTAGCTTGCAAAGGAAATGGGAAAACTTTATAAATGGAGGAAGGGGAGTTGGGATCATCACCAATAATCATGGGATTGGCCATATCTTCAAGGAAGCTTCCAGGAGAGGTGGAAAACCACTTCCTCTCTATGGAAATCCATAGCCAACCCACCCAACTCAATATAGATTCAGTCCAGGAATTTGTTAGGATGAAGCTTCTGCTGTTTGTTTGTTAAAAAACACCACTAATTATGGTTGGCGCGGGTGCGACTCTGTGACAGAGCGCCAACTCGCGCACCCTATTTGGAGGATTTCCCCCATTGGCACGAGGGCTGCACTATGGAACCGCACCAATGGAAAAAGGGCTATTTTTAAGGTTTTTTAGTAGGAGATGTCTTCAGGGCAAACAAAGCTCATGTTCAGAGGAATGCAATGCAAGTGTTTGGAGGCCATGTCTGTTCTCATAGGTCTCGGAATGAGTCGTCCAAGATGCGGGAGAGGGGTAGTAGGGACGGTGACAAATGTTTGTGTAACAAATTCCCCCTAAAGCATGAGGCCCGAGAGAGAGAGAGAGGGGTGAAATGCTTTACGAGATATCTCAAATACCTGATATATGTGGTATGGGTGCAGCCATCCATAGCAGAGTACACAATAATCTAGATCCAAGGTATGGGCGCAACCATCCAGTGAAGATCGATAAATAGAATCAGGCATGGTCGCAGCCATCTAGTGAATGAGTCATGTAATAATCATAATAATCCACAAAATCGCAGCCTGGACCTCAACAGACAAAATCCAGGGTCTTGCGCTCCATCTCGATCCGAACAAAGTACAAGTTCAAGCATGTGAATATAGGAGTCGAAGTCGAACATGCAGGAACATCGTCTGATTACCAGCCAATGGTGAAAGTTGTTAACGGACGTGAGAGGTACCACCAATAATGACAATGGCCCTCAAGTTACTATAGGTACAGTCTACGACGTGCAAATCAGTGAGTTGGCATCGAAAACCAGTAGAATCATTCGATCAGAGGCAAATGATTAAAACCTCGCGTCGAATGCGAAGAACCTGCCATTGAGGCATGCAGACTCCAAGGCACCAGAAGGGAGTCTCTAGATCAACTTCCTGGATAATGAGCTGAAGTCGACAAGAAGTGACCTTGATCGAAGGTGGGCCATAGTGTTTCCCACATCATCGACACGAGACAAGGATGATGATTATGTGAGTTATCAGAGGGAGGTTGTTATTTCGCATAGGTCAACTTCTCTTGAACATATCGGCGGCACGACAGTGAACTTGGCAGTATTTGACATCAATCGATCAGAGGTTATGGCGAGAAGGCAAAGAGCAGATGAGGGGTCAAACAGGATCACCCAAACCCACGGAGGAAAGTGAAAAACGAGATTATGTCCCCACCCAGACACAAATGCAAACAAGTGCCATGTTCAAGAGCGACATACTGCCGACATGACAATGATTGTGGTTCCATTTTCCCCACCATTTCTGGCGAGTACCCCAGTTATTTTTATCAACAAGCTTGACGGGGATAGCATATGCTTGTAAAGCATCATTTTGACGGAATCCAATGTCATCAAGTGTTAACGAGTCTGACAGAGGAAGAAATCAACGACTTTTAATGTTTAGAGAGTTTGAAAAGACAGCAGAAAAGTAAACTCTAGGGGTGTCCTTTTTCGTAAAGTTGTGTCTCTCAAGCCTGAAAAAGTATAAAACAATGCTCGAAAGAACCGCCCGACCATTACGATCGAGGATTACTTTTCATGATTAGTGACTTCGACCTGAAAAAGTAAAAAAGCTACCGAAATCACGTCGTTTCGTAACCATTAACGAGCTTGAAATGACCGGGGCTCGACGATCTTGTTGTCTTTACACAGTCGGAAAAGAGTTTAAAGACGACCGCCTCTCATTTACGTTTACCGAGTCGAGAGGAATAATTCAACATTCTTTTCATGTTTAGAGAGTCAGAAAAGAGTAGAAAGATGACTCCATAATGATTTTTCGTATATTTACCGAGTTTGAAAAAGTATAAAATACAACTCGTTTCACCGTCTAAGTCGCATAAAAACCTGTCGCTGCACAAAAACAAGTGTAAAATCCATTTTCGACAAAAATATATTAAAATATTCTTAAAAAATGACTTTTAAAAACCTATTTTGAGTTAAAAAAGCCATAAATATGTCAAAATGGTAAAAATCAAATTTACTTTTTACTTTTACCTCATTGGAGAGCGACAGTAGTGCTTTCAGTGTGCGATCTTCGGGTGACGATTGCGACAAATCCGTGCGACCATTTGGAGTGTCGTCAGTTCCATGTAAGAGGCACCTTCTCATACTTCATTTTAGTCCATTTTTTAGTCATTTTTGCTTGCTCCATCGACCTCTGTGGAGGGAATTTGAAAAACTAGGGCTGCACCCATTGACGCGGGTATCGGGCACGGACCCGTGCCAATGGGACTTTTCACTCCAAAGGCCCGCGCCAATGGGCGCGACTATTTTAAAAACAGTCGCGCCAATGGCCGATCGTATTTGTTTTTCAAATTTCAACATTTTTAAACTGATTTCAATGCATTTTTAGGTTTACCAAAGATTTAATTAATATTTTTTGATCATGTGGACGCAGGGAAACGAACAAAATGGTAGTCCAATGGAAGGAAAGGGAGCATGACAGTGTGGACGAATTGGCCATAGCAGATGAAGGCTGCATGAAGCCCTTAGAAATTGCGGGCTAAAAAAATTCTTCCTCACGCGTTACCTACGAGCTCAACTGGAGCTCTTACAGCACTTGATCAATCTTTGGGACGAACACGAGCAAGTGTTCCATATACGAGATCAAGTGTTGGAAATGGATGTTTCTGACATCTATTTTATCACGGGGTTGTCAAGCAGAGGTTTGGTGCCCATACTAACAGGGAGCAGACCATCTGGCGAAAAGATGTGCGAGGTGATGGAATGGGTGTGCCTAGGGGCACAATTTGGATCCGGGAGTGCAAAGGTGGAAATTGCCACCATTCAGGATTTAACACTCAAAGCGGTGTTATTTACCATCACACGGGCTACAGCGGCACATGCACCCCACGAGGTAACAAAGAACCAACTCATATTGGCCATAGAGTGTCTGAATCTGACTATCTTTGATTGGGCGACAGTGGTGACTACCAACATGAAGTGACAGCTTACAAAAGGTAAGCGAGGCAAACTGCAGCAGTTTTGGTATGGTTCTATTCTGGGATCATTCATTCTGGAATGATTACCAATCTTCCAAGGCCAAGGGGCCGTCATAGCTGATCCAGTACCACGGGAGCCAAGAATGGCTCACTGGGCAGCATTGATGCCTAGAGGGGGAGGAGGCCAATAGATGTCCTGGAGGCCAGAGTTCTTTGGGTGGCTCCGTCGCTAGCTGATTTTGGTCGAGGATTGGCCATATGCAGGGACTGACTTCACAAGTGACCTAGATCTCCCACTGCCAGAGGGAGATGAGTGGGATGAGGAGTTGGGTATGATCTCTTTTTGATTTTATGCTTTATGATTTTTTATTGTTAATACATGCTTGTTCTAACAACAGTCATATGTGTATGCAGATGTTGGCCCAGAGAGACCAGCCGACATGTCCCCTATTTTGCGAAGAAACCAGCCTACAGCTGACCCTCAGGAAGAGGGTGCCAAGGGAGGGGAGCTGATCCAAAACCTTGAGGGAATTTCTCGGGGGATTCCGGATTATGCCCGGCTGGCGGATGTCCCACTAGCGTATTAGAGGCATACAGTGGGAGTGCCCAGTCGCATCCACTGTCTCTTGAGACGCCTAGTGCGTGCGGTGACGTGCTATCATGAGCACCACAGGGATTAGACACCTAGGTTTATTTTTATGCATATTTTTTGAGAGACATGTCGTCTCTGGATGTATTTAAGATGAACATGTATATTTTTGATCTATGTGATGCACGTTGTGCAAACATTTCGACACACACACACACACACACACACACACACACACACACATATATATATATATATATACATATGCCTATTTTGGATGGATCTTTTACATGTGATGATGTTTTTATATGCCATGCAGATGTCTAACACAAATGTAATCTAATGTATCAGTTGCATAACAAACGACCCAATGCGAAATGTATTTAATCACATATTTTATTTTTACATAAGCTGAAAAGCACACATGACAACACATATGCAAACTATGCTTGGAAATGAATTTTATTTTTATGCAAGCTTAAAAGCACACACATGCAAACTATGCTTGAAAACAAGGGAAACGGGCATGCCCCCTAGCATGATGTCTCAATTCGAGGTACATGCCCCCCAAGCTTTAGTCCATTGAAAATGGAGTGAAGGTTGACAATATTGTGATCGCACTCGAATTGCATGAGCTCATGTTTCATTATTTTAATGAGGTTGACACACTTAAAAGAACTATCCTCATGACACCTAGTTTCATTTGTTAAGGAGCTTGACATAGGAAAGGAACTATGCTCCGACCAAACCTAGTTTCATTTTTTAAGGAGCTTGACATAGGAAAGTGAACTATGCTCCGACCAGACATAGTTTCATTTTTTAACATAGGAAAGGAACTATGCTCCGACCGAACCTAGTTTCATTTTTTAAGGAGCTTGACATAGGAAAGGAACTATGCTCTGAACGAACTTCATCATAATGAACAGGAAGTCATTGCTTCCAAGAGTGTCACTCCCGGTGGAAGGAAAACGTCTTGGAAGTCAGGACCCAATTCCCCCAGGACACTATGCACGACGACATCATCATTGGATACATGCACGGGATAA
Source organism: Pinus tabuliformis (assembly GCA_031772625.1). Taxonomy (NCBI): domain Eukaryota; kingdom Viridiplantae; phylum Streptophyta; class Pinopsida; order Pinales; family Pinaceae; genus Pinus; species Pinus tabuliformis. The sequence continues at coordinate 25,987,506 of CM062815.1, forward strand.
GTAGCCACGTAGTTGACCTGTGGTGGGGCAGATACAACCGGTGGAGAAAAACCAGGAGGGGATGCGAGCTGCGTAGGAGGCACCAACGGACTAAAGAACGATAATTGATTGATAGTCATGATTCTTTCGTCGTGTGGAAAGAAAACCACATGGAAAAGTGAAGAGACAAGGGCCCCCATGGCATAAACATAGTCACATCCAAGGAGAAGACTGAAATCTAAAGCACCTTGGGTAACCTGTACATCTATATAGATGGTTTTGCCTCCCAAAGTAACACGAAACTTTGGGAGGATCCCTAACGGTTGACTGGTTGCTCCGTCAAATGCCAATAGATTTTGTGCGACCAGCACAAGCTGTGGGGAGCCCAAAGCTTGCCAAGTAGTGAAAGGCATAAGACTGACAGATGCACCCTCATCCAAGATAATGCCAGGTACTGCCTTATCATAGGCATGTACTGTAATCTGGAAAGGCACATGGGATGGAAGGCGGAATGTAGTCAAATGACTCCAGTCGAAGGAAACGACCGAACTACTTGGTGGGGGAATCGTATGATTGCCCCCCTGCGCTACAGGAGACGAAGAAAGACCCTCTTGATCAGCGAGGATAGGAGGGTCGTTCTTGGACTCAGGAGAATCTGACGAGATGAGAAGAACATGAGTAGTAGAATCATGATGCTCCTCCGAAATAGAGTAATCAGCAGGTGGTGAACCCAAGTCGACACTCTCTCCGACCAATGGTTGGTCTGGAGCAGGCTTGGCACAGCCAGGTTCGGAAGGAGGAGTACAAACAAGAGAAGAATCTAAGTTAATCTCATTGTCCACAGGGAGGGGGTTAGAAGAGAGCTTCTGATAACCAACAAGAAGTTGGGGTGAAGAAGCTATAATACTTTCCAAAATAGCGGAAGCTTTATCTATGAGCGGACAAAGGTGAAGGGGATGGTTGCCTTCACATAGCCCACAGGGGAATCGAATCTTCCCTTTCTTCTTACCACTACCCGTTGATAGGGTGGCATCATCATGAGCTTCAGAGGGTGATGAGGGATGAGCCAGATCATGAGACCATACCTCTAGGATCCTGGGAATACCAAGACAATCACGAAGAAGATGGTCATGCTTGAACAACTTACAAGGAAACTTAACCTTTTGCGGGGGGCGGAAGGTGTTTCAACCTGGGATGGACTTGGAGCAATAATTGCACTTTTAGCCTCTCACTTATGAGACTTCTTCTTCTTCGTCTTCTTCTCCTTCTTCTTAGCCACCTGGTTACTTGAATCCAAACTTTCACCAGGCGAAGTAGAAGATGAGGACGTAGAAACAGGCGAAGATGGGGAGAGGTCCACCTTGGAATCAACATGATGTTGTTCGGGTGGAGGAACTGATTGACCAGTAGTTGAGACATTAGAGACCACAGAGGTTGAGAACAACCAAACAGGCAACCCGATGGTTAACCCAGGCAAGGACAAAGTTGCCATATACGGAGCACCGGCATTTCCAAAAGAAGGAAATGGACTAGGGTTTCCATCTGGGGGAAAACCTTGGCCGGTAGACTCGGGGAAGGTTGCCATTGAAAACGAGAAAGAACCCTACTCAAGCTAATGCAAACAAGATCTAACAGGGTAGATGTGAACGTAGTCAAATAAATTTTAAGACACAAGGACATAACTTGACCTTTTCATCTTTAAAGAGTCGATAAAAGGACCAAAAGATGACTCTAGTCACCTTCGAATGTTTAATGAGCCTGAAGTGACAAGTGCTCAGATGGACCTTTTCTTTTAGGGAGTCTGAAAAGGAACAAAAGTGACTACTCTCTAGAACTAGGCAAAAAGGTTTACCAAACAAATCTGTAAAACTGCATATACACCTTGGCAGTCATGTGAAAACCAAGGACTTTCCATACCGTAGTCAATCTTCCCGAATGCTGTGTTTTGTGCGTTACAGCTTGTAAGGCGGCAGACACGGCTTCCTATGGATAAAGGATGATAACCTAGTGGGGTCTCCCCATATACTCGACGGTACGTGGGAGCACAAATCCATACTAGACCACTATTGAGTCACAAAAGGAGGAATCACCCAACCTTGAGTGGAAACAAAAGTGACTAGGTTTAACGACGTCGGAGCACGTCTCTAGCCTAGACCTATAAATGTGTACGTTATGTTCCAATGCGTTGTTAGATTTATTCAGTTCATTTTAACGTTGATCTTGGATTATGTTTCAGTTTTCAGTCCTTACCGTATGTAATGTTTCAAAATTTCCTAAATGAAAACTATATGCCACAATATATCATTTCATTCGATGAATTCTAACTATGAGAGAGTTGAGAGCTTTCACACAAACAAAATGATGATAGAACAATCAACAATATCTCTAATGTAGCTAATGGAAATTAAAAAACTTTCTTCAAAGTCACTAATCACTAATAACAACGAAAAGCTCTAATTCACATTAACTTAATGAAAAGAAAAAGAGATTGTTTTTTCTTTAAAAATTGTTGGCAAGATGCACTAAACAAACTTTGAGAAATGATAATAAAAGAGTAAAAACACAAATTTCACTCAATGCAAACACAATCAGATCCCTAAATGCCAAAGCAGTCCTTCAAAAATGAGAAAAGTCCCAAAGACACAAATGAGCCATGTAATCTAAGCCCAAAACGAAACAAAGCGGAGTTCAAGTGAAAAAGAGGTAGGTCACTCAAACAACACAATGAAATGATTAACAACCACTAAACGAGTGCAAGGGAGCGATCAGAAAGTCGACTGGACCAATAGAAGACCAAAACTGCTAAGGAAGGCTCGACACACAAAGCCACTAGATGCCCTAGGGCTAGAAACATGAAATCGATAGAAAATGGCAAACACCTAAAGGGTAAAGGTTAAAGCCAGTCAAACAAGACTCCAACACACTCAAGCAGTCGAAAAAAAGGTACCCAGAACAAAAACCAATCTTAGGAGGCTTAAATCCAAGCAAACTTCAAAAGTTCCCAGGCCTAGCGCAACTGTTAGACTGCAACTAGCGGCTTTTAATGATTGGTGCGGGTTGTATATGAGCAACTAACGCCAATTGGTGTAACTGTTACGCTATATAAGCATGCCAATAAAGTTCACTATGCAAAAATAAAAAATGAGCAATCCAAAGCTAGGCCAGCAATAACTAGGCAAACCAAGAGGCAAGAAACAACAAAAGAACCAAACCCAGAAGGCTAACCAAGCAGGTAAAAACCAAGAAACAACCAAAAATAAAGACAAGCTCCCCAGTATGGTCACCAAATTGTTGAGGAGGTAAATCCCCTCTGAGGACAGAGGCGATCCCTACTAGCCCAGACTAGGTCTAGCAACAATCATACAACGCTACAACGCAAGTTCCTAATTGCAAATTAATAGACCAGTGATGAAGGCCTACCTGGATTCCAACGCTAGTGCTTGTAAAAGAGGTGGTGCTCCCCATTCCTTTGCTCCGACATATCACAATCCTCATGATCTCCGTGAATAGACACCTGCACATACAAGAAACGACGCAAACACAAACATAAAATCTAGCATATACAAATATATATCAGTCTGAAAGGATATAACTCATCGTCATCACAAATAACACTAAGAGTGGAACCATAACCAATAGTCGTTCATTAATAATCAATCAAAGAAGAATACAACCAAAGTTCTGACGCTGGATTCTCCTTTGGCGGGTCAGCAACACATGTCTCGCAAAGCCTGTCGGGAATAAGGACAAGCCTCTCTCTCTTTGGATCTTGGACAATAATCTCCTTGCTTGGATTTGGCCTTAAGGGAATCAAGAAGGCTCTTGCAGCATGAAGCTCTTGGGAATTTGGAATTCTGAATCTCTGGAAACTAAAAACTATCCAACTCTCTAACTATCCAACTCCAAAAACTAGCTTGCAAAGGAAATGGGCAAGCTTTTATAAATGGAGGAAGGGGAGTTGGGATCATCACCAATAATCATGGGATTGGCCATATCATCAAGGAAGCTTCCATGAGAGGTGGCAAACCACTTCCTCTCTATGGAAATCCGTAGCCAACCCACCCAACTCAAGATAGATTCAGTCCAGGAATTTGTTAGGATGAAACTTCCGCCATTTGTTTGTTAAAAAACACCACTGATTATGGTTGGCACGGGTGCGACTCTGTGACAGAGTGCCAACTGGCGCACCCTATTTGGAAGATTTCCACCATTGGCGCAAGGGCTACACTATGGAACCGTGCCAATGGAAAAAGGGCTATTTTTAGGTTTTTTTAGCAGGAGATGTCTTCAGGGCAAACAAAGCTCATGTTCAGAGGAATGTAATGCAGGTGTTTGGAGGACATGTCTCTTCTCATAGGTCCCGGAATGAGTCCTCCAAGATGCGGGAGAGGGGTAGCAGGGATGCTGACAAATTGTTGTGTAACATGGAGGTGAATGATCGGCCAATACAGAGTGGAGGTGACGATGAGAACACGACCAAGGCTTCAAAGGCTGATGATAATGCATTCGCGATGGTTATTTACCGGGAAATTGGTTCATTTTTTAATGAATGAGCTTAACTCTGGGGGAAACATTTTCTCACTTCTTATGTTTAATTTTTAACGAGCTTGAACTCCACATAAAAACCACTCGATCCAGTCATATAATAAGGATGTCCCATCTAAGATGGCATTTTTTCAAAGCTTTGCCTCGCATCCTTTCTTTATGCAAGCTAGGAAACAACCAATGCTATGAGTTTAAAGGGTTAGAGGACCTACAAATTTAAAAAAATAAATGGTCGCTCTTCGCTTTCATGCCAAAAGGTTTGCATGTCCTCAGGTATAGTGAAGTAGAGTTTCCTAGGTTACCCCTCAATTTGAAGACAAAACATTTGTTTTATCGGGAAAGTCCTACCTTTTACAGGTTACCCCTCAATTTGCAGACAAAACATTTTTTCTATCGGGAAAGGCCTACCTTCTGACAGATGTATCTTATTCCAATCTAATCTCATAAACCAGTCATATATCCTCCACAGAAACCTACTGTATACCCAAGGTTTTCCTGCCGTAACAAACCAGGGTGCATGCCCCTTGGGTTTCAGTCATGTCCTCCTGAATCACTCGCGCTCATCAAGTGGATGGAATGGGGATTGATGAGACATTCCTTGCTTGAAAAGACCATTCATGGATGGTATTTCACTATTTTCTATGTGTGAACCAGGGAATGAAAGCTGGTCTACAAGCTTGACCACTCTTCCTTCATGCGGAAAACACATTACTCTAAAGAGCAAGGAGACAATGGCTCCCATGCAATAAATATAGTCGCGTCTAAGGAGTATATTATAATCTAGGGGTCCTTGGACTACCATTACATTCATGTGAACGGTTTTCCTTCTCAATGTTATCGGTACATTGGGAAGGATCCCTAACGGTTGACTGGTTCCTTTGTCAAAGCCTGTTAGACTTCTCATCTAAGGCAAAAGCGATGGCGAACCAAGCGTTTTCCAAGAAGTTGAGGAAAGGATACTCACAGAAGCCCCTTCATCTATGATGGTACCGGCCATGTCCATTCTGTATATTTGTGCAATGATTCAAAATGGTACACTAGCCAGTAAATGGGGTTTTCCTAGTAGATTCCAATTGAAGGAAACAACTAGGTTGCTTGGAGGTGGGACCGAATAGACGGCCAGATATGACTCTGACGAACTTCCTTCCTGCGGTAAAGGAACGGGTAGACTGCCCCCATGTTCATCGGAGTCTGTGTTTACGAAGAGAATTTGAAAGGTGTCGTTCTTGTTCTCTCTGGTGACTGTATCATCTGAAGATGGACCTTCTGAAGGCAAGACCAGGTCAACTACCACCTCGACCTTTTTACTTTTGTCTGGTGTGAATTTAGATGGTTTATCTTCAATGATAGACACTTCGACTGACCACAATGGCATGTCAGTTAGATTTTCAACTAGTGATGGACTTGGCAATAGTTTCTTATATCCAAGAGAAAGACGTAATGGTGAAACCAGATGGTCATCCAAAACTCTTTTAGCTTCGTCTAGGAAGGGACAACGGTGGACGGAGTGATCACCTTCACACAGTTTACAAGGGAATTTACTTTTCCTTTTCTTTCCCGACGTTTCGCTTTCACTAGTTGACAGTGTACCGTCAACATGATCATCAGAGGTTGTCGACACCGGATTGTGCAAACGAGGAGACCAGTCCCTTAAGATCCGAGGGATGTAGGGACAATCTCGATGATAGTGATCTCCTTTGCAAATGAAACATGGAGATTTAGGCTTTGACAGCGCAGTGTGTGGATTTTCACTAGATGATGCCTAGTTGCCCCCTGTCATCTTTGGCTCCTTCTTCTTCTTCTCTTTCTTCTTCTTCTCCTTCTTCTTCTTAGTTACTTGAATTTGGGCTTTACTAGCTCCATCAAGCAAAGAGGAAGGAGGAGAGGGAGAATCAAATGAAGTAGAAGGTTGGGGGTAGCTTTGGTATCGTCTAGTTGCTTACTTGATTGTTCAGGAATCACGGTGTTCTGAACGATAGAGGTCGAGAAGAGCCATACGGGCAGGCTGATTGTCAATCTTGGAAGTGACAATGTGGCCATATGGGGTGCACCAACATCTCCCCAAGAGGAGAAGGACTAGGATTTCCTCCAAGGGGAAAGTCTGGTGTGAATTCAGATGGTTTATCTTCAATGATAGACACTTCGACTAACCACAATGGCATGTCAGTCGGATTTTCAACTAGTGATGGACTTGGCAAGAGTTTCTTATATCCAGGAGGAAGACATAAAGGTGAAACCAGATGGTCGTCCAAAAATCTTTTAGCTTCATCTAGGAAGGGACAACGGTGGACGGAGTGATCACCTTCACACAGTTTACAAGGGAATTTACTTTTCCTTTTCTGTCTCAATGTTTTGCTTTCACTAGTTGACAGTGTACCTTCAACATGATCATCAGAGGTTGTCAACACCGGATTGTGCAAATGAGGAGAACATTCCCTTAAGATCCGAGGGATGCAGGGACGATCTCGATGATAGTGATCTCCTTTGCAAATGAAACATGGAGATTTAGGCTTTGACAGCGCAGTGTGTGGATTTTCACTAGATGATGCCTGCTTGCCCCCTGTCATCTTTGGCTCCTTCTTCTTCTTCTCTTTCTTCTTCTTCTCCTTATTCTTCTTAGTTACTTGAATTTGGGCTTTACTAGCTCCATCAAGCAAAGAGTAAGGACGAGAGGGAGATTCGGACGAAGAAGAAGGTTGGGGGTAGCTTTGGTATCGTCTAGTTGCTTACTTGATTGTTCAAGAATCACGGTGTTTTGAACGACAGAGGTCGAGAAGAGCCATACGGGCAGGCTGATTGTCAATCCTGGAAGTGACAATGTGGCCATATGGGGTGCACCAACATCTCCCCAAGAGGAGAAAGGACTAGGATTTCCTCCAAGGGGAAATTCTGGTGTGAATTCAGATGGTTTATCTTCAATGATAGACACTTCGACTGACCACAATGGCATGTCAGTCGGATTTTCAACTAGTGATGGACTTGGCAAGAGTTTCTTATATCTAGGAGGAAGACGTAATGGTGAAACCATACGGTCGTCCAAAACTCTTTTAGCTTCGTCTAGGAAGGGACAATGGTGGATGGAGTGATCACCTTCACACAGTTTACAAGGGAATTTACTTTTCCTTTTCTGTCCCGACGTTTCACTTTCAGTAGTTGACAGTGTACCTTCAACATGATCATCAGACGTTGTCGACACCGGATTGTGCAAACGAGGAGACCATTCCCTTGAGATGCAAGGGATGCAGAGACAATCTCGATGATAGTGATCTCCTTTGCAAATGAAACATGGAGATTTAGACTTTGACAGTGCAATGTGTGGTTCTTCACTAGATGATGCCTAGTTGCCCCCTGTCATCTTTGGCTCCTTCTTCTTCTTCTCTTTCTTCTTCTTCTCCTTCTTCTTCTTAGTTACTTGAATTTGGGCTTTACTAGCTCCATCAAGCGAAGAGGAAGGAGGAGAGGGAGAATCGGACGAAGTAGAAGGTTGGGGGGTAGCTTTGGTATCATCTAGTTTCTTACTTGATTGTTCAAGAATCACGGTGTTCTAAACGACAGAGGTCGAGAAGAGCCATACGGGCAGGCCGATTGTCAATCCTGGAAGTGACAATGTGGCCATATGGGGTGCACCAACATCTCCCCAAGAGGAGAAAGGACTAGGATTTCCTCCAAGGGGAAATCCTTGGTTGGTGGACTCCATTTTTCTCAACCTAAGACCAACGTAGGAAAGGTGATGTTTATTCTGATTAATATAAATTTTAGATGCTTTGACACAACTTGTTTTTTCAATTTTTAAGAGTCGAGAAAAAACAAAAGATGACTCTAGTCGCCTTCGATTTTTAATGAGCTTGAAGTGACAAGTGCTTAGATGGACCTTTTCCTTTAAGTAGTCTGAAAAGGAATGAAAGAGACTACTCTAGAAATCTAGACAGAGGGATTACCAAACCAATCGCAAAACTGCAGAATACTTTTTATGGTACGACAGTCAATCTTCCTGAATGTTGTGTTCAGTGCATTGCGATCGATAGGGCGGCAGACACGGCTTCCTATGGATAAAGGATATAGCCTATTATGGTCTCCCAATATATACTCAACGGTATGTGGGAGCACAAGTCCGTATTGGCACTTGTCGTCTCAAAGTGGAGGAATCACCCAACCAGCAATGAAAACAACAGTTACCAGGCTTTACGACGCTGGAATACCTCTCTAGCCTAGACTTATAAATGTTGTGTGTTAGGTTCCAAAGCGGTTTTAGATTCATTAAATTTATTTTAAAGTTAATCTTGCTTAAGAAATTTTCCTTTCAGGTTCACCACGTGATGTAGATATACAATTCCTAAAATTCAATCTAAGATGATAAACAATCGTTTAATCTTCTTTTTGCAATGAAAATCTTAGCTACTAAAGAAAGAGAGATGATATTCTTTCAACATAGAGCAGAGAGCACACACCATATGCACTGTCATAAATCAAACCAAAAAATAGTCTAAATGCAAATGCACATGCATGTATTTATTTTCAGCCTTCTTAATGTGTGAATGATAAAAATAAAGCTAAGCACAAATTTGAATTATTTTTCAAAGCGACATTACTAACAAGCTTATTTTCAAGAAAAAATGAAGACAGTGACGACACTTTGTGATTTGGAATTGAAAACTTTCTTTCGACACTTGAAAAACTACTAATTCAAATCAAATATAAGAGTAACAGTGTAATCGACTATCAAGAACAATCGGATTCTCTTCTATGACTGGAAACGACACTTGCGACACTTCTAAATCAAGAAACGATAGTTCAATTACGCTACTTCTTTGTAAAAGATAACTGAAAATGGCTCACAATACATAAAAGCATTTACAGTTCTTTGCACAATGGAGGTGGAATAATGGCAAGGAAGGGGGTTTCCAACAGAGGTATACTGACTACAAGCAGCAAAACTCCTGAATAGAGCTGAAAAGAGTGAAGAAAAACCAAAGTCTGGAGGCAAAATTAGCCTTTTCTGATCAGAACACCTGTTACACAGGGATTCCAGTATGCATCCCACCTAAAACACACGGGAAGTGCAATGCATACTGATATCTTTGAAGAGAGGGTGCGATGGTACAGTGTGAGACTTTTGATACAATTCTTGATCAAAGTTTGCAGCACAGTTCAGGGATTTAGGTCGAGCAAGTGATAATCAGTAAATAAATCACAGGGGTAGATCTAAGGAGGTTACTAGAGCCACCACAAGGACAATTAGAGAGTTTGTAAAATGATTGCCTAGTTCATAAACAAAACCTGGAGATAGACTGAAGCAGCATTGATCTACTTTGCACTTGCATAGCAAATGCAGTTCGAAGGCTAGCTGGCTTGACTTCAGGCTCCGTCTATAAGTTTATAAAGCAAACAAATATAGACAAACAAACAATCTATTCGCTCCCCAGTGGAGTCGCCATTTTGTTATCTGGAAATCTAGTGTCCATGCAGAGCTACTAGTCCCACTAAGACTGGTAGCTATCTTATAAACAAACAAACTAAAACTACTTTCGTTTTCCTTTATGAGAAGTAGATAAGAGGGGGAACAAAGGAGACCAACCTCTGTCTTGCACTTGGTTCCTTGCTTGATTCCTCTCCCTTCTGATAGATCTTTGCCACTCACTTCCTCGTCTACCCAGCTTCAAAGAGCACCTGTGGAATCAAAGCAACATAACACTATCCAAGAACAGAGATCTACTATCATAAACAATATAGGACCAGATATATATTAACCACACAAATGCATATATCATCAATCATACAAGAATGTGGAGGAAAACTTGAATAGATTTATTAATATCAAGAATAGAAAAGAGGATTACAACCAATTTTTCTAACCCAGCGTCATCCTCTCAGCAAGAAATCCCTTCTTCACCTCATGAAAAGCTTAGATCACCCAACACTATGATGTTACACCAAGAAACCAGCAGCACTTCCATAAAATATACAAAATTCTAGCCTCTGGATCTCTGGGATGAGGGATCCATATATAGATGTTTGCAGGGAAGTGAGTCAGCTTCTGAGATTTGATTAGTGTCCTCTCTCTGATAGTTCTTGACTCCACTTGGAGATTGATGATCTCTTACTCATCCCTGGGCGAATGCAGAGAGGCAAGTGTCACAAGAGAAGTTTATGGAAGATTCCATGATCATCCACCTTGCAAATTGACTCTGCCATTTGTCCACTCTCGCCCATTGCACCCCATAGAAGGGATTTTTAGTATGCATCGCACCTCCCATGTGCATTTAGGTGGGATGCAGCGCACTTTGACCATGGAGCAGATGAGATGGTCAAATTTTGACCAGTTATGAGTAGTTTTTCATGGAGAACTTCTGGGAGATGATGTAATCAGCTGACCTTGTTCTTTTAGGGGATGGAACAACACTTTTAGGGACTTAGGAGCCCTCGGTTTATGGACATATTTGCTTGGGGTTGCAGTGCCCAAAAATGTCTATAACAGATAGCCACATTTGATTTCTATTTCTTTCACCTTGTTTTCTTTCCTTCTTCCTTTCAGTCCCTAGCTTTACAGGAAAAGGGGGAACTATTGTGCACTGGTGTTCAGGAAGGATTAAAAGCAATGCAAGCTCCTAATGTGGCCACCCTAGTCCTTCTTGATTGTTGTTCCATGCATTTCCCCCCTTTTCATGAGGGCGTGGGGCTTGGGAACATTGTTCTCTATTTGAGGCTTCTCCTGTGATGGGGTAGACACCTTTGTTTCTATTTATTTCATGTGTTTCTCTTCCTTTCTTCCTTTCGGCCCTTATCCTTACATTGGTCATGGGGTTGACCCTATTCAGCGTTGTGGTGAACGTGTTGTTAATACATGGAAATGACTCTCGATAATGGATATCGCTGCTCTTGTTACAATGAAGAACGTAGAGAAATGTGATACTTAGTTTGAATTGAAGAATCCCATGAATCATCGAGTTTTTGAATGCAATTTGTGCTTGAGGCCTTGGTCGAGGGCACGTCTATCTGCGTGTCGCGTCCCATTCAAACACACTCCCAATAATACATTAGGGAGCAATGAAGTTGGTCATTCGTGCCCAATGCAGTGTGGTTGGCTGATATACCTCAAGCGATGTTTCATGGCATGCATTGACAAGTGGTGATCTTGTCCCCTTGGACGGGAAGTCAACGTTAGTTGATGTGGGCATTTTGTGGCATTGATTGAACTTGCTTTGCTCTCTATTATATCCCATTGGGTAGGGAAATTGAGAACCAACTTGTGACCTCAGCTCAAGTGAGAACACCCGCTGATTTTAAGCATATAATTAAATAGAGGAAAGGAAACTTACAAGGATTCCCCTAGCAGTGGTGAGTGAACTGGGAACAACCCATCATGAAAATCGGGTGGCAGCATCGCCTGAATTGTAGTCTGTAGAAGTTTCCTTAGTGGCGGACCTGGGGAAAGTACCTTGGTAGGAGGCACTTGAGAGGGTGACCGCCCCATCGGGCCAGGACCCTTCCACATCACAAGGCATTGTTGTCGAGTCAAGTTGTTGGGAATGTCGCCCTAATTGGGTGGAAAAATTTGTCCAAGGCTAAATACGAGCGATAGACCGATAGAGAACAAGTACCGTGAGGGAAAGATGAAAATGACTTTGAATGGAGAGTTGAAGAGTGCTTCAAATTGACAGGAGGGGAGTGGATGGAGGTTGTCGATGCATCTAGGTCAGACGTCAAACAGCTCAGGTTGGTCTACTACTCAACTTGAGGTGCATGATCTGCTATAGTGTTCGGATTGCGTCAACGATGGTGGTTCGCCACCATCGACGTTGTGAGAAGGTCATTGAACCTTATCATTTAGAGGAAGGAGAAGTCATAACAAGGTTGACGTAGGTTAACCTACAGTAGGATCATTGATAGCGGGGGTTTTCTTTTTTAGTTTGGTTTGGGTGGGTTTCGATTGCATTTTGCACTCACATGGTGTGTCTCTAGGGTAGCTGGTTTGGTGTTTGGAGGGAACATTGTTGGTTTCTTGTCTTGAGGTCATGCTTGTTTTTTCGTGTGTGATTTCAAACCATGCGTATGCTTGTACCACCCATCCTTTGTTTTTATTTCCCCCAATGTATTTCCATAGGGGTTTTAGAAGCTTGTTTCTTGGGAGTCCTCTAACGATCTGTTTGGCAGGGCATGGTTGCTACAGTTGAGGTACTTGGGCAAGATGATGGATAAATTTAGACTAATTTGTAGCAGCGGTGCTTGATATTTTATTCATTGGAAGGTATGGGCCAAGGGTGTGGGCCCCCACAGTTGGTTCTCTCGAAAAGGCGACAGTGGTTCATGTGTTGCTTGGGTGAGCATTTTTGTTGGTGCTTGGGTCAAGGGAATGATTGCGTGCATGCTTGGTACCTCAAACATTACATGAGGGGAAATTGTTGGGGTGGGGTCAATATGGGATGGATTAAGAGAAGTTCAACCCATGGGGTTGGCCATCATAGTCATCTCGATCATTACTCGATATGCCCTCGCGGAAGGGTTGGGTATCCAGGTAATGAAAAACCCCTCCCTCGGTCTGAGCTCCATGGAGATTGCAACTTTCCCTGTGAATGGGAATGAGGTGGAATTCTTATCTTGTGCCTTTTTCGTTGAGGGAATTCCTCATCCTCTCATGAGCCACTCCCCTTCTAAGGAAAAAAGTAGCGGGTTATGTCTTTTTTTCTCCCTTTGGATTGTGGGTTTTCTATGCGACTTCGTCATTTATTGGTTTTGTTGTGTGATCTTTGCAGACATCCCTATTTTTAGTGGCCTTTCACCATCGATGTATTTTTGGTCCATGGATTTCTCCAGCATTGAGTGTCAGCCTGTGATAACTCCTCTTTGGAGTTCTATTCTTGACTCCCCTTGACTTTCTCACTAGAAAGGTTGTTGGTTGTTTTGTACACTGAGGGGTGCAATAGCGGGATGGGTTTTCTATTAGTGTGTTTGTCATTTCAAGCCTTGTGCCGAGTTGGGGGGTTTTTTACCTCTCAATAACATGCTCCAAACACTGGTATCATTGCAGCCCTCGTCTTTTCTAGTGATCAACTTTAGGTTGTGATTTATTTGCTTGGTCATTTTATTTTTGTTTGTAATGTTGTAAGCTAGAATTGGTGTTGTGTCGTAATGTATGTGGGAGGGTGTGAAGAGATGGGATGCTTCGATTGGGTGCCTGTTTTCTTTCTTTATGGTTAGGAAGCATCTCCTCAGCGTGCTATTGAGCCTCTCTCTTTTCTTTGGATTTTTGTTTCTTTGGTGTTGTTTTCTTCCCTTCTTCCTTTTGCCCCTAGATTTATGGAGAAAAGGTGGGATTATTGTGGATTGGTGTTTGGGAAGGATGAAAATCCATGCAAGTTCCTAGGGTGGCCACCCTAGTCCTTCCCGATCATCGTCCCTTGTAGTTTCACCCTATTTGCGAAGGCACAAGGTTTGAGAAGCTTATTATCTATTTGAGCCTCCCCTTATGAGCCGATAGCCACGTTTGATATCTCTTTCTTTCATGTTTTTTTCTTCCCTTCTTCCTTTTGGCTCCTAGCTTTATGGAGAAAAGGTGGGATTGTTGTGGATTATTGTTCAAGAAGGATGAGAAGTAGTGCAAGTTCCTGGGATGGCCACCCTAGTCCTTCTCGATCGTCGTCCCTTGTGGTTCCCCCCTTTTGGTGAAGGCACATGGTTGGGGAAACTTGTTCTATTTGAGCCTCCCCTTGTGAGTTGGTAGCTACATTTGATATCTCGTTCTACCATGTTGTTTTCTTCCCTTCTTCCTTTTAGCCCCTATATTTATAGAGAAAAAATGTAATTGTTGTGGATTGGTGTTCAGGAAGGAAAAAATGCAGTGTGAGCTCTCGGGGTGGCCACCCTATTCGTTCTCGATTGTCATCCCCTTCAATTCACCCCTTTTTGTGAAGGAATAGGGCCTAGAAGTCTTGTGCTTTGTTTGAGCCTCCCCTTGTGAGCTGGTAGCCATGTTTGATCTCTATTTCTTTCACCTTGCTTTCTTCCCTTCTTCCTTTCAGTCATTAGCTTTACAAGGAAAAGGGGGAAGTTTTATGGACAGGTGTTCGGGAAGGATTAAAAGCAGTGCGAGCTCCACGGGTGGCCACCCTAGTCCTTCTCAATTGTTGTTCCATGCATTTCCCCCCTTCTTTCAAGGTCGTGGGGCTCGGCAAGATTGGTTCTCTGTTTGAGCTTCCTCTTGTAAGGGGGTAGACACCTTTGTTTCTCTTTCTTTCATGTGTTTTTCTTCCTTTCTTCCTTTTGGCCCTTAGCCTTATATTGGTCATGGGGGTTGCCCCTATTCAATGTTGTGGTGGATGTGTTGGTAATATGTGGAAATGAATCTCGGTAATGGATATCATTTCTCTTGTTACGATGAAGAACCTAGTGAAATGCGATACTTAGTGTGGATTACAGAATCCCGTGAATCATCAAGTTTTTGAAAGAAATTTTTTCCCTAGGCCTCAGTCAATGGAATGCCTGTCTAGGTGTCACATACCATTCAAACGCGCTCCCTACAATATGTTAGGGAGTAGAAAAGTTGGTCATCCGTGCCCAATGCGGTGTGGTTGGCTGAAATACCTCAAGCGATGTTTTGTGGCATGCATCAACAAGTAGTGATCTTGTCCCCTTGGATGGGAAGTCAGCGTTAGTTGATGTGGGATTTGTGTGGCATTGATCAAAATTGCTTTTCTCTCTCTTGTACTCCCATCAGGTAGGGAAATTTAGCTCCAACTTGCAACCTCAACTCAAGCGAGAACACCCATTGATTTTAATCATATAATTAAGCAGAGGAAAGGAAACTTACAAGGATTCCCCTAGTAGTAGCGAGTGAACTGGGAAGAGCCCAACATGAAAATCAGGTGGCAATGTCACCTGAATTGTAGTATCTAGAAGTGTCCTTAGCGGTGAACCTAGGGAAAGTACCTTGGAAGGGTGTGCTTGAGAGGGTGATAGCCCCATCAGACTGGGACCCTGCCACATCATGAGGCATTGTTGTCAAGTCGGGTTGTTTGGGAATGTAGCCCTAATTGGGTGGGAAATTTTGTCCAAGGCTAAATACGGGTGAGAGACCAATAGAGAACAAGTACTGTGAGGGAAAGATGAAAATGACTTTGAATGGAGAGTTGAAGAGTGCTTAAAATTGCCAAGAGGGAAGTGTATGGAGGTTGTCGATGCGTCTAGGTTAGATTTCGAACGACTCATGATGGTCCGCCACTCAACTTGAGGTGCAAACCAACATGGACTGCTACATCATCACAAGTGCTGGTGGATTACTACCTATCAGTTTGTTGTTGTAGTCATTGAGGAACGAAGTGTGTGCCCTTGTGTTGGGTTGTGTGCATTTGCGTGCTCGTGGTGTTGTTTGGGGGGCTTTCCATTCAACCTGTCTTGAAACATAGACCAAGGATTTTAACATTTGTGCGAGTCAATGGGTTTGAAAACATGTGAGGTGGAAGGAAGTTGATGGGCAAGATCCGCTCTCTGGAGGGCTGCATTGCCGACCAACCTTGAGCTTATGCAAAGGGTTTGAGTGTGAGCACACCTGTTGGGACCTAGAACATGGTGAACTATTCCTGAGTAGGGTGAAGCTAGAGGAAACTCTGGTGGAGGTTCGTAGTGATACTAACGTGCAAATCGTTTATTTGACTTGGGTATAAGGGTGAAAGACTAATCGAACCATCTAGTAGCTAGTTTTCCCAGATGTTTCCCTCAGGATAGATGGAGCTCATGAGTGAGTTTTATTGGGTAAATAAAATGATTAGAGGCATCTATGACATAATTTCCTTGACCTATTCTCAAACTTTAAATAGGTAAGAGGGTGTGGTTACTCCATTGACTCGTGCCATGGAATCAAGAGCTCCATGTGGGCCATTTTTGGTAAGCATAACTAGCGATGCAAGATGAACCGAAAGTCAAGTTATGATGCTAAATTGCGCGCTAACTAGATCCCATAAAGCGTGTTGGTTGATTAAGACAGTGGGACTGTGGTCATGGAAGTCGAAATCTACTGAGGAGTGTGTAACAACTCACCTACCGAATCAAATAGCCCCGAAAATGGATGGCGCTGAAGCACACAACCTATACTCTATCATCAGAGAAATTGCCTAGCTTCGATGAGTAGGAGGACACAAGGGTCATTGAGAAACCTTGTGTGTCAGCTTAGATGGATTGGCCCCCAGTGCAGATCTTGGTGGTAGTGGCAAATATTCAAATGAGAACTTTGAAGACTGAAGTGGGGAAGGTTCCACGTGAACAACACTTGGACATAGGTTAGTCGATCCTAAGAGATGGGGAAGCCTTGTATCAAGGGTGCACTATGCATGAGCACTGAAACGGAATTATGTTAATATTCCTGAAACAGGACATGGTGGTGAGCGACAACATTAGGAAACCCAGATATGTCGTTAGGGGCCCTGAGAAGTGTTATCTTTTATTTTTAACAACTTTCCCACCATGGAATCGGTTCACCCAGAGATAGGGTCCATCAGTTGAAAGAGCACCACATGTCTTAAGGTGTTCATTGTGTCCTCGGTAGCTCTTGAAACTATGGTGGACCAAGTACCACTCATGCTCAATCGTACTCATAACCACATCAGGTCTCCAAGGTGAATAGCCTCTGGTCAATAGAACAATGTATGTAAGGGAAGTCGGAAAAATAGATCCATAACTTTGGGGAAAGTATTGGCTTTGAGGGCTAGGCCTAGGGGTATACACCCTCAACTCATGGGCTTTTAGCAGTCTACCCAAGCTACTGTTGCAGCGAGGGTAGGAAGATGCATGCTGATTGCACTACAAGTGTAGAATGCCCCCTACTGGGGGATTTTCCCTAGGTGGCAAAATAGTTGACTCAGAACTGGTACAGACAAAGGGAATATTATTGTTTAATTAAAACAAAGAATTATGATGGTTCCTTTAGATGCTGACCCAATGTGATTTCTTCCTAGTGCTCTAAATTTCAAAGTGAATAAATTCCACCAAGCATGGGTAAACAATGGGAGTAACTATGACTCTCTTAAGGTAGTCAAATGCCTCATCATCTAATTAGTGACATGCATGAATGGATTAACAAGATTCCCAATGTCCCTATCTACCATCTAGCGAAACCACAACGAAGGGAATAGGCTTAGCAGAATCAGTGGGGAAAGAAGTCCCTGTTGGGCTTGACTCTAGTCTGACTTTGTGAAATGACTTAAGAGGTGTAGAATAATTGGGAGCCGTTTTCAGTGCCAATGAAATACCACTACTTTTAACATTATTTTACTTATTCTGTGGGGTGGAGACAGGGCACTTCCCCTGTTTCTAGCCTTAAGGAACGTTTCAATAGGTCAATCTGGGTGGAAGACATTGTCAACTGGGGAGTTTGGCTGGGGTGGCACATTTATTAAAGGATAACACATGTGTCCTAAGATGAGCTCAATGAGAACAAAAATTTCATGTGGAACAAAAGGGTAAAACCTCATTTGATTTTGGTTTTCAGTACGAATATAAACCACGAAAGCGTGGCCTATTGATCATTTATATTTTCTAAATTTGAAACTAGAGGTGTCAGAAAATTTACCACAAGGATAACTATCTTTTTGCAACCAAATATCCATAGCAACATTGATTTTTGATCCTTCGATGTTGGCTCTTCCTATCATTGTGAAGAAGAATTCACCAAGTGTTGGATTGTTCACACACCAATAGGGAATGTGAGCTTGGTTTAGACCATCGTGAGATAGATTGTTTTCCCCTACTGATGAACTACACTACAGTAGTAATTCAACTTAGTATGAGAGGAACCATTGATACATACAATTGGTCATCGTGCTTGGTTGAAAATCTAGCGGCGCGAAGCTACCTTGTGTCAGATTATGACTGAATGCCTCTAAGTGAGAATCCATGCTAGAAGCGGTGCATGTGACTCTTCAACTATATCTTGACCTGCAGTAGGGGTGTTGCTTTGTCACCCCAGGGGCCTGTGACATTTTCAAACCGTGATCGTGAAGCATCTTGATCGGGGTAGCTTTGAAGTTCAATTCCAAATGGTCGTTGAGAATAATCCTTTGCAGATGACTTAAATACATGACAGAGTATTGTAAGTGGTACAGTGACCTTGCTCCCATGATCCATTGAGATTCAGCCCTTGGTCACCTTGATTCAGAGCTTCGATGTTGTCACACATTATTCAAACAAATCCAGACAACTCCCCCGCCTTTGCCTCTTCCTCTAAATGACAATTTTTTATTGCTCACATCTCATAAATTCTTTGCTTGTGGGCGGGAAATTTGGGGCTTCCACGTCATCGAGTCAGGTATTGTGAGAGTGCCCATAAACTCATTTGGTTAGCTCATTTAAGGGTGCTCATCTAAACTCATTCGAGTAGGTTGGGTCATGTCGTATGGGAGTACCTATGTAAACTCATTCGATCGAGTCATTTAAGGGTGCTCATCTAAACTCGTTCGGTTGGGTCATTCTATGTGAGAGCACGCCTAGGCACATGTGCCCATATAAAAAATGCTATGATATGGTAGGGGTGGGCCTTGTGCACATTCATGTGGTCTGTTTGCCTGACTCTCCCTTGTGCCTTTGTTATGGTAGGGTGTGGACGCACATGTAAAATCATTCAGGTGGGTTGGGTCGGGTCGGGTTGTGTGAAGGCACCCATGAAAATGGATTTGGTTAGGTCGGGTCGGGTCATGTGATGGTGACCATGTAAACTCATTCGGGTGGGTCTGTCATGGTTTTATTTTTGTGTGAAAAGTGGGATGGTAATTGAGATGTTTTTTCGGGTCTGCCTGAAGGATGGCCTTGGGTCATTTGTATGGTGGCCAATTTTCATCTTCTCTCCATCCCACTTGGTAGCACATGAGCGGTAATGTTGTACATGATCGTCTTAGACCCTCGGTTGGCCTTTTGTGAGAAAGGTGGGTTGGTAATTAATTTTTTTTTTCAGGTTTGCCTAAAGGATGGCCTTGGGTCATTTTTAGGGTGGCCAATTTTCATCTTCTCTCCATCCCCACTCGATAGCACATGAGCGGTAATGTTGGCCATGCTCATTCTGGGAGGCATATGTGAACAATTCCCCTTCTACTCTCTAAGTTCTTGGAGTTGTATGTGTTGTTGTGGTGTGGCTCCCTCGCTCGTCGTGCTCCCTTGTGCCCATCCAAATGATACAAGTGATAGGGTTTCTTTTCGTGTGAAAGGTGGGTTGGTAATTGAGTTGGTTTTTTGGGTTTTCCTAAAAAATGGCCTTGGTTCATTTGTAGGGTGGCTGATTTTCATCTTCTCTCCATCCCCACTCAATAGCACATCAGTGGTAATGTTGGTCATGCTTGTCCTCAGAGGCATATGTGAACAATTCCCCTTCTTCTATCTAATTTATTGGAGTTGTATGGGTTGTTGTGGTGTGGATACCTGGCTCGTCCTAGTGCCTTGTGCCCATTCAAATGATACGAGTGATAGGATTGCTTTTTGTGTGAAAGGTGAGTTGGTAATTGAGTTGCTTTTTTGGGTTTGCCTGAAGAATGGCCTTGGGTCATTTGTAGGGTGGCCGATTTTCATCTTCTCTCCATCCCCACTCAGTAGTAAATGAGTGGTAATATTGGCCATACTCTTCCTGGGAGTCATATGTGAACAATTCCCCTTCTACTCTCTAAGTTCTTGGAGTTGTATTGGTTGTTGTGGTGTGTCTCCCTAGCTCATCCACGTTCCTCGCACCCATCCAAATGATACAAGTGATAGGTTTCCTTTTCGTGTGAAAGGTGGCTTGGTAATTGAGATTATTGCCTAAAACACGGCCTTCGGTCAATTGTAGGGTGGCTGATTTTCATCTTCTCTCCATCCCCACTTGGTAGCACATGAGTGATAATGTTGGCCATGCTCCTCCCTATCCCTCATGCCCATTTGAATGATAAAAATGATATTTTTTCTCAACGCTCCTTTTTGCCTTCATTGTTGTGGTCCTAGATGGAAACCCCAAAACTCCTTCATGCCTATGTTGCTATCATGCCCCTTGATTGTTGGGAATATAAAATTTTGATTGGGCTAAACATCAATGTGTGGCTCCATTGAAATTGGTTCCTCATTATATTGTTCACCTCCTCCCTATTTGGTGGGGAGGTGTTTGCTTTTCGTGTGAAATGTGGGTTGGTAATTATGTTGGTATTTGGGTTTGCCTGAAGAATGGCCTTGGGTCATTTGTAGGGTGGCCAATTTTCATCTTCTCTCGATACCCACTCATTAGCACATGAGCGGTAATGTTCACCATGCTTGCCCCGCGAGGCATATGTGAACAATTCCCCTTCTACTCTAAGTTCTCGGACTTGTATGGGTTGTTGTGGTGTGGCTCCCTGTGACAACTAGCCTCTTCATTGTTCGGTTGCTTATTGTGCTGGTTTCTTGTGCATACACTATTTTTTTGTTGGCATTGTCAGTTAGGATGCATAGATTTAAGAGCAAAGTGGAAGGGTTTTTGTTTTAAACCACATACCCCCCTCTTGCTTGATTTTTCTATTGGATGATGTGAGGAGTTGTTCTCCTTATTTTAAAGTTAAGGGTTGGCATTCCCTTAAAAGTGTACATCATCTATGGTTGCATTGCATTTGAGGTTTCCATAGATGTGGTGGCCCATATGTTTGATCGAGTGGTCAGCTTTTTCCTTGCATCTCGCATGTGTGCTAGAATTTTGCGGCTAGAAATGTTAAGTTGCAATGTTTATGGGTATTTGTTGGTTCAATTGTGTATGCGATCGTGGTTGAATAGGGAGAAGACTTGCTATGTCGATGGTGGGGGCTATCTAGAAGAATGATTTTGAGGTGGAATTCTTCAACCTCCCTCCTCTACATGGAGGTAGCCATAAGTGAAAAGTTTGTTGGACGCGGGATCCCCCAAGGGTAGTTTTAGGGCCAAAAATATTTTGGTAAAATTTTGTAATCCAAGTGTAAATACTCTGTATTTTGTGGTCTCTGTATTTTGGAAATGTAATGTCAGTTGGGATTGTATAAATAGAGCTAAGCTCTAAGTAGTTTGATAGAAAGAATAGAAGATAAACACACGAAGATATGTTGTATGAGATATAGCTATGAGGTAGAAGTCAGAGTTTGGGGCATAGCATAGGTAGACGCTATGCAACTCAGTGCATAGAGGCCTAGGGTAGAAGTTCGCAACTGAGTGTGTGGACCCCTGCAGCTGAGTGCGAAGGGCGGGTCAAGTCTATAATCATCTAGAATTATCAATAAAGAGAAGTATTCTATAATTTTTGTATCTTTGTTTCCTGTTTATGCATCTCGTTATGTTGGGAATGACTTTCACTTATAATGCTTATATGATGCACAAATGTATGTAAATGTGTTGGTTAAGTGAACGCAAGTAAGAACATATGTTTACGCGAATCTAACTAAGATCGGATAATAAGATAAGTAAGACATTTAGCCTAATTTGGGAGATATCATAGTTTGCTTCCCTAGCAGTGTGAAAGTCATTGAGCCATAGGTTAGGGATGTGTGAAAGCCAATTGTACCCTTTTACAAAGGTACTGAAGGGTGAAGTAGAGGGCTAAGAAACCTACACGAATGTAGGTATAGCTGGAATAAATCGACATCACAACCATCTATGGGTGTAGAAACTTCATTCCAGTATCCCCCCATACTGCTTCAGGTGAGACTTCAGTCAACTCTCCATGGGCTGATGCCGAAAGGGTCAGCAGTATAGGGATTTGTTTGGATAACTAACATTGAACTTGGGTCAGGCCCCCTAAAGCCAAAAAATGGTTCCGTTGCCGGGACCGAAATCTGCATAAGAGATATGTGATGTCGTATCGCTGGAATCCAACTAAGAAGTAGATTGGAGACTTGTTGGATAGAAAAATCCATGAATTCGAGGCATATGAATAGAACCCATGACTGACAAAGGAACGGTGGTTGGACTAGTACCTGTTTACAGAGATCCGCGAGATCTTTTTCTGCTCTTTCCCTATTGAGCTATATGATTAGATCGCGAAGCTAGCAGATAGCCAATGAAGGTGGAAGCTTGACAGTCCTATTGTGTGGACCCCAGAGCTAGTGAGAAGGTTGGAAGCATCGGAGCATAAGATCACCCATGCTATCGATCATTGGATTAATCGTGTCCTAGGAGGATTTGTTACTGAATTCACTGTCGACACCTCAGTCATCTATAGCAAGGTGGAGCGACGCTTTTTCAAGGGATCATGAGGTAATTACTTAAAATATTTGAATACTTGGATTAAAATGATGTTGTAGGAAAATAGGGTTATGCAGCTAACTTGATGTTCGAGACTATGTGAAGTGGAAAAATTTACATAAACGAAGGAAATAAGGGTCCAGAGTATATCCCCTTGATTTCAGCTCCGCAAAGGGATGAAGAAGCGATAGTAAAGGTTTCTCCATGAAGTGCTATTCAGCTAATAAGAAAATGATTCTTGTGAATACCACCTCCACCCACATCACCTCTGACTTCACCACCATCGCCTCCAACTTCACCCGTACCACCTCAACCTCCACCATGGTTCAATATGGAAAATACAGTGAAGTTACCTTTGTTAAAAGGCTTGGGAAATGAGGACACGGACCAATTCTGGTTCGTTGTGAGGGTTGTATGGGAAGCTCAAGGTATTACATATGATCACATAAAGAAGGTGACACTGGTTAGTGTTATGTAAGATCGTGCACTAACCTGGTATATTAAGTACTATAAAGATAACCCGAATGCTGGAGTAGAAGACATCCAGGTAGCACTAAATGGGGAATTTAGCAGGCCTAAATCTAAGGTGCAATTGATTATGGGATTCAAAAAGATCGCGATGCGACCAAACAATATGCCTTGGGAACTAGATCAGAGGTTGAAATGTACAATGCACGAAGCCAACATGAATTTGACAGATGGACAACATCATGAGTGCTTTGTGGCTTCGCTACTACCAGGCTTAAGAAGTACGTTGTTGCAGCAAAATATAACAACTAATGCAGAAGCCTTGGAGATTTCCATGAGACTACATGAGATTTCGATGTAAGATCCTAATCTAGGAATTTAGCAGATCCATGCATAGCTGAAGAATTTGTGCCTTGAGATGCAAGGTTTGAAGCAGGACAGGATAGTTCGACCAAAGGTGCGCGAGGAAGTATGGTGCTTGAAATGCAAGAGTCAGGGTCATAACAAAGACCATTTCCACGTCTTTGCCAATTACCTTGTAGGGCGAGGACCGATTCTTTTAAGGCCAGAAGCTCAAGTAGGACCTAGTGTGGGGCCTGCATTATGGGATGCTATCTATCAGGTAGCCTGAAAACATGCCACAGATAATTGTCACTTACTACAGAAGTATGTACAAGCATAGCAACAACTGTTTTGCAACTTTTTTAGGTCGGTCAATCATGATGAGTGTACTTACAGGAGCTATGAATTGATGATGGATAGAAATCCTACCTACAAGGTTCAGGTAGAAATGTGACCCCTCAACTAGAATGTAGGAACAACGTAGACAAGATTTTAGGGGCGCAAACGCGGCCGAGGTAGAGGAGAACATGGTAGAGGTCAAGGACAGTCGATTTTCTATAATTGCAGAGGACCAGGACACTATTCCCGCAATTGCAATAATCTAATGAATCCCTCATGTAAATATTGCACGTTGTTTGATCATGAAATAAAAGATTGTCCTACATTGATAGCTAGGATACGAGACAAAGGGGTGCTACCACCTCCACCTACTTAGAACCTGCAAATGCTGAGGTCTGAGCCGCACAAGGAGGATCCAAACATAAACATAGTGCTAAAGATTGGGATCACGATAGGGGATAACAAGGGCAAATAGCCAGAAGACAGTACATGGGTTCGCAAAGCCTCAGCAAAAGAGGCTGAATTCAACTTGGAGTGTGCTTGTGAATCCTTCATGGAGGTGAATCCCACTAAGGATGGACAGATTACATGGGATCGCAAGAGTTCCTGCACTTCAGAATCTGATGAGGAAATAGAACATTGGTAGAATTGGTTACACAAAGTAACTACACTGAATAGAAACATGATGACCCAGTCGTTGCACTGTGTGTTGTCAGAGGTAAGAAATTTGCCTATTTATGATGGTCTAAATGAGGTAGATATATTTTTGGATGCATTTGAAAGGGAGATACCAGTAAAGCAGTGCTTCTAGGCCTTGGACTGGACACTGTGTGCTACGCCCGCAAGATAGTGGGGTATGCACAAGGGAAGCTTTGATGATTGTCGTGAATGTAGGAGGATGATGAGAACACGATTTGGGGATCCTAAGATGCGAATGACAAACAATAATATAAAATCTCTTGAACTTGGAGTTTTCGTGCCTAGTTGTGACGGAAGCCATCCAAGTGTGGGGAAAGAGGGGTTTCCTTGCCCTGCCATGATGACATTTTCCCAAGTGCATGAAATCTAGGGTTTCCATGTCCCATCGCATAGGGGGGGGGCTGGGGTATCAGGGATTCTAGTCAGGAGTGGCCGAGAGAGTCGAAAAAATGAACTTGTAGTATGGGCATGCCTTGATGTGTGACGGGTGCCCGTGTTTAGTTAAATGTGACTCAGTTGAGCATTCGGTTATATGCGATGACTTGGCATGAAATTCACTTATGGACGATGGTGATGGGTAGGTTGTGTTGGGTAGGGCGCCAGCCCCTTGATACATGCATGATGGTTGAGTCATTAGCGGAAGGCATATGTGTGACCTGCGTTGGGGGTCCAGTTGAAAGAGTTGACCATGTACGGTGGGTAGGTGTGTGATGTGTGGTGATGGGTGTAATGAGCTAAGTGTTGGAGCTGACCCATGGGTTTGACAATGCACATGAAGGGACATGATAGTTCATTGGAATGGGGTTTGCTGCATTTATGTGGCAGGTCGGTCGAGCATTCATGATGATGGAGCCGACCCTTGTTATCCCTGAGAGACATGGCCCTTGGGTGAAAGGATGTATATAAGTAAGGAGGATGGCATTCGACCAAGGGACAATGAAATCAAACTTCCACATTGCAGAACAAGTGCGAAGGAAGGAGTTGAGAAAAAAAAGAAGGAAGAGAAGGTTGTAAATAAAAGGGCTGCATTGACGGGTAGATTACAACAGACAGGTCAGACTTGGTAGTGTGGACAGGCATATTAGGTCATGTTACCAATCGGCGTAGACAGGTCACAATGTGTGTAGGCCATGCGCCCTCACTATGGCCCACATCAACGAGTAGATTTTGGGCACTGCTAAACAGAAAGTTGGGTGGATAGGTGGCATACTTGGGCATGAGTGACACCAATTGAAGTTTAGGTGTTGATTTTTGTTGTGTAGGTCACAAGAAGTGTAGCACGAACACACGCCATGATGGGATGAAATAATAATTAAAGAAGATAAATTTATGATAAGCTATTTTAGTTTCATTGTTAAGAACACTTATTGGAAAATTGACTAAGTGTTGAAGTAGGCGCAGACCATGTACTCAGGTATTGGTAAAAGGAGAAATTACAATCTTTCCATGCCCACTTATGTGTGCTTGAAAGACTACCACTAGGATAGGGGTGTGACATGGGGTGTCCCAGTCCCTCCTCGAAAAAAGTTGCAAAATTGCGGGGAGCCTGGGGTTTCCATGTCCCGCCTTGTTGAAACCCTCCCAAGTTCAGGAAATTTCAGGTTTCCATGTCTCGTCGCAATGGAAATCACCCAGGTGTAGTAAACTTTGTGTTTCCATGTCCCTCCCGTGACAAAAGTCATAGCCAAAGCACACAGTCATCGAGTCTGCAACCTCACATCAAGAAAAGGCTTAGTTTTTCAAGGGAATGGAGGTTTCTTCATTGGTAAAGGATCTCACTAAGGATGAAAGGTTGGAGTCTCTTCTAGAGCAATTCTACCAAGGCCTATCAAAAGTTGAAAGAAGGACAAAGTGTCAAGGAATGAAGTGCCAGAGAAACAAAGTGTAGAGAGGAGGAAGGACTTGACTTGTGCTTGGAGGATATTCTTGTCAAGGGTCCAGGGTTTGGCATCGATCAATAAGAAGCTTTAGTAAGAGAAATTTACGAAAGGGTTTTCCTCTTTGAGAGAGAAAGGTTTTTCCCTAGCAGAGAGCCAACATCTTGTTTCCTTATTATTATGTTTTTGGCACCATTTTGATGAAGTAAACACACATGCATTAATAAGAAGAGAATAATATTAAGCTAACAAGATAAATTATAAAAGAGCTTCATAAATTATTATGAAGTCTAGACGAATCCTACTATACCCCATTGCCCCAGATTCTTCAACAGGGTATCGGAGCTCAGGTGATACATCAAGGAAAGGGAATTTCAAGAACGTATACAAGGTTGAATCATCAAGCCAAGAAGTCTCAATCACATCAAGGAAAAGAAGGTCTACCATCTACCATTCATCAAGGAAGACTACAAAGCAAAAAGAAAATCCTTGTATGAAGGCACCTATAAGAAGAACAAATCAAAGAGGAACCTACATCAAGCTAAACCATATTAAAAAAGGAAAGGCATTATGAGTCAAGTCATCAAGAAAATCTCATCATCAAGCAAATCCATTTGAAGAAAGCAACTTGAAGAACATCAATATCTAAGGAATACAAGCCATCAAGTATTCAAGAAGAAAGAAATTTCACTACATCTCAAACACTATCAATTAAGTACATGCCCCTTTCTATGTATACCTCAATGTATTTTTTCAGGGAAAGTAACAAATTTGTTGGGACCACTACATGTCCAAAGTCCAATGATTTGGATGCCAATAATATGGATGCTATAAAAGGAATTGTCCTAAACTTAAGAAGGACAACAAGAACAAGATAAAATTGGAAGAAGCTCATGTAACTCAAGAAGTGAAAGAAGAAGACAAGAAGCAGAAAAAGGAAGATCCTCTAGATATCTAGTATGAATAAGTCTACCTCTTTGCTTAAAGTCTTGTTTCAATGTTTTGAGTAGTATAGGACCATATAGAAATAGAACAGATTCCATGGTTAAATATATCTTCTAGAATATAGGAGCATGGTGTAGATATAGCTCAAGATATTCATATAGAAGGAGAAGAGATATTATAGGGCCTCATCCATAATGAAAAAATGATTGATCATGATTAAAATTCTTAGAAGGCTGCCATCATCAAAGGAAGAAACATTTGCAAGATAAGGGTCTTCAAGATCCTCTAATAGAATGTTCAAAAGAAGGTTCGTACATAAGGGTAGGTATCTCATTGGGAGTCCCATTTATGGGATTCAAGAAAGGATGATATACAGGCGAGAGAACATGAAGCAAGAAAGGCTACACCAATCGAGGAGAACTATCAAATAAAGCTGAGATGATAAAAGCATAATCAAGATGAGGTATGTATGCATCAAATTTTAAGTCATGTCATCATATATATTGGGTCATGGGAAAAGTTCTAGAATCATGTTCAAGCATAAAAGGATCTCTTTCACAAACGATATGATCGGAAGCATGTAGTACAATGCAATAAAGGTCAACGTGAAGAAGTGCTCTCATAAGGAGTATAAGGTAGTTTACTAATCAATCCAAGAAGAAGAAAATGAAGAAAGAGATCAAGCATGTGAAGAACATCATGGTCACAAAGAAACATTATCTGACAAGATTCCTCAACATCTCTCAAAAGAAGGCATGGAAACTCTGACAAGGGAAGAAAAATATCAAAGGACCCTTGACACCTATGAAGGCCTTGGAGATAGTAAGGTGCAAATAACTGATTCAACTCTACAAAGTTGTCATGGTGAAGAAGCCATCCAACAAAAGCACCATTTGATGTTGAAGCAATATCATGATGAAGTCATGAAGGGCTACTAAATCAAAGTATGGGAACATGAAAGTACAACTAAGCATCCATGTGATAAGTAACATGAAGCATAGATAAGATGACAAAGGAGTAGCTAGATGAAAAAAGGACCTGATATATATCAAGAAGGTCACTTTCCACAAAGGGAGCAACGACATAAAAAAACCATAAGGGAATGTGATCGATGGCTGGTACCTTACCAAGAAGAAGTTCAAACAAAGAATTCATGAAATCGAAGGAGAGAAGGAGATCAATCATTTTAAGGACCCATGAAGAAGATGTTGTTGATGAATGGAGAAGTCCCTAGCTAAGAGGGAGTTATAACAAGTTCCCAACTACAAAGGAGCTCGGGCAGGTTCCTTGTTAGAGGAAGCTTGGGCATGTCTTCCTCAATTAATCGAAAGAGATAGACACAACATTTTTGTCTTCAATTGGAAATAAATAATGGGACAATTGGGTAATCATATGGCATCTGATTCTATTTGAGGATGTGTAGGGCATCCAAGACAAGAGTAGGCAAGAGGACTGATAGTGTTTGGGGGCTGGGAGCCCAAGACAAGAATTTTCCTAGAAGGTCATACTCAGGGAACACCTGGGTGGTATGTACCTTGAGAGACAATGACTAAGGTGTTTATAATCCATTAGTCTCACCAACATTGTGGTCTGATCTTATGAGAGATAAAGTTATTAGTCAAGGCCTTGCTATGAAAAATGTTGGCTACTATGATGCTATAACAGATGGATTTCCAATCCGGTTTCTCTTATGTGAATTATTCAAGATTGAAAAATAGTCAAACACCTTGTAATGATTTATGAATACCTTCCTATATAAGAGGGGGTTCTGAAGAAAGTGTAACTAGGTTCGGCCTTCATAAATGTACTTTTGATATTTGTATTTATTCAAGAAAAGAAATATATATATATATATATATATATATATATATATATATATATATACATATACATACATATATACATATACATACATACATACATACATACATACATACATACATACATACATACATATATATATATATATATATATATATATATATATATATATATATATATATATATATCAATGAATTTATTGCTCAATGAAATAGGCCTATCACATGTTAAAGTGCTATAGGTGAGTCGAAGAGTCAAAAGACAATGTTGAAGACCTTAAGGGAATGTTACACCAGGTATATTTCTATATTAGAGTCAAAGATATTCCTACCCTCGTGGCTTCGTTTGGGTCATGTGCTGATGCAAACCCCAAATTTCTTTTGCGTCGGTTAGGTCATGCCATGTCATGCCGTGTGTGGGTGCCTGGGCACACATGGTTGTGCCACAAATGCTAAGTCATGACCACACATGTGCCTTCTACACATTCATCCAACCCGCTTGCTTGACGCTCCCTTGTGACTTTGTTGGGGTTGTACACCCATGGAAACCCCAAATTTCGTTCGGGTGGGTCGAGTCGTGTTGTGTGTGTGTGCCCATGCAAACACTTTCAGGCAAGTTGGGTCGTGGCATGCCATTGTGGGTGCCCAACCACACGTGGTTGTGCCAAAAATGCTAAGTCATGACTGCACGTGTGTCTTTTTCACGTTTATTCAGCCCATTTTCCTGACACTCCCATGTCCCTTCGTTCAGGTCATGCACCCATGGAAACCCCAAATTTCGTTTAGGTCATGCACCCATGGAAACCCCAAATTCCGTTTGGGCGGATCAGGTTGTGTCATGTGTGGGTGCCCATCCAACCACATTCAGGTGAGTCGGTTCGTCTCACCTAAGGCAAGTCAGGTCGTGTTGTGATGTGTGTGGGTGCTTGGGCACACATGGTCGTGCCAAAATTGCTAAGTCATGACCACCCATGTGTCTTCTGCACATTTATGTGTCCTGTTGGCCTAATTATCCCTTGTGCCTTCTTTCAAGTCATGCACCCATGGATACACCAAATTTCAATCAGGCGGGTTGGGTCGTGTCGTGTGTGGGTGCTCATGAAAAATGCGTTCGGGTGGTTTGGGTCGGCTCGCCCAGGGCCGGTCAGGGCGTGTCATGCCATGTGTAGGTGCCCCGACACACTTGGCCATGAAAAAAATGCTAAGTCATGACCGCCCATGTGTCTTCTTCATGTTCATGCTGCCCATATTCCCGGTGCTCCCTCATGCCTTCGTTTGGATCATGCACCCATGGAAACCCGAAATTTCGTTCGGGTCATGCACCCATGGAAACACCAAATTTCGTTCTGGCAGGTTGAGTCATGTTGTGTGTGGGTGCCTATGCAAACATGTTCGGGAGAGTCGATTCAGCTTGGCTAAGGCAAGTCAGGTTCTGTCGTGCTATGTGTGGGTGCTCGGGCACATGTGGCCATGCCAAAAATGCTAAGTCGGGACCACCCATGTGTCTTTTACATGTTTGTGTGACCTGTTTTCTCGATGATCCCTCGTAGGTGAGTTCTAATCGTGCACCCATGGAAATCCCAGATTTTGTTTAGGCAGGTTATGTCATGTCGTGTGTGGGTGCCTATGCAAACGTGTTCAGGGGGTTGAGTCGGCTTGCCCATGGCCAATCGAGTCGTTCCATGTTGTGTGTGGGTGCCTAGACACACATGGTCGTGCCAAAAATGCTAAGTTGTGACCACCCATGTGTCTTTTGCACATTCATGTGGCCCATTTTCCCTATGTTCCATCATGCCTTTGTTTAGGTCATGCACCCATGGAAACCCCAAATTTTGTTTGGGTTGTGCACCCATGGAAACCCCAAATTTCATTCGAGCAGGTTAGGTTGTGTCGTGTGTGGGTGCCCGTGCAAACGTGTTCAAGTCAAGTCAGGTCGGGTCGGGTCATGTCATGTGAGGGCATCCAGGGTAGGTCCTGTCAGGTCATGTGAGGGAACCCAGGGTGGTTGGGTTGGGTCAAGTCCCCCAGGTTAGGTTGAGTTGCCCAGATCGGGTCAGGGCATGTGAGGGTGCCAAGGCACACATGCCCGCATAAAAAATGCTAATTTGTGACCGGGGTTGGGCCTTGTGCACATTTGTGTGGCTCATCTGCCTAAATCTCCTTTATGCCATAGTTTCAGTCATGTGTGGATGCCCATGTAAACTCATTCGGGCAGGGTGTTTTCCATGTAAACTCATTCGGAAGGGTTGTTTGAGGACGCTCGTGTAAACTCGTTTGGGTGGGTCATTTGAGGGCGCATGTGTAAACTCATTCAGGTGGGTCGTTGATTTAGGTGGATATTGGTGGCCACCCACCAAGTCCACTTGGACCCCCACCATTGCTTCTTTCAACTTTTTATTTTCCTTTAATTGTAGCACAATTTACTATTTTTAGTAGTTTTTCAGGTCCTAATCTTCTGGAGCCATTTTGAGGCCCTAATAACATTTTTTGGGAAACGTGGGAGCAACATGGGTCCATGGATTGATGTTTCTCTTCCAAAAGTTTTAGTTCTTGGATATATATTTCTAACGAGCTATTGTATGTGTCAAACGGAGATCGTATGCCAAAGTTATGACCCTGGGAAGTTGATGTACCAATTTACCCAAACGGGGCCCACAGTTTGGTGTTTCATCTTCGACAGTTACGTTTTTGGATGCTTAGATTTTTCCATTGTTTCTCAACAATAAATAGGCCTTCGAGCCTCATTTTAATACAGTTTAGAGGCATGTAGCCACCACATCTCTTCTCAAAGATAAGCTACCATCACCCTAGCTAGTTTATTTCCATTGTTGTTTGTAAGCATGTTTCAGTATTTTACATTAATGAAATGAAGTATTATTTTCATTGCATCTCTATGTTTATGGTTATATTTATAATTTGTTGTGTTCTTGTTTAAATCTAAATCAGTGGTATAGAGCGGTTTGCTTTTTCTCTGTTTTTCTTTGCATGTCCCCAACGAGGTCAAGTAATAAGAAGTTAAGGCTTGAACTGGTCGAACCTTTGCAAGACCAGCCTTGCAAATCCTGACGGCCTCCCATGGCGGATGAGAAGAAAAATGAGGGGGCAGGATATCCTATCAAAATCTTGCTCAAAGAATCCCTCGAGCGACAAAGGAATGCAATGATGGACAACTTTGCCCAGATCCTTCAGCGGCTACCCAGAGGCGATGCATCGGCTTCTAGTAGCTACTCTGGAAACACTACGCCCTTTAAGGTACAAGTTAATTTTGAAATCCCTATATTCAAGGGTTAGATAGATGCAGATGTTGTAGATAAATGGTTAAATCTATTAGAGGGTTATTTTTCTGTTCATGAATTTTCAAATTGAGAAGAGATTGTCTTCACTCTTCTCAAAGCAGCCCCCCACATCAAGGACTAGTGGGAAACCTACCACGAGCAGAAGGATGAAAGTACCGGCTCACTATTTTTAGCTGCACCCACCTAGAATTCATACTGGGATGCCATCATGGAGCAGTACTACCCTGTCAAAAGCTATGAGTTTCAATACATAAAGTGGACCACGCTGTGACAGGGAAGGGACCAAGATGTGCCGGAGTTTACCAATATTTTCCATACCCTTCACACAAAGTTGGGTATCAAGGATTCGAAGTAGCATTTGATACTCAAATACTGTGGCTGCCTGCACAAGTACATCTAGGAAGAAATAGAATTCTTGAACATCTCCTCGCTCGGCACGACATATCGATATTCCGTCAAGTTCGAGAAAAAGTTTAAACAGAAGAAGCGAGACTTTGGATCTATGAATCCAAAGCAAGGGAAAGGTGCCCCCAAACCATAGAACAAAGGACAAAGCCAAGGCGGGGTGACCGAAGAGAACCTGCCAAAGTTGCAAGCAAAGAAAAATGCTGCGAAGCCAAAAAAGGACATGGAAAATGGTGTGAGTTCCATAAGAGCTCCACTGACAACACAAGTGAGTGTGGGGATAGGTAGTCATTGGTGGCTGAGCTAAAGGTTTCAGAATCAGATGCATGTTTCAACTCTGAGTTAGAACCCAACAAGGGTAATGAAAAATGGAAGAAGTTTATCAATGCAGAGCCCAACGCTAACGTTGCCACCACAAAGATCTAGAAGGAGGAACCCGAAGATCCAGAGGAGGAGGAGCATCTCTTCCACTCCCAGATGTGGGTAAAGGGATCCCCGCTACAGTTCATTGTCGACAGTGGGAGCCAAAACAACCTCATTTCGGCAGATGTCGTGAACCGGTTGGGCTTACCAACCATACCACATCCACAGCCATACACCATCGAGTGGCTTCACCAAGGACAAGATCTTTGTGTGAGCCAACAGTGTTGCCTTCCATACAACATCAAGCCCTTCACGAATGAGGTATTCTGTGACATTGCTCCCCTTGAAGTTTGTGATGTATTATTAGGACAACCATACTTGTGGGAGTGACATGTTTTTTATGAATCAAGGCCCCATGCCATTATTATTACTTTGCGAAATAAGTTGTACAGGATACTTGAGGTAGCACTGCCTACCGCCATCTCTTTGGTTACTACAAAACAATGCAGTAAGCTCATTTCTAAAACTGGGAAATTTTTTTTCTTGATGATACGCCCTCAAGGAAAGAAGAAGACAGTGGCCACGACCTCCAGACAAGGCCTCTCTATATGGAAGCTACAGATGGACAAGGTTGTGTAGGAGTACGAGGACATCTTCACCTCCCCCGCGGGGGTTCCTCTACACTATCAAGTCAAGCACTCCATTGATCTAACCCCAGGTGTGACACTGCCCAATGGACCAATCTATTGGTGCTCCATTTTGGAGAATGATGAAATCAAGAGGTAGATTCAGGAGCTACTATAGAAAGGTCACATCCATCCAAGTTCATTGCCCTGTGGGAGCCTAATTGTGTTGGTACAGAAGAAGGATGGGACTTGGAGACTCTGTATTGACTATCGAGCACTGAAAAAGATCACTATCTGTAATAGGTACCCAATCTCATGGATTGATGACCTCCTGGACCAACTAAAGGGGGAAAAATATTTTAGCAAGATCGATTTGAAGTGAGGATATCACTAGGTACCAATCGAACCCTCCGATGTGTGGAAGATTGCCTTCAAAGCTAAGGAGGGCCTTTTCGAATGGTTGGTTATGCCTTTTGGATTGACAAATGCTTCTGCAACCTTCATGAGGCTAATGGATGACATCTTGTAGCTGTTCAATAACTCATTTGTGGTGGTATACCTGGATGACATCCTGATCTTCAACCAGAGCTAGGAAGAGCACCTCCACCACATCCAAAAGGTTCTCCAAACACTGTGCAACACAAGTTATGTGCCAATTTGGAGAAATGCAATTTTGACATGACCCAGGTTCAGTATCTAAAATACATTATTGATGAATAGGGGGTGCATGTGGATCCATCCAAGATCTAAGTCATTTGGGATTAGCCCTCTCCAACCACTCTAATAGATCTCCGCAGGTTCATGTTGGGATTTTCTCATATCACTTGGCCCTTGAGTCAAGTCACTAAGGGAGGAGCGAAAGAAAATTTCTATTGGTCTAAATCTCAACAGAGGGCATTCATAGAGTTGAAAGATTGCCTCTGCTTGGCACCAATCCTCACATTTCTAGACTTGCAACAACCATTTGAGGTCGAGATAGATGCTTCTGACTATGCTATTGGGGCATTCCTTACTCAACATGGGCATCCAGTGGCATATCACAGTGAGACACTTTCAGACACAGTCTAAAAGTATCCCACTTATGACAAAGAGATGTACTCCATTGTGCAGGCCTACCGACAATGGAAACATTACATTTTGGGGAAGGAAATGGTCATCCACACAGACCACCGAACCCTCCAGTTCATACAGACCCAAGGGTAATTGCAGAATGATCACCATCATAATTGGTCCACATACCTGCAATAGTTCCATTTGAATATCAAGTATAAGAAGGGCAGCACTAATAATGTTGCAGATTGCCTCAGTCGACCACTCATCATGGCATTAACCACCGTGCTCAACTCTTGTGGGCACGAGACTTTTGATTGGCCACTTCTCTACAAAAGTGACCCAAAATTTGGCCACACATACCAGATACTCTTGGAGGGTCAGCATGTTCCAGATTTTCACCTCCAGGATGCCCTGTTATGCCACCTGGGTCACCTTTGTGTTCCTTCAAGAAAGCGTGCCAAGATGATTTGGGAAGAACAATATAGTCAGGTTGTTGGGCTTTTCGTGGTTGAGAAAATAGTGGTAGTACTGCAGAAGTATTTCTATTGGCTAAATCTTCAACAGGATGTCGGGAAGTACATCAGATCATGCACTGCCTTTGCCATTTTCAAACTGATAGTGAAGAAGCAAGGCCTCTATACCCCGTTGCCTACCCGCAGTCAACCCTAGGAATCCATCTCCATGGATTACATGTTAGGTCTTCCTTCCACTAAGCATGAAAATGACTGTGTTTTTGTGGTTGTCGACAGGTTCTCGAAGATGACCATTATGGTGGCTTGCAAGAATCATATCACAGCAGAAGCCACTGCTAAACTCTTCTTTGAACGAGTGTGGGTACACTTTGGGATCCCACAGTCTATCATCTCAGATCGGGACATAGGTTCCTCAGTACATTTTGGTCCAGTCTCTGGTCAATGCTAGACACAAAACTCACTAAGTCCACAGCCTTGCATCCTCAAATTGATGGTCAGACAGAGGTTGTCAATAGGATGATTGTACACATCCTACGCGTGTACAACTCAAAGCATCCACGCACATGGGATGAGAGCCTCCCCTATGTTCAACAGAACTACAATTGGGCTCTGCACAGCTCTACTAGCCATAGCCCTTTTCAGGTGGACTTGTGATTCTAGCCACTATGTCCCATTGATGTGGCCATGCCATTTGCAGCTATTCACACAAATTCGGCTCATGTCCAATCCAAAACAGATAAGGCAAACAACTTCATTGAGCACATCCAACATATTTTCTAATAGGTCCATGACATTCTATAGAAATCAAATGCCAAGTACAAGCAGCAACATGATCAACATTGGGTGCCACACAAGTTTCAGGTGGGCAATAAAGTCTGGTTGCATTTGCAAAAAGAACGCATTATGTGAGCCTATTAGAAACTCTTACCACTCTGATATGGTCCTTACACCATTACCAAGGCTATGGGAGACAATTCATTTGAGCTGAACATTCCCCCATTCCTTAGCTTGTACCCAGTGTTCAATGTGGACCACCTTCTGCCATACTTTCAACCATTACTAGACACATCCGCCATTGCAGAACAACTCACACCCACAGAGTTAAATCCAGATTGCATGGAATAAGTTGTAACTGATCGAATCATGGACACATAAATCAAGCACACTCGCCAGCAGAATATCCAAATATATCAATTTGTCAAAGCAGGCCAGCTCCTTCACCAAGGCAAGTGGCTCACCAGAGACAAAGTTCAGTAGAAGTTTCCTCATCTCATGGAGGAACTCAACGCAATGGGGACCATTGCTTCCTAAGGGGGGAGGAATGATCTAGGTGGATATTGGTGGCCACCCACCAAGTCCACTTGGACCCCCACCATTATTTCTTTCAGCTTTTCAATTTCCTTAATTGTAGCACAATTTACTATTTTTAGAAGTTTTTTGGGTCCTAAACTTCTGGAGCCATTTTGAGGCCCTAAACGAAAACCATAAACTTCTCTTCCCAAAGTTGCAGTTCTGAGATAGATATTTCTAATGAGCTATTGTATATTATAAAATTATAAATTAGAGAGCAATGGAACACATAGAATATAGAAGAAATATAAACACAGAAAACACATAAAACTAGAGAGACACAGATATACGTGGTTCACCCAGTTTGGGCTACATCCACCCTGAACAACCAGTCCTTCCTTTTATTATATAGCAAAATGAAGAGACACAACCTACAATAGATCCGTTGTAATATCCTTTGTTTTCTCTCACAGTCTCACCTATCTGTTTCTGCTCGGAGAATACACATCTATATCACAACCTCAATACAATGCCCTCATACAAAGAGAGGGGTTTCTTTCTAGGGAAGAAACCCTAAACTAAACATAAGTTCTACCATCAGATCATCCGCCTAATGAACGACCCAAATTGACTAGAAATTACTATACTTTTACAAGGCAATTGACAAGTCCCCCCCGCACCCCCCCACATGGAGGGGTGTACAAACTTCCTAGGGTATACATCCGGCTGAAACAAATACCTCTAAATAATCATGCTCCACGCCCAACATTGTACGCGTCAAATGAAGATCGTATGCCAAATCTACAACCTTGGTAAGTTGATGTACCAATTTACCCAAACGGGGCCCAAAGTTTGGCGTTTCATCTTCTAGGGTTAGGTTTTTAGATGCTTAGGGTTTTCCATTGTCTCTCAACAATAAATAGGCCTTCAAGCCTCATTTTGACACAGTTCAGAGTCATGTAGCCGCCACATCTCTTCTCAGAGATAAGCTATCATCGCCATAGCTGGTTTATTTCCATTGTTGTTTGTAAGCATATTTCAGTATTTTACATTAATGAAATGAAGTCTTATTTCCATTGAATCTTTATGTTTATGGTTATCTCTATAATTTGTTGTGTTCTTATTTAAATCTGGATCAGTCGTTTGCCATGTAAACACGTTCAGACTGATCATTTTCCATGTAAACTCATTTTGGTGGGTTTCTTAAGGGCGCTTATGTAAACTCATTCGAGCAGGTCATTTGAGAGTGCCTGTGTAAAATCATTCGGGTGTATTGTTTGTTGTGTAAACTTGTTCGGGTGGGTCATTTTACAAGTAAACTTATTTGGGCAGATCATTTGTTATGTGAACTCATTCGGGTGGGTCGTTTTCCATGTAAACGCGTTTGAGTGGGTCATTTGAGGGCACCCATGTAAATGCATTTAAGCAGTTCGTTTGATATGTAAACTCATTCGGGTGGGTTATTTGAGGGTAGTTGTGTCAACTCGGTCAGGTGCGTCATTTGAGGGTAGTTGTGTAAACTCGTTTGGGTGGTTCATTTCTAATGTAAACTCATTCGGGTGGGTCATTTGATGCTACACGTGTAAACTCATTAGGCGGGTCATTTGAGGGTGCCCATGTAAACTCATTAGGGAGGATCATTCCATGTGAGTGCATTCCTGGGCACATGTTCCCGTATCAAAAATGCTAAATTGTGACTCGGGGTGGGCCTTGTGCACATTTGTGCTGCCTGTTTGCTCGCCTCTCCCTTGTGCCTTTGTTTCGGTTGTGTGTGGGCACCCATTTAAACTCGTTCAGGCGGGTTGGGTCGTGTCATGTGAGGGTGCCCATGTAAACTCATCCAGTCGTGTTGACTCAGGTCATGTGAGGGCACCCGTGTAAACTCGTTCAGGTGGGTTGGGTCGTGTCGGGTGAGGGCACGCCCAAGCACACAGATCCATGTCAAAAAGGATAACTTGTGACCTAAGGTGGGGCTTGTGCACCGTCATGTGGTCCATTTTCCCAACGCTTCCATGTGCCTTCGTTTGACATGTAAACTAGTTTTGGTGGGTTGTTTGAGGGTGCCCGTGAAAACTAATTCAATCGAGTTGTTCGATGTGAGGGCACACCTAGGGACATGTGCCCATATAAAAAATGCTAAGTTATGACCGAAGGTGAGGCTTGTGCATGTTCATGCGGCTCATTTTCCTGCCTCTACCTTGTGCCTTCATTTAAGTCGTGTATGTGTGCCCATGTAAACTCGCTCGAGTAGGTTGGGTCATGTCGTGTGAGGGTGCCAATGTAAACTCATTTAGTGATGTTGGTTTGGGTCGTGTGAGGGCGCCCATGTAAACTCATTCAGGTGAGTCAGGTGGTGTCATATGAGGGCAGGCCCAGGCACATCGACCCATGTCAAAAAGGCTAAGTTGTGACCCGGGTGGGGCTTGTGCATGTTCATGTGGTCCATTTTCCCAACACTCCCATGTGCCTTCATTTGCCATGTAAACTCATTCGAGTGGGTCATTTGAGGGTGGTTGTGTAAACTCATTCAGGTGGGTCATTTGAGGGTGCCCATGTAAACTCATTTGGTCAGGTCATTCAGTGGGAGGGTATGCCCATGCACATGAGCTCATATCAAAAATTCTAAGTTGTGACCTGTGGTGGGCCTTGTGCTCATTCGTGTAACTCGTTTACCCACCTCTCCCTTGTGCCTTTGTTTCGGTTGTGTGTGGGTGCCCATGTAAACTCGTTTAGGTAGGTTGGGTCATGTTGTGTGAGGGTGCCCATGTAAACTCATTCATTCGTGTCAGGTCATGTCATGTCATGTCCCTACCCTTGCAGCAGTCTTCCAACCACATGAAGGGGGGTGTAGCACCACAACCCATTTTCTTTTTAACAATATTGACAAGTGTAGACTACATCTAACTTTCATACTTCGTTTATTTTTTAACTTTCCAAGTATCATCTTCATTTAGCACAACAGAAACATTCATAACATATTCATCATCATTATCATCTTTAACATAAGTGCACAATGGATAATAAACTGGGAGCCGAAACTCCCTGAAATATCAGTGTTTTACATAAACTTATAATCGGAGAGGAACCCTTGGTTCCAACTCTCAAAATCTGCAAATTTACAAGTTGGCCTACACCACCGTGCAGCCTCACCCTTTGACTAGGAAGAGGTGCCCACGCGAAACCTCCACCATTTACCATTGTTCAGTTTCGTTTGGAACTCCCGTTGTTCAGCTCCATCATGCAACACTGCTCGGCAATGTTGCCCACTCAGCTCGCACACCCCACAGCTCACCTACATCCGAACCTCACCCTGCCCAAACTATCGTGACAATCATCGTTTCATTCATCTTGTGGGGCTCTCTTGCCCACCTCGCCAAACCACCATGTCGACCAACTCGCGGGTCGCCCGTTCCGTCACCTTGGGCGCTCCTACTTGAGCTCGCCCAACTTTGTGTCAACCACCGCGGTCGCCCGTTCCATCTCCTTGGGTGCTCGTGCCTAACTCGTCGAATGGTCTTGTTGGCCATCTCGCACGTCGCTCATTCTCTCACCCGAGGTGGCTCTGCCTGAGCTCACCGAGTCACCATGTGCACTTGCCCTGTGATTAACCTATCGCACTTTGATGTGTGACTGCCCTGCATTCAACCTATGACCCAATCTACGGTCTCGCCCGTCCCCTGACCTATGGTATTGCCCGCTGCCTGACCTACGCCCTTAACCTATCAGCTCACCCTACGGCCTTACTTCCTGTGCCTCCACCCGAAATTTCTTCTACCTTGGCTCTATGCTTCAGCCTAGCTACCACCTTCACTTCACTCTTCGCCCAAGTCCGTCAAGTCTGCAGCTTGTCCTCTCTAACTCACACTTCCAAGACTTGATGATTTTCGTTGTTATCTTTCTCCACCATTCATTTGCTAAGATATATGTTGGTCTAACTTTTAGTTTCGGATCTCACTTACCAAGTGTTGGGCCGTGAATACGACCAAATTTTAAACACTTATTTTATCCATTTTTACTCTTCTTTATCATGTCATTTATTATAATTTATTATATAAATCCAATTTATAATGATTTATGCTCTTATGGATGAATATTATTTCTTCTCCTTTATTTATAATAAATTGATGATTATGCATGATTTTATCAATGATAGTTTTAAAAAATTGGTTATAACATTATTCACCATTTTTAGCCTCCAATGCAATTTCCACATTGAAGATTTGATGAATAAAAATGCCAACTCAGAAATTCACTGGAATAAGAAGTGGCAGTTTTGCGGTTGAGATTCTGGGAAAATGAAGAAGAATCTGGAAAATCTAGAACATGGGTTTTGTCCAAAACAGAACAAATTAACTTTGTCAAAGAACATTTTGCCAAAATTCAGCTTGTATTGAGAGAAACTTAGGGTTCTTTGAGCAAGATTTTCTTAGATTTGCTATGTAGCCATTTTCCAAATCTCAGCTGCAAAGCCAAATTCGCCTTGCTCTTGTTGAAATATGGATGGAAATATATTTCTCTTTGATCAATTGGTTAGAAACAATCGAATTTTGTAATATAAATAATGTTGTAATTATCTCTGTTGTAACTGCTCTCTGATCTCTCTCTATTTAAATGAAAACAAAGATCAGAGATAAGGAGGGGAGAATTGAGGATTCAGAATTGGAAATTCAATAATGATGATGGGATAGGATAGAATAGGAGGAAAAGGAGATTGTTCCATTACCATTGTAATTCTCGAAGCTTCCGCTGTTGTAATGATTTCACAGTTTGATGATTAATATATGATTTGGGAGTTGTTGTTCATTCTTCTCATCTGAAGTAGCCCAGCAGCATCCGCTGGTGGCTAAGGGCCCAGCCTTCGGTGGAGTAGGCTGCTGCTATATTATATCTTTCCAATTTCTGCCGTGTGATGGTTTGATTTAATTCCTATTTCTTTGAATCGTATTTCCTTACAATTTTATGTTTTTGCAGCGAGCGGTTATAATATTTTATGAAATCATTTTATTGCACAAGTTGAGATTGAATCGCGTGGTTGTTCTTTTCCATCATAACAGAGATTATTATCCTTTTCAACTAATATTGTTATGATGTTCATTTCAAATGTAAAGATTCGTTGTTCATTGCATACTTTGATATTCATTACAGATTGTTGGTTATTTGATTCCATTAATTACAGTTTGTTGTTCAGATTTATTAAATATGATTTGTTTTTTAATTCCTTTAATTATAGTTTGTTGCCTATTTACTTTGTTGTTCATTTCTATTGATTAATTGCAAAGAGTTTTCTTTTAAAGAGTTTTCATAACTTACTTTCAATAGCAGATTTAGTTCAATTTCTATTTCCTTTTAATTGCTTTAAAGTAGGACTCTTACCTATAGAGAACATTGGTTATTGCTTCCTCGTTCCCAGATTGATTGTCCTGTTTCAGTTTGATTTCAATTGCATCAATCTCTAGAGGAATGAGTTATTGACACTGTATCCTCGATTAATGGTTGTTTGAGTGAATGATTTAGTTCAGAACACTTCAGTTTCTTGTTGTTCCAATTAGATTTTGTTTCCATCATTCACTTACTTTTGGATTTTAAGCACTATACTGCAAAACATTACTCTTGAGTAAATAGCTACCTCAGACTGAGTACACTCTTGAAATAAAAATTCATCCTTAGGTTGACAATTAATGTGAAGATAATTAGGAGTTAAAAAGACACATTTTTATCGCTCGACACCAAGCCGACCCACCATTTGGTTAATTCACCAATATTTCCAACATTGGCCTATGGTGTGGGCACCCATGTGTGGGACCACCCTGCCATATAAACTCACCACCCTCACCACACTTAGTCATTTTTGTATTTGACCTTTGTGTGACCTCTCCTTGGCTCATTTATTAAGCTCTTTGCTTCATGTGGGCGCGCCCTCGACTCACCAGTTAAATGCGCCCATATCGTCTTGCCTTCATACACCCATGCCGACTCCCACTGACTCATCGGTTAAACGAAATCGGTTGGAGCGCCCGACTCACCAACTCATAACGATGACTCGTGGGGCTTACATCCTCCCCCACCTCAAGTCATTGTCATCCTCAACAATTCTCCAACCCAACAACCATCTGTCACCAAGACCATTAAACCACACGAAACTATGTATATAGGTAATCTAGATGTGTCCACCTCTTGACCTGCCTCATGCCATAAATATGCCACTGCACTGCAAGGAATCATGTGTTGGTATTTGTCATGTCAATAATTAGTTAGGTAGCTAATCCAACAATGCATCGCCTCCATAAGAACTCATGGCCCTACATCATCATGATTGTCCACTACATGTTACTTGTCAATCTATTTCATCTCACCCTTAGATGTCTGCTAAAATTTTTTGAGACTCACTACCATGAGCAGCTGATAATGAGCCTCATCTCCATGATAGACTAAGAAGATGAGGAGGGAGTAGAGCCTGAAGGCTCTCCCTCACTGATCAAATCAATCGACCTATGTTGATATTCCACTTCTAATCCATACAAGTATGCCTCCCGATCCTCCATTTGCACATTTGGCCTTACATACTCATCGTCATCATCATCCTCCACTACCTTTAGTCTCCTAGACAAATCCAAGATGCTATCTGACAATGTCCTGATAACTTGTGACTGCTCCATAAGCTTTGCCTCTGCAATAGACAACTTCTTATAGATCTCTTCATCTCGATTCTCATTCTCCATATTCATCGTTGTTAATTTACACTCAACCTTAGTTACTCCTACAGTTGGAATGATAGGTACATCCTCTCATCCATTGTAAATGTATAGCTTCTTCAAATGGGGAACAACCATAGCTTAAAATTGTTTAATAAACTCCATGCCCAATACAGCTTCATAGGCATCTATCTGCACTATAGTGAAATTGAGTTTCCCTATCCATTCACCAAGTATGACATCCACCTTCTCAGCTACACCAATCATAGAATCCAAAGGCAAATTCACAGCCTTCAATTGTGCCTGCACTGGCACAAATTTCAGTCCAATCCTTCTTGCAGTATCATGGCTCATAAAATTGTGAGTTGCCCCACTATCTACCATAGTGAGTACAACATCACTCCCAACTTTCATCTCGACATACTCTAACTTGTTTCTTTCTAGGTCTTTTCATGAGATAGCTTCCGTAGCCACTATAGCTCCCAAAATTTGCATAATCCCTACAAAAGTTTCTTCTTTCTTCTTCACATTGGCTTGTGCTAAGGCAACCACTTTTGGCCAATTCCTCACCATATGTGGTTTCTCACAAATCTAACACTTCAATGGTTTCTTCGCCTTCATCTTATCATGTGATCTTGAAGACTCCTCTATCATAGACTTTTCTTTCGATTTGTCATTATTTTTTTGCTTCTCATCAAAACCTTCATCATAGTGTTCTACCCAGTGATCCATAACAACAAATGCTTCTTCAAGTGACTTTATCTCTTACCTCTTCACTTCATTCTATGTCCAAGGTTTTAGCCCTATGATAAATTTGAACACGTTGTCCCTTTCCACCATGTCTAGAAGTTCCAAAACTACACTTGAGAACTCTTTTTGATAAGCTTGTAGACTCCCTATTTTCTTTATGTATTTTATCTTCATCCTTTCATCCCATGTTTCATCTTGT
Organism: Pinus tabuliformis; assembly: GCA_031772625.1. Classification (NCBI taxonomy): domain Eukaryota; kingdom Viridiplantae; phylum Streptophyta; class Pinopsida; order Pinales; family Pinaceae; genus Pinus; species Pinus tabuliformis. The sequence goes on from CM062815.1 coordinate 26,031,847, forward strand.
GAACTAAAATGAGTTTGCAAAGCCTTATTCATTTCAGTCCACGAAGTAATGTCTGTATCATTTCCATTGGCAATTTCGTCCATTCTTCTTTGCCACCACATCTTAGCATCTTTCATCGAGAATTGAGCAACTACCTACACTTTGGTTTCGTCATCGGACAGCCCCAAATGCTCTAAGTACTGTTCCATATCTCATAGAAAGTTACCAAGATTTTTAGCACTCCTCTTCCCATCATAAGAATCTATCTCTTTGCCTTTCACATGAGCCACGCCTCCACTTGAGTTGTTCCCAACAGTCCTCTTCAAAACCGTGATCTCATTCCGAGCATCCTCAAGATATTTCTGAAATTTCAAGATTTATGCCAAACCTTGATCTCTTGCTTCATCAATATTCTTGACTTCTTCTTTCTTTTGTGTATACTACCATTTAGTATAATCGTGTCAAACCTTGAGGTCCTTAAGCTCCCCTTTCACCTTCACATAGCCTTCCTAAACCTGCATGTTCTTGGCCTTCATCGAAGCCATATCAGAAGCCAACTCCTCCATATGATCCAATACCTTGTCAGTGAAAGGTTCACCTACATCTTTTCCAGATTCAACTGTCACAACATGAGGTTCTTCTAACATCTCTACCATCTACCTTCTTTGTGATATTGTATAGACCATAAACCAATGTAACCAAATCCATGCGGAAAATCAAGAGCTCTAATAGCAACTGTCATGTCTCTACCCTAGCAGTCCTCTTCCAACTGCATGAAGGGGTGTGCAGCACCACCACCCATTTTCTTTTTAACAATACTCACAAGTGTGGGCTACGCCTAGCTTTCATACTTAGTTTATTTTTCAACTTTCCAATTATTATCTTCGTTTAGCACAGTGGAAACATTCATAACATATTCATCATGATTATCATATTTAACATAAGTGCACAGTGGATAATAAACTGGGAGGGACAAATCCCTGCAATATGAGTCTGCCCAATAATAATAACAATATGAGTATTTTACATAAACATACAATTGGAGAGGAACCCTAGGTTTCAACTCTCAAAATCTACAAATTCACAAGTCAGACTACACCACTGTGCAACCTCTCCCTTTTGCCAGGAAGAGGTTCCCAGGGTCCACCTCCATCATTCACCATTGTTCAACTTCGTTCTCACTGCCCGTCATTCAGCTGCCTCGTGCAGTGCCGCCTAGTCGTGTCACCCACCTAGCGTACACCATGAAGCTTACCTACACTGTGCCATCAGAAACTCACCCCACCTGAACTATGCGCCAACCATCATTTCGTTCAGCTCATGGGGTGCTCCTTCCCACCTTGCTAAACTATCGAGTCGACCAACTCATGGTTCACTGATTCCGTCACCTCAGGCGCTCCTACATGAGCTCGCCCAACTCTATGTCAACCACCATGGTTGTTCGGTACGTCTCCTCAGCTGCTCCTGCCCAACTGGCCGAACGATCGTGTCGGCTAGCACACGAGTCGCCCATCCTCTCACCCCGGGTGCCTCTACCAGAGCTCATCAAGTGATTGTGTGTGCTTGCCCTGCGATTAACCCGTCATACTTCTATGTGTGCCTACCATGTGTTCGGCCTGGGACCTAACCTACGGTCTCCCCCATCACCTGACCTGCGGTCTCTCTCGCTGCTCGACCTCCAACCTTAACCTATCATCTCGCCCTGTAGCTCCACTCGAAATGCCTTCCACCTTGGCTCTATGCTTCAGCCTAGCTACCGCCTGCACTTTGCCCTTCGCCAAAGTCCATCAAGTCTGTAGCTCATCCTCTCTAGCTCACACTTCCAAGACTTGATGATATTCATTGTTATCTTTCTCCACCATTCCTTTGCTAACATATATGGCAATCTAACTTTTGATTAGGGCTCTGACTTACCAAGCCAACCCACTGTTTGGTTAATTTTCCAATCTTTCCAATGTTAGCCTATGGTGTGGGTGCCCATGTGTGGGACTGCCATCCCATATAAACTCACCACCCTCACCACACTTAGTAATTTTCGCAATCAACCTTCATGTGACCGCTCCTTGGCTCATTTGGTTAGCTTGTTGCATCGTGCGGGTGCGCCCTTGACTCACTGGTTAAACACACCCAACTCATCTTGCGTTCATGCGCACATGCCAACTCTTGCTGATTCATCAGTTAAACATACTTGGGTGGAGCCCCCAACTCACCAAATCGTAATGATGACTCATGGGCCTTATAGGTCATGTCATGTGATGGTATGCCTGGGCACATGGGCCCATATCAAAAATGCTAAGTTGTGATTGGGGGTGGGCCTTAAGCACATTCTTGTGGTCCGTTTGTCCAACGCTCACATGTGCCTTCTTTTTCCATGTAAAATCGCTTGAGTGGGTCATTTGAGGGTACCCATGTAAACTCGTTTGGGTGGGTCATTTTCCATGTAAACTCATTTGGTTAGGTCTTTTGAGGGTGCCTATATAAACTTGTTCGGTCTGGTCAATTGAGGGCACCTACATAAACTCGTTCAGCCAGTCATTCTGTGTGAGTGCTTGACCATATCAAAAATGCTAAGTTGTGACCAGGGGTGGGCCTTCTGCAGTTTCGTGTGGCCCATTTCCCTGAATCTCACTTGTGCTTTCCTTTCAGTGGAGTGTGTGTGCCCATGTAAACTTGTTCGGGTGGGTTGGGTCGCATCGTGTGAGGGTTCCCATGTAAACTCGTTTGGTTGGGTCTGGTCAGTTCATGTGGGGGTGCCTGTGTAAACTCATTTGAGCAGGTCAGGTAATGTTGTGTGAGGGTGCACCCAAGCCTGTGTCAAAAATTCTAAGCTTTGACCGGGGTGGGCCTTCTGTACGTTTGTGCAGTTCATTTTCCATGTAAACTTGCTCGGGTGAGTCATTCGAGGGTGCCTGTGTAAACTCGTTCAAGTGGGTCATTTGAGGGTGCTTGTGTAATCTTGTTTGGGCGGGTCATTTGAGGGTGCCTATGTAAATTCATTTGGGTGGTTCGTTTGAGGGTGGTCATGTAATCTCGTTCGGGCTAGTCATTTTCCATGTAAACTCATTCATTTGGGTCGTTTGAGGGTGCCCATGTAAACTCATTCGATCGATTCATTTGAGGGTTCCCATGCAAACTTGTTCGGTCAGTCATTCTACGTGAGGGTAAGTCTGGGCACAAGTGCACGTATCAAAAATGTTAATTTGTGACCGAGGGTGGGCCTTGTGCACATTCGTGTGGCTTGTTTTCCTAGCTCTCCCTTGTGCCTTTGTTTTGGTTGGGTGTTGGCACCCATGTAAAATCATTCGGGTGGGTTGGGTCATGTCATGTGAGGGAACCCATGCAAACTTGTTTGGTTGGGTCGGATCGGGTCATGTCACGCCCCTACCATGGCAGTACTCTTCCAACCTACACGAATGGGGGGTGCGGTACCACCACCCATTTTCTTTTAACATTACCCACAATTGTGGGATGCCTAACATTCATACTTATTTTATTTTTCAACTTTCAAAGTATTATCTTTGTTTATCACAATGGAAACATTCATAACATATTCATCATAATTATCATTTTTCACATAAGTGCATAGTGGATAATAAAATGGAAGGGGAACTCCTTGCAATATGAGTCTTCCCAATAATAATGAAAATATCAGAATTTTACATAAACTTACAACTACAGAGGAACCCCAGGTTCCCACTCTCAAAATATGCAAATTTACAAGTCGGATTGTACCACCATGCAACCTCACCCTTTCACCAGGTAGAGGTTCCCATGGGCCACCTCCACCATTCACTGTCGTTCAGCTTTATTCGGACCGCCTGTCATTTAGCTACCTTGTGTAGTGTTTCCAGCCCTGTCACCTACCTAGCACACACTTCACAGTTTTCCTACACCATGCCAACCTCCAAATCCACCTGAACCACCAGAACAACCATCATTTCATTCAACTCATGGGTGTCTTTGCCCAGCTCGCCAAACCACCGAGTCGACCAACTCGTGGGTCGCCCGTTCCATCACCTCGGTTGCTCCTACATGAGCTTGCCCAAAACTTTGTGTCAACCTCCCACAGTCACCTATTCTGCCACCTCGGGCTCGTCTTCCCAACTCGCCGAACGGTCATGTCAACCAGCTCACGGGTCACCCGTTCTGTCACTTGAGGTGCCTCTACCTGAGCTTGCCGAGTCACCGTGTGCACTCGCGCTATGGCTAACCTATCACATTTCCATGTGTGCCCTCCCTATGTTCGGCCTGTGACCCAACCTACAGTCTCGCCCATTGCTTGACCTGGAGTCTCGCCCGCTGCTCAACCTGCAGCCTTAACCCGTTGGCTCACCATGCAGCCATGCCTCCTACAACTCCACCCGAAATTATTTCTCCTCGGCTTCGTGCTTTACCCCAACTATTGTCTGCACTTCACCCTTCACCCCTTTCTCACCAAGTTTATAGCTCACATCACCTTGCTAGCTCGCACTTCCAAGACTTCGCTTGATTGACTTAATGTTTTCCTCCACCATTCCTTCATTAGTATATATGGCAGCCTAAACTTCGGTTGGGGATCTAACTTACCAAGCTGACCCACCATTTGGTTAATTCACTAATCTTTCCAACGTCAGCCTATGGTGTGGGTGCCCATGTGTGGGACCTCCATTCCATATAAACTCACCACCCTAGCCACACTTAGTAATTTTTGCATCCGACCTTCGTGTGACCACTCCTTGGCTTGTTCGGTTAGCTCGTCGCATTGTGCGGGCGCACCCTCGACTTGCCAGTTAAACATGCCTATCTCATCTCACCTTTGTGCACCCATGCAGAGTCCCATTGAATCATTGGCTAAGCGTTCTTGGTTGGAGTGCATGACCCACCAACTTTTAATGATGACTTGTGGGCCTTACATCCTCCCCCACCTCAAGTCATTGTCGTAATCAATAATTCTCCATCCTGGCAACCATATTGTCACCAAGACTGTTAGCCAACCACTATAGCAAAGTGCTACCAACACCAACATCCCAAGATTCCCATATTGCCTGCCTTCACTCCAATGTCACATAAACAATCGGTCTATGTTCCATAAATAGGAAGTCTCCTTGATCCATGACTTCTACAAGTTCATATATTGCAAACATCCTTGCAACTTATATAATACGACTGTATCCATCATGTGTCATCCATCATGTGAATCTCTGCATAATACTCCAGCCAACACAACATCTTAGTCGAAACCAAGACATTTATTTGACACAAACATGGTGCACTACATACCCGCATGTCATCGAACTAGTTGGGTAGCTAATCCAACCATAATGCTCAACCCATGAGAATGTACCTTCTCCATGCCACCGTTGGTTGTTTCTCAGCATCTTGTCACAATCTCAAATCGATCAAGAATCTGTCCAAAATAAGCCATGCTCAGGGACATGGTGTGCCCATCCCATTTGCAACATGTTGCTCATGATGCTAATGCCAATGAGTTGCTATGGAATCGCATCCATTCTAGTATCATCAACATGTCAAATAAAGAAGCCTCCTCCCAAGGCCCCTTGCCAAGGTGGTGCAACCCTTCTAAGTGTTTTCAATTACTTGTTCACAGCCTCATCCTCTTCATGTGTACACCCAAGCTTCCCAAGCTTGTCGTCCGTCAACTGAAAGTCATATATGCCCATGACATATCTACAAAACTCCACTATGCTAGTAGGATCTCTGCATGTATAATCTTCTCCAACTACTACCACTGAAGAAGTATTCAGACTTCCTTCATCTCCAACTCCATTGTGAATATCTTTGGTAGACGATTCTCCTATCAGGTGTCTCAAGATGTCTAAAATTGATTTTCCACCCCCATCTTTCCTTCTAGCTCTTGCAACGAAGTTTACCAACTTCCCTTCCTTCATTGTTTGAGTCATACACCCAAGTCCTCTTTTCTCCACATCAACATGCTTCACATTCGGATCTTTTGAATACAAATTCATAGAAGCCATCCTTGGTATATATCCCAAGCAGCTCCTTCTATTCATCGAACCAATAAATTTCTCCCCTCAGCTATAATCAAGAGAATATCCTAGTCCATCATTGGCATGACTTGTGCAACCTCCAAAAAGTCTTGCCCTAGAACCATAGAATGATCATCCAAGTCCACGATCCTCAAGTCCAACTTTCCAAACCAAGAGCCCACTCTCACCTAAGTGTTCTCCATCACACCAGTCACAACTTTCATGGTAGATTTTACTGCTTTGAAAGCACTCCACTCTCTCCTGTGGTGAAGTAAAATTATAAGTGCGGACACGAATGAATTCCCCTGGCCCGATAATGGGTCTAGCATCAATAGTTACATTATATGGAAGATTTCTTTAGGTTAGAATCAATCAAGAGGGCCTACCTCTTGGTCACTTATCCTGCTTGACATTGTCTTCGCTTGCTTGCTCCAACAATCTCTCGCTTCCTTCTTCAAGCTCCTAAAACAAGTAAACAAAAACAACACACATAAATAATAATAGACAAATTGCAATCCAACCTACTTAATGAGTCAATAAGCATCAATACATGAATATGTAATATTACAAAATATGTAGGAAATCAATCGATAGTTGAACATATCAATATCAAAAAGAGATTATAGCCATTCATCTTGACGTCGCAGGCTTCCATTGACAAGACCAGGGTCCCACATACTTCTGCTAGCACTTTATGATGGCTTCAAACAACAATAGTTTAAATAATCTTCCCTTTAGGATTCACTCCAAATAAAAATACTTCTTCTTCACACAACTAGATGGCTAGAACTAGTAATAGCTTGCTTGTCAAACTAAAATAGTATACTCACACTCAGCCAACACTCTAACTATGTCACTAGTTTGTGCTTGGGAAGAAGGGAGGTTTATATAGGAGATATGGATGGGAGATGGATCCTCTTCTCATGGGATAAGGACTTACCTCTTGAGGTAGTTCTGTCATTATAGGGGAAGGGAGCCCAAACTATCATCCTTGACCCCATCCAACCAAACCATTTACCAAACTTCCATTACGGAGCTTCTAGATATGGAAGCTTCGTCTCTAATTTAAAAAAATTTCCATAACAAGATGGGCATGATTAGGACACAGATCAGTCACACCAATCGACACATGGAATAATGCTAATCTCTGCACATCGGCACGGGGGAGACAAAGGCCATTAGCATTGGTATTGTAAATTGGGCAAAACAGAAGTTTCAGGGGAAATGGTGCAAAAGGGAAATGATCTGCTCATGAAGAGGGACATAATGGGAGTCTCTCCATGAAGACAAAGCATGCGAGGTTCACTGTAGAGGTCCTCCAAGATTAAGGAAAAGGGAGTATAGGGACACTGACAAAATTTTGTGTAACAGATGACCCCTAAAGCATGAAGGTCGAATCAGAGTGAGGGATGAAAAGCTTTATAAATCAATGTGGGGAACCAGTCTGCCATTGGAAAACCTACAAGTAAGTACAAATACATATATACAAACTGAGACCTCTATCAAATGATACATGAATCGTGGCATGGATGCAGCCATTCGTCATAGAGGATCATAACGAAACCAAGGTATGGTCGTAGCCATCCAAAAATGAGAAGGATCACATATGATAACTCATCATCTGGTCATAGCCAGCCATCTGAAAGAGACATTCATATCATCATAAACCATGTCACACCACTTCGCAACCTAGACTTTTGTGATCTATGTCCAGGGTCTCACACTCCAACACGACCCGATCAAAGTACAAATTCTAACATGTGAACAAATGTGTTGACATCGAACATGCTAGAAAGTCGCTTCATTACGAGTCAATGATATAAACTATTAAAAAGCATGAGAGAAACCACCAATAATAACAATGGACCCCAAGGTACTATCAGAACAATTCACGGAATGTGAATACAGGAACTGAAGTTGAACACCTATAAAATCACTCGATCGAAAGCCAATGATGTGAACTTGTCATCAAGTGTGAAGAACTTGCCATTAAGGCATGTAATCTCTAAGTTAGTGGAAGGGAGTCTCTCGATAAACTTATCGGATAATGAGTTGATGTCGATGGAAAGTGACCATGTTGAAGGAGGGCCATAATTGATCCCACATCATCAATGCGAGACGAGAGGATGCAAAATGAATTTGGATGATACAAAGAAATAGAGGTAAGTGTAACTGCAGAAGGACAACTCTTGAACATATCAGCGACACAACTGGAAGTTTGACAGCTTTTGGATTCATAGGATCGGTGGCCATGGCCACCTAACAGAGATCATACGGAAGGCAAAAATGAATGGCCCAAACCTAGGAAGGTCAATGATGTAAAGGAGGGTGTCCCAACCCGACACGAAGTAAAGAGTGTCATGTTAAAGTGTAAGCTACTAACACAACTCCATATATTTCCAAATTTTCCCCCTACCATTTTCGGCGAGTACCCTAATTATTTTTTATCGCAAGCTTGAAGGGGATAGCATGTGCTTGCACTATAAGTTTATCCTTTGGACGAATCCGACCTAGTAAGTTTAACGAGCCCTAAGAAGGAGAAGCTCGTGCTCATCATGGTGACGAATCTGATGTAATTTAATAGTTTAACGAGTTCGACAAAGGTGTAACTCGGTACCTTTTTCATGTTTAGAGAGTTTGAAAAAGACATGTGAAAGAAAACTCCACATGGTCCCTTTTCATACATTGTGTCTCTTGAGCCCGAAATGGTAGAAAACAATACCTGAGAGAATCACTTGACCATTTCAGTCAAGGAGTACCATTTTAGTAAATAGTGCCTCCTAGCCTGGAAAAAGGGGTAAACTTATATTGGGCACACGATGTTTCACATCCGTTAACGAATTCAAAACAAAAAGGGCTCAACCATATTTTCATTTTTAAAGGGTCAGAAAAGAGTTGAAAGAGGAACCCCCATTTTTATTCTCTTTAATGAGTAAAAAAGGAAAAAAATACTCAATTATCTTTTCATATGAGTTTTAACGAGTCGAGAAAAGTGTTGAAACATGACTCATCACCATCATCGAACATCCATCACCTGTTGGTACACAAGCAAGGCAAAGTGTATTATCGATTCCTTGAGGCAATATAGGTGAAAAATATTTACAAGACGTGATATTTTCATGAAAAAATGAATATTTTTTACCATTTACCTTTTTACCTTTGCAGTACCCTCTTTTGCCCTAGTTTTTCTAGAGTGAATTGCAGGAGATCTGGGAGGCCAATCAATGAGCCGTTAGTTCTAGGTAACAGCGAAAGCCCTGAGCTCCATTTTTAAGCTATTCATTTATGCTTCTAACCATTTTTTTGGACTTTTAGGGAGGTTTTTGAGAAATGTTTTTGCCCTTGGTCGGTGCAATTTTCAGGCACGAGATCCCACCGGCTGGGGGTTATTTGCATGACCATCCATGTCGACCGATGCGAATATTTCTAAAACAATTGCACCCATGTTGTGGATAGGTAAAAAACAAATTTTCTCAATAATTAACTGTTAAATTTTTTATTTTTATGTAACAAAATTGATTATTGACTCAAATATATGGCTTTTGCAGGAGAGGAATCACAAAAAATGGTGGAATGGAATGAAAGAGAACATGATATGTGGACACCCAGGAAATGAATGATCTAGATTTCCTCGCGGCTTTTAGGGCTTGCGGGATCCTCAAATTTTCCCTTTCACGAGGGATGCATGCCGGCCTGAATTGCTTCGTTATTTGATAAGCCTCTGGGATAGTAATTGTGAGATTTTTGTCATTAGAGACCAGGAGCTGGAGCTAACAACTTCAAACATTTACTTCATCATTGGGCTATCTCGCAGAGGTGAGCCAATGAATTTGTATGGATCATGTCTGGTTGGGGCAAGCATATCTTCCCTGCATGCCGCACATTGTCCTGAGGCCTTGGAATCCAAAAGCGGGAAGATTGAGATTTCTAGTGTATAGAATTTGACACTGAGGGTGGTTCTGTTTACCATCAATAGAGTGGTGAGGTCCCAAGCTAAACATGAGACTAATAAGTCGAAGTTCCTTTACACTATAGACTGTGCAGCTCCCATCTTCAACTAGGCAGAGGCCATGAAGATGAATATCAAGCACCATTTGTCCAAGCTGAAGGCGGGAAATCTGAAGAAATTTGGCTTTAGATCAGTACTTGTGACCTTCTTCCTGGAATGAGTGCCAATGTTCCAGTATTAGTTGACTGAGGTTGATCCTCCTATGCCACATGATTTGTGGATGGCTCGCTAGATTCATTTGATGCCCAGGATCACTGGGGGTCCGTAGATGTCCTACGGACCAAAATTCTTTTCATGGTTACGATGACCAAAAATCATCATGGAGGACTAGCCGTACAACGACATTGATTTCCATGGAGATCTAGATATGCCCTTGCCAGATGTGGAGAACTTCAATGACAAAGGTAAAAAACCAAACCAAATTTGATTTTGATGTTTTTTAATTGTTTTTAGTATATGCATGCTTATGAAATTTCTCTTGTGTATGCATATGTTGGACCAGAGTGGCTAGCCGAGATGTCCTCGATATCCAAGTGCTATCGTCATCCTATTGATGTTGTTACCCCTTATCAGGAAGGGAGCGATAATGAGGAGGAGATTGGGAGGAACCTTGAGGGGTTGACTCATGGTATCCCTGAGTATTATTGGATAGGAGATATGCCTCGACGTACCAGAGGCACACAGTGGGAGTCTTAGATCAGATCCGCCGATTACTTGGTCGTGTAGTGTGAGTTGTTTTGTGCTATCATGACCACCATGCCGAGTAGTTCCTAGGTCGAGTACTTACATATTTTTGAGGCTTTCGTGCCACAAATGTATGAGGCCTACGAGCCACCAATGTTATTGGAGAAATACATATTTTTTTTGGGTTTTGATGTATGAAACATTCTCACATATGTATATATGTTATATTTTCATATCTATTATGGTACAAATGGTTTGTCTTATCTACTACATGTTTTGTAAATTTCTATCCAACACATAATTAGCTAATGCATCTTTTAATGTATTCATGCGTCTAGGAATATGATGATATGTGATATAATCAAAATTCCTTTCGAATAGACGAATACAGAGATACATTCATAATATTTGATGGTTCCTAATGGAATATCACACGTTGAGTTGAAGGATGACAAGCCGTGAATCTAGGTTGACAACCAATTCTGTGATGCATAGAGCGATGGCTTCTGATAATAGTTCGATGACCACACTGTATTCAACAATGTTGTTGGTTATATGACCTCGGTAGATACCTCGAAGATCAATCAACCGATGTTAGGGTTGTATATAGCCCATGTCATGGATGATAGGTTTTGGGTACTTCGACAAGCACAATCGGAAAAAACTGACATGAGGAGCTGCAGACATCTGCAAACCATTTAAAGTATAGTAAACAAGAAAGTTGTTTGAAAAACTCCACAAAAAATCACACTATACAGAAATGAATCACACACTAATTTATATAAGTAACCATGCAAGATGACCTAAGAATAGTACTTTTTGAGGTAAATCCCATTTCAGGGCTTATCGAGAGGATTTCCTTCATAATCAATAAGTTCAAAGGCTCCTTTCTGCAAAACACATTTTACAATATAGGGCCCATGCCACATAGGTTTGAACTTGCCTGCCCCCATATTATCATTAGCTTGGTCTATAGCAGTACCAAATCACCCTTAGAGAAAGCACGAGGGGAGATCGACTGGTCGAAATTTGATTTGACCTGTTTCGTTTGTGCTTTGATGACCAAGGCAGCAAGACAACGAGTCTCATCCAGTTGTTCCAAATACAAGAGGCATTCTTCTTGAGGTGATGTTTCAGGGAGGAGTTCAATAGCTAACTTAAGTGAAGGAATCTAACATTCAATCGGCAATGTTAATTCAAAACCATAGACCAAATGGAATGGTATGAAACCAGTGGTGTCTTTGGTTGATGTTCGGTAGGCCCATAGAGCTGAGAAAATCATGAGATGGCAATTTCACTTGTGCATCCTAATAGTACGTTGAAGCATGGTGACCAAAAATTTGTTCATGGCTTCAACTTGGCCGTTGTCCTGATGTTGATATTGGGTCGAGCCATCGTGGCACAAGCCCAATGCAGATGTCAGTTCTTCCATCATGTAATCTCTGAAGTGGGAGCCATGATCTATGACAATGGCCTGGCGTACGCCAAACTTGGAAATAACATGGCTAAAAAGGAATTGAGCTATCGTCTTACCATTTGCCGAATATGTAGGCACCACTTCGGTCCATTTGGTGAAGTAATATACAGCGACGATAATGTAGCATGTTAGCCTCACTCTCTTAAAAATCAATAATAAATTCAATTATTAAATTAAATAAATAAAATCATGAGATTTCCTAAAACTAAGGAGTCTAGTGTGGATGAGAGATTCTCTCCAACTAGCTCTCCTAAATTAGTGTGTAAGTTGAGAAATTGTCTCAACCAAGTGAGTCTAAGATTTTAATGAGGTTGACATAGTAGAAGAACTATCCTCATATTTCAGGGATCATTTTTTAACGAGCTTGACACAAAACAAGGAACTTTGCTCATGCCCTTCATTTCATTTTTTAACGAGGTTGACACAAGACAAGGAACTATCCTCATATTCCTTGTTTCGTTTTTTAATGAGCCTGACACAAGATGTGGAACTATGCTCATAACGTTTGTTTCATTTTTTAATGAGGTTAACATAGTAAAATAAATTCCTCATATTCCTTGATCACAACCCATAAGAGGTCATGACTTTCAAGAGGTTCTCATAAAATGGGAGAACAATGCTCTGGAACGGATCTGTAGCAAGGAATCCATTAGAGAGATCTGGTTCCAATGCCCCTAGTACATAATGCACAACATCACGAAATCGATCGTCGGTTGATGTAGGCATGGAATGGGTTGCCACATAATTTACCCGTGGTGGGGAAGATACCATTGGGACAAAAGGACCATTTAGGGAAGATGGTTAGTTGGAAGCCATATTTGGACTGGGAAATGAAAGCTGGTCAATGGTGGCAATTCTGCCTTCATGCAGGAAGCACATCACTCAAAAGTATGTTGAAAAAATAGATCCCATGTCATAAACATAGTCGTGTTGAAGAAGTAAATTGTAATCTAAAGGGTGTGGGACTACGATCACATTGAGATAAACAATTTTTCCTCCGAAAGTAATAGACAACTGAGGAAGGATCCCTAATAGTTGACTAGTTCCTCTCTTAAAAGCCAATAGATTCTGGGTAACAAGCACAAGTGGCGGTGGAACCAAGCACTTTCCAAGTAGTGGAGGAAAGGATGATCACTTATGCACCTTCATCTATAATAGTGCCCGGTACAATCATATTACAAACCTATACTACGATTTAGAAAGACACATAATATGGAAGACGACAACTTGCTAATCAATTCCAATGAAAGGAAGTGACTAGACTACTTGGAGGGGGTACCGTAGAAACGGGAGAATTAACCCCTTGAGTTACAGGAATGGGAGGATTTTACTAATTTATTGATGGAAAAGGAAGGTTGCCTCCAAATTCATTGGAATCTGAAGAAACGAAAAGAACTTGAGTGGTCTCATACTCACTCTCCTCTGGAAAGGTACGATTAACTGAAGGTGAAATCGAGTCAACTGTTTCCTCGACCTGTGATTGGTCACGTATAGACTCATGGGATTCACATTCAGAGAGAGTTGGTTTGACCAATGATTGATTTGGATCAATCACTTTATCAACTAGTGAAGGATTAAGCGAGAGTCTCCTGTAACCATATGGAAGTCACTACAGAGAATCAGGATGGTTATCCAACACATTTTTGGCTTCATCTAGATAGGGACAAAGGTGAATGGAGTGATTCCCTTCACATAACCTACAGGGAAACTGAACTTTACCCTTCTTTCCATGAACTTTTCTACCACTATTTGATTGTGTGTGATGGGCATTGAATACCCCCACAACATGTTTTGGGGCTCAAAGCCCAAGTTTTGGTCAAATAATGTTGTAAGACTCTTCGAATTGCGGGCACGGAGCGCGAAATGCATGTTGAGTCATAGGGTTGTCCACCCTAAGTTTTGTAATGTGATGTCAGCCTACCCATGTTCCGCGAACCATGGGATTGTATAAATAGAGTGAGGCTCTAAGTTGTAAAGAGAAGGAGAGATAGATAAGAACGAATGAATGCAATGATCTAGTAGCAAATAGAGAAGAAGTCTAAGTGTCTTGAGTCGTAGTAGTAGGAAGAGGCTCTGCAGCTGAGTGCGTAGAGGCCTAGTAGAGTCCATAGCTGAGTGTGCAGACCTTTGCAGCCGAGTGTGCACCTGTATGAATAACTGAACATTGTTATGTATAATTGGGCTCATACCGTTAAGTTAAGTAATCAGATAATATTGGGTTAATAGTAAGGAACTTGGGTAATAACACAGACCACGCCTTGAGCAAGGCTGCATGACGACAACATTGCAGGTTGCGATGTACTAATAGGTGCACATAGCGACGTGCGTAGGGAAAATTTGCGGACCACTAACAAACCATTAGACATCTCTAGGGTGCGGAAACCTAGTTCTAGCACCTTGCCATAATACTTTGGGTGAGACCTCAGTTCGCGCTCCATGGACTATTGCCGAAAGGGCCAGTAGTACCATGATTTTTTTGGCTAAATCATCTTTGAACCTGGGTTAGGCCCCTATAAGCCAAAAAATGGTTCCGTTTCTAGTACTGGGATCTGCATAAGGGATGTCTGATGTCGTGTCACTGGAACCCAATAAAGGAAGAAATTGAAGGGTGTTTGGACAAGAATATTCACAAGTTCACGACGCAAGAAAATAGGAATCTGCAAGTATCCAAGGAATAGTGGTTGGAGCACTAATTATATACAAAAATCCATGAAATTTTCGTTGCATCCTTTCCTTCTGAGCTATATGAGTGGATCGCAAAGCTAGCAGACAGTCAAGGAAAGTGTAGGCTCAACAAACCAATCGTGGGGACTTCAGAATTAGTGTGTAGACTAGAAGCATCAAGAGATAAGATCACGTGAGCTGTGGACCATTGGCTCAATCAAATTATAGGAGGATTTATCACTGAATTCGTGGTAGATACAACCATAAGCTTCAGTGAGGCAGAGCAGCACTTCCTCAAGGGACCGTGAGGAAAGTATATTAAATGTTTGAACACTTGGATTAAGATGCTATTTTGTGAAAAGTGGGTTATGGGAATAAATTAATGTTTGGGACTACGTGAAGTGGGAAGATCTATAGAAGTGGAGGTAGTGAAGAATTAGAAACTAGTCCCTTAATTTCACCCTCGCAGGAAAGCAAGGAAGAGCTCGCGAAAGTTTCTCCAAGAAGCGGGGTTAGTCTGATAAGGAAATGAATTTTGTGCTTACCACCTCCACCTACATCGCCACTCGTCTCACCCTCCTCACCTCCATTTCCACCCACCCCACCTCTGCCACTATCACAGTTCAGTATGGCGACTGCAATGAAACTACCAATATTTATAGGAGTAGGAAATGAAGATCCGAACCAATTCTGGTTCGTGGAAAGGGTGGTATGGGAAGCACAAGGAGTCATGGATGACAATATCAAGAAGTCTATGCTGGTAAGCGCATTGCAGGATCGTGCCTTAACATGGTACATTAATCATTTTAATTACCATCCAAACGCAGGAATCAAAGAAATCCAGACCGTGCTGAACAAGGAATTTAGTAGGCCAAAGTCGGAGACACAATCAATTATTGGGTTTAAGGAGATCGTGATGCTCCCAGGCGAGACCCCCTAGAATCTGGACCAAAGACTGAAGAGTATGATTCGCAAATCCAACATGACTTTGACGGATGGATAGCACCGCACATGGTTTGTAGCATCACTAACACCGCATTTAAGGACGGCATTGTCACAGCAAAAGTTTTCCACCCAGGCCGAAGCTTTGGAGATGGTAATGAGGTTTCACGAGACGCCTATACAAGACCCTAGTCTAAAAGTCCAAAATATCCACACGCGAAAAATATGTGTCTAGAGATGCATAGTTTGAAATAGGATAGGACACCTCGGCTAGAGGCACGTGAGGGGGTATGGTGTATAAAATACAAAGGCCAGGGGCATGACAAGGACCATTGTCTAGTGTTTGTGAATTACTTGGTAGGCGGAGGGCTGATTCCGTTAAGACCCAAGCCACAAATAGGACCAAGCATGGCACCTGCACTATGGTGCAAAATCTGTCAAATAGGAGGAAAACACACTATGGATAATTGTCTTTTTTTGCAGAAGTATACGTAGACATCCCAAAAATTGTTTCATAATTTCTGTAGGTCTGTAGGCCATTATGAGCACACCTACAAAAGTTAGGAGCTAATTATGGATCAGACCCCTACCTACAGGGTGCAGACCAAAAGGAAAGCCCCCAACCCAAATAGAGGAATGGTGCATGCTGGATTTCAAGGGTGGGGATGAGGTCGAGGTGGAATGGGACTAGGAAGGGGTCACGAATAGCTAATGTGTTACAATTGTGGAGGGCTAGGGCACTATGCCTGCGATTGTACAAACCTAACAAGGACATCATGTTTGCACTGGACTCAGTTTGATCATGAGGCAAAAGATTGCCCTACATTGATAGAGAGGCTGTGTGAAAAAGGGGTACTCTAGCCTCCTCTGACTCAAAATATGTAGATGATGAGGTCTGAGCCACACGAAGAAGATTCGAATGTAAACATAGTGATCAGGAGTGGTATGACCAGTAGTGATGATAAAGGAAAGCAGTCAAAATAAAGTGTGTGGGTTTGCAAGGCTCCTGCAAAGGAACCCGAATTTGATTTAGAACACATGAAAGAGACATTCATGGAAGCTAAGAAGAGCTTCACGAAGGCCTCCACTTCAGGTAGTAAGGATTAACTAAAACTAGGGATGGATCCTTCAATGCTCACTACCTTTCTGGAGACATGCATGAAACTGCTATGCAACAGTAAGGTAGTAAAAGGACTACAGGTACCTATCACTAGGTGCATGGGGTTAGGAGAACCACGTGTGGTCTGCAAACTTGGAAATCGTGCATTGCACATAGGAAGGGAAATGAGGTTGACTGTACAAATCGACGAGTATGAAATGGATAAGGCGACCTTGGATCTCGGATAGGATGCATATGTATCTTTGAAACAAACATGGGAGCGCATTGGTAGACCCGCGCTACAATGGTCTCCTATTCGGTTGTGAATGGAGAACCAATAGAAGATCTTGCCCATGGGAATATTGCAAGGGGTAATGGTGGATATTGAAGGTGTGAGCACGCAAGAATATTTCGATGTGATAGAGATTGTTGATGACAACAATCCATATCCTACACTACTAGGAATAGACTGGGCCACTGATATGAACGGAGTCATAAATCTGAAGAAGTGCAAAATGATTTTTGAGAACAAGTCACTCCGCGTAGTAGTACCTCTAGCTCTAGCCGGAGGAGTGCAATACACTGAACCGGTGCGTGACAATGATAGTGATGATGATATCGATTACATTTACAAGATAATCGTGTGAGAAGAGGATTGGGTAAATCCAACTACAGATGGTAGGATTTCGTCAGAGCGTGAAAGCTCTTGCACTTTGGATTCAAACAAAGAAATAGAGCACTGGCAGAATCGGTTGCACAAAGTAACAATGCTTAATTGCAACATGAAGGTTAGATCACTGTGTTGTGTGACAACAGAGGTAAGGGATCTGCCTACATATGATGGGTTGATAGTAGTGGATGAATTCCTGAACATATTTAAAAGCGCAGTACTAGAACAACAATGGTTCTATGCTTGGAAAGTGGCACTGCGCATAACACCTGCAAGGTGGTGGGGTATGCATCAGGGAAGTTTTGATGACTAGCATGGATGCAAACGAATTATGCACCTATGATTTGGAAAACCTCAGCTAAGGATGAGAGTGGTTACCAAGGGTAGAACAACTTGCTCGCCCACCTGTCCCAATGGGTACATACATATGACATGCAGCCCACACAAGCACACACCACTCCCAGAATAGAGAATCAGAACAAAAGGTGACAACAAGAAACTCAAAGTGCGCCAAGGACTATCCACGGAGAAGCATTCGACAGGGTGTTCGAAATGCTAAAGAGGGTTCACTAGGTGAGACGCACTACCTGGGACCTACACGTACTAGCGGTTCGATTGCCCTATAGGACCATGTGCAAAACCCTGACTGCGGAAACAATTCCAAAGTTGTGGAATAGAGTAGGGATTGTAATTTCTGAAGAGCTTGCAAGGAATCCACACCTAATAACATCTTCAGGTGTGACAGTGCGCGAAGCCCAGGATGAAGAAATCACATAGTTACACAAAGTAGCACACGTAAGACTTCGGGAAGCCATTTGGCAAAGGAACCTTAGACTTCATGAACTCGAAAAGGACCGGGTACGACTTAGGAAGAAAATCATTTTGATGGACGCAGAGGTCAAGAGGTTGGAAACCGAGATCAAGAAAGCATGTCTTGTCGATAAACCAAGGATGGTAAGGAAATATACGTATGATAACACTAATGAATGAGAAGACTATCGCCAATAATTTATTAGTATCCTTACATGGCTAGGACCACATATCACCAAACGCAGTAACCAAGGGAATGCACTACATATAGTAGAGCGTGCAACACTGACTATCACGAGGGAAATTGAGGATTTTCCGTGGACTATACTGGAAGGCAACATGGAGCCTTGCACAGGTGGTGTGAGAACCTGATAGCTGTAGGAAGAACATTCTTAGCACTCCAGGGAGCTGGAAGAGAGTGCAGGACTATAAATGATTCATGCTTGGTAGCTGTGCTCTCTCATAGATGTGTGCAGGAACAGCCGGTCACAAGGTTCGTGCCTATGCAAGGGTGGGTTCAATGCCGCATGGATAGGCTGGGTAGTGATCACTGGTATCACTATTAATGATGGGATGTCCGATTTGAGGCCAAATGGAGTGGGCGAATTACATTTAGGACATCAATTATGGGCAAGATTTTGGAAAATCTGTGGCCAAGAAAGCATTGATGGCCCAGAATTGGGGCGAAAAGTTGACTTTGAATTCAAAAGGCATTATAAAACTCCAGGGGCTAGCCACGAGACAACACTTTTTCACTCAAGACTTGAGTGTTTGAATATAGCACAGAGTGTGGAGCACCGAGTGATATTCGAGCCCTTAAGTTTGCAAAAGACTACATACAGTACAGACAAGAAGACGACTATGATGAGAGGTTTTGGCTTTGAGGAAGGAACTGTCGGTGAGGCCATGTTGACCCATATGGTACATGATATTCCCAAAGGTACTGGGGTCATGCTAGAAATACCGAAATTACCTTGGACACCGAGGCAGAAAAAATATAAGCAGGCAATGAGACCAATCCTCATGTCCCTGAGGAATCCACAGTTTGGTAATCTATTAATGGAGGAAAAGGGAAAGGCTGTCACCATTAAGACAGATGAAGAGGAGGAGGACTTACAGGCTCTAATTACTGAGTTATACGAAGAAGAAGACGTGGAGGCAGACATCCAACCGATGATCTCTATAACAAAATTACCTAAGCATGTCCCTCTGCGAAAAGGGAAAGCTAAGGTACCAAAGGATCTGGATGGAATGAAGAGTGCACTCCAAACCCACTCCTCCTCGATGGAATTACCTTTGAATGCATCTCCTAGGATGTGTTCCTACCCTGAAATTTGAAGATTGGGACCTCGAGGATAACAAGAAGTTCGTGTTAGTCCTTATAATCTCCTAGGCTAGAAAGGAAATCGACAAGGGTAACCTCAAATTGCTTCAGCTCAGTAGCTAGCCATACTGAGCATGAGAGGGATCTCTCTAAGTCTCTTATTAGTCATACGACTTTTAAGAAAATGAATTTTAGGCTAGATATGTGTATTTTTTTTATGAAAATTTGGTTTTTAAAGGGTTTGATGAACTTAGGGTTTGGAGCCACAAGTAGGTCTAGGCTGTGGGAATACGGGAGAAAGCATAAGAAGGAGCTAGATGTTAGAAGCCATGGTGTAATTGGAGTATTTTTTCAGTGTAGTATAGAGGATATAGAATGGAAGAAACTAATGAGCATTAAAAAATGATTTCATTAGCTTAAGAAGACAAAACATATAACCATGAAAACCTAGATAACAGATCTTGATAATACAAGAATTCCAAGTATTTTATCACAAGGTATTCATAAAGAGAAGAAATATAATATATTTTAAGATGTTTAGACAAAAAGAGTGAAGCACAAACATCATGAACTCACTAGGCTAGAGTTCCTTGAAAATAGTTGCAACCTATATCTGTATTCGCTGAAAGATGATTACAATGCAAGCCTTCCTTCACAAAAAGTTCAACCCTCTTCTCCTGAGGTGAAATAGTATTTATAGACTCTCCTATACCTCTTTCCCACCTTTAGGAGTCGAACTCCTTGGTGGAGGAACTCACTCCAACATTCTATCAATCAACAGGTTAGAGTGAGAAGGTGTAACTCAAACACCTCATGAAGAGCTTAATTAGGAGTTTTCTTCTTTTATGAGGCCTAATGAACATAAAAAATAACCTATGATATGAATTTACTAATGCCTACATCACCATCCTTGTAAATTGTGCCATTACAAAGAGAATCTTGACTTTGACCAAGTCTTACTAAAAACTAGAAATTTTACACAGTGAAATTTTACATTTGAAAACACAGAAAATGCATAAGTGCAGCGCCAAATTTGAGCTGATTTTCAAGTGTCTTCTAGGGGTCAAACTACCAATCTAAGATAGCAGTCAACTAGCCCTTCAAGACTAGTTTCTAGAATAGCTTGAATTTCTAAATTTTGAGCACAGGAAGACCTTTCAAAATCCATTCTCCCAAGGTCACTCTAGAAGTGCAATGCCTGTCAAAAAATGTTCCAGAATGCTAGCTTTTTTCCACTATTTTACCTTTTTATCCCAAATTAAGCCACCTCTGCAAAATCTGGGAAAATGTGATTTTATAGGATGCCAAGGCCTTTCCAAAAATATAAACTTTTCTTCAAATAGATGCATGAGGAAAAATCGTAGGCTAATTTTCTGAACTTAGACCAAAAATTCTCAAAAAACTCAAAATGCTCAAAACTGACTCAAAATTAGAGGGAAAGTGTAAAAATAAGTTTTTTAAAGCTTCATGGATGCTTTAGCAAGCATCTCAAAGTTTCCCTCATCCTTTTTCTCTTTTTTAGTCTCGTTGAGCTTATTTTTGAGCTGTTTCACTTTGACATTGGCAATCATGTTTTGAGCTTGATAATGATGTGCCATGTGTCTGAGCATTTGATTATCTCTATTAGCATTTTCCAGGAGAATTTTCATTCACCCTCTTGAGCCAATATTCTTGTCACATGAAATAAGTCGATCTTGCGGACAAGATAGACCTTCCTACAATCTAAATAAGACCTAATGACAAGCAAACCAACCAGACACTATCTTTCTCTAAATATGCTTTAATAAACAATGGCAAACAAGTGTTTTTAGGGCCTACCTTAGGTCCAATGCAAGTTTGTGGATGCCCTCGCTCCTTCAATCCAAATGAGCTCCTTTGTCGTGAATCTGCAAACACAAACAAGGCAAACAAATTAAATAGCACCTGAAAAGCCAATTTCATAAAACATATTTAACATGAAAGTCAAGGAGTCCATGAAACAAATAACATGAGATACTTGTTGAGAAAAATGAGTTTGATTGTATTAATTCAATAGAAGAAGAACTTTATAACCTGTGCCTTGACACTGTACAAGCTCCTCCCAAGGTCCAGCAAGAAGTCTCCTCTACTTTGACAAGTTTCACTCACTCCACAATGAAGCCAAAAAGGTATGTGATCTCTCCTCTTAAGCTCAACTAGGAAGTCTTGATTTCACCAGAATTTACCCTCAAAAATGTTCAGCTTCTAACCTCCTCAGCAACCAGCCCAATGCCTGTATTTATAGTGCAATGGAGGGAGGTTACTAGGTCCTCCTTCAAAGGGATAAAGCCCTCCTTCAAAGGGATAGCTCCTCTCATAAAGGGATTAGCTCCTTCTCTTTTGGGATGCATGAACCACCTCAGAGCGAACAATCCACGTCAAAATTCCTTCTAGAATCCTCTAGAATTAACCCAAAGTGACTTTTTTAAGATAAAACTTGCACCTTTTGACTTTCACAAGGGTCCGCACCCACAACGTTGGGGATAGAGCGGGCAGGTCTGCAGTTTTTGTAAACAGAAGGTGCGGGACCACAGGTGATAGTGAGAGAAAGTGCAGAACCAGAGTTTCAATGATTTTCGTCTTTCTCCCATTTTCAAAGCTTGACTTGAAGATCTGAGGTCTGAGACTTGCTTAGGAGGACAATATAAGTGATGATAGACCCATACTGACTGCAAATTATCATGGTGACGATATTTTTGTTTAACAGATTGGCCCCTAAAGTGCGAAGTCTGTAATAGATGAGGATTTCATTGATCATTTAGGAAGAGTGAAGTACTTTATCATTTCGAGGATCATCTTGTGGAGAGCCTGGTTGGAACCTGTAAAAACATTCAATGCAAGATATATATATATATATATATATATATATATATATATATATATATATATATATATATATATATATATATATGAGATCATATCATCGCTGAGGTAGGCATTCCCATACTCAGATCAAAACTGACTAGAAAAACTAACTACTTCTCTGATATAGGAATGATCTTATAAAACATCACAAGTATAGACTCAGGTGGACACAGTATGGACGCAGCCATCTGTTTATGAATAGTCCATTATATAATGAATACAAAATTCCTCGTAGCCTGGATTGTGGAAACTAGATCCAGGGTCTTCACTTCTACTTCCCGAAACAGTACGATTCTATCCATGCGAATGAATGTGTTGATGTCGAACATGGTAGAAACCACTTGATTACCAGTCAATGATGTAAACTGTTAACAAGTGTGAGAGAAACCACCAGTGATGTCAATGGCTCTCAAAGTACCCAGTACAATCCATGAGATGCGAATAAATGTGTTGATGTCGAACATGTCAGGGAATCCTTTGATCGAAGGTCAATGATGTAACCCATCGTCAAAGGCGAGAAACCTGCCATTGAGGCATGCAGATCTCAAGGTACTGATGATTTCTAGATCATCTTTCTAGATAATGAGCTGAAGTCGATAGAAAGAGATCCGTCGTAGACAAGCCCACAACACGAAATCATAGATCAAGTCGAAGAAATTTAGTTGCAAAGACTGACTCAGGGATGGTCAAGATGGATGACAGATATTTTGCAAATGAATGGCTTATTGGCAGTGACCTCTTGAACACATAACGACATGCCAGGTGGTTTGGTGACAATTGACCCAAAGTTAATACCCAGAAACCAGCTGAAGACTTTCAATGTGGTTTGATCAACTATTAGGCAAAGGATTTCCCAACCCAGGTGAATGAAAGTGTCGTGTTCAAGAGTGGTTACAAAGTATGACAAACAGGCTCATTTTTCTCTCTTTTCCCCCACCATTTTTGGCAAGTACCTCTTTATTTTTGACAAGCTTGAGGAGGATAACATTTGCTTAATTATAAGCTCATCCTTTGGATGAGTCCAACTTAGTTTAAATTCAAACCCTAAGAAGGAGTGGTTCGTTCCTGTTTGTAATTGAACAGATCCTTTACTGTGAGATTTTAACGAGTCCAGTATAGGAGAAACTCGACGTTTTTCAATTTTAGAGAGTCTGAAAAAACTTAAGAAGACTCCAGGGTTGACCTTTTTCGTAAATTTGTGTCTCCCAAGCCCGAAAAAGTATAAAATAATACTTGAGAGAACTGCTTGATCTTTTACGACCAAGGAGTACTTTTCGTCATTAGTGCCCTCGATCCGAAAAAGTAAAAAAGCGATCAACGACACGTCGTTTTATAACCAATATCGAATTTGAAACGACAAAAATCTGGCAATCTTTTCATGTTTTTATAGTCGGAAAAGAGTTGTAAGTGGACTGTCTTTTAATTCCGTTTTAACAGGTTTAAAAGAAAAACTCAGCGATATTTTCATGTTTTAGGAGTCAGAAAAGAGCTTAAAGGTGACTCTAAATGTTTTTCGTCGAAAATGATAGATTTTGCCTGAATAATCCATTATTCTGCACAAAAACACAAACATTACTCATACCTGTTTGAAATGGATAAAAATGTCGCAAAAATACCTTTCCAAAGTGAAACATAAACAAATTTGCAATTTATTTACTCAAAAAACTTATAAAAAGGGCCTTCATCAATTCATTTTTACCGTTTGAGTTTTGGGTGAGAAAATAGTGCTTTTGCTCAGAAAACTTCCCGTGAAGATTGCGGAAAATCCAACTGTCGGAATCGAACGCCATCTTCTCCAGGTAATCCACATCATCCTACTCTTCATTTTTAACCATTTCAATTTTTGTTTTAGTCATTTATTTCATTTTTGGGAGGGTTTTTAGGCATAAAACCCGCGCGCGGGGGCCTGCAGGTTTACCACTGCTGGCTTGTGAACCCCAACTTATTCTCCATTAAGAAAAAGCTTGGGGTCCGCACCTTCCGTGTAGGCAAGGTGCGGTCCCACGCATTGTGTCTAACCTAGAGGGTGCGGTCCCCGTCGCAAGGGCTTTTAACCCAAAAATTCTCAAAAATGGACCAATCAAAATAATTTCTAGCAATTTAATTTATCCTTATGCTTGATGCAGAGAGTAGATCATGCTAGATTGGCGTGAACGAGAGCATGAGGACGTGGATGCTGCCACATGGAATCATCAGCCTTCACTTGATGCTTTGAGGGCGTGCGGCTTGTACAAATTCTGGGCCATTCCTAGCATGAGGGCTCAGGTGGATTTCTTACAGTGGTTGGTTGACAAATGGAGCATACAGGACCAGTGCTTCTTCATCGGTGGCCACCAGCTCGAAATCGAGCCGGCGGACATATATTTCTTGACTAGTTTGCCTAAGAGAGGCGAAGACTTGACTCTATTTGGGGCTAGGCCAGGTGGCCAGTTTGTCGATAGCATCTGGCTAGAGTACTCCAACAGCCAGGCTAGAGACAAAGGGATAGACATAAAGACCATATCCCATCCTGAACTCATGGTGATTACATTTACTGTCAGCAGACTTTGTGGAGATACCGCATTACATATTGCCACTGGATCCCAGATGCGTATGGCAGTTGATTGCTTCTGAGGCACCATCTTCAACTGGTGTGATTCCGTGTTGGCCAATCTGAAAGGTCAACTGAACAGGGCCAAAAATGAACAACTAAAGACCTTTGGTTATGGGGCTTTGGTTGTGAGTTTTGGCCTGGAGAGGGTTCCCATGCTGATCCCGCAGCACCTTACTGTTGGAGCTGGGCTTCCTCGAGAGCCCAAACTGATGCGATGGGTTGCAATTATGGCCCGTCACCTGGACGAGAGGACAGAGGTTGCTCGATTCAAACCTGAGTATTTCCAATGGCTGGAAAACTAGGTCTTTTCTATTCAGGACTTCCCTTATGCTGGGATAGACTTTCGTGGTGACCTAGACATGGTTCTTCCACCAGGAGAGCAGTGGGATGATTCAGGTAAAATCCTTTTCAACATTTTTTCTATTTTAATTTTCTTTTTTATTTTTCCATCGTCTCAAAACTGATAGAAAAAGTTTCAAATGCAGATGTGGGTCCACAGCGACCATCTGCTCTACGGCCTTACGAGAGGAAACAACCAGTTGCACCCGCGCCAGCCCCACAGGACGAATCAGCAGAGGTTTTGGCCGAGTTGGAGGGTCATCTCGAGCACTTGACAGGAGATATTCCGGAGACCACTATAGATGACATTCCTCGTCGACTTCAGCGCTATGTGATTGGGGTCCCGGGACCTTTTAGGAGGTTCCTTTGCAAGGTGGCCCGTGCAGTGGTTTCTTATAGAGATCATCACCAATGATAGGATGATCGCCTATTGTGGGCACATATGACATTTTGTTTTTTGTACTTATCATTTTTGCCGATCATAAGGTGTTTTTCAACTTATGATCGAAGACAATGTATTTTTTGACACACTCCTATATATATATCACTATTATCAGCTTATCTTGTAAATCATGTTATGGAATGGTTTTAAATTTACATGTATGATTATTGCAAATGTCTATTTAACATTCGAGAAGCAATTGCATCTGCTAATGTATTTAAATATCTTGGAATATGTTGATATTCAATATAATCAAATTCACGTTCCAAGAGATGCACTCTCAAAAATAATCTTAATAACACTGGATTTCTAATGGCATACACTCTATTAAGCTGTAATACAACGAGTTCAAAATCTAACCTCACTATCAAACTCCGAATCCCAAATGAAATAGATTCAGATAATAACTCAATCACTACACTATACTTCGCAATGTTGTTCGTTGTTTGACCGAGGGTTACCCCATGCATAGATACTAACTCGTCAGAGGGCGAATAGATAACCCAAGCTGCGGAAGAAATGTTCCGTGTATTATGACAAGCACCATCAGCGAAACCAATGTATGTTTGGAGAGGCATCGACATCTGCAATATCAAGACTAAAACCAAGATAAGCAGGAATAATGACGAAAAAATACTCTCTAAGCTAAGCACATTGTTTAAACTAAAACACACCAGCTAGAAAGAAAAACTATCCTAACCAAAAAATCTCCATACCCATTCTTTAAGCATAATACCTCTTCAAGTAAAGACCATTTCTGGGTTTACCCAAAGAGTCCCTGTCAAAGTCTACCAATTCATATGCCCTTTTGCTAGCTTTTGCTTGACAACATAGGGACCATGCCACATAGGAATGAATTTTCCAGCGCCTAATTTATCATTAGCTTGATCGTAAACTAAGACTAGATCTCCTTCCGAAAAATTTCGAGGGGTCACATTTCGATCATACTGAGCTTTCATGCATTTTGCGTGAGTCTCGATCGCCAATGCAGCATCACATCGATTCTCATCTAATTGAGCCAAGTATAACAAATGATTTTCGTCTTCGAAAGTGGCTGGAAGTAACTCGATGGCCATTTGTAGTGACGGGATTTTGCATTCAATGGGTAACACAGCTTCCAAACCATAGACTAGTTGGAAAGGAGTGAACCTTGTTGATGTTTTAACTGAAGTTCAGTATGCCCAAAGCGCTGAAAATAGCATGTTATGCCAATTCAACCGATGAATCCCAACGATTCGTCGGATCATGATAACTAGAACTTTGTTGATGGATTCAACCAGACCATTAGCTTGTGGATAATAAGGGGTTGAACTATCGTGACGTAAACCAAGCTGGCCTGTAAGTTCGGTCATCATAACGTTTTGAAAATGACGCCCATGATCAGTGATTATTACTTGTGGGACACCAAACCTAGCAATTATAGGATTGAACACGAAAATTGCAGCTGTCTTGCCGTCTGCCTCAAATGTAGGAATCGCCTCGGCCCACTTGGTAAAATAATCTATCACAAGGAAGATATACGCATGCCCCCTGGCCGAGTGAGGGTTACATGTAATAAAATCGATACCCCATTTGGCAAAAGGACCAATGGCAATTATAGGGTGGAGAGGAGCAGGTGGAGCGTGCATCTTTCGATAAAAAATTTGGCAGTTGTGGCATTTTCGGATCACCGTAATACAATCTCTAAATAAAGACGGCCAGAAGTAGCCAACGCGCAATATCTTTTGGGTTGTGGCATACCCAGACATATGACCGCCACACGCTCCAGAGTGACAGTCATTTAGAATCCTTTCAGCTTCCTTGTGTGTTAAGCAACGTCGAAACACAGAGTCCTCCCCACGGCGATAAAGAGTATCTCCAATAATCCTGAATTGTTGGGACTGGAATCGAATTTTTCGACGTTCTGAGCTTGAAATTTCTGGCCGAAAGGATTGGGTCTGGAGATAAACGATGATATCCCTATACCACGGATCTAAAGTGCTGATTAAAAACAAGGATTCATCCGCAATGGGCTCCTACGCCACAATTTCCGTGTCAGCACGCGGGAAGTCACACATTAACTCCGCAAAAACTAAAGATTTCTTAGACTTGGATTTTTCGAATTCCAAGTCGAACTCTTGCAAGATAAAAATCCATATAGAGTACTTGCCCCCTAGCAATTGCTTGGTCAAAATATAGATCATAGGGTTGCAATCTGAAATTACTGTAGTTTTACATAGTAAAATGTAGTGACGAAAATGTTGGACAACGTGAACAGCTGCCAATGCCAATTTCTCCACATGTGAGTATTTTAGCTCAATTGGATTTAAGGTTCGACTAAGGTAATATATCACATGTTCAGCTGCGAATTCATCTTCCTGAACTAAGACCATTCCAATGGTGGAATGAGAGGCGGCGAGATACAAGAAGTAATCCTGGTTGTAGTTGGGAGGATGCAACAACGGTGCATGGGTCAATGCGTGTTTGAGTGCATCAAACGATTTATGAGCTATCTCATCCTAATAGAATGGAGTATTCTGTTTCAAAAACCGGGTAAAACTCTTTGTAACTTCGGCGTAGTTGGGAATGAATCGTCGTAAAAAGTTTTCTTTCCCCTGCAAACTTTGGAGTTGGCGAAGACTCGAAGGAGGAGGCAATTTGATGATAGCTTCGACCTTTGAGGGATCAAAGCGAATGCCAGCTTTTGAAACTACAAACCCCAGCAATCGACCCGTTTCTATACAAAAGACACACTTGTGTGGGTTCAACCGAATCCGATAATGCCTACACCTCATAGAGATTGCTCATAAATGGACGAGGTGATCAGCTCGATGTAATGAATGAGCAGGCAAGTCATCGAGATACGGTTGCACAATGTGCTTGATGTCATGAAACGCATAAGACATTGCGCTTTGAAAAGTTGCTCCGGAATTCTTGAGTCCAAAAGGTAATTTACAATAAGCAAATGTCCCCCATGGACAAATGAAAGCCGTTTTTGGTTGATCGGCAGGTAGAATACTGATTTGATTGTATCCGGAAAAGCCGTCCATAAAGGAGAATATTTCGCTGTCGGCACAATCATCAATAATTTGATCGATATAGGGAGTTGGGTAATTGTCCTTTAGACAGGCTCGATTAATGTCCCTATAATCGATGCATATTCTTATTTTTCCCTACTTTTTGTTAACCGAAACAATATTCGATACCCAATCCATTAACATGATCGGATAAATGAAACCTGCTTTTAATAATTTTTCAACTTCTTCTTTAATTGCAGCACCTTTTCTTGGGTGAATCTGACGCAAACGTTGCTGGACGGGTTTAGCGTTTGGGTAAGTCATGATCTCATGAACAACAATCGCAGGATAAATCCCTGGAATTTCATCATAGGACCAGACAAACACGTCACGGAATTCTTGAAATAGGGCCTTATATAGCTGAATTTTGTCATCTGTACACGAGGCACCTATATGAATGTTCTCAACAATTCCGGGCTTAACCGAAATGTCAATAGGAATAGTTCAAGATATTTTTCCCAAATTTAACTCTGAATCGAGATGTTTCATTGGATTATGAGGTTCCTTGACATATTCAGTTGTAAAAATTGATGAGAAATCATTTTCAAAACTATCATTCTCGGGTAGAAACGAAGATATGTGATGGAGATCTTCCCATGGTAAATCATCTACACATAGGATTTCACGAATTTGCTCATCAGAGTGAACAAGTTCAGAAAACGTGCTTAAATCCGAGCTTGATGTGAAAAGTGATTCCTCACGGACCACATTCATGAAGTCATTTTCGGTTGAAGATGGGTCGGAAAACGACTGCACAGCTTCATAGGCAATTTCATATGGACTCAAAGGCATGACATTACCAAATGAGTCTATCTCAGATTCAGAAGGAATGATCCAAGGATCATCATAAACAATGGTGTCTGATGTAATCATATGAATAGTTGCAAATGAAGACGATGCATTGATTGGAGGAAAAGGAAAAGTTCCCAGTAAACCGACATCTTTAACTAGTCCTACTCCAACATCCTTATATGGGATATTCGTTTTACCGACATGCTGAATACTCTCAGAAGAGGCTAGGTCGGATGAAAAGTAAGCCAGCTGGTCTATTATTATGATCTTTCCATTATGTGGAAACTTTATTACTCGGAAGACCGATGAAACGACCGTTGTCATAGCGTAAGACCAACTTCGATCCAAGAGAAGGTTGTAATCTAGAGGGGCATCAACCACCTCCACATCTAGACTAACGGTTTTTCCTTCAACCCCTATAGGCAAATCCTGTAGAATGCCAAAAGGATGAAACCCACGGCCATCAAAGGCCTTTAGAATCGTCGGGGATTGATTTAGCGAAGGAGAACCAAGCGATCTCCAACACTGTATCGACATAATACACGTTGAGGCTCCCTCATCAATTACAGTCCAATGAATAGGCCTATTTTTTACTATCACTGGAATCTGGAAAGCCATTTGATGAGGCAAACGCGGTGTACTATTTTCTAAATCGAAAATTATTAGATTCGAGTCCTGAACATCAACAACTCCTATAGCTGACAAAAGTAATTTACGTTGTGCTGGACATGATTGCAGCACTTCCAAAGCCGACATTGCTGAGGGTGAAACAGCTAAATCCTCAACAATGTTATAATTCTGAGCTTCTCTGGCATGTGGATTGAAAGCTAACTTTCGAAGTATACCCTTGGTGGACGGTTTGATTACCAAGTCTGGATTAGGTTTCTTGATCTGTAGTGGATCGGAACCGGGAGCTGAGGTTGATGGATTAGAATGAGAATGTTCTTCTTCTTTACCATCAACAGGACTTTTACTACTATAATCTTGTGATCGAGTCGCAATCCTAACATGGGACATCATCAGTATGGGTTCTTCATTGGCACTCGAGGACGAACCTATCATCTTACTGTCTTGAGCTGGAAAAGGATCCTTCAAAACAACAGGAGTTTGGGAACCTTTGACAATCTTCGCAACCTCTACACGATGAGGGCAGTCTCTTGTAAAATGTTCATCGTCACAAATGAGACAAGGATAACGAGGTTTGCGCTTTTCATCATTGGATTCCAACTTTTCAGATTTCTCCTTTGAATTTTTGTCTGTTTTATTCTTCTTCTTTCCTTTCTTCTTCCCACCGGATTTTGATTTGGCTGTAGATGACTCTACAATGTGAATATCGATAGAAATCTCTGTAGAAGAATCCCCTATTGGGGAATCAGGCAAGGTTATGATGGGAGAAGAATTCTTGGAAGACTTCTTCTTACTTTTAGTGTTAACTGTGCCAATCATACCATCGGCCGCATGAGATCCCGAAGGAGCTACAGCGATTTGATTTTTCTTGGGAAGATCGGGGATTTTCTCGTGTAACGTACCTGAGTGAGTGTTATGAAACCAGCTCACAAAAAGATAGAAAAGAGAGATCCACGCCTTAGAATTCAGCCTCTTCGAGGGGGCAACCTCCTTTACATTACATAAATGAACAATTCTTGGATGATACAAATGACAAAACCTCCTTTCTATATATAGGAGTCTAAGGAGTCACAATATAATCCAGCCGACCTAACAATAATAATATAAAGCCACACAAATAACAATAGGGGGATTCTATGGGGCACAGAAATAACAATATGGGGGGTAATAGGGGCACAACAATATAAATAAGGGGTATAACTACAATAGTAATGGGGTAAGGCCCACGGGGCTTTGGATTGACGGTGAATGGGTGCGCTGTTAAGACACTCCTTGCGATAGGTCACTGGTTCAAATCCCCCGTGGGTACTTAGGTTAGTCTTAACTAGAAAAAAAAATAGTAATGGGGTAATCAATAGTATTATAGGGACCCAACATGCCCCTCTCCTTCAAAAAAGTGTTGTCCTCAACGCTTGAGTAGTTCTGGATACTTCTGCATAAAATTCTCATCCTCCCATGTGGAATCTTCAGCGGATAAGTTCTTCCACTTGATAAGATACTCTGAAATTGATCGATTTCGTAGTTGTCGAGTTCTTGTTTCTATGACTGCTTCCGGTTCCAATATAATTTTTCCTTCCTCATCAAGTTCTGGCAATATTGTTTGAATTGGGAGCTTGTCACCTATAACCTTCTTTAAACATGAAACATGGAAGACTGGGTGCAATCGAGAAGCTGCAGGAAGCTCTAATTTGTATGCCATAGTACCAATCTTTTGCAACACCTTGTACGTACCATAATACTTTGGTGATAATTTATTATCCTTCTTAGCTTGCTTTAGGGACATTTGCTTATATGGTTGTAGCCGTAGGAATACCCAATCACCTACATCAAAACTTTTTTCACTGCGATGTTGATCTGCCTATTGTTTCATTCTATTTTGTGCCAACACGAGGTTATCCTTTAAGAGTTGGAGGACTTGTTGTTGATGTTCGATGTGATGTTCCACTGCCTGAACCTTAGAATTTTCTCTTAAATATGATGTGATGGATGGTGGTTGATACCCATAAAGTGCCATAAATGGGGTCATTTTTGTTGTTGTATGGAAGGAAGTGTTATACCACCATTCAGCCAGAGGCAACCATTTGACCCATTGTGTCTGCTTATCAGATACAAAGCAACGAAGATATCCTTCCAAACATTTGTTTACTATCTCAATTTGCCCATCAGATTGAGGATGATAAGATGCGCTATGAGCTAACTGAGTACCAAGACAAGAAAATAATTTTGTCCAAAAATTTCCAGTGAAAATGGGATCTCTGTCACTTACAATAATCTTTGGGTTTCCATGTAGCTTTTGAACTGTTTCCATAAATGCAGTAGAAACTGTACTGGCTTTAAATGGATGTGATAATGCACAAAAGTGTGCATACTTGGTAAGTCTGTCAACTACCACCATGATGACACTCTTTCCCTCAGACTTGGGTAAACCTGTGATAAAATCCATTGAAACCTCCTCCCAACGTTGGCTTGGAATGGATAAAGGTTGTAATAGACCCGGTGTCTTAATTGTTTCAACTTTATTTTGCTGGAAAACCAAACATTCCGCCACAAACTTTTGAATATTTGATTTAAGGCCATCCCAAAAAAATTCCTTCTTAACCCTGTTGTAAGTTTTTAAAAATCCTGAGTGCCCTCCTAAGGGAGAGGTGTGCAATTCCATAAGAATCTTTTGTTTTAGCTGGGAATTCTTACAGAGGTATAAGCGGTATTTGTACCATAACGAATCATTTTTCCAGCTAAATGTATCAGAAGTACTGGAATCTTGTTGTAGCTTTCGAATAAGTGCCCACACTTCTTCGTCATTCTTCCATTCCTCCCTTGCTTCTCTAATCCAATCTGGTTGGATAATAGAAATGGCACACAACAATGCTTCCACATCCTCATCCTTTCTTGAGAGTGCATCAGCCACAACATTTTGCTTCACTTTTTTGTAGATGATTTCAAAGTCATAACCCAACATCTTTGTGACTCACTTTTGTTGCTCTTCAGAGGATAATCTTTGTTTTAAAAAGTATTTAAGGCTATCATGATCCGTTTTTACCTTGAAGTGTCTTCCCATTAGGTAGGGTCGCCATTTCTTAAGTGCATGGAGTATTGCCAACATTTCCTTCTCATAAATAGCTTTGCTTAAAAACTTTCCCTTGATTGGACGACTTTCAAAAGCAATGGGTCTTTCATCTTGCCTTAGAACAACACCAATTCCATTTCCTGAAGCATCACATTCCACAATAAAGGTTTTTGTGAAGTCCGGTGTAGCTAAGACCGGTGCTTGGCACATTGCCTCTTTAAGATGTTCAAAGGCCTTTGTTGCTTCCGGAGTCCATGAAAATGAATCTTTCTTCAATAATGTTGTTAGAGGTGCTGCTATTCTCCCATAATTCTTAACAAACTTGCGATAATACCCTATCAACCCAAGAAATCCTCGCAGATGCTTTATGGATGTGGGGATTTTCCATTCCTTAATGGCTTTAATTTTGCTAGGGTCTACCTTAACTCCATGAGATACAATATGACCCAAATATTCCACCTCCTGGACTCCAAAGAAACATTTGGATCTTTTTGCATATAATTGTTTCTCCTCCAATAGTTGTAGCACCCTGTCAACATGTTCAACATGATCCTTCCAAGACTTGCTGTAAATTAGTATATCATCAAAAAATACTAACACAAATTTTCTAAGGAATGGTTTGAAAATTGAATTCATCAAACCTTGAAATGTTGAAGGTGCATTAGTAAGGCCAAAAGGCATGACCAAAAATTCATAATGACCCTCATGAGTTCTAAATTCCGTTTTTGGAATGTCTTCAATCTTCATTCTGATTTGATGATATCCCGAACGAAGATCCAACTTGGTGAAGTAAATTGATCCATGCAATTCATCCAGTAATTCATCAATAACAGGAATGGGGAACTTATCTTTAATAGTGAGCTTGTTGAGCTCCCTATAATCTGGACACATGCGCCATGATCCATCCTTCTTGTGCACCAATACTACTAGAGCTGAGAAAGAACTTTGACTCGGTTGAATTATACCAGCCTCTAGCATTTCTGCAACCATACGTTCAATTTCACTTTTTTGGGCATAGGGATATCTGTACGGCCTGATGTTTGAAGGAACACTTCCTGGAATCAGATGAATAGCATGATCATGATCACGCATAGGTGGGAGACCCTTGGGAGTCTCAAATACCTTGGAATGATTGTCCAATACTTTTTGGAGATCTGGAGAAATAGATGATTCCAATGTGGAAACATCTAGCGAGCATAATTGTGCAATTACACCTCTTTGCTCCTTTCTTAGAAGCTTTGTCATACCATGAGAGCTGATTATCTTTCTTGGTTTCCCTGCAATACCCCTTAACTCAACTTCCTTTCCTTCCGAAGAAAATTTGATGAAAAGTTCTTGAAAATTAAAAGCTATTGTACCCAAGGATTGTAGCCATTGGACTCCAAGTACAACATCCGCACCTCCCATTGGAATGGAAAGCATTGGGCTAGTCAATACATATTCTCCCATGGATAGCTTGATATTATGGCACTTTCCAGAGCAATTTATTGTTCCTCCATTTGCAATCATCACTTGACACTCTGGTGCTGGATATAGGAAGCAATTCAATTCTTTTGCTACCCTACAATGAATAAAATTGTGGGTGCTTTCTGAATCAATCAACACTATTACCTTTTTCTTCTTGATTTGTCCTTCTATCTTGATGGTTTGAGGAGTGGTAATTCCCGCCAATTCATTACAAGATATGGTTGGATTTATTTGTTCTTCATATAGGTTTTGTTCCTGGAATATATCCTCTTCTTTTGACCTTTCTTGCTCCTTTTCTTCTTCCTCTTCACAATCTATGTAGAATAATTTCTTCTCAGCACACTTATGACCTTTTGTGTATTTGCTATCACAATTGTAACAAAGCCCTTTTGCTCTTTTTTCTTCCAATTGTTGTGGTGTCAACCTTGTAGGTTGTGGAAGACTATGGGCAACAAAACTTCCGTCTTTATAGTTGTGAATGGTATGCTTCCTACTTGCCATAATTTTGCTTTCCATTTTTCTTGCTAACCTGAATGCCTTCTCTAATGAATCAAGTTCCCAAAGGCGCACATCATGTTGGATATTATCCTTTAAAGACCCTATGAACACATCAATACTGTGCTCCTCTGGAATATCTTTTACCCTTATGTTCAATTTTTGGAACTCCTCAATGTGCTCCATTATTGAACCCTTTTGTTTGAGACTTATCAATTGGCTAAAAAAAGTGTTGCTTTTTGTATCCTCATAATGTGCCATGAATTCTTTCGTAAAAATTGCCCAAGTGATAAATTGTTTACGAGAACAAAGCCATTGATACCATACAAACTGATTTGGTTCCAAATATAAAGTTGCCATACGTACCTTTTGTGTGTTTTGCACATTATTGAGATCGAAGAATTGCTCCATCTGTAATATCCATGTGGCGGGATCCTTGCCATCAAACTTCCTCACATCGATTTTTGGAACATGGTAAGTCTTCGATCCAACTTTAGAGTCTATGGAATCATGATTAACATTTCTTTTGTTCTCATCATGAGTTTCCTTTACTACCTTTTCACCATTAGTAAGTATTTCTTGTAGAAAATTTGTCAAATCCGTCTTCAAATCTGCCATGTCTGTCTTCAAATCTGTCTTCAAATCTGCCATGTTTGTCTTCAAATATGTCTTCAAATCATCCATCTTAGCTTCCATGCCCTTTATCTTAGATTCCACACCATTTATCTTAGATTCCACGCCATTTATCTTAGCTTCTGTTAGCTTTTGTGAGCGTGACATATGTTGCACTTGTTCTTGTAATTTTGATATATCATGTAGCATTTCTTCCTCTTCTTCATGAGTCATGCTAGAGCTTTCAGGTTCCTTACTAGGTGTTTGCATTTTCTTTCCTTGGGGCATCAGTTACCGATAATAATGCTTTACTATGCCCTTTGAATTCCGTTAAACCAAGCTTACACAAAAATTTAAAAAAAAACTACACCTTTTTTTCACTTTATAGAAGCCTGATATTGAATCTGATGTATCTCTGTAATTTCGAATCATCCAGTTCTAAAATTTCTACTTGTAGTAGCCTCCTGCGTCCTCTTTCCAATGCCACAAGTCTGAGCCAAATTGGATTTTCCAAGTAAGCGTTATGTGAAATCTCCCACAGTGACTTGCTTTTAGACTGGTTCAGTAGAGCGAACTTGTACGACGTGCCACGAGTCACTGTTTCAACCTTTGAATCTGAAACACACACACAAGAAACGACAGTCCGTCCTCTTTCTGCACCTTTTTACAAAATTTCAATCCGATCCTCAGAGAGAGAGTTATGACGATTTTCCCCAGGTCACCTGTTTTGAATGTAATTCAAGAGTCTGCAGAAAGGCCAACTTCCTCACTTCATATCTCCGAAAATATCGCGCAAAAAGCTCTGAAATTTGGACCCAAGGTTCAGCGCCAATTCTTCTCAAATGGGTTTTTCTTTTGACTTCTGAAACATCACAGAAATAAAGTTATAGCGAAAATTCCACAATGACCTGTTTGGAGCAGCGAAACCCTAGAATCCCAAAGCTCTGATACCAAATGTTATGAAACCAGCTCACAAAAAGATAGAAAAGAGAGATCCACGCCTTATAATTCAGCCTCTTCGAGGGGGCAACCTCCTTTACATTACATAAATGAACAATTCTTGGATGATACAAATGACAAAACCTCCTTTCTATATATAGGAGTCTAAGGAGTCACAATATAATCCAGCCGACCTAACAATAATAATATAAAGCCACACAAATAAC
Source organism: Pinus tabuliformis (assembly GCA_031772625.1). Lineage (NCBI taxonomy): Eukaryota > Viridiplantae > Streptophyta > Pinopsida > Pinales > Pinaceae > Pinus > Pinus tabuliformis. Next base: position 26,069,031 of record CM062815.1, read on the forward strand.
AATAGGGGGATTCTATGGGGCACAGAAATAACAATATGGGGGGTAATAGGGGCACAACAATATAAATAATGGGTATAACTACAATAGTAATGGGGTAATCACTAGTATTATAGGGACCCAACACTGAGTATAGACCAAGTCAAGGTACTGTGCTTGAGCAATTACTTGTTCCTCAGTAACAACTTCGGCTTTAGCTACATCTTCAGTGATCTTTGGCAACAAAGATTTTACAAACCACTCGGCCAAGATCTGATCCAGAATAAACACCTTCACTAAACGCCGTTGACGTCTCCACTCATGAATATGATCTGAAATGTAAGTGGATGTCAATTGTTTTAACGAAGTTAACAATTCCGTGCCATTGTCATATCGGACTGGCAACTGAAAATGAGTTAAAAACGAGGTAGCTAACTGACTAAAATTATAAAAAGTGCCTCGTGGTAACTCACTGTACCACTTGGCCGCGAGACCAATTAGAGTGCGCTGGAAAAGTCTAAGACGGATTGAATCATCTGAAATGGAGTTAGACGCACACCAGAGGTGGTAAGTCATCATGTGGTTCGATGGATCCTCTCCTGATTTACCTTCGAACTTAGGAATGTCACTGGGAAACTTATTCGGCATTGGTGGCCAAAAAGGAAGATAATTAATGGGATCGTTCGTTAGGCGCGACAAGTCAGGTAAGTCCAAAGTTGCAATAAATGGTAACTGCCGATTAGGATCCCTATAACTCTGCGTCATGAGACCAGCCCCAGGAGGAGGACATCCAGGATAACTAGGAATAGAAATTGTGTTTGGGATATTGTATCCTCCCGGAAAACCATGATTAACCAGACCGTACTGGGGTTGTTGAGCTTGTTGATAAGTGTACCCAGGGTACGGTTGATACTGATAGACTGGCTGCTGCACAATAGGACCGAATTGGTACTGTCCCTGGTACGGTTGATAAGTAAATTGTGGTTGACTTGTGACAACCGTACTTGAACCAGGTTGTCCTACAGGCGTCTGAACTGGAGTTTGAATCATAGATCCAGATGGTGGTAAAGATGTCTGAGGAGTAGATACAAGAACAATAGAAACTGGAGCCGTCGATACTCCAGAAGTAGGTGGGGTAGATTGAATAGATGTTGCGGCAGTTGTAGCAGTCGTTTGAGGCGGAGTACAAGGCGTACTAGGCCCAGGCTGAGAAACTACCGAAGGTACAAAAGTTTGAATGTTAGACAGGACTGGTTGCTGGGGTGAACCAGAAACTAAGGGTTGTCCAGTTTGAGATGACAACTGTACATTTGGCTGCAACACCTGTTGAGTTTGCGATGGATCCCACACTATATTCATTCCGGGGTACTGACCCATAACAGGTTGAGAATACTGAGGACCATAACCGGGTTGAGGGTAGGATTGATAATTGAAAGGTACATTTTCCGTTCCTTGAACATACGTTTGGCCGGAGGGTGGTTGGAAACCTTGGTTCGAGTACTGACCTTGGGGTTGATACCCTTGAGGCACGTACTGATACTGGGGTTGACCTTGAGGTATAAATTGATACTGGGGTTGACCTTGGGGTACATATTGAGTCTGGGGTTGACCTTGAGGAACGTACTGTCCCGTAGGTATGTACTATCCTTGAGGTTTCCCCCAGGTGAGAATTGAGGCTTCCCCCAGGTGGTAACCGGCCACCTTGAGGTTGAGGATTGGGAATAGAACCTGACATCATGAGAATGTCTTCTACGCTCAACGGCTTAGTACCATTGCTTCCAGTTAATAACCCTTTCTCAATGGGTTGAGGAGATGCTCCCGAAAAAGTACCAGAAAGGGACTGATACCCAGAGGGAACAGAAGGACCCCGTATAAAAAAGATTTGGGTGATTGAGTAAACATGGATGACTGATTCAACATATTTAACGAAGGATAATAACCTCTAGGTGTTGGGTGATAAGGAGCGCGAGGTGGTGAAAAACTTAACCCTAGGTTTTCTAAGAAATTAGTGAAAGAAAGATACCAAATACTGCTCCTAGGTGGACTATAAAAAATTGATTCACGCTCCCTTAGCTCAATAACAGGTTGATTTTTAGGGATAGGGATGCCTACTTCTTCTTTCGGAGTAGCAAGTTCTTCAATAGCAATAAGTCCAGAAGGAATATCTTGGGTGATTACTCTTTCTACCCTAGGTGAACCAGGACCACTAGAAGTTGGAGAAACAAACCCCGATGTTGGAGTAGCAGCAAATTCACTTTCAAGCTCGGATATTTCAGGTTCCTCACCTATATCACTAGTAGATGAAAAGCTACCAGTAATTTCAGAAACAGACACTGACTGTGGATTATAATCTGCCACTAACGTTTGAAAATCAGGATGTACTATCAAAGAAGATTCTCCTTCTTCAGGTGACCTAACTCTACTGTCTCTAGGACTTACGAGGACTTTCAAGCCTTCAAGCTGGCTCGATACTTCCTCAAGAGGTTGGCCCCGAAGTCTACGGGACTTCTTCAGTAACTCAGCCACATTTACAAACTCAGGAGGTTGGCTCCGAAGTCTACGGGACTGCCTTGGTAATTCAGCCACAGTTAAAAACTTTTAACTACTTCACACGCAAACAAAGTAAAATATCAATGAAAACCACCTAAAGTCTCTAAAGAACCAAACAAATTTGATTCACACGCCTAAAGAATCTAGGAGATCAAACACACAAAAACAGTAACTTTCCGTATTGAAAACACTAGTTGGTGATGAAATCCAACGTCGTAAAGTTCAATACAGAAATGGCAGTTGGAACAGTTACCCCAGCAACCTGCTTAATGAATAGACTGGCACAAGTTCCTCCACTTAACCATCTCGAGTGAAGAGAACCCCCCAGAAAATCCAAGTGAGTCTAGCCGACGTCTGCTCCAGGTACAGTGGGATCTTTCCACCACTGTCACCTTAGGAAGAATCCTAAAGAATATGGCCACTAAGGTTACCAACTGAGACAAATATACCTGGGGGAACAGTCTACGATCCGATACGCACACAAGGGCAGAGTAGCAAGCTCAATCCCCTTGAAGGCTCCTTGACATAATCCAAGATTTACCAACAAGTGACCCCAGGCTCCTCGACAATGGTTAATCCGAGGTTTACCGTTTTTAATACGTGAATATCTCGCGTCGTTCCCAATGAGGAAGGATTGATTCCCACACTGGTTCAGACATGATCTCGTGCTTCTCCTTTAAGAGGAGCTTTCCCAGAGCATAAATGCAACAATTGGATTTCTTCCCTACCACAAGATACAACTACTTGTTTGTTTTTATTGTCTTGGAGAGTTAATTACTCTCCTACTCCAAGACACTAGCCTAAGCTAAGTTGGTGTATCAGAGCCCTAGAAATAAAAATGTTACTGGATGAATTTTACTTTAAGCATTATTTTTTATTGGTTTTTGTTTAAGTCAAAAGGTGCGGAGATGAAACTCGTGATATGAAGACTCGACTCAAAATCACTAAAAATGCACCTAAGATGATTTAAACAATATTTTTCTCTTCGATGAACTTCTAACTAAGAAAGAGTTTGAGAATGCAAATACTTTATAAACAAAAATCTTTCTCAATCAAACAAATTAAAAAAGAGCTTTTGCCTTTTCCAATGCACTCAAAACGAGACAAATAGCTATTTCACAAAAAGTTCCCTTTTTCGTTTCAAAGCACTCAACCACTACAAAACAAAATTTTTTTAAAAGAGATTTTTTATATTTTCTTATAAAATACTCAAAACTAATGAAAATGACTAACTTTGAGATCTATAAATTATAAAAACCTATTTGAAGTCAAAGCCTACTGGATGTCTTTTTTAAGGATGTTTTACTTAGCTAGATGTAAGCTAAGGACCAATTTATGCAGAATCACAAATAAGTCAAGAACAACCAATTTTTTTTTCTTTTTGAAAATGAAAATCCAAACTTTTAAACACAAGATTTTTGAAGTTTTGTAAAGAGAAAACTCAAAGTGGATTCCTCAACAAGGGGAGATTTCATAAATGGTCAGACTCATAAGAAGGCTGGTAGACACTAAGGTGATCTAAAGTCCCTACAGCTTCTAAGCTTAGAGCCACTACACAACCAAAATGAAAAACAAGCCCAACAAGCAAAACTCCTAGGAATTTCACCTAAAACCCTAACACTAATGGAATCAACCTAAGGAAAGCTTCTGACAAGTTATATGTAGGTCTGAGCAGTGGATAACAATTTCTAAACAAAAACTAAGCTAACTAACAGAGGAAATCTTAGGTTTTTCAAAATTTTGACAGGGTCTGCAAGCCCACAGTTGACACAGGTGCAGTCCCGCTCTGTGCTAAAAGCAAAGGTGCGGATAGGTATACACTGTGTCAAACGGCTAGGGTGCGGTCCTCTCCCAAAGCTATGAAAAACAAAAAATAACCCTGGATCTACAAACTCTACCCAATTTTACACACAACAAGCCAAAACAGAAACAAAAACACAGTTTCTCAGGTCAAAGAAAAAGCAAGGAAAACAATAAAGTCCCCAGTGGAGTCGCCATTTTGTCACACGGAATAAGTCGATCTTGTGGACAAGATAGACCTTCCTAGAATCTAAAGAAGACCTAATGAAAAGCAAACCAACCAGACACTATCTTTCTCTAAATATGCTTTAATAAACAATGGCAAACAAGTGTTTTTAGGGCCTACCTTAGGTCCAACGCAAGTTTGTGGATGCCCTCGCTCCTTCGATCCAAATGAGCTCCTTTGTCGCGAATCTGTAAACACAAACAAGGCAAACAAATTAAATAGCACCTGAAAATCCAATTTCATAAAACATATTTAACATGAAAGTCAAGGAGTCCATGAAACAAATAACATGAGATACTTGTTGAGAAAAATGAGTTTGATTGTATTAATTCAAAAGAAGAAGAACTTTATAACCTGTGCCTTGATGCTGTAAAAGCTCCTCCCAGGGTCCAGCAAGAAGTCTCCTCTACTTTGACAAGTTTCACTCACTCCCCAATGAAGCGAAAAAGGTATGTGATCTCTCCTCTTATGCTCAACTAGGAAGTCTTGATTTCACCAGCATTTACCCTCAAAAATGTTTAGCTTCTAACCTCCTCAGCAACCAACCCAATGCTTGTATTTATAGTGCAATGGACGGAGGTTACTAGGTCGTCCTTCAAAGGGATAGCTCCTCTCATCAAGGGATTAGCTCCTTCTCTTTTGGGATGCATGAACCACCTCAGAGCGAACAATCCACGTCAAAATTCCTTCTAGAATCCTCTAGAATTAACCCAAAGTGAGTTTTTTAAGATAAAACTTGCGCCTTTTGACTTTCACAGGGGTCCACGCCCACACCATTAGGGACAGAGTGGGCAGGTCCGCAGTTTTTGTAAACAGAAGGTGTGGGACCGCAGGTGACAGTGAGAGAAAGTACAGAACCAGAGTTTCATTGATTTTCAAAGTCTTTCTCCCATTTTCGAAGCTTGACTTGAAGAGCTGAGGTCTGAGACTTGCTTAGGAGGACAGTACAAGTGATGATAGACCCATACTGACTGCAAATAATCATGGTGACGATATTTTTGTGTAACAATTCTTTATCTTGATGTATCTCAAGGGAAATCCTCTATTCTAGGTCAAGGTCTTCATTGAGTAATATTTGTTTTTGTTCGTCTTGCAAAGCTTCCTTGAGACCTCTGGTTCTTGGTCTTTTCCTCTTTCCTGTACCTTTTGATCCTTCAAGCTCACTTGATTCTATAATCCCCTTACCTTTTCCAACCTGTCGTAATAACTTGGCTTTTTCCTTTTACAAGATCAACTCAATTGCCTTGAGTTGACTGTTTTCTTGTTCAAGGAATGATATAATGAACTTGGTTCTTTCCATGTTTATTTCCAGCTCCTTGATTTGGTAGTCCTTGTCCCTGATGGTCTGCTTCATTATTGAAATCCCATCTTCCTCTTCTAGATCAATGATCTCAAGTTCATGCTCAACTGTCTTCTTACCCTTTGTTGTTGATGCCTACTTTGTCGATGAAGAAGGCTTGGCCACTTTCTCTTTGTGAGAAGAAAATACAAGCCTATTCCCTTTCTCATACACTTTGGTGACCTTTGGCCTAGGTAGCTAAATATTTTCTGCTGGTTTGCTAGATGACCCCATCTCTGTTTGTTGTTTGGAACGTTTGTGGACTAAGATGTTGCATTTTCCTCATACCATTTTAGATTTGCTTCTAAGAAGGCTTCCCAATCCATAACCCTCTCTGCCAACTAATGAAGGACAATGGTTTTGATGAGATTACGATGGAACAGGCTTGGAGAGTGCTCTTTGCCTTCAACTGTATCTTCTGAGACATTTTTGAAATACTCCTGAACAAGTAATTGCACATGTTGAGTGGCTTTTGAGATGTGAAGTGCATCAAGAGATGAATGTGATATGCATACAACCTTGAGAATCTACCTTCACAGGTAAAGAACCTCATGATGGTCTTCATTAAAGGAGCATACTTCTCAAGTAAATATTTGAAAGGCATAAGGTGAGTATGTTTGTCTTTGTATGGAGTTTTTAAGAAGGGCTTGCAGTTTTCAAGATCTAGATTCATTCCTTTGAACCAATATTCACCATTGTCTGGTAAACCACTTTCTAGTGAAATGGAGGCCATTGAGAAGCTAAAATCAATACCAGCACTAACAGCAATATCCCCTTTCAAGTGTGTAGCCACTGAATCTATCAGCTGCTCATAAAACCCTGCTTCACTTACTCTTTTGCAAAATTCTAAATAGTGAACATCTTCAAAGCATTTTTAATGAAAGGATAGGAGTTGATATGATTGCAATCTGATTTTTCATATCTGAGAATCCTCCCTCCTTTGTGCTGTCTCTTTCTCTCTGGTGAAGAATCAATCTCCATGATGACACAAAATCCTAGCAGCAGGAAGTGAAATAGATGTGAGGTGAGTATGAAAATGAAGTGATATATGAGGGATTTTGACAAAATTATGGGAGGGGTTTTGTGAAATATGAGATGGCTTTGAGAAATTGATGAAAATGAGTGAAGAAGATGGTGAACAAATGTGGCTATTAGTAAGTGAGACTAAGAAGGTTTATGGTGTAATTTTTCCAAAATAACTCTAGGAATGAGCTAGGGTTTTTTTTTTTAGCGTTTAAACTTGATTTGGAGGTGGATGGACTTGTCAAGATGACTCATCATACATGTGTGTAGGTGTAGAAAGTCAATTTACATGTTTAGGAGATAAAAAATTGTGATTACCATTTCTACCCTAGCATTTCCCATGACACTTTTCTACAAGCCCTAGCTTGAGATATTATCATCATGGAATGCAATTGGGAAAGAAAAAATCAAGCGAAATGATGTACTTACTTGTTCCTCAGCTTTAGAAAGCAATTTGACCAAGTTTGAAAGAAATAATTTGGAAATTCAGGAAAATTTGGGTGATTTTCGGGCACTCTATCCTGCGCACAACACAATTCTTCTACGCACAGCGCCTGCCTAAAAAGCATAGCGTAGTGTATCTATCCACAACGCCTACAATTTTTGACCAAATTCTACGAGGGAAATGGATTTTTTTCCTTTTAAGCTAGTGATATTTATGATGAAGAGTGAATGAGAGATGAATGAAAAGGTATTAACTCATTTTGAGTTTATATAGGGGTAATTTCTTCACTTTTTCAAAAAGAGAAAAGAAACTAATCCTCTTTTGTGAACTGATTTCATTGTTCTGAAGGAAGCTTTTATCTTGCCTTTGAAAATGTGCTTTTTGCATCACCTGAGTGTTGGTGCTTTCTTCTCCTGAAACTTTTTTATGTCATGAAAATGTAAATAAATCATGTTTCATTTCTTGAATTTTTTGCTTTGTCAATTTTGACTTATTTCTGACTTTTTATTGAAATGGTCAACCTTGGGGACCCTTATGACCTAATGGATGACTTAAGACCTAATGAAATGATGATAATGACTTGACCAAGTTTCATTGTATATGACAAGAAACTAGCATGAGTGAATTTTTTAGACAATGACTCCATCTTGGACTGACCATGCAATGACCAAATTTGCTATGTAAACCTAGTAACAGAAAAATTTGATGATGAAAGCCTAAAAAGACCATGGTAAAATCATTTTTTGATCTAGGTGATAGGCTAACAAGACTAACACTAACAGTTCCCGCACTTAGAGATGGAGAGCCTAATGAAACAAAATACATAGGGGCCGATGATAACATTACAACCGCAAAAATGGTTGCGCGGTGTGGAGAAGGTCAGGTTGCTTCATCTGCTATGGATACCACACTTTCACCATGTTCCCATCACCATTTTCGTCATCAAGCAGCTACTCTACCTGGTGCATGATGGGTACTTATGACTGGAGGAGCCTATTCCCATCATGACGGATCTCATCCACAGAATTTCTCGGCTTCCTTGTAAAGGAAAGGACCCCACAACAATAGTATGAAAAAGAAACGACTTGGCTCTCATAGAAGCCATGAAGAAAAAATATAAGATTAAGAAGAAAAAGAGGGGGTACGCTATCAGCAGTATCAAGGATAAAGTGGTGCGCATAGCCACCCAACTCCTGGCCGGTAAAGTAATGAGAAAATGTCACAGCGATGAAGTACTAGCGCCAATAGTTGCATTGGCTGAAAAATACGTGGAGGGGGTCTAATTCAACTGGGCTGAGTTCCTCTACGAAAAATTCTTGCTCAATTGTGAGGAGGGCTAGGAATAGGGCAAGACCTTCCACTACGTGTGGTTGCTCTTGTCCATCTTGCTAGTAGCGGGAGAACTACCGGACGACAGTTAGTTCCCAAGCATTGAGCGTGACTTACCAGAGGCCGCGAAGTACACTTTGCTCTAGGCTACCAAGGAAGCGAAGCGAATTCCCAATACAAATATCTTTTGGGTGCTCATGGAGGCAAGCATCCAGATGTGGATTAATAGGAGGTCACGTCTGTCCCCCACAGTGCACAACAATCTGCAGAGTTTTGCAGACTTCAAGGCGAACATGCACAATATTTACAATAGGACATGAAAGGATCCGCCACAGCAGTGGACAAAGCTACCATTCATAGCCATTGATGACGCAGCCTTTACAGTGTTAGAGACATGGCCTTTTGAGTGGTGTGCCCCAAATTTGGCAGAGTTGGAGAAAAAAATAGCACAGAAAAGGAAGGAGGATGCCAAGCTACACGTCATCCAACTAGACGAGAAAAGGCGCAATGAAAAATAGCAGTCGAGGTCCGAAGCAGCACAGGTAGCCACAAAGAAAACAAAGGCCACCGAAGGAGCAACAACAACGCAAATAGCAGAGGCCAAAAAAAGGTAGGTAGACGAGGTCCAGGAAGTGTCTATAGGATAGGAGGCAGAGGACACAGACCTTGCAGTAGAGGGCACGAACCCATGAACCACTTCAACCCAACTCAAACGGCCATGTGTCACACAGAGATTGGGTCCACAGGAAAAGGTCAAGGCCTCGAAGCTGGCCATCGGCCTGATCACATTAACTGAAGGAGACCTCTATGACATTGACGAAATGGTTCGTGATGTCACCAAGGAAGCACTCCAAGAAGTTATGATGGAGTATCAGACTATGTTTGGGACCCTAAGGGCACAACTGTAAGAACTACAGGTGCGACCCCAGTAGGAGGGTACCTTGTCTACCCACGTCGAAACATGCATGTCGGCAACAGAACAGATGCTATGCATGAAAATGGCCAATACAGTAACATTGTCGGATGGAGCACTAGTCTCAGAAAACACAATGGAGCAGGTGATGCTTAATACAATAAAAAGCATTGGCCTTAACTTGGTTGCCCTTCCTTGTGACACATTTTATCAACTGCAGGATGGGATAACAGCCAAACTCCACTCTAGAGACAGTTGCACAATCCAGGTTCTGAGCAAGCAGATGATTAATATAGAATAGCTTAGCTTGAAACGTGATAAGTTGGTATCATAGAACAAATAGTTGGTCCAGATAGTCAATGACGCATGCTGGTGCATCCCAGAGTTGTCTTTTGTAGCGGACCTACCAACAGAAGTGCAGATCCACTGTTTGGCAAGTGGAGTCCATGATGCATGTGAGGAAATAACAAGAGTGTAAGTAGAGTTGAATCTCCAGATTGTCGAGTTATGGATGAAGGCGGAGCTTTCCACTCCCACAGAAGTCAGAGAATAGCACACCGGAACTATTACAATAGGGATGGAAGAGATTGGAGGTGAAATCCATGACTATACCACCATGTTGGAGTAGGGACTGGAAGTCCTCACTACGTTGCAGGAGGACCCCAACATTCAGTGGTTGGAGACCAAGGCATGCAAACTCCAGAAACAATATGACAACATTAGAAGAACTGTGCAGATGATATTCCTTACTCAGTGGCTTGCAAGGATGCAAGAGGCCAAGGCCTTAAAAGAGCAGGTGGACATAGCACGCCACCGAGAAGCAGTTCTAAATGTGGTGTCCAACCATGGATTGATGAATCCTTCATAATCACAGTAGATATTGAATGAAATCTTACACATATTCAAAGAATGCATGTACAGATGAAGCATAACACATCAGACACAGAGGGTTCAAAAGCAAGAATGCAGCAGGTTCAGTAGGCAACAACATAGTGCACTGCAAACATTCAGGTCATTTAGGACTAGTTGGAGGGACTCCGTGCCAAGATCGTCCCACCCACAGAGTGACTCGAGGGCGAGTCACGATATTTGTGTTGGGGGCCTGACGGGCATGAAATCCCCTCATAGCATAATTTGGGTCTCAAAGCCCACGTTTTGGTGAAATAATGTTGTAAGACTCCACAAATTGTGGGTGCGGAGCGCAGAATGTATGTTGAGTCATAGGGTTGTCCACCCTAAGTTTTGTAATGTAATGTCATCCTACCGATGGTTCGTGGACCATGGGATTGTATAAATAGAGCAAGGCTCTAAGTTGTAAAGATGAGGAGAGATAGATATGAACGAATGGATGCAATGATCTAGTAGTGGATAGAGAAGAATTCTAAGTGCCTTGGGTCATAATAGTAGGAAGAGGCTCTGCAACTAAGTGCGCAAAGGCCTAGTAGAGTCCACAGCTGAGTGCGCAGACCCTTGTAGCTGAGTGCACAGAGCGGAGTCTAGTCTATAACCCATGAATGAGAATAATAAAGAGAAGTTTTATTCTAAATAATGTGTATCTGCTTTTGTATTACTTTCTATGCATTTATATTTTTTTGTTCATCGTGTGCACTTACATGAATAACTAAACATTGTTAAGTATAATTGGGTTCATATCGATAAGTTAAGTAATCGGATAATATCGAGTTAATAATAAGGAACTTCGGTAATAACATGGATCACGCCTCGAGCAGGGTTGCATGAAGGCAGCATTATAGGTTGCAAGGTACTGATAGGTGCACATAGCGACGTGCATAGGGAAAATCTACAGACCACTAAAAAACCATCAGACATCTCTAGGGTGTAGAAACCTAGTTCTAGCACCCTACCATACTACTTCAGGTGAGACCTCAATCCACACTTTGCGGACTATTACCTAAAGGGACAGTAGTACTGGGATTTGTTTGGTTAAATCATCTCTGACCCTCGATTAGGCCCTTGTAATCGAACAATGTGTCACCAACATGATCTCTAGAAGTTGATGACAAAAGATGATGTGAATGAGAGGACTATTCTTCTAAGATCTGAGGAATACGAATTTTTTTTTGAAGAAGATGGTCTCCCGTACAAAATTTGCAAGGATATCGAAGTTTGTGAGGCTTATGGGATGGTTTCTCATCAGAAGTTGCATTCAAAGCAATGGTTTCTTGGTTGCCCCTCTGCTAAATTTCCTTCTTCTTCTTCTTCTTCTTCTTCCCATTCTTCTTCTTCTTAGACACCTATTTATTAGTGTCAATAATTTCACCAAGTGAAGAGGAAGAAGGGGAGGAAGAAACAAACGAAGAAGAAGGCAAAGGGTAAACTTTAGGATCAACTGGAGGTTGGTTTTATCCAGTTGTAGGAATATTCAGTTGTTGGGCCAAGGAGGTTGAGAACAACCATACTCAAAAGTTGATGGTAAGTCCTGGAAGGGATAATGTGGCTATATATGGAGCAGCAAAAGGAACTCCTTGATCAGTGTACTTCGAAGTTGTTTCCTTATGTCTCAACCTAATATAAACTAAGGAGTGATGTGGAGGATTTTATCCACAGCTAATTAATTTATTTTAATCAAAATAACATAACAAAACAAAAGAGGGATAATCTAGGGAAAAGGATTACCAAGCAAGTGTGAACTGTAATATACTACCTCAGTAAACCAAGGACTTAACATACGTGCAGGAAATCTCCCCGAATGTGGTTTTTGGTGTATCACAGTGTACAAGGTGGCTGACTTGGTTACCTACAGATGGATAGAAACCTAATGTAGTCCTCCCATATATACCCGAAAGCACATGGAGGCCCAACCCATGTTAGTGCTATCTAATGCGCAACTACACAGTGAGAGCATTCCTTTATACTTTTCGTACTATAACACCGACCTATATACCCAAAGGTACGTGGACGAGCTACGATATACTTACGTACATGGAATGAGTTATCACACTTGGAATGTATCGCAGACAATTAACAAAAGCTGCTATGTTAAATGATGCCAAAACACGTCTCTAGCCTAGAACCTCTAAATGTTATGCATTAAGTTACAATGCTACATTAGGTTAATTGAGATAAATTTTAAGTTATCTTATTAAGAATTTTCCTTTCAATGTTCACGACGTGATGTTTCTGAAACTCCTAGAATTCAACTAAGATGATAAACATTCTTTTCATTTGATTTGAGAAATGAAAATTGTAGCTAGTAAGGGATAGAGCAATTAGATCTTTGAAAAGGAGCACAAAGCACATCTAATACAATTTCCCTAAACTATTCCTACAAGCACACACAAAATTTTCAATGTATGAGGCAAATTTTTCTTTTCAATTCCCTTAATGTTGAGATGAACAACAAGAAACTAATGCACATACAATCAATCAATCTTTTTGCATGAACGAAGACTTTACGACAGGTTCTGTTTCGAAAGAAATGAATACTTTTACGACACTTTCTTTTGAACAAAGATTAATCAACTATAAACTAACTTTGACAATGAATTGATAGTGATAAAGAAATCATTTAAGAAACACTAAACAATCAATGCCAAAGTAGGGCTAGCAAAGGAAACACAAATTGATTTAAGAGACACAAGCATCATTTATATTTTAGCAAGCAGAAATAGAAGGAAATTTGGGAAAATTCAAATCAAAAGAGGGATTTTTTTACCTAAGGAGGATCAGCACAGAATTGAATGGGAGACAGTGTGCTTTAGAGCACTGTCCTCAAGACAAGGTTGCTCTGCAGTGCTCTATCTCCTGACTAGACCTGCGTTGGTGCCATAGAGGCCATCCTAGGGGCTTGCAAACACAATTTTTACCAAAAAACACTTCAAAAAAGGGTAAAACAAGATCAGTGGAAGCAAGTAAAGTCTACTAGGGTGTACTAGGATCAATGGAAGCAAGTAAAGTCGCCAATTTGTTATGTGGAATTTTTCATCTATGGATAAACACAATTTCCATAAGTGGGTAGCTACACCTAGGACAATAGATTTCAAGCACTTAACCTTTTTATATAGAATATAAATAAGAAAAGGGACCTACTTGTTATCCTTTTCTTTCCCTTTGTCTCCTTTGTATTGCTCCCATCACTCCTTCTCGAACTTAATCCGCTCGACAAGTCCTTGCAATAGTGAACAGAAGACAAAAACCAATCAAATAAAGAGATCTATCTACTATAAGAAAATGGAATTGAAATCATTTATGAATATAATCATCGTAAATAAAGACAAGAATATGCGAAAAGGTGTACACAACTTTGTTAAGTAGAAGTAAGAATTACAACCATGAAGTACGATCCATTATCACTCTTCTAGCTTGGGTTCCAACCAACACCACATCAAAAGCACAACACTCTGGCAGCATAACAATACTTTCTTACAAACTCAAACCTCACACCAATAATATCTCCTTACAAATTCTCAAATTCCATCCCCTGATCACTTAGATGAGTGCTCAATTTATAGGAAAATGGAGGAGGTTTGGTCATAAATGAGAGTATTGAATGGCCTTCTAAACTTAGAGTTAGTTTCCAGGGAGGAAGCGATGAGAGGATAGAAGGTTACTTAACTCATTCCCTATCCAATTTCGAGCTCATAGGAGATGATAAGTGTGAGAATCTTCTAAATGGCTCCAGAAGATAAGAATATTCCCAAAACCCTATGACAATTTCACTCAATCTGACCCAACACAGGTTAAAATGGGCCTAGGTGCTCTGGAAAGCACCCTGACATGGGCCTACGTACACTAAATTTCTCTTACCCCTGACCAAGGTTGTGTTTGTCCCTTAGGGAGGCATTTCTAGAGGGCTTCAGGCTAAGAAACTCTCACAGAAGGAAGCATTCAAAATGATGACTTGGGTAGGGGATGTAGCAACTGAATTAGGGTTTGATGGCCCTAACAGTACTGATCTTAATGATGGGAGTGATTTTCCCAAATGGATCGATAACAAGGTCTCCCAAACATTCCAACCATCCACCATCATTCCTAAGCCACCTACCACATCGCCAAAATAGGTTAGCCTTCACACTCTTCCATAAAAATGATAAAAAGAAAAACATATTTATTCTAGTCATTTACATGCACAATAGTAATGTTTGATGTTTTGAACATACATGCTTAGGATATCATAATTTCATACATGTTAACATAGAATTATTTTTGAAGCATAGTCTCTTAGAAATTAGTTAGAAAATAGTGTGATTTTGGCATTGGATTTCAGTCCCTTTCCTTATTGCAATATACAATATTTCTCTTAGAGTAGATTTATCTTTCCCTCATCGATAATCAAGCTTATTCTTAATCCATAGAAGTCTAGCTTGAAAAACCCTAGTGGTCTCTCACCAGCTGAACAATGACAAAAGGGCAGAACCATCACTTTTACTTGTGTATACAATACTATCACCTCCAAGTTTGTATGAACCCCGGGTTGATAAAGTAAACCTAGTAGCACCAGGAGTTGCAACATTCTTGGTGCAATAATAGTGCTCCTCAAAGCTCCTCATGAATACTTATCTTAATGATGATGATGATGATGGTGGTGGTTAATGTCCACTGAGACCAAATTGGTCTATCGGACCTACAATTTTCTTAGTTTTTAATTATCTGGCTCCTCGTATTTCTTAGCGAGATTGGTGCTGTAGCTTTCTTTTTCTTCTCTACAGTCTTCCAACTTCCTTTATCTTGCATCTCCTTCATCTCTTCTGGTTCTTGGGACATTGGTGTCTTAGCTTCGCGATCTATTGTGTTCGTCCTTTTGAAGATAGTCAGAGAAGAAGTTTGGTCTAGGAGATCTACTTTGTTGTTAAACAAAGGTTTATTTTGTGCAGAGTTCGGATCCTCATCACTGTTGATTTGATGCGTAGGACTTTCTCCCTGTTTGTCTTGAGAGTTGTTTCTTTCTTGCCCGATTTCTTGTGATTTAGAGCTTTTTGTAGAGTATTCTTCTTTGATGACAGTGTAGTGTTCTTTTTGTGCCCCTTCCCACCATGTAGATCTATGATGGTTTTTTCTAGCAGAATTTTTCTAGGAGGCTTTTGGGCAATTTTTGGCTAGATGGCCTGTCTCAAAGCAGGATCGACATCTGAAAAGGACACTTTCATAATTGAGTTTCTGGTTCCACACATAGTCTTTACTTGTTAGGTTTATTTCAGCTGGGAATCCAGCGCTGAAGTCCATTTCCACACAGATGCGTGCATAGGTGGTTCTGGCATATTCCTCTGTTTCTAGGCACCTGCAGTAAAATTTCCCAATTTCATTTCCAATGGCTTTTAGCGAGGAGAGATTCCAAAGATGCAAGGGTAGGCTTGGCAATCTCACCCAAACTGGTGCTGAGGTTATGACTGCTGTAGAGGGATCGAATGATGGGTTCCATGGCTTCTACGGTACCGTGGCAGAGATCTGTCTCCAAATACCAGTTCATAGGGATTATATCCAGAGTGTGACAGAATAAATGCACCCATTCTGGTTATGGCTTTGTTCCATAAACCTTAGTCCATTTGGCCAAGTGATCATGTGGATCATTCTTCCCGTTATACTTCTCCGTTACCTGTACCTTAGGCTAACCAAACCGCATTCTCATCATCCTTCTGTAGTCGTGCCACTCATCAAAGTTGTCTTTGTGTGTACCCCACCATCAAGTGGGTGTAGCGCATAGTGCCCAATCCAATGCCTAAAAGTAGTAATCCTCTAGAACTTCTCTTTAAAAGGCATTAAAAATTTATCCACGTTAGTTAAAGAATCATAATAAGGAAAATTTCTTACCTCTCATGACACATAGCACAACGATTTAGTCATCATGTTGCAGTGTAGTGTGGATATTTCATGCAACTTGTTTTGCAAATGTTCCAATTATTTGTCTGAATTCGAGCTACAGGAACTTTCGTGGTCCCATGAAATTCATCCATCAGTTTTTGGATTAACCCAATCTTTTTCTCGCTCTACTATCTAATAGATCCAGTCCAAGTCATCCTCAGTTTCCTCATAGTCCCAAACTATTTCAGCATAGATGAGTACTTTTGCAAGGTCCAATGGGACTACAATGCTGAGCAATTTCCTTTCAAATGACATTGTCTAATTCTTCAAATCGATTACCCCGTTCATGTTGATACCCCAATCGATTCCTAGGAGCATGAGATATGGATTGTTGTCATCAAAAATCTCTATTACTTCAAAATCATTCAGCACACTCGCTCCTTCTATATCTACAGTCACTCCATGCAATCCCCCCATAGGGATAATCTTCTATTGGTTTTCCATCCTCAATTGAATCAGGGACCACTACAGTGTATGTCATACCATTCTTTCCCATGTCTATTTATGAAAAAAGTCCACATCCAACCCTAGATACAAAATAAATTGGCCCATCTGATAGTCTCCTATTTTCACAGTGAGTCTAATCTTGTGCTCTGTTCTCATTTTGTGTTTGCCTATTTTTCTGACTGTGTCGTATCCTTCAAGAGCACCTTCCTTACCATCACACTTAGTTATTAGCTCTTGTAACCCTTTTACAACCGTGCTATCTTGCAATAGCTTCGTACAGGTCTCCAATAAGGTAGTAAGCATGGAGGGGTCACCTTATTTAGAAAGCTTGTCCTGACTTCCTTAGTTACAGGCCTCAACGAATATTTTCTTTGCTTCCATGAATGTTTCCTCCACATGCTTGAGGTCAAACCCAACCTCCTTTTCTGGAGCCTTACGGACCCATCCACTTTTTTCATGTTGTTTCCTTTTATCATCACCAGTCATCATTCTACTTCGTAGCACAATATTCTCATTGGGACTCCTCGCGAGGCTCGACCCTCAACATATGTAAATTTTGAGTAGGTTTCTAAGGCTCTACCTTCTTCTCCTGCATATTAGCTATTAATATAGGGATTTATTCTATTGCGTGGTCAAATTGACTACAATACCGGCATGACGAGGGTGTCTGCCTTATACACTTCCACATGTAGTGTCTTGGCACTCTGCAATTATAGAAAATAAGCTGCCCTTGACCTCTACGAGGTTCTCCTCCTTCATGGCCTCGTCCGCACTCCAGATATCCTTCGTGCACTCCCCAACTCCTTGATCTAGAGGTCAAGTTCTTGTTTTCATTCGATACATGGGCATTCTTTCCATCATCAGTTCATAGCTATGGCAACTACAGTCATCATGGCCCACTAATTTACAAAAGTTACAGAATAATTGTTGCGGCGTCTATACAAACTTTTGTAGCAAATGACAATTATCTATAACATGTTTTCAAGCCACCTGACAAATAGCGCACCATAGCGCAGGACCTATACTTGGTCATGTTGAAGCTTTCTACCTCAGAGGCATTGGCCCCACACCTCCGACCGAGCTGCTTCTTCCTTTTTCAAGCTCTATAATTCCAAGCAAAGATTCTGGAATTCCACGTGAATCTACTGAACTCCCAAAGTAGGGTCTTGAATAGGTGTTTCATGCAATCTCATCACAATTTCCAGAGCTTTCATCTGGGTCCCTATCTTTTGCTATGATAAAGAAACACTTAGGTGGGGCAGGAGCGAGGCTACAAACCATTCGCGGTTCTGACTATCCATGAGATTCATATTAGCTTTGTGGATCTGGAACTTCAGTCTTTGATCTAATTCCTAGGGTGTTTCATTGAGCCTCATCATTATTTCCTTCAATCCAATGACTAATTGCAATCCAGACTTGGGCTTACCGAATTCTTTGTTCAAAGCAGTCTGAGTATCTTCTAATGATGCAAGTGGGTTATCAATACAGTACTTATTGTACCATGTCAACGTGCGATCTTGTAGAGAAGTAACCAACTGCGCCTTATTTATATGATCACTTTAATATTTTGTGTTGTCCATACATCCTTCGGAACGAACCAAAACTAATCTGGGTCCTCACTTCCCAAGCCCTTGAAAACGAGAAACTTCATGGTATTCAACATGTTTAATGGTGGCGGAGGTGGTGGTGGTGTGGGTGAAGGTGTATGTTGTGGAGGTGAAGGTGGAGGTTCTGTGGGTGGATGAGGTATTCGTGGAAAATCCTACTTTATCAACTTTACAGCGCTTCGTAGTGAAGCTTGTACCGCTCCCTCATCGTCACTTGAAGGAGGTTCTCTCAATGGGTTGTATTTAGGACCTGCTCTCTCCTAATTTCTAAATAATCATCCACTTCGCATAGATCCCAACCTCAAGGTAGTGGCATAACTTGCTTTTCACACAAGAGAATTTTGATCCAAGTATTTAAATATCTCAAATACTTACCTCGGGGTCCCTTGAAAAAATGCTACTCGTCTTCACTGTAGCTGACTAGGGTATTGAGCATGAATTCTATAACAAATCCTTCGATGACTCGATCAAGCCAGTGGTCAAAAATGCATGCGATCTTATCCTCAAAAGCTTCCAATCTCTGCAGTAGCTCCGGGGTCCACACTATTGGACCGTCAAGCCTCCACCTTCCTTGGCCATCTACCTATTTAGCGGTCCACTTGTACGGATTCCAGTGATGCGGCATAAGACATCTCTTTGTGAATATCTCAGTCCCAGCAATGGAACCATTTATTGGCTTAGTGGGTCTTGACCTAGGTTCAGTGTTAGTTGTGCCAAACAAATTCCTATACTACTATCCCTTTCAGCATCAATCTGTGGAGTGCTAACTCAAACCTCACCTGAAGTGGTATGGGGGGATGTTGGACCCAAGTTTCTACATCTAGAGATTAGTGTGATGTCATTTTGTGCCCTCAATCTGCCTTTGCACAAATCGATAAGCCTTTATGGCTTATCGATGTAACTTCCTTTAATCAGCCTATAGACCTCTGCGAAGGTCTATGACTAGCTTCTTTGGACCCTGAATAAGTAAATTAACTACTTATGTTCATCCAAGATTATTCTTAACCTAGTATTTACTCAGATATGCTTAATTGTTCGATAACTCTAACATACAATGGTATAATATTCACGTAAACCCTTGATGTCAAGTACATTCACATAACAATACAGATCCAGTAAAGTTGCACATCAATACAACATTATTTCATAAGGCCATAATTCATCACAACATAAAGCACATTCACACATAACAAAAGTAAATAAGTAAAACACATGAATTTCTGTAATAATCTTCTTTATTAATTTTCAGTTATTATAGACTGAAGACTTCACTATGCACTCAGTTGCAGCAGTCCACACACTTAGCTGCAAACTCTAATCTAGGCCTCTGCGCACACAGCTGCAGAGCCTTTTCCTCCTTTAAGACCTCTACAATCTTCCTTCTATTGACCCATTACATTTGTCTTCATCCATATCTTCTCCATTAGACTCTCTAAGAGACAACTATTTATACAATCCATGGTCCGCAGACCATGGGTAGAACTTCAAAAATCCTACTTAACTTGCATAAAGAAGGATAAAACCCTTTTTGACTCTTTAACTATCTACGCACTTCGTGACCACAATTTGCAAATACTTTACATTTATTTACATAAAACTTGGGCTTTTTCCCCAAAACTGATCCTAGGAGACTTCATCCCAACACTCCCTTAAGAGTTTCAATTGATGATTGCACACACTGGGGGTCACTCCATGAGCTTTCGTGAGTCTTCGCATTCACCTTGCTTGTTCATTTAACCAAGTCTTGCATGTTGATGTCAAATTCATGCTTACAACCACATCCTTCTACCCCTTGACCCCCCTCACTCCCCCTCACCCTACCCCCAACCCCCCCCCCACGCCCTTCTACCCCTTGACCCCCCTCACTCCCCCTCACCCCTCGCCCTCCCCACCTAACCCCTCACCCTAACCCCCCCTACCCCTACCCGTCGACCCCAGCCCACCCCCTCATCCCTCATCCTACCCTCCCCCTATCCCCCACCCCCCACAATCCCTCGACCCACCCCGCTTCCCCCCACACTCACCCTACCCTCCCCTGTCCCCCCCTCACCCCTCGGCCCCCTCCCTTCCTCGCCCCTCCACCTTCCTCCCCTGTCCCTCGGCCCCCTCCCTTGCCCGCCCCTCCGCCTCCCCCTCCCTCCCTCCTCCGCCTCCCCCTCCCTCCCCCTCCTCCCGCCTCCCCCACCTCCTGCCTCCCGACCTCCACCCCCTCGGACAGCCACCTTGGGCGAGCCGCTGGGGTGGCGCAGGGTGGGCAGCTGCACCCCACCCCACGCCACCCCGGGCGGGCCGACAGGCGGTGAGGGTGGCATGGGGTGGGGCATAGCCACCCACCCCATGCCACCCTAGCAGCCCGTCGGCATGCCTGGGTGGCTGTCTGAGGGGGCAGAGGTCGGGAGGCGGGAGGAAGGGGAGGCTAGAGGAGGGAGAGGGAAGGGGAGGCGAAGGAGGGAGGGAGCAGGAGGTGGAGGGGCGGGGGAGGACGGTGGAGGGGCAGGGAAGGGAGGGGGCCGAGGGTTGAAGGGGGGGGGGGATGGGGGAGGGTAGCGGAAGGGGCGGGGGCTGAGGGGTGAGGGCAGCGTAGGGTAAGGGGTGAGGGGGTGGGTGGGGCGGGGGTAGGGGGGTAGGTGGGGGGGGGTAGGGGGATGGGTTAGGGTGATGGGTGAGTGGGGTGGGTAGGGCCAGGGGTAGGGTGGGGTTTAGGGTGAGGGGGTAGGGGAGCGACTAGCGGGGTAGGGGGGGCAGGGGGTAGGTGGGGGGTGGGGTGGGGATTAGGGTGAGGGGAGTGAGTGGGGTGAGTAGGACCGAGGGGTAGGGTGGGGGGGTTTAGGGTGAGGGGTGAGTGGGGTGAGTAGGACCGAGGGGTAGGGTGGGGGGGTTTAGGGTGAGGGGTGAGCGGGCAGGGGGGCGGGTTAGGGGGGCAACCAAGGGAGTAGGGGGGGCGTCGAGGGGTAGGCGGGGGGGGGTTAGGGTGAGGGGTGAGGAGGTAGGTGGGGGGCTCATGGATGGGGGAGCCCGGGGGTGGGGGGTTGGTTTAGGGTGAGGGGTGAGGTGGTAGGTCAGGGGGGAGTTAGGGTGAGGGGTGAGGGGGGTGGGTAGGGCTGAGGGGTAGGGGGGGCGTTTAGGGTGAGGGGTGAGGGGGTAGGGTGGAGGGTTCGGGGGGGTAGGGGCATGGGTGGGGTGTTAAGGGTCAGGGGGTAGGGGGGAGGGCCGACGGGTGAGGAGGGGGGTAGGGTGTGTTGGATAACTATACCAATAGGTTTCATATTTCATGATTGGCAAATTCAAAATGCCAAATATGCTCTGCTTTGCTGATACAAAGATCCCATATTTCCAAAAGAAAAACTAGGTGTCTACATAGTTTCATGGCTACTAAATTTTGATGGATGGTCCAACAGCCTAATCTGGATCATGCCACGTTTCAATTTTCTATGCTAGAATAGAGAAAGAGGTCTGTCCAAACTGTTTAATCTTGGTAGACAAGTAGTTTAGGTAGAGAATTAAGGTTCCCAACTGCTTAACCTGGGGCCTTGGAAAAAATAAGGGTAGCCTTAGACAGATGATTAAAAGAAAAGCCAAATGAAAAGAAAAGGCACACAAGGGTCTGCAAGCCTAAGTGCACCCTCCAAGAAGAAACAAAAAAATGCTAGGCAAGTAGATGGGTAGGCAGTTGGGGTTGCAGAAAGGTCATTTCTCACAAATTATATGTGCTAACTTAGTTCACAAGCCAAAATCAATGATTTGAGAAACTGTTCTTCTCCATCAAGTTGCAGCAAAATAAAGAAGCATGTCTAACCTCCCTTCTTCCCCTTTTCCCATTTCATTACTAACATCCCTTTAGCAGTTGAGATTCATGGAAGAGTTTGAAGTGTTATGGTGGTTCTTATGACTTTAAAAGCCACATTTCCTGTGTAAAAATCTTTTCATTTTGATCTACTCCCTAAACTAAGTAAGTTTCAAACCAACTTAGTGTTTTTCCCCCTCATTCACTCTTTCATTCATATTAACCCCTAATTCTAATATGTAATTCCCTTACATTACCCCTTTCCCTAGTATTATTAACACCACGGTGTATAAACCCCCAAGCATTCTATAAATATCCTCCTTTTAGCATTATAGCTAAATATGTTCGTCTAAAGGGAGACTTTAGTCCACCTGGGACTGTGGTCAACCTTGTCTTGGAGTTTCTCTAACCTCTGGTTATGAGCAATAACCCTTCCCCTAAGCCCCCACCTTCCCTCTGCCCAAAAACACAAAAAACCCCTTCTTCCCTTGCTAAACCCACTCCTGTAAACCCCTGTTTTCTCATAAAACCCTTGAAAAACCTGAAAATCCCCAAAACACATGGAAAAACCCATTACCCCAAGGTTCTCCGCTCAAAAAATTAAATTTGAATATTTTAATAGGCCAGCGGGCCCCCCCAAACCTGCACGATCTGTCGGAGGGCCCGCCAGCCGTTGACCTTCCGCCACCCATGATTTAACGGTGGGCGGGTATTCTTGGGCCCGGACATGCCGACCTTTAGCGTCCGGGGAAAGTGGTATTGGAGCCGTACCCTGGATGTGTGTCGAGCGCTGAGGTTGTTCGGAGCCCCCCTCCCCGATACCGCCTTTGCCCAAAGGTGGTGCGGGGAACCCGCTTACCACCGTTCCTTTACCGCCCCCCCTTATGTCATCACTACGTCAGCATGACGTAGCACCCTCCTCCGCCCCCGCGCCATTTAATCCTCCACGTACCCCTGCCACCTTATCCACCCGCCACCGTGTCCTGTCACCCTGGCTTACACCTCAGCAGCCACGTCACCTCCGTACCCGGGCCCCGCCATGACGTCATGCTGACGTCATCGGTGGAAAAGCGCCAATTGCATGTTTTTTTTCCAAATTTAACGTTATAAGCCACCCAATGAGCCGTTTCCGGTCATTTTCGCTCACAAACGACGTAGCTGTTGCGAACCAGCTTGCCGCGAAATCTGTTCCCAGCCATCAAATTCAGCATTCCGACTGCTACAAGTCAACAATTCGACTGCATTAAGCCTCCACAGCCCGGCCCGCAGGCTTCCAAGCTAGTTTTTCCAGGTATTTCACCAGTTTTCCCCACTTTTGCCCATGCATTCCATTTCTCTATAAATTCACCATTAAAAACTGGTAAAAATCCTAAATTCAACTCTCTCTGTTACCTAAAGTGAGCCAAAGCAACCTGCATTACCTCAGAACTGTAATTCGACATTGAAGTAGTCGTTCCACGGGCTGAAACCATAAAATTGTCCTTGAGGTGCTCGGCATTGTTCCCTTTTGCCGAGTACAGGCCAGCTGCAATCTCTACCAAAGGAAACCTCATTTCCTCTGCAACTTACCCTTGGCAGTTCACATCCCTGTGAAGTTGCAGCAAACTGCAGAAACCAGCTTGCATTTTCACTGAGAAAAACACCTCAGACTTGGTCTATATTGGACCTATTACTTAAGCTCTTTAAAAGACTTTGCAAACCATTGCCATCACCTAATTTCAAATCAAGTTTTACAATGGCTGCCTCTGCATCCTCATCTCTCAGTGTAGCTCCATTAAATCCACCAAATAAAGAGCTGGAGGCCTTGGCATTTGTTGACAAGGACTGTCTTATTGGAGAGTTTGAAGGTAGCAGGGACTTCTTGCAGACCTTATGTCAATTAAGAGAGGACTACAAGGATGGTCATGGTACACATGGGATATGGGAGTCAAACCTACCATACTATTGTCTCCCAGCTGTAAATGTCTCCCCTGAAATCATTCACCTGTTTGCTGAAAATTATGATGTGCAGCACAGAGCCATTAGCACTCCATCTGGGAGGATCCTTTTCTACATCAATGCTGAGTCCATCAACAAAATGTTACATTTTGAGCAGACAGAGCTGCTAATCCCATTTTCCATGAACTATTTGCTGGAGACTGGTGACAAGATGACCAGTGAGGAGTTACAAAAGGTCACCAAGGATTTCATGAGACCTGAGTGCTAGCCTACAGAGCCACCTCCCTACCTGGATGTCCATTTCAATGATGTGGGTAGGCTTCTACTGGACATGATTTCCTATGTGCTGGGATACAAAAACAGTGAGCATGTGGACAAACAATGCTGGTGTTGCTATCTGCCTACAGCCCACACCAACCCCCTGCCAAGAAGTATAACTTTGCTAAATTCATTGCTAATAAGATTCATGATCAGCTGAGCAAAGTGGACAGGCAGGGGGTCTTCAAGTATTCGGCCTATATTTACCACCTGCTCATGTACTATCATTCTGAAGCCTTCCCATGCTACATCAAAAAGCTGGATCACAAAGGGGAAAGAAGATCTGTCATCTTCTGGACCTCTGTCTATCACAAAGTGACAAATTCACCCTATACCTACTGTGAATTTGTTGACCAGTTTGTGTACCCAGTCTCTTGCTTGCTGATGAGGTCCCCTCCTCCCAGAATATCAAATGAAATAAAGAAAGCTCTGCAGCTTTCTAAAAAATATAAAATAGGTGACTGGTACCTATATGAGAATCATACTGTCATTAGGATCTATGGCTGTGAGCTCTGTCCATACAGGCTCCCAAAATATGTACCTATGAGGCTGTTTGCCTTGGAGTATTACAGGCAGTTGATTCAGTCCGACCTCACCCATTTCCACAGCGCCAAAAAGAAGGCCCACCTCAAGTTCAAACACCAGTTGGGCCCCTTCATCATGAACAAGAAAGAAGGGTGGGAAGATGCAGACCTAATCCTTAAGGACAAATACAAGTTGTCCTATAGTTTTCGGTGGGTCCCTTATGACCCTGAAGGTTTCATCACTACTAGGAGAACCAAGTATAGGCTTTTAGGCATCAAGCATTGTCAGTACCCACACATTGAAAAATATGCCAACCTGCAAGAATGGCAGATGGATACCCTAGTTGAAAATCTGACTGAGGAAGAGACAATGCTAAAAAATGTGAAGGAGCTTGAAAAAACTATTGACCTAGACTATGTGTAGCAGGTACCTTTCAGACCGCCTTATTCAATAGGAGAAGGGACCTCAACCTCAAAGACTGCACCAGTATTAAAGGCATCTTCCACAGCAGCACCAGTGCTAGATAAAGGAAAAGGGATAATGGGTACAGAGGAGGAGGTAATGAAAGAAAAGCCTGCCCCTGAAATAGAGCAGCCAGAACAGCAGCAAGGGCAAACTGTCCTACCACAAACTGGGCTGCCACCAGCTCCAGCACTGCAAATTCCACCTCCACAAACTGAGCCAGTCACTGCCCCAATCTTACAGACCCCAGCACATGAGGAAAGGGGAACAAAAAGAGACAGAGAAGAGTCCACTCCTTTCAGTGGATCCTCCCACCAGCCAGAGGCCAAAAGGCAAAGAGCAGACTCCCCAGAGGTAGAAGACATTACTGAAGATGTCTTGGACAGTGCAAGAAAAGACAAGGAGGGCAGTCAGCACACAGGTACAAGCTCCTTCCAGCGGGAGCAAACTTTACAACTCGGCCTAGAGGTGTCCTCCTCTTCTCAGCAGACCAAGAAGCCCAAAAGCACTAAGGCTTCTTTCAAACAAATAAAAGCTCAGAATGAGCTGCTAAGGGCTGAGGTCTACAAGCAATTCATAGATGCAACACCAGCCCAACAAGAGAGATTAATGTCGGTGTATGACATTCAGCAGGAGAAATTGCTCCTCAGCCACTTCAAGCCAAAAGGGCCGCAGCCTAAGACACCTGCAGATTTTATAAAGACAAGGGTGGAGGTCCTGGCGAGAGATATACACCCCATGGACCAGATTGAACTCCACAAGCAAGCTGGAGAGATGGTCTATGCAACCTTAGTAGAGAAGGCCACCATGGCCCATGAGCTGAAAGAGTCCCTAAAAAACACCAACACCCAGTTGGATTTTGAGAGATTGTCCTCTCAGGCCAAAGACAACAGAATAAAGTCCCTGGAGGATATCATCATTGATCTAGGACATGATCCTAGTGATCCAACGGGTGTGAAGGCCCTCATGAAGAAGAAAGATGATGACTTGAATGCATTGAAGAAGAGGTTGAAGCTGCAGCCCACAGAGCACCCTCAAACAGCAGAACTTCAAAAGCAAAAACGGGTTGAGGACCAACTAGACCTCCTAATGCAGCAAGACCAAAGGATCAGGGAATTGGAGAAGAGCTCGAAGGAATATTACAAGATAAACAGGCAGATTCCACTTCCCAAGCTCCTCCAACTACTTCAACAACAGCAACAACTTCAGGGGCAGCAGTGGCCCCCACAACAGAAGCAGCAGGAACAGCAGCAGCTCCAGATGCCAGTCCAAGTATAGAGGAATTGACCAAGGTCGTCAAAGCAATGGAGCTCCAGGCAGATGAAATAAAGAAGGCCAAAGAAAAACTGGCAGAGCTGGATTCCAAGTATAACAAGTCCAAAATGACTGTAGCAGAACAGGGCAGAGAAATAAAGGCCCAAAAAGAAAAGATAAAGGCCTTAGAAAAGGAGCTGAATCTAGAGACTGCTATGGCTGACATAAAGAGAATCCTATGGGTCAAAATTGGCCAATCCATCAAACAGCAGTGGAGGTCAATAAAAATAATGCATGAGCAGATGGATTTAATGGGCCAAGCTCAAGCAGAAATTCAGAAGGCCAAGACAGTGCTAGGAAATAAAACAGAGCAGGCAAACAGGATGATAGACTTCCTGAATAGACAGGAAAGGGAAGAATTGGCAGCCATAGGCATTCCCAACAGAACAGAGGCTGTCCTCTCTGCCAAGAAGGCACTAACTCTAAGAAACTATATACAAACAATAGAGAGGAAGTTCTATGAGATGCAAGCAGATGTGGAGGAATACAAAGCTAAAATGGGAGTGCTGCAAGCAAAAGGCCTGCCCAGCTTGCTAAGTGGTGCAGGTAAGCTCATCTCCCTAGATCAAACGGCCAACAGAATGGCAACCACTATTGAAAATCAGATTATTGCATCTGGCAGTTCATCTGAACCAGCAGGGCCTCCTACAGGACAGAGTTTATATGAAAAACTTGAAGGCATGTTCTTCATTGAGAATGAGGTGAATCACCTGTTTGAAACCCCTCCCAATCTTTACAGACATACAGAGGCCGAGGAAACATTGATAAAGATACGCAGACATCAAATGCCTAAGGAGGATTGGTGGCAGTTTATGCTTCAGATTTTGCCACGGTAACTCCAGCTGTTTGGTCACTGCCAGCTCAAAGTCACTTTAAAGACAAACAACATGATAAAGTCAGCATTGAAAGAAGTTGAGTGATGACTCAGCATATAGACTCCAACGGCCAGCCAAAAGATAAAGAAATGCCCAATTTTTGACAGCGTATCCTCAGCCGACTCCAACTGCCACCGAGTCAACAGGCTCTAACCAATTTTTTACAGCTAGAGGACAGGAAGTTATTACAGCATTAACTTTTTCAACTACTGCACTCTAGCAGTTGGCAGAATATTAATGAAGCATGTACTATTCATTTCAGATATTTTCTTATGTAAACTTTCTATATATACTCCCCTTAGTAACGCATAAGGTGTGGAGAATTTTCACTCTGAGGCATGTATACTGTATATTTTTAGAATAGTTTAATACAAAGAGCAAGCTCAGCTCAGTGATTTCCTGGAACTATGGTGTTTTGTTGAGGATCTAAGTGCTGTTGCAGAATTCTTGTGTTGTCTGGTGGAATGATATGTTTTCTTAAACCTCTGTTTTGTTCTCCTATGTTGTTACATACTTATATCTTCATCAAATCTAGAAATAAAGAAAAAGAATAGTGCAGGATATGTTCCTTCTCACCTTGTGCTCAATCTTATATTGCTGTAAATGTTTTCTTCAGAGTTAAAGGGACATGAATTCTTAAATGCTCATGTTTTGTTTAAATCTATATTGTGAATGTTATTTAGAAATCCTTCATTGCTTCTAGGTAACATTATCTGTTCTTCATTTCAGTTTAATGAAAGATCCTTAAGTGCCTTTCATATACTGAACATATCACACTAAATCATTAATTCATAGCATCGTTTCTCATACAGTTACCCAGCTCTGCAATTTCATTACTTCATCAACTCAGCACACCAAACTAAAGGACCACTGACTCCATTGCCCAATGATACATAACTCCCTGGTTAGAGAATACACGTTTTGATTGAAACATTCTCCAACCAAATACAAAAAACAAACCTGAACATCATAGCTAGCCTAAAATACTATCAGAACAGAGACAAATTATAAAGAGAGAGCCCTCTCTGACTACAGTTTGGCTAGGAGCTGTAGTCCAAAGATTGGTTAGTGGTTACCCCGGCCGTATTCCCTTGGGAGTCATAGGGAACAACCTGGGTGTTAACATAATTGGCGACTCCACTGGGGACTTTAGGATTTTCTAATTACTATCTATCTCCCAATGCTATAGAGCAGGCCTGAATATCAGTCAGGAAGCCTTCACAACTGTATCTATGTTACATTAACAGGTGTAGGGAAGAGCTGCTTCAGTCAAACTCCTTAGCTTTGAAATATATATAGCCATTCCAAAATCTTATGCAGTCCTTGAAGATATAAATTTCCTAAAAAATTCAAAAAACAGTTAGAAGCTAGCTCCTAAAAAAAATCCACGGCATACTAGGTCAAATCATGACCTTAACCCACCTATCATTGTTAATAATCCAAATACTATCCACAGAAACATTAGGAAGCAGCAAAGGCAGGAGCAGCCTGCTGATTTGACCTCGGATACACACTTTCCAAGCATTTCCACTCCAATCAAGGTACTTGTCCGGTCCACCCTGTTGTGGGGAAAAGTATCCGACTCGGAATGACCCTATCCCTACTCTAAGGGTGATAGTTCCTTAGCAACAACTGAAAGTAAAGCTTTGATATTTTTCCTTTATGAAAGTACAGAGAAGGAATAAAAGATTGACCAACCGATGTCTTTCGCTTTTGTCGATCCTGTCTTCTCTCTTTGCCTCTTGTTCCCAGCTCCTTGCTCCCTTTGCCGGCCCAGCTACACAAAGATCCTGCAAAAACAAGAGAGGGAAACTACAAGAAACATGTACTCATAACTGATGCATGGATTAGAATGAATCAAATATACAGATAAAAAAAATACATCATTGCAATACAAGTATATAGGAGAACATCAAAAGCTTTATTGATAGAAGAAAAAGGTTCTGAGAAGGTTACAACCATAAATGGCTCCAATCCAGCAGCACCTCCTCAGCAGCAAGAAATCTCCTCTTCCCCTCTATAAAAGCAATCACCCAATAGCTCTAACTGTAAACCAACATCACTTCCTTGCTTTGCACAAAATTCCAGCCTCCATAGACCTCATAGAAGAGCTCTATATATAGGAGATTTGGAGAAAGGATGAGTCAGCTTGAGGCTGGCATAAAGCTGACTAGTGTCCTCTCCCACTTTAGTTAATCTTCAGTTCTTGAGTCCACTTGGAGAATCTTGCTTCCACTTGGAGATCAAGACCTTCTTACTCATCATAGGGCGAATTCCTTGAACCAAGTGTCAGTTTGGAAGCTTCCTGGGCAATTGACACCTTGCAGAATGACTGTGCCACTTGGCCAATCTCGCCCAGCGCAGGTAGCCTTCATTGGTTTTGACTTTCAGCGCAGGTACAAGGAGGAGCAGTTGACATTCAGCGCAGATGCTCAGTGGAGCAGCTGACATGATCCAAAAATAGCCTGTTTTTGAGTGTTTTCAGGTGGAGAACTGATAGGAAGTGCTGTGGTTTGCTGACCTTGTTCCTCTAGGGGTAAGAACAACATGTTTAGGGACTGAGGATCCCTGTAATTATTGACATTTCATGCTCCATGCTGCGAGGCACAAAAATGTCTATAACACACCCCCAGCTCCCCAAGCTCACCATCCACATCTAAAAGCCCTCCTTTCACACCTTCATCCACTGCACATACTCCTTTAACCAACACCCTAGTTTCTACCCCTCCTGTTAACCCTGTTATACCTGTTATCCCGGTTATCTCATTTGCCCGTGTAAATCCCCCAAACCTTGTGAATATGGCTAACAGATATGCACCCTTGCAAATACCAGCTAATGCTGCAGCCCTACCCCAAGACTACCAAACCAAAATCTCATATTTTGACTCCAATAGCCCTTTGACAGCTGTTCAGCATGCCAAAAGGATGCAAGACCATTTTGAGACCTATGAAATAGATGATGACAGTGTGAGAATGAGGATGTTTGTTCAAAGTTTAACTGGTGATACAAGAACTTGGTTTAGGTCGCTGAACGCAAATTCCATCACAACTCCTGATGAGCTGTATCAAGCCTTCACTAATAGATGGGAGAAGAAGAAAGATCCCCTGCACATACTTGGAGAATATAACACCATCAAAAGAGGTCCCCAAGAGACTATTTTGGAGTATTGTGCAAGATTCAACAATGTATACAATGCAATTCCACAAAATTTAAGACCCCCTCCTGACTTAGCTTTGTACAAGTTTCCTGATGGCTTTGACCCTGATATGGCTTATCAGTTAAAGGAAAGAGACCCTCAAACCCTTGCAGAGGCTCAAAGGGTTGTTGTCACAGTGGAAGCTAACCTGATTGCCAAGAGAAACAGAGCAAGGTTGGAAAAAAGGACTGTTTTCAAAGAGGAACCCACTGCTTTTGATCAAAAGCTAGATGCAATACTCAATGGCTTGAAAAGACTAGGGGATAGGGTGGAATCGGTTGAAAGAAAATCATCATGGGAAGCACCACAAAACAACCCTCCTAGGAATCCAAATTTTAGGAGAACTCAAAACCCAAACATGGGCAAGGCAAATGCTGACCCAGACATAAGACCTCCGTTTCAAGAGAACTATGCTGAGACTTCTACATCTACTGAACCCAATGAGGATTCTCAGATTAATTTAATGGGTCTAGATGGTGAAAGTCAAGTTTTCTTAACACAAGAAGATCATGAGGATCAAGAAGATCATGAGAATCATGAAATCAAACTGTTCCAAACCAAATCAGGTGAATCATTCGACTTTAAAAAAGGCTATGACACTGCTGTCTATGAAGTCCACAAACAGTACAAGCTAAGGAGAAGAACTGTTAATGTAAATCTGCCTGAAAAGACTAAAGACAGCCAACAACCTAAAAGAGCCATAGTGATGGAACCTGATGATAAAATAAAATCACCTACAGAAGAAGTAACTATTGAAGAGGTCACTGAACCATTCCTCTTAAAACAGCCTATGGCTACATCATCCTCTCACCCTAATGCAAAAGTTACTCATAAAGAGATGAGTAAGAAGGATAAGCCCCAAGATCAGGATGAAAATCAGGAAGAAGAGTTAGCGAACAAGGAAAAGACTGTTATCCAAAACCCCAAGACCCAATTTGACAAACCCTTTGACCTAGAAACTGAACTTGGCAAGTTAAAAATAGCAATTCCTCTTTTAGAACTAGTCAAGCATGACATGTACAAACAACAGATCAAGAAATCCCTTCAACTCAGCAACAACAAAGATGATGTCAATGTGTTGGATGACACTCCAGAATTACTGTTTGGCCCAGAGGTGGATGGAAAAACAATAGTCACAGGGGTATTACCTTTTTATGTCAGCTTACATATTCATGACAAAATACTACATAATGCAATGTTTGATTCAGGGGCCTCTCACAACCTCATGCCAAAAGCAGTCATGGAAAGATTGAATTTAGATATAACAAGACCCTACAAGGACCTGTTTTCCTTTGACTCCAGCCAAGTCAAGTGTTTAGGTCTCATAAAGGATTTATGTGTGTCTTTGGTTCAATACCCAAACAAAACAATTCTAATGGATGTTGTAGTTGCGGATATCCCACCTAAATATGGGATGCTATTATCAAGATCATGGGGGGCTAAACTCCAAGGTTCCCTACAATTAGACATGTCATATGCCACCATCTCTGTTTTTGGACAACCAAAAAGATTATACAGGGAAACACTCATGAAATACATGGTCAGCAGTGAAGAAAAGCCTCAAAACTTTCCCATATATGCTGTCCATTCTGACATAGACTCATACATTCTCTTCAATGACACTACAACCCTCTCAAACAATGATGTTGGAACTAAGACACTCATACAAGAGGAAAACATTAATGAAGGAACTACAACCCATGCAACAACAGTCAATCAAACACTAGACACTGCTACTGCTCTAGTTGTTAAAAATATTCAATCAAATGATGGGACTGTCATAGAGGACAAACCAGAGCTAGAACCAGAAATTCAACTTACAAGTCCAGCTCATGGACAGATCATTATATCTCCCTCACAAAAAGATATTCTTTGGTTCCTTGAATTTGATGGCTCAGTCAATAAACTAGGGGCAGGAGCTGGAGTTTGGATACACAACAAAGAAAACAGTCATGCAGAAGGCAGAGCTTATAGATTAAACTTCAGATGTACCAATAACATGGCAGAATATGAAGCTCTTTTACTAGGCCTCAAGTTAGTAAGGTCCTTACAAGCTGCCAGGGTTTCAATCATGGGAGATTCTGATCTAGTCATTCAACAAGTAAAAGGAAATTTTGTCACCAATGACAAAAGGTTGAGGTCTTATAGGTCTGCTGTGACTGAAATACTAAACTCCTTCTCTGAATTCCAAATCACCAAAATTTCCAGGACTCACAATCTTCATGCCCATAGTTTGGAAACATTTGCTAGTACTTGCAAATTACCATTGGAACCTAATAACTATTTCACAGCTGAAATAAAACACAGACCCTCCATTCCAAACAATGTCAAAGATTGGCAAGTATTTGAGGATGATATGCAAATAAATAATTTTTTAACTTTACAACAAGAATTTGCAGGATTAAATATTGACACTGACAGAGCAAGTCAATCACAAATACTTGACAGAGCAAGTCAATCACAAATACTTGACAGAGCAAGTCAATCACAACTACAGTTTCAACAGGTTGTTCACCCAATATCACCTAGAACAGCAAAACAAATGCTCAATCCAACTATCTTCAACAAGGAAAACATTCAGCAAATTCAACCAATCAGTTGTGAAGAGGTGGCCAATGCTGAATCTGAAATCATAGAGCTGAAAGACAATTTCATTCCAATAGGCCTAACTCCATTAGAGGACATCTTTGATTCAAATGACATCCCTAGAAAGCCAAAAATGCAGCCCTTAAATGCAGCCATTGAAGAATGTAACATTGGTACCATTGACAAGCCCAAAATATTAAAATTGTCTGCATCTTTGCCTCCTGATCAAAAACCTAAATACATAGACCTTTTCAAAGAGTTTCAGGATGTTTTTGCATGGGGGTATGAGGATCTAAAGTCCTATGATACCTCTGTCATTCAGCACACTATTCCCCTCAAGCCCAATCAAAAACCTTTCAAACAAAAATTGAGAAGGATCAATCCCATGCTCCTCCCTTCAATTGAAAAGGAGTTGCAAAAAATGTTCAAGGCTGGTATCATAGCACCAATCAGGTTCTCTGATTGGATTTCAAACTTAGTCCCTACAAGAAAGAAAACTGGTGAAATAAGACTGTGTGTGGATCTAAGAAATCTGAACCAAGTGTCACTCAAAGACAACTACCCCTTACCCAAGATGGATCACATTCTCCAAAGAGTGGTAGGGGCCTCAAGAATCTCACTACTTGATGGATTCTCAGGCTTTAATCAAATCTTGGTACACCCTGATGACGAAGATAAAACTGCATTCACAACTCCATGGGGAACTTTCAAATATGTAAAAATGCCTTTTGGATTGAAAAATGCAGGGGCCACATTTCAAAGAGCAATGGACATTGCTTTTTCAAAGGAAATTCATGACTTCTTAGTCATTTACTTAGATGACCTTACACCTTTTTCTAAATCTGACCAAGAACACTTAAAACACTTAAGACAGATTTTCTTAACATGTAGGAAATATGGAATTTCCTTGAACCCCAAGAAGTCTCTCTTTGGTTTGGAAGAAGGTAAGCTCTTAGGACACATCATTTCAAAGGATGGCATAAGAATTGACCCAGATAGGATACAAGCTATCCTACAAATGACTTACCCAAGAAATATCAAAGAATTGCAAGGATTTTTGGGAAAGATCAACTTCTTGAGAAGGTTTATCCCAAACTTAGCAGAATTGATTAGATTGCTAAACAACATGCTGAAAAGGGACTCAAAAGTGAAGTGGACTGTCGAAGCCAAACAAGCATTTGAAGGTATAAAGTTGGCCCTTACCCAAACCCCAGTCTTGACCAATCCTCAATTTGACAGAGAATTTATCATTTTCTCTTTTGCCTCCCAGCATACTATTGCTACTGTTTTGTTACAGAAAGATGACCAAGGAAATGAGAAGCCAATTGCTTTCTTTAGCAGAGCTCTTAGAGATGCACCTTTAAAATATCAAATCATGGAAAAGCAAGTTTATGCTCTGGTCAAAGCCATTAAGGACTTTAGGATTTAAATCCTTTAATCCCATGTGGTGGCATATGTGCCAAGCCCTATTGTAAAAGACATACTCACTCAAGAAAACCTAGAGGGCAGAAGAGGAAAGTGGATTGCCAACATCCTAGAATTTGATATTGAAATAAAACCTACAAAACTGATAAAAGGGCAAGGTTTGGCCAAGTTGATGACAGAAGCAAACTTCCAAGCCCTAGACATCAATCAGATGGACAGTGAACCGGAGCTGGCGACTCCAAAGATCAATGTAGCCTTTGAACAATCCCCCTGGTATTCTGATATCTGTTATGTGTTACAAAACCTGTGTGCTCCCCCAGGATTTTCCAGAACCAAGTGTAGGTTCTTAAAAATGAAAACCTCAAGTTTTTGTGTAATGGATGGCAATTTGCTTTGGAAAAACCATGAAGGAATATTGCTGCACTGTTTAATTGAAAATGAAACTAACAAAATCATAAAAGAATTTCATGCAGGTGACTGTGGTGGACACTTGTACTGGAAGTCCACTGTGGATAAAATACTGAGGGCTGGTTATTACTGGCCCACCATGTTCTCTGATGTCAAGAAATTCACCACCTCATGTCATAAATTCCAAGTGTTTGAGGGCAAAAGACAATTACTGCCACTTCCCTTAAGGCCTATTGCAACAGAGAGACATTTTCAACAATGGGGCTTGGATTTCATTGGGGAAATTCATCCCTCATCTTTAGGACAACACAGATGGATTTTAACAGCTACAGACTACTTCACTAAGTGGATTGAAGCTGCCCCATGTAGACAAGCAAATGATTCAATAATCATTCAGTTCTTGGAAAACAACATATTGGCTAGATTTGGCTGCCCTGATAAAATAATCACGGACAATGCTGCTGCTTTCAGATCTAAAAAGATGGTGAATTTCTGCCATAAATTTCACATTACATTGGGCCATGCTACTACTTATTATCCCCAAGGAAATGGCCTAGCTGAATCATCAAACAAAAGCCTAGTTAACATCATAAAAAAGGTGCTGGAAGAAAATAAGAAGAATTGGCATAAGAAGTTGGTCAATGCCTTATGGGCAGATAGACTAACAACTAAAAGATCAATTGGGACCAGCCCATATGAGTTGGTTTATGGACTAGAAGCCAAGTTTCCCTCATCACTGGGAGTGCCTGTTATGAAACTTCTTCAAGAAAGCCAAGCTGAACCAAATGATATGCAAAGAAGGATCAATCAAATCATATGTTTGCAGCAAACTAGGGACCAAGTTTTCAGCAGAGTTCAAGTGTTGCAAGAAAATCTAAAGAAGGTCTTTGACCGAAGAACCAAGGCAGAAGATTTTAGTGTGGGAGACAAAGTCCTCAAGTGGGATGCAAGAAGAGAAGACAAAGGAAAACATGGAAAATTTGATTCCTTATGGAGAGGACCATTTGCTGTCCAAGCAGTGCAAGGTAACAATACCTATTTTCTCAAAAGTCTTAATGAAACTAACTTGGATGAAGGTCCTGTGAATGGCAGGATGCTGAAGCACTATTTTGACTATAACCCATGAGTGCAGCCTGGGTGTTCCCTTGTATATATTCAGATGTATATATTATTTTCAGCTTAGATTGTAAAAGTACAGTTTTTCAAGTTTTACTAACTGTCAGCTAAGGGCACATAGATTCAGAGATCTACCAAGGAGGAAAAGCACAATTTTGGTATGTCAAAGCAGCATACTTCAAGTTTTGGTAAAAACAGTCAAGGGCTAAGGCAATCTGACCTGCTGTTCTTGGTCTTTCAAATGAAAAACCATCCCCATGTGGAGCCACTGTTGGATACCTATACCAATAGGTTTCATATTTCATGATTGGCAAATTCAAAATGCCAAATATGCTCTGCTTTGCTGATACAAAGATCCCATATTTCCAAAAGAAAACTAGGTGTCTACATAGTTTCATGGCTACTAAATTTTGATGGATGGTCCAACAGCCTAATCTGGATCATGCCACGTTTCAATTTTCTGTGCTAGAATAGAGAAAGAGGTCTGTCCAAACTGTTTAATCTTGGCAGACAAGTAGTTTAGGTAGAGAATTAAGGTTCCCAACTGCTTAACCTGGGGCCTTGGAAGAAATAAGGGTAGCCTTAGACAGATGATTAAAAGAAAAGCCAAATGAAAAGAAAAGGCACACAAGGGTCTGCAAGCCTAAGTGCACCCTCCAAGAAGAAACAAAAAAATGCTAGGCAAGTAGATGGGTAGGCAGTTGGGGTTGCAGAAAGGTCATTTCTCACAAATTATATGTGCTAACTTAGTTCACAAGCCAAAATCAATGATTTGAGAAACTGTTTTTCTCCATCAAGTTGCAGCAAAATAAAGAAGCATGTCTAACCTCCCTTCTTCCCCTTTTCCCATTTCATTACTAACATCCCTTTAGCAGTTGAGATTCATGGAAGAGTTTGAAGTGTTATGGTGGTTCTTATGACTTTAAAAGCCACATTTCCTGTGTAAAAATCTTTTCATTTTGATCTACTCCCTAAACTAAGTAAGTTTCAAACCAACTTAGTGTTTTCCCCCTCATTCACTCTTTCATTCATATTAACCCCTAATTCTAATATGTAATTCCCTTACATTACCCCTTTCCCTAGTATTATTAACACCACGGTGTATAAACCCCCAAGCATTCTATAAATATCCTCCTTTTAGCATTATAGCTAAATATGTTCGTCTAAAGGGAGACTTTAGTCCACCTGGGACTGTGGTCAACCCTGTCTTGGAGTTGCTCTAACCTATGGTTATGAGCAATAACCCTTTCCCTAAGCCCCCACCTTCCCTCTGCCCAAAAACACAAAAAACCCCTTCTTCCCTTGCTAAACCCACTCCTGTAAACCCCTGTTTTCTCATAAAACCCTCGAAAAACCTAAAAATCCCCAAAACACATGGAAAAACCCATTACCCCAAGGTTCTCCGCTCAAAAAATTAAATTTGAATATTTTAATAGGCCAGCGGGCCCCCCCCAAACCTGCACGATCTATCGGAGGGCCCGCCAGCCGTTGATCTTCCGCCACCCATGATCTAACGGTGGGCGGGTATTCTTGGGTCCGGACATGCCGACCTTTAGCGTCCGGGGAAAGTGGTATTGGCGCCGTACCCTGGACGCGTGTCGAGCGCTGAGGTTGTTCGGAGCCCCCCTCCCCGATACCGCCTTTGCCCAAAGGTGGTACGGGGAACCCACTTACCACCGTTCCTTTACCGCCCCCCCTTATGTCATCACTACGTCAGCATGACGTAGCACCCTCCTCTGCCCCCGCGCCATTTAATCCTCCACGTACCCCTGCCACCTTATCCACCCGCCACCGTGTCCTGTCACCCTGGCTTACACCTCAGTAGCCACGTCACCTCCGTACCCGGGCCCTGCCATGACGTCATGTTGACGTCATCGGCGGAAAAGCGCCAATTGCATGTTTTTTTTCCAAATTTAACGTTATAAGCCACCCAATGAGTCGTTTGCGGTCATTTTCGCTCACAAACGACGTAGCCGTTGCGAACCAGCTTGCCGCGAAATCTGTTCCCAGCCATCTAATTCAACATTCCGACCGCTACAAGTCAACAATTCGACTGCATTAAGCCTCCACAGCCCGGCCCGCAGGCTTCCAAGCTAGTTTTTCCAGGTATTTCACTAGTTTTCCCCACTTTTGCCCATGCATTCCATTTCTCTATAAATTCACCATTAAAAACTGGTAAAAATCCTAAATTCAACTCTGTCTGCTACCTAAAGTGAGCCAAAGCAACCTGCATTACCTCAGAACTGTAATTCGACATTGAAGCAGTCGTTCCACGGGCTGAAACCATAAAATTGTCCTTGAGGTGCTCGACATTGTTCCCTTTTGCCGAGTACAGGCCAGCTGCAATCTCTACCAAAGAAAACCTCATTTCCTCTGCAACTTACCCTTGGCATTTCACATCCCTGTGAAGTTGCAGCAAACTACAGAAACCAGCTTGCATTTTCACTGAGAAAAACACCTCAGACTTGGTCTATATTGGACCTATTACTTAAGCTCTTTAAAAGACTTTGCAAACCATTGCCATCACCTAATTTCAAATCAAGTTTTACAATGGTTGCCTCTGCATCCTCATCTCTCAGTGTAGCTCCATTAAATCCACCAAATAAAGAGCTGGAGGCCTTGGCATTTGTTGACAAGGACTGTCTTATTGGAGAGTTTGAAGGTAGCAGGGACTTCTTGCAGACCTTCTGTCAATTAAGAGAGGACTACAAGGATGGTCATGGTACACATGGGATATGGGAGTCAAACCTACCATACTATTGTCTCCCAGCTGTAAATATCTCCCCTGAAATCATTCACCTGTGTGCTGAAAATTATGATGTGCAGCACAGAGCCATTAGCACTCCATCTGGGAGGATCCTTTTCTACATCAATGCTGAGTCCATCAACAAAATGTTACATTTTGAGCAGACAGAGCTGCTAATCCCATTTTCCATGAACTATTTGCTGGAGACTGGTGACAAGATGACCAGTGAGGAGTTACAAAAGGTCACCAGGGATTTCATGAGACCTGAGTGCTAGCCTACAGAGCCACCTCCCTACCTGGATGTCCATTTCAATGATGTGGGTAGGCTTCTACTGGACATGATTTCCTATGTGCTGGGATACAAAAACAGTGAGCATGTGGACAAACAATGCTGGTGTTGCTATCTGCCTACAACCCACACCAACCCCCTGCCAAGAAGTATAACTTTGCTAAATTCATTGCTAATAAGATTCATGATCAGCTGAGCAAAGTGGACAGGCAGGGGGTCTTCAAGTATTCGGCCTATATTTACCACCTGCTCATGTACTATCATTCTGAAGCCTTCCCATGCTACATCAAAAAGCTGGATCACAAAGGGGAAAGAAGATCTGTCATCTTCTGGACCTCTGTCTATCACAAAGTGACAAATTCACCCTATACCTACTGTGAATTTTTTGACCAGTTTGTGTACCCAGTCTCTTGCTTGCTGATGAGGTCCCCTCCTCCCAGAATATCAAATGAAATAAAGAAAGCTCTGCAGCTTTCTAAAAAGTATAAAATAGGTGACTGGTACCTATATGAGAATCATACTGTCATTAGGATCTATGGCTGTGAGCTCTGTCCATACAGGCTCCCAAAATATGTACCTATGAGGCTGTTTGCCTTGGAGTATTACAGGCAGTTGATTCAGTCCGACCTCACCCATTTCCACAGTGCCAAAAAGAAGGCCCACCTCAAGTTCAAACACCAGTTGGGCCCCTTCATCATGAACAAGAAAGAAGGGTGGGAAGATGTAGACCTAATCCTTAAGGACAAATACAAGTTGTCCTATAGTTTTCGGTGGGTCCCTTATGACCCTGAAGGTTTCATCACTACTAGGAGAACCAAGTATAGGCTTTTAGGCATCAAGCATTGTCAGTACCCACACATTGAAAAATATGCCAACCTGCAAGAATGACAGATGGATACCCTAGTTGAAAATCTGACTGAGGAAGAGACAATGCTAAAAAATGTGAAGGAGCTTGAAAAAACTATTGACCTAGACTATGTGCAACAGGTACCTTTCAGACCGCCTTATTCAATAGGAGAAGGGACCTCAACCTCAAAGACTGCACCAGTATTAAAGGCATCTTCCACAGCAGCACCAGTGCTAGATAAAGGAAAAGGGATAATGGGTACAGAGGAGGAGGTAATGAAAGAAAAGCCTGCCCCTGAAATAGAGCAGCCAGAACAGCAGCAAGGGCAAACTGTCCTACCACAAACTGGGCTGCCACCAGCTCCAGCACTGCAAATTCCACCTCCACAAACTGAGCCAGTCACTGCCCCAATCTTACAGACCCCAGCACATGAGGAAAGGGGAACAAAAAGAGACAGAGAAGAGTCCACTCCTTTCAGTGGATCCTCCCACCAGCCAGAGGCCAAAAGGCAAAGAGCAGACTCCCCAGCGGTAGAAGACATTACTGAAGATGTCTTGGACAGTGCAAGAAAAGACAAGGAGGGCAGTCAGCACATAGGTACAAGCTCCTTCCAGCAGGAGCAAACTTTACAACTCGGCCTAGAGGTGTCCTCCTCTTCTCAGCAGACCAAGAAGCCCAAAAGCACTAAGGCTTCTTTCAAACAAATAACAGCTCAGAATGAGCTGCTAAGGGTTGAGGTCTACAAGCAATTCATAGATGCAACACCAGCCCAGCAAGAGATATTAATGTCGGTGTATGACATTTAGCAAGAGAAATTTCTCCTCAGCCACTTCAAGCCAAAAGGGCCGCAGCCTAAGACACCTGCAGATTTTATAAAGACAAGGGTGGAGGTCTTGGCCAGAGACATACACCCCATGGACCAGATTGAACTCCACAAGCAAGCTGGAGAGATGGTCTATGCACCTTAGTAGAGAAGGCCACCATGGCCCATGAGCTGAAAGAGTCCCTAAAAAACACCAACACCCAGTTGGATTTTGAGAGATTGTCCTCTCAGGCCAAAGACAACAGAATAAAGTCCCTGGAGGAGATCATCATTGATCTAGGACATGATCCTAGTGATCCAACGGGTGTGAAGGCCCTCATGAAGAAGAAAGATGATGACTTGAATGCATTGAAGAAGAGGTTGAAGCTGCAGCCCACAGAGCACCCTCAAACAGCAGAACTTCAAAAGCAAAAACGGGCTGAGGACCAACTAGACCTCCTAATGCAGCAAGACCAAAGGATCAGGGAATTGGAGAAAGAGCTGGAAGGAATTACAAGATAAACAGGCAGATTCCACTTCCCAAGCTCCTCCAACTACTTCAACAACAGCAACAACTTCAGGGGCAACAGTGCCCCCCACAACAGAAGCAGCAGGAACAGTAGCAGCTCCAGATGCCAGTCCAAGTATAGAGGAATTGACCAAGGCCGTCAAAGCAATGGAGCTCCAGGCAAACGAAATAAAGAAGGCCAAAGAAAAACTGGCAGAGCTGGATTCCAAGTATAACAGG
Organism: Pinus tabuliformis; assembly: GCA_031772625.1. Classification (NCBI taxonomy): domain Eukaryota; kingdom Viridiplantae; phylum Streptophyta; class Pinopsida; order Pinales; family Pinaceae; genus Pinus; species Pinus tabuliformis. The sequence goes on from CM062815.1 coordinate 26,110,885, forward strand.
TCCAAAATGACTGTAGTAGAACAGGGCAGAGAAATAAAGGCCCAAAAAGAAAAGATAAAGACCTTAGAAAAGGAGCTGAATCTAGAGACTGCTATGGCTGACATAAAGAGAATCCTATGGGCCAAAATTGGCCAATCCATCAAACAGCAGTGGAGGTCAATAAAAATAATGCATGAGCAGATGGATTTAATGGGCCAAGCTCAAGCAGAAATTCAGAAGGCCAAGACAGTACTAGGAAATAAAACAGAGCAGGCAAACAGGATGATAGACTTCCTGAATAGACAAGAAAGGGAAGAATTGGCAGCCATAGGCATTCCCAACAGAACAGAGGCTGTCCTCTCTGCCAAGAAGGCACTAACTCTAAGAAACTATATACAAACAGTAGAGAGGAAGTTCTATGAGATGCAAGCAGATGTGGAGGAATACAAAGCTAAAATGGGAGTGCTGCAAGCAAAAGGCCTGCCCATATTGCTAAGTGGTGCAGGTAAGTTGATCTCCATAGATCAAATGGCCAACAGAATGGCAACCACTATTGAAAATCAGATTATTGCATCTGGCAGTTCATATGAACAGCAGGGCCTCCTACAAGACAGAGTTTATATGAAAAACGTGAAGGCATGTTCTTCATTGAGAATGAGGTGAATCACTTGTTTGAAACCCTTCCCAATCTTTACAGACATACAGAGGCCGAGGAAACATTGATAAAGATACGCAGACATCAAATGCCTAAGGAGGATTGGTGGCAGTTTATGCTTCAGATTTTGCCACGGTAACTCCAGCTGTTTGGTCACTGCCAGCTCAAAGTCACTTTAAAGACAAACAGCATGATAAAGTCAGCATTGAAAGCAGCTGAGTGATGACTCAACATATAGACTCCAACGGCCAGCCAAAAGATAAAGAAATGCCCAATTTTTGATAGCATATCCTCAGCCGACTCCAACTGCCACCGAGTCAATAGGCTCTGACCAATTTTTGACAGCTAGAGGACAGGAAGTTATTACAGCATTAACTTTTTCAACTACTACACTCTAGCAGTTGGCAGAATATTAATGAAGCATGTACTCTTCATTTCAGATATTTTCTTATGTAAACTTTCTATATATACTCCCCTTAGTAACGCATAAGGTGTGGAGAATTTTCACTCTGAGGCATGTATACTGTATATTTTTAGAATAGTTTAATACAAAGAGCAAGCTCAGCTCAGTGATTTCCTGGAACTATGGTGTTTTGTTGAGGATCTAAGTGCTGTTGCAGAATTCTTGTGTTGTCTAGTGGAATGATATGTTTTCTTAAACCTCTGTTTTGTTCTCCTATGTTGTTACATACTTATATTTTCATCAAATCTAGCAATAAAGAAAAAGAATAGTGCAGGATATGTTCCTTCTCACCCTATGCTCAATCTTATATTGCTGTAAATGTTTTCTTCAGAGTTAAAGGGACATGAATTCTTAAATGCTCATGTTTTGTTTAAATCTATATTGTGAATGTTATTTAGAAATCCTTCATTGCTTCTAGGTAACATTATCTGTTCTTCATTTCAGTTTAATGAAAGATCCTTAAGTGCCTTTCATATACTGAACATATCACACTAAATCATTAATTCATAGCATTGTTTCTCAGACAGTTACCCAGCTCTGCAATTTCATTACTTCATCAACTCAGCACACCAAACTAAAGGACCACTGACTCCATTGCCCAATGATACATAACTCCCTGGTTAGAGCATACACGTTTTGATTGAAACATTCTCCAACCAAATACAAAAAACAAACCTGAACATCATAGCTAGCCTAAAATACTATCAGAACAGAGACAAATTATAAAGAGAGAGCCCTCTCTGACTACAGTTTGGCTAGGAGCTGTAGTCCAAAGATTGGTTAGTGGTTACCCCGGCCGTATTCCCTTGGGAGTCATAGGGAACAACTTGGGTGTTAACAGGGTGATGTAGGGTGAGGGGTAGAGGAGGGGAAAGGAAAGTGAGGGGGATGAGGGGGAACAAGGGGTGAGGGGGGGATGAGTGTTGGGGAACAAGGGGTAAGGGGGGAGGGATAAGTAAAGGGGGGAAAGGGGAGTGAGGGGGAGGGATGAAAGGTGAGGTGAGGGGGGTGTGAGGGGTGGGGGGTGGGGAGTAGAGTGAGGGGGAATGAGGGATGAGAGGGGGGGATGGGTAGATGGGGGGGGGAGGGGAGTGAGGGGGAAGGGTGGGAAGGAGGAGGTGAGGGGGGAGTCGGTCGGGTAGAGGGGTGGGAGGGAGGAGGTGAGGGGGGGAGTGAGGGGTGAGGTGAGGGGAGGGCAGATGAGGGGTGAGGTGAGGCGAGGGATGAGTGAGGGGGAATGAGGGGTGAGGGGGGAGGTCGGTCGGGTAGAGGGAGGGAAGGGAAGTGAGGGGGAGGGATGAAGGGGAACGAGGGGTGAGGGGGGGAAGGGGAGTGAGGGGGAGGGGTAGGAAGGGGGGGGGATGAGGGGTGAGGTGGGGGAGGGGCGAAAATGGGAGTGAGGGGGATGAGGGGGGAGGTGAGAGGAGGGGATGAGGGGTGATGGGGTGGGCAGGGATAAATTGAGGGGAAACAAGGGGTGGGGGGGGGGGGGGGGTTGGGGGCGGGTAGAGGGGGCAAAGGGGAGTGAGGGGGATGAGGGGAGGGGTGAGGTGAGGGGGAGGGGTGAGGGGAGGTAGAGTGAGGGGGAACAAGAGGTGGGGGGTGCGACGCGAGTAGTGGGTGGGAAAGGGGATTGAGGAGGAGGGGTAGGAAGAGGGGGGGATGAGGGATGAGGTGAGAGGAAGGGAGGAAGGGGGGGGGTGAGGTAGGGGGGATGAGGTAGGGGGTAGGGGAGAGGGGGGGTTAAGAGGTAGAGGGAGGGGGGTAAGGGTGGGCTAGGGTGGCCATCTGATTGCGGGGAGGAGTGGTTCAGTTGGGGGCGAGGGGGGTAGGGGGAATAGGTGGAAGGTGGGTAAGGGTGGGCTGGGGTGGTCGTCCGATTATGGGGTAGGGTGTGTTGGTTGGGGGGGAAGGGGGTAGGTTGTTGGGGGTTGGGGAGAGGGGGAAGGGGGTGAAGTGGTATGGGGGCTATGGGCCGATAGGGGGGCTAGGGGGTGGAGGGGGGCGTGGAGAGGAAGTGGTTGGGGGGTGGGGTGGTGTGGGGGTAGGGGGGAGGTGTGGAAGGGGGGTAAGGGTGTGTTTGGATGGCCATCAGATTGCAGGGTGGGGTGGCGTGGGTCAGTTGAGGGGGAAGAGGGGTAGGGGGGCAAGTGGGGTAACAGGTGGGGAAATTGTCCACCACTCCGTGGATGGACGGCGTGGTGTCAGTGGGCTTCTGCTATTTCTTAGTGTTAATATTTTTTTAATTTCAATTATCTGATTATACAAATTAAAAATTTAGGATATATTTTCATTGTGGATTTAAGTTAATATGTTTTTGTTGTTTACTAATTTATGTGTTTCTATTTTTCAGGAAAATGGCATCAAAGAAGATTTCTGTGAATATGTCTGGACCAAAGACACTTAAAGGTGCATATTTAGAAAACATTGGTGAATGAACTGCACCTGAGCTCATGGCTACAAATCTTTTAAGTGCCTCAAATGATAAGAAGATGATTTCAGACTAGAAGAATTCAAAAGAGGTGAGATTCCCATCAAGAATCTGGTATGTGAAAGAAAGAGAAGCCAAAATGTGAACATATATCTATATATTGATATACCTAATGAAAATGGAATTTTTGAGTTGATGGGAAGAGTCATAGATATGTGTTCGGTACCAGACGCTGAAGTTGTTTACATACTTACAAAAGCTCCCAAGTCACATGAAAGGATTAAATATCAACTAACATATTCATTGTATGACACGAGAGAGGTATCTACAAAGTTGTGTAAACAAATCGTAAATGAGATGAAACAAAACATCGTAAGTATTGTTATTTATATTTGTATTTTATTTTCTTGAAAGTGTCTCGATATATTTTTTTAATTTTGTTTTTATTGACATATGATATTTTGTTTGGCGGAATTTTGTTGAAAGTTGTTAAATTAGGTTGGGAGGCATTCATTTCATAGAGCATGATATCATGAAACTTGTCAGCAATTTTTACTTAGTGTCAGAAGAAGATATGGAAAACAAGCAAAATGTAGTAATTGATGATGCTACCAAACTACATCCAAAGGATCAGAAAGAAAGGCCTCTAGTGGATAAATCTAGCAAGGGTAAACAAGTTACTTTTGAGGGAAATGAAGTTGAAACTGACAGTGAAGCACATGTTGCCGTTACTGAAGATGACATTGGAAATGAGAAGAGCCGTAATAACAATGCCCAAAAATAAATATGTTGAGAATGTTATGATGAAGAAAAGTAAAGTTGAAGATTTTGAAGTAGTCATTACCAGCAGTCAAGAACCTAGTGAAACTTCAAAAGAAAGTAGAGAAATCATTACACCAGGAGCTGATTTAGAGGATGGCATTATCAAAACAAAACAAAATTCCATTCAACAAAATTTGACAAAGAAAAACTTAATTGATGGTGGTCATACATTTCATCTTAATGTCAGACAAACCTATAAGGCAAGTGAAGGGAAATTTCAATATCAAGTTAGAAAGCCGCACCATCTTCATGTTCACAACTCGAAGACATTGATGAGGTATAATCCATATGCTCATGTGGTTAATTATGTGCTTCTTGTTGATTCAGTTCAAGTTCCCAACAAAGAAGCATTTGATAAGTCAAAATGTTTTGAATACAATTATTATGTGCTTGGGGGGAACCATTCTGTAGAAGCTAAAAGACAATTGATGGAGGAATATCCCAATAACCCATGTTTTGAAACAATGAAATGTATCATTTATGCTGGTTTATCGGATACAGAAGCAAAGTTAGTGGCATGGGATCATAATTTAGATAATGAATATAGGATGTCTATGACTTTCATCCAAAGGGTTAGATTTATTCATAGTGAATTTCAAGAAAAATGTGGTGGGGATAGAATAAATGTTACTGTAGATTTTCGAAGGTAATGTTGTATGGAAATAGGCTATCAAATTGAAGAGAAACCAAATTCAAAAGGTGGAAAACGCAACCTTCCTAGTGATATATTCAGAGGTGTTGATAACATTTTCCAATTGGCATTTAGAACTGGAGATGTTTGGAACTTGATTGATGAGATTTTTAGCATGTGGGAAAACATTGGCATTACAAACCAGAAGGTTAAAAATTCTAAGCCATTTATATGTGGCGGTAGTAAATTAGGTCCTGACTTGAAGCAGCTTCTAGAAGATATGACTATCACACCTTGGAGAGAAATGCAAGGAGTGAAAGATGAAAAAATTGTCGAAATAATATTATCTCGTGTGAATTCAGGGGAATTATCATCGGAGGAAATGTCCAAGGAATTTCAAAAGTAAGTTTGTTGAATTATTTTTATTTATTTCTAGATTATAAATTTCTTTTAAATAAAACATGTTGTTCTTGGTCGTATTTGTTATACATATCATTATATTGATTTTTTGTTACTTTATCTATGTAGTCACAAAGTTTACATGAAAATTCAAGAACAAATGGTTAGATTGTTGAATGAAGATAGTTGGGATGATGTCGTACGCAACTATCCAAATTCAAATTCTAAATCAACATTAAAAGCTTTTTATCTTGCATTTAAAAAGGTATCTTGATTTACACATTCATTTTTATTCATATGTGTACTATTTTTAATTTATAACTTACACATATATTTGTTTATTTTATAAAAGATGAAGAAGGATGATAATGGAGAGCCAACTAGCTTCAGAACCTTTATTGAAAAAATAAAGATCGAAAGACTGAGGAAGCAACGTGTTAAGAATGTTGAACTTGATCCAACTCTTACTCATTTCATTTGGAATGGGCTAGACACTATTCAATATCAAGTAATACAAGGCGACTGTGAAGACATTGCTAAAATCATACCTAAAAGGGAGTATGCCCTAGTTATTGCAGATATTCCCCATGGTTTCAATATTCCAAATATTGACTATGATAGTGGCACTTAAACTTATCAAGCTTTTAGTAAACTGGTTGCGGGATTTGTAGAAGTCACGTCATCACCATTATGGAGATTTTTGACATTTCATTCAGACACACAATTGGCAATGATATTGTCAAGCTTCAAAGGGAAAACAAATTCAAGGATGCAGCTTACATGGTAAAACGTTTAAAATGTATATTTGATTAATGTTGAAAAATTCATTTATGTACGAGTTGATTGAACTTTTACTATTTCATGTTATAGGCAAAAGTCAAATCCTCTTAACCGTGACGACCAAGTATTTATAAATGATTGTGAGTTCATTCATATTGATAGTTGGGCAAAAGATGATAGTTGTATGTCTATGATTTTTAATAGGGTCAACGAAAAGGGTCATAGCCAAATACTGAGTTATGATGCTGTTGTGAGAAAACTAACACATGAAGACAAAGAAGCAAAAGGAGAGATAGTTAACATTTATCAAAAACCACAATTATTGATTAACTATCTTATAGACATATGTTCAAATGAAGGAGATTGGGTTCTTGATTTATTTTCTGGCTCAGGTAAGTTTTATTATATAGAATTGAATTTCAATATGTTATTTTTTTAATTAATATGTCATTGTACTAATTTACTTCATTATTTCTTTTCTGCTTGATAACTAGGTATAACACTAGCATGCTTCCTTCAAAAAGGAAGAAATTGCGTTGCAATTGGAAAAGATCCATTACAATGCAATTTCATTCAGCAAAGAATTAATGCTCTTCAATTTCTTCCAGATGCAATGCAAGAAATTGGGTTGAAGAAAAGGGACTTTAGTGAATCACGTGTGGAAAAAAAGGCAAAGGAACCTCAACCACCATTACATGGGATGTTTGGAAAGACATACATTGGGAGATTGGTAGACATGAAAGATCCATTAGAAGATGAAAATGAGCAAAAGGAAGCAGAAAATATTGAGGAAGAAAACAATGATGAAACTCTAGAGGACGAAGAGTTTGGATTACGTGAAATTGTTGATTAAATTTAAGTTATGCTTGGAAATCAAGCTCATTTTTTGTAACTATTAAGTAGTTATACTTGCAATGTTTTGACTTTGACATTTTATGAGAAGAATATATACTTAATTAAGGTTGTTACGCGTTCAATATTTGTAATATGTGATTTTCGCATTAATTTTTAGGTTAACCATTATTTAGAAAAGAGAGGATTATTATTTTTTTTTGACATGAAATTCATAAAAAAAAACTATTATTTAACTATTTTTAGATAAAATTTTCGTATAAAAATTGTGATTTTCGCATGTCAATTGTAGTAAAAAATTATCAAAACGTGTAGTTTTTTAATTATATTTATGTTAAAAATGACTATTTTTATGTCAATTGTTAGAAAATATTGCTTTTTAGAAACAATTATTTCTTGTGGATTGAAAAATTAATTAACAATGTATAAATATGTAGAATATCAAAAATTCAAAATATCAACCTTCTTCTTTAAATATGCCAAACAATAAAAACCTCACTCCAAAAAAAAAAAAATTAAAATAAAAACAAGAAAATATTGAGAAAAAGATCACTTCAAAAATTATTAAGTTTACAAAATAATTATTTACATTTCATACATTAGAAAATTAAAAAAGTTAAAAAAAAAAAAAAAAAAAACTTTTTAAAAAACGGTCTGGTGCAGAATTACCACGTCTTTAAATCAACATAAAAAACACTACCATTATAAAATGCAATGTACATAAAAAAAATTATAGTGCCAAAAACTAAGCTTTAAAAAACACATGTGTGTTCTGCATAACCCCTTTTCGAAATTGGGTCACTTTTTTGCTATCTCTACAAAACAAGTAACAATATGGGTTCCCATTTCAAAGTTTACATTATTTTCCATTTCTATTTTCTTTTCTCCTTGCTCTTGCTTACAGTGGGTTGGGATGGTCCCCCAACTTTTGGATTGCCATTCTTTCCTCTAGCCTCTAGATGATTAGCTTGTACAGATACCTCATCTATACTAGTGGGATTAAACATGAGGATGGCATGCCTCCTGTAGCTATGTAGACCACCAATGTACTTCAAAAGAGTCTTTGGTGAGTCTGGTGAGATACCTAATGTCAATGCTCTCTTTCCAAACTCTTGAGTATACCCTTATACACTTTGCCCCTTCAACTACCGAAGAGTTTGCCAACTCAGCATGACTTATTGCATGTAGGCCAGTGGATAGAACTGCTTTTTGATTGCAGAAACAAAGTCACTCCAGATAGAGATGGTCTTACCATGTCTTTTCATGTTAGCTTGGGTTCTACCTTCCCACCAAACCAAGGTAGTGCCTCCTAGGTGTAGATTTTCCAACTAAATCTTACTCTTGTCTGAGTTTATGTTCTGTACCCTGCAATACACATCAATTTGTCTAATCCAATTGTCCAATTTTTTAGCATTTAGCTCTCCATCATATATAGGCTAATCAAATTTAACATCTAACTTAATTGAAGATGCTTTTTTATTATTTATAGGGCTATTAGGAGGTGTGAGAAAGTTTTCCTCTTTCCCCTTTCCTTTGGAGTTGTCATGGAAGTGAGACTCATCTTCTTCTTTCTCTTGCTTAGAGCCTGATGCATCTTCCACCTTTTGCTTTCTAAAGTCTTTGTACATTTCTTCAACCATGGACTTTATAGCTAGGAAATTCTCTATGAATTGAGGGTCTGGCCCCATAGAACTTTCCTCTGACATGGTCTTTCGAGGATAGACTCTCCCAATTTTAGGATTAGTTTCCACCAACTCTCCTTCTCCTAATTTGAGCTTTGATCTTGTGAGCATTCAAAACTATACCAACACAAGCTTGTCTAACCTTACAGCCTTGAGCTCTGATACAACTTGATCTAATATTCACCCTATAAGTGACATCAGTTAAAGATTTGTTAAACTAAGGTATTACAGACTCATGTGCTGGTGTGTGTTATGTGTTATTGAAACAACGGATCGATCAAATTTCCAATACATAGACAATAAAATGGAAAGATAGCAAAGAAATACATTAAGCAACAGAAAGACACAAACAATTTTAATAAGGAGTTCACCCTCTTCTCCAGGGCTAAGTCTTCGGTCCAACTTTCAGTGGGTGCCTTTTTTTATTGTGTCTTCAAGCAGAGAAATTACAATATAGGGACTTAATATGAGTTCTCCTGAAGTAGATTTTTCTTGGTAGGGTGGTTCTTGTATTCCCCAAGCCACTTGGAGTACACAGACTCTTCTTCTTCCTACCAGCTCTGTGACCTTCTAGTGGAAGGAGCCAAATGTGATGCTTAGTCCAGATAGATTCCTCTATGGGATGGCTTGAATCCTCAAGCTCTCTGGTGCTCGACACTACCTATGGTCAGCTCAGCCCTCTGTCTCTTCTGCTTAGCTTTACTGTTCTCTGTGTTCAGTCCTCCTCTCAGGGTTCACTATTCACTTTCTCTCTTGGTCGCTTGGACTCTTCTCAACTCTGACTCCAATTCTAACTGATTCGAAGTCTTTGTTCATGGCTTTAGCCATTTGATCCCTATGCTTGTTCGTTTCCTCTTTCACCCATGTCGATTCATCTTCTACAGCTGCACTTGGAGTTCCTTGTGTTTGGCATCATCATGAACACTCAGGGAGTGGCCACTTATCCTCCTGTAAATGGCGCCAAGATGCTTCGTCGGTTCCTTTCTTCAGTTACGCCATGGATACGTTCTTCCTCCACCATGGTGGTCAAACGGATCCCAAATCCCTTTAGAACGCGTCTTAATTCCCTGTCAATTCTGCTTCTTTCCATCGGTTGCGATCTTAGCCGTCTGATCTGGGCCCTCCAGGTTCGATGCCATATGCACGTTTCGCGCGGTTGACTTACTTGACTGATAGCGCACGATCAATGGTGGTTTTCTCTCACATCTACTTGCCACGCGTCGGTTGGTGTATGGAATTGCTCTGCTCCTGTCCAAAACCTCTTACCATTCAAGGGCGCCCTGATCAATAAACTGGTTTTCTAGTGTGTGGGTCCTGCCTTCATAAGTTAGCTTTTCATGCTTTTTCTGCCTGCGGTTTTCCTAGCTCCCGATGTGACCGAGTGCTCGGGCTTCCCCTTCAGGGCCCTGTTCGCCTAGCGATGCGTGATCACACTTCAAAAACCTCATCCTTTTCCCATTCCGGGGCTCCCAGGGGCTACTTTGGCCTCTTGCGCGGTCTTTTTGGGCCTCGGTCAGCGTGCTTTGACCGAGGTTCTCGTCGTTCCACATCAGCTGCCATGGCCACTGGTTCAAGGTGTTTTTGATACTGTTTTGGATTTCTTTAGATATTTGTTTGACCTGATTTAGTGATCGTTCTCGACAGTCTTTCTATGGATCCAATTCGGATCAACGTGTCTAGTGGAGGAGAGAGAAAACTGTGCATATTGGATGGGTAACCATCGAGCTACTTAACCGCTTGATATGCACAACAATTGTAGCATTTGGGTGCCCTAGATCAATGATGGAGATGCATTCCGCTGGATGAACGGATTCAATGGGGTAAATAGGCAGAGTTGTATTAGATTTGAAGTCTGACGTGGACGATGCGTTGGCAGAGGATCATGTTCGCGGGCATTCTTGGAGTTAACAGTAAAAATGGTCATTTCAAAGATGCCCAAGACAGATAACACTCACTTCATTATGAACCAGGTGGCCAACTCCCTGTGAGGTGTTACACAATGTTGATTACGCAAAATAGAGGGATTGAAATGGATAAAGGTAGGGGAACCGAAAAGCCAGGAAGCTGAAACGAACAGTGTTATGAAACCAGCTCAAGAAAAGATAGAAAAGATAGATCAACGCCTTAGAATTCAGCCTCTTCGAGGGGGCAACCTCCTTTACATTAAGTAAATGAACAATTCTTGGATGATTCAAATGGCAAAACCTCCTTTCTATATATAGGAGTCTAAGGAGTCACAATATAATCCAGCCAACCTAACAATAATAATATAAAGCCACAAAAATAACAATAGAGGGATTCTATGGGGCACAGTAATAACAATATGGGGGCAATAGGGGCACAACAATATTAATAAGGGGTATAACTACAATAGTAATGGGGTAGTCACTAGTATTATAGGGACCCAACATGCCCCTCTCCTTCAAAAAAGTGTTGTCTTCGACGCTTGAGTAGTTCTGGATACTTCTGCATAAAATTCTGATCCTCCCATGTGGAATCTTCAGCGGATAAGTTCTTCCACTTGATAAGATACTCTGAAATTGAACAATTTCATAGCTGTCGAGTTCTTGTTTCTGTGACTACTTCCAGTTCCAATATAATTTTTCCTTCCTCGTCAAGTTCTGGAAATATTGTTTGAACTAGGAGCTTTCGGCCTATAACCTTCTTTAAACATGAAACATGGAAAACTGGGTGCAATCGAGAAGCTGCAGGAAGCTCCAATTTGTATGCCATAGTACCAATATTTTGCAACACCTTGTACGGACCATAATAGTTTGGTGATAATTTATTATCTTTCTTAGCTTGCTTGAGGGACATTTGCTTATATGGTTGTAGCCATAGGAATACCCAATCACCTACATCAAAACTTCTTTCACTACGATGTTGATCTGCCTGTTGTTTCATTCTATTCTGTGCCAACACGAGGTTATCCTTTAAGAGTTGGAGGACTTGTTGTTGATGTTCGAATGTTCCACTGCCTGAACCTTAGAATTTTCTCTTAAATATGATGTGATGGATGGTGGTTGATACCCATAAAGTGCGAAAAATGGGGTCATTTTTGTTGTTGTATGGAAGGAAGTGTTATACCACCATTCAGCCAGAGGCAACCATTTGACCCATTGTGTCTATTTATCATATACAAAGCAACGAAGATATCCTTCCAAACATTTGTTTATTGTCTCAGTTTGCCCATCAGATTGAGGATGATAAGATGAGCTATGAGCTAACTAAGTAACAAGACAAGAAAATAATTCTGTCCAAAAATTTCCAGTGAAAATGGGATCTTTGTCACTTACAATAATCTTTGGGTTTCCACGTAGATCTTGAATTGTTTCCACAAATGCAGTAGAAACTGTACCGGCTTTAAATGGATGTGATAATGCACAAAAGTGTGCATACTTGGTAAGTCTGTCAACTACCACCATGATGACACTCTTTCCCTCAGACTTGGGTAAACCTGTGATAAAATCCATTGAAACCTCCTCCCAATGTTGGCTTGGAATGGATAAAGGTTGTAATAGACCCAGTGTCTTAATTGTTTCAACTTTATTTTGTTGGCAAACCAAATATTCAGCCACAAACTTTTGAATATCTGATTTAAGGTCATCCCCAAAAAAATTCATTCTTAACCCTGTGGTAAGTTTTTAAAAATCCTGAGTGCCCTCCTAAGGGAGAAGTGTGCAATTCCATAAGAATCTTTTGTTTTAGCTAGGAATTCTTACAGAGGTATAAGCAATCTTTGTACCATAACGAATCATTTTGCCAGCTAAATGTACCAGACGTACTGGAATCTTGTTGTAACTTTCGAATAAGTGCCCAAACTTCTTCGTCATTCTTCCATTCCTCCCTTGCTTCGTTTATCTAATCTGGTTGGATAATAGAAATGGCGCACAACAATGCTTCCACATCCTCATCCTTTCTTGAGAGTGCACCTGCCACCACATTTTGCTTCCCTTTTTTGTAGATGATTTCAAAGTCATAACCAATCATCTTTGTGACCCACTTTTGTTGCTCTTCAGAGGATAATCTTTGTTGTAAAAAGTATTTAAGGCTATCATGATCCATTTTTACCTTGAAGTGTCTACCCATTAGGTAGGGTCGCCATTTCTTAAGTGCATGGAGTATTGCCAACATTTCCTTCTCATAGATAGCTTTTCTTAAAAGCTTTCCCTGATTGGACGACTTTCAAAAGCAATGGGTCTTTCATCTTGCATTAGAACAGCACCAATTCCATTTCCTGAAGCATCACATTCCACAATAAAGGTTTTTGTGAAGTCCAGTGTAGCTAAGACCGGTGCTAGGCACATTGCCTCTTTAAGATGTTCAAAGGCCTTTGTTGCTTCCGGAGTCCCTGAAAATGCATCTTTCTTCAATAATTTTGTTATAGGTGCTACTATTCTCCCATAATTTTTAACAAATTTGTGATAATACCTTGTCAACCTGAGAAATCCTCACAAATGCTTTATGGATGTGGGGATTTTCCATTCCTTAATAGCTTTAATTTTGCTAGGGTCTACCTTAACTCCTTCATGAGATACAATATGACCCAAATATTCCACCTCCTGGACTCCAAAGAAACATTTGGATCATTTTGCATATAATTGTTTCTCCTTTAATAGTTGTAGCACCTTGTCAACATGTTGAACATGATCCTTCCAAGAGTTGCTATAGATTAGTATATCATCAAAAATACTAACATAAATTTTCTAAGGAATGGTTTGAAAATTGAATTCATCAAACCATGAAATGTTGAAGGTGAATTGGTAAGGCCAAGAGGCATGACCAAAAATTCATAATGACCCTCATGAGTTCTAAATGTTGTTTTCGAAATGTCTTCAATCTTCATTCTTATTTGAGATATCCTGAACGAATATCCAACTTGGTGAAGTAAATTGATCCATGCAATTCATCCAGTAATTCATCAATGACAGGAATGGGGAACTTATCTTTAATAGTGAGCTTGTTGAGCTCCCTATAATCCGGACACATGCGCCATGATCCATCCTTCTTGTGCACCAATACTACTGGAGCAGAGAAAGAACTTTGACTCGGTTGAATTATACCAGCCTCTAGCATTTCTGCAACCATACGTTCAATTTCACTCTTTTGGACATAGGGATATCTGTATGGCCTGATGTTTGGAGGAACACTTCTTGGAATCAGATGAATAGCATGATCATGATCACGCATAGGTGGGAGACCTTTGGGAGTCTCAAATACCTTGGAATGATTGTCCAGGACTTTTTGGAGATCTGGAAAAATAGATGATTCCAATGTGGAAACATCTAGCAAGCATAATTGAGCAATTACACCTCTTTGCTCCTTTTTTAGAAGCTTTGTCATACTATTAGAGCTGATTATCTTTCCTGGTTTCCCTGCAATACCCCTTAATTCAACTTCCTTTCCTTCTGTAGAAAATTTGATGAAATGTTCTTGAAAATTAAAAGCTATTGTACCCAGGGATTGTAGCCATTTGACTCCTAGTACAACATCAGCACCTCCCATTGGAATAGAAAGCATTGGGCTAGTCAATACATATTCTCCCATGGATAGCTTGATATTATGGCACTTTCCAGAGCAATTTATTGTTCCTCCATTTGCAATCATCACTTGACACTCTGGTGCTGGATATAGGAAGCAATTTAATTCTTTTGCTACCTTACAATGAATAAAATTGTGTGTGCTTCCTGAATCAATCAACACTATTACCTTTTTCTTCTTGATTTGTCCTTCTATATTGATGGTTTGAGGAGTGGTAATTCCCGCCAATGCATTACAAGATATGGTCGGATTTATTTGTTCTTCATCTAGGCTTTGTTCCTGGAGTATATCCTCTTCTTTTGACCTTTCTTGCTCCTTTTCTTCTTCCTTTTCACAATCTATGTAGAATAATTTCTTCTCAGCACACTTATGACCTTTAGTGTATTTGCTATCACAACTGTAACAAAGCCCTTTTGCTCTTTTTTCTTCCAATTGTTATGATGTCAACCTTATAGGTTGTGGAAGAATAGGGGCAACAACACTTCCGTCTTTATAGTTGTGAGTGGTATGCTTCCTGGTTTCCATAATTTTGCTTTCCATTTTTCTTGCTAACCTGAATGCCTTCTCTAATGAATCAGGTTCCCAAAGGCAAACATCATGTTGGATATTATCCTTTAAATACCCTATGAACAAATCAATCCTATGCTCCTCTGGAATATCTTTTACCCTTATGTTCAATTTTTGGAACTCCTCAATGTGCTCCATTATTGAACCCTTTTGTTTGAGACTTATCAATTGGCTAAAAAAAGTATTGCATTTTGTATCCTCATAATGTGCTATCAATTCTTCCGTAAAAATTGCCCAAGTGATAAATGGTTTGAGAGCAAAGCCATTGATACCATACAAACTGATTTGGTTCTAAATATAAAGTTGCCATACGTACCTTTTGTGTGTTTTGCACATTATTGAGTTCGAAGAATTGCTCCATCTGTAATATCCATGTGGTAGGATCCTTGCCATCAAACTTCCTCATATCGATTTTTGGAATATGGTGAGTCTTCGATCCAACATTAGCATCTATGGAATCATGATTAACATTTCTTTTGTTCTCATCATGAGTTTCCTTTAGTACCCTTTCACCCTTAGGGACCATTTCTCGTAGCAACTTATTCATATTTATCGTCAATTCGTCCATGGCTGTCTTCAAATCATCCATCTTAGCTTCCATGTCAATAATCTTAGCTTCTACACCTTTCTTTAAATAGTCTATCTTAACTTCTACACCTTTCTTTAAACCATCCATCTTAGCTTCTACATCTTTCTTTAAACCACCCATCTTAGATTCTGTTCCTTTTTGTGCAAGGGACAGTTGTTGCACTTGGTCTTGTAATTTTGATATATCATGTTGCATTTCTTCCTCTTCTTCATGAGTCATGCTAGAGCTTTCAGGTTCCTTACTAGGTGTTTGCATTTTCTTTCCTCGGAGCATCAGTTACCGATAATAATGCTCTACTATGCCCTTCGAATTCCTTCAAAATAAATTTTCAAACCAAGCTTAAGCAAAAATTTAAGAAAATCTACACACCTTTTTTCACTTTGTAGGAGCTCGATATTGCCTCTGATTTATCTCTATACTTTCCAATCATCTAGTTCTGAATTTGTGAGCTGCAGTAGCCCTCTGTGTCCTCTTTCCAATGCCACAAGTCTGACCCAAATTGGATTCTCCAAGGAAGATTTATGTGAAATCTCCCACAATGACTTGCTTATATACTAGTTCAGTAGAGCGAACTTGTACCACATACCACGAGTCACTGTTTTGACCTTTGGATCTGAAACATGCATACAAGAAACTACAGTCCGTCCTCTTTCCGTACCTTCTTACGAAATTTCAATCCGATCCCCAGAGAGAAGGTTATGATGATTTTCCCCAAGTCACCTGTTTTGAATGTAAGTCAGGAGTCTGCAAAAATACCAACTTCCTCAGATCATATATCTGCAAATATTGCACGAAAAGCTCTGAAATTTGGAGCCAAGGTTCAAAGTGATTTCTTCTCAAATGGGTTTTGTTTGTTACTTCTGAAATGTCACAGAACAAAAGTTATAGTGAAAATGTCACGATGACCTGTTTGGAGCAGCGAAACCCTAGAATCCAAAGCTCTGATACCAAATGTTATGAAACCAGCTCAAGAAAAGATAGAAAAAATAGATCAACGCCTTAGAATTCAGCCTCTTCAAGGGGGAAACCTCCTTTACATTACATAAATGAACAATTCTTGGATGATTCAAATGGAAAAACCTCCTTTCTATATATAGGAGTCTAAGGAGTCACAATATAATCCAGCCGACCTAACAATAATAATATAAAGCCACAAAAATAACAATAGAGGGATTCTATGGGGCACAGTAATAATAATATGGGGGAAATAGGGGAAAAAAAATATTAATAAGGGGTATAACTACAATAGTAATGGGGTAATCACTAGTATTATAGGGACCCAACAAACAGTCAGAAAAGCAAATTGGCTTTAAAGCGATGAACTGACAGAGAAGGGGCAAGCAGTGAGAAAAGAGAGTTAGTTAGACGCAGAAAGTGAAGAGCAGAAAGAAGGAGCTGAGCTAACATGTAAAAGCATAAGGCAACATCAAGCTAGACAGAGCCAGAGAGAGTGAGAGAGAGTTTGAGTACTTCGGAGAAGGCTTGAAAGGTTCAAACAAACTCCTCTTTATATGCCTGTCATGCATGAGTCTCAGATTGGGCTCATACTACTGTGACCATTAGCGGTCGAGTTTCAGTAACGAGAGTCTATGTACTCCAGAGACTTGGGGGATCCAAGTACAGGCTTATTGATTTATATCTACTAGGTGAGACTCAAATTGAGCTCACTGTTGTAAAAACTCTGCTTGAAAACAAATAGAGAGGCCACCACTGAAGGTTGGACCAGGAGATGTAGTCCAGGAGTGTTGGGTGAACTCCTTATTAAACTTGTTGTGTTTACATGTTTGTCTGTTATGTTTTTCTCTAACTGCTTCAGTGCCTGTGTGTTTCGCATATCGATCTGTTGCATAAAATAACATAGGCACATCCATGCACATGAGTCTGTAATACCTTAATTGTTTGCCTTGGATCAATTCCAGATCATCATATAAGCATGTACATAACTTTCTCACGCATAATATTATGACATTATATCAAAATCACCCTCTCTAAGTGTCATCTAAGTTATCTCACCATGAAGGTACACTACATACCGGTGGATATGTATTCGATGTAATAAATACCGTTGCTGGGATTTTATGTTATTGTATTAATATGCGTGTCGGTCACTTCCTACCAGTTAACTCTGTCACAATGCTATACCCCTGTAGCTTCCGAGGAAGGTTTTGGAATTGCTTTATGTTGTGGTTCTCCATGTGCGCCCACCAATGCGACTACTCAGCCTCTTGATGTTGTTCTTCACCCGGTCGATCTCTGTATGCTTGTTATGGTTTTGTCCATGAGGGTCTTTGGTGTTTCTGTCCATGAGGTGGTTAAAGCTATATATTCTATTTTTTTAGCCACCTTAACTCGGTTTAATAGGTATTCTTCTCACAATGCATCGTCATGTCTTCAATTAGCTGGTTGACTATGTTTTTGGGCTGTATTTCGCTTAGGGCTTCAACATTCTTGCCTGGTGCTCTTCTCTCAATCAGTCTCTCTTGTTCAGTTGATACTCGACCCTCTCATCTCTGCATTTCTTCCGGTGGCTCAATGGTTGGCTCAGCCTCTAAGGTGCTTTGCGATGCATCCAAGGTAAGTTTTAGCTCTCTTTATACTTGTTTTATCCTCTTTTTCCATTCTGTTAATCTCTTGGCTCCTCAGTGAGCAGGGTGTTCATGCATACCCAATCTATGGTGCTTTGTTATCAACGTCAAGCTTGTTAGTTGGTCGTGTTTTCTCTATAAGTATTGTTTTAATGGATTCCACTTAATTCTAGTCATTATTCTATGTTTCATTCAAGTTTTCAACTCGTCATATGCTTTCTTGTTCGCTTGTGTGCAAGCTTCCAAGCTTGGAGTGTGGCTTTCCTATTCTTGCTTCGTCGGATTTGAACCCTCCTTGTTCTTCTCTCACTCTATTCTGTAGGGTCTTTCAATTGAAGATTTTATCTAGGGTTTATTGGATGTTTGGTTGATGTTTTCAATAGTGGGAAGCCCTATACCCTTCGGTTGCTAGTTCATAGTGCTGTGTTTTCTTAGGCATTTTGGCGATGTTGTGCCTTTATTCGGCTTCACGTTGTGCTGTATACTTTCGTTTGTGTTTTTGGTGAAGCCGTGCTTTTAACCAACTGTCACGATTCTCCTACTCTTAACTTATACTTGTATAAAGGGGACTCTGTCAGAGTCTGGAACCATTTCGATTTACAATGGAATAAAATCTTGACTTTGAATGTTTGTATTTAGCTTAATATTCTGGGCATGAGAATGTGTGCTCTTATGGTATGACGTCGGTATTCAGTTCAAAATATTTTGTTTGTTATATCTAGGAATGTGTAAATGAACTATTTAATCTTGAATTCAATATTTATGATTCTCTGTAAACGAAAATGTAATGGTTTGGAAAGTAAAAGGGTTACCTGTTCATTCACCTTAGGGTTTTTGTCTCTAGTTTTTATGTAGCAGTTTATCGTTCCAATGGCATCTAATGCTTTATTCCCTAGACAATATTTGACCTATCACTCTAGGGTGATTCTTTGTCTGTTGATTCTTAGCACCTACAATTTCCCTTCTGTCTTCTTATGCACATAGAAATTTACATCTCACTCATAAAAATTACACAAGAATTATTTTGACAAATAATCTGTTAATAACTATTATTTTTGGTAATAAATTCCTGTTGACACAATGCACAGTTCATAAAACTTAATAGACTCAACAACTTCTTTTAATTTCTTTCCCCTTTCTCTTGGCAGTCGCCCCTCTATGGGAATTGGGATTGGATTTTAAGACTTTCCCCTCTATGGGAATTTGGATTGGCTTTTAAGACTTTCCCTCTTTCATTACAATCAGGCAATTGTTTCCCCAGTTAGCCAAACATAACAATTTCTAATTAAATGAAACATTTAACTAATCTAACTTAACTAACCTTAATAGTCTTGTGTAAAGTTACATAACAATTAAAAACTCAAACAATTCCAAGAAAAGGTTTTTGTCTCTACCACCTCGGCAGGAAACAAAAATGTTTCTTCCAGCCATTTTCTATTAATGAGATGCTCCTGCATCAAGCTCCAGAGGTAAATTAAATTCATGGCTCCTATCCATGAGCTCATCAATGGAGTACCTGGTGCATTGAATCTCACCAACGTCTAACCAGGAACTGTCCTCAATAGGATGGTCCCTCCATTTAATCAAATACATAAATACTCCTTCTTCCAAGTCTATTTCACCATGCGTGTGTCTAAAACCTGCTCAATCTCCAAAGGCTTTGCTGGAGGCATTTGTTTGATCCAAGGTGCTTCCTCTTCCTGGGTGTCCCATGTTCGTCTCTCCGAACTGTCTACTTCCTGAACAACAATGTAAGGATACAGATCTGCAACATTAAAAATGGGCGAGATTCCTATACCTGGGGGTAACTGCAATTCATAAGCATTTGCAAAAAACTTCCAGAGGATTCTGCAAGGCCCAATCTTCTTCATCTTCAACTTATTGTATTCACCTCTGGGGAACCTTTCCTTGTGCAAATGTGCAAGTACCAGGTCTCCAACTTCAAATTATACCTCTCGTCTTTTCAGATCTTCTTTCTATTTATATTTCTAACTGTTGTCCTGTAACTTCAGTTTCACCTACTCATGTAGGTCGTTGAATTTTGTCACGAAATCTTCACCATCAACACTCCTGCATTCTAACTGTCCCAAATCCTGTAATTTGAATACTCCTCATGGATGCATTCCATACAGAATCTGGAAAGGAATCTTGCCCGAACTTCTGTTGGGCTAGTCATTGTAGGCAAATTTCGCTTGTGCAAGCACGTGATACCATTGCCTATAATTCTCACCAACTAGACTCCTTAGTAGCTTTCCTAGACTATGTTTTACCACCTCAGTTTTCCCATCAGTGTGTGGATGATAAGCTGAGCTGAAGTTCAGCTTGGTGTCCAACTTCTTCCATAACGTTCACCAGAAATGGCCTGTGAACTTCACATCCCTGTCTGAAATAATGGACTTTGGCAAGCCATGTAATTTGACGATCTTGGTGAAGAACAAGTGTGCTACATGTGTGGCATCACTGGTCTTCCTGCATGGAATAAAATGTGCCATCTTGGTGAAATGATCCACCACCACCATGATAGAGTCGAATCCCCTCTGCATCTTCGGTAGTCCTAAGACAAAGTCTAAATTGACTGAGTCCCAAGGTCTATTCGGAATAGGTAAGGGTGTGTACAACCCTGTGTTCTGACTCTGTCCTTTCAGATAGTGACACACTTTACACCTATTCACAATCTCTGCACGTCCCTACACATCTTCAGCCAATAATAGAAGTGGCTCAACTAATCCAATGTTTTGTCGATGCCAAAATGCCCAGCTAATCCTCCACTGTGTTTCTCCTGGACCAAGTTCTCTCTCATAGAATAGTCTGGAATACACAATTGTCCTCCTTTGAACAACAACCCTTCCTGAATATTATAATCTAGCCATAAATTGTTATCCCTTAATAGTGGATTTTGGCAAGCTTCATAAGCTTCTTTAAAATCTGCATCAGCCTCATACAAATCCTTAAGGTGCTCGAATCCCAACACCCATATCGTACTCTCATGTAGGATCAAACTTCTCCTGCTTAACGCATCTGCCACTTTATTAGCTTGGCCTCTGATATGTTTCAAAACAAAAGTGAAACTCTACAACTACTCTACCCACTTTGCATGTTTGTGGTTCAGCTTACAATGTTGCATGATATACTGCAATGCAGAATTCTCTGAAAGCAAGACAAACTCGTTAACTAGAAAATAATGTTTCCAATGCTTCAATGCTTGGATGACGACATAAAACTCCTTGTCGTAAGATGTTTATCTCTATCATATTTCATTCAATTTCTGACTAAAATAAGCCACACGCTTATCTTCCTCGCTGAGTACCACTGCAATTGTTGTCCCACTGGCATCACAACAAACCTGAAATAATTTATTGAAATCTAGTAATCTGAGAATGGGTTTTTCAGTGATTTTTTTCTTCAACAATTGAAAACTTCTCTCAGGCAATTATGTCCATTGGAAAGGCTGGTTAGACTTCTTGATTGTGTCCAACATTGGTGCACAAATCTCACTGAAATGTTTAATAAACTTTCTATAAAAACTTGCCAACCCATGGAAACTTCTTACATCAAATAAACTCTTGGGAGATGGCCAGCTAACTATGGCTGCAACCTTCTCCAAATCCATATTTAATTCATTCTCAGATATTACAAAACCCAAATAAATTAGTTCCTTCTTGAAAAAAGAACATTTCTTCAAATTTATCAGCAACATGTTTTTCTGTAATTTTTCCAATACACACCTAACATGTCGAAAATGCTTTTCCTCCATCCTACTAAATATGAGAATATCATCCAAATACATAATCACAAACTTACCAATGAATTCTTTCAGCATCTCATTCATCAATCGCATGAACATGCTGGGGGCATTGCTCAACTCGAATGGCATAACTAGCCACTCATACAGGCCTTCATTGGTCTTGAAAGTTGTCTTCCACTCGTCACCTTCTCGAATTCGAAT
The DNA here is from genome assembly GCA_031772625.1 of Pinus tabuliformis. Taxonomy (NCBI): domain Eukaryota; kingdom Viridiplantae; phylum Streptophyta; class Pinopsida; order Pinales; family Pinaceae; genus Pinus; species Pinus tabuliformis. The sequence continues at coordinate 26,132,807 of CM062815.1, forward strand.
CTGATGGTAGCCACTCTTCAAATCAATATTTGAAAAGTACATTGCCCCACTCAGACAATCCATCATATCATCCATCCGAGGTAAAGGAAACCTGTACCTAATGGTAATCTTATTGATCGCTCAGGAATCAGTGCACATCCACCATTCTCCTCCTTTCTTGGGAGCTAGAATAATCAGAACAACACAAGGACTCAGACTCTCCTGAATCAGTCCTTTATCCAGTAATTCTTGCACCTATTTTCTGATCTCCTCGTTCTATTTTGGGCTCATCTAGTAAGCAGCCTTGTTTGGAAAACTGGCTCCTGGGATGAAGTCAATATGGTGACTAATACTCTGTTTTGGTGGTAACTGATCTAGCAGATCATCTACCACAATATCATTAAATTCCTGCAACATATCCTGTATCTCCACAGGAAAATCAGTAAGTTTGGTGTGTACTAACACTACCCTTGGTCTTCTCACAACTGCATAACCCAATTCACTCTCCTCAATCTGTCGCAAAAACGCCTTTCCTCCAAGGAGCAATGCTTTCGTTCCACTTGTTTCTGATGTCTCCTCTTCCTTCATGGGTACCAAGGTATGCTTTATCCCATCTTTGACAAATATGTAACAATTTTTCTCTCTGTCATGGATGACCTTTCTATTGTACTGCCATGGTCTACCCAGCAGAATATGGCACATGTCCATCAGCATTATGTCGCAAGTCACCTTATCTTTGTACTTGCCTATTTGAAAATATACCACACATTGTTCATCAACTAACAATTGGTGTCCCTTCTGCAACCACGACACCTTGTATGGAGTTGGGCGTTTTTCTCTCTTCAAACCCAGTTTCTCCACCATCTCCGTAGCTACCAAATTATTAGTTCTCCTGTTGTGAATAATTAATTTACAACATTTTCCTTGTGACTTACATACAGTCCGGAACAATGCTTTTCTCTGCATCACAATTGCAACTTCTTTCACCGGTTTCAACAAAACCTTGTTCAATACCAAGGCTTCCCTTATTTCTGGTACATTCTCCACCTCTAGATGTGGTTCTAGTGCTGCTTTAGGCTAAGCAACATACACTCCTCTCTGTCCAGTAGGTTCATTTTCAGGACATTCAAATGACCCGTGTCCCCACTTGTGACACTTGTAACACTGAAAGGCATTCCCTCTGCCTCTATCATTACCTCTTCCTCTTTGGTATGGCCTTCCTCCCCTAGTGTTACCTTCCCTCTCAGTTTGTCCTGAAGTTTTGGAACTGCTACCCTCTTCACGGCTACTGGTAGTCTTACCTCTGCCATAATATTGTCCCCTTCCTCTACCGGAACCACATCCTCTTCTCGCATTCTTCTTCCTAGTAAGCTTCTCCTCTGCCTTCAAGGCACATTGGTATGCCTCCTCCATAGTTTTAGGAGAAAGAATGTTGATCTCGTCTAGGATCTCCATTCGTAGACCATTCACAAACCTTGTTGTCTTTTCAGGGGTATCTTCCACATATCCTGCTCTCAAATTTACTTTATAAAATGCTTCAGTGTACTCCTTTACAGTCATCCCTCTCTGTCTCAGGTTTTGTACCTGTCTGTAAAGGTCAATTTGATAATCTTTAAGCAGAAACTTACTCTTCATCTTCGCTACCATTCTGTCCCAACTTCTAATCAATGGTTTATTTAGTCTTCTTTGTTCTGCCTGTACACCATCCCACCACAACGTTGTGTGTCCTTTCAACTTTGTAACAACAAATCTGATCTTCTTGTCTTCACTAATTTCTTCGTATTCAAAATACTTATCTAGTTCACTAATCCAGTCCAATAGTGCCTCTGTGGACAAGCTGCCATCATAACTAGACAATTCTAGTTTTGGCTTACTACTGGCCAACAAAACTGATCTTAACAATCTAAGTTCTGGTGCCTCCTCATTTTTCCCTTCTATTGCTGCTACATTTTCTTCCTCTTCACTATCATCCCCACCATCAGGATCCCTGCGTCTTCCTACTTCTAATGCTGCCAATCGTGCATTCAAAACTCTAATCTCTTCTCTTAATCCATCATCTACTGCTCTTCTGTTACCTCTGCCTCGGCCTCTCCTACCTACCTCCATCTCTGTTAAGAAGAGAAACCTGCTCTGATACCAAAAATTGGTGGAGATGTATCCGATGTAATAAATATGGTTGTTGGGATTTTATGTTATTGTATTAATATGCATGTCGGTCACTTCTTACCGGTTAACCCGGTCACGGTGCTATACCCCCATAGCTTTTGAGGAAAGTTCTGGAATTGCTTTATGTTGTGGCTCTACCTGTGCACCTGCCGCTGTGACTACTCAGCCTGTTGATGTTGTTCTTCACTCTGCCGGTCTGTGCATGCTTGTTATGGTTCTGTTCGTGTGAGGGTCTTTGGTGTTTCTGTCCGTCAGCTGGTTAGCACTGTATTCTGGTTTGTTTTAGCGACCTCAGCTCGATTTAACAGGTATTCTGCTCACAATGTGTCATCCTGTCTTCAATGAGTTGGTTGACTATGTTTTTGGGCTATATTTCCCTTAGGGCTTCAACGTTCTTGCCTGGTGCTCTGCTCTCAGTCAGTCTCTCTGGTTTAGTTGATACTCGGCCCTCTCGTCTCTGTGGTTCTTTCGGTGGCTCGGTGGTTGGCTCAGCCTCTAAGGCATTCTCCAATGAATCTAAGGTCAGTTTTAGCTCTGGTTATACTTGTTTTTAGCCTATTTTTCCATTTTGTTAATCTCTTGGCTCCTCTGTGAGCAGGGTGTTCATGCATACCCAATCTATGGTGCTCTGTTCTCAATGTCAAGCTCGTCAGTCGGTCATATTTGCTCTACAGGTAATGTTTTAATGGCTTCCACTTAATGCTGGTCATTATTTTGTGTTTCCTTTAGGTTTTCAACTCATCATACTAACGATTTACTGGTCATTCGCTTGCATGTTCGCTTGTGTGCAGGCTTCCAAGCCTGGAGCATGGCTCTGCTGTTCTTGCTTGGTTGGATTTGAACCCTCCTGGTTCTTCTCTCACTCTGCTCTATAGAGTCTTTCCATCTAGGGTTTTAGCTAGGGTTTAGTAGATGTTTGGTTGATGTCTTCAATAGTGGGAAGCCCTATACCTTTTGGTTGCTAGTTTATAGTGTTGTCAGACTTGGATTGAATACTGTGTGTTTTCTTAGGCATTGTGGTGAAGGTGTTCCTTTATCCGACTGTCATGTTGTGTTGTATACTTTTGTTTGTGTTTTTGGTGAAGTTGTGCCTTTAACCGACTGTCACGATTCTTCTACTCTTAACTTATACTTGTATAAAGAGGACTCTGTTAGACTCTAGCACCCCTTCAATTTACACTGGAATAAAATATTCACTCTGAATGTTTGTATTTAGCTTAATATTATGGGCATGAGAATATGTTCTCTTATGGTACGACTTCAGTATTCAGTTCATAATATTCTGTTTGTTATATCCAGGAATGTGTAAATGAACTATTTAATCTTGAATTCAATATTTATGCTTCTCTATAAACGAAAATGTAATGGTTTGGAAAGTAAAAGGGTTACCTATTCATTCGCCTTAGGGTTTTCATCTCTGGTTTTTATGTAGCAGTTTATCCTTCCAATGGCATCTAATGCTTTCTTCTCTAGACAATATTCGCCCTGTCACTCTAGGGTGATTCTCTGTCTGTTGATTCTTAGCACCTGCAATTTCCCTTCTGTCTTCTTACACACACAGAAATTTACATCTCACTGATAAACATTACACAAGAATTCTTTTGACAAATAATCTGTTAATAACTGTTATTTCTGGAAATAAATTCTTGTTGACACAATGCACAGTTCATAAAACTCAATATACTCAACAACTTCTATTAATTTCTTTCCCCTTTCTCTTGGCAGTGGCCCCTCTATGGGAATTGGGATTGGATTTTAAGCCTTTCCCTCTTTCATTACAGTTGGGCAACTGTTTCCCCAGTTAGCCAAACACAAAATAGTTTCTAATTAAAAGAAACATTTAACTAATCTAACTTAACTAACCTTAACAGTCTTGTGTAAGGTTACATAACAATTAAAAGCTCAAACATTTCCAAGAAAAGGTTTTTGTCTCCACCACCTCCGCAAGAAACAAAAATGTTTCTTTTAGCCATTTCTTGTTAATGAGATGCTCATGCATCACATACTCCCCGCTCTTCGGCTAAACTTGGCCCTACGTTTTTCCTACAGTTATAAGATACTTAGTTATTTTCGATTCTCCTATCACTAAGGTGTTAAGCTTATGTATATGTATTTGATATATTTTTCTTCATGCCAAACCATAGTTTAATGTTTTCTAAATTGGAAGCAACTCCATGAAAGTCAAAACATACAATTCTTAATCAAGTAGAAAATATATCCATGCCACAATAGGCATGTTTATATATAAAATGCCAAATATTTCTATATCAAAACGAGCCATACAATTTATAGTACCATATTAAAATATTGTTTTATGTAATTTATATGACATCTAATTATAATAATTTGATATTCTACATGTTCTTCTTTTTCATAGTCAACATGAATCCTACATCTGTCATCTTCTTAGTTCTATAGTACATTGAACTTGCCAAGCTATAAATAGCTCTCGCATTGGTTGTAAAAAAAACAATAATGGTCCATCCCATCTCGCAATCAAATTTTGTTATGAAACCAGCTCACAAAAAGATAGAAAAGACAGTTGAACACCTTGGAATTCAGCCTCTTCGAGGGCGCAACCTCCTTTACATTACACAAATGAACAATTCTTGGATGATACAAATGACAAAATCTCCTTTCTATATATAGGAGTCTAAGGGGTCATAATATAACCAAGCCGACCTAACAGTAATAATATAAAGGCACAAAAATAATAATAGAAGGATTCTATGGGGCACAGTAATAACAATATGGGGAAAATTGGGGAACAACAATATTAATAAGGGATACAACTACAATAGTAATGGGGGCATCACTAATATTATTGGGACCTAACATGCCCCTCTCCTTCAAAAAAATGTTGTCCTCAACGCTTGAGTAGTTCTGGATGCTTCTATATAAAATTCTCATCCTCCCATGTGGAATCTTCAACATATAAGTTCTTCCACTTGATGAGATACTCCAAAATGGATCAATTTCATAGCTGTCGAGTTCTTGTTTTTATGACTACTTCCAGTTCCAATATAATTTTTTCTTCCTCGTCAAGTTTTGGAAATATTGTTTGAACTGGGAGCTTGTTGCCTATAACCTTCTTTAAAAATGAAACATGTAAAACTAGGTGCACTCGAGAAGCTGTAGGAAGCTTCAAGTTGTATGCCATAGTACCAATCTTTTGCAACACCTTGTACGGACCATAATACTTTGGTGATAATTTATTATCCTTCTTAGCTAGATTGAGGGACATTTGTTTATATGGTTGTAGTCGTAGGAATACCCAGTCACCTACATCAAAACTTCTTTCACTGCGATGTTGATCTGCTTGTTGTTTCATTCTATTCTGCGCCAACGCTGAGTTATCCTTTAAGAGTTGGAGAACTTGTTGTTGATGCTTGATATGATGTTCCACTGCTTGAAACTTACAATTTTCTCTTAAATATGATGTGATGGATGGTGGTTGATATCCATAAAGTGCCATAAATGGGGTAATTTATTGCAGTATGGAAGGAAGTGTTATACCACCATTCAGCCAAAGGCAACCATTTGACCCATTGTGTATGTTTATCAGATACAAAGCAACGAATATATCCTTCCAAACATTTGTTTACTATCTCAATTTTCCCATCAGATTGAGGATGATAAGATGAGCTATGAGCTAACTGAGTACCAAGATAAGAAAATAATTCTGTCCAAAAATTTCTAGTAAAAATGGGATCTCTGTCACTTACAAAAATATTTGGGTTTCCATGTAGCTTTTGAATTGTTTCCATAAATCCAGTAGAAATTGTACTGGCTTTAAATGGATGTGATAATGCACAAAAGTGTGCATACTTGGTAAGTCTGCCAACTACCACCATGATGATAGTGTTTCCCTCAGACTTGGGTAAACCTATGATAAAATCCATTTAAATCTCCTCCCAATGTTGGCTTGGAATGGATAAACGTTGTAATAGACCTGGTGTCTTAATTGTTTCAGCTTTATCTTATTGGAAAACCAAACATTCTGCCACAAACTTTGGAATATCTAATTTAAGGCCATCCCGAAAAATTCCTTCTTAACCATGTGGTAAGTTTTTAAAAATCTTGAGTGCCCTCCTAAGGGAGAAGCGTGCAATTCCAGAAGAATATTTTGTTTGAGTTTGGAATTCTTACAGAGGTATAAGCGATCTTTGTACCATAACGAATCATTTTTCCAACTAAATGTATCAGATGTACTAGAATCTTGTTGTAACTTTCGAATAACTGCCCACACTTCTTCATCATTCTTCCATTCCTCTCTTGCTTCGTTTATCCAATCTGGTTGGATAATAGAAATGGCGCATAACAATGCTTCCACATCCTCATCCTTTCTTGAGAGTGCATCTGCCAAAACATTTTGCTTCCCTTTTTTGTATATGATTTCAAAGTCATAACTCAACATCTTTGTGACCCATTTTTGTTGTCCTTCAAAGGATAATCTTTGTTCTAAAAAGTATTTAAGGCTATCATGATCCATTTTTACATTGAAGTGTCTTCCCATTAGGTAGGGTCGCCATTTCGTAAGTGCATGTAGTATTGCCAACATTTCCTTCTCATAAATAGCTTTGTGTAAATACTTTCCCTTGATTGGACGACTTTTGAAAGCAATGGGTCTTTCATATTGCATTAAAACAACACCAATTCCATTTCCTGAAGCATCACATTCCACAATAAAGGTTTTTGTGAAGTCTGGTGTAGCTAAGTCTGGTGCTTGGAACATTGCCTTTTTAAGATGTTCGAAGGCCTTTATTGCTTCTGGAGTCCATGAAAGTGCATCTTTCTTCAATTATGTTCTTAGAGGTGCTGCTATTTTCCCATAATTCTTAACAAACTTGCGATAATAACCTGTCAACCTGAGAAATCCTCGCAAATTATTTATGGATGTGGTGATTTTCCATTCCTTAATGGCTTTAATTTTTCTAGGGTCTACCTTAACTCCTTCATGAGATACAATATGACCCAAATATTCCACCTCTTGTACTCCAAAGAAACATTTGGATCCTTTTACATATAATTGTTTCTCCTTGTTGAGCTAATTTGTGTACCTAAATTAACACAATTATTTCTTATCAATCTAGGTTGTTTATGCTTTGAGGCAAGTTCACTATATGTGAAGATCAGATGTAATCAAACCTTGAAAGATAATTTATTCAAAAGCTTAAAGTAATACATCCTATAACTCTAATTCAATTAGTTTAAAAATAGGAAAAACATTGAAATGGTTCTTGACTCAAGAAGTCCACTTTTGCCTCAATTACCACTTAATGAATCAGAGATTAAAACCAAGAACTTAAGATGGATAAATTATTAATGAAAGAAGCTCTTAACTTAAGAGACACATAAGGTATTCCATCATAATTCATTCATCTCAATATCAAAATCTCAATAAGAAACTACTTGCATGCAAACAAAGGAAACTAGTTTTAATTCATCATTTTAGTAGAAGGGATGCTCAACTTGAACACTTGTTTTTCCAAATTGATAAAGTGATGAATAAGCTAAGAACTAATGAAATCAATCACTATGCATGAACCATAAAGCAATCTGAAATAAAGCTTTGAAAAACCAGTTCTACAATAACCAGATTACAAGAAAATAAAACTAGTTAACAAGGAAGTGTACTTAGCTTGGAATGGGGGCCCTCCACCCTTGCCTTCCACACTTGAGAGGTGATATCAGAAGCTTAAATTTAGTCATACATCCATAGCATTGAACAGCAAAATAATAATAACACAAGTCTTCAAATTAACTCTTCAATCCAAAGGTGTCACAGCATAAAAGTATAATAAGTCAATACATAAGCCATCAAAGTTTTGGCTTTTAAATAAGAAGTCTCATGAAACAAACTGATCTATATTCACTCAAACAAACCCATCTACTCTCATCCACCTATCTAAGTCGAATTCATTACTCCCATCCCAAGAAATATGACCAATCCTATAGAATCTCAAAACTGCCCTATTTCTATGGAATTTCTGAATGACTAGTCAGATTCGAACTAAGCATATCTGGCTTAGTCCTAGTTCCCAAGCTGTCCATCCATGCATTCAATTCATGCCCAAGTGTCCTGGAACCATATCAACCATAGAGCTATTACGAGAATTTCTGAATCTGCCAATTTTGCACTAAAAACCAAACTTTCATAAAAACTTTAGAAATTGAGAAATTAAAATTAAATACCTGAATGGATATCAAATATACATCAAAATGGGATGAATGAAGGGAAAATGGATGGAAAATAGATGGATTAGTAAGTTTCTTAGAGCAAAAATAAGACCAAAACTAAGGCCCAACATCTCTCCCTTGCTTATCATCAAGCACGTCCCCATGCTTGCTTACTCCTCTTTGACCTTCTCCTCTCTGTAGTAGATGTTGTACCTGTAGATGCTTCCTGTTGTGCTACCCTGACCAAACAATCCAAACCTGTGTCATGTCTTTCCCTGAACAAAGCTGCTTTGACCTTCTGTTTTTCATACTTTGCCTGCCACATATTCTTTTCCTTTAGCCATTTAAATGCTTGCTTAGAAAGTAGATCATTTTTCCATTTCAGTCTCCCCAATTCTTCATTTAACTTTTCATTTTCCTTAACCAATTTAGCATTATCTTTCTTATTTTCCTTGTTTTCCTCTTTTAATTGTTTTTCCAAGATTTTGCTAATTTCCAATTGGTCAGTTAAGTCCCTGATTCTTCCCAAATTGATTTCTTTTTCAAAATCTTGTGTTGTTTTCATTAGTGATGCTGCTGCTGCATCATCATATGAAGAATCCCTCTCAAATACTTCTTGTGCAATGTCATTTTCTTCTTGTTGTCTTGGGGAATATGTTTCTACTTCCTTGTCTAAGTCAATGGGACTTTTATTCCTAAATCTTCTAGGAATAGACATAACAGATGTTTCATTTTCCTGCATGGCCATGTTATTCTGCTGTTTAGCTCTTGTTCTGGGATACAAGGGTGAATTCATCAATCCTCTGTTTTCCTGCTCTGTTTTATCTTGTACTTCATTAATCTGTTCAATGAACTGATTTCTAGACATGAACGCTCTCCATACTATGCCTTGTGACCTCACCTAATACTCAACTAGGATTTTGATCAGTCCTTGGTGGTAAATCTGTCCTGCTTTAGGCCTGTGTTCATGTTTTACTGTTTCAATCATTCTCAAGAGGCTCCTATATAGGAAATAAGGCAAGTTAATCCTATCCTCTCCCTTAAAATGCTGTAGAAGCCTGACATGATACAAGTGGGCAACACTATATCCTCTATCACAAGTCAAAAACTTCTGGATGACCAAAACCAACTCACCCCATGGTTCATTGAACCATTTCCTGGGTATCCCTTTTGTTCTATCAAAAGTCCCTTTCCAGTTCTTCTCAAGAAAGAAAGTCCAAGCTTTCTCCTTGAAGTGCAGGCCTTTGTAACACTTCTCACCTATCATGGGTAGATCTAAAGCTTGGGAAAGATATTCCTGGGTTACAGGAATAATAACATCTCCTACCCATGTTTGGTCCTGACTGAAGTTATTTATAAAGTCCTTGGCTATCTGTTCAGAGTGGCCATCAAATTTTTGTAAAAAAGCTTATCATCCCTGCTTGGTAAAGTTTTTCTATAGTTTCCTTCCCCCAGCTTTCTATCTGAAATTTTGGCTCTACTCTAACTGACATTGTTTCTGAAAACTAATGAATGAATGCCTCTGCTGTTACTAATTTCATCTTGACAATAAAAATATAACTATTGTTCGTTTTCAAAATGAAATTTTGAAAGTAAAGAATCTTACCTTCCTCCTCTCAACAATTTAACTCTGATTTCTTTAACCTCTGTTTACTCTTTCTCTGTAGCAACACTGTTTTAATTCCCTGTTCAAGCAAGCAAACACCTGTATATCCCTGTCAATATGCTAATCTCTATTCTTGTAAACAAAATACATATGAAAACAATGTTCCATGTATGCTCATCGCCTTATACTGTTACCAAAATCAAACCATAGCTTCATCGTATATGTACAATCATGAAAAATAAGGAGTGTTTTGACTACAGCGCATGCATATGGCTCTCGGCCTCATCATAAAAAATTTGCAAAAATGCTCTTGGCCTCATCAAAAAAAATTTGGAGATTGCAAACATGCTCTCGGCCTCAAAACAAAAATAATAAAAAAAACACAACGCATTTAAAATGAGTTTTAAATGGCTTGGCAAATGAACTCCCTTTGGCAATCAAAAATCGCACATGACATGGCTCGTTCGGCCCTTAGAAACTTCAATCCCCTGTTTCGGTTAAAACAAAAACAAAAATGCGCAGCAGCAAGGGTTCAATGCCTTTATTTTTTCATTCAGCGTTTTCATGCATATGATATATCAGGGATATGATTGTTGTTGAAGTGTCAATGGGACAACACACAATAAAACAAAGTGTATAATCAAAACAAGGCGCAGTGCGCATTTCAACCAACAGCGCACACAATCAATCAACAAATACTGCCATGCAACACAAACACGCCATAACAATCATATTTCGGTGCCTCCTCTGTTCATAGACTTCGTTGTGAACACGGCACACTGTTAAAACTCCACATATGATTCCATACCCTAACGTGTTATCCATGCAATGAGTTTACATTTAAATGCTGCGCGATTCACTAGTAGTTTATGCCATAATTTACGCAGTGAATCAACCGATTTATTGTTGTGGTTTCGGCGTTACCTGTTGTCAATGAGCGCTGAGGAATATCCGGCGCTCCAAATCCCTGTTCAATCGTTCAACTGACTGGTGGCAAGGGCAGAGTAATGTAACCATTAATATCAGATAATTCACAACTTATACTCCACTGTTTGTCGAGCTTAAACAATTATTCCATTACGGGATTGAATCCCGAAAATCGGTGATCACTTGTCGTTAGAACCGAGATGATTTTCCTTCTTAAATCAGCCTAAACTCGCTTCACTCTCCTTTTCACTAGTTTGCAGCTCCAAACACCATCGCTCTGAGCTATTTGGCAATGAGGAGTGAGGTTAAACAGTGCAAGAATTCAGTCGGTTCATGTCCGTTTCATGGATGTACTGTGCGCCTCTCGTTAATTGGTGTTACAATGCGTGGTTGGTATGGCTGTCCTATTTGACTAGTCGCCCAACTATGTCATGAGGATGGCCGAATCATCATTTTATTTTGAATGGCATGCGCATAACCCTTGTACTTTGCACTGCCCAATGACAACTAGTTGCCATTCCACGGCGTTGACCCCGTACCTGTGTGCTGGCCGTTTGTCGTTTTGGTTATGTTGTTTTATTCATTGCTTAACCTTTGGCTGCATTTAACATAATTGCCACTGTCGTGTGCTCCTCATGCGTGCAATGATATTCAGTCATCGTTTGTATTGTAATGAGTGTGTATGCAATTACCATTTGACAATACCCCGCCACAATACTTATATGCACAGTCATGCCATATGGTTTGCGCGCGTCCGTCCACCATTCCTTATATTATATGCGCCTTTCCTAAGTTTATACCATATGCTTTAACTTATATCATATACCATATGCTTTATATCATATACCATATCCTTTATCTTTATATCATATGCACTTTGGGTTATGCTATATATATGACTATAGCGCATGCAAACCATTTGGACTATGGCATATAGTTTCATATGGTATATATTTGCTTTGATTTCCATATAGAGCATGAGTTTTGTTTGTTTTGATTATATAGCAAATCTTTATAATTTTAAAATGACCATCTTGGGTCATATTTAAAATTATCACCATCACTAATTCTTGAGTTGTATGTGCAGGTTGAAAAGTTGTCCCAGTTTGGTCTTTTTAAGCTCTTAAAGAAAAATACTTAGGGGCTAATGGGGTTAATGATCATGAAATAAATAGGGAATATGTATGGAAATGAAATGGAATATGATGTATAAGGGTTATAGGGTATGTATAGGGAATATAGGATATGAAATGATAATGAATATCCTCAGGTACTAATTTCAACTTAACAAAACTAAAAATTTCTAAGAAAAATTTGAATTTTTAAGCACAAAATGACTATACATATACTCCCCTGGATGATGTCTGTACAAGTGGGATGAAATCAATTGATCAGATGTTGTAGATGGATTAAAAAGTAAACTTTATTGCTGCTCCTTGTTCTTCATGCTCTGGTTCTTGAATTGTTGGTCAGGTCCCTCTGTAATGATTCCTTGTTTCAGGTCCCTCTGCACTGCTTACGGAATATGTACATGTTGTTTTGACATTGGCAGGTCTTTCAGGTCCCTCGACAATGATTTCTTATTTCAGGTCCCTCTGTTGACAATGCAAGTTCCTTCTATACTCTAGCTTTCCAGCTAAAGATCTGATGCAAGTCTCCCCCTTGTTTAAGATGTGACTTGTCCTCAAGTCAGTTGTTGGTGGAGAGTGCCTGCATTGAAATTATGTGAGAACACTAGAACAAGAATAAGGAATTCATAGAGTCCAAGTTGCCCTGGTTTTCCCCTATGAATTTGTGTTTGCTAAGTGCCAGTTTCCTGGTTTTCACTAGCAAACAAATTATTTGTTTTTTTTTTATATGTTTTTTTTTATATTTTTTTATATGTTTTTTTTTTTTTTATTCAACTACAAGACTGGAAGATGGCTGAGCCTGGTGTGCCATGATTTCCAGTTCTGTATCTTCTATCAGTTGTTTCATAAATGCTTCTTTACTGATAGGCCTATTATAAACTTTGAGCCTATGTCCATTTACTATAAACGAGGTGGAGTCCTGGTCAATTGTCCTGATCTTGACTACTCCATTGTCAAAGATTGCGTCAATTTCATATGGGCCTAGCCAGTGTGTTGTGAACTTTGCTTTGAAGTCTTTGAATTTGGAGTCAAAAAGTAATGCCCAGTCTCCCTTGTGAAATGTATTTGTTTTGATATATCTGTCGTGCCACTTCATTCTTTGTTGTTGCACCAATGTAGTATGCTCTATGGCTTGCTAACGATGCTCATCCAATTGATTCAGTTCCATGATCCGTTGCTGTTTTGCTTCTGTCAGGTCTAGTCCTAGTTCAGCTGCTAGTCTGTATGTTTGTATCCGAAACTCTATAGGCAATAACGCCTCTTTTCCATATACTAACTGGTATGGACTAAAACCATTTGTATTCTTCCATGTGATTCTGTAGGCCCATAATGCATCTTTTAATTTTTCAGACCAATCTTTTCTGTTCAGCTGTACTGTTTTTGTCATGATATTTTCTAGGGCTTTATTTGTTGATTCAACCTGCCCATTTGCTTGAGGATGATATGGTGTAGATTTCCTGTGTTTGATCTTGTATTTCTCTGTTAGATCTCGTACCAGCTTTGATGTAAACTGTGTTCCTTGGTCTGTTACAATTTGTCTAGGTACTCCATATCTGACAAAAATTTCTTTAAAAAGAAAGGTGACCACTGTATATTCTGTTGCTATGTTCACTGCTTTAGCCTCTACCCATTTGGTTACATAATCTGTACATACTAGGATGTACCTCTTTCCATTTGATGGTGGATTGATAGGTCCAACAAAGTCAAGTGCCCAATGCTCAAATGGTTCTATGAGGACCTGTGGCTTCAGCGGCATCTCATCTGATGTGATTGGTCTCCCTGTTCTCTGGAAACCGTCACATTACTTGGCATATGCCTTAGATTCTCTGAAGATGGATGGCCAGTAATAGCCCAGTTGCAGCACCTTATATGCTGTTCGTTTGTCTGCAAAATGACCACCACATGGTTCATCATGACATGCTCTTAGAATGTCTAATATTTCATCTTCTCGCACACATTTTCGAATTATCAGATCTGAACCAGTATAAAATAAATCACCATTTACCCAACTATACCTAGAGCTTTCTCTAACAATTTTTCGTTTTTTCTTTTTAGAGAATTGAGTTGGAAACTTTCCAGAAGATAAATAGTTTGCAATGTCTGCAAACCATGGTGTTTTTACTGTGATGGCAAATAGGTGTTCATCTAGAAAGTTATCTACAACTGGATTTGGATCGTTGGGTAAATGTATGCGAGACAGAAAGTCAGCCACTTGACTTTCCTTGCCTGGTCGGTCTTGTATTGTGATATTAAATTCTTGCAATAACAGTAACCATCTTGTTATTCTTCCATTGGTGATGGGTTTATTCATCAAGTATTTGATTGCTGAATGATCTGTATGAATGAAAACTTGATATCCTGTTATATAGTGTATGAATTTGTTTACTGCATGTATAACGACTAACATTTCTTTCTCTGTGACTGTGTAGTTCAATTCTGTAGGTGTTAGATTCTTGCTTATAAAGTATATTGCAAAATTGAACAAGTTCTCTTTCTACCCAAGAGAGGAACCTATCGCGGTATCAAATGAATCAGTTGATATATGAAATGGAAAAGACCAGTTTGGCCCATGGAGAATGGGTGCAACTGATAATTTCTCTTTCAGAATTTGAAATGCATTTTGACAGTGATTTGTCCAGTGAAATTCAATATCTTTTGCTAATAGTTTGAACAGAGGTTGGGCTATTTTACTGCAGTTTTCGATGAATCGTCTGTAGTAGCCTACATAGCCTAAGAAACTTCTTACCTCTTTTTGTGTTGTAGGAGGCATTAAGTTAACTAGGACTTGGATTTTTGCTGGATCTACCTTAATTCCTGAAGCGGAAATATGGTGTCCCAGAACTATTCCTTTTGTCAACATCATATAGCATTTCTCATTGCTTAATGACAAATTTGTTTCAATGCATCGTTTCAGAACTTTCTCAAGGTTATTTAGGCAATCATTATATGTGTTTCCATAAACCGTGAAGTCATCCATATAAACCTCTACACATTCATGAATTAGATCAGCAAATATTGCAAGCACTGCTCGTTGAAAGGTTGCAGGTGCATTGCATAAACCAAATGGAAAAACATTATAGGCATAGGTTCCCCATGGGCAAGTGAATGTTGTCTTGTCTTGGTCTTCTGTTGCTATTCTTATCTGGTTGTATCCGCTAAACCCATCCAAGAAGGAGAAAAATTTATTTCCAGCTAATGAGTCTAACACTTGATCAATGAATGGTAGAGGAAAATGATCTTTTAGTGTAGCTTTGTTTAGTTCCTGATAGTCCACACATACCCTCCACTTTCCATTTTTCTTTGGTACAATAACCAGTGGAGAAACCCATTGACTATCTGAAATAGGATAGATGAATCCAACATTTAACAATTTTTGCAATTCCTCTTTCACTATTTCTTTCATCATGGCATTCATTCGTCTTTGAGGTTGTCTTACAGGTTTCAGTTGATCATCTGTATAGATGTGGTGGATACATGTGCTAGGATGGATTCCTTGCATGTCAGTATAATCCCAGGCAAAGCTTTTGAATATTTCTGTAATAATGCAATTACCTCTTGCTCTTGTGTTGATTGCAACTCGTTTCCAATGTTTAAATGTTTTCCAAGATATACCTCAATTGTTTTTATTGTTGGATTGGAGATTGTGTTTACAGGAAAGATGTCTATAAAAGATTTCCGCAAAGTTTGAATAGTACAAGTTTCCTGAAAGCATTGATTCAAAAGGTTATTTGCAGCTTCATATTGGACTTCTCTAAGCTACTCTGAAATACTTGGTTCTGAAATGAAAAGATCCATTAAGTCTTCATTCTCTTATTCTTATCTAAAATGAAAGAATTGATTTATACTTAAAACTGATTTAGTTTGTTGTTTTTCTTGAGTTTCAAGCACTGATTCTAAAGAAGTTGATTGTGTAGGTGAATAAAGAGCAATGTGTTTCCTTTCATCTCCATGTGAAATAATCATGCTTCCTGATCTGCATCCTATGAAGGCATCAACGGTAGCTAACCATGGTCTGCCTAAGATTAGAGGATGTCCTCCCAAATTTGTTTTTGGTTGCAAGATAAGGAAGTCAACAAGATATTCCCATAAATCCAAAGAGACTATGATATCTTCTAATATTCCTTCAGGAACAACTTTAGATTTGTCTGCTAGTTCTAAAATTGTAGAAGTTGCTCTAATGTTGTTTAAATGCAAAGTTTTCATTGTCTCCATTGTCATTACATTTATAGCTGCTCCCAAGTCTATTAATGTGTTTGGTACTGAGAAATTATTTATTGATATAGTAACCATAGGGATACCAAGATCAATATATTTCTCTACTATGGTTTGTGTAGACATGAGGCTTGCTAGTTTACCAATGACTTGGATTGTAGTAGGATCCTTCTTCTTTTTCCCTTATTTCTTAATGCACAATTCCTTTATTGTTTTAGCATATATTGGTATTTCTTTAATTGCCTTCAACAAAGGAATTTTTACATAAGCATTTTTTAACTCATCTAAGATATCAAATTTAGGAAGGGTTATTTCGTTTTGTTGTTCCACTAACCTTTCAGGATAGGGTGGTTTTTGTGTTGTAATGTTTGTTCCTTTCTGAATTTGTATCTCAGTTTGTGATGTTTCAGGTGATTCTCCTTGTTCAGTTGGTTCTTCTATGATTGGAGGAGAATCCTTTTTAAGAACTTTTCAAGACCTTAGATAGACATCATTAAGAGGAAGAATTGAATATGTGGGAAAACATGCTGCTTCCTATACAGTGTATGCAGATTTGTCCCCCTTATTATTCAGATTTGCCATTGGTTGGGCTAGTAATTGAGTTGGTCTGGGTTGATTTGTGGGTAGCTGTAACTATTGTGGTTGGGTCAACAACGGTGGTGGATTCTGCTGTGGAAATGGGATGGATTTTGGATATGCAGAATGTTGTTGTTGAAATGGTATGGATTGCGAATATTGTGGATATGCAAATGGCTGTTGGTAATGTTGTTGGTATTGTTGTTGATACCGTTGAGGTGGCTGGTTTCCATAACCATATCCTCTCCAACCTTGTGCAGGTTGTTGTGAATATTGTTGTGGAGGCCAAGCTTGCCATGGCATTGGAGGGGTCCAAGGATTTTGAGGTGGATAGAGGTAATTTTGTTGAGGGAATTGTTGTTGATTTTGTGGAGGCATCCTAGGTTGCCATGGTCTTCGTGGTGCTACATAATAAAAACATTCTATTCCTCGCACTTCTTCCATTGAGTTCATTTGTAATTCTTTCAATCTTAGACAATTTTCTATGGAATGATTTTCTGTACAAAGACCACAAACCTGAACACTATCGAAAGGAAATTCTCTCAATGGATGTTTCTTTCTACATTTGGAACAAAATATTGCTAGAGCTTGTTCTTGTTCTTCTTTCTTCTTGTTTGCTTTTACCACATCTACTTGTGTCCCTAATGTACTCAAGAGGTCTGTTTTGAAGTTTTCCAATAAGCTTCCTATTTCAGCTCTTGTTATTCCTCCTGCAGCTGACTTTGCTGCTTTTGAACTTGCTTCTCTTCTTCCTTTTTTTGATCTTCCTCTAGAATATTTTTGACATAACTCAACAATTTCTTCGAATGGTAGGTTTGAAATGTCTCCTTTACCCATCACATTCAAGATGTCAAGGTATTCATCCCTTACACCCTTGAGAAAGATTGTTCGAATGGTTTCTTGATTTAGAGAGTGTTGTTTAGATTTCTGTAGATTATATGCAAATCTTTCCAAATATTCTTCTAAACTTTCATCTTCTTGTTGTGTCATTCTGAAAACATCTTCCTTTGAATCTCTATATCTACAATAAGCTTGATATTTTTTAAGGAAGACTGATCTCATAGCATCCCAAGAAGCTATTGTTTGTTCTCCTAAACCCATAAACCATTTCAAAGCTGCTGCTTTTAATGTTGCAGGGAAAAGACGAAGTTTATGAATGTCATCAGTGTATCCATATGTTCTACATAGAATATCAAATTCAAACATAAATGCATCAGGATCTTCCGTGGACATTCCATAAAAATTTGGCAATACAGAAGGTGGAATATTTTTCATTTTCACTTCTTCTCCTAATATTGCACTTGTGTCTACTATTGGAAAGCCAAAAGTAGCCTCTTGATCATTACCATCTTCTTGTCTTTTCCGGTCGTTTTCTATCTTTCTATCATTTTCCTGTTTTGCCTCCTCCTCTCTCTTTCTTCTCCATTCTCTTTGTTGTCTTTCATATTCAGCTCATTGTTCAGGAGTGAAAATAACAGATCCATGTCCCTCTTCTGCCATTGGTTGATTTGTTTCAATTTTGAGTGGGGTTTCAGGTTGTTGGAAGATAGGAAGATTTATGGATGGAAAGACAGGTTGTTTTCCTTTGATAATTTCTTTTTGTTTTCAAGAAATTGAAGATTGTTTTTGCTTTTCTTCCCAAGCTAACAAAGTTTTCCTCTCAATTAAAGTTAATCTTTGTCCAGTTCTTTGTTTTTCTGCCAATTCCTCAATTATTGGATTACCAGTAACTGAGGTGTTTGATGATCCTATCTCTATTTGTGGTGGGTTTTTAATAAATCTACCTTGAGGATCTCTATATCTAGGAATAAAGAAACATAACTAAAAAGGGATGTAACTAATGTTTTTGTTGTTTTGAAATTTATCTTTCTATTGACTATGCCGATATTTGCCTCCCCGGCAACGGCGCCAAAATGTTGAGCTAATTTGTGTACCTAAATTAACACAATTATTTCTTATCAATCCGGGTTGTTTATGCTTTGAGGAAAGTTCACTATATGTGAAGATCAGATGTAATCAAACCTTGAAAGATAAGTTATTCAAAAGCTTAAAGTAATACATCCTATAACTCTAATTCAATTAGTTTAAAAAGAGGAAAAACATTGAAATGGTTCTTGACTCAAGAAGTCCACTTTTGCCTCAATTACCACTTAATGAATCAGAGATTAAAACCAAGAACTTAAGATGGATAAATTATTAATTAAAGAAGCTCTTAACTTAAGAGACACATAAGGTATTCCATCATAATTCATTCATCTCAATATCAAAATCTCAATAAAAAACTACTTGCATGCAAACAAAGGAAACTAGTTTTAATTCATCATTTTAGTAGAAGGGATGCTCAACATGAACACTTGTTTTTCCAAATTGATAAAGTGATGAATAAGCTAAGAAATAATGAAATCAATCACTATGCATGAACCATAAAGCAATCTGAAATAAAGCTTTGAAAAACCAGTTCTACAATAACCAGATTACAAGAAAATAAAACTAGTTAACAAGGAAGTGTACTTAGCTTGGAATGGGGGCCCTCCACCCTTGCCTTGCACACTTGAGAGGTGATATCAAAAGCTTAAATTCAGTTACAAATCCATATCATTCAACATCAAAATAATAATAACACAAGTCTTCAAATTAACTCTTCAATCCAAAGGTGTCACAGCATAAAAGTATAATAAGTCAATACATAAGCCATCAAAGTTTTGGCTTTTAAATAAGAAGTCTCATGAAACAAACTGATCTATATTCACTAAAACAAACCCATCTACTCTCATCCACCTATCTAAGTTGAATTCATTACTCCCATCCCAAGAAAGATGACCAATCCTATAGAATCTCAAAACTGCCCTATTTCTATGGGATTTCTGAATGACTAGTCATGATTGACTAGCACCAAATGGGCCTAATAAAGCTTATTCTATTCGAACTAAGCATAGCTGGATTAGTCCTAGTTCCCAAGCTGTCCATCCATGCATTCAATTCGTGCCCAAGTGTCCTGAAACCATATCAACCATAGAGCTATTACGGGAATTTCTGAATCTGCCAATTTTGCACTAAAATCCAAACTTTCATAAAAACTTTAGAAATTGAGAAATTAAAATTAAATACCTGAATGGATATCAAATATACATCAAAATGGGATGAATGAAGGGAAAATGGATGAAAAATAGATGGATTAGTAAGTTTCTTAGAGCAAAAATAAGACCAAAACTAAGGCCCAACACTCCTCCAATAGTTGTAGCACCCTGTCAACATGTTCAACATGATCCTTCCAAGACCTGTTGTAGATTAGTATATCATCAAAAAATACTAACACAAATTTTCTAAGGAAGGGTTTGAAAATGGAACTCATCAAACCTTGAAATGTAGAAGATGCATTGGTAAGGCCAAAAGGCATGACCGAAAATTCAGAGTGACCCTCATGAGTTCTAAATGTTGTTTTCAAAATGTCTTCAGTCTTCATTCTGATTTGATGATATCCTGAACAAAGATCCAACTTGGTGAAGTAAATTGATCCATGCAATTCACCCAATAATTCGTCAATGACAGGAGTGGGAAACTTATATTTAATAGTGATATTGTTGAGCTCCCTATAATCTTGACACATGTGCCATGATCCATCCTTCTTGTGCACCAATACTGTTGGAGCAGAGAAAGAACTTTGGCTAGGTTGAATTATACTAGCCTCTAGAATTTATGAAACCATATTTTCAATTTCACTCTTTTGGGAATAGGGATATCTGTATGGACTGATGTTTGGAGGAACACTTCCTGGAATCAAATGAATAGCATGATCATGATCACGAACAGGTGGGAGACCTTTGGGAGCCTCAAATACCTTCGAATGATTGTCCAAGACTTTTTGGAGATTTGGAGAAATAGATAATTTCGATGTGGAAACATCTAGCAAACATAATTGGGCAATTAGACCTCGTTGTTCCCTTTTTATAAGCTTTGTCATACCCTTAGAGCTGATTATCTTTCCTGATTTCCCTACAATACCCCTTAATTCAACTTCCTTTACTTTCGCATAAAATTTCATGAAAGTTCTTGAATGTTAAAAGCTATTGTACCCAAGGATTGTAGCCATTGAAATCCTAGTACAAAATTAGCACCTTCCATTGGAATGGAAAGCATTGAGATATTCAATACGTATTCTCCCATGGATAGCTTGATATTATGCCATTTCCAGATAAATTTATCGTTCCTCCACTGGCAGTCATCACTTGACACTCTGGTGCTGGATATAGGAAGCAATTCAATTCTTTGCTATCTTACAATGAATAAAATTGTGGGTACTTCCTGAATCAATCAACACTAGTACCTTTTTCTTCTTGACATGTCATTTTATCTTGATGGTTTGAGGAGTGGTAATTCCAGCCAATGCATTACAAGATATGGTCGGATTCATTTCTTCTTTATCTAGGCTTTGTTCCTGGAGTATATCCTCTTCTTTTGACCTTTCTTGTTCCTTTTCTTCTTCCTCTTCACAATCTATGTAGAATAATTTCTTCTCAGCACACTTATGACCTTTAGTGTATTTTCTATCACAACTGTAACAAAGCCCTTTTGCTCTTTTTTATTCCAATTGTTGTGGTGTCAACCTTATAGGTTGTGGAAGGCTAGGGGCAACAACACTTCCATCTTTATAATTGTGAGTGGTAGGCTTCCTGGTTGCCATAGTTTTTCTTTCCATTTTTCTTGCTAACCTGAATGCCTTCTCCAATGAATCAGGTTCCCAAAGGTGAACATCATGTTGGATATTCTCCTTTAAAGTCCCTATGAACACATCAATCCTATCCTGCTTTGGAATATTTTTTACCCTTATGTTCAATTTTTGGAACTCCTCAATGTGATCCATCATTGAACCCTTTTGTTTGAGACTTATCAATTGGCTAAAAAAGGTGTTTCTTTTTGTATCCTCATAATGTGTTGTTATTTCTTCCATAAAAATTGCCAAAGTAACAATTTTTTTATGAGAGCAAAGCCATTGATACCATACAAACTAATTTGGTTCCAGATATAAAGTTGCAATACATACCTTTATGTGTTTTGCACATTATGGAGATCGAAAAATTGCTCCATCTGTAGTATTCATGTTGTGGGATCCTTGCCATTAAACTTCCTCATATCAATTTTTGGAATATGGTGGGTCTTCAATCCAACATTAGAGTCTATGAAATCATGATTAACATTTCTTTTGTTCTCATCATGAGTTTCCTTTACTACCCTTTCACCATTAATGACCATTTCTTGTAGCAACTTATTCAAATTTATCTTCAATTCTTCTATCTTATCGTCCATGCCATTCATCTTAGCTTCCATCTTAGCATCCATGCCATTCATCTTAAATTCGATATTAGCATCCATGCCATTCATCTTAGCTTCCACATCATTCATCTTGGCTTCATTTACCTTTAGTGAGATTGAAATTTGTTGTACTTGATCTTGTAATTTTGATATATCATGTTTCATTTCTTCCTCTTCTTCACAAATCATGTTAGAGCTTTCAGGTTGCTTACTAGGTGTTTCCATTTGCTTTCTTCAGAGCATTAATTAATGCTAATAATTCTTCACTATTCCCTTTCAATTCCTTCAAACTAATTTTTCAAACCAATCTTATGCAAAATTTAAAAAAATTACACACCTTTTTTCACTTTGTAGGAGCTCAATTTTGAATCTGATGTATCTCTGTAATTTCAGATCATCCAGTTCTGAAATTGAGATGTACAGTAGCCTCTACATCTTCTTTCCAATGCCACTAGTCTGATAGAATTTAGATTCTCCAGGAAATAGTTATGCACAATCTCCCAAGATGACCTGATTATATACCTTTTCACAAGAGCGAACTTGTATGAAGTGCCACGTGTCACTATTTTGACCTTCGGGTCTAAAAAATGTACATAGGAAACTACAATCGTCCTCTTTATGTAACTTCTTACGAAATTTCAATCTCATTCTCAAAACAAAAGTTATGATGATTTTCCCAAGGTCAAATGTTTGGAATGTAATTCAAGAGTCTGCAAAAAGACCAACTTCCTCAGATCATTTCTCTGCAAATATTGAGCGAAAAGCTCTGAAATTCGGACCCGAGGTTCAATGTGATTTCATCTCAAATGGGTTTTTTTTTGTTCTTCTGAAAAGTCACAGAAAACAAATTATAGCAAAAATTTCACGATGACCTATTTGGAGCAGCGAAACCTTAGAATCCAAAGCTCTGATACCAAATGTTATGAAACCAGCTCACAAAAAGATAGAAAAGATAGTTGAATAACTTAGAATTCAGCCTCTTCGAGGGGGCAGCCTCCTTTACATTACACAAATGAATAATTCTTGGATGATACAAATGACAAAACCTCCTTTCTATATATAAGAGTCTAAGGGGTCACAATATAACCAAGCCGACCTAACAATAATAATATAAAGGCACAAAAATAACAATAGAGGGATTCTATGGGGCACAGTAATAAAAATATGGGGACAATAGGGGCACAACAATATTAATAATGGAAAGAACTACAATAGTAATCAGGGCATCACTAGTATTATTGGGACCTAACAAATTTTCATACAAGAAGCAAAAAATCATCCTCATACAATTGCCAGTGAAACTATGCAACAAAACATGATGTCATATATAAAACCCACTCTTACATCTCACTTAATTTATGTCTTCTCAATCCAAGTTTCCCCTTTTCATTCCATAAGACATTCTTGCAATCAAAATCTTTAGGATCTACCTATAGTTTTTACTAAATGCTTAATCTTTAGGAAAAATCACAATTTTATGTTTAAGACGTCATTTTTTTTTAAACTAACAAGCTAAGGTTCCATACAGTCCTCATTGACTCACTTTTGTATCTCTGACCATTCCCTTAATTCCCATAATATTCATTCTTATTCACTTATCTTACTTGAGAATCAATTATGAATGATTGAGTTAGAAGATATTCATTCTAAAAATAATTAAATATATCTTTTCAAAAGTGGCTTGTAATCAAGAACAACTTTCGTAATTATACAAATACAATATCTATATTATTCAATCTATCTTGATAACTATAAGTCAACTTGTTTTCCCACTATAAAATCACTTGTGATTTCTATTCAATAATTAATCAATACATTTGGTTTCATGTCTTATTCCTTACTATTAATCCACACACACGAAAAAAAACAAGTTATGAAAACCATATATTTCTCAAATTATGAAGACTCTTTTTGATTTTAAATAAGATTTAGATTATCATAAACACATTTATAGCCTAAGGATAAGTTTTTTTTTTTTTTACTACCTCTCAAAAGATTATAATCTTTCTGAGGATTTCTAGCTACTCATACAATTATACATCCAAGAACAAAAGTCCTAAATCCTTCAATCTATTCCATTCCACATATAATACAATCATCTTAGGCTTCTAAATCATGTAAGAATTCCAATTCATCAAAATGTGATCTCACTCTCCTTCAATTTCTCCCTCAAAAAATATCACTTCTTGTAAAACAAGAAATCAAATAAGCTTTTCATTAATCACATACCTTTTTCTTTAAGTTCAAATAAAACAAATTTATCACCACATAAAATGTTTATCTTCTAGTCGTGTTATTCTCTTAACAATTTACAAGTTAATCAAATTCTAAGAAAGCAGTTCATCAAGTTCATAAACAATATGAATTTTGACTCAATCAACTAACTAGCAATAGTTTAGAGGAGTTCATGAGTTCAATCTTCATAATTTCTCTAATTAATTTGGTTAAATAGAATTCAACCAATATTCAACTCACAAAATAATTAAAGAGACTATTATGGCTTTCCTATACCTAATTTTTCTTAAGCCAATAGAAGGGATATTTCACTAACTTATCACAATAATGTTTTTTCTACATTTCAATCATTTGAAAATAATTTCAATTCTACCTAAATCCAACACATACAAAATAATTAAAATACTAGAAGATAGATACCTAGTTCACACTTGACTCCATATATCAAAATCAATTATTCCAAACATTCTAAACCACCTAATGGCGTTCACTATACTAATCTTAGTATCTTCATTTGTAATAAAAATAAAATAATGGATTTAAATCTCAAGAAAATTCATGTTACAAATCTTTATCCATTTAACTTTAATTACACATAATCAATCCTCCTTAATCATGTCTATGAGATTTCATCATAATATTTTTGTTCATTCTAACGAGAAGAATTACTTAGCTCATAGATATATGTTAGTATGGATTCCACACCCATACATTTTCTCATATATATATATATATATATATATATATATATATATATATATATATATATATATATATATATATATATATATATATATATATATGCTAGTATGGATTCCACACCCATACATTAGCTCACATATATATGCTAGTATGTATTCCACACCTATACATAACTTATGGAAAACATAACCTTCAAGTGTTCCTTCAAATGGCTTCCACAACCCTTCATGCACCAATCATTTAAGCCTCTTGTTTATTAGGAAGGTCATATCTCAACCTAGCATTTGAGTAATTTCAAGTTATTTGATGCATAAAGTCAACCCAAAATACGCAAATTCATGTCAAAGAAATCATAGGAATTCCATTATTACTCATTAAGAATGTATTCCAAAGTCATATTTTAACATATCAAATTAATGCACATACATTCCTCTTGAATCTACATTCATAGTTAAAAGTGACATCCTTCAAGGTAGCTTATGTTAAGTTTCCATTAGTGTAGGTAAGAAAAGAATCAAAATTAACATGATTAACTCAATCATCATGTTAAATGAATATTGGCCTTACACTTGTTACACATTCCCAAAGGATATGCACCAAGGCCATCATACTATAGTTTAGATTAGGCTTATATTTTTCTTGGTAGATACAATTTCAACTAGTAGAGATGGTTAGTAGGCCCATATCACATTGATAATGATGCATTATACATATATGCAACCATGCATCCACTCCACATGTCTCACTCACCTATTGAAAATCAAACCATTCACATCCTTGGGTTTAACCCCAACTTCTCAAGCACATCCTTTCCCTACATGTCTTTAAGTCCTTTATCATATTTATAATTTGCCTTAACAAAAATATAAAGGAATATAAGAATCCATTATTTTTATTTCATGAGTTTTTGAATGACATAAGAATAATAATATCCTTTATACAACCAAAATGCTTCCAAGTCAACATACACATTAATTCAACATGCATGCAAAATAACCATTCATGCATCAACCTACAAGCAAGCATGTCGGTCCATTAGGCCCTAGTGTTTTAACCTCGCTCTCATACCATATGTAAGGGCCCACCTTACCAACCATCAGTAGTATAGAGAAAGAAAGGCCACACTGAATATTATTACATAACTTTCTCTTAATATCACAAAATATATTGTCCCAACAAAATTTCCAAATTCATCAATTAAAATTCCCAATCCCAATTATTAAGTTAATGCTTCAATCGTGAGAATAGCATAATGAATGTTGTAGCAAAAGAAGCTAATGTTACCAATTGAGAAGCATATTATTCTTCAAAATGTGTCAAGTAAAACAATGGACATGCATAAATTGGGCACAAGATTTGTTTTCTACAGTCATTGAAGCACAAGAATGCACCCATGAATACATGAAGCTCATATGAAATTTATTATACTCATTTACACAAATTTTTATAGAATTAATCATTGTAAAAATTTTCCAACAACAACCATTTTTTTTAAATGAAAGCTTTAGATAATAAAAGTAACAATTCTCTTATTCTCTATTCACACTTCAACAACTTATTAAATTCATTTTCACATTCATACAAAAACTTGTAGACATACAAAGTTACATCCATTAAATAATCTATTCGTAAATTTTCTAGCGCATAAAACCTACAATAAGTAGGATATTTTCTTTAGCAATTTGTATGCACAAAAACTACATCCATCGAAGTTTTGACAAACACTTTGCAAGTATGCAATTTAAAAACTAAAGTCATTTAGGACTTTTGACAAACACTTTGCAAGCATGCAATCTACAACCATTGAGGCCTTTTAACAAACACTTTCCAAACATGCAATCTACAACCATTAAGGCATTTTGTCAAACATTTGGAAGCCACAATAGCTTAAGGAAATTTGACATGAGTATAAGATTCTCCATCAACCTATTTACATCATAAATTTTGTATATTAATTCCTCAAATGACAAAATATTAAGAGAGTGACTAAATAGCCTTATTCTTTCACCCAAAACTTGACAACAGATGCTCACAGTTGGCAGCAAAAATCTGCAAAATCGCCCAGATTTATGATCAGCGTTGTGAAAAGTGTTTTTTTTTTTAATCAAATTGGGGGGTACAAATCCATATGGCATGGATATCCCCTCATGTTGTCCTAAATTGGAACGAAATCATGCGTAGATTCATTTTTAAAAACTAGCAAATATGTTGACTCTCGAAATTTCATTTACAATTTTTGTCAAAGAGATATCATAAAAGATTGAATCTACAGCTATGAAAAAAATAACAACCGATAATTAAATTATAACTACTTATGTATTATCTAAATTCCTTTCAAAAACAGTTCATCCACTGTAAGTGAATTGAATGGCTTTGAGATTCATCAAACATTATTTTCATTCAATCATTCCTACAAACCCATGGCAATCATATTGAACTATTGCAATACATAATTATTGAAACTTACCTCAATGATTCTCTTTAAAACTCTTGTCTTCCATCTTGCTTTTTTTTAACATTTTTAATTCAACAACTCATTTAGTGAATCCCCGTGGTATATTTTAGATATGCATCCATTTACTTCTCTTGTAGGCTCCAAGTTAACACTTATTCATGCATAATGATAAAAATAACAATAATGTTTCTCATTCACGGATTTTGACAAATACTTTGAAAAATATAGTGAAAACCTTTCTAAAACATGTCTCTAATTACATGAGATAGAACCATAACTCATGAACTCTTACCCAAGTCCTTTGGAATTTCTTTATTGCCATTACCTTCAACGATATTTGTCTTTCATTTCTCAAATGCTACAATACCCATGTTAGTACAATAGAATACACCAATAATAATTCCATAACATCTTGAGATCTAAACATCCATTTATATAGACCACTCTTAATCTTCATTTTCAAGTATCCAATAAGATTTTGAATAACATAAGCTTAAACCAAAATTAGATTCTTACAACAATTTAAATTTGTACATTTTATTTTATGCTAAAGCTATACTATAATTTTAGGACAAAAAAAATTATGCCTGAAGAGGTATTCAACTCCAATCACTAAGAATATGATCCATCTTTGATCCCTTAAGCAACTCATTCGAACGATCCGGTTTTCCACCCAAACATATCCAGGGAGAACTTCTCCCCCTCGAAACCCCAAGCTGTAAGAGCTCACACACAATGCAAAAATATTACAGTAGAGAGATATCCAAGGCAAGCTCAGGAAGATAAGTTTCACTTCCTCCCAACACCACTCATGGTGAGCTCCACCAAGTAGAGCTACATAGTAATTTAGTTTAGGAATTTCAAAATTATTTCGAAAGCAATTGGCTACTCTCCAAGTCTCTCACTCTCATAATATTTTTAAAATCTCTCCAACTCTTAGTATCACATTGCACCTCCCTCCCCCTTTAAGTGAGAATACATGAGACACATATATATGAGGAGCAAGAAATTCTTGTCATAAAGAAGGCATGATATGCATGCCTTGTATTCCATTTACAGGAGTGTAACTCATGCCATTAAGGAGAGGTATGCATGCCTTAGTTTAGGACACTGTAACTTATGCATTAAAGAGAGCGTAAGAGGAATATTTTATGACATGTCTTTAATGAGTGTAAGAGGAATATTCCATTCTTTAATGAGTAAATAAAGTAGAGTGTAATGTATTATTAAAATAAAGAGATTTACGTAGAGCTATTGTTGGGCGTGGAATCCCCCCAAGGCATGTTTTGGGGTTTAAAGCCCAAGTTTTGACTAAGTCCATTGTAAAGACTCTGCGAATTGTGGGTGCGGAGCATGAAGTTGTAATAGAGTCATAGGGTTGTCCACACTTGTTTTTGTAATGTAATGACGGTTTGAAATATCTGCCCATGGTCCGCAAACCATGGGAATGTATAAATAGAGCGAGGCTCTAAGTGTAGAAATAATCTAACGAAGCATGGATGAATCTAAAGAATTGCTGAAGTATTGAGTCGAAGTGCAAAGTTGTGCCTTTGGGTCGTAGAGTAGGAGAAAGGCTTTGCAGCTCAGTGTGCTGAGGCCTAGTAGTCCGTAGCTTAGTGTGTGGACCCCTCCAGCTGAGTGCACAGGGCAGGTCGAATCTATAACCATTGGATGCATTAATAAAGAGAAGTTTTACCATATTTATGTGTATCTTTTCTTGTTTTATGCATTGAAGTATATTGGGCCTAAATTACAAGTTTACTATTTATTTACTGCGTGAACTCATATAAATGTGCTAAATAAGTAAATATAATATAAGGCATCTAGTTATGCGAAGATAACTAATTTTTATAAGAAGATAAGTAAGATCTCGGGTGTGACTTAGAGAAATAGTGTAGATCGTTGCTCTAGCAGTGCAAAAGCTCCATAGCCCTTGGTTAGGGTTGTGTGAAGGTAAATACATTATGGCGTGAAGGCTAGGGAAGTGTGCGAAGTAACCTACATGAATGGAGTCTCAGTTGGACCAAATAAACCCCTCGTACATCTCAAGGGTGCGGAAACCTGGTTCCAACACCCCCCCATACTACTTCTACTGAGACCTCAATTCGTGCCCTGCGAGTTATTACCGCAAGGGCCAGTAGTACAGGGATTTATTTGGCTAATTAACTCCGAACCTGGGTCAGGCCCTAGAAAGCAAAAAAATGGTTCTGTTTCTAGGACAAGAATCTACATAGAGATGTCTAATGTTGTATCACTTGAATCCAACTAACAAATAAATTGAAGATTGGTTGGATAGGAAGATTCACGAGTTTGTGGCATAGGAGAACATGAATTCATGACTATAAAAGGAAAAGTGATTAGACTGCTACTTGCACATGGAAATCCATGAAATTTTCTTCGCATCTTTCCCTACTGAGTTGTATGAGTGGATCACGAAGCTAGCAGATAGCCAAGGAAGGTGGAAACTTGATAATCCTATTATGTGGACTCCAGAATTGGTGCGTAGATTGGAAGCATCGAAGGATAAGATCACACATGTTGTTTATCACTAGATTGATCAAATTATAGGAGGATTCATTACTGAGTTTGCAGCAGATACTTCAGTAAGCTATAGCAAGGCAGAATGATGCTTTATGAAAGGACCGTGAGGTAAGTACGTTAAGTCTATGAACACTTGGATTAAAATGCTACTGCGTGAAAATTAGATTATGTGAATACATTGATGTTTGGGGCCACATGAAGTGGGAGAATTTATAGAAACGAAGTAGTGCAAAACTAGAAACTAGTCCCTTGATTTCACCTCCACAAGGGGACGAGGAAGAGCTTGCGAATGTCTCACCAAGAAATGCGATCATTTTGGTAAGGCAGAGGATTCTGCGCATACTACCCCCACCCACACCACTGCCAGTTTCACTGGATTCACCCCCATCTTCACCCATACCACGTTCGCCAGCACTACAAGTCAATATGGCAAGCACGATAAATTTGCCGGTGTTCAAGGGAGTAGGAAATGAAGATCCGAATTAGTTTTGGTTCATGATAAAAGATGTATGGGAAGTGTAGGGGGTTACAGATGAAAATATAAAGAAAGTGACATTGGTCAGCACTCTATAGGATCACACACTAACTTGGTATATTAAGAATTATAAGGACAATCCGAATGCGGGGATCGAAGACATCCAAACTACGTTGAATAGAGAATTTAGCAGACCGAAGTCAGAGGTGTAGTCAATCATTGGGTTCAAGTAGATCAAAATGCTACCAGGAGAGACTCCTTGGGAGTTGGATCAGACACCGAAGTGCAGAGTTCGCGAAGCTAATATGACTTTGATGGATGGACAACACCATGAATGGTTTGTAGCATCACTAACACTGCATTTAAGGAACATGCTGTCACAACAGAGGCTAACAACTCAGGCCAAGGCCTTGGAGATCGCGATGAGGCTGCATGAAACCTCGATACATGATCCTAACCTCGGAGTTCATCAGATCCATGCGGAGTTGAAAAAATTGTGCCTTGAGATGCAGAGTCTGAAACAAGACAGGACAACTCGCTCAGAAGTGCGCGATGAGGTATTGTGTGTTAAATATAAGGGTGGGGATCATGACAAGGACGACTACCGAGTGTTCAAAAATTACCTCGTGGGAGGAGGATCAATGTCATTAATACCATAGGCCCAAGCAAGACCTATCGTAGTGCGTGCATTGTGGTGCGTGATTTTTCAAATAAGAGGAAAACATGCTACAAACAATTGCCATTTGTTGCAAAAGTACACGCAGAATTCACAACAGTTGTTCTGTAATTTCTGTAGATCAGTAGGACATGAGAGAGCACCTGTAGAAGCTATAAATTGATGATGGATAGGACATTGCCTACATAGTTCAGGCCAAAACGCGGCCCCTTGACCAGAATGCAAAGATGGCACGAAATAGATTTCAGGGGTGCAGACAAGGCCGAGGTGGAGGAGGACCTGAACGAGGTTGCGGAAAATTGATATGTTACAATTGCGGAGGGCCATGCAATTATGCCCCTGATTGTATGAATCCGACGCATCCATCATGCTTGTATTGTACATTGTTTGATCATGAGAAGGAGGATTGTCCCACACTAATAGGAGGATGCGTGAGAAAGGAGCGCTCCAACCTCCCCTATCTTAGAACCTGCAAATGATGAGGTCTGAGCCATGCGAGGAAGACCCTAATGTGAAAATTGTGCTCCAAAGTGGAATTACAATAGGGGATGATAAGGGCAAGCAGCCTGAATATAGTACTTGGGTTCGCAAGGCTCCAACGAAAGAACCAGAGTTTGATTTGGAATGCACTAAGGAAACCTTCATGGAAGCTAGGAAGAGCTTCGTTGATGCCTCCACTTTGGGAAGAAAAGAAAGACCGGAGCCGGAAACGGACCCATCGATGCTCACGACGTTCCTAGAAACATGCATGAAGTTGCTACGTGATAGTAAAGTTGTAAAGGGATTTCAAGAACTCATTAATAGATGCGTTGGGACCACTCAAGGAGAACCGCACATAGTCCAGAAGATTGGAAAGCATGCGACGAGGAAAGGTAGAGAAATGAGGTTAACCGCGCAGATTGGAGAATATGAGATGGACCAAGTGATTCTGGATTTAGGATCAGACGTGAACGTTTTGCTGAAGGAGACATGGGAGCGCATGGGAAGGCCTATGCTACAATGGTATCCTATCCAACTATGAATGGTGAACCAAAAACAGTTCCTACCTATAGGAAGATTGCAGGGAATCACCATGGATATTGAAGGGGAAAGCGCAATCGCAGATTTTGAAGTCATAGAGATTGTTGATGACAACAATCCCTACCTCGCACTATTAGGAATAGATTGGGCCACTAACACGAACAGAGTGATAAATATGAAGAAGTGCAACATGGTTTTTGAGAAAAAGTATTTGCGAGTAGTTGTACCTTTGGACCCTGCAGAAGGATCACGTTACATGGAGCCAGTGCATGACTATGAAAGTGATGATGATTTAGACTGCATCTATAAGATAACCATGTGAGAGAAAGATTCGGTAAACCCCACCGCAGATGGGTGAATCTCATGGGAGCGTGAATGCTTGTGTACATTGGATTCTGACGAGGAGATATAAAAATGGCAGAACTGGTTACACCAGGCAACCACGCTGAACTACAACATCATAACAAGATCGCTACTCTGCATATCAATGAAATTAAGAGATCTACCTATGTATGATGGGTTAAGCAAGGTAGATGCCTTCTTGAACCGATTTTAAAGGGAGGTGTCAGAACAATAATGTTTCAAGGCTTTGAAATGGGTATTGCGCACCACACCTGCAAGGTGGTGTGGTGCACACCAAGGAAGCTTTGAGGACTGGTGCGAATGTAGGAGAATGATGCGGATACGGTTTGGGAAGCCTTAGATGAGACTAACAGACAAGAATGATGGACAAGATGATCAATGCACGCACCTCGCCAAGTGGATGAAGCTTTATGGGGAAGAGCCACAATATGAGTGGGTGCACCTGTTCTATCATACCCTAGATGTTAAACCCATGAACTGGTATATAGAGACAGAGTTGTGCCATGGGACGAGCGAATGGGATATCCTGATCGAAGGGTTCCTATTAACCTTCAATTATGAGGATCATTGGTGGGACACTATTGATGACGTGCTACAAGTAGTAAAAGTAGCCATATCCAAAATACCCCAGGAGACAATAGAATTGGTTCAACCTGAATGGGCTACTCAGCTGAGCTGCACGCTAGAATTTTATAATGTAAACATTTAAGAAGATAGACAAGGATCCGCGAAAAGTTAACATTCCAGAAACTGAAGGCCATTGCGGGACTCAAGGACCACTAATTAAAGACCTTGACATAACCACGCTAGTAAAAGATTGCATGGCCACCACGGCTGCAAATTTTTGTTCTAACACGTATTGAAATGACTTGGATGTCCGAAAATCTTGATGAGCGATCGCGGTACACATTTCCTGAATAAAACAATCAGTGTGTTGAGAGAATATTTTCAGTTGTATCATCAAAAAATCACACCGTATCACCCCCAAACCAATGGAACAGTAGAAGCATTTAATAAAATAATGGAGACTTCTTTGACCAAAGTATGCAATGCACAACGGAGTGATTGGGACCTACGCATACCTGTAGTACTATGGGCTTATAGGAAAACGTGCAAGAAATTGACGGACGAGACACCTCTGAGGCTAGAGTATGGAGCGAACGTTGTAATCTCCATAGAGTATAACATGCCTAGTCTATGCATAGCAACGCCAATAGATATGATGGCTCAGGGAATCTTGGAAGAAGGGATTGCATAACTGAATGAAGAAGAACACTCGGGACCTGAGGAAGAAATATGACAAGGTGATATTAGGCTCGAAGAACTTATGAAAGAAAGGGTGTGATTAATGGAGAAATGCATTGTGGTGGAAGCGAAAGTCAAGAAGTGGGAGGATGAAATAAAGAAGGATTTTCCCGATGAGAAAACCAGGGTGATAAAATAGGGTGTGCACGATAACATTGATGAATTTGGGGACTACTGCCAAGAGTTAATGAACTCATGCCTTGGATTGGACCACATATTACTAAAGGGATCACCCATGGTGGCGCGCTAGAGATGATAAAGTGTGCAATGCAGTCACTAGTAATCGAAGGTGGATGTTTTCAAGGAAAATCGATGGATGACTGATTGAAACCCTATATAGGTGGCGCAACCACCTCACTAGCCATGGGAAGTAAAGTCTTAGCACTCCACGCAGTTGAAAGGAGGCGCAAGACTATAAACTACTCTGCTGAGGAGCTACGTGATGTCGACATTGTGCACAGGCCCAAAGTGTCACAAGGTCTGTGGTCACGCAAGGGGGGCTGCGCTGCCACGTAGGTTGGTGGAAATTGACCACTGTAGTCACTATTCACGATGTGATGCTTGACTTGAGACCAAATGGAGAGGGCGGTAGGCATTTAAGATGCACTTTATGGGCGAGATTTGGGAAAATCTGTTGCCAAGGGAGAATTAATCAACTGGATTTGGGGGGAACAGTCGAATTCAAATTCGAAAGGCGAAGCCATCCACTCCTCTAGAAGTAAGGGAACAACGTGCTAACACTATGACATCGTGGATGGAGGAGATCAGCAGTGCAGTAAGGGACTGCACTAGAATGTTGGAAGACTCATTCGAGGTCCTCAGCAATCTACAGGAGGATCCTAACATCTAGCGCTTAGAGACAGAGGCACGTGAGTTGTAGCAACAATATGACAGCGTCAAAAGGACCATGCAGATGGTGGCCCTCACTCAAAGGCTTGTACGAATGCAACACATAAAAGTTCTTAAAGAACAATTAGATGCAATGCGACATAGAGAGGTAGTTTTGAAGGCCTGTGTTCAACCTTAGATTAACGAGGCCTTCATCATTACAGCAACAATTAAAGGCAAGCTCGCGCAAATGCAAGGGACACAAGAATAGATGCAGGGGAGCAGTTCCAACACCACAGTATCAGAACAATGAGTACAGGAGATTCAACAAGCAGTCATTCAATGCATTGCTAACCTTGCAACCATCCAAGCAGAGTTGGAGGGTCTCCGCATAAAGATCTCCCCATCGACAAAGTGACTCGAGGGTGAGTCACGATGTTTGTGTGGAGGGCCTCTTGGAAATGGAATCCCTCCAAGGCATGTTTTGGGGCTTAAAGCCCAAGTTATGACTAAGTCCGTTGTAAAGACTCTACGAATTGTGGTTGCAGAGTGTGAAGTCGTAATAGAGTCATAGGTTTTCCGCCCTTGTTTTTGTAATGTAATGTGAGTTTGAAAGATCTACCCATGGTTTGCGAACCATGGGATTGTATAAATAGAGTGAGGCTCTGAGTGTAGAAATAAACTAACAAAGCATGGATGAATCTAAGGAATTTTTGAAGTATTGATTCGAAGGTTAAAGTTGTGTCTTTGGGTCGTAGAGTAGGAGAAACGTTATGCAACTTAGTGCACAGAGGCCTACTAGTCTGCAACTGATTGTGTAAACCTCTGTAGCTGAGTGCGTAGGGCGGGTCAAGTCTGTAAACATTGGAAGCATTAATACAGAGAAGTTTTACCATATTTCTGTGTATCCTTTCTTGTTTTATGCATTTAAGTATATTGGGTGTGAATTACAAGTTTACTATTTATTTACTATGCAAACTCATATGAATGTGTTGAATACGTAAATATAATATAAGGTATCTATTTACATGAAGATAACTAACTGTTATAAGAAGATAAGTAAGATCTCGGGTGTGACTTAGGGAAATAGTGCAGATCGTTGCTCCACCAGCGCGAAAGCCCCACAACCCCTCGTTATGGTTGCACGAAGGTAAATATATCATGATGTGAAGGCGTGGGAAGTGTACAAAGTAACCTGCATGAAGAGACTTTGAGTTGGAACAAATCAACCCCTCAGACATCTTAAGGGTGCAGAAACCTGGTTCTAGCACCTCCTCATACTACTTCGGGTGAGACCTCAGTCCGCGCCCCGCGGGGTGTCGCCGAGAGGGCCAATACTACAGGGATTTGTTTGGCTAATTAACTCTGAACCTCAGTGAAGCCCCAATAAACAAACAATTATGAGAGTCATCAAGGATAGATGTGTGAAGTGATTGAGGAGACGAAGGTGACTTGTAATTCCCTTTTAATAATAATACCATAGTCCCATAAAAGATAATAATATTAAAATATCAATAATATTGAGGATTATGTCAAGATTGAACTACTAGGATTGATTAATGATAAGTTAAGCAATTTTCCTTCGACTATATTTGATTGCCAATTTGGAAGGTGGTTTACTATGTTTGGAAATTCATGCTTGAGATGCTAGACAATACTTTCTATTTTTATAAAGTCACTCTAGGATTGTTAGGAAAGAGTTTTTATTGAGGAAACTCATCCGTGAGCTTCCCATTAATTGTCATTTTCTTCCAGAGAATAGGGATTCCGCACCCCTTAGTAGATTGAGGACTCTATGCCGTGATCTACTCTAAAGATCCAAGATTCCACACCTTCACATTTTTAAATATTCAAGACTCTCTGCCCTAAACATTTTATTATAGATACAAGACTCCACGTCTTTATCTTTCATGGATTTAAGACTTTGCGCCCTAATTTCCATGGCTTCTTATTTACTTTGCTTTGAAACTTCATGTTTCACCTTAAGGTACTAATTGTGAGCTCATGCCCATCTCATGGTTCATTGGTAAAGCCTTATTCCAAGACGTGCACACATCACAATCTCATAGATCAAAGGAATCAATGAATTTCGTAATTAACTTATTCACATTTTACCAAATATTGTGCATAACTTCCACAACCATTTCGATTCTAGAGAAATGTCTTCCACACCCATTTAAAATTTGAACATCCTTGTTTGAAAATAACCAGGTTCCATATCACATCGTGCTCAATAAAAGATGAAGAATAGAAAATCATAAAAATCATGTATCATGACTTCGAGAGTCATTTATAATTTGAGCATACTTGTTTGCAAATGACTATGTCCCTTGCCACATCTTGCTCATTATAATGTTAAACATATATAATCATATAAAACATGTATCATTCATAAATCATAATTAACCATATGTTCTACATAACCATGATCATCCATGGATCTATGTGTCTCAATAGTGAATCAACATCTATGTCATACACCTATTTCCAAACTAAGATACCAAAAGAGAAAACATGGATAATTGCTCTTAACCAAAATCAATTCTTATACATACAAGCATAGATATTATCTGAAGCACACAACAACTAGGTGACCCAGACTAGGTCTATAGCATATATGCATGTACATAAGTTTCTCACCCATAATATTATGTCATTATATTAAAATCACCCTCTCTAAGTGTCATCAAAGTTATCTCACCAAGAAGGGACACTACATCATCTCACTATGAATGGAAAAAATGTCACATAATAAAAATCAAGGTCATTTGAAGAGTTCACCTCTACCCTAAAACTTCCACACCTCCTTTAAGGTCTCCATCTTCTAGATCTATAGTTATAGAACCTAAATCTTCACTATCAAATCCATATGAAGTCCTCAGTCCCATTCCTTATTCTACTAGATGAAATAGAATATCTACAAGTAATCCTTAACTCATCTAGTCTCTTCTTAAAAGTCTTTCCAAACCTTTTATTTCACCAAAAATTCAAATTATAAGACAAAGAGTTGAAGGTATGAAAAAATAGGAGACTCATATCAAGTATCTCAAGAATCTAGAGGAAGTGGTTCTTTTCCCCACATAATTTTGGTATTCTTACTAGAGCTTAAAATGAGAAACATTGAACTAACCTTTTGAAATTCTATTGTTATTCCTGCTTCGTCTTCATCTACTCCTTTAACTGAGCCAATGTTAAAGCTATAACAAGTTTAGCCAGCCATTGTTGTTATTATTTTCACTAAGCCTCTAATGATTGTTCCTCCAATGGCTAATAGACCATGGGAATCTCTTGGTGTTGGTAATATTCCTAGTCAACAACATCCTTTGACTAAACATCCATAATTATGGCTAGCCAAGTTTAATCTAAGTAACAATGAACCTCGAAAGGTATTATTAATAATTTCATGTTAGTTATAAATCTAAAAAATGCATGCGAAGAAGATGTTGTGTGTCAATTATTTCCTCATAATTTTGAAGGCAATGATGCTTCCTGGTGTTTTGCATTGCGCGGTAATTCAATAAATAGTTGGGATTATTTCCAAGACAAATTTTTAAATAAATATGGTGATGATAAATCACCAGGTTCATTAATCATTAAATTATCTAGTATTAAGATGAGTCCCAAGGAAAATATTATAGATTTTAATCAAAAGTTTAATATAATTTTAAATGAAAGATGTCATACTTCTAAGCCAGGTGATGATCTTCAGAACGAGTTTTATACGACAGCACTGCCACTTCTACATTAATGTTTTTAAACTGAGGAGCCAAGATTACTCTAGCAGAGAATACACAGGAATCTCCAAACATTGAAAATGAAATGCTCATATTGCGAAAAACGCTACCTAAGAAGAAAATAAACCTACCAAGAAAGTCAGGAAGAAAACAAAGAAAAAGATGGATTCGATAGGGAAGGACTACAAGAGCTTCTTAAGAGTTTGGAAAATGAGGTCGCTGATCTTAAGAAGCAAGCGGATGAAGAATCTTCTAAGAAAAGTCAACAGAATCCACCTACTGGTCAAATTCCAGTTGTTGAAGAAGAAGAAAAAACTTAAGATCCTGAAGTGAAGAAATAAATGGAGAGGATGAAACTGGAATTACAAGTCTGAATGTTACGTGGGATGTAGAAGAAGAAGAAGAAGTTGTTCTTGTAGTAACACTTAGAAGCAAAAGTTCACCAACAAGTTCATCTTCCCCGGCGTCTTCTGCAGCTCCTACCACTCCTGTAAATAATGATTAGTCTCCAGATATGTCCACATGTAAAAGCCTTATTATTTATGATAATATAGATTATAATATCATATATGATATGAATAAAACAAAACAACATATATGTTAGTAAATTACTGCAGCAACATAGAAATTTTCTCAATGCTTTAAATCATACTTTTAAACTCCCTGTACCATCTACTATTGTAATTATTTAAAGTAAATTCATGTCGCAACTTTATTGTTCCTCTAATAAAATCAAACAATTAGATGCTAACTTGATTAGTGATACATCAAATTCACACACCCCTCCTTTTTTATTGAATTTTAAAATCTTCAATAAAAATGTGCACAATTTCCTAGTTGGTTCACGTGCCTCTTCAAAAATAAGTCCTTATTTAGTTTGTTTTAACGTTAATGCAAGGCCACAGGAATCATATACACATAATGCTCAATTAGACAAACCGAAATTCAAAGTTTTAGAAGAGATTAGATAGGTATTAATTAGGCTCGCTTCACATCCTAATATTTTCTATATAGTGATTGTCGATATTGTTGAATCAGTCTCGTATTAAGTATGGATTGGTTTGATAAATTGTATGGTTATTTCATAACGGGCTGGTCTCACTTATGGCTACCATTCAATTGTAAACGCAATCGAATAAAGGTTGGTCGTCAAAACACATGAAGCATACAGTGACCGATATAGATGGAGAAAACAAGCTTTTCCCCTTCACAAATAATATCATAGTGGATTATTGCGCAGATTCTTTAATTGAAAAAATTCCTGTACGCTTATCTCTTTTCTCTTCTATGGATTTATCTTCAGAAATTGAAAATTCTTCACAAACATATTTATCTAGTTGTGTAAATCTTGTGAACGATTTTGTACTTAAAAATGTAAATAATGAAATGTCTAACCTGTATTTTGATGGCTGAAATTTTAATGATGTGGCTGGTGCAAGATGTATTTTGGTAATTCCTAGTAGAGAAACAATAGTATTAACCTGCATACTCTTTTCAATGTACTAATAATGTAGCTGAATAATAAGTGTTTATTCAAGGTGTTGAAAAATATAACTAAGTTTAGTATTCATAACTATCATTGTACTTATGTATTTTATGTAAAATCAAAAGAAGAAAGAGAAGTTTTTTTTTATTATTATTATTATTATTATTATTATTATGCTTCTAGGGTTTATTGAGGCAAAATAAAAATTTATCATAAGTGAATCTATTGCACTTTAGTTAGTACTATTTTGAATTCTAAAAAAAAGAGGGAAAATAATTTTATTTGAGTCAAACTAGTCAATATTTTCCCCACAAGACTAAGTCAGCCCAATAAGGGACAATTGGACCTCATTGATGTGTATATAGAGAGAACAGTTAGACCTCATTTGTGCACACATTGGTAACCTCTAATTTTGTACAAGAAAGAACAAGAATACAAACAAAGAAGGAGAAAAAAAATCAAAGGAGGGAGATAAAATGTCAAGAAGGAAGGAAAAGTGAATTGTTATCTCTTTTTTCACACATGCAAAGTACTCAAGAACCTCTCTAAAGTACAGGGATAATTTTTTTGTTTTTGCCAAGCTGTTGGGGAAACCGGTCTAAAATTATGATTCAAAGTGCTTTGACCATTACTAACTTAGTTTCACTTGAATTGATTAAGGAAGGGTAAAAAGGATGTTTGACTTGGGTCTTGTGGGAGGTCGTAGTCTTGGTTTTTGGGTATTGGATTTCTCACATTGATCTCGTTCTATAGGAAGAGAAGATTGGTTGAGATTTTCTCCATGTGGGGCTTTTCCCTAGCTTGGAGCCTATATCTTGTGCTAATTGTCTTTTTGATATTTATGGTTTATGTTTTGGTAATTGTTTCATGAAGAGAACATAATAAAAGTAATAAGAACAAACCACATAATTGCAACCAATTAGCAAGTAAAGAGAAATCAACCCTAATCTGCTACCATATTGATTTCTCAACATAAGCCTTAATAACACAAATTATCTTAAACCTCCAATACCTCAAGGTGGTCTTCAGTGATTAAGAAATCATCATAATACAAGTCAAGAATACTATACATTGTGTTTCTAGTCACTTTAGACACCATCAACTCCTTGTTCAAGATTTGATTTCAATTTTTTTAGCCTTCAACAATACTCCTATTTCAAGAATAGAAAATGTTGTTGCAGACATCTCCGCTAATGTTGCTTTAAAATTCATTCCCGAGAAGAATTTAGTCCTAATGTTTTTTCAATTGAGTTAATCTTTAAACCCTCTATTCCCCTTCAAGGATGATAAACACATCATTAATTTTCTTACATCTAAAAGAATGTATGACCATAAAATTATGGATGAAGACTCCCATGATAGGGAATTATAAGGATCACTAAACAGAGAGAAAAGAAAACAATATTATTCCAAAATTAGTGGCTAAGTTGGAAAACTTCTATGATCTCAAAGACATATTTGAAAATCCTATTAATTGTAAAACCAACAACGCATGTATGAAGTTTGAAATTATTATCTTAGGAATACAACAAAATCCTAAAAAGTAAATATTGGATTAGGATGTTTTGTAGAATAAAGAAATTTTGTTATCAAACTTCTAAATAAATTTAAAGATATTTTCACCTAGTCTTATGATGCCTTTAAAACATATCATACACCTATAACTCATCATACTATTCTTATTCTCCCCTATTTTAAACTAGTTCAATAAATACTTAGAAAGATTCACCCAAAGTTGTAAGCAAGACTAAATCTGAACTAAATAAGTTATTAAAAGGTTAAATTATTTTTAGAGTCACACAATTTAATTGAGCCTCTAACCTTGTTCTTGTTAGGAAGAAAAATGGAGATATCTTAATATGTACAGATTTTTGTAATATTAACCATGCTTCATAAAAGGATAACTTCCTTCTTTTTCATATGGAGAAAATTCTTTAATTTGTCACAGGATATGAACTTGTGTCTTTTCTTGATGGATTCTCTCTATACAATTGAATCCTGGTATATCCTAATCACAAACTTAAAACTGCATTTAGAACTAAATGGGAAACATTCACATATAAGAAAATTCCCTTTCCCTTTAGACTCATAAAATTAGTAGCAACCTTTCAAATAGTAATGGATATTAATTTCAGGGGTCTTATTCAGAGACCTATTATTGTCTATCTTCTTTATATTTCTATATTTTCCAAAAAATACCATATCATGTACATCATCTAAAACATATTTTTGAATGATGTAGATGATATGGGATATCATTAAATCCCACAAAATCCTTCTTTTCATTAGAAGAAGGTAAGTTATTATGGTTTATAGCTTCAAAAAATGGCATTGTTAATGAGCAAGACAAAGTTAAAGCAATCTCTTAGATTGTGTTACCTCATAACAAGAATTCTATGGAAGGAAAATATTTTTTTAAAACAATTTGTCACCAGTTTTATAGAGATTGTGTTGCCTTCACAAAATATGATAAAAAAGAATGTCACTTTAAGAAAAAATAATCAAGAGAAAAAGAATTTTTTAAATCTACTAAAAATGCTACCATGAAAGCTCCAACTTTATTATATACTAATTATAATAAAAATTTTATTCTATATACTTCTTCTTCCAACACTCATATGCAATAATACTTACTCAAAAGAATGATCAGGGGGTCAAAGTACCAATCACTTTTAATAGTTTTAATTTTCAACGAGCGGAGTTAATTATTCTGCGTGGAGAAACAAGTTTCTCCCATTTTCAAATCAGTGAAACATTTTAGGCGATTCTTATTAAAATCTAACACCAAAATAACCATCCCATATTACGTTGTATGTACTTTGTTAATTGAAAAGGTCTTGTTGAAACACGAGCACATTGGGTTACAACACTCGATGGATATGAATTTGAAATCAAACCATGCAAAATTGTATGTGTTCAAGCTCTTTGTAAACTGGTTACCTAGGTTATTGATTCTCAGTTTGATAAAATATTTGAGAAAGCTTCTGAAGAACGATAACAAAAATATGCGTCTCAGGTATATACTATCCTTGATCCTTCGATCAAATGCATTCTATTTATAAGTGATATATTATTTTTTCAATGGCACTGCTCCTCAATATTTAGATCTTAAGAAAAAGCATGCTTGATACTAAAGGCTAATAAATATGAATTGGTTAGTGCAGTGATTTTTAAGAAAGAATATGATTCAAAATTACTCATAGGTTTAGAAAAATCAGAAGTTGATATAGTATTATATGACTTACAAGATGGTCCCCTAGTTGGGAATTTATGTGGAGATACCCCAACACATAAGATCCTAAGCGCAGGTTACTATTGGTCCATATTTTTCAAGTATGTGCATTCTTATATTTAAATATGTAAAGTTTTCCAAACCGTAGAAGGAACTGAAAAGAAACTAGCTCTACATCTTCAACTAGTACAAATAGTAATTATTGACCAACCATTTGAATAATGGAGCTTGGATGTTATAGGTCACATGGTGCCTAATTATTCTAAATAACACAATTTCATCCTTAGAGTTAGGGATTATTTTAAAAAATGGGTGGAATTTGGGCATTTAAAAATTGTTACATCATAATAGGTGATATCTTTTATTGAGCATAATATTATTACCAAGTTTGGCCTTCCAAGAACATTAATTTTCAACAATGTTGTATATTTTACTTCTATGTTGCTTACACAAATTTCTATTCATAAAGGTATCAAACTCAAATACTCTACTAATTTTTATCCATAGGGTAATGGATTAGCATAATCCACTAATAAAAACCTATTGAAAATTATAAAAAAGACTATTGCTAAGCATTAAAAAACTTGCATAAATAACATATTAATGCTTTACGCACTAGTAGAATTACTTACAAGGTAGCTATAAGAAACCATCATTTCTATTTAGTTTATGGAATATATGTTATCTTACATCCAAATGTTTCCTTAAAGTCATTAGCACTATGTCAATATGTTTTAAAGATCCTTGTTCTAACCTTCAACATTACTTAACCCAACTTCTAAAGTTAGAAGAAACTAAAAATAAAGCTAATCAAACTTATGCTAATGATGAGAAAGTCATTAAGCTATGGCTTGACAATCCTTCTCTAGGTGAATATATTTTTGACTTAAGAGAACTTGCTCTAAAATGGGACAAAGCCCAAGAAGATGAATGTAAACATACCAAATTTTAAAAAAATTGGTTTCATCCATTTCAAATCTCCCAAAACATAGGCCCATCCAACTTTTTATTACAAACATTAGATGGGGTAGAGGAAACTCTAACAGTGAAAGGAAAAATCTAAAAAAAATACTTTTCTTAAATGATCATGGGC
This sequence comes from Pinus tabuliformis, assembly GCA_031772625.1. Classification (NCBI taxonomy): domain Eukaryota; kingdom Viridiplantae; phylum Streptophyta; class Pinopsida; order Pinales; family Pinaceae; genus Pinus; species Pinus tabuliformis. The sequence continues at coordinate 26,177,038 of CM062815.1, forward strand.
TTTGCTTGTATATATGTAAATACTCTTTGTAAATCCATTCGTTATTTCTCTTCCTTTTGATAATAACAACTTATAGCACTCTAGTTTATATATCATGTTCATGTATTCACTTAGAAAAAGAGATTATTTATTTATTTATTACATAACAACTTGAATGTTTATTATTAATAACAAATCATCATATGAATGCTCTAGGACGACTTATCTATAGAGAATATTTTTTCTATGAAAGTACATTGAAATAAACTTTTTCTAGAGATATATTTTCAATTATTAAATAATGGAAAATATATATTCTAAAGTATAAAACATGTTTCATAAAATGCATTTCATCAAAGTAACGTTCATATCAGGTTGCTTCATGCACGGTTAAAAATAAGCAATCACAAACAAATGTTATCAAAAGGTGATTTATAAATTACAAAATGTAGGAAGTTGAAAGCACCAAAAGGTGTGGGACGGTGATGAAAAACCTTTGGGGCTATGGATGCTCATAACTTTTTTACTGTTTGAATTCAATGGTTATTTCTCATATTTTTTATGAACAAAATAACTAATAATTCTTATTTCTCATATTTTTTATGAACAAAAATAACTAATAATTCTTATATTTGAACAATTATCGTGGAAAAAACAAAAACCACCACATTATTCTTATAAATAATAAATGATAAATGTGGTACTTTTATTATATTTTATGTTCCTTATTCACTCATGTAAATAATTCCATTCTTGTATATGTCTTAGTTCTTGTACGTGCCCAACTTTGGACCTAAGACTTAAATTTTCAATGTGTCATGACGGAGTTGTGTTCCTATCGTGGTTCCCATCTATCGACGTTCTTATTAACGTTTTAAAATGTGTTACACCTTAACTCCTAGTAGCGATACAAATATCTTTACATTACTTGATGGTAAATTGTTTCATTATTTTTCCCATCCCGGTTGGTGATTCTCAGTGATTTCACTTGCATAACATTGATCCTTTGCATTAAAACTCTAATCCGAGATGGATATTTTATCGTTCACTTAACGGAAACATTTTCCATCCCTCTTTTCTTATCGGCCATTAAGTTGGTACCTTATTTTCACACTACCTTAGGAACCGATCTAGGTTGGGAAAGTAACTTTCCCGTTAACATTTCCATCATCCAATTATGTCAAATAATGATCCCCTTTTCTCCAATGTGATGTTAATTGACTCAAGTCCAATCTGAAGCCGCCATGCAGAGCCCTTTTCATCCAGCTGCGCATGTGATTAATGGTTAATCACGATTTATTAATTTAATCATATAACTATGGTAATTTAAATATAATATTTTTTGAAATGATTTCTTTTCGGAGTTATTTCACATGCATCGATTTCAACTCAGAAGTTATTTTTTTCATAAACATGAAGTAATATCAGTGTTATTGCATAACATTTCACAGACAGACATAACCTCAGGTTGTGAGAATTACCATAACTTATCTTTGTTTACCTCCATAGATATTTCATTTCAATAGCTCTTCTACGTCTACGAAGATGGGAAGATCTGCGAAAAAGAAGCAATCTACGGAAATTCATCCATTATCAGTTCATAAAAAATATTTGAAGGAATGCCTTCACCTATTCATATACAATTATTATTGAAGATGCCATAACTTCATCTTTTAATTGCGTGCATAAATTATTCGAAGAAGAATAGGATGAAAATGATGTTGAAATCCGTATAAATGAGCGAGGAGTTGAAGATAATCCAGAAATCACATTATTGGTACCCGCAAAATAATTTTTAAACCAATTTGTTGCTCGACCTAGGATTTTTCCTTACACAAATATGATAGGATGGGACCTAGAACATGCAAATACTAACAAATGCATGAAACACACTTCCCAAGGAACTGTTATTGCCTCTTTCTGCCTCAAGGAAATTCAGGGCATGTACAAACTTCCTGAACCTAAATTAAATTATAATGATGCATTCTTAGAGAATTTGACCCAAGATGAATGCGTTAGGCTTGATAGGAAAATTCTTGACCTAATTAAACAACAAAATAATAAAGAGCATAAATTTAAAGCAGAAACCTGGAAAAAAAATATTGTACTTCCTTACTCAAGCCACCCTTTACTTATCCTTGTGCCATGTTCTGTAGCCTTTTTCGTAGAAAAGATGTTTCTTATTTTTCTCTTGAATAGGCTGCTCCTATACAATGAGTTTCAAATGATTATTCTTTTAATTGGGCAAATATACTCTCAAATAGTTTGACCGAATAAATTAATTCCTGTCATCAAGAAAATACCCTCTTTTACTCCTCCTTTCTATATTTCTGGATGAAATCTATTTCAAAACCTCATTTACAGCTATGGCATACAAGTGTATAATTGTTCAAACCCACCCTATCAATCTATACCATAGTAAACTCTAGAAAGAAAAATATTTTGATCACTTTTATAAAATATGCCACTATGTCATCCTCCCAACCTATGAAGCTCTGTTTAATACTAAACCCCATGACTGCTAGATGAAACCAAAATTTACATTGAGAATATTGACGACTGGTACTCAGAGGAAAATTTTCCTTATATTAGGATTTATGGTCATTATGCTCCTCCACATGCTTTTCCTTAATTCGTCCCTAATTAGCTAGCTTGTAAGGAAGTCTCCTATCAAACTGTTAAAATGGGAATTGCAGTTTAAATTTGAATTAATTCTCGAAATATTTGGGCTTTTTTTCTAGTCTAGTTTGGCATGTATATGATCCAAAACTGTCAACATGCTAATAAGGAATTGCTCAATTTATTTTCATTAAAGCTAGCTACAATTCCTCTTAAACTGCATGATCATACAGGTGTTGTCTCTAGAAATTGCACCTTTGCAAACATCAAGAAGTATTCTTGTGAAAAATCTTCGTTTGATTATTTATTCCATAGAGAAAATACATATTAGATTATCCACCGTAGAGTACAAGCACTATCTCTAGAGAGTATATCAGTAGTTTCCGGTCTTCAGAGAAGAAAGAAGGTCTTCCTTTCCCTTAAAACTGGAAAATACATAAGGGGAAATGATGCCAACTAAAGCTTCCACGTCAAATACAAAAAAGGTTTCTAATGAATAATGAATATTGCACATCAAAACGCATGTTGATGAAGTCATAGATGAACTATTCAAAGATCTCACACTGCATCAGAATGAAATCAACTTTAAAAACTACTACAAAATCTCCTTACAAAGTTATTCCTATTGATTCATCTACTTATATTTCAGACATAATTCTTGATGTAAGCGTTGACGCTAATCCTGGAATATTCCAGATGCAATAGTTATTCATGTTTCGTTTCTTGTTCAAAATATTGTTTCCACTGTTATCCAGAAGGTTCCTGAAGTCACTCCAGGCAGCACAATTTCTATCCGAAACAATGATAAAAAGGTTTAAGAACAAGGTTTAGGATCAATTGATCAGGTAGCCTCCAGTAACAATGAGACAACCCGCATTGTTGCTGATACTTTAATCAAGACACCACTTAGTTTCAGACTTAATGATTCTCAACCTACAAGTTTTCTTCCCCATTTCACGTGGACTACATTCCATCTATGGATATATTTTACGGTCTACATAAAATTTTTATTGTTAAGAAAACATGAAAAAGAAAGATAACAAATGATCCAAGTTCAACAAATGATCTTTCTTTAGAGAATGTTTGCGATATATCTCAATTGGCTATAGAGCAAGTTATTGCATCTTGGTTGCACATATTAGTACATATGCAAGTGAAAATGTGGATTTTCCTGACAAATTAAAGGACTTTATTAAATAAAAGGATGATAAAATTCAGTAACTTGAACACCAAGTATCATGACACATAGGTCAACTATTAATACAATTGAAGGAGCAAGAGGAAAAAATGAGTAAAGTTCAATCTGAACTTTACGTACACAATGAGCAACAAAGTTTAGAGATAACTCAACTACAAGATATGGAAAGAACATATATTGATTTATCTTAGTTCAAACATAAAATCATCAAAATTAATCAACGATTTTTCATAGAAGTAGAACTATGTTGTGAGAAATGAAGTCAGATGTAGGTTAATGAAAAAATTGATTAACTTCTTTCTTGATGATTTAGTACTTGCAGATACTAAATATAATGAATCCAAATAAAATTTAATAGAATTATTATCATGGCAGGAAGATGTGAAGAAAAACTACCCCAATCTACCCAGCATCAATATGATGCAGAACACAATATTGAAAGCCTGGATGTCAAACATACTTTATTTTAGACAAATTAATTCAATCAGCCGAACATATGTGCACTCCTATTATGTAAATTTTTATCAGTTGTTGAAAGTAACAGGTATAGACGTTGAAATCTCAGAAGGAAGATCATTAAAATCAAGGGCTTTGAAGAAAATAGTTAGTGAAAGCATTAACAAATTTCAAAACAAATATATATGCCCCCCTTAGACTTAATTTTTAAATATCTAGTCAAACATCAATGTCATGTTAACATGAATAAAATAGTCAATGACAAAATGCAAGGAGAGTTTTTAGTCGTAGATGTTCAAGTCTACAACTGCAAAGTCAACATCACACTTCGTTGTCCTTCAACACTCTTTGACCTTCTAGAAATACATGCTCGTTGGAAGAGAACCAATGAAACTCCGGCAAAAATGTCCTCATATTCCTCACAGTTATTTTTATCACTACATCTAAACAAACTAATTGTTTTTGTTAATTTTACTTTTACTGCTAAGAAATTTTTGCAGAAAGAGCTTATCTTTCTACTATCTGTCATATTATTTATTCCAAGACTTAGCCCTCTGATCTGGTTCATAAGTTTTCGAAACAAGGCATTGGATACACTATTGTAATTTTTTTCCTTAATATAAAATCTCAACCAGTTGATTTCATGTTCCAACAAAGCAAAGAAATTTCGGTACTATTTTTGCCATTCATTCTTCTCGTTCTTTTATTGAAATCGATAATATACTTTTATGTTTTAAAGGTTGATTAATCTCGTAGATTACTGTGAATCTAATATTGTATTCATCTTGAAGCTTAAAAATACAAGAATTATATGTAAGTTCTCCAAATGAATTAATTCGTCTATATATTTAAATGAATTAATCTTACTATTTCCACTTTGGTTTAATTCAGTGAAATATCAACAAATCTATATTTCTTGTGATTTGGTTGTCATTTTTCCTCACATATGAGATGCTACCAAGATTATATTAGTAATATATATAACTTAGATATAATTAGTTATTTTGTTTATTTGTGGGGTCCCTATACTACTAGTGTAATTCATTATTTTTATTAGTGCAACCCTATATTGTTGTTCTCATGTAGTCTTCATATTGTTATTATTGTGCCTCATAGAATCCCACTATTGTTATTATTGTGGAGTTACATTATTATTGTTATGTAGGCTCTCATTCTATTATAACCCCTTAGAGTCCTATATATAGAAATGAGGTATTTTCATTTGTATCATGGAAGAATTGTCGATTTATTGAATGTAAAAGAGGTTGCCCTCTCGAAAAGGATTACTTTTAAGGTATTCATTTTCTATCTTTTCGTGGCTAGTTTCATAACATTTGCTTTCGATTCTAGGGTTTTTTTGCTCCAAATAGGCCTTCGTGGCATTTTCACTATAAATTTGTTTTTGTGACATTTCAAAAGATAAAATAAAAACCCATTTGAGCTGAAACCATTTCGAATCTTGGGTCTCAATTTCAAATCTTGTCTCACTATAGTTTTAGCGATATAGAACGTTAGGGTTTTTTGCAAGCTCGAGAATTCCATCTCAAATAGGTCATCGTTGGATTTTCGCTATAATTTGTTTTCTACGATGGTTCAGACTCTGCAATTAAAATCCATTTGAATCAAAATCGTGGTGAAGCTCAGGCCCGAATTGCACGTCTTGTTTCTCTATGTTTTCAGAGATACAATTCAACCCATTTAAGGTTTCTACAGGCTCCATAATTTCATCCTAAACAAGTGACCTTGGGAAAGTCTTCATAAATTTCTTTGTGAGCATCACATTGAAATTCCGTAAGAAGTTACAGAAAGAAGATTGACTTTAATTTTTTATGTATCGGTATTAGGTCCTAAGGTCGAAACCGTAACACATGGAACTTTGTACAAGTTCGCTCTACTCAAAAAGTATATAAGGAGGTTATCTTGGGAGATTGGGCATAAATCTTTCTTGGAGAATCCAATTTCACTCAGACCTCTATCATTGGAAAGAGGACACAGAGGGCTATTGCAGGTCACAATTTCAAACCTTGGAGATTCGAAATTTTAGAGATACAACATATTCAAGATTGAGATGATAAAAGAAAGAAAAAGAATGACTCGAATCGAGAAAATAGAAACATATAGTAAGCAAAAATGGTTGGATGATTTGAAGAATGCGATCGAAACTAAGATAAATAGTTTTATCTATGCCATGGAAGTTTATATCGATGGTATGAAATCATATTGGAAGAAAGGCATGGAAGATTTGATGAAATACATGGAAGGTTTGAAGGAAGGCGAGACAAAGCTACTACAAGGAAGCCTTCCTAATGGTGAAAAGGTAGTAGAGGAAACTCATGATGAGAATAAAAGTAATGTCAATCATGATTTCACATAATCTAAAGTTGGATTGAGGACCGAGCATATTCCAAATATACATATGGGGATGTTTGATGGCAAGGATCCCATAACATGGATACTATATATGGAGAAATATTTTGATCTACATAATGTCCAAAACACACAACATGTACGTCTTGCATCTTTATATTTAGAACCGAATATATTTGTATGGTGTAGAGGGATTCGTTCTAATAAACAACTTGTCACCTCGTCGATTTTCATGGAGGAAATGATAACACATTATGGAAATACAAAGAGCAACACCTTCTTTAGCCAATTGATAAATCTCAAACAAAACAGTTCAATAGTAGAACACATTGAGCATTTCCAAAAATTGAATATAAGGGTAAATGATATTCGAGAGAAACATAGGATTGATGTCTTCATAGGGACTTTAAATGATAACATCCAACATGAGGTTCGCCTTTGGGAACATGATTCATTGGATACGTCATACAAGTTGGCAAGAAAAATTGAAAGAAAAAATATGGAAACAAGAAAGCCTACCACTCATAACTATAAAGATGGAACTATTGTTGCTCCTAGCCTTTCACCACCTACAAGGTTGACACCAAAACAATTGGAAGAAAAAAAGGAAAAAGGGATTTGTTACAATTGTGATAGAAAATACACTAAAGGTGATAAGTGTGCTAAGAAGAAATTAATTTACATAGATGGAGAAGAGAAGCAAGAAAAGGAACAAGAAACATCAAAAGAAGAGGATATACACCAAGAAAAAACCCTGGAGAAAGGAGAAATTAATCCGACCATATCTTGTAATTCATTGGTCGAAATCACAACTCCTCAAACTATCAAGATATAAGGACATATCAAGAAGAAAAAGGTAATAGTGTTTATTGACTTAGGAAGTACCCATAATTTTATTCATTGTATAATAGCCAAGCAATTGAATTGCTTCCTATATCTAGCTCGAGAGTGTCAAGTGATGGTTTCAAGTGGAGAAACCATAAATTTCTCTGGAAAGAGACAAAATATTTAGCTATCCATGGGAGAATATGTATTGAATAGCCAAATTCTTTCTATTCCAATGGTTGGTGTTGATGTTGTACTAGGAGTCCGATAGCTACAATCCTTGGGTACAATATATTTTAATTTTCAATAACTTTTCATGAAATTTTCTTCGGAAGGAAAGGAAGTTGAATTAAGGGGTATCATAGGGAAACCAGTAAATATAATCAGCTCTAACTAAATGACAAAGCTTCTAAAGAAAGAACAATGAGGTGTAATTGCAAATTATGTTATCTATAGGTTCCCACATCGAAATCATCTATTTCTCGAGATCTCCAAAACGTTTGGACAATCATTCCAAGGTATTTGAGACTCCCAAAGGCCTCCCACCTATTCGTGATCATGATCATGTTATTCATTTGATTCGAGGAATTGTTCCTCCAAACATGAGGCCTTACAAATATCCATATGCCCAAAAGAGTGAAATTGAAAATGCTAGAGGTTAATATAATTATCCAACCAAACTCGTTAAATGAAGCAAGTGAAAAATTGAAGAATGCCGAAGGAGGGTGGGAACTCATTCAAAAGTTGTAGAAGATCCTAGTTCAAACAATATTGCGAGAACTTGATGAGGAAGGAAAAGTCATATTGGAGATTGCATCGGTCACAAAAATAAGAACCCGAAAACTACGAAATCGATCAATTTCGGATTATCTCATCAAGTGGAAGAACTTTCCCGCTGAAGATTCCACATGGGAGGACAAGAATTTTATAGAGAAGCATCCAGAACAACTCAAGGATTGAGGACAACAATTTTTGAAGGAGGGGCATGTTAGGTCCCTATACTACTAGTTTAACCCCTTATTGTTATTAGTGAAACCCCCTTAGTATATTTTTGTTCCCATGTAATTTGTTATTATTGTGCCCCATAGAGGCCCACTATTGTTATTATTGTGTAATTACATTGTTATTGTTATGTCGGCTCTCATTGTATTATGACCCCTTAGACTCCTATGTATAGAAAGGAGGTCTTTTCATTTGTACCATCGAAGAATTGTTCATTTGTGTAATGTAAAGAAGGTTTCCCCTTTCAAGCGGCTTATTTTTAAGGAATACATCTCTATTTTATATCTTTTTGTGAGCTAGTTTCATAACATTTGGTATGAGAGCTTTGGATTCTAGGGTTTCACTGCTCCAAAGAGGCCTTTGTGGAATTTCCGCTATAAATTTGTTTCTATGACATTTTAGAATATAAAATAAAAACCCATTTGATCTAAGATTGTTCTAAACCTCGGGTTCCAATTTCAAATCTTGTCTCGCTATAGTTTAGGAGATATGATATGAGAACTTTAGGGTTTTTTGCAAGCTCGGGAATTCCATATCAAATAGGTCATCGTCGCATTTTTGCTATAATTTGTTTTCTTCGATGGTTCAAACTCTGCAATTAAAACCCATTTGGGTCAAAATCGTGATGAAGCTTGGGCCCGAATTGTAGATCTTGTTCCTCTATCGCAGACATTTAAGGTTTATGTAGCGTCCTGCAATACATCCTAAACAAGTGACCTTAGGAAAGTCATCATAACTTTCTCTCTGAGCATCAGATTGAAATTGCATAAGAAGTTATAGAAAGAGGACCGAATTTAATTTTTTTGGTATTAGTTTTAGGTCCTAAGGTCGAAACCGTAACACATGGCACTTCATATAAGTTTGCTCTACTGAAAAAGTATATAAGTAGGTCATCTTGGGAGATTGGGCATAATTCTTTCTTGGAGAATCCAATTTCGCTCAGACTAGTGTCATTGGAAAGAGGACACAGAGGGCTACTGTAGGTCATAATTTCAGACCTTGGACATCCGAAATTTTATAGATATAACATATTCAATATCAAGCTGATAAAAGGAAGAAAAATAATGACTTGAATCCAAAAAATAGAAACACCTAGTAAGCAAAAATGGACGGATGATTTGAAGAATGCGATCGAAACCAAGATAAATAGTTTTATCTATGCCATGGAAGTTGATATCGATGGTATGAAATCATATTGGAAGAAAGGCATGGAAGATTTGAAGAAATACATGGAAGTTTTGAAGGAAGGTGGGACAAAGCTACTACAAGAAAGGCCTCCTAATGGCGAAAAGGTAGTAGATGAAACTCATGATGAGAACAAAAGTAATGTTAATAATGATTTCATATAATCTAACGTTGGATTGAAGACCCATCATATTCCAAATATAGATATGGGGAATTTTGATGGCAAGGATCTCGTAACATGGATACTACATATGGAGAAATATTTTGATCTACATAATGTGAAATACACACAAAAGGTATGTATTCCATCTTTATATTTAGAAATGAACCCATTTGTATGGTATAAAGGGGTTTGTTCTCATAAATAACATTTCACATTGTCAATTTTCATGGAGGAAATGATAACACATTATGAGAATACAAAGAGAAACACCTTCTTTAGCCAATTGATAAATCTCAAACAAAAGGGTTCAATGGTAGAGCACCTTGAGCACTTCCAAAAATTGAATATAAGAGTAAATGATATTCGAGAGAAGCGTAGGATTGAAGTCTTCATAGGGACTTTACATGATCACATCCAACATGAGGTTTGCCTTTGGGAGCCTGATTCATTGGATACAACATATAGGTTGGCAAGAAAAATTGAAAGAAAAATTATGGCAACAAAGAATCCTACCACTTGTAACTATAAAGATGGAACTCTTGTTGCTCCTAGCCTTTCACCACCTAGAAGGTTGACACGAAAACAATTGGAGGAAAAAAGAGCAAAAGGGCTTTGTTACAATTGTGATAGAAAATACACTAAAGGTCATAAGTGTGCTAAGAGGAAATTAATTTACATTGATGGGGAAGATGAGCAAGAAAAGGAACAAGAAATGTCAAAAGAAGAAGATATACACCAGGAACAAACCCTCGTGAAAGAATAAACTAATACAACCATATCTTGCAATGCATTGGTCAGAATCACAACTCCTCAAACTATCAAGATAGAAGGACATATCAAAAATAAAAAGGTAATAATGTTGATTCACTTTTGCAGTACCCATAATATTATTCATTGTATAATAGCCAAGGAATTGAATTGCTTCCTACATCTAGGTCTAGAGTGTCAAGCGATGGTGTCAAGTGGAGGAACCATAAATTTCTCTGGAAAGTTCCATAATATCGAGATATCCATGGGAGAATATGTATTGAATAGCCCAATTCTTTCCATTCCAATGGTTTGTGTTGATGTTGTACTAGGAGTCCAATGGCTACAATCCTTGGGTACAATATCTTTTAATTTTCAAGAACTTTTCATGAAATTTTCTTCGGAAGTAAAGGAAGTTGAATTGAGGGGTATCACATGGAAAATGGGAAATATAATCAGCTCTAATGGAATGACAAAGCCTCTAAATGAAGATAACAAGGTGTAATTACACAATTATGTTCTCTAGAGGTTCCCACATCGAAATCATATATTTTTCGAGATCTCCAAAAAGTCTTGGACAATCATTCCAAGGTATTTAAGACTCCCAAAGGCCTCCCACCTATTCGTGATCATGATCATGCTATTCATTTGATTCGAGGAAGTGTTCCTCCAAACATCACACCTTAAAGATATCCACATGCCCAAAAGAGTGAAATTGAACGTACGATTGCAAAAATGCTAGAGGTTGGTATAATTATCCAACAAATTTGATAAACTAAGCAAGTGATGCATGGACGAATGTTGAAGGAGGGTGGGAACTCATTCAGAAGTTGCAGAAGATCCCAGTTCAAACAATATTGCGAAAACCTGACGAGGAATGAAAAGTATTGGAACCTACATCAGTCATAGAAACAATAGCCTGACAACTTCAAAATTGATCGATTTCATAGTATCTCATAAAGTGGAAGAACTTACTTGCTGAAGATTCCACATGGGAGGACAAGAATTTGATACAGAAGCATCCAGAACTACTCAATAGTTGAAGACAACACTTTATGAGGGAGAGGGGCATGTTAAGTCCCTATACTACTAGTGTAACCCCATATTGTTATTAGTGCAACCCCATTATTATATTGTTGTTCCCATGTAGTCCCCATATTGTTATTATTGTGCCCCATAGAAGCTCACTATTGTTATTCTTGTGAAGTTACATTATCATTGTTATGTCGGGTGTGATTGTATTATGACGCCTTAGACTCCTATGTATATAAAGGAGGTCTTTTCATTTGTATCATTGAAGAAAGGTTCATTTCTGTAATGTAAAGGTGGCTTCCCCTTCTAAGAGGCCTATTTTTAAGGTGTTCATCTCTTTTTTATTTCTTTTTGTGAGCTAGTTTCATAACATTTGGTATGAGAGCTTTGGATTCTAGGGTTTCATTGATCCAAACAGTTCTTCATGGAATTTCCCTTATAAATTTGTTTCTGTGACATTTCAGGAGATAAAATAAAAACCCATCTGAGCCGAAATCATTCTGAACGTTAGGTTTGAATTTCAAATCTGGTCTTGCTATAGTTTCGGCGATATGATCTTAGAACGTTAGGATTTTTGCAAGCTCTAGAATTCCATCTCAAACAATTCATCGTTGCATTTTCACTATAATTTGCTTTCTGTGATGGTTCAGACTCTACAGTTAAAACTCATTGAGTCGAAATCATGGTGAATCTCAGGCCCAAATTTTAGATCTTGGTCCTCTATATTTTCGGAGATACAGTCCAAGACATTTAAGGTTTCTGCAGGATCTCGAATTACATCCTAAATAGGGTACCTTGGAAAAGTTGTCTTAACTCTCTCTGAGCATTAGATTGAAATTTATTTAGAATTAAGAGGACCAAATTTAATTTTTTGTATCAGTTTTAAGGCCTAAGGTCGAAACCATAACACATGGCACTTTGTACAAGTTCTCCCTACTGAAAAAGTATATAAGCAAGTCATCCTGGGAGATTGGGCATAACTCTTTCTTGGAGAATCCAATTTTGATCAGACTAGTTTCATTGGAAAGAGGATATGAAGGGATAATGTAGGTCGTAATTTCAAACCTTGGAGATCCAAAATTTTATAGATAAAACATATTCAATATTGATCTTATAAAAGCAAGGAAAAGAATGACTCAAATCTAGAAAATAGAAACACCTAATAAGCAAAAATGGATGGATGATTTGAAGAATGCAATGGAAACTAATATAAATAGTTTTATCTATGCCATGGAAGTTGATATCAATGGTATGAAATCATATTGGAAGAAAGGCATGGAAGATTTAAAGAAATACATGGAAGGTTTGAACGAAGGTGGGGCAAAGTTACTACAAGAAAGGCCTTCTAATGGCGAAAAGGTAGTAGAGGAAACTCATGATGAGAACAAAAGTAATTTTAATCATGATTTCATAGAATCTCACGTTGGATTAAAGATCCAACATATTCCAAAGACAGATATGGGGAAGTTTGATGGAAAGGATCCCGTAACTTGGATACTACATATGGAGGAATATTTTTATCTACATAATGTGTAAAACAAACAAAAGGTAAGTATTTCATCTTTATATTTAGAACCGAATTAGTTTGTATGATATAGAGGGATTTGTTCACATAAAAAACTTATCACCTGGTAAATTTTCATGGAGGAAATGATAGCATATTATGAGAATACAAAGACAAACACCTTCTTTAGCCAATTGATAAATGTCAAACAAAAGGGTTCAATGGTAGAGCACATTGAGCACTTCTAAAAATTGAATATAAGGGTAAATGATATTCTAGGGAAGTGTAGGATTGAAGTCTTCACAGGTACTTTAAATGATAACATCTAACATGAGGTTCGCTTTTGGGAACCTCATTCATTGGATACGGCTTACAGGTTGGCAAGAAAAATTGAAAGAAAAATTATGGAAATAAGGAAGCCTACCAGTCATAACTATAAATATGGAACTATTGTTGCTCCTAGCCTTTCACCACCTAGAATGATTTTTTTTTTGATGAGGTAAGAGTAGGACCTTCTATTAATTTAGTTAAAAATACATAATTTACAAGATGCAGCCCCGTGAGAGTTCAACATGCATCTGTGCAGTCATTATACTGAACCACGCATCCAGAACCATGCGAAGTCCTGACAAAACAACCGGGGAGTTACCTCCGTTTACTCAAGACAACAGGAAATCAGTAGACCCTCTGGTCATGATGTCTAGTACTGAACGAATTCAAGCCCTCAAAAGACGTTTCAAGTGGGGCTCCACCAGACATCCAGCAAAGAAGATTAACTAGAGACTTCATAGAGCTTGTAGAGCCACTTACCCTCCGAACCAACTTATCGGTATCCACTGGACCCGCACTGAATGTGGGCCCACAAAAACCCATACCAAACCATGCTTATAGACTTGATATAAACTTTATTCAAGCCATCTAAACTTTTTCAGGTTCGAGACACCAAACTAACTTGCATGATAAAAAAAACACCATTGATCTTCTACCGATGATCCAACGGTTACGAAGATATTGGGTGGACAAGTAGCACGAGGGATAACCATCAGATGAGAGTGGTTTTCTCTCACCTCTTCCTGCTATGTGTCGCACGAAGAGTGGAATCAGAGCCTTCCTAAAAAAAACCCGATACCACTTAGACTCTTCTCGATAAACCTCTTATGGTTTTGGAAAACAAATCCTCGTGGAATAAATACCACTCTCTTTCCCCAAACAGTAGCCATTGATCTCGTGCATCGAACGATTCTTGTGACGTCCTCCCAAAATCACTGTTGAACCCAAAACACCATCAACATTTCCACCTAATGACTTGTACCAAGGAGGACCCAACCTGTAGTATTTCCATAGAGGGCCCGAACGAATATTGAGCCATGGATTGCAACCCGTACCCCAAGAGAGCCGAAAAATTAGGGTACCCTGTCCCCTCTCCTGTCTTCTGTACCATCTCAGTCTTTCTTGTGAATCCATATCTCTATATCTCTGTCTACATGACAGAGACAGTCCTCCAACATTTTTCCTGGGGGTACTAGATCCCATTCATACCAGGAATCCCTATCCATGTTGGTGACTCCCTCATTCGCCAAGTGATATGCTAACATGTTAGCTTTCCTCTTCACATGGACAAAGCTAACCATTTTTTATTTTTAGAAGTGGAAGTGGATACGGTGAAAGAATTGCAAAAGCCTCCAGTGCTTTGAAACTTTATCTGGAGAAGTACCATTATGTTATGAAACCAGCTCAAGAAAAGATAGCAAAGATAGATCAATGCCTTAGAATTCAGCCTCTTCGAGGGGGCAACCTCCTTTACATTACATAAATGAACAATTATTCGATGATACAAATGACAAAACCTCCTTTCTATATATAGGAGTCTAAGGAGTCACAATATAATCCAGCCGACCTAACAATAATAATATAAAGCCACAAAAATAACAATAGAGGGATTCTATGGGGCATAGAAATAACAATATGTGGATAATAGGGGCACAACAATATAAATAAGGGGTATAACTACAATAGTAATGTGGTAATCACTAGTATTATAGGGACCCAACATGCCCCTTTCCTTCAAAAAAGTGTTGTCCTCAATGCTTGAGTAGTTCTAGATACTTCTGCATAAAATTCTCATCCTCCCATGTGGAATCTTCAGCGGATAAGTTCTTCCACTTGACAAGATACTCTGAAATTTATCGATTTCGTAGCTGTCAAGTTTTTGTTTCTTTGACTGCTTCCGGTTCCAATATAATTTTTCCTTCCTCATCAAGTTCTGGCAATATTGTTTGAATTGGGAGCTTGTCGCCTATAACCTTCTTTAAACATGAAACATGGAAAATTGGGTGCAATCGAGAAGCTGCAGGAAGCTCCAATTTGTAGGCCATAGTACCAATCTTTTGCAACACCTTGTACGGACCATAATACTTTGGTGATAATTTATTATCCTTCTTAGCTTGCTTTAGGGACATTTTCTTATATGGTTGTAGCCGTAGGAATACCCAATCACTGTTGTTGGGAAAAGTATCCAATACGGAATGCCCCTATCCCACTCTAAGGAGTGATAGTGCCTTAGCAACAAACAAGACAAAATTATCTGAGTATTCTTCTTTACGAGATGTAAATAGAGGAGAAAGATGTAACTAACCGATGTCTTCCGCTAGTTTGTCAATCCAATCTCACTCTCTTCTGTTTGCTTCCCGCTGCTTGATCCTTCACTAGCCCAGCTACACCAAGTTCCTGCAAGATCACAAGAGAAGGAAACTACAAAAAGCATAGATTTACATTCATAACTAGTTTAGGATTAGAATAAACTAAATATGCAAATACAACAAAACATCATTGATATACATGCATATAGAAGAAACTCAAATGGCTTTATTGATGAAGAAATAAAGTTCAGGAAGAGATACAACCAAGTGAGGCCCAATCCAGCATCACCTTCCCAGCAAAAGGAATCTCTTCTTCACCTCCTTCAAAGCAAATCACCCAATAGTTCTAGTCTCAAACCAACAACAATTCTTTGCAATAACCAAATTCCAGCCTCTAGATCTCATGGAGGAGAGATACATATATAGATGTTTGGAGAGAGGATGAGTCAACTTGAGATCTGACTAGTGTCCTCTCCCTCTGTCAGTTCTTGATTCCACTTGGAGGTTCTTGCTTCCACTTGGAGATTTGGAACCTCTTACTCATCACCAGTCGAATTCCCTGAGGCAAGTATCATTTAGGAAGCTTCCTGGGTTCTGACACCTTGAGAAATGAACTTGCCACATGTCCACTCTCGCTCAGCGCAGGTAGCCAGTGTTGGCTTTCACATTCAGCGCAGGTAGCCAGTGTTGGCTTTGACATTCAGCGCAGACAGCTAGTGGAGCCACTGAAATGATCTTGAATTGACTTGTTTTTGAGCAGTTTCTGGTGGAGAACTTCTGTGAATTGCTGTGGTTTGTTAGCCTTGTTCCTCTAGGGGTAGGAACAACATGTTTAGGGACTTTGGATCCCTTAGATTATGGACATTTCATGCTCAATGTTGTAAGGCGCAAAAATGTCTATAACAGTTACCCCCTAAAGTATGAGGTCGTTTATCGGGTGAAATGCTTTATCCAGGAGGGTCCGAAGTTCATCCAATGCTGGGAGGAGACCTGTAATAAGATACAATACAATACATTATTTTTCATACTACTTTCATGATCTAGCTGAGGTGGGCATTCCCATGCTCAGCTTTATAAATTCATTTTTCTGTACATAGAACAGACAATCGTCTGATGGTAGATTGATAATTTTTTATGAAATTATCATCCTTTGGATAGGATGATTATCTGCTGCAATGATGTACATGTCAATGTCTTTATTTTTCCTGAATATATATCGCAGCCCGGATGGATGAAACTAGATCCGGGGTCTTCAATCTCGTCCGATCTTCACTCTAAGTACAATCCGATCCATGTGAGAATCTCTCTGAAGTCGAACATGGAAAGACATCGCTTGATTACCAGTCAATAATGTAAACTGTTAACAAGCGCGAGAGGAATCACCGATAATGATGATGACCCTTAAGGTACTGCAGTACAATTCACGTGGTGTGAATAAAGGACTTGGCGTCGAACACCACGCAAAATCTTTCGGTCGAAGGTCATTGATGTATACCTGTCGTCGGAAGTGAGAAACTTGCCATTGAGGCATGCAAGCTTCAAAGTACTGAAGGGGTTGTTCCTAGATCAACTTCTTGGATAATGAGCTGATGTCGACAAGAAGCGATCCGTCAAAGGAGGGCCTTAATGAATCCCACATCAGTGACACGGAACGGAGCTAATGATTTTGATGGAGGTGAAAACGATCTGTGACATATGATTCAAGGTGGCGGTCATGAACGGATGAAGGATAATGTATGGAAGTGGATGGGACACGGTTGACTTTTCTGAACGACTCCTCTTGAACATATGGCGACACTGATGCGATGGATCGGTAGCATTACCCCAAATATGGATGGTATGGCGAGACCATGGTGACGTGACTGGTGAATGAAACAACCCAACCCGATTGTGGTACGGAGGAAAAGTGTCATGTTCAAAAGTGACTTGCTACCATCAAAGTTTTCTTGAGTTTCTCCCGATTTTTCCCCAGTCATTGCTGACCAGTACCTCTTTATTTTTGTCAAGCTTGAGGAGGATAACATATACTTGTTCTATAACCTGCCCTTTGGGCAAGCCCATCGCTATGTTTTAACGAGCCTAGCGATAGTGAAACTCGTTCTCGTCTAAAGACAAGTTTGTCGCTATTTAATGCTTTTAACGAGTCTAACGACAAAGATAACTCGATCCTTTTCAATTTTAGTGAGTCTGAAAAGGTACGTAAAGATAACTCCAAAGTTCCTTTTTCGTCATCTAATCCCTTAAGTCCGAAAAAGTATAAAACAATACAGAAGGGATGAATTTTCGATAGTTTTAACGAGCCGAACTAAACAAGCGCTCGATCTTTTTGTGCAATAATCCCTCAGGTCCAAAAAGATTAAAATCTAGAGGAGGGATAGCACTTCCGGTCGCTTTAACGAGCTGGAAGGCCAAAACTCGGCAATCTTTTCATATTTTACGAGTCAGTTGAAAAGAGCTTAAAGAAGACTCGTCTTTTG
Organism: Pinus tabuliformis; assembly: GCA_031772625.1. Lineage (NCBI taxonomy): Eukaryota > Viridiplantae > Streptophyta > Pinopsida > Pinales > Pinaceae > Pinus > Pinus tabuliformis. Next base: position 26,195,231 of record CM062815.1, read on the forward strand.
AGGAACGAGTGATAAAATGGGTTAGCAGCTGATTCCAGGTACAGGTTGGAATTTTCCAATCACGGTAGTGTCACAAGGATGGCCAGTGAAATCACTCTTCGCAGCTGTTCCTCAAAATGGGTAAACAATCATATGGAGGTGAACGATCGGCCAAATGAAAAGTGGAGGTGACGGTGCAAACACGACCAAGGCTTTAATGGCTGATAATGTTACATTCACATTGGTTATTTACCGGAAATTGGTTCATTTTTTATTTTAAAATGAGCTTAAACGCTGGTGGAAACACTTGCTCATTGCTTATGTTTATTTTTTAACGAGCATGAAGTCCGCGTAACTGCTCGGATTTTGCGTTTATTTTTTAACGAGCATGAACTGTGTGCTAAAACTGCTCGATAAACCCAATCATATGATAAGAGTGTCTCATCAAGATTCTATTTTTTATGGAGCTTCATCTCACTAAGCTGTGCTCCGCATCCTTTCTTTATGCAAGTTAGGAAACGGCTAACCCAAAAAATAGATAAATAACCGCTCTTTTCTTGCACTCCAAAAGGTTTACATGCCCCCAGGTATAAAACAGAGTTTCAAGGTTACCTCTACTTCTTTTCCGCCAAAACAATTGTTTTACCGAGAGAGGCTTACCTCTTTCAGGCCACCCAAAGATTGTTCCGTTAGTAGTTTAAATAGAACACCTCCTTGGCGATGTCTACCGAGGCAGACAAAGGTGAATGACGCAATCCCCGCCAACTCACATGACTTTGACAAAAGAATCCTGTTCTAGAATAACCCCTCTTCCTAGACGGACGGTGTACAGACTAGTCATATTCTCCCGCGGAAACCTACCTTATACCCAAAGTTTTCTCTGCCCAAAGCAGACCAGGATGCATACCCCCTGGGTTCCAGTCACATCTTTCCGAATCACTCGCGCTCATCGGGAAGAAGGACTGGGGGTGGAGACATTCCTTGCGTGAACAGACCATTTAGGGTTGGTATATGACTATTTGCGATGCGTGATCCCGGAAATGAAAGTTGGTCTACGAGCTTAACCATTCTTCCTTCGTGTGGAAAACACATTACTCTAAAGATTGAGGAGACGATGGCTCCCATGCAATATATATAGTCTTGTCCAAGGATTAGGTTATAATCCAAGGGTCCTTGAACGACCATCACGTTCATTTGAACGGTCTTCCCTTTCAATGTTATGGGCACATTGGGGAGGATCCCTAAAGGTCGACTGGTTCCTTTATCGAAGCCTGATAGATTTCTCATTTCAGGCAAAAGCACTGGCGAACCAAGCACTTTCCAAGAAATAGAGGAAAGGATACTCACAGATGCCCCCTCATCAATGATTGTGCCAGCCATTACCATTCTGTATATTTCGACGATAATTTGAAATGGTATGCTTGCTGGCAAACGGGGTCTGCCTAGTTGGTTCCAGTCGAAGGACACAACTAGGTTGCTTGGTGGTGGGACCGAATATACGGCCGGGTATGACCCTGACGAAGTTCCTTCCTGCGATAAAGGAATGGGAGGGTTTCCCCCTTGTTCGTCGGAGTCTGTGTTGATGAAAAGAATCTGGATGGTGTCATCCTTATCCTCTTCAGTGACGGTATCATTCGAAGATGAATCTTCTGAAGGCAAGACCGGGTCAACTGCGGCCTCAACCTTTTGACTTTCGTCAGGTATGGATTCAGTAGGTTCATTTTCAATGACTGACACTTCAGCTGACCACTTGAGTGGGCCAGCTGGATTCTCAACTAACGAAGGACTTGGCACGCGTTTTTTATATCCAGGAGGAAGTCATAACGGTGAAACCGGACGCTCTTCCAAAACTGTCTTCGCCTCGTCTAAGAAGGGACAACGGTGGATGGCGTGATCGCCTTCACACAGTCTGCAGGGAGATCTAGCTCTCCCTCTTTGTCCTGGAACTTCACTTTCGCTAGTTGACGGTATGCATTCAACATGGCTATTAGAGGTTGATGCCACTGGATTGTGCAAACGAGGAGACCAGTCCCTCAGTATCCATGGAATACAGGGACAATCTCTATGGAAGTGGTCTCCTCTACATATGACACATGGCGATTTAGGCCTTGTCAGTGTTGTGTGTGGATTTTCGTTAGATGCCTTTTGCTTGCCCCCAGTCGCTTTTGGCTCCTTCTTCTTCTTCTCTCTCTTCTTCTTCTCCTTCTTCTCTTTGGGAGCTTGGCTTTTGCCAGCTCTACCTTGCGAGGAGGAAGGAGGAGAGGAAGAGTTATAGGAAGTAGAAGGCTGGTGGGCAGCTATAGACTGGTCTAACTGTTGACTCGACTGTTCAGGAATAGTGGTGTTCTGAACGACATTGGTTGAAAAGAGCCAGACGGGCAGGCCAATTGTCAGTCCTGGAAGTGACAATGTGGCCATATGGGGCGCACCAACATCTCCCCAAGAGGAGAAGGGACTAGGATTTCCACCAAGGGGAATTCCTTGGTTGGTGGGCTCCATCTTCTCAACCTAAAGATCAACGCAGGAATAGAGGGTGATTTTGTTCCGTTTAAAATAAATTTTAACGACGCTTTAGACACAACTTGCTTTTTCAATTTTAAAGAGTCGAGAAAAAGCTAAAGATGACTCTAGTCTCCTTCGATGTTTTAACGAGCCCGAAGTGATAAATGCTCGGATGGACTTTTTCTGTTATAGAGTGTGAAAAAGGCCAAAAGGAACTACTCTGGAGTTCTAGGTAGAGGGTGTGCCAAACTTTTCGCAAAACCGCAGAATACTTTTTAAGGTACGGGCGGTCGATCTTCTTGAATGCTGTGTTCAGTGCATTGCGATCAGTAGGGCAGCCGACACGGCTTCCTATGGATAAAGGCTTTATTCCTATAGGGGTCTCCCAATATATACGCGACGGTACATGGGAGCACAATCCGTACTGATACTTATCGCTTCACCGTGAAGGAATCACCCAACCACTCGACGGTAAGATATCAGGCTTTACGACGCCGGAACACATCTCTAGCCTAGACCTCTATGTTGTGCGTTATGTTACAAAGCGTTGTTAAGTTCATTCAATTTATTTTAGGTTGATCTTTTTAGAAGTTTGCCTTTTCGGATCACCACGAGATGTATGATACAACTCCTAAATGCAGTCTAAAGATGATAAGCAAGCTTTTTATATCTTTTCAACAGATGAAAATCCTAGCTATAAGGGGAAAAGAAAGACATCATCTTTTCTCACAGAGCATAGAGCACACAGTAATGCACTTTTCCTAAATCAACATGCAAGCTGTCAAAATGCAAATGCACAAATGCGTGTATTTCTTTTCTCTTTCTTAATATGGATGCTTATATAAAGAAAGATGTTGTATAACTTTGAATTCGATTTCAAATGAAAACATAAACAAGTTCCTTTTTCAAAATCAAAAGACAATTACGACACCTTATGATTTACTTGTTTCGACACTAGAAATGCATAAAATCAAACCAAACGATGAAAGTAAAAGCTAAATCAACTGTGAACAGCAAACAAACTCACTCCTAAGATCAAAACGACACTTATGACAGGTCTATATCTAAGGGTCACAGTAAGACTAGTTTACTTTCGTAATGGGAAACTGCAAATGATGTCAGAAATACACAAAGAACAAATACAGTTTCTTTATACAACTGAGGTAGAATTGAGGCAAGGAGAGGTGGTTTCAGATAGGAACACTAACTGATAACAGGCTGCAAAAAACAGGGATAAAACTGAGCAAAAGGAAACAGGGAACCACAGCTGCACAAGGCAAAACTGTTCAGCGCAGGTCTAACACAGAGGATTTGACATTCAGCACAGGTAGCCTTCACAGGACCTACGTTGAAATGCAGAACCTCTTCACAGGCTCTGTGCTGAAGCAGAAACGAGAGTTGTTTCTAGGTTCCGGGTTACGTTTTGCAGTTAAATTCACAGTTTTTGGCCAAATAAAAGCTATCAACCAAGTACAATCTAAGGGATGATTCAAAGGAGGATGAAGATCTATCACTAAGAGCTGTTAGAGCACTTGTGGATCAGATTTTCAGATCATAAACAGGCCCAGTGAATGGACTAGAGTAGCTGCTCTCTACTTTGCATTTGAAAAGGACAAATGCAGTTCGATTCGGCACTCTTTGAGTTTATGAAATGAATAGCAAAAACACAAATAAACCAACAAGATACGGTCCCCAGTGGAGTCGCCAATTTGTTGTTGGGAAAAGCATCCAATATGGAATGCCCCTATCCCACTCTAAGGAGTGATAGTGCCTTAGTAACAAACAAGACAAAACTATCTGAGTATTCTTCTTTACGAGATGTAAATAGAGGAGAAAGATGTAACTAACCGATGTCTTCCGCTAGTTTGTCGATCCAATCTCACTCTCTTCTGTTTGCTTCCCGCTGTTGATCCTTCACTGGCCTAGCTACACCAAGTTCCTGCAAGATCACAAGAGAGGGAAACTACAAAAAGCATAGATTTACATTCATAACTAGTTTAGGATTAGAATAAACTAGATATGCAAATACAACAAAACATCATTGATATACATGCATATAGAAGAAACTAAAATGGCTTTATTGATGAATAAATAAAGTTCAGGAGAGATACAACCAAGTGAGGCCCAATCCAGCATCACCTTCCCAGCAAAAGGAATCTCTTCTTCACCTCCTTCAAAGAAAATCATCCAATAGTTCTAGTCTCAAACCAACAGCAATTCTTTGCAATAACCAAATTCCAGCCTCTAGATCTCATGGAGGAGAGATCCATATATAGATGTTTGGAGAGAGGATGAGTCAGCTTGAGATCTGACTAGTGTCCTCTCCCTCTGTCAGTTCTTGATTCCACTTGGAGGTTCTTGCTTCCACTTGGAGATTTGGAACCTCTTACTCATCACCAGTCGAATTCCCTGAGGCAAGTGTCATTTTGGAAGCTTCCTGGGTTCTGACACCTTGAGAAATGAACTTGCCACATGTCCACTCTCGCTTAGCACAGGTAGCCAGTGTTGGCTTTGACATTCAGCGCAGGTAGCCAGTGTTGGCTTTGACATTCAGCGCAGACAGCTAGTGGAGCCACTAAAATGATCCTGAATTGACTTGTTTTTGAGCAGTTTCTGGTGGAGAACTTCTGTGAATTGCTGTGGTTTGTTAGCCTTGTTCCTCTAGGGGTAGGAACAACATGTTTAGGGACTTTGGATCACTTAGATTATGGACATTTCATGCTCAATGCTGTAAGGCACAAAAATGTCTATAACAATCACCTACATCAAAACTTCTTTCACTGCGATGTTGATCTGCCTGTTGTTTCATTCTATTTTGTGCCAACACGAGGTTATCCTTTAAGAGTTGGAGGACTTGTTGTTGATGTTCAATGTGATGTTCCACTACCTGAACCTTAGAATTTTCTCTTAAATATGATGTGATGGATGGTGGTTGATACCCATAAAGTGCCATAAATGGGGTCATTTTTGTTGCTGTATGGAAGGAAGTGTTATACCACCATTCAGCCAGAGGCAACCATTTGACCCATTGTGTCTGTTTATCAGATACAAAGCAACGAAGATATCCTTCCAAACATTTGTTTACTATCTTAGTTTTCCCATCATATTGAGGATGATCAGATGAGCTATGAGCTAACTATGTACCAAGACAAGAAAATAATTCCGTCCAAAAATTTCCAATGAAAATGGGATCTCTGTCACTTACAATAATATTTGGGTTTCCATGTAGCTTTTGAATTGTTTCCATAAATGCAGTAGAAACTGTACTGGCTTTAAATTGATGTGATAATGCACAAAAGTGTGCATACTTGGTAAGTCTGTCAACTACCACCATGATGACACTCTTTCCCTCAGACTTGGGTAAACCTGTGATAAAATCCATTGAAACCTCCTCCCAACGTTGGCTTGGAATGGATAAAGGTTGTAATAGACTGGGTGTCTTAATTGTTTCAACTTTATTTTGTTGGCAAACCAAATATTCCACCACAAACTTTTGAATATCTAATTTAAGGCCATCCCAAAAAAATTCCTTCTTAAACCTGTGGTAAGTTTTTAAAAATCCTGAGTGCCCTCCTAAGGGAGAAGTGTGCAATTCCATAAGAATATTTTGTTTTAGCTGGGAATTCTTACAGAGGTATAAGCGATCTTTGTGCCATAACGAATCATTTTGCCAGCTAAATGTATCAGAAGTACTGGAATCTTGTTGTAGCTTTCGAATAAGTGCCCACACTTCTTCGTCATTCTTTCATTCCTCCCTTGCTTCGTTTATCCAATCTGGTTGGATAATAGAAATGGCACACAACAATGCTTCCACATCCTCATCCTTTCTTGAGAGCGCATCTGCCACCACATATTGCTTCCCTTTTTTGTAGATGATTTCAAAGTCATAACCCAACATCTTTGTGACCCACTTTTGTTGCTCTTCAGAGGATAATCTTTGTTGTAAAAAGTATTTAAGGCTATCATGATCCATTTTTACCTTGAAGTGTCTTCCCATTAGGTAGGTCGCCATTTCTTAAGTGCATGGAGTATTGCCAACATTTCCTTCTCATAAATAGCTTTGCTTAAAAACTTTCCCTTGATTGGACGACTTTCAAAAGCAATGGGTCTTTCATCTTGCATTAGAACAGCACCAATTCCATTTCCTGAAGCATCACATTCCACAATAAAGGTTTTTGTGAAGTCCAGTGTAGCTAAGACCGGTGCTTGGCACATTGCCTCTTTAAGATGTTCAAAGGCCTTTGTTGCTTCTGGAGTCCATGAAAATGAATCTTTCTTCAATAATGATGTTAGAGGTGCTGCTATTCTCCCATAATTCTTAAAAAACTTGCGATAATACCCTGTCAACCCAAGAAATCCTCGCAGATGCTTTATGGATGTGGGGATTTTCCATTCCTTAATGGCTTTAATTTTGCTAGGGTCTACCTTAACTCCTTCATGAGATACAATATGACCCAAATATTCCACCTCTTGGACTCCAAAGAAACATTTGGATCTTTTTGCATATAATTATTTCTCCTCCAATAGTTGTAGCACCCTGTTAACATGTTCAACATGATCCTTCCAAGACTCCCTGTAGATTAATATATCATCAAAAAATACTAACACAAATTTTCTAAGGAATGGTTTGAAAGTTGAATTCATCAAACCTTGAAATGTTGAAGGTGCATTGGTAAGGCCAAAAGGCATGACCAAAAATTCATAATGACCCTCATGAGTTCTAAATGTCATTTTCGGAATGTCTTCAATCTCCATTTTGATTTGATGATATCCTGAACGAAGATCCAACTTGGTGAAGTAAATTGATCCATGCAATTCATCCAGTAATTCATCAATGACAGGAATGGGGAACTTATCTTTAATAGTGAGCTTGTTGAGCTCCCTATAATCCGAACACATGCGCCATGATCCATCCTTCTTGTGCACCAATACTACTGGAGCTGAGAAAGAACTTTGACTCGGTTGAATTATACCAACCTCTAGCATTTCTGCAACCATACGTTCAATTTCACTTTTTTGGACATAGGGATATCTGTACGGCCTGATGTTTGGAGGAACACTTCCTGGAATCAGATGAATATCATGATCATGATCACACATAGGTGGGAGACCTTTGGGAGTCTCAAATACCTTGGAATGATTGTCCAGGACTTTTTGGAGATCTGGAGAAATAGGTGATTCCAATGTGGAAACATCTAGCGAACATAATTGTGCAATTACACCTCTTTGCTCTTTTTTTAGAAGCTTTGTCATGCCATTAGAGATGATTATCTTTCTTGGTTTCCCTGCAATACCCCTTAATTCAACTTCCTTTCCTTCCGTAGAAAATTTGACGAAAAGTTCTTGAAAATTAAAAGCTATTGTACCCAAGGATTGTAGCCATTGGACACCTAGTACAACATCATCACCTCCCATTGGAATGGAAAGCATTGGGCTAGTCAATACATATTCTCCCATGGATAGATTGATATTATGGCACTTTCCAGAGCAATTTATTGTTCCTCCATTTGCAATCATCACTTGATACTCTGGTGCTGGATATAGGAAGCAATTCAATTCTTTTGCTACCCTACAATGAATAAAATTGTGGGTGCTTCCTAATTAAATCAACACTATTACCTTTTTCTTCTTGATTTGTCCTTCTATCTTGATGGTTTGAGGAGTGGTAATTCCCGCCAATGCATTACAAGATATGGTCTGATTTATTTGTTCTTCATCTAGGCTTTGTTCCTGGAGTATATCCTCTTCTTTTGACCTTTCTTGCTCCTTTTCTTCTTCCTCTTCACAATCTATGTAGAATAATTTCTTCTCAGCACACTTCTGACCTTTTGTGTATTTTCTATCACAATTGTAACAAAGCCCTTTTGCTCTTTTTTCTTGCAATTGTTGTGGTGTCAACCTTGTAGGTTGTGGAAGACTATGGGCAACAACACTTCCGTCTTTATAGTTGTGAATGGTATGCTTCCTAGTTGCCATAATTTTGCTTTCCATTTTTCTTGCTAACCTGAATGCCTTCTCTAATGAATCAGGTTCCCAAAGGCAAACATCATGTTGGATATTATCCTTTAAAGACCCTATGAACACATCAATCCTATGCTCCTCTGGAATATCTTTTACCCTTATGTTCAATTTTTGGAACTCCTCAATGTGTTCCATTATTGAACCCTTTTGTTTGAGACTTATCAATTGGCTAAAAGAAGTGTTGCTTTTTGTATCCTCATAATGTGCTATCAATTCTTCCATAAAAATTGCCCAAGTGATAAATTGTTTACGAGAACAAAGCCATTGATACCATACAAACTGATTTGGTTCCAAATATATAGTTGCCATACGTACCTTTTGTGCGTTTTGCACATTATTGAGATCGAAAAATTGCTCCATCTGTAATATCCATGTTGCAGGGTCCTTGCCATCAAACTTTCTCATATCGATTTTTGGAATATGTGTTATAGACATTTTTGTGCCTTACAGCATGAAGCATGAAATGTCAATAATCTGAGGGATCCAAAGTCCCTAAACATGTTGTTCCTACCCCTAGAGGAACAAGGTCAGCAAACCACAGCACTTCAGATCAGTTCTCCACTGAAAAACACTCAAAAGCAGGTCAATTTTGGATCATGTCAACTGCTCCACTGAGCATCTGCGCTGAATGTCAACTGCTCCATGGTGTACCTGCGCTGAATGTCAACTTCATCAAAGGCTACCTGCGCTGAGTGAGTTTGGACATGTGGAGGAATCTTTCCTCAATGTGTCAGTGCCCAGGAAGCTTCCAAAATGACACTTGGATCAAAAGATTCGTCTAAGTGAAGAGTAAGAGGTTCTAAAACTCCGAGTGGAAGGTAGAATCCCCAAGTGGACTCAAGAACTGAAGAACAACTGGGGTTGAAGAGGACAACAGTCACACATCAAGCTGACTTATCTTCACTCCAAAACTCTATATAAGGATCTCATCCCATGGGATGAGGAGGCCGGAATTTTATGCAAAGAATTGTTGTTGGTTTACAGTTGAGTGTATTGGGTGATTGCTTGAAGGAGGTGAAGAGGAGATTTCTTTCCGTCGGGAAGGTGATGCTGGATTGGGCCTCTTATGGTTGTATCACCGCCTGAACCTTACTTTCTTCCATTAATAAAGCATGCGAGGTTCTTCTATTCGCATGTGTTTCAATGATGTGTTGTCTTACTTGCGCATTTGATTTATGCTAATCCTTGAATCAATTATGAATGCATGCTTCTCGTAGTTTCCCTTTCTCGTCTTGTTTACAGGATCCTGTGTAGCTGGGCCCGTGAGAAGGCAAGGAGCTGGGAGCGAGCAGCAAAGAGAGAAGATTGGATCGACCATTCGCGCAAGACATCGGTGAGTGGATCTCTTCCTTTCCTCTTTTGCATGTCGTAAAGAAGTAATCTTAGATAGCTTTGCTTTGACTGTTGCTAAGGAACTATCACCCTTAGAGTGGGATAGGGTCATTCCGTGTTGGATACTTTTCCCTACAACAGACTGGCGACTGCGCTGGGGAGACGTATCTTGTTGGTAGCTTGTGTTTCTTGCTATTCATTTCCTAAACAAAGGGAGTACCGAATCGAACTGCATTTGAATCTTTCGAATGCAAAGTAGAGGGCAGCTACTCTAGCTCAGTTCTGGGCATGTTTATGATTTGAAGAGCTGATCCACAAGGACTCTTATTAGCTCTTTGTGATAGTGTTCATCTTCCTTTAATCATCCTTTAGAGTATACTTGATTGATAGCCTCTGATTTGGCCAAAAACAGTTGATTTTTGAGCAATCTGTGACCCGGAACCAAAGAGAGACGAGACTTTTCTCTCCAGCGCCACTGCAGTGAAGGCTCTCTGCGTTTCAACGCAGGTCCCGAAGGGCCTACCTGCGCTGAATGTCAAACTGACATTGCAGAGCCTGCGCTGATCCAGTCTTGCATTGTGCAACTGGGGTTCCCTGCCTTCTGTTGCCCAGTTTTCAGTATTGTTTTGCAGCCTGTTATCAACCTGTATACCCATCTGAAACTACCTTTCTTTGCCATCATTCCGCCTCAGTTGTATGAAGAAACTGTGATTGTTCTTGTTGTATTTCTTACCTTCATTCACAGTTTCCCATAACGAAAGTGAACTAGTCTTGCTGTGGCCTCTTGGATCTGGACCTGTGATAAAGTGTCGTTGTGATTCTAAGAGTTAGTTTGTTTGCTGTTCATAGCTGATTGAGCATTTTCTTTCGTTATATGGTTCGAATTTCAGTATTTCTAGTGTTGAAACGTGTGAATCTTAAGGTGTTCTTTTGATTCTTGGACAAAAGCTTGTTTGCTTTCGCTTGAAATTGAATTCGAAATTATACAACATCTTTCTTTTTGTAATACATCAACATTAAGGAAGAAGAAAAGAAATACTTGCATTGTGCATGTGCATTTTGACAGTTTGCATGTCGATTTAGGAAAAGTGCATCAGTGTGTGCTCTATGATCTGTGTGAAAAGATGATGTCTTTCTTTTCCCTCAGTAGTTAAGATTTTCATAAGTTGAAAGAATTGAAAAAGCTTGCTTATCATTCTTAGACTGCATTTAGGAGTTGTATCATACATCACGTGGTGATCCATAAAGGCAAACTGCTAAGCAAGATCAACCTAAAACGAACTGTATTTACATAACAACGCTTTGAAACATAACAAAACATAGTAGAGGTCTAGGTAGAGACGTGTTCCGGCGTCGTTAAACATAGTGACTGTCGATCTCTACGAAGGTGGGTGATTCCTCCTGAGGGACGATAGCACTAATACGGACTTGTGCTCCCGCGTACCGTCGCGTATATTGGGAGACCCCTATAGGAACAAAGCCTTTATCCATAGGAAGCCGTGTCGGCCGCCCTACTGATCGTGATGAAGTGAACACAACATTCACGAAGATCGACCACTCGTACCGTAAAACGTATTCTGTGGTTTCGCGAAAGGTTTGGCACACCCTCTGCCTAGAACTCCAGAGTAGTTTCTTTTGGCCTTTTTCAAACTCTATAACTGAAAAAGTCCATCCGAGCATTTGTCACTTCGGGCTCATTAATACATCGAAGGAGACTAGAGTCATCTTTAGCTTTTTCTCGACTCTTAAAAAGTGAAAAAGCAAGTTGTGTCTTAAAAGCGTCTAAAATTAATTCAATTCGAAAACACATTTTACCCTGTGTATTGTTGGTTGATCAAGTAATCCGCAATCGTGGAAGAAAGTCAATCGATGACCCGTCATTCGCGGAGGCTTACGAGTCAACCGTCTTTGTCTCCGGAATCGAAAACATCCCGGGCAAAGCGAACTCGTTCAACCGGTTCCAAATCTCCTGTCAAAGTTAGAACAAGTGTTCCAATGACATCTGAGGTTCCGGTTACTCCAAACATTTCTGGAAACCCTGCCCATATTGAAGAAGTTCAACAGCCCCAAAAGGACAGTAACACTGATCCTAGTCTGAGAGCAAATACTTGTGTTACTGAATCAGTTCCATCGGTGATCGGTTCAGAGAGTCTTGCTCCTCAAACAACTGTCGCTGTCGAAACAACCCCTTCTTCGGCACCAGAAATATTTTAAGGACCTGACGGTCTTCCTCTTTCACCTGGTCTGATCGCAATAGAGGAAATTGTAGAAGATCCGCAAGAAACTACTCCAACCCATTTTGGAGCAGGGGTCACTCTATTTCCTTCTGCATCAGAAGCTAGCCTATCGCCCAGGGAGGTTCCTGGAGAATCACTAGGCAATCTACTGGATAGACTCAAAATGTCTGAACAACCGTCAACATCTAGGACTGTACCAAATGACACAGCGACAGCAGAACCCCCTGCAGTCACTCCGACAATGTTCGCCGGCATACCATCTGTCCCCAGCTCTCAACAGCTGGAAGGAGCCCCTTCGGGGGCCATGACGACAATGTGGTCTGTTCCTGTTTGTTCTCCCGGGATAATACCCGGTAACTCTTATGTTGGAACTCAACAAATTGATCCTTTCGGAAATCAGTTTGGGCAATCCGGTCCTCAAGGTTTGGTAATTCCTTTCAGTTCCGGACCACCACCGTATGGGGGGAAATATGCCTTTTCATTACCCCCTCCAGGAGGTTACCCATACGGGAGTTCACAACCGTATTCAGGTTATACTGGAATAACTACAAGTGGTTGGATACCTATGCTACCCCAGCAACCAAGAGTTGTGTATTCTATGCAACAACAAGTGCCTGTGACGAACATCCCGACGACACCAGCGATTGTAACCGTGTCGCAAGTTCAAACAATGCCTGTTACATGTCAACCTCAGTTTTCTCAGGTTGTAATGCAACAGCCCTTTGACCCTACGACTCAACCACAATCGCCAACTGGCGGGGCGACACAAGTGAAAATGGGTACCGTTACCCCTCATCTTGGTCCAGTGGTGAGTATAGCACAACAACCAATGGCGTCACAACCATGGTTGGTGCAGTATCAACAACCGCAATTCCAGCAAGTGTACCAAGGTACCGAGCAACAGATTTTTGCGAACAGTGGACAACCGTACATACAAAACGGTCAAAACCAACCACTTTATAGTGGAGTAGTCCACCAACCGTATCAATCATATCAGCATCAATTACATTATGCTGGTATGCAAAGACCAACTGCTCAGGCGATTCCATCGTATCCTGGGTACGTTTCGCCTAACCTGAGTCAACAACTACCATTCGTGGCAACTCTAGAGTTACCCGATTTACATCGGTTGACAAACGATCTGATTGCTTATGCCCCTTGGTGGCCAGCGATTCCTCACAAACTTCCTTCAGACATTCCTAAATTCAATGGAAATCCAGGTGAAGACCCTTCGAATCACGTCATGACTTTTCATCTGTGGTGTTCGTCGAACACTCTAAACGATGATTCGATAAGACTTCGCCTCTTCCAGAGGACATTGACAGGTCCGACAGCTAAATGGTATATAGAATTGCCAAGAGCCTCTTTCGACAATTTCAGCTCCTTAGCCACGACTTTCTTAACCCATTTTCAATTACCAATCAGGTATGAAACAGGAACCGAGATACTGACCAAATTCAAACAGACGACAGCTACTCACATATCCGATCATATACATGAGTGGCGTCGCCATCGTAGGATGGTGAAAACATACGTTCCTGATTAGCTATTAGCTGAATGGTTTATAAAGTCACTACTTCCGGCTATAACGGAAGATGTGGTCAAGGGGGGAGTCGTAACAGAGGAGCAAGTCATCGCTCGTGCTCAATATTTAGACTTAGTATATACTCAGTCTGGAACGCTCTACGAAAAAATACCTGACGCCCCTAGACCTGAATTTTCAATTCCTCCACCTCCTAAATCGAATATTGACTCTCATGCCGGAGATGGCGTGATTGACACTGCAAGCGCGAAATCGAAAAAGGCTTCATCTCAGAAAGCCCGTAAGACTTCAGATCAAAATGCCCATGAAGAGATTCTTGCTTCGGAAGTAAATGCCATATCAGCAGATAAAGGCAAAGAAACCAATCAACCAGGAAGCAAGAAGAAGCAAAACAAAGGGAAGAAGAAGCAACAGGATGATCCGTCACCTGAAAAAACTTCTTCAAACCGTCCTGAGAAAGGGAAAAAGAAATGGCCCTGTCTGATATGTGACGAAGATCAAAAGACAGCAGATTGTCCATACAGAGCTGAGCTCAAGAGATTCTTTAAAAGTCCAAAGAACCCAGCTGTGTTGACTGATCCGTTTCCCAACCCAGGTCAAAATATGGTTGATAGTGGAAATGCTTCCCCGTCGCAAGTGCTGATGTTATCGATCTCTAAGTAGCAAAATGATGCTTTGATCTCGACAAGGAACAAAGATTACGGGAATCCGCAACTGTCAAACGAAAAAGGTAAAGATCAACCGAGTAGTTCGACAACAACTTCGACAGAGGTTGTCCCACCCATAATGCTAGAATTAACAATAAAACTGCCTAAGGGTGTAGTGCACAAGTCAACCTTTAATCCTCGCGCCAGAGCGGCGCAACATTATAACATAGTAGAAGATTTGGCCCAATCGCCATTCGCTATGTCGACTCTTGAAGTACTACAGAATTGTCCATCCCAAAGGCAGGCATTGTTATCGGTAATAGGAGGGGTTGATCCTAAGGATTCAAATCTGGTATCCTTTGATCACAAAGGGTATGACCCTCAGTTACCAGCTCAACTAGCTTTCCTTGTTCAAGTGAAAGCCCTCAACAAAACTGTTCATCGAACAATTATTGATGAGGGGGCATCTACATGTATTATGTCGATGAGTTGCTGGAAAACATTAGGGTCGCCAACCTTGTCAAGATCTTCGACAACACTAAAAGCATTCGACGGTAGGACATATACCCCTTACGGTATCCTAAGTAACTTGAAGGTTGAACTAGGTGGAAAAAAAGTAGAAATTGATGTTGAAGTCATAGATGGGAATCTTGATTACAACATCCTACTGGGAAGACCATGGATTTATGCCATGGCAGCTGTCGTGTCGACTTATTTTAGGAAGATCGCATTCCCGTTTGAAGGAGGGATTACGGTCGTCGACCAACAGAACTTCCTCCTTAATGGTTCACAAGTTACGGGAAGCATTCCCATGATCCATGAGAATGACCATTCAATCCAAGATATCGGAGTAGGCCTGTTGAAAGACCCCATGATGATGGGAACTTTCTCGCTACCGAATCCTATATACATAGGAAATGTGCCGTTTGTGGCAACCTGCAACATGATATCTTCCACGAAGGTCTCAAAAGACAAAGTCATCATGGATCGTGCAATGGTTTTGCACCCGAGCCCGATCGAAATATTGTAGCAATCAATGTTTCAGGCGTGGGAGGCGAGCCCAAGTTAACGCTCGTCAAGCATTTGGGTAGACAGGTCAGGAGAATATCGTACCCCTTTGGATCCCTGGTCACGAGTGCATGCAAGTGACAAAGGAATCCTGCAGTCAATGTTGATTGAGGGGGCACCATGGGATGATAGCCACCATCGTTCCCTTCCTCAGGAAGATACTCAAGGCGACCTGTATCACCCTTCAGTGTTTGAATTCCTAACAAATACTGTAAATACGGTGGATTCCGAGCGAAACCTATCCAATATCGAAGAGACTATAGCCATAAATATCTCGACCAAAACAAATGTTGTAGAGAATATTTATGTCGGCAAATGTTGTTCCCCTTCAGAACAGGAAATATATAAAGCTCTTTTCCGCGAATTTAGAGATGTCTTTGCTTGGTCATATGATGAAATGCCAGGCATTGACTCGAGTATCATTGAACATGAAATTAAGATGTATCCTGATGTCAAACCAGTAAGACAACGGCTTCGGCAGGTGCACCCCAAGAAAGCCGTTGCCATTGAGGCAGAAGTTGAAAAACTTCTCCATGCTGGTTTCATTTACCCGGTTCCTCTGACCGATTGGGTATCGAATATTGTCCCTGTTATGAAAAAACAAGGAACAATAAGAGTGTGCGTTGACTATAGGGATGTAAATCAAGCTTGTCCAAAGGACAACTACCCTACACCCTTCATCGACCAGATAATTGATGAATGCGCCGGATGTGAAATCTTTTCTTTTATGGACGGATTTTCGGGGTATAATCAGATAAATATCCGCCCACAGGACCAGTCAAAGACTGCATTTATTTGTCCGTGGGGCACGTTCGCTTATCGAAAATTACCCTTTGGTTTAAAGAACGCAGGGGCGACGTTTCAGAGAGCAATGAATTATGCTTTCCATGACATCAAGAACATCATTCAACCTTATCTCGACGATCTTCCAGCTCATTCGCAAAAGCGGACTGATCATCCACAGCATTTAAGAGCGATATTTCTACGTTGCCGACACTACAAGATAAGACTCAATCCACACAAATGTGTGTTTTGCGTCGGTTCTGGTCGTTTACTTGGCTTTATAGTCTCCAAGGATGGGATTCGTCTCGACCCTTGCAAGGTGCAGGCAATCATTAATTTGCCTCCACCTTCGAACTTGCTTCAGATTCAGAAACTCCAAGGGAAGGCAAACTTTCTGAGGAGGTTCATTCCAAATTACACAGAACTTGCTAAAGGTTATACCCGTCTCTTGAAAAAGGATGTGCCTTTCATCTGGGACCAGGTTTCGCAAGCTTCCTTTGATGCTTTGAAAGATGCGCTAGTAAAAGCATCATTAATGTACGCCCCGGACTATCAAAGAGACTTTAACCTGTATCTGGCTGCAGCAGATACGACCATTGCAATGGTTTTAGTTCAAGAAGTCGATGGAATTGAACACCCTATATATTATTTAAGTAAAAACTTAAATGATACAGAAAGTAAATATTCTCATGTTGAAAAGCTAGCACTTGCTGCTATTCAAGCGATACAAAGATTTCGGCATTATGTCCTCTTCAGGAAGACCACCGTATTGTCAGATTGCAACCCCATGACTTATATACTATCGCGACAGTTGCTTGGGGGAAAATATTCAAAATGGATAGCTATCCTTCAAGAGTTTGATTTGGAATTTGTGAAATCCAAATCAAAGAAAGCTTTAGTTTTCGCAGAATTATTAAGCGATCTCCCATCATCGTCCAATGATGAAACTTCCCAAGAATCAATCGTGGACGAAAGTTTGTTTCTGATATCAGCAAGTGATGAGTGGTATGGAGATATACTAGTTTATCTCCAAACCCAAAAGTTTCGGCCAGACACCTCCCACTCAGAACAAAAACGCATTCGATACCAAGAAAAAGA
This sequence comes from Pinus tabuliformis, assembly GCA_031772625.1. Classification (NCBI taxonomy): domain Eukaryota; kingdom Viridiplantae; phylum Streptophyta; class Pinopsida; order Pinales; family Pinaceae; genus Pinus; species Pinus tabuliformis. The sequence continues at coordinate 26,212,441 of CM062815.1, forward strand.
CTACATGATCGTCGGTGATACACTTTACCGTCGTGGTGTCGATACGGTTCTGAGAAGGTGTCTCACCCATGAGGAGGCCGAAAAAGCCCTGAATGAATGTCATTCAGGCACCTGTGGGGGGCATCAATCTGGATACGCTACAGCACAAAAAATCTTACGAGCAGGATACTTCTGGCCAACCATGTTCAAAGATTGCATAACCGCAGTTAGAAGTTGCCATGCTTGTCAAATTTTTGATAGCAAAACCAGAAGACCCCCCGCTCCTTTACAACCAATAATAGCTGTGGGGCCTTTCGCCAAATGGGGCATCGATTTCATGCAATGTAACCCCACCTCGACCGGGGGGGCATGGGTATATTATAGTCGCAGTTGACTATTTTACCAAATGGGCCGAGGCGATGCCTACATTGGATAATACTGGTGAAACAACAGCCCTATTATTTTTTAATCATGTAGTCGCCAGATTCGACGTACCACAGGCCATAGTAACAGATCATGGATTGCATTTTCGCAATCACATGATGGTTGAATTAACTGCCAAACTAGGATTGTCTCACGACAGCTCTACCCCGTACTATCCGCAAGCTAACAGACAAGTTGAAGCAATCAACAAGGTCCTGAAGCGCATGTTGCAAAGGATGGTTGGGGTTCACAAAAGAATATGGCATTTGATCCTGTACTCGGCTTTGTGGGCCTACCGAACGTTGGTAAGGAATGCCACTGGGTTCACACCATTCCAACTAGTGTATGGCCTGGAAGCAATCCTACCAATCCAGTGTGAAATTTCGTCCCTTAAACTCGTAATTGATCTCCTCCCCGGAACTTCGGAAGAAGAGGCTCGTTTCTTCGAATTAATCCAATTGGATGAAACCCGTCGTGATGCCGCTTTGGCCAACGAAGCCCATAAGAAACGAGTCAAGGTGCAGTTCGACAAAAATGTCAAACCCCGTGTCTTCTCAGAAGGTGATTTGGTCTTGCTTTATGACCAAGAATCCGATAAATTGGGAGCTGGGAAATTTAAGTCCTTATGGATGGGCCCTTATATTGTTAAAAGTGTGTTAGCAAAAGGAGCCTACGAGTCGGTAGATTATGATGGAATTCCACTGGCGCAACCCCGCAACGGGTTGTACCTTAAGCGTTACTATGCCTAATAGTAACCTGTATGCTTTTGTTACATTTTTGTTTTCGCTAAAGCGTTTGTTTCGGTTTAAGTAATCCACTTTTTGCACTTATTGCAGATGTCAAATCCATTGGAACCATGGGTTGGATATGCCGACGGAGCGAGTCGTAGTTCGAGGAACCTATCCTCTGCAGCATGGGCCATTTTTGACCCAAGCGGCGAGTTAGTGAGTTTCAGGGGGGTATGTATTGGTCAATCAACGAATAACATCGCTGAGTATAGCGCATTGATAGAGCTCCTCTCTGATGCCATCACCCATGGCATACGCCAACTAGTCGTCAGGCTAGACTCACAGCTCGTGGTACTACAGCTCCATGGTACCTACTCTGTCCGAAATCCAGCTATTTATCGCAAGTTCCTAAGAGTTAAAATCTTGGAAAGGCAGTTTGATTTTATCCAATATCAACACATTTCCAGAAACTTAAACACATTAACCGACTCATTAGCAAACTATGTGTTAGATAGACATGTGCAAAATTGATAAAAAGAGAAGCATCATCGATGTTTCATACATGGATCACATAAAAACTGGAATAAACCCCAAAAATCAAAAATATATATAACTGTTTACGGTTTACATATAATGTTCTGTAACCAAGACAAAATCGGTCATATGACCCCAAAACTCAAAAATGGCTGGGGGGCACCCTAGCCTAGTGATGCTCATGATAGCAAGCCACGGCCTGTGCAATCATGCGCAGAAGACGAGTCCATCGTCTGGGAACACCAGCAGTATGTCTCTGCAACCGTAGAGGCAACTCGTCGATCCGTACATCTGGAATCCCAAGGGTAAGACCCTCGACCTGTTCCTGCACAGCTGCAAGAGTCTCGGCCAAGTCAAGGTCGCGGAGAATAGCTCTCCCAGGAGCCTCCCCTACTGGGGCAGCGGCTGGAGCTCTCGGACGAACCGCTGGACGGACAGGACCAACATCTGCATGCACACATGAGTTTGATTAGAGTCTTGATAGATTAAAGCACAAGGACATTATAAATAAAAAACAGTAAACAGTGATAAGGTCAAAATTTTACCAAGATCGCCCCAGTGCTCGCCATCCGGTAGCACCAAATCCGGATCACCTCGGAAATCCATGCCAATATATGGATACTCGGAAAAGGCCATATCCTGCCGCTCGAACCACCTAAAGAAGGTATCAGTAAAGGTAATCTGAGACTGACCTGCATGTCTAGACATGTGTTCAACCCACCTCTGCATGCGTGGCTCAGTGGGAGAAGGCAAGTCGAGTGCAATGTACTGAGGTTGCATCAGTGGTATCTTCTCGAAAGCGAAGGCAGTCAGAACTGAACCAAAACCAAAATTCTTCAGTTTCTCGTCCTTTACTTTGGTCAACTGGCTTTTCATCTGAACCAGTACTGCATCACACTAGTTAAAAACTTTCGGCTGAAGACACTCCAGGGCGTACTGCACATAAGACCTGTTGGCAACATGAGGGGATGCACTACCAGCCATCCTAAAAATCGTGTACAGAATAGACCTGAGAGACCTGTCAGTGACCTCACGGATAGTAACCTTGCCGTCTCTGCTCGGCTGGGATCCTTCCCTACAATACTGACGGACATAGTCTCTCATGGAATCACTCCCTCGGGCCGAACCGGACAAGGAAATGGTGGCACCCCGCCTTGACAACCCAGTCAAGAAGTAAATGTCCACTATGGTCAAAGGGATGGACTTGCCCCTAATCTGGAACACTTGGTTAACAGGATCCCAAGCATCAAGCAGGTACTGCAGTAAAAGTATCTGTGCCCTCATGCTAGAAATGCGGAAGAATTTTAGCAAGCCACAGTTCCGCAGCGCGTTCACCGTGACAGGATCATGGAGAGCAATCATGTCCTCCTCTTCGTGCTCTCGTTCTCGCCATGTAAGAGTCATTTTGCTCCAATAAACTCTGCAAAACAAACAAGAGGAGGAGTAAGATCCCTGACTTGATGAGAAAATGGCAAAATTTTCATGAAAAATTGTGCAACAAAGATGCTTTTCTACGCCCAACGCAGGTAGGGAAGGGTTCCACCTGTGTTGAGGGTCAAAATGCCTTTGAAAAGCTTGAACCCCAAAGCAAGTTTCGAATGGGGCACCTGCGCTGATGGCAGAGCGCCCTAGTGAAACCCCAGGGGCTCATGGGGGCAAGAAAACAGGCACAAAACTGAAAAATGAAACCATGAAAAGAGAGAGCTAGGGTTTAGCTCCTACCTGGTCCAAATGGCGCTGAAAATCGTCCACAGAATCTCCCGAAATCAGCTGGTGAAAAATCAAGAGGAAGAGGCACCTCCAAAGCTCCAACAAGCCAAATGCAAATGAAATGGTAAAATGAGAGGTAAAAACACCTTTTAATTGCTTTTTACGTAGTTCAAAGTGAAATATTAGAATTTTTACCTCATGTTATCCGTTTCTAACAAGTTTGTTGCAGCAATTGATGATACAGTACTATCTCTGAAAAAGAAAAGCTAGTCATGGTAAAATATGAATTTGATCTTATCAAACGAGCAGTTTTGGCAAAGTTCATGCTCGTTAAAAAATAAACGCAAAACCGAGCAGTTTTAGCAAGAGTTCATGCTCGTTAAAAAATAAATGCGCCTGTGAGCAAGCTTCCCCCCAGAGTTCAAGCTCATCAAGAAAAAATGAACCGGTAAATAGCCATTTGAGACCGTAGATTCATCAGCCATAAAAACCTTGGTCGTGTTTGCACTGTCACCTCCACTCATCATTTGGCCGATCATTCACATCCACTTGATTGTTTACCTATTTTGAGGAATAGCTGCGAAGAGTGATTTCACCTAGCCATCCTTGTAAACATTGCCGTGATTGGAAAATTCCAACCTATACCTGGAATCTGCTGCTATCCCTGTTTATCACTCGTTCCTCAAAATACGAGTCTTCTTTGAGCTCTTTTCACTGACTCGTAAAATATGAAAAGTTTGCCGAGTTTTGGCCTTCCAGCTCGTTAAAGGGACCGGAAGAGCTATCCCTCCTCTAGATTTTAATCTTTTTGGACCTGAGGGATTATTGCACAAAAAGATCGAGCGCTTGTCTAGTTCGGCTCGATAAAGCTATCGAACACTCATCCCTTCTGTATTGTTTTATACTTTTTCAGACTTAAGGGATTAGATGACGAAAAAGGACCTTTGGAGTTAACTTTATGTACCTTTTTAGAATCTCTAAAAATGAAAAGGACCGAGTTGTCTTTGTCGCTAGGCTCATTAAAAATATTGAATAGCGACAAACTTGTCTTTAGACAAGAACGAGTTTCCCTATCGCTAGGCTCGTTAAAACATAGCGATGGGCTTGCCCGAAGGGCAGGTTATAGAACAAGCATATGTTATCCTCCTCAAGCTTGACAAAAATAAAGAGGTACTGGTCAGAAATGACTGCGGAAAAATTGGGAGAACCTCAAAGCTTAATGGTAGCAAGTCGCTCTTGAACATGACACTTTTGCCTCCGTAAAACATCGGGTTGGGTTGTTTTCATTCACCGGTCCCTTCACCATGGTCTCGCCATACCATCCACATTTGGGGTAATGCTACCGATCCATCACATCAGTGTCGTTGTATGTTCAAGAGATGTCCTTCAGAGAGTGTCAACCGGGTCCCATCCACTACCATACATCATCTTTCATCCTTTCATGACCGCCACCCTGAATCATATTTCACAGATCGTTTTCACCATCATCACAATCATTAGCTCCATTCCGTGTCACTGATGTGGGATACATTAAGGCCCTCCTTTGACGGATCGCTTCTTGTCGACATCAGCTCATTATCCAAGAAGTTGATCTAGGAACACCCCCCCAGTACTTTGAAGCTTGCATGCCTCAATGGCAAGTTTCTCACTTCCGGCGACAGGTATACATCAATGACCTTCGACCGGAAGATTTTGCGTGGTGTTCGACGCCAAATCCTATATTCACACCATGTGAATTGTGCTGCAGTACCTTGAGGGTCATCATCATTATCGGTGATTCCTCTCGCGCTTGTTAACAGTTTACATTATTGAATGGTAATCAAGCGATGTCTTTCCATGTTCGACTCCAAGAAATTCTCACATGGATCAACCTATACTTAGAGTGAAGATCGGACAAGTTTGAAGACCCCGGATCTAGTTTCATCCATCTGGGCTGCGATATATATTCAGGAGATAAAGACATTGACATGTGCAGCAGATGATCATCCTACTAAAAGGATGATAATTTAAGCAGAGAATTATCAGTCTAATATCAGACGATCGTCTGTTTATGTACAGAAAAATGTATTTATAAAGCTGAGCATGGGAAATGCCCGCATCAGCTAGATCATGAAAGCAGCATGAAAAATAATGTATTGTATTGTATTTGGTTACAGGTCACCTCCCGACGATTGAATGAACTTCGGATCCTCCTAATAAAGCATTTCACCCGATAAATGACCTCATACTTTAGGGGGCAACTGTTATAGACATTTTTGTGCCTTACAGCATGAAGCATGAAATGTCAATAATCTGAGGGATCCAAAGTCCCTAAACATGTTGTTCCTACCCCTAGAGGAACAAGGTCAGCAAACCACAGCACTTCAGATCAGTTCTCCACTAAAAAACACTCAAAGACAGGTCAATTTTGGATCATGTCAACTGCTCCACTGAGCATCTGCGCTGAATGTCAACTGCTCCATGGTGTACCTGCGCTGAATGTCAACTTCATCAAAGGCTACCTACGCTGAGCGAGTTTGGACATGTGGAGGAATCTTTCCTCAATGTGTCAGTGCCCAGGAAGCTTCCAAAATGACACTTGGATCAAAAGATTCGCCTAAGTGAAGAGTAAGAGGTTCTAAAACTCCGAGTGGAAGGTAGAATCTCCAAGTGGACTCAAGAACTGAAGAACAACTGGGGTTGAAGAGGACAACAGTCACACATCAAGCTGACTTATCTTCACTCCAAAACTCTATATAAGGATCTCATCCCATGGGATCAGGAGGCTGGAATTTTGTGCAAAGAATTGCTGTTGGTTTACAATTGAGTGTATTGGGTGATTGCTTGAAGGAGGTGAAGAGGAGATTTCTTTCCGTCGGGAAGGTGATGCTGGATTGGGCCTCTTATGGTTGTATCACCGCCTGAACCTTACTTTCTTCCATTAACAAAGCATTTGAGGTTCTTCTATTCGCATGTGTTTCAATGATGTGTTGTCTTACTTGCGCATTTGATTTATGCTAATCCTTGAATCAATTATGAATGCATGCTTCTCGTAGTTTCCCTTTCTCGTCTTGTTTGCAGGATCCTGTGTAGTTGGGCCCGTGAGAAGGCAAGGAGCTGGGAGCGAGCAACAAAGAGAGAAGATTGGATCGACCATTCGCGCAAGACATCGGTGAGTGGATCTCTTCCTTTCCTCTTTTGCATGTCGTAAAGAAGTAATCTTAGATAGCTTTGCTTTGACTGTTGCTAAGGAACTATCACCCTTAGAGTGGGATAGGGTCATTCTGTGTTGGATACTTTTCCCTACAACAATATGGTGGGTCTTCGATCCAACATTAGATTCTATGATATCATGATTAACATTTTTTTTGTTCGCATCATGAGTTTCCTTTACTACCTTTTCACCATTAGTAAGTATTCCTTGTAGAAAATTTGTCAAATCTGTCTTCATATCTGTCATGCCTGTCTTCAAGTTTGTGTTCAAATCTATCTTCAATTCTTCCATGTCTATCTTCAAATATGTCTTCCAATCATCCATCTTAGCTTCCACGCCATTTATCTTAGATTCCTTGCCATTTATCTTAGCTTCTGTTAGCTTTTATGAGCGTGACATTTGTTGCACTTGTTCTTGTAATTTTGATATATCATGTAGCATTTCTTCCTCTTCTTCGTGAGTCATGCTAGAGATTTCAGGTTCCTTACTAGGTGTTTGCATTTTATTTCCTCGGGGCATCAGTTACAGATAATAATTCTTTACTATGCCCTTTGAATTCCTTCAAACCCAGCTTAAACAAAAATTTAAAAAAAAACTACACACCTTTTTTCACTTTGTAGAAGCCTGATATTGAATCTGATGTATCTCTGTAATTCTAGATCCTCTAATTCTGAAATTGTGTCCTATAGTAGCCTTCTGTGTCCTCTTTCCAATGCCACAAGTCTGACCCAAATTGGATTCTCCAAGGAAGAGTTATGCGAAATCTCCCACAGTGACTTGATTATAGACTACTTCAGTAGAGAGAACGTGTACGACGTGCCACGAGTCACTGTTTCGACCTATGGATCTGAAAAATGCATACAAGAAACTATATTCTGTAACTTCTTACTAAATTTCAATCCGATCCCCAGAGAGAAAGTTATGACGATTTTCCCCAGGTCACTTTTTTTAAATGTAATTCAGGAGTCTGCAAAAGGACCAACTTCCTCAGATCATATCTCCACAAATATCACGTGAAAAACTCTGAAATTCGGACCCAAGGTTCAGTGTGATTTCTTCTCAAATGGGTTTTTTTTTCGACTTCTGAAACATCACAGAAAAAACGTTATAGCGAAAATTCCACGATGACCTGTTTGGAGCAGCAAAACCCTAGAATCCAAAGCTCTAATACCAAATGTTATGAAACTAGCTCAAGAAAAGATAGATCAATGCCTTAGAATTCAGCCTCTTCGATGGGGCAACCTCCTTTACATTATATAAATAAACAATTATTCGATGATACAAATGACAAAACCTCCTTTCTATATATAGGAGTCTAAGGAGTCACAATATAATCCAGCCGACCTAACAATAATAATATAAAGCCACAAAAATAACAATAGAGGGATTCTATGGGGCACAGAAATAACAATATGGGGGTAATAGGGGCACAACAATATAAATAAGGGGTATAACTACAATAGTAATGGGGTAATCACTAGTATTATAGGGACCCAACACATTACATATTGTCTTGGCCAATCTAATAATCAATTTTGAATCTTCATGTATGATGACATTGTGCAAATTAGAAGCTGACAAAATTTCCAAGCCTTGTTCTAGTGCCATGAGCTCCGCCATGTTTTTAGTAGCCTTGCCCAAGTTGCCATGGAATATTTTCTTTATTCGGCCCTTTCATCTCTTATAACCCCTCCAAAGCTAGCTAACCCTCGATTGCCTTTAGAAGCTCTGTTTATATTAATCTTTAGAAAGCCATGACGAGGCGGCTGCCAAATATTAATATTTGCATTAATTTGGTTTACTCCCTTGAATAAGCCATGTGGGTTTACATATTGGAGATCCAACTTCATAAGAATGCTTGCCTCTTGGGGCAGAGGAGGATCCTTAGGAACATTCCTCAACAAGCTTCTTATTGTGTCTTTGAGCTACCTCAAAATTTAGGCAGTTATGTGTTTAGGCTCTCTTGCTTTGTGTTTGAAGATACGATTGTTGTGCTCTTTCCAAACATTCTAGATAACAAAGCGTGGTACTAGAATCCACGATTTATTAATAATTTCATTCCCTGAGAAATTTACCCGCCATTTCTTTAGAGTATGGGAAATGTTGAGACTATCCCTATCTGTTTGCCTAAATATTGAGTCTACCTAGTCCCAAACGTTTGATGTGAAAGGACAGAGTTTGAGAAGGTGATCCATCGTCTCCTCTTGAGAGCCACAGAGATAGCATTGGGAGGGGCCAATAAAGCCTTTTTTTTTTAGATTCTCCTAGGTTAAGATTTTACTTTGATGCACTAACCAGATGAATAACTTTATTTCATCCAGTAGGGACTTTGCCAAATTTTCTTCTAGACTAGATCAGGATTCTGATAGTTAAATCCTGTTACTTCCTGTCTAGCTTCTTTGAGGTTAAAGTTGCCTTGAGAGTTCTTTCCCCATCTTAATTGGTCAGGTAAGGAGGATACTAGAATCCTTCTATGCTCTAGCTCCTGGACAAGGATTCTTGCCAGGACCTTCAAAGGGCTATCATCACTGTGGCCTAGATCCTTCCAAATCCTCCATTTTTAATTATCCCTATTCTGGTCCTAGAAATATTTAACCATAATCATCCCTTTGTTATATGTGTCTCTCTTTAGAGCTACTAATTCATCCTTATATAGTTTGGGTTCCTGTTGCCAGTTGTCCTCCCAAAATCTTGCAAGGTTCCCTACTCGAATTTCTCAGATGTTGTGTTGCTAAACAATACTTTTATTCTCCCAAGCCAGATTCCAAATATGGGAGCCCCTGATTTGCCCTGAAATTCTAATGTGATCCTTTTCCTGCCAATACTTGGCATATTTTTGTTTCCACAGCTTAGCCCAAGGGGTTGCTGATTCCTTAATCCATCGCCACCAAAGTTTGGCTCCCAAAACTTTACAAAGGGTTTCAAGGTCATGAAGCCCCAAGCCACCATGGCTTGCAAATCTTGTCCCATGCTACTAAAGCCTACTTCTTTTTTTCTTCCCCTCTGCCCCATAGAAAATCCCTTTGTATACTCCTAATCTGTTGCATAATGCCTAGGAAGAGATAAGAGCATAAAAACGGGAATAGCCTGCAAGACTGCTTATGTGAGCTCCATGTGTGCTGCCAAATTTAGTGACCTGAGTCCATTTCCTGACCTTGTCCTGAAGTTTGTTAATTTTTGGCTCCCACACACTCTTGCTCAATGGTTTATCAGTAAGAGGTATGCCTAGATACTTGGAAGGTAGTTGTTCCCTTTGAAACCCAAGAATTCTGGTAATATTTCTCTGAATAGTAATATTGGTATTAAAGAAAAAGACTTTGGATTTGTTGAGGCTTACCTCTGTGCCTGTTGCCTTAGAAAAGTCAATCAAGATATGTTTGATCTCTCTGGCTTCCCTAACTGTGAGTATCCCCTGTAGCATTGTATCATCCACAAATTGTTGATGAGTATTTGCCACTCCATCTTCGTTGAGTTTGATACCCTGGATGTGTCCTTCAGCATTTTCCACTTTGAATGCTCTACCTAGCCCTTCCATCATGAGAATGAAGAGGAAAGGTGAGAGCGGATCTCCCTGTCTGAGATGTATGGATGGTGTGAAGGTTCTTGATGGAGCTCCATTGAGTAGTATAGAGAAGCTGGTCATGGTGACGAGTGCCATAACCCATCTTATCCAATTTTGGTCGAAGCCACGGGCCCTTAGAATTTTTCTTATATAAGACCAACTTAGCTTGTCATAGGCTTCGGCTAGGTCCAACTGAATGATCATACTGGATTGTTTGTTTCTTTTGAGAGAGTGTACCACCTCATGTGCTTGGATGATGTTATTGAGAATTTGTCTTCCTTCCACATAGCCTGTTTCCTTCTCTAAGATTAGAGATGGTAGAAGGGGCTTGAGTCTATTGGCTATCACTTTGGAAATGATTTTGTACACCACATTACATAAGGCTACTGAAAGCATCCAGAGTCTTGGCATTTTTGTTAGGTGTGGAGCCTGATTATCTTCTATATTCAAAGGTATCGCCACATTGGACCCCAGTTCGAAATGGGGGCGGCAACGCCGCCCGTAAAATATTCGCTGCAAGGGGGGTCTAGGGGGGGTGACTACGACCTTTGGGAGCCCCCCCCCTGGCGAGGGGTTTTGGGGGCAGTGCCCCTGAAGCTAAAAGCAGCTGTAAAATTTCCTTGTAAAAGTATAGTAATTTCTAGTCAATCTGGGTCGTTCATTAGGCAGATGATCTGACGGTAGAGCTTATGTTTATTTTAGGGTTTTTTTCCCTAGAAGGAAACCCCTCTCTTTGTATGAGGGCATTGTATTTTAGGCTGTGTAATAGATGTGTATTCTCTGAGCAAGAAACAGAGAGGTGCGAATGTGAGAGAAAACAGAGGATATTACAACGGATCTGTTGTAGGTTGTGTCTCTTCATTTTGCTGGATAATGAAAAGGAAGGATTGGCTGTTCAGGGTGGATGTAGCCCAAACTGGGTGAACCATATCCGAAGGTCTATTTGGCTGATAAACTCGCATGAAAGAAGGGTTCCTCGTTCGAGTGGGAGTAATGGCGGAAGATGGTAAGTTTAGGGTCGAGAAATTTAACGGCCAAAACTTCTCGCTATGGAAGATGCAGATGGAAGATTATCTGTATCAGAAAGATTTGTACCTACCATTGAGCAGAAAAACAAAGAAGCTGACAGCTATGACAGATGAAGAATGGAACCTTCTCGATAGAAAGGCACTCAGAACAATACGGTTGTGCCTCGCAGCATCAGTCACCTTCAACATTTCGAAGGAAACAATGATAGAGGGTGTTATAGCTCCAAATCTCACTCTTATGGTTTGTGATGCTGCACTCATGGCCTAGGGCAACTCCTCCTTCCAGACCTGGTCCTAAAATTTAAAAAACAGTGTTTTATTCCCTATACGCGACATTGCCCTGAGTTAAACGCGTGTACACGCGGTTTTGTTATACCCAACCCGCGTGTATCTATTAAAACACTTAAAAAAATAATAAATTCCTCATTTTCGGGCAGAGATCGCGGGTTTTACCTGCTTGATCACATGTTAGTTCCCGTGGCCTAACTGTTCCCAACCAACTCCTAACTAAAAAACTACTTGGGAGATGGTATAAAAAGACATCAAAGGGAAGGCCAAGGAGAGAGAAAAGAAGAGCAAGATTATTATGCTGAGATTTTTCCCTTAGACCAGGTCTGAAGTCCTTGGTGCATTCTGCACTTCCCCCATTTTGCATAGGAAACCCTTGTTTCCATGTGTATTGGTGATCATACATCCTTGATGTCATCATTGAGTAAGACTTGGAAGGAGCTCTTATTGGAGGCTTGAGGCTGGAACGAATCCAGGAGGAAGCTTCGCTTGGAGCCTGCTGAAGGTGTTTCAGGTGATATCTTTCCGTTATATGTACTTTACTTGTCTTTATATAAAGAAACACGTCTTTGTTCCCGAAACAATCTTTCTTTATGCTTATGAGATTCATGTTTTGAATTCTTATGCAAGTAGTTACTTAAAGATTTTTATAACTAACTTTATAGCATGAAGATGATTTTCATATAAGTATTTGTCTATGTACTGTTGTATTCTTTGATTTGTTTGTCTTGCAGGTCAAAGAGGAAGAAGGGAACTCCAAGAAGGGTTTGGACCCTTAAGGCCTTCTCAAACGTAGGACCTTAGGTACGTACCCTTAACATCGTAATTTGCTTAAAGTAAAGATGATGGCTGTGTGTGTGTTTCTTTGAATAAGCATCTTTCAGTCTGGTAGAGTCTTAACCCAAAGGACCCTCGGGGTACTTTCCCCTCAACCAGAATTGGCGACTCCACTGGGGAACAACACTCTTGTTGTTCCTAGTTTGGGTAGCCTTCAAGCCCATCAAGGCTCAGCCTCTCTGTTTGCTGGTTTTGACTGTCTGATCTGTTCCTGAACTCTAACTTTTTCCAGTTTTTTCAGTCTGTGTTTTTTATTTTTCTTGAAAACTTTCAGATACGCTTTTTTCCTGGATTACAGAGGCGTATATACGCAAGTTGTACTAAGTGAACCCGCGTATACGCGAGTTTCCTCAGTTACAGTCGCGTGTACACGCATTCTGCAGTTCACTGCAGGCGCGTATATCATATAATTTTCAAGATTTATAAATTTTGGTTTTGCTGAATGTTTGTCTGGTGTTTTGAGTCAGTCTTAAGCAGTTATTTTCCAGTAACAGTTCTCTGTTTGACAGAGGGCATCTTGTTCTGAATTCTTTTTAGTTATAAGGAGTACTAGTCTTATTTTCGTTGATTGCAAGCGTCATTGATTTTGACACACAAGATTTCTGTTTAAGAGTCTTGACTGCTCTGTTTTGACAGAGTAGGAAGGTTGGATTCAATCTTTGTGTTCATTTTGTTTGATGACCCTTTTTGTTTGCTTAACGAAACCCTTTTTGAGACCATTTGCTCCTTCGTTTTGGGAAAAGTTGTTTGTTACCATTTTCTTGAAACTTGTCCTTTGATCTTTTGGACTTTCATTGCTGCTTTTGATTGTAAAAGAGTGATTTCGAACACATTTATTTTTGTTGGGTTCTCATCATTTCAAAGGTGTCAATTCGCAAAAGTGTTTGGTTGCCTTTTTCTTCAATCATTAGTGTCAGTATTTTTGAGAGTTTTTCTTTGAAAAAGACTTCTTTGTTGATTGAAAGAAAATCTTTTGAAAGTTTTGAGTTTCGCTTTCTTAAACTTGCTTTTCATTTGATTTCCTTTTTGCGAAGTGAAAGTGCTTTGTCTTTATCTTCGAACTTGTTTTTATTTTTTGGACGAAATGATTGGTAACACATCATATTCTATCTAAGCATCTTAGTGGCAAGACAAATTTGATAAGAAAGCAACTTTCCTTCTTTGTTTTTAGAGTAGTCTTTGAAATCTTGCATCCACATATAGTTCTTGCATTAGGATAGATTTGCATCTCTTTTTAGGCATACATAGTTTTGTTAGTTTTTGTGAGTGTGGAGTCTGAAAAGAAAAAGAAAATTTGTTTACATTACAAGTACCTCTGAACCTCATAGAAATTGCTCTTCATCGAAAACAAAAAGTGCATGTGCATGTAGCTAAGTTTTATTAATTTCTTTTGCGTCCATAAAACACCACAAGTTTCATCTCCATTACCTTTTGACTTAAAGAACAGCTTAATAAAATCAAGCGCTTAATTAAAATCCACTAGAACTTTTTGTTTTAGTCAGTTACACCAACAAGTTTAGGATTTTAGGGCCTTGGATTAGGCGAGTGGAGAGTTAACTCTCCAAGGCCACATAAAACGTCAAACATAAGAGTCTGATTAACGAGAGTAAATCCAATAGCGTTAGGGAGACCAGGAAAGCTCCGGATCTGGGAGTTAAGCACGAGGGTCTGTGAAGACAGGGAAGAGAGATACCCCCTCTCCTACTTGTCCGAACTTACCTCACGACTGTTCCGCCTGGCTTCTGCGACGAGTTGGTACCCATAGTTGCCTCTCCTAGGGATCTGCATAGGTGGCTGCGGAGGGGAATCCCGTGGCACCTGAGGTTGACGTTGTATCACTCTCGACAGTACTACTGGAGGGCACCCTTGTGAAGCTTGGGGGCTTGCACTGGCGCAGGCTGTTGTTAGGAGGTCAGCGTAACTTCCTCTGATACCTTCGCTGATAGGACTGGGCCCTCATCATCCTAGACTATCTTCGGAAGGCCCCTTGATTCACTTTCTCGTATTTTGGTGTCCGGTCTTAATCACCCGGAGCGGAAATACTTGGAAGTTGTTTGACTGGCTGTATCTTTAGGGACTTTGTAGTGTGTGCTCTGTGCTCCTAGTTGGCCTAGCTTTTAATTTTTTGAGTCTTTAGTTAGATCATAACAAAAAATTCAAAGTGGTTGACCGATCTCCTAGACGGTCTCGAAGACTTCGTGGTCTTTCGCCACCTAGTTTAGAACCTTCTCCGAGAAGGCGCAGAGGGAATACCACCGGTGGGGTTCGTCCTTCGCCGGTTGATGCATCGGAGATTGATCCTCCTAGCAGGGGCATTATTGTCCCAGCAAGGCCTGGTACTTCTGAGAAAGAGAGGGATACTCCAATCCTTTCTCGAATCCGCTTTCAAGCGGAAAACAACATAGAGGTAGAAGAATTCTCTGAGTCGTCAGGGGCTCCGAATTCTCCCCTACCATTTAGTCATCCAGACGTGTTGCAATACGTTGGGACTCCGTCACATAGACCGGCAAGTCCAGGTTACACTACGCGCTTACCATTTATGACTACTACTGGGAGCATGGCTTCTACGAGTGCTACGACAATGCAAACCCCAACATCTGTGCAAGGGGGAGGAACCATTTCCATCCCCTCCACTTCTTTATTTTGATCTTTTGTGAGCACATCTTTACTTGGGTCTACCTCCATTCCGTCTACGAGTGGAAATACCCAAAGCAATGCTTTTGGTACAGGATTTTTCCCATTTGGCACCCAATCACAGGGTATTCCATCACTCCCGTTTAGTGCCGCTACGTCCATGGCGAGCGGATCGGCTTCGTTCCAGGGTTTTCCTTTCGGAAGTGGTCATATACCACATTCCAACCCAACGATAGGATCCATGCCTTTTTCTTCAGTAGGACAAAGCAATAATCCTTTCCAAGGTTGGAATAACCCTAGGGTTAGTAACGCAGGGACTTGGAATCCGTTCATCGGCCAACAAGGGAATAGGCCGTACACCACTGTTAGTTCATTTCAAAGTATTCCTCCCCTTGCTTCGGCTTGGAATCCATATCAGGGGTTATCAACTCCTTATCATTCTTTAGGAGGAAACTTTGCGGGTTATGGAGGTTATACGGCAGGAGTTGGTCAAACTCCGAATTTTGCTGGATCTCAAGGCTTTCCTTTTGGTTCAGTCGGTTCTACTGGTTACTTCGGGCAACTTGGTGCCTCACAAATTCCAGGACAATCTTTTCAGAACTTAGGGAATTCTGCCCAGTCTGGATGGAATCCCTTAGGTCCTCCTAGGCTTCCGTTTCTGGCAACGTTAAACTTGCCAGACCTCACAAAGTTAACAAACGACCCAATTAAATATAATCCGGCCTGGCCTCCATTCCCTACTAAACTCCCTTCGGACATACCAAAATTCGAAGGGAAGAGTGGTGAGGACCCGGGCGACCACGTAACCACGTTCCATCTATGGTGCTCATCCAACTCCCTCATCGATAAATCGGTTAGGTTGAGACTCTTTCAACGCACCTTAACTGGCAACGCGGCTAAGTGGTATATAGAGTTGCCAGGGGGCAGCTTCTCATCCTTCGCCGACTTAGCCAATATTTTCTTAAATCACTTTCAGTAGCCTGTCCGCTATGACGCCGGAACTGAACTTCTGGCTACCTTTCATCAGGATAAGGCAACCCACATTTCTGATCACATTCAGGAATGGAGATGAAGAAAGAGGCTCATTAAAGCCGATATCCCTCCGGAGTACCGTCTTGAGTGGTTTTTGAAGTCTTTACAACCTGAGATCTCCAAGGATGTCTCCATGTCTAGGGTCTATTCTGAGGAGCAAGCCATTTTTAGGGCCCAGCAGTTAGAACTAATTTACTCTCAGTCTGGGATCCTCCAAAAGTACTTGCCAGATGCTCCTGGATCTAAGGTTGATTTAGCTAAGCCGAAGCCAGGCCCCCACGTGGATGGTATCGTTGGGTCGGTAGACACATCTACAGTGAACTTGTTGAATCAATTGCAGCAGTTGTCTTTGCAAACTGCTTCTAACAACCAAGCCACATTGTCTAATCCTTCCGCTTCCCAAACTTCTTCAGTTAATGCCGTCCAATCCGATAACCCCAAAGGAAATCAAAACTCCAACGGGAAAAAGAAAGGACGTGGTAAGAAGAAGAACTCGGATGGGAAGCCCGATGCAAATAAATCCGGCAACAACGCTGGTGGTGGTAAAGGTGAGTCGAGAAAGAAAGTTAAGTTCCCTTGCAAGTTATGCAACGGGGACCATCTAACTCATCTCTGCCCTAGAATTGAAGACGCTCAGCGCTTGTTAGGACAGCAAGGGACTTCTAGTTCGCAAGCTGTGTTAACTAACCCGTTTCCCCAAGGGCAGCAACTTCTTGCTGGCACGAATTCGAATCCTGGGACCTCCTCAGGGGGCAACCAGGAAGGGGAAAAAGCATCAAATGTTTTTATGATGGGTTCAAACGTCCATGTGACTACTCGGTCACGGGATTATGGTGAAGCCGAAACATCTAAGGATAAAACGGTTCCCGGAGGTAATGACCTTCATATTGAGCGACCTCCTGTTGAGACTATACCTAGGATACCGAAAGGTTCCGCCAAACGCGCGACGATTAACCCTAATGCTAGGGCCGCCCAAAATTACTCCATTTTGGAGGATTTGGCTCAAAGCCCGTGTGCGATGTCCACTTTGGAGGTTCTCCAGTCGTGTCCGTCTCAGAGAAGTGCTTTATTCTCCGCAATTGGAGCGGTCGATCCAGCTAACTCTTTAGTGCTCTCTTTTGACATGTCAAATGTTAAAAAGAGACTCCCTCATCATATGGCTTTTCAGATAAAGTCCACATACCGGAAAATCAATATTTTTCACACCGTTATAGATGAAGGAGCTTCCACATGTGTCATGTCCATGTCATGTTGGAAGGCCATTGGTTCACCTTCGGCTGTTCCTTCACCAACCGTCCTAACTGCATTTGATGGCCATTCTCACAAGCCGCATGGGATTATACTGGCCTTTCCTATATGTGTTGGAGGGAAGGTCGTTAATATCGAAGTTGAAGTTGTAGATTCTAACCTAGACTATAATCTCCTATTAGGAAGGAACTGGGTGTACGAGATGGAAGCCGTCGTGTCGACTCTGTTTCGTGTCATTTGCTTTCCTCATGAGGGGAAAACCCTTAAGGTTGATCAATTGGACTACTCCCCAATCGATCCTCAAGCAAGCTCCGACTCTACTGTTCCTTTGGTGGATAACCCTCGCCCGCCGACTGAGAATTTAGGAGTAGGGATGTATTCCTCATTGATGGGTATGTTTGATCTTCCCTCTCCTTTTGCAAGAATCAATGCTATTTCATCATCCAAGGAGTCTCCTCGAGAAGAGTTCTTCAGAACTCATTATTTTTCTGACCCTTGGACCTTGCCTTCACCTACCACCACATTAGTTGAAGGACAAGTCAATGGAATGGCATTTCCTATATCTGCAGCTGAGCTTAGATATCAATCCATAGTAGACTCTGCAGATAACCATTCTACTCCTTTTTCCGAAGAGGAGTTAGATGGTCATGTGGCCCCAGCTTGGAGCTTTGATTCTACCTCTGCCTTGGACTGCTTAGATTCAGTTCTACCTTCTGAAGAAGCAATCCTCGAAGTAATGATGGGTATAGATCGACCTTGGGAAGACTTACACCATCATTCGTATTTTCTTCCTCCATTGCAGGAAGTGGAATCTAGGTTTTCCGAGCTCTGTACTAGTGATGTTGATTTGGTGTCGAACCCTTTGGCTCCAGCACACGTTCTTGCCGAAGGTAATATGTTGGTAATTTCAAAAACGATACCTATCAACATCTCTAGGGACCCTAACATCATTGAGAATATCTTCATCGGAATCGAGTGTTCCCCTGAAGAAATTCAAATTTACACCGACCTATTCAAAGAATATCGTGATGTATTTGCTTGGTCTTATGAGGAAATGCCTGGCATTGATCCTTCTATAGTCCAACATGAGATCAAGACGTACGAAAACGCAAAACTGATTCGTCAAAGGCTTCGGCCGGTTAACCCTAGGAAAGCAGCGGCTATCAAAGCTGAGGTAGAGAAGCTGCTAAGGGTAGGTTTTATATACCCTGTTCCTCTTACGGATTGGGTTTCTAATCCAGTCCCTGTAGACAAAAAGCAAGGAACAATCCGGGTATGCATCGATTTTAGGGATTTAAATATGGCTTGTCCTAAAGACAATTACCCCACACCATTTATTGATCAAATTATTGATGAGTGTGCGGGTAATGAAATTTTCTCCTTTATGGATGGTTTCTCAGGTTATAATCAAATCTCTATCCGTCCTGAGGATCAGCATAAGACTGCCTTTATATGTCCCTGGGGTACCTTTGCATATCACAAGATGCCTTTTGGTCTTAAAAATGTTGGAGCCACGTTTCAGCGGGCCATGTCATACGCTTTCCACGACATCAAACATGTCATCGAAGCATATTTAGATGATCTCGCTGCTCGTTCTCGAAAGAGAACCGATCATCCCAGCCATCTTCGGTTAGTCTTTGAGCGATGTCGTTTCTATAAAATCTGGTTGAATCCCAATAAGTGCATTTTCGCGGTTACATCCGGTCGGCTGTTAGGGTTTATTGTGTCCAATGAAGGGATTCGGGTTGATCCCTTCAAGGTTGAGGCAATAATTTAGTTGCCTCCCCCGTCTTCACTTCGGCAACTTCAAAGTCTTCAAGGGAAGGCTAACTTCTTGAGACGGTTTATAGCAAATTACGTCGAGATCACTAAAGGGTTGATGCGTCTACTTCGCAAAGGAGTTCCGTTTGTGTGGGACGACTTTGCGCAGCGATCGTTTGATGCTTTGAAAAAAGCATTAGTCTCTGCCCTGCTCTTGAGTCCACCGGATTATGATAGAGACTTCCTTTTATATCTCGCAGCAGCAGAATCAACCATTGGTATGGTTCTAGTTCAGGAGGATGATGCTCTCACCGAGCACGTCATTTATTATTTGAGCCGAGGCTTAATAGGCCCTGAGCTTCGCTATTCTCCAGTCGAGAAGTTGGCCTTGGCAGCTGTCCACGCTGTCCAACGGCTTCGTCATTACATTTTGCTACGTAAAACTTTTGTCTTAGCGGCAGTCAATCCATTTCAATTTGTCCTCAGTAGGCGAGTGATTGGGGGCAAATATATTAGATGGATAGTCATTTTACAAGAATTCGATCTCGAGTTCTTGTCTGCCAAATCTAAGAAATCCATGGTTTTTGCGGAGCTTATCTCGGAGCTACCTTGTGGAGATGATATTGTTTATGAGGAAAGTTTACCCGACGAACACATATTCCTCATCTCTTCACAAGACCCTTGGTATGGAGATATCATTGTTTATCTCCAGACTTCGAAGTGCCCCTATACTTTCTCCAAGGATGAACGTCGCAAGTTACATCACCTGGCTAAAAACTATGTTATCATTAGTGACACATTATACCGTCGATGGGTTGATTCAATTCTTCGACGTTGTTTAACCTTAGAGGAAGCATAGTCTGTCCTTAATGACTGCCATAGTGGAGCTTGTGGTGGTCATCTATCAGGGCTTGCTACAGCCCAGCGCATCTTACGTGCCGGCTATTTTTGGCCTTCTCTTTTTAAGGACTGTGTGGAAGCGGTAAAACGTTGCCACCCATGTCAAATCTTTACACGCAAGATGCGTGCTCATCCAGCTCCTCTTTTTCCCGTCATCACTGTTGGTCCCTTTACTAAGTGGGGCATTGACTTTACGACTTGTAATCCGCCTTCAGCGGCGAATCACAAGTACATTATCGTGGTTGTAGACTACTTCACGAAGTGGGCTAAAGCCATGCCTACTTATAAGAACGATAGTGACACGGCAGCTTTGTTTCTTTTCAATCAGGTTATCTCAAGATTCAGTATCCCAAGGGAGATTGTCACTGACCATGGCAGTCATTTCCAAAATCAACTAATGTCCGAATTGGCTCATAAATTAGGCTTCCATCAGGAGCATTCGTCTCCTTATTATCCTCAGGCCAATGGACAGGTCGAGGCAGTTAATAAAACTCTTAAGACGATACTCCAATGAACGATTGATAAAAATCGGTCCAATTGGCACATTATGTTGTATCCGGCTTTATGGGCATACTGAACCTCCATCAAAACGGCTACTGGTTTTACACCCTTTCAGTTGGTTTATGGGATGGAATCCATCTTTCCGGTCGAATGTGAAATCCCATCCCTTAAGTTGGCTGTCGAACTCCTTCCAGAGACTTCGAGTCTTGAGGAGCGCCTAGTTCACTTGGAGCATCTCGATGAGCAGCGTCGAGACGCCGCCACAATGAACGAGGCCCATAAGAAAAGAGTGAAAACGCAGTATGATAAGTCTGTCCGTCCTCGAGTTTTTTCTGAAGGTGACCTTGTCTTGGTCTACGATCAAGATAAGGACGCCTTGGGGGCAGGCAAATTCAAGCCTATGTGGTACGGTCCTTTTATTATCAAACGAGTATTAGAAAAAGGGTCGTATGAGCTAATCGACTTTGAAGGGAACAAGCTGGCGGAGCCCAGAAATGGGCTCTACCTAAAGAAGTACTTTGCGTAGTTCAGGCTGGGCAATGACTTCTTTGTATTATGTATATATTTTATACATAGATCGTCGAGCGTTTTCTGATATCAATGCTTTTTGGTCTGCTGTGGCAGGTGCTGATGGATGATTTGGTTTATTTCGGGTTCGCCGATGGTGCTAGCCGGCACACTCGGAATCTTGCTTCCGCAGCTTGGGTACTTTATTTCCCAACTGGTCAGTTGATGGTATCGAGAGGCGTGTATATCGGTCCTGCGTCAAATAATATGGCCGAGTATACAGCTGTTATTAATTTATTATCCGAGGCAATCTCTTATGGGATTGACTCGTTGGTAGTATATCTTGATTCTCAATTGATAGTGTCTCATTTGAATAACATTTATCGGGTTAGGGATCCAACATTATATCGCCAATATTTAAGGGTGAGGTTGTTTCAAAGATCATTTATTTACATTAATTATTTGCACATACCAAGATCTCAAAATTGGTTAGCTGATTCTATCGCTAATCAAGCATTATACTGGCATATCAATCATTCATCATCATAAGATCATACATCAAAAAGTCAAACTGTATATATATATATATATATATCATAAAGCGTCTCGAGTGTACATATGTGTGTCCAAAAATATACAAAATTGGGACTCAAATGCCCATAATCGTGTCAGGCATATCTAATGCCTCGGCTCAGGATGAGCGGCTAAGTATGTCACTATAGCGTTGGCCACACGCCGAAAGATGCGAACCCAGTCATGTGGCATGCCAACCACATGACGCTGCATATCTGGGGGAAGGTCCTCTATCTCGTCCATCGGTACTTGATGACTCAGTCTCGTCAAGTGCCGTTGGACGTTGTTTAAAGTCCGTTCCGTATCCGCAGCCGCCTCTTCGGCTCCTCGGCCGCGCCGTCCATGCCGTGGAAATCCATCTGGTCGTACTGGCCCAATGTCTGGAACACGATCATCATATTATTCATTTGGATCTCATCAAAAAATATTTTTCAAAATTTGTCATTATATTTGAAAAATCCAAAAAATCATAAAAATAAAAAATCTTACCTATCTCGCCCCATGCTGCGTTCGGTGGTAACACTAGATCAGGATCTCCTCGGAAATCCAGTCCAGCATAGGGGTAGTCATCTATGGCGATGATCTGTTGCTCCCACCAAGAAAAAAAGTCATCGTCGAATGCGTTCCTAGGCACTTCCCCACCTCCCAGACGTTTCATCAGGTCAGCCCACCGGCCCATGCGTGGATCACGTGGACTACTGATGGGAACTGCTACCCTGGGGCGGAGTGCAGGAACCTTCTCGAAGAAGAAAGTGCATAAAATGGTCCCGTACCCAAAGTTCTTGGTCTGTCCCCTCTTGATAGAAGCAAGTTGTTCCTTCATGTTGGTAAGTAGAGGAGTACACCAGTCAAACACCGTGGTGAGACAATCCACTGCCACGCTCATGTTCACTCGTGATGCCTGATGTAGTGAGGATGATCCATTCACTCGAGCCATGGTGAACAAGATTATCCGCAGTGACAAACTCGCCACGTTTGGGATAGAGATCTGGCTCCCAACCTTCCGATGACCTGGGCAGTAAATTTGTACATAGTCGTCTACACTGAGGCTATTCCGGGTCCTGCCCCAGGAATGTACTACCTCTCCCCTTCGGGAAAGGCCCGTAATGAAATATATATCTTCCACTTCTATCCTGAGTGGCATTTGATCAATCATAAATGCTTCCTCCTCGATGTCCCAATAATCAATGAGTCTCTCGAGCAGACGCACGTTTGCTTTCATATTTGGTAACTTAAAGAATTTTAGCAATCCGCATCCTCGTAGGGCATCTAATGCCTCATCATTGTTCATAACTTCATTATCCACGGCTGAGTGCTCTCTTTCACGCCATGTGAGAGTCATCCTGGAAGAAAAAATCATTTCCATCCGTTAGTTTTATTTATAAAATTAGTTTGCTGCGCACACGCGGGTTCCTTTATGTATAGTCGCATATAGGGCCGTCGTATACGCGAGTTTAATAAACCCAACCCGCGTGTACGCCGCAGAGCAATTTTTTGCAAAAATCTAACGGTGAAACATTAATTAAACTTCCTAAAAACTATCACAATCAATTGCAAGACAAGTTTGAGGCTTACCTGGAAGTTTTCGGCAAGTTTGAACGGTTGAATTGGTCACGGGGAAGTTTGCTCCTTTTGCTCCACAATTTTGCTCTCCAAGTCAAATGGTGAGAATGGTAAGTCCAAAATTTCTTTTTATAAGTTTTGAAAATGTCAAATTTTTTCAAAATTTTATTTAGTTTGGTTTCATGTCACTTTTAACTTGGGAGCTTGGAATGTCGAGATTGGGTTGCTTTTCAGGACATTTTGGACATTTTTCGACGGTTCGAGACGGTTCCATGACTGCTGACCCGTCATGGCAGGTATCGTGTTCTCACTGGCATATAGGTTAGGGACACCATTTTTCCGTTGCATTATGCATACTAGCCTCCATTTGACCGAGACATTTGCCATAGGGTCGATCCCATCGTGTTATGGTTCGTAAACCATTTTCACTCGCCGATTCTTTAAATCATGACACAATGGTAGAGCCATCCTTTTACATGGGCATCGTAGTTAGCACCTCACTGACATTTGTTGCCCATGCTGCTTCGTTCTGAGTAGGCTCGGGAGTCCTCTGTAGTCCCGCCATGACTTGTGTGTTGAAGATTCATTCCTCTTTGCTTCTTCGCTTCGTTCTGGCCTTATACCCTAGAGGCTCCTACGTGTGTTGAGTTGTACGTCTGCATTGCATGTTGATTATTTGCACCTTTTGGCCTAGAGCCAGCTTCACTTAGACTCGTGTTTAAGCCAACTTTTGACCATGACGTCTGCAAAATCAACCTTGCATACCCTTGACTTCTGCAGCTTGACATACCTTGATCCGTGGAAGGAACATCCCTCTGAGTGTCACCGACCAGTTTTCACCTCCCTGCATTGAGCATAGGAATGTTCCTTTCCCAGGAACTAGATCATCTGTTCCACTGACACTCGTTCTTTCCACTGTACCATAGCATTCTTTTATTCTTTTTCTGGCTTATCAGAAAAAGGAAAAAAAATTAAATATTCCAAAAAGAGCGGGAACAGGGACGTTATTTCCATCTATTGTTGGCAGCTAGAGTCAGTCGTGTCGCCCTTGAACAAAGCACTCAAAACAAAGTCTCCTCCACATGGGTGGGATTTAGTTTGACTTAGGTACGCCTTAACCTTGTTATTGAGTCAGTTCTCCCCCGATTGGTTATCTCTTCCAATCATATGGAGGGTTCGTTCGTGCCTCCTACATGGCGAACTTATACAGAGTCATCATATGCTGCCACATAGTCACATTGAGTCGTGCTTTTGTTCAAGGGAAGTTAGCCTGAGTCGGCCTTTCTGCGGTGTCTCTTGACTCATTTTCAGTCGGCCATCCCTGGTTGTCAGTATCATGTCTCTCATCACATCAGTTATATTGGTCCTTTACTCGTGCCGGTTTGAGAAGGTCCCCATTGACTTCTTGCTGGCGGGTCTTGTCCTTATCGACGACGACACATTGCTCTGAGGACAGGCCTAGAGCCGCACCCTGGCCCTATTTTCATTATTGATAGGTCACCTTGTGCTCAGCATCGATCAGTATCATGGGTCTTTGACTGAGTGGTTTCCCTTGTGTTCGACGTCAGCACACATTATCACACATTGGGATTCATGCAGTACCTTGGTTTCCATTTGACCCTATTGGTGGATACCTCGCCTCTGTGTCAGCTTTCATTATTGGTTGGTTCAGAGGGTTTCTGCCGTGCACTAGCCACATCTTGTGTACGTCGAAAACGTACTTCGGTTGGGTTACTACATCTTTTTTCGTCCGATTCCTTCCACATTATTGGCCTACGGGTTACACTTGCGCTAGATTGATGGAGGATGCCATAATGCCTTCCTTCTAGCGGATCTTTCCCTATCGACTCCGACTCATTGCTCTGGGGCAAAGATCTAGAGTCCATTTGGCAGTACCTTGGGGTTTGCAGTCATTAGTGGCAGATTCCTCGCTATCGACAGTGGGAAACCATCATTGTCTCTTGATTGATAGATTCTTACAGGTGTTCGACTTCAGCTCATCTATTCACACTTGTTAGATTGTACTAGGTACCTTGACGCTCATTATCATTATCGGTGAGTTGTCTCGCGTTTGTTAACGGTATACATCAATGACCGGTAATCAAACGATTTCTCACATGGTCGACTTCAGATCATTTATTCCCATGGTGTAGAAATGTACCACGGCGGTTGGTGAAGACCTCAGGTTGTATCAGCATTCATTGGTTCACTTGACAGTTGCTCTTGTTCCTGCTAGTTGATACCACTCCACCTTATATGTTGCAGTCAGTCATGGCGACATTCTATATGCTGGCACCTGAGTTTGCAGTGTAGTACCATCCTATTCCATCATGTTCAGTTGGTACCTTTTGAGATCAGTCTTTGGTTTCAGTGATCCATTACATCATACAGCATCATTGACAGTTTTATATGTGATATTCAGACATGTACTTGCTCCTTATGATCAGATGATCCATTATGTATCTTCCAGTCATTTATACTTGTATACTTAATGGATCCGCTTGTACTTGATATTCAGACATGCTTTACTTTTCCTGAGCATGGGTATGCCCGCCTCAGACAGTGTTTCTTTCTGATCTCCTTTCGGTGGCTTGGCAGGCTGAATTCTGGTGAAGTCCTCCTCGGTTTTTCGGCAGAGTTCCTTTCCTTGTACTTACTTAATATATTTCGGCCATCATGTTCCCCTTCTGACCTCATATATTAGGGGGCATCTGTTATAGCTCCAAATCTCACTCTTATGGTTTGTGATGCTGCACTCATGGCCTAGGGCAACCCCTCCTTCCAGACCTGGTCCTAAAATTTAAAAAACAGTGTTTTATTCCCTATACGCGACATTTCCCTGAGTTAAGCGCGTGTACACGCGGTTTTGTTATACCCAACCCGCGTGTATCTATTAAAACACTTAAAAAAATAATAAATTCCTCATTTTCGGGCGGAGATCGCGGGTTTTACCTGCTTGATCACCTGTTAGTGCCCGTGGCCTAACTGTTCCCAACCAACTCCTAACTAAAAAACTACTTGGGAGATGGTATAAAAAGACATCAAAGGGAAGGCCAAGGAGAGAGAGAAAAGAAGAGCAAGATTATTATGCTGAGATTTTTCCCTTAGACCAGGTCTGAAGTCCTTGGTGCATTCTGCACTTCCCCCATTTTGCATAGGAAACCCTTGTTTCCATGTGTATTGGTGATCATACATCCTTGATGTCATCATTGAGTAAGACTTGGAAGGAGCTCTTGTTGGAGGCTTGAGGCTGGAATGGAGGCTTGAGGCTGGAACGAATCTGGGAGGAAGCTTCGCTTGGAGCCTGCTGAAGGTGTTTCAGGTGATATCGTTCCGTTATATGTACTTTACTTGTCTTTATATAAAGAAGCACGTCTTTGTTCCTGAAACAATCTTTCTTTATGCTTATGAGATTCATGTTTTGAATTCTTATGCAAGTAGTTACTTAAAGATTTTTATAACTAACTTTATAGCATGAAGATGATTTTCATATAAGTATTTGTCTATGTACTGTTGTATTCTTTGATTTGTTTGTCTTGCAGGTCAAAGAGGAAGAAGGGAACTCCAAGAAGGGTTTGGACCCTTAAGGCCTTCTCAAACGTAGGACCTTAGGTACGTACCCTTAACATCGTAATTTGCTTAAAGTAAAGATGATGGTTGTGTGTGTGTTTCTTTGAATAAGCATCTTTCAGTCTGGTAGAGTCTTAACCCAAAGGACCCTCGGGGTACTTTCCCCTCAACCAGAGGGTTTGATTAAGGGGTTGGAGAAACTATATGAAAAACCCTCAGCCTCAAACAAGGTATTTCTTATGAAACACTTATTTAATATGAAGATGTCGGAAGGTCGATCTGTTGTAGATCATTTAAATGATTTTAATACTGTTACAAGTCAGTTATGTTCTGTAGGGATAAACTTTGAACATGAAGTTAGAGCTTTGTTATTCTTGTGCTCATTACTAGAAAGTTGGAATGGTTTGGTAATGGCCATTAGTAACTCTGTGTCTGGATCTAGCACTTTAAAGTTTGATGATGTTGTCAGTGCTATCCTTAGCGAGGAAATGTGACGGAAAAGCTCCAGTGAGACATCAGGAAATGCTTTGAGTGTAGAGTCTAGGGGAAGAAAAATGGAAAAAGGAAAAAGCTCAGGATATCACAGTAAATCAAGGAAAGGCAGATCTAAGTCCAGATTGGGGATAGTGTGTTGGAAATGCGGAAAGAAAGGACACCTAAAGAAAGACTGTAGATCTCGGAAGGGAAAAGAAGGAGATTCACAGCAAGAAAACAATCATGAAGCAAATGTGACAGGTGAGGTGTTACAAGATGCCTTGATTCTTTCTTTCGAAAATATTACTGATTCTTGGGTGGTAGATTCAGGGGCCTCATTCCATGCCACACCTGATAAGAAATACTTTCATGACTATGTTCAAGGATATTTTGGACAAGTTCGTTTGGGTGATGATAAACCCTATAAAATTGTTGGAATGGGTAAGGTTCTTGTAAAACAGCAGAATGGAAACCAATGGCTACTAAAGGAGGTAAGGCATGTTCCAGATCTAAAGAAAAATCTGATTTCAATAGGGCAGTTAGGGAGTGAAGGTTGTGTGACAACTTTAAGAGATAAAGCTTGGAAGGTCACCAAAGGAGCCCTGGTAATAGCAAAAGGAAAAAAGGTTGGTACATTGTATTTATGCAATGTTATTTCTAACTCTATTAATGCTTTAACTTCCAAAGGAGCAGATGTAGCATTATGGCATCATAGGCTCGGACACATGAGTGAAAAGGGGATGAAGATTCTTCACTCAAGGAATTTGTTGCCAAGTTTGAAGAATGTTGATTTGGACTTCTGTGAGAACTACATTTATGGAAAATAGAAGAGAGTGAGATTTCTCAAAGTTGGGAAATAAGAGAAGAGCGAAAAATTAGAGCTTGTGCATACAGATGTATGGGAACCTGCTAAGGTATCATCTCTTGGTGGCTCTCGTTATTATGTTACCTTTATTGATGATGCAACTAGAAAAACTTGGATTTATTGTATTAAGAATAAATTTGATGTATTTAATACTTTCAAGAAATGGAAAGCTTTGGTTGAGATTGAGACAGGGAAGAAAATTGTTCATGCGGCTTCGAAAATTGTTTGTTTTCTGCTACGTGAGTCCACCAGTGCTAGAATATATGAGGTTCTCGTCGGGCTCGCAGTTGGAGCGGTTTGATAGAATTTTTTGAGCAAATCAAATTGAGAGAGGATGGATGAATCGCAGCAGCAATAAACAAAAAAAAATTAATGAAGTCAAAATTATTGCATGTATTTGGGCATACTACTATAAGACCTGGTAAGGCATGTGTACCCCTCGGTGATCACCGGTAAAGTCTGAGTTAGACCTAGGTGATAGGGGGGATGTCGAGTTAACAATACCCTGGGTAAAAACTCTGAGCGGGGTAAGAGCTAGAGTGAACGGGATTGTCTCACTTAGCAGCTTTGGCTGTAGTTAGTCAAGGAACCCCAAGTCAAGTTTAAGGGGGGAATTGTTAGGTAAACTTGACACAGGATAGAGTCAAAGCTAACCAGGTTAAATAGTGATGGTTTTGGGGTACATGGTATTGTGCAAGGATAGTATTCTGCCCATGGTATTATATGTAATGGAGCTTACAAAAGGTTGGAAGAAATTCATTGTAACGCAAGACCTAGAGGTGAGCGGTGAAGGCTCACTTGGTCAGACTGGCCAGGGTTTTGGCCAATTCTAATGAGATCTTATTAGGTTAGGTTTTTCCCCGGATTTGGGGTTTTCCCAGATAAACATTTGTGTTTATGTGTTTATGGTTGTTGCTGGCTATTTTTATATTTATTCCTCTCAGTAATTATTTATGTTATGCAGTAAATTTCTTAACAATTTTCCTGTTTTGGGATCAGATTTATGAAGGAAGCATTAAGAGCCTTCATAACGTTTTTATATTTTCTTGAGTCTTCCACAACCTCAAGGATATCCTATTTGACTGTTTCCCATCACACTTTGGCAAAATCCATATTGAACCCATCCAAGCCTAGGGCTTTTCCATTTTTCATTTCATTGATCACTCTGTTGACTTCCTCTTCCAACACTGGCCTGTTAATATTGTCGTTATCATCTCTAGTGACTAGCTGAGGGAGGTATTGAGTGAATTGTTCAATGAACTTGGATGTGTCCTCCAAGGGTTCCTCTGTTATATTGTGGAAGTGTTGTACAAGGACTGATTCCATATCGTTATGAGAGACAAGCTCTATTCCTTGAGAATCTTTGAGCTTGGTGATTCTGTTATGTGCCCTGTGAGCCATGGTGGATTTATGAAAAAAAATTGTATTTCTTTCTCCCTCCCTAATCCATTGTATCCTTGATTTCTGCCTCCAGAAAATTTCCTCTTGCAAGCATCGCTCTTCCCATTCTTCTTGCAAAGAGTTAGTAAGCTTTAGCCACTCCTTGGTAAATCCATCGGTGATGTTTATATGATTAATCTCTTGTAGCTTCTACTCCACTTCCTTTTTGGCTTTGAAGATTTCACCAAATTCCTTTTTGTTCCATTGTTTGAGTTTGGATTTGATGTATTTGAGTCTCTGATGGAGCATGAACATTTTAGTGCCTTGGATGTTCATATCTTCTCTCCACCATTTTCCAATATTACTGATGAATTCAGGGTGAGATATCCAGGCATTTTCAAACCTGAAAGGTTTGTTTCTGAGCGTGCCCATAAATGTGGCTTTCAGCTGTATAGGCCAGTGATCTGATCCTCCAAAGGGAAGAATAGAAGCTTTCATGGCTAGGCTTGTGAGAAGGAGGTCCTCTGAAATAATAAATCTATCAAGTTTGGAAGCAAGTTGAGAAGCTCCTCCCCTCTTGTTGTTACAGGTGAAGGTTCCATTTATAGTTTCAGTGTCCACTAGCCCCATGTTCATTATAAAATTCTGGAGAGCCAAGGAGTCTCTTCCTAGTTGTCTAATACCTCCTTTTTTCTCTGAGAGAGATCCTATCATATTGAAATTGCTTGCAACAATCCAGGGGAAATTGGGTATCTTGCTCTGAGATCCTCAAAGGAGATGAGAAGTTTGAGTTTTTCTACTTGCTTCTA
The DNA here is from genome assembly GCA_031772625.1 of Pinus tabuliformis. Classification (NCBI taxonomy): domain Eukaryota; kingdom Viridiplantae; phylum Streptophyta; class Pinopsida; order Pinales; family Pinaceae; genus Pinus; species Pinus tabuliformis. Next base: position 26,242,540 of record CM062815.1, read on the forward strand.
TGGTCCATAAACATTTGTAATCATGTATACTTCCTTATCACGTATAGGTTGAAAAACCATAGAAAGATAGTTCCTGGTTGCTTTAGCATCTAGTATCCCAAATTTTTGTGGATCCCACAGCGTGAGAATCCCCCCTGCCGAGTTGTTTTCTTTAACCTATAGGTACTCATATCTGATTAGCCACTTATTATGAATTTCTTTAATCTTTTCCATCGAACATTTTGTCTCCTGATTAAAGATCATATCTAGTTTTTCTTCCTTAATTCTAGAACTGAGAGTCCTTTGTTTCCTTTTATTTCCTATGCCTTTGATATTCCAGGTTGTGAGATTCATTAAGAAAGGTTAGTAAAGGAGTAACTGGTAAGGTCTTTCATCTTATCTGAGTTAATCAGTAGTTTCCAGCATTCGTTGAGAAGCTCATTCTGTCTTTCCCTTCCTCTTTTCTTCCTAATTTCTTTTACGATTGTGCCTGTGCATTTTCCATCATTATGACTCCACTGTGATCTTGACTTTCATGATTTATTTTGACTCCAGCTCCCTTTGCTTATGATCTCCATAGAAATATTTTTTGTACCCTGTCATAGTCCTCTTTGGGTAGGGAGTCCACTCCTATAATCGTCCCTTATTCCAGAAAATTTTCTAGATCTAGATTTTCTTTATTTAGAATCTCTTGTAGTTCATAGTCCTCCATTCCCACTTCACTTGGAGTCATATCCTGATCCTTACTTATATCCATGTCGTCTTCCTTTTCCTTTTCATTGATTATGTTCTCCATATCCTGGACTATTTCCCTGTTCCCCTCTTCTTCCTCAAAGATTTTGAACCGATTGTGTCTTGACCATCTATCCTTATTTATCTTCTTTTGCAGATGTTTACCACCTTTCCCTTTGTTCCCAACCTTGGTTAAACCCTCATGATTCTTATCCTCAGCAATTTTCACATTTCCTTCCATATTATTTGCTCGGAAGTCTCTGAATAAATTCCCATGTTCATGGCATTTGCAACACCTAAATGGGATGTGCTCATAGTCCACAGTTTGCACCCATTCTTCATCATGCACCTTCAAAATTATTGCTTCTGGAAGAGCTCCAGATAAGTCCATTTCCACACAAATCTGGGCAAAGGGAGTGTATTTTCCTTTCAGAGTCGCCTCTGAAATCTTTAGAAAATGCCCCAGCTTATTGCCTTTTGTTTTTAGAGATTCTTGTAGCCAATAATCCAGAGCAAGGAAGTAAAGTTTAATCCATATCGGTGCCAATGTGAAGGTTTCCTACTTCGTGACAAAGTTCATCATCCATGGCCTCATGTAGAGTCCTGCCGCAGCATAGAAATATGGACCTCCTTCGAACACTATATCCTTATCCTCTAGGCTCGTGAAAACCACTGTAAAGAAGCCCGTAGGACCCAGATGTAGGTGTATTTCCCTCTTTGGCTTCCAATGAATCCTTATCCAGATATGTAGCGCCCTCTCCGTTGGCCATAACTCCATAAATTTGCATATGATCGCATGTTCCATCATGTGATCCCTATGTGCTTGAAGCGCAGGATCGCTCAATATGACCCGTGGAATAGTACTCAACTTGGGTATGTGGACCCGTGTTGTCCTTATGGAAGGATGTTTTCCATAGCTCCCTACATTCTCCTTCTCCTTGTTTTTTTATGGTTTATCACCTTCTTGTTCATGAAGTCCATTTCTTTCCAACGTTCCTTTGCCTCTTGCTTCTGCTGCCTTTTCCAGAGGTTTTTTAAAGTATTGCTTTCCTGCTTCCTTATTTTTTCTTGTAATGACCTAACTGTAGCAGGGAGCCGCACTCCCCCCTACACGTCCCGCCATGGTTCCCAAAGCCAAAACCCTAGCACCACCTTCAACCCGAACACCAGTTGTAGGCCATGAAAGTTTCTGCTTCCTTCCCTAATCATAAAAATGTTTACCTTACCACCTACAAGGTTGACACCAAAACAATTGGAAGAAAAAAGAGCAAAAGGGATTTTTTACAATTGTGATAGAAAATACACTAAAGGTCATAAGTGTGCTAAGAAAAAAATAATTTACATATATGGGGAAGAGGAGCAAGAAAAGGAACAAGAAACATCAAAAGAAGAAGATATACACCAGGAAAAAACCCTAGAGAAAGAAGAAATTAATCCAACCATATCTTGTAATGTATTGGTCAGAATCACAACACCTCAAACTATCAAGATATAAGGACATATCAAGAAGAAAAAGGTGATAGTGATGATTGACTCTGGTAGTACCCATAATTTTATTCATTGTATAATAGCCAAGTAATTGAATTGATTCCTATATCTAGGTCCAGAGTGTCAAGTGATGGTTTTAAGTGGAGGAACCATAAATTTCTCTTGAAAATGTCGTAGTATCGAGCTATCCACGGGAGAATATGTATTGAATAGCCTAATTCTTTCCATTCCAATGGTTGGTGTTGATGTTGTACTAGGAGTCCAATGGATACAATCCTTGGGTACAATAGCTTTTAATTTTCAAGAACTTTTCATGAAATTTTCTTCGGAAGGAAAGGAAGTTGAATTAAGGGGTATCACAGGGAAACCAGGAAACGTAATATGATCTAACCGAATGAAAAAGATTCTAAATAAAGAAAAACGAGTTGTAATTGCACAATTATGTTCTCTAGGGGTTCCCACATCGAAATCATCTATTTCTCCAGATATCCAAAAAGTCTTGGACAATCATTCCAAGGTATTTGAGACTCCCAAATGCCTCCCACCTATTCGTGATCATGACCATGCTATTCATTTGATTCTAGGAAGTATTCCTCCAAACATCAGGCCTTACAGATATCCATATGTCCAAAAGAGTGAAATTGAACGTATGGTTGCAAAAATGCTAGAGGTTGGTATAATTATCCAACCAAATTCGATAAATGAAGCAAGTGATGAATGGAAGAATGTAGAAGGAGGGTGATAACTCATTCAAAAGTTGCAGAAGATCCCAGTTCAAACAATATTTCCAGAACTTAACGCGGAAGGAAAAGTCATATTGGAACCTGCAGTGGCCATAGAAACAAGAACCCGACAAGTATGAAATCAATCAATTTCAGAGTATCTCCCTAAGTGGAATAACTTACCCACTGAATATTCCACATGGGAGGACAAGAATTTTATACAGAATCATCCAAAACTAAATAAGCATTGAGGACAACAATTTTTGAAGGAGAGGGGTATGTTAGGTCCCCATACTACTAGTGTAACCCCTTATTGTTATTAGTGCAACCACCTTATTATATTGTTGTTCCCATGTGGCCCCCATATTGTTATTATTGTGCCCAATAGAAGCCCACTATTGTTATTATTGTGCAATTACATTATTATTGTTATGTTTTCTCTGATTGTATTATGACCCCTTAGACTCCTATATATAGAAAGGAGTTCTTTTCATTTGTATCATCGAAGAATTTTTCATATGTGTAATATAAAGGAGGTTTCCCCCTCAAAGAGGCCTATTTTGAAGGTGTTCATCTCTCTTTTCTATCTTTTTGTGAGCTGGTTTGACCATGACATTTTAGATTTATCTTTCTAAATAGCTCATGCATTATTGCTAGTTTTATCTTTTTTTGTACACTAGGACTCCATACAATAGAGAAAATGTCAAAGGGTAAATAAACCCATTGAATCAATCAAAATTACCATTCCAAATGGAAAATATTTTGATTGGGGCTCTAATTGATTAATGTTGATTGTGGTCAGTTTTTCCCATCAACATTTTTGGCACTAGAAGGAGGGACATATAACTATGAATGGAAAGTAGGTCACATAATAAAAATCCTAATAATTCTAGGGTTTGATCTCCACCTTATATCACCCACAACTTCCAAATATCCTTTAACGTCTCAATCTTCTATATCTAGAGTTTTAGAACCTAAATCATTATGATCAGATCCATCTGAAATCTTTACTCCTCTTATTCTACTAGCTTAGTTAGAATATCTATTAGTGATCCTTCAGTAATCAAGTCTCATCCTAGAATCATAGAAATCCTTTTACTTCACTATAAATTCAAAGTATAAGATAGATAATTGAAGGTATTATAAACTCAGGAACATCATGTCAGGTATCTCAAGAATCTCGAGGAAGTGTTTCTTATTTTATATAGATTTTTGGTACTCTTACGAGAGCTTAAAGTGAGAAAATTGGAATTTTACCTTTCGAATTTCAATTGAAATCACATCATCATAGGAAACTTTAATCTAATTTTGATATAGATATTAGTGAAATAAATACTACAACTCCTCCTCCCCACACTCCTACCATTGTTCCTTCAATTTCATAATCTCAAAACACTATTTCTACTTCATCTTCATCTAATCCCTCTTCAACTAAGCCTACGTCATCTCCCCTTGTTACAGACATATCTAGTTCATCCAATGTTGTTGGTATTGTATCTATACCTATAATTAATATTCCTCTAATGGTTATTTTTCAAGAGATGCTTCCCACTTATGGCCACCATGCAATTGTAAACCTAATAAAAAAAAAATTGATCGTGAAAAAAAAATGACACATACCTTCAAGGATATATATGGAGAAAATGAGCCTATTCCTTTCACAAATAATATCATAAGGAATTATTGTGAAAATTCTTTCTTTGGAAAATTTCTTGCACAACTTTTCCTTTCTCTTGTATGACTATATCATAAGAAACTGAAAACTTTTCACAAACTGATTTCTCTCATTGTGTAAACTTTGTAAATGATTATGTAGACAAAAATGTAAATAGTGAAATGTGGTAAATGTATTTTTATGGCTCAAACTCTAATGTTGGGGCTCATGCAGGATGTATTCTGGTAATTCCTAATGGAGAAAAAATAATGTTAGAATGCATATTCAAGTTTCAATGTACTAATATCGTAGCCGAAGCGCTTATTCAAGGTTTAAGAAAAACAATTAGCTTGCAATTACAATACCTCAAGGTTTTCATTGATTGAGAAATCATCATAAGACAGGTCAAGAATAATATCCATTATGTTTCTAGTCAACTTAGAAATTATCAACTCCTAGTTCATGATTTGATTTCAAACTTTTTAGCTTTCAATATTACTCCTATTCCAAGACTAGCAATTGTTGGCATGGAGATTTTGGCTAATGTTGATTCAAAACTCATTACCCAAGAAGATGTTAGCCCCGATCATTTTTCAATGAAGTTAATATTTAGAAACTTTTTTCCCAACAATATCACTCACTCGTGGATTTTCAACGATGATGAAGACATCACTAATTTTGTTACATATGAAAGTGTGTATGATGATCAAATTCTCACTAAATACAACCATGACAAGAAACTATATAGATCATTAATTGAAGATAAAACATAACATGTTATTGTAAAATATATATTAATGTTGAAATACTTCTATGATCTGAAAGATATATTTAGAAGTCCTACTAATTGTAAAACAAATCAATCAAGTATGAAGTTTGAAACTATTAACTTAGGAATAGAACAAAATCCTCAAAATGTAAATCTTAGAATAGGATGTTGTGTACAACAAATAAATGCATTTATCAAAATTTTGAAGCAATATAAGTATGTTTTCACCTAGTGTTATGATGACTTGAAGACATATAATACATCTATCATTCAAAATATTATTCTAATGCTCCTTGGTGTCAAAGTAGTTCAACAAAAACATAGAAAGATTCATGCAAATTTAGAAACTCCTATTAAAATTAAATTGAATAAGTTATTACAAGATAAAATTATTTTTCTAGTGAGACATTCAAAATGGGTCTCTAATCTTGTTCTTGTTAGGAATAAAAATGGAGATATATTAATAATTATAGATTTTCGTAAACTTAAAAGAGTTTCAAAACACAATAAATTCTTGCCTCCTCGTATGTAGAAAATTATTCAATCTGTTGCAGGATCTGAACATATGTCTTTTCTTGATGGAATATCTAGATACAATCAGATCTTTGTAGATCCTTATGATAGACATAATACTACATATACAATTAAAATGGGAAACACTATCTTTTCAAAAGATCCCCTTTATACTAATACACATAGGAGCGACCTTTCATAGAGCTGTGGATATTTCATTTAGGGGTTTTATCAATAAACTTCTTGTTGTCTATCTTGGTGTTATTACTATGAATTCCAAAAATCATTCAGATTACGTACATCATCTAGAGAAAATTTTTGAACAACGTAGATGATATGATATATCATTAAACCAAAGAAATCCTTCTATTCATTAGAGGAAGGTAAGTTATTGGTATTTATAGTTTCAAAAACTGGAATTTTTATGGACCCATCCAGAGTTAAAGAAATTTATGAGATTCCTTTACCTCATAACAGAATTCCATGCAATCATTTTTAGGGAAAAAAAATTTGTTAGACGATTTGTCCCTATTTTTTCAAATATTGTCTTGCCTTTACAATATATGATGAAAAAGAATGTCACTTTTAAATGCAATACTCAAGAGAGAAGGTTTTGAATCCAGTAAATAAGTTATCATGCAAGCTCTAGCTGTATTATCTCTTGATTATAATAAAGAATTTATTCTATATATTTTTTCTTGTTAGCACTCTATGCAGTAGTCCTTACTCAAAATAATAATCAAGGGGTCGAATTACCGATTGATTTTAATAGTTTTTCCTTTAAATGATAAGAGCTTAATTATACTGATGCAGAGAAACAAGTTTATGATGTTTTCAAATTAGTGAAACATTTTAGGTCATTCTTATGAAAATACCACACCAAAATCATTGTCCCATATTATGTTGTACAAACTTTGATAATTCAAAAGTATCTTGGTGAAAAAGAAGCACATTGGGTTACAACACTCCAAAATTATGACTTTGAAATAAAACCATCCAAAATTTTATGTGGTCAAGGTATTTGTAAATTTCTTACCCAAGATATTGATTTTGAGTCTCATAAAGTTTCTAAGAAAGTTTAAGAAGAATGAGAAGACAGAGGTGTATCTCAGTTATGTGTTATCCTTGATGCTTCAAATTCCTTTTATTTAGACTTGATATATATTTTTTTCAAATGGAACTATGCTCAATATTTAGATCTTAAGAAAAAGCATGCCCTGAGAATAAAGGCCAAGCAATATGAGTTAATTAACGTAGTTCTTTTTAAGAAAAATTATGATTCAGTTTTACTCAAATGTTTAGAAAACATTGAAGTTGATACAATATAGCATGACCTACTTGATGGTCCTACAAGTTGGCATTTCGGTGGAGATACAACAACACATAAGATCCTACAAGAAGGTTATTATTGGCCCAAATTATTCAAGGATACACATGATTATGTTCAAATATTAAAAGTTTTCGAAACCTCGGTTGGAAAAGACAAGAAAGCATATATACCTATTCAATAGGTAATTATTGATCAACCATTCGAACAATGGGGCTTCGATGTTATAGGTGAGATCGTGCCTAATTCTTCGAAATGACAAAAATTAATCCTACTAGTTGTGGAATATTTTGCAAATGAGTGGAGGTTGTATCTTTAAAACTATTAATTAGAATAGGTGGTATCTTGTATTGAGGATAATATTATTACTAGGTTTGATTTTCCAGTCATATTAATTTTCAGTAATGCTACATATTTTTCTTCTATGTTTCTTACATAATTTTCTATTAATAAAGATACCAAATTGAAATAGTCTTCTAATTATTATTTATAGGGTTATGTATTAGAAAAATCCACTAATAAAAACCAGTTAATAATTATAAAAGAGAATGTTGCTCATAATAAGAAAAACTATCATAAATAACTTATTAATGCTTTATGGGTTGATGTAATTACTTATAAGGTAGCTATAGGAAATTCTCATTTCTATTTAGTTTATTTAAAAGATGTTATCTTACCTCCAACGGTTTTCATACCATCATTAGCACTAGTTCATTATGTTCAACAAGAGCCTTCTTCTACCCTACAACATCGCTTAGACCAACTTCTGAAGTTAGAAGAAGCTAGAAATAAATATAATAAATATTATTCTAATCATAAAAAAAGCCATTAAGCAATGGTTTGAAAATCATTTTGTAGGTGGATTTTTTTAACATAGGAGATATTGTTCTAAAATCAGAGAAGGCTTATGAAGGTAATGGCAAACATACAAAATTTCAAAAAATATGGTTAGGTCCATTTCAAATCTCCAAAAATATAGGTTCATCCAATTTGTATTCATGCATTAGATGCGATAGAGGAAACTCTACCAGTGAATGAAAAAATCTGGAAAAATTACTTTTCCTAAATGATCATGAACTTTTCTTGTAAATATGTAAATAGTCATTGTAAATCCATTTTTTGTTTCTTTTCTCTTTTATAACAACTGGAAACAAACTTATTTTTAATCTCTTTTTCATGCATTTTTTTACTAAAAGAGAACTTGTATTGATTGATTATATAACAATTTGAAAGTTTATTATCAATAACAAATCATCATAATTAATGTTGTGTTGTCCTATGAGATGACTCTAGGTCAGTTAGTCATGCCAAAGCATCTAAAAAATTTTGATGGTTTTGAATTATATGGATGACAAAAGATATTAATTATTGAAAACATGTGCTTAAGCCTTAACAATTACTACGCTAGATGAAAGGGCTGCGAATTTTCTAGCTATAGTTACTTGATTTAAAGCGAATGAATAGCAGAATATTGTTGAAGTATAACTTGCTAAATATTCAGAGAGAATATTTGATTCATTATAAAAAAAGAATACAAGAAAACAATGTTTCGTGTAGAACAAAATATATTCAAATGAATGCAGATTTGTGTGACTATTTATTGATATAGGGGAGTTTATAATAACATATAGTCTTATAAGATAGTCCCTAGTTATTGTTGATAACTTCATAGGGGATTTAAGACTGACTAATACTCGGTATGATATTACCCATATCTTTGCATAAATACTTGAATATATGAATCAATACATAACGAAATAAGCACATATGAAAACTTACAAGAATACATAATTATAGAAGGAAAATTTAGAATCCTTTCATTAACTTGGAAAATCTCCAGCTCAGTTACAATTCTATTCTCAAAGCTCATCCAAGGGTTCAACCCTTAATAACTCAAAGGAGGAGTTATTTATACAAAAAGTTCTACTAGATATTTTAAAAACAAAATTATAAAAAATAATACAAAATTGTAGGAATTTCAAAACTGCTAAGTGTTGGCACTATCCTTTAGGAATCTATTGATGATGTGGTCCCCAAAAAGTGTTTCCGAACTGTCCTTTAGTTGTTTGTGAAATTTACTCAATAACTTAACACAAGTGATCCCATCGATCTTCACTTGGTATGGAAAGATTTACCAATGTAAACTTCATCAACCTCGGTGTATTTCTCAAAAGTGGGCTTATTTACAAAAAGATGTTTAATATCATGCTTAATAGTCAAATAAAAATCTAAAGATTCTAATGCTTTTTTCCATGTAATATGCCCCTTTATACCTACAAAGTTTGATTTATCAGTGGCTATGGTATAAATATTCTGGCAGTATTCTTCCAGACTCATCAAACTGTCATTTGGGGCTACTAATCTTGGCAATCCTCTCTCATTCAGTAAATTAAATTTAAAATGAAACCTTTGGACTGAAGTTTTCAAGGTTTGGCACTTAGTTTCTAACTTAGTCATCAAGTTATTTTTCTACAACACCTTATTCATTTCTAGGATGATTTATGTTATGTCCAGAATTTGAATCTTATACAAATCGGCCCTAGTATTTAAGTTAAGAATCTTGATGATGTCTGTAGCCTCACTTGGTTTATATTTAAGAAGTTGCTTCACTTCGTCAATGGCTACCAAACATCTGTTTATGAGTTCCTCCTGCTCGAAAATGATCTGAATGGAGGGCCATACTTTAGTTATGGCATGACTTATATCTGCCAGTATGATTTTGTTCGCTTCAGCCAAGGTCTAAGCCATCAATAACCGTCTCTACAACTCTTCAATTCTTCTATTCAACCTCTGTGATTTATTCATTTCCTCAAGATACAAACTGTCATTCTTTATTTTCTGAGCTTCCATATTTTGGGATTTCTTATGAATCCTTTCATTCTCTTGCTTCTCGTGAGTGAGCTCCTATGATATTTTGTTTAAATCCTCTTTTGTCAATGTAGATTCCCCTATGGCTAATGTAGATTCCCCCATTGTTCTCCCCACTATAATAGGAATAGTTGTGATGGGAGCTATAGCTAAGTGAGAAAATTGCTCTTTTTCCTTGAGAAATTTCTCAATCTTCTCCTCCATAGTTTTTATCTGTACATTTTTCTCAATTATCAGTTTGAGCATTTATTCCTTCTGTTGTTCATTTTCTACTATCTCCTTGGTCTGGGGGTCCTCTGTAGAAGGCAGTTTCAGATATTTTCTCAATAATGCAATATATTTGTTCTTATTTTTGATAATATATTTAGTAGCTTTGGTATCAGTAGGGTCATATCCAATTTTAATTACTAATTCCTGCAATGAAGTAACCCTAATTTCCTTATCTAAAGATGATATTTTCTCAATTTTTAATTGTGACTACACATTTGACAGAGAAGTTTTAAGCTTTGGCAATGCCATAGCAGTGTTTGTCATGGTTGAGAACAACATCTCACCAAAATTCCTATGCATGTTCATCTGATCAATTGGATGTATCTAATTAGCATCAAATGTAAATACATTTTTCCTGTAATAACAAGAACCTTTAGGAAAAGCCAATTGAGCCTATATAAAGGCCATTTGCATTCTTCTATTCTCACTGTAAAATGTTGTCAACAACCTATGTTGTCAATTGGAAGTAGTCTTCCGAAACTGTGCATAAAAATTAGCTTTCAAAGCCTCATTCTTCTACTTGATTTCAAGGAAGTTAGTGAAAACACTTGACTCCTCTGTCTCACTTGCTCCTGTAGATTGAGTAATTGCTAACAAATTCTGTGAAGTAGTAGAAGAAGAAGGAGTAGTAATTACATGTTCTTCTATCCCTATTGTTATAGAAATTTTTGTGCCTTACAGTTCTAAGCATGAAATGTCCATAAACCAAGGGATCCTAAGTCCCTAAAAGTGTTGTTCCAACCCCTAAAGGAACAAGGTCAACAAATTATAGCTTCTCCCAAAAGTTCTCCACCAGAAAATGCTTAGAATCAGTCAAATTAGGATCATTTCAGCTGCTCCACTGGCTAGCTACGTTGCATAGCACCCAAATACACTAGCTAGGTGCGTTGCAACGCACCTAAATGCACTATCAGGGTGCGTTGAGCGGGAAATGACAAATGGAAGTGCCATTCCGCGAGGTGGAAAGACAATGGAAGCTTCCAGAATCTTCTCCAATGACACTTGCCTCACTGAGTTCGACCGAGGATGAGTAAGAGGCTCTCTGTCTCTAAGTGGAAGCAAGAACTGACAGAGAGAAGACACTAGTCAAATCATAAGCTGACTCATCCTCCTTGCATACATCTATATATGGATCCCTCATCCCAGAGATCCAGAGGTTGGAATTTTGTACATTGAAAAGAATTGTTGTTGGTTTTGAGATAGATATCAGAGTATTGGGTGATTTATGCTTTGTTGGAGGTGAAGAGGGGATTCTTTGCTGGGAGGTTGATGCTGGATCAGGAATCATCTGTTGTAACTCCTCCTGGATCTTCTTGTTATATCAATAAAACTATTTGAGTTTCTCCTACATGCTTGTGTATCATTGATGCTTGTTACATTTGTATGTTTAGCTTAAATATGATCCTAAGCTATTTATGAATATAGATCCATGTCTTTCTGTAGTTTTCTTCTTCTGTGATCTTACAGGAACTTGGTGAAGCTGGGCAAGTAAGGAAGCAGGTAGCTGGAAGCTGTCAAAGAAGAGAGAGATTGGATCAAAGGACTAGCGCAAGACACAGGTTGGTTCATCCTATTCCTCTTTGTTTATAGTTCATAAAGAAGAATACAAAAGTAGTTTTCTCTGTTTGTTTCTAAGGTAAATGTCACACCTTAGTGGGATAGAGTCGTTCTGAATAGACACTTATCCCGGTAACAAAATGGCGACCATACTGGGGACGATTGTCTAAGTTAGTTTGTTTGTGTTTCTCTTGTTGTTTGTTTCATAAACTTAGAATTAGCAATCGAACTGCATTTGCCATTAACAAATGCAAAGTAGACATCTGCTATTTCAATCCATTCACTGGATCTGTTTATGATTTGAACATCTAATTCACAAATGATCTGATTGCCCTTTGTGATAGCTCTTAGACCTTCTTTAAATCTACCCTCTGATTGTGCATTACTGATTGCTTTTACTCGGCCAAAAACCAAAGACTAAACTGTAAACCGTGACCCAGAACCCGGATAGAATTCTCGTTTCTGCCCCAGCGTAGGTACTATGAAGAGTTCCTGCATTTCAGTGTAGTTCCCGAGAGGGCTACCTGCGTTGCAATCCAGTTTCTCTGTGTTACAGGTGCGCTGATCAGACTAGCCTTGTGCAGCTGAGGTTCTTGTGCTTCATTCTTTCCAGTTTTGTCTCTGATTTTTGCAGCCTGTGATCAGTGTACGTGTCTGTTTAAAAACCCCTTTTCCTTGCTGTAATTCTGCCTCCTTTGTACAAAAAGACTGTAGATGTTTTTGTGTGTTTGTTGATTCGTTTACAGTTTTCCGTTGCAAAAGTAGAATAGTCATACTATCGTCCTTTGATTTAGATCTATCGCAAGTGTCGATTTTGATCATAGGAGGAAGTTTATTTGCTGTTGATAGTCGATTATGCTTTTACTTTTGCCTTTGGTTTGAATTTGTGACTTTCTAGTGTCGAAACGAGTATTTATTTCAAAATCATAAAGTTTCGTAATCATCTCTACCTTTTGATTTCGAAAAGAAGCTTGTTTGTGTTTGTCACTTGAAAGCAAATTCAGATTTGTACATCAACTTTCTTTTTAGGAATCAATATTAAGAAAGTAAAAAACAAATACATGCACATGTGCATTTGCATATTGACAGTCTTTTTGGCTTGATTTAGGAAAGTGCATTTACAGTGTGCTCTTTGCTCTTTGCGAAAAGATTGTGTCTTTCTTTTCCCCTTGTAGCTAGGATTTTCATTGCTGAAAAGAGATAAAAGTTTTCTTATCATCTTTAGATTGCATTTTAGGAATCACATCTACATCTCGTGGTGAACCCAAAAGGAAAACTTCTTAAGAAAGATCAACTTAAAATAAATTCAATGAATCTAACAACGCTTTGGAACTTAACGCACAACATTTAGAGGTCTAGGCTAGAGACGTATTCCAGCGTCGTAAAGCCTGGTAACTATTGTCCTCACTAATGGTTGAGTGATTCCTCCACTTTGAGACGATAAGTGCCAGTACGGAATTGTGCTCCCATGTACCGTCGAGTATATATTGGGAGACCCCTATAGGCTTAAATCCTTTTATCCATAGGAAGCCGTGTCAGCCGCCCTACTGATCGCAATGCACCGAACACAGCATTCGGGAAGATTGATTGTCGTACCGTAAAAAGTATTATGCAGTTTTGCGATTGGTTTGGTACTCCCTCTACCTAGATCTCCAGAGCAGTCCCTTTCGTTCCTTTTCAGACTCCTTAACGGAAAAGGTCCATCTAAGCACTTGTCACTTCAAGCTCACTAAAAATCGAAGGAGACTAGAGTCATATTTTATTTTTTCTCGACACTTAAAAATTGAAAAAACAAGTTGTGTCAAAGCGTCTAAAAATTTATTTTAAACGGAATATTCATTACCCCTTTCCTACGTTGATCTTAGATTGAGAAAATGGAGTCTACCAACCAAGGAATTCCCCTTGGTAGAAATCCTAGTCCCTTCTCCTCTTGGGGAGATGTTGGTGCACCCCATATGGCCACATTGTCGCTTCCAGGACTGACAATTGGCTTGCCCGTATGGCTCTTCTCAACCAATGTCGTTCAAAACACCACTATTCCTGAACAATCGAATCAGCAATTAGACAAGTCCAGAGTTGCCCACCAACCTTCTACTTCCTCTAATTCTTCCTCTCCTCCTTCCTCTTTGCTTGATGGAGCTGGTAAAGCTAAAAGCCAAGTTCCTAAGGAGAAGAAGGAAAAGAAGAAGAAAGAGAAGAAGAAGAAGGAGCGAAAGGCGAATGGGGGAAAACGAGTGTCGTCTAACGAAAATCCACACACTGCACCGACCAGGCCTAAATCGCCATGTGTCATTTGCAAAGGAGACCACTTTCACAGAGATTGTCCTTGTATCCCTCAGATACTAAGGGACTGGTCTCCTCGTTTGCACAATCCGGTGTCATCAACCTCTGATGATCATGTTGAAAGCACACCGTCAACTACCGAAAGTGAAGCCCCAGGACAAAAAGGGAAAGCTAGATTTCCTTGTAAACTGTGAGGCAATCATGCCGTCCACCGTTGTCCCTTCTTAGATGAAGCTAAAAGAGTTTTGGATGATCGTCCGATTTCACCGTTACGACTTCCTCTTGATATAAAAAACTCTTGCCGAGTCCATCGCTAGTTGAGAATCCAGCTGGCCCGTTCAAGTGGTCGGCTGAAGCGCCTACCATTGAAGATAAACCATCTGAATCCATACCAGATGAAAGTCAAAAGGTCGAGGCGGCAGTTGACCCGGTCTTGCCTTCAGAGGGTTCATCTTCAGATGATACAGTCACTGAAGAGAAGAAGGATGACACTATCCAAATTCTCTTCATAAACACAGACTCTGACGAACATGGGGGCAATCTACCCGTTCCTTTACCGCAGGAAGGAAGTTCGTCAGAGCCGTACCCGGCCGTCTATTCGGTCCCACCTCCAAGCAACCTAGTTGTCTTCTTCGACTGGAATCAACTAGGCAGACCCCGTTTACCAGCAAGTGTACCATTCCTAATTATCGTTCAAATACATAGAATGGTTATGGCTAGTACCATCATAGATGAGGGGGCTTCTGTGAGTATCCTTTCCTCAACTTCTTGGAAAGCGCTTTGTTCACCATCGCTTTTTCCTTAAATGAGAAATCTGACAGGCTTTGCTAAAGGAACCAGTCGACCTTTAGGGATCCTTCCCGATGTGCCCATAACATTGAGAAGGAAGACAGTTCGCATGAACGTAATGGTTGTTCAAGGACCCTTGGATTATAACCTACTCCTTGGACGAGACTATATTTATTACATGGGAGCAATTGTCTCCTCACTCTTTAGAGTAATGTGTTTTCCGCACGAAGGAAGAGTGGTCAAGCTCGTGGACCAACTTTCATTTCCCGGATCACGCATAGCAAATAGTCATATACCATCCCTAAATGGTCTTTTCAAGCAAGAAATGTCTCAATCTCCAGTCCGTCCTCCCGATGAGCGTGAGTAATTCGGAGGGATATGACTGAAACCCAGGGGGCATGCATCCTGGTCTGCTTCGGCAGAAAAACTTCGGGTATAGGGTAGGTTTCCGCGGGAGAATATGACTAGTCTGTACCCCGTCCGTGATTGGAAGAGGGGTTATTCTGGAATAAGATTCTCTTGTCAAAGTTATGTGAGTTGGCGGGCATCATCACTCACCTTTTTTTATTTCGAGAAACATCGCCGAAGAAGTGTTTTGTTTACGCCGTAAATAGAACAATCTTTGGGTAACCTGTAAGAGGTAGGCCTCTCTCGGTAAAATGAATGTTTTAACGGAAAGAAGTAGAGGTAACCTTGAAACTCTGTTTTATACCTGGGGGCATGCAAACCTTTTGGAGTGCAAGCAAAGAGTGATTATTTATCTGTTTTTTGGATTAGTCGTTTCCTAACTTGCATAAAGAAAGGATGTCGGGCAAACTCAAAAAGTTTCCAGGTTTTATATGAGACATTCTTATCATATGACTGGATTAATCGAGCAGTGTTTACCGCGAGGTTCAAGCTCGTTGAAAAATAAACCCGGACCAAGCAAATGTTTCCACCCGCATTTAAGCTCGTTAAAAAATGAACTATTCCCTGGTAAATAACCACCGTGAATGTAGTACTTCAGCCATTAAAGCCTTTGTCGTGTTTGCATCGTCACCTCCACTTTTCCATTGGCCGATCATTCACCTCCATTTGATTGTTTACCCATTTTGAGGAACAGCTGCGAAGAGTGATTTCACTAGCCATCCTTGTGACACTGCCGTGATTGGAAAATTCCAAACCTTACCTGGAATTAGCTGCTACCCATTTTATCACTCGTTCCTCAAAAGACGAGTCTTCTTTAAGCTCTTTTCAACTAACTCATAAAATATGAAAAGATTTCCGAGTCCTTGGCCTTCCAGCTCATTAAAGGGACAGGAAGTGCTATCCCTCCTCTAGATTTTAATCTTTTTGGACCTGAGGGATTATTGCACAAAAAGATCGAGCGCTTGTTTTGTTCGGCTCGTTAAAACTATCCAAAATTCATCCCTTCTGTATTGTTTTATACTTTTTCGGACTTAAGGGATTAGATGACGAAAGAGGAATTTTTGAGTTACCTTTACGTACCTTTTCAGACTCTCTAAAAATGAAAAGGACCGAGTTATCTTTGTCGTTAAACTCGTTAAAAGATTAATAGCAACAAACTTGTCTTTAGACGAGAACTAGTTTCACTATCGCTAGGCTCGTTAAAACATAGCGATGGGTTTGCCCGAAGGGAAAATTATAGAACAAGCATATGTTATCCTCCTCAAGCTTGAAAAAAATAAAGAGGTACTGGTCAGCAATGACTGGGGAAAAATTGGGAAGAAAACTCAAAGAATCTTTATTGGTAGCAAGTCGCTCTTGAACATGACACTTCCACTCCGTGTCCGAGTCGGGTTGGGTTGTTTCATTCACCAGTCACATCACCATGGTCATGCCATACCATCCACATTTGGGGTAAATGCTACCAATCCATCACATAAGTGTCGCCGACATGTTCAAGAGAAGTCATCCAGAGAGGTCACCTATGTCCCATCCACTACCATACATTATACTTCATTCTTTCATGACCGCCATCCTGAACCATATATCATCAGATTGTTTTCACCTCCATCAAAATCATTTTCTCTGTTCCGTGTCATTGATGTGGGATTCATTAAGGCCCTCCTTTGATGGATCGCTTCTTGTCGACATCAGCTCATTATCCAAGAAGTTGATCTAGGAACACCCCATTCAGTACTTTGAAGCTTGCATGCCTCAATGGCAAGTTTCTCACTTTCAGCGACAGGTATACATCAATGACCTTCGACCGAAAGATTTTGCGTGGTGTTCGACGCCAAGTCCTTTATTCACACCACGTGAATTGTACTGCAGTACCTTGAGGGTCATCATCATTATTGGTTATTCCTCTCGCGCTTGTTAACAGTTTACATCATTGACTGGTAATCAAGCGATGTCTTTCCATGTTCGACTTTAGAACATTTCTCACATGGATCGACTTGTACTTCGAGTGAAGATCGGATGAGATTGAAGACCCCGGATCTAGTTTCATCCATCTGGGCTGCGATATATATTCAGGAAAATAAAGACATTAAATGTACAGCATTGCAGCACAGATAATCATCCTACCAAAAGGATGATGGCTCTATCAGAATCATCAGTCTACACTCAGACGATTGTCTGTCCTATGTACATGAGAATGAATTTATAAATCTGAGCATGGGAATGCCCGCCTCAGCTAGATCATGAAAAATAGTATGAAGATAATGTATTGTATTCTATCTTATTACAAGTCTCCTCCCAGCATTGAAAGAACTTCGGATCCTCCTAATAAAGCATTTCACCCGATAAACGACCTCATACTTTAGGGGGCAATTGTTATAGACATTTTTGTGCCTTACAGTTCTAAGAATGAAATATCCATAAACCAAGGGATCCTAAGTCCCTAAAAGTGTTGTTCCGACCCCTAAAGGAACAAGGTCAACAAATTACAGCTTCTCCCAGAAGTTCTCCACCAGAAAATGCTCAGAATTAGTCAAATCAGGATCATTTCAGCTGCTCCACTGGCTAGCTGCGTTGCATAGCACCCAAATACACTAGCTAGGTGCGTTGTAACGCACCTAAATGCACTATCAGGGTGCTTTGAGCGGGAAATGACAAATGGCAGTGCCATTCCGCGAGGTGGAAAGACAATGGAAGCTTCCAGAATCTTCTCCAATGACACTTGCCTCACTGAGTTCGACCAAGGATGAGTAAGAGGCTCTCAGTCTCCAAGTGGAAGCAAGAACTGACAGAGAGAAGACACTAGTCAAATCATAAGCTAACTCATCCTCCTTGCATACATCTATATATGGATCCCTCATCCTAGAGATCTAGAGGTTGGAATTTTGTACATTGCAAAGAATTGTTGTTGGTTTTGAGATAGATATCAGAGTATTGGGTGATTTATGCTTTGTTGGAGGTGAAGAGGGGCTTCTTTGGTGGGAGGTTGATGCTGGATCAGGAATCATCGGTTGTAACTCCTCCTGGATCTTCTTGTTATATCAATAAAACTATTTGAGTTTCTCCTACATGCTTGTGTATCATTGATGCTTGTTACATTTGTATGTTTAGCTTAAATCTGATCCTAATCTATTTATGAATATAGATCCATGTCTTTGTGTAGTTTTCTTCTTCTGTGATCTTACAGGAACTTGGTGAAGCTGGGTAAGTAAGGAAGTAGGTAGCTGGAAGTTGTCAAAGAAGAGAGAGATTGGATCAAAGGACTAGCGCAAGACACAGGTTGGTTCATTCTATTCCTCTTTGTTTATAGTTCATAAAGAAGAATACAAAAGTAGTTTTCTCTGTTTGTTTCTAAGGTAACTGTCACACCTTAGTGGGATAGAGTCGTTCTGAATAGACACTTATCCCGATAACACCTATGGAAACAGGTGAATAATCCAAATTTATGATGATAGGCTCCTTCTAGCCCTGAGTAGTGGTAGTAGTTGTAGTGTCCCTTGATTCAATCCTTGATTTCTTCTAATAGTGGATGAATTCCTTTACTCCAATTGTTAATGATGATGATACTTCCCTAGGTCTTTTGTCATGCGTAGTTTTAGAAGTGGGAGTCGGAAGAGTAGAAGGAGGTAAAAAAAAAAAATCTTGTGCTTCTTGAATAGTATTCTCTTCTCACTATTCATAATTTATGAACTTCTCAATTGTTGGCCTAGGTGTATGATTATAAGAAGTAGTTTTGAGTTCCACCCTTAAGTCTAAAATAATGTTGAATGGATCATAAGACCAGGTGAAGCTGGGTTGGAAACCAATGAGTTTTAATATAGCATCTACCTCTAAACCTGTGGATCTGGTGTTACAAATGAATGATACAACCTGTGCCTTTATCTTTAACTGTGATCTTGTCTTCCTTGAGATGAAATGAATCTCATCCATATTCATCATTTGCCTAATATATTCCAAAGAGAATATTCTCATTGGAACATATTTTGGCGACTTGTATGGATCCAATTCACAACCATATACTCTAATCTCTCTGTAGTTCTAGTAAATATATGAGTCTCCTATTCTGACTTGATCAGTGAGGTGCATAATCCTTTTAATTTCTATGTTGATTCTGGATTCACTTTGACTGTTGAGAAGTTGTGCAACTGGGTGAATGAAACAGCTATGAAATCTTTAAAAATATGAATTTAGTTGAGTTATTTCTAATCAATGAGGTCTAGTGAATAGCTACTTGATTCTCTTACTGATAATCCTACTTGTGAAACAAAATAGGAAACTTATCTCCCTGCAAAAAAATAAACATATGAAATATGAAAGAGGAGTATTTCAAAACTCCTTCAATAGTGATGTTCATGATTTGCTCATGCATAGCTTTAGCCAAAAATTGATTGTAGTTATACATGAAAGAAGGCTTATTTTCTTTAGAAAATATAGACAGATAGCCTAGGATAGCTTCATCTACCCATTGGTCTGATTGATAGCCTAACAAGCAAGAAATAAGGGAAGTTATATGCTTGGCGCTTTCAGGGAACATAGATGTTGGGTAAGGAGGATTATTCTTTGAGAGCTCAGCATCCTCAGGGAGAAAGATATTAAAGATCTGAGCTCTCTAAGGGAAGGTCAACTTATGATATATGTCGATTAAGGCTGCAGTGGAGAAAAATCTAAGGGAGTCACTCTTGAGTATCAAAATCATTTTGTTTATGGTTTTTGTAGTGATAGTTATCAGAATGTCTCCATTATGAGCTACCACATTTCTCTGTAAAGGATTATCCTTGTATTGGCACCAGATAACTAAATCAGGAAAGGAATAAGATTGGGGAAACATATACAGAGGTAGATTTGATTCCCATAGGTTTATTTCATCCTCAAAATTAAAGTAAGTCTACCTCATCCAGTTGTGCAATTCGAACATGTCTAATTCACATTTAGTATCTCCAATTTTAAAGTATTGATTGTCTAACAGGATATGGTCTAGGTCCAAGGCATCAAAGGCCTTAAGGGTTTCCTGATTTGCAGAGGAGCTGGTAGAAGGATTTTCTTTTTTATTGGGAGCCATGATATAACAGAACTGTAATGTTGAATGGGAGAAAAGTTGCAAAGGTACGCTGAGAGGAAGTTTACAGTTACAGACTCAGCTCAACAGAGAATTTGTAGAAAAAGAAATAGATAATAGAAATAGCGAAATAGAAGTATAAGAAAGGAAAATGTAATAGGGGAAATGGATATTTAACAACGATTTACGATGACTGTTACAATAGAGTTCGCTACTGATCGGATAATTATGAAATAAATAAATCAACATGAGGTAATATCAACAACAGAAGGTAATTAATTACAGAAACGAATATGCAAGAATAGATAGGTGATAACGGGTGAGGACACATGGCATGGAGTGATTGGAGATGGATGACATGCGAAGAATGATCATTGGCGTAGTATCGGGAAGCGCGAGAAGTGTGGATGGAAGATTTCAGGGGGGGCTAGTAATAAGTGGTATGGAGTGAGGGCAGTGTGAAGCATTGAGGAGATAACACGTACGTGAGGGACCCACGTGGGAAAAACTGTTTTTCTTAGCCCCCCTTGTCATTATATCATTTTGTGGTGAGGGGGTGTGAAGAGGCTTCCCCATTGTTGATTTGGGTGGGGAGTCCTATGACTGTCGATCTTTGCCCGAACTTTACCACTTGCCGACAAAAAAATTTGTGGCATATGAATTTTATTAAAATTAATTATAAACATATGTATTTAAAACAATTAATATGTAGGTTTTGACCTCGTACAGAAATTACCTGCATATGAATTCTAAAACACAAAAAATAAACAATGCAAGATCATAAAACACATATACACAGAGATTTTCCCCTGGATCCGAAAACTGGAACTACGAGATTGATTTTTCATTATGTTCCTTTCAATGTTACAATACATATTTATACATGCCAAAGCATCCAATACCATGGACCAAAAACCATCACCTCCAAAACTATGTGGGAAAACCATGCACAAAACCATAGGTAGGTCTACCCAACCTAATATAGGGTCCAAAAAAAATTTCCCCAGGGCGCTACCCCTGACCCCATAGAGGGGGGCTGCCCGCCCCCTTCAAACTTGCTGGATAGGGGAGGCTATCACCACTCCTTTGACCCCCCCGTTGTGCAACCAACACAACGAAGGGGGGGCTCCCCCCCCTCTAACCCCCCGGTTAACTACGTAGGTTAGTCGTGGAAAGAATATAACACAACCCAACATAATCACCCTTTTAACAAGGTAATTAAACACTAATGAAAAATTAATGTAACTAGGGCACGTTTACACTAGTTTCCCTTAATAAACTATTTGACTAATCTAAACCTAGTCTAATGTAACTTTACGACATTTTTTAAGCATATTAGGCCATTTATTTGTCCTAGTATATCCTAATTTCTAATGTTCAACCAATGTTAAATTGTTTGGTTGAACTTATTCTCTAATCTAGAACAAAAATTTGAATGATGTGATCAACATTAAACAATTAAATTGAGATCAAATGAAAGGGATGTGGCATAAAAACAAGATGTGCATAGACCTTTATTTATTAGAAATGGAAGTTACTCAAGAAGTGGCATTTAAACAAGAACACTTATACGAATATTTTGATATTCTTTTGTTGGGGTTTTATTTCATATTTTTTTTTCTTGCTATTTTTTCATATTTTCTTTTTTTCTTTATTTTTCAATACCCTCTTTTATAAAATACAAACTAACTTATCAAAGATAAACGATTTTAAGACATCATATCCAACTGAGGATTGCTTCCTCTTGCAGGATGTATAGAACTTGTAGATCCATGTGCCTTCTCCTCGAGCTAATGGGGTCTTATGTTGAAACAAATACATACTACATGTAAAATAAAAATCTCCAGTAAAATACAATGGTGAATGAATGGAAACCTTTCAATATTGAATACGTTGCTTCAAGTACTTCCCATTGGCAAGTAATGAGGAATACTCTCCCTCCATATTCTAAAGAATGAAAGTGTTATTACCCTTTACATGCTAAAAGTTCCCAACCAAAGGTTGTCAAACTTGCCATGTTTTCCTTTGTCTTCTCTCCTATCATTCCATCTTAGTACCAAATCACCTTTCCTGAAATTTCTTTCCCAAACTTTCATATCAAACAAACATTTCATTTTACTTTGATATTCCTTAAGCTTGTAATGTAGTTCATCTCTATCCTCATTCAATTCTATGAACTGATTTATTCTTCGAGAGGTGTCATCAGCCCCTTCATTTGACTCTTGCAAAAACTTCAAAATAGGAAAAGATAAATGTGTGGGAAATATTGCTTCTTTCCATAGACAAGTTGAAAAGGGGATTTATCTATTGATCTTTTGGGTGAAATCTTGTTGGCCCAAAGTGAATAAAGAAGATGACTACCCCAACTCCTTTTTTGATCCTCCAATATTTTCTTTATTACTTTAACCAAAATTTTATTTGAGGATTCTCTTAGCTAAGTTCCCTGTGGATAATATGGTGTAGAATGATCCAACAAGATCTAATATTTCTAACAGAGATCAATCATCTTAGTACTCTTGAATTATTATGCATTTTCTATAGCTATTTATTGGGGGCATCCAAATCTAGACAATATATATTCTTTAATAAACTTGATAACAACAGTACTTGTTGCATTTCTGACTAGAATGGCTTCTACCCATTTTGCAAAGTAGTCTATAATAGTCAATATCCATTTGTGTTGACTGCTTGATGGAGAATTAATTTAACCAATGAAATCCAATCCCCATTGACAAAATGTTGCTTGGACTAAGGTTGGAACCAATGGAAGAGCTGTTAATCTCTTCTTTCCAACAAACATTTGACACTGTGTACAACTCCTAACCTTTGTTCCCACCTCTGCAAAAAGAGTAGGCCAATAAAATCCTGCCCTTAAGATCTTTAATGTTGTTTCCCTCCAAGAATAGTGGCCTCCACAAATTCCTGCATGAAATTCATCAATGATCCCTTCTGTTTCATTCTCTGTTACGAAAAGTAAAAGGATATTAAGAGGACCCATTTAGTACAAATTTGCATTCACAATACAGTACTTTACAACCTTCAACTTCAATGTTTTACATCGATTTCTGCTAAATTCAGCTGGACATTCAAATTCTCTAAGAAATTTTACAATGTCAAAGTACCAATCTGATAACAAAAAAATTTCATCATTGTGAATCAAAATTATTTGATCTGATGCAGAAGGTTATTATGGATTCTCTTGTATTGGGATTTTAGAAGGTTCTTGTGGATTCTTCTCAATTGGGCTCTCATAAGGTTCTTGTGGATTCTCCTGTGTGGGGCTTACAGAAGGTTATTGTATATTCTTCTTAGCTAGGATGTCAAAAACATAATTTATTCCTAAGAACTTGGAATTGGATTCAACAAGGAGACTGTCTAGGCCTTGACCTTTTACCATTTTGGTAGTCTTGATGATGAGATCATACTCTAAAATTTTTGTTATCCATCTCCCTCTCCTTCCATCAATGTTAAGCTCAGTTAAAACAGTTTTGACAACACTATTGGGTACATATGCAATGATAGTATAATGGAGGAGATAGAATCTAAAATCTTTTAGAGCTTGAACTAAAGAATAGGCTTGTTTTTCAATGTTGTCATACTTTAGCTCAGCATCTCTCGTAACCTTGTTAAAAAATGAAATGGGTTGGTCATATCCATATTTGTTCTTTTGAAAAATAACAACAACTAATTTGGTTTCAGAAGCAAAAGAAAATACATTGAAATGTTTAG
Organism: Pinus tabuliformis; assembly: GCA_031772625.1. Lineage (NCBI taxonomy): Eukaryota > Viridiplantae > Streptophyta > Pinopsida > Pinales > Pinaceae > Pinus > Pinus tabuliformis. The sequence continues at coordinate 26,266,681 of CM062815.1, forward strand.
AGTAACCCGGACTAGCTAATATGGTGGCCTCTACAATGGCCTTTTTAATCTAATCAAATGTGTACCTAGAAGGAAAATTCCATTTGATTTCATGGCTCTTTTGCAGCATATCAGTTATGTCCTTAACTATTTCAACATAGTTAGGGATAAGTCTTCTTAAAAAATTAATTTTGCTAAGGAAAGCTTTAACTTCCTTCTTATTCCTCCGTAATACGAGTGCCTAAATTGTTAAGACTCTTTTAGGGTCAATGACTACTCCTTCCTTGGAAATGATGTGGCTGAGAAATTTTCCTTCTTGGAGTGAAAATAAAGAGTTCTTTAGATTAAGATAAATCCCAAATTTCTTGCACCTATCAAAAACCTTTCTCAAATGTTTCAAATGATTTTCATTAGAATTGGAAAAAATAGTCAAATCATCTAAATAAATAACGAAAACCTTGTTGGTCTTACATACAAATTCTATGTCCATGGCACATTGAAATGTGGCTCCACCATTAATTAACCCAAAAGGCATCCGATTATACATGAATGTGGCCCATGGAGTTGTAAATGCAGTTATTTCTCTATCCTCTGGACTAACCATAATCTGATCATACCCAACAAAACTATCTAACGTGGAAATTCTCTAGGCTCCTGAAATTTTTTGAAGTAATTGATCCATCTTAGGTAATGGATAATTGTCCTTCACGGAAGATTTATTCAAATTCCTAAAATCTACACATAATCTAATTCCACCATTCCTTTTCCTCACATGAAATAGATTGGCTACCCAATCTGAATATCTTAATGGAAGTATTGTGTTAACATCTAGTAGCTTCTTTAGTTCTTTTTCAATTATAGGAAGAAGGACATGATTAATTCTCCTCAGTTTTTGTTTGAAAGGTTTTTCCTTTGCTTTTAATGGAATTTTGTGTTCAATAAGACATGTATCATATGTTTTTAATGCATTCTAAGACTAGGAGAAAACAACTCTGTAGGCTTTAAGGAGGGCTAAATATTTGAATTTAGCTTCCATTCATAGGGATACCGAAATTTTAACATTTTTGATCTCTTCAAAACTTCCAATGTTATAAATTTCAATATTTTCATAAGGTGACTCAAAAATTGGATTTTTGGGGACATCATTATGATCATAGAGCTTCTCAAGAGGGATTAACCCTTTTGGAATAAAATTGTTAGAGAGTTGGATAATATTATGATCAACGGTTGTAGAATCAAATTGTGGTGTTTGATTTTTTATGTCAATTTCAAGATTATCAAGTGGTTCTTCCTCAACTTGCATGTTTGAGGATCCATCTATGACTTGCAAAAAGGATTTTAGTTGCTTGTCATCATCAAAAAAATTCCAGTACTTAAGATTGTTAATCATAGATGGTCTATACTTGACTTGAATTTGATACTAGACAAGCATCTTATCAGATATTTTAAAGGAACTCGCAGAAATAGCCAAGGGATCTGCATGCATGTTTTAATATCTAGGAATAGCAGTAATATTGAATGTTAAAAACAAATTTTCAATTGAATCCCAATATTCATTCCTAAAATATCTTAGTCTAGAGTGCTTGGTTAGACACTAATTCCTAACTTGTTTGACAATAAGTTCATAATCACTGCATACACTTAAGTTTCACACCTTAAGAGTTCTTGCTAACTCCAATCCTAGCAGAAAAGCTTCATACTTTTGTAGGTTTTAACCCCATACAGAAATTACTTGCATACGAATTCTAAAACACAGAAAAATAAACAATGTGAGAGCATAACACATAAAACACATATGCACAGAGATTTTCTCACTGGATCCCAAAACCGGGACTACCAGCTTGATTTTTCATTATGTTCCTTTCAATGTTACAATACATATTTATACATGTCGAAGCATCCAATACCATGGACCAAAAACCATCGCGTCCAAAACCATGGACCGAAAACATTAGTTGCGGAAAGAATATAACACAACCCAACATTCTCCCACTTGTTGTTTTCTTTCCACAAGGGGCCAGAGGAGAGCTTAGTCATTTATCCAACCCTGAAATGCCCATTGTTTCTCTAAACTAGGAGAACTTATCAGATCTCACAGATTTTGTCAATGCATCTACATTATTCTTCAAAGTGTCCACCTTTACCAACAACACATTTTTGTCTTATATCATATCCCTCACAAAGTGATACTGAACATCAATGTGCTTTGTCTTTGAATGATAAGTAGGTTTCTTTGCTAAGAAAATTGCACTTTGGCTATCACAGTCTATCCTTATAGCTCCCTGTACTAACCCCATACTTGAAAACAATATCTACAACCAAACTGCTTCCTTGCTTGCGTGAGTGGCTACCATGTATTCTGCCTCTGTAGTTGATAATTCCACTACAGATTGTTTCTTACTCATCCAACTAAATACACCTCCAAATAGGTTAAACACATACCCTTTGATCCAGATCTCCAGCCCAGTCTGCATCAAAAAAGCCACGAATATCCAACACTCTTTCCAATCCTGATCTTCCTTGGTAGCACAAACCATAATCACTAGTGCCACGCAAATACCTGAAAACCTGTTTCACTGTTGTCCAGTGCTCCTTCCCTAGTTTTGACATAAACCAGCTCAATACTCCCACTGCATGTGCAATGTCTGGTCTACTATAGACCATTACATACATCAGGCTACCGACTGTGCTTTCATATGGAACACGAGACATATCCTCTTTCTCTTCTTATGTCTTAGGACACTGTTCAACATATAATTTTACACCTACAGGAATAGGAATCTTCACCGGTTTACTATCCTGCATATTAAACCTCTGTAGTATTGTCTTGACATACTTCCTCTGGTTTAACCAGAGCTTCCTCTTTGCCTGATCTCTTTTAATTTCCATGCCCAAAATATAGTTTGTAGCACCAAGATCTTTCATGTCAAATTTGGAGGACAATTGGATCTTCAAATCCTGGATAATTTCTTTGTCATTTCCAACCAAGAACATATCATCTACATACAAGACCAGATAAATAACATGGTCACCAATTAATTTAAAATACACACAGTGATCTGCTTTGCTTTTGGTGAAGCTAAGTCCCCATATAAATGTATCAAATTTCTGATACCACATCCTTGGTGACTGTTTTAATCCATACAGAGACTTATTTAACTTGCATACCAGTTATTTCTTACCCTTCACTGCAAATCCTTCAGGTTGCTTCATGTAGATCTCCTCTTCTAGATCCCCATGAATAAATGTTGCCTTCACATCCATCTGTTCTACCTCAAAATCAAAAGCAGAAGCAACAGATGAAAGTAATCTAATAGAAGTTACCTTGGCAATAGGAGAAAAAATATCACCAAAATCAATTCTCGGCACCTGGGAATAACCTTTTGCTACCAATTGCGCTTTGTATTTCTCCACCTTTCCTTCTGCACTTTTCTTCTTCTTGAACACCCATTTGCTGCCAATGGATTTCCTTCCAGCCGGTAACTCCACCAGATCTCAGGGCTCATTTTTGTGCAATGATGCCATTTCATCAACCATGGCCTCTTTCCAGAGTTTTCCATCCTCTAAATCTACTGCTTCCTTCATAGTTCTGGGATCATCATTAGTAATAGACAAAGAAAAATTTGAATAGAAAGCAGATGGACTATACCTTTATGGTTGCCTTCTTTCTCGAGCTGATCTTCTTACACCCGGAGTTTGTGGCTCTTCATCTTCTGATTCCACCTTTGGTGTAGAGTCTAATTCTTCCTCCTTTAGCTCAAACTCTATCTTCTCAGGTTCCTTTAGTTGGACTTCATGTTTAATAACATCTTTCACCTCTCTGAACACCACATCTTGGTTGTACAAAACCTTCCTTGTTACTAGGTTCTAAAGCTTATAACCATTTAAACCATCAATATACCTAGTAAAGATGCACTTTTCAGATTTACTATCTAACTTGGTTCATTTCTCCTTTGGAACATGTACATATGATTCACATCTGAATACCTTCAAATGTGAAAGAGATGGTTTCTTACCAATCCATAACTCTTGTGGAGTCTTATCCTCCAACGCTGATGAAGGTGATTTGTTGACTAGGTAACATGTTGTCTCCACCACCTCTGCCAAGAATTACTATCCTAACCCAACACCACTTAGCATGCTTCTTGCCCTTTCCATCAACGTCTTGTTCATTCCTTGTGCAACTTCATTTTGCTGAGGTGTATATGGAGTAGTATTCTATCGTACTATACCACACTTACAAAATTCTTCAAATTCCTTGCTGCAAAACTTTCCACTGTTATCTGACCTCAACACCTTTATCTTCTTCTCTGTCTAGTTTTCCACCAGAGCCTTAACTTCTTTAAACTTTTCAAAGACTTCAGATTTCTTCTTAAGGAAATATATCCATGTATTCCTTGAGAATTCATCTATAAATGATACATAGTACACAGACTTACCCAGTGATGGAAGCTTCAAAGTTCCAAACACATCACTATGCACAAGCTCTAATATATGTTTCGCCCTCTTACCACCATAGGGGAAACTCACCCGATTCTGCTTCCCATATACAAAATTTTCACATAAATCAAAATCCAGAGAGTTATTACTCATACCTTCTACCATACCTTTACCATGAAGTATTCAAAGGCCCTTCTCTCCAATATGTCCAAGCCTTTGATGCCACAGCGTGGTCTTCTCTCCAGAGACCACTAGATTTTTTGTTCCACTTTCAGGAACCACAGAACTGTTGCACCCATCAACAACAGTGCCACCTTGCAGCTTGTACGGAGTTTCATTTTGAACTCCCTGCATTAATACCAGTGCCCCCCGAACCATCTTGTAGGTATCTTTATCAAACACTGTCTTTACACCTACATCATCCAACTTGCTTACAAAAATCAGATTTCTGGCTAATGCAGGAATATGCAAAACACCTGGAAGTGTTCTAACTCTTCCACCTTGCAAATTCAACCTTACTTTTCCGTGACCAACGATTCTAGCCTTCCTGTCATCCCCCAATAAGACATCACCACCATCATATTTCTCATACTCGCAGAACCACTCTCTATGGGGAGTGAAGTGAAAGGATGCACCTGAGCCAATCAACCATGCCTCATGATCTACATACTTGAAGAAGCCAAGTACACATTCCCACCTTCATCTAAGGTGGTTTTTGCCTCTGCAGAAGGAGCATCATCAGATCCATTTCCCTTTTCAGGAGCTTTAGATTTATAGTCCCTTTTGTAGTGCCCTTCCTTTCCGCATTTCTAGCACACCACCTTTACAAGTTTTCCTGGAGATTTAGATCTCCCTCCAGATTTAGATCTCCCATTCAATGACTTATTTTTGTTTCTGTTCCGGGACCGTCCTCATATAGAAAAGGCATCACCATTCTGGCTCTCCATATTTTTTCGTTTCATCTCCTCCGTCAGTAAGGATGAGACTATTTCATCAAACTGTATGGCAGTTGCATTGCTACCTATTGCAATAACCAGACTATCCCACGAATCTGGTAGAGAACACAAAAAATTGATGCACTTATCTTCATCTAAAATTTTAAGATCAACAGATGCTAACTAACTTACCACTGTATTAAATGTGTTCAGATGCTGTGTCACTGAGTCTCCATCTTTCATCCTCGGGTTATACAACTTTTTCCACAAGAACAGTTTATTCACCAAAGACTTAGATTGGCACAAAGTCCCTAACTTGTCCCACAAATCCTTCACCGTAGCTTCCCCTGATACATTCAACAATATTGAATCTGAGACACACAACCGTATTGTGCTCTTTGCCTTCCGATCCAACTTCTTCCATTCATCATCGGTCACCCCCGTCCGTTTATTACCCCGATCTACTACGATCCACTGATCTTTATCCACCAACAGATCCTCCATCTTGAGTTTCCACAACTCAAAACTCTGACCATTAAATTTCTCAATCTCTATCTTTCCATTGCTCACCATATTCTTTCACCACTAGAATCGATCTCACAGATCTCCCATGGAACAGGGTCTACCATAGGTCCAAGCGAAACCCCTCAGCAACAAAGGCATCCCCTTGAAGTCAAAATAAATCTGATACCAAGTGTAGGTTTTAACCCTGTACAAAAATTACCTGCATACAAATTCTAAAACACAGAAAAATAAACAATGCGAGAGAATAACACATAAAACACATATACACAGATATTTTCCCATTGGATCCCAAAACAGTGACTACTAGCTTGATTTTTCATTATGTTCATTTCAATGTTACAATACATATTTATACATGCCGAAGCATCTGTCAGGCAAGGTAGTAACTCCACAAATTTCAATTCATTGATTTCATTTAGGTAGGTGTTTATTAAATAAATGAGGGAGAGGCTGTTCATTTCATCTCCTGGTGACTATTCATATTCTCCATTATTTATTTACATCAATTTCAGTTATTCACCAAATCCTGATGATTAGGTGTCAACATTCCCCCCCTTAATTTGAAGGAATGTTCGTGAGTCCAAGCATCATTCTAAATCTTTCAAGCTTTTCTCTTCCAAGCGCTTTGGTGAAGATGTCTGTAATTTGCTCATTCGTGGAACAATGGCAGAGATGGATTGTTTTGGCCTCAACATGATGTCGAATCAGATGACATTTAGTATTGATGTGATTTGTTTGATCATGGAACTTTGGGTTCTTGGCCAACTTTATTGCAGAGGTATTGTCAATCATGAGTGGAGTTGATTGTACTTGTTTTACCTGCAAATCTTCAAGAATTTTCCTGAGCCACAAAATTTCTTTTGTTGCCTCAGCTACTGCCACCTATTCTGCTTCTGTTGTGGAATCTGTTGGAACTAATTATTTGCGTGATCTCCAGGAGATAGCTCCTGATCCAAGACTCATAGCATATCCTGACGTAGATACCCTAGTTTCTTTGTCTCCATCAAAGTCTAAATCAGAGTATCCAATCAAGCTAAAGTCGTCCACATGTGTATACTTGATTCCAAAGCCTTGAGTTCCCTTCAAGAACCTTAGAACTCTTTTTGCAGCAGACCAATATCCCTCACAAGGCTTTTGCATAAACCTAGAGAGGGTTCCAACAACAAATGAAATGTCTGGTCTGGTAGTAGTTAGGTTGTTGAGACTTGTACAAGTTGTATATACTTTGTTGCATCCTCAAATTCTTTTCCTTCAATAGATGTGAGCTTTAAGTTTTGTTCCATTGGAGTAGTAAGAGGATTGCATTTTGTCATGCGAGACCTGTTCAATAGAGCTCCAATGTACTTCTTTTGAGAAATAAATATGGACTTCAGATGTTGAGTTACTTCAATACCAAGATAGTAATGAACATAGCCCAAATTAGTCATTTCAAAACTTTTCGCCAATTCCTTCTTTATGGATGCAATGTAGCTCTCATTGTTCCCTGTCATTAAAATATCATCTACGTATACCACAAGCTATACAACTGTTTTGCCAACTTTCTTGAAAAATAAAGTTGCATCATCAAGATCATAATGTTTGAAATTGAGTTTCAGAAGATGCTCAGTTAGTTTTTCATACCAGGCTCGCGATGCTTGTTTGAGGCCATACAAGGATTTCACAAGTTTGCATACTTTATGTTCATGTCATTTCACTACAAATCCTTCAGGCTGGGACATAAAAACATTTCCTTTTAGATCTCCATTCAACAAAGCAGTTTTTACATCCATTTGATGGACTTTCCAATCGTTCTGAGATGCTAAGGCAAAGAGTGTCCAGATGGTAGCCCATTTTGCTGTGGGGGCAAAAGTCTCCGCATAATCGACCCCTTCCTTCTGTGCAAAACCTTTTGCCACAAGCCTGGCTTTGTGCTTTTCAAGTGATCCATCATCTTTATACTTGTTCTTGTAGACACACTTGCAGCCAATTGGTTTGGTTCCTAATGGAGGATCAACCAGCTTCCAAGTGCCATTCTTTATGAGGGCATAATACTCCTTTTGCATCGCTTCTTCCCATTCATCATGAGAAGCAGCTTCTTTGAAGGAAGTTGTTTCAAAATCTATAGACAAGTTCAATTCACAATCATTAGAAACATCCATATCAACAAGTGAATTAGATTCGTCTACATCACCTCCATTTTTCTGGTTTGAATTTCTAGTTCCTATCTTTCCAACCTCATTAGGATGAACACTTTCAAGTGTCTTTGTCAGCCACTTTGGGGGACCTTTCTTAGATGGTCCAGGCTGCTCTATTGATTGAGTTGGGACTGAATCATGATTGAGTTTCCAAATTCTATTAATCACATCACTTAAAGCATCATCCGTTGTTGGAGTTTCATGCGGGGGAGAGTGTTCTTCATAAGAAGATTCCACATGTTGATCTAGTATAGGAATCCCCCCTTCAAGATGTGGAATCTGATTATAAAATTATTGAAATGATTTCGCATTTGTGAATCTATCCACGTGATCAAGTTGTCGCTCAACATCATTGTCAGTTTTGGATGATTCAAGAAAAATTACATCTCTAGCTACAACAAACTTTTTATTGACTTCATCATTAAGACGATATGCTTTGGAGGTGTTTGAATACCCCAAGAATATACACTTACCACTTCTTGCACCAGGTTTGTTTCTATGTACCTTTGGTATCAAGGCATAACAGGTGGAACCAAAGACCCTGAGATGCTTTATCGAAGGAACATACCCATACCACATTTCATATGGAGTCTTGTTTCTAATAGCATTAGATGGACATCTATTCTTTATATATGTAGCACATAGAACATCATTAGCCCAAAACATTATCTTTACATTTTTGAAGAAGAGCATGGATTGTACCATATTTAAGATTGTCCTATTCATTCTTTCAGCTACACCATTCTTTTGGGGATTATAAGGTACAATTGTTTGATGTTTGATCCCATGTTGGTGAAGATAGTTTTCAAATTCATTTGATGTGTATTCTTTTCCATTATTAGTGTGAATAGACCCAATATGACATTGTGCATCATTTTCAATCCATTTATGAAAGTTCTTGAATGTTTGAAAAGCATCAGATTTGTTCTTCAATAAATAAACCCAACACATTCTGGTGTAGTCATCAATAAATGTCATCATATATTTATTTCCATTTGCAGAAGGAACAGGCATTGGACCACATAAATCTGAATGAATGAGTTCAAGTTTTCTATGTGCTCTTGAATGTGAATCATGAAAATATTGTTTGGTATGGTTTCCTAGAATGCAAGCATCACATTGCTTAGATTTCCTAGGAATTGTAGGCAAACCAGCAACAGTATTTTTCTTCAACAAGCGGAGGCTGTCATAGTTCAAATGTCCAAATCTAGCATGCCATAATAAACTCGATGGAAGTGTACCTTCTTCATAATGAGAATTGTATGAGAAATGTTGTGCATGAGTAGAGGTACCTTGCAGCTTGAGAAGCCTTTCTTCTTCTATTCCCCTCATGAAAAGTGAGTGGTCAGATGCTTGTCTCACCTCAAGCTTGCCATCAAACATATGAATGGAGTGACCTTGCTGGTGGATGTGGACCAAGGACTACAAGTTTCTCTTCAGCTGTGGGAGATAGAGAACATGATGCAGAAGAAAGTCTGGAAGACCAGGCAACTTAAGCCTGATTGTGCCAAGCCCTAATGGATTGATTTTTGATTGGTCTGCAAAGTATACTGCTCCATCAACATTGTTAGTAAATTCTTCAAAAAAATCTTTTCTATGAGTCATGTGGCAAGTTGCTTCTAAATCAAGAAACTAATCAATTTTTCCAAGAAGCAAGTGAAGCATTAAATAAATCTTCATTTACTCCAATATTACATTGTGCCACAACATAGTGAGCGGATTCAGGTGCTTTACCTTTGTCTGTATCATCAATTTTACCTTTCTGTTGGTTTCTTTGCTGCTCAATTTTGTCCCATGGTAGCTTGCATGTAGAGGCATCAAGTGATCCATTTCTTTTGCAGCGTATGTAGTGCAAATATTCCTTTTCTCCTTGAGAGTGTCTGCCACCCTGCCTCTAAAATATCTTCCTCATCCTCTTCTACCACCTATTCCTCTTGAAGAATCTTGAGCTGGATTCTTTTCTTTATGAGCAAGGCACGCAGCCTCTTCAAAAGATTTAGGTGATGTCTTCTTTCCAAAATCTTTCTCTCTTTTAGCAAATTTTTTCACAAGAGAGTCAAATGTAATGCCTTTAAGATTTCCATTTTCTTGCAATGACTCAAGATAATTAGAGTAAGTAGGATAAATTTCCTTGAGAAAAGCGATAAGAGGACTATCCAAATAAATTTTAGTGGCTTGGATATCATGCATTATAGACTTTACTTCGGATGCAAGAGCAAGAGGATCATTATTTTGCAATTCAAGAGTGAATAGTTTAATCATGAGTTGAACAACTTCAAGTGCAAAATGCGAGTCATAGAGTTCTTTCAGCTTTTGTAAGGCTTCGAAAGCAGTTGAAAATGGTGTAATATGGCAACTCACCTCTTCACTTACAGATGCTGAAATTAATGTATAGGCCTTGATGTTCTTGTTTTCCCAAATGGCGAGCTCTTTGTCTGAGGTAGGCTATTCTGGATGTTTGTCTCCGTCTCCAATGCACACTCCTTTTCACAACTCATTGAAAATGAGGGTGTGTTTTATCATCCGAGACCACGCATGATAGTTCTCCTTGCCAGTGAGAATTGTTCCCACAATGGATATGATTGAATGCATACTGTAACAAAAACTTATGTTGCAAAATTTTACTCTTAATGGGAAAAAAATATAATTCTAATATGACTTGACAACAAATTCAATTGGATAGCAAATGTCAATACCCAAGATTTTAAATACACAAAACTGTACATCACATTCAACACTTCATGCCACAATGTTTTGACCCACGTCCTAGTTTTTTAAAAAAAACTCTATTCAACACATGGAATTCAACGTTTTTATATGCCAAAAAAAACTTCAACGCATACACAAGTGGGGCAGCATATGATGATACTAGCGGCCTACTCATATCTATAACATTACATGATAATTATTTTCACAGATCCCCAATGTAACATTACTATGTAAGAAGACCATAGTATTGCTATCATATTATTGGCAATTTTTCATATAAACCAAACCAATAGAAAAACCTAAAAATCTCTCATGGCATCAATTCAACTCCATCAGAACATATTATAAAATTGCTCATAGATTTCTCTAATACGAGCTTCTGAAATTATGAGTACTTGGCCAAGAATATATTAGCATCCAGTGGCTGAACAAAACTGTCCAGGGGTCATTGAATGATATTTTCACCAGAATATATTAGCATCCAACGGTTGAACAAAACTGTCTAGGGGTCATTGAATGACATTTTCAGCAGAATATATTAGCATCCAACGGTTGAACAAAACTGTCTAGGGGTCATTGAATGAGATTTTCACCTTAGAATTGGACCTTGAGTTGAGGGATACCATAGGAAATCTGCTAAAGAGCAAACATGGGCTGTTTGACTCGTACAACCGCACTGATTTGACACGATAAAACTCACAGTAGTCTGCTCATCCTGCGTTGATGTAGTCGGCAAGAAATCTTATGTTTTCTTCAATGACTGAGAGACTGCACATAAGGCTTCAAAAACACTCATGCATAAGCTGCCATCCATCCGCAGATAATGTCAGAGATTTGTAGTAGCATCTGTGGAGATGGCAGTAGACCAACTCCTCAGGGGGCAGTGGACAGACTGCAGGAAACTAGCAGAAGAGAGTTACAACTATTTCGGGAGCTGGCTCTGATACCATGTCAGGCCAAGTAGTAACTCCACAAAATTCAATTCATTGATTTCATTTAGGTGGGTGTTTATTATATACACAAGTGAGAGGGTGTTCATTTCATCTCCCGGTGACTATTCATATTCTCCATTATTTATTTACATCAATTTCAGTTATTTACCAAATCCTAATGATTAGGTGTCAACAGCATCCAATACCATGGACCGAAAACCATCACGTCCAAAACCATGGACTGAAAACCACAGGTAGGTTCACCCAACCTAATATAGGGTCCAAAAAAAAATTCCTGGGGCACTACCCCGGACCCCATAGAGAGGGGCTACCCACCCCCCTCAAACCCCTTGGACAAGGGGGGCTGCAGCACCCCTTGTGACCCCCCCGGTGTGTTATATTCTTTGTGGAAAGAATATAACACAACCCAAAAAATTTGTTACATTATTGGTTACACTGAATTTAGGTTTGTATGGTTGGGTTATGTTTTCTTTATCTGAATAAATTAATACAATTCTAGCTCATGATCCTTGCTCTAAGAAAGAACCATCAAGGTACATTTTCAAAATATCAATTTTAATGGTTTTAGGTTGATCAATAATGTATTCAATACTAAGTTGAGTATTCTACGAATTATTTACAAATAGTTCAAAAAACCCAAAGTCTTGGTCAACAACATAAATAGGATGATTCCTAGCCTGATCAGCTTTACAAACAGTGTTCATAAATATGACCTTTCTATACCCCCATAAATCGGAATAGTGGCATAAGACATATCCATTTGTAATCTTCCTCCTAACTTAGCACAACAATATCTTGATAGTAGCATGCCAAATTTTGGAGGAATATGAGTGACTACTATGTCTAAAACCACAATTGTGACAGGGATCTGAGCTAAGGTAACCACCAAATATTTAATGAGTCCAAGACAAGGAAATTTCTTGGAGTCAAAAGTGTAAAGATAATGGTAAGTTCTAGTGACTTCTAATTGCAGTTGGTCCATGATCACTTTAGGCATTAGATTATGGGAAGCCCCATAATCTAACATACAATTACATAGTAAGTAATCATGAATTTTCAGAGTCACATAAAGTGGTGGTACATTCTCATTTATCATGTCAGACCTATGACCAAAAACTATGGAGAGTTTGTTTTCCTATAGGCTTATCACATCCCCTTCAACATCCACACTAGATGATTGAATCCATATTGAATCCTGGTTCTTATACCCTAGATGTTCTGACAGTTCAGCTAGGGGAATAGGTATTTTAACCATTTCCAGTTCCCTTTCAACATTGAAGGTTGTCAATTTTTTTTATCAATTTGTCTTGCTTCACCTGTTTGATTCAATGGTTGAATGATAGTTGTCAACATATTTTATCTGAGGTTCATTTTGAATGGGACCTTTTGGAGGTCTACCATGCCCTACCCTAGGTCTAAGATCATATATTCTATTTAATTCTCCAATTAGGATTTCAGAGAAGGCATGGTATTTAGAAATTTGGTTGTCTTCATAATTTTGGGAAGACTAATTTGAATGATGAGGAAAAATAGCATTATGTACAGATGAAGAATCAAAATTATTTATATTTTCAGAAATTAGAGGAAAAATATCATCTTTTTGTTGGTCATCAATCACCAGAGGAGGTTGGATCTATTGATCAGTGTTAGGTCTCTGTAAAATCTTAGTTTCACGTGCTCCTCTAAACTGATTATGTGGTCTAAGAGCAGTTTGTTGTATGGTTCTAAGATAAATTTTAATCTTATAAATCCTATTAGATAGGTTTCTAAGTAATGGTGTTATCTCATCTATTTTTTTATCATTGTTTTTGGTCTTTCAGGAAGATCATTCCTCCTTAGCCTTCATTTTTCTTTTAGCCTTTTCATCCTTGGCTTTGATTTTAGATGAAGATGATATGTTAGCCTCAACTTTGATAGCATTAGTTTGCATATCCTGAATGGAAGGAGATATCCTTTCCCTCAGCATGACTTCAAAGTCATCATCAAAGGCTTTGTTAAACCTAACCTTTGCTATTGCAACAGGAGGTTTACAGTGAGGAGGCATTTTGTGGTAGATTTTATTGAATCATTTAATGAAATTTGCCAACACGTTCTCCATGGTTCCTTTTAATCTCTTTAAACTCAATAAGGTAGTAAAATGCATCCTTTTTGACACCCCACTCATTCTTGAATATAGTAGTTAAATAATTCTAGGACTGAATTGAATCAGCCATCAGTTGCCTAAACCAAATCCTAACATTTCCCTCTAAAGACTAAAAACATAAACACATATATACATCCTCATGCTCTATATTCATATTATTTGCAAAATATAGGAATTCATCTAGATGATCTTCTGCAGACAAGCCAGTTTCACCATTAAACCTCAGTAGGTGTTTCAAATACCCATCAGGGAAATTGTTTAGCTAGTTGCAAAGATGTAGGGAAACATATCTAGCTTGAATTATAGGTCGAAATACCATATCTAAAGATGAAGAAGAAGATGATTCATTAGAAGAGGTAGAAGATCATGTATTGGAGAATGATGAGGTTGGTTGTGAAGCAGCGGGTGAAGATGGAAGTGTAAAGGTGGGAGGAGGAGAATGAGAAAGTGGAGGAGGCCTAAAAGCTTTCAAAGGTGTTTTTATTACTAACTTTTGAATCTGTGTTTAACCTTCTCTTTACTTTAAAATGATGGGTTTGAATATATAGAGAAGGTTACTTCAGGTTGGGAAGAAGTGTATGGGAATGTATAATGAGTGGGGGAGATAAAATCAATTGGTTTTACCTTAGGTAAATGTACATCTAGCTCTTCCTTTGACTTCGGATAATCTGAAAATATTTCAGGAAGTTTGTATGATTCCAAAGATTACACTAAGAGACTTGAATGTAGAACAACTCCTTTAGATAAAAGTTATAAAACCATAGGTGTTAGATGAACCAAATATGATTGGGATGGAACATAGCTAAAGGGATCAAAAGATGGAATATCTTCAAGTTGTAATGGTATCGAAGAAGAAGCAGAAGCTTCAACTCTCCTAAATGAAGCCTCTCTAACTAGTCTCTCAGGATCAGATAAAGGAAATATAATTTGAGATTTAGAGGGAGATATGTTATGTTTTAAGGGAGCCATATTGGTCTAGTGGAGTTGCCAGGTGAATGATTTTAAACCTACAATTTATTTATCCATCTTAATGAAAAAAAAAACATTGTCCCAGGGAAAATAGTTCAATTTGTGCTCCTCGATAACCATGCCGATCTGATGTTGTCCTCTGAGATGACTCTAGGTCAGTTAGTCATGCCAGAGCATCTAAAATATTTTGTTGGTTTTAAATTTTATGGATGACCAATGATATGAATTATTGAAAACATGTGCTTAAGCCTTAACAGTTACTAAGCTAGATGAAAGGGATGCTATTTGTCTAGCTATAGTTGATTGATTTAAAGTGAATGAATAGAAGAATATTGTTGAAGTATAACTTGCTAAATATTCAGACAAAATATTTGATCAGTTATAATCAAAGAATACAAGCAAACAACATTTCCTATAGAACAAAATATATTCAAACGAATGCAGATTTGTGTTTCAATTTATTGATATAGGGGAGTTTATAATAACATATAGTCTTATAAGCTAGTCCCTATTTATTCAAGATAATTTCAGAGGGAATTTAAAACAGATTGATAATCAGTATGATATTACCCAAATCTCTACATAAATACTTGAAGATATGAAGCAATACATAATGAAATAAGAACATATGAAAACTTACAAGAAGACAAAACTATAGAAGGAAAATTCAGAATCATTTCATTAACTTGGAAAATCTCCAGCTCAGTTACAATTTTGTTCTTAAATCTCATCCAAGGGTTCAACCCTTAATAACTCGAAGGAGGAGTTATTTATACAAAAAGTTCTACTAGATATTTTCAAAACAAAATTACAAAAATAGTACAATTGTAGGAATTTAAAAACTGCTAAGTGTTCACACTATCCTTTAGGAATATCTTGATGATGTGGTCCCCAAAAAGTGTTGCCCAACTATCCTTTAGTTGTTGATGAAGGTTACTCAATAAATTCACACAAGTGATCCCATCGATCTTCACTTAGTATGGCAATATTTGCCAATTTTATGTAAACTTCATTAACCTCGGTGTATTTCTCAAAAGTGCGCTTATTTACAAAAATATCTTTAATTTCATTCTTAATAGTCGAATCAAAATATAAAGCTTCTAATGCTTGTTTCCCTATAATATGCCCCTTTATACCTGCAAATTTTGATTTATCAATGGCTATGGTATAAACCTGCTGGCAGTATTCTTCTAGACTGATCAATTTGTCATTTGTGGTCACTAATCCTAGAAATCTTCTCTGATTCAGTAAATTAAATTTAAAGTGAAAACTTTGTACTGAAGCATTCATGGTTTGGCACTTAGTTTCTAACTAAATCATCAACTTATTTTTCTGCAACACCTTCTTGATTTCCAAGATTGTTTCTGTTTTGTCCAGAATTTGAGTCTGCTCAACTTGGCCCTAGTATTTTAGTTAAGAATCCTGATCACATCTGCAACCTCACTTGGCTTATCTTTAAGAAGCTGCTTCACTTCATTAATGGTTACCTGACATCTGTTTATGAGTTCCTCCTGCTCAAAAATTATTTGAATGGAGGGCCATACTTCAGTTATGGTCTGACTGATATCTGCCCATATGCTTTCCTTGGCTTACACGAAGTTCTGAGCCATCAATGACTGACTCTACAACTCTTCAACTCTTCTGTTCAACCTATGTGCTTTCGGCATTTCCTCAACATAAAAACTATCATTCTTTATTTTCTGAGCTTCCAGATTTTGGAATTTCTTATGAAGCATTTCATTCTCTTGCTTCTGGTGAGTGAGCTCCTGTGAGAGTTTGTTTAAATCCTCTGTTGTTAGTGTATATTCCCCTATGGCTAATGTAGATTCCCCTGCTATTCTCGACACTGTAATAGGAATAGCTATGATGGGAGCTATAACTAACCGAGTAATTTATTTCTTTCCTTAAGAAATTTTTCAATATGCTCCTCCATATTTTTTATCTGTAAATTCTACTCAATTATTAGTTTGAGCATTTCTTCCTTGTGCTGTTCATTTTTTGCTACCTCCTTGGCTTGGGGGTCCATTGTGGAATGCAATTTCAATTGTTTTATCAATAATGAAATATATGTGTTCTTATTTCTGATAATATCTTCAGTAGCTTTGACATCAATAGGGTCATATACAATTTTAATTACTAAGTCCAGCAGTGACTTAACGTTGTTTTCCTTAGCTGAAGATGATAATTTATCAATCTTTAATTGTGACTACACATTTGATTGAGTAGCTTTAAGCTTGAAAATGCCATATCAGTGTTGATCATGAATGAGAAAATCATATCAGCAGACTGCCTATGCATGTCCATCTGATCAACTGGATGTATCTAATTAGCATCAAATATAAATACAATTTTCTTGTAATCAGAAGAACCTTCAGGAAAAGGCACTTGAGCCTCTAGAAAGGCCATTTGCGTTCTTCCATTATCACTGTCAAATGTTGTCAACAACCTATGCTCTCAAGTGGAAGTCTTATTCCAAAACTATGCATAAACATTAGCTTTCAAAGCTTCATTCTTCTACTTGATTTGAAGGAAGTCAGTGAAAACATTTGACTTTTTTGCTTCACTTGCCTCTGCAAATTGAGTAATTTCTAGAAAATTATGTGAAGTAGAAGAAGGAGTAGTAATTACAGGTTTTTTTATCCCTCTGGAAACCTATGCATCACCCAAATTGATGATGATAGGCTCCTTCTCACCCTGAGTAATAGTAGTAGTTGTAATGCCCTTTGATTGAATCCTTGATTTCTTCTGATAGTGGCTAAATTCCTTTCCTCCAATTGTTGCTCAATATGATCCTTCCCTAGGCCTCTTGTCATGCTTAGTTTGAGAAGTGGGAGTCTGAATAATAGAAGGAGGTAAAACTTGTTCTTCTGCTTCTTAAAGAGTATTCTCTTCCCACTGTTCTTGATTTCTGAACTTCTCAATTTTTGGCCTCGGTGCATGATTATAAGGAGTAGTTTCAAGTTCCACCCTTAAGTCTGAAATAATGTTGAATGGATCATAGGACCAGGTGAAGCTGGGTTTGAAACCCATCTCTTTTAATATATCATCTACCTCTAAACCAACTAATCTGGTGTTACAAATGAATGATCCAACATGTGCCTTTATCTTGAACTGTGAGCTCCTCTTCCTTGAGATGAAATTAAGTTCATCCATATTCATCATTTTCCTAACAAATTCTAGAGAGAAGATTCTCATTGAAACATATTTTGGCAACTTGTATGGATCCAATTCACAGCCATATAATCTAATCTCTGTGTAGTTTTACTAAATATACCAGACTCCTTGTTCTTACTTGATCACTAAGTTGCGTAATCCTTTTAATTTATGCGTTTATTATGGATTCACTCTGACTGCTGAGAAGTTGTGAAATTGGGTGAATAAAACAGTCTATAAAGTTTGAAAATATAAACTCAATTGAGTAATTTCTAATCAATGAGGTCTAGTGAATAATTTCTTGATTCTCTTACTGATCATCCTGCTTGTGGAAGACAATAACGAACATGTCTCCCTATTGAAAAATAATTATATGAAATAAGATAGAGCAATATTTGAAGACTCCTTTAGTAGTGATTTTCATCAATTGCTCATGCATAGCTTCAGCCAAAAATTGACTATAATTATACATGAAGGCTAGCTTATTTTCTTTAGAAAATATAGATAGATAGCCTAGGGTAACTTCATCTACCCATTGGTCTGATTGTTAACCTAACAAGAAAAAAATAAGGGAAATTATATTCTTGGCACTTTCAAGGAACATAGATGTTGGGTAAGTAGGATTCCTCTTTGGGAGCTAAGCATCTTTAGGGAGAAAGATCTGAAAGATTTGAACTCTCTTAGGGAAGGTCAAATTATTATATAGGTCAATTAAAGCTACAATGGAGAAAAATCTAAGGGAATCACTCTCAAGTATCAGAAGAAATTATTTTATGGTTTCTACAGTGATAGTTATCAGAATGTCTCCATTCTAAGCTACTATTGTTCTCTGTAAAGGATTATACCTGGATTGGCACAAGATAACTAAATTGTGAAAGGAATAAGTCTAGGGAAACATATATAATAGTAGATTGGATTCCCACATGTTTATTTCATCCTCAAAATTAAATTAAGCTTAATCAGCCAGTTGTGCGATTTGGACATGTCAAATTAACATTCAGTATCTGTAATTTTAAAGTATTGAATGGCTAACGGGATATGGTCTAGTTCCAAGGCATCAGAGGCATTTGGGGTTTCCTAAGTTGTAGAGGAGATGGAAAAATGCTTTTCCTTTTTCTTAGGATCGATGATATAAGAAAAATGTAATGCTAAATGGGAGAAACGTTGTAGAGGTATGTTGAGATAAGCTTACAGTTATAGACTCTACTCAACAGAGAATTTGCAGAAAAAGAAACAGAGAATATAAACAGTGAAAGAACAGTAGAAGAAAGGCAAATGTAACATGGGAAATGGACATTTAATAGTGATTTAGGATGACTGTTACAGTAGAGGTTGTTGTTGATTGGCTAATTAGGAAATAAATGCATCAACGGGAGGCAATATCAGAAACGAAAGGGAATTAATGTGGAAACAGATACTTGGGAATGGGTAGGTGGTAACGAGTGATGGTACATGGCATTGAGCGATTTGAGGTGGATTTCACAGGAGGAATGACCATTGGCGCAGTATCAGGAAGCACAGGAAGTGTAGATGGCCGATTTTAGTGGGGGGGGTATTGGTGAGTGGTATGGAGTGAGCGGGGTGCAAAGCATTGAGGAGGTGACACATACGTGAGGGATTCGTGTGGACAAAACCATTTTTCACATGCCCCCCCTTTTTGTTATCTCGTTTTGTGGTGAGGGGGTGCGAAGAGGCTTCCCCGACATTGATCTAGGTGGGGAGGCCTATGACCGTCGATCTTTGCCCGAACTTTACCACTTCCTGACAAAACGTTTTTTTGCATATGAATTTGGTTAAAAATAATTATAAACATATTTATTTACAACGATTAATCACCATTTTAATGAGGTGATTAAACGCTAATGAAAAATTAATCTAACTATGACGCGTTTAGACTAGCTTCCCTTAATAAACTATTTCACTAATCTAAACCTAATCTAATATAACTTTAGGCCAATGTTTAAGCATATTAGGCCTTTTATTTTTCCTAATCTAACCTAATTTATAATGTTCAACCAAGATTAAATTCTTTGGCTGAACTTATTCTCTAATCTTGAACAAAGATTGAAATGATCTGATCAAGATTAAGCAGTTTGATTCAGATCAAAAGAAAAGGTTGTCGCATAAAAACAAGTCGTACACAGACCTTTACTTATTACAAATGGAATTTATTCATGAAGTGGCATTTAAATAAGCACACTTATAAAAATATTTTCATATTCTTTTTTTGGGATTTTATTTCATCTTTTTTTTTTTTTTTTTCTATTTTTTCATATCTTCATTTTTTCTTTATTTTTCAATACCCTCTTTTATAAAATAAAAACTAAATTATCAAAAATAAATCATGTTACAACATTCCAGGATGAGTTATTTATATAGAATAATTTTTCTATGAAAGTACTTTGAAATGAATTATATTTTCCCTTATTAAATAATGGAAAATATATAGATGAAAGGCTAAATCATGCTCCATGAAATGAATTTCATCAAATTAGCTTTCATATCACCCTACTTCCTATTCGCCATTGCTAAAAATAAACAATATGAAACAAATGTTATCTAAACGCGATTTATAAATTACAAAATATAGGTGGTTGAAAGAACCAAGAGGTGTGGGAAGTGTATGCAAACCCTATGGACACTTCCTGGATGTGGGTCAGTGCATATATGATATCAATGAAACTTCGCCGAGGCTATGGACAATCGATGACAACAAAGAAATGATGGGTCATAGAAAGACGAGATGAATAATTTGCATCAATTTATGGAAGAAAGTTATTCTTATAAGTCAAATCTGGAGCCTAAAATTCCTAAATTCCCTTCCATTCTCTAGATTAAAGTTAATGGATGAGAACAAGTACAAAATTATTCTTTCTCATTTATATTAAGTAGCTTGAATCATTTGTACATGATATTTTAATTAATTTAAGTTTTCTACTATTATTAATTCAATCGTTATTTCTTATATTTTTCATGAATAGAGATAATTGATACTTCTAGTGTGTCACCAGTTATTGTGGAAGAAACAACAACACCCCATTGTACTTGGAAATAATAAATGGGGTAGCCTTTTATTATATTGTAAATTTCTTATTTGATCATGTTAATAATCCCAATCCTTGTATATGTCATAGTTCTGCAAAAAAACATATTAAAAAAACATAGAAATATTATTTCAGCGCATAGAGCACATACCCCTTTCCTTCATTTGCTAATGAAATATTAAGGTATTAACTATGATATGGACCCAAGTCTAGACCTAAAACAAAAAAATTTAATGTTTCATAACAAAGTTGTGTTCCTGTCATGGTTCCCATTTATCGACGTTCTTATTAAACTATTAAAACATGTTATGTCTTAACTCATGGTGGCGATACAAACCTTTTTACACTACTTGACTATAAAATGTTATGTTATTGTTCCCCTCTCAGTCTCCCCTTCTCGAGACTTTAATTTCATAACGTTGACTCTTTGTGTGAAGAATTTAATCCTAAAAGGATACCTTACCTATCACTTATTGTAAACATTTTCCATTCCACTCACAATTTACCATCCCACTCTTCAGTTATGGACCATTCAAGACGGTACCTTATTTTTACACTACCTTACCATTCGATTTAATTTGGAAACTTTACCGTTAATGTCTCCTTCATCCATTCTATCAAATAATGATCCCATTTTATTTAATCAACTCACATCCAATTTAAAGTTTCCACACACTGTCCCTTTGATTTCACTGGGCATATGATTGACAATTAACATGATTTATTAATTTAATAACAGAACTATGAAAATTTTAATAAAATTGTGTTTATATTAATATCTTTGGAAAATTGTTCCTTTAAAAGTGATTTTGCATGCATGGATTTCAGCTTAGAAGCTATTGCTTCCATATACGTTAAATAATATCCTCTTTATTTCATTACATTTCGCATGCATAACCTCCAATTGTGAGATTTATCATAAGTTAGATTTGTTTTCCTCCACAACTTTTTCATTTAAATAACTCTTATAAGTTTGTGCACATGCCAAAATCTACAAAAAGGAAGAAGTATGTTATAGGAAATTTTGTCACATCTGGTCAATAGGCCTACAAACTAGATGAATGAACATCTGTGAACATGTTGTCATCATCCGTTCACAAATCACTAAGCATGACCTTTCCAAAAAGTCTGAGTTTCTGGGATTAATTTCTCAAAATCAATATTTTTATCCCCAACACACCTTACCCCTTTAGCCAACTACGTTCAGTGTTGGTTGCTCGCTTCTGCACCAATGTTATCCAAGACTAGTTGCTCCTTTCTATAGGTCTGCTCATTCTAGAAAATTGGTAAAATTAAAAATAATTATGAAGCTTCCTCTTCTGAAAGCTTCCAAGGGTTGTTTCAACTATTTTCCATCAAGAAGATATTGGATCCCATATGATCCTATCTTGGAGACCTCATCTCTTATCCATTAATCTCATCTTCCCCCCTTAAGTGGATTTCAAGCCTAGACTGGTAATTGGTGAAGAATTCCTAAACTACCATACTCCTTGTATAAATTTACTACCTCCCATAAGGTTTGGATTGGCTTTTGGAGATTGAATGTGGCCTCATGCTATTTCTTTGAGTCTAAAGGAGTCACCATATTCAAGTATTAAAGTTGATTATTAGGTGTTATTTGTGACAAGGAAGAATAACTCAACTTGGCTAGACATCTACAAAGTCAGCTACTATTTATGATTGTAAACTCTCTCCTATATTTGTCAATAGAAAGAGTATCTTGTTTTCCTATATTTTTTATGTTATGTTTTCACTCGTGTATTTCAATTCCATGTTGATTCATTGAATAGAGATATTGGATTATGCTACATGGATTATGGTTTCTTTAATTGGTGCTTACATGTGAAGGGGAAAGGAAGGCTTACTACAGATATGATGTAGGATTATTTCAAACACTCTAATTTCTCTACGGAATAATTTGAAGTTCTTTGTCTTATGTTTTTCTAGACGAGGCCACTATGTCTAGGGAATTCACCTTTGTCTGCAAAAGTGAAATTTCGGATAACAAATTGTCGACTCCACTAGGGATTGATTCTTCCCTTAGTGGCTTCCTTGACCTTAGCATCTTTTCACCTCTTAAACCAATCTTAATTGACTCACTCATACATTGATTGACCTTAGGAAAGTACTTGTTTGATCTTGGTTGGGTTTCTTGGGTTATTTTGACTGAAACTTCACGAGCACATCTCTCAGTTCCAAGAGAGAGTTTCTCAACGCACATAGACCTTTAGCCCACCTACATTTCAACACACTTTGTTTTGTTCTATACCTGCTCTAATCCAATATATCTGCATTGTAGTGCACTGTCTCATGTTTTGTACCTACACTCCAGCACACTTGGTTATGTTCTGCACCTGTATTGAGCCACAAGAATGCAAAAAAAATTCATTTCTTTCCTTGCTCTTTGATCTACTTTGGTTCGTGATGTTTTCTTGAATTTTTTGAGTTTTTTTGTCTCTTAAAAGCCTTCTTATTTTTTGCATTTGGTTTTATTAACCTTTGGTAAGAAATTATTTGATTTTTATTTTTCTTACCAATTAGGTCGTTTGTAGAAACTTTTGCTTGATTCTTGATCAACTTAGAGAAATTTATATTACAGTTATACTCTACATGATTTATCTTATCAATTATATTGAAACATATTAGTTTTCATTTCATTTGAAAAGTAAAAGAAAAGAGAAAAAAAGTATTTGCATTGCATATAGGCCTTTAATTTTTTATTGGAATAGTGAAGTTGACGAAATCGATTGTTGCATCAGTTGTTTGTGGTATTGTTGATTGATTTCTTCTTCCTCTACTTAGTTAGGCATTTCATTGTTAAAAGGAAAATGAAAAGAGTTATTTTTTTCATATTAGTTGTATCATAGGTGTGTTCAAGTGATGTCGAGTTTTGAGCCTTGAAATCGAACCATAATTCAAGATAAATTCTAAAATTCACTCAATGAAACTAGGGAGCATTTGAAACTTAACATAACACATACAGATCTATGCTAGAGACATGTTCCAACAACTTTAAGAATAGGAGCTATCATTTTTTTACAGCATTTCATTCGAGGGTGATATCGCATTCCATATACATAAGTGTATTTGATCATTCTCCACCTACCTTCAGGTATATCAGATGGCACTCAACGCATGAAAAGTATATGGGAATGCCCTAATCGAACGGTTATGCATTAGACAACACTACTACGGACTACACTTCCATGTACCTATAAGTATGTTTTGGAAGGCCCCATTAATTTTCTATCCCACCATAGGTAACCAATTTATCCACCTTGTACAATGTGATAAAGAAAACAAAACATTCAAGGAGATTGCCTACCAGTACGTAAATCCTTGGTTTACCAAGGTTGTATATTGCAGTTCACAATTTCTTGGTAATCCCATTTTGCCTAGTTACCCCTTTCTTTTATTTATGTCTTTAATTTCTAAAACAAATAATTGGTTACAAAACAACATCCTTACTATGGGACAACTCCTTAGTGGATCTTAGGTTGATACTAATGGTGACAATTCTTGAGTCTACCAATCAAGGAAACCCCTATGATAAAAATCCTAGTCCTTTTCCTTCTTTTGGAGATATTGGTGCTCCTTATATGGCAACATTGTCCATTCCTAGATTTACCATTGGTTTCCCAGTTTAGTTATTTTCAACCTCTTTGGTTCTAAATGTCTAAACTTATTCTCAACCAAGTAGTCCTCCACCTAAACAACATCAACCTTAAGTTGATCCCAAAGTTGAAGCTTTTCCTTCTTCAACTATCATTTCTTAATCCATTTCCTTCTCCTTGCCTTCTAAAAGTATTGATTCTAGTAAGCAAGAATCTGAGAAGAATAAGAAAAGGAAGAAGAAGAAGAAGAAGAAGAAGAAAAATAAGCAAGGGAACAACCAAGAAACCATTTCTACCAATTAAAATAGTATGGAGGAACCTTCAAATCAGACCCACAATGATAAATTGTCTTACAAGTTATGTAATGGTGACCACTTTCTTGGAGATTGTCATGTTATTTTGAGGTAACTAGAAGTGTGGTCCACAAGATCACATCGGCCTTTGTTGACAGCTTCTAGAGATCATGTTGGTGAGAAACCATTAAGTAGTGATCATAAGGTTCACAAAAAGACGCGTAAAGTTAAGTTTGTCTGAAAGTTATGTGAAGTGAATCATTCAATTCACCTTTTCCCTTATATGGATGAAGCATCCAAATTTTTTGGAAATATTATTATTTCTCAACTGCAACTTCCTACTAGATACCAGCATCTTTCTTGTAATTCTACACTAGTTGATTAAGTGATTGATCAGAATCTATCTCCAAACAATCCAACTCTCTATACACATGAATCCCATGAGTCTATTTCCGACCAACCATTGGTAGAGAACATGGTTGACTCAATTCCACCTTGAATTGATTATACCTTTCCCATAGAGAGTGAAATTCATATCACTCAATTTCTTCTCATTTCCTTAGGT
Organism: Pinus tabuliformis; assembly: GCA_031772625.1. NCBI lineage: Eukaryota > Viridiplantae > Streptophyta > Pinopsida > Pinales > Pinaceae > Pinus > Pinus tabuliformis. Next base: position 26,292,177 of record CM062815.1, read on the forward strand.
TCCAATGAACTCGAGGGAAATATTCTCATAATCTGTTATAGGCCATTTTTTCACCTCTGGTCAATAGGCCTACAAACCGAATTAATCAACATCCATGAACATGTTTTCATCATCCCTTTACAATGACCTAAGAATGACCTTCCAAAATTTTTGAGTTTCTGGGATAACTTGCTCAAAACTAATGTTTTTCTCTTGAATGCACCCTGCCCTTTTACCCACATGTGTTCATTGTTGGTTTCTTCCTTTTTCACCAGTGCTCGCTAGCACGTGTTTCTCCTTTCTACAAGTGTGTTGATTCTAGAAATTTGGGAAAAATTAAAAGAATTTTGAAGCTTTCTCTTCTAAAAGCCTTGAGGGTTTTTTTTAACTATTTACCATGAATAAGATCTCGAATACCATTTGATATCATCTTAGAGACATCATATTTTATCCCTTGAGCTCATATTCCCCTCTTAAGTGTATTTGAAGCCTAGATTGAGATCTGGATAAGAATTCCTAAACTAACATACTCCTCCAATAAATTTACTACCTCCCAAAAGACTTGGGTTGGATTTTGGGTATTTATTGTGCCCTCAAGCTGTTACATAGAGCCTAAAGGAGTCGCTATATTCATGTATGAGAGATGATGTTGAAGTGTGCTTTGTGACAAGGAAGGAAAAGTCAACATGGGGAGACATCTACAAAGTTAACTACTATTTATGGTTGTAAACTCTCTACTATATTTTTGAATACACAAAGTATCTTGTTTTCCTATATTTGTTGTGTACTTTTTTTTCTCATGTATTTCAATGGCATTTTGATTCATTGAATAGAGATATTGGATTATGCTACGTGGATTTTGGTTTATTTGCTTGTTTTAGTCATGTATATAGGTTCTAATTATAGCACCTCGAGCTAGAATTTTCACTTACAAGTGAAGAGGAAAGGAAGGATTGCTACATATTCGAGGTAGGATTCTTTCCAATACTCTAATTTATCTAAGGAAAATTTTGAAGTTATTTTTCTTCTTTTTCTCTAGACCAATCCACTAGATCTATGAAATCCACCTTTTTTCACAATCTTGAAAATTCTGCATAACAAATTCGACACAAGCTTCCATTTCTCCCATTCCAATAACAGAGGGGGAAGATCCTTATATTCCCATAAAAAAGGGGGGAAGTTTTCCCATTCCCATAGCGCAAGGGATTAGTTCTCCAATTCCCATATCATAATGGTGTATTTATTACGTTTCCACAGTAACCCCTCTAAGTAGTATGGTCACTTCCTTTGATTGGATTCGACTAGACGGACATCATCTTCCTCCTTACGTACCTCTTCGGATTATAGTAGAGGCTTATAATGTGGTCATACCTAGCATAGTCATAGATGAAGGCATGTATGTTAGTATTCTATCCTCAACTACTTGGCAAGCCTTAGGTTTTGTATAGCTTGTGCCCATTATGTAGAATCTATTGCATTTTACCATAGAAACTAGTCAGTTGTTAGGGATCCTTCCTCAATTTCTTATTACTTTGGGAGGAAATATTGTATATATCGATGTGATGTGACTCCAAGGATTTTTGAATTTTAATTTACTCTTGGGAATGTTTATGTTTATGTCATGGGAGCTCTTATCTCTACACACTTTCATCTAATGTGTTTCCCACATGAAGGAAGAATCGTAACCATTGACCAACTTTCATTCGTTGGTCCTAATTTGAATCACAATTAGCCAACTTCCCTAAATGGTCCTTATATGCAAGTGGTATTGCCCTCTACATATACTGATGATCTAGTAGGTGATGTATTGCATCACGTACTAGGAGCATTGGTGCCTGATCATTCCCTTGGATCATTCAATATGTATCACTTCCATAGCATTGCTCTCCCATCTCATGAGAACCTTTTGGAAGCCATGGCCTCCTAGAGCTCATCATCAAAGATTCTATGAGAAGAGTTCCTTGTCTTGTGTCAAGCTCGTTAAAAAATGAAATGATGTCTCAGAGAAGAGTTCTCTTTCTTGTGTCAAGCTTATTACAAAATGAAACAAGGTCTTTGAGAATATTTCATTTCCTATGTCAAGCTTGTTAAAAAATGAAACATATTTCCCTCCAATTCAAGTCTTTGATTAGACCTCATAAAGTCCCAATCAAATCTTTCACTTGATCTTGTAAATGATCTTTCATTCCATCCACCTATTAGTAGCCAGTATACTACCTAGGTGTATGAAATGAAGCTTGGGGGGCATGTACCTCGAATTGAGTCATTGTGTTGGGGGCAGACAAAATTATTTCAAGCATGGTTTTTTTTTCAAGCTTGTCTAAAAATGAAACCAATTTCAAGCACAGTTTCCCATGTTTCAAGCTTGTGTAAAACTTAAACCATTCTCATCCTATATCTCATGATTTCCATTTTTATCAACCTTTTTTTTCTAGATGAGCCTTGGTTTCCTCATTCCATCATCACCATCTTCTTAGCCGATCATATGATTTCACTTGGTTGTTACACTTTCCTAGGGAACATTTGTGATGAGTGGTCCTATTAGCCTACCTCTTAACCTCTATGTGTTTTGAGCAGTTTCACCATGACCAAAACTAGTTTCCGCCCTTTATGCCGCTCGTTCCTCTAGGAGGATTCATGTTTCATCTCTTTTCAGGCTCCCTAAACATGGAAAAATTGTCAATAACTTGTCTTCTCAAACTCGTTAAAGTAAATTAAAAGACGTCTACCCTGTATAAATTTAACCCTTTTCCAAACTAAGATAAACTATTTATGAAAGAGGAATACCTAAGACGAGAAAGGCTAAGAGTTTCTGTTGAGTATTATTTTTTACCTTTTCAGAATCAAGAGACAACTTTACAAAAATGAACCTTTGGAGTTTACTTTTTCGCCTCTTTTTCAAACTCTTTAAACATGAAAAAGATCTCTAGTTTCACCCTTGTTAGGCTCATTAAAAATTCATACAGCGATGGAATCGTCGAGCATGACAGGACCAAACCACTCCTTCTCAAGATTCATTAAATATACTTAAAGGGATTAATCTGAAGGATGAACATATAGATTAAGCATATGTTAACCTCCTCAAGTTTGTAAAAAATAAAGAGGTACTAACTAAAAATGGTTGGGGAAATTGGGAAAATGAGATACTTCACCTATTAATGGTAGTTAGTTTCTCTTGAACATAACACTCTTTCACTTCATCTTCATGACTCTTGGGTTGGGAAATTTCCGTACCTTTCTGCTTCATCACACCATATCAAAGCCTCTGCATCCAATTTTGGATCATAGTTTCCAACTCCATAAAGTGGCATTGCTTTGTTTAAGAGAATTCCTTTAGTTCATATATGCTACAATAATTTGAAGCCTCCATTCATGTATGTTGTTCCTGAACTAGTTCCATAGCAACATCATTTTGTCTTAAACCTTGATAATTATTTTGAGTCATTGATGGGGCATACATAAATGCTCTCCTACTTTGGGTCACTTCCCGTCGACATCATCTCATTATCCACAAAGTTTACTTAGAAAATCCCTTCAGTACCTTGGAGCTTGAATACATCAATGATAAGTTTCCTCAATCATGAAAATAGGTTTTCATCAATGGACTTCAACTGAAAGAGTGTTCGACTTCAACTATTTAGTCACATCATATGGATTGTACTATAGTACCTTGAGAGCCATTAACATCATCGATGGTTTCTCTCTCATTTTTTAATGGCTTACATCATTGGCCATGATATCACTCTCAAACTTCCCTAGAGTTGTTATGAAAGAAATGATAGAGGTAACCACAAACCTACTTTTGAGACCAGGATCTAGCCTTCCTAATGCTCATAGAAGGCTCTGTCTTTATGACTTAACTTTGTTTATTTAATTGATTTTAGGCTATTTATTTAAGATTTGGTTGAGTTTTGATTTTGATTTGGTGGTCGAGTCACTGACTTAGATGGATAGAGGGATGTCTTTTACAATTGGGCTATGGGGTCAAGTGTCAAGAAAATAGGACTCGATCAAGTTCTAAAGATAACGTTTGCATGGAAAGATAACTAAGTAAATTTAGATCTTTTAGGCTGGATGTTGAAATGGTTTTCAATCAGGGTCAAGGAGAAATCAAGGGTTCCGTAAACCAGATAATGAGGGAAATGGCATAGGTCAATCGAAACTAGGGAGAAATGAAGGATTCCCTACTCTGGATATCAGAAGAAAACATTAAAATGATTAATTGTTCAAGAGAGAGTGTACTTAAACAAATTGTGTAATAATATTCCAGTTAATTCATTCAATTTAGATAACATGAAAGTTTGTGAAACACTTAAGAAAATATCTATTTGACAAAAATAAAATACTTCACTGAATTGGCCCAACACATGAATCCTATAATGCAATTTCTTAATTACTCAATCTAGTCTACTGACTTGAAAAATTGGTACAATGAACCCTCAGGTTACAGATCAATACAACTATAGAAATGTCAAGCAATCCACCCCCTATACGTCTAATCATGAATTATGTATACAAAAACCTTATTACAAAGTATCCCAAACTATTTTGGGAATTATTCTAGGAAAAATAAATATCTTCATGCAAGAAGATAGAGATAGAAATGTAATTGCTGCAATCTATCCCTGTTTATTAGGCTTTGTTGTCTTATGCTTTGATCTTTTTCCATTTTTTCTCCTTTTCTTTTGGTCTTCCATGTTGACTGTTCCTTTTTTTGTCTTTTAACTAATACTCTTTCATCTGATACTCTTTGACTACGTTGATCTGTTGCCTTTCTTTTGTTCCTCTGTATTCACTTTTACCTTACAATTTCACAGTAAGTCATTTAATTTTTCCCAAGTCATTGCATCTTATAATTTAATATTTACCATTATTCTGTAGAATTCATATGCTTTTGTGTATTTTTCAAAGGTGGGCTTCTTCATAAAAGGGTGTTTTACCTCATGCTGGAGGTAAAATAGGTTCTCAAATGTCTACTACAGAGCCTTTCCTCTAGGCATCCCTTTCATAGAAGAATTATTGACTTGATCTCTTGACACCTCTCTGATTTTACTGTTATATTTTTCTTGTGGCATTAATTTTTCATTTATTACCAAGGGATTTGGTAGACCTTTCTACCTTAAAGCATCAAACTTAACCATGAACCTGCCTATAGCCAGCTCCATGGTTAGGCATTTGTCCTCAAGTTTTATCATTAAGTTCCTCTTGGTGAGCACTTTCTTCACCTCTAATATAGTGCAAGTTTTTTCAGTTATGTCCAACTCCTGAAATTCATATTTATTTTTAGAGTTAAGGAATTGGATTATTCTGGTGGCTTCTTCTGGCATGTCTCCAAGTTCGGCCTTAACTCCTTGAATTGCTTCAGTAGCCTCTTTGACTAAATCATTTTGTTCAAAGATGAATTGTATAGATGGCCAAATATCATTGACAGAGTCAATGATATTGGCCCATAGATCTTCTTTGGCTTGGTTAAGTGGCTCATTCAATGTTAACTCTTTTTCTAAATTATTTATCCTGTCAGTCAACCTGGTTGATTTTTGTACTTCATTTTTGTGCATAATTTGGACCAAGTTATTTTCATCCTCTAGAATCCTTATAAGTTCTTTGAGTCTATTTATTTATGTGGTTTGAATGGACATGTCTTCCATGGCTTTGACCAGTTTACTTGCCCCATCACTTGGCTGAGCTGCTACTATTGTTGAACCTGTTACTGATGTAGATGTTGTTGTAGCTAGGAGTGTTGTGGCTAGTGGAGCTGTAGATGCCAATGAAGCTGCCAAGGTTGATGGAACTGCTATAGTGAATGTGGGAATGGCCATGGAAGTGATTGTCTCAAGGCTAGCTTGTTTCAACTATATTAAACTATCCAATTCCTTCTCCATTTCTTTCAATTGATCATTTAGTTGGAGAATGAGGTCCATCATCTCATCTTGTTGGGTTTGGCTTTCTAAGACCTCCTTGGCCTGTGGATGTTCTGAATGAGGCAACTTCAGTTGCTTCTTCAAAGCAGAAATATCCTGATTTTTCTTTTTTATTAGTTTTTTTGCAGCTTTGACATCATTGGGATTATACCCAAGCTTAATAGCCAAGTCTTCCAGTGACTTGATTCTATTATCCTTGGCTTGTGAGGATGCATTTTCTAGCTTATACTGTGTTGTGATGTTATCCAACGAGCTTCGAAGTTTGTGTACATTCATTTCTTTGTTAGTCATGGTGGAATAAATCATCTCACCTCCTTGCTTATGGGACTCAATTTGGTCAAAAGGATGAACATCCCTAGCCAAAAATTGAAAATATGTTTTGCTATAGTCTACTGATGATCTGGCTTGCTGGACTGTAGGCTGCATGAATGTCATTTGCATGTTACCTATTTTAATGTCAAAGGATGACATTAATATATTTTGATTTGCAGGTGTTTGTTTGAAGTACTAGGCATAAGTTTCAGCCTTTAATACCTCATTCCTCAACTTGATTTCCTTGTACTTCTATTTTATAGCTTTCTCTTTATCCATAGTCTTGCTTGATGAAGAGACTCCAATGCTATGTTGTTTTTCAATAAGTTGAATGTTTGAAGTAGAAGGCTAGTGAGTTTCCTCTGAAATTGTTGGGTGCTTACTCCTTCCAACCATTGTGTTAGTGTCAGTTATTTCCACTATCTCAATGGTGTCTTCTTTCTCAGTTACAGGATTAAGCTTGGGCCTCTTCCTATAACTGATCTCAAACCTGTCATCTGTAGTGTCCATCCTAGAGCTAGAACCTTATTCTTTGGTTCTTTTCACATTTTTTTCCTCATTGGCTAGAGTATGTAGGATGGGAGTAATAGTCATCTATTCCTATAAGGGTGGAATGTGAAAAAAGGAACTAGTATCAATCTTCTTCTCCACATCAATTAAGGTATTCTCCACATTATTAAAGTGTTCTCCAACCATTCTGACTGGTTGGCATATCTTTCAATGTGTGGGCTGGGATCATGTATGAAAGGACTTAGCTTGAATTTGAGCCTTAGTTTATTTATAACTCCATTAGGACTTATTCTGCCACATGAAACTGCTCTTGAAGTTCCTCTACTATAATATTTTGTCTGTCCCTTGTCCAGCTACACTATTATTACAAATGAAAGGGCCCAATTTGTTTTTTATTTTAAACTGGGTCTTCTTCCTAGCTGATAGGCAAATAACTTCAACGGAGTTTATAATTTTCCTGAAATACTTTAATGCAAATATCCTCATGGGGAGGTATTTTGGAAGCTTGCAGGGAGTTAGTTGGCATCCATATATCTTGATTTTTGTGTGGTCTTGGTATAGATACCAGTCTCCCACTCTACTATTCTTAGCCAACTGTAAAACTCTCTTAATCTCCTCATTGATTATGGGTTGATAGCTACGGGTTAGCATGTTTATAACTGAAAGAACAAATGAATCAATGAACTATTTATAACTAAAAACAGTGGAATATCTTTGGATCAATGGTTTCGAATAGATGACAGACCTTGGATGGCCCTTGGTGTCTAACTTTTGGATGCTAACTGGAAATTTATTTGACTGAAAGTATAAGAACATATGAAATAATATTGACGAATATTTAAAGACTCTCTCATTTTGTAATCTAATAAATTGTTCATGGATTATGTCTACCAAGAACTGAGCAAAGTTGTAAACTATAGCTAGAGGCTTGCATGGGAAAAAAATAGAAAGGAAAGAAAGAACAACCTCATCCGCATGTTCATCAGTGGTGTACCCTAGAATGCAAGACAACATGGTTATAATTTGTCTGCCTCTCTCAAAGAAAATGGTGGTACCATATGGAGGAGTATCTGTTGGAGTATGAGACTCTTCAATGATGAAAGTTTGAAAGATCTGAGCTTTCTTGGGAAGGTCTATATTGGTGTAGAGTTCAAGTAAGCCTTCAATGGAAAGTGGGGTCTCATTTGGGCCTGGCTGGATTTGCAGCATTTGATTTATTGATTTTGCAGTAATAGTGAATAAAAATTGTTGGTCAGGAGTGACTATGGTTCTTTAACTAGGGACATAGCAAGCTTGGCAGAAGTGAATGATTTTTGGGAATAGGTGTACTTTTGCAAACAAGTAATTGGGAAAATTTGACTCCCATAGATGAATGCCATTATTCTGGTTTAAAAACTTGTCTTTACTCCAGCAGTGGAGTTTCATTAGGAGGCTAGGGGAAGCCATATCTTTAATTTTAAATTCTCTATCCGCTATTGGGAGGTGGTCAATATCCAGGTGAGGGGTTTGTAGAGGTATTACATCCAAAGAGGTTTGGGAAGCCATAATTTTATTTTTTCAATGGAATTACTCTTTTTGTGGCTTTAGGAGTAAGGTCAAGATGCTTGAAACGTGAGGAGGCTAATTTCAATCTATAGAAAAATGGTTTGGATGCACAATAAGTTTTTTCTTCTATTTAGGAATGTTTTTTAATTAATTCAATTAATTAACCTTTGATAATTACTATGTATAACTCAAAGTATAGGGTCGTTCTGGTTCTCTCAAGAATACCTGGAAATTGATGGCTTGGTGTGCAGACATGGTTTTGTGGTGGCAGCAGAGGCTTCTCAGGCTTCAATTGTCAATTATCTGCTCCAATTTGGTGTATGCAGCGTCTTCGGGTGGCAAAAGGTGGTTAAATTGGTCACATAGAAGTTTAGGGTGTCAGAATTGGTTAACAAAGGTTTGTAGCGAAAATGAGCGAAAAGAGAAAAATGGGGCTTTTTCGGCCTTTTAACCAAGAACGGTTAGATTTTGGTGTGAGAATTGGCGAATGAACAACAGATAATTTTGGTTTAGGCAGAGAGGTTGTTTTAGGCCATATCCCACCGCTTTTGGATGGAGAGCGGTATTTTTTGCGAGCACGTGATATAACCTAGTGCCGCCACGTAGCCAAACAATGGTCATCCAAAACCACGAATCTCGCATGCTCTCAAGCCGTTAACTGTCAGATGATGAATCTACATGATATGGTTGTGCACCGTTGGATCTGGAGGTGGGAGATCGGAGGGATATCGTGTGGTAAAGTTGCACAGACGGAGTTGGGATGTGATTGGCGGAGCCCGGGGTTTAATTACAAATGAAATGTGATTAATTAAAAACTAATCAGGAGACTTTTAAACATAAGCCGTGGGTTAATAAAGGTGGGGACCATGGGTTTATATGGCAAGGGCTTTAACTATACACCAAGGTTTGGTGGGTTAAAAGGGTGTCAGGGAATTTAGAATGTGGGGGACTTTAATTTCATAATGGGGGGGTATAGTTTAGGAAATAACTTAGGATAAAAGGGGTTTAGTGGGTTTTAAGGCGAAAAGGGGAAATTAATAAGGGGGGAATGTATTGTTTGTGATGGGAATGTGTTTCACACTAGGGAAAAGGGTTTTGGGAAGGGGGAATGATTTTTGAAGGGTAAGGTTTAGGGAAATGTGTGAAACAAAGTGATAAAAGGTCAAAATGAAGGGAAAGGGTTTTTTACAAGTAATGAAAGGATAATGAGGGGAAATTAGCAAATGATTATGTGGGGGTCTAGTGAAATGAGCGGAAATTAGTAAATAAGATTTAGGGAATTTCCTTTCTCTTTCACATTTCCTCCTACACATGAAACATAGGATTAAGCATGATTAATGTGCTTTTGACTTGGAAACCCTTTACATTTGTAAAACTTCTCCTACCTACCCTTTATTTACCTTAGCTTTTTCTCTTCATCCATTTGGTGCATTTGAGTTTGTTGACCCTTTATTTCTTTTTCTTTGATAAGAAAACTATCTAATTCTAACCTTATAACTTCCTATGGCTCAAATTAAATTGATGAGCTCATTATGATTCTCTACCTAACTACTGATATTCCAATATTAAACAGTTTGGCTAGATCTTTATTCTCTATCTATCAGCATGAAATTTAAAGCATGAATATGTCAAGATTAAACTATTTGAAAAGCATCGATTGTGGCATTTTTGACAAGATGCACACAATATTATTTTTCAAAATAATGTAAAAGGAGTGGTATTTGAATTTTCACACTTTCATGATCTATTCTTATCTCTTTTTGGGGTTCATATTTTTCACTTTTTTGATCTTTTTCTTTCTTTTTGTCGTGTGATTATTCTTTTAGGACATGCCCTCTTTACATTTTATAATTTTAATATGGGAAAACATTTTTTAGAAAGCAAAAGTATGTACAATATTACAAGACTAACCATAGCCAATCAAAATTATGAATGCTATTATTATAGGAACCTAACAATGGCTCCACATGGGGATGGAATTTCCTTGTGAAATGTCAAGAAATTTAAGATCAATAACCTTTGAAACTCTAACTATGGTTGCCTTGTAACTACTCCTCTGTGATCTTCTTTATTCATACATATGAAGGTACACCTTTCACAGCTCAAGGCCTTCTCTCTGAGCTTCAACCTCAAAAGGTTACCATCCAATCCAATAAAAACTTTGCAATGTTATATACAATGAGCAAAGTAAAATGAAATATTGTGAATCTGTGGATAAGTAATGCTTCAACATTATACCATTGAATGGTCCTTCTGGTAGATCTGTTCCATCTAACTGTCTCATGAAAAATGCATTGTTACCTCTGTAACCATAAATGATATAAGTTCCTTTCCATAGGAAATCAAATTTACCATGTTTACCCTTCTCTTCTCTTCTAGAATCCCATTTGAGTACTTTATCACCTATGTAAAAATAATCAACTTTGGTTTTCTTGTCAAAAATATTTTTGATTTTATCCTGGATCACTTGCGATTTGACATAGACTTCTTCTCTAGTTTGTTGCAAATGCATTGTCTGGTTTATCCTCCTTTGGATATCATTTGGTTCTACTTGCAACTCTTGAATCATTTTCACCATTGGTACTCCTAAAGAGGATGGGAAAACAATATCCATTCCATATATTAACTGATAAGGAGATGTTCCAATGGATTTTTTAGTAGTTAGTCTGTCTGCCCATAAGGCATTAACCAAATTTTTGTTCCAGGTCTTCTTGTTGCCATCTACTAGTTTCTTGATGATATTAACAAGGCTTTTGTTTGAGGATTCTATAAGTCCATTACATTGAGTGTAATAGGTAGTGGAATGGCTAAGGGTAATGTGATATCTGTTACAAAAGTCTACCATTTTCTTGGATTTGAAAGTAGCTGGATTATCAATAATGAGCTTTTGTGGGCTTCCAAACCTTGAAAGGATGTTGTTCTCAAGGAATGAAATGATGATAGAGTTTGTGGCTTGTCTAAAAGGTATGGCTTTTATCCATTTAGTAAAGTAATGAGTGGTTTTCAAAATCCATTTATGTTGGGCTAAGGAGGAGTGAATCTCCCCAATGAATTCCAAACCCAATTGTTGAAAAGACATTTTAATGGAGATGGGTTTGAGAGGTAATGGTAAGAGCTTCCTTTTCCCTTCAAATATTTGGCACTTGTGACAAGAGGTCACATATTTCTTAACATTTGCAAAAAGGATGGGCTAGTAAAAACATACCCTTAAAATCTTATTAGCAGTTGTTTTCCAGTATAGGTTTCCTCCACAATCTCCTACATGAAATTCTTGCATAACTTTGTCAGTTTCATCTTTTAATAAACCAATAAAATGCCACCATTATCTTTCCAAAATAAATCATTTTCTATGATACAATATTTCATTGATTTCATTTTCAAAAATCTAGCTTTAGTTCTAGATAAACCAGGAGGAGCTTGTAGTTTTAGTAAAACAAATATGATATTTGCATACCAAGGTGAATCTATGAAAGTTTCATTGATCTTTGGAGTCGCCATCTCTTCCTGATCATTTAGAGCACTAATGAAATTTATATATAAGGCCTGACAGTTCGATTCAGCCATGAGTTTAGCTAAACATTTGCCTTTGATAAGTTTTTTAGGCTTTATTTCTATGTCATATTCCAAAATGGTGGCAATCCATTTGCCTCTCTTTCCTTCAAGCCCATTTTGTATCAAAATTTCCTTTACTACTGAATTTGGAACATAATCAATGATGTCTGAGTACAATATGTACACTGTGAAATCTTTAATAACTTTCACTAAAGCAGGTGCTTGTTTTTCCATTATGTTGTACTTTATTGTAACATCTCTTAAAGATTTTCTGAGAAATGAAATAGGCTACTCATAACCTTGATCATTCTTTTGCAATAAGACTGCTGCAATAGTATGTTCCGAAGCAAAATAAAAAATTATAAAATCTTTTTTGAAATAAGGACTTGTGAGGACTGTTGTTTTAGTAAGGGCTTCTTTGATTGCCTCAAAAGACAGTTTAGCCTCTATTTTCCACTTAAGTGTTGAATTTTTCTTTAACATGTTGTTTAATTCTCTAATTAATTCTTCCAAGCTAGAAATGAATATCCTAAGAAAATTTATTTTGCCTAAGAATGATTGTAATTCCTTGATGTTTATAGGATGAGTGATGTTTAGGGTTTCCTCTATTCTAGTTGGGTCTATTCTGATTCCATGTTTTGACATTATGTGTCCCAAGAGTTTACCTTCTTCTAGACCAAAGAGTGCCTTTTTGGGATTCAAGGAAATGCCAAAATTTTTACATTTAATAAAAACTCTCCTTAAGTGATCTAGATGTTCATTATATGATTTGGAAAATACTATGATGTCATCTTGGTAAACCACTAGAAAGTCATGGATTTCATTTGCAAAGTATATGTCCATTTCTCTTTGGAATGTTGCTTGAGCATTCATCAATCCAAAAGGCATCCTTAAATACATGAAAGTACCCTAGGGAGTGGTAAATGGAGTCTTTGATTGATCCTCTAGTTGAACTAAGATTTGGTTGTATCCAGAGAATCCATCAAGCAATGAAATTATGGATGAGCCTACTATCCTCTAGAGAATGTGGTCCATTTTAGGGAGAGGATAGTTATATTTTAATGACACTTTGCTCAAGTTCCTAAAATCAACACAGAGTCGAATTTCTCCTATTTTCTTTCTAGTAGTGACTAACTTATAGACCCAATGTAAATATATAATTGGTGCTATGATTTCTTCATCATACATCCTTTTTACTTCTTTTTCAAATAATGACAGAAGAACTGTATCAATTATCCTAAGATTTTGTTTAAAGGGTTTCTGATCTTTTTTGATGGGTATATTATGTTGAATAATGTTGGTATCATAAGACTTAAGCTATTCATAACTCCAGGAAAATACATCTTGAAACTCTTTGAACAGACTTATGTATTTAAGCTTTTCATCCATATGTAATGGTTTGGATATTTTGATAAGCTTCTGTTTTTTTTTTTCTGTTCCTATGTTATATTCTTCTATGCCTACTCTTAAAGGCTCCATTTTTGGTTTACTAGCCACATCATTTGAATCAAACAAATATTCTAATGGGACTTGTTAGGGAGGTAAATCCTCTCTGCGGACAGAGACGATCCCTACTAGCCCACACCGGGTATAGTAACAATCACACAATACTACTACGCAGGTTCCTAATTGCAAATAAAAGGTAGGCAAAGAAGACCTACTTGAGTTCCAATGCTTATGTTTGATGAAGAAGCTCTGTCCTCACTCCTTCGCTTTGGCTGGTCACAATCCTTCATGATCCTGGTGAATGGATACATGCACACACGAAGAGAGGTACAAATACAAGTGTAAAATCTAATGAAAGCAATTATACATCAGTCAGAAAGGATGTAATTCACCTTAACCATCATAAGACAAATGAGAATGGAACCATAATAGTAGTCATCTATTATTAATGATCAATAACAGAGAAGAGTACAACCAAGTGTTCTGACGTCGAATCCTTCTCAGGAGGGTCCAGCCAACAAATCTCTTAAGCATTCACCTTTGGAGATGGATTTCCCAAGACAAACTCTCTCTCACACAAGTCACACTTTACAACCTTCCTCAAGCTTTACAACAATCCACACTTGTCACACCAACTACTTATCAAATGCACACTAGCAGCAATCCAAGCTCTATAAACTCCACACAATCCAAACTAGCTGCTCATGGCAAAGGTAGAGGTTTAAATAAGAAGAGGAACCTCCATGGAGGGTAAAAGGATGAGCTCAACTCCAAGGAAAGTGGGACAAATGACGAACAGACATGCCATAGAAGGGAGGGCGACACTCACAAGGCCAACCACCAGGTCTGGAGTCATCTGGAAGGTTGGCTGTTAGAACAAATTCACCCAAACAGGATCAGCGCGGGTGCATAACGGGGCTGGAGCACTGATGTCTGTTGTTGGGAAAAGTATCCAATACGGAATGACCCTATCCCACTCTAAGGAGTGATAGTACCTCAGCAACAAACAAGACAAAACTATCTAAGTACTCTTCTTTATGAAATGTAAAGAAAGGAGAAGGAGTTAACTAACCGATGTCTTCCGCTAGTTTGTTGATCCAATCTCACTCCTTACTGCTTGCCCCCAACTCCTTGCTCCTTCACTGGCCCAGCTACACCAACTTAAAATCACAGTTTTTGGCCAAATCAAAGCTAGCAATCAAGTACAACCTAAGGGATGATTCAAAGGAGGATGAAGATCTATCACTAAGAGCTGTTAGAGCACTTGTGGATCAGCTCTTCAGATCATAAACAGGCCCAGTGATTGGACTAGAGTAGCTGCCCTCTACTTTGCATTTTAAAAACAAATGCAGTTCGATTCGACACTCTTTGAGTTTATGAAATGAATAGCAAAAACACAAACAACCAACAGGATACGTTCCCCAGCGGAGTCGCCAATTTGTTGTTGGGAAAAGTCTCCAATACGGAATGACCCTATCCCACTCTAAGGAGTGATAGTACCTCAGCAACAAACAAGACAAAACTATCTAAGTATTCTTCTTTATGAAATGTAAAGAGAGGAGAAGGAGTTAACTAACCGATGTCTTCTGCTAGTTTGTTGATCCAATCTCACTCCTTGCTGCTTGCCCCCAGCTCCTTGCTCCTTCACTGGCCCAGCTACACCAAGTTCCTGCAAAATGGCAAGAGAGGGAAACTACAAGAAGCATACATTCATAACTAGTTTAAGGATTAGAATAAACTAAATATGCAAATACAACAAAACATCATTGAGATACATGCATATAGAAGAAACTCAAATGGCTTTATTGATGAAGGAGTAAAGTTCAAGAAGTGATACAACCATAAGAGGCCCAATCCAGCATCACCTTCCCAGCAGAAAGGAATCTCCTCTTCACCTCCTTCAAAGCAAATCACCCAATAGCTCTAAACTCAAACCAACAACAATTCTTTGCATTCACAAAATTCCGGCCTCTACATCTCATGGGGGAGAGATCCATATATAGATGTTTGGAGAGAGGATGAGTCAGCCTGAGATGTGACTAGTGTCCTCTCCCTCTTTCAGTTCTTGATTCCACTTGGAGGTTCTTGCTTCCACTTGGAGATTTGGAACCTCTTACTCATCACCAGTCGAATTCCCTGAGGCAAGTGTCATTTTGGAAGCTTCCTGGACTCTGACACCTTGAGAAATGAACTTGCCACTTGTCCCTTTTCACTCAGCGCAGGTAGCCAGTGTTGCAGTTGATGTTCAGCGCAGGTAGCCAGTGTAGCCACTGAAATGATCCTGAATTGACTTGTTTTGATCAGTTTTTGGTGGAGAACTTCTCTGAATTGCTGTGGTTTATTGGCCTTGTTCCTGTAGGGGTAGGAACAACATGTTTAGGGACTTTGGATCCCTTAGATTATGGACATTTTATGCTCAATGCTGTAAGGCACAAAAATGTCTATAACAGTTTCCCCCTAAAGTATGAGGCCGCTTATCGGGTGAAATGCCTTATCAGGAGGATCTGAAGTTCATCCAATGCTGGGAGGAGACCTGTAATAAGATACAATACAATACATTATTTTTCATACTGCTTTCATGATCTAGCTGAGGCAGGCATTCCCATGCTCAGCTTTATAAATTCATTTTTCTGTACATAGAATAGACAATCGTCTGATGGTAGACTGATAATTTTTGATGAAATTATCATCCCTTGAGTAGGATGATCATCTGCTGCACATGTCAATGTCTTTATTTCCTGAATATATATCGCAGCCCGGATGGATGAAACTAGATCCGGGGTCTTCAATCTCGTCCGATCTTCACTCTAAAGTACAAGTCGATCCATGTGAGAATTTTTTTTGGAGTCGAGCATGGAAAGACATTGCTTGATTACCAGTCAATGATGTAAACTCTTAACAAGCGCGAGAGGAATCACCGATAATGATGATGACCCTCAAGGTACTGCAGTACAATTCACGTGGTGTAAATAGAGGATTTGGCGTCGAACACCACGCAAAATCTTTCGGTCGAAGGTCATTGATGTATACCTGTCACCGAAAGTGAGAAACTTGCCATTGTGGCATGCAAGCTTCAAAGTACTGAAGGGGGTGTTCCTAGATCAACTTCTTGGATAATGAGCTGATGTCGACAAGAAGCGATCCGTTAAAGGAGGGCCTTAATGAATCCCACATCAGTGACACGGAACGGAGCTAATGATTGTGATGGAGGTGAAAACGATCTGTGACATATGATTCAGGGTGGCGGTCATGAAAGGATGAAGGATAATGTATGGCAATGGATGGGACACAGTTGACTCTTTCTGAACAACATCTCTTGAACATATGGTGACACTGATGCGATGGATCGGTAGCATTACCCTAAATATGGATGGTATGGCGAGACCATGGTGATGTGACCGGTGAATGAAACAATCTAACCCGATTGTGGTACGGAGGAAAAGTGTCATGTTCAAGAGCGACTTGCTACCATCAAAGTTTTGAGTTTCTCCCAATTTTTCCCCAGTCATTGCTGACCACTACCTCTTTATTTTTGTCAAGCTTGAGGAGGATAAGATATGCTTGTTCTATAACCTCCCCTTCGGGCAAGCCCATTGCTATGTTTTAACGAGCCTAGCGATAGGGAAACTCGTTCTCGTCTAAAGACAAGTTTGTCGCTATTTAATGCATTTAACGAGTCTAGCGACAAAGACAACTCGGTTCTTTTCATTTTTAGAGAGTCTGAAAAGGTACGTAAAGTTAACTCCAAAGGTCCTTTTTCGTCATCTAATCCCTTAATTCCGAAAAAGTATAAAACAATACAGAAGGGATGAATGTTCGATAGTTTTAACGAGCCGAACTAAACAAGCGCTCGATCTTTTTGTGCAATAATCCCTCAGGTCCAAAAAGATTAAAATCTAGATGAGGGATAGCTCTTCCGGTCGCTTTAACGAGCTGAAAGGCCAAAACTCGGCAAACTTTTCATATTTTACGAGTCAGATGAAAAGAGCTCAAAGAAGACTCGTCTTTTGAGGAATGAGTGATAAACAGGGATAGCAGCAGATTCCAGGTACAAGTTGGAATTTTCCAATCACGGCAGTGTCACAAGGATGGCTAGGTGAAATCACTCTTCGCAGTTGTTCCTCAAAATAGGTAAACAATCAAATGGAAGTGAACGATCGGCCAAATGAAATGTGGAGGTGACGGTGCAAACACAACCAAGGCTTTTATGGCTGATAAATTTACGATCACAATGGTTATTTACTGGTTCATTTTTTCTGGATGAGCTTGAACTCTAGGGGGAAGCTTGCTCACAATTGCTTTTCTATTTTTTAACGAGCATAAATTCCGCGTTAAAACTGCTCGGATCTTGCGTTTATTTTTTAACGAGCATGAACTTGTGCTAAAATTGCTCGATTATACCAGTCATAAGATAAGAATGTCTCCTCGAGATTCTATTTTTTATGGAGCTTCATCTCACTAAGCTTTGCTCCATATCCTTTCTTTATGTAGGTTAGGAAACGGCTAACCTAAAAAACAGATAAATAACCGCTCTTTGCTTGCACTCCAAAAGGTTTGCATGCCCCCAGGCATAAAGTACAATTTCAAGGTTACCTCTCAATTTGCAAGTAAAACATTTGTTCTACCAGGAAAGGCCTACCTCTTTCAGGTTACCCAAAGATTGTTCCATTAGCAGATTAAATAGAACATTCCTTGGCGGTGTCTACCGAAGTAGACAGAGGTGAGTGACACGTTGCATCAAACACATAACTTTGACAAAAGAATCTTGTTCTAGAACAACCCCTCTTCCTAGACGGACGGGGTACGGACTAGTCATATTCTCCCGCGGAAACCTACCTTATACCCAAGGTTTTCTCTGCCCAAAGCAGACCAGGATGCATGCCCCCTGGGTTCCAGTCCCATCTTTCCAAATCACTCACACTCATCGGGAAGAAGGACTGGGGGTGGAGACATTTCTTGATTGAACAGACCATTTAGGGTTGGTATGTGACTATTTGCGATGCGTGATCCCGGAAATGAAATTTGGTCTACGAGCTTGACCATTCTTCCTTCGTGTGGAAAACACATTACTCTAAAGAGTGAGGAGACGATGGCTCCCATGCAATATATATAGTCTCATCCAAGGAGTAGGTTATAATCCAAGGGTCCTTGAACGACCATCACGTTCATTTGAACGGCCTTCCCTCTCAATGTTATGGGCACATTGGGGAGGATCCCTAATGGTCGACTGGTTCCTTTATCAAAGCCCGATAGATTTCTTATCTCAGGCAAAAGCGCTGGGGAACCTAGTGCTTTCCAAGCAATAGAGGAAAGGATACTCACAGATGCCCCTTCATCAATGATAGTGCCAGCCATTACCATTATATATATTTGGATGATAATTCTGAATGGTATACTGGCTGGCAACCGGGGTCTACCTAGTTGGTTCCAGTCAAAGGACACAACCAGGTTGCTTGGTGGTGGGACCGAATACACGGCCGGATATGATCCTGACGAAGTTCCTTCCTGCGATAAAGGAATGGGCGCATTGCCCTGATGCTCGTCAGAGTCTGTGTTGATGAAAATAATCTAGATGGTGTCATCCTTATTCTCTTTAGTGACGGTGTCATTTGAAGATGAATCCTCTGTAGGCAAAACTGGGTCAACTGTCGTTTCGACCTTTGGACTTTCGTCCGATCTGGATTCAGTAGGTTCATTTTCAATTACTGACGCTTCAGCTAACCACTTGAGCGGGCTAGCTGTATTCTCAACCAACGAAGGACCTAGCACGAGTTTATTATATCCAGGAGGAAGTCGTAACGGTGAAACCGGACGATCTTCCAAAACTCTCTTCGCCTCGTCTAACAAGGGACAACGGTGGATGGCGTGATCGCCTTCACACAGTCTGCAGGGGGATCTTGCTCCCCCTCTTTGTCTTGGACCTTCACTTTCGCTGGTTGACGGTAAACATTCAACATGGCTATCAGAGGTTGATGCTTCCGAATTGTACAAACGAGGAGACTAGTCCCTTAGTATCCAGGGAATACAGGGACAATCTCTATGGAAGTGGTTTCCTCTACATATGACACATGGCGATTTAGGCCTGGCCAGTGCTGTGTGTGGATTTTTGTCAGATGCCTTTTGCTTGCCCCCAGTAGCCTTTGGCTCCTTCTTCTTCTTCTCTCTCTTCTTCTTCTCCTTCTTCTCTTTGGGAGCTTGGCTTTTGCCGGCTCTACCTTGCGAGGAGGAAGGAGGGGAAGAAGAGGTATAGGAAGTAGAAGGCTGGTGGGCAGCTCTAGACTGATCTAACTGTTGACTCGACTGTTCAGGAACCGTGGTGTTCTGAAGTACATTGGTTGAGAAGAGACAGACTGGCAGGCCAATTGTCAGTCCTAGAAGCAACAATGTGGCCATGTGGGACGCACCAACATCTCGCCAAGAGGAGAAAGGACTAGGATTTCCATCATGGGGAATTCCTTGGTTGGTGTGTTCCATTTTCTCAACCTAAAGATCAACGCAGGAATAGGAGGTGATTTTGTTCCGTTTAAAATAAATTTTTAACGACGCTTTAGACACAACTTGCTTTTTCACTTTTAAAGAGTCGAGAAAAAGCTAAAGATGACTCTAGTCTCCTTCGATGTTTTAACGAGCCCGAAGTGACAAATGCTCGGATGGACTTTTTCTGTTATAGAGTCTGAAAAAGGCCAAAAGGAACTGCTCTGGAGTTCTAGGTAGAAGGTGTGCCAAACTTTTCGCAAAACTGCAGAATACTTTTTAGGGTACGGGCGGTCGATCTTCCTGAATGTTGTGTTCAGTGCATTGCGATCAGTAGGGTGGCCGACACAGCTTCCTATGGATAAAGGCTTTATTCCTATAGGGTTCTCCCAATATATACGCGACGGTACGTGGGAGCACAACTCCGTATTGATACTTATCGCTTCACCGTGGAGGAATCACCCAACCACTCAACGGTAAGATATCAGGTTTAACAACGTCGAAACACGTCTCTAGCCTAGACCTCTATGTGTGCGTTATGTTTCAAAGCATTGTTATGTTCATTCAATTTATTTTAGGTTGATCTTGTTTAGAATTTTGCCTTTATGGATCACCACGAGATGTATGGTACAACTCCTAAATGCAGTCTAAAGATGATAAGCAAGCTTTTTCTATCTTTTCAACATATGAAAATCCTAACTACTGAGGGAAAAGAAAGACATCATCTTTTCTCACAGAGCATAGAGCACACACTAATGCACTTTTTCCCTAAATCAACATGCAAGCTATCAAAATGCAAATGCACAATGCAGGTATTTCTTTTCTCTTTCTTAATATTGATGTTTATATATAGAAATTTGTTGTATAACTTTGAATTCGATTTCAAGTGAAAACATAAACAAGCTTTTTGTCCAAAATCAAAAGACACCTTATGATTTACTTGTTTCGACACTAGAAATGCATAAATTCAAACCATATGACGAAAGTAAAAGCTCAATCAACTGTGAACAGCAAACAAACTTACTCCTAAGATCAAAACGACACTTATGACAGGTCTAGATCTAAGAGGCCATAGTAAGACTAGTTTGCTTTCGTAATGGGAAACTGCAAATGATGTAAGAAATACACAAAGAAAAAATACAGTTTCTTTACACAACCGAGGCAGAATTGAGGCAAAGAAAGGTGGTTTCAGATAGGTACATTGACTGATAACAGGCTGCAAAAAACAGGGACAAAAATTGAGCAAAAGACACAGGGAACCACAGTTGCACAAGGCAAGAACTGTTTCAGCGCAGGTCTAACTCAGAGGTTTTGACATTCAGCGCAGGTAGCCTTCACGGGACCTGCATTGAAATGCAGAACCTCTTCACTGGGTCTGCGTTGAAGCAAGAACAAGAATTGTTCCTGGGTTTTGAGCTACGGTTTGCAGTTAAAATCACAGTTTTTGGCCAAATCAAAGCTAGCAATCAAGTACAACCTAAGGGATGATTCAAAGGAGGATGAAGATCTATCACTAAGAGCTGTTAGAGCACTTGTGGATCAGCTCTTCAGATCATAAACAGGCCCAGTGATTGGACTAGAGTAGCTGCCCTCTACTTTGCATTTTAAAAACAAATGCAGTTCGATTCGACACTCTTTGAGTTTATGAAATGAATAGCAAAAACACAAACAAACCAACAGGATACGTTCCCCAGTGGAGTTGCCAATTTGTTGTTGGGAAAAGTCTCCAATACGGAATGACCCTATCCCACTCTAAGGAGTGATAGTACCTCAGCAACAAACAAGACAAAACTATCTAAGTATTCTTCTTTATGAAATGTAAAGAGAGGAGAAGGAGTTAACTAACCGATGTCTTCTGCTAGTTTGTTGATCCAATCTCACTCCTTGCTGCTTGCCCCCAACTCCTTGCTCCTTCACTGGCCCAGCTACACCAAGTTCCTGCAAAATGGCAAGAGAGGGAAACTACAAGAAGCATACATTCATAACTAGTTTAAGGATTAGAATAAACTAAATATGCAAATACAACAAAACATCATTGAGATACATGCATATAGAAGAAACTCAAATGGCTTTATTGATGAAGGAGTAAAGTTCAGGAAGTGATACAACCATAAGAGGCCCAATCCAGCATCACCTTCCCAGCAGAAAGGAATCTCCTCTTCACCTCCTTCAAAGCAAATCACCCAATAGCTCTAAACTCAAACCAACAACAATTCTTTGCATTCACAAAATTCCAGCCTCTAGATCTCATGGGGGAGAGATCCATATATAGATGTTTGGAGAGAGGATGAGTCAGCCTGAGATGTGACTAGTGTCCTCTCCCTCTTTCAGTTCTTGATTCCACTTGGAGATTTGGAACCTCTTACTCATCACCAGTCGAATTCCCTGAGGCAAGTGTCATTTTGGAAGCTTCCTGGACTCTGACACCTTGAGAAATGAACTTGCCACTTGTCCCTTTTCGCTCAGCGCAGGTAGCCAGTGTTGTAGTTGACATTCAGCATAGGTAGCCAGTGTAGCCACTGAAATGATCCTGAATTGACTTGTTTTGATCAATTTTTGGTGGAGAACTTCTCTGAATTGCTGTGGTTTATTGGCCTTGTTCCTCTAGGGGTAGGAACAACATGTTTAGGGACTTTGGATCCCTTAGATTATGGACACTTTATGCTCAATGTTTTAAGGCACAAAAATGTCTATAACAACGTTGCAAGGCTATAATAGACAGATCCGTGTCAGCGCGGCTTAATACAAGCAGAGCGTGCACTGTCTCATGAAATTCGACCAACGCGGGAAACCCGTGTGCTTCCACACTGGCAGCACATCAGATACACTATAATCCGCCAGTCAGCGCATATATTTTAATAACAGTCGCACTGGTGAAACAAACTTTTGCAAAGTGGGTCATTTGGCCAATTCAGAGAGCATGGGCTTGATTATTTTGGAACCCAGACACAGTAGAGAGACACACAGGGAGACAGTGACAAATTACTGCATAACAGATTGCCCCCTAAAGCGTGAGACCCGAGAGAGTGGGAGGGGTGAAATGCTTTACAAAACTCGCTGAACTGGAACACCACCAGGAAGGACCGAATATCTCTGATAATCAAGTACATGCAGTCTAGGCATGGGCGCAGCCATCCAAAAGACATGCGAAGAAGGTCTGTGGTATGGACGCAGCCACCCAGCTAAGAAGACCATGATGATAATAAGGTATGGTCGCAGCCATCCATGAAGACTCAGGTATGGGCGCAACCATCCATTAATGAGTCATGTAATGATCATCCACAAAATCGCAACCTGGATCATAACAGACAGGGATCCAGGGTCTTGCACTCCATCCCGACCCGAACAAAGTACAAGTCCAAGCATGTGAATACATGAGATGGAGTCGAACATGCAGGGACATCGTCTGATTACCAGTCAATGATGAAAACTGTTAACAGACGCAAGAGGTACCACCAATAATGACAATGGCCCTCAAGGTACTATAGGAACAATCCGCGACGTGTGAATCAATGAGCTGGTGTCGAACACCCACGAAATCATTCGATCGGAGGCCAATGATGTAAACCTCGCGTCAAACACAAAGAACCTGCCATTGAGGCATGCAGGCTCCAAGGCACCTAAAGGGAGTCTCTAAGTCGCCTTCCCGGATAATGAGCTGAAATCGACAGGAAGTGACCTTGATCTAAGGTGGGCCATAATGTTTCCCACATCATCGACACGAGACAGAGGTAAAATATTTTGTGTGAGATATAAGCGGAGGTTGTACTATTGCAGAGGTCAACTTCTCTTGAACATATCGGCGGCACGATAGTGGATTTGGCAGTATTTGACATCAAATGAGCAGAGGTCATGGTGACAAGGCAATGAACAGATGAGAGGCCAAACAGGATAACCCGAACCCACGGAGGCTAATGTGAAACAAGATGAGAAGTCCCCACCCAGACACGAATGCAGACTAGTGCCATGTTCAAGAGCGACATACTGTCGACACGACAATTATTACAGTTCCATTTTCCCCACCATTTCTGGTAGGTACCCCGATTATTTTTGGATGACAAGCTTGACGGGGATAGCATATGCTTGGAGAGTGTCATTTCGACAATGCCCGATGTCATGAAGTTTTAGCGAGCCTGACAAAGGAAGAACTCGGCGTCTTTTCTTGTTTAGAGAGTCTGAAAAGACAGCGGAAAAGAAAACTCCAGGGGGGTCCTTTTTCGTAGAGTTGTGTCTCTCGAGCCCGAAAAAGTATAAAACAATACCCGAAAGAACCGCCCGACCATTATGACCGAGGAGTACTTTTCGTAAATAGTAACTTCGACCCGAAAAAGTAAAAAAGCGGTCGGAAGTACGTCGTTTTGCAGCCAATAACGAGTGCGAAACAACAAACCCCCGGCAATATTTTTAAGTTAAACGGTCGAAAAAAGAGCTTTAAAAGTGACCGCCTCCCGTTCCTTTTAACGAGCTGGAAGGAAGCTCGGCCATGTTTTCTTGGTTTATGTTGGAATAGAGCTTAAAGATGACATTTTTTTGGGACCAAGTGCACATAGAATCGTCATAACCACGCCGGTTACTGGAACCTGCACAAGAACAATACCCACATAAATCTGTTCGACATGTTTAAAAAACATAATAAAACATGCATGACAGCATAATATAGCGATATTAGAGCTAAATCCATGGCAAAAATGCGACAAAAACCCATATCGATAAGAAATTATGGCTAATTATGAATTTTTTTTACCATAAATAGGGGGTAAAAGTCATTTTTTACCATTGTTACCATTTTGAGTTGTGAAGAACGTGGTGGAGCTGCAAGGTTGACGGAGCGATTTCCAGCCCGTGTGGACACCATTCACCTGACATCTTGTTCCAGGTAGGTTCTCCTTCTCCTACATTTCATTTTAAGTCCTTTTGAGAGCAATTCCACAGTGGGATTTGGCCATTTGGGCAAATTCTTTGAACGTTGATGCGCTCTCGGTCAGCGCGGGTTTCCAGCTCGGGTCTGCACTAATCGATTTAAATTTACACACACCACCTCTCGGGTCAACGCGGAAAACACATGTCCTTCCGCGCTGACCCAAGGAAAAAACAATGGGACGCCATGATCAGCGCGACTATATTAAAAACAGCCGCGCTGGCGCCATAAAGATTTGTTTTTAATAAAATGAACGTACAAACTTCAACGGTTAGCAACCTAATGTTTTTTCATGGTCTTGCAGGACATAATGGCTTTTCGTGTGGCAAGAGAGAGCTCACGATGATGAGGATATAGCCGCATATGCACTCCCCGAATGCCGAAATGCAATGCGAGCATGCGGGTTCTTGAAATTCTTCCTTACTCTGCGCCTAAGGGAGCAACCTGATCTGCTCGAGCTCTTAATCAGAGCTTGGAATCCAGTAGACGGGAAATTCACCATCCGAGGCTGAGATATTGAGTTTGATTCCTCGGACATCTATTTTTTGACTGGATTGTCACGCCGGGGTCAGATGCCCATCCTGGAGGGGCAACGGCCCAGCGGTGAGACCCTTGACCAGCTCATCGCTAGAGTGTGTCCACGAGCTGTCAAAACACGGAGCGGGAAGGTTGGTATCGTAACGGTGGATGACATAGTTCTTCGCACCATACTCTTCTTTGTGACACGGGCAGCGGGGTCTTTGGCCAATCACGAGGCCTAAAAGACTTACCTACTACTGGCTCTTGAGTGCTTACATCCCACCATTTTCAACTGGGCAGTAGCCGTGATGACCAGCATGAAGAGGCAACTAAGCAACTGCCGACGCGGAGAGTCGAAGCAGTTTGCTTATGGGTCACTCTTACTTTCGCTCATGCTGGAGCGAGTGCCAGCTTTACAGCTACAGACCATGGCCGTGGATCCACCTAGAGGTCCCTGGGAGACGAGGGCCACTCGATGGGCCCGGGTCATGCCACGTGGAGGTGGTGGCCGCCCAGTGGCTTGGGGGGTGTATTTTCGAGAGTGGCTGGATCGGCAGGCTATTCTCATAGAGGACTGGCCATATGCCGGTATGGACTTCCGCGGCGATCCCGACATGCCACTGCCCGCGGGAGAGCATTGGGATGATGGAGGTATGACACTTGATCTCTTTTTAATATTTTTTAATGTTTTTGATTTTTCATGTACATGTCTTGATGAATGTCATGGTGTGCAGATGTGGGACCTGTGAGACCCATTGGCCTAGCCCCAGAGGCACGGAGAGAGGGGCAAGGAGCTGGAGCCCCGGCCCTAGTCTTTCCAAGCGTTGACACGATGGAGACTATAGCTCGCAACCTTGAGGGTTTGCTGGAGGGAGTGCCAGATTACCAGGGGGTCGAGGAGGTCCCCATAGCTCATCAGATCCACACAGTGGGGGTGGAACCTAGGATGCACCGCCTTCTGAGGCGGGTGGCACGGGCATGTGTATGCTACAGAGAGCATAACCCAGCTCAGTAGTCTCCTAGGATTTATTTTAACTGCTGTTTTTTGAGAGACACTCATCTCAGATATACTGAGAACTTCGGCTTTATGTTCAGACACATACACTTTATTTTTGAGCGCCTAGTGCGCCACACGATATCTATATATATATATATATATATATATATATATATATATATATATATATATATACCATTTTGGATGGATATTTTACATGTGATGATGTTTTATATCATATGCAAATGTCTAATAAAAATGTGATCTTATGTATCATTTGCACAACACATGACCCATGTATTTTAATTTTTTAAATGCAAGCTTAAAAGCACAAACAGCACGCATGCAAACTATGCTTGGAAAAAGATTTATTTACATATGCCTATGGTCTTATTATGCTTTCTATGTCTTCTTGTATGATGTTTATCTATTTCGCAAATGTCTATCTAATACATGGTTTGCCAATGCATCAGTTAACGTGTTTAATCGTCTCGGAATGTGTTGATATGTGATGTAATCAAAATTCCTTTCTAACAATCTTACACGTAGATACAACCTTAGGATGCGTTGGTCTCTGACGGAATAACGCCCGTTGAGCTGATGGACGACAAGCTGGGAGTCCAGGTTCACCACCAACGTACGGACGCCGAGATCAATTGCCTCAACTAATAACTCGATCACAGCATTGTACTCGGCAACATTGTTAGTGGTACGTCCTAAGCACACACCTTGAAGATCCAACAACTCCCCGTGAGGATCATAGATCGCCCACGCCACAGATGACAAATTGCAAGTGCTACGGGAAGCACCATCAGCGAAACCAACAAAAGGTGCACTAGACATCTACACAAGAAGCAGAAAACACAATAAGAGGCAAGCACGCCTTCACACCAAAGCAAAACATGAAATCATACATGCATCACACACCTGCTAAAACACACGTATGTACAAACTAGGTGTATGAGATCATGCATAATATTTCTTCAGATAAAGCTCGTTGCGGGGCTTGTCAAGAGGGTTTCCTTCATAGTCAATCAGCTCATATGCCCCCTTCTGTAAAACTCTCTTCACAATATAGGGACCTAGCCACATGGATTCGAGTTTTCTTGCCCCCAGCTTATCCTTAGTGTTATAGACATTTTTGTGCCTTACAGCATTGAGCATGAAATGTCCATAATCTAAGGGATCCAAAGTCCCTAAACATGTTGTTACTACCCCTAGAGGAACAAGGCCAATAAACCACAGCAATTCAGAAAAGTTCTCCACCAAAAACTGATCAAAACAAGTCAATTCAGGATCATTTCAGTGGCTACACTGGCTGTCTACGCTGAATGTCAAAGCCAACACTGGCTACCTGCGCTGAATGTCAAATGGAACATTGGCTACCTACGCTGAGCGAGAAGGGACAAGTGGCAAGTTCATTTCTCAAGGTGTCAGAACCCAGGAAGCTTCTAAAATGACACTTGCCTCAGGGAATTCGACTGGTGATGAGTAAGAGGTTCCAAATCTCCAAGTGGAAGCAAGAACCTCCAAGTATAATCAAGAACTGAAAGAGGGAGAGGACACTAGTCACATCTCAGGCTGACTCATCCTCTCTCCAAACATCTATATATGGATCTCTCTCCCATGAGATCTGGAGGCTGGAATTTTGTGAATGCAAAGAATTGTTGTTGGTTTGAGTTTAGAGCTATTGGGTGATTTGCTTTGAAGGAGGTGAAGAGGAGATTCCTTTCTGCTGGGAAGGTGATGCTGGATTGGGCCTCTTATGGTTGTATCACTTCCTGAACTTTACTTCTTCATCAATAAATCCATTTGAGTTTCTTCTATATGCATGTATCTCAATGATGTTTTGTTATATTTGCATATTTAGTTTATTCTAATCCTTAAACTAGTTATGAATGTATGCTTCTTGTAGTTTCCCTCTCTTGCCATTTTGCAGGAACTTGGTGTAGCTGGGCCAGTGAAGGAGCAAGGAGCTAGGGGCAAGCAGCAAGGAGTGAGATTGGATCAACAAACTAGCGGAAGACATCAGTTAGTTAAATCCTTCTCCTCTCTTTACATTTCATAAAGAAGAATACTTAGATAGTTTTGTCTTGTTTGTTGCTGAGGTACTATCACTCCTTAGAGTGGGATAGGGTCATTCCGTATTGGATACTTTTCCCAACAACAAATTGGCGTCTCCGCTGGGGATCGTATCTTGTTGGTTTGTTTGTGTTTTTGCTATTCAATTCATAAACTCAAGGAGTACCGAATCGAACTGCATTTGGATTTGTCAAATGCAAAGTAGAGGGCAGCTACTCTAGTCCAATCATTGGGCTTGTTTATGATCTGAAAAGCTGATCCAAAAGTGCTCTAACAGATCTTAGTGATAGATCTTCATCCTCCTTTGAATCATCCCTTAGGTTGTACTTGATTGATAGCTTTGATTTGGCCAAAAACTGTGATTTTAACTGCAAACCGTAGCTCAAAACCCAGAAATAATTCTCGTTTCTGATTCAACGCAGACCCAGTGAAGAGGTTTTGCATTTCAACGCAGGTCCCGTGAAGGCTACCTACGCTGAATGCCAAAACCTCTGTGTTAGACCTGCGCTGAAACAGTCCTTGCCTTGTGCAGATGTGGTTCCCTGTGTCTTTTTCTCAATTTTTATCTCTGCTTTTGCAGCCTATTATCAGTCAATGTACCTATCTGAAACCACCTTTCTTCGCCTCTATTCCGCCTCGGTTGTGTAAAGAAACTGTATTGGTTCTTTGTGTATTTCTTACATCATTTGCAGTTTCCCATTACGAAAGTAAACTAGTCTTACTGTGACCCCTTAGATCTAGACCTGTCGTAAGTGTCGTTTTGATCTTAGGAGTAAGTTTGTTTGCTGTTCACAGTTGATTTAGCTTTTACTTTCGTCATATGGTTTGAATTTATGCATTTATAGTGTCGAAACAAGGAAATCATAAGGTGTCTTTTGATTTTGAAAAAAGAACTTGTTTTTGTTTTCACTTGAAATCGAATTCAAAGTTATACAACAACTTTCTTTATATAAACATCAATATTAAGAAAGAGAAAAGAAATACCTGCATTTGTGCATTTGCATTTTGACAGCTTGCATGTTGATTTAGGAAAAAGTGCATTACTGTGTGCTCTATGCTCTGTGTGAAAAGATGATGTCTTTCTTTTCCCTCAGTAGTTAGGATTTTCATATGTTGAAAAGATAGAAAAAGCTTGCTTATCATCTTTAGACTGCATTTAGGAGTTGTACCATACATCTCGTGGTGATCCATAAAGGCAAACTTCTAAACGAGATCAACCTAAAATAAATTGAATGAACATAACAACGCTTTGAAACATAATGCACACATAGAGGTCTAGGCTAGAGACGTGTTCTGGCGTCGTTAAACCTGATATCTTACCGTTGAGTGGTTGGGTGATTCCTCCACGGTGAAGCGATAAGTATCAATACGGACTGTGCTCCCACGTACCGTCGCGTATATATTGGGAGACCCCTATAGGAATAAAGCATTTATCCATAGGAAGCCATGTCGGCCGCCCTACTGATCGTAATGCACTGAACACAGCATTCAGGAAGATCGACCGCCCGTACCCTAAAAAGTATTCTGCGGTTTTGCGAAAAGTTTGGCACACCCTCTACCTAGAACTCCAGAGCAGTTCCTTTTGGCCTTTTTCAAACTCTATAACAGAAAAAGTCCATCCGAGCATTTGTCACTTCGGGCTCATTAAAACATCGAAGGAGACTAGAGTCATCTTTAGCTTTTTCTCGACTCTTTAAAAGTGAAAAAGCAAGTTGTGTCTAAAGCGTCGTTAAAATTTATTTTAAACGGAAAAATCATCACCTTTCCCTCGTTGATCTTCGAAGTTGGTCTACCTTCATCACAAAGTTCTTGTAGAATCGCTAGGAAATCTTTTGGATAGACTAAATATGTCTGAACAACCGTCGACATCAAGGACTGTGTCATCCGACACAGCAGCGGCAGAGCCTCCTGCCACTACTCCAACGATGTTCGCTGGTATACCATCTGTCCCGGCAAATTGTCAACAACAAGCCGGAGTCCAATCGGGGACGACGACATGGTTAGTTCCTATTTCTTCATCCGGATTATCATCTGGTATTTCTTATGTTGAAACTCAACAAATTGATCCAATGTGTCTTCAAAGGCCAATCTACCCTTTAAGTACTGGATTTCCACCATATGGAGGGCAGTATGCCTTTTCATTGTTCCCTCTCGGAGAACGACCATATGGGAGTTTACAACAAAGTTCAGGTAAAACTAGAATTACATCCAGCGGTTGGGTACCAATACTGCCTCAACAAGCAGGGGTTTTATATTCAATGCAACTAGTACGCTCTGTGTCGAATATTCCCACCACACCTGCTATGGTGAATGCGTCGCAAGTACAAGAGCTACCTGTTGTATGTCAACCCCAAGTTTCTTAGGTTGCAATACAACAACCTCTTGTCTCAACGACTCAATCACAATCTCAGGGTAGTGCCTCCTTATCTGGAGCGACTCAAGCTCCAACAAGTACTGTGATTCCTCATCTTGGTCAATCATCCAGTATTGGTCAACAACAAATGGTCCAACAACCAGAGCTGGTTCAATCTCAACAACCGCCATTCCAGCAATCATATCAAGGACCTGAGCAAAAATTCTTTGTAAGTAATGGGCAACCATACTATAATGGTTGTGCCCATCAACCTTGTCAAAGTTGCCAGCATTATGCCGGTTTGCAAAGACCCATTGCTCAGGCGATCCCATCTTATCCTGGATATGCTTCGCCTAACCTAAATCAACAGTTTCCCTTTGTAGAAACTCTAGAATTACCAGATCTAAACCGGCTGACGAATGATCCAATTGCTTATGCCCCTTGGTGGCCAGCGATTCCGCATAAACTTCCGTCAGATATTCCTAAATTTAATGGAAATCCGGGTGAAGATCCATCGAATCATGTGATGACATTTCATCTGTGGTGTTCATCAAACACCCTGAATGATGATTCGATAAGACTTCGCCTCTTTCAGAGGATGTTAACGGGTCCAGCGGCAAAATGGTACATTGAATTGCCTAGAGCTTCGTTCGACAACTTCAGTACCTTAGCCACAACTTTTTAACCCATTTTCAATTACCGATGAGGTATGAAACGGGAACAGAACTCCTTACCAACTTCAAACAGATGACCGCCACCCACATATCTGATCATATACATGAGTGGCAACGTCGTCGTAGGATGGTAAAAACGTACGTTCCCGATCAGCTATTAGCTGAATGGTTTATCAAGTCATTACTTCCTACCATCACGGAAGATGTGGCAAAGGGGGGAGTCGTAACGGAAGAGCAAGTTATCGCTCGTGCCCAATATCTGGACTTGGTCTATACCCAGTCTGGCATGCTCTACGACAAAATACCTGACGCCCCTAGACCGAAATTCTCAATTCCTCCTCCTCCTAAATCAAACAATGACTCTCACGCCGGTGATGGCGTGATTGACACGACAAACGCGAAATCGATAAAGGCTACTTCCAAGAAAGCTCGTAAGATTTCAGATCAAAATGCAAATGAGGAACTTCTTGCCTCGGAAGTAAATTCCATGTCGACCGACAAGGGCAAACAACTGAAGCAACCAGGGGGTAAGAAGAAAAAGAAAGGGAGAAAAAGGAAACCCCCTGCAGGGTGTCATATATGCGATGAGGATCATTGGACGAGAGATTGTCCACATATAGCTGAAGTTAAGAAACTCTTTAAGAGTTCAAAAACCCCAGCAGTATTGACTGATCTGTTTCCAAGCCCGGGAACCAAACTGGTTGCTAATCAAAATGCTTCCCGATCCCAAGTGCTTATGTTGTCTGTCTCAAAGCAGCAAAATGATGCTTTGACAAGGAATAAAGATTACGGGAATCCGAAGTAGTTGAACAACAAGGCTAATGAACAACCTAGTAGTTCAACAACAACTTTGACCGAAGTTGTGCCACCCATCGTTCCTAAACCAATGATAAAGTTGCCGAAGGGAGTAGTACACAAATCGACATTTAATCCTCGTGCAAAAATAGCACAGAATTATAATATAATAGAGGACCTGGCTCAATCATCGTCCGCTATGTCGACACTTGAGGTATCGCAAAATTGCCTCTCCCAAGAGCGAGATTTATTATCAGCAATAGGTGGGATTGACCCAATGGATTCCAATCTTGTGGCCTTTAATCATAAAGGATATGACCCTCAGTTACCAGCTCAACTAGCTTTCCTTATTCAAGTGAAAGCCCTCAACAAAACTGTTCATCGAACAATTATTGATGAGGGGGCATCTACATGTCTTATGTCGATGAGTTGCAGGAAAAATTTAGGCTCACCACCCTTGTCTAGATCGTCAATGACATTAAAAGCATTTGATGGACGATCATACGCTCCATACGGGATTTTAAGTAACTTGCAAGTTGAACTGGGGGGAAAAACAGTAGAAGTTGATGTTGAAGTAATGGACGGAAACCTTGATTACAACATCCTACTGGGAAGGCCCTAGATATATGCCATGGCTGCAGTTGTGTCGACCTACTTCAGGAAGATTTCATTTCCTTTTCAAGGAGGAATTACAGTCATCGACCAACAAACTTTCCTCCCCGACAGTTCACAAGTTACGGGAAGCATTCCAATGATCCATGGAAGCAATCATTCACTTCAAAATATTGGAGTAGGTCTCCTAAAAGACCCTGCCTTAATGGGTACTTTTGCCCTACCACCTCCAAGTAATCTGGCGGAAATGGCCATAGTGGAAACCTACAATATGAAATCTTCTATATCTAATGGATTCGGAAGATTCCTAAACATTTTGTCAGCATGGATCATCGCCCTAATGGAAATACTGTAAATACAGTGGGCTTCGAGGACGGTTCTTATCTCGTGTCAACCTCATTAAAAAATGAAACAAGGAGTCATGAGGATAGTTCTTTTACTGTGTCAACCTCATTAAAAAAAAAAATGAAACAAACCCCCTTTCCAAATCTCAAAGGTAAACCTTCATTCCAACCACCAAGTTGAATGCAATGAAGCTTGGGGGGGCATGCACCTTGACATGCATTATTATGATGCTGGGGGCATGCAAACTTATCGAGCAGTTTTAGCACAAGTTCATGCTCGTTAAAAAATAAACGCAAGATCGAGCAGTTTTACCGCGGAATTTATGCTCGTTAAAAAATAGAAAAGCGATTGTGAGCAAGCTTCCCCCTAGAGTTCAAGCTCATCCAGAAAAAATGAACCAGTAAATAACCATTGAGATCGTAAATCCATCAGCCATAAAAGCCTTGGTCGTGTTTGCACCGTCACCTCCACTTTTCATTTGGCCGATCGTTCACCTCCATTTGATTGTTTACCCATTTTGAGGAATAGCTGCGAAGAGTGATTTCACCTAGCCATCCTTGTGACACTGCCATGATTGGAAAATTCCAACCTGTACCTGGAATCTGCTGCTATCCCTGTTTATCACTCGTTCCTCAAAAGACGAGTCTTCTTTGAGCTCTTTTCACTGACTCGTAAAATATGAAAAGTTTGTCGAGTTTTGGCCTTCCAGCTCGTTAAAGCGACCGGAAGAGCTATCCCTCCTCTAGATTTTAATCTTTTTGGACCTGAGGGATTATTGCACAAAAAGATCGAGCGCTTGTTTAGTTCGGCTCGTTAAAACTATCGAACATTCATCCCTTCTGTATTGTTTTATACTTTTTCGGACTTAAGGGATTAGATGACAAAAAAGGACCTTTGGAGTTAACTTTGCGTACCTTTTCAGACTCTCTAAAAGTGAAAAGGACCGAGTTGTCTTTGTCGCTAGACTCGTTAAATGCATTAAATAGCGACAAACTTGTCTTTAGACAAGAACGAGTTTCCCTATCGCTAGGCTCGTTAAAACATAGCGATGGGCTTGCCCGAAGGGCAGGTTATAGAACAAGCATATGTTATCCTCCTCAAGCTTGACAAAAATAAAGAGGTACTGGTCAGCAATGACTGGGGAAAAATTGGGAAAAACTCAAAGAAACTTTGATGGTAGCAAGTCGCTCTTCAACATGACACTTTTCCTCCGTACCACAATCGGGTTGGGTTGTTTCATTCACCGGTCACATCACCATGGTCTCGCCATACCATCCATATTTGGGGTAATGCTACCAATCCATCGCATCAGTGTCGCCATATGTTCAAGAGATGTTGTTCAGAAAGAGTCAACCATGTCCCATCCACTACCATACATTATCCTTCATCCTTTCATGACCGCCACCCTGAATCATATGTCACAGACGGTTTTCACCTCCATCACAATCATTAGCTCCGTTCCGTGTCACTGATGTGGGATTCATTAAGGCCCTCCTTTGACGGATCGCTTCTTGTCGACATCAGCTCATTATCCAAGAAGTTGATCTAGGAACACCCCCTCCAGTACTTTGAAGCTTGCATGCCACAATGGCAAGTTTCTCACTTCCGGCGACAGGTATACATCAATGACCTTCGACTGAAAGATTTTGCGTGGTGTTCGATGCCAAGTCCTCTATTCACACCACGTGAATTGTGTTGCAGTACCTTGAGGGTCATCATCATTATTGGTGATTCCTCTCGCGCTTGTTAACAGTTTACTTCATTGACTGGTAATCAAGCGATGTCTTTCCATGTTCGACTTCAAAAAATTCTCACATGGATCGACTTGTACTTAAGAGTGAAGATCAGACGAGATTGAAGACCCCGGATCTAGTTTCATCCATCCGGGCTGCGATATGTATTTAGGAAATAAAGACATTGACATGTGCAGCAGATGATCATCCTACTCAAAGGATGATAATTTCATCAAAAATTATCAGTCTACCATCAGACAATTGTCTGTTCTATGTACAGAAAAATGAATTTATGAAGTTGAGCATGGGAATGCCCGCCTCAGCTAGACCATGAAAGCAGTATGAAAAATAATGTATTGTATTGTATCTTATTACAGGTCTCCTCCCAGCATTGGATGAACTTCAGATCCTCCTGATAAAGCATTTCACCCGATAAACGGCCTCATACTTTAGGGGGCAACTGTTATAGACATTTTTGTGCCTTACATCATTGAGCATGAAATGTCCATAATCTAAGGGATCCAAAGTCCCTAAACATGTTGTTCCTACCCCTAGAGGAACAAGGCCAATAAACCACAGCAATTCAGAAAAGTTCTCCACCAAAAACTGATCAAAACAAGTCAATTCAGGATCATTTCAGTGGCTACACTAGCTGTCTGCGCTGAATGTCAAAGCCAACACTAGCTACTTGCGCTGAATGTCAAATGGAACACTGGCTACCTACGCTGAGCGAGAAGGGACAAGTGGCAAGTTCATTTCTCAAGGTGTCAGAACCCAAGAAGCTTCTAAAATGACACTTGCCTCAGGGAATTCGACTAGTGATGAGTAAGAGGTTCCAAATCTCCAAGTGGAAGCAAGAACCTCCAAGTGGAATCAAGAACTAAAAGAGGGAGAGGACACTAGTCACATCTCAGGCTGACTCATCCTCTCTCCAAACATCTATATATGGATCTCTCTCCCATGAGATCTAGAGGCTGGAATTTTGTGAATGCAAAGAATTGCTGTTGGTTTGAGTTTAGAGCTATTGGGTGATTTGCTTTGAAGGAGGTGAAGAGGAGATTCCTTTCTGCTGGGAAGGTGATGCTGGATTGGGCCTCTTATGGTTGTATCACTTCCTGAACTTTACTCCTTCATCAATAAAGCCATTTGAGTTTCTTCTATATGCATGTATCTCAATGATGTTTTGTTATATTTGCATATTTAGTTTATTCTAATCCTTAAACTAGTTATGAATGTATGCTTCTTGTAGTTTCCCTCTCTTGCCATTTTGCAGGAACTTGGTGTAGCTGGGCCAGTGAAGGAGCAAGGAGCTGGGGGCAAGCAGCAAGGAGTGAGATTGGATCAATAAACTAGCGGAAGACATCAGTTAGTTAACTCCTTCTCCTCTCTTTACATTTCATAAATAAGAATACTTAGATAGTTTTGTCTTGTTTGTTGCTGAGGTACTATCACTCCTTAGAGTGGGATAGGGTCATTCCGTATTGGATACTTTTCCCAACAACACTTAGCTTCATCATAGAGCAGTACTAGATCTCCCTCAACAAAGGAACGAGGTTGAATATTATGGTCGAAGTGAGCCTTGACTCTCTTCTTTTGCGCTTCTATAGCCAGAGAAGCTAAACGACGGGTCTCGTCCAACCGTTCTAGATAAAGAAGCCGTTCCTCCACCGGAGTGGTGTTGCGAAGAAACTCGACAGCTAACTTCAATGAAGGAATCTCACACTCAACAGGAAGGGTCGCCTCCAGTCCATAAACCAACTGAAAAGGGGTGAAACCGGTGGCGTCCTTCACCGAGGTCCGGTAGGCCCACAAGGCAGGGAATAACATCAGGTGCCAATTAGTCTTGTGTGTGTTGACGGTACGTTGAAGCATTGTGATCAAAAATTTGTTCACAGCTTCCACTTGACCGTTGGATTGGGGATAGTACGGTGTTGAACTATCCTGATGCAAGCCTGTTACACTAAAAAAATGTCACCATGACTATTTACAGTTAGTATGGCTCAATCAACAGTCATGCTACCCTCTTAGGCAAGTCTTATGCCTCTACTCTCCATGTCAAACTCCAAAAAGAGAGAAAGTCTTGTATAAATGTATTTATCTCTGGGGACGCAGGTTATCTCAAACTTACCTGCGGGGACGCTCTCTATGTTCACAAAAACTGCGTCTTTGGACGCTCTGTATGTAAAGGGACAGGTGCGTCCCCCTGTAAAGGTTAGAATGCGCAAGTTTCATCTTTAAAAAGTTACTTGTGGTCATTTCTAGAGCATTCTAGAAGGTTGTTCGACGTGTATTGAGCGCCTCCAGATGGTTCATGCACTCCTATCAAAGAGGAACTTATCCCATCAATAAGGGAGCTATCCCACCCAAAGAGGGGATTATCCCATTGATGGTGGACCTGATTAACCTCCTCTTGAGCACTATAAATACAGGCATTGGGCCAGAAGGAGGAGAGGTTGAAGCTATACATTTTCTAAGGGTAAATGCTGCAGGAATTAGGACTCCCATTTAGAAGCTTGTGAGGAGAGATTGCCATCTTTGCTTGTTCTATTTGGAAGTGGGTGTGCTTTGTCAAAGTAAAGGAGAACTCTTGATGGACCCTGGGAAGGACTTGCACAACACCAAGGCTCAGGTTGTATTTGTTCTTTTTGTTACCTATTAATGCAAATGAGTTCATTCTTCTCAATAACTTGTTGTTTATGAGTTATTTCATGTACTCCTTGGTCTACATGTTGAATATGCTTTGTTTTATGTTATAATCAGGTGCTATTTAATGGTTTGATTGTTGGTGATTGCAGGTTTTGGAGAAAAGGAGGAGCTCATCCAGATCAACAAAGCTTGGACTTCTACAACAGCGTTTGGACAAAGGTAAGAACGAAACACTTGATATCTCATATCATAATGCATGTTTAGAGAAGGATAGATCTTGTTTGTCTTGTTTGTCACTAGAGAGTCTTAGGCTCCTAGGGAGGTTGGTTGTGTCCGCACAATCGACTCTTTCCGCCTGACAAAGCCCAGCTGGGTTGTCAATTTCGTCATCATGTGATTACGAAAATGTTTTCCGTGATCAGTGACGATGGCTTGAGGGACCTCGAACCGAGTAATGACATGATTAAACAAAAACTGCGCTGCTGTGTGACCGTCTTTGGTTAGTGTAGGCATCGCTTCGGCCCATTTAGTGAAATAATCCATGGCAACGATGATGAACCCATGCCCCCCAGCCGAGCGAGGGTTACAGTAGGTATAATCGATGCCCCATTTGGAAAATGGACCTACGGTAACAACAGGGTGCAGTGGTGCAGGGGGAGCATGCATCTTCCGGTGGTAGATCTGACATTCATGGCATGCGCGAACGGCAAGAATACAATCTTTGAATATAGAAGGCCAGAAATAACCAGCGCGGAGGATCTTCTGAGCAGTAGCATACCCGGACATATGACCGCCACAAGCACCAGAGTGGCAATCATTCAACACTCGTTCAACCTCCTCGAGAGTCAAGCATCGGCGGAGAACAGAGGCGGCGCCGAGGCGGTATAGGGTATCGCCAATAATGCGATAGGGTTGGGATTGGTGACGAATTCTTCGTCGAGCGTCTTTTGATACATTGGGACGGAAGGAAGACGT
This sequence comes from Pinus tabuliformis, assembly GCA_031772625.1. Taxonomy (NCBI): domain Eukaryota; kingdom Viridiplantae; phylum Streptophyta; class Pinopsida; order Pinales; family Pinaceae; genus Pinus; species Pinus tabuliformis. The sequence continues at coordinate 26,330,565 of CM062815.1, forward strand.
CTGCAAATATACGATGATGCCCCCATACCAAGGGTCGAGGGTGCTGATTTAAAGCAATGTTTCATCCGGAATATGCTCTTCAGGAGCGGGGGGTGCAGAAGAGGATGGCAAAGAGCAAAGAAATTCAGCGAAGACCAGAGACTTCTTAGACTTGGCAGCGGTAAATTCCAAGTCAAACTCTTGGAGGATGACAATCCACTTCGAGTACTTGCCCCCCAGTAGCTGACGCGACAAGATGTACGTCATAGGGTTGCAGTCGGAAATCACGGTCGTAGTGCGCAACAGGATATAGTGACGAAATCGTTGGACGGCGCACACGGCAGCCAATGCCAACTTATCAACATAATCATAACGAGTTTCCGTATCCAAGAGGTTGTGAATAAGGTAATAAATGACGTGTTCAGTGCCATCATCATCGTCTTGCACCATAACCATGCCGATGGTGGTATCGGCGGCAGCTAGATAAAGAGTGTAATCACGATGGTAGTTCGGAGGTCTTAACAACGGAGCAGAGATAAGAAGATGCTTGAGTTGCTCGAAAGACTCCTGAGCGATGGCATCCCAATGGAAGGGTGTGTCTCGCTTCAACAATCGTGTGAAACCTTTAGCCACCTCGGCATAATTCGGAATGAATCGTCTAAGAAAATTGGCTTTTCCCTGCAAGCTCTGCAATTGCTGCAAAGAAGCAGGGGGAGGAAGGTTCAGGATGGCCTCGACTTTGAGAGGATCCAAACAGATACCTTCTCGGGAGACGATGAACCCGAGTAGTCGGCCAGACTCCACGCAGAAGACACACTTGTGAGGGTTGAGCCCGATACGGTAGTGTCTACAGCGGAGGAAAATCGCACGAAGATGTGATGGATGGTCCTGACGCTTTGCCGAATGAGCCGGAAGGTCATCCAGGTAGGGTTGTACGATGTTTCGAATATCATGAAAGGCGTATGACATCGCATATTGGAAGGTAGCGCTGGCATTTTTTAGACCGAAAGGTAGCTTCTTGTAGGCAAAAGTGCCCCAAGGACAGATAAAATATGTCTTGTGTTGATCAGTGGGTGCAATGTTGATCTGGTTATATCCAGAGAAGCCATCCATGAATGAGTAAATCTCGCTTCCCGCACAGTCATCAATAAGCTGATCGATGAAAGGTGTAGGGAAGTTATCTTTAGGACAAGCATGATTGATATCACGGTAATCGACACAAACACGGATAGTGCCCTGCTTTTTGTTCACAGGGACTATATTAGAGACCCAATCCGTCAGTGGAATGGGGTAAATAAAACTAGCCTTGAGAATCTTTTCAACTTCTGCTTTGATGGCGATGGCCTTTCGGGGGTGCACAGGGCATAGGCGCTGACGAACATGCTTGGCCCCGGGATATGTAGGTATCTCGTGCACCACGATACTGGGATCGATGCCAGGCATCTCTTCATAGGACCACGCAAAAACATCACGAAATTCGGGAAATAAATCAGTGTAGAGCTGAACTTCCTCAAGAGTGCAAGTAACTCCGATATGAATATGCTCGATGATCCCTGGTTTGACAGAGATGTCGATAGGCTGGGTTTGTGTAATATTTCCCATGTTGCCCTCAGAAGATACTTGATATATCTGAATAGGTGTCTGCAGGGGTGTGGATGGGAGACAAGGAGCAAATCGCTCGAGACACGCGATCATGCCTTAGTGAGGAGGGAGAAATGAAGAACGATGGTGGTGATCTGACCAAGGAGGCTCTTCAAGAGACATAGTCTCTATGATAGCTTCATTCGAGGGAAAAATTTCCTTCAAAGGGTCCGAAGTATCATCTTCTCCGAGCCAAGGAACATGACCATATGAATCGAGAACACTGCTCAGAAGAGCAGGTTGAGGGGGTGGAGCCGATGCAGCAAAAATCTCGACGTAGTTGAGCTTGGCAGGACTCAACGGCATCATATCGCCCCAGGAGTCTTCCTGATTTGGGGGAGGAAGGACCCATGGATCAGAACGTACAGAGATCATATTTATAGGGGTGAGTTTCGGAGGTGGGAGGGGAAAGACTCCCATTAAAGCAGGATCTTTGAAAAGTCCGGCTCCCACACTCTCTAACGACTTAGAGGTATGCTCCACAAATGGCACATTACCTTCAGAAGAAGAGGCGAAGAACGAGAGCTGGTCCACTGTGACAATCTTTCCTTGGTGAGGGAAACGAATGACACGGAACAGAGAGGAAGCCACGGCTTGCATGGCGTATGTCCAGCTGCGGCCGAGGAGGAGGTTGTAAGTAAGATTTGCGTCGACAACTTCCACCTCTACTTCTACCGTCTTACCATCTAAAGAAATGGGCAAACGTTGGAGAATACCATAAGGACAGGATTCTCTTCCGTCGAAGGCCTCTAACATCGTGGGAGACTGACTCAGGGCAGGGGAACCAATAGCCTTCCAGCAAGCAACAGACATGATGCAGGTTGAGGCACCTTCATCAATAACTATACGATGAACCGTTTTGCTATTGATGATGACTTGTATAAGGAAAGCTACTTGGTGAGGCAGTCTCTGGGTAAAACCATCGAGATCGAAAGTAATAAAATCTGAATCTGTCGGGTCGATGCCACCAATAGCTGATAGCAAGGACTTCCTCTGTGAGGGGCAGCTCTGGAGGACTTCTAACGCGGACATAGCAGACGGAGCCTGAGCTAAGTCCTCGACAATGCTATAGTGCTGGGCAGCACGAGCATTAGGGTTATAGGATGACTTCCGGAGTACTCCTTTGGGAGGGGGTCGGGGGATCGTCTTAGTGCTGGGTCTTTCGATATGTAGAGGACCAGAACTGGATGGAGGAGCGGTGGAGGGAACCTCCAGCTCTTTCCCGGCATGAGAAGGATAATCTTTCGCTCGAGTGGAAACATGGATGGGGATCGTGCCAGCCATGAAGACTTGAGAACCGAACGAGGAAGAGGGTTGAGATGAGTCGGCCACCATTTGAGTCTGTTGAGAAGGGAAAGGCTCTTTTAACACAGCAGGAGGTCCAGGAGCGCCTTTCAATAACCGACTAACCTCAGATCACCTAGGGCAGTCTTTAGTGTAGTGATCCTCATCACAGATGAGACAAGGATACATAGGTTTTCGTTTAGCTCCTTCTTCAGATGAATTTTTAGAAGAGTCCTGCTTAGGTTGTTTAGTCTCATTTTTAGCTTTTCCTTTCCCCTTCGCTTTCCCTTTCGAGGATTTGTCCGTCGCGGTGGACTGAATGGAATTAACCTCTGAGGTACTTCCAGAATTCGATTGGCCCTTAGGAGCATTTCCATTAGAAGCGTTCTGTTTTTGCTTCCCAGGGTTCGCGGAGGATTTCTTTGACGACGAATTCACAGAACCAATAACTCCATCAACAGATGGTTTTGGTGGAGTTTTGGTCTGTCCAGGCCTCGGGACATCTGGCAAATAATCATAAAGAGTACCTGACTGAGAGTACACCAAGTCAAGGTACTGAGCTCGTGCAATAGCTTGCTCTTCAGTTACACAGGCTCCCATAGCGATGTCTCGCGCGATCGCGGGAACAAAGGAAGTCGTGAACCAATCGGTGAGGAGTTGATCAGGTATCCAGAATTTGATCAACCGACGACGCCTTCTCCATTCATGAATGTGATCAGAGATATGCGTTGCCGTATCCTACTTGAGAGACGTGAGAAGATGAGTCCCAGTCTCGTACCGAATGGGTAACTAGAAATGAGTAAGAAAAGCCATAGCCAAGGAGTTGAAGTCTTGAAAAGTTCTGCGATTAAGCTCGATATACCATTTAGCGGCTGAACCGGTGAGAGTTCTTTGAAAGAGGTGAAGCCGGATAGAGTCATCAAGCCATGAGTTCGATGAGCACCAAAGGTGATAAGTCATTACATGAGCTTGAGGATCTTCCCCTGCCTTGCTATCAAATTTTGGACAATCACCAGGTATTTTAGTTGGAACAGGTGGCCAATACGGATTATGAAGAATTGGATCATTTGTCAGTTTGGACACGTCAGGAAGTTCCAACGTCGCTAAGAATGGAAACTGCAGGTTAAAGGACATCTGTGGCTGTGGGACAGAAGGAGCACCAGGATTCCAACCAGGTGGTGGTTGCCCCCATGGGCTTTGTCTGGATGGACCTGGTCCGAAGGGACCTGGTCTATAGGGACTTTGCCCGTAGGGGTTCTGTCCGTACGGATTTTGTCCATATGGACTTTGTCCGTATGCGGTCAGTTGACCCTGGTTCTGCCCCCCAGCACCCCATTGATTAGCAACTTGTCCTGCAGGTGCGGCATACTGATAATTTTGGTAAGGAGTGACCTGCAGTTGTTGGTAATTTTGATACGGGGTAAACTGTGTTTGCCCCTGGGGTTGCTGGTAGCCATAAGTTGGCTGGGCCCCATATTGAGCCTGATAAAGAGGCTGCGTCTGATAAGAAGGCTGGGGCTGTGGCCCAGCTTGCATTTGATAACTCATTTGATTTTGAGGCCCAGAGAGATGTCCTTGAACGGGTTGGGCTACGACCATCTGGCCATAAGGTTGGCCTGATTGGATTTGGGACGGCCCTGCTTGCCCAGAAGGACGTACTTGCTGGGTGCCGGGTTGTCCATGCGCAACCAAGGGTTGTCCTTACGGAGCAGATGGTCGAGCATGCTGGATGGCTGGTTGACCCTGAGGCTGGCCAGCTTGTCGAGAAGGAGGATTAGGGCGGGCACTGGGTTGGCCTTGCTATGGAACAGTAGGCTGGCCCGTTTGCCCAGAAGGATGACCAGACTGAGCAGTGGGTTGGCCCTGCTGCACGTAGGGTTGCCCCCCTTGCCCAGGAGGATGCATAGACTGAGCAGAGGGTTGGCCCTGCTGTACGTAGGGTTGCCCCCCCTGCCCAGAGGGATACCCTTGCTGACCTGCTGGTTGAGCTTGTGGAATAGAAGTTTGTCCAGCTGATCCAGAGGGATAACCCTGCTAGAAACCAGGTTGGCCCTATTGGATGTAAGATTGTCCTGGTTGTCCAGAAGGGTAACTTGGCTGGATACCGGGTTGCCTCGGATAACCAGAAGGCTGACTCTGATAGGTAAATGACGGACCACCGGCGGCCAAAGGTTGTCCCAGGTAGGGTTGTCCTTGTGGGCCCCCAGATTGACCTGGGTAAGACTGGCCATAAAGTGGTTGCCCTTGAGGGGCTTGCACATAAGGTGGCTGGCCTTGATACGGCGGTCCTTGAAACTGCCCAGGGATTTCTTGGCCTCCATGAAAGGAATGGGAGGCAGGATCATAAGTAATGTTTAACGGTGTTGAAACCTCAATGAAAGGTTCAAGCGGCAAGGTTTGGCTATACTGGAGATATTGTCCAGTAGAATCATAATAAAAGAGTGGACCTTGCGCATTTGGATCAACAGGTTGCCCATGGGCATCATAAGGCCCTCCTCCTGGAAACGCACCAGAAGAGGGTGGAGCACTCTGTGCAGGGTGGATGACTCTAGGCGAGAGTTCCGGCTGGCCACTACTCACTTGACCGTGAGGAGGGCTAGCACCAGAGTTCGATGATGACGTTGTTACGGCACTGACGACCGGAGTCGAATACGCTACATAAACGGTTGGATTTGTGGGAACTGAGGTAACGAGTGTTTGGAGGGGTTGCGAGCTAAAAGGCTCTTTGGTGGCCGCGATTTGAGGATCCCATATAGTCGTACTGGGCATCCTAGCAGCTATTCTTTCCCTCATCGACTGATATCATGGGGGGAGTGGAGAAGTAGCTGGGATGGGATTGTCAACATTCGACACCACAGGCATCTTGCCTGTGCTAGAAGATGTCTCATCCATGGGGGAAGTCGACATCGGAGACGAGACACTTGTTGGGGTAGCTGGAATATCGTCCTCGTCAGGCTCCCAGATAGGGTTCCAATCTTCTTCGTAATCTTCGTCACCCGGGGCACGAGAGTTGATAGGCTGGATACTCGGGAGAATCGGAAGAGTATCGCTTACAACTGGTACCTCAGGAGGGGAAGAAGATGGAGAACCTTGATCACTTGAAACAGGAGTTGACAGGTCAGCCAGGATGACAAAACCCCAAACAAGACCTAAGGGAAACTAACGAAAAACCCTACTCAAAACTAACGCACACAAGATCTAATCAGGTAATGTTATCATAGCCAAATGAATTTTAAGACACACAGACACAACTTGACCTTTTCATGTTTTAAGAGTCAAGAAAAGGACAAAAGATGACTCTAGTCTCCTTCGAATATTTAATGAGAACGAAATGACAAGATGCTCACTAGCACCTTTTCATTTAGGGAGTCCAAAAAGGATCAAAAGTGACTACTCTGGGGACTTCTAGGCAAAGGGTTTACCAAGCAATCCGTAAAACCGCTTATACACCTTGGCAATCATATGAGAACCAAGGACTTTACGTACTGCAATCAATCTTCCTGAATGTTGTGTTCGGTGTGTTATGGTTCGCAAGGCGGCAGACTCGGCTTCCTAGGGATCAAGGTCGATAACCTAGTGGGGTCTCCCCTATATACGCGACGGTACATGGGAGCTCAAATCCGTGCTAGACCACTATCGAGTCACAAGAGGAGGAATCACCCAACCGTAATGTGAAACAACAGTGACTAGGTTTAACGACGTCGGAGCACGTCTCTAGCCTAGACCTCTACAATATGAGCGTTATGCTCCAATGCGTTTTTATGTTCATTCAGTTCATTTTATGGTTGATCTTGAGTTAAGTTTCAATTTCAGGTCCTACCGTATGATCTCTCACAATTACCTAGATGCAAACTACATGCCAAAGGACATCATTTCGTTCGATGAATTCTAACTATGAGAAGGTTAAGAGTTTTCAATCAAACAAAACGAATACAATCAAGCAAGCAACCTAATGCAGCTAATGGCAACGAAATAAAACTTTTTCTTTTGAGAACACAAATCAATGAAATGCTCTTTTTCCGATTAACTATTGAACGCAAAAGATACTAGTTTGATTTCTCTTCCAATGGCACTATGCACTTTAAAATGAATTTTGAGAGACAGCAACACCGAGCAAACAAAAGCAAAATCACTCAATGCAAATCACGACAAAAATCCAAAACCCTAGAACAGTTCTCTAAATCGAAGGAAAACAAAAAAACTTGAAAAGGCTATGTGATCGAAGTCTAACAAGGTGGAATAAAAACAAGCAAAAGGAAAGTTCTCGCAAAAGTAAAGTCAAGCAACGAACGGATCTTCGTGGACAAGCAACTAAACAAGGCCAATCTAGTGAAAACAGGGTGGTAAAATCAGGTCACGAGACACAAAACAAGGTCCGCTCAACAAGACTCCCCAAAGCAAGTTCTTCAGTATTCAAACAATGAAAAACAAGTGATAGACCAGGTGAGAAGAACAAGGAATAGCCAAACTAACAAGCCCAGGAGGAAAAATTGAAAAAAATCAATTCTACAGGTGTCAGCGCGGGTGGTGCTCAGCAACTGTGCGCTGATCAGAAACCACGCGTAGCAACAATGCCCTGTCAGCGCGGAAGGACACGGGTTATCCGCGTTGGTTCGATTTCAGAACCGTCGCGACTGTTCAATGAGAAAGCACGATGACCGCGAGACTCAAGAAACAGGCAAGCGATGCTAGCGCAACTGTTTTAATTAAAAGCGTGCTGAGGTTAAAAAACAAGCAGAATCAAATAAAAAGCTCCCAAACCAGGGCAAGGGTTCTTTAAAACAACTAAAACACTTCCCAGATCGACCCAGGAAATTCAAAAACAGTAGACTAATCCCCAAACTTCAAAGAGAGAGCAATCAAACAAACTCAAAACAAGGATGAATGAAAAGAGATGAAGGTTGGCTCCCCAGCGGAGTCGCCAAATTGTTACGGAGGTAAATCCTCTCTGCGGAAAGAGACAATCCCTACTAGCCCACACCGGGTCTAGTAACAATCACACAATGCTACTACGCAGGTTCCTAATTGCAAATAAAAGGTAGGAAAAGAAGACCTACTTGAGTTCCAACGCTTATGTTTGATGAAGAAGCTCTGTCCTCGCTCCTTCGCTTTGGCTGGTCACAATCCTTCACGATCCTGGTGAATGGATACCTACACACACGAAGAGAGGTACAAATACAAGCGTAAAATCTAATGAAAGCAATTATACATCAGTCAGAAAGGATGTAATTCACATTAACCATCATAAGACAAATGAGAATGGAACCATAATAGTAGTCATATATTATTAATGATCAATAACAGAGAAGAGTACAACCAAGTGTTCTGACGTCGAATCCTTCTCAGGAGGGTCCAGCCAGCAAATCTCTTTAGCATTCACCTTTGGAGATTGATTTCCCAAGACAAACTCTCTCTCACACAAGTCACACTTTACAACCTTCCTCAAGCTTTACAACAATCCACACTTGTCACACCAACTACTTATCAAATGCACACTAGCAGCAATCCAAGCTCTATAAACTCCACACAATCCAAACTAGCTGCTCATGGTAAAGGTAGAGGTTTAAATAAGAAGAGGAGCCTCCATGGAGGGTAAAAGGATGAGCTCAACTCCAAGGAAAGTGCGGCAAATGACGAACAGACATGCCATAAAAGGGAGGGCGACACTCACAAGGCCAACCACCAGGTCTGGAGTCATCTGGAAGGTTGGTTGTTAGAACAAATTCGCCCAAAAAGGATCAGCGCGGGTGCATAACGAGACTAGAGCGCTGACGTCGCAAGGCTATAATAGACAGATCCGTGTCATCGTGGCTTAATACAAGCAGAGCGTGCGTTGTCTCATGAAATTCGACAAGCGCGGGAAACCTGTGTGCTTCCGCACTGGCAGCGCATCAGATACACTATAAGCCGCCAGTCAACACATATATTTTAATAATAGTCGCGCTGGTGAAAAAAACTTTGGCAAAGTGGGCCATTTGGCCAATTCAGAGAGCATGGGCTTGATTATTTTGGAACCCAGACACAGTAGAGAGACACACAGGGAGACAGTGACAAATTACTGCGGAACAGGACTAATCCTTTACAAAAAAAGTTATTTTTAGGATTTAAAATCTCAGAATCATCATTGACTATTTCTTTTATTTCTATTTTTTCTAAGTTATCTATTTCTACTTTAGTGAATTTAGTGGGTTTATCTACATCGAAATCATTTATATCTACCTCATTATTCATGATGTTATCTAATGTACAATCAATATCTATGTTACAGTTTTGAAACTCTCCTTCAGCATTCATCAAATCATAGATTTCAGAATCTTGTGAAAAAATCTGCCAATATTTCAATTGTCAGGTATAATAGGTTTATGCCTTACTTCTGCAGTGTACTTGTGGTTGGGTTGAAAAGGTAATCTACAAGAGCTAGCAAAAGTAGCCAAACTGTGAGTTTGCATGTTTAGTTACCTACGAATAACAGCAAAATTAGTTCCAAGAAGTTCCTTAATCAGATCTAGAATAGTCTCTCTATATTGGATAAGTCTGGATTATTCACAAAATATTCTCATTTAATTTGTTGTATAATCAATTCTGAGTCTCCCATGATAGAAATTCTCTTGGCTACAAGTTTTCTTACAATTTACAGTTCTAATATTAAATCTTCATAGTTTTCCATGTTGTTTGTACATTTAAAGTTTAAGCTAAAGGCATGACCTTCAGAATGATTACATTCCATGTTATGAATCCAAACACCTGCACCAGCTCCTAATCTATTTACAGAGACATAAAAATATAAATTCCATAGAGACTCATGAAATTTGATTTCACTATTAGGTGCTTTGTATTTTTCTTCTACAGTTGTGATTTCATTTTTTTCATTATCTGAATTATACAAGATAAATGAGTCCATATCAGAATGCACACATATATGGGGTAATTTTGTGGGTTTTCTAAACTACTTACCATTTATTTCATCAATGTTTCTCTATAAATATTTCTTTTCTAACCAAATACAGAGATGGTGGCATATGACATGTCTAATTGTAGATATGCCCACAATTTATGTCCCTATGTGCGAGATAATAGCATTTCATACTTGGGTGGGATATCATCAACTACTATGTTCATAACAATACTCTTTGTTATGCACTGGACTAGAGTCACACACAAATATTTAATCAGGGCAAGGCATTTGATTTGGCTAGAATCAAAGGAAAAGAGGCCCTTGTAATCTTTCCATGATTGCTTTAGGCATTAGGTTATGGAACGCCTCTGAATCTAGCATAGCATTATGTAAGATCTTATCATGAACATTTAAGCTAATGTAGAATGGATGGATACCCCCTTGTTGATGTTTTCCATTAACTTTTGGACCAAATAATAACTCAGGTTGATCATCATTAAGGTTTACATCATCTTCTCCTTCACCTATGTTTAGTGTTTCAATGATTTGTGCTTTCTATGATTCATTTTTTGCTAGCTCTGTCAAAGGAACTGATATTCTTAATTTGGATATCTCAGTCTTAATGTTGAATGGCAATTGAGTTTTTCCTGATTGTATAAGATCTTCCTTAGAAATTGTGGTCTGTGTAATTTTATCTTCTTTATCAACACTTGGAAAATCAGTTTGTGTATCAATAGTTTCATTTTGAATTATCTTATTTGGAATAGCTTGAGTAACAGTCAAAGTTTGAGATTCAACTGAAGTTATGTCTACAATTTTTGGGTTGGAAGTCTCGTGAGTTCCTCTAGGGATAATTTGTATAAATTTTGTCATAGGATCTTATGTTATTTTTTTAGGTTGGGTTCAGACTGATTTCCTAGTGGGAATTTCAGTATTATCTTTTCTCTAAGGCTATGTTGTATGTGAAATTCATAGATAGAAGATTCATAGCCTTGTTTGTAGTCAAAGGACTCTCCAGATTCTAATTGCAATTTTTGTGACATGTACAATTCTTGTTCTTCCTAAGTAAGAAAAACAACATCTTCATTTTTAATCCCTAATAGGTTTATCTGGGTGTCCTCCCTTTCTTCATGGTTTTGTGAACCTTCAGCATAATTTTCCTGGAAAGGTGATCTAATCTATTGATCTGGTATAGCATCTATTCTTTTTCCAGTATTAGGATTTTTCTTGAAGTTGGGGTTTCTAATTGGGGGTGCTTGTTGATTTTCCCACTGAGATGTCCTTTCCATATTTTCTAATCTATCCATTATCCTTTCTACACTCTTAGCTAAACTATCTATTTAACCATGTGAAGTGGATGGTTCCTCTTAGGTAACTCTTTTCTCAATTTTCATCCTAGCTTTCTTAGCTAATAAATTTTCTTCTACACTAACAACATTACTTTGCATCTGTTTCAATGTTTAATGGTTTATCTCTCTTAATTGGTAAGACATATCAGTGTCAAAACCATCAGGAAATTCGATTAGTGCTAATTCTGGTGGAGGTTTATTATTAGCAAGGATTGCATTATAGATAATGTTGAACCTAGTACAATATTCCTGAATAGATTCACTAGGATCTCTTCTAATGTTTCCATATTCAGACAATATTTGTAGAGGGTTTTTCTTTATTTCCATTCTATCAATAAACAATCTATGGAAAGTAGCTAAATCAGCAATATGATTAGCAGGTAAACCTTTGAACCATTTTTTAACATACCCTATCAGTGTTTGGGAAAATAACTTCATTTGCACATCAGAATCATTAAGCTCGTGTAATTCAAAGTAGTCAGTGATTTTATTAACATGTTGTTGGGCAGCATACTGACCAGTAGCATCAAACAAACGGATTTTACTTTGATAGTCTTGGGGCATGGCATGTAGTTGAGCTGGTAAGACCAAAGGTGCATATTTGTTGCCATGGCTGAGATTTTGGTTTCACTGGGGGGAAAAGTAGTGGTACTTGAAGAAGGACTTGACATGGTTGTAGATGAACTAGATGAGCTTGAGATGTTTGGTTTGAGAGGAAGATGAGGTATTAATGGTTTGAGGGAATGAACTTTGGTGGATATTATAGGTGAGGTGGTAGTAAATGAAGTTGTATTTATAGTTTTTGAAGAATCTGTAGAAATTTCAGGGGTAGCAGTAGTTAAGGCAGCTAATTCAACTGATTGTTGAAGATAGGCCTCGTCTATATGCCTTATCAAGGCTGAGGTTAAAGCTTCTAGTTTATTAGAAGTATCCAATACATGTTGATCTAAATCAAGAATTGTAGACACCTTTTTCAACTCAATAAATTGAATAAAATTGGGGTCTATTACAGTATCATGATTTGAATTTTCAGATTTGGTTCTAAACAAAGAAATCTTAAGTGATAAATCAAATTGAATATCCTCTAAACTTGATAACTCCTTATGGAGTGAATTCGCTTTAATCAACTCACTACTACTTCCTTGAGTTTCTACCTTCTTTGGTTTTCTTAAAATTCTGTTAGGATCATCAACTATTGTAGTAGGGTTTGGATATAGATTTTCCCTGGTATAGTGCGCTCTTTTGGGAGCCAAAATTTTAATTTTTTACTTTTTAATGAAACCTTTTAACAACTCTAAAAGGATCTTAAGGTGCAAAAGATGAGATTCAAGATTTCCTTAAAGTTTTATTACACATAGGATTGTTCCCCAGTATGATCGCCAGTATGTTATAACTCTAAAATTTCCCTAGAGTTGTTATGAAAGAAATGATAGAGGTAACCACAAACCTACTTTTGAGATCAGGATCTAGCCTTCCTAATGCTCAGAGAGGGCTCTCTCTTTATTATTTAATTTTTTTTAGTTAATTGATTTTAGGCTAGTTATTTAAGCTTTGGTTGAGTTTCTATTTTGATTTGGTTGTGGAATCACTGACTTAGATGGGTAGAAGGATGTCTTTTACCATTGGGCTATGGATTCAAGTGTTAGAATAATAGGACTGGATCAAGTTCTAAAGATAGTGTTTACAAGGCAAGGTAGCTAAACAAATTCAGATCTTTTAGGCTGGATGTTGAAATGGTTTTCAATCAGGGTCAAGGAGAAATCAAGGGTTCCTTAAACCGGATAATGACGGAAATGGCGGAGGTCATTTGAAACTAGAGAGCAATGAAGGATTCCCTACTCTGGCTATCAGAAGAAAACATTAAAATGATTAACTTTTCAAGATAAAGTGTACTTAAACAAATTGTGTAATAATATTCCAATTAATTTATTCAATTTAGATAACATGCAAGTTTGTGAAACACTTATTAAAATAACAATTTGACAAAAGGAAAATACTTCACTGAAGTGGCCCAACACATGAACCCTGTAATGCAATTTCTTTATTACCCAGTCGGGTCTACTGGCTTGAAAAATTGGTACAATGAACCCTCATGTTATAGATCAATACAACTACAGAAATGTCAAACAATCCACCCCCTATACTTCAAATTATGAAGTATTTATACAAAAACGTATTACAAAATATGAAACTTTTTTGGGAATTATTGTAAGAAAAAGAAATATCTGCATGTGAGAATATAAAGATAGATATGTAACTGCTGCAACCTGTCTATGTTTATTAGGCTATGTTGTCTTATGCTTTGATCTTTTGTTGTTTTTTCTCCTTTGTTGTTGATCTTCAACGCTGACTCTTCTTTATTCTTTTTCTTTTAACTAATACTCTTTCATGTGATACTATTTGACTAGGTTGATCCATTGCTTTTAGTTTGCTGCTCCGTATTCACTTTTACCTTGCAATTTCACAGTAAATCATTTAATTTTTCCCAAGTCTCTGCATCTAGTAATTTAATATTTACCATTCTTCTATAGGCTTCATCTGGTTCTGTGTATTTTTCAAAGGCGTGCTTGTTCACAAAAAGTTGTTTTACCTCATGCTGGAGGTAAAATAGGTTCTCAAATGTCTGGTACAGAACCATTCCTGTAGGCATCCCTTTCATATAAGAATTATTGGCTGATTTATTTCCACCTCTCTGATTTTCCTGTTATTGTCTTCTTGTGGTATTAATCTTTCATTTATTACCAAGGTATTTGGCAGACCTTTCTGCCTTAAATCATCAAACTTAACCACGAACCTGCCTATAGCATCTCCATGGTTTGGCATTTGTCCTCAAGGTTCATCATTAAGTTCCTCTTGGTGAGCACTTTCTTCAACTTTAATATAATGCCAATTCTGTCAGCTATGTCCAACTCCTGCAATTCATATTTATTTTTAGAGTTAAGGAATTGGATTATTCTGGCAGCTTCTTCTGGCATGTCTCCAAGTTCAGCCTTAACTCTCTGAATGGCTTCAGTAGCCTCTTTTACTAAATCAGTTTGTTCAAAGATGACATGTATAGATGGTCAAATATCATTGACAGAGTCAAAGATATTGGCCAATACTTGTTCTTTGGCTTGGACAAGTGGCTCCTTCAATGTTAACTCTTTTTCCAAATTCTTTATCCTTTCAGTCAACCTGGTTGATTTCTGTACTTCATTTTTGTGCATAATTTGGGCCAATTTAATTTCATCCTCTAGAATCCTTATATTTTCTTTGAGTCTACTTATTTCTGTGGTCTGAATGGACATGTCTTCCATGTCTTTGACCAGTTTACTTGCCTCATCACTTGGGTGATCTGTTTTTGTTGTTGTTGAACATGTTGTTGATGTAGATGTTGTTGCAGCTAAGATTGTTGTATCTAGTGGATCTGTGGGTGCCAATGAAGCAGCCCAAGTTGATGGAACTGATATAGTCACTGTGGGAATGGTTGTGGCAGTGGTTGTATCAAGGCTGGCTTCTTTCAACTATATTAAACTATCCAATTCCTTCTCCATTTATTTCAATTGATAATTTAGTTGGAGAATGTGGTCCATCCTCTCCTCCTGCTAGGTTTGGCTTTCTAAGACCTCCTTGGTCTGTGGATGTTCTGAATGAGGAAACTTCAGTTGCTTCTTCAAAGAAGAAATATCCTCATTTTTCTTTTTTATCAGTTTTTCTGCAGCTTTGACATCATTGGGATTATACCCAAGCTCAATCACCAAGTATTCCAGTGACTTGATTCTGTTATCCTTGGCCTATGAGGATGACTTTTCTAGCTTATATTGTGTTGTGATTTAATCCAGTGAGCTTTGAAGTTTGTGCACAGTCATTGCTTTGTTAGTCATGATGGAATAAATCATCTCACCTGTCTGCTTATGGAACTCAATTTGGTCAATAGGATGAAAATCCCTAGCCAAAACTTCAAAATATATTTTCCTATAGTCTGCTGATGATATGGGCTGCTAAAATGTAGGCTGCATGAATGCCATTTTCAATTTACATGTTTTAATGTCAAAGGCTGACATTAGTCTATTTTTATTTGCAGGTGTTTGTTTGGATTATTGGGCATAAGTTTCAACCTTTAATGCCTCATTCCTCAACTTGATTTCCTTGTACTTCTCTTTTATACATTTCTCTTTATCCATAAGTTTGCTAGATGAAGAGACTTCAATGCTAAGTTGTTTTTCAATAAGTTGAGTGTTTGAAGTAGAAGGCTGGTGAGTTTCCTCTGAAACCGTTGGGCCTTTACTCCTTCCAACCATTTTGTCAGTTTCATTTATTTCCACTCTCTCAATGGTGTCTTCTTGCTCAGTTACAGGATTAAGCTTGGGCCTCTTCCTGTAACTGATCTCAAACCTGTCATTTGTAGTTTCCATCCCAGAGCTAGAACCTTACTCCTTCGTTCTTTTCACAATTTTGTCCTCATTGGTTGGAGTCTGTAGGATGGGAGTAATAGTCATATGTTCTTGTAGTGGTCGAACCTGCAGAAAGGAACTAGTATCAATCTGCTTCCCCACATCAATTAAATTATTCTCCACACATATTAATGTGTTCTCCAACCATTCTAACTTGTTGGAAAATCTTTCAATGTCTCGCCTGGGATCATGTATTAAAGGACTTAACTTGAATTTGAGCCTTAGTTTATTTATGACTCCATTAGGGTCATATTGCCACATGAAACTATACTTAAAGTTCATCTGCGGTAAGATTTTGTCTGCCTCTTGTCTAGCTTCCCTATTATTACAAATAAAAGGGCCCAATTGGTTTTTGATTTTAAACTGGGTATTCTTCCTAGATGACAGGAAATTAACCTCATAAGAGTTTACAATTTGCCTGAAATACTCTAATGCAAATATCCTCATGGGGAGGTCTTTGGGCAGCTTTTAGGAAGTTATTTGGCATCCATATATCCTGATTTCTGTGTGGTCCTCGTATATATACTACTCCCACTCTACTGTTCTTAGCCAACTATAAAACTCCCTTAATATCCTCATTGATTCTGGGTTGATAGCTACTGGTTAGCATGTTTATAACTGGATGAACAAATGAATAAATGAAATCTTTATAACTAAAAACAGTGGAATATCTTTGGATCAATGGTGTCCAATAGATGATAGATCTTGGATGGCCCTTGGCATCTAATTTTTGGATGCTGACTGGAAATTTATCTGATTGAAAGTATAAGAACATATGAAATAATACTGATGAATATTTGAAGACTCTGATTTGGCAATCTAATAAACTGTTCATGGATTCTATCTGCCAAGAACTAAGCAAAGTTGTAAACTATAGATAGAGGCTTGCTTGGGAAAAATATAGAAAGGAAAGCAAGAAAATCCTCATCCACATGTTCATCATTGGTGTACCCTCGAATTCAAGATGATGGGACTAGCCCTAAACGTGGATTAATGCACTGAATAAGTAAATGATGATTAACACTAATCCGATGAGCAGTATCTTCATGCTGATTCCCATCATTTCTCGGCTCAGAAGATGGGTGTTCTTAACACCCTCGCTACTCGTGCCCTTAGAATTTTAGATAATGAGAGCTTGGATAAGGAGAGATCCCATCTCCTTGATGTCTTTGTGGAGAATGGATATAGTAGGCGCCTTGGTCGGAAGGCTTTCCTTAAAGCCTCTAGAAATGTGTTAATTAAGAAAGAACCAAGGGAGCGCCGACTAGGTGTCCATCTTCCCTATGTCCAGGGAACCACGGACAAGATTGCTCGAATCCTTAGGAGGTTTGATATTCCCTCAACCTTCAGGCCCCTCAGCACCATTCCTAATTCCCTCCGATCGGTGAAAGATCTTGTTGACCCTAAAGACATGAAGGGTGTGTATTTGATCCCTTGTTCTTCTGGGACACCCCATATTGGGGAAACAGGGCGCTCCATCCATCAAAGAATTTGTGAACATGCAGCTGACTTGAGACATGGGAGAACCAAGTCTTCAGCATTAGTAGAGCATGTGGATAAGACCAAGCATCAAGTCTGTATAGAGGAGGCCAAGGTTGTTGCCAAAGTTGCTCAGTTCCATCATTGTAAATTCAGGGAAGCTATTGAAATTGAAAGAAGGCCTAACAATCTCAACAGAGATGACGGCTGGAAGATCAGTAGATGTTGGATCCCTGCCCTTTCGTCTTAGTGTTTCTTCCCCTTCCCCCCTCCCCCCCCTTTATCTTTTACACTTTCGTCGTTCCCCCTGGTGCCTTCCTTTCTTCCTTTTCCTCCTTGATCTTTGGTTTTCTATTGGATTTTTTCCAGTCCTTCACCTTCTTTGTTTCTATGTCACTCTTCCCATTTTTATTTTTTTTTCCTAATTGATATTAGTAAATATAATCTTAACTAATATATATATATATATATATATATATATATATAAAATTAGTAGTATTTATTTATTTATTGATGTTTTATTATTACTATTATTATTAGTATTATTATTCCTCTTTTTTCTTTTTTCTTTATATATATATATATATATATATATATATATATAATAATAATAATTAAATAATTTAATAAACAAATAAATTAACTTTTTAAACTAACCATCATAAGTATGGTATTTATTTTTATTAATCCTAATTTTCTCTTAACAACCTAATATTATTATTTTAATATATATATATATATATATATATATATATATATATATATATATATAATTTAAATAAATAAATGAATTATTTTTAAAAAACTAACCATTAATTTGTTTTATTTATTTGTACCTAATTTAACTTAGTTCCATGAATAAAATAATAAATAATAATAATAATAATAATAATTAATAAATAATAATTAATGAATAATTTAATAAACAAATAAATTAACTTTTTATACTAACATGGTATTTATTTATATAATTTTATTAATCCTAACCTTTTCTTATCAACCAAATATTATTATTTTAATTAAATTATATATATATATAAGTAATAACTTAAAGAAATAAAGGAATTAAAAAAAAAAAACTAACCATTAATTTATTTTATTTATTTTTACCTAATTTAACTTGGTTCCATAAATAAAATAATAATAATAATATTAAATTAATAAATGAAAATTTGACCTGGGTCCTAGAGTCTAAAATTAGCCATTAATCTTTTGTAGCCGTTGGAGTCTCTGCTTAGACTATTTAACATGCTAGACTGGATCTGTTTCTTCAACTTGTCCTGACGATGAACCACACTAGTTGGTTCGAAACGCGTCGACAAAGGTCTTTCTATATATGATTTACGCCGAAATTGTTCTTATAACTATGATGGATCACAGAAGCCTCAATTCTACAACTAATCCGATGATTAAAGTAGATATTTTGGATTTGGCTTAATAGCTGATTAATTTCTTGGTACGGAGACATATGTGAGGGGACAATTGTACTTGGCCTTGGTTTTCTCCTTCCCGCACCTCAACTACACTCCTCCACTCCACTCTCATTTGCCATTTGGTTCTCGGCCTTGTTCTTCTCGCAGTGAGGGTTTCTTGACAGTTTTGTCTATGACTGCGTTGTGGTTTCACGATGGTGCTTAGTATTCAACTAGATTTGGGTTCTTTGGTCAGTGAATGGGAAACTCTTCTTTCCTTCTCCGTTGTACCATTGGGTTGGTTCTACCTAGATATTCTATTAAGGGCTTTGTCGTTTTCATTGGAGGGTTTTCTCAGTGCTGAAACTTTGTGGTTCTCTATGTGCCTTCATTGTTTATTTTCTTGTCTAATCAATTTCTCATGCTACTGGTTGTTTGATTCTTTCTCTGCATTATTTCCTTATAGGTTGTGGTCACAAGGGACTGATTCCTTGGCTCGGAAAACCAGATAAGCCCTCTCTCTCTGCAACATTATTTTTCCTATTTTTTCATTTTTACTGAGGGTGGCGCTCCTTGTGAGCAGGGATTTCCCTTCTGTGGCTGTGACCTGGTAAGGGTTCCTTGCACTGACACCGTCCATGCTTCTCGTAAGTTTACAAAACCTTTCTCCTGCTATCTCTCATTTTGTTCCAGCTTCATGCACCCCTTTTTCTAATGTATTCTTGTTGACTGTAACTGCAGGCAAGCGGTGGTTTGGGATGACCACTTCCTCGACTGTCACTGATGGGTGAACCCGGTAGGGTCGCTCCTCATCACTAGTTTATATATATGTCATTCTACTTATTTTGATTATAGTTCTAGTATCTGGGTTTCTAGTAGGATTTCTATTCTGAGAGGCTTGGCTTCTAGATTTTCGTTGGCCGCCCTTGGCTATGACTCCTTTTGTATATTATTTATGTTCTCAGTAGTTCTTGGATATTCTTTTCTTTCAGACCCTGGGTCTATGTAGATGGTCTTTCATGAAACTCTTTCCCCTGGGAAATTTTCTGTTCTGATATTTATATCTTATTTTTGCACAAGACTGTGATTTTGTTTTTAAAAGGAAATAAAAAAATTCTATATATACTACTATGAATTACCTAGGTATGAAAGGTGATAGTTTTTCCCTTTGGGTAGTTACTCTTGGCTATGTATTGACCTCTCTGTAGTGTTAATCTATGCTCTGTGGCTTGAGATTGTTTGCTGGCCGGAAATTTAACTTTATTCTTTGTTGTTGAATGTCTTTAGATGTTGTTGTTCTCCTCCTTGAAATTCTATGTTTCTAGGTAGTTGGTAGAGTTAGTTGTTTTGAAGAATGAAAGAAAAGAAAAATACATCTCGTTGTTTCTTTGTCAAATGCACACAGTGGTTGTAGGGAAAAATTTAATAGTTAGCTACCAGTGAACTCGTTACTCTGTTTCGGTTAATAAACACAGTACTTTAATGAAAGTCTAATGATTATTCGTAAACGAATTTCACTTCTCTATCTTGCTCAACACATAGTAGTAAAATGGAGGGAGATTAAAATGAAACTGTAAATGGATACAGATGATTTACTCAGAAATGAAATTCTTATTAACTTCTTGCTTCTATTTTGCTTCTCTTCATCAAATCCCTACAAAATGTAATATGATTTTTTTTTGAACCATTTTTGAGACAGTTTTTCACAACTGCTCGTAGTTACATTCATAGTTATATGGTTTTGAAAACTGTTTCTTTGTTTTCTTGCTCTGTTGGAAATATGTTTTTGTACGAAGACAACTGTTAATTGGGAAAACAAAAAGAAAGGAAGAAGGTGGATGTAACAGCATCCCTTTCACCATGACATTCCTAATCACCCTTTAAAATAATAAAAACAAAATTCATGTCCTTAAATGCTACTTTAACCAACAATGGAATGAAACTAAACGCTGAGTTTGAAACTATTATTACTGGTTGAGACCAAATACCCCAGCCATGACACCCTTAGCTGGATGCTCCTGCATCAAGCTCCTAGGGTAAGAAACATTCATGGCTTCAATCCATGAGCTCCTCGACTAAATGACCTCCCCACTGTATTTGTACAGCGTCAAGCCAGGAACTATCCTTAATGGGATGGTTCTTCCACTTGACAAGATATTGTAGGTATTCCTTCTGCCGAGTTCACTTGGCCACCTAAGTGTCGAGAATCCTCTCGATCTCAAGGGGTTGAGATGAAGGAATTTTCCTCACCCAAGTATTAATTTCCTCTTGTGTATCCCGTGTATGCTGTGTTGTACTGTTGTCTTCAGGACTGGCAGTATATGGAAACAAATCTGCCACATTGAAGTTGGGCGATATGCCTATCCCTGGAGGCAGCTGAATTCATAAGCATTGGATGAAAATTTTCATAGAATTTTGCAAGGGCCAATATTTTTGTACTTCAGTTTGTTGTATTGACCCCTAGGAAAATGTTCTCTATGCAAATGTGCAAGGACTCCATCCCCTACATTAAACTGTACCTCTCACCATTTCAAATCTGCCCGCTGCTTATACTTTTGATTGTTGTCCTGCAATTTCATCTTTACCTAGTCGTGTAGGTCATTCATTGCTTTGGAAAAATCTTCCCCATCAACACTTCATCTTTCCTGTTGCCTTGGATCTCGTAACTCATGCACTCCGCGAGGATGCATGCCATATAAGATTTGAAAAGGAATGTATCCCATGTTGCGATTAGGTGAGTCGTTGTAAGCGAACTCTGCCTAGGCAAGTACATAATTCCACATCCATGAATTTTCCCCGATCAAACTTTGTAGCAGGTTTCCCAAGCTCCTTTTTACCATCTCTGTTTGCCCGTCGTTTTTTGGGTGATAAGCAAAGTTGAAACTTAACTGTGCATCCATCTTTTTCCACAAGGTGCACCAAAAGTGTCCTGTAAATTTCACGTCCCTGTTGGAAATGATGGACTTAGGCAGGCCATGTAGCCTAACTATCTACGTGAAAAACAAGTGGGCCACGTGAGTGGCATCGCTGGTTTTCTTGCAAGGGATGAAATGTGCCATTTTTTAGAACTGGTCCACTACCACCATCACAGAATCGAAACCGCGCTGCATTCTTGGTAGCCCTAAGACAAAGTCCGAGCTAACTGAGTCCCATGGTCTACTTAGAATGGGCAGTGGTGTGCAGAGTCCTGTATTCTGACTGTGTCCTTTCACCAACTGACACACTTTACATCTAGTTACAAATCATTGCACATCCCTTCACATCTTTAGCCAATAATAAAAATGGCTGAGCTGGTCTAAGGTCTTATCAATGCCGAAATTTCTGGCTAGACCTCCGCTATGCTTCTCCCTGATGAAGTTCTCTCTCATCGAATGGTCGGGAACGCATAGCTGTCCCCCTTTAAACACTAACTTCTCCTGTAAGTTGTAGTCCAGCCATGGGCTATTATTCCTCATCAGAGGATTTTGGTAGGCTTCATAAGCTGAAATCTGCATCTATTTGATACAAGTCTGTCAGGTGTTCAAAAGCCAACACTTGTACCATACTTTCCTGTAAGAGAAAAGCTCTTCTGCTAAATGCATCTGCCTTGTTGGGCTATCCACTGATATGCTTCAAGAAAAAACGTGAAACTATATAAGTACTCAACCCACTTTGCATGCTTGTGGTTCATTTTATGCTACTGCATAACGTACTGCAATGCAAAATTATCCGAAAACAAAACAAATTCATTCCCCAAAAAATAATGTCTCCAATGCTTCAATGCTTGGACGACAGCATAAAACTCCTTGTCATAAGATGAGTACTTCTGCCTGCTTTCGTTCAGTTTTTCACTAAAATAAGCAATAGGTTTGTCTTCCTGGATGAGTACAGCCCCAATGGATGTACCACTGGCATCACAATGAACCTGGAAAAGATTGCTAAAATCCAACAATCTCAAGATTGGTCGTTCTGTAATATTCTTCTTCAGCATCTGAAATCTTATCTCTGCTGCCTCGGTCCAACGGAAAGGCTGACTTGCCTTTTTTATGGTATCCAACATAGGTGTGCAGATCTCACTAAAATTTCTTATAAACTTACGATAAAAACTTTCCAACCCATGAAAACTACGTACCTCAAACAGGATTTTTTGGGATGGCCAGTTAACGCTTGCTGCAATCTTCTCTGGGTCCATCTTCAGCTCATTTTCTGCAATCACAAAACCCAAATAGACTAATTCTCTATGAAGAAAAGAATATTTTTTCAGATTTATCAGCAACTTGTTTTGCTACAACTTCTCCAGCACACTTCGGACATGTCGGAAATGTTCTTCTCTGGTCTTACTAAAAATCAGTATATCATCTAGATATACAATCACGGACTTTCGAATGAACTCCTTTAACATCTCATTCAATAAGCGCATAAAATTACTAGGGGCATTACCCAACCGAAATGGCATTATCAGCCACTCACACAGTCCTTCATTGGTTTTGAAGGTTGTCTTCCATTCATTTCCTTCCCTGATTCGAATCTAGTGATAATCACTCTTTAGATCAATTTTCAAGAAATATGTTACCCCGCTCAAACAGTCCATCATGTCGTCCATCCACAGTAATGGAAACCTATACCTGATGGTAATATTATTGATGGCTCTTGAATCTGTGCACGTCCGCCACTCTCCTCCTTTCTTAGGAGCTAAAACTATTGGAACTGCACATGGACTTAAAATTTCCCTTATCAACCCCTTATCCAGCAATTCCTATACCTATTTCCTAATCTCCTCGTTGTCTTTAGGACTCATTCGGTATGCTACACTATTCGGGAAACTAGCTGCAGGTATAAAGTCTATGTGATGACTGATACTTCTCTTAGGAGGAAATTTATCTAGCAAATCATCCACCACTATGTCGCTGAATTCCTGCAGCATTTTCTGAATTGTTGCAGGTAAATCAGAAATTTTTGTGTGCAACATCATTGTTCTTGACCTTCTCACAACAACATAGTTCACTTCACTATCCTCAATCTGCTTCAAAAATTGTTTTCCACCCATTAATAACACTTTTGTTCTGCTTGTTTCTGTTGCTTCCTCCTCCTTGATGGGCATAAGCGTGTGCTCAATCCGATCCTTTAAAAACTTGTAACAGTTTTTATTTCCATCATGAACTACCTTCCAGTCATACTGCCATGGTCTTCCTAGCAGTATATGACATACGTCAATTGGAATAATATCACAAATAACCTTTACTTATACCTGCCAATATGGAACTCAACTTCACACTGTTTATCAACCAACAACTGATCGCTTTTCTGCAACCACGACACCTTATAGAGAGTGGGGTGCTTCAGCCACTTCAAACCCAACTTCTCCACCATTTCTATGGCAACCAGATTATCCATACTCCCACTATCAATAATAATCTTGCAACATTTTCTCTGTGACTTACAAACTATCCAGAATAATGCCTTCCTTTGAATTTGTTCAGTTGTCTCCTTTGCTGGCTTTAGCAATCCTTTATTCAAAACTAAGCCTTCCCCTATTTCCAGCACGTTCTCTACTTCCTGGGGTGGTGCCTCTGCTTCCTCATGTTGTGCGACATATGCTCCTCTTTGACCAACTTGTTCTCCTTCAGGACACTCAAAAGACCCGTGCCCCCACTTGTGGCACTTGTAGCACTGGTAGGCAGCTCCTCTGCCTTAGCCATTTCCCCTTCCTCTCTGATATGGACATTCTCCTCTAGTGCTGTCTCCTTTTTTTGTTGTCCCTGAAATTTTATAACTGTTGCCCTCTTCACTGTTGTGGGAAGTTCATCCTCTACCATAGGTTTGTCCTCTTCCTCTGCCATTTCCCCGTCCTCTCCTGGCATTCTGTTTTCTTGTGATCTTCTCCTCTGCCTTTATGGCACTCTAGTAGGCTTCCTCTATGTTCTTTGGGGAGAGAATGCTTATCTCATCCAATATTTCCAATCTCAGGCCATTTACATACCTTGTTGTTTTTTCTGGGGTATCCTCAGTGTAACCAGCTCTTAAATTTACCCGGTAGAATTCTTCAGTATATTCTTTCACTTTCATTCCTTTCTACTTCAAATTTTGCACTTGCCGATGTAGAGCAATCTGGTAATCTTTGGGCAAAAATCTGCCTTTCATTTTGGCTACCATTTTAATTGGTCATTTCTTTATCAGAAAATTATTCATCCTCCTCTTTTTCCTTGGACACTATCCCACCACAAGGCTGCATGTCCCCTCAGTTTGGTTGCAGTGAATTTAACTCTTCGATCTTCACTGACTTCTTCACATTCAAAATAATTATCCAATTCGCTAATCCAGTCCAACAGAACTTTTGTGGACAAGTTTCGATCATAATTTGGAATCTTTGGCTTTGGCTTACTACTAGCCAATAGTACTAACCTTAACAACCTGATTTCAGGTCCTTCCTCATCCGATCCATCTATCATAACTACAACTTCGTCTTCACTATCATCTCCTACCTCTAAATCCCTTCTCCTTCCTACTTCGACTACCACCAAACGGGCACTAAGGATCCTAATCTCTTCCCGTAATCTTTCCTTTGCTACTTTCTGAGCACCTCTTCCACGAACTCGTCTTCCAACTTCCATTTCTCAGGAAAACTCCAAATCCTGCTCTAATACCACAATATGATGGGACCAACCCTAAATGTGGATTAATACATGGAATAAGTAAATGATGCTTAACACTACTTTGATGATTAAAGTAGATATTTTGGATTTGGCTTAATAGCTGATTAATTTCTGGGTATGGAGATAGATGTGAGGGGACCCCTATACTTAGCCTCGGTTTTCGCCTTCCCGCGCCTCAACTACACCCCTCCGCTCCACTCTCATTTGCCATTTGGTGCTCGGCCTTGGTCTGCTCACAATGAGGGTTTCTTGATAGTTTTGTCTATGACTACATTGTGGTTTCAAGATGGTGCTTAGTCTTCAACCAGATTTGGGTTCTTTGGTCGGTGAATGGGTAGCTCCGCCTGCCTTCTCTGTTGTGTCGTTCGGTTGGTTCCACCTGGACACTGTGTCAAGGGCTCTGTCAGTTTTGTTGGAGGGTTTTGTCAGCCCTGAAACTTTGTGGTTCTCTATGTGCCTTCATTGTTTATTTTCTTGTCTACTCACTTGCTCGTGCTACTGGTTGTTTGATTCTTTCTCTGCATTATTCCTTAAAGGTTTCAGTCACAAGGGACCGGTTCCTCAGCTCGGCTTAACCAGGTAAGCCCTCTATCTCTACAACATTATTTTTCCTAGTTTTTCATTTTTACTGAGGGTGGCCGCTCCTTGTGAGCAGGGGTTTCCCTTCTGTGGCTGTGACTTTGTAGGGTTTCCTTGCGCCGACACCATCCACGCTTCTGGTAAGGTTACAAACCCTTTCTCCTGCTATCTCTCATTGTGTTCCAGCTTCATGTGCCCCTTTTTCTAATGTGTTCTTGTTGATATAACTGCAGGCAAGCGGTGGTTTGGGACGGTCACTTCCTCGACTGTCACTGTTGGGTGAAGTCGGTAGGGTCGCTCCTTGTCACTAGTTTTTATATATGTCATTCTACTTATTTTGATTATAGTTTAGCATCTGGGTTTCTAGTAGGAGTTTTGTTTTGAGAGCCTTGGCTTCTAAATTTTTGTTGGCCACCCTTGGCTATGACTCCTTTTGTATATTAGTTATGTTCTCAGCAGTTCTTGGATATTCTTGTCTTTCAGACCCTGGTTCTATGTAGATTGTCAGTCATGAAACTCTTTCCCCCTGGGAAATTTTCTGTTCTGATATTTATATCTTATTTTCACACATTACTATGATTTTGTTTTTAAAAGGAAACAAAAAAATTCTGTATATACTACTATGAATTACCTGGGTATGAAAGGCGATTGTTTTTCCGTTTGGGTATTTACTCTTGGCTCCATAGTGGCCTCTCTGTACCGTTAGTCTGTGCTCTGTGGCTTGAGATTGTTTGCTGGCGGGAAATTTAACTTTATTCTTTGTTGTTGAATGTCTTCAGATGCTACTGTTCTCGTCCTTGAAATTCTCTGTTGCTAGGTAGTTGGTAGAGTTAGTTGTTTTCGAAGAATGAAAGAAAATAAAAATACATCTTGCTATTTCTCTGTCAAATTCACATAGTGGTTGTAGGGAAAAATTTAATAGTTAGTTTCTAGTGAACTCGTTACTCTGTTTTGGTCAAAAAACACAGTAGTTTAATGAAAGTCTAATGATTATTTGTAAACGGATTTCACTTCTCTATCTTTCTCAACACACAGTAGTAAAATGGAGAGAGATTAAAAGAAAATTGTAAATGGATACGAATGATTTACTCAAAAATGAAATTCTTATTAACTTCTTTCTTCTATTCTGCTTCTCTTCATCAAATCCCTACAAAATGTAATATGATTGTTTTTTGTAACATTTTTGAGACAGTTTTTTAGAACTGCTCATATTTACATTCATAGTTACATTGGTAGTTATATGGTTGTGAAAATTGTTTCTTTGTTTTCTTTCTCTATTGGAAAATATGTTTTTTTTACGAAGACAAATGTTAATTGGAAAAGCAAAAACAAAGGAAGAAGGTGGTTGTAACAGCCTCCCTTTCACCATGATGTTCCTAATTACCCTTTAAAATAATAAAACCAAAATGCAATTCCATAAATGCTACTTTAACTACCAATGGAAATGAAACTAAACGATGAGTGTGAAACTATTCTTATTGGTTGAGACCAAATACCCAACCATGACACCCTTAGCTGGATGCTTCTGTATCACAAGAGATCATGGTTATAATATGGCTGCCTCTCTCAAAGAAAGTGGTGGTAGCATATGGAGGACTATCTATTGGAGCATGAGACTCATCAATGATGAAAGTTTGAAAGATTCGAGCTTTCTTTGGAAGGTCTATATTGGTGTAGAGTTCAAGTAAGCCTTCAATGGAAAGTGGGGTATTATTTGGGCCTGGCTGGATTTGCAGCATTTGATTTATTGATTCTACAGTAATAGTGAATAAAACCTGTTGGTCAGGGGTGACTATGGCTCTTTGACTGGGGACATAGCAAGCCTGGTAGAAGTGAATGATTTATGGGAATAGGTGTACCTGTGGGAACAAGTACTTGGGAAAATTTGACTCGCAGAGGTGAATGTCATCACTCTGGTTCAAAAACTTGTCTTTACTCCAGCAATGGAGTTTCATTAAGAGGCTAGGGGAAGTAGTATCTTTAATTTTAAATTATTTGTCCGCTAATGGGAGGTGGTCATTATCCAGGTGAGGGGTTTGTAGAGGTCTTACATACAGAGAGGTTTTGGAAGCCATAATTTTGTTTGTTCAATGTAATTACTCTTTTTGTGGCTTTAGGAGTAAGGTCAAGAGGTTTGAAAAGTGGGGAGGGTAATTTGAATCTATAGAAAAAGGGTTTGGATGCACAGTAAGTTTTTTCTTCTATTTAGGAAGGCTTTTTAATTCATTCAATTAATTAACCTTTGATAATTACTATCTATAACTCAAAGTACAGGGT
The DNA here is from genome assembly GCA_031772625.1 of Pinus tabuliformis. Lineage (NCBI taxonomy): Eukaryota > Viridiplantae > Streptophyta > Pinopsida > Pinales > Pinaceae > Pinus > Pinus tabuliformis. The sequence goes on from CM062815.1 coordinate 26,358,525, forward strand.
CATTTTGGTTCTCTCAAGAATACCTAGAAATTGACGACTTGGTGTACAAACATGGTTCTGTGGTGGTAGCAAAGGCTTCTCAGGCTTCAATTGTCAATTTTTTGCTCCAATTTGGTGTCTGCAGCATCTTCCGGTGGAAAAAGGTGGTTAAATTTGTCGCATAGAACTTCAAGGTGTCAGAATTGGTTAACAAAGGTTTGCAGCGAAAATGAGTGAAAAGAGCAAAATGGGGATTTTTCGGCCTTTTAACCAACAACAGTTAGATTTTGGCGCGAGAATCGGTGAATGAAAAATGGACAATTTTGGTTTAGGCATAGAGGTTGTTTTAGGCCATGATTTTGAATGGAGGGTGGTATTTTTTGCGAGCATGCGATATAAATGGTGCCACCACATAGCCAAACAGTGCTCCACCAAAACCAAAAATCTTGCATGCTCTCGGACCATTATCTATCGGATGATGAGTTTGCATGATATGGCTGTGCGCCATTGGATCTGGAGGGATATCACGCAGTGAAGTTGCACAGACTGAGTTGGGATGTGATTGGTGGGGCCCGAGGTTTAATTACAAATGGAATGTGATTAATAAAAAAGTAATCACTAGATTTTTAAATATAAGCAGTGGATCAATAAAGGTGGGGACCATGTGTTTATATGGTGGAGGTTTTAACTATACATGAAGGTTTGGTGAGTTAAAAGGGTGTTAGGGAGTTTATAATGTGGGGGACTTTAATTTCATAATGGGGGGGGGGTATAGTTTAGGAAATAACTTAGGATAAAAGGGGTTTAGTGGGTTTTAGGGGGAAAAGGGGAAATTAATAAGGGGGAATGTATTGTTTGTGATGGGAATGTGTTTCACACTAGGGAAAAGGGTTTTGGGAAGGGGGAATGATTTCTGAAGGGTAATATCTAAGGAAATGTGTGAAACAAAGGGATAAAAGGTCAAAATGATGGGAAAGGGTTTTTTACAACTAATGAAGGGATAATGAGGGGAAATTAGAAAATAAGTATGTGGGGGTCTAGTGAAATGAGGGGAAATTAGTAAATAAGCTTTATTGAATTTTCTTTCTCTTTCACATTTCCTCCTGCACATGAAACATAAGATTAAGCATGCTGAATGTGCTTTTGAATTGGCAACCTTGTTCATTTGCAAAACTTGTTCTACCTACCCTTTACCCTAGCATTTTCTCTTCATTCATTGGGTGCATTTTAGCTTGCTGACCCTTTATTTATTTTTCTTTGATAATCAAACTATCTAATTCTAACCTTATAACTTCCAATGGCTCAGATTAAATGGATGAGCTCATTATTATTCTCTACATAACTACTGATCTGCCAAGTTTAAACATTTTGGCTAGTGCTTTATTCTTTATCTATCAACATGAAATTTAAAGCATGAGTGAGTCAAGATTAAACTATTTGACCATCATGGATTGTGGCATTTTTTACAAGTTGCACACAATATTGTTTTTCAAAGTAATGTAAAATGAGTGGTATTTGAATTTGCACACTTTCATGATCTATTCTTATCTCTTTTTGGGGTTCATATTTTTCACTTTTTTTCACTTTTTATTTCTTTTTGTCCTTTGATTATTATTTTAGGACATACCCTCTTTACATTTTTTAATTTTGATATGGGAAAACATTTTGTAGAAATCAAAAGTATGTACAATATTACAAGACTAACCATATCCATTTCAAAATTATGAATCCTATAATTATAGGACCCTAACATGCCATAATTAGATTGTGTCTTCCATGTTCAACTTCAACTCATATATTTGCATGGTTAGACTCATACGTTGGAAGATCGAGTGAAAAAAGATATAATACCTGGGTTCTAGTTTCATCCATCTAGGCTGCAAATTCAAGATTAATGGAATTTTAAAAACTATGATGGCCATGATCATTCAGACATTCATCCAAGTGTGGTTCCACTCTTTATCATCAGTGGATGTAACTTCCTGATCATTGTACATGTAATGTTAGCTTAAGTGTTGAGCATGAGTATGCCTCCCTCAAAAAAGATATGCTGATGAAAATGTATAGTAACATATGATGATCCCAACTAGATGACCTTGATCTGGACTGGTCACAAGGTAAAGCACTTCAGTCATCATCTACCGTTTCAGAATTTGTAATTTAAGGGGAAATATGTTATAGGCCATTTTGTCACATATGTTTAATAGGCCTACAAATTGGATCAATCAACATCCATGAACATGTTGTCATCATCCCTTCACAAAGCCCAAAGCATGACCTTTCCAAAAGGTCTAAATTTATGGGATTAATTGCTCAAAATAATTTTTTTTAGCCCAAGAGCACATTTCCCCTTTATCCACCTATGTTCATCATTAGTTACTCCCTTTTGCACCAGTGTTGTCCAACACAAGTTGATCCTTTCCACACTTGTGCTAATTCTATAATTTGGGGAAAATTAAAAAGAATTCTAAAGCTTCGAAGGGTTGTTTTAACTATTTACCATGAATAAGATCTTGAATCCCATATTATCCTATATTAGAGACCTCATCTCTTATACCTTGTGCTCATATTCCCCTCTTAAGTGGATATCAATCATAGATTGGTAATTGGCTAAGAATTCCTAAACTACCAGACTCCTCCTATAAATTTACTACCTCCCATAAGGTCTGGGTTGGATTTTGGAGATTGATTGTGCCCTCACGTTGTTTCTTTGAGCCTAAAGGAGTCACCATATTCAAGTATTACAATTGATTTTGAGGTGTTGTTTGTGGTAAGGAAGGAAAACTCAACTTGGGTAGACATCTGCAAAGTCACCTACTATTTATGGTTGTAAACTCTCTCCTATATTTGTCAATACAAAGAGTATCTTGTTTTCCTAGATGTTTTGTGTTATGTTTGCACTCATGTATTTCAATTCCATGTTGATTCATTGAATAGAGATATTAAATTATGCTACGTGGATTTTGGTTTCTTTGGTTTTTTAGTCATGTGTGTACGTTCTAATTATAGCACATGGAGATATAATTGGCACTTACATATGAAGAGGCAAGGAAGGATTGCTACATATATGAGGTAGGATTCTTTCAAATACTCTAATTTATCTAAGGAAAAAACTTGTGTTTCTTTGTATTTTGTTGTTTTGGACCAAGCTGCTAGGTCTACAAAATTCACCTTTGTCCACAATAGTGAAATTTCGTATAACACAATCTACAAAAATTCCTCCATTTTCAGTTATTGAAAATATTGATGATAAATATTGTAATAAATTCATCTATTAAGATACAGTTATTACTCAATATGCTATAATCTCATCTTGGAATCTCATGTATAAAAAATTTGAAGAAGAATTGAGTGAGAATGATGTTGGCATCCCTACAGATGAGGAAGGAGTTGAAGACAATCTAGACATCACATTGTTGGTAGTTCAAAAATCATTTTTCCACAAAGTTCTTGCAAATCCTAGGCCTTTTCCTTACAAAAGTATGATAAGATGACCTATGGAACATTCACACTAACATGTTAGAAAATTCTATATTATTGAGCAATAGAACACATAAAATATTAGGGAAACACGTTGTGTGTAATTATCCCGAGCAAGAGAGAGGGGGTTGTAGGTCCAAAAACCATAAATTAACATAACTTCTAACATCATATCATCCACCTAATGGACAGCCCAGATTAACTACAAAATTACAATAATTTACAACATATTTTTCATCTATTTTTCACTTCGGGGGCACTACCCTCGAGCACCTGCTATGGGGGGGCTCATAAAAGTAGCCCCATTTGGACCCCCTTGATGATGATTAAAGGGGAGAAGTTTCCAACCTATTAGGAACTACGATCCAAACATGGCTAATAAAAAAACTTTGAGTTAGAAAGATAATCAAGCTCTGCACCCAATAATCTCCCACTTGGAGACTCATTATATAAACTCCATCATTACTTCACTTGCTAGAAAATGATTCCACTTGCACTTGGATGTTTCTTATCTTCACCATCATACTTGAAGACCAATATAAACTAAGCAGAATCTCAGTTTCTCCCTGATTATAACTTTTGTCAACATATCTGTAGGATTCTTGCTATTGTGTATCTTTTCTAACTTCAAATGTCCATCTTCCAACAATGACCGTACAAAATGGTACTTTAGTTATATATATTTAGTCTTGGAAGGAAATTTTTAGTTCTTTCCAAGATGAATGGAACTTTGGTTGTCACTGTATAACCTGACCATATCCTTCTTCTTACCCAATTCATCCATAAAACTTTGTAGCCAAATCATTTATTTACTAGCTTTTATAGCAGTAACATACTCCACTTCTGTAGCAACAACCTACTCCGCTTCTGTTGTTGAAAGCGCAACAACACTTTGAATTTTTCAAACCCAAATGATAGTGGTTCAACTTACAGTGAACACATACCCTATGGTGCTCCTCTTGTTATATCTATCACCTGCCATATCTGCATCAACATATCCTAATAGAGAAATGTTCAAACCAACAAAGCATAATTATTTATCAGTGGTACCTTTCAAATACCTGAGAATCCACTTCACTTCCATTCAATGTTATTTTCTTGGATTTTTCATGTACCTTCTTACAAATCCCACTACATGTGTAATATCAGTCCTTGTGTAGACCATTGCATACATTAGCTTCTAATAGCTGGTGCATACGAAAATTTACACATAGAATCCATCTCTTCCTGAGCCTTGGGACACATCTCCTTACTTAGTCTAAAATGGCTAGCCAAAGGTGTACCAATTGGTTTTGCATTCTATATATTAAATGTTTCCAACACCGTTTCTATCTACTCACTCTGATACACTTAATTTGAAAAATTTCTTTTCTCTAGTTATTCTCATACCAAGGATTTTTTGTAGCACCCAGATCCTTCACTACAAATGAATTTTCCAATTTTCCATTGAGCACATTTATTTCATGCATGTTAGATCCTCCAACAACCATGTCATCTACATACAATAGCAATATAATATAGCTTCCATCATTTTTCTTTTTAAGATAAACATTGTGGTGAGAGTGACATCTAGTATAACCATTTTCAAACATAAACTTATCAAATTTTAGATACCACTTCCCTTGAGCCTATTTTAGGCCATACAAGCTCTTCTTCAACCTAAAAACTAATTTATCCTTCCCTTTTACCTCTTATCCTTGTCTTTGATGCATATATATATCTTACTCCAAATTCCCATGGAGCAATGTCATATTTACATCTAGCTAGTCAAGATGCAAACCTTATGATGCTACTAGACTTAAAATAGTTCTGATTGAAGTCATTTTAACAATAGGAGAAAATATTTCGTGAAAGTCTATAGCTTGCTTTTGTGCAAATCCATTCACAAAAAGTCTAGCCTTGTGTATTTTCTACCTCCATCTTATTCCTTCAACTCGTATACCTATTTATTCTGCAATGTTTTTTTTACCTACAGGTAAGCTAACTATGTCTCAAGTCTCATTATGTACCAAGGATACCATCTATTCTTTCATGGCTATCTCCCACTTCTTCCTGGTTTATACCTACATTACTTCTCCATAACATTTTGGTTCACTAGAATCAGTCAACAATACATAATATAATGAAGGAGACTATCGTTCATGGGGTCTAATTGTTTTGGTAGAGCTTCTTACACGAATTTCAGGTGTTTGAGGTGCCTATTATTGTTGTGGTAGTAGTTGTTTTTGTGGTTGTTAATCGTTATGATGTTTAGGCACCTTTACTTTTTTTGCGATCTTGTCAAGCACTACATATTCTTTTTTTCTTTTTCCTATTTCTTTTCCCGCATCTGATCCTCATACAAGACCTTTTCATTGAATATGGCATCTCTACTCTGAATAATATTTTGTTTTCCATAATCATATAAGTGATAACCAAAACCAGTAACACCATATCCAATAAAGGTACATTTCATTGATTTTGCCTCAAGATTTGTTCTATTTTCTCTATTAATGTGGAAAAAAGGACTCACAACTAAAGGTATTTAAAAACAATTAGTTTACCTTTTTACCTGTCCATGCCTCCTATACAATACCAATATCAAAATAACTTGAAGGTGCTTTTTTCATTACATAGACAAAAATATCTACAATGCTTCCCAAAAATTGTAAAGGAAATTATGCATACAATCTCATGACCCTTGCACGCTACATGATAGTCATGTTCATCCTTTTTGACAAAGCATTTTCCTATGGTGTTGCTAAAATTGTCTTCTCTCTACGAATTCCATGATTTGAAAAATAATTATGAAACTCTTTGTTGCAGTATTCACCTCCATTGTCTAATCTGAGGCACTTCAACTTATTTCATGTCTCATCATCAATAAAAGTAACATAATTATGAGAGCCATCGAGAGATGATACTTGAGCAGGTCCCCATCCATCTGTATGTGCAAGCTCTAATTTCTCTCTCTTCTTTTCCTTCCCAACTCTAGGAAATCTAACTTGTTTTTTTCTATAAACACAATTTTCATAGAAATCCAAATCAACATGTTTCAAACCCCGAAAAAAATTTTTGACTGAAGAATCGACATCCCCTTCTCACTCATGTGCTCAATCCTATGATGCCACAATTTTGTATCTCCTCCTATGGAGGTTAAATCATTAATATAATTATAAATACCATTACATAAATACAATGTACCAACCTTTTCTCATTTTTATATTACCACGACTCCTTTAGTGACCTTCTAGGTTTTATCTATAAAAGTAGTCACATAGCCTTCACCACCTAACTTCCATGTTGAAATTATATTTTTCTTTAGATCTAGAACATCCCTTACCTTCTTCAATAGAGATTTATTTTCATTCTATTGCTTTATAAAAATCTTACTCATTCCAATGATTTTACACGGTTTATCATCACCCAAATGAATATGTTGAAAATCTCCTTGAACATGGTCATGAAAATGTTTCCTATCAGGTGTGGCATGCAACTCCTCCCCTAAATATACCACCCAGGCATCAATAATATTGTCTAATGAAAGAATCAAACCATCTTGCAACACATCACATATCACAATCACTTCATGTTTTTTCTCTCGTTGTGCATGTCCTTCTTTTCTCTTCCAAGAAATAGAATATTTCAGCAGGTGTCTTTTATTCATGCATTTCCAATTACTATCCCTGATATGGATTCGGATATACCTTTTCTTGACTTACTGTGATTTCCTAGGCTCTTTTCTCTTTCAATTTTTCTTCCCCTAGTTTGTGTAGTCAAAGCATTACCTGATGCCTCACAAGAGCTTTTATGTCATAGTTCCTCAGTAAGGATAGCCCATTGACATCATCAAACTTTAAAGTAATAGATCTAGAGATAGAGTTACTAATGGCCATAACTAAACCATTCCAAATTTATGTAAATAACAACAGAAACAACAAAGCCCTAATTTCATCATAAAAATTTACGCCTACAAAACTTAAATGATTCGTAACCATATTAAATTCATTTAAATTATCAGCAACAAATCCACCTTTTGACATATTCATATTAAATAAACACATCATAAGGAATACATTGTTTGAGGCCAAGGGTTTTTCATATAGTTTCACCAATGGCATCATTAAAACATTTGGTGTCATTTCCTTTGAAATTTCACTGGTGCTACCAAACACAACCATATTCTTCCAAGTGCCTTTTTGTCAAGAATCTCCTATTCTTCGTCTAACATACTCATTGAATTCTTTGTATTTCTTCTCAAGGGTAGGTATAAATATTTCTAATACAGATAATCTTCCATTTGCATCTTCCATAGCTGGTAGTGTTGGCCATTAAGCTTCTCGATGCTAAAGCTACCATCTTCTGCCATTGCTCCCACTGAAACTAGGAACCCTTCTTTCCTACAAGTTTACAACCAAATAGACTTTCGACTTTGATACCGTTTGTTATAAAATTATATATTAAGGAGAAATGGAATGCATAAAATATTGTAGAAACAAACACATAGAAAACACATAAAACAAGAGAGACACAAATATACATGGATCACCTAAGTTGGGCTATGTCCATAGAGAAACAACTAGTCATCCCTTCTTTATTATCCAGCAATGTGAAGATATACAACCTACAATAGATCCACTGTAATTTCCTCTTCACTCTCACATAGCCCCCGCTCCCTCTATATCTCACTCAAGATAATTATACATAGCCGAAATACAATTCCCTCATATAAACCAAGGTTTTACTTATAATGGAAAAGCCCTAAATCAACTTAACTACTACTGTCAGATCGTCCACCTAATGGATGGCCCATATTGACTACGAAATTACAATCTTTTACAAGGAAAATTTTCATCTAATTTTCGCTTCGAGGGTGCTGCCCCCATACCCTTGACAGGGGGGCCTCATAAAAGTTTCCCCCCTCTCAACGATTAAATGGGACATGTTGCCACCCCGTTAGGAACTGGGATCCAGACACAACTGAAACAAAAACTATGAGTCAGGAAGATAATTAGGCTCCACACCCAACATCAAAAGCGCATAATATCCACTTCCCAAGGTTCCATTATTAACTCTTTCCACTCTAAGGACACAGAGGTCATGTAAAACATCCTGAATCTAAAATAACTTATATTTTTTCATTCTTAGAGCATTTCACCCAAGAGGAATGTGTTGGGCTTGATAGGAAATTTCTTGACCTTACTAAAAAATGGATGAATGGAGAGCATAAATTTAAGTTAGAAACCTCCAAATACTTTACTTCCTCAATCAAGCCACCCTTTATTTATCTGTGTGCCATGTTCTATAGGTTTCTTGGTAGAAAATATGTTTCTCATTTTTATCCTAAATGGGTTCTTCTTATACAATGAGATTTTGATGGTTAAGCTTTTAATTGGAAAAATATACTCATGGATAGTTTGACCCAACAAATTAATTCCTTTTATCAAGAAAAGACTCCCTCTTTTACTCCTTTCTATATGCTTTCTTACATATTGGTTGCCACCTATTTCACAACCTCATTTCCAGCTATGTGATGGAAGTGGGCAACTCTTGAAACCCTTTGTATCCATATTTACCATAGTAATATTTGGGAAGGAAACTATTTTTATCATTTTTATCAAATATTCCATTATTTCATCATCCCCAACTATGAATATTTATTTAATACTAAACCCCCAATACTGTTAGAAGAAACCAAAAGCTACATTGAGAAGATTGACAACTAGTACTTAGAGGAGAATTTCTCTTATATGAGGATTTACGGTTTTTGTGCACCTCCACATGCTTTTACTTTATTAGTTCCACACAAGCTATCTTGTAGGTCACCTACCAAACTATTGAAATTGGAATCAAAGCTAATCTTCAAAGGAATTGTAAAACACTTTGGCCTATTTTTCTGGTTCAAATTGGCATGTATACGCTCCAAAATTTCAACATGCTAAGAAATAATTTCTCAAATTCTTTGCGCTAAAGCTCACTATAATTCCTCTTAAACTGCATGATCCTGCTATTGTTGTCTCTATAAATTGCACCTTTGTAGGTGCAACAAATTATTCCCATGAAAATTCCTTTCTCGATGATTTATTCTATAGAGAAAATCCATATCATATTTTCCATTGCATACCACAAGCACTCTCTCAAGAGAAATATCAGTGGTTTTTGGTCTTTTGAGAATAAATAAGGTCTCCCTTTCCCTTAAAAATGAAACAAACATCATGGGAATCAATTCCAACCATATCTTCCACGTCAAATATGACAACGGTTCCAATGAAGAAAGAATCCTTGCAGATAGAAAATGTTATGGATGAAGTCGTAAATGAACTATTTAAAGATCCCACAATTTAAGAGAAATGGAAATAATTTGAAAAAATTACTATATAAGCTTCCAAGAAAATTATTACTATTAATTCATATATTTCTATTTAAGACACAATTCCTAATGTAAGCCACGAGGCTAATGTTTCCACTATTCCAGAAGCAATAGTTTTTCTTGTTTATTTTCCTAATGAAGATACTATTCCCACTATTATTCGAAAGGTTCTTAAAGAAGTTCCCAAAGTCACTCAAGGAACAATAATTTTTTTCCAAAATAATGATAAGCAATTTGAAGAATACTGTTTAGGATCAACTGATCAAGTAGCCTTTTGCAACATTGAGACAAATTTCTTCCTTATTGATACTTTAATCAAGTCTCCACTTTCCTCTAGACATAGTGATTGTCACCCTGAAGTATTAGAAAGATCACTTCCCCCAATTCATATGTTGTACATTCCTTCTGTGGATACCTTTTTCTATGCAGATAAAAATATTGTTAGAAACCAGGAAAATGCTGAAAGGGGGAGTGAATCAGTATTATGAGAATTTTAAAATTTTATTTCACATGAATAATAATACACTAACAAAAAATTCAACAACCATTCATATAAGAATCACAAGAATCAACGAAAGAAGCACAAGTTAGACACATAGAATCTTCAAGGTTCTCCTCAATTATGTTCACAAAGGAGAGTTTCAACTTGTTATTACAAAGCTTTCTGGCTACTACCAGAAGGAAGCTACTACTCCCTAATTTATCAGCTACTACTGAAAGGAGATACAACCCCTAATTTGTCAGTTTCTATTGAAAGGATCTCCTTCCCTTGATTGTTTACCAACCTTTACTAAGAGGAGATACAACCCCTAATCTACAAATTGCCACTTACTTCACCTCCTTTATTCATCTTTCTTCCCATTTTCAAACTCAAATCGTGAATTCCAATTCCTTTCATAAAATAGATAATTTTTTCTCAATCACACATCCAAATCACCATAAAATTGTCTTCAACATTATTTGATCTCTGATCAATACATACAACACTAGCACCAATAGAAAAAGCATTAACCCCAACAACACTATTCTTCTTTCGAGGTAAACTCTTGTTATATAGAATAAGGACTGATTTTGTTAGATTTAAACACTTTATTTACCTTCAGTTCTTTTTCATTCATAAATTCTTATTTTTTCTTATGTCCCTCTTTTGTCAAGTCTTCTAGGTGTGTTCTTGAAGTCCTCAATCTATCATCTCATGTCCCTATGAGACAATTTGTGTAAAACAGCCAATTTTCTCATTTCTTCTGAGTTAAATGATTAAGGAGTGACTCTCTAAATTTTGTGAACTTCCTTATTTGGCTAATTTTCTAAATATGTTGCTAAATCTTTCCATGTTGTTAAAAATATTTTCAACGTGTTTCTATTGTGTTTCCTAACATTAGTGCACTACTGGTTATGGTGGAATCCACCAAATTTGGCATAAAATGGCAATATGTTGAGCCGTGCATTTCCATAGGTGCTAATCGCTAGTTATTATTCTATAGGTACTTAAATCATTACTATGGAAAAATTTAGCCCTAAGGGATTTATACTACAAAAACCTTCATGAATAATCATCATCTAGGTGCACCTTCATTCTAATCCTTAGGGGATTAAGATATTGGATCAAACCTTTATTCCCTCGGTCACCTCGCACAAAGAACTAGGTCCTGGACCACCTTCTATCATCTGCTAAAACTGTGAATTGCCATCAATTTCTATGTCTCCATTTCCCATCTCCATGGAGAAAATACCCTGTGCACCCTCGAAAATTTCGGGGTCATTCTTTTGAGGTGATGTGTCCCTATGCGATAACCCTTGCTTCCAAATGCACAATTTCTATTGTTCTATCATTCTTGCTTTGTGTAACATCTCATTTCCCAAAGTGTCTGGCACTTTCTCAGCCCATAGAAGTCATTGTGGTTCTTAGACTCTTGGGGGTTAGAGTGATGTTTTGGGTGGAACCTTCAACGTTACACATGGACCAATAGGAAATCCACTGAGTTTATGCTAGCACCGCCATGTTTTCCACCTGTGTATGGATGCCACATGTCACTCATTGTGTGGTTCCATGTGACAAATTTTTTTGGCCCACATAGACACCTAAAAATGTCAATTTTTCATACCACATGTCACGTCATCATTGGTGCTATGTCATGTTGATGTCATCATGCCACTATTCCTCCATGGTGGCTCCACCTTTTCTATCATGTCATCTCTCTCATTCAATGATATTGCACCAATTTTCATTTGTCCATGTCATCCTCACCCCACGTCATCATGGAGGCTTGGACTTGCATCTACCTTGGAGAAATCTGTGGAAATTATTCCTAGATGAAATGTCAAATATGGGCCCACTTTGCCTCTAACATGCGCTTCTACAATTAGACTATCTTGCCTTCCATTTGCACCACCTCATCCAGTCTCCCCTGTCCTCGATACTTTCACTCTTTCCTACCCCAGAAAACCATAATGAAATAATTATGGGATGATGTGGCTTGCGGGGACCCCATTGGATAACATGCACTGAATAAAACTCACTCTCACCATGTTGCTTGACCACCTCATTTGACATGGAATTAGATGTTGGTTTTCATGGACCCCCCTTTTGTGTTTTTGTGATAAGGGGGGCAGGAGGTCCACTTTCAACAAGGATCTTCAATCATACAATCGACGAATTAGCCAATCCATCCCATTGTGGACCTCCCTATTGTTTAACCTATGGGAGGGCATGAGCCCTCACATTATTTACAATCAATTGGTGGGCATGCGTGGTGCATGATCTGTCCATGAAAATGAACTTTTCTAACCATCATTCCCTATCAAATAAATTTTCATCCTTCATGACACTACTAATTTTAGAGTGCACCAAACATACTCTAACCATTACACCACATTTAGCTCTATAACTGTTGAATTGTTTTACATATAGCATTGGACCTAAAATATATTTTGATCTAGGAGATTCTTTTTGAACTTCAATGTACCATTGTAAATATATTTCATAGCTCTATCCATTTGAGAAGTTTCCAAGTGCTCTTAAGTTGATCTTCTAAATTGGAAATGGATCCAAATTCTCGGCTCGATCAATATGCTTCCACCCATCTTTTCCTTTTCCATCGATGAAAACTTATGTCTAACATTCTTTCCCTTTGGCATTGATGGCAACAACAAAAACACAATCATAAAAGAAAAGTGTACTTTTCTTATCCCCCTTTTGGCACTGGTCCTCATTTGGAATCAATGGAAAAAAACTACTATGTTCCCCCTGCAACCAATCTCCCTCTATCTTTCTGATCCTGTGGACTTGGAAACATCCTTTTGATATGTTAAGTGCTTGCTAGTTCTCCTTTTTCCTCTTTAGGAATATCTAGTGGAGGGAGGTAAGAGGAATTACTCCTAAACTTTGTCTTAAGTACTCAAATTAATATCTTTGGAGATATTTTATGAATATATGAGCTACCTCCACTTTTGTAGGGACATACTCCAACTTGAAATTAATATTTGCAATTTTCTCTTTTAGGAAATGGTACTTGTTAGGAATATGCTTTTTCTATCAATGAAAAAATGGTTTTTTAGACATTTTGATTGTACTTGTATTATCACCAATCAATCATGTTGGATGATCATATATCACCTACACATCTCATAAATTTTGTTTCATCAATAATAGTTGAGTACAACAAGAGGTCGCTTATTTATATTTTTCCTTAGCAATAAAGAGAAAAAATGAAGCTTGCTTCTTGCTCAACCATGAAATAAGACATGCACCAAGGAAAAAAAAACCACCACTATATCTTTTTCAGTCATCACCATAATTTTCCTAATCAACATTGGTAAAAGTAGTTAGTGAAAATTCTTTACCTATGGGGTACCAAAGTCTAGATTTCATTGTGGCTCTTAGATATCTGAGAATCCTCTTTGCCACTAGAAGATGACTATGTCTGGGGCCCGCTTGAAATGTTCCAACGATGCCAATTACTTGCATAATATCTAGTGTAAAGGCTACTAATAATTGATATGTATAAATTTTGATCCAACTTTGGTGATTCATGAGTCTTCCTAAGTTTGCAACCTATAACTATTGTAGTGCTCTCCAACGAGGATTTCCCCATGCCAAATTTCTTCAAAAGGTTCTTGACATACATCCTTTGTGGGATGAAAATTCCTTTGGAATATTGTGCAATCTAAAAATTAAAGAAATAAGAAATTTTTCCAAGAATACAAATCTCAAATTCACCCTTCATATCTCTTGTAAACCGACATGTTAGTTGATCTAAATCATTGGTAAAAATAATATCATCAACATAGACAACCACCACTAACAATTTTCCATCATTAGATTTCACATACAACTTGTTATAAGTTGTACCTCTTTTAAAACCACGCTACAAAAAATAAATATCCAACTTGGAGTATAAATCACTTAGGGCTTGCTTAAGACCATATAAGGATTTTTTCAAATTTCAAACATAATCAAGAAAATCTGATAGTTGAAAACTATCAAGCTACTCAATATAAAATTCTTCCTGCAATTATACATTTAAAAGGGTGTATTTGACATCCACAAACATGTGAATTCCTTCTAATCAAGCAATAGGAGAAAAGATTTCATCAAAGTCCAAACTTTCAATTTGTGCCTAGCCTTTGCAAACTAAAATTTCTTTGTTTCATACAATTTTACTATGTTCATTCAATTTTTTCTTGATGACCGATTTCATGCCAATAACATTCTTATCCATTGGTCTTGGTGTTACAGGGAAAAGTTTCTATGCAGCTAATCCCACTAAGGCTGGTAGCTACCTTAGAAACAAACAAAGTAAAACTACTTTCGTTTTCCTTTATGAAAGATAGATGAGAGAAGAATAAAGGAGACCAACCTCTGTCTTGCGCTTGGTTCCTTGCTCGATTCCTCTCTCTTCCGATAGTTCTTTGCTACTTGCTTTCTCGTATACCCAGCTTCACAGAGTACCTGTAGAATCAAAGCAGCATAACACTATACAAGAACATGGATCTATTATCATAAAAAATCTAGGATTAGATGTAAATTGACCATACAAATGCATGAAACATAAATGACACAAGAGTATGGAGGAAAACTTGAATAGCTTTATTGATAATCAAGAAAGAGCCAAGAGAGTCACAACCAGTTGTTCTGACCCAGCATCATCCTCTCAGCAAGTAAGCCCTTCTTCACCTCATGAAAATCTTAGATCACCCAACACTATGACGTTGCCTCAATAAACCAATAGCAATTCCTTACAAGATGCAAAACTCCAGCCTCTGGATCTCTGGGATGAGGGATCCATATATAGATGTCTGCAAGGGAGATGAGTCAGCTTGTGATTTGATTAGTATCTTCCCTCTGATATTTCTTTCTTCCACTTGGATATTGATGATCTCTTACTCATCCCTCGTCGAATTCAGAGAGGCAAGTGTCACAGGAGAAGTTTCTGTAAGATTCCATGCTTCTCCACCTCGCAGATTGACACTGCCATTTGTCTCTTCTCGCCCATCGCACCCCATAGAAGGGCTTTTTGAAATGAAATGCACCCACTGTGTGTACTTAGGTGAGATGCAATGCACTTTGCCTATGGAGCAGGTGAAATGATCCAGTTTTGACCAGTTCTGAGTAGTTTTTTCATGGAGAACTTCTAGGAGAAGCTGTAATCAGTTGACCTTGTTCATTTAGGGGTTGGAACAACACTTTTAGGGACTTAGGAGCCCTTGGTTTATGGACATTTTATGCTTGGTGTTGCAGTGCCCAAAAATTTCTATAACACTTGGGATAAGATCCCATGTTTGATTCTTCTCAACATAATTAAGCTCTTCATTCATGGCATTTAACCGATTGTCATCTTGGCTAGCCTGAGAAAAATAATTTGGTTCCATTATAGATAGGAAAGCTACATGCACCTGATGAAGGGGATTTAATGGTCTTCTTGTTGGTTGAACAACAAAATTGAAGTCACCAAAAATTTGGTCAGGTTGGTTGTGTTTTTTAACATACCATTCAAGGTATTTGGATTGCGGACTAAGGGGCTCTTCAATTTCTTCTTCTAAAAATTTCTCATCATCCTTCTCATCATTGTTGAATGGATCATTGGAGTTGATACTTACTAGTTGATTGTCTTCAAATTCAATGTGCTCATCAACTTTAACCTCAACACAATCAAGCATTTTCCTTGTATTTTTATTGTAGCATCTATATCCCTTGCTAGTCTAAGAGTATCGAAGAAACATATCTTCATCATCTCTTCCATCAAATTTACCAATATTTTAATCATTTTTCTTGATATAAAACTTGCTTCCAAATATTATGAAATGTTTTATTGTAGTTGGTCTATCATACAAGAGCTCATATGGTGCTTTTATCATTTTTTTGTATGAAGTGTTCCTACTTTAAAGTCACTACTATTCTGTGAATGGCTTCAACCCAAAATCGTTTCGGAATATTTCTTTCTCCCATCATGGCTCTATATCCAACCACTGAACTGATCTATTGGCTCTCTTTGTTACACCATTTTATTGTGGATTCTTTGTTATTGTAAACTTCATTTTGATTCCATATTTCTTGTAAAAATCATCAAACTCTTTTGAATTAAACTCATATCCATTATCAAACTTTATGGTATTTATTTTACAATCAATCCCATTCTCACCCATGACCTTAAAGTTTCTAAACTTCTCAAAGGCCTATAATTTTTCTCTCAAAAATGCTACCCACATTATTTTACTGAAATCATCAATGGTAAGCATGAAATATAGTTTACTTGAAGATGTTTGATTTTTTGAAGGTTTCTTTGGCAAGAATCTTGAGTACCTTGCATATTTCGATTATGGTCCATGATAGCCATTATTTTTGTTGACATTTCAAGTCTATAATAAGACTCATCATAAGGACAACTACATAGAGAAGAGCAACAATGGAGGGAAACAAATGAGGAATGGAAGGATGAGAAATAGACGACCAGTTAACTGTAAAATTAATTAGACGAGAGATTATTATGAACGAAATTTTTTATTAAATTATTATTTGGAAATTTATTAATAATTGAAAATATTATTAATAATAATGAAGTTAATAATCTTTTTTTTATTAAGCCAACTCACAAAAATATAGAAAAGATAGGTCAACAACTTAAAAATCAGCCTCTTCGAGGGGGCAACCTCCTTTACATTACACAAATGAACAATTCTTGGATGATACATATGACAAGACCTCATTTCTATATATAGAACTCTAAGGGGTCATAATATAATCAAAGCCGACATAAAAATAATAATGTAAGGGAAAAAAAATAACAATAGTGGGCTTCTATAGGGCACAATAATAACAATATGGGGACTACATGGGCACAACAATATAATAAATGGGTTGCACTAATAACAAGAAAGGGTTACACTAGTAGTATAGGGAGCTAACACTTTTATTATTATAAGTATTAGTTATGATCATTATTAGTAATAATTATTATTGATCACTAATAATGAAGCTAATTAATAATATAATAGTTGTATTATTAACATTATATATTAATAATGATTCTAATTAACTTTAATATTAGAATTTTTTATTAATATAGATAATAATATTGTAATTATTAGGGTTTATCATTCATAAAGTTAGGGTTTTAATTATTAATAATGTATATTATTAATTTTAATATGGATATGCACGTTTATGTTATCATTAAAGTTTATTATAAAATCAAAGAATAAAGTTAATAGTCAAGATTAATGAGTTGTTACCTTTAATGTTATAATAGGATACTAGTATTACATTATTATAGGGATGAACTATTTCGGTTATCTGTTAGGGATTATCAAGGTTGTTATGGAAGGAAAATGAGAAGGCTATGTAGTGGAAATATTTTAGAGTGGATGATTAGAGGTGGAGGGTAGGAGGGAGAGGCTTAATGGGGTAAAAAGGAAAGGGAAAGAGGTTTAGTCTCGGTAATAAGCTGTGGTGTTTTGAGTGAGTAAGGGGGTCCAGCTCTTTCGTACTTCCAAACCCCCATCTCTATTAATATTATGAGGATGCTTTATAATTTCAAGGGCTTCACAGATCTTTCATTTATATTGATGCTTCTCTTTAGCGATTATCTTAGTGTCTTTAAGGAAAATATGGTGACATGTCTTTGTTGAGTGACTTGCAAGTGATGAAGACCGCATTCTACCATTTTTAATTCAGTGCCATGTTATTTGAGTCTTATTCTAAAGTATCTTCTTGTCTATCTAAAGTAACATTCCCCACATGAACATGACTTGCAAGTGATGAAGACCGCGTTCTACCATTTTTAATACAGTGCCATGTTATTGAGTCTTATTCTAAAGTATCTTCTTGTCTATCCAATCTAACATTCCCCACATGAACACATGACTTTATAAACACCCTTTTGTTGGAGGTGATCCAAACTGTCTTTAACTGATCTCATCTTTTGTCTTATGGTTGACAAGGGTTTAAAATAGGTTTCAATATCTTTCTTTCTAAAAACCTTGGCTAGTTTCTTTGTAACTCCTTGAACGTATGGTAGATAATAATTATTATAAGTAGCATGGGATCTTTTTTCGAGGGTCTTACAACATTTCTGGTTCTAGCTCCTTTGATGGTCTTAATAATCTCCTAATTTTTATTCCCTATGCTTAAAAATACCTTTCTTAAATACTCAATTTCTTTCTCAACATGATCAATGTCAGATATTATTAAATCTCTTTTGAAGAGGGTTGTGAGCAACCCCATATTTTTCATTGGTGTTATTCAACATGATGGCATTTATCCATCTATGCTTTCTTTCTGAACATCTTATGTCCAAGTGATTTTTCTTCACACCTACGTATGAGAATGTCCAACAACAGGATATTGTTGTTTTATTCTACTTCAATTGTGAATTTGATGTCTTTAGATTTACTATTAAGGTGGTCTAGAAAGTTGCTTAACTCCTTGTCCCCATGAGGCCAATATACACTCGTATCATCAACGAACCTAATCCAGAATTTAGGTTTCTGTGGAAATGTATCAAGGGCATTCCTTTCAAATTTCTCCATGAAGAGCTTGCCTATTATAGAGGATAGCAGGGACCCCATAGCTACTCCATATGTCTTCTCAAAGAAGTCACCTTGGAAGGCGAAGAAAGTAGAATGAAAACATATTTTTGCAAGCTTCACAGTCTAGGGGTATGTGGCCTCTCTTATTACTTGGACAACTTCATCTAAAGGGATATTTGTGAAGATATGGGAAAAATCAAAACTTACAATCTTAACAGCAAGATCTAATTTTCCTTTCTTAAGAAGTTCTATATAATGGTTAAAGTCATTAATGTAAGAGATGGTATTACCAACCAGAGGGGCTATGGTGATATCAACATATTTTTCTAATTCATATGTAGGTGCCCCAATATTTTTGACAATAGGTCTAAGGGAGGAACCTACTTTATGAGTCTTTAGGGCTCCATAAATTTGTAGTGTGATTGTTTAGTCAATTTAATGTTCTTAAATTGTAACATAAATTATCAAGCAGGGAAGGTAAACTGATGAATAATAAGTGCACTATATGTGCTAGAAGTTATTTATGTCATTAAGGTATTTATGTTATAGTTAAAGTCTAAATCTAGAATTAGTATGGAAATGGTGTTACTATATATATTAGAGTATTGTTCCTAAGGTCTATTAGCTGGTTATTTTAAAATTAATCTTAATTGAATCAAGTTTTGTGGGATGGTTGAAGAGAGATCCTAAATTCTACTCTATTAGATTGTTTTTTATTATATTTGGCTTTTTATGCTATAGCCACACTAAACTAACTACAAGAGAAGGAAATGATGTAAAGGAGATCTGATTTGTTGAGTTGGAAAATGAATGATCCTTGAATTTAGTTGCTAAGAAAAAGACTTTCACTCTTTAACTATTGCAACTTCACTCAATGCAGAAGTAAAACAAGAATGAAATTGATAAGCTATAAAACAACCAAACTGTGAAATGTGATGACTGAATTATACTAGGTAGAAATTAAATGAAATTATCAAATTATGCTATGTAGAAAGAAAATGAAATTGTTGATGTAGATGTCAATTTAATCGCGAACACCATTGGACTGCATCCTAAAACATGAAACAAAGCATCCATAATTTAACTCTAAGAAACCAAAGAAAATATATTTGCAATGAGTCAAAAACCTGATCTACAAGCAAGGGCCCTACACGAGATAGTCAGAAACTTTAATCAATGCAACATGAAAAGTATGAACCAAAGTCTATTAATCGGAAATAATTTTTTAACACGATGTTCTCAAAATTACATACAGTGGCATGCACGCCAAAACACAGAGAGTCCATTGTTCTTATAACATTTTCTCAAATAAAAACATGATAATTTTAAGCCTACATATCTTCATTACAATCCCTATCAAAACAAATTATATCTCTTAATCATCGATTTACTATTTAGAAAAGTAAATCGATAATATTTGTGAAATTCAGATTCTGTTCTGGCACATTAACTTGTAGTTGACTTTGAGATTGACCACATTGTAGCATGATTATATTGAAGGATTTGTTCAAGAAAATAGGAAAGAATCCACTAAGGGATCATTCCTCATCTATCCATATCTTCTTTTGCTGAGTTGGTGCACTCGAACCCTGTCAACGATGGAGGTAGCTGTGGATCTGTGGATTAGTTGCAGAATCAAGTCAATTATGTAGTTGAATGCAAACTTTAATAAAAAAATAAGGTATATGGATAAAATATGAAATAGAGGACATGTAAGTGCTTACCTTAATGAAACCTCATATTCATTAGATTTATTTAGATGATAAGGATAGGAAAAACAAAGAAAGATGAGCAAAAACGGTATCAAGGTAAAGTAGTTCTTGGGCTCTACATTCCCCCACACTGGAGATTTTGTATGTCCTCATGCAACTCAACATTTTCATTCTCCTGTACATTTTTGCTATCACATTCAGGATTCACTTTCTTCTTCCTTTTCGCATCCACTACCATTCTTGGTTTCTTCATTAGGATCTTATACTTTAGGCTGATGATTCCCCTTTTCATTGCCTTGTTTTCTTTCTTCAACTTCTTGTTCTTTTTGTACCATAGACCCAAGTGAAGAATAAGGTTGTCACTCCTGGAAATTTGAATTCCATTTTGTGCCTTCAGTGTTTGATTTTCATTTTTGAGGTATCTGTTTAATGTCTCCAGCTCAAATATTTATTTCTTTAAAACATTAGATGTTGAAGGTTCTTGTGGCTCATTAAACTGATTACTTCCTTCCCCTGGACTTTGAATTGACTCTTTAGTTGCTACCTCCTTCCTCTCTAATGACTCTATGTAATCATAAATTCCTTGTTGAATAGGATAAACACTTGGACTGTGTACTGGACTTTTTGGAGATGAACTAAAGGGGGGTGGTGACACTATTGGTGACAGTTTTAATGATTCTCCTGGAGAGTCTTCAAGGTTTTCAGTTTGTTCTTTTGCCTCAAGATTGATATATTCTACAACTCCTAAGACTTCTTGTTGTACCATGTTTAATCTTGTACTTCTTCTTAAACTTGTAGTTGGCAATCCCTGAGCTTTATTCTCTTTAGCTTTTGGATTTTCTTTCTGAGGGAGGGTGTTGGTTTGAGATGAAATTTATGTTTTCTTCCCGACTTTCTTTCTTCTAAGATTCCATTTTTTCATTTTCTGCAAAATATTTACTATGGGTTGTTCATCCTCTAATAATTCTTATTGGGACTAGGGTTCATGTTCTTTTATTGTTTCTATTTTTCTCTTCCTTCCCTTGAGGGTTCTACTACCACTATTATTTTCATGGGTTTTCTCTTCAAAATGCTTTCTTACTAGAAAACTTGCCCAATTGTCACCTATACTCTGAAGGTGAAACTCAATCAAGATTTTTATCAATCCATGATGATAGATTGTATTTTCTATGAACTGAATTTTCTTTTGAAGATTAATTGACATTTTCTTAAGGCTATGCAAGAGGAAATATAGAAGATTCATTTTATTTGCATCAAGAAAATTCATCATTATCCTAATGTTGTAGAAAAACATGCATCCAAACCAACCTTGACAAGTAATAAATTTTTGAAGTACAAGGAGAAAATTCCTCCATTTACACTTAAGGGTTGCACTAGGAATATATTTTTTGAAGATGATAGTGTCCATGTTTGGATTTTTCAAAAATACTTTCCAATCTTCACCATTGATTACTCTGTTTTTGAACAACTTTTCTCCACTTTTGGGTAATTCAGTAGCTTCTGCAATTAGGGACTCTATTATGGCGAACTTATCATCTCCTATTTCAACCTCCATTCCATCAAAATAATGTGAAGAAGTCTTTTTTACCTCCCTGTCCAAACCATAAAATTTCTCTATGAATTGTAACCACTGCACTTTTTGAAACAGTTCCCTAGTTTGAGGGTATCCTTCCAAGAACTTCTTTCCTATTGATTCCATTGGGACAATAACACCCATGATGGAAGATGGTTTATCTCAAGAACTATTCACTTGATAGGGAAAAATGGTGTTGCTAAGGTTTCATGCAGTGAGGGAAGAGATGGAGAGGCTATATGAATTCAGAGAAATGAGAGATCAAGTGAATTATAATGAAGGTTGCAGAAATGAGTTAGCTGTTAGAGTGCATTCAAGGTAATGATTTGGCGATTACTTCGATAGATTCGGAATAGGGAGAAGACAGGATTTAAAATGGTGCATTATGATGATTTTGGCAAGTGGATCTCACCCATGATTTGCAATGATTTTGTTTTATTTCAGTAGTACTATGTCCACGTAATTCATACATGCAATATATTAATCCTTATTGTAAAATCAAAGTGTTACATACCTTCAATTGATTTGCTAACCTTTATTTGTCCTTTGATATCTTCTGTAGGTAATTTTCACTTAAAAGGAGTCATTTATTCTTCAATCTGAACCATCAAGTGTTTCTATCAAACTAGCTATAGAAATCTTATTAGAGTTGCATAAACTTGTCCGGGCTGTAGAAAGTCATTAATTATGTAGCTGAAAGAGATTTTTTTTAAAAGAAAGGAATACTTAGGAAAAAGGAACACATTTGTTTTTTTTAGGAAGAAATGATAAAGAGAGAAAATTTAAGGTTCCAACAAGAGTTGGGTTTCACTTGAAATTTTATGTATAAACATGTCAACAAGATGTTGGCTTTCATGTTTATACATTATTATTATTATTATTACTTTTTTTTATTTCCCTTATATAGATATATATATATATATATATATATATATATATATATATATATATATATATATATATATATATATATATATATATATATATATATATTTTTTTTTAATATATATAAATAAAAATAAAATTTCTAATATGGAAAAGAAGAATTGTTCTCAACCATCTTCAATTCTAAATTGTCTTCGAAAATTTTGACAAATTCGTCTTTTGCCAATGGCTTCTCATAAAGTCTAAGTCGATGTTCGTTAACTAAAAGAGGAATTTTCTCTTCATCAATAGTCCTTATTCTAACTACAACATTGTCAAAGACATTTTCAACTTCATAAGGTCCAAGTGAGTGAGTTTGGAATTTTCCTTGGAAATTTTTAAATTTTGAGTCAAATAGTAATGGCCAATCTCCTGGATGAAATTTCCTTTCTTTAATATACTTATCATGCCATCTGGATCTATGTTGCTCAACTAGGCTGGTATCTTGGAGGAATTCTTGTCTTATTTCATCAAGCTCATTGAGTTGTCTTGTCCTTTGCTTTTGTGCTTCTAATAAGTCAAGATCCAACTGGACTGATGTTTTATAGGTCTAGAACTCTATTGGAAGTAAGACTTGCTTCCCATAAAAAAGTTCATAGGGAGTATGTCCTATAGTACTTCTCCATGTAGTTTTATAAGAGCACAAAGCTTCTCGAAACTTTTCTTCCCAGTCCTTCCTATGTAATTGTACAATCTTGGTAATAATTGCTTCAATCACCTTGTTTGTAGACTCCACTTGTCCATTATCTTGTGGATGGTATGGAGTGGATTTCCGATGCTTGATTTTGTACTGCTCCACAAGTTTATACACTAATCTGGATATAGACTGTGTTCCTTGATATGTTACAATTTCTCTTGGAACACCAAAACAAGTAACAATATCCTAAAAAAGAAATGAAACTACAACATTTTAAGTAGAAAAAGGAAGCGCTTTAGCTTCTACCCATTTATTGACATAATCAGTACATACCAGAACATATCTTTTTTGCTTTGAAGGTGGATTGATTGGATCAACAAAATACAGTGTCCATTTTTCAAATGGCTCCATGATTACCTGCAGCTGTAATGGCATTTCATTTGAAAGAGTAGGTTTTCCCATTCTCTAACAATTGTCACGTCTTTTAACATATTCCTTGGTATCCTTGAAAATTGAAGCCAAATAATGTCCTAAATGTAGGGCCTTATAAGCAGTTCTTCTATTAGAAAAATGTCCTCCATATCATTCATCATGGCATGCTTTAAGTATTTCTAGTATTTGATCTTCTTGAACACATCTTCTGATGATGATATATGGTCATGTTTTGTATAATTTTTCATTTATCCATGAATAAGATGTGCTATTGTGAACTATCCTCCTCTTTTCTCTAGGAAGCTAATGAAATGGCATTTTCCCTATAGCTAAATGGTTAGCAATATCTTCATACAAAGGTGATTTAGTATATACTACAAAAAGATATTCATCAGGAAGTTTATCCTCCACAGGTTGATCATTATTATCATTCTTAATTCTAGATAAAAAGTCAACAATTGTATTCTGTTTTCCAGGTCTATCTGGAATGGTGATGTTGAATTCTTTTAAAAATAAAAGCCATTTGGTTATTCTTCCATTAGTGATTCGTTTATTCATTAGGCATCTAATGGCTGAATGGTACGCGTGAATGAAATTTTCATAGCTATTTATATAATGGTTGAATTTGTTAATGGCATGAACTATGGCTAAAAACTCCTTCTCATTTACAGTATAATTTAACTCTGTAGGAGTTAAATTATTTTTGGCATAATAGATTGCATAAGGAGTAATACCTTTTTCCCCTAACACAACTCCTAAGCCTATATATGAAGCATCAGTTGATATATGGAAAGGTAACTTCCAATTAGGTCCTTTTAAGATAGGTGCTTCAGAAATTCTCTTTTTCAAAGTTTCAAAGGCAGCGTTACAATCATAATTCCAACTGAATTCACAGTCCTTGGTAAGTATTTTAAAGAGTGGAGATGCAATTTTTGTGAAGTTTTCTATAAATATTTTATAATATCCAAGAAAAATCCTAACATCTCATTGATAGATTTGCACTGATAATTTAGAAATGACCTCAACTTTAGATGAGTCTACCTTAATTCCATCTCCTGAAATATGGTGACCTAAAACAATGACTTCGTTAAACATCATAAAAAATTTATCATGACTTTCATGACTTAATGAAATATTTGTTTCTTTACATATTATTAAAAAAATTTCTAAATTTTCAAGTGCTTCATTAAAAGAATCTCCAGAAATTGTGAAATCATCCATATACACTTCCACACAATCATGAATAAGATCAAAGAAAATTATGAGGACTGCTCTTTGGAATGTTGCTAGAGCATTGCATAATCCAAAGGGAAGTACTTGGTAAGGATAAGTTCCCCATGGATAGGTAAATGTGGTTTTATCTTGATCTTTAGGTGCTACCTAAATCTGATTATATCCACTAAAGCCGTCCAAAAATGAAAAATACTTTATCCCTACAAATGTCTCCAAGACTTGATCTATGAAAGGAAGTGGAAAGTGGTATTTTAATGTTGCTTTATCTAATTCCTTGTAATCGATACACACTCTCCATTTCCAATTTTTCTTTGGAACAATTACTAGGGCTGAAACTAACTAACTGTCTGATATTGGATAGATGAACTTTACATTTAGAAATTTCGTAGTTCCTCCCTAATAATTTCCTTTAGATTTGGGTTTATTCTTCGTTGTGGTTGTCCAACTGGTCTTGCATTCTTTTCAATTTAGATATGATGTATGCAAGTTTAAAGATAAATTCCTCTCATATCAGTGTATTCCCATGCACAAGAAGAATAATACCAATTGATTCTTTTGTAATTCTTCCAAGTTTTTATTAACATTCAAATTTTTACCTCGAAAAATTTCTACTGAAGAATTCCCAAATTTCTCCATAGAGAGAAATGATACTTGTCTAAATGAGAGATATTTATTTTGACTACGGTCATGATGTCAGGAAGATTCATTATTTTCCAATAGATATTAAATTTGGTTCTCCTATATTAATTGTTTAGTAGAGAAAATAGGTTGTATATCATCATCATCTATCCATTCCTCATTCTCTATTTCTATTGTTGTTTTTGCAGGTGGGTATAATGTAAATTTCTTTGTATAATTTCCATATGAGATAAACATGTCACCTAATCTACAACTGATGAAAGAATTAGTTGTAGCTAACCAAGGTTTTCTTAGGATTAATGGATTTCCTCCCAGATTATTCTTGGGTTTTAAGACCATGAAATCAACATGATATTCCCAACAATCTAAGGATACACAAACATATTCCAACACACCATCAGGTTTAATTATAAACCTATCTGCTAATTGTAATAGTGTTGGTGTGTATTGAAGGTTAGGAAGCCTAATTCAATCCATAACTTGTTTACTCATTAAGTTTATGGTTGTGGTACATGTAAATTCTCAGTGTCGACACAAATAATTCCTCTAGCTCAAGAGAGAGGGTCTAGCCACAAACAAACAATATATGGAAAATGATCCAGGTGGATATTGGTGGCCACCTGCCAAGTCCACCTAGACCCCCACCATTGTTCCTCTCGACATTTTTAGTTTCCTTAATTATAGCGCAGTTTACTATTTTTAGCAGTTTTCGGGTCCTAAACTTCCGGAGCCATTTTGAGGCCCTAAACGACGTTTTTTGGGAAATCTAGCTCTGCGATTTTTTAAATAAAAAATCATCTTTTCCGTTATAGTCCTCAAAGAGATCTTTACAACGGGCTATCATGCGCGTAAAACGGAGATCGTATGGCAAAGTTACGACCCCGGGAAGTTGATGTTCCAATTTACCCAAACGGGGCCCATAGTTTGGCGTTTCATCTTCTAGGGTTAGGTTTTGGAATGTTAAGGGTTTTCCATTGTTTCTCAATAATAAATAGGCCTTCAAGCCTCATTGTAAAGACAGTTCGGAATAGTTCAGAGGCATGTAGCCGACACATCTCTTCTCAGAGATAAGCTACCATCGCCCTAGCTGGGTCATTTCTATTTGTAAGCATATTTCAGTATTCTCCATTAATGAAATGAAGTATTATTTCCGCTGCATCTCTGTTTTTATGGTTATCGCATCTCTGTATTTATGGTTATCTCTGTAATCTATTGCGTTCCTGCTTAAATCTGAATCAGTGGTATCAGAGCGGTCTGCTTTTTCTCTGTTTTTCTTTGCATGTCCCCAACGAGGTCGGGATATAAGGAGTTAGGGCTTGAGCTGGTCGAACCTTTGCAAGACCAGCCTCGCAAATCTCGACGGCCTCCCATGGCGGATGAGAAGAAAGATGAGGGAGCAGGAGATCCCATCAAAATCTTGCTCGAAGAAGCCCTCGAGCGACAATGGAATGCGATGATGGACAACTTTGCCCAAATCCTTCAGTGGCTACCCAAAGGTGACGCATCAGCTTCCAGCAGCTACTTTGGAAACGCCACACCGTTTAAGGTACAAGTTAATTTTGAAATCCCCATCTTCGAGGGTCAAATAGATGTAGATGCCGTAGATAAATGGTTAAATCTGCTAGATGGGTATTTTTCTGTTCATGAATTTTCAAGTCGGGAAAAGATTGTTTTCTCTCTTCTCAAAGCAGCCCCCCACGTCAAGGACTGGTGGGAAACCTACTGCGAGCAGAAGGATGAAACTACAGGCTCGCTATTCTCAGCCGCACCCACCTGGAATTCATTACGGGATGCCATCGAGGAGCAATACTACCCTGTTGGAAGCTATGAGGATGAATACATAAAGTGGACTACGCTGCGGCAGGGAAGGGATCAAGATGTGCCAGAGTTCACCAATCTTTTCCATACCCTTCGCACGAAGTTTGGTATCAAGGATTCGGAGCAGCATTTGATACTCAAATACTATGGCTACCTGCACAAGTACATCCAGGAAGAAATGGAATTCCTGAACATCTCATCGCTCGGCATAGCATACCAATATGCCGTCAAGATCGAGCAGAAGTTTAAACAAAAGAAGCGAGACTTTGGATCTACAAATCCAAAGCAAGGGAAAGGTGCCCCTAAACCACAGAACAAGGGACAAAGCCAAGGCGGGGTAGCCCAAGACAACCCGCAAAAGCTACAAGCAAAGAATAGTGCCGCAAAGCCGAAAAAGGAGGCGGGAAAATGGTGTGAGTTCCATAAGAGCTCCACTCACAACACAAGTGAGTGTCGGGCCAAGTAGTCACTGATGGCTGAACTAAAGGTTTCAGAATCAGATGCATGTTCCGACTCTGAGTCAGAACCCGACAAGGGGAATGACAAAGGGAAGCAGATCATTGATGCGGATCCCAACACCACTGTTGCTACTGCCAAGATCTAGAAAAATGAACCCGAAGATCCAGAGGAGGAGGAGCGTCTCTTCCACTCCCAGATGTGGGTAAAGGGCTCCCCGCTACAGTTCATTGTCGATAGCGGGAGCCAAAAGAACCTCATTTCGGCAGAGGTCGTGAAGCGGTTGGGCTTACCGACCACAGCACATCCACAACCGTACACCATCGGGTGGCTGCACCAAGGACGGGATCTTCGCGTGAGCCAACAGTGTCGCCTTCCATACAACATCAAGCCCTTCACAGATGAGGTATTGTGTGACATTGCTCCGCTTGAAGTTTGTGATGTATTATTAGGACAACCATACTTGTGGAAGCGACATGCTGTGTATGAATCAAGGCCCCGTGCTGTTATTATTACTTTGGGAAATTAGTTGTACAGGATACCAGAGGTAGCACCGCCTGCTGCCATCTCTTTGATTACTGCAAATCAATGCAGTAAGCTCATTTCCAAAACTGGAAAATTTGTTTTCCTAATGATACGCCCTCAAGGAAAGAAGAAGACGGTGGCCACAACCTCCAGACAGGGCCCCTCTGCATGACAACTATAGATGGACAAGTTCGTGGAGGAGTACGAGGACATCTTCACCTCCCCCGTAGGGGTTCCTCTGCACTGTCAGGTCAAGCACTCCATCGATCTGACCCCAGGTGCATCGTTACCCAATGGACCAATTTATCGGTGCTCCGTTCTGGAGAATGATGAAATAAAGAGGAAGATTCAGGAGCTTCTGCAGAAAGGCCACATCCATCCGAGTTCATCGCCTTGCGGGAGCCCAATTGTGTTGGTACAGAAGAAGGATGGGACTTGGAGACTCTGTATTGACTATCGGGCACTGAACAAGATCACTGTCCGTAATAGGTACCCGATCCCGCGGATTGATGACCTCCTAGACCAACTAAAGGGGGCAAAATATTTCAGCAAGATTGATCTGAAGTCAGGATATCACCAGGTACCAATCGAACCCTCTGATGTGTGGAAGACTGCCTTCAAAGCCAAAGAGGGCCTTTTCGAATGGTTGGTTATGCCTTTCGGGTTGACGAATGCTCCTGCAACCTTCATGAGGCTAATGGATGACATATTGCGGCCATTCACCAACTCATTTGTAGTGGTATACTTGGATCACATTCTGATCTTCAGCCAGAGCTAGGAAGAGCACCTCCACCACATCCGACAGGTTCTCCAAACACTGCGGCAACACAAGCTATGTGCCAATTTGGAGAAATGCACTTTTGGCATGACCCAGGTTCAGTATCTGGGATACATTATTGATGAACAGGGGGTGCATGTGGATCCAGCCAAGATCAAAGTCATCCGGGATTGGCCACCTCCGACCACTTTGACAGAGCTCCGCAGCTTTCTAGGTCTTGCCAACTTCTACCGCAGGTTCGTGTTGGGGTTTTCTCATATCACTTGGCCTTTGAGTCAAGTCACCAAGGGAGGGGCGAAGGCAAAATTCTTTTGGTCTGAATCTCAACAGAAGGCATTCATAGAGTTGAAAGATCGCCTCTGCACAGCACCAGTGCTCGCTTTACCAGATTTACAACAACCATTTGAGGTCGAGACATGTGCCTCTAACTATGCTATTGGGGCAGTCCTTACTCAACACGGGCATCCAGTGGCATATCACAGTGAAATACTTTCAGATACAGTCCAGAAGTATCCCACTTATGATAAAGAGATGTATTCCATTGTGTAGGCCTGTCGACAATGGAAGCATTACATTTTGGGGAAGGAAACGGTCATCCACACAGACCACCGACCCCTGCAGTTCATACAGACCTAAGGGAAATTGCAGAATGCTCGCCATCAGAAGTGGTCCACATACCTGCAACAGTTCCATTTGAATATCAAGTATAAGAAGGGCAGCACTAATAATGTTGTAGATTGCCTCAGTCGACCACCGATCGTGGCATTAACCACCGTCCTCAACTCTTGTGGGCACGAGACTTCTGATTGGCCACTGCTCTACAAAAGCGACCCGGAATTCGGCCACACATACCAGAACCTCTTGGAGGGTCAGCATGTTCTAGATTTTCACCTCCAGGACAACCTGTTATGCCACCTGGGTCACCTTTGTGTTCCTTCAAGCGAGCATGCCAAGATGATTTGGGAAGCACACTATAGTCGAGTTGTTGGTCATTTCGGGGTCAAGAAAACAGTGGCAGTGCTGCAAAAGTATTTCTATTCGCCGAATCTTCGATAGGATGTTGGGAAGTACATCAGATCATGTACTGCTTGTGCCATTGCCAAACCGACCATCAAGAATCAAGGCCTCTATACCCCACTGCCTACCCCTAGCCAACCTTGGGAATCCATCTCCATGGATTACATGTCTGGCCTTCCTTTCACTAAGCATGGAAATGACTGTGTTTTTGTAGTCGTCGACAGGTTCTCGAAGATGGCCATCATGGCGGCCTGCAAGAAGAACATCACAGCAGAAGCCACTGCTAAACTCTTCTTTGAACGAGTTTGGGTGCACTTTGGGATCCCACAATCTATCATCTCAGATCGGGACAGTCGGTTCCTGAGTACATTTTGGTCCAGTCTCTGGTCAATGCTGGACACCAAACTCACTAAGTCCACTGCCTTCCATCCTCAAACTGATGGCCAGACAGAGGTTGTCAATAGGATGATTGTACACATTCTGCGCATGTACAACTCAAAGCATCCACGCACATGGGACGAGAGCCTCCCCTATGTTGAGCATAGCTACAACCGAGCTCTTCACAGCTCCACTGGCCATAGCCCTTTTCAGGTGGGCTTGGGATTCCAGCCATTATGCCCTATTGATGTGGCCATGCCATTTGCAGCTACTCACACAGATTCTGCTCATGTCCAGTCCGAAACAAACAAGGCGACCAGCTTCATTGAGCACATCCAACATATTCGCCAGTAGGTCCATGACATTCTGGAGAAATCAAATGCCAAGTTCAAGCAGCGACATGATCAACATCGAGTGCCACAGAAGTTCCAGGCGGGTGACAAAGTCTGGTTGCATTTACAAAAGGAACGCCTTACTGGAGCCTATCGGAAACTTAGACCACTCTGATATGGTCCCTACACCATTACTAAGCCTATGGGAGACAATGCATTTGAACTCAGCATTCCCCCATTCCTTGGCCTGCACCCAGTGTTCAATGTGGACCGCCTTCGGCCATACTTTCCACCATTGCTAGATACATCCGACATTGTAGAACAACTCACACCCACAGAATTAAATCCAGATTGCATGGAACAAGCTGCAACTGATCGAATCATGGACACACAGATCAAGAATACTTGCCAACAGAATATTCAACTGTATCGAGTTGTCAAAGCAGGCCAACTCCTTCACAATGGCAAGTGGCTCACCAGGGACCAAGTTCAGCAAAAGTTTCCCCATCTCATGGAGGAACTCAACGCAATGGGGACCATTGCTTCCTAAGGGGGGAGGAATGATCCAAGTGGATATTGGTGGCCACCTGCCAAGTCCACCTAGACCCCCACCATTGTTCCTCTCGACATTTTCAATTTTCTTAATTATAGTGCAGTTTACTATTTTTAGCAGTTTTCGGGTCCTAAACTTCTGGAGCCGTTTTGAGGCCCTAAATGACTTTTTTTGGGAAATATAGCTCCAAATTGTCTTTTTCGTTATATTCCTCAGAGAGATCTTTCCAACGGGCTATCATGCGCGTAAAACGGAGATCGTATGCCAAAGTTACGACCCTGGGAAGTTGATGTACCAGTTTACCCAAACGGGGCCCATAGTTTGGCGTTTCATCTTCTAGGGTTAGGTTTTGGAATGTTAAGGGTTTTCCATTGTTTCTCAATAATAAATAGGCCTTCGAGCCTCATTGTAAAGACATTTCGGAACAGTTCAGAGGCATGTAGCTGACACATCTCTTCTCAGAGATAAGCTACCATCGCCCTAGCTGGGTCATTTCTATTTGTAAGCATATTTCAGTATTCTCCATTAATGAAATGAAGTATTATTTCCACTGCATCTCTGTTTTTATGGTTATCTCATCTCTGTATTTATGGTTATCTCTGTAATCTATTGCGTTCCTGCTTAAATCCGGATCAGAAAATCTCCTTAAGCTAGAATCAATTAAGAGGGCCTACCTTTTAGAATGTTATTCCTCTTGGTGATGATCCTACTTCCTCACTCCAACTATCTTCCATTTCCTTCATTCAAATACCTGAAATAAGCAAACAATAATGACAACAAACGTGATATCATACAATATTGTATTTAGCCTACTTAATAGGTCAAGGAACATTAAGCCATAAATATGTAAAGTGACATTTCATGTAGGAATCAATCAATAGTTTCATTTATATAAATCAGAAAGAGATTACAACTGGTTCCTTAACGTTGCTGGTCTCCTCCGATGTGTCTGGGTTCCCACACTTCTGCTAGCACTTCATGGATAGCACCAACAATGGACATTTTAAGGCCTCTTTCCCTCTAGTCTCAAGCAAACCAAAAGCACACTATTCTCCCTCAAACATACACTAGAAAGCTACAAGCTATAGATGACTTGTTGATCATTCAATATCACTCCAAAAGGTAGCTTATATTTGGAAAATAGAGGCTTATATAGCTTGGATGGATGGGAGATGGTTCCTCTCATCATGGGAGAAGGTCTTATCTCTTAAGTTTGTTCCATCCTAATAGGGGAAAGGAGCCCAAACTAACATCCTCGGCTCCATCCAGCCCAACCATCTACCAGACTTCTGTTACGAAGCTTCTAGGGCTGGAAGCTTTGATACCATATTTAAAAAACTTACCAAATATGATTGGCGCGATTGAAAAAGGGCTTAGTCGCTCCGTACAGCACTAGCACTAGTTTTAATCTCTGCAAATCAGTGCAAGGAGGCAACTGGTCAATAGCGTCGGTCATGTAAACTGCGATAAAAGGAAGATTCTTGGGAAATGATGGAAAGGGGAATCATTCTTCTCATTAAGAGGGACATAATAGGAGTTTCTTCATGATGGGAAAGCATGTCAAGTTCATTGTAGAGGTCCTCCAGGATCATGGATGGGGAGTACAGGGACAGTGACAAAATTCTATGTAACAGATGCCCCCTAAAGCGTGAAGTCCGAACTAGAGTGAGGGGTGAAATGCTTTACAAGTGGAAGTGAGGAACCGAAGTCCGTTGTCGGAAAACCTACAAGCAATCATAGATACATATAAATTGTTGAAAAATCTAAGAAATGATACATGAATCGTGGTATGGACACAACCATCCAGAGAAAGATCACGTAAATGGATCCAAAGTATGGGCACAACCATCCAATAGAAAGGATCATCATGAAACCAAGGTATGGTCGCAGCCATCCAATAATCATAAGGATCACATATAACAACTCCTGGTATGGTCATATCCATCCATCTGAAAGAGACATGCATATCAACATGATCATGTCACATTGTCTCGCAACTTGGCCTTGTGTAATCCTAGCCAAGGGTCTTGCGCTCCAAATGACCGATCAAAGTACAAATACTAACATGTGAATGAATGTGTTGAATTCGAACATGCTAGAAAGTCACTTGATTACCAATCAATGATGTGAACTGTTAACATGCGAGAGAAACCACCAATAATGGCAATGGCTCTCAAGGTACCAATAGCCTAGTTCATGGAATGTGAATAAAGGAACTAATCTCGAACACTCGTTAAATTTCCTAATCGAAAACCAATGATGTGAGCTTGTCATTGAGTGGGAAGAAATTTCCATTAGGTCATGCAAGCTCTAAGGTACTCGAAGTGAGTCTCTCGGCTAGCTTCCTAGATAATGAGCTGAAGTCGACAGGAAGTGACTGTGTTGAAGGAGTGCCATGATGTATCCAACATCATCGACACGAGACAAAGGGATGAAAATTATTTCAGATGATACAGAGAATCAGGAGTAAGTGTAATTGTAGAAGGACTAACTCTCGAACATATCGACGACATAATTCCGGAGTTTGGTAGCTTTTGGATCCATAGGATCGGTGGTCATGATGATGTAGCAGAGATCAAATGGAAGGAAAAAATGAATGGCCCAACCAAGGAAGGTCAACAATAAAATGGAGGATATCCCAACCCTAAATGGATCCAAGGTATGAGTGGAGCCATCTAATAGAAAGGATCATCATGAAACCAAGTTATGGTTGCAGCCATCCAATAATCATAAGGATCACATATAACAACTCATGGTATGGTCACAACCATCCATCTGAAAAATACATGTATATCAACATAATGATGTCACATAATCTCAAAACCTGGCCTTATGTAATCTTAGCCCAGGGTCTTGCGCTCCAAACGATCGATCATTGTACAAATCCTAACATGTGAATGAATGTGTTGAAGTCGAACATGCTAGAAAGTTGCTCGATTACCAATCAATGATGTGAATTATTAACAAGCGTGATAGAAACCACCAATAATTAAAATGGCTCTCAAGGTACTAGAAACACATTAATTGAATGAAAATAAAGGAATTGATGTTGAAAACCCATGAAATCACCCGATCGAAAGCCAATGATGTGAGCTTGTCATCAAGTGCAAAGAAATCGCCATTAGGGAATGCAATCTCTATGGTACTGGAAGGGAG
Source organism: Pinus tabuliformis (assembly GCA_031772625.1). Taxonomy (NCBI): domain Eukaryota; kingdom Viridiplantae; phylum Streptophyta; class Pinopsida; order Pinales; family Pinaceae; genus Pinus; species Pinus tabuliformis. The sequence continues at coordinate 26,393,523 of CM062815.1, forward strand.
TATCTCGGCCAACTTCTTGGATAATGAGCTGAAGTTGACAGGAAGTGACCATGTCGAAGGAGAGCCATGATATATTTGACATCATTGACATGAGACAAAGGGATGCAAGTGCTTTCAGATGATACAGAGAATCAAGAGTAAGTGTAACTACAGAAGGACTAACTCTTGAATATTTTGGCGACACAATTCTGGAGTTTGGTAGCTTTTGGATCCATAGGATAGATGGCCATGATGATGTGGTAGAGATCAAATGGAAGGAAAAAATGAACAGCCCAACCCACAAAATTCAATGATAAAAAGGAGGATATCCCAACCTAACACAAAGCAGAAAGTGTCATGTTCAAGAGCAAGCTATCGACACGACTGATAATATTTCCAATTTTCCCCCACAATTTTTGGAAGGTACCCCAATTATTTTTATTGCAAGCTTAAAGGGGATAACATGTGTTTGTAAAGTAAGTCCATCCTTTGGACAAATCCGACCTAGTAAGTTTAATTAACCCTAGGAAGGAGAAGCTCATTTTCGTCATGGCAATGAATCCAATGTCATTTAATGTTTTACCGAGTCCGATGAAGGTGTAACCTGGTATCTTCTCCATGTTTAGAGAGTTTGAAAAAGACACAGAAAAGAAAACTCCACATGGTCCCTTTTTTTACATTTGTGTCTCGCAAGCCTAAAAATGTAGAAAATAATACTTGAGAGAACCGATTGACCATTTCAGTTGAGGAGTACCACATTCATAAATAGTTTATCCCAGCCTGAAAAATGAGTAAATGTATATTGGGTAAACGATGTTTTGTAGCCTTTAACGAGTTCAAAAATGATAAGAGCTTGGAAATCTTTTTGTGTTTTATGAATTGGAAAAGAGTTGAAAGTAGACCCCTTGTTTATATTCTCTTTAACGAGTCAAAAAAGGGAAAAAATACTCGACAATATTTTCATCTTTTACGAGTCAGAAAAGAGCTTAAAGGCGACTCGTTCTGGAGGATTGAGTGGTATAAATGGCAGAAAATGGTTCTGGTTATGATGGGACTACTCAAAATAGGTAATGCTGAAGAGGTTGGCTAACAAAACCACTCATTGCTACAGTTCCTCAACAAAGGAAAAAACAACCAAGTGAAAGCATATGACTAGCCAAAGAGATGATGGTGATGGAATTAAAAAACCAAGGCTCGTCTAGTAGAAATCAGCTAGTTAAAATGGCAATCACGAGATGTAAATCAAGCATGGTTTCATTTTACACAAGCTTGAACCATGGAGAACTCTGCTTGGATTTAGTTTCATGTTTACACATGCTTGAAACGAAAAACTATGCTTGAGATAATTTTGCATGCCCCCAGCATAATGACTCAATTTGAGGTGTATGCCCCCCAAGCTTCATTTCATTCAACTAGGTGAATGGAATGAAGGTTCACTTTCAAGGTCTAGGAAATACTCAACTGGGATTTAATGAGATCTTAATCGAAGACTCGATTTGGAAAAGGGAGTTGTTTCATTTTTTTAATGAGGTTGACAAAGTAAAAGAACTATCCTCAAACTCCTTGATTCATTTTTTAATGAGCTTGACACAAGGCATGGAATGATGCTCACATCCCTTGTTTCATTTTTTCAAGAGCTTGACATAAGACAAGGAACTTTGCTCCAGCCCCTTGTTTCATTTTTTACAGAGTTTGACACAAGACAAGGAACTATGCTCCATACTCCTTGATTCATTTTTTAACGAGGTTGTCATGAGATAAGGAACCATCCTCATGATGTCTATTCATGACCCATAAGAGAACAAGGCTCCCAAGATGTCTTCACTAGATAGAAGAGCCAAGCTCTCGGAGGAATACATTTCATTTGGTATGAAAGATAGATTGGGTTCGAATGCCCCCAATATATAATGTACAATACTATCTGTTTGATCATCAAAAAACACAGAGATGGAATGGGTAGCCACATAATTGACATGTGGCAGGAAGCTACTGCTTGCAAACAAGAGCCAATAGTGGATAATGGTTACAAAGGAGGCATATGGTGATCAATGAACGAAAATTGATCAATGGTCACTATTCTCCCTTCATGCGGAAAAAAAACCACATGGAAAAGTGAAGAAACAAGATCTCCCATGATATAAACATAGTCGCGACCAAGGAGAAGATTGAAATCTAAGGGACCTTGGACTACCATCACGTCTATATAGACAATCTTTCCTCCAAAAGTAATAGGGAACTTTAGAAGGCCCCCAAGGGTTGACTAGTTCCTCTGTTAAAAGCCAACATATTCTAAGTGACAGGTACAAGTTGTGGGTAGCCCAAAGCTTTCAAAGTAGTAGAAGACATGACGCTAACAGACACGCCTTCATCTAATATAGTGCCATATACTACCATATTATAGGCTTTTACTGTGATCTAGAAAGGAAAATAAGATGTGAGGTGGAAAGAATTCAATTGAATCCAATCAAAATAAACAACAGAATTACTTAGTGGGGGTATCATATGATTGCCCCCATGCCCTGCAGAAGAAGGAGAAGGACTCTCCTGAAAAATTGGGATGGGGGGGTCACTCTTTGATTCATGAGAATCTAAGGAGACGAGAAGAACATGAGAAGCAGGATCAATACTCTCTTTGAGAACAGAGTGAACAACTGAAAGTGGAGCCAAGTCAACACTCTTTTCGACCAATGGTCGGTTGGGAACAGACACAAGAGGGTCATGCTAAGGCAGAGCAGGATGGGCAAGAGATGAATCCAAGTCAATATCTTTACCAACTAGGAGAGGGTTAGAAGAAAGCCTCTGATAGCCAACATGGAGTTGGGCTTGAGGAGTTGTAAGCTTTTCCAAAATTTTGGAAGCTATATCAATAAGAGGACAAAGGTGAAGAATATTCTCTCCTTCACATAACCTACAAGGGAATTTAACTTTTCCCTTCTTCCTACCATTACCAACCGAGGGTGTAGCATCGACATGATCTCTGTAGGTCAATGGGAATGTTCGATTCAGGCCTTGAGACCATACCTCTAAGACTCTGGGAACGCCATGACAATCTCGAAGGAGATGGTCACCCTTACAGATCTTGCAAGGGAATCTGACCTTCCGTGGAGGATCAGAAGGCTTGTTAATAGGAAATGCATTTAGCATAATAGCTGCATGGTTGGCCTCTCGCTTATCTGATTTCTTCTTCTTATTTGTATTCTTCTTCTTCTTCTTAGCCTCATGTTTACTTGATTTCAATCTTTCACCAGGTGAGGTAGAAGGGGAAGATGAAGAAACAGGGGAAGAAGGTGAGAGGTCAACCTTAGAATCAATGTGATTTGGTTCAAATGAAGGAGATGGATGGATAGGAGTTGGGAAACTTGGGATCACCAAGGCCAAAAATAACCAAATAGGTAAACCAATGGTTAACCCATGGAGGGACAACTTTGCCATATAAGGAACACTATCATTTATAAAAGAAGGAAAAGGACCAAGATTTCCATCCGAGAGGAATCCTTGACTAATAGACTCTAGAAATGTTGCCATTGGAAACGACCCTAAATAATCACTAACGAAGATAAGCTTAACCAAGAATATTTCCTGGGTAGTTAATTTTAACACACTAAAACAAAACTTTTCCTTTTTATGTTTCAAGAGCCAAGAAAAGGGAAAAAGGTGACTTTAGTCTCTTTCGGTTTAAGCGAGCTCGAAAGGAAAATTTCTCGATGCTATTTAAAATTTAAAGATTCAAAAAGACCAAACTAATTGCTCTGGATGATCTAGGCAAAAGGATTACCAGGTAATCATGAACTGTAGAATACCTCCCAATGAGCCGAGAAGTACAGGCATGAAATCTCCCCGAATGCTATGTTTGGTATATCACGTTTACAAGGTGACAAACTCAGCTTCCTACGGATAAAGGATTGCAACCCAGTGAGGTCTCCCTTTATATACACGATGGTAAGGGGAGCACAAGTTCGTACTAGTAGTGTCTAGTGCTGAAATGAACGACAAGTTCTAGGTTTAAAGATGCAGGAACATGTCTCTAGCCTAAACCTCTAAATATAAGTGTTAAGTTTCAATTCTTCCTTAAGTTGATTCAATAGATTTTAATGGTTGATCTTGAATTAGGTTTCAATTACAAGGCCCTACCATTGTCAACTGAAAAAAACTCCTACATGCAGCCATATGAGAAAGGAAATCTTTGTCTTCGATGAAAGTTAACACTAATTGAGAGATAGAGAACACATAATAAATATAACAATCAAAGAATAAAATATTTCACTAATAAATCTAAAAAATGCATTGAATCTTCCTATTGAATGCACTTCAATTGGTCCTTTTAACAATAAAGAGAATTCATTTCTTTTCCAATGCAAATGACGATGCAACTCTAGTCTTCAATGATGCTAACTAATGTAACATATTGATTCAACAAACTAGAATTATGTATTTGTCAATGAAATGAGAAAACGAATATTTCACCAACACTTCAATGAAACATTTTCAAAACAATAAACATCAATCAAATGGAAGGCATGAAAAGAGAATTCCTTCCAAAACAATGATGCAACAATTCACATAACAAGATGAGAAATGTAATATATGCCCGAAAAGAGATGCTTAATCAATAGAAGAACAAATGAAACTTTTAAAACTTCTTTAATTGAAATCAAAGTGATAAATGGGCTAAAAATGAAAATGCATGGAGTAGCTAACCAACAACTTGACTTGGTGAGCACACAAACAACTGAATGGATGATGACCTAGATGCCCTAGGGCCACAAGCCATCCAAAGACTCAAAAATCAAGTAAAAGAAGGAAATCTAAACAAGCACAAAAACCAAGCCAATGAAGCTTTCCAGTTAGGGATAACATAGGAAAAAGGAGATAAGAGGCAGAAATTAAGAGGGCAAGACATAGAAGTTATGATCCAGGAGAAACCCTGATCTTCACCTATAGGAATTGGCTTGAACGTTTTTGAGAAACTCGCGTTGATCAGCACAAATGGAGTGACTTCCTAACTGACAACAAGCATTGATTAGAATGACTAGAGAAACTGTCTAGCTGACAAAAATCATTGATTGGCTTGATCAGCGCAAATATTTGGCCAAAAAGAGCACTGATCGAGGATTTCAAGAAAAATAAATAAATAATTTCAAAATCCAAAACTAGACCTGCCACTGTAAGTTTCAGACTTAGAGAAATAAACTAGGCAAAGCAGAGAAAACTAAAGGGAAATGGTGATACTAAAAAGGTTCACACAAAACCATGAAATGACAATTAATTAAACATAAGGATTGGCTCCCGAGTATGGTTACCAATTTGTGGTACGAGTAAATCCTCAATGCGGATGCAAACAATTCCTCTAGCCCGAGAGAGTGGGTATATACACAAACAAAAAATCTATGGAAAATCTCCTTAATCTAAAATCAATTAAGAGGGCCTACCTCTTAGAACACTCTTCTACTCAATGATGATCCTGCTTGCTTACTCCAGCTATCTTCCATTTCCTTCCTTCGAATACCTAAAACAAGCAACCCACAACGAAAATAAATGTGATAGCATATAATATTGTATTCAACCTACTTAATAGGTCAAGGAACATTAAGCCATAAAGATGTAAAGTGGCACTTCATGTAGGAAATCAATCAATAGTTTCATTTATATAAATCAGAAAGAGATTACAATCAGCGCCTTAACATTGCTAGTCTCCTCCGACGTATCTACGTTCCCACACTTCTGCTAGCACTTTATGGATAGCCCCAACAAGGTAATTTTTAAGGCCTCTTTCCCTCTAGTCTCAAACCAAACCAAAAACACATTATTCTCCCTCAAACATACACTAGAAATCTACAAGTTATAGATGATTTGCTAATCATTCAAACTCACTCCGAAAACTAGTTTAGCTTGGGAAGAAAGAGGTTTAGATAGGTTGGATGGATAGGAGATGGTTCCTCTTATCATGGGAGAAGGTCCTATCTCTTGATTTTGTTCCATACTAACAGGGGAAAGGAGCCCAAACTGTCTTCCTTAGCTCCATCCAGCCCAACCATCTACTAGACTTCCATTACAAAGCTTCTAGAGTTGGAAGCTTCGACACCATATTTAAAAAACTTGTCAAAGGAGGATCAGTGTGACTAAAATAGGGATCAATCGCTCTGTACGGCTTGAGAGCTCGTTTTAATCTCTTCAAATCGGTGTGAGGAGGAAATTGTTCAGTAGTGCTGGTCTGGTAAACTAGGATAAGAGAAATATTCTTAGGAAATGATGCAAAGGGGAATTATTCTACACATGAGGAGGGACATACTGGGAGTTTCTTCATGATGGGAAAGCATGTCGGGTTCACTGTAGAGGTTCACTAGGACCATGGATGGGGAATATTGGGCTAGTGACAAAATGGTGTGTAACAATGTCCGCTCATAGACCAATCAGTGTGTTTGGTATTTAAATTCCATTGATGTGAACTTTCACACTGGGGCACCCTGGATCTAGATATTCTTGGCTTGTCATTTTCCCCATCATGATGTATGCAATTTTCCTGACTAATTGAATTCTTTTTATGTCTTTTATTTTTCTTCCTAATCTTTGAGTACTTAATTCCTTAATTGTTTTTGCAAAGATTGGTATTTCTTTTATGGATTGTTATAAAGAAATTTTTATAAATACATTTCTTAATTCATCCATCATATTATAATCAGGCAATGTGATTTGTTTTTCTACTCTTTCATTCATTTTCAACCATTCAGGAAAAGGTTGTCTAATGGATATCGTGGGTTGTTCTATAAAAGGAGTATTTATTGGAACATTTTATGTTTGATTATTCTCTTTTTGATGGAGAGATGTCTCTCCTTCTTAAAATTGACTTTTATGTTTTTGAGGATATGTCCTTGATTCATAAATAACAATAGGGGGTTTTATTTTCAATACTCTTCCATACCTTCATTGGAAGTTATTTAGATCTAGTGGAGTTATTACATAGGTTTTAGGATTTTCCCCTTCCATATTCTAAACAAGTTGTTGTGACATTTTATTATTAGGATACAGAAATGGTTTAGCGGGTAATTGATTTGATTTTTGTGCAAATGGTAGGGAGAGCTATGGATTTTGATTTTGAACTTGGACTTGAGGTAATTGATTGGCTTTAGGAATTTGATTAGATTGGGGTAGCAATTGTGGTGGAAAATTAGGATATGATGGTGAATATTGTTGATATTGAGCATAAGCTCCATAAGGACTTTTACATCCTTGATTCCAAATTATGATTGTGGTTGAGCCCAAGGATGCCAAGATGGATTCCAATTATTTTGTGAAGAGTGAGAAAATTTTTGTGGTCTAAAGCCTTGTGATTGATTTGATTAAGAGTTCTACCATGGTCTCTTGGTAATAAAGTAAAGGGGGTCTACTTGTTCTGGTATCCCTTCATCATTAAATACAACTTTAAGACCTAGTAAATAAGGACCCTCCTTCGTATCATGGTTATCTGCACATATGGCACAAGTTTATATGGTTTTTAAATCTAAATGAAACTCTCTTAGGGCATGCTTCTTTTGACATCTAGGACAAAAAATGGATAATGTAGAATTTTCAAATTTTTCCTTATTACACAAAAATATCGTCACCATGATTATTTGCAGTCAGTATGGGTCTATCATCACTTGTACTGTCCTCCTAGGCAAGTCTCAGACCTCAGCTCTTCAAGTCAAGCTTTGGAAATGAGAGAAAGACATTAAAAATCAATGTAACTCTGGTTCTGCGCTTTCTCTCACTGTCACCTACGGTCCCGCACCTTCTGTTTGCAAAAACTGTGGAACTGCATGCTCTGTCCCTAACGGTGTGGGTACGGACCCCTGTGAAAGTCAAAAGGCGCAAGTTTTATATTAAAAAACTCACTTTGGGTTAATTCTAGAAGTTTCTAGAAGGAATTTTGACGTGGATTGTTCGCTCTGAGGTGGTTCATGCATCCCAAAAGAGAAGGAGCTAATCCCTTGATGAGAGGAGCTATCCCTTTGAAGGAGGACTTTATCCCTTTGAAGGAGGACCTAGTAACCTCCCTCCATTGCACTATAAATACAGGCATTGGGCTGCTTTCTAGGGAGCTTAGAAGCTGAACATTTTTTAGGGTAAATGCTGGTGAAATCAAGACTTCCTAGTTGAGCTTAAGAGGAGAGATCACATACCTTTTTGGCTTCATTGGGGAGTGAGTGAAACTTGTCAAAGTAGAGGAGACTTCTTGCTGGACCCTGGGAGGAGCTTGTACAGCGTCAAGGCAAAGGTTGTAAAGTTCTTCTTCTTTTGAATTAATACAATCAAACTCATTTTTCTCAACAAGTATCTTATGTTATTTGTTTCATGGACTCCTTGACTTTCATGTTAAATATGTTTTATGATATTGGATTTTCAGGTGCTATTTAATTTGTTTGCCTTGTTTGTGTTTGCAGATTCGTGACAAAGGAGCTCATTTGGATCAAAGGAGTGAGGGCATCCACAAACTTGCGTTGGACCTAAGATAGGCCCTAAAAACACTTGTTTGCCATTGTTTATAAAGGACTATTTAGAGAAAGATAGTGTCTGGTTGGTTTGCTTGTCATTAGGTCTTATTTAGATTCTAGGAAGGTCTATCTTATCCACAAGGTTGACTTATTCTGTGTGACAAAATGGCGACCATACTGGGGACTTGACTTTTTCCTTGTTTTTACTTTGACCTGAGAAACGATGTTTTTGTTTCTGTTTTTGGCTTGTTGTGTGTGGAATTGGGTAGATTTAGAAGATCTAGGATTATTTTTGTTTCTCATAACTTTGGGAGAGGACCGCACCCTTGGCTTGCAACACAGTGCGGACCTATCCGCACTTTTGCTTTTCACACAGTGCGGTACCGCACCTGTGTGAACTGTGGACCTGCAGACCCTGTAAATTTTTTTGAAAAACTTAAAATATTTTCATTTAGTTTAGTTTAGTTTTTGTTTAGATGTTATTATCCCCTGCCCAGACCTGCATATAACCTGTTGGAAGCTTTTCTTAGGTTAATTCCACTGGCATTCATGTTTTAAGCTTTTATCAATTGGGTGTTTTGAGTCTCTTTTTTGAGAAATTCTTAATTTGATTTCCTTTGGTCATTACTTGGAGGTTTGTCTCAGTCTTTTCACAATTTTTCATCTTTTTTCTTTTGTTTTTGCAAAATTTCCCCCTCATTCACCGGGGGGGGGGGGCTAAATTGTGTATGAGTGTTAATCGCCTTTGAGTGTTTTTATTTTTTGATCTTTGGAACTCTCACCCAATTTTCTTGACTTGCACTTGATTGGTTCTTAGATTACATTAGAATCATCTTGTGTATGAGAATTCTCTTGCATAGATCACATTTGCATAATTCTCATTTTCAGAATATGAATGAAAAATGTGCATAGATTACATTTGCATACTTTTCAAGTGAATTGTGCATAGATTACAATTGCATAGTTTACATTCTAAAAAATCAATTGTAGATTTAGATCAGCTTTCTTTGATTTGAATTTACATATTTTTATTCTTGTTTTAAACACACAAAAATAAAAATAAAAATTGTTTTGGAATTGATTTGCATTAGTTTTTCTTAATGAAATTAGTGCATTAGAGAATTTGTTATATTTTCTCTTAGTGATCAATTTTTTGCATTGTTGGAAGTGAATGGAAACTCTCTCCTTACTTTAGTTAGGATTCATCGAATTGAAAGGATTACATTATCATATTCGATTGCATTCAGTTTTGAGTTGGGTCATAACACCATTGGTTTCGTATCCATTTACTCTTTTGAGTAATAACAGCATAAATAACACAGCGCTTAATTAAAATTTACCTAGTAATTTTTACATTTTTAGGGCTCTTTCCACCAATCTAGCTTAGGCTAGTGTCTTGGAATAGGTTTTAGTTAACTCTCCAAGACAGTAAAACAAACAAGTAGTCGATCTTGCGGTAGGAAAGAAATTCCAATTGTTACATCTATGCTCTGGGAAAGCTCCTCTTAAAGGAGAAGCACGAGATCATATCTGAACCAGTGAGGTAATCAATCCTTCCTTATTGGGAACGATAAAAGATATTCACGTATTAAAAATGGTAAACCTCGGATTAACCATTGTCGAGGAGCCTGGGGTCACTTGTTGGTAAACCTTCGATTATGTCAAGGAGCCTTCAAGGGGATTGAGCTTGTTACTCTGCCCTTGCGTGCGTATCAGATCGTAGACTGTTCCCCCAAGTATATTTGTTTATGTTGGTAACCATAGTGACCATATTCTATAGGATTCTTCCTAAGGTGACAGTGGTGGGAAGATCCCACTGTACCTGGAGCAGACTTCAGCTAGACTCACTTGGATTTTCTGGGGGGTTCTCTTCACTCGAGACGGTTTAGTGGAGGAACTTGTGCCAGTCTATTCATTAAGCAGGTTGTAGGGGTAACTGTTCCAACTGCCATTTCTGTATTGAATTCTGCGATGTTGGATTTCATCACCAACTAGTGTTTTCGGTACGGAAAGTTACTGTTTGTGTGTGGTTTGACTCCTAGATTTGATAGTGCGTGTTAATTTGTTTTTTTTACTTTTAGAGACCATAGGTGTGAATTGTGAATTGTTAATTTTAGTTTTAAATTGTTAATAAAATTCACTGAAGTTGAATATAATGGAAAATGTTCCAGAATTTACCAACCAAGGAACCCCTCTTAACGAGGATCCTAGTACTTTTCCTTTCTTTGGAAATGTTGGTCCTCCTTATATGGCTACTTTTTCATTACCTGGATTTACAATAGGTTTACCGATATGGTTATTTTCAACTTCGTTGGCCCCAAATACTCCAATTTTTCCACCTCAACCGAATGCTTCACCTCAACAGAGTTCACCATCTCAACATCACCAACCTTCTATTGACCCTTTACCTTCTTCACCTAATTTTTCTTCCTCCATTTCTTCCTCTTCGCTTGGTAAAAGCCTTGACGCTAGTAACCAGGTGTCTAAGAAGAAGAAGAAAGGGAAGAAGAAGAAGAAGAAGAAGAAGAAGCAAGATAAGAAAGAAGTCAACCAACCAACCATGGCTGTAAACCCAAATACCCTTGCAAGCTTTGTAAGGGTGACCACTTCCTTATCAATTGTCCTGGTATTCCAAAGGTCTTGGGAGTATGGTCAGAAAAATCTCATCAACTTTCCATTGATCCATCAACCAGTGATAGTCAGGTTCCTGAGAAAAAGGGTAAAGTTAGGTTTCCTTGTAAGTTATGCAAAGGGAGTCATCAAACTCACATTTTCCCTCACATGGATGAAGCCTCAAAATTGTTGGAAAACCTTAGTGTTCCACAGCAAGAATTTCCAACTGGTTACCGTAAACTTTCTCCCAACCTACCATCAACTGACAGAGTGATTGATCTAATTTCAAGTACAGTCGATCACACTCTTCCATTGGACATTGAAACTCATGTCACTCAGGTTGATGATCCATTAGTTGATCAAGTTGTTGATTCAATTTCACATTCGTTCGATCCCACTTTCCCTTTAGAGAGTGAACTTCATAACGCTCAGGTTCTTTTTTTTACATTAGATTCTTCTATGACGGGGGGCATTTCACCTGTTTCTACAGAACCCCCTCCAAGTACTGAGGTATTTTCCTTTGATTGGAATAGACTGACAGAACCTCGTCTTCCTTCCTCCATCCCTTTCCAAATCATTTTCAAGGTTGGTGGCAGGGACATGCATCGCACACAGGTAGATGAAGGTGCTTCTGTTAGTATTTTATCCTTAACTGCTTGGAAAGCTTTGGGTTCCCCTCAGCTTGCGCCTGTTATGCAGAATCTGAAAGCTTTTAACAGAACCATTAGTGAACCTTTAGGGATCCTTCCTAAGTTTTCTATTACCTTGGAAGGTAAAACTGTCTATATTGATCTTATAGTAGTTCGAGGTCCCTTGGATTTCAATTTACTCCTTGGGCGAGACTATGTTTATGCAATGAAAGTTGTCGTATCGACACTCTTTCGTGTGATGTCTTTCCCTCACAATGGAAATATTGTGACTGTAGACCAGCTTTGTTCCCTAGTCTTTTTTAACTACCAATAATATGACACCCCTAAATGTTCCTAATTCTAAAGTGGTATCTACCCTACCACGGGTTAATTATGTGGCAACTGGTCCCATGTTTTCAGTTATCGATGTAAATGAGCCTCTCACTGTTTGCTCATGTTCGTTTGATTTAGATCTGGTAATTGACATGGAAAACTATATGGGATTATTTGAACGTGATGTTCTTATCCCTTTTGAGTCCCTTGACATGTGTTCCTTCTAGAGAACTATTCTTCCTTCTGATGATGACCTCTTGGAAGCCATGATCAAGGTGTGTCCATTGACATGTCTTTCTTCCAGTTGGAAGCCATGATCAGTGGTGTGAGGACAGTTTTGTTCCTGTGTCAACCTCGTTAAAAAATGAAACAGGGTTTCGAGGAAAGTTCCTTTTACTGTGTCGACCTCGTTATAAAATGAATCAGTGAGTATGAGGACAGTTCTTTTCGTATGTCAACCTTATTAAAAAATGAATCAGATGGTTCGAGGAAAGTTCCTTTTACTGAGTCAACCTCGTTAAAAAATGAATCAAGTGTGAGGATAGTTTTGTTCCTGTGTCAACCTCGTCAAAAAATGAAACAGGGTTTCGAGGAAAGTTCCTTTTACTATGTCGACCTCGTTAAAAAATGAATCAGTGAGTATGAGGACAGTTCTTTTCCTGTGTCAACCTCGTTAAAAATTTAATCAGATGGTTTGAGGAAAGTTCCTTTTACTAAGTCAACCTCGTTAAAAAATGAATCAAGTGCGAGGATAGTTTTTCCCTGTGTCAACCTCGTTAAAAAATGAAATAGGCTATCATGAGGACAGTTCTTTCCTTGTGTCAACCTCGTTAAAAAATGAATCAATTGTGATGAGCATAGTTCCTTGTCTTGTGTCAAGCTCACTAAAAAATGAAACAAGGAGTCATAGGTTATATAGGTAGATTGTAGAGAGTAGACTTGAGCATAGTTCCTTGTCTTGTGTCAAGCTTGTTAAAAAATGAATCAAGGATTTTAGAGCATAGTTCCTTGTCTTGTGTCAAGCTCGTTAAAAAATGAATCAAGGTTTTTAGAGTATAGTTCCTTGTTAGGTAGATTGTAGAGAGTAGTTAAGAGCATAGTTCCTTATCTTGTGTCAAGCTCGTTTAAAAAATGAAACAAGGGTTTTGAGGACAGTTCTTTTCCTGTGCCAACCTCATTAAAAAATGAAACAACACCCTTTTCAAGTCGAATATTTTCAAGATCTTGAAAGTACAGCTTCATTCCATCCACCTGGTTGAATGCAATGAAGCTTGGGGGGCATGTACCTCGTTTTGCGTTGTTATGCTCGGGGCATGTGAACTTACAACAAGCATAGTTTTTAGTTTCAATCTTGCGTAAACATGAAACTGGATCCGAGCATAGTTCTTTTCCTGTGTCAAGATCATTAAAAAATGAAACAAATCCTCCTCTAATTGAGTCGAGAGTTTGACTAGATCTCATAAATGTTAAGTTGTATATTTAGGTTAGTTATTTCAGTTTTTTGCATAATTTTCTTACAATTTTAGGTCGAGTCTTTCAAATGATCTTGTAACTGAACCTTCATTCCATCCAGCTATTAATTAATGTACTTAGTTGAATGAAATGAAGATGGGTGGCATGCGCTCTAGCAGTTATGCTTAGGGGGCATCAAGCACAGTTTTCTCTCTGTTTCAAGCTTATGTAAAAATGAAACTACTTTGAAGCATAGTTTTTCTCTGTTTCAAGCTTTTGTAAAAATGAAACCTATCTCGAGTCAATTTCAGTTATTTTCAAGACTCGTTAAACTCATGAAAATCCCAAGATTATTTTTCTATTTTTCATTCTCGTAAAACAAATGAAAATGCCGAGTTCTTTCCGTCGTTTCCTGCTCGTAAATTAAATTGAAAGTCGGCCATATGAGTACATTTTTATCATTTTTTCGAACTCATTAAAACTTACCGAAAAGGTGAAAACCATGAGTACATTTTTATCATTTTTTCGAACTCATTAAAACTTACAAAAAAGTGAAACCTTAGAGTCACCTTTAAGCTCTTTTCTGACTCCTAAAACATGAAAAGATCGCCGAGTTCTTCTTTTTAAACTCGTTAAAATGGAACTAAAACGACGGTCCACTTACAGCTCTTTTCTGACAGTAAAAACATGAAAAGATTGTCAGATTTTTGTCGTTTCAAATTCAATATTGGTTATAAAACGACGTGTCTTTGATCGCTTTTTTACTTTTTCGGATCAGGGACACTAATTACGAAAAGTACTCCTTGGTCGTAAAGATCAAGCAGTTCTCTCAAGTATTATTTTATACCTTTTCGGGCTTGGGAGACACAAATTTACGAAAAAGGTCAACCATGGAGTTTTCTTAAGTTTTTTCAGACTCTCTAAAATTGAAAAATGCTGAGTTTCTCCTATACTGGGCTCGTTAAAATCACAGTAAAGGACCTGTTCAATTACAAATAGGAACGAACCACTCCTTCTTAGGGTTCGAATTTGAACTAAATTGGACTCATCCGAAGGATGAGCTTATAATCAAGCAAATGTTATCCTCCTCAAGCTTGTCAAAAATAAAGAGGTACTTACCAGAAATGGTGGGGGAAAAGAGATAAAAATGAGCCTGTTTGTCATACTTTGTAACCGCTCTTGAACAGGACACTTTTATTCACCTGGGTTGGGAAATCCTTTACCTAGCAGTTGATCAAACCACATTGAAAGTCTTCAGCCAGTTTCTGGGTATTAACTTTGGGTAAATTGTCACCAAACCATCTGTCGTGTCGTTATGTGTTCAAGAGGTCACTGCCAATAAGCCATTCATCTACAAAATATCTGTCATTCATCTTGACCATCCCTGAGTCAGTCCTTGCAACTAAATTTCTTCGACTTGATCTATGATTTCGTGTTGTGGGCTTGCCTACGACGGATCGCTTTCTATCGACTTCAGCTCATTATCTAGAAAGATGATCTAGAAATCGTCAGTACCTTGGGATCTGCATGCCTCAATGGCAGTTTTCTCGCCTTCGACGACAGGTTGCATCATTGACCTTCGATCAAAGGATTCCGTGACATGTTCGACATCAACACATTTATTCGCATCTCATGGATTGTACTGGGTACTTTGAGAGCCATTGACATCACTGGTGGTTTCTCTCACACTTGTTAACAGTTTACATCATTGACTGGTAATAAAGTGGTTTCTACCATGTTCGACATCAACATATTCATTCGCATGGATAGAATTGTACTATTTTGGGAAGTAGAAATGAAGAACCTAAATCTAGTTTCCACAATGCAGGCTGCGAGGAATTTTGTATTCATTATATAATGGACTATTCATAAACAGATGGCTGCGTCCATACTGTGTCCACCTGAGTCTATACTTGTGATGTTTACAAGATCATTCCTATATTAGAGCAGTAGTTAATTTTTCTAGTCAGTTTTGGTCTGAGTATGGGAATGCCTACCTCAGCGATGATATGATCTCATATATATATCTTGCATTGAATGTTTTTACAGGCTCCAACCGGGCTCTCCACAAGATGATCCTCAAAAAGATAAAGTACTTCACTCTTCCTAAATGATCAATGAAATCCTCATCTACTACAGACTTCACACTTTAGGGGGCAATCTGTTACACAAAAATATCGTCACCATGATTATTTGTAGTCAGTATGGGTCTATCATCACTTGTACTGTCCTCCTAGGCAAGTCTCAGACCTCAGCTCTTCAAGTCAAGCTTTGGAAATGAGAGAAAGACATTAAAAATCAATGTAACTCTGGTTCCGCACTTTCTCTCACTGTCACCTGCGGTCCCGCACGTTGTGTTTGCAAAAACTGCAGACCTGCATGCTCTGTCCCTAACGGTGTGGGTGCGGACCCCTGTGAAAGTCAAAAGACGCAAGTTTTATCTTTAAAAACTCACTTTGGGTTAATTCTATAGGTTTCTAGAAGGAATTTTGATGTGGATTGTTCGCTCTGAGGTGGTTCATGCATCCCAAAAGAGAAGGAGCTAATCCCTTGATGAGAGGAGCTATCCCTTTGAAGGAGGGCTTTATCCCTTTGAAGGAGGACCTAGTAACCTCCCTCCATTGCACTATAAATATAGGCATTGGGCTGGTTGCTGGGGAGGTTAGAAGCTGAACATTTTTTAGGGTAAATGCTGGTGAAATCAAGACTTCCTAGTTGAGCTTAAGAGGAGAGATCACATACCTTTTTGGCTTCATTGGGGAGTGAGTGAAACTTGTTAAAGTAGAGGAGACTTCTTGCTGGACCCTGGGAGGAGCTTGTATAGCTTCAAGGCAAAGGTTGTAAAGTTCTTCTTCTTTTGAATTAATACAATCAAACTAATTTTTCTCAACAAGTCCCTTATGTTATTTGTTTCATGGACTCCTTGACTTTCATGTTAAATATGTTTTATGATATTGGCTTTTCAGGTGCTATTTAATTTGTTTTCCTTGTTTGTGTTTGCAGATTCGCAACAAAGGAGCTCATTTGGATCAAAGGAGTGAGGGCATCCACAAACTTGTGTTGGACCTAAGGTAGGCCCTAAAAACACTTGTTTGCCATTGTTTATAAAGGCATATTTAGAGAAAGATAGTGTCTGGTTGGTTTTCTTGTCATTAGGTCTTCTTTAGATTCTAGGAAGGTCTATCTTGTCTGCAAGGTTGACTTATTCCATGTGACATTCCTTATTCTGTATTTTAAGGGTGTATATCTATTCACCTATACTCCCTAAAATATCTACCTTGAAAGTATCAAGAAAGCTTCCTAATTCTTCCCTACTGACTGTCCCTGATGAGCCCCATAAATGGGTAATTATATGGGCTCATTTTGCCTCCTAACATAGTTAAATCAACCATTATCTTAGCTTATTGCATGTTTTTTATTATATTTATGCTTATGGAGTGATTTGGGTTAGTTATGATGCCATGAGGTCTAATATGTGTTCAAAGCAGATTTTTGTTGAATTTTGAAGACAAAGTGAAAGATTCAATGTACAATTGGCAGCAATAATTCAAAGTGGACAAGGGAGAGGATTGATAGGAGGGAATCCCCCTCATTTATTACTCCCCACTTTGAATTCTCCTTCATGTAGGTTGGAGCACAAACAACCAAATCAAATGCACTAGGAGGCAGCCGAGCAAGTGGAGGATAACTTATGTTTATCTTGAGTTTTGGGAGCCAAGCCTCCCTGATTTTAAGGAAGCTATTGGGATCTTCAGTTGTATAAGAATAGAGGCCTAGGGCCTCATGAGGGTCAAATTTTTGTTGAATTTTCGTTGCAGTTTTACTCTGCTCAACTTCAAGCTTACTTTTGGTGACAATTTCATGTAATCCTATTACTATTTTGATAATAAATATGAGATTATTATTGAGCTAGCACTAAGTTACCTCATAGGGCTAAATATCTTTGGTTAGGGCCCAATCCAAGCAGCCAAGCTCCTCTTGTCTCTATTTATATGCTTTGTTTCAGTTTATGGATTAGTTGTTGTTAGATGAATTTCTTTCTTAGTTAATAATAGGTTGCTTTTGGTGATTTAGAAGGTTGTTTCCATTTTTGTTTTTAATAGCAGGGTAAACAGTGATAGAAAGAAGATAAAAAAGGCTAGCAATAGTGCCTTAGCCTCCTTTCCTCCCTTTGGGGCCATGAACTGAGGCCATGACCCTCTTGTTGCCACAAAAACATAGATTTTCCTTCTCCATAGGATTTCTAGTGTTGCAGTTTGTTAGAAGGTTAATGCTTTGCTTTAGATCTCTTTCACCATGCTCATTTTTGTCTTTGAAATAAGTCTTCTTCCATTCTTTCTCTCATTATAGCATTTTTCAGCATTTCTTTCCATAGCTCATGATTTAAATTAGCTTGATGAAAAATTATATTTTTTTTATGTACTTAATTTCCTTGCTTGCTTGATTTCATTGTTTGACCGTAAGTTCTTTTGTAGCAGATTTCTTCTCACAATAGTTCAGCCTATCAGCCATCACATTCTCTCCCTAATGTATGCCCCACAGGTTGCCCAAATTTCACCTCAAATCTGCCTTAGTTCTCCACGTTTTTCCATAGGATTTGTTCCTCTCTCCCGACCATATTTCCCTCTCCTAGTGATCCTTGGTGAACCCTAAGTGCGATAACACATCATACTAGCCTTCATCTACCCTTTCCACCCACTCTCGCACCTTTAAAACCTTCAAAACTGCTCTTAGCATCCTCCTATAGACCTCATGTAGACCTCCTGTAGATCCCCTGTGTCCTCCTGTAGATTTTCTTGTAGGTTTCCTTCTGAAGGCCGATTGCAGTAAAAGCCTCCAGAAGGCCACTTGAGACCTCCTAGGACCCATCCACACCATCCTACATCCTCTCAAGTCCCAAAACCACCCTCCATCGCCACCTATTCGCTCCACATTCACAAACCAATAAATTACAAGCATGACGAATTCACATAAAAATACATAAAAATCCAAAAAAATGTTTTTCCTCATTTCCTTCTAGAAATAGCTTGAGTAGATGTTTTTTACTTCCTTGAGTAGGTAATGGCATTCATTTCATGTTTTTCATCTCTCTTTATGCAAAAGTAGGATTAGTTGGTTAAGTAGGGTTTGCTAGGTTTACTTCACATTTCATTCTTTTCCCTTTCTGCAAGTGGAGTAGCCTCTGTACAGTAAGCTTTCCTTTCTTTCATCACATATAGACATTCTTCTAGAAACCATAGAAGTTGGCTTGAGCTCCTAGTGATCTTGCGCCAATTGACCAAGTGACAGCCTGCAGTAAGAACTAGTATTTGTGCATACATCACCATCGCTTCCAAGTTTTTCGAACTACCGGGTTGATAAAAGTAAAATAGGCAGCCCAGGAGTTGCAGCATTATTGCTACAATACTGGTGCTCACCAATCCTGGCTACATATTTATTGATTCTTGATAAGAGAGGGTCTCTAGGGATTTTTCCAACTCGTGTTTTACCCCTTGAGATATGAACACATAAGTCACAGATATCTGCAAATGGTAATTGAGAAATATCTCCTTTTTCTATTAAGTTAAGGAGATCAATCCATTCATCTTTGATAGCTTTGAGTGGGAGGTATTTCAAAGTTTCCATATCCAAATTATCCATTTTTTTCTTTTAATATTATAGACAATTCTCTCTACTAAGTCTTCAAAATTTTCATCTTCCTTTTGTGTCATTTTGAAGACTTCATATTTAATTTTATGAGGCATACATTAATCTCTATATTTTTTAGATAAATCCTCTTTCATTTATGTGCATGTTCTTATAGAATTCATCCCTAAACTCATGAACCATTTTAATGTTGAATCCTTTAAGGTAGCATGGAACAATTTCAGTTTTTGAGAATCATGTAGATAATCATATGATCTGCATAATACTTCAAACTCGAAGAGGAATGTCTCTAGGTATTCACTTCTTTTTCCATGGAAATTAGGAATAATAGAAGGTGAAATATTTTTCATTGTAAGGGTTGTATCTTCATCAAAAATAGGAAATCCAAAAGGATCTTGATTTCCTCTACCTCTACCCCATCCTCTATTTCTATATCCACCTCCTCCTCTACTTCTAACTCCTCCAATCATAATTTCCTCACCATTGAAATTGTGTACCTCACCTCCCCCTTCTTCATCCATGACATATTCCTCAAAACTAATGTAAGGTTCTTATAATTCTTCTGGTTCCTCTATCAAAGGGTAGCCAAAATAAGTTTCTTGTTCCTCTTCTTCACTGGGAATTTATAATGATTCTCATAGAATTTTTTCACGAGTGGAAGTTAGAAAAACTACTCCTGTAGTTGGGAATGTAAGATTTTCTTCAATTACAACTTCAGTAGATGAAGTAGGTGAAGTTCTTGATTGGATTTCTAATCTTGAGACTTCAGGAAGTCTTTGTCGACCTATGAATGGAATTTGGGTTTGAGTAGGTGGTGTGGAATTTCAGAGTCGTGGTGAAGTGAGTCGATTTGTGGGAATTAAGCTTCATCCGCATCCTACAAATCTACCTCTAGAGTCTCTATCCCTACGCATATCATGTTTTGAATTGATGCTTTTTTCTTTAACTTCTATTTGTACTTCCCCAACAATGGTGCGAAAATGTTTAGTCAATTTAATGTTCTTAAATTGTAAGCATAAATTATCACCAAGGGCAAGTAAACTGATGAAGCACAAGTGCACTGTATGTGCTAAAAATTATTTATGTCGATAAGGTATTTATGTTACAGTTAAAGTCTAAATCTAGAGTTAGTATGGAAATGGTGTTATTGTCTATATTAGAGTATTTTTCCTAAGATCTGTTAGTTGGTTATTCTGAAATTAATCTCAATTGAATCAATTTTTGTGGGATGGTTGAAGGGAGATCCTAAAATCTACTTTGTTAGACTGTTTTTGATTATATTTGGACTTTTATGTTGCAGCAACACTAAACTAACTACGAACGCAGGAAATTATGTAAAGGAGATCTGATTTATTGAGTTGGAAAATGAAAGATGCTTGAATTTAGTTGCTAAGAAAAAGACTGTCACTCTTTAACTATTGAAGCTTCACTCAATGCAAAATTAAAATAAGAACGAAATTTATAAGTTTTAAAACAAAAAAACTATGAAATGATATGACTGAATTATACTAGGTAGAAAGAAAATTAAATGATCAAATTATGCTAGGTAGAAAGCAAATGAAATTGTTGATGCGGATGTCAATTTAATCGCAAACTCCATTGGACTGCATCCTAAAACATAAAGCAAATCATCCATAATTTAACTCTAAGTGTTATAGACATATTTGGGCACTGCAACCCCAAAATCATATTTCCATAAACTAATGGCTCTTAAGTCCCTAAAAGTGTTGTTTAATACCCTAAAGGATCATGGTCAACTGATTACATCATTTCCCAGAAGTTCCACCTGAAAAACTACTAAGAACTGGCCAAAACTGGACCATACTAACTACTCCATGGACAAGGTGCGATGCATACTAGCTGCAACACTGGCTAGGTGCGATACATATTGAAATGGCCCTCTATGGGTTGCGATGAGCGAGAATAGACAAATGGCAGAGACAGTTTTCTAAGTGGGTGATCATGGAATCTTCTAGAAACTTCTCCTATGACACTTGCCTCTCTGAATTCAGCCAATGATGAGTAAGAGATCAAATAAATCTTCAAGTGGAACCAAGAATTACCAGTTGAATGACACTAATAAAAAACCCAAAGCTTACTCACACCCTTGCAAGATATCTATAAATGGATCCCTCATCTGAGAGATCTAGAGGCTGGAATTTTGTAATTTGTAAGGAAGTGTTGTTGGTTTGTTGGTGAGAAGAGACATTGCATTGTTGGGTGATTTGCTTATTCATTAGGTGAAATAGGGCTTATACACTGGGAGGATGATGCTGGATCAGACAGTTGGGTTGTAATCCTCTCTTTCACTACTATTGATAAAGTTCTTTGACTTTTCCTCCATATAATCATGTGTTTATGAATCTTATTATTTATGAATGCAATTGTATGGTCAATGTGTTTTTTATTCCTCATTGTTTATGATGTTTAGATGGAGATGCTTTCATGGTTACTTTGACTCTACAGGTACTCTTTGAAGTGGGACAAGTAAGAGAGGAGTGGAAAATTCTATCAAGGAAAGGAGAAATCAAGTTAGGATCAAAGCAGAAGATCCAGGTTGGTCCTCTTTTCTTCCCTCTATTCTATCACACTTAAAGGAACTCTTGAAATTCTTTCATTGTTTGTTTCTAAGATAGCTACCCATCTCAGAGGGACTAGTAGTTCGAATCGACACTAGTTTTCCCTGAAAAAAATGGCGACCCTACTGGGGAACGAATAGTTTGTTTTGTTTGTTTATTGTTTGCTTTATAAACTACAGACGGGGCCTGAAGTTAGCCAGCTAGCCTTCGAAACACCTTTGGTATGCAATTGCGAAGTAGATGAATGTTGCTTCAGTCAATCTCCAGGTTGGTTTATGAACTAAACATCTGACTTACAAAGAATTCTAAGTCCCCTTGTGGTAGCTCAGAACCTCATAAGATCTTACCCCTATGCTTTCTTATTATTTTCAATCATTACTCAGCCTAAATAACTGAACTTAGCTGCAAATTTTGAGCAAAAACCAAGCTCAGTTTCGCTCCCTGGTCCATCACACTATTTGTAACTGTGCAACCTGGATGCATCGCACCTCCCATGTGTTGCAGGTGAGATGCATCCCTGTTTCTCTGTGTTCCAGGTGCGATGATTGAGTGATATTGTTTTGTTCTCTGAAAGTTGGTTTTTTCCTCCTTGTTTTCAGCTCTATTCAGTAGTTTTACTGTACATGATCAATATCCTATTTTTGGAACCTTCTTCCTTCACATATTTTAGCCTCCATCAGTTAGGAATTGTAAATGTTTTTGTGTATTTGTGAATCATTTACAGTCTTCCTTTGTCGAAAGTAGCTTAATCAAACTATCGTTTTTGATGTAAGTGTCGTAATTGTCATTTTGAATCAAAAGAAGAGTGTCATAAAGTCTTCCTCTTTTAGATAGTTGATTGTACTTTTGTCATTGTACTTGATTTGAATCATTAGTATTTGAAGTGTTGAAAACAATTTTCAAATTCAAAATCGAAAAGTTTCGTCTTAGCCTTCCTTTCGTTTTGAAAAGAAATTGTTATAGATGTCGCTTTGAAAGAAAATAGTTCAGATTTGTACTTAGCTTTCCTTTTTGGCATTCACACATTAAGGAAATGGAAAACAAATACATGCATGTGAATTTTCATTTTGACTGCATGTGAAATTTGATTTAGGAAAGTTCATTTAGTGTGTGCTCTATGCTCTATGCTGAAAGAAAAATCATTATCTTCTTTCCTGTGTAGCTAGGATTTTCATTACTAAAAGAACATAAATGATTGTTTATCATTTTAGATTGCATATTTAGGAATTTTACATCTACATCACGCGTTGAACCTTGAAAGACAAACTTCTAAGCAAGATAAGCTCTAAAATAAATCTCAATGAACATAAAAACGCTTTGGAACCTAACGCAACACATCTAGAAGTCTAGGCTAGAGACGTGTTCCAACGTCGTAAAACCTGGTAACTATTGTTTTCATCGAAGGTTGGGTGATTCCTCCTCCTTGATAAGACAAGTGATAGTACAGATTTGTGCTCCCCGTACCATTGAGTATATATTGGGAGACCACAATAGGCTAATATCCTTTATCCTTAGGAAGCTGTGTCTACCACCCTGTCAATTGAAATGCACTGAACACAGCATCCGGGAAGATTGACTGCCATACATCAGTCCTTGGTAATTTCTCTATCATTTATCACCAAGGTGTATTTTTCAGTTTTGCGATCAGTTTGGTAATCCCTCTGTCTAGATTTCCAGAGTAGTCACTTTTGTTCCTTTTCGACTCCTTAAAAGAAAAGGTCCATCTGAGAACTTGTCACTTCAGGCTCATTAAAAATCAAAGGTGACTAGAGTCACCTTTAGCTTCTTCTCGACTCTTAAAAATTGAAAAAGAAAGTTGCGTCAAAGTGTCTTAAAATTTATTTAAATTAGAATAACATCCCTATTCCTTCGTTGATCTAAGGTTGAGATAATGGAGTCCACCAATCAAGGAATCCCTCTTGGAGGGAATCCTAGTCTTTTCTCCTCTTGGGGAGATATTGGTTCTCCATATATAGATACATTGTCCCTTCCAAGAATCACAATCATCCTACTGGTATGGCTTTTCTCAACCTCTATTGTTCAAAACACCGTAATTCCTCAGCAATCTAATCAGCAACCAGATGATACTGAAGTTACCCCTTCGCCTTCTACTTCATTTGTTTCTCCTTCCCCTTCTTCCTCTTCGCTTGGTGAAACTAGTGGCAATAAAAACCAAGTAGCTGAGAAGAAAAAAAAAGGGAATGAGGAGAAGAAGAAGTGAGCTAAACAAGGGAACAACCATGCATCATCTGGCGAAAATCTGCACACTAAACTTTCCAAATCAAAAACTCCATGCGCAATTTGCAAGGGAGCCACTACCATCGAGATTGCCCTTGCATTCTATAGATCTTGAAAGAATGGTCTCCCCGTTTGCACCATTCAGTGTCATCAACTTCTAACAGTCAGGTTGACAACACACCGTCAACTAGTGAAAACAAAGTCAATAGACAGAAAGGAAACGTCAGAGTTCCATGTAGGTTATGTGAAGGTGATCATACTCTTCACTATTATCCTTTTCTGGTTGAAGCCAAAAGTATTTTGGATAACCGTCCAGCTTCACTGCAGCGGCTTCCACCTCGATACAGGAAACTCTTGCTAAGTCCTTCGCTAGTTGAAAACCCAATTGACATAACTCAATTGTTGATCAAAGCACCTATCATTGAAATTGAACCTTCTCAGTCCACACCAGACCAAAGTCAACTAGTCGAGATGGTAGTCGACCCAGCCTTGCCTTCAAAAGGCCCACCTTCGGATGATACAATTTCCAAAGAGAATGAGAACTACATTGTTCAAATTATTTTTGTTGATATAGAGTCTAATGAACTTTGGGGCAATCCACCCATTCCTTCACAACAGGAAGAGACCCCCCCAGTTCATGAGATTTATCTGGACATTTATTCGGTACCTCCTCCGAGCAGTCTAGTCATTTCCTTTGATTGGAATCAACTAGCAAAACCCCACCTTCCATCTAATGTACCATTCCGAATCATAGTACAAGTTTACAAAATGATCGTGTCTAGCACTATCATAGACGAAGGGACTTCAGTGAGTATCTTTTCCTCAAATGCTTGGGAATTGCTTGGTTTTCCATTGCTTTTTCCTGAAAAAAAATTTGTCGGGCTTCAACAAAGGAACCAGTCAACCATTAGGGATCCTTCCAAAGTTACCGATAACTTTGAGAAAGAAAACTATTCATTTGAACGTGATGGTAATCCAAGGTCCACTAGATTACAATCTAATCATTGGACGTGACTATATATATAGCATGGAAGCTATTGTTTCAACATTCTTTCGAGTGATGTGTTTTCCACATGAAGGAAAACTGGTGTAACTTGCCGACCAGCTTTTATTTCCTGGTTCAAACACATATATGAATCAACCATCATCCCTAAATGGTCTCTTCGTGTCAACAATGTCTCTTCAACCTTTGTTCCATTTGCCTAATTACAGCAAGTAGTTCGATGAGTGTGATGAAGTTTAGGGGGCATGCACCCTAGTCTGCTTCAGCAGGCGAACCCAGAGGAAAAGAGAGATTTTCTTGAAAGGCCTTAATTCTTAGACTGAAGAAACATTCCTGTCTAGGTTATGTGATTAGTCTGACACACTTATTTCCTTTGTACAATTGTGATTGGAAGCTCACACCATTCACCTTCATATGTTATGTGATTGGAAGGTCACACCAGTCACCTTCATCTATTTTGATGGACAAAGCAAAGGAAGAGTTTTTGTCTGCCGATAGAAATAATCCTGCCTAACCGTAAGGACTTCCATTTGGTAACCTGGAAACTCTCATTTTACTGAAACACCTGGGGGCATGCAAGCCATTGTATGCAACTAAAAAATGACCTTTGATTTTATTAGTTTGTAGGCTCTCAACCCTTTAACCTCATAGCTCGGTCGTTTCTAGCCTACATAAAAAGGTAAGGAGCACATGTTATAATAGTCTTCAAGCTCATTAAAAAATAAATCTACCAAGAGACATTATCAAAAGACTGGTCAGAGCAATGTTCCCACAAGGTTCAAGCTCGTTAAAAAACCAACCTGCACTAAGCATAGTTTTCTTCTGATTCAAGCTCATTAAAAAATAAAACCACCTTTGGTAAATAACCTTTGTGATCGCTTTGCTATCAGCCATTTTGAACCTTGGTTGTGTTCCTACCGTCACCTCCATTAATTTGGCCAACTATACTCTTCCACTTGATTGTTTACCCTTTTGAGGAATAGCTATGATGAGTGATTCTGATTGCCACCCTCTTCACACTGCCATGTTTTGAGAAGTTCCAAACTTACTTGGAACCAGTTGCTACCCAAAAATACCACTTGTTCCTAAAAACCGAATCCCTTTTAAACTCTTTTTAGACTCGTTAAATATAAAAATATTATCAAGCTATTGGCCTTTCCAACTCATTAAAGTAAAGGGGATGTCATCCCTCTCATATATTTTAATCTTTTTGGACCTGAGGGATTATTAAACAAAAAGATCAAGTGCTTGTCTTTGTCGGCTCGTTAAAGCTATCGAAAAGTCATCCCTTTCATATTATTTAATACTTTTTCGGACTTAAAGGATTATGCCAAAAAAAAGGATTGTTGGAGTCTCCTTTTCATCCCTTTTCAAACTCTCCAAACATGAAAAGGACTGAGTTATCTTTATCTTTAAACTCATTAAAACAATAGCGACAAACTTGTATGCCCAGACAAGAACAAGTCTCACTGACGCTAGGCTCGCTAAACACAAAGCGAAAGGTTTGTTCGAAGGGCAAATTATAGACCAAGCATATGTTATCCTCCTCAAGCTTGAAAAAAGTAAAGAGGTACTAGTTAGCAATGACTGGGGAAAAATGGGACGAAAACTTGAAGAATTTTATTGGTAGCGGGTTGCTCTTGAACATCACACTTTCACTCCATCACCATGATTGAGTTGGGTTGGGTTTTTTCCGTTCACCATCAACATTGGTCCTTCATACCATCCATGGGGTTAACGCTACCAGTCCATTTAAGTGTCACCAACATGTTCAAGAGAATTCATTCAAAGAATTCACCATCCAGCAAATGCCTCATCCACTACAATACATCCACCCTTCATTTTTCATGGCCACCATTCCTGAACCTTATATCATCAGATCATTTTCACCTCCACAAAAATAATTTGCTCTGTTTCCCATCGTAGATGTGGGATACATCAAGGCCCTCCTACGATAGGTCACTTCTTGTCGACATCAGCTCATTATCCAAGGAGTTGACTTAGAAACAACCCTTTCAGTACTTTGAAGCTTGCATGCCTCAATGGCAATTTTCTCACTTCCGGCGACAGGTTTACATCAATGACCTTCGACCAAAATGTTTTGCATGGTGTTTGACATCAGCTCATATATTCACACCACATGAATTGTACTGTAGTACCTTTAGGTTCATCATCATTATCGGTGACTCCTCTCACGTCTGTTAACAGCTTACATTATTGGCTGGTAATCATGCAATGGATCGACTTGTACATCGGGCGAAGATTGAACGAGTCTTGAAGACCCCGGATCTAGATTCATCCATCCGAGCTGTGATATATTCAAGAATATAAAGACATAAATTGTACGTAGAAGCTGCACAGATAGTCATCTAAGCCAGGGAAGATGACTCTTCATGCAAAGAATCACCAGTCTACAACAACAAACAATTGTCTGTCCTATGTACATGAAAATGAATTTATAAATCTGAGCATGGGAATGCCCGCCTTAGCTAGGTAATGAAAATAATATGATGATGATGTATTGTATTGTATCTTATATAGGTCACCATCCAGTACAAATACCTCGAATCCTCATGATAAAGCATTTCACCTGACATCAGAAGATTTACGACCTCATGCTTTAGGGGGTAGCTGTTATAGACATATTTGGGCACTGCAACCCCAAAATCATATGTCCATAAACTAAGGGATCTTAAGTTCCTAAAAGTGATGTTTCATACCTTGAAGGATCATGGTCAACTTATTACATCATTTCCTAGAAGTTCCACCTGAAAAACTACTCAGAACTAGCCAAAACTGGACCATACTGACTACTCCATGGACAAGGTGTGATGCATATTGGCTGCAACACTGGCCAGGTGTGATGCATACTAAAATTCCCTTCTGTGGGGTGCGATGAGAGAGAATAGACAAATGGCAGAGACAGTTTGCTAAGTGGATGATCATGGAATCTTCTAGAAACTTCTCCTATGACACTTGCCTCTCTAAATTTGCCCAATGATGAGTAAGAGATCAAATAAATCTCCAAGTGGAACCAAGAACTACCAGTGGAATGACACTAATCAAAAACCCATAGCTGACTCACACCCTTGCAAGAAATCTATAAATGGATCCCTCATCTGAGAGATCTAGAGGCTGGAATTTTGTAATTTGTAAGGAAATGTTGTTGGTTTGTTGGTGAGAAGAGACATTGCATTGTTGTGTGATTTGCTTATTCATGAGGTGAAAGATGACTTCTACACTGGGAAGATGATGCTAGATTAGACAACTTGGTTGTAATCATCTCTTTCACTACTATTAATAAAGTTCTTTGAGTTTTCCTCCATATAATTGTGTGTTTATGAATGAATGCAATTGTATGGTCAATTTGTTTCTAATTCCGCATTGTTTATGATGTTTTAGATGGAGATTCTTTGATGGTTTGCTATTACTTTGACTCTACAGGTACTCTTTGAAGCGGGACAAGTAGGAGAGGAGTGGAAAATTCTATCAAGGAAAGGAGAAATCAAGTTAGGATCAAAGCGGAAGATCCAAGTTGGTCCTCTTTTCTTCCCTCTAATCTATCACACTTAAAGGAACTCTTGAAAAGATTTCATTGCTTGTTTCTAAGATAGATACCCATCTTAGTGGGACTAGCAGTTTGAATCGACACTAGTTTTCCCTGAAACATTAAGAAACTAATGAAAATCTATTTGGAATGAGTCAAAGACCTGATCTGCACATTGGGGCCCTCCACGAGATAGTCAGCAACTTTAATCAATGCAACATGAAAATTACGAACCAAATTCTATTAACCAGAAATAGTTTTTTAACTACATGTTCTCAAAATTACATACATCAATGCACACCACAAAACACCGAGCGACCATTGCTCTTATAAAATTTTCTCAAATAAAAACATGAGAATTTTAAGCCTAAGTATCTACATTACAATCCCTATCAAACGAAATTATATCGCGTAATCATTGATTTGCTATTTGGAAAAGAAAATCGATAATATTTCATGAAATTTGGATTATGTTTTGGCACATTATCTTGCAGTTGACTTTGAGATTGACCACAATGTAGTGTGATTATCTTGACGGATTGGTTCAAGAAAACAAGAAAGAATCCACAAGGGGGATCATTCCTCATCTATCCATATCTTCTTTTGTTGAGTTGGTGCACTCGAACCTTGTCAACAATGGAGGTATTTGCGGATCTCTAGATTAGCTGCAGAATCAAGTTGATTCCACAGTTGAATGTAAACTTTAATAAAACAATAAGCTATATGGAAAAAATATGAAAAATAGGACATATAAGTGCTTACCTTAACAAAACCTCATATTTATTACATTTATTTATATTATAGGGATAGGAAAAAGGAGGAAAGATGAGCAAAAAGGGTGTCAAGGTAAAGTAGTTCTTGGACTCTATAGTGATTTCATTGTCTGAAGAAAGTTGCTTCTTCATTCTTTCGCTAATGTTAGGATCCTTGATTCCCTTTCTAACCACCTTAGTAATATTGGAAACATGGTTTTCTTTAAGATTCTTGTAGTTGACACTATTTTATAGGTGGTCCCCATTTAGTTTATATATTCCTCTTTATCCATTACTACAGTTTCGCCCCCTTTATCTTCTATCATGATGAAAATTCTATCATTATTCCTCAAGATTCTTAAGGCCCTTAATTTTCCATGTTTCAAACTTCTCTTCAAAAGTTTTTATTTTCTTAAGATGATCACACAATCTTGCTTGATTTTTTATTTATCCTCTTCCCTGATATTTTGTATCCCATCTTCAAGGCTGTAGATAATTTCTAATGTTAGAATATGGTTGGGGGTTATGGAAAAGTTTAGCCCTTTATTTAAGACCTTTGCTTCATCATTTTCTAGTTCGTAAGAAGAAATTTTTGCAGCCTTCTTTTAATTTAAATTATAATATTTGATGTGTGAGCCTTATTTTATAACGTCTTTAATTACATTTTGGTCCTCATTAGTGCTCACTCATATCAAATCAGTGTCATTGTTGTTATTCTTAGTTTATGATCATTGGCTGCTAATGATAGATTCGTTCCAAGCAAAGATACATGATTCCATTCTAACGTTGGTTCTAGGATCCATACCTATGGTCATAAGAATGTTTGTTCTATTCAATTTGGTATTAAAAATGAGGTCTATCTGCTAGTCAATTTCTACAGGTTTTGATTTATCCCCACTCTTAGCTCTCTGACAGCCTCTTATATGGTCTTTACTGGAACTTTCATCTAATCCTGATAAATTGTTAATCTCTAATGATGAGGTGTTATTCATATATATTTCATGATTAACATTAAGTGTATTTTCCACAGCATATGAGTCTGTGTTCTCCATCCTTTTCCAAGATTTTAATTTATTAATTTTCTTTTCTTATTTATCTCATGACCTACATCCTTCTCTATCACCTTTGAGATCCATAGAATCAAACCATTGTGCCCTTTGTCACCTCGTGCAAAGAACTAGGTCCTGAAGTACCTTTTTTCATATCGAAAAATATCAACTCCTATAATTTTTTCTCTTAGGGGCGCATCTCCCGAGAGGAAATAACATGAGCACCCTCAAAAACATCTATGGTCATTTTTTCATGGTGATGTGTCCCTGTGTGACCACTCTTAATTCCATGTGTTATTTTGGTTGTCGTCATTCTTACTCTATGTGCCACCTCATCTACCACTGTGTCCTCGTGCTTTGTTAACCTAGAGAAGTAATTTGTTACTCGTGTGTAAATTGCTAGGGTTCCTAAACTTTCAGGGGTCAAGGTGTCGTTTCCTATGGGACCCTTGACTTTGCACATGGACCAATAAGAAAGTTTTTGGGGTTACATTGGCGCCACATGTTCTTCACCTATACAAGTATGTCATGTATCACTCATAGAGTGGTGACACTTATCACCTATTTTTGGCCCACATAGCCACCCAAAAGTGTCAAATCTACATGCCTCCTATCACGTTCTCATTGGTGCCACATCATGATGATGTCATCATGCCACTATGTCACCATGGTGGCTCCACCTATTCTATGATGTCATCTCTCACATTCAATGATAGTTTTCAAAGCATCATTCATCCACGTCATCCCAACAACATGTCATCTCAGTGGTTTGGACTCACATTTGCCTTAGAAAACCTCATGGAAAATTTTTGTTGGTGAAGTTTTCAATATGTTCCCACCTTGCCTCAACTGTTCTTTTCTACAATTGGACCACATTTCCATTTCTTTGTGCCAGGCTATCCTATCTCACCTATCCCCGAGACTTTCACTCGCGCCTTCGATGGAAAACTCTAAGGGGGGACTCTGTTATAGACATTTTTGTGCCTTACAGCTCTAAGCATGAAATGTCCATAAACTAAGGGATCCTAAGTCCCTAAAAGTGTTGTTCCGACCCCTAAAGGAACAAGGTCAACAAATTACAGCTTCTCCCAGAAGTTCTCCACCAGAAAATGCTCAAAATCAGTCAAATCAGGATCATTTCAGCTGCTCCACTGGCTAGTTGCATTGCATAGCACCCAAATACACAAGCTAGGTGCGTTGAGCGGGAAATGACAAATGGCAGTGACATTCCACGAGGTGGAAAGACAATGGAAGCTTCCAGAATCTTCTCCAATGACACTTGCCTCACTGAGTTCGACCAAGGATGAGTAAGAGGCTCTCAGTCTCCAAGTGGAAGCAAGAACTGACAGAGAGAAGACACTAGTCAAATCATAAGCTGACTCATCCTCCTTGCATACATCTATATATGGATCCCTCATCCCAGAGATCCAGAGGCTGGAATTTTGTACATTGCAAAGAATTGTTGTTGGTTTTGAGATAGATATCAGAGTATTGGGTGATTTATGCTTTGTTGGAGGTGAAAAGGGGCTTCTTTGCTGGGAGGTTGATGCTGGATCAGGAATCATTGGTTGTAACTCCTCCTGGATCTTCTTGTTATATCAATAAAACTATTTGAGTTTCTCCTACGTGCTTGTGTATCATTGATGCTTGTTACATTTGTATGTTTAGCTTAAATCTGATCCTCAGCTATTTATGAATATAGATCCATGTCTTTGTGTAGTTTCCTTCTTCTGTGATCTTATAGGAACTTGGTGAAGCTGGGAAAGTAAGGAAGCAGGTAGCTGGAAGCTGTCAAAGAAGAGAGAGATTGGATCAAAGGACTAGCGCAAGACACAGGTTGGTTCATCCTATTCCTCTTTGTTTATAGTTCATAAAGAAGAATACAAAAATAGTTTTCTCTGTTTGTTTCTAAGGTAATTGTCACACCTTAGTGGGATAGAGTCATTCTGAATAGACACTTATCCCGGTAACAAAATGGCGACTCTGCTGGGGACAATTGTCTATTTAGTTTGTTTGTGTTTCTCTTTTTGTTTGTTTCATAAACTTAGAAGTAGCAATCGAACTGCATTTGCCATTAACAAATGCAAAGTAGACATCTACTACTTCAATCCATTCACTGGATCTGTTTATGATTTGAACAGCTGATTCACAAATGATCTGATTTCCCTTTGTGATAGCTCTTAGACCTTCTTTAAATATACCCTCTGATTGTGCATTACTGATTGCTTTTACTCAGCCAAAAACCAAAGACTAAACTGTAAACCGTGACCCAGAACCCAGATAGAATTCGCGTTTCTACCCCAGCGCAGGTACTGTGAAGAGTTCCTGCATTTCAGCGCAGTTCCCGAGAGGGCAACCTGCGCTGCAATCCAGTTTCTCTGTGTTATAGGTGCGCTGATCAGCCTAGCCTTGTGCAGCTGAGGTTCTTGTGCTTCCTTCTTTCCAGTTTTGTCTCTGATTTTTGCAACCTGTGATCAGTGTATGTGTCTATTTAAAAATCCCTTTTCCTTGCCGTAATTCCGCCTCCTTTGTACAAAAATACTGTAGATGTTTTTGTGTGTTTGTTGAGTCGTTTACAGTTTTCCGTTGCAAAAGTAGAATAGTCATACTGTCGTCCTTTGATTTAGATCTGTCGCAAGTGTCGATTTTGATCATAGGAGGATGTTTATTTGTTGTTGACAGTCGATTATGCTTTTACTTTTGCCTTTGGTTTGAATTTGTGACTTTCTAGTGTCGAAACGAGTATTTATTTCAAAATCATAAAGTGTCATAATCATCTCTACCTTTTGATTTCGAAAAGAATCTTGTTTGTGTTTGTCACTTGAAAGCAAATTCAGATTTGTACATTAACTTTCTTTTTAGGCATCAATATTAAGAAAATGAAAAACAAATACATGCATATGTGCATTTGCATATTGACAGTATGTTTGGCTTGATTTAGGAAAGTGCATTTACAGTGTGCTCTTTGCTCTTTCCGAAAAGATTGTGTCTTTATTTTCCCCTTGTAGCTAGGATTTTCATTGCTGAAAAGAGATAAAAAGTTTTCTTATCATCTTTAGATTGCATTTTAGGAATTACATCTACATCTCGGGGTGAACCCAAAAGGCAAACTTCATAAGAAAGATCAACTTAAAATAAATTCAATGAATCTAACAACGCTTTGGAACTTAACGCACAACATTTAGAGGTCTAGGCTAGAGACGTATTCTGGTGTCGTAAAGCCTGGTAACTGTTGTCCTCACTGATGGTTGGGTGATTCCCCCACTTTGAGACGATAAGTGCCAATACGGACTTGTGCTCCCATGTACCGTCGAGTATATATTGGGAGACCCCTATAGGCTTAAATCCTTTTATCCATAGGAAGTCGTGTCGGCCGCCCTACTGATCGCAATGCACCGAACACAGCATTCGGGAAGATTGACTGACGTACCGTAAAAAGTATTCTGCAGTTTTGCGTTTGGTTTGGTACTCCCTCTACCTAGATCTCTAGAGCAGTCCCTTTTGTTCCTTTTCAGACTCCTTAACGAAAAAGGTCCATCTGAGCACTTGTCACTTCAGGCTCATTAAAAATCGAAGGAGACTAGAGTCATCTTTTGTTTTTTCTCGACTCTTAAAAATTGAAAAAACAAATTGTGTCAAAGCGTCTAAAAACTTATTTTAAACGGAATATTCATTACCCCTTTCCTACGTTGATCTTAGGTTGAGAAAATGGAGTCTACCAACCAAGGAATTCCCCTTGGTGGAAATCCTAGTCCCTTATCCTCTTGGGGAGATGTTGGTGCACCCCATATGGCCACATTGTCGCTTCCAGGACTGACAATTGGCTTGCCGGTATGGCTCTTCTCAAGTAATGTCATTCAGAACACCACTATTCCTGAACAATCGAATCAGTAATGAGACAAGTCCAAAGTTTCCCACCAGCCTTCTACTTCCTCTAATTCTTTCTCTCCTCCTTCCTCTTCGCTTGATGGAGCTGGTAAAGCTAAAAGCCAAGTTCCTAAGGAGAAGAAGGAAAAGAAGAAGAAAGAGAAGAAGAAGAAGGAGCCAAAGGCGAATGGGGGAAAACGAGTGTCGTCTAATGAAAATCCACACACTGCACCGACCAGGCCTAAATCGCCATGTGTCATTTGCAAAGGAGACCACTTTCATAGAGATTTTCCTTGCATCCCTCGGATACTAAGGGACTGGTCTCCTCGTTTGCACAATCCGGTGTCATCAACCTTTGATGATCATGTTGAAAGCACACCGTCAACTAGCGAAAGTGAAGCCCCAGGACAAAAAGGGAAAGCTAGATTTCCTTGTAAACTGTGCGAAGGCAATCATGCCGTTCACCATTGTCCCTTCTTAGAAGAAGATAAAAGAGTTTTGGATGATCGTCCGGTTTCACCGTTACGACTTCCTCCTGGATATAAAAAACTCTTGCCGAGTCCATCGCTAGTTGAGAATCTAGCTGGCCCGTTCAAGAGGTCGGCTGAAGCGCCTATCATTGAAGATAAACCATCTGAATCCATACCAGATGAAAGTCAAAAGGTTGAGGCGGCAGTTGACCCGATCTTGCCTTCAGAGGTTTCATCTTCAGATCATACAGTCACTGAAGAAAACAAGGATGACACCATCCAAATTCTCTTCATAAACACAGACTCCGACGAACATGGGGGCAATCTACCCGTTCCTTTACCGCAAGAAGGAAGTTCGTCAGAGCCATACCCGGTCGTCTATTCGGTCCCACCTCCAAGCAACCTAGTTGTCTCCTTCGACTGGAATCAACTAGGCAGACCCCGTTTACCAGCAAGTGTACCATTCCGAATTATCGTTCAAATATATAGAATGGTTATGGCTAGTACCATCATAGATGAGGGGGCTTCTGTGAGTATCCTTTCCTCGACTGCTTGGAAAGCGCTTGGTTCGCCGTCGCTTTTTCCTGAAATGAGAAATCTGACAGGCTTTGATAAAGGAACCAGTCGACCTTTAGGGATCCTTCCCGATGTGCCCATAACATTGAGAAGGAAGATAGTTCGCATGAATGTAGTGGTTGTTCAAGGACCCTTGGATTATAACCTACTCCTTGGACGAGACTATATTTATTGCATGGGAGCGATTGTCTCCTCACTCTTTAGAGTAATGTGTTTTCCGCACGAAGGAAGAGTGGTCAAGCTCGTGGACCAAGTTTCATTTCCCGGATCACGCATAGCAAATAGTCATATACCATCGCTACATGGTCTTTTCACGCAAGAAATGTCTCAACCTCCAGTCCGTCCTCCAGATGAGCGCGAGTAATTCGGAGGGATATGACTGAAACCCAGGGGGCATGCATCCTGGTCTGCTTCGGCAGGAAAACTTCGGGTATAGGGTAGGTTTCCGCGGGAGAGTATGACTAGTCTGTACTTGTCCGTGATTGGAAGAGGGGTTATTCTAGAATAAGATTCTCTTGTCAAAGTTATGTGGGTTGGCGGGCATCGTCACTCACCTTTGTTTATTTCGAGAAACATCGCCGAAGAAGTGTTTTGTTTACGCCGTAAATAGAACAATCTTTGGGTAACCTGTAAGAGGTAGGCCTCTCTCGGTAAAACGAATGTTTTAACGGAAATAAGTAGAGGTAACCTTGAAACTCTGTTTTATACCTGGGGGCATGCAACCCTTTTGGAGTGCAAGCAAAGAGCGATTATTTATCTATTTTTTGGATTAGTCGTTTCCTAACTTGCATAAAGAAAGGATGTGGGGCAACACTCGAAAAGTTGCCAGGTTTTATATGAGACATTCTTATCATATGACTGGATTAATCGAGCAGTGTTTACCGTGAGGTTAAAGCTCGTTAAAAAATAAACCCGGACCGAGCAAATGTTTCCACCCGCGTTTAAGCTCATTAAAAAATGAACTATTCCCCGGTAAATAACCACCGTGAATGTAGTACTTCGGCCATTAAAGCCTTGGTCGTGTTTGCACCGTCACCTCCACTTTTCCATTGGCCGATCATTCACCTCCATTTGATTGTTTACCCATTTTGAGGAACAACTGCGAAGAGTGATTTCACTAGCCATCCTTGTGACACTGCCGTGATTGGAAAATTCCAAACCTTACCTGGAATCAGCTGCTACCCATTTTATCACTCGTTCCTCAAAAGACGAGTCTTATTTAAGCTCTTTTCAACTGACTCGTAAAATATGAAAAGATTGCCGAGTCCTTGGCCTTCCAGCTCGTTAAAGGGACAGGAAGTGTTATCCCTCCTCTAGATTTTAATCTTTTTGGACCTGAGGGATTATTGCACAAAAAGATCGAGCACTTGTTTTGTTCGGCTCGTTAAAACTATCGAAAATTCATCCTTTCTATATTCTTTTATACTTTTTCGGACTTAAGGGATTAGATGACGAAAAAGGAATTTTGGAGTTACCTTTACGTACCTTTTCAGACTCTCTAAAAATTAAAAGGACCGAGTTATATTTGTCGTTAAACTCGTTAAAAATACTAATAGCGACAAACTTGTCTTTAGACAAGAACGAGTTTAACTATCGCTAGGCTCGTTAAAACATAGCGATGTGTTTGCCCGAAGGGAAAATTATAGAACAAGAATATGTTATCCTCCTCAAGCTTGACAAAAATAAAGAGGTACTGGTCAGCAATGACTGGGGAAAAATTGGGAAGAAAACTCAAAGAATCTTTATTGGTAGCAAGTCGCTCTTGAACATGACATTTCCACTCCGTGTCCGAGTCGGGTTGGGTTGTTTCATTCACCGGTCACATTACCATGGTCACGCCATACCATCCACATTTGGGGTAAATGCTACCAATCCATCACGTAAGCGTCGCCGACATGTTCAAGAGAAGTCATCTAGAGAAGTCACCTGTGTCCCATCCACTACCATACATTATACTTCATTCTTTCATGACCGCCATCCTGAACCATATATCATCATATTGTTTTCACCTCCATCAAAATCATTTGCTCCGTTCTGTGTCATTGATGTGGGATTCATTAAGGCCCTCCTTTGACAGATCGCTTCTTGTCGACATCAGCTCATTATCCAAGAAGTTGATCTAGGAACACCCCATTCAGTACTTTGAAGCTTTCATGCCTCAATGGCAAGTTTCTCACTTCCGACAACAAGTATACATCAATGACCTTCGACCGAAAGATTTTGCGTGGTGTTCGACGCCAAGTCCTTTATTCACACCACATGAATTGTACTACAGTATCTTGAGGGTCATCATCATTATCGGTGATTCCTCTCGCGCTTGTTAACAATTTACATCATTGACTGGTAATCAAGCGATGTCTTTCCATGTTCGACTTCAGAACATTTCTCACATGGATTGACTTGTACTTCGAGTGAAGATCAGACAAGATTGAAGACCCCGGATCTAGTTTCATCCATCCGGGCTGCGATATATAGTCAGGAAAATAAAGACATTAAATGTACAGCATTGCATCACAGATAATCATCCTACCAAAAGGATGATGGCTCTATCAGAATCATCAGTCTACACTCAGACGATTGTCTGTCCTATGTACATGAGAATGAATTTATAAAGCTGAGCATGGGAATGCCCGCCTCAGCTAGATCATGAAAAATAGTATGAAGATAATGTATTGTATTGTATCTTATTACAGGTCTCCTCCCAGCATTGAAAGAACTTCGGATCCTCCTAATAAAGCATTTCACCCGATAAACGGCCTCATACTTTAGGGGGCAACTGTTATAGACATTTATGTGCCTTACAGCTCTAAGCATGAAATGTCCATAAACCAAGGGATCCTAAGTCCCTAAAAGTGTTGTTCCGACCCCTAAAGGAACAAGGTCAACAAATTACAGCTTCTCCCAGAAGTTCTCCACCAGAAAATGCTCAGAATCAGTCAAATCAGGATCATTTCAGCTGCTCCACTGGCTAGCTGTGTTGCATAGCACCCAAATACACTAGCTAGGTGCGTTACAACGAACCTAAATGCACTATCAGGGTGCGTTGAGCGGGAAATGACAAATGGCAGTGCCATTCCACGAGGTGGAAAGGCAATGGAAGCTTCCAGAATCTTCTCCAATGACACTTGCCTCACTGAGTTCGACCAAGGATGAGTAAGAGGCTCTCAGTCTCCAAGTGGAAGCAAGAACTGACAGAGAGAAGACACTAGTCAAATCATAAGCTGACTCATCCTCCTTGCATACATCTATATATGGATCCCTCATCCCAGAGATCCAGAGGCTGGAATTTTGTACATTGCAAAGAATTGCTGTTGGTTTTGAGATAGATATCAGAGTATTGGGTGATTTATGCTTTGTTGGAGGTGAAGAGGGGCTTTTTTGTCGGGAGGTTGATGCTGGATCAGGAATCATCGGTTGTAACTCCTCCTGGATCTTCTTGTTATATCAATAAAACTATTTGAGTTTCTCCTACATGTTTGTGTATCATTGATGCTTGTTACATTTGTATGTTTAGCTTAAATCTGATCCTAAGCTATATATGAATATAGATCCATGTCTTTGTGTAGTTTCCTTCTTCTGTGATCTTACAGGAACTTGGTGAAGCTGGGCAAGTAAGGAAGCAGGTAGCTGGAAGCTGTCAAAGAAGAGAGAGATTGGATCAAAGGACTAGCGCAAGACACAGGTTGGTTCATCCTATTCCTCTTTGTTTATATTTCATAAAGAAGAATACAAAAATAGTTTTCTCTGTTTGTTTCTAAGGTAACTGTCACACCTTAGTGGGATAGAGTCGTTCTGAATAGACACTTATCCCGGTAACAGATTCCAAGATGATGTGGCTTATGGGGTGCCTTATTAGATAACCTGTGCCAATTAAAACTTAGTATTCCCACATTTTTTAGCCATTTCCTCTTACATGGAATATGCCAATGGTTTTCATTAACCCCCCTTTTGTGGTTTTGTGCTAAAGCAACGAGGGGGTCTGCTTTTAACAAGGACTTTTGATCATAAGATCAATGGTTTAGGAAATCCATGCTATTGTAGACCCCTTATGTCATTCAACCAATGGGACAGAATGATTTCTTTCATTATTTATGATCATTCAGTGGGGACGTGTCGTGCATGATCCAGCCATGAACATGAACGTCATTTAACTGTCATTGACCACCAACTACTCTGCTAGACTTTGGGAGACCACCAATTTTGAGTGTGCTAACCATGCACTAACCCTTACACCATATTTATCTCTTTAAATCTTGAAAGTTTTGACCTAAAACCTTTGACCTTGAATATATTTTAATCCATGGAGTTTTTTTTGTACTTCAATATACTGCTTGAAAGCTCTTTTAGAGCACTATACATCTAAGTAGTTTCTAAGTGCATTAGAGTTGATATTATAAACTGAAAATGGATCTAAGTTCTATAATCCTTGATAAATATTATTGCACCCATATTTTCCTTTTCCATCAATGACAACTTATGTATAACAAAGACTATTGTTAAGAAAATGAGAAAAAGAAAAAAAAACAATGGATCGAAGTTCAACAATTGAAGCTTATTTACACATTGTTTGGGATGGATATCATTTGTCTGTAGAGTAAAATATTCAAGATTTAGCTACACATATTTGTACATATTCAAGTGAAAATGTGGATTTTACCAAAAAATGAAGGATTTTATTAAACAGAAGGATGAAAATATTCATGAACTTGAACAACAAGTATCACAAAATAGGGATAACTTGCTAATGCAATGGAAGGAGTAAGACAAAGAAATCAATGAAGTGCAACATATACTTCTGAAACAAAATGAGAAACAAATTCTTAAGATAAATCATCTAAAAAATGACCTACAAGATATGGAAAGAACAATTATTCATTTTCTCAGTTCAAGTAGATTTTTATTGAATTTAAGCAATGGTTTCTCATATAAATGGAACTATTTTGTGAAATATTATGTCAGATTCAGGTTAATGAAAAATTGATTAATTCCTTTCTTGATGATTTGGAACATGCAAAGACTAAATATGTTGAATCCAAAGAAAATTTAGCTAAATTATTATCTTTCTAAGAAGATGTGAAAAGAAGCTACCATGGCCTACCCAGAATCAACTTGACGAAAAGAATATAGTATTGAGAGCCTAGAGGTCAAATTTATTTTTCATCAGAATTTATTTACTCCACACAATAGATGTGCACTCTTATTATACATTTTGTTTATCATTTTTTGAAAGATACAAGTTTATATGTAGAAAGCTCAGAAGGAAGATCATTAAAATCAAAGGCTTAGAAGAAAAGAGTTCGTGAAAGTAAGAAGGATTTTCAAAACAAATTTCAACATATATATGTACTTCATTTAGAATTACTTTGAGAATATTTGGTCAAATTTTAATGTAACATTAACATAACTATACTTATTAACAATAGAATGCAAGGTGAGTTTTCAATTATAGAAGCACGAGTCTACAACTATAGAGTAAACATCAAACTCAGGTCTCCTTCAAAACTATCTGACCTTTTAGAAATAGATGCCCATTTGAATACCATAAATGAATCTATAGAATGCAAGGTGAGTTTTCAGTTATAGAAGCACGAGTCTACAAATCTATAGCCAACATCTAACTCAGGTCTCCTTCAAAACTACCTGACCATTTGGAAATACATAACCACTAGAAGACCACCGATGAATCTATAGAATCCAAGGTAAGTTTTCATTTATAGAAGCACAAGTCGACAATTGAAGATTCAAAATATAACTCAGGTCTCCTTCAAAACTATTTGAACTTTTGGAAATACATGGCCATTGGAAGACCACCAATGACTAGCAATGAAATTTCTCTTTCATTATTTTTATTTCTGTTTTCATATCCATAAGACTCCATACTGGAGAAAATATGAAAGGGTAATTGAGCCCATTGAACTAGTCTAAATTAACGTTCCAAATGTAAAAGAGTATGATTGGGACTTTAACTGGGTAATTTCTAAAATGTTGATTGTGGTAAATTTTTCCCATCAACAAAGAGTAAACTTGTTGACACCTTTGATACGCAAGAACTTGGTCATCAAAATTTATTTCTTGGTCTTCAAGTTTTCTCATTACCTGATGGTCTCTTCTTCTCTCAATCTAATTATGTATTGGACTAATTGAAATGATTTAAGATAAATTATTGTAATCTATGTGCTACACTTCCTTCACTAGCGTATCAAGTTGACTAAAGAGTTCCTATATCTAAAAGTTGATGCAATCATTTGTTAACAACTAGTCAGTAGTCTTATTTATTTAAGGCATAGTTAACCTAACATTTCCTTTGTGGTTAGTGTAGTTTCTTATTTTATGCAAAAACCATAGGAAAGCTACTACAAATTTATATCTATCGTTTTGGTACTACATATGGAAAATTTTGAAATCCATTAGTCATCTTCATTGACTGTAATTCTTTAGGGGACAGTGATAAAAATAATCGACGTATATCTATTTGTTTACCTTTAGTGTTGCACTCATGATTTTGTCACGAAAAAATATTTTTTAGTCTTTCTATCAACTATGGAAACCAAATATTGTGGATTTGCCAATGCCAATATAGAGGAAGTGTGGATTTGTAAACTCTTTAGTGACCTTGGGTTTCTTATTGAAGCCTTGACTACCTTATTTGTGACAATTAGAGCGTAATTTAGGTTTTTCATAATATTGTTACACATGATAAAATGAGTCATGTTAAATATCATGGTCACTACTTATCACTCTTAGTTCAAGAAAATGTTATCTCTCTTGTCTATTGTGGGATGATTAATCAAATTGTTGATTTTTTTACAAAACACTTGTTTGAAGACATGTTAATTAAGCTATGTGATATGCTATGGATTTAGGAAGATGAAATCATGTGGCATAGTGTCAACCTAACATAATTTCACCTCCTCAAAATCCAAAAAGTTGTGTTGAATGAGGGGGGTGTTGCTGAAATATAAGGTTAATTTGGTTCATCAAATATCTAGAGCTTCTTGAGACATCATTTAGGTGGTCAACTAGTAGAGAAAATGAATTTGTAGTTGAATAAATGGTCAATAGGTTGCCCAAGTAACCAACTAGTGAACACTCCATCAAGTCATCACATAGTGGGGTTAATATTGAGTGGTAAAATTAATTGAAAGTAGAATTAAATCAACTTAATAAATGAGATAGCCAATGAGAATTGGGTCAAATAGAACAATGAACTAGCCAATAATGTAAGGTGGACTTTATGGAAATTGTTGAAACTATCGATGCTCGTTTATGGACCAAATCTTCC
Organism: Pinus tabuliformis; assembly: GCA_031772625.1. Taxonomy (NCBI): domain Eukaryota; kingdom Viridiplantae; phylum Streptophyta; class Pinopsida; order Pinales; family Pinaceae; genus Pinus; species Pinus tabuliformis. The sequence goes on from CM062815.1 coordinate 26,436,009, forward strand.
CCAATTCAATGAAGTTTCTTAAATTTGGACAATATAAACAAAGGATCCTATGGGTTGAACATAAAATACCAAGAATTTAATTCATTATTGATTTACGATCATTAATTATGATGTTTTGATCATAATTGTTGTGCTTAAGTTCTATAGTAGTGTCTTTAGAAAGCACCCATAGCCTTGGATCATAATTACACCTTTGTTTTCTTTTGGATTGTGTATTATATTCTTTATTCATAACATCAATCCCCATCACATACCACCCCAGTTCTTCTCTTCATTCAAGATAAAGAAATTTTAAAAATAACCATGATGGTGATTTTCTCTAGCAAAGAAGCATAAGTATCAAATTTTATTACATAATCCAATGAATATGACCAAAACCTTTTTTGATGTACTTTATTTACATAATTCCTTTCAATAATGTATTATGGATGTAAGGATATACCTTAAGAAATAAATTATCAGATAAATTTTCTATGGTAGATGGGTACACAAAATATTAGAAGTGTGGATGATACACTACTATGAATCAAGCCAAGTTTGTATATGGTGATTTCTGTTACTCTTTACTACTAAGAGAAAGGGAATTTTCACCTAAGAATCATGTTGAAACCTAGTCACCGCTTTCATAAGAAATTTATTCTCATTATAGAGTGGATGCCTATTTTTGTTGAAGAATACAAATTATTTCATACATAAACCCTTTAGTACTGAATTTTAAAATATTTGATCCCTTTTGATGGTGATTTATTTGGAATTAAGATTGACTTTATTTATTTCTATTTGAATATTGTATTTAGTGAATAGTAGTGTTGGAACATTACTTTTACACACACACACATGCACACAAGTTTGTTACCTATAGGTGCCTTATAGATATTTTCCTTGCTATTTATCACTTCTATACAAAGAAGTGAAAAAAGTGAGTACTTCAAAAGTTTTTCAAATAATATAATGTGTTGGTTAGTTTATACACTCTGTAAGTAATCATGATTTTTTATTTTTTCATTTGACATGTCTTTATTTGTGAAATAAGAGCTTATGGCCTCCTTTTTCGTAATATTGCAACAGTCCCTATGTTTTATACTAATAGGGAGTTTTCAAGTACCAAATTTCACCATTGTTTTTTGGGATGAGCATCCCTCTACACACATTCATGTCTGGTGTTTGGTCCTTCATTTTTTGGTCAATTTCTATCATAATTGAATGATGAAAAGAATAAAACTAAAGTGGTAATAAGCATAGTGGAATCAAGCCATTACTTTGGGAAATATCAAGCGAAAGTGAAAGTAGGATTGACAGTGTCAAGTGAGTGTGAGCTAACTTGATTTTATCAAGGCACAGAGTAACATTTGACAATGTCACAAGTGTTAGATTAATCTCACCAAAGTGTGTGTGTTAAACTGGATGGTATCAAGGAAGCATATTGATTAATGAAGTCAATAGACCAAAGCTATAAAAGAAGCTACAAGGAGATTTTCACGCGTAAATGGAGAAAGATGAGGAGAAGCACAAACAGAAAACTACATATGAAGAGAGTGGGAAGAGAGGCTAACATGTTGTTAGAATTCATATCCATGCCATGATCATATATTCTTGTATTTGTAATTGAGGTTCTAGCAAGAATGAGGATTTATGATTGTAACTTCTGGTTGGCACATAATTAACAAAATAATTATGTTTGCAAGGTGATCTATTGTCTAATGTGTATACTTAACAAAATTCAAATTCTTGTTTAAGTTCATGTGTAATGACTCTCTTGTTTTATTTATAATGGTGCTTGTTTTATATAGATGGTAAATTTATTCAGTCACCTTCTAATACCCTATCAATACAGTTAAATCCTAGTGGAACTTTGGGTAAGGAATTCTTCCCTCACCGAAGATTGAAAATCCCAGCATAGACTAGATTACAACAAAAGGATTTTGTTGGCCCCTCAAGAAGAACCTTGGTATTTGCATTATTTTTTTCCAAAAAATGGTTCCATTTTCAAGACACCAAAATTTAATTTGGGTTTTTTTTATAATGATGATTAGGATATTAAATATTATTATTCATACATGGTGGGAGGAAAATTATAACACCTTCATTCTTCAACAAGCAGAGTTAAAACAAGAGAATAATACATGGATACACAAAGAGATATTTTTCTTTGAGCCTACTAGCGATCAGTACGAAAGATTTTGGGTTGAATTCCCTAGAAAGGTATATCATTTATTGTGATGGTTGCAGGATTCCCCCACTGGATAAGTTTCTCAAATAAAAACTCACTCTTTCCATGTTTCTCAACCATATCCTCTAAAACGAAATCTACTGATCATCGATGTTTTATGTAGACCCCCTTTTGTATGATCAATGTTTTTGTGGTTTCATGGTAAAGAGTAGGGGAGGTCCACTTATAGTCGATCATACACATGACAGTTTGAGAAATACATCCCATCATGAAACCCCCCTGTTGTTTAACCCGTGGGAGAGCATGGACCCCCACATCATTTATTATCAAGTGGTGGGGATGTGTAGTGCATGATCCATCCACAGAAATGAACATTGTTTGACCATAATTCACTACTAACTACTCCACTATCCTTTCCTGAATCACTTATTATTGAGAGTGTTAACCTTGCACTAACCCTCACACCATATTTAGCTCTGCAACTCTTGAAATTTTTGACCTACAAACTTTCACCTTTAGTATTTTTTAATCAAGGAGGTCTTTTTTAGAATTCAATATACTACTAGCAAGCTATTCCAGAGATTTATTCATTTGAGTAGTTTCCAAGTGCACTTGACCTAACATTGTAAATCAGAAATGGATCCAAAGTATCTTATCCTTGATTAATATGCGTGTACATACCTTTTCCTTTGCCATCAATGAGACATTATTGGGTGTGAGGCCTTATTACCTTCCTAATTGTTCAAAAGTTTTTCTTTTAGTCATGGTTGGATCGTAGTCCCTGATGGGGGCGTGTGGGTGGGGTTTACACCAAATATTGTAGACGATGGGGTCCAGGGGGTGCCTCCCCCCTCGGCTGGGGTTCGAGGGGACATCCCCGGAGGGGAAAATTGGAAAAAAGTTGCCTTGTAAAATATTGTAATTTGATGGTCAATCTAGGTTATTCATTACATGAAAGATATGATGGTATAAGTTATGTTAATTTAGAATTTCTTGTATCAGAAGGAAACCATTATTTTATATGAGTGAATCGTATTGCAGTTATGCACCATTTTGTGTGTGAGAAAAAGAGATGATATTGTGTGAGAGTGAAGAGGAATTTGCATCTGATTTTTTATAGGTTGTATCCCTTCAGTTTTTTGGATAATATAGAGGAAGGATAGGATGTTTCCCCGTGGACATAACCCAAATTAGGTGCAACACGTATACTTGTGTCTCTCTCATTTTATGCATTTCTATGTTTATTTTTTTTGTGCAATATTTTATGTGTACCACTTCTTTGTTATTTAATTTCTAACATATATTATGTCTAATATTCCCCCCATTTGGCATTAATGGCAACACCAATAACACAATCCTAAAATAAAAGTGTACTTCTCTTACTTATCCCCTTTTGGGTACTATTCCCCCTTTCACATCTATGGAAAAGAAACTAATTTTCTCCCCCTCCAACCCATCTCCTCTAATATTGCTAATCTTGTGGACTTGGCAGCATCCTTTTGATATGTTAAATGCTTTCTATCTTCCATTATTCCTCTTCAAGAAGATATAGTGAAGTGATCTAAGAGGAAATACTACCAATATTTTCCTAAAGTACTCAAATTGATCTCCTAGGAGAGGTTTGGTAAATATATTAGCAACCTGCTCTTATGTAGGGGAATATTCCCACTTAAAAATATGATTTGCAACTTTCTCTCTAAGGAAATGGTACTTGATTGGAATATGATTTTCCATTGAATATAAAACAAGGTTGTTGGACATGTTGATTAAACTTGTACATTGTCACATATAAATGGTATTGGTTGATCATATATCTCCAACACATCTTGTAAATTTTGCTTCATCCAAAATAGTTGAGTGGAACAACAAGCTACTATTATATTTTTGCTTTTGCAATAGAAATAGGAATTGAAGATTTCTTCTTGCTCAACCATGAAACAAGACATGCACAAGAAAAAAATCACCGCCAATAGTGTTTTTTTAGTCATTTGTCACCTACCTAATTAGTATCACTAAAAAAAATTAGTGAGAAATATTCACCTTTGGCCCTGTACGAAAGTACATGGTCCATTTTGGCTCATAGATATCTGAGAATCCTCGTTGCTGCTAGAAGATCACTCTATCTAGTGGTTGCTTGATATATTCCCTTAATACTAAGTTATTAGATAATATATAGTCTAGATGTTGTGAAGTATAAGAGGCTACCAATAATCGACCTGTATAATGTATGATTCACCTATGTTGATTCATCAGTATTTCTATGTTTGTAACCTGTAACCATTGTAGTACTCACCAAAGAGAATTCCTCCATGCCAAGTTTATTAAAAAATTACTTGAAATTATTTCCTTGCGAGATAAAAAATCCTCTACAAGATTGTGAAATCTATAAAACAAGGAAATAAGAAAGTTATCCAAGCATATAAATCTCAAATTCAACCTTCACATGGCCTAGAAACTAGGATCGTATTTGATTTGAATCACTGATAAAAATAATATCATCAACATATAAATCCACCGCTAATAATTTTCCATCATTAGATTTCACATACAAATTACTATTAGTTACACCACTTTTAAAACCACACTTCAACTAATAATTATCCAACTTGGAGTACAAATCCCTTGGGTTTTCTTGAGACCATACAAGGCCTTTTTCGACTTGCAAACATAATTAGGAAAATATTATGGTTGAATGTTAGAAATATGTTGTCATTGATGGTAAAGGAAAATAAGATGATGACAAAGGAAGAGATGGTTGCAAGAAACATGGTTAATGAACAAGATCAACTCATGTATGGAAAAGGAAAATATGGTGAAGGTACAAAGACTTTGGAGCTAATTCTAATTCAAAATATCACTAGTACAAAATGGCTAATTAGTTACTAAAAAAACGACTAAAATTTGCATATAAACGACCATTTTTCAATCAGTGACCAATAGTAGCTAATTTACAGTATCTTATAACACAACCAACTTTTAGTCATTCTTAGCTTAGTCATTAATTGGTTGTCTCAATTTTATCATTTAGTAGTATATTTAGTCATAAATTTGGTTATTAATTTAGTCATTGATCTACCCATTAATTGCGACAATTAATGACCAAATATACAACAAAATATATTACTACATGATCACTCCAGAAAATCAGATTATGACCAAAATGTTGGTCGTGTTATAAGATACTATAAATTAGCTACTAATAGTCATATATATGCAAATTTTAGTCATCGTTTGAAGCCAATTAAAGACCAAATAAATATTATTAAATTTCACTCATGTTATAAGATATTGTAAATTAACTACTAATAGTCGTATATATGCAACATTTAGTTGTCATTTGTAATCACAAATTTATCATTTATGGTAGCCATTTATCTTTTTCGGGTAGTTTCATATTCATTGTATAAGTGACTGATTTAGTATTTTGTATTCATTTCATTTACTTTCATTAATAAGAATTATAAACGACTAATCTAGCCGTGTATTCATTTTGTTTTTGTTCATCATTAATCAATATAAACTACTAAATGTGCATGTTCATCTAGTATGAAAACATAAAGTTACATATGTTAATTACAATAAAAAATAATATCAAGTGCAACTATAAATAATTCAAATCACAAATTATATTATATAAAATATCAAGTATTACATTATGAGTTTCCAACTTAATATTAGTTGGACTACAATTTACACATCAAATATTGTTTCATCACTTCAAAACATTATCACTGTGTTGTGAAGGAATTTCAAGTGAATTCAAGAACTCTGAAGACTTGGTCATTAGTATATATGTGTGTCTTATGCGGGATATTGGCTCTAAGAGTATCACTAGACCATTTTTATTTTATCTCCCTTTTCGCATTTGTCGCTCCAGTGTTATTGTTCTCCTCTTTATTCAATTACTCCTTCTTACCATGAATACTGATCAGTTCCTCTCCTAAAAACAAAAGAAGATACAATGCAGAGTATAAGACATGAAATATGATCAATAATGGAATATAAACTAAAGTAAACTATAAAATATTTATACGACATATACCTCAACATCAGTAATGTTAATGTCATTTTTTCCCATAAAAGTAAGAAACTGGAACAAGTTTTCTTCACTTGGGTGATAGTGGTCACTATGTGGCCAGATGACTTGTATAAAAAAAACAAATAAAATGTCATCATAGAAAATAGCACCTTAATAACTTAGTATTTAACCTTTAGAGAAATCTTAAGCACAATCATGCCAACTTACATGCTAAAAATCTATGGACGTGGATAATTTGTGAAAACAAATAGTCTTGGTGATGTCTAATCTTTGTCGTTTTATTCACAACAACATTTGATTTTGTAATGCATGAAATTGGTCAATTATATAGACAACTTTCGCTGAAATAACAATACGAAAGTAAACTTTTCTAATAGTCGTGAATCTTTTTTAACACAAGACAATGAAAAGGATTTCAATTAATATTGTGTAATAGTAATCTCATCTTCAAGATTTAGATGTTGTTTAAATGGACATGATACCAAGTATTTTATATTTCATAGTTGAAAGACAAAACAAAACCAAATAAAACATTCAAAATGCAATCAAATAAAAAAGAGAGGATATCATGGAATAAGCATTGCAATTATAAAAGATATGTTTACCTATCCACTCTTGTCTTGTCTAGCATTCCTAAAACATTTTTTTGCCCAAAATAACTAGGAGGTGAAAGAATCACAACATTAAAAACCATTGTAATCCATACTTGAAACATTTCCAGAGTTGATGGCTCAAGTGCCTCAACTCCTCTTGTATTGGCAAACTATATGATGTATAAAGTGAACTACCATAAACTCTTTTTTCTAGAAAATCCTTCATAGTTGAATTTGGAGATAGTTATTGCACAATAATCTATTTAGAAATAATAAGCAATCATTTATTCATGAAATTGATATGATGGTAGAAATCTAAAACATTATACATAAACAATTGTGTAAAATATTAGCAAATGAATTTCAAAACAAGTAGATTAGTTACTAATGACAACACAACATGAACACAATATGAATTTCAAAACAAATCGATTAGAAAATGAATTCATACTATGTTACTAATGGCTAATTAATTTCAAAACAAGCAAATTAGCAAATGGATTCATATTGTGTTGCCAAGGCATTGTTCTCCTCTTTCTTCAATTCTTGCTTCTTCCCATCAATACTAAGTTCCACTTCTGAAAATGAAACAATATACAATGCAAAGTATAAGATATGAAATACAATGAACACTAGAATATAATATATATACTATATATATTTTATAATAGAAAATTGTCAAGAAAATTATAAAGATAAACATAGTCAACAAATTAATAAAAATCTCATTTATATGTTGAGTCCCATATAGCCTTGCATTTTACAATGTCCAAAATTAGCCTTATAGATTATTTGGTTACTCAAAAATAGAAAAAAATAAACTTTGTGTTATATTAATTAAGAGTTTCCAACTTAGGGCTAAATTCCACTAAAATTATCCAAAAAATGCTTCCCCTACTTTATTAAAAACGTTTCCACACTTAGGGGATGGCTTTTTCCATGATATGTATATCATTGTCCTCATCTGTAGAACATGGTGGTAGTTATGTAGGTTTCATTTGTACATAAATCATATGTAGGGAATGGTGATAGTTATGTAGGTTGTATTTGTACATAAATGAACAAAAGATGCCAAAAATGCTTGAAATTAAATAACTTTCAAGGTATTTTTCCTATCATTAAAAATTATAAGTGGTTTTATTTCTTACTATTTTTCTTTGTTTTTATAAACAAAGGCATAGTCAATAATTAGGGGGATTTGAAAGACCCCTATAGGTTGGAAAGAGAAATAAATGCTTTATAAATATTTATAGTAGTTTTTGAGGCATTTCTAAGGTGTTTTGGTTTACATTTCTAATCGTGAAATATTTGATGCAGGAGCATCATCTCCGAAAAACACCTTGTATTTTACCTAAGCTAGGGGGTTTCATGTTTTGAAGAAATATTAAAATTTCATGTAAATATTAATATTATTTTGAGTGATTAATTAATTATTTATGAAAAATTGTAAATGTGAGAGAAATTAGTTTCTAGATTATTTAGAATTAATGAGGGAGCCTAAGTTGGAATTAGTTTCTAAGTTTTAGGGATGAGAATCTATCTTTTAGGGATGTTGAGAGATTTAGGGATTTGTTGAGATATTAAGGGGATTGAGTATTTAATTAGACCATTTTTTAAAATTGTATAAATAGGAAGGGGTTTTGAGAGAACAAGGCATTGAGATTGTGAGTACAGAGTAAGGTTTTCTACTTGGAAGCCTTAGGGCTTATGTAAAAAGGGCCATCGATTTGCATATCTGGCCAGGAAGAACAAGAATTGTAAGTATTTTTTTATGATAAATGTGTTTATAACTTTATTGGCGGAATTGTATTTATTTTCAGTGATTGGAATGAAACCGAAGTTCGGTGTAGGTTAAGATTTTAATGCCAGTTTGGAAAGGTCGATTTCACTGTTTGTACAGCACATTGGCAGATTATATATATATGAATATCTGCAGTATTGAACAGAGGTATATTGAAGCCGTGAAAGTGTAGGACATGATGAACGTTGTTCTCATTTAATTTTAATGGCTTGATAATGTGTATGAAAATCGATTCTGGAGTTTTAATCGATTAATTGTGATACTAACTTGTGAGGAGGTTTTAATTATTGGAAAGCGCTTCAGAAATTAAGAGTTGTTTGCATTAAAAGGACCAATGAATAGCATCATTTGTTGGAACAGTGTCAGCTGGAACAAATGGTGCTGTTGTGAAATCGATTAAAAGGTAAATGTAGAGGGTAACCTATTTGCTGTAATGTTTATTCCAAATTGAAATTGAATCCATAAGTTTGTGTTGTCATCCTGAACGCTGTCATTAGAACATACAATATTCACAATTCCGGAATGAATGCATTGGTTGAATTATTAAACTGAACGCTGTTTAGATGGTGGCTTGACTGCAATTGAAAGAAGTATTGCACGTTGTATAAAAATTCAGAGGTAAAAGGTATGCGGAGCGTGTTAAAACAATAACCAATTGTGTAAATCATAGCACAATCGATTTGTTGAAGTGTGGAACCAGAATTGAATCTGGTAATTGGAAACTGAAATTAATAAAAAACACAGAGTTCTGGTATTAAACACAGAGTTCTATCCAATGACCGGACAATCTGTCCATTGGCAGTGAAACAATGATGTATTGAAATGCGAAATGAAGAAATTATGATGGAAATTAACTTACAGTAAATTTTGAAATCGATCTGTGGTATTGCAGCATAAATTGTTGTGTTGAACATTTTCTGATGGATGGAGCAGGCGAGGCGCATTCTAAATGAGGGGTAAGCGCATTTACAAACATGTGTTAACATTATGGTTGGGCATCATTGGGTTTTGCAGATATGTGAATGAGTTGTCGAATGAAACGCAGTACTGTATATTTGAAGTTGTTTTGACAATGAGTTGAAGATTCATTTGCAAGATGTGAAAGGCACAGTAAGGACGCTGGAAATTTGATACAGAAACGCAGAACAGTATGGTAGTAAGGGCATATCAAGGTGAAAGGCATCCAAGTAATCAGAAAAGCAATTGATGAATTTGACTACAGCTTGGCAAGTGGTAAGAATGTCTTCTGTTGTATTAAATAGAGATTGAAGACAGATTTTCAAAATCGAAATGACTGAATGTTTGAAAAGGGCGCATTTGAGTAAGGATTAGTCTAAGCATTCCATTGCTTAAAATAATGTCAAATTAATAATTGTGCATTTGGTCATGTTTATTGGATTAATGAGCATGTACAAGATTTGACATTGGGATTGAAATGAAGTCTCTAAATTGGATTGAGAATGTAGACTGTAGTTGGATGATGTGTATAAACACATGAGCATGTTGATAATTATGGTTGAAGTTAAATGTGAAGAAAAGATTCTGCATAAATGGCATAGATGTGAATTTGCCAGGAATGTGAAATTACAAGCTTCTGCAAATCTAAATGGGAGAAAATTTTCGCGTGTACAAGTGAATTGGGCAATTATTTGAGGTGCATGCTTTATATGTTAAAGGGAGAAAGTTCCTGGGTAATGCAAGCTTCAGGCTTGCATCAATTTTTGGTATCAGAGTCGGAATGCTCTGTTGAAATATTTATTTTCTGAATAATGACAAGAAGGTTTTGTTGAATTGAAATGTATTTTGTTGAATGACTGAAAGGAAGATCAGATTTCTAAATCTAATATGCAAACTACACAAGTGAACAGGATTGCAGGGAGGAAAAGATCATGCAAGATCTTAAGAGGTGAGATGATTTTTCTGATTTGAAATTTGTAAATGCAGTTTATGGTTGCAGAGAAGATGGAATTGAACCCGACATTCAGCTAAAGGCTGGATAAGGAGGACAATTGCAGTGTCTTGAAGAAGAAGGTGAGTTGAAGGGACAGCTTAGAGAGTGAGCAGAGGAGAGTGCTCAAAGAGGTTCCAGAGGCAGTGAACCAGTACTTACCAAAAGACTGAGTGAGGAGGGCTTGGTGAGGTAAGTGGCAGCAGAAGAGATTGTTGTCGTAGAGGCTAGTACAACTCATAGTGAGTGAACAACTCATGGAGAAAGTGATCATGGAGGATCAGAGAAAAGGTTCAGAGGGATGCCACAGAGGTGAGATGACTGATGAAGTCAGAGAAAGAGAGATTGCAGTAATAAAGGTACAATTGCAGGTACTGGAAGAATGGCTGCAAGAGCAGGAAAATCAGAATAGAGGTTGGATCTTTCCACTGAAGGGAAAGAAAGTGATTTGGCGACAATCGCAGAGGAGGTTGAGGCAAATTGTGATTGCCTTGTTGAAAAAGGAACTTAGAGTTCTTGAACCAGAGTTGGAATTTGAAGATTCCACATGCAGATTTGTTCAGAGGGGAGTGCTTGAGGAAGCAGTCAAGACTGAAAAGTCTTGTGGTTTTAAAACTGATGAATTTTGTGTGTTTGCAGATACAGTACCGGGAGATGGGCAAGCTTTAGAGTTTGTTCAGGAGAGAGAAGAGTTGAATCTGAAGGCTATTCAGATTAATGCTGAGATAGCAAGATCTCAGAAGGGAATAAAGACAGAGGAAGCAGAAAATGATAAGTATTCTGAAAAAGAAAGCAGTGATGCTTTTGCTGTTACAGTACAAGGGAAAATTCTTGTGGGTGCTGAAGAAGAGAAGCAGTTTGAAGCGCAGATAAGGGAAGTAACAGCTGATACTGTTGAACATTCTATGCAAACTGAAAGTTTATGTATGAATGCAGGTGATGATGATATGCTTCAGCAATGCTACAGAGAAATTGCATTGCTAGAATATTTGTTGAAGAATTCGGAGTATGACAAGGAGATGGCAGACGAAAGAGTTCAGTACAGTGAACGAGTGCAGAAAGATATCATGGAAGCAGATAATGTGAGAGAAAGACTGGTTGACAGTTTTGAGAATTCTTCAGAGGATTCTTTGGGCAGAGAGAATCATCATACTGATGTGCTGATTGAGATGGAAATTTCAGGACAACATACTGAAATGCTGGCAAAGGAAGACACGGCACTGATGCCTTATGATTTTTGTTCTAACAAGTGTTTTGTGAATGCAGGTATTGTTGTAGAACATTTGACTCAGTTGAGCAGTCAAATGAAGGAAGAAGAAGTTTTCTGTTCCAAAAGACAAGAGGGCATGGATGATAGGGTGGCAGTCAGAACAGAAACAAGCATAGAAACAAGAAGTCAGCGAGTGACAGTACAAACTGAGCAAGCCGTCTTAGCTCAGCAGACAGCTAGAAATCAGCAGCCGGGAGATTTATTGGACCGAGAGATTGAAAGTATCAGAAAACTGATGACGAAAGAATCCCAGAGAAAGACGGCAATAAGAAAGAAAAGGAAAGACAACAAGAGAAAGACTGTAGTAGACTTGGAAGGCAGAGCAAGTGGAGCACTACAGCACAAAATATGGAAACCTGGAGAACAACAGCAGATCACAATAGCAGTAAAGAAATTGACAAGCAAAGAAAGATTACAAAATAAAATTTGGGATCCAGGAGGAAATATCCAGACTTATGACCAGGTGGTCATGAATTTTCTTACATGGGGAGTCTGATGCAGGAGCATCATCTCCGAAAAACACCTTGTATTTTACCTAAGCTAGGGGGTTTCATGTTTTGAAGAAATATTAAAATTTCATGTAAATATTAATATTATTTTGAGTGATTAATTAATTATTTGTGAGAAATTGTAAATGTGAGAGAAATTAGTTTCTAGATTATTTAGAATTAATGAGGGAGCCTAAGTTGGAATTAATTTCTAAGTTTTAGGGATGAGAATCTATCTTTTAGGGATTTTGAGAGATTTAGGGATTTGTTGAGATATTAAGGGGATTGAGCATTTAATTAGACCATTTTTTAAAATTGTATAAATAGGAAGGGGTTTTGAGAGAACAAGACATTGAGATTGTGAGTACAGAGTAAGGTTTTCTACTTGGAAGCCATAGGGCTTATGTAAAAAGGGCCATCGATTTGCATATCTGGCCAGGAAGAACAAGAATTGTAAGTATTTTTTTATGATAAATGTGTTTATAACTTTATTGGCGGAATTGTATTTATTTTCAGTGATTGGAATGAAACCGAAGTTCGGTGTAGGTTAAGATTTTAATGCCAGTTTGGAAAGGTCGATTTCACTATTTGTACAGCACATTGGCAGATTATATATATATGAATATCTGCAGTATTGAACAGAGGTATATTGAAGCCGTGAAAGTGTAGGACATGATGAACGTTGTTCTCATTTAATTTTAATGGCTTGATAATGTGTATGAAAATCGATTCTGGAGTTTTAATCGATTAATTGTGATACTAACTTGTGAGGAGGTTTTAATTATTGGAAAGCGCTTCAGAAATTAAGAGTTGTTTGCGTTAAAAGGACCAATGAATAGCATCATTTGTTGGAACAGTGTCAGCTGGAACAAATGACGCTATTGTGAAATCGATTAAAAGGTAAATGCAGAGGGTAACCTATTCGCTGTAATGTTTATTCCAAATTGAAATTGAATCCATAAGTTTTTATTGTCATCCTGAACGCTGTCATTACAACATACAATATTCACAATTCCGGAATGAATGCATTGGTTGAATTATTAAACTGAACGCTGTTTAGATGGTGGCTCGACTGCAATTGAAAGAAGGATTGCACGTTGTATAAAAATTCAGAGGTAAAAGGTATGCAGAGTGTGTTAAAACAATAACCAATTGCGTAAATCATAGCACAATTGATTTGTTGAAGTGTGGAACCAGAATTGAATCAGGTAATTGGAAACTGAAATTAATAAAAAACGTAGAGTTCTGGTATTAAATGCAAAGTTCTATCCAATGACCGGACAATCTGTCCATTGGAAACGAAACAATGATGTATTGAAATGCGAAATGAAGAAATTATGATGGAAATAACTTGCAGTAAATTTTGAAATCGATCTGTGGTATTGCAGCATAAATTGCTGTGTTGAACATTTTCTGATGGATGGAGCAGGCGAGGCGCATTCTAAATGAGAGGTAAGCGCATTTACAAACATGTGTTAACATTATGGTTGGGCATCATTGCGTTTTGCAGATATGTGAATGAGTTGCTGAAGGAAACGCAGTATTGTATATTTGAAGCTGTTTTGACAATGATTTGAAGATTCATTTGCAAGATGTGAAAGGCGCAGTAAGGACGTTGGCAATTTGATACAGAAACGCAGAACAGTATGGTAGTAAGGGCATATCAAGGTGAAAGGCATCCAAGTAATTAGAAAAGCTATTGATGAATTCGACTACAGTTTGGCAAGTGGTAAGAATGTCTTCTATTGTATTAAATAGAGATTGCAGACAGATTTTCAAAATCGGAATGACTGAATGTTTGAAAAGGGCGCATTTGAGTAAGGATTAGTCTAAGCATTCCATTGCTTAAAATAATGTCAAATTAATAATTGCGCATTTGGTCATGTTTATTGGATTAATGAGCATGTACAAGATTTGACATTGGGATTGAAATGAAGTCTCTAAATTGGATTGAGAATGTAGACTGTAGTTGGATGATGTGTATAAACACATGAGCATGCTGATAATTATGGTTGAAGTTAAATGTGAAGAAAAGATTCCGCATAAATGGCATAGATGTGAATTTGCCAGGAATGTGAAATTACAAGCTTCTGCAAATCTAAATGGGAGAAAATTGTCGCGTGTACAAGTGAATTGGGCAATTATTTGAGGTGCATGCTTTATATGTTAAAGGGAGAAAGTTCCTGGGTAATGCAAGCTTCAGGCTTGCATCAATATTGGTGGGGGAGGAGTTTCCTACTACTTAGTTGTTAAACAATGCATTCCCTCCTATCTTAGAGGTTTTTCTTATCTAAACTTTCATGGAAGGAACGTGTTTCCTTGTTAATAATCTTTGCTTAAGTCTTCATTTTACTAAAGTTGCACATAACATGCACACACAAAATTATTGTAGAGTGTGTGTCTACGAGACCATGTTTGAGAATTTTTGGAAGGAAGTTGGAGGCAATTTTTGAAACTCGAGGTAAAGGAAAGAGCTCAATGATCACATATTAGTGCCTTGGGGGAGGGTGGTGGTGGGGTAAGCTACTAGCTTGTGCCAAGAGTTGTGGAGAGATGAGGTTTATAGTTTCAGTGATCTACATTTGGAAATATATGAGGTATTTGTCAAAGAGAAGAGAATACACATCATGATAAGAGATACTCATCCTCATCATAGACAAACACTCTCAAGGTCACAATACAAACAATAGTGTAAGTGGAGGAGGAATCTGAAGGAATCTCTTGCAAGCCACCGTTTACGTATAAGGAGGAAATATGCATCAGGGATGTTCTTTTTTAGGTTGAGAAAACTATCAATAACATTCTCTTGGTTTGGAGCTAGTATTGACTCTTACATTATAAAATAATATCATTTCCACTAATTTTTATAGATAGTGCTACTTCTCCTTTTATTAACACTTCCATAGATGTAAGAAACATATCTCACCTCCCAAAACTCTTCACATTCAACTCATATCATAGCAACACTAAGATTACCATTTTTACTTGTAATTTATATTTTCTCCTTAACACACATTCTACATGGGGTATTGCAATTTTGATATCATTATATTCCATTGACATTATCACAAACAGTTTGAAATTTCTTTGTACAAAAACCCCACCATTTACCATTTATGTGCGATTATGGATTTAATTCAAAGTTGAAATTGAAAACATATTGCAAGTTTCAATAAAAGCAACATATTTGAGAATGAAGTATACCAATACATTTTCTCTTTATTTTTTATATCAATTTATTCGTACTTGTTCATAGTACCATCCCACAAAAGTGGGGCAACATCAAAATTTGAGTGAAGCGATCCTGGCCAACAATTGAAACTTGAGGTAGGCACAATGGTCCATGCAAGTATTACTAAAGCTACCAACTTCTAGTCTACAATATTTCTCTCTACAAATTAGACAAAATACCCGACAAAATTGCTAAAAATAAACAAGGAAAAAACACTCATCAAAATTACTAAAATAAGACAGGACAAAACACCCATCAAAATTGTTAATAAAACACCACTGAAGCAAATATGGTATAGAAGACATTGATGAAAATGCACACAACTTCAGTGATTCTATGCTTTACCATTTGTTCCAACATTTAGTGCATTTGGGCTTCAAGAAAAAACATAAATCAAATTCATTTGGAATTTTAAAATCACTAAAACTCCATAATCAATGTTTTAACAATATTATTTATAGAAACTTCAATATAACTACAAAGAGTTCATGGAAAATATAAAGAAAACTGTAAAGAAACTTTCATGTGACTACAAAGAGTAAATGGAGAGTTTACATTAAAAAATTGGGAATTTATGTTGAGACAGTGGACTAATATTGTTGAAGCTCACTTCTAAATTATGCTAACCAACCTACTATGGAAAGAAATACATAGTGGAGGAGTTTATCCAAGCACGATATCCCTTACATTTCATCTGTGTAGGGATGAGTTTACACAAGTATATCACTTAACTATATGTGATGTGTCTCCCTTAAACTTAAACACACTAATTGATTTAGAGGGGTTACATATAATAACTACATGGTACAATGAACTATTAAGGTAATTTCCAAAAGAAACAAATTTTCAATATTAATTTTTGAACCTAGATGATTTTTATCTATGATGGCCAATCAATCATATTAACCATATTTGACAGTCAGGATGCATTTTTCCAAGATCTTTTCTAATCATTGTTTTCATTAATGGTGCTTTACTTGACACTTTTTGAGGTACAAAAATCTCACTATTGAGAATTATAGCTTGGACATGAACTTTCACACAGGTTCAGTGTGAATGCAAGACCCATCACCAACTCCGTCCTCTAGATTTTTGGTGTTTGGAATTGATTTGCAAGTAGTCCCACCCATGTTCAAATATTTGGAGGCATCACCCATATGCCCGTGGTGTACAAGGATGCAAGAAATATGAATGCAAGTCCCATCACCAACTCCGACCTCTAGAGTTTTTGTGTTTGGAATCAATTTTCAAGTAGTACCACCCGTGTTCAAATCTCTAAAGGTGTCACCATACACCCATAGGGTAGGAGGATACAAGTAATATGAATGCAAGTCCCATCACCAACTTCGGCCTCTGGAGTTTTGGTCTTTGGAATCAATTTGCAAGTAGTCCCACCCATGTTCAAATCTCTCGAGGCATCACCCATACACCCATAATGTAGTACGATACAAGAAATATGAGTGCAAGTCCCATCACCAACTCTAGCCTCTAGATTTTTTGTGTTTGGAATCGATTTTCAAGTATTACCACCCGTGTTCAAATCTCTAGAGGAATCACCCATATGCTCGCAATGTAGGAGGAAACATGCAATATCAACTCAAGTCCCATAACCAACTCTAGACTCTCAATTTTTGGCGTTTGGAATCAATTTGCAATCAGTCCCACCTATGTCCAAATCTAGGGAGGTGTCATCCATACGCCCATAATGTAGGAGGATACAAGCAATATGAATGCATGTCCCATCACCAACTCTGGCATTTGGAGTTTTGGTGTTTAGAATCGATTTGCAAGTAGTACCACCCAGGTTCAAATATTTGGAGGCATCACCCATACACCCATAGTGTAGGAGGATACAAGAAATATGAATGCAAGTCCCATCGCCAACTTTGGTTTCTGGAGTTTTGGTGTTTGGAATCGATTTGCAAGTAGTCCCACCCATGTGAACATAAGCAGTAGTTTGAGATAATTTTGAAACATAATTCTATTTTTGGAAAAGTAATTCTATTTTGTAATTCACTTTAGCAAAACAAGTGAAATTATTATTTTTAGCAGTTGAGCCTAAGATTATATCTCATGCACAACTTAGACTAGGAGGAATCTTAAAAATAGGTTCTCTGCTAAAAGTATATAGATAGGGAAAGGTAGAGGATTTCAACGCACTTCGGAAGTTGAGTAGGTTGAGCAACATAGAGGGAGAGAGCAGGTAACTAGGAAAGAGATGTTTTCGACAACACTCAGTTCCATACGGTCACATGGATAGTACAATATGGATTTTTATAGTCATATAGTCAGTTTTGTTCAGATCCATACAATTTTATGGATAGAACATGCATGTTTCCATATAGTTTGTATGGGCAGGCCAAACATCTATATAACAATTATTTTTCTCAGTCCAATGTGTGATTAGTATCCATACATGTGTTTTTATAGTTAATATGGGAAGGACATATCTAGTCAAAGTTTGATCATATTTTTGACTTAATATGACCTAAGGAACTAGTGACAACCAACAATTGTAGCCAAACAAAAGATAGGAGGGAAAAAGAAAAGCCCCTTTAAAATGAAATGAACAATGAGTACAAGAGAAACATGAAATGAGATAAGCATATATGAACAAGAGTGTTGCCCGAAGAAGAAAAACCCTAGAGAGTGAAGAATGGGAAGTAAAAGAAGCATTGCCTAAACTAAGGAGCCACTACCACTAGAGGAGGTAGACATTCCTTCTCATCATCCAACTTAATGGTATGGACATCAACACCACATGTCTTCCAAATAATTTCCTTTAGAAATATGCCTGGACTAATAGGGTTGTGGTGAGTAATCCTGGATGACATCAAACTACTCTTGATTATTGGTTGAAGTGGAGGCGAAAGAAGAAGTAGAACCACTCCTCACATACAAGGTTGAAGAACTCCTACTAGATGGGGAGAAACTAATAATTCTTCTCTGAGTAGGCATTCTGCAGTGGTGATGCTTCTCAGAAGATTTGTTCTCATAGGTGCCCTCAATGTGGCACAGTATGGAGCTTGGTGGTGTGGACTAGGGAGCAATGCTAGATGGTTCTTGCATTGTCCAACCAAGTTTCATGAATAATTTCAATGCCCCATTGTATTATATCTATTGTGATGGGGTCCCTTGGGTTAGTTTTGGGGAAAAAGCCCAAGTTTTGATGTAGAAAGACGTAAAGTCTCTGCAAATTATGGTCGCGGAGTGCATAGCTAGTTAAGAGTCAAAAATGGTTTTACCCTTATTTTATGTAACTTGAGTCAGCCTTTGAAGATCTACCAATGGCCTGCGGACCATGGAATTGTATAAATAGGTGTGTCTTAGGGATGTCTAAGGCAAGTAATGGAAGTTGTCTATGGGTATGATCAAAGAAGTCTAACATAGAAGTAGAAGTCTTAGAGGAGGAAAAGGCTCTGTAGCTAAGTGCGCAGAGGCCTACAGTAGTTTCCGCGGCTGAGTGTGTGGACCCTTGCATCTGAGTGCGTAGGGAAGTTTTTGAGTATGTAAGCTTAACTCAGTATCAATAAAGAAGATTTTTGCAGAAATTCCTATGTTTTATCCATTAACTTCTGTTATTTATGACTGCACTTTATGATATGACGAATAATGGTTTTATGAAATAATGATGTATTGATGCATGACTTTACTTGTTCTACATTGTTATCTAAACACAATTAATGTTAAGTGGTTACACTAAGATTATAATGCTTCCTGTTAAAGTTATCAAGTACTAAATAGATCTAAGCAAATAACGATCTAAGGGTAATCTAAAGTGCGCATTGTTATCACTCCTATGGATCTCCAAGGTTGAGGAAGAGTCTAGTTGAGGTGACCATAGACCAATATTTTGACTTGGTAGCTAGCCCTACCAAGCCAGAGAGGGCTATCTCCAAAGGATCACAGCTAAGAGGGTTGGATAGATTAGGGTTTTAGGCTAGATGTAAAGTGCAGAGGGTTGTTTGATTTGATTTGGTTGGGTAGTCACAAGCATGAGTGAATTATGTCAAAGAATGAACTAGGTCAGGGAAAATTGAATCTAAATTATAAACATCTGATGTAGCAAGGTAGGCAAGGTACTTTAAACATCGTAGTATAGTGATGAGATGGTTTAGACTAGATTCTAAAAAGAGCATGAGGGTCATGAATTTTTTTTAAACTCAAGAAATGAAACAATCTATGATGATTTTCCCAAAACATAGCATACAAAGATGAATTATTCTTATCACACCTTGAAAATCAAACATAATTAGAGTGAAATGGATCATAAAAGGAAAAAAAAATTCACACATATGAAACTAAATAAGAAACAAGATCAAAATACCATGCCACAAGAATCCCACCAAAATAGCTGCAACTTCATCAAATATATTCCATGCCAAAGTCTGAAAGCTATTACAACATCCAAGAGAGTCCAACTTGTAAAATGACTAAGAAAATACATAATATAGGCCTAAAAACAGATCAACCTAGCCTTAGGGGTCGAATCCATGAGAGGAGCAGTTACAAGAAAGACTAAACTGATAGCTAGAGTATAGGGTGGTGTTTCTAGGAAAACTAGTGTCTTTTCGATCTTCTAGCCATCTAGGATTAGCAGCTATCATAGCAAACAAACAATCAAAGCCATTTGGGATTTCCTCTATGTATGATAGATAAGAGAGAAGCAAAGGAACCAACCTAGATCTTCCACTTGACTCCTTGCTTGATTTCTCTCCCCCTTGATATAGCTTGCAACTCCTCCCCTACTTATCTCGCTTATAGAATACCTGTAGAAGCAAAGTAACAAAACACCATCAAAGCATCTTGATCTATCATATCATAAGCATTGCATAATCGAAAATACAATGAACATACAATGGCATTCACAAATAATAACATTCACAAATACACGATTGTATGGAGGAAAACTCAAAGAACTTTATTAAATATGAAAGGAGAATTACAACCAAGTTGTCTGATCCAGCATCATCCTCCCAGCATCAAATCCCTCTTCACCTCATGAAAATCAAGATCACCTAACAATACAATTCTCTTTCTCAAAGACAAACCATTAGCACGTCCTTATAAATTACAAAATTCCAGCCTCCAGATCTCTGAGATGAGGGATCCATTTATAGATGTCTGCAAGGGTGTGAGTCATCTCTTGGTTTTCAATTAGTTTCATTCCAATTGTTGTTCTTGGTTCCACTTGGAGATTTCTTGGATCTCTTACTCATCCCAAGGCGAATTTAGAGAGGCAAGTGTCATAGGAGAAGTTTCTAGAAGATTCCATGATCATCCACTTAGCAAACTGTCTCAGACATTTGTCCATTCTCACTCATCACACCCTACGGGAGGCATCTTCAGTATGCATTTCACCTAGCTAGTGTAGAAGTCAGTATGCATCGCACCCTAATAGTGGAACAGTCAGCATGGTCCACTTTTGGCCAGTTCTGAGTGGTTTTTCAGGTGGAACTTTTGGGGAATGATGTAATCAGTTGACCGTGGTTGTCTAGAGTGTGAAACAACAATTTTAGGGTTTAAAGAGCCCTAGTTTATCCACATATAAGATTGGGGTTGAAGTGCCCAAATATGTCTATAACAGTTGGTCAAAGTGACTCGTCCTTAACTTAAGAAAACACATTCATTACAAGTCATGTAGGCATTTAACTAATGTATTTACCCTAGATAACAGTAAAAATAATAATAATTACATCATCCTTATCAATTACATCAATAAAACATCAATTTACGTAGGTGAAAATCAATTTGGAGAGAAACATTAAAAATTGGAGAAGACTGTCAAACGCACCCTCTCTTTGTGAAATGCGCCCTCCATGTTCAGTGTTGCTATTGGGTGCCTTTCCAATGTCCAAATTTGCTCCAAGATAGCTCGTTGGAAATCCCTTCAAGTCTACTTTCCATATATGTCTTCATTTTTCCATTTGGATCTCATTTGCATTATCAAAAATGAAATCTCCCAAGGCTGGTAAATGCGCAGCACCCAAGCCAAAAATGAGGCAGAAAGGTAGTTTTTTGGTGGTTTTTGACCTTTTTGGTTGACCTATTTGCCTCCAAATTCTTAGAAAATTCACAGGGCTCATGTCCTCATCACTCTAAGTCCCAATATGTTTTCCTTTTTCTCATCAAATGCCTCAAAAAATAGCGCAACACCCTAGGTGATGCGCATTTGACCCTTTGATTGTGTTAAAAGTGCTTTAAAAACCACAGAAAATCATAACTTGCAAAATTTGCTAAAAATTTGTCAAAATTATTGGGATGATGGCTGATCATATGTTTGAGGCATGGAGTGATTCCGTGAAAAGAATCTCTAGCCTCCTTTTCTCCTCTTTCTTGCTCAAGGCTTCAATCTTTGAATGCGCTCTTTTGAGTTTGGCTTTTGCAATTTTGTTTCTCATGGCATAGTACGTTGCCATCCTTCTCTAAATATGAATATCCCATTTGGACTTGTCTAGGAAGCTCTCAAGATGGGTGTTCACCCTCTCAAGCCAATTTTCGCAGTTCTCATTTACCATTTTGGCAAATTGGTTATTTAGGGTGAGCTCATTGGCTACTTCTGCCTCACTTTGCTTTCCTAGCTCCAAAGCTCTCTTTAGGCCTTTTTTCCTTGGTATTATTCTTGGTACTTGTTCATCATGTTGTTCACCATATTTTCCATATGCCTCATCAAGTAAGGCATTAGCCTTTTCAGCCTCTCTCTTTGCCTTGATGAGCTAAATTTTCATGAGCTCATGTTTGACCTCAAACTTCCTGTTCTCATGCTCATAGTATGAAATAATGTATTTGGCCCTTTGCAAGTTGGCTTAGAGACCTCCTATGAGTGCATTCTTCTCCTCGATGAAAGTGGTTGTGTTCTCACTATTATCATGCTCATTTGGGTCAACTAACTGAAAATCATGCTTTGTCTCATGGAGGTCCTCCTCCTGTTGCTGGATCTCTGCCTCTGTCACATTTTCCTTACCCTTATGTACCTTCTTTGGTGATGAAGAAGGCAAGTCCCCTCCCACAATCAGTGGGGAAAGCACTTTCCTATGCCCTCTCTGATAGGTATGTGACAATGTACCTAATCCAACCCTTCTAGGCTTATTTCTCTCACCATGCCCAATGTGTTCTTACTCACTTCTTTCATCTCTACCAGGTGATTGAATAGTCTCATGAGATGGTGATAATGAAGGTGATTGTGTGGCTTAGTCATCAGATGAAGATGGATGATGTATGGGCTGAGGTGGAGGAATGGAGGTGGATGGATGAGATGATGAAGGTGCGTCTTGGCCATGCTGAATAGGTGGGATTGTGAAAATCTCATTGGATATGAAAGTGTCCCATGCAATGTTAAGATGATCAAGGTAATGGAGGACTATCACCTTCATGAGGGAGCGGTGAAAGATACTTTGCATTTGATGATCATAATCGTTCCTTTGGGCAATGAATGAGATATTGTCAATGTCCCAGTGAAGATAGTAGGGCATATTGAGCATTTTGACTCTTGTGAAATGCATGAGTAGTCAGATATGACAGGAATAAATCCTAGAAAACCTGCCCTTGCAAGTGAATTACTTCATGATTATTTTCATCATGGGAACATATCCGTCTAGGAGGTAAGAGAAAGGAAAAATCCTCTTTCTCTCATTCTTGTACCTTGGTTTAAGATATGGCTCATAATAAACATGATCCAATTCTCCTTGTTTAAACCATTTTTCCCCAACATTTGGGATCCCAGAGGCTTCTGATATGATAGCAGGAGATATAGTGAAGGTGATGCCAACAAGGGTTACTTGGTTGTCATGGAGGTTGGCGATGAATAATCTAGTCAACACGCAATGATGCTGGATCCTTTCCACTTTCTCACAAAACTAAAAATAGCCCATATTCTCAAAGCTTGTCATAGTGATGGGATATGGCATGAGTTCTCTAGTATTGGTTGGCTCATGTCTAATGATTCTCCCTCCTTTCTTAGATATCCTCCTCTCATGTCTTTCTTCCTCAATCTGAATTTTGTTCTCTTCTTCTGCCATGAGTTATTGGAGTCAAACCCTAG
Organism: Pinus tabuliformis; assembly: GCA_031772625.1. Lineage (NCBI taxonomy): Eukaryota > Viridiplantae > Streptophyta > Pinopsida > Pinales > Pinaceae > Pinus > Pinus tabuliformis. The sequence goes on from CM062815.1 coordinate 26,459,591, forward strand.
GGAGATGATGAAATGGAACATAGGTTTAGAGAGCATGGAATGATGTGAGGAAATTGAGGAGATGGAAATGGGGATGTGTGATATGAGGGAGGTGACAAGGAGTAGTTTTGAAGCGTAAGAATGGTAGTGGGATGCTAGGAAATGAGATATAGGAGTGGAATTATGCTACTAGGGTTTTGAACTTCATAGGACTCCAAAACAAAATGAAACAATATATAAATAAGCTATGGAGGAGAAGAATAATATAATTTTAACCTTCTTGCTTGCTGGAGCACGTTGGTGGCAAATTTTGAAGCTTGGAGCAATATAGTGTGTTTTGGGCAATTTCTGGATGTTCTCGTGCAAAGGCACAACAAAATGGTCAAACACGCCCTCTCCTTACAAGCACGCATCGCCCTTAGGAAATGCATTGAGTTTTATAAAAAACACACAACACCAATTCTAAGCGTGCCCTCTAGTTTCTAAACTCACCCCCTGCCCCTGTTTTTCCCAATATCGCCTAAAACTCGAAAATTCCCTTTTACTGAGGATTCTTTGAGAGTGTAGGAGTGAAAATGAGTATTGAATTGATATTTTTGAGGGATTTTATACTTGAATGGATTTTGATTTATGCCTTGCAAATCCATTTTCTAATGTTTCATGTCACTTTTCAAATTTTCACACTAATGCTCTTTGTCTTTCTGAATTTTTCCTTTGGCAGGTGGATGATGCTTTGGCAATCTTCATTTTTTACCTTTGTTTGGATGATATTTGAAATGGAATTGAGTAGTCAGCTAAAATTGTTACTTATTACATATAATAAACATAAAATTACATAAATGAAATAAAAATTATTACATCTCTTCTGAAATAAAATTTATAAACTGGACTAAATTCCTTACTTGAAATCAAATTTGGAAGTTCAGTAACCATGGTTACATACTTGTAAACCCTTATTTAACTGAAAAAGGGATATTATTTTCTTCACCCTCATACTTTACTGACCTTATGTAGTGAGATGGTGATTTACTGGAACTCGGGAAATTGAAACCTAGGTGACCTAATGGAACCTTGAATGACTGAACTTCAAGTGGACTTGACTGATATAAAACATGATGAAATGAGACTTTATAGTCAATGGATGCTAAGAAATACACATGAAAGTGTGCCAGCAAATACAATTTTTTGAGAGGGGAGTGTGATTTTTTATTTTGGGCTACCATCAGTGAGTAAATTTTAGCATGGTGTCCTAGGTGGAATGATAAAAATTTCAAATGGGACACTAATATGATGTAAAAGAGGAATTTTGATCACTGATGGTAGTATGAAAATACTGACACTAAAATTGGCCTTATTTGGGGATGTCAGCTCCTTAGAGGTGCCAAGAACACTGTAGACCAAGTAGCCTAACCATATATGCCAACACAGTAAAAAAACTTGAACTTGAATGCATGAGTAAATGGTGGCAACTAAAATAACTCAAAACTGACTCAAAACCGACTGAAAACTGACTTACATGACTAAGGAATGAATACTTAAAATGGTAGAAAATTAGTGAAGCTCCATGGCCTTCATTTTGGGCTCCGAACTCCAATGATCTTCAGCTTCACACTTGCATAAAATTTAAAATGTATGTACAACAAAACCAGGACAATTCAGAAAAGATAATGCTTCAGGAGCCTACTATTGATTGGTCCTCCTAAGCATGGTTCTCCATTAATCTTGTCCGACAAGAAACCATTTTGTCCCCAGAAAGCTGAAATATGATAAGGGCCTTTCCATAAGCTCCGAAATTTGCCATGCTTACCCTTGTCTTCATTTCTAGCATCCCGATGAAGTACCACATATCCGATTTTGAAATAATCTTCATTTGTTTTATGGTCATAGATCCTCTTTATTCTCTCATGAAGCTTGGAGGTGTTCTGAAATACCTCTTCCCATTTTTTCTCTAAGTGAATCATTTGATTGATTCAACGTTGAATATCATTCTCTTCACTTTTCCCACTTCTTGTAACAATTTGATGGTTGCGACTACTAATGACCGGGACTACTAATGATGTAGGAAAAATAGTTTCTACTTCGTATACAATCTGAAAAGGAGAAATTCCAAGATATTTCTTACTACTCACTTAATCTACCCACAATGCATTGATCAACTTTTTATGCCAATTCTTTTTGTTGGCCTCCAACAATTTCTTGATGATGTTGATTAAGGACTTATTGGAGGACTCCTCCAAACCATTTCCTTGCGAATAGTATGTTGTAGAATGCCCCATCTTTATGTTGTACTTGTCACAAAAATAAGTCATCTTTTTGGACTTGAATGTTGCCACATTGCCTGTGATAATCTTATTAGGACAACCAAAACGGAACAAGATATTAGTTTCTAAAAACTGAATGATAATTGAATCAATTGCTTGCCTGGTTGGGATCACTTTGATCCACTTTGTAAAGTAGTTTGTAGCTGTCAATATCCACTTGTGTTGTGTGGATGATGATGGATTGGTCTCACCTATGAAATCTAGGCCCCACTATTAAAAAGGTGCATTAATTGATATTAGATGTAGAGGCAAAGGAAGAAGCTTTCTTTTACCTTGGAAAACCTTACAGTCGTGACAACTCATCATTGCCTTGTAGATATATGAAAAAAGTGTAGGCCAATAGTAACTCTCTCTCAGTACTTTGTTGGTTGTGGTCTTCCAATATAAGTGGCCCCCACAATCTCCTTCGTCAAAGTCATTTATTAATTCTTTTTACTCATCTTCGGTCAAATAGTTCAACAGCACACCTCCAGGATCTTTCCAGTAAAGTGCACTATCCATGATGCAATATTTGGAAGCCTTCATCTTTAGTGACCTGCTCTTAGCCTTAGACATGACTGTAGGAGGATTTAGATGCTGAAGTACATAAATAATATCGAAATAGCATGGAGATGATAGAAATATTTTAGATACCTGAATGAGATCCACTTCTTCTTGATTGTTGCATAATGCTACAACAAGGTTGATGTCTAGAGCATGAAGGTTTGACTCAGCCATGAGTTTGGCTAAGCCTTGACCTTTCATCAGCTTTGTAGGCTTGATCTGAAGATTGTATTCTAATAGCGCTACTATCCATCTACCTCTTCTACCTTCCAGGTCATTCTCCACGAGGACCTCTTTTATTGTTGTATTAGGCACATAAGCAAGAGTATGCGAATGTAAAAGGTAAGCTATGAAATATTTGATCACCTTTACCAAAGCTAAGGAATTTTTCTCAATGATGTTGTACTTAAGGGCTACATCCCTGATGTTGCGATGGAAAAATGTTATTGGCAACTCGATCTTATCCCCTTTTTGCATTAGTAACATTGCCATGGTATGCTCAGAAGCAAATGAGAATAGAATAAAATCGTCGGTGTAATCATGACTAATCAAAATAGAGGTAGTGGTTAAGGAAAGCTTCACCGCATGAAAAGACTTGCAGGCTTCTTTGGATCATTTCACCTCATTATCCTTTTTAAACATATTTGTCATTTCTCTAAGATGTTCAACTAAATTAGGAATAAATCTACACAAGAAATTCATCTTACCATTGAATTCTTGGATTTCCTTTTTGCTGCGAGGGAAATCAATTTGCTGAATGGCTTCTACTTGTGAAGGATCAATCTGGATGCCATCTTTCAAAATGATGTGGTTGAGAAGTTTACCTTCCTCCTTAGTAACCAAATTTTTCTTTGGATTGAGATAGATCCCAAACTTTCTACACTTCTGAAAAACAACTCTTAAATGATGCAAATGCTCATCATGTAAATGTGAAAACATGGTTACATCATCTAAGTATACAACCAAGAAAACATATTTTTCATCTAAAAAGGATATGTCCATGGCCCACTGAAAAGTGGCCCCTACATTTTTGAGACCAAATGGCATATTTTCATATATGAATTTGACCCAAGATGTGGTGAACGTGGTCTTGTCCTAATCATCTTCATGCAGTAAAACTTGATTGTAACTGGAGTATCCATCCAAAAGTGACATTCAGGAAGTGCCCACAACTCTCTAAAGGATATGGTCCATTTTTGGAAGTGGGTAATTGTCTTTCAGAGACACTTTGTTCAAGTTTTTGAAGTCTACACAGAGCCTAATCTCCCCGGTCTTCCTTCTCGTCGGGACTAGATTTGATATCCAGTCGTAAAATCTGATAGGAGCAATGATGCCCGCCTTGTAAATTATGTTAACTTCTTTATCTATGGATGGCAGCAACCTTGGGTTAATCCTCCTTATATTTTCTCTGAAGGGTTTTTGATCGTGCTTGATTGGGATGGTATGCTAAACTATTTTGTTATCATACTCCTTCAAATCTGCATAATCCCAAGTGAAAACATTAGAAAGTTTAGACAATAGATGAATTTATTGCCCTTTTACCTCAGTATGCAATGTTTTGGACAACTTGATCATCTTTAGTTTGCTTGTTGTTCTGATGTTCACATCTTCGACACCTTTCCCTATAGGAACTAATGTCAACTTCCTTGCTACATCATCCTGATCAAACAAGTCTTCCAAAGGTAAAAGACCTTTCAAAATATTGTTTTCCTTCAGCTATAATATTTAAAATTGAGTTGCTTCGATGACTTGATCATCTTCATCATAGACTTCATCCGTAGAACAATTTTCAAACTCTCCTTCACTCTGAAGAAAGTTATTCACCTACTTTTCATCTTAAAATACTTCCCAATATCGCAAGGTGTCAAGAACAGAGGGCCGATGCTTCACATGAATCTCAAGCTTCTTGTTTGAAAAGATTGGGATTTTGAAATTACTTATGGCTGTAGCTAATGAATCCTCCATAAGATTCTGATACCTTGGTACAGCTGAAAGAGTATACTCTGGAAACATCTTAAGAATGTCTAAAACCGCATTTCTATATTGTTTCATTTAGAGATGATGAGCTTGATATTCACCTTTAACTTGCTTGATTACAAGTTATGAATCACCATACACGGAAATTCTTCTTGCACGTAACGGCTTCAAGATCTCCAAACCTCTGATCAGCACTTTGTACTTTGCCTCATTGTTAGTGCAATTAAAAGCTAACTTGTATGAGCACAATCTGAAATGCTGAGGGAGATTACCTTGTTGATGATGATGTGGGCTTTGAATCCAAATACCAATACCTGCTCCGTGTTTCCTAAGGGCACCATCAAAGCCCATGGTCCAAAGGATATTTTCCTCTTCCAAGAGTTTTTCATCTTTTTTCTATTTTGGGTCAATTTTCTGAACTTTCATTTCAAACTCTTCTGAAGTTTTCATTACATTCTTTGATGGCTGATCTGAACCTTTTTGTGCCTTGTTTGACGACTGTTTGGATGAACTTGGAAGCTCTTATTTTTCTTAATATGAAACTGTGCTTATAGAGTTGAAAATCTTTGGTATGTCTTTAATTTCTACTAGCTGACTATCTACATCATTCTATCCACTATCATTGTACAAAATAAAAGACTCTAAATTTGTATCTACAACATTTATGGGATGATTATTAGGCTTATCCTTGCTAGTTATCATGAAATTAATTATTTTTTTCTTGGTACAACTTCCTCAATTGTCTGAAAACAAAGATGGTAGCATAGGAGAAGTCTAACTGCAGTGTGCCTCTTAATTTAGCTCCCCAGGATCTTGACAATAGGATGCCAAACCGTGGTGGTATATCAACTACCACCAGATCCATTAAAACAACCTTAGCAGGGATTTGATCTAAGGATACTACCAAAACTTTGATTAGGCCAAGACAGCGAACCTTATCGCAGTCAAAAGAATACAAGTCATGGTACTCACGAGTTATATCTATACCCAACCATTCCATGATGGCTTTTGGCATTAAATTATGAGAGGCTCTAGAATCAAGCATGGAGTTGTGAAGAATGAATTGGTGAATTCACAAACTAAGATAAAATGGAGGAACATCATTATCTCCTGACTGGCCATCTACGGATGGACCAAAAATCAATTCAGGCTAGTCATCTTCAATGTTAACCATGTCAGAGATTGGATAAAATTTAAGCATTTTAACTATATCATACTTTTAATGACTATTTTTGACTAGTTCAGTAAGAGGGATTGACACTTTCAACTTTGAAATTTCAGTTTCTAGATTGAAAGAACTAGATGTATCTACCTCCATTTGGACATTGTCTCTCTTCTCAGGCATATCTCTTGGTATCTAATCCTTCTTTTGACTGTCATGATCTTTTTTTGGACTGCTTGTAGATGGTTTCTTTGCTTTGCTTTGATCAGCTATTGCCAGCTCTTTACCTTTGCTTTGACTACCTTGAGGATTTGATTTCTGTTGGGTATCTTTTGATTGTGATGTCCTTTTCTGAATAGGAGTGATTAGGACATCCCTATTCCTCAAAGAATATTTCTTCTACCGAGAACTAAGTGCATTCAAATATCCTCTTTGATAATCATTGGTTTGGGTCTCCAATGCATTGTTGCTTGCCAGTATGTAATCCTCATCTTTATGATCCTCCACTTTCTCGACATACTTCTCATCTCCAGTCAAGAAAATGGGATGGTGATCCTCCCTAAAGAAGTGATTTTCCTCAACAATCGGGTCTGTTTCATCATCATATTCTCCTTGAGCATAATTATACTACAAGGTTGTTCGAATTGGTTGGTGAGATGTTGATTCTTCAGAAGCTTTATGCTCTCTTTGTTTTATCCTATACTAAGGTTGTTGTTAATTTCTCATGTTAGGATTTCTAACTAGAGGCTCTTGAGATCTATCCGAATTTATCATCTGGTCGGCCATTCTCTCCATGGTTCTGATCAGTGCATCTAACTTAAGATTGGTGGAAGAATATGGTTCTTCTTTGATGGTCACTCTCTTTTCCGGTTTCTCATGTTTCAATTGAGACTTCTTAATCATCAAGTTTTCTTCCACACTTACTGCATTATTCTGCATGTCTTCCAAAGTTGTGGGATACCTTTCCCTCAATTGATAAGCCATCTTTGGATCAAAAGCATCTAGGTAGTGCTAAAGCACCAAATCAGGTGGAGGTTTCATGTTATCCGAAATGGAATTGTAGATCTGATTGAACCTTATGGTGAATTCCTAAACCGTCTCCTTAAGATTCCTCTTCAACGTATTGTATTCCACAAAGATCTATAATGGATTCTTCTTTTCATGTCATCTGGCTCAAAAAAACTCATTGAGCTTGACTAAAGAATTAATAGAGCCTGCTGCCAAACCACGAAACCATTTTTTGACGTCTCCCGAAAAACTTTGATCTATGAGTCTCATTTTATCATCATCCTCATCGACTTCCTCTAAGTCAATGAAATCAGACATCATATCAATATGTAGTTGCGTTGTGACTCCTAGGATTCCATGAAAGAGAAGAAGCCTCTGGCCATAGGTTTGAGGTAAAGCTGCCAACTGACTAGGTAACACTAATGGTGAAAATCTCGCCATAACTGCTGGAGAATGGTGCATGGGAACTGCAATGGGTTGTATTGGTTGAGAGGAATATGGAGGGGGTGAAATGGATGCTTTCTGAGGTGTATTAGATGGTATTGTAGAAGATAAGAGTTCAAGTTGATACTAAATATATGCCTTTTTAGCAGTGATTTGTAATTGATCAGCTAGGCTTTGAAGTTTGTCAAAATTAGACCAAACCTCGTGTTCAAGTTTTGAAGACTGAGAAGCGACAGAAGGTCGGTTATAAAATACTTTGAGACAGGAAGGTATGAGTCAAATTTTATAGGATCAAAAACTTCTTCAGTAAGATAAGACTTAGACTCTGAACGGAATAAGGATAACTCGAATTTAACGTCGAAATATATATCCTCAATACTATGTAGCTGATCTAGAAAGCAAGTGGTCCTTTCCAATTTTGTGGTTTCGGTCTCAAGGAAAGGTACTTTAGGCTTTCTCAACAACCTCTCAGGGTCATCAACTGAAGAAGGAGGATTTGGGTCAGGGTTTGACCTAATGTATCTTTTCGAAGCTAGTATCTTGACAAGGTCAAACTTAATAGAGTCAAAGACCTAAGACTTTGAGCTAAACATAGATTATTTTCAAAGGAAAGTCTTAAGTAGCAAAATCTAAAATTGGTAATGATTTATAGCTTACCGATGGAATGGAGTCTAGTCAAACTTGTGATTTGTAACCATCTTTGCTTTTTGAACAAGCTCTAATTTTCTTCAACTGAATCAACTAGATCAAGATGCAGGATTGGTGGTTGTCTCCTTGAGGTCAGCTTCAACAATCATGACACTACAATTACTAATCAACCTTTGTGAAGCTTATTCCTATCATCCACATGACCAAACTCCAATGAGAACTAGTTGTACACCTAGGGAAAATGAACTTTTCGTTCCCCAACAACGATTCCAGTATGTTATCACTCCTCTGGATCTTCAAGGCTAAGGAAGAGTCTAGCTGAGGTAACCACAAACCAATCTTTTGACTTGGTAGCTATCCCTACCAAGATGGAGAGGACTCTCTCCAAAGGATCATTGCCAAGAGGGATGGATAGATTAGGTTTTTAGGCTAGATGTAAAGTGCAAGGGGTTGTTTGACTTGATTTTGTTGGGTAGTCACGAGGATGAGTGAATTAGGTCAGAGAATGGAGTACGTCCAGGAAAAGTGAATCTGAATTGTAGACATCTGATGGGGCAAAGTAGACAAGGTACTTTAAACTTTGTATTATAGTGATGAGATGGTTTAGACTAGTGAGATGCTAAAAATAGTATGAGGGTCATGAATTTTTTTTAAACTAAAGAGATGAAACAACCTATGATGATTTTCCCAAAACAGAGCATACAAAAATGAATTATGCTTATCAAACCTTGAAAATGAAAGATAATTAGAGTGAAATGGATCATGAAAGGAACAAAAAATTCACACGTATGAAACTAACGAAGAAACAAGATCAAATACCATGCCACATGAATCCCACCAAAATAGCGGCGACTTCATCCAATATATTCCATGCCAAAGTCTGAAAGCTATTACAACATCCAAGAGAGTCCAACCTATAAAATGACTAATACAATGCATAATATAGGCCTTAAAACTACTCATCCTAGCCTCAGAGGTCGAATCCATGAGAGGAGGAGCAGTTGTAAGAAAGATCGAACTGATATCTAGTGTATAGGGTGGTCAAAGTGACTCATCCATAACTTAAGCAAATTGATTCATTACAAGTCATGTAGGCCATTTAACTAATGTATTTACCCTAGATAACAGTAAAAAAACATAATAATTATGTCGTCCTTATAAATTACATTAGTAAAACATCAATTTTGTTGAAATTTGGTACCGGAGGACAGGTGGTTCCCTAAGGCTTTGATCTTTGGCCTAGGGAAAAGTGTCCAAAAGAATTTAATTTTTCTCCTAAAGTAACTTTATAATTTTTATAAAGTTAAATCTAATTTGAAAGTGACTTTAAGTGATAAAGTTACTAAGTCTAATTTTAAAGTGACTTTATAAAGTCAATGAAAAATTAGAAAGGAAAAGTGACTTTGGAAATAAATGACTAAGTGGGTCTTTATTAAAGTGGGGTGAATTAAAAAATAGAAAGTGAGATTTAAATGAGCATTTAATCTCAGCCATTGATCTAAATCTATTTCAGCCATTGGATTTAGGGATCACCCAAAAGTCATTTAGGGTTGGGTTAAGGGAGGAAAAGGTGGAAAAGATCATTCATTCTTTCATGAGCAGATTGGGAGAAGGAGAGCAAGAGAGCAAGGGAGATTTCTGGACAAGGAGGAGAAAGAGGCAGCAGTTTGGCACACACACCAAGGCAGCATTTCAGCAAATCTGTATAGCATAAAGAACAAGCAGAAAAAGGCAGTTTTTGTGAGCAAAATAGTGGAAAAAATTATTTTTCAGCACGAATATCGAGGAGGCGATTTTCTGCACTTTTCCCGAGGGCTGTCCGTACAAGTCCGTACGGCCGTCCGTACAGTCCGTACAGTCCGTACGGTCCGTACATCCGTACGTCCGTACAGTCCGTACAGCTCTTCCAGCAGTTTTCAGATTGTCGTTTGGGCTGAAAACAGATAAGTTTTGCTTGCTAGAAAAATTTCTGTTTTGCTGATTTTTTGCTGAAAATATTTTCTCTGTAAAAGGCATTTTCCAGAAATAAAGAAGAGCTCTCAAACTGGTTTTCCCCAAGAGTTGTAGGGGGTTTTTCCAAGGTCAAGTTGACCAAAAATCACTGAGTTTAAATGTGTTTTTATGGCTGTTTTAATTGCTGATTTTTTATTTCTGCAATTTCCAGCACTCTGAAAAATTTCCAGAATTTGTGTTTTCAGCAATATTTATTTTTTTCAGTCTGTTAAATGTATGGCTATGGGAATGGGCATTTAACTATATGGGAGAAATAAGGTGAAAATGAAAACCGGGGTGGGAAACAGAAAATTTTACATGGTATCAGAGCTTGAGCGCTGAAGGGCAGTTTGGGACAGCAAAAGGAAAAAAATACAGCTGCTGATTTTTTCACTCAGAAAATTCCAGCAAGCTGATTTTTTCATAAACAGCAGTTTTATCTTTACCACAGCAGTGCTATTTTTCAGTTTTAGGACAGCAAGATGTCATTGGGATTGAGGGTGGAGGATAGGTTGGATGGGCATACAAATTACAGCGTTTGGAAGGAGAGAATGCAGAGTATCTTTGAGGAGGCAGAAGTCTGGGATATCATGGTGCATACAGCACAGCACCCTGTTGTTGTGCCTACTGATGCTACTCAGTTGGCAGCTTATAATAGAAAGAACAACAAGGGTAAGAGGCTGATTCTAGACGGAATCAAAGACCATTGCATTCCTCATGTGAGAGGAAAGAGCAATGCCCATGAGATGTGGACAGCATTGTCCAATCTCTACCAGAGTACCAATGAGAACCGGAAGATGGTCCTGAAGGAGAAGCTGAAGAACATTAAGATGGGGAATGATAGTGCAGCTGGATATCTCACAAAGATTACCAATGTGAGAGATGAGTTGGCAGCGATTGGAGAGGCCATTCCATCCACTGAGTTGGTGCGTATTGCAGTGAATGGCCTCCCCCGTTCATGGTTGAACTTTGCTGATGGGGTTTGTGCACGTGAGACCCTTCCCACATGGGAGAGGTTTTGGGATGATTGTATACAGACAGAGATCAGGAAAGGACAGCTTGGGGCAGCCAAGCCAGTTGAGCAGGATGAGGACGTAGCACTGGTGGCAGGAGGCAAGAAAGGCAAAGGGAAGAAGCAGGCTTCCACAAGCGGTGGTGGAGGCAAAGGCAAAGGTAAAGGTAAACAGGGTAACTCACAAAAGGACTATTCCAAAGTGAAGTGTTGGAATTGTCAGAAGATGGGACACTATGCAGTTGTGTGTCCGGAGAAGAAGAAGAAGAAGGGGAAGACCCAGGATGTGGCAGCGTCCGCTGAGATTGAGGACTTTGCAGGTCGTTTTGACCGGGAGTTTGCGTTCACTACATGTGAGTCCTCTAGTGCAGGATCACCTGCCACACAGGTTCAGAGGGAGCATGCTTTTCCCTCGATTAGCGGAGCATCTACAGGTATCTGGTATGTGGACAGTGGGGCTTCACGTCACATGACAGGAGTCCGGGAGTACTTCTCAGAGCTTTCAGAGAGTGGCACTGATATTGAGGTAGTACTCGGTGATGACAGAGTTGTTAGAGCAGTCGGGGTGGGGACAGTGACATTTCAGAGGGAGTCCAAACCTCCCTTGAAGGTGTCAGAGGTTCTTTATGTGCCAGGGATGAGGAAGAACCTCATATCCGTCTCAGCGTTGGAGGACAGAGGATATGAGGTACTGTTCAGGGAAGGACAGGTGTTGATGTATCCCAGGGGCTCTCCAGCTGATTCAGCTAGAGTGATAGGTGTACGCCATGCAAAGGTGTACAAGTTTGCATTCCAGCCCCCTTTGGCATTGAGCTGTAGTACCGACAGCAGAGCTAGCAGTTCTGAGCTATGTGAGATTTGGCACCGCAGGATGGGGCACATGTCTCATGGAGCCTTGAGGACATTGCGGGAGATCACTACAGGTGTGCCAGATTTCAGTACTGATCACCATGATACTTGCAGAGGTTGTGCGATGGGCAAGTTTGCCAAATCCCCTTTTCCCAGCAGTGACAGCAGAGCGACGGGGATACTTGATTTGATTCATTCCGATGTGAGCGGTCGGATGTCTCATGTTTCCTTGAGTGGATATGAGTACTATGTCTTATTCATTGATGATCACTCCAGGAGGACCTGGATTTATTTCTTGAAGACCAAGAGTGAGGTCTTCAAGCGGTTTCAGGAGTTCAGAGCTCTTGTGGAGACTCATACAGGTCGAAAGATCAAGTCCCTGAGGTCGGACAATGGAGGAGAGTACACCCTTGGAGAGTTTGTTGACTATTGTGCAGAGGCAGGCATTAGGAGGGAGTTCACTGTTCCTTACAACCCCCAGCAGAACGGGGTTGCGGAGAGGAAGAACAGATCCATCATAGGGGCTGCCAAAGCCATGTTATATGATCAGGGGTTGCCATTGTTCTTGTGGGCAGAGGCCTGCAACACAGCTGTTTACTTGCAGAACAGGAGTCCGCATCGTGCCTTGGGGCACATGACTCCGGAGGAGGCTTTCTTTGGGAAGAAGCCTGATCTTGGTCATCTTCATATCCTTGGATGCATTACATACTCCTATATACCCAAGGAGGAGAGGACCAAACTAGAGCCCACCGCAGAGAAGGGTATCTTTGTGGGCTACAGTGAGACCTCAAAGGCCTTTCGGATTTACATTCCTGCACAGAGGAAAGTTGTTGTCAGACGGGATGTGAAGTTCGAGGAGGACAGGGCCTTTAGGAGGTCACGGGAGTTAGAGTATCTGGATCAGCTAGACCCTCAGCAGCAGTTGAGTCAGTCGCAGGGATCCAGTGGGCAGGGATCAGGAGGATCCGGAGGTACATCTATGAGGATGTCAGGTCCATCAGTGAGCAGTGGCTCGCCGAGCCAGAGGGGTGGTGCTTCGGGCAGCATACAGAGCAGTTCACTAGGGAGTCCACTGATGGACAGTTCACACGGTACCTCAGCTTCTACAAGTTCAGGTGCAGGCAGGAGGACAGCAGACAGACAGTCAGGAGTTCAGGCTACTGATGGGGATGAGGAGGAGGAGTTTCATTCTCCTATGGGAGAAGCATGCTCAGGGAAGAGGAAGCCCAAGTGGCTTCAGGACACCTTGAGAGATGCCACATCTGTTGCTGAGCCGAAGAGGCCGGTCAGAGAGAGTAGACCACCTGAGAGGTTTTGTAGTTATATGGCGATGGTTACCAGCATCCTTGACTCTGAGCCTTCTAGCTATGAGGAGGCAGCTAGCCAGCAGGTCTGGAGAGAGGCCATGTAGGAGGAGTATTCTTCTATCATGAAGAATGATGTTTGGGAGGTGGTGCCGAGGCCTGAGGGCAAATCCGTGGTTACTTCCAGATGGCTTTACAAGGTAAAGCATGCTGCAGATGGCAGCATTGAGAAATTCAAAGCAAGGTTTGTGGCTAGAGGGTTCTCACAGGTAGAGGGAGTTGATTATGAGGAGACCTTCGCTCCCGTGGCTCGATATACTTCGATCCACTCCATTATATCGATAGCAGCAGAGATGGGTTGGAAGATCCACCAGATGGATGTGAAGACCGCATTTCTCAATGGCTTCATACAGGAGGAGGTGTACATTGAGCAGCCACAGGGCTTTGAGGTGCATGGGAAGGAGTCCCATGTGTGCAGATTGAAGAAGGCCCTTTATGGCCTGAAGCAAGCTCCCAGAGCTTGGTACTCCAGGATAGATGCATACTTGCAGGGGATGGGTTTCACAAAGAGTGAGGCAGATCCAAACCTTTACTTTATTGTGATTGGTGAGGAGCCTCTCATTCTGGTGCTGTATGTGGATGACTTGATCATTACAGGTGCAGAGAGACTCATAGAGCACTGCAAGAGAGATCTTGCAGCGGAGTTTGAGATGAAGGACATCGGCTTGATGCATTACTTTTTGGGTTTGGAGGTGTGGCAGGAGGAGGGGCATTTCTTCCTGGGGCAGGGGAAGTATATTGTGGACATCCTTAGCAGATTCCACATGGAGGATTGTAGACCCATGTCGACACCGATGATCACCAACTGGAAGAAGCTTCATGCTTCGGATTCCGAGTTGGTGGATCCCACATTGTACAGGCAGCTGATTGGTTCCTTGATGTATTTGGTCAACACCAGACCAGATATCTGTTTTGCAGTCAACACGATGAGTCAGTTTATGTGTGAGCCTAGGAAGGTTCACTGGGTGGCTGCAAAACACATTTTGCGGTACTTGCAGGGGACAGTGGATTATGGTCTGGACTACAGGCAGGGAGATGGAGTGAGATTGGCAGGATACACTGATTCTGATTGGGCAGGTTGTGCTTCTGATAGGAAGAGCACTTCAGGGTGTTGTTTTGGGTTGGGTTTAGCAGTAGTGTCATGGTTCAGCCGGAAGCAGCAGTCAGTAGCACTGAGTTCAGCGGAAGCAGAGTATATGGCAGCCAGTCTAGCTAGTTGTGAGGCCATCTGGCTTCGCAAGATGTTGTTTGGCTTATTTGGTCAGCCGTTGAGACCTTCAGTGATTTACTGTGATAATCAGAGTTGCATTAAACTCACGGAGAATCCAGTATTTCATGACAGTTCAAAGCATATCGGGATCAGATATCATTTCATCAGAGACCATGTTCAGAAGGGAGCTGTAAAGCTTGAGTATATTTCCACTGATGAGCAGGTTGCAGATATTCTTACCAAAGCCTTACCACGGGGCAAGCATGTCTACTTCAGAGACAAGATGGGTGTGGTGAGGAACACCTTCCTCGGTAAGAGGGAGTGTTGAAATTTGGTACCGGAGGACAGGTGGTTCCCTAAGGCTTTGATCTTTGGCCTAGGGAAAAGTGTCCAAAAGAATTTAATTTTTCTCCTAAAGTAACTTTATAATTTTTATAAAGTTAAATCTAATTTGAAAGTGACTTTAAGTGATAAAGTTACTAAGTCTAATTTTAAAGTGACTTTATAAAGTCAATGAAAAATTAGAAAGGAAAAGTGACTTTGGAAATAAATGACTAAGTGGGTCTTTATTAAAGTGGGGTGAATTAAAAAATAGAAAGTGAGATTTAAATGAGCATTTAATCTCAGCCATTGATCTAAATCTATTTCAGCCATTGGATTTAGGGATCACCCAAAAGTCATTTAGGGTTGGGTTAAGGGAGGAAAAGGTGGAAAAGATCATTCATTCTTTCATGAGCAGATTGGGAGAAGGAGAGCAAGAGAGCAAGGGAGATTTCTGGACAAGGAGAAGAAAGAGGCAGCAGTTTGGCACACACACCAAGGCAGCATTTCAGCAAATCTGTACAGCATAAAGAACAAGCAGAAAAAGGCAGTTTTTGTGAGCAAAATAGTGGAAAAAATTATTTTTCAGCACGAATATCGAGGAGGCGATTTTCTGCACTTTTCCCGAGGGCTGTCCGTACAAGTCCGTACGGCCGTCCGTACAGTCCGTACAGTCCGTACGGTCCGTACATCCGTACGTCCATACAGTCCGTACATCCGTACGGTCCGTACAGCTCTTCCAGCAGTTTTCAGATTGTTGTTTGGGCTGAAAACAGATAAGTTTTGCTTGCTGGAAAAATTTCTGTTTTGCTGATTTTTTGCTGAAAATATTTTCTCTGTAAAAGGCATTTTCTAGAAATAAAGAAGAGCTCTCAAACTGGTTTTCCCCAAGAGTTGTAGGGGGTTTTTCCAAGGTCAAGTTGACCAAAAATCACTGAGTTTAAATGTGTTTTTATGGCTGTTTTAATTGCTGATTTTTTATTTCTGCAATTTCCAGCACTCTGAAAAATTTCCAGAATTTGTGTTTTCAGCAATATTTATTTTTTTCAGTCTGTTAAATGTATGGCTATGGGAATGGGCATTTAACTATATGGGAGAAATAAGGTGAAACTGAAAACCGGGGTGGGAAACAGAAAATTTTACAAATTTCCCATCGGTGAAAATCAATTTGGAGAGAAAGAGTAAAAATTGGAGAAGACTGTCAAACGTGCCCTTTCTTTGTCAAATGTGCCCTTTCAGTGTCAAATGCACCCTCCAAGTTCAGGGCTGCGTTTGGGTGCCTTCTTGATGTCCAAATTTGCTCCAAGATAGCTTGTTGGAAAGCCCTTCAAGTGTAATTTATAGATATGTCTTCATTTTTCCATTTTGAGCTCATTTTCCTGGTTAAAAACTCAATCTCCCAAGACTGGTAAACACACAACACCCAAGCGATAAATGAGGCAGAAAGGTGGTTTTTTGGTGTTATTTTTCCTTTTTGGCTGACCTGTTTGCCTCCAAATGATTAGAAAATGCACAGAGTTCATGTCCTCATCACTCTGACTCCAAATATGTTGGCCTTTTGTTCATGATATGCCTCAAAAAAGAGCGCATCACCCTAGGTGTTGTGCGTTTGACCCTAGGTGCTATGCGTTCAACCCTTTGACCATGTTAAAAATGCTTTAAAAACACATAAAATCATAAATTGAAAAAATTGCTCAAAAATTGTCAAAATTGATGGGCTAATGGTTGATCACATGTTTAAGGCATGGATTGATGCCTTGGAAAGAATTTCTAGCCTTCTTTTCCCCTCTTTCTTGGTCAAGGCTTCAATCTTTGCATGAGCTCTTTTGATTTTGGCTCTTGCAATTTTGTTTCTCATCGCATAGTACTTTTCCATCCTTCTCTGAATATCAATATCCCTTTTGGCTTTGTCTAGGAGCCTCTCAAGATGGGTGTTCACCCTCTTGAGCCAATGTTCTTGGTTCTCATTTATCATTTTGGCAAATTACTCATTTAGGGTGAGCTCATTGGCTAGTTTTGTCTCCCGTTGCTTTTCCAACTACAAATCTCTCTTTAGTCCTCTAGTCCTTGGCCTTATTCTTGGTTCCTGTTCATCAAGCTATTCACCATACTATCCATATGCCTCATCAAGTAAGGACTTAGCCTTTTAAACCTCTCTCTCTGCCTTGATGATTTGAATTTTCATGAGCTCATGTTTGACCTCAAATTGCTTGTTCTCCTACACATAGTATCAGATAATGTATTTGGCCCTTTGCAAGTTGACCTGGATCCCTCCTATGAGTGCATTCTTCTCCTTGATTACAATGGTTGTGTTCTCACTGTTATCATGGTCATTTGGGTCTACTAACTGAAAATCATGCTACGTCTCATGGAGGTCCTTCTCCTGCTATTGGATCTCTGCCTCTATGACCTTTTCCTTACCCTTATGTACCTTCTTTTGTAATGAAGAAGGAATGGCCCCTCCCACAATAAGTGGGCCAAACACCTACCTATTCCCTTCTAATAGGTATGTGACAAGGTACCTAAACCAGCCCCTATAGGCCTGTTTCTCTCACCATGCTCAATGTGTTCTTTCTCACTGCCTTCATCTCTGCCAGGTGAATGAATAGTCTCATGAGATGGTGATGATGAAGGTGATGGTGTGGCTAACTTATCAAATGAAGATGGATGATATATGGGCTGAGGTGGAGGAGTGGAGTTGGATGGATGAGATGATGAAGGTGCTTCTTGGCCATGTTGAATAGGTGGGACTATGAAACTCTCATTGGATATGAAAGTGTCTGATGCAATATTAAGATGATCAAGGTGATTGAGGATTATCATCTTGATGAGGGAGTGGTGAAAGATACTTTTCATTTGATGATCATAATCTCTCCTTTGGGAAATGAATGTCATATTTCAATGCCCGATAAAGTTAGTAGGGCATATTGTGCATTTTGACTCTTTTCAAATGCACGAGTCACCATATATGATAGGAATAAAGCCTAGAAAACCTAACCTCACAAGTGAAGTACTTCATGATGATTTTCATCATGGGAACATATCTCTCTAGGAGGTAAGAGAAAGGAAAAATAATCCTTCTCTCATTCTTGTACCTTGGTTTAAGATATGGCTCATAATAAAAATGATCCCATTCTCCTTGGTTAAACCATTTTCCCCCAACATTTGGGATCTGAGAGGCTTCTGAAATGATAGCAGAAGATATAGTGAAGGTGACACCAGTAAGGGTTACCTGGTTTTCACGGAGGTTGGTGATGAATAATTTGGTTAACACATGATGATGTTGGGTCCTTTCCACTTTCTCAGAAAACTCAAAATATCCCATATGCTTAAATCTTGTCATAGTGATGGGAGATGCCATGAGTTATCTAGTATTGGTTGGCTCATGTCTAATGATTCTCTCTCCTTTCTTAGATAACCTCCTCTCCTGTCTTTCTTCCTCAATTTGACTTATGTTCTCTTCTTCTCCCAGGAGTTATTGGATTCAAACCCTAGGGAGATGATGAAATGGAATATAGGTGTAGAGAGTATCGAATGATGTGAGGAAATTGAGGAGATGCAAATGGGGATGTGTGATATGAGGGTGGTGACAGGGGGTAGTTTTGAGGTGTAGGAATGGTGGTGGGATGCTAGGAAATGAGATTTAGGAGTGGAATTATGCTACTATGGTTTTGAACTTAGCAGAACTCCAAAACAAAATGAAACAATATATAAATCATATGTGGAGGAGAGGAATAATATAATTTTAACCTACTTGCTTGTTGGAGCATGTTGGTGACAAATTTTGAAGCTTGGAGCAATATAGTGCATTTTGGGCAATTTCTAGATGTTCTTGGGAAAAGGCACAACAAAATGGTCAAATGCACCCTCTCCTTACAAGCACGCAACGCCCTTAGGAAATGCACCGAGTTTTATGGCAAACACGCAACACCAGTTTTGAACATGCCCTCGAGTTTCTAAATGCGCCCTTTGCCCCTGTTTTACCCAATTTCGCCTAAAACTCAAAAATTCCCTTTTGTTGACGGTGCTTTGAGAGTGTAGGAGTGCAAATGAATATTGAATTTATGTTTTTGAGGGCTTTTATACTTGAATGGGTTTTTATTTATGCCTTGAAAACCCATTTTCTAGTGTTTCATGTCACTTTTCAAATTTTAACATTAATGCGCTTTGTCTTTCTAACTTTCTCCTTTAACAGGTAGATGATGCTTTGGAAATCTTCATTTTTTGCCTTTGTTTAGATGCTATTGGTAATGGAATTGAGTAGTCAGCTAAAATGGTCACTTATTACATATAATAAACATAAAATTACATAAATGAAATAAAAATTATTACATCGCTTTTGAAATAAAATTTACAAACTGGAATAAATTCGTTACTTGAAATCAAATTTTGAACTTCAGTAACCATGGTTACATACTTGCAAATCCTTATTTAACTTAAAAAGGGATATTATTTGCTTCACCCTCATACGTTGTTGACCTTATGCAGTGAGATGGTGATTTGTTGGACCTCGGGAAACTGAAACCTAGGTGACCTAATGGAACCTTGAATGATTGAACTTCAGGTGGACTTGAATGATATAAAACATGATGAAATGAGCCTTTATAGTCAATGGATGCTCATAAAGACACATGAAGGTGGGCCAAAAAATAAAAAAATTTGAGAGGGGAGTGTGATTTTTTATCTTGGGCTATTATTAGTGAGTAAATTTTTCCATGATGACCTAGGTGGAATGATAAAAATTTCAAATGGGACACTATATGATGTAAAAGAGGAATTTTGATCATTGACTGCAGTATGCAAATACTAACTATAACATGCATAAGTAGCTAATTGATCTGTTCAGGGTTTGCAAAAGCTAATTGTAGACCTTCGTGGATGTCTAGAGGGTGATAGGGGGAAGGTACATCAATAGGTTGTAGGAGCGTAGAGGTTTGTGCGAAGGCAGATCTAGGTCACCAAAGGACACCACACTGATCTCTGGGTGTAGAAACCTGGTTCGAGCACCACCCCATACTGCTTCGTGTGAGACTTCAATACACACACCATGAATTGATGCTGAAAGGGCCAATAGTGTAGGGATTTGTTTGGCACAACTAACTCTGAACCTAGGTTAGGACCCCTAACCTAACAAATGGTTCCGTTGTCGGGACCGAGATATGCATAAAGAGATGTGTGACGTCGCATCATTGGAATCTGACCAAGAAGGAAATTGAGAAGTGGTTGGATAGAAAGATCCACAAATTCACGGTGCAAGAAAAAAAGAATCCACGCCTAATAAAAGAATATTGGTTGGAAATATATTTGTACATAGAAATACATGAAATCTTCTTTTGTACCTTCCCAATCGAAGTATACGAGTGGATTGCTAAATTGGCAAACAACCAAGGAAGGTGGAGGCTTGATGGTATGATAGTGTGGATTCCGGAGCTCGTGCGGAGGTTGGAAGATTCTGAAGATGAGATCGCATGTGTAGTCGATCACTGGCTTGATCGAGTCATTCAAGGATTTGTGAGAGAGTTCACGGTTGTTGCCTTAGTTAGTTACAGTGAACCATAGTGACACTTCTTCAAGGGGACATGAGGGAAGTATTTAAGATCATCAAATACTTGGATTAATATTCTCTTGTGGGAAAAGTAGGTTATGTTATTGGCTTATTGGGGCCTCACCCAGGTTCAGAAGAGTTATTAGCCAAACAAATCCCATAGCTACCGGCCCTTTCGACAATAACTCGTGGAGCACGGACTGAGGTCTCACCCGAGGTAGCAGGGGAGGGTGCTAGAACCAAGTTTCTGTACCCTTGGGATGTCTTGATGTGGTTTGGAGGAGTCGTGAACCGTTATGGAGCCTTGCTCTGCTCAGGAGAATTATTGAGCTTTCACATAGATTCATGGAGACTCACTCCTTATGCATGAAATTATTACAGATCTGAGCTTATTATTACAGTCTTTAAGCAAACATTTAAACTTAGACCCCAGTGTGCATAGTTATAACAGACAATGCATAAAATAAACAATAAACAGATTCACAAGAAAAAACAATGATTGACAAATTATTCTTTTTATTGATCTTCTCTTCAGTACAACCAGATCCGCCCTGTGCACATAGCTGCAGGGGTCTACGCACACAGTTGCGGACTCTACCAAGCCTCTACACACATAGCCATAGAGCCTCTATCTATCTACCAACACCCTTGACTCTAACTTATAGATCCTCCAAGACTTCTTTTCTCAGAAGCCCATTACATTCAAGATCCAAGATTTCATACCAAAAATTGACTTCTACCCTTAGAGCCTCGCTCTATTTATACATTTCCCATGGTCCGCGGACCATAGGCAGGCCGACTTACTTCCTATTATTCTATATTATTTTGGGTGGACAACCCTTTGAATCGACCTATTACATTTCGCGCTCCGCGCATCTCGTGGAGTCTTTACCATTTCTTTACCCAAAATTGCAACTTTGAGCCACAAAACCAATGCGCGGGGCCGTTTCTACCCAACAACCCCCCAACACAATCATCATGACTCATCCCGAGTCACTTGGTTGGTGTAAAAATATTTGGACAGAGGTTGGTCAATAACTTCTATGCATTGCTTGTACTAGCAACAAATTCTTCGGCCATCCTCTGTACCTGTTCTACGTGAGCCGTTGATACATCCATATCAGGTGCAGCTGCTTATCTGGGATTATATTCTACCTGCATGTGCACTAACTTTCCCTCAATGGTGGTGGATACCGCGAATGCTTCATCAAGCTAGGGTTGGAGGCATTCCTTAAGCACCGCCTCCTTTTGCCGAGCGGTGTCAACTTGCACCTTGAGAGCCTGAGCCTCCTTCATTTTAGCCAACCACTGTGTGATAGCGATTGTCTGTGCAATCCCCCAAACCGTGTCATAAGCCTGTTGCAACTCCTGTGCTTCTCTTTCTACTTGTTGTATGGTTGGATCTTCCTGGAGTGAGGTGAGCGTAAAGTGGGACTAATCCAATAGTCCCAAGAAATATTGGACAGCACACTTCATTATATCCAGTCATGCTTGAATTTCATCGTGACAACGCTATCGAACTTCCATATGTATGAGCAGTTGCACCTTCAGTCTGAGCTCTACAATTTGTAAATTTAATTCCCAGTGATCCTTCGTGGTCCGCCTCTTGGGCCATCTGGAATCCTACAGCCATGCTATGAATCTTGTCAGTTGTCGGAAGTTCTACTGGGATATCTAGCTCTGGTGCCTGGTGGCATGCACCCATCACGACATGTTCTATGTCCTCGTTGTGTGCGACCAATTCATCACACTGGAGACTGACCTGCTCCAAATTTTCCTTATGCTCCATCAGGGTTTGGAGGGCATGGCCTTCCCTGGCACAAAGCTCAGTGGTTACCCAATCCTATAGCTGGTGTAGGGTCTCTCTTGGGAAAGCGGCTAGATTTAAAACCCAACTATGCACGTCACCTTCGACTTTTGCTAGGACAACGCCTGTTGGCAACGCTAAGGTGTGGGCACGCACCATCTTCTCGGTTGTGGCTATGTCCTCTGCTAGGTTTAGGATTACCTCGCCCAAGGGTTGTACCTGTAATGCCTGCAATTGCACTTGGATCTCCACCAACATAGTCATATGCTTTGTGATCAGTTTCTCCAATGCACTAATAGGGGCATTTCTCACTGGTTTGCTACTATTGATAAACTCTTTCTCCAAAGCCTTTGCTAATTTTGACTTTTTTCGTGTGTGCAGCGAGTCCTTGCTGCACGACTGCTTGACTTGGGTTGATTCTGTAAGCGGGTCTGCACATTCTTGTGTCACCTTTTCCCTTGGCATGTCATGTATTGAGGCCATTTCCTAATCAATCGTGATCTCTGCGGCTATCACTTCCTTGGTTGCCTCTTGCTGCAAAGCTGCTTCTTGCCCCTGACATGTCCTTTATGCCAATTGAATTAGTCACTGTTGGAGTTCCTTTTTTTGGTGTTGTGCTGCCATTTTGTCTAGTATGGCCTTGTGCGGGGCGCACCACTCTAGGGGCCGTACTGTCAATACCTTGTAAATGGCATTGTCTGTTGCAATGAACAGGAGTGTGACCCATGCTAGCTTTGGATCCTTTTGTGCCCGGATATATAAGCTATGCATGTCCACTTTGAACTTAGTCGTGCTTTGCAAGTTGTTGTATATCATTGGAGAAATTTGTGGCCTATGAGCGATCCGTGTCCAGATACTCCCTTCCATGAAGGTCCAAAAACATCTATTTCTCCCACCCTTGTTGCATCCTTTGTAGCCCAGAGCGAAGTAAACTGCACTGCTTCAAGTAGGTTGTTCTCAATGCTTGGAAATTGGCTACCCTGCGGCAGTTCTCCTGCAAACCAGAAGGATTGATAATAGAAACCATGCATAATCAAATGTATTACCTTCATTATATGCTTCCTAACAATTTGTCAAAAATTCGTCGCATAAAACTATGCCCAGTTGAACTGAACCCCTTTTGCGCACTACTCTGCAAGTGCAATGACAAGAGTTGGCACGTCATCTGCGCGGCATTTTCTCATCAGTTTACTAGCTAGTAGCTGGGGGGTGACTTGCGCCCCTCGGTCTTTGATGTTGGCTATTACATACCCCCACTTCCGCTTCTCTAACTTATATTTAGCCTTCATTGTTTATGCAAGACCCACCTCAGTACTCGTTGCATCTACGTTCATAGGATCATTCCCTTCTACAAGAAAGTGGGTAATCCGGTGTACCAAATCAGTTGCGATAGGAATCGGCTCCTCCAATCAGAGATATCCATCATGTACCAGACATAGTAAATGCCAGATAACAAAAATGGTGATGGTCACGCGATGATAGTGGGGTATCCACCGTAGGTTGAGTAATCCCGCCTTCTCCACACCTAGTAACCATTTCCATGGCAGCAGTTTGTCTTCTGCCAATTCGGGGAACTTGTCACTATTTGCGAGGTCCAAATCTTTGAACTTGATGCTCGGAACTTGGCCAAGTGTAAACTATCAAACCTTATCTCATCCAGAATAAGCGGCGTCTGGAGTGTATTCTTTGTAGCGTCAAGGTTCTTCAGTACCTTGGCTGTCTCGTTCCATGGGGAGATATAGGGGGGTCGTGAAGGGATTTGAAAAACATCCTCTTCGTCCTCATCTTGTGCTTCAATCTGAGCGATCAAAGCTTGCAAATATTCATTGTCTTCCTCGAGTTTGATGGTGATTTCTTTGCCCTTTTCGACTACTAATAACTTACTGAATTGCGGTGATACCCTGACTGGCCCCATCATCTGCTTGTTCTTTCGATGTCGTGGTGTTCTTGGGGATTTTTGAACTTCGGGGCCCACAATTGCTTCATCTGGCTCCTCCTGTGTTGAGTATACCTCTTCCGCAAACTATGCTCGAGTTCTCGCCATGGTACTCATGGGATGCCTAGTAGCCAAGTGTTTGTTGGTCTTAATTGATTCAACTCTCAAATAATCCAGTGTTGGCGACAAGTTTTGATCGGAACTCGTACTTTTGAATGAATCCCTTCCATCCAATTTTAGTTCATTAATAGTGGCTAGGTTGCAGATATTTTCGTATCTAGCCCGAGACTTCCGTCTTAATGGCCCTCCACCCACTCCTCATTGGAACTTGAATGTCTTGTCAGAAATAGTGGCATTAATGGTCACCTTTTAACCTTCTCACGCGGCAGCGCAACCCCTGTGGTGCAACCGCAACTTTGTGGACCGAATAACACTGTACAGAACCTATTTTCCATGACGGCTTCCTACAAACTTGTTTATAGTCCTGCGCCTTCATTCAACTGCTTGGGGTGTTGAGAGTGTGCTTTTTACAACTAGTCAGGTGGTCGCACCCCAGGTGCGATGTCCCAACTTTCTTGCTAGCCCGCGTTGTGGGCACTTTTTCAGTGCTTTTGTAGCCGTTAACTTTGGTAGATACAGTCTAGTTCATTGTCACTGTCCTCGTCATGCACCGACTTAGTATAGTGCACCCCTTTGGCTAGGTCCAGTGGAACCACTACGCATAGAGATTTTTTATCAAATATGATTTTTCATTTCTTTAGGTTGATGACTCCATTCATATCCATTGCCCAGTCTATTCCTAACAATGCAGGATATGGGTTACTGTCATCCATGATTTCTATGACCTTAAAATTGGTTTGTGTGCTTGCACCATTGATGTCTATTGTAACTCCTTGCAGTCTCCCCATAGGCAAGATATTTTGTTGGTTTGCCATCCGTAATTGGATAGGAGACCATTGTAGTGCAAGCCTGCCCATGCGTTCCCAAGACTGTTTAGGTAGGGTATTCGTGTCCGATCCCAAGTCCAAAACGACCTGATCCATATCATAGTCTCCAATCTGGGCAGTCAGTCACATTTCTCGTCTCATGCGCAACTATGCTTGCCTTGTTTTCGAACCATCTGAGGTTCACCTGATTCTGTACACCTAGTTATCAACTCCTGCAATCCCTTCACTGCTTTAGTATCCTGCAATAGCTTCATGCATGTATCTAAAAAGGTGGTTAGCATAGAAGTGTCCCCCTCCTTCTTGATTTGATCCTTGTTATTTGATGTAGAAGCTTCCGTGAAGCCCTTTTTAGCCTCCATAAATGTTTCCTTTGCGCGCTCCAAATCAAATTCATGTTGTTTTGTGGGGGCCTTATGCACCCATGCATCCACCTCTGGTTGCTTCCCCTTATCTTCTCCCATGGTTGCACCACTTCTGAGCATCATGTTCACATTAGGTTCTTCCTCGCATAGTTCAGCCTTCATCATTTGGACGTTCTCAGTGGGCATAGCCTAAAGCACCCCTTTCTCCCGCATTTGGGAAAATAGTGTGGGGCAAACGATTGCTTCATGGTCAAATTGGTAACAATGCGGACAACTTGTTCTAGTTGGGTTTGTGCAGTCACACACGTAGTGTCTCGATCCCCCACAATTATAGCAGATTAATTGTACCCATCTACACTCGAGTCCCACCCATCCTCGCCCTTGTTTGCTTCCTTGGAATCCACCCCGCACTAGCGCTACGGCAGGATCCTAACTGCATGCTTCCATTTGCATCCTATAAGCAAGTGTTTGAAACATCAGCAATGCATAGCTTTGGCAATCTCTTTCATCGTGGCCCATCGTCTTATGCTGCTGGGGGGGAGTGTTATGAAACCAGCTCACAAAAAGATAGAAAAGATAGATCAACACTTTAGAATTCAGCCTCTTCGAGGGGGCAACCTCCTTTACATTACATAAATGAACAATTCTTGGATGATTCAAATGACAAAACCTCCTTTCTATATATAGGAGTCTAAGGAGTCACAATATAACCCAACCGACCTAACAATAATAATATAAAGCCACAAAAATAACAATAGAGGGATTCTATGGGGCACAGTAATAACAATATGGGCACAAAAGGGGCACAACAATATTAATAATGGATACAACTACAATAGTAATGGGGTAATCACTAGTATTATAGGGACCTAACATGCCCCTCTCCTTCAAAAAAGTGTTTTCCTCAATGCTTGAGTAGTTTTGGATGCTTCTGTATAAAATTCTTATCCTCTCATGTGGAATCTTCAGCGGATAAGTTCTTCCGACTGATGAGATACTTCGAAATTGATCAATTTCGTAGCTGTCGAGTTCTTGTTTCTATGACTGCTTCTAGTTCCAATATAATTTTTCCTTCCTCATCAAGTTCTACCAATATTGTTTGAACTGGGAGCTTGTCACCTATAACCTTCTTTAAACATGAAACATGGAAAAATGGGTGCACTCGAGAAGCTGTAGGAAGCTCCAATTTGTATGCCATAGTACCAATCTTTTGCAACAACTTATATGAACCATAATACTTATTGATAATTTATTATCCTTATTAACTTGCTTGAGGGATATTCGTTTATATGGTTGTAGCCGTAGGAATACCCAATCACCTACATCAAAAATTATTTCATTATGATATTGATCTGCCTATTGTTTCATTCGATTATGTGCCAACACGAGGTTATCCTTTAAGAGTTGGAGTACTTGTTGTTGATGTTCAATGTGATGTTCCACTACTTGAACCTTAGAATTTTCTCTTAAATATGATGTGATGGATGGTGGCTGATATCCATAAAGTGCCATAAATGGGGTCATTTTTGTTGTTGTATGGAAGGAAGTGTTATACCACCATTCAACCAGAGGAAACCATTTGACCCATTGTGTCTATTTATCAGATACAAAGCAACGAATATATCCTTCCAAACATTTGTTTACTATCTTAGTTTGCCCATCAAATTGAGGATGATAAGATGAGCTATGAGCTAACTGAGTACCAAGACAAGAAAATAATTCTGTCCAAAAATTTCCAGTGAAAATGGGATCTCTGTCACTTACGATAATCTTTGGGTTTCCATGTAGCTTTTGAATTGTTTCCATAAATGCAGTAGAAACTATACTGCCTTTAAATGGATGTGATAATGCACAAAAGTGTGCATACTTGGTAAGTTTGTCAACTACCACCATGATGACACTCTTTCCCTCAGACTTGGATAAACCTGTGATAAAATCCATTGAAACCTCCTCCCAACATTGGCTTGGAATGGATAAAGGTTGTAATAGACCTAGGGTCTTAATTGCTTCAACTTTATTTTGTTGGCAAACCAAACATTCTGCCACAAACTTTTGAATATCCAATTTAATGCCATCCCAAAAAAATTCCTTCTTAACCCTGTGGTAAGCTTTTAAAAACCCTGAGTGCCCTCCTAAGGGAGAAGTGTGCAATTCCATAAGAATCTTTTGTTCGAGTTGGGAATTCTTACAGAGGAATAAGCAATCTTTGTACCATAATGAATCATTTTTCCAGCTAAATGTATTAGATGTACTGGAATCTTGTTGTAACTTTCGAATAAGTGCCCACACTTCTTCATCATTCTTCCATTCCTCCCTTGCTTCTTTTATCCAATCTGGTTGGATAATAGAAATGGCGCACAACAATGCTTCCACATCCTCATCCTTTCTTGAGAGTGCATCTGCCACCACATTTTGCTTCCCTTTTTAGTAGATGATTTCAAAGTCATAACCCAACATCTTCGTGACCCAATTTTGTTTCTCTTCAAAGGATAATCTTTGTTCTAAAAATTATTTAAGGCTATCATGATCCATTTTTACCTTGAAGCGTCTTCCCATTAAGTAGGGTCGCCATTTCTTAAGTGCATGTAGTATTGCCAACATTTCCTTCTCATAAATAGCTTTGTGTAAAAACTTTCCCTTGATTGGACGACTTTCAAAAGTAATGGGTCTTTCATATTGCATTAAAAAAGAATCAATTCCATTTCCTGAAGCATCACATTCCACAATAAAGGTTTTTGTGAAGTCCGGTGTAGCTAAGACCGGTGCTTGGCACATTGCCTCTTTAAGATGTTTGAAGGCCTTTGTTGCTTCTGGAGTCCATGAAAATGCATCTTTCTTCAATAATGTTGTTAGAGGTGCTGCTATTCTCCCATAATTCTTAAAAAACTTGCGAGAATACCCTGTCAACCCGATAAATCCTCACATATGCTTTATGGATGTGGGGATTTTCCATTCCTTAAAGGCTTTAATTTTTCTAGGGTCTACCCTAACTCCTTCATGAGATACAATATGACCCAAATATTCCACCTCTTGTACTCCAAAGAAACATTTGGATCTTTTTGCATATAATTGTTTCTCCTCCAATAGTTGTAGCACCCTATCAACATGTTCAACATGATCCTTCCAAGACTTGTTGTAGATTACTATATCATCAAAAAATACTAACACAAATTTTCTAAGGAAGGGTTTGAAAATGGAATTCATCAAACCTTGAAATGTAGAAGGTGCATTGGTAAGGCCAAAAGGCATGACCAAAAATTCATAATGACCCTCATGAGTTCTAAATGTTGTTTTCAGAATGTCTTCATTCTTCATTCTGATTTGATGATATCCTGAATGAAGATCCAACTTGGTGAAGTAAATTGATCCATGCAATTAATCCAGTAATTCATCAATGACTGGAATGGGAAACTTATCTTTAATAGTGAGATTGTTGAGCTCCCTATAATCCGGACACATGCACCATGATCCATCCTTCTTGTGCACCAATACTACTGGAGCAGAGAAAGAACTTTGACTAGGTTGAATTATACCAGCCTCTAGCATTTCTGCAACCATATGTTCAATTTCACTCTTTTGGGCATAGGGATATCTGTACGACCTGATGTTTGGAGGAACACTTCCTGGAATCAGATGAATAGCATGATCATGATCACGAATAGGTGGGATACCTTTGGGAGTCTCACATACCTTGGAATGATTGTCCAAGACTTTTTGGAGATCTGGAGAAATAGATGATTTTGACATGGAAACATCTAGCGAACATAATTGTGCAATTACACCTATTTGTTCCTTTTTTAGAATATTTGTCATCCTATTAGAGCTAATTATCTTTCCTAGTTTCCCTGCAATACCTCTTAATTCAACTTCCTTTCCTTCCATAGAAAAGTTCATGAAAATTTCTTGAAAATTAAAAGCTATTGTACCCAAGGATTGTAGCCATTGGACTCCTAGTACAACATCAGCACCTCCCATTGGAATGGAAAGCATTGGGCTAGTCAATACATATTATCCCATGGATAGCTTGATATTATGGCACTTTCCAGAGCAATTTATCGTTCCTCCATTTGCAACCATCACTTGACACTCTGGTGTTGGATATAGGAATCAATTCAATTCTTTTGCTATCTTACAATGAATAAAATTGTGGGTACTTCCTGAATCAATCAACACTATTACCTTTTTCTTCTTGATTTGTCCTTCTATCTTGATGGTTTGAGGAGTGGTAATTTCAGCCAATGCATTACAAGATATGGTTGGATTCATTTCTTCTTTATCTAGGCTTTGTTCCTGGAGTATATCCTCTTCTTTTGACC
Source organism: Pinus tabuliformis (assembly GCA_031772625.1). NCBI lineage: Eukaryota > Viridiplantae > Streptophyta > Pinopsida > Pinales > Pinaceae > Pinus > Pinus tabuliformis. Next base: position 26,489,334 of record CM062815.1, read on the forward strand.
TTTCTTGCTCCTTTTCTTCTTCCTCTTCACAATCTATGTAAAATAATTTCTTCTCAGCACACTTATGACCTTTAGTGTATTTGCTATCACAACTGTAACAAAGCCCTTTTGCTCCTTTTTTTTTCCAATTGTTGTGGTGTCAACCTTATAGGTTGTGGAACACTAGGGGCAACAACACTTCCATATTTATAGTTGTGAGTGGTATGCTTCTTGGTTGCCATAATTTTGCTTTTCATTTTTTTTGCTAACCTGAATGCCTTCTCTAATGAATCAGGTTCCCAAAGGTGAACATCATATTGGATATTATCCTTTAAAGTCCCTATGAACACATCAATCCTATGCTCCTCTGGAATATTTTTTACTCTTATGTTCAATTTTTGGAACTTCTCAATGTGCTCCATTATTGAACCCTTTTGTTTGAGACTTATCAATTGGCTAAAAAATGTGTTGCTTTTTATATCCTCATTTCTTCCGTAAAAATTGCCCAAGTGATCATTTGTTTACGAGAGCAAAGCCATTGATACCATACAAACTGATTTGGTTCCAAATATAAAGTTGCAATACGTACCTTTTGTGTGTTTTTCACATTATTGAGATCGAAAAATTGCTCTATCTGTAATATCCATGTTGCAGGATCCTTGCCATCAAACTTCATCATATCGATTTTTGGAATATGGTGGGTCTTCACTCCAACATTAGAGTCTATGAAATCATGATTAACATTTCTTTTGTTCTCATCATGAGTTTCTTTTACTACCTTTTCACCATTAGTAAGCATTTCTTGTAGAAACTTTGTCAAATCTGTCTTCAAATCTTCCATGCCTGTCTTCAAATTAGCTTCCACATCATTCATATTAGCTTCTACGCCTTTCTTTAAACAATCCATCTAAGATTCTGTTACTTTTTGTGCAAGTGACACTTGTTGCACTTGGTCTTATAATTTTGATATATCATGTTGCATTTCTTCCTCTTCTTCATAAGTCATGCTAGAGCTTTCAGGTTTCTTACTAGGTGTTTGCATTTTCTTTCCTCAGGGCATCAATTACTGATAATAATGCTTTACTATGACGTTTGAATTCCTTCAAACTAATTTTTCAAACCAATCTTATGCAAAAATTTAAAAAAAACTACACACCTTTTTCTTTTTTGTAGGAGCTAGATATTGAATCTGATGTATCTCTGTAATTTTGGATCATCCAATTCTGAAATTACGACCTGAAGTAGCCCTCTATGTCCTCTTTCCAATGCCACTAGTCTGATCCAAATTGGATTCTCCAGGGAAGAGTTATGCGAAATCTCCCACAATGACCTGATTATAGACTAGTTCAGTAGAGCGAAATTGTATGACATGCCATTAGTCATTGTTTCAACCTTTGGCTCTAAAAAATATATACAAGAAACTACAATCCATCCTCTTACGAAATTTCAATCCGATGCTCAGAGAGAAAGTTATGACGATTTTTCCCAGGTCCCCTGTTTGGAATGTAATTTAGGAGTCTGCAAAAAGACCAACTTCCTCAAATCATATCTCCACAAATATAGTGCGGAAAGCTCTGAAAATTAGGACCTGAGGTTCAGTGCGATTTCTTCTCAAACGGGTTGTTTTTTTAGCTTCTGAAACATCACATAAAAAAAGTTACAGCAAAAATGCCACGATGACCTATTTGGAGCAGTGAAACCCTAAAATCCAAAGCTTTGATCTGAAATGTTATGAGACCAGCTCACAAAATCATAGAAAAGATAGATCAACACCTTAGAATTCAGCCTCTTCGAGGGGGAAACCCCCTTTACATTACATAAATGAAAAACTCTTGGATGATTCAAATGACAAAACCTCCTTTCTATATATAGGAGTCTAAGGAGTCACAATATAACCTAGTTGACCTAACAATAATAATATAAAGCCACAAAAATAACAATAGAGGGATTCTATGGGGCACAGTAATAACAATATGGGCACAATAGGTGCACAACGATATTAATAAGGGATACAAATACAATAGTATTGGCGTAATCACTAGTATTATAGGGACCTAACAGGGAGGGGGTTGTCTTAGGTTCTATAATAGATGATAGTTGTCTGTGGCATGCTTTCCTCCCACCTGACAGATCGTGCACCAGAGTGTGGGTGCCATACTTGGGCCTGTTTGGATCTCTGGTCGCAATGTTATTAGTCCCCCCCCCCCACTAAGTAATTCATGAAGAGCAGACAATGATCCTTATCATGGCCCTGGCCCTTACATTTGATGCACCACACCTCTTCGTGCGTCTCTGACCGAGGCACTTGGCCTTGTTTCAAACTTCGCATTTCTAAGCATAGGTTTTGTATATGCACGTGGATTTGTTGAACTCCCAACCCTGGGTCCTATATTGGGGTTTCATGTAACCTCATTGCTGTCTCCAATGGTTCAGCTTGGGTTGAGATCTTTTGATGTGATAGTGCCATTCTCAGGTGTGGTGTCAAAGATGCCACAAACCACGCACAGTCCTGAGCATCCGTCGGTGTCATTTTGGCCTCGCAAATTGTGCTTTTTAGTCTTTGATCTAGGTCCCACGGGGTTTCACCAGGTAGCATCGCAATATCCTTGAACCTAATGATCGACTGTGTCTCTGATTTTGGCCAACTAAATTCCCTGTCCAATGCGTCCTAGATCACCACTATTCCTACATTCAGTTGATCACTCAAGTACTTTATATACCATGTCAATAGGCGGTCCTGCAGCGTGCTAACCAAAGTAGCATTTTTGATGTTATTATCAGTTATTCCTTGAGCTTCCCGTACAGCCTTTACTACAAACTAGAAATGACCTGGTTCCTCATTTCCTATGCATGTAAATACTGGCAACGTAACTGCACTTGCTATCCCAACCTTTGGTGATGGCGGAGGAGGGGTTGGTGAAGATGGATTTGATGTAGACAACGTAGGCGATGGCATGGACGGTGGTGGTATCAGTGCAATGCGCTGCTTAATCAACTAGACTACACTTCTTGGAGAGAACCCTATGAGCTCCTCCTCGCTTTCCCGTGAAATAGAAATCAAAGGACTGTTCTTTAATCCTTCGGTTCCTCGATAGCCTCTTCTACTCCGCGTTACACCAGACATTAATGAATGCGCATAATTTTTTTTTCACATAACAATATTTTAATCCAAGTATTCAATGATTTGATAGACTTACCCCGTGGTCCTTGGAGAAAGCGCCTTTCTGCTTCACTATAACTCACAGTTGTGTCTATCATGAACTCAGTGATAAACCCTCTTATTATCCAATCCAACCAGTGATCTATTGCGCATGTGATTTTGTCTTCAGATGCTTCTAGCCAACGCACCAACTCTGGAGTCCACATAATGGATTGATCTAGTCTGCACCTTCCCATGCTATCAGGTAGCCGCATGATCCACTCGTATAATTCTGTCGAGAATGATGTGAAGAAGATCTCGTGGATCTCTATGTATATGTAATGATCCAACCACCTTTCTTCTAATATTTGGAGATTTATATTTTCTTAAATCATGAACTCGTGAAGCTTCTAATCCAACCAATCTTCAAGTTCTTTTTCTTCGTAGGGTTCCAATGTCCTAACATTAGACATCCCTTAGGCAGATCCCGGTCCCAGCAACGGAACCATTTGTTGGCTTATTGGGGCCTGACCCAGGTTCGGAAGAGTTATTAGCCAAACAAATCCCACAACTGCCGGCCCTTTCGGCAACAGCCCGCAGAGCGCGGACTGAGGTCCCACCCAAGGTAGTAGGGGAGGGTGCTGGAACAAGGTTTCTATACCCTTGGGATGTCTTGATGTGGTCTGGAGGGGTAACTAACCATTCTGGAGCCTCGTGCCGCTCAGGAGAATTATTGAGATTTCGCGTATATCCACCCAAACTCTCTTCTTACACATGAAATTATTACATATCTGAGTTTGTTATTACGGCCTTAAGCAAACATTTAAACTTAGAACCTAGTGTGCATATTTATAATAGACAATGCATAAAATAAAAAATAAATAGATCCGCAAAAAAACACAATGATTCAGGGGTTCACACACACAGCTACGGACTCTACTAGGCCTCTGTGCACACAGTCGTAGAGCCTCTATCTATCTACCAACACCCTTGACTCTGACTTATAGACTCTCCAAGACTTCTTTTCTCAGAAACCCATTACATTCAAGATCCAAGATTTCATACCAAAAACTGACTTCTACCCTTAGAGCTTCGCTCTATTTATACATTTCCCATGGTCTGCAGACCATGGGCAGGTCGACTTACTTCCTATTATTCTATATTATTTTTGGGTGGGCAACCCTTTGACTCGACCTATTACATTTTGCGCTCCGTGCATCTCGCAGAGTCTTTACCATTTCTTTACCCAAAATTGTGGCTTTGATCCCCAAAACCGTTGTACGGGGCCTTTGCTACCCAACATATGCCATTACCTTGATGATTGTATCTACGCGAAGAAGACGAAGCTTTAGAAATCAAGGAAGCACATGCTCTGAATATAGTCCATTGATTGGACCTCCTTCAAGTGACGACAAGGGAGAATCACAAGCTTCACTGCAGAGCACTGTCCAGTTGATAAGGCAGGGTTTTCTGTGGATATGTCATCTGTCCACACCACCTTCACCTTCACCTCCACAACATAAACCTTCACCCACACCGTTGTTGGTAGACATGTCGAATACGATGAAGCTGCCAGTTTTCAAAGGCTTAGGAAGTGAGGATCTAGATTAGTTTTAGTTTGTTGTGAAGGTTGTGTGGAAAACACAACAAATTATGGATAATAATATAAAGAATACATATTTAGTCACAACTCTGTAGGACCACATGCTAAAATGGTATGTTGAGTATTGCACAGATAATCCGTTGGCATCGTTGGTTGATACTGAGACTGCTTTAAACAAGGAATTCAATAAGCCTAAATCTGAATCGTAGTCGATAATTGGATTTAAGGAAATCATGGTGAGGCCTCGGTAAACACCATGGGAGCTAGATCAAAGGTTGAAGTGCAGGATCTGCGAGGCTAATATGAATCTCTTAGATATCCAGCACTACGATTGGTTTATAGCTGCACTCCTACTGCACTTAAGGATTGCTTTATGACAACAAAACATAGGAACTCAGGACGAAGCCCCAAGAATTGCGATGAGATTGCATGAGTCACCTATCTAGGATGCTTCTTTAGGAGTTCAATAGATTCATGCAAAACCTCGGCTTGGAGTTGTAGAGATTGAAAAAGGAAAAAGTGGCTCCGTCGAAGATGCACGAAGAAGTTTGGTGTCTCAAGTGTAAAAACCGGGGGCATGATAAATATCATCTCCCTATCTTTGCAAATTACATCACAGGAGGAGGGCCTATGCCCCTAAGGCAGGAGGCTCTAGCAGGACCAAGCACGGCGCATGTGGTATGGTGTGCTATTTTTCAAGTAACTAAAAAGCATGTAACAGACAATTGTCACTTGCTGAAAATTTTGTGTAAACATCACAACAATTGTTCTCTAATTTTTGCAAATCAGTGGGCCATGATGAGCACCACAATCGCAATTATGAATTAATGATGGAGAGGACACCTAGGTAACAAATGAAAGTATAAACTCAACCTCCAGATCAGGGCGCTAGGGGAATGCATGGAGGATGTCAGGGGCATGGACGAGGCCGAGGAGGAGGAGGACCTAGTAGGGGTTGGGGGCAGGTCATTTGTTACAATTGCAGAATTCCAGGCCACTATGCGCAAGAGTGTATGAATCAAACATGCACATAATGTCAATACTGCACTCAGTTTCACCACACAATCGAAGAATGGCCTGTGATGATGGCTAAGATGCATGAGAAGAAGGTGCAGCCTTAGCATCCTACCCAGAACTTACATATGATGAGGATCGAGCCCCGTGAAGAGGACCCGAATGTGAATATCTTACTATGAAGCAAGATCGCGACTAGTGATGTTAAGGGAAAGTAGCCTAAACAAGGTGGATGGGTCCATAAGGCTCCAAAAAAGGTGATTTGGTTTCATCTGCAGCATGTGAATTAAGCATTCATGGAAGAAAAGAAAAGCTTTGCTGAGGCCTCTACTTCACGAAGTCAACACAAACTGAATGTAGAGGTTGACACCTTTTTGCTTACCACATTCTTGGAGACTTGTATGAAACTATTACGCGATAGCAAGGTTGTGAAAGGGCTACAAGAGTTGATAAAAAAATGTGCCAATAAGGATAATACTTCTGATGGACCCCGCGTAGTCAAAGATATTGGTAAGCATAAGACAAGAATAGGGTGCGAGATGAGGCTTACCACACAAATAGGAGATTATGAGATGGACTAGGTTATTTTGGATTTGGGTTCTAACATGAACGTATTGCCTAAAGAAACACAGGAGAGAATGGGGAGACATGCATTACAGTGGTCTCCGATTCAACTAAGGATGGCAAACCGGTAGAAGATTATCCCGATGGGATGATTGCAAAGACTTACTGCAGATATAGAAGGTGCGAGCGCAGTGGCCGATTTTGAAGTAATAGAGATTGTTGATGATATAAATCCATACCACGCACTCCTGGGAATTGATTGGGATATTGAGATGAATGGGGTCATCAATTTAAAGAAGTGGACAATGTTGTTTAAAAGGAAGTCACTCCTCATTGTAGTACCACTGGACTCTGCAAAAGAACCATGCTATACAGAACCCGTCTACGACTATGAGGAGAGTGATGATGATTTGGATCAAATCTATAAAATCACAACGTGAGACCAAGATTGGGTTAATCCGACAGCTGGTGGATGAATTACATGGGACTGTGAAAGTTCCTATACCTCAGATTTAGATGAAGAGTTGGAACATTGAAAAAATAGGCTACACGAAGTATCCACACTGTGCTGCAACATGATGACCAAATCGTTGCACTGTGTGTCGTCAAAGGTAAGAAATTTGCCTTACTACGATGGTTTAACTAATGTAAATAATTTTTTAAATGCTTTTGAAAGAGAATTTCTAGAGGATCACCACTTTCAGGTGTTGGGTTGGGCACTACATGCTACGCTCGCTCAGTGGTGTGGTACGCACAAAGACAGCTTTAATGAATGGTGCGATGACAGAAGGATGATGAGGATGTGATTTGGTCATCCTAAAGTATGAGTAACTAAGAAGTATGAGGGGAGTAATGATCCAGGTGATCATTTATCCAAATGGACTAAGGTATATGGAATGGAGCGGTAGCGAGAATGGGTGCATTTATTCTATCACACTCTGGACATAATCCCTATGAATTGATATTTGGAAATAGAGCTCTGCCACGACACTGCAGAGTGGGATGTCTTAAGAGAAGGGTTCGTGAGGACATCCAGCTTTAAAGATAGGTTCATTGATGAGGTGCTACAGGAGGTTAAGGTAGTGATATTCCAAATGCCGTAGGATCCTTTGGGTTGATTCAACTAGATGGGAGCACCTTGTTGCACCATGAGTTGGAATGCTATAATACAACTACTAAAGCAGAGGATGAGGATCCAAGGAATATAATATCCCAGAGGTAGAAGGTCACCGTGAGGTTGAAGGACTGTAGATAGAGAATCGAGACATCACTGCGCCATTGAAAACTAGGCAAGTATACATTGGCACCGAGACGGACTTGAAGTTTGCGAAGGTTGGGGATTATTGGGATTATGCTATAGTGGATAAATTCACTAAGTTTCTCTACGAAAAAAAGAATTTCTTCCCTACAAAATTTTCAGACTTGAAAGGCATCATAGGTGATTTGGGAGTGATGAAGATAACTTTAAAACCAAACAATAAGCCAATTAAGCAGAGGCCATATCGCCTTAATCCCAAATACAAGGAAAAGGTCCGCTTGGAATTGAACAAGATGCTTGAAGCATATATTATTGAACCAGTGGAGGAATCTGATTGGGTGAGCCCAATGGTAGTTCAGGAAAAGAAGCAGAAGGCAAAAATAAGGATTTGCGTAGATCTAAGAAAGCTTAATGATTCCTGTGTCCATGATCCTTTCCCGACATCGTTTAGTGACAAGGTCTTGAACAATGTTGGAGGACAAGAGGCCTATTCTTTTACTGATGAGTTCTCTGGATACCATCAGATCAAGATCACGACAGAAGAATGGAGTAAAACAACCTTCGCAAAGGAATGGGGTTGTTTTCAGTATACAGTGATGCCCTTCGGACTCAAGAATGCGCCATCAATCTTCTCTCTAGTAGTGATCACGGTGTTGAAATAGTCTATTCACAAATTTTTGGAGGTTTATTTTGATGACTGGACAATGTTTGGGCTAGTCAAGCACCATGTAGATAGTCTGCACTTAATGTTGGATAAGTTCCGAAGGTATCAGATTGTGTTGAACCTAAAGAAGTGTTTTTTTTGTGTCTTCTTTGGGATTTTGCTGGGTAATGTGGTATGGAGGCAAGGCCTCATGGTGGACCCTACCAAGATCACGACCATAATCAATTTGGAAGCCCCAACGGGTGTTAAATGGCTGCACACAACGCTGGACCATATCGAGTATTATCGAAAGTTCATCAAGGCTTATGATCAGATTACCGTGCCCATGGAAAATTTGCTAAAGAAAGATGCTACATTCTGTTGGAATGAAGAATGTGAGCACAGTCTAGATGTCTTGAAGGAGACAATGGTTACCATGCCAATCTTGGTCTTCCCATTTGTTAGAGCCTAGATTTACCTCAGGCTGAAAAGGTAAGATTCTAGGTCCACATCAAACCACGCTCAGCCTCGTAGCTAGCCCTATGAGGATAGGAGAGGGCTCTCTCCGGGTCAATCTCAGCAAAATATAATCAGAGGGGGCTTGAGATGACTGATTTAACAACTAATCTTAGGCTAGGTATGAAGTGCAAGGATTTAATTTGAGTTTTTGGGGTTTTGTTGGAAAAAGGGAAAGGCAAATTTTGGGTTCGGGGATGAGGCCATATTTTTGCAGAGTTCAGGTAGGGGAAAGATAGGTAGTAGTTTTGATGCTTTGGATTGAATGAATGGATGGATCAGACTGGTGAAGGGCTAATGAGGGCAAGAAAGTCTCAAGATTCCTCCTCAAACAGATGAAAACATGTAGAATTAAACAAAATATCAAGACAAAGCATAGCAGTCCAATGAATTCTACCTTAATCACGCATTTGTTTAATTTCAGAAGACAAGAGAAGGGAAAACGATAAACATAAACATCAGCGAACTTACAAATACATAGAGAAACACACCATCAAAACATAGAGCCACATGAATCCCAACAAGTGCTGCAAAACCCTAGTCTTTCCTTTGCCAAAATTGCAGAAATGAAATGTACAATGAAGTGCCAAGCAATCCCAATTATCCAACCTTCTACCAAAATCCAACCCCTAAACTATGAAATTCATAAAATATATACATTTTCTCATCCTTGTACTAAGGGATTGAGCTCAACCATTTTCTTCAAAATAGAATTAGTTACATTAAACTTGGGCCAAATTTCTAAAAATAGGTGTTGAAGATGAACTCGTATCTCCTAAACCATAGCACTTGGTACAAAACGGAAAGAGGTGTTTGTAGATAAGGTCATTTTGGAGAAAAACCTCTCTCAAATTTGGGAAATTTGTTTCCAGTAGCTCGAAATCTGTTCCACAAAATCATCTCTAAAACAGAAAATCATTAAAAATTTAAATATGTGAAAATGAGTTGTAACGATCTAGTCACATATCCCAATCCATGACACCTGTGAAAACAATGAAAGAGGTTTCTGTTATATGGCTCGTTCGTAACAAAAAACTCCTTGGGTTTTGCAAAATTACTTTCCATCTGTTGTAAAATGGCCCCGTACTAAAATGACTAAAACAGTAAAAAATATGAAAAATTTGCTTTGTTTTAATGTAGGCTCCAAATATCACTGTATATCTCCCACATAGTAGCACCTGTGCATAAACTAAAGGAATTTTTTTTTACTTAGTATGTTATTAACAAAAACCTCTTTCACTTTTGAAAAATTCCTTACCATTATTTCAGAAACTGATTTTGTACTAAACTTGTCATTGTGTGCAGCAACTGACCTCAAAACATGCATAACCAAGAATCACTCATTCATTTCTTCTAATCCAGGAACCGGTTACGGGAGTGTGATATACCATTGGAAATATTTTTCTGAGATTCTTCTGATGGAAACACTTGTGACATGTTTTGTGTTGAACATCATGTGCAAAACATCTAACAAAACCAGACATAGTAAGAGCTCATGTTGATCCCTGGTGACAAGCTACGAAGACTGGAACTAACATCGTTCATGTGCATGTTGATGCCTTGTGTATTGTGTTGGGAGAAGTTCTAACACAGGCTAGCGAAGGAATGGATAACCCTATAGCATTTGCAAGAAAAAAATTGTCAAAGGGGGAGAATAATTACTCCACAACAGAGCACGCAGGATTGGATATGGTGTACGCACTCCAAAAGTTTAGGTACTATATGTTGGGTGGACATTTCAAGACGTACACAGACCATTCTGCATTGAAGTATGTAGTCAATAAGCCTCTGTTGGGGGGGAAATATGCAAATGGTTTCTGCTATTTAAGGAATATAATTTTGAGGTAATTGTGAAGCCATGAAGGGTGAATGCAGGCCCTGACCATCGGTCGTGCATTGAGATAGGAGATGAGCTTACTAATTTGGAGGAAGGGTTGCTCGACACAGAGCTCTTCACAGTGCGTGTAGCAGATAATCACTTCGCAGATATTATCCACTTCTTGACTATAGGGACAACTCAACAAGGATACATTGGTCAGCAGAAGAAAGAGTTGGTAGTGCATGCGACAAATCTCCTTGTAATTGCAGGGAATTTGTATAAGATGGGATGGGACAAGATAGTTCAACGATATGTTCTCGATTTTGAATGAAATAGTATCCTCACTAAATCTCATGGAGCAGCTGCGGGAGGGCATTATGCAGGACAGGCAACAACACAGAATATTTTGTGCATTGGGTTATGGTGGTTGACGCTGCATAAAGATCCTAAATAATATTGTAAGGCATGCGATGCATGTCAAAGAACAAGCATACCATCATGGTGGGATGAGTTGCTACTAAATCCGCATGTGTCATTGTAGCCATTTTAGAAATGGGCAATTGATTTTGTAGGACCAATTCAGCTCCCAGGTAAGAAAACAGGCGCACACTACATCATCACCATGACAAAATATTTGACTAGACAGGTGGAGGCACAACCTGTGAAGGACTGTATAGGGGAAACAACAACAATTTTTTTTTTTGAATATGTGTCGACCAAGTTTGGTTTCCCGAAGGTGTTGATGGGTGGCCGCGGTACACATTTTCTCGATGAAGCGATCGGTGCGCTAACAAAAAGTTCCAGGTTTACCATCAGAAAAGTACACCATATCATCCTCATGCCAATGAAACAGTTGAGGCTTTCAATAAGATATTGTAAAATGCGCTAACAAAGGTTTGCAACACGTAGCAGAACGATTGGGACGTGCACGTATCGACAATATTATGGGCATACAAAACTACTAGTAAAAATCTCACAGGTCAGACGCCTTTCTGATTGGCTTATAGTGTAGAGGTTGTAATGCCACTAGAATATATTGTATGGAGTCTATGCATAGCGGCTTTCACAGGAATGGAGGACCGTAGAACCTTAGAAGAATGGCTCGCGTGGCTAATGGAGCTCGAAGAAGATAGGTTTTTGGCTGGATTCCATCAACAGGTTCAGAAGGAATGCGAAAAATATTGGCATGATTAGCACATTAGAATGCGCACCTTCAAGGTAAATGACTTGGTTTTATTATATGATAGAAATTTCGCTAAGTTTCTAGGGAAGTTTCAGATGCACTGGTTGGATCCATATGTTGTCAAAGAAATTATAGATGGTGGTGCAGCTCAGCTTGCAAAGTTGAATGGAGAACCACTTCCGGGAAGGGTAAATGGAACTTGGTTGAGACCATACATAGGGGATTTGGCTCAATGACTACGTGATGACAAGATAGTCTTAGTGCTCCAAGAAGCTACAAGGGAGCACGGGACTATAAACTAAACTAGCCGGTTTTGAGAGCTACATGGTAAAGGGGCTGCGGGGAAAAAGGAAATGACACAATATCAAAAGATGCACTAAGGAAGCTATGCTATGAGGGGAGATACCACACATCACAGTCAGAAAATGACTGTTACAATCATTGCTCATGATTTCAAAGCTAGCAGACATTAAAGAGGAGTGGGGGAGCGACATTTAAGGCTAAAAGATTTGAAGATCTGCTGCCAAATTAGCATTTATGAACAAATATTGGGGGGAATGGTTGAATTTAACCTCAAATTTTCCTATAAATTACACGTGTCCATCCAACAGAGAACACTTTACATCCTTAGAATTTTTGAGCTATGTTTTCTATCATTCATGAATCCTCAGGTTTTCCCAGATTTGGTCATAAGCTCTATGTTCGACACTTTACCTAAGGAAACTCAATAGTTTATTCTCAGCACTATGTCCAGAAAAGGTGAGACTGCAAGCACCGGAGGAACTATTTCCTCCGAAGGAGTAGCTCTAGAAGTTGTCAGCATGGAGGCTCTGGCTCCTATGCCTACGGTGCCAAGGTCACCTAGGCCGAAGCCTACACTAGTGCGTGAGAATCCCAAGCCTAAGAAAGACAAGCAGAAGAGGCCAATTCCAGTGCACGATTCGCTGAGGAAGCACTCTGCTACCGAGGCCCAAAGGAAATATAAACAACTAGTGAAGGATAAGGAGAAAGTTGTAGATTTGGATGCTAAAGAGGCTACAGAGGATATAGATTGTTATGAAACCAGCTCACAAAAAGATAGAAAAGAGAGATCCACGCCTTAGAATTCAGCCTCTTCGAGGGGGCAACCTCCTTTACATTACATAAATGAACAATTCTTGGATGATACAAATGACAAAACCTCCTTTCTATATATAGGAGTCTAGGGAGTCACAATATAATCCAGCCGACCTAACAATAATAATATAAGCCACAAAAATAACAATAGAGGGATTCTATGGGGCACAGAAATAACAATATGGGGGTAATAGGGGCACAACAATATAAATAAGGGGTATAACTACAATAGTAATGGGGTAATCACTAATATTATAGGGACCCAACATGCCCCTCTCCTTCAAAAAAGTGTTGTCCTCAACGCTTGAGTAGTTCTGGATACTTCTGCATAAAATTCTCATCCTCCCATGTGGAATCTTCAGCGGATAAGTTCTTCCACTTGATAAGATACTCTGAAATTGATCGATTTCGTAGCTGTCGAGTTCTTGTTTCTGTGACTGCTTCCGGTTCCAATATAATTTTTACTTCCTCGTCAAGTTCTGGCAATATTGTTTGAATTGGGAGCTTGTCACCTATAACCTTCTTTAAACATGAAACATGGAAAACTGGGTGCAATCGAGAAGCTGCAGGAAGCTCCAATTTGTATGCCATAGTACCAATCTTTTGCAACACCTTGTACGGACCATAATACTTTGGTGATAATTTATTATCCTTCTTAGCTTGCTTTAGGGACATTTGCTTATATGGTTGTAGTCGTAGGAATACCCAATCACCTACATCAAAACTTCTTTCACTGCGATGTTGATCTGCCTGTTGTTTCATTCTATTTTGTGCCAACACTAGGTTATCCTTTAAGAGTTGGAGGACTTGTTGTTGATGTTCAATGTGATGTTCCACTGCCTGAACCTTAGAATTTTCTCTTAAATATGATGTGATGGATGGTGGTTGATACCCATAAAGTGCCATAAATGGGGTCATTTTTGTTGTTGTATGGAAGGAAGTGTTATACCACCATTCAGCCAGAGGCAACCATTTGACCCATTGTGTCTGTTTATTAGATACAAAGCAACGAAGCTATCCTTCCAAACATTTGTTTACTATCTCAGTTTTCCCATCAGATTGAGGATGATAAGATGAGCTATGAGCTAACTGAGTACCAAGACAAGAAAATAATTCTGTCCAAAAATTTCCAGTGAAAATGGGATCTCTGTCACTTACAATAATCTTTGGGTTTCCATGTAGCTTTTGAACTGTTTCCATAAATGCAGTAGAAACTGTACTGGCTTTAAATGGATGTGATAATGCACAAAAGTGTGCATACTTGGTAAGTCTGTCAACTACCACCATGATGACACTCTTTCCCTCAGACCTGGGTAAACCTGTGATAAAATCCATTGAAACCTCCTCCCAACGTTGGCTTGGAATGGATAAAGGTTGTAATAGACCCGGTGTCTTAATTGTTTCAACTTTATTTTGCTGGCAAACCAAACATTCCGCCACAAACTTTTGAATATCTGATTTAAGGCCATCCCAAAAAAATTCCTTCTTAACCCTGTGGTAAGTTTTTAAAAATCCTGAGTGCCCTCCTAAGGGAGAAGTGTGCAATTCCATAAGAATCTTTTGTTTTAGCTGGGAATCCTTACAGAGGTATAAGCGATCTTTGTACCATAACGAATCATTTTTCCAGCTAAATGTATCAGAAGTACTGGAATCTTGTTGTAACTTTCGAATAAGTGCCCACACTTCTTCGTCATTCTTCCATTCCTCCCTTGCTTCGTTTATCCAATCTGGTTGGATAATAGAAATGGCACACAACAATGCTTCCACATCCTCATCCTTTCTTGAGAGCAATCTGCCACAACATTTTGCTTCCCTTTTTTGTAGATGATTTCAAAGTCATAACCCAACATCTTTGTGACCCACTTTTGTTGCTCTTCAGAGGATAACCTTTGTTCTAAAAAGTATTTAAGGCTATCATGATCCGTTTTTACCTTGAAGTGTCTTCCCATTAGGTAGGGTCGTCATTTCTTAAGTGCATGGAGTATTGCCAACATTTCCTTCTCATAAATAGCTTTGCTTAAAAACTTTCCCTTGATTGGACGACTTTCAAAAGCAATGGGTCTTTCATCTTGCATTAGAACAGCACCAATTCCATTTCCTGAAGCATCACATTCCACAATAAAGGTTTTTGTGAAGTCCGGTGTAGCTAAGACCGGTGCTTGGCACATTGCCTCTTTAAGATGTTCAAAGGCCTTTGTTGCTTCCGGAGTCCATGAAAATGAATCTTTCTTCAATAATGTTGTTAGAGGTGCTGCTATTCTCCCATAATTCTTAACAAACTTGCGATAATACCCTGTCAACCCAAGAAATCCTCGCAGATGCTTTATGGATGTGGGGATTTTCATTCCTTAATGGCTTTAATTTTGCTAGGGTCTACCTTAACTCCTTCATGAGATACAATATGACCCAAATATTCCACCTCCTGGACTCCAAAGAAACATTTGGATCTTTTTGCATATAATTGTTTCTCCTCCAATAGTTGTAGCACCCTGTCAACATGTTCAACATGATCCTTCCAAGACTTGCTGTAGATTAGTATATCATCAAAAAATACTAACGCAAATTTTCTAAGGAATGGTTTGAAAATTGAATTCATCAAACCTTGAAATGTTGAAGGTGCATTGGTAAGGCCAAAAGGCATGACCAAAAATTCATAATGACCCTCATGAGTTCTAAATGCCGTTTTCGGAATGTCTTCAACCTTCATTCTGATTTGATGATATCCCGAATGAAGATCAACCTTGGTGAAGTAAATTGATCCATGCAATTCATCCAGTAATTCATCAATAACAGGAATGGGGAACTTATCTTTAATAGTGAGCTTGTTGAGCTCCCTATAATCAGGACACATGCGCCATGATCCATCCTTCTTGTGCACCAATACTACTGGAGCTGAGAAAGAACTTTGACTCGGTTGAATTATACCAGCCTCTAGCATTTCTGCAACCATACGTTCAATTTCACTTTTTTGGACATAGGGATATCTGTACGGCCTGATGTTTGGAGGAACACTTCCTGGAATCAGATGAATAGCATGATCATGATCACGCATAGGTGGGAGACCTTTGGGAGTCTCAAATACCTTGGAATGATTGTCCAGGACTTTTTGGAGATCTGGAGAAATAGATGATTCCAATGTGGAAACATCTAGCGAACATAATTGTGCAATTACACCTCTTTGCTCCTTTTTAGAAGCTTTGTCATGCCATTAGAGCTGATTATCTTTCCTGGTTTCCCTGCAATACCCCTTAATTCAACTTCCTTTCCTTCCACAGAAAATTTCATGAAAATTTCTTGAAAATTAAAAGCTATTGTACCCAAGGATTGTAGCCATTGGACTCCTAGTACAACATCAGCACCTCCCATTGGAATGGAAAGCATTGGGCTAGTCAATACATATTCTCCCATGGATAGCTTGATATTATGGCACTTTCCAGAACAATTTATTGTTCCTCCATTTGCAATCATCACTTGACACTCTGGTGCTGGATATAGGAAGCAATTCAATTCTTTTGCTACCCTACAATGAATAAAATTGTGGGTGCTTCCTGAATCAATCAACACTATTACCTTTTTCTTCTTGATTTGTCCTACTATCTTGATGGTTTGAGGAGTGGTAATTCCTGCCAATGCATTACAAGATATGGTCGGATTTATTTGTTCTTCATCTAGGCTTTGTTCCTGGAATATATCCTCTTCTTTTGACCTTTCTTGCTCCTTTTCTTCTTCCTCTTCACAATCTATGTAGAATAATTTCTTCTCAGCACACTTATGACCTTTTGTGTATTTGCTATCACAATTCTAACAAAGCCCTTTTGCTCTTTTTTCTTCCAATTGTTGTGGTGTCAACCTTGTAGGTTGTGGAAGACTATGGGCAACAACACTTCCGTCTTTATAGTTGTGAACGATATGCTTCCTAGTTGCCATAATTTTGCTTTCCATTTTTCTTGCTAACCTGAATGCCTTCTCTAATGAATCAGGTTCCCAAAGGCGCACATCATGTTGGATATTATCCTTTAAAGACCCTATGAACACATCAATCCTATGCTCCTCTGGAATATCTTTTACCCTTATGTTCAATTTTTGGAACTCATCAATGTGCTCCATTATTGAACCCTTTTGTTTGAGACTTATCAATTGGCTAAAAAAAGTGTTGCTTTTTGTATCCTCATAATGTGCTATCAATTCTTCCGTAAAAATTGCCCAAGTGATAAATTGTTTACGAGAACAAAGCCATTGATACCATACAAACTGATTTGGTTCCAAATATAAAGTTGCCATACATACCTTTTGTGTGTTTTGCACATTATTGAGATCGAAGAATTGCTCCATCTGTAATATCCATGTGGCGGGATCCTTGCCATCAAACTTCCTCACATCGATTTTTGGAACATGGTGAGTCTTCGATCCAACATTAGAGTCTATGGAATCATGATTAACATTTCTTTTATTCTCATCATGAGTTTCCTTTACTACCTTTTCACCATTAGTGACCCTTTCTTGTAGCAACTTCTTCAATTCATCCATCTTATCATCCATGCCATCAATTTTAGCGTCCATGCCATCAATTTTAGCATCAATCTTAGCTTCCATGCCATCCATCTTAGCTTCCATTCCCTTTATCTTAGATTCCACGCCATTTACCTTAGATTCCACGCCACTTATCTTAGCTTCTGTTAGCTTTTGTGAGCGTGACATTTGTTGCACTTGTTCTTGTAATTTTGATATATCATGTAGCATTTCTTCCTCTTCTTCATGAGTCATGCTAGAGCTTTCAGGCTCCTTACTAGGTGTTTGCATTTTCTTTCCTCGGGGCATCAGTTACCGATAATAAAGTTTTACTATGCCCTTTGAATTTCGTTAAACCAAGCTTACACAAAAATTAAAAAAAAACTACACACCTTTTTTAACTTTATAGAAGCCTGATATTGAATCTGATGTATCTCTGTAATTTCGGATCCTCCAATTCTAAAATTTCTACTTGTAGTAGCCTTATGCGTCCTCTTTCCAATGCCACAAGTCTAAGCCAAATTGGATTCTCCCAGGAAGAGTTATGTGAAATCTCCCACCGTGACTTGCTTTTAGACTAGTTCAGTAGAGCGAACTTGTACGACGTGCCACAAGTCACTGTTTCAACCTTTGAATCTAAAACACACACAAAAGAAACTACAGTCCGTCCTCTTTCTGTACCTTTTTACGAAATTTCAATCTGATACTCAGAGAGAGAGTTATGACGATTTTCCCCAGGTCACCTGTTTTGAATGTAATTCAGGAGTCTGCAAAAAGACCAACTTCCTCAGATCATATCTCCGAAAATATCGCGAGAAAAGCTCTGAAATTCAGACCCAAGGTTCAGCGCCAATTCTTCTCAAATGGGTTTTTTTTTCGACTTCTGAAACGTCACAGAAAAAAAGTTATAGCGAAAATCCCACGATGGCCTGTTTGGAGCAGCGAAACCCTAGAATCCAAAGCTCTGATACCAAATGTTATGAAACCAGCTCACAAAAAGATAGAAAAGAGAGATCCACGCCTTAGAATTCAGCCTCTTCGAGGGGGCAACCTCCTTTACATTACATAAATGAACAATTCTTGGATGATACAAATGACAAAACCTCCTTTCTATATATAGGAGTCTAGGGAGTCACAATATAATCCAGCCGACCTAACAATAATAATATAAAGCCACAAAAATAACAATAGGGGGATTCTATGGGGCACAGAAATAACAATATGGGGGTAATAGGGGCACAACAATATAAATAAGGGGTATAACTACAATAGTAATGGGGTAATCACTAATATTATAGGGACCCAACATAGATGCCAAGGGTGTGGAGCCCATCTCCAAATTCCCGGAGTACATTTCTCTACATAAGGGAAAGGTGAAGGTCACTAAGGACCCAGATGTAGTGAAATTCACAATCAATACTCCCCTGCTCCCATAAAGTATCACCTTTGAAGGCCCACGCCTAGCATGGATTCCCCATTTGAAAATGGAAGACTGGGATTTCACTGACCATGAGAGGCTCCCCCACCTCACGACAGAGAACTATATGAAGCAGGTGTACTATAAAGAATCTAGTGTCACCACATTGGAGCCAGTCGAGTGGATTCGTGAAGTGAATCAGTCGAGGTTGTTGAATCTACTATGGGCACCCCACTACCAATGCTCCAACATTAATATCATCATTATCAAGAAATGTTTGACCTTGGTACATGATGGATTTCTGTGGTTGAGCGAACTAACCCCAATCATGGACATGCTAATCCATCAGATCACACTCCTACCACATTTAGGCCTAAATCCGGCTAAGGAGTTTGGAGGAAAAATCAATGATCACGACCTGGCTGAAAGGATGAAGGAAAAGTTCAAGCTAGTTAAGAAGTCGCAGGTACTCCATCACGTCTATCACCAACCCCACGGTGCAAGTTGCCACATAGATCCTTGCTGGTAAGGTCATGAGGAAATGCTACACGGGTGAGGTTTTGATGCCAATAATCTCATTAGCTCCACAGTGCGTGAAAGGCATGTAGTTTAAATTGTCGCGCTACCTCTACAATGAGTTCCTTGTGAATTGTCGCGAGGCTTAGGACGAGAGAAAAACCTTCCACTTGTTGTTTCTCTCCATCATGCTAGTAGCTTGGGAGCTGTTGGAGGACATCCAGTTTCCTCCCTTGGAGAAAGGATTGCAAGAGGCTGCACAGTTTGTCTCCCTTTGGGCCCCAAAGGACTCTGCGCAGGTCACAGAGACAAATCTTTTCTAGGTGTTGCTGGAGGCAAGCATTCGCATGCCCATCAACAAGAATCCATAGTTGCCCCCAACTGTGTTTGAGCAGTTATCAGAGTACGCAGAGTTCAATGAATACTTCCACCATGTATCTATCAGGGCATGGAACGATCCGCAACATAAGTGGTTTGATCTGCCTTATCTTGCCATAGACAATGCCATTTAGGAGGTTATCAAGTTCTTGTTGGCAGATTGGCATTCTCCATCCGCTGGCCACAAGAACTATCAAAGGCGTGGGGAGTTCTGTTGAGAAAATGATGAAGGAGGCAGCAAAGCACGCAGTCCAGCAGTTGGCTGAGAAGCGAAGGAAGGAGGCAGCAAAGCACGCAATCCAGCAGTTGGCTGAGAAGCGAAGAAAGGAGGTTGAGGAGAAGGCCCAGCTAGAAAAAGAGTGTGTCACAAAATAGCAGGACGAATAGGAACAACATGACTCTCAGCAAAGTGGTAAATCCCCTTCACCCCAAATTGAGGAAGAGGAGTAGTCAGAGCAGGGAGGTGGTAGATATGAAGAACATATCACTCAATTATGGGTGAAGAGGTACAGGGAACAACAGAACACGGGGCCTTGGAAGAAGTGCGTGATACCACAACGGAAATACTACAAGAGTTCAAACAAAAGCACCTGTAGTCCTGAGGCACTCTTCAGAAGGACCCGCGTGAGCTACAGATCCAGACCAGCAAGATCCATGTTGGCGCAGGGTAGGTGAGCGCTGCACAGATGAGGTTGGCGCTAGGGATGAGTCAAGCTGGAGAGATGGTTAGATCGGTCGATCTTCAAATAGTCGCACTACTCGAAGGATCGTTGAGCACAGAATCGACCGATGACAAGGTCATCGTAAGTACTCTGAAGAATATTGGCCTCCACCTTCTAGCGCTCCCCAACAAGTACCTTCACATGCTGCAGATAGGTGTGACAGCATTGTCACGAGCACAAGAGTAGCATGCTCTCAGCCTAATCAGTGAATATCAGGTGAACAATGAGAAAATGTTCATTGAGAAGACAGAGGCATTGAAGGAAAAGGAGACAATCCAAGTGTAGAGTGCCCAGCTGACGGCTGCGATGGCAGAAGCATGCAAGACAGTTCCAGAGTTGCACATACCAAAGGAGGCACTGCTTGAAGCCAAGATCAGGAAACTTGAAGCGGCTGTCTGTGATGCTAAGACAGAGGTGGCTCGAGTTCATTTCGAGCTCAACTTGAAAATCATAGAACTAGATATCAGGTCACAGCCTTTGACCCCACCAGAAGTTAGGGAACAACACGAAGCAACTGTTAAGGATGGAATAGCTACTGTCGATGCCATGGTGGTGGACTGCACAAATTTTTTTGAGCAGGACATGGAAGTAGTGACGGCCCTGTAGGAAGATCCCAATGTACAAATATTAAAAATAGAGACTCGCGAGCTTCATCAGTAGTATGACGAAGTGCGGGTGACGGTGCGCATAGTGGCTATAACACAATGCCTCGCCAAGATGCAAGAGGGGAAGAAACTCCTTGCACAAGTGGAAGCCACGTAGAAAAAAGAGGTAGTCCTTAAGGCACGGTTGGACCCTTGGTTGGAACAAGCCTACCAAGTCTTCACCAACATACATGACAAGTTGGCGAATCTACAGCTTACACAAAAGAGGATCAAGCAGGGCAGCGAGAGACCAACCATAGAGCAGCAGGTCGAATAAGTGAAGTAGGAAGCCATGCAGAGCGTGACTGAAGTAGCAATGGTTCAAGTGGAGCTAAGGGATCTTCGCAGCAAGATATTCGCACTAGCTAGGTGACTCAAGGGTGAGTCATGATTTTTTTTTGGCGCCTGTTGGGATGGGGTCCCCTGGGTCAGTTTTGGGGGAAAAGCCTAAGTTTTAATGTAAAAAGATGTAAAGTCTCCACAAATTATGGTTGCGGAGTGCATAGCTAGTTAAGACTCAAAAATCATTTTACCATTCTTTTATGTAACTTGAGTCGCCTTCTGAAGATCTACCCATGGTCCACAGACCATGGAATCATATAAATAGGTGTGTATTAGGGATGTCTAAGGCAAGTAATGGAAGTTGTCCATGGGTATGAGCGAAGAAGTATAACACAAAAGTAGAAGTCTTAGAGGAGGAAAAGGCTCTGTAGCTAAGTGCACAGAGGCCTAGACTAGTGTCCGCAACTGAGTGCGTGCAGCCCTATAGATGAGTGTACAGGGAAGTTTTTGAGTCTGTAAGCTTAACTGAATATCCATAAAGAAGATTGTTGCAGATATTCCTGTGTTTTATCGATTAACTTATGTTATGTATGGATGCGCTTTATGTTGTGATGAAAAATGGTTTTATGAAATAATGATTTATTGATGCATGACTTTCGTTTTTCTACATTCTTATCTGAACGTAATTAGTGTTAATTGGTTACGCTAATATTATAACACTTTCTGTTAAAGTTATTAAACACCAAGTAGATATGAGAAAATAACGATCTAAGGGTAATCTAAAGCACACGTAAGTGGCTAATTGACCTGTTCAAGGTCCACAAAAGCCAATCGTAGACCTTCGCAGAGGTCTAGAGGCTGATTGGAGGAAGTTACAGTAATAAGCTATAGGAGAATAGAGGTCTGCATGAAGGAAGATCTAGCTTTCCAAAAGGACATCAAATTGATCTCTGGGTGCGGAAACCTAGTTCCAGCACCCCCCCCCCCATACTGCTTCGGATGAGACTTCAATCCACACACTGTGGATTGATGCCGAAAGGGCTAGCAGTGTAGGGATTTGTTTGGCGTAACTAACTCTAAACCTAGGTCAGGACCCCCTAAGCCAACAGGATATGATGAAAACAGGAGGCAGTGTGGGTAGCTTCTCTAGAATTACGCTGAAATAGGCACAATCTGAGAGAAAATGCATATCTAATTTGTAAGGCAAGGCATTTCTGATTGAAGTGTTTGAAGAATGTTGATAAATTTTTTCCCAAGTCCCTGTAGATGGAATAAAACCTCCCTCTTATCTCAATTAGATAGGAGATTTAAAGATAAATTTTTCCTTAGTCTCTACCTCAGGCAAAGAGCAAAGTCTGAAAATCATTTCTTCTAGGGGAAGATGGTGATCTATCTAGAAACTCAACTGATGTGAGCACATTTGAAGCTACTGAGAGAAAATGGAATCCCAACAGATGGAACTGGAGATAGTATGTCCAAACAAAGGAGATAATTGTGCTTTCTGTTGTTCAGTTGTTGTCCCATATTTTTGATAGATAAGTGATTAAATATGTATAAAGGATAGAAATACACCTGTTTATATTCACTTCTTGTTCCATATTCCCACCTCATTCCTACTCGAGCAAGAAATTTATTATGTCTCATGATTACCCTGATAATCGTGACTGTGATACTGCATTAGTGCCACCATATCCAAGACTTCTTGTTGCTGTTTGTTATAAGTTATGATCTAGTTTCAGTTGATGGGGCTCCCATCTCATGGGTTGTTGAAATTGTCTTTGCATTCATTGTCCAGTCCTTTTCTATAAAATCCATCAGAATTGACAACTATCCACTTTGTCCTCTGTGCCAACTTTACCTCTATTGCCCACATCTCCCATTGGGCATCAATTCCGAAGCTAGTAGGTGGCATTTTACAACTAGTGTCTAGATATGAATTTACATGAAGTCCTTATGACCAATCCATGTTGGGGGTAGCCTACATCTAGGTACATGAAACCGCATCATCAGTCACTTGGAAAGTCCAATTTAAAGTTTAAACACAGTGATTCATAACTTGGAATGTAAACACATTGTCTCATCTATATCAAATTGTAATCAAGATATCTATTTTTTGTGTGCACATGGACTTTTTCATTTGATTCCAATAAACTATAGGATCCTCTGGTATTTTCCTTATGTAATTTTTCAACAACATAATCATTGGGCACAAAGAAAATGGCATACAATGTGCACAAAACACAGGAATGCCAAGAAGATCCACTTTGTCCTCCATGCCAACTTTACCTCTACTACCCACATCTCCCATTGGGCATCAATGCCCAAGCTAGTAGGTGGCATTTTCCAACCAGTGTCTGGATATGAATTTGCATGAAGTCCTCATGACCAATCCATGTTGAGGGTAGCCTGCATCTAGGTACATGCAACCAAATCAATAGTCACTTGGAAAGTCCAGTTTAAAGTTTAAACATTATGATTCATAACTTGGAATGTAAACACATTGTCTCATCTATATCAAACTGCAATCAAGATAGCTATTCTTTGTGTTTACATGGAATTTTTCATTTGATTCCAATGAACTATAGGATCCCCTGGTATTTGCCTTCTGCAAGTTTTAGACAACATAGTTGTTGGGCACAAAGAAAATGGCATACAATGTGCACAAAACACAGGGATTCCAAAAAGTATGCAGTTTATGTAAGCAGCAACATTTTCCCAAAAAACAGGAATTCTCTTGCATTAAAATTAAATGCATTCCCAAAGTAATGCCAATATTAGCAAACTACTCATTCCCTTAAATGATTACTTACTGCTCCATTTGTATTTAGAAAAGAATAACGTAATGGAGTTCAGAAATAAAAACTCAAATATTTCCTATTCTATTGAATATTGTCCATGCCACAAAGAGGAAGACCAAACAGTTCCATTCTTTGTCTCTCCATTCTTGGATTATGCACAAATCTGACAAATCTACTACTAAAGAGGCAATAGGATATTTACCATTGACCAAGTGGTTGGAGAATAGTAGCCATAAACATCCAACGAGAAAAAAACATTTAGCTTTAATACCAATCCCAATGAAGATCTTTTATCAACCACTACAAACCCTTTACTGCCTTGTTAGACATCCAACAAATTTGTCAAGTCTTTGCACTAGCCTAGGAAACAAATCACGTCAGCTTTCGTTCTAAAGACTACCTTTACAACCCTCAGACCACCTTCATTTCCACTATCCTTTTATTGCAAGCACAAGATCCCACTAAAAACGTAACATAGCAGAACTCATTGTTGCACCTTGTCTAGTCATGCTTCACGATATCAAGAGATCAACACCTTTCCTAACCGTTCTTTGTTCATTTACTTTTTCTTTTGTCACAATGGACAAAGTTGTATGATTATGAAAGTAGATAAATTGACCACAACTATGTTTGGATGTAAATCAACATGAACATAGAGGAAGGTTCTAACTGGGATTTAAACCCCTGCAAGAATCACAAAATAGAAACTGCTTCAAATTAGATATGTTTACAAAGAGTTGAAATGTTATACCCAAAACAGTAAGCAAGGTAGTCTCCAACCTACCATCAAACACATCAAAATGACTGGCTTAAAACATTAGACATCACTAAATAAGATTTGAAGCAAGATCCAAGATATAACAATTTCCAATCAAATTCAACACATACAAAAGCAGATTGTAAAAGCTACTATAAAGAACCCATCTCAGCAAAACAACAAGGTTTACATTATTACCACTGAAACAATATAAATTGTCGAAATTGAATTCCTTTGATCTCACAATCAAATTTCTATATCCATCAAAATATTATGATGTTAAAATTTAAAGAATAAAAAAAAAAAAATCATTTTCACATGCTAAACTCTAGGCTCCAACCTATCTAGGGAACTAAAAGCATAGTTGCACAATGTACAAATCTTAGATTCGCAGGGTAGAGGTGGTTATTTTTGAATGCTTTTAAGAATGAGATTGAGTTGTGCTAGTGATTCTGATAGTACTTTTGAGCTGTAGCATTGTGTCATTTTTTTAGATTGAATAAAAAACAAATTGCAGTTTTGGAAGTTCCGTTTTGTACACTCTGTTCTATATTTTCAGTATGATATATTTTCAGTATGATATGTTAGTAGATTACATTTTCTATATTTTCAGTATGATATGTTAGTAGATTACATATACAACATTTGTAGCTTTGATAGTCCTTAAAGTTTTATGTTTTAACTGCTTGGATTCTCTGATTGTAGACTCTGCCTACCATGGTCAAAATTTCTTGAACATTTGCAGGAAAGAGATTTAAGTAATGGGTAAGAATAAAAACCTGGATGATGATGAACACAACTGTTGTAATGAGGAGTAAGATCCGTGCATCATAGACATTTCTGAGTATTTATAGAGGCTTTTAATTGAAATGGTAAGCACTTTCTTCCTTCTTCACCCTTCCTCCTGATCTTTCTTGTTTTAGGACACTAAGGCAATTCATTTACCCAACCATTACAAATCCCTGCATCTAAGAAATATAGTTAAAACAATGACACTTCTGAGAAGCATCTAAAGATAATAATCTAGCTTCAGTGTTTTTTTCCTAGTGTGCGTTATTCAATCCCTGCTCTTATTTTTCCTTTTTATATAAATATTGTAAGAGAAAAGATATGAGGAAATTTCATTTGACATTGCCTTTTGGTATCAAAGCCAGAGTGTGAAATTTGTGTTTGCTGTGATGGTTTGAGAACTATAGCTAAGTGGAGGGCTACGATGAAAATTAAAGAGAGAGATTGCATCAAATGATGCATCATCTACTTCCTGCACTCTTGTCTGAACCTGTGTTATGAGGAGGTGTGTCTGTTAACCAGGGAGCATTTTTTTTTTCTTGTGGGGCTATAGTCACGGTGAAGAGGGTTCACATAATTAAGAGAAGAAGCTGCATATTGAAGCAGCATGGCACAACGTAGATCCGACAAGGTAGCACAATGAAGACAGGGTTTTGTTGGTTCAAATGTGTTATGCGTTGGGATTTCTCAGTCCTGCATTTCTCAGTTCTGCTCGGAACTCAACAGCATTGCTCGGCTCTCAGAAGCAATAGGGAGGAGATTGCTCTATGTTCAGGAACTGCGCATCAGATAATATTCCACATCTCTTGATATGAGCTTCCGATTCCACATCCTCCATTTTTGAATGTTAGTGGCTCCCGGTTGTAGCAAAAGAATTAGATGAAAATTTCGAGCCTCACTTACCTCACTTGGAGCTTCAGATTCGTGCGCGTAGGGAGATTGAGGTGGTGGAGGTTTGTCAGGAGCTTCCAATCTGTGCCAGCGTGAGAGTAGTGGTTGAATTGGAGCAGAGGGCTGAGAGGCCAGTTGATTAAATTTCCCCCGTTTTTACTTGTGCACTTCTACAAATAAGTATCCATTAAATGTGGCCACAACGAAAAAATTAGCACACTTTGATTGCTGTTGTATATTCCCTAATACCCTTCTTGCCGCGTAGCCATCAATAGTTGATTCTAAAGCTTCTGGCCTTGGGCTATCTGATCATACACAAGATCTGAATTCGTAAAGGCCTCAATCCACGAAACCCTCAGCTCCAGTGCTGCCAATAACCCATACATAAGCGCCAGATGTTCAGCTACCATTCTATCAACATAAAAATCTAATTTCTTGTACACTTTCATCAAGTTATCCCCGTAGGGTATCTGTATGACGATTCCTATGCCAGAATAAACTCGGATCTGATACACCTGGCCGAATTTCAAACATACCCTTAAACAACATTTTATAATAACTATCCAAAATGAGATCCCCTCGAGATCGATCCCTTGGGGTCTGCTGCGATCTCAAAAGCTGCAGCAGCTCGAGTCATTGTATTCTTCCTCTTCTTCTGCAGCTCAGCTCACCCGTGTGGAGAACTTACCACATGTGTGGATTACCTGTGGAAGTCAAAGATAAAATATTGAAGCTTTAAAGTGGGACTTTATATTTTTTAAAATAAATTATGTAAAGTGGGCTTTTATATTTTTTTAAATATATTATTTAAAGTGAGTCTCTATATATTTTGTAAACAAATTAATTTATGTTTCAAAAAATATTAACAATTGGAAAGTTTGTTTAATGGAGATATATGGGGATAAATGTATTTTTCATTTTTTATAAATTAATTTATTAAAAAAAGTGTTAATGAATTGGTAAAGTTCTTTATGGAGAGATAAGGTGTTTAATGGAGAGATATGGTGATAAATGATCTTTTCATTTTTTTATAAAGTAGTTTCACTACAAAAAGTGGTAACGAATTGGGAAAGTTATTTTTTATGGAGAGATGAGCAGTGAGCAGTTTAATGGAGAGTTATGGTGATAAGTGATTTGTTCACCTTTTTATAAAGTAATTTTATTAGAAAAAGTGTTAACTAATTGGGAAAGTTGTTTTTATGGAGAGATAAGGTGTTTAATGGAGAGATATGGTGATAAATGATTTTTTCACTTTTTTATAAAGTAATTTCATTAAAAAATCATGGAAGTTTAAAAGAGGTAATAACATGAAGTTTCTTGCAATGGAGTGATAAGGTGTATAAGGAGGCAATTTTAATATTTTGTTGGAGTGATAAGTTGAATGTTGGGAGTTTTGTAAAAAACAAATTGGAGTAATAAGGTGTAATTTTTTCTTTTGTCATATTTGGAGGGTTGATTTTTTAAAAAGGGAGGTTATTGGTTTACTTCAAGGGGGTGCTAAATAGTCAAAATTGTTGTTTTCTTATTGTAATTGGGTGCATTCTCAGCTTAACCCCACACCCAAGGTTTAAATTTTATGGTCTCGCGTCAAAACTCAAATTGATAGGGGTCAAGTAAATCAAGTGAGTCAATAAGTCAAGTCATTAAAATCATTCTCTTGGGTGCATTTTCGGTGGTATCTGACACCCTTATTCTATTGAAGCAAAATCAAGCAAGCAATCGAGCATGAGTTCAAGCATTTAATTGTTAAAACAAGTTCAAGCGAGCATGAAATTCAAGTGAGAATCAAGCAAGCATCAAGCGAGCAAGTTCGAAAATTAAGCAAGTTCAAGATCAAAGCGAGCTAGTACAAGTGAGCATGTCAAAGACCAAAATGGGTAAAATTGGAGGAAAACGTCTTCAAAGTGCAGAGTAAGAAATTAAATAATCGAAAGAGTGCAATCATGAATTACATAACACAATTGAAATGCTTGAGTGAAAGTTAAAACAAAATAAAAAAATTAATCAATCAAATGACCAGTACATTAGAAGCAACAAAAGATTTGCAAATTGAGCTCGATATGAAAGAACAACTCATTAATGCACTCCATATTAAAGTAAGTGAAAAGCAAGATTTACTAGATGCACAATATATAGAGAAGATAGATGCAAGTTGTGACACAGAAGGCCTCATCCAAACAACAAATGCAAGTTGTGACACAAATGATCTTATTCAACTTATTGATGAAAGTTGTGACACATATGATCTAATTCACCATATTGATGCAAGTTATAACACAAATGATCTAATCCACCAGGTTGATGTAAGTTGCGACACAAATGATCTCATCCAGCGAGTTGTATTACTAAATTATGCAACTAGTAGTACTGAAGATCTAAGTGAACAGTTTGATGCAACATGTGATACAATAGAAATGATTGATGATTGATGCTATGAGGACGCGCATAGCCCATGCCTTGATAGCACTCTGAGAAGGACCGACTCGAGTCTTCTTGATCTGCTCACATCACCTCTCTTATTCATTTACCCCAACCAAAACTCATCACTTCATCATCTTTTCCTAATTCGAACTATCTATTTGACATTGTAACAAGCATGAGGATACAACCTTTTACCTTGCCAATATGTTCACACACAACCATATCCTTTGAAATCTCTAAAATAAATTCCACGGATTTCATACCCTCTCCAATATCACGTGCAAGTGAATGAACAATAAAATCAATAACATGATCCACCTCAGCTATTTTCACCTTATTATGACTATTGTCCTTTATCAGGCTACAAAGTAATGATAGAATTTTTTCCTAATCAATGGCTTTTTCGTCCCAGAAGGCCAACTAAAATACGAATTTAACCTTATGCTCCTACCCATTGTCTATGCTTTTTCTTCTCCTCACTTAACCTTAGTGATTCATTAATAGCATACAACAGAGTTTGCTCCTCATCAGAATCCAAATTAGGTTTCAATGAATCTATTGTGACCATTGTATTTCTATCCTTCCACTCTTTTATACACCTTCAGAGCATGATATTTGGTCTGAGTTCTTTACTGATTAGCACCTAATTAGTCATGGGACAAGTAGTGTGCCCCTCTACAAACCATCTTTCAATAGAAATTTTACCAAATGTTTGACATAAAGAAATATCAATAGGATCTTCCATTACCTCTCGAGAAATTGGATAGTAAAAAGATTGTAAGGGAGAAGAAAAATGACTTTCCAAAAGGAGCCTTTTCTCATAATATTACTAATTGGACTATGACACCACTACTAGTCCATAGGAAGAATAAATTGGCTCTGATAATCTCTACATCATATGTGGCTTCCTGTTGAGATTTTGGTCTATGTCAGTCCATATCCATTACTAATATGCGGCCTCCTGTTGGCATTTTTGTCTGTGTCAGTCCATATCCATTACTAACTGGACTGCGACACCACTGCGAGTCCAAAGGAAGAATAAATTGCAGAGTCTTCATCGAATGTTTTCGCATTACAGTGGGATCATAAGGGAGGAAAAGAATGACTTCCAAAAAAGATCATTTTCTCGTAATATATCTTATCCCTCTCTTTGGCAGAAGACACCACATCTGCACAACAAAGCAATCCAATGATTTGTTCCATTTGCAAAGCCTCTGCTTCATTTATTTTCCTCAATATGGTATCTTCCATATCCCTTTTAAACTCTTCATCTTTGTGTTTCAAAGTCGATGTATCAGTGGAAACTCCCACTACTTTGGCAATCTGCAAAAGTTATTTATTTGCGTAAACACTATCAGTATGCCTTTCTTTGATCCCAAATTCAATTTTATCAACTATCCAATGCATTATCTAGAGAGTGTTAAGGCTCCCCTCCTGCATGTTGTTAACAAAATGTTATCCGCCTGTTTTCCTACCAATCCTCCTTGGCCATACCCTCTATTTTGTTGTTAACTTAATGTTATCAACCTGGTTTGCCCACCAATCTTCCTTGGCCATACCCCGCCAATCCTCTTTAGCCATACCCTCTTAAATCTTAAATTTGATGAGTGGGAAAATGAAATTCCAAATGAAAAGCCCCAATATTTTTACTATAATGTAAAAAAATATTATTCAAATATAATAAATATTTCAATATTTTTTTAAGTTATCGAATGTTATAAATGTTTTAATATTTTTCGAAAAGAAAGGTAGTTGAATTTTCAAGTTATTTTATTTTTCATTTTTCATGTTTTCCCCTTATGAAAGATTTGATTCCTCCATCTTGGCACTTGGTAGATCTAGAGTTAAGATGGATCTATATTAGTTTAATTATTAATTATAGTTATAGATATAAATTTATTTTTTTTTAATCATTTTGTTAGGAGTCAAAATGTTAAAGAGGACATACCCCTTCTAGCCGCCCCTGCAGCTGGTTGCGGCCACCGACTAGCCTCGACTCTCAGGCCCTCTCTCCTGCACGCTTGGCATTCTAAGTCGGTTTCTCCTTGGGTATCTGCCTACTAGACCTGTGGCTGACCTCATAGCAAAGCCTTGCAGTGACCTTCATGGAGCCCAGTGGGGGCTCTGCCCCCCCCCCCACACCCTTCCTCCGGAGATCGCGGCGTTCAAAGCCATGGTAGCTGCTAGCTCGAAACGCTCTCTCTCAGCTAGCCAGTGGAAATTTGTCAAGAAGCTTGTTTCCATCCCAACGGTTGCCCTACTTGAAGAAGAAATTTGCAAATCTACCTTGAATCTAGCTGAGAAAGGGTTGATAGGCCAGTTTACGGGTCTCTGGCCTTCTCCCAAGACAGTGGAGAACTGGACTCAAAGAAATTGGGCTCCCTTGATCAAAGAAGGGGTCAAAAGCTACTTCGTAGGCAAAGGATTCTATGTGTTCGTCTTCGAGAGCTCGGATGACAGAAGCCTAATCTTTAGGAATGGCCCCTATTTTATGGGATAGCAGGGGTTGTATCTAAATAAATGGACTCCAGATTTCGAGCCCTCTCAGGATGTTCCCTCAGCAGTTCCAGTATGGGTGCGACTTCCCCATCTGCCTCTACACTGCTGGAACCAAAAAACTCTCAGATCATAGGCAATGCATTAGGAAAGTATATTGATCAAGCAGTAAGGAAAGATCAGTACTCATGCACCCGAATCTGCATAGAAGTGGACCTAGAGGAGGGTTTGCCCAAAGCAATAAAGCTTTCGGTGGCCGGGTGGACTCACGTGCAGGAACTGGATTACGAACAGCTTCCATTCAAGTGCAGATATTGTCATGAACATGGGCACTTTGCAAAGAACTGCAAGAAAAAGATCGAGGAATAGGCAGACAAAACAAGTGAGGACCAGTGGACTGTAGTTCAAAAAACCGCTTGGCAAAAAAAGGGAAATGGCAAAGGTAGCTTGCCAGAAGCTCCAAGCGGCTCCAAGCCCAACCAAGAAAAGGAAGCAACTCAGAAAGGGGCAGAAAAAACTCAGGCCATCCCATCTATCTCGACTCAGGAAAGTCTGGAGCTCGCAGCAGACCCATCCCCCATCAAAGAGGGGGAAGAAGCACCACAGGCTGAGACCGCGCAACGAAGCCCCTCCAGCCCCTCATATGCTGATGTAACAAGGAAAAAGCCAGAAGAAAGCTCAGGTTCTTCAAAGGATGAAACCTTTGAGCGACCTACTAAAAGAGCAGGAAGGAAATCTCGCAAAGAGCTAAGGGAAGAGGAGGTCGAGCGACTCAAAGTCCAAGGAAGCCAGGCCACCATAGAAATGACAATGGGAAGAAACACTAGACCAAGGCATTCTAAGGGAGGCCTCACTCCTTTCCTTAAGTAAATGATGAAACTCGCCTCTTGGAATTGCAGAGGGTTGGGGAACGAATCCAAAGCCGAAGCAGTCATGGACCTCCTGAAAATAGAACCCACATATATCCTCATGCTCCAAGAGACGAAGATAGAAGGGGGTGCTCTTCTAGATATCAGCAAAACAAAATGGAAGAAAAAAGCAGGCAAAGCAGTTAGTTCAAGGGGAACCTCTGGAGGGTTGGAAACTCTCTGGACCGAAGACCTATTTCAGCTAAAAAAGTCCCATGAAACCCAACACTGGATCTTTACGGAGCTGTTACACTGTACAAGTAAGTTGACCATCTCTTTGTTTAACCTATATGTTCCTGTTACATATTCTGAAAAACGAGATTGCTGGAAATCCCTCTCAGCTTTTCTCGAACAGCATAATCCAGATAACATTATCATAGCAGGCGACCTCAAAATAGTTCTGAAAACAAAAGAGAAAAGGGGTGGATCAAGCAACAGAGACCCAATGCTGGCTTTGTCGAAGAGCTCACATAACAATGGGATTTACTAGATTTTTCCCCAGCGCGCAGCCTATATACCTAGTCCAACAATAGATCTGGGCCAGATCACATAGCTGCCCGACTGGATCGATTCTTGGTTCAAAGTTTGATTATGTTGAACAAAAAGATAATAAAAACCAAAATTTTGCCCAAGCTCTCCTCCGATCACAAGCCGATTCAACTCCTCCTAGAAGATGAAGAAAATCTGGGGCCCCTTCCTTTTCGATTTAATCCACTATGGATCAAGAGAGAAGGATTCATCGACATTGTGAAAGAAGCTTGGGACAAACCTATCTCTAGATCTTCAAACTTTGTTTGGGAGAAAAAACTCAAGGCTACAAAGTATGCGTTGAAGGACTGGATAAGGAAACCAGTCCCCAACCCAACCAATACAAGAAAGGTGGAAGTGCACACGTTGGAGAACCTGTAAGATAATATGGAACGTAAAGAGATCACAACAGAGCTGTTGGAACAAGAAACAAAGGCCCAATGCTTAACCTATCGAGCCTTAAGAAAAGAAGAAGGAGAATCAAATCAAAAAGTCTGTGACTAAAAGCAGGGGATCGGAACACCTCCTTCTTCCACAGACAGTATAGAGCTCGGCTGTCCAGGAACCATATCTCAGAAATAAAAACAGCAGAAGGCCAAGTCAGGCAGGGATTCAACCAAGTTAAAGATGCTGCAGACAGCCATTTCAGGAAATTATATATTGAGGAACCTTAGGACTGCGAGGAGGAGATTATAGGTTTCCTACACAATATTCCCCAACTGATCAGTCCTGAAGATAATGCCGTTCTCATCAGCGACGTCACTGAGGAAGAAATAATCAAAGTCATCTGGTCGATGGAACCTGACAAGACCCCCGGCCCAGATGGCTTTACAATACACTTCTATAAAGTATGCTAGAGCATCAGCAAAGCTGATCTGCAAAAAATGATTAAAGGCTTCATGAGAAAAGCAAAGATTGGCCGAGGCACCAACTCCACTTATTTAGCCTTAATCCCCAAAGAATCTAATCCGGAATCTTTCTCAAGATTCAGACCTATATCACTATGCAATGCATCATATAATATTCTAGCCAAACTTCTTGCAAATAGGATCAAGCCCCTTTTAAAAAGATTGATCTCCAGTCCCCAGGGAGGATTTGTGGAAGGTAGGCACATTCTTGACAATGTTATTTAGGTACAAGAGACAATCCACTCCAGCAAACAGAGAAATGAGAAAGGTATGGTGATAAAGTTAGATATGGAAAACGCGTTTGATAGAGTAAATCACCCCTTCCTCCTAAAATTTCTCCGTGCCTTTGGCTTCTCACCTCATTTTGTCCATCTTATAAAAGCTTGTATTGAAAATCCCTGGATTGCCCCTCTAGTCAATGGACGCCCTTCCAATTTCTTTCAAGCCCAGAGAGGCATCAGGCAGGGATGCCCTCTTTCTCCCTTCCTGTACATTTTAATGGCTGACTCTCTTAGTAGGAAACTCTCATCTGAAAGATCTGCTGGCACTCTCCCCGGTCTCAAACCCTCCCCTGGAGTAGTTCCCCTGAACCATGCACTTTTTGCAGATGATTCTCTTCTTCTTGGAGGCGCATCTTCCATAATCACCAAAAGCTTTGATTCAGTTCTCAAAAGTTATTGTAGGGTCTCTGGAACGTAGGTCAACAAAAACAAGAGCGAAATCTACACCTAGAATATCGATAATCAAGAGCTAACAGGAATTTCAAACGCCCTGGGGTTCAGAGGCCATATCCATTGGGATCGATTCAAATATCTAGGTCTGCCTATCACAAACGGGCCTAACAGAAGGTCACTCTGGTTAGACATCATTTGCAAAATAAAATCAAAAATAGCATCTTGGGGCAGCTTCTGGCTATCTAAAGGAGGTAAAGTAATTTTAATTAAATCTCTATTATTAGTGCTACCAGTCTATCAAGGTGCATTCTTACTAGCCCCCAGAAACGTCATGGAACAGATCTCCAAGCTCTTAAGAGACTTCTTGTGGCAAGGTGGGAAAGGAAACGAAAGGAAGATGCATCTAGTCAATTGGGACTTGATTAAAAGGCCAACAACAGAAGGAGGCCTTCAGATCCGCGACCCATCTCTAGTTAACCTTGCGCTCGGAGGCAAACTCTTGTGGAAATTGGTTAACGATCCCAAGCATCCGACCAGTGCCATCCTGTTGTCTAAATATGCTCAAAACCCGTCTCTCAGCAACCTGCAAACCGAGCCTCCTGTCAACAGTACACATGTTTGGGATTTCTGTTGCAAAAGAAGCTCTTCCTTCAAAAAGTCGCTTTATAAAATACCAGGCAATGGTAAGAGAATTAATTTGTGGAAGGATCGGATCATGGGACGCGACCCACTGGAACATATTGATGAAATAACAGAAATCAGAGATTGGATGATGGGCGTTGGCATCAATAGGCTATGCGATCTCTCAGTATGGGACCATCGAGGAGAGTGGGCCGGGTGGGACCTCCATGATGCCCCTGGCTGGTTATCTGCACAGAGTAATCAACTAATTGAGTTTCTGGAAGAATTGATGCTAGAGAATCGATACATAAAAGATAGCTGGGCATGGGGACAAGCAGGCGTTTACACCACAACAGCTGGCTACAAGGCCCTTCAGGAAATAAGGAATAACAACCACAATTCAGCCTTTTGGAAGCGAGTTTGGGACAATCTTGCTCTCCCAAAAGTTAATTTTTTCTTCTGGACATTGATGCATAACAAAATCTTAACAGGGGAAAATCTGGAGAAGAGGAATATAGCTGGGCCTCACAGGTGTGCGCTATGCAGAAGCAACAAAGAAATAGCCCAACATTTATTTCTAGAATGCCATTATGCTAAGGAAACGTGGAGCCTCATCCTATAGGGACTACAGATTCCTTCATTTCCCCAGTGTTCTGTAGACGACCTTTTTGCCGATTGGAATAATCAATATCTGCAAAGCATTCCCATAAAATCCTTCTGAAACAAAGTTTGGACAACCATTTCGAAATTTGTTTGCTGGCAGATTTGGTTGGCCTGCAACGATCAGATTTTCAATGGACATCAACTCTCCCCTTTCCAGGTTGCAGCTAAAGCCAAAGCCTTCCTTTTGGAAGCAGCTCAACAGCAGTTTCACAAAGAGGATCCTCTTTTACTCCCCGAAGAAAGGAGATGGCTATGCTCCCTAGAGCCTGCTCCTCGAAAATCCCCTCCCACTCCCTAAACAGCAAATCCAGAATGCCGCAGAAGAGACTCAGAGGATGCCTTCTCAATCTGGTGGAGATCCAAAAAGCTAGCCACAATCTTCTTCGACGGGGCCTCCAAAGGAAACCCTGGAACTGCTGGTGCAGGAGGTATCATTTATTCCACAGAGGGGACACTAAAAGACTGTTTTAGCTGGAGTTTAGGACAGAAATCCAACAATCAAGCTGAGATCTATGGCCTCCTCAAAGCCTGCCAAATAGCAAGAGAACAGGGTATAAAAGAGCTGCAAGTTTTTGGGGATTCAGAGATACTAATTAAGAAATTGAATACGGAAGAGCTTTTTAGTAATGCTGCTTTAAACAAAATCCTGGGCAGATTGAAAAGAGTGCTGCAAGATTTCAACACCTACAAGTTCTACCACATCCTCAGAAACTTGAACGGGGAAGTTGATCAAATGGTGAATAAAGGATGCTCTCTCCCGAAAGGACAGCTGATAGTAAATGGTAACATCTCCCTCCAGACACCATGAAATCGATGTATTCCAAAATCTGAAGCAAAAGGCTGCTCACTTTGTAATCAGGGCTACCATGGCAAAGTCCCCTCTTATCTTTTCCACGTAAATAAAATTCATAACTGTTTCAGTTAAAAAAAAAAAATGTTAAAGAGGACATCACAACATCTCTAGCATGGGAGACGAATTCAATAATTATGGAGAAACATTATATGCCCATGGAAAAATTGTAGCTGAAGGAAGGATTGTGGAGTTTCTAAATAGAGTGAGGCGTAGTTTTGAAGAAGAGTGAATGGGCTCTGGACAATGTCAGGCTCTAATATCCTTGCTAAAATGAAAAATAAGATTAAATGATAACCATGATATTTTTGTTGACATGAAGTATATTTTTTAAGTTCAGAGATCATCGTCACGATAAACCTTTTGAAGACACACAACTACTCATCAAATATGTTTTTTAAGATGCGATGTTGGTTTCTTACTATCAGACCCACATGAAGGAGGATGGGTTGGTGGATTATGCATTGGAGGAGGAGGTTTTCAACAAATTTGGACTAGCGCAATGATTTTATCCCTTCAGATTTGGAAGTTATATAGAAAAGTCACCATGCCTCATATTTGGGGCCTACCAGGTGTTTAGAAAGCAAATTTAATAATTTGGTAGGGTAGTCTTCTAGCAATTCAGAGGCCTTAGCCCCTGCTCCAATTGTGCATTGTTCAGGTCCTATAGTTTTGGCCAGACTAGGGCTTGAGGTCATTTGTGAGGGGATGCAAAAATGTTCTTAGGGTTGTCTAGCTTTGAGTTTGGTTTCCCTTTCATACTAGAGATTGGAGAAAGACATGCAATCTATTAGGACTTTCTTAGGGTTTTCAGAAGTTTCAGAAGTACCCTCTTTCTCTAGTTTGTTTTTACTTTTCCTTCATCTCAAGTTTCATTGGCCTCGCCCTCCATAGAGGAACTGGTGATGGAGAGCCTTGCCCCGATGGTGACGGAAGGTCAAACTAATGTTGAGAATATCTAAATCCATTTGCAGTGTTAAAATTTAGAGACAAAAAGGTATTTATAATTTTAACACTATAAATGGACTCAAGTACCCCTTTGTCTCTAAATTTTAACATTGTAGATGGATTCATAGACCTAGTAGCGAAATGAAACACTTCAGTATCAAAATTACAATTTTCCATTTATGGAGTGACCTAATTGAAAATTACATAAATTACTTATTCATATACTTCTTGTACTTATTATTTCGTCACGTTTTTATTATTTTACTATAGTAGTCATTTACATTAACCATTATTAATTTGTCACTTATTATCTAGCCATATATTTTAGTCCTCGACTAAATTAGTCATTTTAGTTACTCGCTTTTAGTTTGGTCATTTATTATCTAGTCATATATTTTATCCCTAAACTAAATTAGTCATTTGAGTTAGTCATTTTTAGTTTGGTCACTTAAAATTGCTCAAATTTAGTAGTAATTCACTTGAATTTATTGCAGTGAGTAACGTTTTTAGTCACCTAGTCACTAATTTCATCATTTTCTACTAGTGGATTATCTCAATAGCTCTTAGCAATTGATCAGATGCATAGAGCTCTAAAATATCTTTGTCATGGTATATGGAAGTCTACAAATGGCCTCCTATATCAGAATTTATTTCGAGTGAAATATTAGAAGCCCCAAAGTCAAAGGTTCTAGCTAAACGTGGTGGTACAGTCAAGTTTTTGGTTTTTTTCGAAAGTTAGTAGAATGGTTGGTGGAGTGGAGTAGCATCATAGGGTGGGAATATCTTTATGACGATTTGTGCCATGTGTCCCCTTAACCCCATCGTAGCAAATGTAGGGCCCATGCCAACTCAAGTTTTAATAATAGGGGAGGTCCTGCATTGGGATGTATTAGCCAAACACTTAATCAGGAGAATCAACAACCATGAATAAAAGAGAGACCACCTCCTCCCCCCACTCTTCACCAAGAAAACACTAAGGAGGGTGTTGGTAAAAACCCTAGACGATAAATGGTTTAACACCAAGTAGCAGAACGAAAGTAAGTTGGTTGAAAAAAGTTGGAGAATAGAGTTTTCTAAAAGTTTCTGTCTTGAGAAAGAAATATTGGAAGAAACTCCTTAGATATTTCTCCAAGAGACTCCTTGAGTTACTCGCAAGATCTACAAAGGAAAATAAAATAAATAAGGGTTTCAAGTGTTGTAAAAAATATCATCAAACTTTTAAAATTTTATTAAAGAATTTGACAAAAACCTAAGGCTCGAGACCCTCCTTCTGTCGTATTGGTGACATGGATATGACAACATGGACTATTTTAGAAAGGACACATGGAAAAATTTCATTAGCTCAAAAAGATGACGTGGATGCATAGTATCATGAAGATATCAACATGGCATGGCACCAATAAGAGAGTGACATGTGGCATGCAGATTTTACACTTGCAGGTACCTTAGTGGGCCAAAAATGAGTGACATGTGGCATCATTCCAAAGGTGACAGACAGGTCAACGGTAAGGACATGCTAGAGAATAGGTGGAAATGTCATGGCGAGAACACATCAAGTTGAAAGAAACCTCCTTGGAAGAAACCTTCCCTGTTACACAAAAATATCACCACCATGATTATTTGCAGCCAGTATGGGTCTATCATCACTTGTACTGTCCTCCTAGGCAAGTCTCAGGCCTCATCTCTTCAAGTCAAGCTTTGGAAATGAGAGAAAGACATTAAAAATCAATGTAACTCTGGTTCCGCGCTTTCTCTCACTGTCACCTGCGGTCTCGCACATTCTATTTGCAAAAACTGTGGACCTACCCGCTCTGTCCCTAACGGTGTGGGTGCGGACCCCTGTGAAAGTCAAAAGGCACAAGTTTTATCTTAAAAAACTCACTTTGGGTTAATTCTAGAGGATTCTAGAAGGAATTTTGACGTGGATTTGCCGCTCTTAGGTGGTTCATGCATCCCAAAAGAGAAGGAGCTAATCCCTTGATGAGAGGAGCTATCCCTTTGAAGGAGGACCTAGTAACCTCCCTCCATTGCACTATAAATACAGGCATTGGGCTGGTTGCTGAGGAGGTTAGAAGCTGAACATTTTTTTGGGTAAATCCTGGTGAAATCAAGACTTCCTAGTTGATCTTAAGAGGAGAGATCACATACCTTTTTGGCTTCATTGGGGAGTGAGTGAAACTTGTCAAAGTAGAGGAGACTTCTTGTTGGACCCTGGGAGGAGCTTGTATAGCGTCAAGGCAAAGGTTGTAAAGTTCTTCTTCTTTTGAATTAATACAATCAAACTCATTTTTCTCAACAAGTATCTTATGTTATTTGTTTCATGGACTCCTTGACTTTCATGTGAAATATGTTTCATGATATTGACTTTTCAAGTGCTATTTAATTTGTTTGCCTTGTTTGTGTTTGCAGATTCGCGACAAAGGAGCTCATTTGGATCAAAGGAGTGAGGGCATCCACAAACTTGCATTGGACCTAAGGTAGGCCCTAAAAACACTTATTTGCCATTGTTTATAAAGGCATATTTAGAGAAAG
The DNA here is from genome assembly GCA_031772625.1 of Pinus tabuliformis. Lineage (NCBI taxonomy): Eukaryota > Viridiplantae > Streptophyta > Pinopsida > Pinales > Pinaceae > Pinus > Pinus tabuliformis. Next base: position 26,529,420 of record CM062815.1, read on the forward strand.
ATAGTGTCTGGTTGGTTTGCTTGTCATTAGTTCTTCTTTAGATTCTAGGAAGGTCTATCTTGTTCACAAGGTCGACTTATTCCATGTGACAAAATGGCGACTCTGCTGGGGACTTGATTTTTTCCTTGTTTTTACTTTGACCTGAGAAATGGTGTTTTTGTTTCTGTTTTTGGCTTGTTGTGTGTGGAATTGGGTAGATTTAGTAGATCTAGGATTATTTTTTGTTTTTCATAAATTTGGGAGAGGACCGCACCCTTGGCTTGCAACACAGTGCGGACCTATCCGCACATTTGCTTTTCGCACAGTGCGGTACCGCACCTGTGTGAACTGTGGACCTACGGACCCTGTCAAATTTTTTGAAAAACTTAAAATATTTTCATTTAGTTCAATTTAGTTTTTGTTTAGATGTTATTATCCCCTGCCTAGACCTGCATATAACCTATTAGAAGCTTTTCTTAGATTAATTCCACTGGCATTCCTGTTTTAAGCTTTTATCAATTGGGTGTTTTAAGTCTCTTTTTTGAGAAATTCTTAATTTGATTTCCTTTGGTCATTACTTGGAGGTTTGTCTCAGTCTTTTCACAATTTTGCATCTTTTTTCTTTTGTTTTTGCAAAAAAATTTCCCCCTCATTCACCGGGGGGGGGGGGGGGGGGGGGGCTAAATTGTGTATGAGTGTTAATCACCTTTGAGTGTTTTTATTTTTTGATCTTTGGAACTCTCACCCAATTTTCTTGACTTGCACTTGATTGGTTCTTAGATTACATTATAATCATCTTGTGTATGAGAATCTCTTGCATAGATCACATTTGCATAATTAGAATTCTCATTTTCAGAATATGAATGAAAAATGTGCATAGATTACATTTGCATACTTTTCAAGTGAATTGTGCATAGATTACAATTGCATAGTTTACATTCTGAAAAATCAACTGTAGATTTAGATAAGCTTTCTTTGATTTGAATTTACATATTTTTATTCTTGTTTTAAACACACAAAAATAAAAATAAAAACTGTTTGGAATTGATTTGCATTAGTTTTTCTTGATGAAATTAGTGCATTAGAGAATTTGTTATATTTTCTCTTAGTGATCAATTTTTTGCATTGTTGGAAGTGAATGGAAACTCTCTCCTTACTTTAGTTAGGATTCATTGAATTGAAAGGATTACATTATCATATTCGATTGCATTCAGTTTTGAGTCGGGTCATAACACCATTGGTTTCGTATCCATTTACCCTTTTGAGTAATAACAACCTAAATAACACAGCGCTTAATTAAAATTTACCTAGTAATTTTTACATTTTTAGGGCTCTTTCCACCAATCTAGCTTAGGCTAGTGCCTTGGAATAGGTTTTAGTTAACTCTCCAAGACAGTAAAACAAACAAGTAGTCGATCTTGCGGTAGGAAAGAAATTCCAATTGTTACATCTATGCTCTGGGAAATCTCCTCTTAAAGAAGAAGCACGAGATCATATCTGAACCAGTGAGGTAATCAATCCTTCCTCATTGGGAACGATAGAAGATATTCACGTATTAAAAATGGTAAACCTCGGATTAACCATTCTCGAGGAGCCTGGGGTCACTTGTTGGTAAACCTTGGATTATGTCAAGGAGACTTCAAGGGGATTGAGCTTGTTACTCTGCCCTTGCGTGCGTATCGGATCGTAGACTGTTCCACCAGGTATATTTGTTTCCGTTGGTAACCATAGTGACCATATTCTATAGGATTCTTTCCTAAGGTGACGGTGGAGGGAAGATCCCATTGTACCTGGAGCAGACGTCGGCTAGACTCACTTGGATTTTCTGGGGGGTTCTCTTCACTCGAGACGGTTTAGTGGAGAAACTTGTGCCAGTCTATTCATTAAGTAGGTTGTCGGGGTAATTGTTCCAACCGCCATTTCTGTATTGAATTCTGCGACGTTGGATTTCATCACCAACTAGTGTTTTCGGTACGGAAAGTTACTGTTTGTGTGTGGTTTGACTCCTAGATTTGATAGTGCATGTTAATTTGTTTGTTTTTACTTTTAGAGACCATAGGTGTGAATTGTTAATTTTAGTTTTAAATTGTTAATAAAATTCACTAAAGTTGAATATAATGGCAACTGTTCCGGAATTTACCGACCAAGGAACCCCTCTTAACGAGGATCCTAGTAATTTTCCTTTCTTTGGAAATGTTGGTCCTCCTTATATGGCTACTTTGTCATTACCTGGATTTACAATAGGATTACTGATATGGTTATTTTCAACTTCGTTGGCCCCAAATACTCCAATTGGTCCACCTCAACTGAATGCTTCACCTCAACAGAGTTCACCATCTCAACATCACCAACCTTCTGTTGACCCTTTACCTTCTTCACCTAATTTTTCTTCCTCCATTTCTTCCTCTTCGCTTGGTAAAAGCCTTGACGCTAGTAACCAGGTGTCTAAGAAGAAGAAGAAAGGGAAGAAGAAGAAGAAGAAGAAGAAGAAGAAGCAAGATAAGAAATAAGTCAACCAACCAACCATGGCTGTAAGTGTTAGTTGTGTTGAGGAAAACTCCAACATGCATCGTAAACCCAAATACCCTTGCAAGCTTTGTAAGGGTGACCACTTCCTTATCAATTGTCGTGGTATTCCAAAGGTCTTGGAAGTATGGTCAGAAAAATCTCATCAAATTTCCATTGATCCATCAACCAGTGATAGTCAGGTTCCTAGGAAAAAGGGTAAAGTTAGGTTTCCTTGTAAGTTATGCAAAGGGAGTCATCAAACTCACATTTTCCCTCACATGGATGAAGCCTCGAAATTGTTTGAAAACCTTACTGTTCCACAGCAAGAATTTCCAACTGGTTACTGTAAACTTTCTCCCAACCTACCGTCAACTGATGGAGTGATTGATCTAATTTCAAGTACAGTAGATCACACTCTTCCATTGGAGAGTGAAACTCATGTCACTCAAGTTGGTGATCCATTAGTTGATCAAGTGGTCGATTCAATTTCACATTCGGTCGATCCCACTTTCCCTTTAGAGAGCGAACTTCATACCTCTCAGGTTCTTTTTGTTACATCAGATTCTTCTATGCCGGGGGGCATTTCACCTGTTTCTACAGAGCCCCCTCCAAGTACTGAGGTCTTTTCCTTTGATTGGAATAGATTGACAGAACCTCGTCTTCCTTCCTCCATCCCTTTCCAAATCATTGTCAAGGCTGGTGGTAGGGACATGCATCGTACACAGGTAGATGAAGGTGCTTCTGTTAGTATTTTATCCTCAATTGCTTGGAAAGCTTTGGGTTCCCCTCAGCTTGCGCCTATTATGCAAAATCTGAAAGATTTTAACAAAACCATTAGTGAACCTTTAGGGATCCTTCCTAATTTTTCTGTTACCTTGGAAGGTAAAACTGTCTGTATTGATCTTATGGTAGTTCGAGGTCCCTTGGATTTCAATTTACTCCTTGGGCGAGACTATTTTTATGCAATGAAAGCTGTCATATCGACACTCTTTCGTGTGATGTCTTTCCCTCACAATGGAAATATTGTGACTGTAGACCAGCTTTCGTTCCCTAGTCTTGTTTCAACTACCAATAATATGACAGCCCTAAATGTTCTTGATTCTCAAGTGGTATCTACCCCGCCACGGGTTAATTATGTGGCAACTGGTCCCATGTTTTCAGTTACCGATGTAAGTGAGCCTCTCACTGTTTGCTCATCTTCCTTTGATTTAGCTCCGGTAATTGACATGGAAAACTCTATGGGATTACTTGAACACGATGTTCTTATCCCTTTTGAGTCCCTTGACATGTGTTTCTTCCAAAGAACTATTCTTCCTTCTGATGAAGACCTTTTGGAAGCCATGATCAAGGTGTGTCCATTGACATGTCTTTCTTCCAGTTGGAAGCCATGATCAGTGAATATGAGGACAGTTTTTTCCTGTATCAACCTCGTTAAAAAATGAAACAGGCTGTTTCGAGGAAAGTTCATTTTACTGTGTCGACCTCGTTAAAAAACAAATCAGTGAGAGTGAGGATAGTTTTGTTCCGGTATCAACCTCGTTAAAAAATGAAACAGGATGTTTCGAGGATAGTTCCTGTTACTGAGTCAACCTCGTTAAAAAATGAATCAGGTCTGAGGACAGTTCTTTGCCTGTGTCAACCTCGTTAAAAAATGAATAAGTTGGTATGAGCATAGTTCCTTATCTTGTGTCAAGCTCATTTAAAAAATGAAACAACGGTTTTGAGGATAGTTCTTTTCCTGTGTCAACCTCATTAAAAAATGAAACAACTCCCACGAGTCTTTCCAAGATTTCGAAAGTAAACCTTCATTTCATCCACCTGGTTGAATGCAATGAAGTTTGGGTGGCATGTACCTTGATTTGCGTCATTATGTTGGGGGCATGCGAACTTATAACAAGCATAGTTTTTCATTTCAAGCTTGCGTAAACATGAAAGCGAATCCAACATAGTCCTTTTCCTGTGTCAAGCTAGTTAAAAAATGAAACAAATCCTCCTCTAATGGAGTCGAGAGTTTGACTAGATCTCATAAATGTTAAGTTGTATATTTAGGTTAGTTATTTCAGTTTTTTTTTTTGCATAATTTTCTTACAGTATTAGGTCGAGTCTTTCAAATGATCTCGTAACTGAACCTTCATTTCATCCAACTGGTTGAATGAAATGAAGCTGGGGGGCATGCGCTCTGGCAGTTATGCTTAGGGGGCATCAAGCACAGTTTTCTCTTTGTTTCAAGATTGTGTAAAAATGAAACTACTTTGAAGCATAGTTTTTCTTTGTTTCAAGCTTTTGCAAAAATGAAACCTATCTTGAGTCAATTTCAGTTATTTTCAAGACTCGTTAAACTCATGAAAATTCTGAGATTATTTTGTTATCTTTAAATCTCGTAAAAAAAATGAAAATGTCGAGTTCTTTTCGTCGTTTTCTGCTTGTAAATTAAATTGAAAGTTGGCCATATGAGTACATTTTTATCCCTTTTTCGAACTCATTAAAACTTACGAAAAAGTGAAAACCATGAGTACATTTTTATCATTTTTTCGAACTCGTTAAAACTTACAAAAAAGTGAAACCTTAGAATCACCTTTAAGCTCATTTCTGACTCCTAAAACATGAAAATATCGCCGAGTTTTTCTTTTTAAACTCGTTAAAATGGAACTAAAAAGACGGTCCACTTACAGTGCTTTTCTGACAGTAAAAACATGAAAAGATTGCCGGATTTTTGTCGTTTCAAATTCGATATTGGTTATAAAACGACGTGTCATTGATCTCTTTTTTACTTTTTCGGATCAGGGACACTAATTACGAAAAGTACTCCTTGGTCATAAAGATCAAGCGGTTCTCTCAAGTATTATTTTATACTTTTTCAGGCTTGGGAGACACAAATTTATGAAAAAGGTCAACCCTGGAGTTTTCTTAAGTTTTTTCAGACTCTCTAAAATTGAAAAACACTAAGTTTCTCCTATACTGGACTCGTTAAAATTTCATAGTAAAGGACCTGTTCAATTACAAACAGGAACGAACCACTCCTTCTTAGGGTTCGAATTTAAGCTAAGTTGGACTCATCCGAAGGATGAGCTTATAATCAAGCAAATGTTATCCTCCTCAAGCTTGTCAAAAATAAAGAGGTACTTGCCAGAAATGGTGGGGGAAAAGAGAGAAAAATGAGCCTGTTTGTCATACTTTGTAACCACTCTTGAACACGACACTTTTATTCACCCAGGTTGGGAAATCCTTTGCCTAACAGTTGATCAAACCACATTGAAAGTCTTTAGCTGGTTTCTGGGTATTAACTTTGGGTCAATTGTCACCAAACCATCTGTCGTGTCGTTATGTGTTCAAGAGGTCACTGCCAATAAGCCATTCATCTGCAAAATATTTGTCATCCATCTTGACCATCCCTGAGTCAATCCTTGTAACTAAATTTCTTCAACTTGATCTATGATTTCGTGTTGTGGGCTTGCCTACGATGGATCGCTTTCTATCGACTTCAGCTCATTATCTAGAAAGATGATCTAGAAATCGTCAGTACCTTGGGATCTGCATGCCTCAATGGAAGGTTTCTCACCTTCGACGACAGGTTGCATCATTGACCTTCGATCAAAGGATTCCGTGACATGTTCGACATCAACAAATTTATTCGCATCTCATGGATTGTACTCGGTATTTTGAGAGCCATTGACATCACTGGTGGTTTCTCTCACACTTGTTAACAATTTACATCATTGACTGGTAATCAAGTGGTTTCTACCATGTTCGACATCAACACATTCATTCGCATGGATAGAATCGTACTGTTTCGGGAAGTAGAAATGAAGACCCTGGATCTAGTTTCCACAATCCAGGCTGCGAGGAATTTTGTATTCATTATATAATGGACTATTCATAAACAGATGGTTACGTCCATACTGTGTCCACCTGAGTCTATACTTGTGATGTTTTACAAGATCATTCCTATATCAGAGAAGTAGTTAGTTTTTCTAGTCAATTTTGGTCTGATTATGGGAATGCCTACCTCAGTGATGATATGATCTCATATATATATCTTGCATTGAATGTTTTTACAGGTTCCAACCGGGCTCTCCACAAGATGATCCTCGAAAAGATAAAGTACTTCACTCTTCCTAAATGATCAATGAAATCCTCATCTACTACAGACTTCGCACTTTAGGGGGTAATCTGTTACACAAAAATATTGTCACCATGATTATTTGCAGTCAGTATGGGTCTATCATCACTTGTACTGTCCTCCTAGGCAAGTCTCAGACCTCAGCTCTTCAAGTCAAGCTTTGGAAATGAGAGAAAGACATTAAAAATCAATGTAACTCTGGTTCCGCGCTTTCTCTCACTGTCACTTGCGGTCCCGCACCTTCTGTTTGCAAAAACTGCGGACTTGCCCGCTCTGTCCCTAACGGTGTGGGTGCGGACCCCTGTGAAAGTCAAAAGGTGCAAGTTTTATCTTAAAAAATTCACTTTGGGTTAATTCTAGAGGATTCTAGAAGGAATTTTGACGTGGATTTGCCGCTCTTAGGTGGTTCATGCATCCCAAAAGAGAAGGAGCTAATCCCTTGATGAGAGGAGCTATCCCTTTGAAGGAGGGCTTTATCCCTTTGAAGGAGGACCTAGTAACCTCCCTCCATTGCACTATAAATATAGGCATTGGGCTGGTTTCTAAGGAGGTTAGAAGTTGAACATTTTTTAGGGTAAATGCTGGTGAAATCAAGACTTCCTAGTTGAGCTTAAGAGGAGAGATCACATACCTTTTTGGCTTCATTGGGGAGTGAGTGAAACTTGTCAAAGTAGAGGAGACTTCTTGCTGGACCCTGGGAGGAGCTTGTACAACGTCAAGGCAAAGGTTGTAAAGTTATTCTTCTTTTGAATTAATACAATCAAACTCATTTTTCTCAACAAGTATCTTATGTTATTTGTTTCATGGACTCCTTGACTTTCATGTTAAATATGTTTTATGATATTGGCTTTTCAGGTGCTATTTAATTTGTTTGCCTTGTTTGTGTTTGCAGATTCGCGACAAAGGAGCTCATTTGGATCAAAGGAGCGAGGGCATCCACAAACTTGCGTTGGACCTAAGGTAGGCCCTAAAAACACTTGTTTGCCATTGTTTATAAAGGCATATTTAGAGAAATATAGTGTCTGGTTGGTTTGCTTGTCATTAGGTCTTCTTTAGATTCTAGGAAGGTCTATCTTGTCCGCAAGGTCGACTTATTCCGTGTGACATTCCCAGATGAAAACATCTCTAAAGAAACAATTTTGGAGATAAACAAGGGTGCTCTAATATGTTTTTTTCGAGAGATATTTTTCCAAGAAATAAAATTTAGGAGCTAAATTTTGCACTAACACCTAGGTTTTTGTGGTTCTATAGTCTAAGGGCATGGAAGGTTGAATAAATGATGGATAAAGCCCTTGGGGCTTGGAACAAAGTAGCACCCAATGGAGGTTATATGTGGTGGTTATATGTATAAAGTACTCAAGCCCAAAGTAGTTCTACATACTTGATTTAAGTGCTTTGGGTAATTCGTAAATTGTAGTGGATATTCCACTGGACAGTTCATCACAATAGATCTGATAATAATATATTAATATAATGTATTTTTACACTATTACAATTTTATTTAAACTTTAATATTTGTAGATTTTACTGTAATTAGTGCATACATGTGAATGGAAATTATGCAGAAAAATAGAAAATGACAAAATAAACTCACGCATACATAAGACACAAGATATGCTCTCTGGGAAACCCTTTTGGGAGAATACCCAACATGAAGGTGAGGTTGCTTCTCTCTCTTTATCTGTCTGGAAATATGGTTGCAGGTAAAAAGAAGTAATGCATGTGTTCTATGGGCTGCTATAGTTCATAGATCCTATTTGTGTGCTCTAACTCTTATCTCTCCTAGCTATCTTTGCTCAACTATGGAACAAAATGCTCTCGAAAGAATGGAATGCCTCTTCCTCCTAATGGCCAAGTTATAACACAACTAGATAACCTACTGGTGGCTAATTTTGACTCCATAAACTCTTAGCTAGAGTTAAAACATAGATTGTAATAGAGTCTTTTACATCAAAAACATGTGGCTAGCCCCTTTTCAATAAATAATGGGGGCTGACGTGCCATCCTCCCAAACTATAGGTGTGAAATCAGGAAGGTCAACTTCTGAGTGGCATAACTTTTGCATACAAACTCTGATTAACATGCTTCTTGCATCGTCGAAAAGGTATATATGTGTATAATAACATGAAAGGTCATGGTGCTAAAGCAACAAATTGTTGCCCCAAAAAAATGTTGGTTAATGCCTCAAAATGCTCCTAGAAGGTTTTAGACCCTGTTTCACCAAACTAGGTCCCACCAATAAAAATGGTACTGTGAGATGATTCCTCCATGTTTTCCACTCCAAATGCATCAAGATGGATGAAAAACAATATAATGATCCAATTTGGATCATTGGTCCTATATGAGGACCTTTCACATGCATGGGTCAGAAGGTTGGTTTGTGTTATGCACCATATTTCATTAATATCACCAAACCAACAAAATTTTAGAGTTTGAGAAAAAGGCATGAACGAATTGGTAGCTTGGATAGAAGAATGAATATATTTGGAGGTAGATTCATTATTTTTCCAAATATGGTAGTTTACCAAATTTAGAACTACAAATAAAAAACTTTATTAATGTAGAATTTTCTCTACAAATCAGCTAGCTCACTGATATCATGTAGAAATTTCACTGCAGATCAAACTGATATATGCAATGCACTAAAGCATAATACTAGATCTACATCTACCATAAAATTTGCGGAAGCTAATCAACCATGAGAAACATCAAGCATGAACACATATAACTGATAAGAAGGAATCAATCACACATAACATAGAAGAATTTATCTGGGAAAAGCACCAACCTAAAACCCCATCTCTGTATTTATCAATCAAGTCGAAATCCTCAACAACATACAAAAATAATCAGCTCAAAAGCTATCCTGCTCTCTCTGTACTCTGATGAGAAGCTCATGGACTACCTAGCCCTGTATATAAAGGTTGCACCTCAGTTCCAAGCTCCTATTTCCTTCCACAGTTTTGATTGGGGTCCAATTAAAAAACACATGTAAATTGGCCTGATCATACCTGCTGTCACCTCAGGTCCAACTAGACAGTCATAGAAGGAAGAAGCTTCCTTCCCCATAAAAGGAATACTTACAAGAAATATCCTAGCATATGATAGTACATTGTGCCACATCTGATCTCAATTGGGTCTCTGACAGAACTGACATGCATCAATTATCCATGAGTGAATACACAATTATCTAAAAATAATAGTTGTCACATGCATGCAAGCATCAACAAACTATATCTCATTAATTTAACAATTTATTAAATTAATCTAACTAAACTTTACTAAGTTAAACTAAGTCAACTGATCCTCTCAATATAAAACTCATCCTTAATTCCTCAACCAGTGGAGTAAATCAAGGATACGTTCCCCAATTAGTGGGGAAATAATTTCACGTTCTCACAAAGACTTCAATTTTGCTTTTCCTTAACTAATTAACTTAGGGAGAATTAATTAATTAATATTCCAAATTTCTAGTAAGACCAAATTCGAATACTTCCTATAGATAGACCAGGGACTACTATAAATAGGAAAGGACCCAGAAATGCTATTTTAGAAGATGCTATTTTTAGAAGTTTCACCTCTCACCCAAGGTGGCCAAAATGCTCATTGGACAAACTGTTATTTTTAGAAGTGATATTTTCAGCATTTCTATTTTTAGCACTTCCTAAATTTAGCATTTCTTGTTGCACACTTTTCAACACTCCCTCTCAAGAAGAAAGGCTTCCTCTCGAACCCAATCCTGTAACTCTAGAATGTTCTACATGCAACACATCTACCAAGTGTGGTTGCTCCAGCAATACTTAGAGCAAAAAAACTCCCAACTAACCTGTCTATTGTGCTAGAAACATACTCTGATGCTGAAGCTTTACCTGCTGCTGAAAATTTTTCTCTCTCTAACCTCTGCGCTACCGCAACATCTCCATGCATCTCGCACCATTGCACCCTTCTCTGTGCTACCCTGCACTATGCAACACACTTGTGCATCTCGCATTGCTACAGCATACATGCTCTACGCTGTCCTGGGATTCCCTGCACTGTAGCTTTCTTTTCCGCTCCATCCGCATCTGTCTCTACCCAATCAATTAGTTCCTGCTACTCCACATCAGGGCTCCCGTAGCAAGGTCTCATCCAAGAGGTTGGGTAGCTCAAGGATCTTTCCCCTCCTCCTTGGGATGATCACTCTATATCACCCCACCTCCTACCTAGAGGTATGGCTGCATGTGATCCCTCTGCCCACCTAGCTCGAACTTCCCCCTACTATAGGTCTCTGCATGAGTAGATGTCTCTACTTGATCTCCTCTTAGCTTCCTTTGTTGTGGCTGCTCCACAACCTCCTGAAGTTGTGGAACCAATCATGGCTCCTCCACAATCGTCTGAGACTTCTTCTGGTGTTGCATGTTGAGAGGTAATATACCCTCCCTCTCAACCACCAAGTCTCCATCAGTTTCCTTGTTGCTCAAGGTTTTGCATGCATCTTGAAGCTCAAGAGCATACAAATTCTTGACCCGTGAACCAATCTGCTTCACCTGTCTAGTGATGATGTGTCTAAGGAAAACCTTTCCCTTACTGAAGACTACATCATAGCCTCTGTCTTCTAGCATCGCGATCGACACCAAGTTTCTCTTCAGTCCTGGTACATACTTGACATCGGTCAAGGTAAGGCAAGCTCCATGATCCTTTGAAAAATGATTGTGCCTACACTTGAGACACTATACTTCTCATCATTACCCATCGCTATGAGTATTTGGAGATATTTCTCCTCCAAAGTATTGAACAAACTCTTGTCACCGGTCATGTGGAAAGAAGCTCCACTGTCAAGAAACCAACCACTTCCCACCATGGAATTGTGCCTACACTTGAGACACTATACTTCTCATCATTTACCATCGCTATGAGTATTTGGAGATATTTCTCCTCCAAATTATTGAACAAAATCTTGTCACCGGTCATGTGGAAAGAAGCTCCACTGTCAAGAAACCAACCACTTCCCACCATGGATGAAACCATGCATGTGAAGAGTGTGAAATCCAACTCGAATTGTGAAGCAAGTGCCTCACCTTCAAATCCTTCCCCAGGTTCCTTCTTGGATTTCCTCTGTGGACAATTTGTAACATAATGGCCCACCTCATGACAACGAAAGCATCACACTTTCGATTTGAAAAACTTCTTCCCACCATTGGAAGAACTGGATTCGAAAAGAGAAACCTTCTCCTTCCCCTTCTTTTCCTTGCTCGCTAAGGCACAATTCTCCTCATCCTCCATGGATGAAGAACCATTTTTGGTGCTCCGTCTGATCTCCTCCAACATCAAATCTGACTATAGTCATTCCCAATCTGGTAGTTTCTCCCTTCCATTAACTGAGTCTTGGTAGCTATGCCAGCTCTTAGGAAGGTCAAGGAGTGCTAGACTCACCATGTCATCATTAGTTGTCATGACCCCTACACTTGCAAGCTCATCCCAGCATGTGATGAGCTTGGTCAGATACATAGTGATCGTCTCATCCTTTCCACACTTGATCTTTCGAAGTTTTTCCTTTAGTGCTAGCTTCCTCTGATCACTGTTATTCTGGTATAAATCTTTCAATGTTTTCCACATTGCAAATAGAGTCTCCTTCCCATGGAGGCTTGAGACAATGTGATCTCGCACTCCCTCCAAGAGAATTCTCCTGGCTCTAGCCACACACTTCTTCCATTCCACCAGTTGAGTATCATTAGTAGGCTTAGGGACTTCTTGATCAATGAAGTATTTAAAGTCATTATCTTCCAATACTACCTCCATGTGATCCTTCCAAGCTATATAGTTTGAGTTTCCATCAAGGGCATACTCAAGCCTCAAACCATAGAACGCCATCAGTGAAATAGATGTGATAAGAACTTGAGATCTATATCCCGAATAATAAACTTCAAATTCCTTCTTGTATACTGTTCTTCCTTGATCACCTGTGTTCCAATACCATGTAGAATATTCTCTACAAATCAACTAGCTCACTGATATCTTGTAGAAATTTCACCTGCAGATCAAACTGATATATGCAATGTATTAAAGCATAATACTAGATCTACATCTACCATAAGTCAACCATGAGAAACATCAAGCATGAACACATATAACTAATAAGAATGAATCAATCACGCATAACACAGAAGAATTTATCTGGGAAAAGCACCAGCATAAAACCCCATCTCTGTGTTATCAATGAAGTGGAAATCCTCAACAACATGCAAAAAGAATCAGCTCAAAAGCTATCCTGCTCTCTCTCTACTCTGATGATGAAGCTCATGGACTACCTAGCCCATTATATAAAGGCCGCACCTCAGGTCCAAGCTCCTATTTCCTTTTGCAATTTTGATTGGGGTCCAATTACAAAACACATGTAAATTGGCCTGATCATACCTGCTGTCACCTCAGGTCCAACTACGCAGTCATAGAAGGAAGAAGCTTCCTTCCCCATGCAAGGAATACTTACTAGAAATATCCTAGCATCTGATAGTACATTGTCCCACATTTGACCTCAACTGGGTCTTTGGCAGAACTGACTTGCATCAGTTATCCATGAGTGAATACACAGTTATCTGAAAATAATAGTTGTCACATGCATGCAAGCATCAACAAACTATAAGTCATTAATTTAACAACTTGTTAAATTAATTTAACTGAACTTGACTAAGTTAAACTAAGTCAACCTGATCCTCTCAATATAGAACTCATCCTTAATTCCTCAATCAGTGGATTAAATCAATGGCAGATTCCCCAATTAGTGGAGAAATAATTGCATGTTCTCACAAAGACTTCAAGTTTGCTTTTCCTTAACTAATTAACTCATGGAGAATTAATTAATTAATATTCCAAACTGTTGGTAAGACCAAATTCGAATTTACTTCCTATAGATAGACTAGGGACTGTTATAAATAGGAAGGGAACGAGAAATGCTATTTTTAGGAGATGCTATCTTTAGCAGTTTCACCTCTCACCCAAGGTGGCCAAAATGCTCATTGGCCAAACTGCTATTTTTAGAAGTGTTATTTTTAGTAGTTCTATTTTTATCACTTCCTAAATTTAGCATTTCTTGTTGCACACTTTTCAACAATTAAACCTTGACTTACCAGAATGGAGGAAAATAAAAACTAAACTTAGATTTTCTCATAGAGACAGAAGATTAGAGATTGAAGACTTATTGTCATAAAAAAGCATAAAAAACAATAAGTTAATCATATCAAAACCTTGGATAAATGAAATTTAAGTGCAAGTTGACTAAAGCTCAAGAACTAAATACCAATCCAAATTCTATATAAGCATAATCAAATTTGCAAAGTTGTGGGAAAACGTTTTTCATGGTTTGATGTTATTGGTGTGTAAGGAGGATTGATCAATGATAAAATATTTCTGAAGTTGATTATATGGTGTTTGTGGTGAGTGCTTGAGGTGACAAAATTTGTGTATGAATGGAAGTTTCCTTCATGATTTGCGTTTGAAAAATATATGAAAGATGAATCATGGAGGTCATGCAAGTGGTAGCTTGTAGATATGCGGTTGTAGCTCGTTCTAGTAGTGGTTGGTAAATATTTAGGGGTTGGAGCTCCTTCCAGTGGTAGGTGATAAACTAGGGGTTGTAGCTCCTTTTTTTGTAGCTAATAAATAAGGGAGTAGAAACTTCCTTCTTGTTGTACCCAGATAAATTTGTAACAACAAGTACAATCTCGCCTTTGTTGAAATAATTGAAGAGAAATTTGAATAATTTATGTGTTCTATTTTATGCCTCTGATATTTGATTCTTGTGATATAATGATACAAATTATTGTTGAGGTAATTATTAGTGTTGTAGTAATCATTACTAGTGAAACACTGTATTTTTTCCTATAATACTAATTCACCACCCCTCTTAGTATTGTCATGGTTTCTAATAATTGGTATTAGAGAAACTAGGTTTCTTCAGGATCTCTTTAACAACTGGAAGAAAAATCCAGGGTCGTGGAAAACCAGGAAGGAGGATAAATTAATAGTGCATCGATGTTCAATCGAACATTTTGGAAAGACAAAACGAAAACATATATCCAATGACTTGGATCTAATGTATGAGATGCAATGGAAGAATAATACCATAAGCGTCATGCCTTGTTTAGTAGAGATTGAAAGATAAATTTATATCTAATGCTAAATCTATGAAATCCTAGTTTTCTACCCTACCTGAATGATAACTAGTAAAGGTCATGGATTGAACTACTGTAAAAATTATTTGGGACACGATTAGTAGCTTCTATGAAGATGACAACAAGGTAAAGAAAGCCAAAATTCATGGTTTTAGAATGTGATCTGAGTCTTTGAAAGTGCATGATGATGAATATATTGCTAAATACTTTCTTAGATTTGACGAGGTTGGGAACACTATAGGGAGAAACTGATGAAAATTTAGAAGCTTGTAGTAGTTAAAAAGATGTTGAGAACGCTCCCCTAGAGATTTAATCCCAAGGTTGCATTGATTAAGGAGATAACAGAGTTGAAGAGTCTAACTTTGTACCAACTACTTGGTGCTCTTATTGATTATGACGTGATAATTTCTAATGGAAATCCTACAAAAAAGGATTCATCCCTTGACGAAGATAAGAAGCCCAAGGAAGAAAATGATGATTCATTCCGAATCATATGAAGAGGAAGATAATTTTGTGAGGAAGCTCAAGAGAGACTCAAGTAAGTACAAAGTTAAGATACATTTTAAATGCTTTAGCAGTGGTAAATTTGGTAACTATGCTTCCAAGTCTCCTTGAAAGAAGAAGAAATAATATGACCCTAGAGAGAAGTTTAGAAGAGAAAAAGGACAGAAAGAAGGATACAAAGAAAATATTCTACACCTAATATTCTAGCTCATCTGAAAGCAAAGGAAACCAATCTTCTGATGAGGATAAAGATAATGAAAGTCCAAAGGAATTTGTTTTCACGGTGATAGAAAATATGGAAGTGGAAGCTATTAATTATGATGAATAAGAGGATGAATTTGACTTATAAGGAGAGTTAGTCAGTTCTCTTGAAGAGATGCAAAGGTTGAGAAAGAAAAATAAACTAAAAAATAATTTTTGATTAAAGACAAATATGAAGCTATTGAATAACTCCTCATGCATATTGAAGAAGGTATAAAGATTCAAGAAACTCTAACTCAACACCTTAGTGAAAAAAATCAAGCTTGTGAAAGGCTTGAAGGAGAAAATGTATTGCTAAGGAAAGAACTAGAAAAGGAAAAATCCCAACTAACTTTTAATGAAAATTTTGGAAAAGGGGCTGAAAGTTTAAATGAGATTCTTGAAGAAAATATAATCTCCAATAGAATAAATACTCTTGGATTCGAGGCCAGGTGAAGCTCAGTAGTTGATTTGAAGGGCAAGAAAGTGCTTTCCTATGTAAGCAACAAAAAATGGAGACAACATAACAACCCTAGATTTTTCAATGCAGCAACAAGGAGAAAAAGCAAGCATGCAACCCAATTGTAGCAAAAGACTAATCAATAGCGTACAAATTAGAAGAGTAATTTGAATAGTAAATCAAATCCCACATAGTAAGGGAGAATAAACACTAGAGAGGCAAGAAAATTTCATCAGAGGAACACCCAACAAGATTTCAAAAATCAATTTTCTCCTAGGTTTGAAGACATACTTGCAGGTTATTCTTTGACATGCACAAATTATGGGCATAAGGTAGCAAATTGTAGGTGAGTGTTTCATTTAGACAATCCATGCCAATGAGAACAAATTATCAACCAAATAATCAAAATATATGAGGAAAAGGTTTAGGATACCCAGGTACAACAATTTTTCCTCTCCTTTGAACAATTTGATTCAATGTTATGTTTTTCATAATTTTGGCCATAGAGAAGCTAATTGTAGCCTTAAAAATAAAAGGTCAGAACCAATTATCAACCAAACAAGATAGGAACCCAAAGTTTTGAAGGAAAAGGAAACTATCAAGAATTGTAATATTGTTCTATATGCTCAAAATGAAGGAAGCCATTTTTATTGGTATGTGGAAAGTGGTTGTTCCACGCACATGTCAACATATAAAATTAAGTTGTTTTCATGGAAACTAGTTGAGGAAGGTAATGTGAACTTTGGAAATAATGCACCTAGTAATATTATTGTCAAATGAGTTGTCATCCTAGAAAATGGTAGAGGTAACTCCATGATGTGTTATTTGTTGATGGGATAATGCATAATTTACTCATTGTGTCTCAGATGTGTGACCAAGTCTATAATGTGTTTTTCAAAGATAAAATTTGTCAAATCAGGTCTTCATGCACTAGAAAGATAATAGTTGAAGTTGTAAGAACAAATAATAATGTCTATGGACTAAAATATAAGAAAAATAGGTGTTGTTTGTCAAATATTTATGAGAGATGGTTGTGGAATAGAAGACATCAACATCTGAATTTTGATCAAATTTTCAAATTGGGCAAGAAGAATGTTGTTAGAGATCTGCCAAAGATTTCAAAGCCATAGAATTTTATTTGCAAGTCCTGTCATATTAAAAAAAAATTGAGTAGCATTCAAGTCCAAGGGTAACTCATCAACTAGGACATTGTAATTAGTGGTCCTTTAAGAACACAAATAGCCATAGGTAAATTGTATTTTTTGCTAATCATTGATGATTTAAATAGAATGATATGGGTGGTGTTTTTAAGAGAATAATTAAATGCATTGGCTTAAGGGGGCCTCACCCAGGTTCAGAGTTGTTCACACCAACCAACAAAACCCTAACTACTGGCCCTTTCGGCAATAATTTGCATAGCACAGGCTACAGTCTCACATGAAGCAATATTGGGGGATGCAAAAACTAGGTCTTTGCATCTAGAGGTAGTGTGATAATTAGTCTTAAGATTTTAAAGCTCAGATCTACCTTCATGTATATTGGTAGTCTCCTGTGGTCCAATACAGTAACTCAAGTAAAATGGCTTCTAGACCTTTGTGAAGGTCAACGATCAGTCTTTGCGGACCCTAAAGAGGCAAATTATCCACTTTTTTGCATTAATTAAGAAGCCCGGATCTACCTTTGCGTATATCTATCGCATTCATCAGAAATGATAGCAGAAATAACCCTTATATTTGTGAAAATAGATAATTACTTAAGTCATGCACAAATAAGATAAATTTAGTAGTTTCACGTAGCATTTATTCATTATTCCATAGAAAACATATTATAAAGAGACAAATCATACATAAACAGAATCAACAATAATGCTCAGATTGCAAGATAATTCCTCAAAATCAGTATTTATTCTTCTTCAACATTCAGATTATAGACTCTTTCACCCTACGCACTTAGCTGCAGGGATCTGGGCACTCAGCTGCGGACTTACTATGGCCTCCTACGCACTCAAATGTAGAAGCCTTCCCCTTTCTCCCAAGTATAGGAAGAAGAGACTTCTTTCCTTAGAATTTTCCCAAAACAATCTTTATCTTGACTTCCAGCTATCAACTACCAGTAATTACCTCTTCTAGACTCGCTATGACTCAAATAGATCGAATTTCCAATATAATACCATGGTCCGCGGACCATGGGTGAGTCTCAAAACTAACCTATTTACTTATCCAAACAAGGGGTTAAACCCCTTTGATTCCTATCTAGTTGCACACTCCACATCCACATTTCCCAGATACTTTACATCTTTTTACAAAACGTTTACAAAACTTGGGTTAACTAACACCAAAACTGACCCTGAGGACCTTATCCTAATAGGCCCCCAACATAAATATGGTGACTCACACCTGAGTCACTCAACTGGTGCCTTGATCTTGCTGCGGAGACCACCTAGCTCAACTTGCAATATTGTAACTTTAGTAGCATTCTACACTGCAACCTACTGCACTTATTCTACCAAATTCTCAGTTATCGGTCCTTCCACTAAGAGGCGCATGTCCTCTGTGTTTGTTGTAGCACCTTTAGCATTTTCTGCAGCGATAGAGTAATATGGTATGCTTCCTCTAGCCACAGTTGTAATCTGGTCTTGAGAAGGGCCTCTTTTCTTTGTAATTCTTAAATCTTTTCTTGCAGCTGTTTGCCTTCCTATAACTTCGCGACGCATTGTGCTAGAGCCAAAGTGGGCGCAGTCACTCAGACCTCATCATACTTGTGTTGTGTCTCCCTGGCATCTGTGTTCAGCCTCTGAAAGTTCATATCCTTCTATAAGTTTTTCAACAACTCCATTGCTTGGTTAAACATCATTACACTATTTGTGACTGCGATATCCAATGTGTTCATATTCTCCTTTATTGTTGCTTCTCGTTTTTCTCGAACCTCTAGTGGAGTCACCAGCTGCAACTTCAATTGTAGCTTTGATATCTTCATTTGGAAATCAAAACTAACCCTACCAATCTCGTCCTTTGATGCATGTACTGCAAAAGCCAATTTCGTTACGTTTTCTATAGCTGCGACATCCTCTGGGATGTTCAATTATGGAATTGATTTGCAGGCCTGCATTATTATTGTCTCCAGGCTTTGACATTGTGTGTGTAGCTCTTCCTTTTCTTTCAGTGCCTAAGATTTTTCCACGAACAATTACTCATTATTGACCCTAAACTCAATGATGACGATGAGGGCGCGCTACTCTCTGATCCCTAACTCATCTGCAACCCACTAATGTAATGCATGGAGGGTCGGAAGAAGCAACGCGACCAAGTTGAATCCCATGTCCTTCACTATACCTAGCACAACGTGGTCCTCCTCTGACTCCATGCGAACATACCCTTCGGGTAAAGGTATCACTCTGAGGTCCATAGTCCGTTCCAATTCAGCTACAGTTCCTCTCCCTTGCGCCAAGCCTGCCTGCACCCTGCTCACTTGCCCAGTGCTCACTTGAATGCTGCTAGTTTGGATCTATAGCTTGTGTAGATACTTTTGGATGCTCCCGAGAATCTGCATATACTACTGCTCAAAATATTTCCATAAATTTGTGGTCATGTCTCTAACCTTGTCATCGATCTTGTCAATATCCCCTTCTGTCAAGACCATCGGGTCGATGTGCATCTGCTTATCAGACTTATGCTTTTTCCATTGCCCACCAGTTTTCTCCTTTCCGCGCTTCTTCAAGGTGAAAGGAGTTATCTGCTCCTCTCCACCACCCCCTTCCTGCCCTAAAAGTTCCTACTCATCTGTGTGTTGCAAAGCCAATTCTTCTACTTCTTCTGTGTTCGGGCATCCTTTCTCAGTATACTCGTTTGCAACACACTCCTTCTCCACCCATTCTTTCTCCTCAACTACCTTAGCAACAACTTCCTTCTTCTTTTACTCAGCAAGAGCTCAATCTACATTCTAAGATGCTTCCTTATGCTTTTGCACAGCGGTCGACTGCGCAGTAGAGATCTCTGCACCTTTGCTTGTACCTACACCAAGATCCTTGGGTTCACGCCACTCTGTTGGCCAACTCACCTCGATCTCTTGCACGTCCATCTCAAATACCAAATATGGAAGCTTGTGCCATAGGTGTTTTGGGTCCTTTCGAGTCGTGATTGAAACATTGTGGAAATCAACCTTGAACTCCATGAAGGCCATCAATTGCTTGAACAAGGTTGGGGATAACCTTGGCCTCTAACTGATAACCATTCAAAGGTCCATCTCCATCAAGATCTAGAAAATTTTCAACTCCTTGATCCTTTCCAGATGCTTTGTTGTCCACAGTGAAGCAAATCTCGCTACCTCAGGTAAATCTTCGGGCTACGGTGGAAACTGACTGTCCTCCAGTAACCTCTAAGCTAATAAAACAATAGATAGTAACAACCATGCATAGTGAAATGGCTTGCTCTCTTCTTGAGATTTGCAACAATTCGCGAGGAACTCCTTGCACAGATACTTTGCCCAGTTGTATTGAACTGACTTTGTTCATTTGTTAGCTAGTGATACCACCGGCGTTGGGGCATCATCCATGTGGTATTTCATCATGATTTTCCCTGCAATAATATGGGCGAAGAATTGCACTGCTTGGTGCTGAATAGAGCAGATAGAATATCCCCACGTCTTCTTAAAGGATCCCATATTTGGCCTTCATCTTTTCTTCTAACTCTATCTCTCCACTTTTCCCTACAAACTCCTTGGCAGGGTCCACCCGTTTGTAGGGCAGCTTTGTGATCCGATGAATTAACATGTCTGTAATCGGGATGGGCTCCCCAATCCATAGGCACCTATCATGCACTAGTACGAGGAGATGGCACACACACACCATGTTGATAGTCGACCAATGAAAATGTGGTACACAAAGCATGTGCATCAATCTCGCCTGCTCAATACCTTTGACCCACTTCATGGGTTCCAACCACGTAACCCTATTCTCTTCATACTATATCTTCATCATATACTTGCTAGTTGCCAAATGTGGGAACCTCTTGTTGTTGGGTGCAAGAATTGCAATTCAGCAGACTCCTTCAACACCTAATTGTCAACCAGGGGATTTCATAAACTTAAATGCAAAGCACAGGAAATGCCAGAAATGATACAAACTTTTCCTGATTCTATTCCTACTTCTTCAATCACAAATTTACATAATCGAAAAAAAATGATGATCAAGTGGAAATTGATACTCAAAGAAAGTCTAGTATTGGAATAAATGAAAATTACTTTTACATAAACTAAAATGGATTATTAATTCATTGTGAACAATATTAACTAATGAAATGAACCTTTATATTTACCTTCAGTGAGACAGTGTGATAAATAAGTTATTTAGTGTATCTTTCTTCTTTAAAAATATTCTTTCTAGCACTAAACTATTATTCTTGTACTACAAAAACATTCCCATACCAGAACATTGTGCCTACACTAGAATGAGGTTTAGATACTAGAAGGATGTTTTACACTTGTAGTGAAGTTTTGACCTTCATGTAGGAACTCTAAGTCTCCAGGCTAGAACACTCTAATCATGTACCGGATCTGAGGTTCCAGTGCCAAATAATCAATATTTTTGCACTTGGTTTATAGATTACTTTTGAAAAATAAAAAGAATGGTAAGTGAAATAGAGTGCAAAGGAAACAAAATTTGAATGTAAATTCTCACAAGAAGAAAGATGCTTCAACCAAACTCATATTCTAGAGAGGAAATGATTTTCAAAAGTTAAAGTATATCTTTCCTTAAAACATAAAAATCTTCTATATAATTACAAAGATTATCTGGTTGAGTAAACAGGATTTTCCTGAGATAGATGTGCATATAATTTAGATCGGCCTTTTAATGTTTAACTCAGAAGGTTCATTTAATAATTAATCATGAAATTCGATCCCTTCTTTGAAAGTTTTTAGTGCAAGCACAGACATGTAAGTTACTACAACGTTTATTCCATATTCATCATAGCACAATTAAATATTAAGTGAAACCTAAGATATTAATAATTCCATTAGTTTAGAAACAAGCATCAATCTTGTAGGAATGAATAAATAACTTTTGCAAAAGGAAAGAAGTAAAATACTTGCAAAACTGAACCAATCAAATTAATCTTGCAGAAACAGAAATGCACTAGTATAGGCAGCGTGCTTGTACCAATATTGCAGAAATAAAATCAAGAATTACAAAGGAAATCTTATGAAAATTGAAATCAAATACTTCTAAGCTTGCACACCATGGATCTGTAACAGAATAACTATAAATTAAATCAAATCTGTAACTTGTGAGGAAAATCAAAGTAAATAACAAATTCATGCATGCACTTTAAATTAACACACCTTTAAGGAAAGGGAGAATGAGCTGTGTTGGCCGAGCCTTGGCCAACTAGCTCGTTTCCCTGTTATGAAATCAAGAAACAAAGTCATTCAAATATTCATCACAACACAAATGGAAAATGAAATTGTGTACTGGTGCATTCCTTTATATTAGTTTCAGAAGGAAAAATACATCTTGGATCTGCAATCCATCCTAGAGAGGAGATACTACAAATAATTACAACCTATTAGAAAAATTTTACCATAGCATTTCTCCTTAATTCCTATTAGAGTTTTGCATTATATACAAGCCTTCAGGCTTACGACCATATCGAAATCATAATAGTAGCTTAACTAAGCCTTTTGATTGTTTACAAATACTAATCTAATATATCTAGCCGAGGTCCTGATCTTTAATTTGTTGATTTCCCTCCTGGTCCTAGCCCAACTTGAGGCCAACTAATCCTTTACTAAAGATACATGTCAATTGGTGAGCTATCACGGGAGTGCAGGAATCCACCAGCTGGTGTAGGAATCCTACCTACACTCGACCATTCTATTGCAATGATTAATACATTTGTTTATCAAATACTTTAGGAAATACAAAGATTAGTTGTAAGTATAATTAAAGGTATAAAATCCATAAATAAGCAATTAAGTCCATGATGTCTAGTCAATTTAACGTCTTAAAGTTCTCTACATAAATTATCAATTTGGGTATTGTAAACTGATGAAGTGTGGTGCACCATACGTGTTTAGTTAACCCTTCTTCTTACTTCGTTGTTTTATAGTTCATGTTGTTTTGGGATATTATTTTTGCTGGTCTACTAAAGTATTCAAATCAATGGAAATTCTGGTTTAAAGTTTTAAGAATACTTTTAAAGATCAAGTGTGGATGTATAGTTGAAGACAAGGTTTATGATTCTTATGATAATTTCCAAACTTAGAACTTCAAATATCTCAAAACGTGCTATCTATAAAATCAGAACTTGAACAAAAGTGTAAACTTGCAACTACATAAATCAAGCTAAAGATGAAGTACTGATCATGAGGTTACTGTCTCTATTGTCCATTTAATTACAGAACTAAAATCTAAACTAATGCACTCAAAACCAAAGATTGCAGACTAATGAAAGCAAAATCAAATTACTTCACTTATAATCTGATAGCTCACCAATTAACTTCTCGGGTTAATCCATGGCACTAGAGATAACGTCAAATAACATGAAGAACTTGATATCTAAATTACCTACTTGTAGATTAATGAAAGAAAAATCAAATTACTTCACTTATAATCCGATAGCTCGCCAATTAACTTCTCAGCTTAAGCCATGGCACCGGAGATAACGTCAAATAACATGAAGAACTTGATATCTAAACTTGCTAATAGCAGCAAACAAATCTCACTGGAATCAAAACATAACAACTGAAATTTAAAAGCTAAAGTTCAGCAGAGAAGCAAATCTCATATCACTACTTGATGCAAAAACTACATTAAAAAGCTCGAGCAAAAACTAATAAGCAAATACAAGAACATGTAAAGAAAAAACTAATCTACAATCAACCGGTTGAACACACTTGCATGAATTAAAATTGCATGAATGGAAACTCTAAACTATTAAACTTGAAAGCAATAAAATGACATACATAAATGAAATCAAAGCAAATTACAAAATAAAATCTACTCTACCTTACATTCTAATATACTCCATGACATCTACTTCACATCTCCTTCCATGTTGAGAACATCAAAGCTTTATTCAAATTCTTCAAAATTACAAAGTACAACAAAGCTCTCTAAAGCTTTCCAAAGCCATGAAAGAAGAACTACAAGCTCTAAGCTAAAGAACTAAAAAGTCAAGCTAAGCTAACAAATGGAGGAGAGAGATCTCCTATTTATACAAAAAGATGAGAAACCATCTCATTAATGAGAGTTCATGAATCTCTCCCTCTACCTTTAGAGTCCTAATCAAAATAGGAACTGATAAGACACATGTCTTCTTACAGTTTTAATACAATTAAGAGATGTGACACATATCTTCATGATATCATGATTCTCTCCACTCAAATTCGAACTTGGCCTTAGGGTGCCACATAAAAGTTTTCTAGAAGCCTCCTTTTGACCTACACATGTCAATAATTTCAACCCACTTATTAGGTATAAGTATATGCACATTATTTTCTAATTTTAAACCACAAATTCAATTAAAAAGGCTAAGAATTAATAAAGTTTGGAAAAACACAAATGTGGCCCAATGATAATGAAAGTGGGATGAATGTAGTGACATAGTAGTGAAATGGAGGTGATATAATGGACATAATAGTGAAAGTGTAATGGAAATGAATAACATTTTCAAGACCCAACATACCCCCCAACTGAAGTTATTGCATGTCCTCATGCAATATATATTACCTTAACTCTTTTGATCCTTGAGCTTTGGCTTAAAGTTGCATGATATCATTTGATAACTTCATATTTTTGCAAAGTGTTTTACTTGAATTGCAACATGGTTGGTTCTTGTGTTACAACCATTTTTTGTTGTTGTTGTTGCATTCTATTTTGATCTTTAAACTTTGCAGAATGATATTTTGATTATTGTTGCAAAGTATATCTTTATTGGATTGCATGATGGTTGGCTCTTGTGTGACAACCATGATTTTGTTTGTATCCAATTTATCCTTTAAGCACGTTTTGAAAATCCATGTTATACTCATAATAATAATGTAATAGTTAATATATGTTGGAACTATGTGGAATCTTGAATATGATATAGACATAGCAAAATATGAAGATGAATGTGTTTCTCCTCCAACTGATGGTATTGGCAATTTTACGAAATGAGGAAGAGAAATGTTTTTCCAACAATTATCATTCTAGCTTTTTGTGGAATTCTATGGTCAAGAGTTAGAAAATGACGTATCTTAACTTACCCTTTGGAATGGATGAGTTGTATGTGTGGTGGCTGCAAAATTCTGATCATATTCTTCTTCAAGTGGCTGGACCAGAAGAGTCATGGATAAAGAGTTAAGATGACTTTTTATTGCTCCTACTAAAACTTGTTGAATCTGCTCCAAAATGTTGAAAATAATAGTCTTCATGTCTTCAAAACTCATTGGCACAATTCCTACTATGTGAAAAGGTGTTCTAATGTCGAACATAGTAGGAAATTGTTGACTTAGTGACCATTAATGGATGCCACTAGTTAACACAAGAACTCTCACCATTGATGACAATGAGAGTCAAGATGCCCAAACACATCTTGCTAGGTACGAACTAATTTTCCGATGTCGAGTCACTTAGAAGATTTGATGAACAAGGGACATTAATGTATTCCCATTGTTTGTTAGCATGAGGACTTGCCATTAAGGCATGCAAGCCTCAAGGTGTTTTTACAAAGAACTTAGACTTAAAGTACTATGGACTCAATAATTTGCATTGAAGCAGGGCTTATTTGTGAAATGAAAATGACAAGAAATGAAAGATGAAAATGAAGATGGCAATGGAGAGAAGAAATGGCAATGGGCATGATCTGATAATCACCCTTGAGTGACCTCAGTTGAAGATTTATTAAACAAAAGGTATTACAGACTCATGTGATGGTATGTGTGTTCTAGTTATTGAAACAACAGATCGATCAGATTGCCAATACATAGAAAATAAGTGGAAAGACAACAGAGAAACACAGTAAGTAACACAAGGACACACAAGAATTTTTAATAAGGAGTTCACCCTATTCTTGAGGGCTACATCTCCGGTCCAGCTCTCAGTGGTGGCCTTGTTTTATTGTGTCTTTAAGCAGAGAATTACAAATATAGGGACTCAATGCGAGTTCTCCTGAAGCAGGTTTGCTTGGTAGGGTGGTTCTTGGATTCCCCAAGCCACTCAGAGTACGCAGACTTTCATTCTTCCTACCAGCTTTGTGACCCTTGGTCTACAATGGAAAGAGCCAACTATGATGATCGATCCAGACAGATTCCTCTATGGGAAGGCTTGAATCTTCAAGGTCTCTGGTGCTTGATGCTGCCTGTGGTCAGCTTGGCCCTCTGTCTCCGCTGCTTGGCTTTACTGCTCTGTGTGTTCACTATCTCTATTAGTTTCTTGGACTCCTCTCAATTCGGGTTTCAAATTAACTCTTCTATCATTTTTCTTCTTGTGCTCAACTGTCTCTATTCATGGCTTTAGTCAATCGATCCGTATGCATGTTCGGTTCCTCTCCCATCTGTGGTGATTCGCCTTTTGCAGCTATGCTTGGAATTCCTTGTTTGGTGTCAGCACGAATGCTCAGGCAATGGCCACTTGTATCCATCTAACTGGTGCCAGCACGCTCCGTCGATTCGTTTCTTCCGCTACGTCGTATATGTGTTCTTTCTCCACCGTGGCGGTCAAACAGACACCAAATCTCTTTAGAACTCAGCTTAATCCCCTGTCAATTCCGCTTCCACCTTCCGGCGCAATCTCAGCTGTCTGATCTGGGCTCCTCCAGATCCAACATCATACGCACGTTGAGCGCAGTTGACTTGCTCAACCGATAGCATGCGATCAACGGTAGTCTTTCTCTCACCTCCGCTGCCACGCATCGATCGCTGAGTGGGATCGCTCTACTCTCCTCCAAAACCTCTTACCATTCAAGGGTGCCTCGATCAATACCGCTGGTTTTCCAGAGCGTGGGTCTCACCTTTATCCTTTAGCGCTTTTTTTTGTTTCTCCTCCCGCGGTTCTCCAGCTCCCAGCGCGACCGAGTGCTTAAGGCTCTTCCACTTTGGCCCTGTTTCCCAGGATTGCACGATTAAAAATCACCTCCTTTTCCTAATCCGAGGCTCCCAGGGGCTGCTTTGACCTCCTGTGCAGTCTCCATGGCCCTCGGTCAGTGCGCTTTGACCGAGGTCCTCGTCTTTCTACGTTGGCGGCCATTGCCACTGATTCAAGGTGTTTTTGATCACTGTTTCAGAAATTTGAAGGATTTGTTCAACTCAATACAATCAAGGTTCTTGACAGTCTTTTGTGGATCCGATTCGAATCATGGCCTCCCTACTGAAAAAGCTTTTGGACCACCAAAATTTGGCTTTCTTCAAGCATCAGCTAAGTGAGGAAATTGTTGTCTCACCTGTTCGGTCTCAATCCACTTCGCATTGCTTGACATCAAACCTTTAAGCCCAATCTTGAGGTATTCCACTTGTCCACTGCACGTCATCCTTACCTTCCTGTCTAGCATTGTGTCTTCCTACAACTCATTAAGATATTTAGGTAGCAGGTTGTCAACAGAAGGTAGTTGACTCTGCTCTTCAGGGTCCTCAATCATTGAAGGTTCAAGCAACCTCAAACATTCTGCATTTACGACTGAGTAGATGTGCATGTAAGCTAGTAGCTCAAGGTGGAAGGCATTTTCACCAACCTTCTCAAGTATCCTGAAGGGTCCATACCTGATAGGTTTTAGCTTTTTACCTTCACCTTGCATCCTGTCCTTGCTGATATATAGCCAGATTTGGTCTCCAACTTGAAAACTATGCTCCATCCGATGCTTATCATGCCTAGCCTTGTACTTGGCCTAGCTCTTTTCCAGCTATTCCTATACTGCTTGGTGGATCTCCTAGATCTGTTCAATGAATCTAGTTGCCTTGTCCACATCACTGTGTCTATCAACCATGTTATATTTACCAAAGACAAAATCCAAAGGAGACCTTGGTACGAAACCAAAGTAGGTCTCAAAACGAGATCTCTGTGTAGAAAAGCGTTTGGCTCTATTGTAAGCATGCTGCACATAACACAAGTGTTCATCCCAAAGCTTAGGGTGTTTGCTGCAATATCCTCTCAGTAACTAGATCACCGTCATGTTAACTACTTCTGTCTGGCCATCTGTTTTTTTCCAAGGAAAAAAACGGTAACCTTTTATTAATGAATTAATGAAAAGTTACACTAGCAGATGCAATGAAGCATTCCGTAAGCTGCCACATGGGCTCGAGTGCTTTCGCACCCCACGCAACGTTAGAAAACTAACGTGCACAAAGAATAAGAAAAGAGAAGAGAGGAGAGAGAAAGAAAGAGGCAAAAAACTGAAGTCGGCAGTGAGTAAAACTCACGCTTCAAGTTTTTCTCCCCTTTTTCTTTTCGACCTTGCGCCATTCTCCTTGAGTGGGCTCGATCGAAGCAATGACTAATTGTGTTTCTGCATTCTGTGGGCCTAGTTCTTTGTCTGAATCTGAAGTATCTGAGTGATGATGCCGTTTGATGCCTCCCATGCTTTGATCCTCGCTTGTCCCCTCTGCCTGGTTTTGGTGGGTCTTTGTGATCTTGTTTGCTGGTGTAGCTTCCTTCTCAGTTTCTTTGGATATCTCTGCGTTCTCTGCAAGGGGGTCATCCTCTTCTGCTTCTGATTCCTCATCATCTGAATCAGGGGGGGGAATTGCCATCCTTTCCTCTGCTTCCCTTTCTGCTTCTTTTTATTGTTTGTTTTTTTTGCTTCTAGGCATGTGCTTTGTAGGTGTCCTGTCTGCCTGCAGAGCCTGCATCTGAAAGCGGTGTTTTCATAGTCTAATGCTTGCAACCAATTTTGTTGTTTGTAAATCAGTCTTATATTGTCTGGCAGCCCTTTGCTTAGATCTACTTCTACACAAATGCGTGCAAAAGTGTATACCCTTTCATCAATCCTTTCCAGATCTGTTTTGATATATTTCCCTATGCTGTTCCCTATTCCTTCCAAGACTTGTTCACTCCAAAAGTGGAGAGGAAGGTTGTATAGACGAACCCAGACCGGCACTTTTGATACTGTCATATTGTTTGGATCGAAATCTGGGAACCATGGGGTCATGAACAACCCCGATGTTCCCCAGAACCATGGCCCATCTCTGATGATTTTTTCTCTGAACTCCGAGGATGCAAATCTAACTATGAAGAAACCCTTGGAGCATAAATGTATATCACATTCCATGGTCCAAGTGGTGAAGATCCAATGGAAGAGATCCATTGGTTTCGGCCAGAAACTGTTGAAACGGCAAATTAGAGCTTGCGTTTCATAGGATTTTACGAAAACATCGAGGCCTGTAGAGTCAAAATTTAGGGCTGGGGTTTGCCCTAACTGATCTACTATGTATGGCCTAGGGGTATACCTGCCTTGATCTGGGGCTGATCCTGCATCTTTTTTACCCTGAAGAATGTTTTTGTATGAGGGCCCTTCTCTGGACTGCTGCTGAGTTGCTGTCTTTTTCCCTTTATCCTCTCCTGAAGGGTTTTTGTCTCCCCCTGCTCTGCTTGTCTGACCCTGAGGAGGAGCTCCTCCTCTCAGTCTGAGATTCAACACTATGGTTTCACCTGGGCTAATCCCATAGCTTCCCATAGTTCTGTTGTCTTGGAGAGACCATCTGCCATTGACTAGGTGTTGAATCTCTCTAGGATATCCAGTCAATGCACAGATTTGCTGCTTCAGCTGCATCACAGTACTATCTGAATGTACCCATACTAAATAGGATTTCGTCTCTGGGACTTTAATGAAAATCTGGAAACAAGTTTTTGTTACCTGATGTCTGCACTCTATCTGAGTTCCTGCTCTGCCTGCAACGGTGACATTGTTGTTTGCCTTGTGGTCTGGTTGTCGGCGTGCTTCCAGATCTGGATATTTGGCCCGATCTGTTGAGGTAGGGGATAGATCTGCTACATGCAGGCCCCCTTCTTCCGGATCAGTGTGATCTTTCTCAGCTCTACAAGATTTGTTCCACACTGTTTGAATAGGGGGCAGATCCCCTGCGTTCCCCCCTACATTCCCCGGATCTGTGTGGAAAGCAACAACTTCTTTCTTAGCTTTCACAAAGCGGGGTCTCCTTCCTCTTCTTTCGGCACGAGCTTCAGCATTTTCGATCTTTTTCTGGCCATCCTTGGCGGCGACGCTCCTCTGAATGGAGCCGAAACCCCCTTTACCCCTTCTCAAAAGGAGACGGCGATGAGTCTGCGAAAACCGGCCGTCATTGCCATCCATCGGGGAGCCGCTAACATTGGTCTGGCGAATGTCCGCAGCGAGCATCAAGAACTGCGAATGGTCTGTGATCCGATCAGGAAACCAGTCCTTCAGATCCGTAGCCGCGAGGTGTGATGCATGCGGCTGCATGCGTTTGATTCGGCCCTCCAAACCCTTGACGAGAAGAGGATGCATGATTGTAAGAGGTCTTACGATCGAAACCTCGGACTCGTTCCGCTTCCGCTCTCCACCCCCAAGGGTAACCGTCTGGCCATCTGTTTGTGGATGAAAAGCTGTGCTTTTCTTCAACTTCGTGTCCATTAGTTCCCACAGACTTGAACAAAAATTCCCTGCAAATTAGGTGTCTCGATCAGATACAATAGAAGTGGGCAATCCGAAATGAACCAACACATGTTCAAAGAATAATTTTGCAGTTTGTTCAGCTGTAATCTATTTACTACAGGGTATCAAAATACACATTTTGTTGAATCTATCCACAACAACATACAGATACTCATGACCTTTCCTAGATTTGGGCAATCCTCCAACAAAATCCATGGAAATGCTTTCCCAAGGGTGGGAAGGAACTGGTAATAGAGTGTATAAGCCTAGTTTTCTATTGTTGGGCTTGCTTTTTGCACACATAGCACACCCCTTTACATATCTAGAAACCGTTTCATTCATTTTCGGCCAATAGCAAAACCTTTGCAGCTGTGCAACTGTTTTACTTACCCCAAAGTGACTTGATATCAGAGAAGTGTGGGCTTCCCTAATTATCTTTACTCTCTCAGTTTGTGGAATGCAAAGTTTCCCACAATGATATAAGAGTCGATCCTTCACATGATAGTCAAATTCTTCTACTCTTTTGCCTTGACTCAAAGTTGCATATACATCTTTAAAGTCCATATCCTAAGCATAATGTTCTATGTAGCTTTCATGTAGCACAGAATTATGCTTAAGTATGGTAGATGCATTTATAATGGGTCTAGATAACATATCTGCAACCTTGTTATGTATGCCCTTTTTATATTATGACTAAATGAAACTGTTGTAGAAAACCCATCCATCTGTAATGTCTTGACTGTTGCAACTTAGTTTGGGAGTGTAGATATTGAAGTGGCCGATGATTAGTATGTATTACTATTTCTTTGCCCATTAAGTAATGTTTCCACTTTTTCACACTCTGAACTAATGCATACAATTCTTTAGCATATGTAGGATAGTTAACTACTGCAGGATTAAAAGTCTCAGAATGATAACATATGGGTTTACCGTGCTGTATCAACACTGCTCCCATGGAATAGTCACTGGCATCAGTTTGGATCTCAAATGGTCTTTCTAGATCTAGTAGTGCTAGTACAGGTGCTGTACTAATCTTTTCTTTCAACGTGTCGAAGGCTTTCTTCTGTTTGCCTCCCCACTGGAACACCTTGTTCAATCCTGTCAAAGCATGTAAGGGAGCTACAATTGAGGAAAAATTTGAAATGAAATTCCTCCAATATTTTTCTGCTCCTAAGAAGCTTCTCACTTATGTAGCAGACTGGGGTCTAGGCCAGTTTAACTGCCACTTTAGAGGGATCTATTTTCAATTTACCTCCCCCTACTATGTGACCCAGATAATTTAGAGAGGTTTTGCCAAATTCACATTTGGAGAGTTTAACATAATTTTTTTCTCTTCTCAAAACATCTAATGTCTGCTTAACATGCTTTAAATGTTCTTTCCAAATTTTACTAAAAATCAGAATGTCATCCAGATACACAATAACAAAATCATTAAGAAAAGGTCTGAGTACATCATTCATTAATCTCATGAAAGTAGTAGGAGCATTAGTTAGGCCAAAAGGCATAACCAGCCATTCATACAATCCCTGCTTTATTTTGAAAGCAATCTTCCATGCATCTTGCTCTGCAACTCTGACTTGATGGTATCCACTGTGCAAATCCAGCTTGGTGAAATAAGCAACCTCCTTCAATTGATCTAAAATATCATCTATATGAGGAAGGGGATAACGATTTTTGATTGTTATCTTATTTAGTGCTCAGTAGTCAATGCACATTCTCCACGAGCCATCTTTATTTCTCACCAAGATGATGGGTGACCCACATGGTGATGTGCTAGGCCTGATGAACCCTTTCTCGAGCAACTCCTGCGCCTTCTTCTTGATTTCAGTATTATCTAAAGCAAACAACCTGTACATCCCAATGTTAGGCAAAGGAACATCTTGCTGCAAAATAATATCATGTACTATTCCCTTTTTGGGTGGTAGACCTTTAGGTTCTTGAAATAAGACATCATACTTTGAAACAATCTTTTCTATATTAACTTGTTGATCAACATTACAGCCCCCAAATACATTGGTTTTATCAAATTTCTTTTCCTTTACAACGATTAGTAAGAACTATTTGCATGAATTTATCATTCTTTTCATATGCCCTGAGTTGATGAGAGTATATTTATTCTTGAGCTTATGAGCCCTTACAAAGTATTCGATTCCATCTTTAACAAGTAGATACTTGTTCTCAGCTCTATAGAAAATAGCTTTTCTATCATACAAGTAGGGACTTCTTAAAACAATTCCACATATATCTAAAGGAATTACATCTAACTCAACCTCATCTACAAATGCTAACCCAAAAGAAAACTTGAGTTTGCATAGTCTAGTCACTTGTAGTTGTGCTTTATCATTCAACCAACCTAATGGGTATGGTTTCTTATGAGGTGTAGTTGCTAATCTCAATTTCTTTACAATTGCTTCAGAAATAAAATTTAATTGTGAGCCACTATCAAACAAAGTATCAATCTTTTGATTTTGGGAAACAACTCGAATATGGAAAAGCTCATGTCTTTTTCTCTCATGTTCTTCATCAATAATAGATTGAGCAGAATTACTAGTAGATGCTTCACAATTCTTACCTTTTATACCTATGGCTGCAATGATTGTTTCATCTCCTGAGTCTGACCCCAAATCTTTCTAAATAACTATAGCAGTCTTCTTCTTCTTGCCCTCGGACTTCTTAGGTCTCAGCTCTGGATGCAGAATCCAATAATTCTCATCATCATGCCCCTCCTTTTTACAGTGAGTGCATGAAGCTTTGCCTTTTTGTGCAGTGTTAGCCTTCCTTTCTTTCCACTTCTGCTTCCTCTTCTCCTTGCTCTTGCTTATAGTGGGTTGGGATGGTCCCTCAACTTCTGGATTTCCATTCTTTCCTCTGGCTTCTAGATGAGTAGCTTGTATAGATACCTCATCTATACTAGTGGGATTAAACATGAGGATGGTATGCCTCATGTAGCTATATAGACCACCAATGTACTTCAAAAGAGTCTCTGGTGAGTCTAATGAGATAACCAACATCAATGCTCTCTTTCTAAACTCTTGGGTATACCTTTGTACACTTTGCCCTTTCAATTACTGAAGAGTTTGCCAACTCATCATGGCTTGCTGCATGTAGGCCAATGGATAGAACTGCTTTTTGATGGCAGCAACAAATTCACTCTAGATAGAGATGGTCTTACCATGCTTCT
Organism: Pinus tabuliformis; assembly: GCA_031772625.1. Classification (NCBI taxonomy): domain Eukaryota; kingdom Viridiplantae; phylum Streptophyta; class Pinopsida; order Pinales; family Pinaceae; genus Pinus; species Pinus tabuliformis. The sequence goes on from CM062815.1 coordinate 26,563,159, forward strand.
GCATATCAACTTGGGTTCTTCCTTCCCACCAAACCAAGGCAGTGCCTCCTAGGCGTAGGTTTTCCAGCTGAATCTTACTCTTGTCTGAGTCTATGTTTTGTACCCTGCAATACACATCAATTTGTCTTATCCAATTGTCCAACTTTTCAGCATTTAGCTCTCCATCATATATAGGGAAATCAAATTTAACATCTAACTTAATCAAAGATGCTTTCTTATTATGAACAGGGCTATTAGGAGGTGTGAGAAAGCTTTCCTCTTTCCCCTTTCCTTTGGAGTGGTCATGGAAATGAGACTCATATTTTTCTTTATCTTGTTTAGAGCCTGATGAATCTTCATCCCTATGCTTTCTAAAGTCCCTATACATTTCTTTTACCATAGACTTTATAGCTAGGAAACTTTCTATGAATTGAGGGTCTGGCCCTATAGAACCTTCCTCTGACATTTTCTTCCGAGAATAGACTCTCCCAATTTCAGGATTAGTTTCCACCAACTCTCCTTCTCCTAATTTGAGCTTTGATCTAGTGAGCATTCACAGCTAAACCAACACAAGCTTGTCTAACCTTACAGCCTAGAGCTCTGATACCACTTGATCTTATAATCACCCTATGAGTGGCCTCAGTTGAAGATTTATTAAACAAAAGGTATTACAGACTCATGTGCTGGTATGTGTGTTCTGTGTTATTGAAAGAACAGATCGATCAGATTGCCAATACACATAAAATAAGTGGAAAGACAGTAGAGAAACACAGTAAGCAACACAAAGACACACAAGAATTTTTAATAAGGAGTTCACCCTATTCTCGAGGGCTACATCTCGGGTCCAGCTCTCAGTGGTGGCCTTATTTTATTATGTCTTTAAGTAGAGAATTACAAATATAGGGACTCAATGCAAGTTATCCTGAAGCAGGTTTTCTTGGCAGGGTGGTTCTTGGATTCCCCAAGCCACTCAGAGTACACAGACTCTTGTTCTTCCTACTAGCTCTGTGACCCTTGGTCTACAGTGGAAAGAGCCAACTGTGATGCTCGACCTTGACAGATTCATCTATGGGAAGGCTTGAACCTTCAAGCTCTCTTGTGCTCGATGTTGCCTGTGGTCAGCTCAGCCCTCTGTCTCCTCTGCTTGACTTTACTACTCTCTATGTTCACTATCTCTCTTAGTTGCTTGGACTCCTCTCAATTCGGGTTTCCAATTAACTCTTCTCTCTTTTTTTCTTCTTGTGCTTGACTATCTCTATTCATAGCTTTATTCATTTGATCCCTATGCCTGTTTGGTTCCTCTCCCGCCTGTGTCGATTCGCCTTCTGCAGCTGCACTTGGAATTCCTTGTTCAGCGTCAGCACGAATGCTCATGCAGTGGCCACGTGTCTCCATCTAACTGGTACCAGCATGCTCAGTTGGTTCGTTTCTTTTTCTACGTTGTATATGTGTTCTTTCTCCACCGTGGCAGTCAAATAGACTCCAAATATCTTTAGAACTTGGCTTAATCCCCTATCGATTCTGCTTCCTCCATCAGGCATAATCTCATCCCTCTGATTTGGGCTCCTCCAGATCCAACATCATATCCACGTCGAGCGCGGTTGACTTGCCCGACCGATAGCACGCGATCAATGGCAGTTTTTCTCTCACCTCCGCTGCCACACGTCGATTGCTACGTGGGATCACTCCGATCTCCTTCAAAACCTCTTACCATTCAAGGGCGCCTCGATCAATACTACTGGTTTTCCAGAGCACGGGTCTCGCCTTTGTCCTTTAGCGCTATTTTTTTTTCTCTGCCCACAGTTCTCCGGCTCCCAACGTGACCAAGTGCTTAAGGCTCTTCCACTTTGGCCCTGTTTGCCCAGCGATGCACAATTAAAAATTGCCTCCTTTTCCCGATCTGGAGCTCCCAGGGGCTGCTTTGACCTCCTACATAGTCTCCATGGGCCTCGGTCAGCATGCTTTGACCGAGGTCCTCGTCGTTCTACATTGGCAGCCATCGCCACTGGTTCAAGGCGTTTTTGATCGCTATTTTGGAATTTTCAAGGATTTGTTCAACTTGATATAGTCAAGGTTCTTGACAGTCTTTTGTGGATCCGATTTGGATCAGGGAAATAAGCATGTGAATGAGCCTCTTTCTTTTATTTGTGGGTTATGAATGGAGAAAGAGTAATGGAAAGTGGATGTGAATGTAAATGGAAAATTTGGAGGGAAATGAGGTGAATGGTTTATTATGAAGTATGGATGTGATGGAGATAATGGTATCTAAATTTTTTTTAAGTATTTGGATCTGATTTTGCATTAACATATTTCTTCTTTGTTGTTGATCACCCTCTTATGAAACAAATTGGTCTCTTAGAGAGACACCATTCACTTGTAGTCATTTGTCCTTCCTCCTGGAACCTACAAAAAAACTAATACTTCTTCTGCAATGCAATGTAAGATTATCAAAGGAGAGATATGGCCAATCTCTCTAGTTATGATATTTACACACAAAACTAAGAATTTGTATTAATGAAACAAGTTCCAAAGGAAAATCAAAATAATTTATACCTGCTTTGGAATTAGTGTCTCAAGTTGAATGTTGCTTCTTTTCATCAATTTATCTTATTATTTACTGTTTCAAACTTTGATGATGGATTTCTCATTGTATAGATCTTGTCTAGATCTTTTCAATGACACTTGAATCATCAAAATCTGATTTCGTATGAGAAAGTTAGGTTGATTTGAACAATGAGGTTTTTCAGCTGCAAATTGATGTTTAGTTGCAGAATTGGACTTTAGCTGTGGAGTGTGCACAATTTCTGTAGCTAAAAATCTTGAATAAAAATTTAGCCATTCATCTTTCATCATCAGTCCAAAATTAATCAATACCTTCAGAAAAGTGAGCAAAGAACTTATTCATTTCATTGATTCAAAATTGTTTTTTTTTCAACTTCTAAGCTAATTGTTATACTTAAATCAAAAGATATAACAATCAATTTTCAGTAATAACATGTTACAATACCTGCAGCAAAACTCCCTTAATTTGTTTGTAAGTTTTCTTCCTAAACTGTGACATAGACAACTCAGGATGTTGTAGTGCTGACATAACCATCTGTCATGACTATAAGACAATACAAAGAATATATACAGTAATAACCTGCCTATCTTTACATTTTCACAAACCATCCTTTCTACAAAGAATCTAATTTGTTTTCGTGTGGCCTCAGAAAAAATTGATTTAGCTCTCTATAGGGTTTGAATCACCAGAAGCAATTTGAGGATCTTGAATGGTTGTTGCTGCTGGTATTTCCTTCTGTCCAATGTATCCATTTATTATCTCATCTGATTCACGTGGGTTCACCATTGCCTTTTCATCTTCTTCAAACTTTGTAGTTGCTCCTGGTGCATGTATTCACATGCTTCAGGAACTCCAGCTGATAACGATCCCCATATCAAACATGGATGATGTCTCTCACACCAACCTTTTTCTCCGTGCATATTGAACATCAGACATCTACCATCTACATTGTTTGTAACTCTTGAGGCTCTTGAGTAGTTTTTATTCTTTGCTCTTAAACCATCCTTTAATTCTGTAGGTGACATGTTTAAAACTCTTAAAGGTTCCAGGTCTTTCTTTAGCAGATGTGTTGCCAGTAGATGTGAAAAGCTTCAAGGAAGAGTCATATTCAATTGGGATACGTTTTGCTGTAATTAACCGTTAAAACAGTGTAACAGCGAAGTGCGAGTTAAAGATGGGAGGCATTAAAGCTGAGCGAAATGGTGGAGTAAGATTGAATGCCAACACACAATTTATTCTCAAATCAAAATTCCCCTATCCAAGCACACCGAATTAAATCAACAATCTGTTTTTCTTCACGCGGCATGCAAAAAGAGGCTTTAAAGAACTGAGAAATTATCCCAAACCACTGCAAATCTCTTAAAACCATTTTTGCGTTATCTAATTGACCCTATTGCCGAAAAAACCCATGTTTTATTTTTCCCAAATGCATCTCTATTTGGCCATATCGTGCAGTTAAAGTTTGATGTTTTCCAGTGTTTTGCGTTTTTCCTGAGTTGCTGCATTCAGCTATAAAATTCTGAATCAGAGGTTATGATTCCAGTCTCCAAAGATAATTCAAAAATATATGCTACCAACATATTCAGAAATTATAAAATCTCAATCAGTACTGATACAGTGAAGATGACCCTAGCATTGAAGGATATGAACATCCAGGAGGAGATTTAAAGTCAGCTCTATGAAAGGTAGCATCAGCGTAGGCCTTTTGATTTCATATTTGCATGGATTTCATATCTTCTAGTACCCCCTTCAAGGATGTCATGCATTTAGGAATGGATTTCCCATGAATTGGGTGGTCTCCCTTGTTATGATCATTAGATTTCTGTTTGTCAAGTGAATGATGATTTTTGTCTACATAAAAAACAAACCAAAAAACTAGATGCATAGGGATAAACAGTACGCAATGTTGTTGCATACTGCTGCTCTCTCTCTCATTTCAGAGCCTGCACAGAGATGAAAGAAGAATAGTACGCAATATTGGAAGGCCACTGATTTTCTCATAAATATTGGCAGACATCTTCATATAGGTATGGTCTCAGTCAAGATGTTTCAGCTAGACAGAGGATTTTCATTAACATTGGTCTGCTGCTGATGATTACAAGAGTTAGGAAAACAACTAGAGGAGGCGTTTGCAGATTTTTTTTTTTTTTTGCTGGTTTGTTTCAAGGCCAAAGTTCAAACAGGAATGCAGATTTTCTATTGAAGCCACAGTGGAAATTGGAATTGAGGATAGCCATTGATTATTTCTTTTTTTTCTCTGAAATTGTGAAATTTTATAAGAATGATTAATGATTTTCAATTTCAGACAACAAAGAATTCAAGTAAAATATGCTAAAAACAAGACTTTGACTGGGGTCTTAAGCTAATTTTTTTTATCGATCTGAGCTGGGTGACTAGGATAGGATCCATATCAGGACAATTTTGGAGATGCCCATGTGGTCGGTTTCTTCATTGGATCCCTGTAACCTACTAAACCTTGGAATTAGTTGTGAATTTCACAGCTAGCTACGGAATCGGGCTGCATTTCGTAGCTAATTTGCAGAATATTATTAAAACATGACACAGTGTTTTGAGGACCACTACAAACCATAACCAGTCAATCTTGGACAACTGAACCTATCAAAGCAGTTGGATTTTTATTTTTCATTTATTTATTTATTTTTATTGAATCAAATGAAATGATGAAGTTTATTTTGTCCCATTTTTTTTTTTTTTAACATAACAATTCCTTTTTCTGATCCTGCAAATCACACAAAGTGTAGGAGGAGAGAATTCCAAGAAATTAAAATTTTTTTTTTAGATGTAAGAAATAAGGTCTCCTAATTACACTTCTGTAGCAGCGGCGCCAAAATATCTAGTCAATTTAACGTCTTAAATTTCTCTACATAAATTATCAACCCGGGTATCGTAAACTAATGAAGTGTGGTACACCATATGTGCTTAGTTAACCCTTTTTTTTACTTCGTTGTTTTATAGTTCATGTTGTTTTGGGGTTTTGTTTTTGTTGGTCTCCTAAAGTATTCTAATGCAATGGAAATCCTAGTTTAAATTTTTAAAAATACTTTTAAAGATCAAGTGTGGATGTATAGCTAAAGACAAGGTTTATGCTTGTTATGATAATTTCCGAACTTAGCACTTCAAAGATCTCAAAACATGCTATTTATAAAATCAGAACTTGAACAAAATTGTAAACATGCAACTACATAAATCAAGCTAAAGATGAAGTATTGATCATGAGGTTACTGTCTCTACTGTCCATCTAATTACAAAAATAAAATTTAAACTACTACACTCAAAACCAAAGATTGTAGACTAATGAAAGCAAAATCAAATTACTTCACTTATAATCCAATAGCTCACCAATTAACTTCTTGGGTTAAGCCATGGCACCAGAGATAACATCAAATAACATGAAGAACATGATATCTAGATTACCTACTTGCATATTAATGAAAGAAAAATCAAATTAATTCACTTATAATCCGATAGCTCACCAATTAACTTCTCGGGTTAAGCCATGACACTGGAGATAACATCAAATAACATGAAGAACTTGACATCTAAATTACCTACTTGTAGATTAATGAAAGAAAAATCAAATTACTTCACTTATAATCCGATATCTTGCCAATTAACTTCTCGGGTTAAGCCATGGCACTGGAGATAACGTCAAATAACATGAAGAACTTGATATCTAAACTAGCTAATAGCAGTAAACAAATCTCATTGAAATCAAAACATAACAACTAAAATTTAAAAGCTAAAGTTCAGCAGAGAAGCAAATCTCATATCACTACTTGATGCAAAAACTACATTAAAAAGCTCGAGCAAAAACTAATAAGAAAATACAAGAACATGTAAAGAAAAAAGCTAATCTACAATCAACTGGTTACACTTGCATGAGTTAAAATTGTATGAATGGAAACTCTAAACTATCAAACTTGAAAGCAATAAAATGACATATATAAATGAAATCAAAGCAAAATTACAAAATAAAATCTACTCTACCTTACATTCTAATATGCTCCATGACATCTACTTCACATCTCCTTCCATGTTGAGAACATCAAAGCTTTATTCAAATTCTTCAAAATTACAAAGTACAACAAAGCTCTCTAAAGCTTTCCAAAGCCATCAAAGAAGAACTACAAGCTCCAAGCTAAAGAACTAAAAAGTCAAGCTAAGCTAACAAATGAAGGAGAGAGATCTCATATTTATACAAAAAGATGAGAAGCCATCTCATTGATGAGAGTCCATGAATCTCTCCCTCTACCTTTAGAGTCCTAATCAAAATAGGAAATGATAAGACACATGTCTTCTTACAGTTTCAATACAATTAGGAGATGTGACACATATCCTCATGATCTCATGATTCTCTCTACTCAAATTCGAATTTAGCCTTAGGGTGCCACCTAAAGGTATTATAGAAGCCTCCTTTTGACCTACACATGTCAACAATCTCAACCCACTTGTTAGGTATAAGCATATGCACATTATTTTCTAATTTTTAACCAAAAATTCACTTAAAAAGGCTAAGAGTTAATAAAGTTTGGAAAAACATAAATGTGGCCCAATGATAATGAAAGTGGGATGAATGCAGTGACATAGTAGTAAAATGGAGGTGATATAATGGACATAATAGTGAAAGTGTAATGGAAATGAATGATATTTTCAAGACCCAACACATGAAAAGCCTTTAAATATGAAAATACAAAGAGGGTGTAGGAATGTGCATGATTTCAAGGAAAGGTACAAGAATTAATACGTTCTTAGGTTAAAACAGAGGTTTAGATCATGTGTCTAGAGTAGGATAGAGGTTAAAAAATAGAACAATTTAGCCTACCAACATCCTCCCATCCCTATTTTGTTGTGTGTCCTCACACAAACTTTACCTGCTCCAAAAAACCAAAACAAGGGAGCCTTTTTTTAGTGCTGTATTTGTATGCTAATTCCTTCTTTCACTATCTTCCTCTTCTCGCCTTGAGCCTTCTTACGCTGTTTAGTCACCTTTGTGAGAAGACTATAGCACTTTGATTCTTGGAATTTCCATACCCTCACTTGGTGTTTTTTCTCCTTCACTTCTCCTTCCAGCTCTATGTTCTTCTGTTTCTACATTGTCCCTTGTTCTATGAAAGTCTAGTTCAGTACGTCCAGCCCATAGATACATTGCTTCATCTCTTTTGTTTCACTGTTCAAGTGGAGAGTGATATCTTCCTTAATGAATTCTTCTTGTGTAGGAGTTTTCAACTGATAGTTGACTCTAGACTAGTGTTGGCATCATTGAGGTCAATATCACCTTGGTCATTAACCTACTGCATTTCAATATCATGAAGGGTTTCAGTACCATACACTTCAACATCCATTAGATCCTCTGCCAGGACTTTACTTGCACTTGCAATAGGTGTCGGTGTCATTTTCCTTTTCTTCATATTTCCAAGCAAAACTAACAAGGGTGTGATGTATGCTTCATCAATATCTCCCTCACTAATGACTATATGAGCCACAACATCTGTAAGTTATCTGTGGCTGGTGAAGGAGGCTAGGAGTTGTCCAAATTGATTGACGAAGTCGATTAAATGTGGGCTTCCTTCAAGGAGTCATTCCTCTTGACTGAGCTTTGATTCCTCCCTTTTTATGTATATGGGGTTTCAACAATGAGTTTTCGCTCCTCTACCTGCACTAACTCTTCTCTGTTCTTAGTCTTGGTAGGGCGTAGGGTTAGGGTTTCAGGCTTCCCCTTCTTGCTTGCATTCTTCTTGTTGGAGGATTTCCCTGCACCTCTATTCTGTAACTCGTTCAAAAATACTTCCCAGGTCATATTCTTGACCTCCAATTACTTATTAACTAAAATTGAAATCAACCCATGATGGTATAACTTGCATGCGACTTGGCTCTTCTTACCTATCTGAACTCGTTTTGATGTTTTCTTCAAGCTTCTTAGCAGAAAATAGGGGAAATTGATAAGTTTACCTGACTTGAAATGTAGTAACAGTTGAATATGATACAAGAAGGTCAATGAGTAGCAAATGTCGTAGGTGAGGAACGTCTATAATATGTACAACATGTCCTTCTATTTTCCTTACATGGCATTGCGTGTTAGTCCTTTCTTCCAATCCACTTTCTGTTTCATGTCGACCACAAACCGATGCCACTTTTTCTTCTTGATCTTCTCCTTTTTGAATCACTTCTCAACTTTTGTTGGTAGGCTTGTGATATAGACTATTCTGTTACTTGAAATTCTAGTGATCCTACCTTGGCTTGGATTCCATCAAAGGTTCGAGAAAACTCTAATCTCATGATCGAGTCGAAACCATTAAATTTCAGCAGAAACAGGAGGAATCCAAATTCCTAAAATAATGAAAGACTATTTTGCTATTCAGTCATTTTCTGTAACTCTTTCATGGAACAGGGTTCAATTCCCACGGGCGCCATCCTCAATTCACTGAACTATGTCTAAAACTTTTTAGAAAGATCACATGGTCAAGATTTAGGAGCTCTATCTAAAACAAATATTGTGATAGCTAAGCTATCTGACCAACACTATATTTGCCACCTCCTAATGGTCACACTCCATCATTAAATGTATACCTTGGGATGGATGAGATACCGATAGGTTGTGGTACAAGCAGAGATAATCATTAGTGAAGGCAACAATTAATGTGCCATGATTAGTATGACAATCATGCACGGTATGGTATGAGACTGGGTCATCATTAACAGGTAACGAGATTTTTTTCAAAAAGGTAAGTATGGGATGATGAGTTAATTCGTACACATCCCACAATCACTTCATTATTTCAAACAAGATGTACATGGTACTTTAAAAAAAATGAAAAATCATAACTTAACTATCCCTGTACTTAAAATATTTCCTTCTTATTTTAGTAGATGATAAAACAAAGCTTAATCATAATAAAAATTATTGAATTCTATCAATTTGGATGTGGTGCAGTCATTTTTCCTGCACACGATTTTCATGAAACAAGAATAAAATTTCTAGATCTGCATTCTTGCACCAGATATTCCTACACCATATTACAAATTTTTGCACTAAAGACCATTGTATCTGCACCAGTACATGTAGTTTTGTACTCGGGAGTGCTCAATGGTGTGGATTCCTTCACTCAACATTTCCGCACTCAAATAGTCTTGCACTGAACATTCTTGCAATAAACATTTATGCACTTGAATAGTCTTGCACCAAACATTCCTGCACTTGAACAGTCCTGCAATGAACATTCTTGCATTGAACATTCTTTCACTGAACCTTCCTATAGTAAACTAATATACTTGCACCAGGGATATTGTGGCCAAAAAATTTCTGATAAAATTCATAGGCTGGATTTTGAAAAATTTGTTGAATCATAAAGGAGGTTTTATTTTCCAACTTTTTATATATCAATACATGTCTTTTGATTTGCTTCATAAGCTTGAATCAGATTCTATAGTATGATCTATGAGGGAGAAAAGAAGTGGGAAAGGGGATAAATTTTTTAAATTGGAAGGAAATTATGACAAGGAATTCAAGAGTGATACTACAAGGAGGGACATATCAGAAAACAGATCTGGGAAACAAAATTTAGGGGAAAAAGAGGGAAGAACAAAATCGGATAGGTACAGTTTCCATGTGAAGAATGGGGTGGTAAACTTTATGGGATAAAAAGAAGAAAAATAGAGGGAATTTTATGAAAATGAGAATAGAAGAAGGGAAGAATTTCACTTAAAATTTGCCTGAATAGTGTTGAACTGAAAAATAAGTGCAGTGGGAATTGAGTGTTGCTTGAATAAAAATTTCCGTGCCAGCTATCCCAAACTTGGATAAGGGCTTGGTTCTCGCACTTGAACCTGCTTCTTCTTGATCACAATTAGCACGTCTAAAGGTCAAGCAACATTCCCATTTTATTAGAATTTGATCTTCGTGCCAAAAATTTGGTTCTCAAGTCGATCCTTCTACAATCATGTAAGTAAATTGATTTTCACAACCACAGGAAATTTTATTTTTGTATTTTTTTTGTTTTTTTGTCATTTTTTTCTCTCTTTTAATTTTTAATTTCAGGAAAATAAAGAATCAAAATTGTAATAGGTTGGCATGGCCACCTACCATCTTCACTTCTGAATGCTCCTGTACTTGCTTCATAAAATCTTCATTCGTGAGGGGTTGAAAATATACCTTAAGCCTATGCCCATTCACAAGGAATACTAAATCTTGCCCATGAATAGTTTTGATTTCTACCACTCCATTTTCAAAAAATTTCAGCACTTCATAAGGTCCCATCCAACGTGTGTGGAATTTACCCTTAAAATGTTTAAATATGGAGTCGTAAAGGAGTACCCAAACACCTGGTTGGAATTGCTTATTATTGATGGACTTGTCATGCCACTTCTTGTACGATTGTTGAACTAATGCATTCTGCTAAACAACATCCCATCTAAACTCATCTAACTCATTTAACCATAGTAGACATTGTTGCTGTGCCTCTGAGAGATCTATCCCTAACTAAAATGTAGTCCAGAAGGTTTTGATCTGGAACTCTATCGGTAAAATGAATTTTTTACCATACTCCAGCCCATATGGTGTATGTCTTGTGTTGTTCCTCTAAGTAGTCCTATATGACCATAAGGCTTCCAGTAATATATTGGCCCAATCCTTCCTATGCATGTTCACTATCTTGGTGAGGATGGACTCAATTACCTTGTTTTTGGATTCCACTTGGCCATTTTCTTTTGGGTGGTATAGTTTACATTTCCTATGCCGAATTTTGTATTGCTCCATCACACCCTATACCAGATTAGAAATAAATTGTGGTCCATTGTTAGAAAAAAATTCTCTAGGCACACCAAATCTAGTAAAGATTTCAGTAAATAAAAATTCTACAACAACTTTTTCAGTAGCAAAAGAAAAAGCTTTAGCCTCTACCCACTTTGTAACAAAATATGTACAAACCAATGTATGCTTTTTATTTAAATATGATCGGTTTATAGGTCCCACAAAATCAATAGCTCATTTTTCAAAGGGCTCAATCATAACCTGGGGACATAAAGGCATCTCATTGGCTTGTCCCGCCTGACCCATTCACTAACAGATATCACATCGCTTGACATATTGTCTCACATCCTTAAACAAGGACGACCAAAAATAGCCAGCTTGAAGAATCTTGTATGGAGTCCTCTTATCAGTGAAATGACCTCCACAAAGTTCATCATGGGCAGATTTCAGGATTTCAAACAATTATTCCTCTCTTACACACCTACGGATAATGGGATCTAGTCCAATTTAAAATAGGTCTCCTTGAACCCAAGAATATGCAACACTTTTCTGTATAATATTCCACTTTTCACGAGTGGATAAGTGAGGTGGTGTTTTTCCACTGAATAAATAGTTGGCTATATCAGCAAACCACGAGGATTTTGTTGACATAGCAAAAAGATGTTTGTTAGGGAAATCATCATCAATAGGAATTACTTCCCCAAGATTAGTTAATCTAGAAATATAATCTGTTACAACGTTAGATTTTCTTGGTCTATCAACAATAGTAACATTAAATTCCTACAACAAAAGTAACGACCTAGTCACTCTACCACTAGTCAATGGTTTATTCATTCAATATTTTACTGTGGAATGATCAATATGCACAAAGACTTCATATCTTAGAATGTAATGTATGAATTTATTAATAGCAAAAATCATAGCTAAAAACTCCTTCTTAGTTACTGCATAATTCAGTTCAGGAATTGACAAGTTTTTATTGATGAAGTAGATAGCATAGGACTATTTGTTTTCTTCATATCCTAAAGTTGCACCAATGGCAATATCTAAGGCATTAGAGGAAATGTGAAATGGAAGGGACCAGTTTGGTCCTCTCAAAAATGGTGCCTGTACTATTCTTTCCTTTAATGTCTCAAAAGACTATTGGCAAGCTGTGGACCAAGAAAACTCACTATCCTTATCTAAATTTAAAAAAATGGGGGTAGCTATCCTAGAAAATTTCTCAGTGAATCTCTTATAGTAGCGTGCATGTCCTCGGAAACCTCTCACTTCCCTTTATGTTTTGGGTGCAAGAAGACACAAAATAACTTCTATTTTAGCTGGGTCAACTTAGATAACTTTGTCAGAAATAAGGTGGCCAAGACTTACTCATGCCTTGCACATTAATATACACTTTTTATCACTCAAGGAAAGATGAGCTTATCGCAATGAAAAAGTGCTTTTTCTAGATTTTTAGGGCTTCCTAAAATGAATCACCAAACACAGAAAAGTCATCCATATAGATTTCCACAGACTCAAGGTCAGCAAAAATGGCCAAAAATGCCCTTTGAAAGGTAGCTAAGGCATTACATGGCCCAAAGGGAAGAAATCAATAAGAAAATTTCCCCCATGGGCATGTAAAGGTGGTTTTGTCTCGATCCTCGGGTGCGATTTGTGTATGGTTGTAACCGCTAAAGCCATCTAAAAAGGAAAATTACTTTTTACCGATAAGGGTATCAAGCACTTGATCGATGAAAGGAAGGGGAAAGTAATCCCTAAGAATGGCTTTGTTCATTTCTCTATAATCAATGCAAACATGCCATCTACCATCTTTCCTCAGGACCAACACCAATGGAGAGACACACTGGCTATCAGAAATAGGATAAATAAAATCAACATATAAGAGTTTTTGTAATTCTTCCTTCACATCATCTCTTAGAGTTGGGTTCATATGCCTTTGGGGTTGTCGGACAGGCCGGGCTCCTTCCTGAATATAAATGTGGTGAGTATAGGTTTCAGGAGGGATGCCTTTCATATCTTTGTAGCCCCATGCAATGGCATCAAGATCGTCTCACAACAAACTAGCGAGCTGCTCTTGTTGAGAAGAATCTAGGTCTAAACTGATATGTAAAGATTTGCCTAGACTAATTTCAACAAGAGTGGTTTCAGATTCAAGAGTGCAAAGAGCTTCTACCAAAGATGACGGTGGGGATCATGACTTTCTTGAAAATATAGACTAAAGATCTTACACAACGATTCAAAATTCGGTATAGTCTCTAGATTATTCAAGAAGTCTCGTATCTCACCCTCCTGAGTTAACTAAGTATGATGATGTATCATTGAAACCGACTGAGTCTCTTCATCACTACTGTAATCTAGCCATAAGGTATCTCTAAGCTGCTGGATAGATCTAGCAGGTGGATATAAGGTGACTTTCTTCCTAGAGTCCCCATGTGAAATGTACATGCCACTAGAACAACATCCAATGTAACCATCGACCGTAGCTAGCCATGGTCATCCCAAGATCAAGGGATATCCTCCCATAGGATTCTTTGGCTCAAGCACAATGAAGTCTATGGGATATTTCCAAGAGTACATCAAAACAACCACATCGTCCAACACTCCTTCTGTCTTGATCTTAGATATGTCTACCAATTCAAGCAGAGTGGGAGTAGGAAGAATATGGAACAACCCAAGATGATCCATGGTTTTCTTGGTCATAACATTAATGGCCGACCCTAGGTCTATAACCACATTGGAGATAAGGAAATAAACTAATTGAACAAAGACAACATGGTTTCGAGGGTCAGTTTATTTTTCCATTTGCACACACCCTGTCATCTACTCTGCTGCTCTTCCAACAAATGGAATAGTTTGGCTTTCTAATCTTTTCTTCCTGGCTTATTAAGAAAGGGTTCCCTAATTCTTTTGTCACATTTGGGGATCTCTTTAATAGGTTGGAGCAAAGGGACCTTTATAAAAATATTCCTAAGCTCAGAAGTGAGACTAGACTTGGGAATGGGATCATTCTTCTCCATAACTAGCCTCTATGGATAGGGAGGCCAGTTTGAAGAAGATGGAAAAGGATCAAAAGGTACAGTGATAGGATGAATGGTGACATTTTTCCTAGAATGGCTAGGATTTTATTCCTTTCCTTTCTCTTCAATAATCACTATGGGCTATTTTTGTTTTTCTGATGTTACTACCTTCCCCGATCTCAGCTGGAGGTCATCGACCCAAACTGGCATGGACTGATAATTAGGTGGAAGGGGTGGGTTCATGGAATAGATAATTTGTACCACTTTGTTATTAGGATTTGGTATGGGTTGAGTAGGGAGTTGAGGTGGTCGAAAAGGTGGAGGTAAAGGTAATGGTGGCAAAGATTAACTTTACTGGGGCAATGATGGTTGTGGCATTGGGTAAGGTGCATATGTAGTAGGATATGATTTCATAGGTGCAGGATAGGAATGATGTGAATGGTTTTTCCCTCTCCAACCTTGTTCCCAAGATTGGGAGGGTTGTCCATAATGATAGCGGTTCCCATGCTGCCAATGTTGAGAGCGATTAGTGTTAGGATAAGAATATGTATGTGTATTATAACTAAAAAATTGTGGTGGAAGTTCAGGAACCATACATGTACTTACTTGAGGCCAATTTCTATGTACTCCCATAGCATGCAATGAATCAGGTTCAAGCTGCCCTCCCTTGAATTACAGCTTTCAATCTAGGTATGTAGGGGCATTTTTCAGTGGCATGGTTCTCTGCACAAATTACACATTTATTAATTCATTAATTTCATCAACACATTCTTTCAAAGGATGATTTTTCATACGTCTTGGACAAAAAATAGACAATGATTCTGGTTCTTTTTCAAGTTTTTGCTGAAATTTCAAAGAGTCTATTTGTTTGCTAATAATATTCATTATTTCAATTTTAATATTGTCCATTTTATTCTCCAAACCAATAATCATAGCATCAGTAGATCCAAGTTTGTTATTTCTACTTTGGATTCCTTTGCCAGATCTATATTGGTTCCTTGAGAATTTCCTACACAGGTCATAAATTTGATCAAAAGGTTTTTGAGCAATATCCCCTTGTCCTAACAAATTTAAATTATTCCTAGCATCATCAGCAAGCCCACGTAAGAACAAGGTTCTAATGGTGCTTAGATCAAATTTGTGCTTCGACCTTTTGAGGATATACAAATATCTTTCCAAATAGTCCTCTAAGGTCTCATCATCACCCTGTACAATGGTGAAGATCTCATCCAACATCTCTCTATTTTGCAATGTTCCCCATATCTAACAAAAATACTCTCTTTATTTTCTCCTAGGCAGCTATAGTGTTTCCTCCTAATCCCATGAACCAGTGTAATTTTGTGTCCTTGAGAGTTGCAGGAAACAACTTTAACTTTTGAGCATCTGATGAGTAATCATAGCTTCTACATAAGATATCAAACTCAAATAGAAATGAATTTGGTTCCTCATGTACCTTACCATAGAAATGAGGAAGAGTCGATGGAGGAATACTCTTCATTTGCCCGACTATATCCAGATCCATGATTGGAAATCCAAACGTGGATTATTCCTCATTTACCTAATTTTTTCCAATTCCCTTAGCATAATATTCATGTTTTGACATTTTAGTATCTCTAAATAAAGCACTCTCAATAGGATGAGAAGGACGACTATGGGTAAAATCAGTTTGAAGTCCAACAGTCTCCTTCTTCCCCTTGGTTGTGTCACACCTGAACTACTATTTCCAAAATCCAAGTGGAGAGCTTTTTCATGGTTGGTTTGTGTTTTTTTGGACTTTATTTCTACTAGAGAAGGCCCAATATGAGAAGCAATTTCATATTTATTAGTGTTTCCTTGGCTTTTATTGGGCTTTGGACCCCTACTCTTTTTAGGCATTCATCTCAAAAAATGACAAAATAAAAACTCAATAAAATGTTGTTATTAAAATAAGAAATCAACACTCATAAAATTCTTGAAACAATAGAAACACACTGTAGAAAAAATAATAGCAGACTTACCCCTATTATTGGAAAAGAATGGAAAATTCTTACCAATTTACAATCGCCTCCTCTATAACAACACCAAAATGTTGGGTGCAAGAATCACAATTCAGAAGAATCCTTCAACACTTAATTGTCAACCTGGGGGTCTCATAAACTTAGAGGTGAAGAAGAGGAAATTCCAGATATTATATGAACTTTTCATGATTCTATTCCTACTACTTAAATAAAAATTTTACAGAATCGAAAGAAAAATGATGATCAAGAAACAATTGATACTCAAAGAAAGTCTGGTGTTGGAATAAATGAAAAGTACTTTTGTATAAACTAAAATGGATTCTTAATTCATTGTGAACAACCTCAACTAATGAAATGACCCTTTAAATCTACCTTTAATGAGACAATGTGATAAATAAGTTATTCAATGTATTTGCCTTCTTTAAAGATATTCTTTCATGCACTAAACTGGTATTCTTGTACTACAACAATGTTCCTATACCAGAATGTTGTGGCTGCACTAGAATGAGGTTTAGATATCGAAAGGATGTTTTGTACTTGTACTAAAGTTCTGATCTTCGTGAAGGAAGTCTAGGTATCCAGGCCAGAACACTTTGATTATGTACTGGATCTGAGGTTCCTCCATGAGATAATCAGTATTTCTCCAATTGGTTTCTAGATTACTTTCAAAAAATAAAAAACGTGTTAAGTGAATAGAGTGAAAAGCAAATAGAATTTGAAAGTATATTATGAAAAGCATAAACATGCTTCAACCAAACTTATATTATATACAGGAAATGATTTTCAAAAGTTAAAGTAAATATTTCTTTAAAACAAAAAAATCTTGTATATAATTACGGAGATTATCTCATTTTGTAAACAAGATTTTCCTGAGATAACTGTGCATACGATTTAGATTTTCCTATTAATTTTTCAACTCAGAAGGTTCATTTATTAATTAATCATGAAATTCAATCATTTCTTCGAAAGTGTTCAATGCAAGCACAAACCAATAAGTTACTACAGTGTTTATTCCATATTCATCATGACACAATTAAATCTTAAGTGAAACCTCAGATATTAATTATTCCCTTAGTTTAGAAACAAAAACAATCTTGCAGGAAGGAATAAGGAACTTTTGCGAACAGAAAGGAGTAAAAATACTTGCGAAGTTGCACCAATGAAATCGATCTTGCAGAACCAGAAATGCACTAGTATAGGTAGCGTGCTTGTAATGATCTTGCGGAAATGAAATAAAGCATTACAAAGGAAATTTTATGGAAATTGAAAACAAATAATTCTAAGCCTGCACACTGCGGATCCGTAACACAATAACTGTAAATGAAATCAAATCCATAACTTGTGAGGAAAATCGAGGTAAATAACAAATTCATTCCTGCACTTTAAATTAAATTAACACACCTTTAAAGAAAGTGAGAATGAGCTAGCTTAGTCGGGCCATGGCCAACTGGCTCATTTCCTTGTTATGAAATAGAGAAATGCAGTGAGTCAAATATTCACCACAATGCAAATGGAAAATGAAATTGTGTACTAGCACATTCCTTTATATTAATTTTAGAAGAAAAAATACATCTTGGATCTGCGACCTAGCCCTGAGAGGCGATACTCCAAAATAATTACAATCTCTTCACAAAATTTTACCATAGCATTGCTCCTTAATTCCTATCATAGTTTTACATTATACAAGCCTTCAAGCCTACGACTGTAATGAAATCATAACATTTGCTTAACTAAGCCTTTCTACTGTACAAAATATTAAGCTAATATATCTGGTCGAGGTCCTGATCTTTAATCTGCTGATTTCTATCCTATTCTGAGCTCAACTCAAGCTGAACTGATCCTTTACCAAAGATATGTGTCGGTTGGTGAGCTGTCACGAGAGTGCAGGAATATGCCAACAAGTGTAGGAATCCTAGCTGCACTCAACCATTCTATTAGAATGATTAATACATTTGTTTATCAAATACTTCAGGAAAAACAAATATTAGTTGCAAGGATAATTAAAGGTATAAAATCCATAAATAAGTAATTAAGTCCATGGCAAGCCTTTAAATATGAAAATACAAAGAGGGTACAGTAATGTGCATGATTTATGAGAAAGGTACAGGGATGAATAGGTTCTTAGGTTAAAATAGAGGTTTATGTCATGTGTCTAGAGTAGGATAGAGGTTAAAAAATAGAAAAAATTAGCCTATCAACACTCGTGGTCCGTGAGGTCCCAATCCTCCATTTTCAGTACTGGAATGCATAGTAGTTGATGAGCGCTAGTACTGGAGTAAGGATGCTACAACTCCTTGGATACCAGATTTACTTATCAACCCGGGGTTCATACAAACTTGGAGGTGACAGTGTTATATGCACAAGTAAAAGTGAAGGTCCTGCTTTTGTCACCATTCATCCGGCGAGAGACCCCAGGGGTTCCAAGCCAGACTTCCATAGAGTCAGAGGAAGATTGATCCTTTGATGGAAGAAGAGAAAATTTATTCTAAGAGAGCTACTCTACTGTAGTAATGAGGAAAACAACATCTAATGCTAAATCACATCGTATCCTAATTAACCATTTAAACAACTATGCTAAGTAGAATTGCTAAATCAACACTAACGTAATGATTCTATCTAAGTTACATAAGTAAAGAGCATCAAACCATACTAATGTGTAAGGAAGAAAACTAAACTAAATATGTTTTCACTTTTTTTTTGGTTTTCTTTGGTAAAATCAAGCATGCAATTTAATTGTTCTTGTGGATGTGATAGGTGGATGGGAGGTGGTTGAGGATGAATAGAAGGTTTAGGGAGTGGTTGGATGGTGTGGAATTTTTGTAGGAGGAATTTTGTGACTTCCTAGAGGTTCCTCATCAATTTGGCTTCAAAACAGGTCATTTCAAGAAAACCTATATGATGTACAAGAAACCTACAGGATGATCATGTAGGAATTGAAGGAAACCTACAGGATACAGACGAGAGCTAATTGTGAGGTGTTGGAGGTGTTGGGAAGCTTGGAAAGGGTGTGTGATGAGTGGGATAGGGTGTTAGAAGGTCTATGAACACTCATGAGTCAATATCCAAGAGAATAGATCGCTAGATTCACTCAATGTGTCTAGGGAAATTTCAATAAAAAAGGACAAAAGCTAGTGAGGGTGATGGTGGAACAAGAGGTGGTTGAGGTGGATGAGGTGGAAGATGGATGTTGGTGATGAAGTCTAGACCTCCTCCTGAAGTACCTGTAGTGCTTAAAACACATGTGTCCTCCAAGAACTATACAACAAGATTCATTTTCATAAACTAGAAAAGCATAAATCAATTGCCCACATGATGCATGAAGAAAGTGCTGAAGGAAATGAGAACATGAGTGAGATCTTATTGCAGAAATAGAATAATGGAAAAAGATGAAAATGAAATAAACCAAGTATTGAATCAAGATAACAAAATCCAAATCTCATGCAAGAATTAGCAATTTGTGTTTTGGGGGTTGATGAAGGGTCTCTTCCTCAAGTCATGGTCCGAGAGGGAGGAGGTGAGGCTGAAACACTTGCTGACAACCTTATGGCGATCTTTTTCTCCTTGATAACCTGCTAATTGAAATAAGGCACAAATGGAAGCAAACTAAAATACAACCAATCTACTCTACACTGTTGTAATGGAAATGCAGCTACTTAAGAAAATGAACAATTAAACCATGAATCTATGCTAGTGTACATGTACAATAAAGAGGAGGCTTGGCTGATAGAGTTGGGCCCTAACCCAAGATATTTAGCCCTCTGAGTTAGCTTAGTGTTGGCTCAAAACAAAACTCATTTTTTATTATCAAAACCATGGATTACATAAAAAATTGTCACAAGTCTTGTAGCTGGAAAACAAATTAGAGTTTTACAATTAAAAATATGAATCTTACTGAGGTCCTAGGCCTCTTTACTTATACATCTGAAGTCTCCAACGATTTCCATAAAATTAGGGAGGCTAGGCTCCAAAACTCAAGATAAACTAGTGCTTTGTCTTTCACTTGCTCGGTTGCCTTCTAGTCCTCATGATTTGGATGTTTGCACTCCAAGGTGATGGAGGAATATTTGAATGGAGGGGTAGTAAATGAGGAGGATTTACCTCCTACAATTCCTCTCCCTTGTCCCATTTGAGTTTTGACCAACGTCTTTGCCAAAATTCCTTGCTTTTATCCTTTAATCCTACATTAAATTCACATTAGACCACAAAGCAAAATATCCAACTCTAACTCATCTCATAAACAAAATATAATCAAAAGTATGCAATAAGTTGTGAGAATAGTTGGTTTGACTAAGCTAGGAGGTGAATTAAGACCCATATAATTACCCAATAATGAGGCTCATCATCACCCCCTACTGAAAGTGTTCCTCATTCTCTGAGCAACTTAGTCAATGTTCGTGTCCTTCATGGCTCTGGCAGCCTCTGTAACATTCCATGCCTCTGTTGTGGTCTCTTCTTCTTGTTCATATAAGCCTACTTTCTTTTATACTTCTTCCTACTACCTCTTTTACTCTTCTTCTTTTATCTCTTCTAGAATCCTTAGGAGTAGTGGTGGACTAAGTTTTAGCCCTATCCAATTGACCTTCAACCTTTGCATTGATTTCTTATACATAGGTGTCTTGTTGAGTGCCTCTCTCAACCTTTGAGGGGAGTGATATTCTTTGATATTCAAGTTGTGTGGAAGTGTGTTCCATCTCTTAGTGTTATAGACATTTTTGTGCCTTACAGCATGAAGCATGAAATGTCAATAATCTGAGGGATCCAAAGTCCCTAAACATGTTGTTCCTACCCCTAGAGGAACAAGGTCAGCAAACCACAGCACTTCAAATCAGTTCTCCACTGAAAAACACTCAAAAACAGGTCAATTTTGGATCATGTCAACTGCTCCACTGAGCATCTGCGCTGAATGTCAACTGCTCCATGGTGTACCTGCGCTGAATGTCAACTCCATCAAAGGCTACCTGCGCTGAGCGAGTTTGGACATGTGGAGGAATCTTTCCTCAATGTGTCAGTGCCCAGGAAGCTTCCAAAATGACACTTGGATCAAAAGATTCGCCTAAGTGAAGAGTAAGAGGTTCTAAAACTCCGAGTGGAAGGTAGAATCTCCAAGTGGACTCAAGAACTAAAGAACAACTGGGGTTGAAGAGGACAACAGTCACACATCAAGCTGACTTATCTTCACTCCAAAACTCTATATAAGGATCTCATCCCATGGGATCTGGAGGCCGGAATTTTGTGCAAAGAATTGCTGTTGGTTTACAGTTGAGAGTATTGGGTGATTGCTTGAAGGAGGTGAAGAGGAGATTTCTTTCCGTCGGGACGGTGATGCTGGATTGGGCCTCTCATGGTTGTATCACTACCTGAACCTTACTTTCTTCCATAAATAAAGCATTTGAGGTTCTTCTATTCGCATGTGTTTCAATGATGTATTGTCTTACTTGCGTATTTGATTTATGCTAATCCTTGAATCAATTATGAATGCATGCTTCTTGTAGTTTCCTTTTCTTGTCTTATTTGCAGGATCTTGTGTACTTGGGCCCGTGAGAAGACTTGGAGCTGGGAGCAAGCAACAAAGAGAGAAGATTGGATCGACCATTCACGCAAGACATCGGTGAGTGGATCTCTTCCTTTCCTCTTTTTCATGTCATAAAGAAGTAATATTAGATAGCTTTGCTTTGACTGTTGCTAAGGAACTATCACGCTTAGAGTGGGATAGGGTCATTCCGTGTTGGATACTTTCCCCCCCAACAGACTGGTGACTCCACTGGGGATCGTATCTTGTTGGTAGCTTGTGTTTCTCGCTATTCATTTCCTAAACAAAGGGAGTACCGAATCGAACTGCATTTGAATCCTTCGAATGCAAAGTAGAGGGCAGCTACTCTAGCTCAGTTCTGGGCATGTTTATGATTTGAAGAGCTGATCCACAAGGACTCTTAATAGCTCTTTGTGATAGTGTTCATCTTCCTTTAATCATCCTCTAGTGTATACTTGATTGATAGCCTCTGATTTGGCCTAAAACAGTTGATTTTTGAGCAATCTGTGACCCGGAACCTAAGGGAAACGAGAGTTTCCTCTTCAGCGCTGCTGCAGTGAAGGCTCTCTGCGTTTCAACGCAGGTTCCGAAGGGCCTACCTGCGTTGAATGTCAAACTGACAGTGCAGAGCCTGCGCTGAACCAGTTTTGCATTGTACAACTGGGGTTCCCTGCCTTCTGTTGCCCAGTTTTCAGTATTGTTTTTGCAGCCTGTTATCAACCTGTATACCCATCTGAAACTACCTTTCTTTGCCATCATTTCGCCTCAGTTGTATGAAGAAGCTGTGATTGTTCTTGTTGTATTTCTTACTTAATTTACAGTTTCCCATAACGAAAGTGAACTAGTCTTACTGTGGCCTCTTAGATCTAGACCTGTGATAAAGTGTCGTTTTGATTCTAAGAGTTAGTTTATTGCTGTTCATAGCTGATTGGTCATTTTCTTTCGTTATATGGTTCGAATTTCAGTATTTCTAGTGTTGAAACGAGTGAATATTAAGGTGTTCTTTTGATTATTGGACAAAAGCTTGTTTGCTTTCACTTGAAATTGAATTCGAAATTATACAACAGCTTTCTTTTTGTAATACATCAACATTAAGGAAGAAGAAAAGAAATACTTGCATCGTGCATGTGCATTTTGACAGTTTGCATGTCGATTTAGGAAAAGTGCATCAGTGTGTGCTCTATGATCTGTGAGAAAAGTTGATGTCTTTCTTTTCCCTCAGTAGTTAAGATTTTCATAAGTTGAAAGAATTGAAAAAGCTTGCTTATCATTCTTAGACTGCATTTAGGAGTTATATCATACATCACGTGGTGATCCATAAAGGCAAACTGCTAAGCAAGATCAACCTAAAACGAACTGAATTTACATAACAATGCTTTGAAACATAATGAAATACAGTAGAGGTCTAGGTAGAGACGTGTTCCGGCGTCGTTAAACATAGTGACTGTCGATCTCTACGAAGTTGGGTGATTCCTCCTGAGGGACGATAACGCTAATACGGATTTGTGCTCCCGCGTACCGTCGCGTATATTGGGAGACCCCTATAGGAACAAAGGTTTATCCATAGGAAGCCGTGTCGGCCGCCCTACTGATCGCGATGCAGTGAACACAGCATTCACGAAGATCGACCACTCGTACCGTAAAACGTATTCTGTGGTTTCGCGAAAGGTTTGGCACACCCTCTGCCTAGAACTCCAGAGTAGTTTCTTTTGGCCTTTTTCAAACTCTATAACTGAAAAAGTCCATCCGAGCATTTGTCACTTCGGGCTCGTTAATACATCGAAGGAGACTAGAGTCATCTTTAGCTTTTTCTCGACTCTTAAAAAGTGAAAAAGCAAGTTGTGTCTAAAAGCGTCGTCATATAAAATTCATTTTAAACGGAACATAATCACCTCTTATTCCTGCGTTGATCTTTAGGTTGAGAACATGGAACACACCAATCAAGGAATCCCCCATGATGGGAATCCTAGTCCCTTCTCCTCTTGGGGAGAAGTTGGTGCGCCCCACATGGCCACGTTGTCGCTTCCAGGGCTGACAATTGGCCTGCCGATCTGGCTATTCTCAACCAGTGTAGTTCAGAACACCACGGTTCCTGAACAGTCGAGTCAACAGTTAGATCAGTCTAGAGCTACCCCCCAGCCTCCCACTTCTTGTAAGTCTTCCTCCGATCCTTCTTCCTCGAAAGGTAGAGCCGGCAAAAGCCAAGCTCCCAAGGAGAAGAAGGAGAAGAAGAAGAAAGAAAAGAAGCAGAAGGAGCCAAAGGCGACTGGGGGCAAGCAAAAGACATCTAACAAAAATCCACACACAGCACGGACCGGGCCCAAATCGCCATGTGTCATATGTAGAGGAGACCACTTCCACCGAGATTGTCCCAGTATTCCCCGGATACTAAGGGACTGGTCCCCTCGTTTGCACAGCTTGGAAGCATCAACCTCTGACAGCCAGGTTGAATGCTTACCGTCAACCAGCGAAAGTGAAGGTTCTAGACAACGAGGGGGAGCAAGATCCCCCTGCGAACTGTGTGAAGGCAATCACACCCTCTGCCGTTGTCCCTTCTTAAACGAAGCAAAGAGATTTTTGGAAGATCAACCGGTTTCACCGTTGCTACTTCCCCCTGGATACCGAAAACTCGCGCCAAGTTCTTCGTTGGTTGAAAATGCAGCTGTCCCGCTCAAGTGGTCAGCTGAAGCGTCAGTCACTGAAAATGAACCTACTGAATCCGGACTGGACGAAAGTCCAAAGGTCGAAACGGTAGTTGACCCGGTTCTCCCTTCAGAAGTTTCATCGTCAGATGACACCGTCACTGAAGATTCGTCTCCAGCTGACACCCTCACCGAAGAGAATAAGGATGACACCGTCCAGATTCTTTTCATCAACACCGATTCTGATGAGCATCAGGGCAATGTGCCCACTCCTTTATCGCAGGAAGGAGCATCGTCGGGATCATATCCAGCCGTGTATTCGGTCCCACCACCAAGCAACCTGGTTGTGTCCTTCGATTGGAACCAACTAGGCAGACCCCGGTTACCAGCCAGTATACCGTTCAGAATTATAGTCCAAATATACAGAATGGTGATGGCTGGAACTATCATTGATGAAGGGGCATCTGTGAGTATCCTGTCCTCTATTGCTTGGAAAGCACTGGGTTCCCCGGCGCTTTTGCCTGAGATGAGAAATCTCTCGGGTTTTGACAAAGGAACCAGTCGACCATTAGGGATCCTACCTAATGTGCCTATTACATTGAAAGGGAAGGCTGTCAAAATGAACTTGATGGTCGTCCGAGGACCCTTGGATTATAACCTACTCCTTGGACGAGACTATATATATTGCATGGGTGCAATAGTCTCCTCACTCTTTCGAATAATGTGTTTTCCACACGAAGGAAGAATGGTCAAGCTCGTAGACCAACTTTCATTTCCGGGATCACGCATCGCAAATAGTCACATACCTATCCTGAATGGTCTATTCAATCAAGAAAGGTCTCCACCCCCGGTTCTTCTTCCCGATGAGTGCGAGTGATTCGGGAAAGTAGGGCTGGAACCCAGGGGGCATGCATCCTGGTCTGCTTTGGGCAGAGAAAACCCTGGGTATAAGGTAGAATTTCCGTGGGAGAATATGACTAGTCCGTACCCCGTCCCATCCTTGTTCTTCAAAAGGAAGAGCTGGCAAAGTGCCAAGGCTCCGTGAAGAAGAGGTGTAGCTGGAAGTGGGGTTGTTCTGGAATAAGATTCTTTTGTCAAAGTTATGTGTTTGGGGCACCGCCTATCTCACCTTTGTCTACTTCGGTAGACACCGCCAAGGAGTGATCTGTTTAAACTGCTAATAGAACAATCCTTGGATAACCTGAAAGAGGTAAGCCTCACCCGTTAAAACAAATGTTTTGACGAAGAAGTAGGGGCAGCCTTGAAATTGTACTTCATACCTGGGGGCATGCAAACCTCTTGGAATGCAAGCACGGGCGGCTATTGATTTTTTTAGTTTTTTAGGTCCTCCCTTTAAACCTGTAGGTCTAACCCTTTAAACTCGTAGGATTAGTCGATACCCAGCTTGCATAAAGAGAGGATTTGGAGCAAAGCGTAGGGAGATGAAGCTCCTTAAAAAATAGCAATCTTCCAGGAGACCTTCCTATCTTATGACTGGTAAAAACGAGCAGTTTTGGCAAAGTTCATGCTCGTTAAAAAATAAACGCAAAAACCGAGCAGTTTTAGCGCATAGTTCATGCTCGTTAAAAAATAAACATAACTTGTGAGCAAGCTTCCCCTAGAGTTCAAGCTCATCCAGAAAAAATGAACCAATAAATGACCATTTGAGACCGTAAATCCATCAGCCATAAAAGCCTTGGTCGTGTTTGCACCATCACCTCCACTTTTCATTTGGCCGATCATTCACCTCCACTTGATTGTTTACCTATTTTGAGGAACAGCTGCGAAGAGTGATTTCACCTAGCCATCCTTGTAACATTGCCGTGATTGGGAAATTCCAACCTGTACCTGGAATCTGCTGCTATCCCTGTTTATCACTCGTTCCTCAAAATACGAGTCTTCTTTGAGCTCTTTTCACTGACTCGTAAAATATGAAAAGTTTGCCGAGTTTTGGCCTTCCAGCTCGTTAAAAGGACCGGAAGAGCTATCCCTCCTCTAGATTTTAATCTTTTTGGACCTCAGGGATTATTGCACAAAAAGATCGAGCGCTTGTCTAGTTCGGCTCGATAAAACTATCGAACATTCATCCCTTCTGTATTGTTTTATACTTTTTCGGACTTAAGGGATTAGATGACGAAAAAGGACCTTTGGAGTTAACTTTATGTACCTTTTTAGACTCTCTAAAAATGAAAAGGACCGAGTTGTCTTTGTCGCTAGACTCGTTAAATGCATTAAATAGCGACAAACTTGTCTTTAGACGAGAACGAGTTTCCCTATCGCTAGGCTCGTTAAAACATAGCGATGGGCTTGCCCGAAGGGCAGGTTATAGAACAAGCATATGTTATCCTCCTCAAGCTTGACAAAAATAAAGAGGTACTGGTCAGAAATGACTAGGGAAAAATTGGGAGAACCTCAAAGCTTAATGGTAGCAAGTCGCTCTTGAACATGACACTTTTGCCTCCGTACCACATCAGGTTGGGTTGTTTTCATTCACCGGTCCCTTCACCATGGTCTCGCCATACCATCCACATTTGGGGTAATGCTCCCGATCCATCACATCAGTGTCGTTATATGTTCAAGAGATGTCGTTCAAGAAAAGTCAACCGTGTCCCATCCACTGCCATACATCATCTTTCATCCTTTCATGACCGCCACCCTGAATCATATTTCACAGATCGTTTTCACCTTCATCACAAATCATTAGCTCCGTTCCGTGTCACTGATGTGGGATTCATTAAGGCCCTCCTTTGATGGATCGCTTCTTATCGACATCAGCTCATTATCCAAGAAGTTGATCTAGGAACACCCCCCCAGTACTTTGAAGCTTGCATGCCTCAATGGCAAGCTTCTCACTTCCGGCGACAGGTATACATCAATGACCTTCGACCGGGAGATTTTGCGTGGTGTTCGACACCAAGTCCTATATTCACACCACGTGAATTGTGCTGAAGTACCTTGAGGGTCATCATCATTATCGGTGATTCCTCTCGCGCTTGTTAACAGTTTACATTATTGACTGGTAATCAAGCGATGTCTTTCCATGTTCGACTCCAAGAAATTCTCACATGGATCGACTTGTACTTAGAGTGAAGATCGAACGAGTTTGAAGACCCCGGATCTAGTTTCATCCATCCGGGCTGCGATATATATTCAGGAAATAAAGACATTAGCATGTGCAGCAGATGATCATCCTAATCAAAGGATGATAATTTCAGCAGAGAATTATCAGTCTACCATCAGACGATCGTCTGTGCTATGTACAGAAAATGTATTTATAAAGCTGAGCATGGGAAATGCCCGCATCAGCTAGATCATGAAAGCAGTATGAAAAATAATGTATTGTATTGTATCTTATTACAGGTCACCTCCCGGCGATTGAATGAACTTCAGATCCTCCTGATAAAGCATTTCACCCGATAAACGACCTCATACTTTAGGGGGCAACTGTTATAGAAATTTTTGTGCCTTACAGCATGAAGCATGAAATGTCAATAATCTGAGGGATCCAAAGTCCCTAAACATGTTGTTCCTACCCCTAGAGGAACAAGGTCAGCAAACCACAGCACTTCAAATTAGTTCTCCACTGAAAAACACTCAAAAACAGGTCAATTTTGGATCATGTCAACTGCTCCACTGAGCATCTGCGCTGAATGTCAACTGCTCCATGGTGTACCTGCGCTGAACGTCAACTTCATCAAAGGCTACCTGCGCTGAGCGAGTTTGGACATGTGGAGGAATCTTTCCTCAATGTGTCAGTGCCCAGGAAGCTTCCAAAATGACACTTGGATCAAAAGATTCGCCTAAGTGAAGAGTAAGAGGTTCTAAAACTCCGAGTGGAAGGTAGAATCTCCAAGTGGACTCAAGAACTAAAGAACAACTGGGGTGGAAGAGGACAACAGTCACACATCAAGCTGACTTATCTTCACTCCAAAACTCTATATAAGGATCTCATCCCATGGGATCTGGAGGCCGGAATTTTGTGCAAAGAATTGCTGTTGGTTTACAGTTGAGAGTATTGGGTGATTGCTTGAAGGAGGTGAAGAGGAGATTTCTTTCCGTTGGGACGGTGATGTTGGATTGGGCCTCTCATGGTTGTATCACTACCTGAACCTTACTTTCTTCCATCAATAAAGCATTTGAGGTTCTTCTATTCACATGTGTTTCAATGATGTATTGTCTTACTTGTGTATTTGATTTATGCTAATCCTTGAATCAATTATGAATTCATGCTTCTTGTAGTTTCCTTTTCTTGTCTTGTTTGCAGGATCTTGTGTAGCTGGGCTCGTGAGAAGACTTGGAGCTGGGAGCAAGCAACAAAGAGAGAAGATTGGATCGACCATTCGCGCAAGACATCGGTGAGTGGATCTCTTCCTTTCCTCTTTTGCATGTCATAAAGAAGTAATCTTAGATAGCTTTGCTTTGACTGTTGCTAAGGAACTATCACCCTTAGAGTGGGATAGGGTCGTTCCGTGTTGGATACTTTTCCCCCCAACACTTAGGTAGACATGAATACTATCATCTCGTAGTAGCCTAAACATATATTCAAATTGTCAAATTTCTTGCTCTTGGATAGCAAGATATCTAGGTGCCAGCTGAGGATCATTTTCAATCCGATTATGGGTGCTGAATAGGGCCACGTGATTTGATTGTTCTGCTCTGATGAAAAGAGGTTCATTTTTCTCTCTGGCCAATATTCTTTTCATCTCTGCAGCCCTTGACTCCTCATGGTTCATCGATGATGCCAAAGCCATTAATTTTAGATCTCCTAGCTTGGCAATAGGGTCCCAAACATTCATGTCTATGAGGGCCATGTTGTGCAAGTAAAACTCAACCACTTTGGCCCTATCCTCTAGTGTAATTGGATCATAAAGATTAATCAACTGCCTGTAGTCTTGAAATGGTATGGTTCCCCTTTGTGCTAGTGTTTTAACCTAAAATTGTAGCCATTGTTCTTTGAGGTAAAGAGTGTAGGATTTAGCTGGCATCCTACACTGGATGGCCTCTAAGGAGAGGCTGGCCATACATGCTAGTTGGTTCTCCCTTTCCTGCAGCTGTCTCCTTAGCCATGCATTTTCCCTCTCAAGTTGATCTCTCAATATTGCTTCTCTGTCCCTTAGGCCACTTACCTCTTTTCCCATTTCTTTGAGCTTCTCTTCCATGCGCCCAATGTCTTCCACCACTTTTGACTTGGCGATTTGCATCCATCAGTGGTTTCTGGCCGTCTCCTTCTCAAGTTTGAAAAACAATGGGATGGTAAATTTTTGAGGTATCACCTTGCCTCCTTCAATAAACCAGTAGTAGGAGTCTAGGCTAGGCTCGGGGCTTAGTTTCTTTGTTTCAGGGTATTCTTCTTTTGTTTCTTACTGCTTCCCTACCTTGCCTTCAATTTTTGTGCTCCCTGTAGTTTTTGCAGAGTATCCTGTCGGTATTTTTTTTCTTCCTGTAGGTTTTGCTATGGATCCTGTAGGATGGACTTACCCTTTAAGGAAGTTTATCTAGTAATAGGCCTCCTTACATAGGTAATTGGTGACTTAGGGGAAGGAATTTTGTCTCTTGGTGTAGGGGAATCTTCAATCTCAATAGGTGTTTTTTTGGATATCTGTGGCTTCCCTTGTTTAATTCTTGTGCTCTTTCTTGTTCTGAAATATAGTGGGGCTTGCCTCCTTATTTTCCCTTTTTGCTTGATTGGGGTGTTGAGAGAAGTGAGGGTAGTTGTTGCCTCCCTCTGAGTAGCCTCTGGAGACACCCTAGGTGACTCCTCTTTGTGTTCTTCCTTTTCTGTTTCAATTTCTTCCTCCTTTCTGTTTTTCTTGTCTCCTTCCACCTGTTGTTCTTCCTCATCCCCATCAGTTTCTTCCTTAGCTTCCTCCTCTGTTTCATCATCAACCTCCTTCTCTTCTCTCTCTTCTTCTTTTTCTTCATCCTGTTCCTTTGTGTTAGCTTCTTCTTCTTCATGCATCGCATCCTTATCTAAATCTGTATCTTACTCTTCCTGTTTTGCCTCCTCCTCACTCATAGAAGGACTAACATCATAAGTGAGGTTTTTTATGTCATCCTCTGCTGGAAAGTATCTGAAGACTGACCATGTTATAGAGATTCTAAGGTTTTGGAGGGCGTCCTCAATGAGGATCCTGCTCAATCCATGGTGAGCCAATTGTTGGGAATTCCCTTCCTTTACTTTGTTGTTGGAGTCTATGAGTGATTGCATCAAGAAATAGGGTATGCTGAGTCTTTGGTGAACTGGTGTTTCTAATCCAAATCTTAATTCTACAAGGATCATAAAATGGTAGCCATAAACAACACTATATCTACCCTCACATGAGATATATTTGATGAGTTGGTAGCCTACCTCACTCCATGGATATAGTAGACTATCCCTCCTTACTCCATTTTTATCCTCTGTGGGTTCTTCACCTTCTAAAAGGAATTTCATTTTTACCACCTAACTTTCTGCTTTGTCTTCTTTTCTCCATGGAATTCCTAGGGGAAGTGTGGTGACCCTAGTGATGATCTCTGGGTTGGGATCTATAGTGAGGCCTATAACTAAAACAATGGCATGGATTCTGCTGTGTGGAGTGAGGAAATTAGAAAATTCTTGAGCCACCTCAACATCATACCCTATGAATTTCTCGAAAGACCCCATCCAGTTGTGTCTTGTAAAGATTTCAAGCACTTGGGGGTGTTGTTGTATCCTCACAGTGTTTGTGGGTTCTCTCCTATTAAACCCTCCTATCATCTTGCTTATGAGGCTTGAGGAGAAAATGAGAGGGTTGACACAATTTATTTATTTTTTTTTTTTATTTTTTTTTAATTCAGGAGGAAAACGGACTTTACTGTGTATGTAATTCACCTCCCATAGTTGCTAAATTCACTAGATTTCAGAACATTTCTAGTTCATTTTCTTGTAAATGGGGATGGATATTTATGGCCTACCTCTTTAGAATGGTGACAGTGGAAAATTCCCGTGATATTCCCTCTTGATCTCTTCTCGGCCTATCCTGTAGACTACCTTTGTGTATCCAATAGACTCCTCCTATAGACTGTATCATGTAGACCGTTCCTATAAGAATGCCTGTGCATGCTCTTGTCGAAATTCTCTTGTAGAATGATGGATCCTTGCTTCCGATGGGTGGCCAAAATTATGAGAGCGACTTGAGTGAGGGATTTTTGAGGAGGTGGAGTGCACGAGTGCATGTAAACGATGTTTTATTTCCCTTTATGGTGTTTCGGGGTGAGGTGGTGTGCTGGCAGTAGAGGTACGTTTCCATTTTTGGACCCTTGGTCCCCACTACCACCTCATCATTTCCACTCCTCGTAATCATCTCCTACCTCATAGATCCATAGTTAACCACTTCTTGTTATACTACTCTTCTATCTTTGGGTTGACTACAGGCACGTGTGAGAGGACACCCGGTCTTGCATGTGATGACTGAACGAAGGTGGCCAAGTTAACTAGCCACTCTTTCACTTATAAAAGAACTGTTTCGTAACCCTTACAACTTTTGATCAGATGATGCATATGAGTGAGTGAGCGGGACACTTACCTATGGTTTTTATGCCATGCTACAGTTTTCGAAGATCAAAGGTGTTGCATTGTTTATTTTCTACATGGTCATTCTTCTTCCTCCTCATGCTATATGTTGATGTTTCCTTTGCTTTTGCATGTGTCTATGACTGAAGATCTGATGCTACTGTTGTAGGGGAGCTCTTGGATCATCCTAGTAAATACCTATAGCTGATGATTGACATCCTATGGGATAGGTTGCTACAAGATTTCCTATAGGATGTGTTGGGCAGTGGTCCCCCTGTGTAAGGGTTTTGGAACTCAAAGCCCATAAGTTTGGGTAAAAGTATGGTAAAGGCTCCATGAAGTGCATGGAGCGGGAACTGTAATGGGTTGAGTCAAAGGGTTCTTTGCCCGAAAATAATGTAAAATAATAGAAAGTGAGTCGGCCTGCCCATGGTCCACGAACCATGAGAAGGTATAAATAGGGCAAAGTTCTAAGGATAGTGTTTCTGGGAAAACTAGTGTCTTTTCAATCTACTAGCCTTCTAGGATTGGCAGCTATCCTAGCAAACAAACAATCAAAGAAATTTGGGATTTCCTCTATGTATGATAGATAAGTGAGAAGCAAAGGAACCAACTTGGATCTTCCGCTTGACTCCTTGCTTGATTTCTCTCTCCCTTGATAGAGTTTGAAACTCCTCTCCTACTTATCCCGCTTAGAGAATACCTGTAGAAACAAAGTAACAAAACACCATAAAAGCATCTTGATCTATTGTATCATAAGCAATTCATAATTAGAAATACATTGAACATACAATGGCATTCACAAATAACAAGATTCACAAATACACAATTGTATGGAGGAAAACTCAAAGAACTTTATTAGATATGAAGTGAGAATTACAACCCAGCTGTCTAATCCAGCATCATCCTCCCAACATCAAAGCCCTCTTCACCTCATGTAAGGCAAGATCACCCAACAATACAATGCTCCTTCTCAAAGACAAACTATCAGCACTTCCTTACAAATTACAAAATTCTAGCCTCCAGACTTCTCAGATGAGGGATCCATTTATAGATGTCTACAAGGGTGTGAGTCATCTCTGTGTTTTTTATTAGTGTCATTCCACTTGTTGTTTTTGGTTCCACTTGGAGATTTCTTGGATCTCTTACTCATCCCTGGGCGAACTCAGAGAGGTAAGTGTCATAGGAGAAGTTTCTAGAAGATTCCATGAGCATCCACTTAGCAAACTGTCTTGGAAATTTGTCCATTCTCACTCATTGCACCCCACAGAAGGCCTCTTCAGTATGCATCGAAACTGGCTAGTGTAGAAGTCAGTATGCATCACACCTTGACAGTGGAGCAGTCAGTATGGTCCATTTTTGGCCAGTTCTGAGTGATTTTTCAGGTGGAACTTCTGGGGAATGATGTAATCAATTGACCATGATCCTTTAGGGTATGAAACAAAAATTTTAGGGGTGAAAGAGCCCTAGTTTATCGACATATAAGATTGGGGTTGAAGTGCCCAAATATGTCTATAACAGTTCCCCCCTAAAGCATGAAGTTGTAAATCTTTTGATGTCGGGTGAAATGCTTTATCATGAGGATCTGAGGTATTCGACCTAGAAGGTTACTTGTATAAGATACAATACAATACATCATCACAATATAATTTTCCATGATCTAGCTGAGGCAGGCATTCCCATGCTCAGTTTTATAAATTCATTTTCATGTACATAGAATAGATAATCGTCTGCAGTTGCAAACTAGTGATTCTTTATATGTAGAGTCATCATCCCATAGCTTGGATGATCATCTGTGCAGCTTTTGTGTACATTTGATGTCTTTATATTCCTGAATATATTGCAGCCCGGATGGATGAAACTAGATCTAGGGTCTTAAAACTTATTCAATCTTCGCCTGATGTACAAGTTGATCCATGTGAAAAGATATCTTGAAGTTGAACATGGACCGACATCGCCTGATTACCAGCCAATAATGTAAGCTATTAACATACGCAAGAGAAATCACTAATAATGATAATGACCCTCAAGTTACTATATTAAAATTCATGTGGTGTGAATATATGATCCGATGTCGAACACCACGCAAAATCTTTCGGTCGAAATCCATTGATGTAAACCTATCACTAGAAGTGAGAAACTTGCCATTGAGGCATGCAAGCTTCAAAGTACTGAAAGGGTTGTTTCTAAATCAACTTCTTGGATAATGAGCTGATGTCGACAAGAAGTGACCCGTCGTAGGAGGGCCTTAATGTATCCCACATCAATGACATGAAATGAAGCAAATGATTTTTTGGAGGTGAAAAATGATCAGACGATACAAGGTTTAGGAATGGAGGTTATGGAAAATGGAGGATGAAGGTATTGCAGTGGATGAGGCATTAACTAGAGGTGAATTCTCTGAATGACTTCTGTTGAACATATTGGTGACACTGAGATGGATTGGTAGCGTTAACCCCAAAAGATGGATGGTATGGAGGACCAATGGTGATATGACCAGTGAACGAAATAACCCAACCTGACTCAATCATGGTGATGGAGTGAAAGTGTCATGTTCAAGAGCGACTTGGTACCAATAAAATTCTTTAATTTTTCTTCCTTTTTTCTCTAGTCATTGCTGACCAGTACCTCTTTATTTTTGTCAAGCTTTAGGAGCATAACATATGCTTGTTCTATAATTTTCCCTTCAGGAAAACCTGTCGCTATGTTTTAGCAAGCCTAGCGACAGTGAAACTTGTTCTTGTCTAGGTGGACAAGTTTGTCGCTATTGTTTCAACGAGTTTAATGACAAGGATAAATCGGTCCTTTTAGTGTTTAGAGAGTTTGAAAAAGGACAAAAAGAAAACTCTAGCAGTTCTTTTTTGTAGCATAATCCCTTAAGTTCGAAAAAGGATAAAATAATATGAAAGGGATGATTTTTCAATAACTTTAGTTAGCTGAAAAGATAAGCACTCGAACTTTGTCATGAGATAATCCCTTAGGTCTGAAAAAAATTAAAATATATTGGAGGGATGGCACTTCCCCTTACTTTAACAAGCTAGAAATGCGAATAGCTCGACAATCTTTTCATATTGAACGAGTTTGAAAAGAGTTTAATGGAGACTCGTTTTTTAGGAACGAGTGGCATTTAGGGTAGCAAATGGTTCCGGGTGAGCTTGGAACTTATCAAAACATGGTGATGTGAAGAGGGTGGCTAACAGGACCACTCGTCGCAGCTGTTCCTCAAAAAGGTAAACGATCAGGTGGAAGCATATGATCGACCAAAAGAATGGAGGTGATGTCAGGAACACAACCAAGGCTCAAAAGGTTGATAGCAAGGAAATCACAAAGGTTATTTACCAAGGGTGGATTCATTTTTTAACGAGCTTGAATCGGGAGAAACTATGCTCAGTGGTAGGTTTATTTTTTAATGAGCTTGAACCTTGCGATAACATTGCTCAGAGCCCGGTTAATTTTTTAATGAGCTTGAACCGTGGGAAAACATATGCTCAAAGCCTGGTTCATTTTTTAATGAGCTTGAACCGTGGGATAACATATGCTTAGTTTTCCTTTTATGTAAGCTAGAAACAACCAAACTAAAAAGCTAAAATAGCTAAAAAAACTAGAAGGCTGAGGAACTACTGAGGTTAGGTAGGATGGTTTTGTCAGCAATTTAGACAAAACACTTCCTTTGCTTCGTCCACCAAATAGACAAAGGTGAATGGTTTGAGATAACAATTCCAATCACCTAACCTACGAAGTTAAAAAGCTAAAAAACTAAAAAGCTAAAAAGTTAAAAAAATGAAATTTGTCGTTTTTAGTTTGCATAAAAAGGTTTGCGTGACCTGAGACATCGAGAAAAGGAGAGTCTCCAGTAACCATATGGAAATCACTATGGTTAAGCAGGATTGTTTTAGTCAGTGGTAAAAACACTTCCTTGGCATATTCCATCAAATAGACAAAGGTGAATGGTGTGAGATAACACTTCCAATCACATAAACTACATGGAAACCTATCTTTTCAGCTGGGTTCATCAGCCAAAGTAGACAAGGGTGCATGCCCCCTAAGATTTGTTACATTCACTGGACTACTCGCGGTAATTAGGTGGATGTAATGAAGGTTGAAGAGACACTCTCGACACAAAAGGACCATTTAGGGATGATGTTTGACTTGAAGCTGTGTTTGAATTGGGAAATGAAAGTTGGTCAACAGTGACAATTTTTCCTTCATGCGGGAAACACATCACTTGAAAGAGTGTTGAAACAATAGCTTCCATGTTGTAAACATAGTCATGTCCAAGGAGTAGATGGTAATATAACGGTCCTGGGACTACCATCGCGTTCAGATGAATGGTTTTCCTTCCCAAAGTTATTGGTAACTTAGGAAGGATCCCTAACAGTCGACTGGTTCCTTTGTTAAAGCCTGAAAAATTCTGTGTAACAGGTATAAGTGATGGCAAACCAAGCGCTTTCCAAGAAGTTGAGGAAAGGATACTCACTGATGCACCTTCATCTATGATAGTGCCAAACATAATAATTTTGTAAACTTGTACTATGATCCAGAATGGTACAATAGAAGGGAGGTGGGATCTTGCTAGTCGATTCCAATCGAAGGAAGTGACTAGACTACTTGGAGGGGGTACCGAATAAATGGTTGAAATAACCCCTTGAGTAGCGAGAAATGGGGGTTTCTCTTCTTGTTGTGAAGGGATGGGTGGATCGTCCCTAAGTTTGTCAGACTCTAAAGTAACAAAGAGAATTTGAACGGTATCGCTCTCACTCTCTTTGGGAATGGTATCATCTGAAAGTGGACCTTTTGAAGGTAAAATTGGGTCAACTGCCATCTCGACCTATTGACTTTGGTCTGGTATGGACTCAGAAGATTCACTTTCAATGATAGTTGCTTCGACCAATGGTTGAGTTATGTCAATTGGATTTTCAACTAGTAAAGGACTTGAGGTGAGTTTCTTGTATCCAGATGGAAGTTGCTGCGGTGAAACAGGATGGTTATGCAAGACTCTTTTGGCCTCATCAAAAAAATCACTACAGGTAAGGGTATGGTCCCCTTCACATAATCTACATGGAATGTTGGCCTTTCTATTACTAATTGATGGTGTGTTGTCAACACGATCACTAGAGGTTGATGACACCGGTTGGTGCGAATGGGGGGACCATTCTCTTAAGATCCAAGGGATGCACAGACATTCTCAATGAAAATAGTCTCCTTTGCAAATTATGCATGGATGTCAGGGTTTGGAAATTTCAGTATGCGGATTTTCACCAGATGCTACATGGTTGCCCCTTTGCTTAACTGAATTCTTTTTCTTCTCCTTCCCT
Organism: Pinus tabuliformis; assembly: GCA_031772625.1. Classification (NCBI taxonomy): domain Eukaryota; kingdom Viridiplantae; phylum Streptophyta; class Pinopsida; order Pinales; family Pinaceae; genus Pinus; species Pinus tabuliformis. The sequence continues at coordinate 26,600,500 of CM062815.1, forward strand.
TTCTTCTTCTTCTCAGTCACCCCGTTACTAGCATCGCTACTTTCACCAAGTGAAGAGGAAGAAGGGGAGGGAGAAAAAAACAAAGAAGAAGGCGAGGGGTCAACTTCAATATTAACTGGTTGCTGATTCGATTGTTGAGGAATCACAGTATTTTGAATGACAGAGGTTGAGAATAGCCATACTGGCAGACCAATTGTAATTCTTGGAAGGGACAATGTGGCCATATATGGAGCATTGACATTTCCCCAAGAAGAAAAGGACTAGGATTCCCCTCTAAAGGGATCCCTTGATTGGTGGACTCCATTATCTCAACCTAAGATCAACGAAGGAACAGGGATGTTATTTCGAATTTAAATTTTAATGACACTTTGACACAACTTTGCTTTTTCAATTTTCAAGAGTCAAGGAAAAGCTAAAGATGACTCTAGTCCCCTTTGATTTTTAATGATCCTGAAGTGACAAGTGCTCAGATGGACATTTTCTTTTAAGGAGTCGAAAAGGAACGATAGCAACTACTCTGGAAATCTAGATAGAGGAATTACCAAACCAATCGCAAAACTAAAATATACACCTTGGCGGTAAATTAAAGAGAAATTACCAAGGACTTATGTACGAGAATCAATCTTCCTGAATGTTGTTTTCAATGCACTACGATCGATAGGGCGGCAAACACGACTTCCTATGGATAAAGGATATAAGTCTATTGTGGTCTCCCTATATATATACTCGATGATACAGGGAGCACAAGTGCGTGCTAGCACTTGTCATATAAAAGAGGAGGAATCACCCAACCTTCGATGAAAACGATAGTTACTAGTGTTTACGATGTTGGAACACGTCTCTAGCCTAGACCTCTAGATGTGTTGCATTAGGTTCCAAAGCGTTTTTAAGTTCATTGAAATTTATTTTAGAGTTGATCTTGTTTAGAAGTTTTCCTTTCAATGGTTCACTGCATGATGTAGATTTAAAAATTCCTAAAATGAAATCTACAATGATAAACAATCGTTGTTTAGTTTGTAATGAAAATCCTAGCTACTAAGGAAAGAAAATTACGATTCTTACAAAAAAGAGCAAAGAGCACACGCTAAATGCACTTTTCCTAAATCATTTTTACACACAGTCTAAATGTAAATGCAAACACATGTATTTGTTTTTCATTCCCCTTAATGTGAAAAATTCCAAAAAGGAAAACTAAGTATAGCAAAGATCTGAAATATTTTTACTCAAAGCAACATTTCGACAATTTCTTTTTCAAAATAGAAAGGAAGACTAAACGACACTTTTTGATTTTGAATAGAAAATGCTTTTGACACTTCGAATATCAAAAAATCAAATCAAATACAAGACAAAAATTTCAATTGACTATCTAGGGAAGGAAGGCTCAATGACACTTTTCTTTTTGACACCAAATGACAGATATGACACTTTTTGTACTAAAACGATAGTTCGATTTAAGAAACTTTTCGACAAAGGATTGTAAATGATGGAAAAATACATAAAAACATTTACTAATCCTAATCAATGGAGGCTGAACTATGTAATGCAAGCAGGCTTCAGCAATGAGATACTGTTCACAAGTAGCAAAACAAATAAACAGAGCTAAAAGCAAGGAAAAAAAACCCCAAATTTCAAGGAGAGAAATAGGCTCAGTCAGTCATCGCACCTAGGCTTCACAAAAATAGGGATGCATTGCACTTTTTAGGCTCAGGTGGTGAGATGCATACTGTTTGAGAGTGATAGACAGTGTGATGGGCCAGGGAGCACAACTGAGGTGGGTTTTGGTTCAAATTTGCAGCTGATTTTAGTGATTTAAGCTGAGCTATGATGGACAGTAAAGAGAAAAGTATAGAGGAATGATATTTGGAGGTTACTGAACTACCAAAAGGGCATCTAGAATAATTATAAGTCATATGTTTGACTCATAAACTAAACCAAAGATTGACTGAAGCAACATTCATCTACTATGCAATTGCAGAGCAAGAGCAGATCGAAGGCTATCTGGCTAACTTCAGGCTCCATCTATAGTTTATAAAACAAACAACAATAACAAACAAAACATCTATTCGATCCCCAGTGGGGTCGCCATTTTGTTTTTTGGAAAACTAGTGTATTTTCGATCTGCTAGCCCTCCAAGATTAGCAACTATCCTAGCAAACAAATAATCAAAGCAATTTGGGATTTCCTCTATGTATGATAGATAAGAGAGAAGCAAAGGAATCAACCTGGATCTTTTGCTTGCCTCCTTGCTTGATTTCTCTCTCCCTTGATAGAGCTTGCAACTCCTCTCCTACTTATCCCGCTTAGAGAATCCCTGTAGAAACAAAGTAACAAAACACCATCAAAGCATATTGATCTATTATATCATAAGAAATGCAGAATCAGAAATACATTGAACATACAATGGCATTCACAAATAACAAGATTCACAAATACACGATTGTATGGAGGAAAAATCAAAGAACTTTATTAAATATGAAGGGAGAATTACAACCCAGCTATTTGATCCAGCATCATCTTCCCAGCATCAAAGCCCTCTTCACCTCATGAAAAGTAAGATCACCCAACAATATAATGCTCCTTCTCAAAGACAAACTATCAGCACTTCCTTACAAATTACAAAATTCCAACCTCCACATCTCTCAGATGAGGGATCCATTTATAGATGCCTGCAAGGGTGTGAGTCATCTCTGGGTTTTTGATTAGTGTCATTCCACTTGTTGTTTTTGTTCCACTTGGAGATTTCTTGGATCTCTTACTCATCCTTGGGCGAATTCAGAGAGGCAAGTGTCATAGGAGAAGTTTCTAGAAGATTCCATGAGCATCCACTTAGAAAACTGTCTCGGACATTTGTCCATTCTCGCTCATCACACCCCACAGAAGGCCTCTTTAGTATGAATCGTACCTGGCTAGTGTAGAAGTCAGTAAGCATCACACCCTGACAGTGGAGTAGTCAGTATGGTCTATTTTTGGCCAATTCTGAGTGGTTTTTTATGTGGAACTTCTGGGAAATGATGTAATCAGTTGACCATGATACTTTAGGGTATGAGACAACACTTTTAGGGGTTAAAGAGCCCTATTTTATCGACATATAAGATTGGGGTTGAAGTGCCCAAATATGTCTGTAATAGATAGGGGAGAGCTTTTGGGTATATTAGATGTATTATGGCTTTTTAATTGCAATATTCGTTGTGAGTCTGTAAGTCTGAGTCGTGGGTGTTAGTAGATAGAGAGGCTTTGCATCTGTGTGCACATAGGCCTGGTAGAGTCTGCAACTATGTGTGCAGACCCTTGTAGTTGAGTGTGTAGGGTGGAATTGGAATGTACTAGATCAAAGTTAATAAAAGATAAGTTGTTCTGGAAATATTGTGTGTTTTATCACAGATCTATATGTTTATGCTTATGTTCTGAGTTTATGAAAATCTGTAAGATCTATGGGTGCATGCTCTGGTTATAACTATTGAATGCTTGATTAAAGACCTTAAGAATTAGATCTGATCTATAATAGCCATGATAATAATAAGAATCTAAGAAGTGCCTCGTCGCCGAGCTATGCAAAGGCCTGACAGTTGAGCAGAGTAGCGTGAGTACGTAGATTGGTTAATGAGCCTTCCAGTCCCCATCAAGACATCCCTAGGGTGTGGAAACCTGGTTCCAACACCCTCCCCTACTACCTCGGGTGAGACTTCATTTCGTGCCCCACGGATTGTTTTCGAAAGGGCCAGTAGTGCGGGATTTGTTTGGCTAAAACATTTATGAACCTGGGTCAGGCCCCATCAAGCAAACAAATGGTTCCGTTGCCAGGACTGGGATCTGCCTAAGGGATGTCTGGTGTCAGAACATTGGATCCCTACGAAGAAAGAGATTGAAGATTGGTTGGATTGGATAATAGGAGGGTTTATCACTAAGTCGCGATAGATACAACTGTGAGCTACAACGAAGTGGAAAGACGTTTTCTCAAGGGACCGAGGGTAAGTACATCAAATTGTTGAATACCAGGATTAAAATGTTGTTATGTGAAAAATGGGTTATGCAAATCCATTGATGTCTGGGATAAAATGGATCATAAGAGGCTACCAAGGGATCAAAGGATTAGAGAACAGTCCCCTGATTTTACTTTCATGAGAAAGCGAGGAGGAGCTCATTGGGTTCTCTCCGAGAAGCATAGTCCAGTTGATAAAGCAGCGCATTCCACAGTTACCATCTCTGTCCACACCATCACCCACATCGCCTACATCAACCCCATCTTCACCCACACCACCTCCAATGGTTGGAATGGCAATTGTGATCAAGTTGCCCATATTTAGAGGCATAGGAAATGAGGAACCAGATCAGTTCTGTTTCATGGTAAAGGCGGTATCGGAAGCCCAAGGCGTTATGGATGATAACATTAAAAAGGCTACATTAGTAAGCGCACTGCAGGATCATGCATTGACGTGTTATATCAATCACACTAGTGGTCATCCAAATGTCGGAATAGTGAAGATCAGGATGCATTGAACAAAGAGTTTAGCAGACCGAAATCAGAAACTCAGTCAATCATCAGATTTAAGGAAATTGTGATGCTTCCAGGCAAGACTCCATGGGATCTGGATCAATGCCTGAAGAGTATGATCTGTGAGGCTAATGTGATGCTTTCAGATGAACAACACCATGCCTGGTTTGTAGCATCCCTAACACCACACCTAAGGATGGTGCTGTCACAGTACAAGATCTCAACCAAGGCTGAAGCATTAGAGATAGTGATGAGGTTGCATGAAACCCTAATAAAAGATCCTAGGTTGAGAGTTCAACAAATCCACGTGCAACTACAAAACCTATGCCTGGAGATGCAAAGCCTGAAGCAAAATAGGGCACCATGACCGGAGGCGCGTGAAGGTGTGTGGTGTATAAAATGTAAGGGCTTGGGTCATGATAAGGATCATTGTCCCATATTCCCAAACTATTTGGCCAGGGGGGGACCGATGCCACTGAGGCTGGAAGTACAAGCAAGGCCAAGTGTGGCACCCGCACTCTGGTGCGTGATTTTTCAAGTAGGAGGAAAGCACGCGATGGACAACCGTCACCTATTGCAGAAGTATACCCAGACTTTGCAGCAACTGTATTGCAACTTCTGTAGATCAATGGGTCACAACGAGCGAACGTGTTGAAGCTATGAGCTAATGATGGATAGGACCCTAGCCTATCGAATGTAGACTGAAATGCGAGGTTTCGATCCAGCTGCAGGGCCACGCGGTGGATTCCAAGGATGAGGATGAGGGAGAGGAGGAATGGACTTGGACGAGGGCATGGAAAACTGATCTTTTATAATTACGGAGGGCCAGGGCACTATGCTTGTGATTGTACCAACCTGACAAGAATATCTTGTCCATACTGCAAGCAGTTTGACCATGAAATGGTAGATTGTCCGACGTTGATAGCCAAAATGTGCGAGAAAGGGGTACTACAACCTACTCCAATTCAAAATATCCAAATGATGAGGTACAAACCACGCGAAGATGACCCTAGCGTAAACATGGTACTCAGAAGCAGTGCAACTATAGGGGAAGATAAGAGGAAAAAACCTAGAGAATATTCGAAGCCTCGAGATGCTCCTACAAAGGAACCCAAATCTTAGATGGAACACGTGAAGGACACATTTAACGAAGCTAAGAAGAGCTTCACGAAGGCCTCTACTTTAGGTAGTAAGGATCAACTTGAGCCGAGAATGGATCCTTCTATGCTTACTACCATTTTAGAGACATGTATGAAGTTGCTACGAGAAAATAAGGTAGTTAAGGGACTACAAGAGCTGATCACTAGGTGCGTAGGGTTAGGAGAGCCATGCGTGGTCTGGAAACTTGGAAAACATGCTTTTCACACTGGGCAAGAAATGCGATTGACGGTGGAAATTGGTGAGTATGAGATGGATCAGGTCATCCTAGATTTGGGGTCAAATGTGAATATATTACCAAAACTGACATGGGAACACATGGGCAAGCCCATGCTATAGTGGTCTCCTATTCAATTACAGATGGACAACCAATAAAAGATCTTACCAATGGGAAGATTGCAAGGGGTGATAGTGGACATTGAAGGCCTAAGTATGCAGATGGACTTTGAGGTAATAAAATTTTTTGATGACAATAATCCATACCCCGCCTTGGTAGGAATAGATTGGGCCACAGACATGAATGGGGTCATCAACTTAAAAAGACAGAAGATGATATTCGAGAAAAAGTCACTCCATGTAATAGTTCCACTGGACCCAGCCAAAGGAGCGCGCTACACTGAACCTGTGCCCGATGAGGACAGCGATGATGAACTAGACTACATCTACCAGCTAACTGCGCAAGACCAGGATCGAGTAAATCCAATAGAGGACGAGAGAATCTCATGGGAGCGCGATAGTTCTTGCATGTTGGATTCAGATGAAGAGATAGAACAGTGGCAAAACTGATTGCATGAAGTAACAATGCTAAATTGTAATATGATGGTTAGATCACTACAATGCATGACAACCAAAGTAAGGAAACTACCAATAGATGACAACGCAAAAAATGGGGAGGGCTTCATCGACCACTGTGGAACTACAATCATGGACTAGAAGCGACACGATGCACAAAAAGGGGCGCTGCACGAGAAAACTACACCAGGGTGGTGTACACCTAGGAAGATTAGGTGGAATGGGTGCGAATGTAGAAGGTGGATGGGTGTACAGGTTGGAGGCCCTCCATGATGAACGTGATATGGGCAGCTAGGACGAAGCATTTTGGGCACCCACCTACGATGAGGAAGGCAGCCGTATGTTGTGCAACCACCACCCCAACTAAATATGCGCTTACTAGGGGTTCAATGGGCCTATAGGACCATAAAAAAATGAGGTGTGCAAAGATGGCCCTATCCATGATTAGATATGATGAAACTAGGAAGGTGGACAAAATTTCCCTTGCCATTCAGATTGAACGCAAGATCCTGGGAGAAGGAATTCCATGGTTGCAGGAAGCCATTCAGTGCGGTAGTTTGAAACTTCATGAACTCGATGAAGAATGGGCAGGGCTGAGGAGGAAAAGTGCGATGTTGGATGAAGAAATCAGCAAAATGAAAATCATAGTCGCACAAGTAGGCCGCGCGAATCTGAGAATAAGGGGACCAGACCTGTTCGACCCTACTATGGTACTAGAATGAGTTGCAACCCTACTATCATGGCTACGACTACACCAATGGGGGAGTGTACCATATATAGCAGCGCTCGATGGGCTGCCAGATACAAAGGTACTCACAAGGTGCCCGTAGCCCGGGCTAGCGGGAACATTGAAATCCCGCACTAGGGGTGCGACCACCTGACTATCTATAGGAAGCCTAGCCTCAGCGCTCCACGTAGTTGAAAGAGGGCGCATGACTATAAATGAGTATGTAGGAGGGTTGCACGGCTTGGACATGGCACACAAAGTCAGTATGAAGCACAGAACGCACCCACGTATAAGGGACTATGCTATCGCATGAGGAGGATGGAAGGTGACCATTGCAGATACTTTTCATGAAAAGATGTCCCATTTAAGACACCAAGGAGTGGACGAAGGGAAATTAAGACACAGGATTGAACAGATCTACCACCAAAATTGCATTAATGAGCCTCAGAAGGGGGGAGTGACTGAATTTGAATTCAAAGAGGCATATAAAGCACAGGCGGTCTGTCACCAAATGACCCTTGGCATTTTGCATAGTAATTCGTTCCATTATCAAGCAGATAAGAGCATGATGAATGAGGCAGTCATGAGAGTAAGTCCGTGGTTTCAAGCATTGTCGAAGGATATGCAGGAGTCCCTAATTAAGATGATATCCATAACCAAGGATGTTATGAGGAACCCTATGCCACAGGCAGGGGGTATAGCTGAGATCCCTAAATCACCCCAGACGCTGCGGACCAAGAAGGATCCACAAGTAGCAGGACCAGTTTGAATGTCTCCGTGAAATCCGCGATTCAGCAAACTATCGATGGAAGAAAAGGGAAAAATAGTTACTATTGAGAGTGATGATGAGGAAGAAGGTCCTCCATCCTTTGTCGAAGAAATAGAACCAGAGGAAGAGATGGAAGAAGATATCCAGCTAGTACGGGCTCCAGAAAAATGGCCTAAGTATGTCCCTCCATGGAAAGGGTGAGTCAACTTACCTAAAGATTTGGATGTCATTAAAAGCACACTTATAGCCCTGTCCCTCCCCAATTGGTTCTGTTCGAGGGAACGACAACTGGCCGCATTCCCACTGTTAAATTTGAATACTGGGACCTTGTAGATACTGAGAAGCTTCCCCATTTGGAAACTAGCGCACTGATGGAACAAAGCATGGAGGGGGTTGTTACGACACTACAGTCATAGAAATGGTTGTGAAAGGTGGAGGAGGCTGAGCTACTTCGCCTCCTATTAATTCAACATTTTCATCGGGCCCCCATTACGATATTTGTCATCAGGCAACTGCTCTGCCTAGTGCACGATGGGTACTTATGGTTGGACAAACCCATCCCCATCATGGTGGAGCTCATTCATAGGATCTCTTGGCTTCCCTGTGAAGGAAGGGACCCCACGGAAATAGTTGGCACAAGTGGCAACTTGACGATTACGGAAGCCATGAAAAAGAAATACAAGTTGGAGAAAAAGAAGAGAGGGTATTTTATTACTAGTATTCAGGACAAAGGGGTCTATGTTGCTACCCAGTTGCTGGCATGAAAGGTGATGAGAAAATGCCGAGGCAGTGAGGTCCCAACAACGGTCATCGTGTTAGTTGAGCAATGCGTAGAATGGGAACGGTTCAATTAGGCGCAGTTCCTCCGCGACTAATTCCTGACGAACTGTAGGGAGGCCTAGGAGTAGGGTAAGACCTTCCACTATGCATGGTTTCTCTTATCTGTCCTATTGGTTATAGGTGAATTGCCCAAGGATAGTCAGTTTCCTCCCTGGACCAAGATTGGCCAGAGGCAGCAAAATATGAGTCGCTATGGGCGATGAAGGATGCCACAAGAATTCCAGAAGTCAATATTTTCTGGATATTGATGGATGTGAGCATATGATAATGGATCAACCAACAACTTTGCCCATCTAATGAGGTATATGATAGTGTGAAGAACGTGGCTAACTTTAAGGTGGATATGCACCATGTGTATATCTGGGCATGCAAGGATCTAGAGTAGACGTGGACCATGCTTCCCTTCATCACCATTGACAATGATTTTTTCACGGTGCTCGATACCTAGCCATCGAGTGGCATGGACCAGATGTGGTAGGGCATGATGAGACTGCAATCCAAAAACAAAACATTTTCGCCAAGTTCCTAGCACAACAAAAGTGGAATGAACAGCTCACTGTGGAAGTATGGGCATTCCGGGAGGTAGCACAAGCTGCCACAGACAAGGCGACATCAGGAGGGGCTGCTACAACTGAGGATGAAAGTGGCCTGAATGTGACCACAGAGCTGGAAGTGGATAATGTGATGGAAGGTGGGGCACCAACCACCACCTGTTCACCCTTAAAACGACCGCGTGTGACAGAACGGTCAAGGTCATGGAAGAAGACCAACGCATCCAAGTTGGATGAGGAGCCTATTAAAATAACCAAGGGTGACCTATGTGACATCGGGGATACATTTCACGAAGTCACCTGAGAGGCACTCGACGAGGCCATGACAGAGCAGCAGACTATGTTGGGGGCACTTAGGATGCAACTGCAGGAACTTCAAGCATGGGCCCCACAACTAGGAGTGGTAGCTACCCATGGAGCTATGGGTATGTCAACAACTGAGTAGCTGCTGCAGGCCAAAATGGCTAATACTATCGCACTTCTAGCAGGAGCATTGCCAACAGATAATGCACAGGACCGAGCCATGGTAGGCCATCTCATGGGACTTGGATTAAATTTGGCTACCCTCCCACGAGAAATTTTATACTAGCTACAGGATGGAGCAATGATAAATCTCTGCACTAGGGAAGGTCGTGCAGTACAGATGCTCAACGAACAACAAATCACAATCGAGCAGTTGAGCCTCCAACAATATGAAGCAGTAGCAAAGAATCAACAGTTGGAGCAAATTGTTGAGGAAGTGTGTTGTCATGCCCCTGAGCTCGAGATTGTGGCTGATTTACCTGTAGGCATACTGATCCACAAGTTGGCAAGTGGGTTCCATGAAGCAAAGGAAGAAGCAACAAAAATCCAATTTCACCTCAGATTGCAAATCGTAGAGCTGAGACTCAAGGCGCAGTCCTATACACCACCAGAGGTTAGAAAGCAGCGGCAATGCACCATCCAATCTGGGCGGGAAGCAATAGCACGTGCCATATAGGAGTGCACCGACTTGTTAGATCAGTCATTTTTCATGGTCACTTCACTACAGGAAAACCTGACATTACAGTAGTTAGAGACTGAAGCACGGGAATTGTAGTAGGCCTATGATAATGCCAGGGGGACCGTGCAAACAATTTCCCTTACTCAGGGGTTGGCCAAGATGAGTGAGGCCCATGCTCTCAAGGCACAAGTCGACGCCACTCACCAAAAGGAAGCAATCATTAAAGAATGCATCCAGCCTTGGCTTGATGAGGAATTCGCGGTCAATGCCAACATCGAGGGAAAGCTGGCCCGCATGCAGGCAGTATATGAACTCAGAGAAGCAAGTGAAGCCGATAATGGCATATTGTAGGCTCATACACAACAAGTCTAGCAGATGGTGGAAGAATGTGTTGTGAGGGTAAGTGAAGTGTAGAAGCTACTGAATAACATCCATGTGAAGATCACCACACTAGCCTAGTGACTCAGGATGAGTCACGATGATTGTGTTGGGGGCTTGTTGGGAAGCTGGTCCCCCATGTAAGGGTTTTGGGGCTCGAAGCCCACAATTTTGGGTAAAAATACAGTAAAGGCTCCGCGAATTGTGCAGAGAATGAAATTTAATGGGTCGAATCAAAGGGTTTTCCGCCTAAAAAAATGTAAAATAATAGAAAGCGAGTCGGCCTGCCCATGGTCTGTGGACCATAGGAAGGTATAAATAGGGAAAAGTTCTAAGGATAGGGGATAGCTTTTGGGAAGATCTGATGTATTATGGGTTTGTAATTGAAATATTCACTCTAAGTCTGTAAGTCCGAGTCGTGGGTGTTAGTAGATAAATAGAGGCTCTGCAACTGTGTGCGCAGAGGCCTAGTAGAGTCCGCAGCTATGTGCGTGGACCCCTGCATATGAGTGCGTAGGGTGGAATTGGAATGTACTGGATCAAAGTTAATAAAAGATAAGTTGTTCTGGAAATATTGTGTGTTTTAACATAGATCTATATGTTTATGCTTATGTTCTGAGTTTATGCAAATTTGTAAGATCTATGGTTGCACACTCTAGCTATAACTGTTGAATGCTTGATTAAAGACCTTAAGAATTAGGTCTGATCTATAATAACCATGATAATAATTAGAATCTAAGAAGTGCCTCGTCGTCGAGCTACATGAAGGCTTGACAGTTGAGCATAGTAGTACGAGTGTGCATATTGGTTCGTGACCCTTCCAGTCCCCATCAAGACATCCCTAGGGTGCGGAAACCTATTTCCAGCACTCTCCCCTACTACCTTAGGTGAGACTTCAGTCCAAGCTCCACAGATTGTTGCCGAAAGAGCCAGTAGTGTGGGATTTTTTTGGCTAAAACATTTCTGAACCTGGGTCAGGCCCCATCAAGCCAACATGATGTCCTGTAGCTGCTTCTCCCTCGAAATTTCTTAATAATGTTGTTGGTTGGGTTGTGAGGACGGTGCAATCAATGGATCAAGGGAGTAGGATTGTGTGTGGAGCAAGGGAAATTTAGGTAATTCTCTTACTCTCCTCCATTTTTCCCCTTTTTTTTCTATTTTTTTTCTTTTTATAAGTGGCAGAAGCTGATCTATTTTTGATTTGAATGGTGAGTGCAGGGATGATGATAATGGATGAGGTGAGGGGTTAGATCATGTTTAGGATGAATTTTAGGGACCTAACAAACCTACCATGTGCCCTCAGATTACTTCCTATAGGTTTTCTGGGCCATTGTAATTCCTGCAGGATCATCCTGTAGGTTTTCAGGGGATCCTTTAGGAATACGGGATCCTATAGAAAACACAGTTTACACTTAAATTGAAGCAGTGGAGTGGAAAACAATAGAAATGATGGAGGAATGCATGATAAGTAGTTGAGGAGATGGATAGGTGTGAGGCAGGGTTCCCTTTGGATCCTCTTTTTTCTCCTTGACTTCCTTTCTTGCCCACCTGAAAATAACAATTATATCTTTTTCTCTCTCTCTTTTTTTTTTTTGAAAAACACCTAGGCTGCCTCAGAGAGGTTTTCACCCTAGATGTTCGCCCTGGCCACCTCAAAGAATTTTTTCACCCAGTGATATTCTTATTCTTCTTTCTACTTTTTTTTGCATCATTGGGCTGCCTCATGATGTTTTCAACCCAAAGATGGGACTCAGCCGCTTCATGGAGGTTTTTACCCAAGTCCTTATTCTTTTTTTTTTAGTGACCTGATGAGGGAGGAGCTAGAACTTGCTCCACCATCATCACTATTTTATTGATATTGTCAATGAACTCTTGCTTTGATAAAGGCCTCTTGTACATTTTCAATCGGTGTCCACTAACAAGCAACGGAATGGCTTCTTCATCTATAGTTATGATTTGCACTAAACCATTATCATGGCATCTCTTGACCACATAAGGTCTGAGCCATATTGTCCTTAGCTTGCCCTTGAAGGCTTTATACCTATAATCATATAACAATGCCCAATATGTTTAATATGTTTATCATGCCATATCTTCCTCTGGAGCTTAACTATCTATGTATGTAGCAGGGCATACATTCTAAATTCATCGAAGCCATTCAATGGGAACAGTATTTCTTTGTGTGCATGACTGAGATCCAAATCTAGTTGGGCTGCCATCCTTAAAGTGTTATAATCAAACTCAATGGACAATTTATTTTTTTCCCATAGACCAGCTCATAGGGTGTAAATCCAATGGTGGTCTTCCATTTTGTATTATAGGCCCAGGTGGCCTCAACTAGTCTCTCTAACCAATCCTTCTCGATGCTTCTCACTACCTTGGTTAAGATGTTCTCCAGTGCCCTGTTGGTCACCTCCACTTGCCCATTAGCTTGTGGATTATAGTGAGTGGAGGTCCTATGCTTGATTTTGTGACGGCTGAGCAGTTCTTCAATCATGTTGGAGGTAAATTGGCTACCTTGGTCTATGACTAGCTCTCTTGGGTACCCAAATTTGAAGAATACATTCTCCCTTAGGAACTCAGCCACCTTCTCTTATGTTGCTGGTTTAATTGCCTTGGTTTTAGCCCACTTAGTCAAATAATCAGTGCACACAATAATGTACTATTTTGTCTTTGAATCAGGGTTGATAGGCCCAATTAAGCCCATGCCCCACTTGCCAAATGGCTCGAAAGTCACTTGAGGCTATAGGGGCCTTCCATCTCTTGGAGTAGGATTTCCCATCCTATCACACCGATCACACTGACTAATGTACTTTTTCACATCTCGATGAAGAGTGGGCCAATAATAGCATGCTTGTAACACTTTGAATGATGTCCTCTTTGCTACAAAATGACCTCCACAAGGCCCATCATGACAGGTCCGAAGGATGTCAAAAAATTCCTCTTCCCTTACACACCTTCTCAATATTTGATCTGGGTCAAGTTTGAAAAGATTTTCCCCAATCCAAGTGAAGGGGGCGCTTTTCCTGACTATCTTGCTCTTTTCTTTGGAGGAAAAGTTTGGTGGGAACTGTGATGATACCAAATAGTTTTCTATATCAGCAAACCATGGAGAGAGAACCAAAATAGCAAACAAGTGCTTGTCTAGTAACTAGCCATCCACCATTCCTTCTTCACCTGTGGGCAGATTCACCCTAGATAAAAATTCTGCAACAACATTTTCTTTAACAGGCTTATCAACAATGGTCAGATCAAACTGCTTTAATAAAATCAACCACCTTATAATTCGAGCATTCACATCTGGTTTGCTCATTAAATATTTGATTGTAGCATGGTCAATATGAACAAATGTTTGATAGCCTGTATTGTAATGCCTAAATTTGTTTACTGAATGCACAACAACCAGGAGTTCCTTTTCGGTCACTGTATAATTTACCTCAGCCTTTGACAAGTTCTTACTGATAAAATAGATGGCATAGGGTAGTTTCTCCTCTACTTGACCTAAGGTTACTCCTATGGATTTGTGTGAGGCCTCAGCATGAATATGAAAAGGGAGGGCCTAGTTTGGGCCTCAGAGAATTGGTGTAGTGGTTAAATTATCCTTTAGAATGTCTAAGGCCCCTTGACAACTTTTTGACCATATAAAATCGTAATCCTTGGTCAACAACCCAAATAAAGGAGAGGCAAACTTGCTAAAGTCATTTATGAACCTTCGGTAGTATCTAGATAAACCTAAGAAACTCTTGACATCTCTCTGCTTTTGTGGAGGTGGGACCTTTTGGATGATTGCTATTTTGTTCGGGTCCACCTGCAATCCTTGCTAAGATATTGAATGACCTAGCATGGTCCCTTCAGTCATTAAGAATTCACATTTTTCCACACTGAGAGACAGGTTCATTTCAATGCATTTGTGCAATACTTTTCATAGGTTTGTCAAGGCTTCTTGAAAATCACAGCCATAAGGTGTAAAACCGTCCATATAAATTTCCACTGCATCATGTACTAATTCGGCGAAAATACTCAAGACTACTCTCTAGAAGGTGGTAGGAGCATTGCATAGGCCAAAAGGAAGGACCCTATAGGAAAACATACTGCAAGGATAGGTGAATGTGGTCTTATCCTGGTCTTTTGGGCAGATTTGGATTTGGTTGTACCCACTAAATCCATCTAGGAAAGAAAATAACTTTTTCCCTGCCAGGCCGTCTAGCACTTGGTCGATGAAGAGTAGGGGCAAATGATCCTTATTTGTGGCTTTTTTCAACTCCCTATAATCGACACAAATTCTCCACTTTCCATTTTTCTTCGGAACTAGCACTAAAGGAGAGACCCACTCACTATTGCAGATAGGGTAAATGAATCCTACATGTAGCAATTTTTGCAGTTCTTCTTTGACTATATCTTTAAGAGTTGTATTCATCCTCCTTTGTGGTTTTCAGACTGGATTGCAACCTTATTTGATGTGTACGTGGTGAGTACACACTGAGGGGTTTACTCCTTTCATTTCCTTGTAACTCCAAGCCAAGGATTCTAGGTTTTTTCTCAGCATGTTGCATAGCTTTTCCTCTTCGAGAGTAGAAAGAGATGGATTAATTTTCAAGGTTTTTCTGGTACGAATTCTATTTTTTTGACACGAAGTGGGTTGGGATCTGCCAAGCATAAGTCAATTGGATGATTTTTCTAGGTTTCCCTTACTTCTTCTTCTAATGGTAATGATCCAGGAGTTTGACTTTGGGGTAGGTGTTCAATTAAGTCATCCTCATCTTGTTGTCCTCCTCCTATGGTTGCTTCCAAAGCATAAGTTGGGTGGAAAAAACCTCATATTCTTCCTCTTCCTCCAACCATAAAGGTAAATCATGCTCTAGAGAAGGTTGAGCAGGAGGGTATAGTAATAACTATTTGGACATATGCCCATTCTTGATGGTCATATTCCCATCTCTGCAGCTAATGTAAGCATCGGCTGTGGCCAACCATGGCCTCCCAAGGATGAGAGGATAACTAGTAAGTTTAGCCTTAGGCTGGAGAACTAGAAAATCTACAGGGTACTCCCAGGAGTCAATGAATACCATCACATCCTCCACAATTCCCTCAGGGATGACTGTGGAACGGTCTGCAAGTTGTAGAACTGTTGTTGTCTTCCTCAATGACCTTTGGAGGTTGAGATTAAGCATGGTGTCCTTGGTCATCACATTAATGGAAGCCCCATGATCAATTAGAGTGTGTGGGATGATGATGCCATTGATGTGCACATTTACTACAGGGCTTTCAGGATATAAATATTTCAAACATATTACCTACCCTAGCATTAAGTCAGACACCTGCCCAATGACATTAATGGTAGGGGAATCACTTTTTCTTCTTCCTGGATGCTTGAAGCATTTATCCTTAATCAAATTATTGTAAATGGGAACATATTTTATTGCCTGGAGAAGGGGGATCTTTACACAGATTTTTCAATTCTCCTAGAAGTTTAGTTTCTTCTGGGGTAGGCTAGAGTGGTTGGGCTAATCTCTCAGGAAAGGGTGGATTTACTATAAGGTTTATTTCCTCTCTTTCTTCTTCTACCTCCCAATGTGGAGGGGAAGGTTGGTTATCCAAGAGGACTCTCCTAGATCTTAGGTAGATCTCCTGGATTTCTACAACATAAGATAGATATGATGTATCTCCACTGTATACTTGTTGAGCCTCCTTATTGTTCAGGTTCAGATTTGGCTGGGCAAGCATCTGGGGTTACCTGGGTGGAGCAAAGTGTAGGAGCTGTGTTTGGGTAGGTGGCGGAGGCAATAAAGCTGGAGCATTTTTGTACTGGGGCCTACACCCGTGGAGTGGTGTATTTCACTTTTTTTTGGTTTTCTTTGGTAAAATCAAGCATGCAATTTAATTGTTCTCGTGGATGTGACAAGTGGGTGGAAGGTGGTTGAGGATGGCTAGAAGGTTTAGGAAGTGGTTGGATGGTGTGGAAGGGTCCTAGGAGGCTTTTTGTGACTTCCTAGAGGTTCCACATCAATTTGGCCTCAAAACAGGCCGTTTTAGGAAAACTTACAAGATGTATTAGCAATCTATAGAATGATCCTATAGGAATTACATGAAACCTATAGGATAGAGCTGAGAGCTAATTGTGAGGTGTTGGAGGTGTTGGGAAGCTTGGAAAGGGTGCGTGATGAATGAGATCTTGAGCCTTGAAACTACATCTCTTCTACACACTTTTTTAGACTTTTTCCCCTCACCAATGCCTCACAAGCTATCAAAGATCATTACATATTGATTTTGAGAGTGCATTTAAGTGGTTTTCTAACTATGTTTTTGTGTTTGCTATTTGACTTAGATTTTTCTCATCAGCTGTGGAATGCAGCCACTTTCCATAGTTGACTTGAGATTTCACAGCTGTTTTTGTTGATCTCTAGGTTGCAGGTGTCAGCAAGCCAAACAAGGCACGTGGGTAGGTCAGAAATGATTTGGACATGGACCAGGTCCTATTGGTTTATCCAGATTCATAGAGGAAAGCCTTGGTCAAATGGTGGTAAAACGAGGAGTCTTACGGCAAACAGGTCTTTGTTTTTCAACACGTGAAGGGTCCGAGACCGTTCCTAGATCCATGGATTAATTTTGACAGCCGTAGACTGCCTCCATGACGCAAATCCAATAGCCACCTTTTGGTAGATTGAATGATCATGGAAACCAACACGCTAAGCTCATGGATGTTGTCTTTTTATGTGTCTTCTACTGAAGGAGTTCGATAGGAAAAACAGTTATGTAATTTCCCTTATAAATAATGCATTTGCAAACTTATGTAGCTAGTTTTTTTGATGTAATATTGCTGTTAGTTCATGCACTGTGCCATGACATTGGTCCTGCTATTGTAACGAAAGGATCCTTCCTCTGTTTTGAAATATAACAATACTCTGTTTTATATGACTGTGTGAGTGTAATTTTAGACTAATAGCGTGTTAACCAAGGCCGTGCAGAGGGCGCCTGCTGGCTAAGGTTTCGTTCTTTATTTCTGTAAAGTTTTCATATGCTGTTGTCTTATTTCCATTGTAGATATTTCGTAGTTGTTCACCTGTGTATATTTCATATTTCAGTTATGGTGTTAATGTTTCATTCCTGTACATGATTTTCCAAGCATTGTATATTTTTGCCAACACTGATCAGTGTGTTTCAAGATAGGCTAGGCCCAGGCATTTTCATGCAATTTTTGCAATAAAATAGTGACATGAGATTGGCCTCTTTGCTGAATTTGTTTTTCTTAGCTTTCAATTTCAGTTATGCTTTGATTTCAATCTTATTCATTTGCTGTTGATAGTTACTTTAGATATCAAATTCTTCCTGTCATTTAACATTATCTTCAGAGCCATGGCTTAACCCTAAAAAGCTACTTGGTGAGCTATCAGACTATAAGTGAAGTGAATTGGTTTTATTTTCATTTTCAAGTAGATAATTTAGATATCAATTCCTCATGTTATTGACGTTAACTCCAGAGCCATGGTTTAACCCCAAAAAGCTACTTGGCGAGCTATCAGACTATAAATGAAGTGAATTGGTTTTACTTTTATTAGTTTGCAATTTTTGATTTGTTTGAGTGCAATAGCTTAATTTTTATTTCTGTATTTAGATGAGCAGCAGAGATAGTGATTTCATGATTAGTAGTTTATCATTTGTTTGATTTGAATAGCTGCACATTTATATTCTTGTTCAAGTACTAATTTCATCACTAGTATGTTTTGAGATCCTCTGAAGTGTTAAGTTCAGGAAGTCATCATAAAAGACATAATTGCCTTAAAATATATATCCATACTTGTCTTCTAAAGTATTCTTGAAACTTAGGAATAGTATTTCCATTTTCATTAGGAGACAAACAAAGATAAAACCCCCAAAAACAAAATAAAATTTAAAACAATAAAAAGTAAGAAAGATGTTGTCTTGCACATATAGTGCACCACACTTCATCAGTTTAAGACTCTTGGATTGATAATTAATGTAGCAATTTAGAACATACTAAATTGACTAAACATTTTGGCACTGTTGATGGGGAAGTGTAACTAGGTAGTCGATCTCTTAAAAAAAAAGAGAGAAGGGAAAAATTGATAACTTCTTGAAGTATGCTCTCTCTTGCACCTAGTGTGATCTGGAGGATTAGAAAAGAGAGTTATTAGTTCAATAATTTCTTGATTATGCTCTCTTCTTGCACCTAGTGTGACCTGGAAGATCAGAAAGAGAATTATTAGCCCAACTTAAAAAAAAATGACATGCATAGAGCAAGAGATTCTAGGGGAAGGTTTATAGCTAGGGCCAAAAGTTCAATTTTCACAACTCCAGCTACTTTAAGGCATGGAAAAGATACACCTCCCTCATCTCCGACTCATACTTCCAGCCTCAGGATTCTTGGAATTCAAGGGGCAGCAACCTAATTAGGAGATTCTCCCACACTATCTACTAAATCTGATCTAGGAGAAGAACCTTTCTTCACTTCTACAGGGGAACATATTGTAATCAAAGAAGTAGAATCACCTGAAGAAGAGGGAAAGGGAGAAAGTCTCCCTCGTTCACCATTAATAGAAGAATTAGAAGACTTTGAGGAAACTATCATGACAGAGGAAGTAGTAGATGGATTTGGAGGAGGGGGTAGAGGTAGAGGAAGAGGAAACAATGGAGGAGGTAGAGGTAACAATGGGGGAAATAGGGAAGGAGATAACTCATTTGGATTCCCTATAGCCGATGATGAAACTTATACAACAATGAAAAGCATTTCACCATCTGTCCTCCCAAACTTTTATGGGTTGTGAAGTGAGGATCTTGAAACATTTCTATTTGAGTTTGAAGTCTTGTGCTGAACCTATGACTATATGGAAGACTCTCAAAAACTCAAACTGTTTCCTTCAACATTGAAAGGAGCTACTTTGAAATGGTTCATGGGATTAGTCACTCAATCTATTAGGACTTGGAATGATATGAAACAAACATTTTTGGATAGGTACCTAGATTATTGTATGCCCACCAATCATAAGGATGAGGTATTCAAGATGATGTAAAGAGAAGATGAAAACTTTGAGGATTTACTTGAAATATTTCAATACAACTTAAAGAGAGCAAAAATGAGTAATTTAGATGAGGAAACCTTGAAAGCACTTCTATTGAAAGGCATTAGAGATGAATGGATAGATATCTTAAACATGATGGGGAAGGGAGACATTTCCCAACTTCCACTTCGTGACATAACAGAACTATGTGTCCATCTCTCAAGGGGAAAATCTAAAACTGGAAAAGGGCCAAGAGATCCTTCTCTTATTATAGTAAACAAATCTGCAACTGGATCAGTAAGTAGGGCAGAGATTGGCAATATGCTTGATGAGTTCAAAACTGATATTCTAGGGAGCCTTAGTGAACAACTAGACACCCTTAAATTACAAAACAAGCAGAAAGCAGAAGTTGATGCCTTGGCCATCTTTTGTCTAAAATGTAGAAAGAAACATGCTCTAAGGGAATGTCCCTTGGATGCAAAAGTTGTAGAAACATGTATGATTTTCTCAGAAAGTCATGAGACTAAGGATTGTCTTTCAATTCGTGGGCTCAAAGCTGTCTTTCAGGAAGACCCAAATTCAGTAGAGTCCATTTGTTTTGTTTCAAGAAGACCATGGCAGGGACAACAAAATCAAGGATTTAACAATCGTATGAACTTTCAGCTCCTGCCAAATTGGAATTCTTGGCAACAACCTTGGCCCAACCTCAAAATCCACACCAATCATGGGCACAAGGGATGCAAAATCCTTATGGGAAATTTGCTCAATTTTATCAATATCCTCCATCTTTTCAAAATCAACAAAATCCACAAATTCCAAATCAAAACCCACAACTTTCATTGCCATTCCCACAACAACAACCTTCTCAACAAAATCCAAATTCTTAACTCTTGCTTCCATTTCAACAAAATACAAATCAATTACTAGCCCAGCCATTTCCAAATCCCAACAAAAAAAATCCTCAGAATGCTTACATGGTAGAAGGACAACAATTTCAAACCTATATGATTGTTCCTCTTATTGATGTTCAACTCAGATCTGGTAGAGTTTTAGAAAAACATTCTATAGATGTTCAAGAGCAAGGTACCTCTGAGGAGGATTCTCTTAAAGTCAATAAAGGTTCTGAGAAAGCACTTCAAAACCCAATCATTCAAAAAGAAAAAGAAAAAGAGTCAACCCCCACAACTCCTATAGTTGAGCAACCTGCATCTTCATCCACGCCTCCTTTCCCTGAAAGATTACAAATTGACAAAGGGTTGGAAAAACAAATCTTGTTGCCTGACTATGATTTTCTAGATGAATTAAAGAATGTCTGTATCAAGATTCCCTTGCTACAAGCCATTAGAGAGACTTCTATTCTAGAAAAAACAATAAAGGAGTTGAGTCTCAAAAGATCAGGAAAGAAACCAAGAGATACAAGAAGAATCCACCTAGTAGGAAAAATTGCAGATATCATGATGGGAAAAATTACCATGCAGAAGTATGTGGATCCAGGTAGTCCAATTGTCAAGACACATATAAATGGGATAGAAATTCCAAACACTTTGATTGACTTAGGGGCTGCTATCAACATTACGAGTAGACAGACTATGGAACAGCTTAAACTTCCTAATCTTCTTTTTAAACCCACCTTACTGCAACTTGCAGATAGATCAATAATCAAACTAGATAGTGTACTAGAAGATATTTCAGTCTCCTTAGATTCTTGGGAATATCTAGTAGATTTCATGATTTTGACTCCCAATAGTAATTTAGGAAGGCATCCACTCATCTTAGGAAGACCTTGGCTAGCCACAACTGATGCTTTCATTAGTTGTAGATCTGGGGACATGTATATTTCTGATGGTAGTTCGACAAAGAAATTCAATTTGTATCCTCCAACAAAGCAATTATAGAAGTAGGAGACAATGAATGGGTCGACGATGAAGATATTATACAACCTGTCTTTACTGTATCTGAAATTAGTGAAGATAGTCAAATTTTGAACACATTAGAAAATTTTGAAACATCTTCAGAATATGAACACACAATTTCAGTTAGATTCTGATATTGAATATTTATCATCAAGACAAGTGTCTCTTCACTCTATGGAAGAGTATGGCAGCTCTACCATTGAAAATTTTCCAGGAAAAGCACTGAATATCAACAAAAATTTGGAAAAGTCACAACAAGAAGAGCTAACCAAAATCTTGCAAAAACATTCTACTGCATTTGCATGGGAGTATACTGATATGAAATGTATTGACCCTAAGACTTGCATCCATCATATCTATATTGAGGAAAACAGTAGACCAATTAGACAACCTCAGAGAAGGATGAATCCAAATCTTAGGGAGATAGTGAAAGAAGAGCTCCAAAAACTACTCAATGTAAATTTCATTTACCCAATTTTAGATAGCCAATGGGTTTCTGCTTTGGTTATAGTACCCAAAAAGAATGGTAAATGGAGGGTATGCATTGATTACAGGGAATTGAATAAAGAAACTTTGAAGGATCACTTTCCTTTTCCCTTTATCGATCAAGTATTAGATACATTAGCAAGCAAAAAGTATTTTTCATTTCTGGATGGTTGTACTGGTTATAATCAAATTCAGGTAGCACCTGAAGATCAGGATAAGACCACATTTACCTGTCCATGGGGAGCTTTTGCTTATCAAGTGCTTCCTTTTGGATTATGTAATGCACCTGCAACATTCCAAAGAGCATTACTAGGAATTTTTTCTGATCTAATCCATGATTGTGTAAAGGTATATATGGATGATTTTATAGTTTATGGTGATTTGTTTGAAGAGACATTATAAAATTTGGAAAAAGTCCTTATAAGATGTAAAGAAACAAACCTTTCACTAGCCATGAAAAATGCTTTATGATGTTTACTGAAGGTATTGTTTTAGGACATCATATTTCAGGGGATGGGATTAAAGTTGATAGCTCAAAAGTTGAAGTAATCTCCAAGTTACCTATTCCAAATTGTCAAAAAGATGTTAGAAGTTTTATGGGATTTACTGGATATTATAGAAGATTTATAGAAAACTTCACCAAAATAGCATCTCCACTCTTCAAATTTCTTACAAAATACTGTGAATTCAAATGGGGTCCTGATTGCCAATCAACATTTGAAACTTTGAAAACAAGAATATCTGAAGCGCCTATCTTGAGAGGACCAAATTGGAAACTTCCTTTTCATATTTCTATATATGCTTCAGATACAACTCTAGGGGCTGTATTGGGACAAAAAGATTTAGTTCCTTATGCCATTTACTATACCAGTAAAAATTTAACTCCTACTGAGTTGAACTATACTGTGACTGAAAAAGAGTTCTTAGCTGTTGTTCATGCAATCAATAAGTTCAAACATTATATAACAGGCTATGAAAATTTTATTCATACTGATCATTCTGCAATTAGATATCTAATGAACAAACCCATTACTAATGGCAGAGTTACAAGGTGGCTCCTAATTTTACAGGAATTCAATATTACTGTGTTAGATAGACCAGGGAAACAAAACACAGTGACTGATTTCTTGTCTAGGATTCAGAACACTAGAGAAGATTCTCCTGTAGAGGACAAGTTTCCTGATGAATATTTATTTTCAGTAACTACTAAGACTCTTTGGTATGCAGATATAGCTAACTATTTGGTTACAGGGAAACTACCTCCACCTTTATTTCCTGGTGAAAGAAGAAATATTATTCAGGAGAGTTCAAAATATTCATGGATTTCTAACGAATTGTTTAAAACAGGGCTAGATCTTGTGATCAGAAGATGTGTTAGGGAAGATGAGATGCCTGATATTATTAAAGCATGTCATGATGAACCATGTGGCAGACACTTTGCTAACAAAAGGATAGCCTATAAAATCCTCCCTTTAGGATATTATTGGCCATCCCTCTTCAAAGATGCAAAACAATATGTCAAAAGATGTGACAACTGCCAAAGAGTAGGGAAACCTACCCTCTCAAATGAAATGCCATTACAACCACAGGTACTCATCTAACCCTTTGAAAAATGGGCTTTAGACTTCATTGGACCTATTAACCCACCATCTAAATAAAGAAAGTATATATTGGTATGTACTGATTATGTCACTAAATGGGTAGAAGCCAAAGCATTATTTTCTGCTACTGAGCATTCAGTTGTTAGCTTTCTTTATGAGGATATTTTTACTCGCTTTGGTGTTCCAAAAGAAATTGTGACAGATCAGGGAGGTCAATTCACATCCAAACTGGTGGAGAAGCTGATGGAAGAGTACAAGGTCAAGCACAGAAAATCTACTCCTTACCACCCATAAGAAAATGGTCAAGTGGAGTCTACAAACAAAGTTATTGAAGGCATCATTACCAAGACTACTCATCTACACAGAAGAGATTGGGCAGAAAGGCTTCTTGAAGCCTTATGGGCCTACAGAACTACATGGATGAATACAACAGGACATTCTCCCTATGAACTTGTTTATGGGAAAGAAGTTCTACTCCCCATTGAGTTCCAAGTTAGAACCTTCAAGATGGCAATTCAATTGGGAATGGATCTATCAGAAGCCCAAAAGCATAGAATGGAGCAGTTGAATGAGCTAGATGAGATCAAAAAAGAAGCAATCCAAGAACTAATCTAGTTCAATATCAAAGAGCTAAGTGGCATGACAAATACATCAAGGAGAAAAAGTTTCAAGAAGGAGATTGGGAATTGCTATTTGATTCCAAGTTCAAAGATTTGAAAGGTAAATTTCAGACTCATTAGCTTGGGCCATATGAGATTGACAAAGTCTTTAGCAATGGAGTGGTAAGAATCAAAACCATTGATAAACATCAAACCCCTCTTATTGTGAATGGAAACAGATTAAAGATCCATCATAAGCCACTCTCAAAGGAGGAATTTGTTAAAATCTTTCAAGATAATTCTGCAATAAGGCTGGTGAAGAAGAATTCTTCTTCTCCACCAGCCTAGTCTTTGTTCTTTTATGTTTTATTAAAAAAAAAAAGAAAAAAAAATGTATAAGCCTGAAAATGAATCACTGATTGGTAGTCTTATACAGAAAATACAGGGCGAAAATCAAAATCTTCTGACGCCCTACATTTTCCAAAAAAAAATTCTCATTTTATTCATAGTTTCATGTCATTTCACTTCATTTCACTTCACTTCATTTGATTTCATTTCATCATCTCATTCCACCATAAAATCCCTTTTATGACCATTGTTCATATATCATTCACTCAGTCATCATTCATTTCCATGCATCTCCATTCAGTCATATGTTCACTGTGTCAATTTCCGCAGCTAAATTTAGTTTTCGCAGCTAAAAACTGATTCCGGGGCTAGTTGTTGATTCCGCAGCCAACAATCTATTATTCAGCACTGACAGTCAAATGTTGGCCAAATAATGATGAGAACCAAATGCAGGTATGACAAAGGAAAATATGTTGAAGATATAAAGCACCTAAAGTACCAACAAGAAGCAGCCAATCAAAAGTCAATGGGCGGAAGTGGTAAGATTCCAAGGTAAGAAAAATTCATTTCAAATAGCATTTTAAAGCACATTCTATATAGTTATGAAACCACCGGCTCCATTATGTGTAATGATTTTCATTGATAGCTTTCATAACCACTCCATGGCCTTTACATAATTCCTCCACGAACTTTGCATTAATTTTTAACGGCCTCATGATCCGCCTCCAAATTTAACTCATGTTTATTTGTACGCTGGCATTCCACCTGCTGAGCCGGATAATTATGAGGACATAATCTATTTATTCACGGCTCTTCCCTGCTGCACAAATCTGCAGTCATTTTGAGAACATGCCCACGCCTATTCCGCAGCCTTCTATCTCAAAAGCCGGGCTCACTCTATTTCCATACTATCACATTGAAGTTACGTTTGTTATTTCTGGCCTGTTTACATCTCCATGAACTCATTCTCATTACCTATTCTCTGCTCTTTCGTTTAAAAATACTAGTTTTTCTCCACAAACCTTCTTCATTCCCCGCTAACACAACCGTTTCACCCCCGTCAATCCATCACTCATAGATGTATTTTAAGTCAGGAGGAAGGAATGGGTCTTCTACTGAGAGTAGAACCGGATGGGCCTAAGTTCATGGAGGGTTATTCACAATTGAAAATCATATTAAGGAAGGAATGGTGGCTACAGCTCATCCAGAAATTCAAAGGTTACAATAAATAAGTTACGAAGACATTTGCAAGGTCTTTTAATGGTGTGGAAGTTGAGGTTGGAGATCTTAAATTTTCAGCCACAAAGGCATCTATCACAGTAGCAACGGAACTCCCACAGAAGGGGGAACAGTGGTTCAAAAACAAAAACTTTGATGAGAGGGCCTGGAGGATTATTCTACGCAATCCAGGTATGGATATAACCATTTTCAAACGTGGAATCCGTGTCTCTGCTCTAGAGGAAAAGTGGACTAGTTTATTATTGATAATCCAGAAGTTTATTACATGTGAAGGATAGTTTGGGTCCATGTATATGTACCACATTCCGTTGCTAATGAATTTTCTAGAAAATCAAACCGTCAATTTACCTTACTTTCTACTGAATAGCCTAAAAAAGATGTTTATAACTGTACAAAAGAATCTATAGGACATAGAACCCCACCTTTACCATCATGGCCTTGTAAAAATTTTGATTGAAAAATAGTTGAGGGAAAAGAAGGGCACCAGGGAACAGTTCTTGATTAGAAACCTCTTTCAGGATCCACCTGAAACACCCGAGAGTAGTTAAGCAAGGAAAAGTAGGAGAAGGAAAACAAGTGTGAACATTCAGGACACTCCTACTAACATAGCTAAAGAAACTAATAAGGAAGAGAAGTTGTCTGAAAGTAGGAAGGAAAGAACTGGGGGTAAGAAGCAAAGAAAACTACAGGGGAAAAGAAATATTGAAGCTTTCTATCAAACCCCAGAACCTTCCTCAGAAGAGGATCAAATACTTTCTGAAAGATTAATTTACCTTTAGGAACAATTAGCTACAACAAAGAGAAAAGGGAAAGAAAAATAGGGTGTGGAGAAAGGAGACACTAGCTCATAGAATCTAAGGAGGAGCTCCAGACTTAAAGGAAAACTGAAGAAAGTACAAACTAAAGGGCCCCACTTCATTGATTTAGGAGGGGAAACACCAGAACAAACTCCAGCAATCCCTCTTGACCGTAGCCCATGCCATACTCCTATTTCTCAACCAGATTTTGAGATCAGCCCTTCTCAGCCAGATTTTGAGATGAGTCCTTCTCAGCCAGATTTTAGGGACAGCCCAAGAAAGGATACACCTGAGATAGATCCAAACCAGCAAGAAATGTATGATTTTATTGAATTGCTGGAAAATACTACCATAGATCAAGGCCCTTCATTTGACCAGCCTAATACAGCCCAGGAAGCTCTAAGCCAATCACTAAAATAGAAAGTTTTTGAACTGGAAGTCCTAAATAGACACATCAAAAGAGAAAATGAAACACTGAAAGAACATAGCAGGTTGGATAAGATTATTCACAACAACACCATGTTGAATCTTAGGCTGTGGTAGAAGAAAAATAGGAAATTGAAGAAAAAGAGCAGGAGGTTGAGCAGAGCTCTCACCAACCTCAAATTCAAGTGCCTAATGAGGAAGCTTAGAATGATAGTGGTACCAAGAAAGAAGAAAATAAGGCTAGATGTGTTAGCAGAGGTCTCAGAACACATGAACTCAAGGGAGGATGGTCACAATTTTGGTTGCATGAGGACATGCAACACCTTCATAGTGGGGGTATGTTGAGCCTTGAAACTACATCTCTTCTACACACTTTTCTAGACTTTTTCCCCTCACCAGTGCCTCACAAGCTATTAAAGATCATTACATATTGATTTTGAGAGTGCATTTAAGTGGTTTTATAACTATGTTTTTGTGTTTGCTATTTGACTTAGATTTTGCTCATCAGCTGCGAAATGTAGCCACTTTCCATAACTGACTTGAGATTCTGCAGCTGTTTTTGTTGATCTCTAGGTTGCAGGTGTCAGCAAGAAAAACAAGGCACGTGGGTAGGTCAGAAATGATCTGGACATGGACCAGGTTGTATTGGTTTAGCCAGATTCATAGAGGAAAGCCTTCGTCAAAGGGTGGTCAAACAAGGAGTCCTACGGCAAACAGGTCTCTATTTTTCAACACGTGAAGGGTCCAAGACTGTTCCTAGATCCGTGGATTCATTTTGACAGCTGTAGACAACCTCCACAATGCAAATCCAACAGCCACCTTTTGGTAGATTGAATGATTATGGAAACCAACATGCTAAGCTCACGGATGTTGTCTTTTTACATGTCTTCTGCTGAAGGAGTTCCATAGGAAAAACAATTATGTAATTTCCCTTATAAATAACGCGTTTGCAAATGCATGTATCTAGTTTTTTTGATGTAATCTTGCTGTTAGTTCATGTACTGTGCCATGACACTAGTCCTGCTATTGTAACGAGAGGATCCTTCCTCTATTTTTCAATATAACAAGACTCTGTTTTATATGACTGTGTGAGCGTAATTTTGGACTGATAGCATGTTAACCAAGGCCATGCAGAGTGCCCCTGCTAGCTAAGGTTTCATTCTTTATTTTTGTAAAGTTTTCATATGCTGTTGTCTTATTTCCATTGTAGATATTTTGTAGTTGTTCACCTGTGTATACTTCATATTTCAGTTATGGTGTTAATGTTTCATTCCTGTACATGATTTTCCAAGTATTGTATATTTGTGCTAACACTGATCAGTGTGTTTCAAGATAGGCTAGGCCCAGGCATTTTCATACAATTTTTGCAATAATATAGTGACATGAGATTGGCCTCTCTGCTGACTTGGTTTTTCTTAGCTTTCAATTGCAGTTATGCTTTGATTTCAGTATTATTCATTTGCTGTTGATAGTTAGTTTAGATATCAAATTCTTCTTGTCATTTAATGTTATCTCCAGAGCCATGGCTTAAACCCGAAAAGATACTTGCCGAGCTATCGGACTATAAGTGAAGTGAGTTGGTTTTATTTTCATTTGCAAGTAGATAATTTAGATATCAATTCCTCATGTTATTGATGTTATCTCCAGAGCCATGGCTTAACCCCGAAAAGCTACTTGGCAAGCTATTGGACTATAAATGAAGTGAATTGGTTTTACTTTTATTAGTTTGCAGTTTTTGATTTGTTTGAGTGAAATAGCTTAATTTTTATTTATGTATTTAGATGAGCAGTAGAGATAATGATTTCATGGTCAGTAGTTTATCATTTTTTTGATTTGAATAGCTACACATTTACATTCTTGTTCAAGTACTAATTTCATCACTAGTATGTTTTGAGATCCTCTGAAGTATTAAGTTCTGGAAGTCATCATAAAGGACATAATTGCCTTAAAATCTATATCCATACTTGCCTTCTAAGGTATTCTTGAAACTTAGGAATAGGATTTCCATTTGCATTAGGAGACAAACCAAGATAAAACCCCCCAAAACAAAATAAAACTTAAAACAATAAAAAGTAAGAAAGAGGTTGTCTTGCACATATAGTGCGCCACACTTCATCAGTTTACGACTCTTGGATTGATAATTAATGTAGCAATTTAGAACATACTAAATTGACTAAACATGGGATAGGGTGTTAGAAGGTCTATGAACACTCATGAGTCATTATCCAAGAGAAGAGATCACTAGATTCACTCAATGTGCCTAAGGAGATTTCAATAAAAAGGACAAAAACTAGTGAGGCTGATGGTGGAACAAGATATGGTTGAGGTGGATGAGGTGGAAGATGGATGCTGGTGATGAAGTCTAGACCTCCTCCTGAAGCACCTGCAGTGCTTAAAACACGTGTTTCTTTTAAGAACTATACAAGAAGATACATTTTCATAAACTAGAAAAGTATGAATCAATTGCTCACATGATGTAGGAAGAAAGTGCTGAAGGAAATGGGAACATGAGTGCGATCTTATTGTAGAAAGAGAGTAATGGAAAAATATGACAATGAAATGAACCAAGTACTGAACAAGATAACAAACTCTGAAGCTTATGCAAGAACTAGAAATCTATGTTTTCAGGGTTGTTGAAGGGTCTCTTCCTCAAGTCATGGTCCCAGAGGGAGGAGGTGAGGCCGAGACACCTGCTGACAACCTTTCGGTGATATTTTTCTCCTTTCTAACCTGCTAATTGGAAGAAGGAACAAATGGAAGCAAACTAAAATACAACCATTCTACTCTACACTATTGTAATGGAAATGCAGCTACTTATGAAAATGAACAATTAAACCATGAATCTATGATATCATACATGTACAATAAAGAGGAGCCTTGGCTTCTAGGGTTGGGCCCTAACCCAATAGCTTCAACCCTCTGAGTTAGCTCAGTGCTGGCTCAAAACAAAACTCATTTTTATTATCAAAACCAAAAACTGTCACAAGTCTTGCAGCTCAAAAATAGAGTAGACTTTTACAATAAAAAATCCGAATCCTACTGAGGTCCTATGCCTCTCTACTTATACATTTGAAGTCTTTAATGATTTCCTTAAAATTAGGGAGGCTTGGCCCCCAGACTCAAGATAAACTGGTGCTTTCTCTTTCACTTGCTCGGTTACCTTCTAGTCCTCATGATTTGGCCATTTGCACTCCAACCCGATGGAGGAATATCTGAATGGAGGGGTAGTAAATGAGGATGATTTACCTCCTATAATTCCTCTCCCTTGTCCCATTCAAGTTTTGACCTAGATATTTGCAAAATTCCTTGCTCTTATCCTTTAATGTTGTTTTAAATGCAAATTAGACCACAAAGAAAAATATCCAACTCTAACTCATCTCATAAACAAAATACAATAAAAAGTATGCAATAATTTGTGAGAATAGTTGGTTTGAATAAGCTAGGAGGTGAATTAAGGCCCATATAATTACCCAATGATGAGGCTCATCAGTAGTGTTGTGCCTTCAAATTCCACCTGTTCAGGTAATAGGGGTGTCGAAAATGTAAATTTGGCAGAATCTGCGTCCTTGGTAACTTGGGCTTTTCCCTTCTGCAGAGGGATATATGTGAGGAGACGTGAGATAGGCTCAACCTCTTTGGCATCCAATTCCTTGACACCTTGGTATTCTTCCTCCTCCAAATCGACCAATTTCTTCTCCTTCTACCGTACCTCTAGGTTCCTCCTCGGTGAGAGTCTCACCGGCATCGACTTCTTCTACTTCTCATTTGTGGCTGATTTGTTTAGCCTAGGTGACCTCGGTGCAGTAGGCACAAGGGTTGTGGCTTCCATACTTGAAATATCTGGGCCCGGTGTGTCAAAAATGACCGCTTTGGAACTTACGACTTTTGTGGGGTTGGTAGCAGTCATTCGTTCTATGAACAACTCTTGGGCTTTTGTAGAAAAAATTGGGAATGAGGGGCGAGTCACAAAATCCTCCTCAAATTGAAAAATCATAAGCCTCATATATAAAAGCCCCCAAACAACTCTTAGAATTCAAAATTTTCCTTGGCAGACTAACATGCTCGATTTATAAAATGTTTTTAATTCAAATCTGACCTTTCCCCCCAAATTCTAATCATAAATGCATCTTTGGCGACAAATCTCCAAATATATTCACCATAAATGGTGCCTACCCACTCCTCTTAACTATTTTTTTGCCATCAAATCATGAATAATAACCCCAATGACTACTTTTGGACCCATATGCGTGGCACCATCCTCCATGGCACAACTCCTCCAGCACAACTTCACCTGTCGTACGCTTGTCATCCATCGCGCAGCCTTACTAGCACGTTCTTCAATTAGTTGAGCAATGTAATTTGTAGTCCTGCAATCCCTTGCAAATGCCTAGATTACTAAGTCTATCCTGCTTCTATATATTCATTGCATAGGGGTAGGATCCCCTATGTACAGTTTTAGCCTACTTCCATTCATTTTTCTAGGGAATGGTTCCCCATTCAGCTTCACAAGATGAACTACGCCACCATCCATGATCTCTTTAATAACATATGGCCCCAACTTTTGTGAACTTGTTTTCATAAAACAACACTAAATCATCTACCCCGAACATGCAAAACTTAATATGTCAATCATGCCATGCATTTTTGCATTCCTTTTTCACTTTCTGGTGAAATCCCGCAAGGAAGCGATCTTCTTAGAACTCCATGATCTGTGCAAGCCATTCTTCCAAATTCTCGTGATCTGCCATTTATACCAATGCTGCGATTCATAAACTTGGGACAATATATTCCATAAGCATTACTTCTTCAATCCCATAGACCAGTCTAAATGGTGTTTGGCCTATCAACTTCTTATAGGTCCTCCTATAAGCGCAAAAAATAGTAGGTACGAGCATGTCCCTGTCATTCCTCTGCGCGATGCATAACTTTGTCAATGCATGCTCCAAAATCTTGCTAAAAGCTTCCATCGTTCCATTCTTCAGTGGGTGATAGGGCGTGTTCTTCTGATGATACACCTAGAATTCTTCTAACATTGTGTTGATCATTTCATTCAAGAAATGTTTACCCTATCACTCATCAATATCTTAGGGAATCCAAACCTTGTTAAGACATATTCAAACAGAACCTTTGAAATAGTGGTTGTTGTACAATCCTTCACAGGTTGCACTTTTTCCCACCCGGTTAAATACTTAGTTGCAGTAATGATATACCATACGCCTGTCTTCTTTCCTGATGGTTGTATTGGACCTGTAAAGTCAATGGCCTATTTATCAAATACATGCAATGAAACTTGAGGATTTAAAGGAAACCCATCCCTCTGTGAAGGCTTCCCCATCCTTTGGCAAGCATCACATGCATTGCAATATGCCTTAGAATCCTTGTGTAATGTCAACCACCATAACCCGACCCGCAAAATCTTCTGTGCTGTCATTTTCCCAGCATAGTGATCTCCTGTCACTCCTCCATGGGCTTCAGCTAAGATATTGGTGCATTCAAACTCCGGAACATACCTTCGCAGTATCTAATCTATTCCCACCTTATACAAATGACCCACAATCAGTAAAAAATCTGCAGTGTTAATTACTAAATACTTATTCTGTTGAGTGGAATAACCTTCTGTAGTTGTTCCCATTGTTAAAAGGTTAATGATATCAACAAAATGATCATCTGTGACATGCACCACAAAGCGTTGTGCGTTTGATAGTCCTTCCTCCAAACTACTTGGTTCCTTAGCTGTTTCAATCCTAGATAGATGGTCTGGGCCTGCATTCAGTCTTCCAGGGTTTAAAATCACTTCAAAGTCATACTCCTGGAACAATTGTAACCATTGACATATCTTCCCCCCCAACATAGGATTATTGACCAAGTACTTCAACGCGGAGTGATCTGTATACATTTTAAAGTGTCGACCTAGCAAATAATGCCTAAACTTCTACAACACATAGACCATCACCAGCCCTTCGTGCTCTGTAGTGGAGTAATTCTTCTTAGAGTTAGATAATTTTATGCTCGCGAAGGCTATCAGATGATCAATCTCTCCCTCACTTACCTATTTTAATACTTCTCCTAGCACAATGCAAGAGGGATCTACATGCACATGGAACTCCTTCTTCCAGTTGGGAAATACAAAAATAGGCGTTCTCACCATTTTCTCCTTCAAGACATCTAAAATGCACTAACAGTCTTCATACCAACGAAACATCGCATCTTTCTTCAATATTTTTCCATTGGCACGGATATCTAGGCATATTCCTTGATAAGCTTCCTATAATACCCAATGTGTCCCAATGTTACACGTAGTTGTTTCATGTTCCTAGGTACTTCTAAATTCCCAATTACGACTATATTCACATGGTCCATCTTCAATCTCTTATTACATACAAAATGGCCAAGAAAAATCCTAAAGGGTATAGAAAATATGCATTTCTTCAAGTTCGACGCAATATGATACCTTTGACATGTATCCAGTGTGAGGTGCAGACTCGCAACATGGTGCTTCACTAATCCAAACACAATCCAATCAACAAAATATACCTCCAATAACTTATGAATAAACTCCTTGAATGTCGTGATCACTACTTGGGAAAATATTGCAGGCATGTTCTTTAATCTGAATGGAATAACTATATATTAGAAGAAACCCCACTCAATCATGAATGTTGTTTTTTTGTGATCTTCCTGCGCGATATTTATTTGATGGTATCTGGAAAAACCATTAGTAAACGAATATGCCTCCTATCCACCAACATTCTCTAACACTTCGTCAATAAATGGTGTTGGAAATGAATCATGCATGCATACATCATTCAACTTCCGTAGATCTACACATATGCATATTTAACCTTTGTGTTTCTTTTATTCAAACACCATTGGGCTTACCTAATATAAATATTCTATTAGCTCAACAATACCAGCCTCAAGCATTTTATCCAGTTCCTAGAGCACCTTTGCTTTATATTTGGGATTCAGTCGATAAGGACACTCCTTAATAGGCTTCAAATCCTACTTCAACATAATATTCATAACACCTAAATCTCCAATGATCCCCTTTAAATCTAAAAACTTCATTGGGAATAAGTCTTGGTACTCGTGTAGCAGCTCAACTACCTTGTCAACTGTATCTTCATTCCAATAGTTTCTAATCTTCACAAACTTAGGCTCTGCTTCAGAGCCAATGTTTACTTGTCAAGTTTTCAATGGCTATGATATATCTGGATTTGCCACCTTCATTACTTAGACTTCAAGTTGTTCTTCTGCTTTTGGAATGGTATTATTTCACAGATCGTCCTCTTCTTCTTTAGCAGTTACATTATAACATTCCAGCGCATGGTGCAGCTGTGTACTCTAATCCAACTGAGTCCATTTGATTGGTTCATTTGATGTTCGGAATATAGTTTCTTTTGTCTTTTGTAATGCTTCATCAATGATCTGAAACCCATCCTTAAAGTTGAAAGTTAATAGAAAAATCTCCCTTAAAATGTCCCATTCAACCATGCCATGGTGAAGCTTCATCTCTAGATACCAGCTCATTGGGATAGTATCTAATGTCTGACAAAACATATGCACCCATTCTGGTTGTGGTTATGTTCCCCAAGCCTTATTCCATCATGCCAAATGAACGTGTGGATCATCCTTCCCACTGTAATTTTTTGGCATTCTAGTATTAGCATACCCAAACTTTAACTTCATCATTCTCCTATATTTTTTCCATCCAACAAATTTCTCCTTATGGGTACCCCACCAATGGACAGGCGTAGCATGCAACACCAATTCGAGTGCCTGGAATCTATGCTCTTCTGGTACTTCCCTTTATAATTCATCCAAGAACAGTTCCACATCAGTCAAACCATCATAACGCAGAAGGTTTCTTACCTCAGTCGAGACACACCTCAGTGATTTGGTCATCATATTGCAACGGAATGTAGATACTTCATACAACTGATTCTACCAGTGTTCAAGCTCTTCATCTGAGTCTAAGGTGCAGGAGGTATCCCTGTCTCACGCAATTCATCCATCGGTTTTCGGATTGATCCAATCCTCATCTTACATTGTTATCTAATATATCTGATCGAGATCATCATCATTTTATATATAGTCATGAACATGTTCAATATAACTCTCTCCTTCTACAGGGTCTAGTGACACCACAACCGTGAGGGACTTCTTCTCAAACGACATCTTGTGCTTCTTCAATTTAATTACTCTATTCATATCAATAGCCTAGTCAATTCCTAGTAGCAAGGGGTAAGGGTTACTATCATCCACTATTTCAATGACCTCAAATTCAGCCAGCATTCTCACACCCTCAATATCCCCATTACACCATATAAACACCCCATCAGAATAATATTTTGTTGATTTTCCATGTGCAACTAAATAGGAAACCACTACAGTGCAGGTCTCCCCATCATTTCCCATGTTTACTTAGGCAATACATTCACATCAGACCACAGATCCAAGATGACCTAGTCCATTTCGCATTCTCCTATCTGTATGGTTAGCCTCATCTCGTGCCCTATTTGGGTTTTATGCTTACCAATATTTCTTATTGTTCGTTGTTCAGAAGGAGTCTTTTATTTATTAACACACTTGTCTATTAACTCTTGTAATCCTTCTACTACTTTCGAATCACACAATAACTTCATACAAGTCTTAAGGAAATTAGCTAGTACTGAAGGATCTACTTCTTGCGTCTGCTAGTCTCTGGTGTTTTTTCATGACTCCCTGAGGTGGAGGCCTCAGTGAAGTTCCTCTTTTCTTCCATGAAGTTCTCTTTAGCATGATTAAGATCAAAATCTGTTTCCTTCTCAGCATCCTTGCACACCCATCCATCTTTCTCACGCTTCTTACCTTTATTTGCATTAGTTGTCATACCACTTCTCAACAAGATATTTATGCTTTGATCTTCTTTGTGGGGTTAAGCCCTCATCATCTAAATGTACTGCATAGGTCATTGGGTCTGCGTCTTATTTTCTTACATATTTTCCTTAAGGACTGGACATTCCTCTATGACATGGTAAAACTATCGACAATACTGACATGAGGGATGCGTTGGGTTTGTGCAATCTCGCGTAAAGTGCCGTGCTTCGCCACATTTATAGCATATTACCTACCCATACCCTCGACTTGGTCCAGTGCCTCTTCCTTGTTCATGGCCTTGGAATCCTCCATGTGTTGCTCCTGCACCTTGATCCTAAGGCCGGTTCTCTGCCTACATCCTGTAGGTAGGGGTTTTATCCATCGTCAGCTCATAACTCCTACAATGTCATTCATTGTGTCCTAAAGACTTACAGAAATTTCAAAACAACTGCTGAGGGGTCTATACAAGTTTTTGCAATAAATGGAAGTTATCAGTAGCATGTTGTCCTGTATCTTGACAGATAGCACACCATAACACAGTTCCCGCGCTCGTCCCAATGTTATTTTCTGGTTTCATGGGAATAGGCCCTCCCCTATAGTGTAGTTCTTATAGACTGGGAAATGATCCTTATCATGTCCATGGCTCTTACATTTCGGACAAAATATCTTAGTGCACACCTTTGGCTAAGCTTCCTTTCCTTTCTTCAGGCTCTACAATTACACGTGCAGGCTTTCCAGTTGTGAATGAATCTATTTCACCCCAAGGTTCATATCCTATATAGGTGATGCATCTAGCCTCATCGCGATCTCCAAGGCTTCCGCTTGCATTTCTATCTTCTTCCGTAACAAAGGTATTCTTGAATGTAGCAAGAGTGATGTTATAAACCAGTCGCGATGCTAGGAATTTGAGATTATCATATTAGCTTGCCTAATCAGGAACTTCAACCTCTGATCAAAATCCCAAGGTGTCTCATCTATATTATGTCAATTTTCCTTAAATTCAATTATTGACAGTGCCTCTGACTTAGGCTTACTAAACTCCTTGTTCAAATCTCGCAAGGAATCCGCCAACGTCGCATTGCAATACTTGCTATACCATGTTAATGCATGATCCTGTAAGGTTGTAACCAATTGTGATTTCTTAATATTATCATTCGTGATCTGCTGTGATGTCCAAACAACTCCTGTGACAAAACAAAACTTTTCTAGATCTTCGGTCATTATTCCCTTAAAAATTGACATCTTCATGGCGCTCACCATGTTGAATGGTGGAAACGTAGGTGAAGGGGGTGAAGGCATATGTGTATGAGGTGAAGGTGGGGTGGATGTGGAGTGGATCAATGAGGTATCCTTGAAATACCCTACGTAGTTAACTAAAATTCACTTCGTGGTGTAGTCAGCACTATCCCTTCATCATTGCATGAAGGGGCTTCAATCAGTAGACTATATTCTCGGCTAGGTCCTCCATTTATTCTAAAAAATATCTCGCTTCACATATCCAAAAACATCAAGGTAACTACATAACCCTCTTTTCACATAACAACATTTTAATCCAAGTATTCAATGATTTCAAATACTTACCTCGTGGTCCTTTAAAGATCCTTCATTCCGCTTCGCTATCGCTGATATTTCCATGGATCGCAAAATAAGTCACAAAATTTCCCAATGTGCGATCAATCCAGTGGTCCATAGCTTGTACATTATTTCCTTTTGATGCTTCCAGACATTGCATCAATTGAGGAGTCCACACTATAGGGCCTTCGAGCCTCCACATCCCTTGATTATTGGCCAATTTAGACAACAACTCGTATAGTTATTCAGGGAAGAAACAAAAGTTTTGTCTGCATACAAAAATCTCTGCAACCACTGCTCCTTGGATAATTTAGGGCTATTGTTGTCCTAAACCACAAATGCGTGTGATGTTTGGTCAGTCCACTTATCAAGCTTTTTCTTTGTACGAAACCATTTATCACACATCTCTCAGATAGATCCCGGTGTTGACAACAAAACCATTTGTTGGCTTAAGGGGGCTTGACCCAGGTTCATAGTTGTTCGCACCAACCAACAAAACCCTACTACTGGCCCTTTTGGCAACAACCTTCATAGAGCAAGTTGTAGTCCTATGTGAAGTAGTATTGGGGGACACTAGAACCAGGTTTCTGCATCCAAAGATAGTGTGATAAGTAGTCTTAAGTTTTTGTAGCTCATATATGCATTCGTGTATATTGGTAGTCTTCTATGGTATGATACAGTAACTTGAGTAAAATGGCTTCTGGACCTTTGTGAAGGTCTGCGATCAGTCTTTGTAGACCCTAAATATGAAAATTTTTCCACTTTCATGCATTAATAAATAACCCTATATCTTTCTTCGCGTAGATCTATCCAATTCATCAGAAATCATAACAAAAATAACCCTTATATTCACAAAAATAGATAATTACTTAACTCATGCACAAATAAGATAGATTCAGTAGTTTCGCGCAACATTTATTCATTATTCCATAGAAAACATATTATAAAGTGACAGATCATACATAGACAAAATCAAAAATAATGCTCAGATTACAAGATAATTCCTCAATATAAGTCTTTATTCATCTTCAACATTCAGATTACAAACTCTTTCACCCTGCGCACTCAGGTGTAGGGGTCCACATACTTAGCTGTGGACTTACCAAGGCCTCCTGCGCACTCAGCTATAAGAGCCTTCCCCTTTTGCCCAAGTACAAGAAGAAAAGCCTTCCTGCCTTAGCACTTGCTCAATAGAATCTCTATCTAGACTTCCAGCTATCAACTACTACTAGTTACCTCTTCTAGACTTCCTATGACTCAAATATATAGCATTTCCAATACAATACCATGGTCTGCGAACCATGGGTGAGGCTTAAAAATGACCTATTTACTTATCCAAACAAGGGGCTAAACCCCTTTGACTCCTATCTAGGTGCACGCTACACATCCACATTTTGTGGATACTTTACATCTTTTTACAAAATGTTTACAAAAATTGGGTTAACTAACCCCAAAACTGACCCTAGGGACCCTACCCCAACAAAATTCCTTTAAGAAGTTTAAAGACTTTAAGGCCATGGATGAAAATGAGACTAAATGTAAAATCAAGTTCATAAGGTCTAGTAATGGAGGTGAGTTTACCTCAAAATAATTTGATGAGTTTTGTAAACAACATGGCATCAAAAGGATGTTTACCATAATGTAAACTGCATAATAGAATGGTGTAGTAGAGAGGGCCAATATATTGGTTTCATAGTTAGCCATAGCCATGATGGGAGAAAGAATTATTCATCATAGATTTTGGGTTGAATCCATTCATATAGCAGTGGTGATTCTAAAGAAAGCACCCATTAGACCAAACAAAGATAAATTCCATACTAGCTTTGGTATGGAAAACCTATGAGAGTCAAACATTTCAGAGTGTTCAAAAGCACGTGGTATGTCGAAAGGAATGATGAAAACCTTGATAGGTTTGATGCCAAATATGATGAAGGTACTTTTATTAGGTATTCTTAGAATAGAAAGGGTTATAGATTCCAAAACAGGAATACAAAGAGGATATTTGATTGCATTGATGTTAAAGTTGATGAAGATATCGATTTTGAAGACAATCAACAAGTAAATAATAGATCCAATGATCTAGTCAACAATAATGAGAAGGTTTGCGAGCCATCTTCAGATGAAGGGTTTGAATATCATCTCAAACCTCAATCTAAATATTCTACATGGTATGTTCAAAAACACCAACAAGATGACCAAATTATTGGTGATTTAAATTTAGGTGTGTAGATAAGAAGACGATTTTTAAATCACCCTACTTGAGCACACATAGCTATTCTCTCTATGATGGAACCAAATGATTTTCCTTAGGTCAACCAAGATGGTAAGTGCTTAAAATCCATAAGTTAAGAGATTGATCAAATCAAGAATAATCAGACATGAGCACTTGTTCCTAGATCATAATACAAGAATGTGATTGGCACGAAGCGGGTCTTTAAGAAAAAATTGAATGAAAATGGGGAAGTGGTAAGAAACCAAGATAGATTAGTTTTCAAAGGATACACACAAATTGAAGGTTTGGAATTTGGTGAAACCTTTGCTCCTATTTCTCTATTAGAGGAAATATTAATGTTTTTGGATTTTGATAGTTACAAGAAATTCAAGATGTATCAAATGGATGTCAAATCTGCCTTTTTTAAACGGAGAATTACAGGAAAATTT
This sequence comes from Pinus tabuliformis, assembly GCA_031772625.1. Lineage (NCBI taxonomy): Eukaryota > Viridiplantae > Streptophyta > Pinopsida > Pinales > Pinaceae > Pinus > Pinus tabuliformis. The sequence continues at coordinate 26,640,704 of CM062815.1, forward strand.
CTACATTGAGCAGTAAGATGGTTTTTAGCTGCTAGATCAACTTGATTATTTTTGTAAGAGGAAAAAGTCCTTGTATGATCTCAACTAAGCCCCAAGAGCCTAGTATTCCAAGTTCAATAGTTATTTTCTCAAGTGTGATTTTAAAACATGTGCAACTAGTAGTAATTTATATGTGAAATCTAATGATGGAAAATTATTAGTGGTTGTTGTATAAGTTGATGATATTATTTTTATTAGTGATCTAGATAAACTAACTTTCTAGTTGTCAGTCCATATTAAGGATGAGTTTGGGATTTCCATGCTCTCATAAATTTCTTATTCTCTTGGCTTATAAATTGAGCAAGCTTCCAAAGGAATCTTTATCTCACAAAGTAGGTATCTCAAGGAAGTTTTGAAGAAATTTTGCATGGATGAATGTTCTTTGGAAAGCTCTCCAATTGTTACTAGATTCAATCCCAACAAGACTGATGAATCACTAGAGGTGAATCAAGCTATATACAGATCAATTATTGGCAACCTTTTATATTTGACAACATCAAGAACACACATTATGTAGGTCATTAGTATTGTTGGAAGATTTAGAGTAGTCCCCAGACAAAGCCATCTCATAGCAGCCAAGAGGATTCTTAGATATTTAAGAGCCATAATGGACTATGGACTTTGGTTCCCCAGAAGTAAATATTTTTCACTATATATTTTTACTAATGTTAATTTGGAAGGTGATGTAGATGATCAAAATAACACTAGTGGTGGTGCTTTCTTTCTTGTTTAATGTCTAGTTTCATGGTTGAGAACGAAGAAAGCTTCAATTCTCATCTCTACTACTAAAGTAGAATACATAATAGCAACTTCTTGTTGCACTCAACTCTTATGGATGAAGCAACATTTATAGGATGTACAAGCATTATATGATCATCCCATCTCTATCCTCTATGACAATACAAGTGCAATCAACATGTCCAAGAACCTTTTTTCCATTCCAAGACAAATCATATTCCAATCAAGTACCATTTCCTAAGAGAGAAAGCTACAAATCAAATTTTGAATTTGGAGTATATCCAGAAAAAGAGTAGGTATTTGATATATTCACCAAATCTCTTCCAAGAGATCAATTTTAGTATTTAAGATAAATATTGGGAATAGTTCCTCTTACCTCCCTCCACTAGATATTCCTCAAGAGGAAAAAAGATAGCCATCAAACATTCGACATACTAGATGAATATTTCTAGGTCTACACGATCGAAAACTTAGGGGGATATTCTTGAAAGGGGGAGCACTTTAGTTTCTTTTCCATTGATGTCAAAGGGGGAGAAGTACTTCCTTAAAAAAAGGAAGAGGATAGATACAACAAAGAAGGAGTAGTACCAAAATTGGGAGTAGTATGAGTGTTTCAGGGAAAACTAGTGTCGATTCGAACTGCTAGTCCCACTAAGATAGGTAGCTATCTTAGAAACAAACAATGAAAACCTTTCAAGAGTTGCTTTAAGTGTGATAGATTAGAGGGAAGAAAAGAGGACCAACCTGGATCTTCCGCTTTGATCCTATCTTGATTTCTTCTTTCCTCGATAGAATTTGCCACTCCTCTCCTACTTGTCCTGCTTCAAAGAGTACCTGTAGAGTCAAAGTAATAGAAAACCATCAAATCATCTCCATCTAAAACATCATAAACAATGAGGAATCAGAAACACATTGACCATACAATTGCATTCATAAACAATAAGATTCATAAACACACGATTATATGGAGGAAAAATCAAAGCACTTTATTAATAGTGAAATAGAGGATTACAACCTAGCTGTCTGATCCAACATCATCCTCCCAATGTAGAAGCCCTTTTCACCTCATAAATAAGAAAATCACCCAACAATGCAATGTCTCTTCTCATAGATAAACCAACAACACTTCCTTACAAAATACAAAATTCTAGCCTCTAGATCTCTCAGATGAGGGATCCATTTATAGATGTCTTGCAAGGCTGTGAGTCAGCTCTCGGTTTTTTATTAGTGTCATTCCAATGATAGTTCTTGGTTCTACTTGGAGATTTCGTTGATCTATTACTCATCACAGGGTGAATTCAGAGAGGCAAGTGTCACAGGAGAAGTTTCTGGAAGATTCCATGATCATCCACTTAGCAAATTGTCTCTCCCATTTGTCTATTCTCACTCATCACACCCCACAGAAGTCCATTTCAATATGCATCTCACATGCCTAGTGTTGCAGCCAGTATGCATCGCACCTTGACCATGGAGCAGTCAGTATGGTCCAGTTTTAGCCAGTTCTGAGTAGTTTTTCAGGTGGAACTTCTGGGAAATGATGTAATCAGTTGACCATGATCCTTTAGGGTATGAAACAACACTTTTAGGGACTAAAGAGCCCTTAGATTATGGAAATATTAATTTTGTGTTGCAGTGCCCAAATATGTCTATAACAGCTGCTCCCTAAAGCATGAGGTCGTAGATCTTCTGATGTCGGGTGAAATGATTTATCATGAGGATCTGAGGTATTCGTACTAGAAGGTGACCTGTATAAGATACAATACAATACATCATCATCATGTTATTTTCATGATCTAGCTGAGGAAGGCATTCCCATGCTCAACTTTATAAATTCATTTTCACGTACATAGAACAGACAATCATCTGCTGTTGCAGACTGGTGATTCTTCGCATGAAGAGTCATCTTCCCTAGCTTAGATGACTATCTGTGTAGATTCTATGTACATTTGATGTCTTTATGTTCCTAAATATATCGCAGCCCGGATGGATGAAACTAGATCCGGGGTCTTCAAAACTCGTTCAATCTTCACCCAATGTACAAGTCGATCCATGTGAAAAGATGTTCTGAAGTCAAACATGGAAAGACATCGTCTGATTACCAGCCAATAATGTAAGTTGTTAACATACACGAGAGGAGTCACCGATAATGATTATGACCCTCAAGGTACTACAGTACAATTCACACGGTGTGAATATATGAGTCGATGTCAAACAACACGAAAAATATTTTGGTCGAAGGTCATTGATGTAAACCTGTCGCCGGAAGTGAGAAAATTTCCATTGAGGCATGCAAGCTTCAAAGTAATGAAAGGGTTGTACTTCTTGGATAATGAGCTGATGTCGACAAAATGTGACCTGTTGTAGGAGGGCGTTGATGTATCCTACATCTATGATGTGAAACAGAGAAAATGATTTTTCTGGAGGTGAAAACAATTAGATGATATAAGGTTCAGGAATGGCGGTCATGAAAAATGAAGGGTGGAGGTATTACAGTGGATGAGGCATTTGCTGGATTGTGAATTCTCTGAATGACTTCTCTTGAACATGTCGGTGACACTTATATGGACTGGTAGAGTTAACCCCATGGATGGTACAGAGGACTAATGGTGATGGTGAACGGAAAAACCCAACCCAACTCAGTCATGGTGATGGAGGGAAAGTGTCATGTCCAAGAGCGACCCGCTACCAATAAAGTTCTTCAAGTTTTCTTCCCTTTTTCCCCAGTCATTGCTGACCAGTACCTCTTTATTTTTGTCAATCTTGAGGAGGATAGCATATGCTTGGTCTATAATTTTCCCTTTGGGCAAACCTATTTCTTTGGGCTTAGCGAGCCTAGAGTTAGTGAGACTCGTTTTGTCTGGGTGGACAAGTTTGTCACTATTGTTTTAACGAGTTTAAAAACAAATATAACTCGGTACTTTTCATGTTCAGAGAGTTTGAAAAGGGATGAAAAGGAAACTCCAACAATCCTTTTTCATGGCATAATCCCTTAAGTCTAAAAAGGTATAAAATAATACAAAAGGGATGACTTTTCGATAGCTTTAACGAGCTGAAAAAGACAAGCACTCGATCTTTTTGTTTGATAATCCCTCAGGTCCAAAAAGATTAAAATATATGGGAGGGATAGCGTTCCCCTTACTTTAACAAGCTGGAAAGGCCAATGGCTCGACAATATTTTTATATTTAACAAGTCTAAAATGAGTTTAAAAGGGACTCGTTTTTTAGAAATGAGTGGTATTTTCAGGTAGCAACTGGTTCTAGGTAAGTTTGGAACTTCTCAAAACATGGCAGTGTGAAGAGGGTGGCAATCAAAATCACTCGTCGTAGTTGTTCCTCAAAAGGGTAAACAATCAAGTGGAAGCATATGGTCAGCCAAATGAATGGAGGTGATGGTAGGAACACAGCCAAGGTTCAAAAGGGCTGATAGCAAAGTGATCACAAAGGTTATTTACCAAAGGGGGCTTCATTTTTTAATGAGTTTGGATCAAGAGAAACTATGCTCAGTGTCAGGTTTATTTTTTAATGAGCTTGAACCTTACGGGAACATTGCTCTTGCCAATCTTTTGATAATGTCTCTTGGTAGATTTATTTTTTAATGAGCTTGAACACTACTATAACATGTGCTCATGGCCTTTTTATGCAGGCTAGAAATGACCGAGCTATGAGGTTAAAAGGTTGAGAACCTACAAACTAAGAAAATCAAAGGTCATTTTTCACTTGCATACAACGGTTTGCATGCCCCCAGGTGTTTCAGTAAAAGGAGAGTTTCCAGGTTACCAAATGGAAGTCCCTGCGGTTAGGTAGGATTGTTTTTGTCGGTAGACAAAAAATCCTCCTTGGTTTTGTCCATTGAAATAGACAAAGGTGAATGGTGTGAGCTTCCAATCACATAACGAACAAGGAAATAAGTGTTTCAGACTGATCACATTACCTATACAGGAATGATTCTTCAGTACAAGCATTATGACCTTTCAAGAAAATCTATCTTTTCCTTTGGGTTCACCTACCGAAGCAGACTAGGGTGCATGCCCCCTAAAATTTAGAACATTCACCGAACTACCTGTGGTAATTAGGTGGATGGAATGAAGGTTGAAGAGAGATTTTTGATGCAAAGAGACCATTTAGGGATGATGTTTGATTCATAGTTATGTTTGAACCAAGAAATGAAACCTGGTCGAGAAGTTGCACCAGTCTGCCTTCATGTGGAAAACATATCACTCGAAACAATGTGGAAATGATAGCTTCCATGCTATATATATAGTCACGTCCAAGGAGTAGATTGTAATCTAATGGCCCTTGGACTACCATCACGTTCAAATGAACGGTTTTCTTTCTCAAAGTTATCGGTAACTTTGGAAGGATCCCTAATGGTTGACTGGTTCCTTTGTTGAAGCCCGGAAAATTTTGTTTTTCAGGAAAAAGTGATGGAAAACCAAGTGATTTCTAAGAAATTGAGGAAAGGATACTCACTGAAGCCCCTTAATCTATGATAGTGCCAGACATAGTCATTTTGTAAACTTGTACTATGATTGAGAATGGTACATTAGATGGAAGGCGGGGTTTTGCTAGTTGATTCCAATCAAAGAAAACAACTAGACTACTCGGAGGAGGTACTGGATAAATGTCCAGATAAATCTCATGAACTGGGGGGGTCTCTTCCTGTTGTAAAGGAATGGGTGGATTTCCCCCAAGTTTTTTAGACTTTGTATCGACAAAAAGAATTTGAACGGTGTTGTTCTCATTCTCTTTGGAAACTGTATCATCAGAATGTGGGCCTTCTGAAGGCAAGACTAGGTCGACTACCATCTCAACTAGTTGACTTTGGTATGGTGTGGACTCAGAAGGTTCACTTTCAATGTTGGTGATTCGATCGACAATTGAGTTATGTCAATTGGGTTTTCAACTAGTGAAGGACTTGGTAAGAGTTTCCTATATCTAGGTGGAAGTCACTATGGTGAAGTAGGACGGTTATCCAAAATGCTTTTGACTTCATCCAAAAAGGAAAAGGGTGAAGAGTATGATCACCTTCACATAACCTACATGGAAATCTAACTTTTCATTACTATCTATTGACTTCGTTTTCACTAGTTGATGGTGTGCTGTCAACCTAACTATTAGAGGTGATGACACCGAATGGTGCAAATGGGGAGACCATTCTCTCAAGATCCGCAGAATGCAAGGGAAATCTCAATGGTAGTGGTCTTCCTTGCAAATTTTGCATGGAGTTTATGGTTTGGAAAGTTTAGCGTGTGGATTTTCGCTAGATGATGCATGGTTGCCTCCTTGTTTAGCTGGCTTCTTCTTCTTCTCCTTCCCTTTCTTTATCTTCTCAGCTACTTGGTTCTTAGTGTCACTAGTTTCACCAAGCGAAGAGGAATAAGGGGAAGGAGAAACAAACGAGGTAGAAGGCGACGAGGTAACTTCAGTATCATCTGGTTGTTGATTAGATTATTGAGGAATTACGATGTTTTAAACGATAGAGGTCGAGAAAAGGCATACTGGTAGGCCGATTGTGATTCCTAGAAGGGACAATGTACCCATATATGGAGAACCAATATCTCCCCAAGAGGAGAAAGTACTAGGATTCTCTCCAAGAGGGATTCCTTGATTGGTGGATTCCATTATCTCAACCTCAGATCAATGAAGGAACAAGGATGTTATTTCGATTTAAATAAATTTTAAAGACACTTTGACGCAACTTGAATTTTCAGTTTTTAAGAGTCAAGAAAAAGCTACAGGTGACTCTACTCACCTTCGATTTTTAATGAGCCTGAAGTGATAAGTGCTAAGATGGACCTTTTCTTTTAAGGAGTAAAAAAGGAATGAAAGTGACTAATCTGGAAATCTAGATAGAGGGATTACCAAACCGATCACAAAACTACAAAATACACCTTGGTTATAAATGATAGAGAAATTACCAAGGACTTATGTACGGTAGTCAATCTTCTCGAATGCTATGTTCAGTGCATTGCGATCGATAGGGTGCAGACACGACTTCCTAAGGATAAAGGATATCAACCTATTGTGGTATCCCAATATATACTCGACGGTATAGGGAGCGTAAGTCCGTACTGGCACTTGTCGTATCAAAGAGGAGAAATCACCCAACCTTTGATGAAAACGATAGTTACCAGGTTTTATGACACCGGAACATGTCCCTAGCCTAGACTTCTAGATGTGTTGCGTTAGGTTCTAAATCATTTTTATGTTCATTGATATTTATTTTAGAGTTGATATTGCTTAGAAGTTTGTCTTTCAAGGTTCACCGTGTGATGTAGATGTAAAATTCCTAAATATGTAATCTAAAAGGATAAACAATCATTTATTTTTCTTTTAGTAATGAAAATCCTAGCTACAATGGAAAGAAGATTATGATTTTCTTTTAGCAGAGAGCATAGAGCACACACTAAATGCACTTTCCTAAATCAAATTTCGCATGCAATCAAAATGAAAATTCACATGCATGTATTTGTTTTCTTCTTCCTTAATGTGTGAATGCCGAAAAAGAACAGATCTGAACTATTTTCTTTCAAAGCAACATTTCTAACAATTTCTTTTCAAAACGAAAGGAAGACTAAGATGACACTTTTTGATTTCTAATTTGATACTGTTTTCGGCACTTTAGATAATAATAACTGAAATCAAGCACAATGACAAAAGTACAATCAACTATTTAGAAGAGGAAGACTTTACGACACTCTTCTTTTGATTCGAAATGACAATTACGACACTTGCATCAAAAACGACAGTCTGATTAAGCTACTTTTGACAAAGGAAGACTGTAAATGATTCACAAATACACAAAACATTTACAATTCCTAACTAATAGAGGCTAAAAAATGTGAAGGAATAAGGTTCTAGCAAGAAGATACTGATAATGAACAACAAAACTATTGAATAAAGCTGAAAACAAGGAGAAAAAACCAACTCTCGAAGAGAAAAATAGTATCACTCAATCATCGCACCTGCAACACAGGGAAATAGGGATGCATCTCACCTGCAACACATGGGAGGTGTGGTGCATCCAAGTTGCACAGTTACAGATAGTGCGATGGACCAGGGAGCGAAATTGAGCTTGGTTTTTGCTCAAAATTTGCAGCTAAGTTCAGTGATTTAGGCTGAGTTATGATGGACAATAAAAACAAAGTATAGGGGTAAGATCTTATGAGGTTTTGAGCTACCACAAGGGCACTTAGAATTCTTGTAAGTTAGATGTTTAGTTCATAAACCAACCCAGAGATTGACTGAAGAAACATTCATCTACTTCTCAATTACATAGCAAAGGCATTTCAAAGGCTTGCTAGCTAACTTCAGGCTCCGTCTGTAGCTTATAAAGCAAACAATAAACAAACAAAAAAAACTATTCGTTCCCCAGCGAGGTCGCCATTTTGTTTCAGGGAAAACTAGTGTTGATTTGAACTACTAGTCCCACTAATATGGGTAGCTATCTTAGAAACAAACAATGAAATCCTTTCGAGAGTTCCTTTAAGTGTGATAGATTAGAGGGAAGAAAAGAGGACCAACCTGGATCTTCCGCTTTGATCCTAGCTTGATTTCTCCTTTCCTTGATAGAATTTGCCACTCCTCTCCTACTTGTCCCGCTTCAAAGAGTACCTGTAGAGTCAAATTAACAGAAAATCATCAAACATCTCCATCTAAAACATCATAAACAATGCAGAATCAGAAACACATTGACCATACAATTGCATTCATAAACAATAAGATTCATAAACACACAATTATATGGAGGAAAACTAAAAGCACTTTATTAATAGTGAAAGAGAGGACTATAACCTAGCTGTCTGATCTAGCATCATCCTCCAAGTGTAGAAGCCCTTTTCACCTCATGAATAAGCAAATCACCCAACAATGCAATGTCTCTTCTCACAGATAAACCAACAACACTTCCTTACAAAATACAAAATTCCAGCCTCTAGATCTCTCAGATGAGGGATCCATTTATAGATGTCTTGCAAGGGTGTGAGTTAGCTCTAGGTTTTTGATTAGTTTCATTCCACTGATAGTTCTTGGTTCGACTTGGGGACGTCATTGATATCTTACTCATCACTGAGGGAATTCAGAGAGGCAAGTGTCACAAGAGAAGTTTCTGGAAGATTCCATGATCATCCACTTAGAAAACTATCTCTACCATTTGTCTATTCTCGATCATCGCACTCCAAAAAAGGCCATTTCAGTATGCATCACACTTGGCTAGTGTTGCAGCCAGTATGCATCACACCTTGACCATGGAGCAGTCAGTATGGTCCAATTTTGGCCAGTTTTGAGTAGTTTTTCAGGTGGAACTTCTGGGAAATTATGTAATTAGTTGACCATGATCCTTTAGGGTATGAAACAACACTTTAGGGACTAAAGAGACCTTAGTTTATGGGCATATGAGTTTGGGGTTGCAGTGCCCAAATATTTCTATAACAGTAAGAAGTACACCAAATGGGAGAGAAACATCCATAGGGTGAGAAGAAAGAGAAATGAGAAGAAGGAGAAGGAGAAGCCAAAAGTACACTTTGCATGCTCATGTTTAATGGTGTTGTTTTATTTTTTTGTTGCTTATGGTGTTTCCATAAATTCCAAAGGGGGGGTGATGTTAGAAATATGTGTTCATTGATGGCAAAGAAAAAGAAGACGATAGAAAAGGAAAAGATGGTTATAAGAAGCATGGTCGAGGAAAAATATTAGCTCAATTATGGCAAAGGAAAGATGGTCAACGCGAAAATACTTTAGAGCCAATTCAGTTCAGAAGATCATCTTAGTAGATCTTGTAATTTTATCATATGGATAGATATTTGAATGAGCTTTGTAGTGGTATATGGAAGTTTTCAAATGGCCTCCTAGATTAGAAGTTATTACTAGTCAATGATCAAAAGCCCCAAAGTCAAAGGTTTCAGCTAAACTTGGTGGTAGAGTCAATTTTGTGGTATTTTTCCAAACCCAATGAAACATCATTATAAAATGGGAATATTTTTGTGATCGATGTGTGACATGCATCTCCTTAACACCATCGTATAATATGCAGGGGCCATGCCTACCCTAGGCTTAAGAATAGGAGAGGTCCCTCGTTGGGTTGTATTAGCCAAAAAATATATGAGGAGAAATGACAACCTAGAATGAAAGCAGAACCCCCCGGCCCTGCACACCCCCCCCCCCCCCCCCCCCCCCCCCCCCCCCCACCCCCCCACCTCACCATAGAAAAATTAATGACAATTTTGTGTAAAAACCATAGGAATTTAATGGTTTAACATCAAGTGTCACAATGGAAGTATGTTCTTAAAAACAAGATGAAGAATAGAGTTCCGACAAAGTTTCCTTCTTGAGATAGAAATCTCAGAATAAAATCATTATATATTTCTCTGAGAAACAACTTGATTTATCACCAAGATATACCAACGTGAGTAATAGAAATAAGTGCAAAATTTTTTGTAAAATTTCCCATCCGAACTTAAAATTTGTATTAAAGAAATTGAAAAATATTTAAGGCCTAAGACCCTCCTGCTGCTGTATTAGTGACATGGGTTTGACAACATGGATTGTTTGACAAAGGAAACATGGGATCATTTCGTTACTCATAGAGATGATGTAGAGACATAGTTTCATGAATATGTCAGCATGAGAAGGTACCAATGAGAGAGTGACACCTGGGATGCATATTTTTCATTTTTAGGTACTTTAGTGGGTCGAAAATGAGTGACATGTGGCACCACTTAGTGAGGGATGTGTGGCATCCTTGCAGAGGTGGCATACATGTCAATAGTAAGGACACACTTGACCATTGGTGTCATCACCATGGAAAGGATACATCATCACAAAAAAAACCTCCTTGAAAGAAACCTTCCTGGAATAAACCATCTAGGAAGAAATGATTTTGGAGATATACAAGCATGTTCTGCAATTTTTTTGCCGACAGATTTTTTGCTGAGAAATAAAAGTTTGGTCTAGTTCCTGGTTCTATTTGACTGTATAGTTTAAGGGAACATAAATTTTAATAAATAGTGGATAAATCGCTCAGGGCTTCAAACAAAGGAGGACCCAATGGAGGTTATATGTGGCAGTTTTATGTATACAAAGATCAATCCCAAAATAGCTCTACTATATTGGTTTAAGCACTCTGGGCCTATATGAGGACTTTTCAAATGCCTAAATCAACAACTTGGTAAAATTGGAATTATGTGTGATATTTGATGAATTTCACCAAAGAAATAGAACATTAAAGTTTGAGAAAATGGCATGAACGTGTTGGTAATCCATATGGTGAAATGGATAGATTTGGAGGTAGATTTAGTAGTTGGACAAATTTGGTAGTTTATCAAATTTAGAAGTGCAGATAAAAACCTCTACTAAATATTGTAACTTACAAAAACAAAGAAAAACAAAAGATAAAATCATGTTTTCTAATAGAGACAAAAGATTAGAGATTGAAGACTTATTATACACATCAAGAGATCATTCTAGAAGTAGAAAAAAATGGTTAACGAGATAAAAAGCTTTGGTAAGTAAAATTTAGGTGGAAGTTGGCTATAAGTGAAGAACTAAAAATATCAGTCCAAAGTCTATATAAGCATAATCGAATTTGAAAGGTTATGGGAAAAAGTTTCTTATGGGTTGATGATGTTGGTGTGTATGGTGGACCAATCAATGATCAAAGATTGATGAAGGTGATTGTATGGTGGTTGTAGTGAGTTTTTGAGGTGAGAAATTTATTTTTGTATGAAAGATAGTGGCCTTCACAATTTGCGTTTGAACATTGCATGAAAGATGAATCAAGGAGGTCAAGAAAGTGGTAGCTTATAAATCAGGGGTTGTGTCTCCTTCTAGTAGTAGTTGGTAAATAGTTAGTGGTTAGATCTTCTTCTAATGGTAATTGATAAACTATGGGTTGTAGCTCCTTTCAGTTGTAGTTGATAAATTAGGCATTAGAAACTTCCTTCTCATTGTTCCCAAAGAAATTTGTCACAAAACATAGAAGCATACCTTTGTGGAAATAATTGAAGAGAAGTTTAAAGAAATTGTGTGCTCTATTTTTTCCTTCTAATGATTGATTCTTGTGATGATGTTATGAATTTTTGCTTAAGTATTTATTTGTGTCCTAGTAATATTTACTAGTGAAAGAAATTTATTTTTCCTACAATACTGATTCATCCCCCTCTCAATATTATCCTTGTTTCTAGCATTGAAAACCATTGGGATGCTCAATATAAACCTCTTCCTACAATTATCTATTTTAAAAAGGTAGATTTGACATCAATTTGATATATCTTAATCTATTCAAACTAGCAAAAACATAAAACATGTGAATTTCTTCTAATATAGCAAGAAGAGAAAAGGTTTCATCAAAGTCCAAACCTTCAATTTATGCATAACCTTTGCAAATTAACTTTTCTTTATTTCTTACCACTTTACCATGTTCTTTCAATTTGTACTTGAAAACCCATTTTGTGCCAATAACAGTCTTATTTTATAGTCGTGGAACAAGCTCCCATGTCTAATTTTTCTCGATCCGATTAAGCTCTTCATTCATGGAATTTAACCAATTATAATATTTCATAGCCTAAAAAAATACTTTGGTTCCATCATACATAACGTAGCTACATGTGCTTGATTAGGGTCATTTAACAGTCTTGTTCTTGTCACAACACCAAAATTGTAATCACCTATAATTTGGTGAGTAGGCTGGTGTTTTTGCACATAACTTGCAGGATCTTTGGATTGTATGATGAGGGTTTCTTCAATGTCTTCGTCTGAAAGTGGTTCATCATCCTAAATGGAGCATTGGAGTTAATATATACTAGATGATTATATTCAAATTCAATGTGCTCATCAACTTTAACATCAACACAGTCAACTATTTTTCTTTTATTTTTATTGTGACGTCTATAGCCCTTGCTACTCTAAGAGTATCCAAGAAAAATACCTTCATTATCTCTTGCATAAAACTTACCAATATTTGCATCATTGTTCTTGATATAACACTTGCTTCTAAATACTTTGAAATTCTTGAATATAACCAATTTTCCATACTAGGGATCATATGCAGCTTTATCATTGTTTGCTTCCAAGCATTCCTTATTTAAAATCACCACTATTGTGTGAATGGATTGAGATCAACTCTCTGTGGAATATTTATTTCTCCTGTCGTGGATATATCCAACTATTAAACTGATCTTTTGACTCTCTCTGCTACACCATTCTACTATGAAGTCTTTGCTATTTTAAATTTCCTTTTGATGCCATATTCCTTGAATAAATCATTAAAATCTTTTGAAGAAAACTCATTTCCATTATCAGAATTTATACAATTTATTTTAGAATGAGTCTCATTCTCATTCATAGCCTTAAAGTTTTTAAACTTCTTGAAGGGCTCTGTTTTTTTTCTCATAATCCTACCGACATGATTTTGTTGAAACCATCAATGATAATCATGAAATATAGTTTACGTGAAGATGTATAAGTTCTTGAAGGTCCACATAAGTCCATATATATCAATTCCAATGGCCTAGTTGATAAATTCTCCTTAGAATTTTTTTCTAGTTCGATAGGCCTTGGAAATCACGTTATTTTTCTTTTAAAGCTTTGACAGATCTCTAACAACATTCTTCTTTCCAAATTTGACAATATGATCAAATTTAGATGTCCCATCCTTCGATGCTGCAATTAGTTCTCATCAATATTTGAAAAAAAAACACTTCTTTGTAGTATCTTTAAGAACATAGACATAAATCTCTATTCTTAGAATGTTAGCTACTATCTCTCGTGTGCCTCTAGGATTTATTTGACATTTTTTAGCTTTGAAAAGAAAATCGTAGCCTTGGTCACACATTTAAGGTACTCTATGTGAATTATGCTTCAGTCCATTACAAAATAGCAGATCCTTTTCTTTACCTCTGTCATTAGCTAGGCTGACAATTCCTTTACTCATAATCTTTCTAGGTGCATTATTCCCAAAGGTTACATTATTTTTGTTGACTATGTTCAATGAAAAAAACTTTCTTTTATCCCCATACACGTGGCTTGAACAAACAATATCAACATATCAATGGATTCCTTTTGTCTGAGCATGTAAAAATACATTACAGTTCTATGTGTTTTCCTTTTCCTTCGCGACTTTGGGTTACTATCTTGTTTTCCTTACATTTAGAGAGGCCTTTTGTTTTTAAGTATGCAATTAGCTACTGTATGGATATTGGTTTTAGTATTTGTTTGACTAATGACCCAACATCAACTATCAATATGGGGTCTGTAGACTTAGAGGTGCAACACTATAAATTCTTGAGAAAGGTTCTAGGATCCTGCAAAAGAAATACCTACTCTAACTTGTTCATCAACACTCCTTTGAGTTCATACAAACAATTTTAAACTCCTCATCTTTTTCATGCAATGAAATGGCTTATTAAATAACCAAACCTTAATAGACAGTCAACTAAAAACCTAATCATTCACCACTAAAATTGCATAATTAAAATGTGAAGATTGTTTTAATTGACTGGAAATCAAAAGAATTAAATTCCTAGACAATCCACTCTCAATGTAAGAAAAATACTCTCAAGCTCATTATAAAACTCAAATAACGAAGCCTATTATAATGTTGTGCACAATGCTATTTCAAAGTCTTTGCGTAACTCTGTGTAAAGACAAGGAAATAAATAACAAGTTTCAAATCTATTTCTTTCACACATTTTTCAATCCAAATGCACTAGTTGTATAAGAAAACATCAAATGTATCAATGACAATGTTTTCCACATGGATCTAATGATAACCTCTCCCAAAGCTTATATGCAACTATTGAATCTTCTTAAACCAATAACCTTACTACCTCAATAAAAAAATATATTTTAGAAATGATACATTTATAAAAGAAACACACAAGGAATATATATGAAGAAAAAAGGCTCTGTAAATTTCACCTCAGGGTACCCTTCATTATTAACCAACATACTTTTGTATTTAATAAGACCTGAGCATCTTTTACTTATTATTTAACACATAGCTTTCAAATAACAATAGGCCTGTTGTGTTTGATGTGTAACTCAACATAGCACTGGGATAATTATGGACTTGTCACTCTTATGTCATAACTTTGACAAAGAGCTCCAAATATCACAAGATCTCACAGACCACTATAATGTTACTACAAAAATCACTTCAAGTCATAACCATAAGTCAAATCCCTGAAAATAAGTTATGAAACAGAGTATGTTTGAATCCAATCATTGTAATATGCATATAAGAACTACATTATGGCTCATAAACAATATCCATGTAATGGTCGATCACAGCAATGATTTATAAATGCAATGCATTTCCTAAAAACAACACACACAGATAGAAAACTTCCATATCTGAAGATATAAAGTTTGTGTTGAAAATAGCAACAAGAAATGCCAAAAATAGAAATGCTATAAATAGCATTGCTATAGATAGCATTTCAGGTACCAGTGTTGAAAATAGCAACAAGGAATGCAAAAATAAAAATGCTAAAAATAACATTGCTATAGATAGCATTTCGTGATATATTCCAATTTTGATTTGTCCTTGAATCAAAATTGAGAATTAAAGTTCGAATTTAGCCTCACTAGCTATTTGAAAAATATTTAATTAATTCATCTTGAGTTAATTAGTTGGTAAAATTCAAACAAGAAGTATTTGTGAAGACATGCAACAATTATCCCTTTGATTGAGGAATTTATTCCTTAATTAAGGAGATAAGAATGAGTTGTAATTAGTTTGCTCAGTTAACTGAGTTAAGTCTAGTTAAATTAGTTCCAAACAGTTTGTGGAACTAATTGTGAGTTCAGTCAGTTAATGCATGCATGCATGCAACTAATGTTCTCTAGATAACTGAATATTCTCTGATAAATAACCAATGCGTGTCAGTTTAGACAAACACCCAGTTGAGATTAAAGACAGGGACATTATACTATCAGTTGGAGGAATTTTCCTATAAAGGAAACTCATCCATGTAGAAGGAATTATCTCCTTCAGGATTGCACAGTTATTTTAGAGGTTAGTGTTGTGTGTGAGGTGAGAATTACATAGGTTGCAGCTGGAGGACCCAAGAGAAACTGCGTAAGGAAATAGGAGGCTTGGAGGACTGAAGGAAGGCATATGTGTTATATATTATGTCTATGAGTAGCAGTGAGGGATTCTACTGAGAGCTGGATAGCTTGTGAGCTAAAGCTTTATGTAATCCGACGATATTTCCACTTGTATGATAATACAGATACCGGGGTTTTTAGCTGAGGCTTTCTCTAGAGTATTCTTCTGTGTTTCATGTGTGATGGAAGCTTCTTCTTTGTTATATGTGTTCTATTTGATCTTGCTCAAAATCGATTAAGCTTCCGCAAGTTTGATTGTAGAAGTAGATTAAGTATTTTCCTTTATTAAATTGCATAATCTGTTGATCTAAAGTAGGAGTTTCTACATGGTATCAGAGCAAAGGTGAACGAAGTAGTGAACACTATATGAAGAAGAAAATTCGAAGTAAAAAAAATTGGGCCGCGAGATTTCAGAGCATATCTGAAAATTTTTGTGCAAAATTTTCCGAAACAAAATAGAAGATATAGATTCCTTTCATAAAAAGACCCAAACTCAAAAAAACATTTGGCTGAATCATAGTTCGGATGAGGGAGATATCACTCATTTAAAATCAACACTTTTTCTAGAAAATTTCATGAAGATGGGAAAGATGAAACGGATTGGTGTGCTAGCTGTTAGCACTCAAATCTGCCTCAGGCTGAGGAAGGCAAAACTCGAGGCAACGTCAAACCACGCTCAGCCTCGTAGCTAGCCCTACGAGGATAGGAGAGGGCTCTCTCCGGTCAATCTCGGCAAAAGGTAGTCAAAGAGGCTTGAGATGACTGAATTGATGACTAATTTTAGGCTAGTTATGAAGTACAAAGGTTTAAAGGTGATTTTTTGGGATTTTTGTTGAATCAAAGGAAAAGGCAATTTTGGGTGCGGGGATGAGACACAGTTTCTGCAGAGGTCTGATTGGAGCAAGGTAGGCAATTGTTTTGATGCTTTTAAAGTGATGAGGTGAATATATCAGATAGGTCAGGAGCTAAGGAGAGTAAGCAAGCTCAAGGGTTCTCCTTAAACTGAAGAAAACATGGAAAATTAAACAAATTTAAATGTAGAGCATAGCAAATTTATGGATTCTACCTTAACACTTCATTTGTTCAATAGCAGAAGATGAGAGAGGGAAAATGATAAACGTAAAAAACTTACAAGTAATGAAAGAAACACACCATCAAGACATAAATCCACAAGAATTCCAAATAGTGCTGCAAATCCCTGGTCTTCCCTTTGCCAAAATGCTGAAGTAAAAATGTACAATAAAGTCTCAAAGCCTCTTCCCAAAGAGTCCAACCTCTCCAACCATGAAAATGATTTAGCAAATACATAATATAGACCATTCCAACCCATTCCCTAGCCTCTAGGGGTCGAGCTCATCATCCTAGGAGCTGTTTCAACCAATTCTAAATAAAGCACTACAATCTAGGCAGTCAAAACAACTTGCCTCTATAAGCTAGGAAACCAATTCATTCATTAGATTTTTGCTATTTTATGAATGAATCATGTAGAATAGGTAAATAAGTGTCAATTCAACATAAAGTTCCATTAATTACATCAAGGAGGGTGAAAAATCCCATCACAAGTCAAAACTGGTCAAAATTGGGCGAATTCCTGAGCTGGAAGGTGCAAAATGTGCAAAAAATCCTGATGCGTAGTGCGCCTTTCCACCTACTTTTGGGGCACTTATCGACATAAAAATTGAGCTCAGGTTGGCTTGTTGGAAAGCCCTGAATGTATAATTTCCAACCCAAGTAGAATTTTCCAATTTGATGTCCATTTTCCCCTCCAAAAGTGCATTCTCCCAAGGCTGCTACCTGTGTGTCCAAAAAGGGGCAGTGAGGTCATTTTTTGCATGTTTTTTGACCTTTCGGGGACCCAAACCTTGATGAAATGCCTTGGAAGTGGTTGAGCAGATGTATTTCATCATGAAAAATCCAAAAATGCAAACCTTTCGTGAATTGGACCTCCCAATCTTCAGGGTAGCGTGCGGCGCGCTACGCGTTGAGCCCAAAAACCTGTTTTTTACATAAAAATTTCAAAATTGCCAAAATTTTTCCCAAATTTTTTGAAATTTTGGCTGGGGGTCCCCACTCAAGTATTATGCTCAGTCAAAGAGGCTTTGGCCAAAATTTAGAGTGGATCGAGAATTTTCCGCCGTTTTAGTGCCCTGCTCAATCGCGTCTTAAGGATCTTAATTTTTGCTTTGCAAACATGCATGCGGGCCCAGTAATGATTCATCATGTGCTGAAGCAAGTGTTTGTCTCTATTGGCCTTTGCCAACAACCCCTCCAAGTGTCGGTTGACCTTCTCAAGCACACATTTCCACGCAACAGGTGTCAAATCACCCGGTCTTTTACGGGCCAACCTACGGTCTTCACGGATTCGTTGCAGCTCTATAAGTGTGTGCTCATCCTCTAACTGTTTATTGCGCTGCTCTAGATACCTGATATATGAAGCTGTC
Source organism: Pinus tabuliformis (assembly GCA_031772625.1). Taxonomy (NCBI): domain Eukaryota; kingdom Viridiplantae; phylum Streptophyta; class Pinopsida; order Pinales; family Pinaceae; genus Pinus; species Pinus tabuliformis. The sequence continues at coordinate 26,659,027 of CM062815.1, forward strand.
TCATCATGACTAGTAACAAAACCTGATGGCTCACCGGAAGGCCTCTGCTCATGCTTGGGCTTCTTGCCCTTATCCTGTACCTGCGGTGCTGCTGTCGAAAGCGAGGCCCCTTCCACACGAGGTGGAGATAACACTCGCTGTGCTGATGAAGTCAACGAGACCCCTTCCACCCCGGGTGGAGATAGTACTCGTCGTGCAGATGCAAATAAGGCCCTTTGTCCTCGCTGATATGTCACACATACTGGAGCGCTGACATGCTCTATCTCAGGAATGCTAAACTGATGTGAAGGCCCTCCCTCATCATGAACAATCTCAGGAGTTGGCTGTGGCGCTGTGAAAAGGTCACGAGAAATAAAATCCTCCCAAGTAATGCCCTGCTGTGCCAACTGATGCATCACTATGATTTTGATCAATGCATAATGATAGATGCTTTTATGCTGATGTGCTGGGCTCTTCCTTCGTACTAAAGGCACCATTCTCTCTATGTTGCGACACATGAAAAATGGAATATTCATCATACGTACCCTTGTGAAATGCATCAAAAAATGGACATGGTACGCGTAGAGACATGAGAATCTTCCCTCACAACTTAAATATCGAATGATGAGTTTCATCAATGGCGCATACTCATCCCTTAGGAATCTGAAAGGAAAAATTGTAGTCAAGTGTCTCATACATCCGGGCTTGATATATGGCTCATAGTGAAATCTGTCTAACTACTGGCGTTTAATCCATTCCTCCCCTACATTTGGTATTCCAGTGGCCTGAGCAATAGTCTTGGTGACAAGGTGAAATTAACTCCGGTAAGGTTTACAAGACCATCCTGCAAATGTAGAACAAATAAACGGACTAGTTCTCGATGATGCTGGATTTGTGAGATCCGCTCACAATATGCAAAACATGGTTGATACCGAAAGCAGTCCATTGCAAGTGGACAAGCTTGCAATTGAGCCAAAGAGGTAGGCTCCTCCCTGACATGCCGACCACCTTTGTGATACCTTCTTGCCTCTGGTGTAGAATCACTATCATAATCTTGCTCATAAGCTGATTCAGTCTCTGACATGTTCTTTAAAACCAAGGTAGCTGGAATATATATGCTGATATACAACTGTGTGCAAAATTGATTGTGGACTTTTTCTTTTTCTCAAAATGTTGTGACCAAGGGGACACAAATAAATAAGGGAAATGTTAGGAAAGGGGAAACATTAGGGAAATAGGGGCAATGAGAATAAAACAAGGAATTTAGGGAAGGGAAAGGGCATAGAAATTCTGATATTTTAGGGTTTGGGGTGAACTAGGGAATATTATGGTTGTAAAAGAAGGGAGGGGTTAGAATTTTGTAGGGGGATAATGTAGGGTTTTATGAAGAATTTTTGAGGAAAATGTTGGTGAATATGGGAGGGGTAGGAAACACAAAAGTGGAAAAACCTTGGCAGCATGTAATTTTGAAACCCTTGCAAACTAGGCCTTTGAATCCACACAGCAACTTTAGGGTTTTTAGATTTAATTTTCATGGCACATCTTTCATAATTTTTTCTCATTAATCTTGCAAAACCAAGAACCAGCCATGGAAATGAAGCCTACCTGTGGTTTGCTTGAGTTAGGAGAGGAGTTGAATACTTGCTGGTGAATTTCTGGGAAGACTTCCCAACGCGTAGCATGCCTCACCCAACGAGTAGCGCACCCCTGGTGTGTAGCGCACGAGTAAATTTACACTGAGAAAAGTGTGCTGATGCATAGCGTGCCCTGGGTGCATAGCGCGCCCAAGCTGATGCGTAGCGCGCACTCAGTTACATAATGCATTTTGCAGGAGGCGTTTGGAGGCCTTTCCGGTGTCCAAATTGGGTGAAGTATAGCTCGTTGGAAAGGTCTTTGAGTCTAGTTATCATTTGACTCATCAAGAAAGTTATTTGGCCAACCAAGCTAGGAGAAAACCTGATTTTCCTAAGGTCACTTCAGAGGTGCATTCGATTCTCCTGAGGCAACGATATTTTTGACATTTCTCTAAAACCATGACACCTGTGTAAAAAGTGAAGGAGGTTTTTCTTCCTCGGCATGTTTTGGACAAAAAAATCTCTTAGTTTTCCAAATTTCATCTTTTATTGCTCTGAAACAGCTTTTGAGTGAAACTTATCCTGATGTGTGAAACAAGGAATTTTGTGGAAATGAAGCGAAATGAAGGGAATGAGGGGCTTGTAAATTCTTGGGGAAATTTTGGGGAGTAGGGAGGGATGTTAGGAAGCAGGGGAAAGTGGAATCTCAGATATTGAGTGAGGGGAAGGGGTCCAAAAGGGAAAAACACAGGCCCAACCTAGAAAATTGCCAAGTTGTAGCAAGAAACTAGGGTTTGTGGAAAAATGAGGAATTTGGGGGATCTCAGAGATGAAAAGTGTTTGATAAGGTACATGAAGGATAGGGGAAGGTGTATGAACATCTGGATACAAGTTTTTCTAATGATTTGACTATCCAAGAGAAATTGCCTTCAAAACCCTACGAGAGGGAAATGAACCTTGCCTAGGCGCAACTGAAGCATGAACAAGGTGTAAATGACCTAATGGAACTTGACATGATGATGAAAACCCTATGAATGATGATAGAATCAGCTGAATGATGACATGGACCGACATTTGGACAACTTTAGAAGGAGTGAAAGCAAACCCTAGACCTAATGCCTAGTGACCAAATTTTGCTTGAAGACTCTTTGAAATGACAAAATTTGACCTTGACACTCTGAGACCACTTTGTAAGAGCATATTTGATCACTGGAGGAAGGCTGGAAAGGCTAACACTAGCATTGGCTCCAATGGGGATGGTAGCTCCTTGGAGGTGCCAAGAACGACAGATATTTGGGATAGCAGACCAGCGCCTTATCCATTGGGAAATGGAGTCAAAAACTCAAACTAAAATGCATGAATGAAAACTGACACAAACTAACTTAACAACAAGACTGAAAATTGACTCACAAAGGACTCATGACTCAACTAAAAAATGACTCGATACTTAAACACAGTCGACCAACTGAAAATGATGCTTAGGTTGGAGCTTATTCATCAAAACCTACTCTAACACTTTCATTCATCACCTGATCAAGTGAATGAAACAACCAATGCAACCAATTAAGTATCCCATTTGTTGTTCGAATTCTCCGCAAGTGCTCACTTATGAACAACAAAAGAGAACTACTGAAAGGCAACTCCCATGACAATTTGGAAATGGATCTGTAGAATGATATGAATTCTCTATCCACCTCCAAAAACACTGCATAAGGATCTTGAAATTCAAGCACACTGGAACTTAGCTCATCTAATGGATTACTTCTCATTTCCTCATACCATGAATGCAAACTTTGATCTGAGCCTTGTGACGAGACCTCTGCTGAAAATGAGAAAGAAACCTGCTGCCAGATCAAATTCATATCAACACATGTTTCAAGCTCACATGTAGTCAATGGAGAAAGACTTTGACTGCAAACCTCATCCAAAACATCAGCTATTGGATCATGAAAAACTTGAAAAGACTGCTGCAATGTATCCATTGAAAATGTATGACATCCTTCTAGCTGTTCATCTTTTTCTTGAGACATTTTACGAAGATTCTGCCTTATAAACTGAAATGCTTCGAAACAAAAGGGTATAGAATCTTCCTGCACCATCAAATCATGTATTTCGTCTTCCATAGCTTCATCTGTAATCTGCCATTCAATTTCATTTGGTGGTTGCAAATCTGATGCTACAGGCTGCTCAAGAATTTTGTTATCTGTCTCATCCTCAACATTAACATTGAGAGATTGATGATTTGTTATAGGCTGTTCATTTGAAGATTTACTATGCAATCTACCCTTCAAAAACTCAAATGATTCAAAACAGAATGGTACGGAGTCACCTTGAATCATTAAATCATGTGTGTCCACTTCCAAGTCTTCAGCTGCAACTTGACAATCAATGGCTTTCGGGGGTTGCAAATCTGAATATGAGAAGTCTTGAACAAAATTTTCATTGCTCTCAAGATGATTCAAATCAAGACTTGTTGACATTTGATTTCTGATTGCATGGTAGTTATCTCTGATAAACTGAAACGAATCAAAAAAAAAAGGCAAAGATTCTTCACTTACTTCAAACTTTGATGCACTTTCCTCATCATTGTCATAGCTGCTATGCATCATTTGATCATTGTACTCGAGCTGCTGTAAGTGAACATCCTCCTCCCACAAACTAGCTACTGATTTGTTTGCAAGATTAGCTTCTTTTTGGAGAACATAATCATCATCATACTGATCAAACTGAGGCAAATCATCGGTATAAAACATATCATCAAGCATGCAGGTCATATCACCAGATCTCTCTTCTCCAAGGTGATCTACAAAACAATCATTATCAGATCTATGACAACTAGGATAAGAAACAAAATGTTTTGGATCAGCAACTTGTTCTTCTTCAATCAACGAGCCATGAACTTGAACATCATAATCATTCCTTGTGGTGACCTTGTCCATCATCTTTTCCACTACACTTACCAAAATGTCAAGCTTTACCTCTAGAGATGTTGATTTTTCCGGATCTATGTTTTTCATCTCTTCTTCCTTCAACCTTGCCCTTCGGATCAGCAGATGAGCCTCTACATTTACTGCACTGTTTTGCATCTCGTGAAGTGTTGCAATATCCCTTTTTCTCAGCTGAAACTCCATCTCCGGATCAAAGGCACCCGGATAGTGCAAGAGAGCCGATCTAGAAGTAGGCCTTATATCAACTGGCATCGAATAATAAACTTGGTTAAATATGGCTGAAAACTATTGTACTGTCTCCCCTGGCAATCTTTTCAGCTGGTTATACTCTTCTACAATCAAGAAAAGGTTCTGCCCGATCATCCACCTGTCGAGAAAAACTTTGACAAACTGCTGGAAATATGAAATGCTTGCATCAGGTAGGGCTTTGAACCAACTCTTCACTTTAGCTTGCAAAGAAAGAGCGAAAAGCCTTATACTTACATCTTCTTCATCAACTTCAAAAAGATCTAGAAAAGATTCAAAATTCTGCACATGTTGCTCAGCGTTGACATTCTTACTTTCACCATCGAACCTCGGCAAGTATAGATCATAGTTTTTGGGGAAAGCATGGAGGACAGAAGGTAAAACAAGAGGTTTATATCGATCTGGAATTTTACAAGGTGTAGGGGTATGTACAACAGGTATAGAATTAGTCTTGGTCTCTTGAGACTCATCAGTTGGAAGATGATCATCACAAAATTCGGAAAAAGGATCCTGATCAAGCTCAAAGGCATGCAAATCTTTGGTATTCACAATCTTCAAAGGGAAAGAATCAACTGCAGGCCGAGGATCTCTTCTCAAATATAATATACATTGCAAAGCCTTCTTGACATTCTTGGGAAAAGAGAAGAAATAATTTATGACAAAGAACAGAATGTCTTGGATGAAATTCCAACTTGAATACCTGATCTGCCCATATTGTCCCTTCATGTTTCTGCTGGTCAGAATCATCCTCCTGTGGAGTCTTTGGATTTGATCTCAAAACTAATTTAGAGTTGCCAAGTGAATGATTTCAGCCTTGCCAGTGCCTGATCGTTGTCCACCATCAACAATAAGATCTGAACTTGATACATGTACTGGGGCAATTAACAAGTTAGATGTCAGGATTACAAGCTAGACCGGAGATTGATTGAAGCAGCGTTTATCTACTTCCGCTAATGCAAAGCAAAAGCGTTTCGAAGGCTACCTGGCATAACTTCAGGCTCTGTCTGTAGCTTATAAAACAAATGACATCAACAAGTAAACCATTTGTTCTTCCCCAGTATGGTCGCCACTATGTTAGCACTCAAATCTGCCTCAGGCTGAGGAAGGCAAAACTCGAGGCAACATCAAACCACGCTTAGCCTCGTAGCTAGCCCTACGAGGGTAGGAGAGGGCTCTCTCCGGTCAACCTCAGAAAAAGGTAATCAAAGAGGCTCGAGATGACTAATTTTAGGCTAGGTATGAAGTACAAAGGTTTAAAGGTGATTTTTGGGATTTTTGTTGAATCAAAGGAAAAGGCAATTTTGGGTGCGGGGATGAGACACATTTTCTGCAGAGGTCTGATTGGAGCAAGGTAGGCAATTGTTTTGATGCTTTTAAAGTGATGAGGTTAATAGATCAGACAGGTGAGGAGCTAAGGAGAGCAAGCAAGCTCAATGGTTCTCCTTAAACTGAAGAAAACATGGAATATTAAACAAATTTAAAGGCAGAGCATAGCAAATTTATGGATTCTACCTTAACACTTCATTTGTTCAATAGCAGAAGATGAGAGAGGGAAAATGATAAACGTAACAAACTTATAAGTACTGAAAGAAACACACCATCAAGACATAAAGCCACAAGAATTCCAAATAGTGCTGCAAATCCTTGGTCTTTTCTTTGCCAAAATGCTGAAGTAAAAATGTACAATAAAGTCTCAAAGCCTCTTCCCAAAGAGTCCATCCTCTCCAACATGAAAATGATTTAGAAAATACATAATATAGACCATGCCAACCCATTCCCTAGCCTCTAGGGTTCGAGCTCATCATCCTAGGAGCTATTTCAACCAATTCTAAACAAAGCAATACAATCTAGGCAGTCAAAACAACTTGCCTCTATAAGCTAGGAAACCAATTCATTCATTAAATTTTTGCTATTTTATGAATGAATCATGTAGAATAGGTAAATAAGTGTCAAGTCAACACAAAGTTCCATTAATTACATCAAGGAGGGTGAAAAATCCCATCACAAGTCAAAACTGGTCAAAACTGGGCAAATTCCTGAGCTGGAAGGTGCAAAATGTGCAAAAAATCTTGATGCGTAGCGCGCCTGAGCCCTACGCATAGCGTGCTTTTCCACCTACTTTTGGGGCACTTCCTAGCATCCAAATTGAGCTCAGGTTGGCTTGTTGGAAAGCCCTAGATGTCTACTTTCCAACCCAAGTGGAATTTTCCAATTTGATGTTCATTTGCCCCTACAAAATTGCATTCTCCCAAGGCTGCTACCTGTGTGTCCAAAAAGGGGCAGTGAGGTCATTTTTTGCATGTTTTTTGACCTTTTGGGAGACCCAAACCTTGATGAAATGCCTTGGTAGTGGCTGAGCAGATGTATTTCATCATGAAAAATCCAAAAATGCAAACCTTTTGTGAATTGGACCTCCCAATATTCAGGGTAGCGCGCGGCGCGCTACGCGTTGAGCCCAAAAACCTGTTTTTTACATAAAAATTTGAAAATTGCCAAAATTTTCCCAAAATTTTTGAAATTTGGGCTGGGGGTCCCCAATCAAGTATTATGCTCAGTCAAAGAGGATTTGGCCAAAATTTGGAGTGGATCAGGCCTTTTCCGCCGTTTTAGTGCCTTTCTCAATCGCCTCTTAAGGATCTTAATTTTTGCTTTGCAAACATGCATGCAGGCCCAGTAATGATTCTTCATGTGCCGAAGCAAGTCTTTGTCTCTATTGGACTTTGCCAACAACCCCTCCAAGTGTCGATTGACATTCTCAAGCACAAATTTCCGCGCAACAGGTGTCAAATCACCCGGTCCTTTACGGGCCAACCTACTGTTATAGACATTTTTGTGCCTCGCAGCATGGAGCATGAAATGTCAATAATTACAGGGATCCTCAGTCCCTAAACATGTTGTTCTTACCCCTAGAAGAACAAGGTCAACAAACCACAGCACTTCCCATCAGTTCTCCACCTGAAAACACTCAAAAACAGGCTTATTTTGGATCATGTCAGCTGCTCCACTGAGCATCTACGCTGGAATGCAACTGCTCCTCCTTGTACCTGCGCTGAAAGTCAAATCTAATGAAGGCTACCTGCGCTGGGCGAGATTGGCCAAGTGGCACAGTCATTCTGCAAGGTGTCAATTGCCCAAGAAGCTTCCAAACTGACACTTGGTTCAAGGGATTCGCCCTGTGATGAGTAAGAGGTACTTGATCTCCATGTGTAAGCAAGGATCTCCAAGTGGACTCAAGAACTGAAGTTTAACTGAAGAGGGAGAGGACACAAGGCAGCTTTATGTCAGTCTCAAGCTGACTCATCCTTTCTTCTTCTCTCCTATATATAGAGCTCTTCTATGAGGTCTAAGGAGGCTGGAATTTTGTGTAAAGCAAGGAGGTGCTGTTGGTTTACAGTTAGAGCTATTGGGTGATTGTTTTTCTAGAGGTGAAGAGGAGACTTCTTGCTGCTGGGGAGGTGCTGCTGGATTGGAGCCATTGATGGTTGTAACCTTCTCAGAACCCTGTTACTTTTATCAATAAAGCTTTGAATGTTCTCCTATATACTTGTATTGCATTGATGTATTGTATTTACTTGTATATTTGATTCACTCTAATCCATGCATCAGTTATGAGTACATGTATCTTGTAGTTTTCTTCTCTCTGTTGTGCAGGATCTGTGTGTAGCTGGACCGGCAAAGGGAGCAAGGAGCTGGGAACAAGAGACAAAGAGAGAGGATAAGGATCGACAAAAGCGAAAGACACCGGTTGGTTAATCTTTTCTTCCTTCTCTCTGTACTTCCATAAAGGAAAACATTAAAGCTTTACTTTCAGTTGTTGCTAAAGACTGTCACCTTTAGAGTAGGGATAGGGTCATCCAAGTCGGATACTTTTCCCCACAACAAACTGGCGACTCCGCTGGGGAGCCTAGTATCTTGTTGGTGTTTGTAGTATCTTTGCTATTCATTTCCTGAACCAAAGAGTACCGAATCGAAAAGCTTTTGACTATATCAAAAGCGAAGTAGAGGGACTGCTACTCTTGCTCATTTTTTAGCAGATTCATGATTTGAAGAGCTGATCTACAAAAGACTCTTTACTCTTTGTGATAGCTTTTCATCCTCTTGATCATCCCTTAGCCTGTACTTGACCTATAGCTTTTTATTTCAGCAAAAACAGTGCATTTTTGAGCTTTTTATGACCCGGAATTCCTTGTAAACGCAACTCTCGTGTCTCAGTGCAGGCTGTCCACAGGCAGTCTGCATTCCAGCGCAGGTACTCCCTTCGGGAACTGTGCTGAGAATCAAACTGACAGACCAGAGCCTGCGCTGGTCCAGTTAGCCAGTGTCTTGCTGAGGTTTCCCTTAGTGTCTGAGCCCTGTTTTCACTGAATTTTTTGCTGATTGCTTGCTGGTCATTGTACTTGCTGTAAACCATTCTCCTTGACATTATTCCACCTCAGTTGCGTGATGAAACTGTGAATGTTCTTTCAGTATTTCTTGTTTCAGTTACAGTTTCCCATTGTGAAAAGCAAACCAGTATAGCTGTGGCCTCTTAGATCCTGAACTGTAAAAGTGTCTTTGTGATCTTATGAGCTAGTTTTATTACTGTTCATGGCTGTTTGAGTTTGTTTGTTTTTCATTTTATGGTTTGGATCTATACATTTCCTGTGTTTAAACAAGTCGATCATAAGGTGTCTTTTTGATTATTGGACAAGCTTGTTTATTTCTACTTGAAATTAGATTCAAAATTATACAACAGTTTCCTTTCTGTCTTACATCAACATTAAGGATAACGAAAAGAAATACATGCATTGTGCATTTTGCATTTGACTGTGTGCTTGACGATTTAGGAAAATGTGCATTTTAGTGTGTGTTCTATGATCTGTGGAAAAAGTTGTGTCTTTCTTTTCCCTCAGTAGATTAAGGTTTTCAAAGTTGAAAGATTGAAAAGATTTGCTTCTCATCTTAGATTGCATATAGGAAGTTGTATATATACATCTCGTGGCGACCCTGAAAGGCAAACTGTTAAGCAAGATCAACATTAAAATAAACCCAATTTACATAACAACGCTTTGTAACATAACGCAAACATCTAGAGGTCTAGGTAGAGACGTGTTCCGGCGTCGTTAAACATAGTGACTGTCGATCTCTACGAAGGTGGGTGATTCCTCCTGAGAGTCGGTGGCACTAACACGGACTTGTGCTCCCGCGTACCGTCACGTATATTGGGAGACCCCTATAGGCTTTTATCCTTTATCCTTAGGAAACCGTGTCGGCCGCCCTACTGATCGCGATGCAGTGAACACAGCATTCACGAAGATCGACCACCCGTACCGTAAAACGTATTCTGTGGTTTCGCGAAAGGTTTGGCACACCCTCTGCCTAGATCTCCAGAGCAGTTTCTTTTGGCCTTTTTCAAACTCTATAACTGAAAAAGTCCAGCCGAGCATTTGTCACTTCGGGCTCGTTAATACATCGAAGGAGACTAGAGTCATCTTTAGCTTTTTCTCGACTCTTTAAAACTGAAAAAGCAAGTTGTGTCTAAAGCGTCGTTATAAAATTTATTTTAAGCGGAATAATCATCACCCTTCCCTCGTTGATCTTCGAAGTTAGTCCACCACAAGTGGAAGTTCCTGTAGAATCGCTAAGAAATCTTTTGGATAGACTAGATATGTCTGAACAACCGTCGACATCTAGGACTGTGTCGTCCGACACAGCTGCAGCAGAGCCTCCTGCTGCTACTCCAACGATGTTCGCTGGCATACCATCTGTCCCGGCAAATTGTCAACAACAAACCAGAGTCCAATCAGGGACAACGACATGGTTAGTTCCTATTTCTTCACCCGGATTATCATCTGGTATTTCTTATGTTGAAACTCGCCAAATTGATCCATTTGGAGGTCAATCTGGGCAATCAATCCCCTTGAGTTCCGGATTAATACCATATGGGGGGCAGTATTCCCTTTCATTACCTCCTCCGGGAGGATGCCCATCCGTGAGTTCACAACAAAGTTCAGGTCAAACTGGAATTACATCCAGCGGTTGGGTACCAATACTGCCTCAACAACCAGGAGTTGTATATTCTATGCAACCAGTCCACCCTGTGTCGAATGTTGCCACTATACCTGGTATGGTGATTGCGTCGCAAGTACAAGCGCTGCCTACTGTATGTCAACCCCAAGTTTCTCAGGTTGCCATACAACAGCCTCTTGTCTCGACATCTCAATCGCAACCTCAGGTCAGTGCCTCCTTATCTGGAGCGACTCAGGATCAAACAAGTACTGTGACTCCTCATCTTGGTCAATCATCTAGTATTGGGCATCAGCCAATGGTCCAACAACCAGAGCTGGTTCAAACTCAACAACCACAAGTCTAGCAATCATATCAAGGACCTGAGCAACAAGTCTTTGTAAGCAATGGGCAACCATACTATAATGGTTATACCCATCAACCTTGTCAAAGTTGCCAACATTATGCTGGTATGCAAAGACCCACTGCTCAGGCGATTCCATCTTATCCTGGATATGCTTCGCCTAACCTGAATCAACAGTTGCCCTTTGTAGCAACTCTAGAATTACCAGATCTAAACCGGCTGACGAATGATCCAATTGCTTATGCCCCTTGGTGGCCAGCGATTCCACACAAACTTCCATCAGACATTCCTAAATTTAATGGAAATCCAGGTGAAGACCCGTCGAATCACGTGATGACATTCCATCTATGGTGTTCATCAAACACCCTGAATGATGATTCGATAAGACTTCGCCTTTTTCAAAGGACGTTAACGGGTCCAGCGGCAAAATGGTATATTGAATTGCCTAGAGCTTCGTTCGACAACTTCAGTGCCTTAGCTACTACCTTTTTAACCCATTTTCAATTACCAATAAGGTATGAGACGGGAACAGAACTCCTTACCAACTTCAAACAGACAACGGCCACTCATATATCTGATCATATACATGAATGGCGACGTCGTCGTAGGATGGTAAAAACATATGTTCCCGATCAGCTATTAGCTGAATGGTTTATAAAGTCATTACTTCCGGCCATAACGGAAGATGTGGCCAAGGGGGGAGTCGTAACAGAAGAGCAAGTTATAGCTCGTGCGCAATATCTAGACTTGGTTTATACTCAGTCTGGCACGCTCTACGACAAAATACCTGACGCCCCTAGACCGGAATTCTCAATTCCTCCTCCTCCTAAATCAAACAATGACTCTCACGCCAGCGATGACGTGATTGGCAAGCACAAAATTTACAGTCAAAATGCAAATGAAAAACTTCTTGCCTCAGAAGTAAATGCCATGTCGACCGACAAGGGCAAACAACTGAAGCAACCAGGGGGCAAGAAGAAAAAGACAGGAAGAAAAAGGAAACCCTCGGCAGGGTGTCATATATGCGATGAGGATCATTGGACGAAATATTGTCCACATATAGCTGAAGTTAAGAAACTCTTCAAGAGTTCAAAAACCCCAACAGTATTGACTGATCCGTTTCCTAATCCAGGTCAAAATATGGTTGCTAATCAAAATGCTTCCGGATCCCAAGTGCTTATGTTGTCTACCTCAAAGCAACAGAATAATGCTTTGACAAGGAATAAAGATTACGGGAATCCAAAGTTGTCGAACAAAAAGGTTAATGAAGGACCTAGTAGTTCAACAACAACTTTGACCGAAGTTGTGCCACCCATCGTTCCTGAGCCGATGATAAAGTCACCAAAGGGAGTAGTACACAAATCGACATTTAATCCTCGTGCCAAAGGAGCGCAGAATTATAATATAGTAAAGGACCTGGCCCAATCGCCGTCCACTATGTCGACACTTGAAGTACAACAAAATTGCCCCTCCCAAGAGCAAGCTTTATTATCAACAATAGGTGGGATTGGCCCAATGGATTCCAATCTTGTGGCCTTTGATCATAAAGGATATGACCCTCAGTTACCAGCTCAACTAGCTTTCCTTATTCAAGTGAAAGCCCTCAACAAAACTGTTCATCGAACAATTATTGATGAGGGGGCATCTACATGTCTTATGTCGATGAGTTGCCGGGAAAATTTAGGCTCACCACCCTTGTCGAAATCGTCAACGACGTTAAAAGCATTTGATGGACGATCATACACTCCATACGGGATTTTAAGTAACTTGCAAGTTGAACTGGGGGGCAAAACAGTAGGAATTGATGTTGAAGTAATTGATGGAAACCTCGATTACAACATCCTACTTGGAAGACCATGGATCTATGCCATGGCCGCAGTTGTGTCAACCTACTTCAGGAAGATTGCATTCCTCTTCCAAGGGGGAATTACAATCGTTGACCAACAAACTTTTCTCCACGACAGTTCACAAGTTACAGAGAGCATTCCAATGATCCATGGAAGGAATCATTTGCTCCAAAATATCGGAGTAGGTCTCCTAAAAGACCCTGCCTTAATGGGTACTTTCGCCCTACCGCCTCCAAGTAATCTGGCGGGAGTGGCCACAGTGGAAACCTACAAAATGAAATCTAATCCAATCTTCTGGTTGGATTCGGAAGATTCCTAGATATTTTGTCGGCTTCGAGGATAGTTCCTATCTCAGGTCAACCTCGTTAAAAAATGAAAAACCATGAGGATAGTTCTTTTACTATGTCAACCTCATTAAAAAATGAAACAATCCCATTTCCAGATCTCAATGGTAAACCTTCATTCCAATCAACAAAGTTGAATGCAATGAAGCTTGGGGGGCATGCACCTCGATTTGCATTATTATGCTGGGGGCATGCAAACTTATCATCGAGCAGTTTTAGCAATGTTCATGCTCGTTAAAAAAATAAAAGCAATCATCGAGCAGTTTTTGTGCAGAAGTTCATGCTCGTTAAAAAATAAACATAAATTGTGAGCAATCTTTCCCTAGCAGTTCAAGCTCATCCAGAAAAATGAACCAGTAAACAACCTCGAGAAATGTAACCTTTGAAAGCCATATTAAAAGCCCTTGGTCGTGTTTATATGCCATCACCTCCATCTATTCATTTGGCCAATCGTTCACCTCCATATGTTTGTTTACCCATTTTGAGGAACAGCTGCGAAGAGTGATTTCACTTAGCCATCCTTGTGACACTGTCGTGATTGGAGAATTCCAACCTGTACCTGGAATCTGCTGCTATCCCTGTTCATCACTCGTTCCTCAAAAGACGAGTCTTCTTTAAGCTCTTTTCACTGACTCGTAAAATATGAAAAGTTTGCCGAGTTTTGGCCTTCCAGCTCGTTAAAGTGACCGGAAAGCTATCCCTCCTCTATATTTTAATCTTTTTGGACCTGAGGGATTATTGCACAAAAAGATCGAGCGCTTGTTTTGTTCGGCTCGTTAAAGCAACCAAAAATTCATCCCTTCTGTATTGTTTTAAACTTTTTCGGACTGAAGGGATTAGATGACGAAAAAGGATTTTTGGAGTTAACTTTTCGTACCTTTTCAGACTCTCTAAAAATGAAAAGGACTGAGTTTTCCTTGTCGTTAGACTCGTTAAAATGATTAAATAGCGACAAACTTGTCTTTAGACGAGAACGAGTTTCCCTATCGCTAGGCTCGTTAAAACATAGCGATGGGCTTGCCCGAAGGGCAGGTTATAGAACAAGCATATGTTATCCTCTGAAAGCTTGACAAAAATAAAGAGGTACTGGTCAGAAATGACTGGGGAAAAATTGGGAGAACATCAAAGCTTAATGGTAGCAAGTCGCTCTTGAACATGACACTTTTCCTCCGTACCACATCGGGTTGGGTTGTTTCATTCACCGGTCTCATCGCCATGGTCTTCGCCAAACCATCCACATTTTGGGGTAATGCTACCGATCCATCACATCAGTGTCGTTATATGTTCAAGAGAGGTCATTCTGAAAGTGTCAACCGTGTCCCATCCACTGCCATACATTATCCTTCATCCATTCATGATCGCCACCCTGAATCATATGTCACAGTTTGTTTTCACCTCCACTAAAATCATTAGCTCCGTTCCGTGTCATTGATGTGGGATTCATTAAGGCCCTCCTTTGACGGATCGCTTCTTGTCGACTTCAGCTCATTATCCAAGAAGTTGATCTAGGAACAACCCCATCAGTACTTTGAAGCTTGCATGCCTCAATGGCAAGTTTCTCACTTCCGGCGACAGGTATACATCAATGACCTTCGACCAGAAGATTTTGTGTGGCGTTCGACGCCAAGTCCTTTATTCACGCCACGTGAATTGTACTGCAGTACCTTGAGGGTCATTATCATTATCGGTGATTCCTCTCGCGCTTGTTAACGGTTTTCATCATTGACCGGTAATCAAGCGATGTCTTTCCATGTTCGACTTCAGCGAAATTCTCACATGGATCGACTTGTACTTAGAGTGAAGATCGAACGAGTTTGAAGACCCCGGATCTAGTTTCATCCATCCGGGCTGCGATACATATTTAGGAAATATAAAAGCATTTGTCATGTACATCATTGCAGCAAACGATCATCCTACTCAAAGGATGATAATTTCAGCAGAAAATTATCTGTCTACCATCAGACGATCGTCTGTTCTATGTACCAAAATGTATTTATAAAGCTGAGCATGGGAATGCCCGCCTCAGCTAGATCATGAAAACAGAATGAAAAATAATGTATTGTATTGTATTGTATTACAGGGCACTCCTCAGCACTGGAATGAACTTCGGACCCTCTAGATAAAGCATTTCACCCGATAAACGGCCTCATACTTTAGGGGGCAACTGTTATAGACATTTTTGTGCCTCGCAGCATGGAGCATGAAATGTCAATAATTACAGGGATCCTCAGTCCCTAAACATGTTGTTCTTACCCCTAGAAGAACAAGGTCAACAAACCACAACACTTCCCATCAGTTCTCCACCTGAAAACACTCAAAAACAGGCTTATTTTGGATCATGTCAGCTGCTCCACTGAGCATCTACGCTGGAATGCAACTGCTCCTCCTTGTACCTGCGCTGAAAGTCAAATCTAATGAAGGCTACCTGCGCTGGGCGAGATTGGCCAAGTGGCACAGTCATTCTGCAAGGTGTCAATTGCCCAGGAAGCTTCCAAACTGACACTTGGTTCAAGGGATTCGCCCTGTGATGAGTAAGAGGTACTTGATCTCCATGTGTAAGCAAGGATCTCCAAGTGGACTCAAGAACTGAAGTTTAACTGAAGAGGGAGAGGACACAAGGCAGCTTTATGTCAGTCTCAAGCTGACTCATCCTTTCTTCTTCTCTCCTATATATAGAGCTCTTCTATGAGGTCTAAGGAGGCTGGAATTTTGTGTAAAGCAAGGAGGTGCTGTTGGTTTACAGTTAGAGCTATTGGGTGATTGTTTTTCTAGAGGTGAAGAGGAGACTTCTTGCTGCTAGGGAGGTGCTGCTGGATTGGAGCCATTGATGGTTGTAACCTTCTCAGAACCCTGTTACTTTTATCAATAAAGCTTTGAATGTTCTCCTATATACTTGTATTGCATTGATGTATTGTATTTACTTGTATATTTGATTCACTCTAATCCATGCATCAGTTATGAGTACATGTATCTTGTAGTTTTCTTCTCTCTGTTGTGCAGGATCTGTGTGTAGCTGGACCGGCAAAGGGAGCAAGGAGCTGGGAACAAGAGACAAAGAGAGAGGATAAGGATCGACAAAAGCGAAAGACACCGGTTGGTTAATCTTTTCTTCCTTCTCTCTGTACTTTCATAAAGGAAAACATTAAAGCTTTACTTTCAGTTGTTGCTAAAGACTGTCACCTTTAGAGTAGGGATAGGGTCATCCGAGTCGGATACTTTTCCCCACAACACCTACGGTCTTCACGGATTCATTGCAGCTCTATAAGTGTGTGCTCGTCCTCTAACTATTTATTGCGCTGCTCTAGATACCTGATATATGAAGCTGTCTCATCATGACTAGTAATAAAACCTGATGGCTCACCGGAAGGCCTCTCCTCATGCTTGGGCTTCTTGCCCTTATCCTGTACCTGCGGTGCTGCTGTCGAAAGCGAGGCCCCTTCCACACGAGGTGGAGATAACACTCGCTGTGCTGATGAAGTCAACGAGACCCCTTCCACCCTGGGTGGAGATAGTACTCATCGTGCAGATGCAAATAAGGTCATGTGTCCTCGCTGATATGTCACACATGCTGGAGCACTGACATGCTTTATCTCAGGAATGCCAAACTGATGTGAAGGCCCTCCCTCATCATGAACAATCTCAGGAGGTGGTTGTGGCGCTGTGAAAAGGTCACGAGAAATAAAATCCTCCCAAGTAATGCCCTGCTGTGCCAACTGATGCATCACTATGATTTTGATCAATGCATAATGATAGATGCTTTTATGCTGATGTGCTGGGCTCTTCCTTCGTACTAAAGGCACCATTCTCTCTATGTTGCGACACATGAAAAATGGAATATTCATCATATGTACCCTTGTGAAATGCATCAACAAACGGACATGGTACGCATAGAGACATGAGAATCTGCCCTCACAACTGAAATATCGAATGATGAGTTTCATCAATGGCGCATACTCATCCCTTAGGAATCTGAAAGGAAAAACTGCAGTCAAGTGTCTCATACATCCGGGCTTGATATATGGCTCATAGTGAAATCTGTCTAACTACTGGCGTTTACTCCATTCCTCCCCTACATTTGGTATTCCAGTGGCCTGAGCAATAGTCTCGGGTGACAAAGTGAAATTCACTCCGGCAAGGTTTACAATACCATCCTGCAAATGTAGAACAAATAAACGGACTAGTTCCCGATGATGCTAGATTTGTGAGATCCACTCACAATATGCAAAACATGATTGATACCGAAAACAGTCCATTGCAAATGGACAAGCTTGCAATTGAGCCAAATAGGTAGGCTCCTCCCTGACATGCCGACCACCTTTGCCACCTTTGTGATACCTTCTTGCCTCTGGTGTAGAATCACTATCATAATCCTTCTCATAAGCTGATTCGGTCTCTGACATGTTCTTTAAAACCAAGGTAGCTGGAATATATATGCTGATATACAACTATGTGCAAAATTGACTGTGGACTTTTTCTTTTTCTCAAAATGCTGTGACCAAGGGGACACAAATAAATAAGGGAAATGTTAGGAAAGGGGAAACATTAGGGAAATAGGGGCAATGAGAATAAACACAAGGAATTTAGGGAAGGGAAAGGGCATAGAAATTCTGATATTTTAGGGTTTGGGGTGAAGTAGGGAATATTATGGTTGTAATAGAAGGGAGGGGTTAGAATTTTGTAGGGGGATAATGTAGGGTTTTATGAAGAATTTTTGAGGAAACTGTTGGTGAATATGGGAGGGGTAGGAAACACAAAAGTGGAAAAACCTTGGCAGCATGTAATTTTGAAACCCTTGCAAACTAGGCCTTTGAAACCACACAGCAACTTTAGGGTTTTTACATTTAATTTTCATGGCACATCTATCATAATTTTTTCTCATTAATCTTGCAAAAGCAAGAACCAGCCATGGAAATGAAGCCTACCTGTGGTTTTCTTGAGTTAGGAGAGGAGTTGAATACTTGCCGGTGAATTTCTGGGCAGACTTCCCAACACGTAGCATGCCTCACCCAACGCATAGTGTGCCCCTGGTGCGTAGCGCACGAGTAAATTTACATTGAGAAAAGTGTGCTGATGCGTAGCGCGCCCAAGCTGATGTGTAGCACGCACTCAGCTACATAGTTCATTTTACAGGAGGCTTTTGGAGGCCTTCCCGGTGTCCAAATTGGGTGTAGGATAGCTCGTTGGAAAGGTATTTTCGTCTAGTTATCATTTGAATCATCAAGAAATTTAATTAGCCAACCCAACTAGGAGAAAACCTGATTTTCCCAAGGTCACTTCAAAGGTGCATTTGATTCTCCTGAGGCAATGATATTTTTGACATTTCTCTAAAAACATGACACCTATGTAAAAAGTGAAGGAGGTGTTTCTTCCTTGGCATGTTCTGAACAAAAACCTCTCTCGATTTTCCAAAATTCATCTTTGATTGCTCTGAAACATCTTTTGAGTGAAACTTATCCCGATGTGTGAAACAAGGAATTTTGTGGAAATGAAGCGAAATGAAGGGAATGAGGGGCTTGTAAATTCTTGGGGAAATTTTGGGGATTAGGGAGGGATGTTAGAAAGCAGGGGAAAGTAGAATCTCAGATATTGAGTTAGGGGAAGGGGTCCAAAAGGGCAAAACACAGGCCCAACCTAGAAAATTGCCAGGTTGTAGCAAGAAACTAGGGTTTGTGGAAAAATGAGGAATTTGGGGGATCTCAGAGATGGAAAGTGTTTGATAAGGTACATGAAGGATAGGGGAAGGTGTATGAACATCTGGATACAAGTTTTTCTAATAATTTGACCATCCAAGAGAAATTGCCTTCAAAACCCTAGGAGAGGGAAATGAACCTTGCCTAGGCGCAACTGAAGCATGAACGAGGTGTAAAATGACCTAATGGAACTTGACATGATGATGAAAACCCTATGAATGATGATAGACTCAGCTGAATGATGATATGGACCGACATTTGGACAACTTTAGAAGGAGTGAAAGCAAACCCTAGACCTAATGCCTAGTGACCAAATTTTGCTTGAAGACTCTTTGAAATGACAAAATTTGACCTTGACACTTTGAGACCACTTTGTAAGAGCATATTTGATCACTGGAGGAAGGCTGGAAAGGCTAACACTAACACTAGCCAGGAACCTGTATGCACTTGAGGTACACGATGCATGCCAAGCCTTGAGGAACAAGGAAAATGTTAGATACTTGGTGGTTGAGAGGGAGAATAAATTACCTCTCAACATGCAGTGCAAGAAGAAGTCTCACACAATTGTGGAGGAGCCACAATTAGTGAAGCAACTTTAGGAGGCTGTGGAGTAGTCACAACTGGAGAAGTGGAGAGGAGCCCAAGTGGAGGCATCCAGTAATGCAGATACCTCTAGTAGGGGGAAATTTCCAGCCAAGTAGGCAGAGGGATCACATGCATCCATACCTCTAGGTGGGAGGTGGGGTGATGTGAAGTGATAGTCCCAAGAAGGCTGAAATAGGGGTAGGATCCTTTAGGTGCCCAGCCTCTTTGATTAGACCTTGTTACGGGAGTCCCGACGAGAAGTAGAAGGACTAGCTAAGTGGGTAGAGACAGATGTGAATGAAGCAACAGAGGAAGCTTTAGCATCAGAGAGTGTTTCTAGCCCAATAGGGAGGTCAGTTGGGAGATCAGTTACTTACTTCTCAATAACTAAGTTGCAGTGCAACAGTGGGCATCACGATGCAACATGATGAGAGGAGGTGCAGTGCAGATGTACTGCAGCAGGAGGAATCAGTGTGACTGATTCGGTCAGAGATCAAAGTGATAGAGGCTAGAGCAGTCAGATACTAAAGGGAACAGAGGTGCAAAGTTTTCAGTTGACAGAGGCAATAGCAGTTAGAGACTTTGATGACAAATGCATCATACTGATTCAATTTGTATAATTTTTGTTTCTAGAGTTGCTACAACAACAACACTTGAGAGAAGTGTTGCATGCAGAACATTCCAAAGGTTCAGGATCAGGTTCAAGTTGAACGCCTTTCTTGTTGAGAGGGAGTGTTGAAAATGGCAACAAGAAATACTAAAAATAGAAATTCTATAAATAGAATTGCTATAGATAGCATTTCAGGTACTAGTGTTGATAATAGCAACAAGGAATGCAAAAATAAAAATGCTAAAAATAGCATTGCTATAGATAGCATTGCTATAGATAGCATTTCGGGACATATTCCAATTTTGATTTGTCCTTGAATCAAAATTCATAATTTAGTCTCACTAGCTATTGGAAAAATAATTAATTAATTCATTTTGAGTTAATTAGTTTGTAAAATTCAAACATGAAGTCTTTGTGAAGACATGTAACAATTATCCCTTTGATTGAGGAAGTTATCCCTTAATTAAGGAGATAAGGATGAGTTGTAATTAGTTTGCTCAGTTAACTGATTTAAGTCCAGTTAAATTAGTTCCAAACAATTTGTGGAACTAATTGTGAGTTCAGTCAGTTAATGCATGCATGCATGCAACTATTGTTCTCCAGATGTTAGAGTCGGTATATTCATCCCTCCGTCAGAGATCAAATCCTCTTGTTGCATTGCATATTAGGTGTCCCGTTCAGTGAGCTGCATTCCATTAGGCGCATGGATCATTTAACGGTAGTGGCTTTCCTACAGTTTCCCTCATGTTATCTACCTGCTGGCTCATGTTTGTTCATTTCAAAGCATATATAGTCATCTTTTGTCTTAAAGATTGCAAAGGTTTTGCTTTAGGGTTTCATTGTCATTTAGGTCTAGGGTTTCATTACGGTTTCATCAAAAGATGTTTCAAAGTGTCCAATAACAACTATCATGCCATGAGGAGGTCCCAGCATCAATAAATTTCATCATCAAGTGCTCAGAGATGTGGTTTTCCTCAAAACTCTGTTTTGAGGAAAAACAAAGTATTTTTGCTTTTATGGTATAAATTTATGTAATTTTATTTTCTCCATACGTAAATCACTCCATCTATAACCCTGGTTTCTTTCCCTAGCCCCAGTAGTTCCAACACATGCAAAACAAGCAAAGCTCAGGTCATTTAGTTCATCACAAAGCTCAAATGAAGTGAAAAAGTTCAGAAACAGAGTTTAAAAATAAAGTCATTTTCAAAACATTATGAAAGTGGGTCTTTCAAAATTAAAAGTTAAAAGCTCCATGTATAAATCATGTCTCCAAATGTTTAAAGCTCATTTGCACTCCAAGATCAAAGAGAAAGAAAAGGAAAATCGTTTTGGGGTTGAGCAAGGAAAAATTGGTGAAAATCGCTTCAAGTCACTGGGCGCGACGCACTGGGCAGGTGGCGTGGCGCATATAACCGGCACGGTGCACTGGGCCTCAAACTTCAATTCAATTTTGCACAGGCATGGCACATACAGCCGGCAAGCCCGAAAACTGCAAAAGCTTGCTCCAAATCACTCTAAATACGTGGATTGTCATTGGTAAAAGTAGGTTGAACCTCCGTCACTCTTTTTCATCCAAGATTAATGCTTGCTTCATGGTGGTTGATTTATGGTGATTGCTTAACGAAATCAAACCCTATCTCTTCAAAATTTCCAAAGCAAATTGCTGCCTAGGGTTTCAAACTTTTATTTTGCTGTGAAGTCCATCCTTTATTCCCTCACCACTCCCTTACTCCATTTCTCCCTTGATTTCTTTATTCCTCAAATTCACTAATCCACTATCCCCATTCCCATTTCCCAAAGTCCCAAACTCAAACTCCCAAACCCTAGTCCTATACTAAAAACTCCCAAACTACTCCCTAATTCCCTGTTCCCTTAACTAAACTCTACCCCAGGTCCCTAAATCCCTCACTATTCCCGCCCCCCGCACAGTCCCTCATTTCATTGTTTCCTTTGGTAGAAAAAGTTAAAAACATCGCAATCACCTACTTCTCATCAAGGAAGCTCCAAGACAGTTTATCCACCAGCAGACATGGCATCTGATCCTTCATATGATTATGAAGAGGAGACCCATAGTGACTCACCTACAGAGGGACATGCACCTAGGAGGCCTCATAGAGGTGGCAAACATATTAGAGAAGAACCAACCACTCTTGCTGAATTATAGGCCTGCCCTCTTGCCATTTATTGTTTCCAACATCAATCATGTTACGAATTTTATGCGAAGGTTGCTAGCATTTAGTTTCATAATGAGTTGGCTCATTTGTTTATGCTGCATTTACATGATGGTTAAGCCACTCTAGCTGGTGTCACTTTCAAATTAACACCAGAATCCATTTCACTAGCAACTGGTATTCCCAACATTAGAGAGCAATGGAACAAGAGGAAGAAAATTGACTTGCAGCATTATGAACAATACATCAAACCTGGCTATATGAGGCAACTCAACATAGTATTTCCTTTCTGGTATCTCAAAGATGCTTATGCTCCTTTGATGAAATTGAACATGAGGTATTTTAACTGTGAAGGCCGGATTTCATGTTTATATGCTTATCATATCAAGCTGTTGATGCATTTTACTAGGGTAAGGATGATGAAAATCCCTTACTTCATGTGTCAAAAGATAGAGAAGGTGACCGCCCTAGTGTAGCACAAGACTCCTCAGCCGCAGTTCAACAATATTTACCATTTTTCTCTCATTAAAATTGTGGTCATTCATCAGCTTGGCTTACATGGCATCACTTGGGAGGACTTCATCTCTCATGAGGTTTTCAAAGCTCCACAGGGACCTTAAGAGGCTTTTCATGAGACAGGTGGACCTTCTTATCAGCATGAGGGCCATGAGACACAGACCGCTAGCATGCCGGTGTTCATCACCTATCAGAAGGGCACTAGATGGTTGTTTGCAACAACAATGCGAGTGTTATCTCCACCCAGGGTGGAAGGGGCCTCACTTCCATCATCAACACAACAGGTTCAAGACAAAGGAAAGAGGCCACTACAGGAGGAAGGACCATCAGGTGAGTGGGAGACTGATTTCATTCTCATTGAGGGTGATGATACTGATATGGGCCCGCAAAGCACAAATCTTAGAGAAATCATTCAGGAGCAGCAAGAGGACATTGATGCCTTTTCTATCAACTTGGATAGAGCCCAATGGAAAATAAAGTACCTGGAGCAAAGGAATAAGCAGCTTGAGGACCAGCAGGTGATTATGGAGTTGCAAAACATTCGAGAGAATCGCCAAGCTGCCCAAAGGAGGAGGGTGGAGTTCACTTCACTTGAGCAGGAGATTAATGCCGATAGGGAGTCATGGCTTGAAAGAGCCAATATCCACTTGGAGAGGAAGCTAGAAAAGGCCATCAATGAGAAGAATATGCTTAGAAACCTGTCATATCATTACTTGTCAAGGAACTTGGTGTGCCAAGCGAGAATCAGGAGTTTAAAGGCAAAGTTGAAGAGAGCATCAAGGAGGCAAAAAGAGGATGAAGGACTTCAGATATTGGCTGAGGCTTCCTTGGCCCAACACCATGTTTGATAGAGGAGACTTAGCCCAAATTTCAAAAAATTTGGAGCACTTTTTTCATTTTTGAAATTTTTGGCACAAAAAACAGGTTTTTCTGCCCTATGCACCGCACCACGTGGCGCTCGCTTTTGCTAGGAGCCTCCAAAGCACAAAAACTTAGCATTTTTGGATTTGGCATGAAAAATATGTTTTCCTACCAATGGCCAAGAAGTTTGGATAGGTTTTGAGCCCTCAAAAAGGTCAAAAACACTCAAAAAATGACCTCACTGCCCCTATTTTGACACACAGGAAGTAGTGTTGGGAGAATGGACTTTTGGAGGGGCAAATGGAGGCCAAATTGAAAAATTCCACTTGGGTTGGAAATTAGACAGGCAGAAATTTCCAACAAGCACACCTGGAGCTCATTTGGACACCAGGAAGGCCTCCAAAAGTGGGTCCAAATAGGCGCTACGCATAGAGAATCAGGTGCGGCGCATAGAGGAAAAATTGTCAGTTTGACCAAGTTTTGCTCTGTTTTTCACCCAGCTTTGTCTAGTTTGACTTTTTCACTTTCCTAATGGAAAATTTGTGATGTAATTTGATGTACATTGATGGATCATGATGTAAATATGTTAAATTTTCACTTGTAGAGGTAGATTCATCAGTTTAAAGGTTGTTTGAAACTGAATGAATCAGTTCCCTTGTTTCTAGAGGCATGTTGTTCTGTTGCCTAATTTCTAGTTCTCAGTTTAGAATTAGTTGAAATAGATCCTAAAAATTTGTGCTCGACCCCTAGAGGCAATAATGAGCTATGTTTGTCTATATTATGTTGTTTTTTAGTCATTAGCATGGTTGGAATTTTGAGAAAGCCTTGAGCTTCATTGTACATTTCATTTCAGCATTTTGGCTAAGGAATTGAGACCAGGGTTTGTAGCACTCTTTGGGATTCATGTGGCAATTTGTATTGGTGCAGTGTTTTTCTTTGTAATTGTGAATTTTCTTATATGTCATGTATTCCATTCTCTATCTTATTTCTTCTTAACTAAACAAACAAGAGTGTAAGTAGAATCCATTGAAATTGCAGTGCTCTACTTGAAGTTTTCTTTAGTTTCTTGATGTTTTCAGCTGTTTGGGGAGGATTCATGATTGCTCTTACCCTCTTCAACACCTCACCTATCTATTCCTTCCATATCATTCAATTTTAAATGCCAAAAACAATTGCCTACCTTTCCCCATTAATATCTCTGCAGGACTGAGCCTCAATCCTCGCACCCAAAATCTACCTTTCCATCTAAGCCAACAAAATTCCATTTTATCAAATAAAACTCTCTTGCACTTATACCTAGCCTAAGATCAGAAGATATTTCAGTCATCTCAAGCCCTCATTGACCATAATTTGCTAAGATTAACCCAGAGAGAGCCCTCTCTTGACCTGGTACCAGGATGAGCGTGGTTTGATGTTGGCCCTGGATCCTACCTTTTCAGCCTGAGGTAAATCTAGGCTCTAACACTAGATAACCAAATATTCTCTCATAAATAACCAATGCGTGTCAGTTCAGACAAAGACCCAGTTGAGATTAAAGGCAGGGAAATTGTACTATCAGTTGGAGGAATTTTCCTATAAAGGAAACTCATCCAATATGTAGAAGGATTTGTCTCCTTCAGGATTGCGCAGTTATTTCAAACGTTAGTGTTGTCTGTGAGGTGAGAATCACACAAGTTGTAGTTGGAGGACCCAGGGGAAACTGCGCAAGGAAATAGGAGGCTTGGAGGACTAAAGGAAGGCATATGCATTGTCTATTCTGTCTATGAGCAACAGTGAGGGATTGTAGTGAGAGCTAGATAGCTTGTGAGCTAAAGATTTGTGTAATCTTAAGATATTTCCACTTGTATGATAATACAGATAGCGTGGTTTTTAGCTGAGGCTTTCCCTAGAGTATTATTTTGTGTTTAATGTGTGATTGAATATTCTTCTTTCTTATATGTGTTCTATTTGATCTTGCCCAAAATCGATTAAGCTTCCATAAGTTTGATTGTAGAAGTAGATTAAATATTTTGCTTTAGTACATTGCATAATCAGTTTAATCTATGATGAAATTTCTACATGGTATAAGAGATAGTTGATCTATAGAGAAATTTCTACATGGTATCAGAGCAAGGTTTTTTAGAAAAAGTTCTACAGTTTGTACAAGGTAAGGGAATATGTATAAAAAATAGAGTATATATATTTCACTCGAAAAAATCCCTTTATATTTGAGATCAAACACTCCAATTAGCACACCCAAAGCATAAAAAAAAAACATTCAATAAATATGCAACCTATTAAATAAATGGACAAAGGAAAGGGGACGATGAGCTAGATTGATGGGCCCAAACCAGCCAGTTCTCCCCCTCTATGAAAAACTTAAATCACATAGATGAGATCAAACATTGAATGCAAAAATTAAGGAAATAGAACCTAGCATAAGTCCTTTCTAGTAGTGATACTCAATCTTTACATAAAAAGACAAATGCTCAAGGTCCAGTCAACTGAGGGAGAAACACACAAGAATATTTAACTAGCAATATAAAACTATAATGAAATTGTTAACCAGGCCCTTAGGCCATTGTTACTTTCTTATACTATTTGCATTAGAAATGTAGGTTTTAATAATTGAAACTAGCACAGAAAAACTAGGTATGAAGGTCAACCATAGGAGGGAGGCTTAATCTGGTACAACCACATGCTAATTGAGGAAGTCTATAGATCTGAATCAAGGAAGATCTCAGAATAGCTCCTTCTATCTCTTCCTCAAACAATAGTAGTCTCCTTTGATTGCATAATCCTTGACCTCATTTCCATGAGGACCTTTGACAAGTGTGAACAATGATGACTAGTAAACAGGCCCATTTGGTGTCTCAATGTCCAAGCTATCAACATGTACTCGACCCCTTAGTTGCAGGATTACTATAGGGGTTACAAGATCCACAAACCTTTATTAGAAATTATTTTAAAGATCATATATCCTAGGAATTGCATAGACATGAAGGATTTTAGGTAGAAATAAACATTTACCTTCCAAATTATTAATAGTATGTTAATCAAACTCATTTCTCCAACATTGCATCATAGGGATATGGATATGCGAGCTAAGGTGGGTTCAAAATAGTAAAACAAGGGAACAAAATGGCAGTTTGTGAGGGTAAAAATAAGAGAGTTGACATTTCCCTAGCCCAATTGGTTTGTGTCCCACAAAAACAATATAAATTCTTGTCACTCCCTTGAAAAAAATTGAAATTGAAACTTCTCTTTTAAGTAATTTCGTTTTCTGGATATTGATTTTTTAGCCAGATGTTTAAATCTCTTTAAAATTTATTTTGAGCCTCTTATTACGGGCATGTAGAGAATAAGAATGTATTCTCCATTTCTTCGATCGCTTCACAATGATTTTAATTCTCTTCTTCAATTATTCCATATCCTTCAACAACTCTTCATTTTGGGTTCCCATAATATAATTCTTAGATGTCAAATAGCAATCAAGAACTTTAATATCTCTAAAGTTTTCCTCCAGGGCCTTAATTCTTCTCTCGTCTTTATCCTTGCAACAATAATTTAACTAACTCTAAATCTCCATAATCCTCATAAAATTCGTTCATATAACTAATACCAGGTTCATCCATAACAGTAGCTACTTCCACTAAAGCTCATAATTTTCCTTTACTAGTCATAGATTTCCAATGAATAGAAAATTTTATCGGTCACTATACACTTTGCCTCATCGACCATAGGAATATCCATTGTAGGGTTTTCATAAAGATGGATTTGTGCTTCTGCTAAAATGTGGGTTTCTTCATTCAAGGTTGGCTCATGCCATAGGCTCCACATCTGACAAAAAAATTGAGATACCCTAGTCAATAAAGGGGATTTTGTAGAGGAACGGACATAATTCCCTTTCAATATTCCTTTGGTTATCCTGAAGGTAAGCTCCGGTGCTGATACCTTTATTGGCATTCCTTTCTTGGATTTTATCTTCCTTAAATTCAAATCCATTCTTCTATGTTCTAAATTATATTATTTACTTGGTATAGGTTTCAACCCATGTTCCTACAACTTTACCATGGGTTCCTTCATCTGCTCAACGCTTTCCCCTTAGGGTAAGTAATTGGCCTATGGTTTCCAAACTCACTATGGGCAACAAAATTCTTCCAAATAGAATCCATCCTTCTTAGCTCTTTAGAAAGAAAAATTTTGATAATGCCATGATGATAGAGCTTATAAGACACCCATTCCAGGGGGCTCCTTTGGATCACCTATGCCATCTTGCTTAGACTTTTAAATATGAGCTGAATGATAGTAGGGAAAAATACACACTACATGTGATCATGCAGACATAGTGGTGTTCGTGAAAACCTATAACAAATGAAAAAATGATGAGATTGCTTCACATTGGCTGGTTGTCTCAATATCACACTAGGAAAAAATGACAATGGTTTTCTTCTGTATCAAATCCAACCTTTATTAAGACGGGTTATCAACATTTTTCGAAGGGAAAATTTGTGCGAAATTGTCATGAGAATGCTGATATTAATTTTTATAAGAGAACTAATATTAAATATTACAGAAACCTTAGGAATAAGTGAAAAGAGATAATGGGAATAGGGATATATGAATGTGAATGGGAGGATAAAAGAAAGAATATTGAAAGGAGAAGATAGAATAGGGACAAGGGTAAAATAGAGAAATAATATATATATATATATATATATATATATATATATATATATATATATATATATATATATATATAGAGAGAGAGAGAGAGAGAGAGAGAGAGAGAGAGAGAGAGAGAGAGAGAGAGAGAGAGAGAGAGAGAGAGAGTACAGACAAGGTTAGACAAAGTGAATGGGAGGTGCATTAAAAAGGAAATACAAAGGCGAAGATAGAAAATGGAAAGGGATAGATTTGAAAAATAATGGGAAGGTTATTGAGAGGGATATTAAGAGAATGGAAGATTGAAAAAATGGATAGGAATGTGATGAGAATGGGAGGAATTCAGAGCAAGAAGAAAAAGAAAGGAAGAAAGAAGTGGGGACTTGAGCCAAACAGAGTTGCTCAAGCCTAAAAATGATAATCTCTCTATATGGAAGTAATGTTTTTTTTTTTGCAATAGAAAGAGTCGGTCCTTCTATTATCTTGTCACTAAAAATATATTACATAAAATACATCGCGCCCAAAGAGAAATTGGGCTGAAAAAGAAAACAAATCTTCCAACTTAGGGAAGAAAGCCAACATCTTGAGAATCAGGCCTAGGGCCCAAGAAAAACAAAACTCACAGCCTCCACTTCCCGAGGCAAAACATAATGAAAACAAGAGAAATAGAAAAAACCTTATGCGGACCCAAATAGGGGAATAGAGACCTTATCAAAAAGATATTGGGTCCACTGGGGTTCACCCGGACCCACTAACCTGCTCATCGAACCTAAGCCATTGATCTCCAGCTCCATGATCCAATGACTAAGGGAAATATCAAGTGGAGAAGAAGTAGGAGGAATATCTGTTCAATGTGGGTGGTATTCTCTCTCCTCCGAGAGCCACGTGTTTTACACTGAGTGGCACCAGAGACATTTCTGGGAAACCATTTCAAGTTTTGAGGATGCCCAATAACCCAGAAACCACTTTGACACGGTCCAATAATGAAAAACCATGGAAACTCTACACCTGCTTCCATCCATTCGTCTGAGCCACCCATTAGTACGAATTGTCACAATTTTCCTAGCTGCCCACTCACTAACCGAGGTTCTAGCAGCACCAAGGGGAAGGCGTTCTATGGTGTTCCTCTACGAGACCCAAGTATGCCCAATCTTAGGTTGTATTTCTATCAAACCCAAGTCATCCATTGATGAAAGGTTAACTGTCAGATTCCCTGCCTGTGTTGATACTGCTCCTTGTTTGTGAGGGCCAAAGTGTAATAGCCCTCGTGCACTTGACCTGCGGGTACCAACTCCCACATGAAACACCTGTTATCTCTTGTGCATCTCACTCCTTCATTGGATAGCCAATTTGCTACTCTGTTGGCATCTCTGCGCACATGTACACAAAACTAAGATTTCTTAGAATTCATAGGTTCGATTCAATTTGGTGATAGACTTGCAAGAGTCTCCAGTGTCTTGAGACTTTGTCTGTGCAATACCTATGCCTAGCCGCTTGACCAAATTAATAATTAATTCCGAGTCAAACTCGATGATAGTATTATGTAAATTGTACTTTATCAGAATCTCCAAGCATTTCTCCATGGCCATTAGTTCAACCATATTGCTGGTGTCCCTCCCTAGGTGACCGTGAAAGATGACTTTTATGTTGCCCTATTCACCTCTTATGACTCCTCCATAACCAGCGTCCCCAGGGTTATCTTTTGAGGCTCCACCTATGTTGAATTTTAAAAATCCATGGGGAGGGGGTTGCCAGAAAGCCTTTCCTTTTGAAATGTGCTTTGTTGTATTAATTAAGCCCCGAGGGACATGTGACTGTAGTCCCAACAGTTCCAGAATGTGAGCATCCCGATGACTTAGAGGATTCTCAGGAGGTTGCTTCCAAAGGCCATTAACAGTTTATTTGAGCTGTTTTAGGATTTGTTCTGTGATGCTTTGAGTTGGGCCAGATTTGTCTTTGAAGATGTTGTTGTTACGTTCTTTCCAGACATTCTAGATCAAGAATCCTGGAATCAGAGCCCAGGCTCTATTTACTGTCTCATTATCTGAGAAGTCCTTCCTCCAATTCTTCAAAGTATCAGTGATGTCATTTTCATTCCTATCTGACTGTTTGAAGATATCAGCTACCCAATTCCATAAGGTTGAGGTGAAAGAGCAGAGGTTGAGAAGATGATTCATAGTTTCTTCCTGTATGCCACATAATTGGCATCTTGATGGACCAGAAAAACCTCTTTCTAAGATTTTCCCAAGTTAGAATCTTTTCGTGCTGAATCAGCCACCTGAACAATTTCATCTTCATCCAGTGTGGGTTGTTCCATAGGTCTTTCCATGTCTTCTTAGGGCTTGGGAAGTTAAGTCCCGTGTTTATTATTTTGGCTTCTTTGAGATTGAAGATGTTTTCGCTATTTCTACCCCATCTTAGTATATCATTTGAGGTTGAGGTCAAAATTTGTGTCTTTTCTAGAATGGCTTCCAGAGATTTAGCCTGGGTCTTCAAATAGGTCTTATCACTATAATCTGGTACCTTCCAAATTTCCATTTGCCAGTGTCCCTTGACTGATCCCAATAGTCACTTACTTTTTTCAGTCCTTTGTTGATGGTGTCATTTTGGATGATATCTAGTTCCTCTCTACAAAGGTTATTTTGTTGAATTGTAGCTTCTGTGATCCATAACAGGTTTATCAAAGATTTTTCAGTGTAAATCACAAGATCTATCATTTGTTGATGCGTTTCAAACCAACTAGTGTGGTTCATCGTCAAGACAAGTTGAAGAGTCAGATCCAGCTTTTCCTGCTGCTAGTTGTCCTCCCAAAACCAGGCAAGATTTCCATTCCTGATTTCCTAGAAACTGTGTTTCTAAACTAAAGCTCTGTTCTCCCAGGACTTGTTCCAAATATGGGAACCCTTGATGTGTCTTGTCATTATTATGTGGTCCATTTCTTGCCAATCCATTGCATATTTTTGTTTCCAGAGTTTAGCCTAGAGGTTTCTTATTTCTTTAGCCATCTCCACCAAAGTTTTGCCCCCAAAACTTTGCTTAGAATATCTGGGTCATGGAGACCCAAACCACCATGGGATTTGGGTTTGCAGAGCTTGTCCCAAGCTACCCGAGCCCATTTCTTTTTCTCTTCCCCTTTGCCCCAAAGAAAATTCCTTTGAATATTCCTGATTCACTGTAGGACTCCTGTTGGTAATGGAAGGGATGATAACATGTAGATTGGGATGGTTTGAAGTATTGCCTTAGTAAGGACTAGCCTCCTTGCTAAATTCAAGGATCTACTTGTCCAGTTGCTGACTTTTTCCTTCAATTTGTTCATAACAGACTCCCAAATGTCCTTGCTCAGTAGTTTGTCAGTGAGGGGTATTCCCAGATATTTTGAGGGAAGAAGATCTCTTTGAAAGCCTAGAATTCTAGAGAGATTTCTTTGAATTGAAATATCAGTATTGAAAAAGAAAACCTTTGATTTTTTGAGGCTTACCTCAGTACCAACCGCCATTGCGAACTCATACAGGATTTGTTTGAAAGCTTTGGCTTCCTTGACTTTGGGTGTGCCCTATAGCATAGTGTTGTCCACAAATTGTTGATGGGTCAAAGTGTCCCGATTCTAAGTGAGTCTAAGTCCCTGGATTCTTCCTTCCTCCTTGGCTGAAGTGATCGCTCTACCAAACCATTCCATCATGAGAATGAATAGGAATGGGGAGAGAGGATCACCTTGTCTGAGACCTCTCGATGGTCTGAAGGTTCTATATGGAAAGCCATTAAGAAGAATTGAACAACTGGCAGTGGTAACAAGAGCCATGACCCACCCTATCCAATTGTGGTCAAAGCCATATGCTTTAAGGAATTCCCTAATGTAAGACCAGCTTATCTTATCATAAGCTTTCGCTATGTCCAACTGTATTATCATACCTGCTTGATTATTGGTCTTGAGGGAATGCACCATTTCATGAGCTTGATTTATATTATTGAGAATTTGTCTACCTTCCACATATCCAGTCTGCTCCTCTGACAAAAGTATTGGAAGAAGGGGTTTGAGTCTGTTAAAAAATAATTTGGAAATGGTTTTGTACACCACATTGCATAAAGCTATGGGTCTGAATCTGTCTGGAGTAATGGATAATTTGTGTTTTGGGATTAATGCAATGAAGGATTCATTAAGCACTCTCATAACTGTTTTAGATTTTCTCGAGTCCTCCACCACATCCAGAATGTCATGTTTGACTATTTCCCAGCATGTTTTGAAGAATTCTACATTGAAACTATCTAGGCCTGGAGCTTTCCCATTGTGCATCGCTTTGATTACTTCATTGACCTCTTCCTCCATCACTGGCCTATTGATATTATAATTGTCTTCCCTAATAACTAGTTTTGGAATATGTTGATTAATCTTTTAGTAAATTCAGATCTGTCTGCCATGGTCTCCTCTGCAATACTTTGAAAATGTTGAACCAGTACAACTTCCATTCCCTTATGAGTATCTTGCTCTATTTCTTGAGGATCAGTAAGTTTTGTGATCCTATTATAAGCCCTGTGTGCCATGGTAGACTTGGGAAAGAACTCAATGTTTCTCTCCCTTTCCTTAATACATTTCACTCTAGATTTATGTCTCCAAAAGATTTCCTCCTGCTGGCATTTGTTATTCCATTCTTGTTGAAGTGAGTCCGCTTGCATTTTCCTTTCCTTTATGAAGCCTTCTGTGATAAGAATTTGGTTAATTTCCTGTAATTTCTTTCGCACTTCTCCTTTGGCTTTGAAGATGTTTCCAATCTCATTTTTATTCCATTCTTTGAGCTTTCTCTTGATGTGTTTGAGTCTATTATGCAGGAGGAACATTTTTGTGCCTTGGGTGGATATTTCTTTAGCCCACCAATTTCCAATGTTAGTTATGAAATCAGGGCGAGTGAGCTAGACATTTTCAAACTTGAAGGGTTTTTTCCTTGGGGTTCCAATAAAGGAAGCTTCCAGTTGGATGGGCCAGTGGTCCAAGCCTCCAAAAGAGAGGATGAAAGTTGTCATGATATGATTGGTGAGAAGGAGATCCTCCGAGATTATGAATCTGTCTAATCTTGAGGCTACTTGGGAAGTTCCCCCTCTTTTGTTGTTCCACGTGGAAATTCCATTTATTGTATCCATATCCTCTAGTCTCATATTGTTAAGGAAGTTCTGGAAGGCTATTGAGTCTCTACAAAATGTTCTAGTTCCTTGTTTTTTCTCTATGAGAGATTTGATCATATTGAAGTGCCCCCCCAGAATCCAGGGCATTGCTAGGTGTCTTTCTCTCAGTTCCTCCAGAGAGGTGAGGAGCCTAAGTTTATCTTCTAGTAGTTGAGGACCATAGACATTAGTGATCATGTAACAATCATTGTCCCCCACAAGTTGGATAACCAATGAAAGGTGGCTTCTGGATGCCTTAACATCTGGCCAAATTTCTAAGGATTCCATAGAGTGAGAATTCTTCCCGCTGATTTAGTTGCTTTGAATTCTAGATACTCATACTTAGTTAGCCATTTGCTATGCTTTTCTCTAATTTTATCTACTGAGAATTTTGTTTCCTGTATAAACATCATATCTAGTTTTTCTTCTTTTATTTTGTTACCAAGATTTCTTTGTTTTATTTTACTCCCTAGTCCTCTAATGTTCCAGGTTGTAAGCTGCATAATGATGGGTTTGTGAAAGAGTAACTGGTGAGATATTTCATCTTACCTGAATTAATCATGAGTTTTCCACACTTTGTTAGTAGTTTATTCTGTCTCTTCCTTCCTCTTTTCTTGCCTAGGTTTTTAGTGAGTGTCATGATATTATCCCCATTGATTTAACCCCTCCATTCTCCTAGCTATCATGGCTCCTTTTGACCCCTAAAACTTTTGTCTGAGACCTGTTGAGGAATAACTGTTGTACTCTATCAAACTCCTATTGTGGTAGAGAGTCAATTCCTTTATTGATTTCCTACTCTAGAAACATTTCTAGTTCAAGGTTCTCCCTCTCAAGGATCTCCTATAGGTCTTGGTCCTTCATACCTCCTTCACTTGGGGTGATCTCATGGTCCCTTCCAAGTTCCATAGTGCTTGGTGGGTCCTCCTTTAGTTCATTGTGTTCCTCTATGATTTCCATGCTGTCCTCTTTTTCCTTCTCTCTGTGATAGTCCTCTGGTTTCTTGTGCATTCCATTGTATTCTCCTTCTTCTTCTAAAATTTCAAAACTGTTGTGACTTGGTATCTTGCTTTCACTAGGTTTCTTTTGGGTCTTTTTTCTCCCTCCTTTCCCTCTGCCTCCCACTTTGGTGAAACCTTTAGGGTCTTTTCCTTTGTTGGTTTTCACGTATTCCTCCCTTTTGTTAAGTGGGCAGTCTCTGAAGAGGTGCCCATGTTCATGATATTTATAGCATCTGAATGGGATGTGTTCATAGTCAACTACCTGTACCCATTCCTTGTCATAAAATTCTAGGATGAACTCATTCGGGAGTGCTCCTGATAAGTCCATCTCTACACATATGCGATAAAAGGAGGTATATCCCTCGTAGAGTCGCCTCTGATATCTTTATAAAATGCCCTAATTTGTTACCTATAGCTTTTAAATATTCCAGCGTCCAATAATCTAATGGTAAGGAGTATAATCTAATCCATACCAAGACCGTTGTGAACATTTCTCACTCCAGAACAAAGTTCATCACCCAAGGTTGCATGTAAAGGACTGCGGTAGCATAGAAGTAGGGTCCTCCTTCGAAAACT
This sequence comes from Pinus tabuliformis, assembly GCA_031772625.1. NCBI lineage: Eukaryota > Viridiplantae > Streptophyta > Pinopsida > Pinales > Pinaceae > Pinus > Pinus tabuliformis. Next base: position 26,694,119 of record CM062815.1, read on the forward strand.
CTGTCTTTGTCCTCTAGTTTAGTGAAAACCAATGTGAAGAAACCCTTGGAGCCAAGATGTAGATTTATTTCTCCCTTGGGTTTCCAGTTGTTTCTTATCCATGTCTTCAGTGCTTTCTCTATGGGACATATGCCCATGAACTTGCAAATGATCGCATAAGTCACCATGTGATCTCTATGCACCTATAGTGCAAGATCATTTAAGACCACCCGGGGTTTAATGTTAGCCTTGGGTTTGTAGGGTCCTGTCACAGACATCTTCTCAGTTCTCTGACTACTGTCACTAGGATTTGTTTCCCTGCTAGTTTCCTTGTGGGTCCCTTCCATTTCATGGAAATTGCTACTGCCTGGCTTGTGAGTGCTCATTGTCTTTGTCTCTGTCTCTGGTGGTTTCCAGAAATTGTTCAGACTTGCCTCTTTGCTTCTGTTTGAAACCATGTTATAGTAGGAGGGAGTGGAGCTCCCTCCTCCAAGCCCCTCCATTGTTACCAGCTCGTTCCTGTCGCCCCCTGTTCAAAACCCTAGTGCTTCAGAGCTTTCTCCTCTAATCGTCATTCATATTTTTTCCTCTATATGGAAGTAATGTTGATAACATGTGAAGAATAAATCAACTGTAGTGAGAGCATGGTTCCAACTTTATGTAAATGAGGCATATTGGCTACCCTGAACTTGGTAAAGAGAAAAATTGCTATAGATCATTATTTTTTGCCACCAAGACTGTCTTTAGATACCTACTTCTTCTTAGTGACAATTCAAAATGTATGGAAATTAAGTTAGCTATCCCATTTGATTAAATCATTAAAGAGAGGATATACCCACCAGTGCCCTGGTTTTTAAGTAGACCTCTGTATGATTGCGCCAAAAAGATAATTTTCACGATTACATTTTTTTTGTTTTCTTATTTTTTTCTCTTTTTTTTTATAATCTTTTTTTTTAAGGGAAAGAAACAAGTTAAGAAATTCTCATAGTAGGTTGGAAGTCATTCCTATCTATCATCTCCAAGTCTGATTATTTCTTGATCTCTTGAATGAACTCCTCCTTAGTTATGGGTTGCTGATATAATCTAAGTTTGTGCCCATTCACTACAAATATGGTCCCTTCTCATTGATGGTTTTGAATTCCAATGATCCATTATTGAATGCTCAAACTACCTCGTATGGGCCCAACCAATGTGTATGAAATTTTCCTTTCAAATTTTTGAAATTGGAATCATAAAGGAGTAACCATTCGTTTGGTTGGAACTGCTTCTTCTTTATTAGACTATCATGCCATTTACTACGTTATTGTTTGATTAAAATATTCTTCAATACAACATATATTCTGATATCATCAAGCTCATTTAACTACAAAATATGTTGCTATTGCGCTTGAGAGAGGTCTTCTCACACGCACTTATGAATAATAAAATTTTGTCCATTGTAGAAAATTTCTCCTTAGATCCAAGAGTATGAGTCATTGTTTTTAACAATTCTTTACTTTTCCCTAGAATATAGGTGAGGTGGTGTCTTTCATATCACTAAATAATTTTCTATGTTTTCAAACCATGGTGATTTAGTCTGAACAAAAAATAAGTGCTCATCAGGAAAGGAGTCATCAACAAGAATCATCTCTAGAAAGATAGTTGGCTACAACATTAGATTTACCAAGTCTATTAATACTAGTAAAATTGTGTTCCTATAATAACAGTAAGCATCGAGTAACCCGACTGCTAGTTAAAGGTTTATTCATTAGATACTTTAGAGAAGAATGGTTAGTGTGAACAAATACCTCATATCACGTTATGTAATGTCTGAATTTATTGATGGAAAAAGATACAACCAAGAATTCATTTTATATTACAATGTAATTCAACTAAGCTAGAAAAATATTTTTACTAGAAAAATATATAGCATAAAAAAATTTATTTTCTTCCTATCCTAGTGCTACACCAACAGCCATTTCCAAGGCATCGATATAGATATTGAATGGAAGGGACCAATTAGGTCCCCTCAGGATGGGTTCCTTAAACAATTTCTCCTCTAATTCCATGAAAGCATGTTGGTAAGAATCAATTGAAGGGAGATAAATGTATTTACCTAACAAATGGAATATAGGAACAATTATTCTAGGGAAATGCTCAATGAACCTTCGGTAGTATTCTTCATGTCCAAGAAAACCTCTCACCTCCCTTTGAGATTTGGGAACTGGCATGTGTATAATGAATTCAAATTTAGTAGGGTCCACCTATATATCTTCATTGGAAATGAGGTGGCCAATGACTATCCTCACATTAAACATTAGTCTACGCTTTTTATTACCTAAAGTGAGGTGGGATTCTTGGCACTTGATCACTACTTTCTTCAAATTCTAAATGGAATCCTAAAAATAATCACTGCATATAGAAACATCATCCATATAAACCTCAATGCACTTAGGATCAACAAAGTTAGCTAAGAATTCCCACTGAAAGGTAGAAGGGCGGGTGGGATTACATAGCCCAAAGGAGAGCAATTTATAGGTGAATTTTCCCCACTAATGTGTAAAAGTGGTCTTATCCTAATCATTAGGCGCAAACTGTATTTGGTTGTAACCACTAAATCCATCTAGAAAGGAGAAGTACTTCTCACTTTCTAAGGGATCTAGTACTTGATCGATAAATGGAAGTCGAAAGTAATATTTGAGGGTGGCCTTATTCAATTCTCAATAATCAACATGGATTTTCCACGTCCCATCTTTCTTTATGACTACTACTAATGGGGACATCCATCAACTATTAGAAATTGGGTAGATAATGTCAACATCCAATTTTTTTTAAGTTCTTCCTTTACAATGTCCCAGAGCATGGGGTTCATTCATAATGGAGGTTGTCAGAAATGTTGGAATATATATAATTTGAGTAAGGGTATCAAGATGGATTCCCTTTGAGTCTCCGTAGCTCTAGGAGAATGCATTAAGGTGATCTTGTAATATTGTTATCAATTGCTCTTACTAGGATGGTTCAAGTTTTGGATTAATGTACATTGATTTTCCTAGACTTACCTTAATAAGTGTAGCATCAACCTCATGAGTGTCCATGGTAGTCAATAATTTCTATAATGGTGGCAAGGTTTACATATCACAACTCTCTTGGATACTTGGAGTAAAAATATGATGGAATAACCTTGAATTTTGCAAGGTGTCCAAGTTAACACAAAAGTTGTGAATTGACTTTCTTTGGTACATTCCTTGAATTGGGAAACCTGGTCTATCATAGAAATGGATAAAGTCTCCTAATTACTACTACTATCATCTAACAATAGGGTGTCATGAATCTCCTCAATGGATCTAGTAGGAAGGTAAAGGGTAACCTTCTTCCTTGAATCCCGATGTGTGATAAATATATTGTTGGAGTGATAATCATTATAAGCATCAGCCATCATGAGCCATGGTCACCCCATTATCAAACGATTTCCCTCGGTAATATTTTAGGTTGAAGGATAAAAAAGTTTGTGGGGGTACTCACATGAGACAATCGAGATGATCGCATCATCCAAAACACCCCCTAGCTTGTTTTTTTGTCGATCAACCATGGGGTCTTCACTCAATGAACCTATGACATATCACATTCATTGATGGCATACTAAACAATACCCTTAATTTTACTACATATTGGAAAATACCTCTAAGAACCACATTATTTAACCCTCTACCAATACAAAGCCAATACATCTTCCTAATTAAAAAAACCCCTAGTTTCACTAGATATTGTAGGTATCCATTTTTTCATTAACCTTTTTTATACCCCTTTATATTTTTTCATCAACTTTGAGCTCTATTTTTAATACCTGCCAATATAAAAACCCTTCATCCCCTATTTATCCCCTAATATATTATGTCATTTTTCCTCAAAATATATACCCCAATATGAACACACTTGGTATGTTATTGCTCCCCCACTGAAGCACACATGACCAAGCCCCATTCTCACTATTGGGAATCAAACCCAAGAGGATTCAACAACCTTAAACAAGACTATAAATTTACCTATTTGAACTAAATATTAGGGTTATATGACTAAGAAGAGTCCTAAAATAATTAGATCTAATATTGGCCAAACCTAAGTTGCAAAATGGTGCAAGAAAACCAAACAAATTTCAAGGAAAAGCCCTTCAAAAAAAATTTGAGTTCCTTCAAACCCCATCATAGTGTAACTAGAGAGTTGCAATGTTCTTCCATAAACTAGGTAGAGAATTGAAAAAGAGATAAATGCTTTTTCAATCCTAGGAAGGAGAGTTAAAAATGTTCAATGCACTATTTTCATTTTTTTCAGGGAACTGTTTTTCATATTATATTCTTCCAAAACCCCTACTAATGACTTAGACATAATCAAATTGAATTAAAGTAATTTAATGACAAAATAAATACCACAAAGAATCCCACTTGGACTTCCCAATGGACTCACTAGTTATTTTTATGTAGAATTTCTTTTATATTAAAATGTTACCTTTACCCACAATATTATATAAGGCCTATTAAATACAATGCACTACATATCTACTTAAACACAAAATCACATGCATCCATACATGATTAAAATAAACAAATAAATGATAATGGGTGCACCATATATTGGAAGGTGGATGCTTCATGCCCTATGTGGCTGAGCTCCTTTATATCTTGTCCCTTATATTTCTTTCACTTGTAACCTGAAACCAAGAAATAAATCCACTAGTTCTTTTTTCTTGTAAACCAAGTTATGATTAGTACCAAAAATAATCCAAAGAGCATATGTTCACAATTGCATGAATAAGGCATGTATTTCTAGCGAAAATTGTGATTTCTCTGTTAAATCAATTGAGATTACATTTTTTAATCATGTGTGTTCCTTGCCCCTAGCTCCTTCTCTCATCAAATCTCATAATCAGGGTTCACTATTCACTATAGGCTATCACAACGACAATTGGGTTCTCATTTCAACAAAATTTACTATCTTGTACTCTATCTCGTTTTGGTTCATGGAGACAAGTTCTTTTATATATGGGATCGAAGAGTGATCATTTGTATCTAGACTTTTTTGACCATTTTTTATACGATCCTTTCATCCTTCAAATATTTCTTATTTTAACATTTTCCATCCTTATCCATTTTCTCTCTCAACCCTAGATGATTCAACTCTCTTTCTCTGAGGTTTTGGAGCATTGAAACTCTCTTTGGTAGGCCATTTGTAGCATTTCAACTATCCTTTATACTATACTAGGGTCACTTAAGAGAAAAAAACGAGTTTTTAGGAGACCTTCCATGGATTTGTTCTTACATTCTAGGCATCATTTGGAACTATAACATGAACAATGAAGTTGATCTCTTGTTCTATCTTCCTTTAGTCCATGGAGGGAATTTATTTTATATATGGATTTGAATACTAATCAAATGTATGTAGACACTTTATTCCCCATGTTTTATATCATCCTTTCATCATTCCCTTTGAATATTAATCATGCTCTATCTTTTTTACCCTTATCCATTCTATTTTTCAACGCTATTTTCTTCAACTCTCTTTTACTAAGGTGTTGGAGAATTTCAACTCTCTTTGGTAGGCACTCTGAGGCATTGCAACACTCCTTTCTAGTGTACTAGGGGTTTTGAAATGGAAAAATTGATCTTTTTGGAGAGTTTCCATGCATTTTTTCTTGCATTCCATGATTCATTTTTAGATTTCGTGACAACCGCATTATATTTTTCTGATGAATGTTATGTAAAAATTTCATGTATTTTGTATTTAAAATACATGTGTGTGTGTGTGTGTGTGTGCTTGCGCGCGCGTGTGTGTGTGTGTGTGTGTGTGTGTGTGTGTGCATGCGTGTGTGTGTGTGTGGGTGTGTGTGTAGGAGGGGTGGGCGACTAACTATGGGAAAAAAATTCTAGGGACTAAGAATGGTGACTTACTTGGTATGCATATTTTACTTGTTATAGGAAGATTGGATAGATTTTGGATACCCTTTTAAGGCTAGTGGTTTCTTTGGTTCTCGGCCAACACATCTATGGCATGTTGGGCACTTTCGGGCATAAGCATGGGCATCTTTAAATAAAGTGGGCCAATAATAACTAGTGCTCATTACTCTATGTGTAGTTGTATCATTTGCGAAGTGTCCACTTATTGGTCCATCATGCAAATATTTTAATACCCTTTCAATATTCTAAGGCTCTAGGCATCTTAACAGGACACCATTATCTTGCTTTCAAAAAATCACTTCATACTAACTATGGGAAAAAAATTCTAGGGACTAAGAATGGCGACTTACTTGGTATGCATATTTTACTTGTTATAGGAAGATTGGATAGATTTTGGATACCCTTTTAAGGCTAGTGGTTTATGTGTTTTAATAATATGGTGCCTATAATTTATGGACAACAAATAAGGAAACAAGTCAATATTTTCTTGAAAAGGGGAACACGACATAAAAAAAAAATATCTAATAGAATAGAGGCTTCATGAGTAGTTGGAGAGAAAAAATAAATTAAATATGGAAGTAAATTACTAGAGAGTATGTTTATTGGGATAAAAATGGGAATTGAACATGGGAATACACATATCAAGACTAAGAACATTGGTTCAGTCCGAAAAAATAACCAACACAGTGGCAGAAGCAAGAACACACAATTTCACACAGAGCAGAGAATACACTGAGAATGAGGGTAACACAGAGGAAAAGGTGAAGCAGGGGTTACCAGCACACATTTTTCCATTAGGAGGATATTGGTAGGCATGTTGACACAACGTGGAGAAATTATGGGCTACTACAACACTCAAATGAAAACAAACAATAAAAAGGGAATAAAATCTCATACATATTTTGGTTGGGTAGTAGGAGCAAGAGGAGGAATTCCTCTACAATGGGTTCTATATTCCCCTTGTGAGTCTAACCACTATGTTGTATGCTTCGGTGTGGAGGCAGAGCCTCTAAACTCCCTATATTTATTGGATTTTAAATAGTAGTAGAATCGAATTAAAATATCTAGATTCTTTGGTGTTATTAGTTCTTGAGACACTACATGTTGGACATAGCAGGCCTTTGGATTCTCCATGCATATAGTTGACTTCCATTTACTTAGTGCTTTGTGGTGGGAGGACCTTTGGAGTCCCTCTTCGAACTGATAGTTGGTTTTTATCCCTAGAGAATTCCATCTCAGCCTCTAGAATCTGGCTTGGGAATGAAAACTATAAGAGAGGTTAGATTACATCCCATATATAGTTGGGAGTGTTATCACTCAGTTTTTCCTTAGAATTTATTGAAAGAAGGAAAGGATCCAAGGTAACTACAAACCATATTTTAGACTCAGGTGCTAGCCCACCTAAGTCCAGAGAGGGCTCTCTCTTTATGATTTAGCTATGTTTGAAAGGATTTTAGGCTAGTATTAATGTTCAGTGAGGTTGTTTTATTTGATAGTGGTGGAGTTTTGAAACAAATGGGAAAACTAGGATTTTAGGTGATTTGGCTATGGAGTCAATCAGGGATAATACACTGGATTAAGTCAAATCTCTGAGGTATGAGTTCAACATGCAGGATAGCAGAATAAAAACAAACTTTGGGGCTTGAATGGATGATAGTTCTACTCAAAACTAGAGGGCAATCAAGAATCCTCAAGTTAGGATTAGAAAGACGAAAGGAAGATAGGTCAACTAACAAAGGGAAATTAAGAATCCTATATGAGGGACTTGTTAGCGCTTGAAATTTCACCTCAGGCTGAGAAAGGTAAACCTCAAGGCAACATCAAACCATTTAGCCTCGTAGCTAGCCCTACGGGGCAGGAGAAGGCTCTCTCCGGTCTATCTCAGTAAATCTTCAATAGATGAGATGACCAACAAGGTAACACTGATATTAGGCTAGTAAACTGATCAAAAGGGTTGATTTGGGGTTTTTTGGGTTTTTGGTGGCAAATTGAGGAGAGGGCAATTTTGGGTGCGGGGATTGGACACAGTTTCTGTAGGGGGTTCCTTGGGGCGAGGTAGGAGACAGTATTGATGCCTTTGATTGAGGTGGATGATCAGGAATGAAATATGAGGAGCTAAAGAGAGAAAACAATGACTTTGAATTCTCTTTAGACAGTGGAAAACATAGAAATTAAACAAACTTAAAAGCAGAGCATGGCAGGCATGAATTCATACTTTAACACTTCATTTGTTTAATGTGCAGAAGTAAAAGAAAGGAGATGGTTCACATAACACACTTACAAGTACATTGAGAAAACACACCATCAACACATGAGTCCACAAGAATCCCAAAGAGGACTGCAAAACCCTGGTATTCCTTAGCCAAAAATTGCAGAGATACAGTGAATAATACAATGATAGCTTCTCCCTCAAGAGTCCAACCATGAAAATGAACAAGAAAGTACATAATATAGATGATCTAACCTCTTTCCCTGCCTCCATGGGTCGAGCTCACTATCCTAGGAGCTGTTTCAACCACTTATAAACAAAGCACTACAAACTAGGCAGTCAAAACAACTTGCCTCTATAAACTAGGAAACCAATTCATTCATTTAATATTTACCCTTTACATGAATGAATCTTCTAGAAGTGTTACATGAGAGTAAAAGTGTCTTAAAAGTACAATAATTACATCAAAGAGAATCATAATTCACCCCAAAAAGTCAAACTGGGTCAAATCTGTGTTTTCTGAGCTGTACAGTGCATTTTGGCAAAATCTGCCTGACGGGTCGCGCGCCCCTGCCTGACAGGTCGTGCGCATTTGGAGCCATGTTTGGGGCACATGTAGGTGTCCAAATTGGGCAAGCCTAGGCTTGTTGGAAAGGTCTGTGAGTCTACTTTCCAACCCAACTGGAATTTTTGAATTTGGAGTTAATTTGCCCAGTCAAAAATCAAATCTCCCAAGACTGTTTTCTACAATTCAAAATAGTGGCAGAAAGTCATTTTTTTGCTAGTTTTTTGACTTTTTGGAGGCCTAAAACTTCACCAAATCTCAAGTTCATCCATGGGCGTATGTAACTTTGCATGAAAAATCTGGAAATGCTGAGTTTTTGCCAAACTGAGTTGCCATGATGAAGGGTCGCGCGGGGGGTGAGACCCGTTAATGGGAAAAACCTGCAAATTGCTTGAAAATGCCAAAATTCACCCAAAATTCTCAAAATTTCTTGGTATTTGTGCTGTGGCAAGGCTATTTAGTTCCTTGATCCTTGAGTAAAGCCTCGGCCAAGATGTGGAGGGGATCAGGCCTCTTTCTCCGTTTTAGTGCCTTCGCCAACCGCCTTTGAAGCACCTTCGTTTTTGCTTTGCACACGTGCATCCATGCCCAATAATGGTTCTTCATATTTCTTAGCAACTTTTTGTCTTGGTTAACCTTAGCCAACAACCTCTCCAAGTGTGCATTGACCCGGATGAGCATGGTCTCCCGCTCCACTGACACTAGATCACCGGGCCTCCTTCGGTTCAAGATTCGGTCACTTCGAATCCTCCACAACTCATCAAGAAGTTTCTCATCCTCCAACTATTTGTTGTGCTGCTCCAGGTATGAGATTGTCCATTGTGCACCCTCTAGTCTCTTTTGCAATATCTCATTTTCAGCTCTAAGGTGCTGAATGGTCTCCTTTGCCTCTTGGCTCGGAGAACTAGCCTCTAGATCAACAAGCTCAATCTCGGGAACTCCTGATGGCCCCTCATAAATCATGGGCTGCTTGCCCCTCTGTGCTGCCTGTGCTGCTGAAGAGAGCGAGGCCCCTTCCACCTGATGTGGAGATAACACTCGCTGAACTAATGATGAAGGTGAGACCCCTTCCACCTGCTGTGGAGATAGTACTCGCCTAGCTGCTGCAAATAAGGCCCTCGGGCCTTTCTGATAGGTAACCAAAGGTGAGGAGCTGACATGTCTAGTGACAGGGATGTCATGCTGCTGTGATGGTCCTCCCTCCTCGTGAACAACCTCATGATGTGGTGAAGGTGGTGCTGTGAAAAACTCACGAGAGATGAACTCCTCCCATGAGATGCCCTACTGAGCCAACTGATGCAATACCACTAGGTGAATCAAACCATAATGATAAAGGCTCCTGTACTGCTGTGTCGGGCTCTTCCTCTGCATCATGGACACCATTTTCTCAATGTTCTGGTAGAAAAAAACAGGGATGTTCGTCATCCTCACTCAGGTGAAATGCATCAAGAGGCGAATATGGTATGAATATACTTGTGAAAATCTGCCCTCACAAGTAAAATAGTGCATGATGAGCCTCATGATGGGAGCATACTCACTCTTGAGAAATCTGAAGGGAAACACTCCTGTCAAGTGTCTCATGTGTGCCGGTCTAACGAAAGGCTCAAAATGAACACTGTCCATCACCTTGCGCTTATTCCATACCTCTCCAACATTAGGTATCCCTGTGGCCTGTGCAATCACCTCAGGTGTCAATGTGAAATCCACCCCAGCAAGGTTGACATGTCCATCATGCAAGTGTAAAACAAACAGGCGAGCCAACTCTCTGTGGTGCTGAATACGAGAGATCCTCTCACAAAACTCATAACAAGACATATACTGAAAGCAAGAGACTGCCATAGGACAGGCCTGTAATTCTGCTAAAGATGTGGGCTCCTCTCGCGCATGATGTCCACCCTTTCCACCCTTATGAGGCCTCCTCTGTACCTCAATCTCTGAAGATGATGACTGGTCATCACTTTTCTCATAAGTTTCGGTTTCTGACATTGTTTAAGGAGCAAAGTGGACAAACTGTGCCGCTGTTTTTGCCTGTAAAAAGTTGATTTATATGTTGTTTCAAGGGGACAAGGAACATGAGGGAAATGTTAGGGGAGGGACATTTTTACAAGGAAAATGGGAATACATGTATACAACAGGGAATTTAGGGAAATCACTGCAAACATTATTGCATATACGTCATTAATTTCATATATTTACATGGGCATAAAGAGAAGTAGGGTTAGGATTTCATTTTTATGTTTAAAGGGAAAAGGGGTAGGTTTTATTTTCTTTACAAATTTAAAAGGGAAATTGACATGGAAATATAGGGAAAATGAAATGGGAATGAGGGAAATAATTACAAGGGGAAAAAACCATGAAACAACAATAAACCCTAGCACACTTTTACAATGTAACATATAGCCATATGGAGGTCTTGCTCTTACACATTTTGATCATTAAAAACACATTCATAATATCCATCAACCATAACCAGCAATCATAACCAAGATTAGGGAACCTACCTCAAAAAATTTGATGGCTTGGAAGGCGTTTGAGCAAATTTGAAATACGTTTAGAGGGAGACAGTTTGACGGGTCGCGCACCACGCCCAACGGGTCGCGCGCGCCTGACGGGTCGTGCCCGTTGTAAAATTACACTGTGGGAACCCCTCTGACTGGTCGCGCGCCTCTGACGGGTCACGTGCCTGGCCTGACGGGTCGTGCCCCTGTCCAACGCCCGAACTTGCTCTGCTTTCGCTCCTTTCACTCAATCACTCACTCGAACTTCTCTTGCAAGTGTCTTGGATGCACAATGAGAGTGAAAGGAGGGAGTTTGGGTTTTTATAAGTTTCATTTGAAAAAATTTCATGCTCAAACCCACTTTCTAATGTTTCTCTTTGACATTTTATAAAACTGACTTTTTGGTTTCCTTTGTCCTGAAATTGACTCATTTAGTGCTTTTGCTTGATTCTTTTTGCAGGGAGATCATCTGAGGGATCTTGGCAAGGGGACCAGGGTTACATGCTGCCCTTTGAAGTCTTTTGAAATTTCATCACTTTTTACAAAAATTTAAAATGACCTTGGCTTTAAAAATATAGTTTTTAAATCCAAGGTGAAAATTAACTGTACAAGATAAAAATTTGCGAAGGAACACCTTTAAAATCATCCCTCTGGCTTGCTGAGCACTTATTGACCTTCAGAAACATGACCTTATAAGCAAACTTGACCAAAACCCTAGACCTAGGAATTTGACCTTAAGACAAGACAAGAAAAACTTGAAAGAGCTTAATGACTGAAATGACCTGATCCAGCAATGCCAAGAGGGGTACAAATACACCAGCTCCTCCATCAGGGTTATGGCATGCCTAATGGGATGCAAAAATTGACACCGATGAGACACCTACCTATGCAAATGCAAAGAGTTTTGATCGCTGATGGAGGGCTCAAGACCGACTCTAACATTGGCTCCAATGGGGATGGTAGCTCCTTGGAGGTACCAAGAACCTTAGACCTCTGGGAGAGCAGACCAGTGCTTTATTAACATTGGGCAATGGAGTCAACTTTTACACATGTGACCAAATTTGGACAACTTTATTTGACTTTGACATTTGACTGAAATTTAAACTAACTTTGACACTAACTTGACTCACTTTATGCAGAAAATTGACTGACTAAAACAACTTTAAAAAAAATTCACACCAACTAATCACCATTTTCAGAATTATAGCCTTCACCTCAGGCCCCAAACTGAAGATGAGAGATCAGTTTCACACTTGCTGCAGAATGAAAGTAAAATGGTAATTACAATGAGAGTGATTAGAGCAGAAAATGCTCAAGCATGATACCTTTTGAGCAGCCGGCCATTCACCGACCCACCGGGACATTCATCACCGTTCATTTCTTTGAGAAGGAAGGCATTTGGACCACGGTATGCTGCAATTTTGTAGGGACCTTTCCACAAGTTGTCGAACTTACCATGTTTCCCTTTGTCTTCATTTCGGGCATCCCATCTCAAAACAACATCATCTATCTGAAAATCATCCGGCTTTGCTTTTCTGTCATAGATCTTCTTGATGCGCTCTTGCAACTTCAAGGAATTTTGATGAACCTCCTCTCGTGTCTGCTGTAAATGAATCATTTGACTGATCCGTCTTTGCATAGGATCCTCCTCGCCACCAGCTTCTTGAAGCAACTTTGCTACCGGTATACTAAGTGAAGTAGGGAAAACTGCATCTATTCCGTAGACCAATTCAAAGGGTGACATACCAATCGACTTCTTTTGACTTATCCGATCAGCCCATAATGCATTTACTAACTTTTTGTGCCAGCTCTTCTTATTGATTTCCAGCAATTTCTTTATGATGTTCACTAGAGATTTGCTTGAAGATTCGGCCATCCCATTTCCTTGCAGATGGTAGGCGGTTGAATGCCCCAAGCTGATGTTATATTTATAGCAAAAATCAACCATTTTCTTCGATTTAAACGCTGCTGCATTATCTGTAATCAACTTGTGTGGACAGCCGAAACGTGACAAGATATTATTCTCAAGAAAAGAAATAATTACCGAATCTGTGGCCTGCCGAGTAGGAATGGCTTCAATCCACTTTGTGAAGTAATCTGTGGCGGTCAAGATCCATCGATGCTGCCCGGAAGATGCTGGGTGGATTTCGCCAATAAAATCCAAGCCCCACTGCTGAAATGGTGCGCTGATTTCTATGGGCTTGAGAGGCAACGGCTGTAACTTTTGCTTTCCTTGAAAAATTTGACATTCATGACAGCTCTTTACCGCTTTATACACATCAGAAAATAAAGAAGGCCAATAGAAACCAGCTCTCAAGATCTTATTAGCCGTGGTCTTCCAAAACAAGTGACCCCCGCAGTCACCTTTGTGAAAATCTTCTACTGTTGCCTTAGCTTGTTCTTCGACCTAACAGTTCAGCAATATGCCACCGGGATCGTTCCAATAAAGTGCAGATTTGATGATGCAAAATTTGGCAGCCTTTAGCTTCAATGTTCTAGCTTTGTTTCTGGTCATTCCAAGGGGTGAAGACAAATTTTGAAGCACATAAACTATATCAGCATACCAAGGAGAGGAAACAAAGATATCGGATACCTGTAGAACTGCATTTTCTTCATCTTCATCGGATAAGGCAGCAATCAAATTGATGTCAAGGACGTGAAGATTCGTTTCAGCCATCAACTTAGCAAGACCTTGACCTTTAATCAAATTGGTAGGCTTAATTTCTATATCATACTCTAATAATGCAGCGATCCACTTACCCCTTCTTCCTTCCGATTCTGTTTGTACTAAAACATCCTTAACCGTTGCATTGGGAACATATGCCAAAATATGAGAATTCAATATGTATACCCGGAAATCTTTCAATGCTTTGATCAGCGCCAATGCTTGCTTTTCAATAATATTATAATTCAGCGCTTTGTCCCTTATGATGCGGCTGAAAAGAGCGATGGGCCTCTCAACCCCATCTCTCTTTTGCATCAACACGGCTGCCAATGTATGCTCCGAAGCAAATGAAAATAAAATAAAATCCTGTGTATAATCTGGGCTGATCAAAGTTGGGGCTGAAGATAAGATTATCTTAACCAAATTAAAATATTTTACCACCTCTTCGGTCCATTTGAGCTCGTTGTCCTTCTTGAGCATGTTGGTTATCTCTCTAAGATGTTCGGCAAGATTGTGAATGAAGTGACGCAGAAAATTCAATTTGCCATTGAAGGACTGAATTTCTTTCTTGCTTCGGGGCTGCTCTAATTGCTGAATTGCTTCCACTCGTGCAGGATATATACGTATTCCATCTTTAGAAATGATGTGGCCCAGCAGCTTACCTTCGCTCATAGCAAAAATACTCTTCTTTGGATTCAATGAGATGCCATACTTTCTGCACTTTTGAAACACCTTAGTCAAATGAAACAAATGCTCCTCATCTGATTTAGAAAACACGGTTAGATCATCAAGATAAACAACCAAAAATACATCTTTCTCATTAGCAAAGGCCATATCCATTGCCCGCTGAAAAGTGGCACCCGCGTTCTTCAATCCAAACGGCATCTTGGCGTAATGGAATGTTCCCCATGGAGTAGTAAATGTTGTCTTGTCACGGTCATCTTCGTGCACCAAAATCTGATTATACCCAGAATAACCATCAAGCAATGACATCCTCGATGCCCCCACTACCCGCTGCAATATATGGTCCATTTTGGGCAGCGGATAATTGTCCTTTAGTGACACCTTGTTTAGATTTCTGAAGTCTATACACAAGCGAATCTCGCCGGTCTTCTTTCTCACGGGCACCAAGTTAGAAATCCAATCGGAAAATCGGATTGGCACTATGATTCCAGACTTATACAACTTGTTGACTTCTTTCTCGATTAGTGGCAGCAATTTAGGATTAATTCTTCTCAACTTTTGTCGGAAAGGCTTTTGATTTGGCTTTATGGGAATAGTATGCCGAATGATACTTGTATCATAAGTTTTCAAATCTGAATAATCCCATGCAAAAACATTAGAAAATGAAGACAACGATCTGATATATTCATTCTTTACCTTGGGCGACAATGCTTTTGATAGCTTCACCATCTTTGGATTTTCAGCTGTCCCAAGATTAACATCTTCAACACCTTCCTCCGTTGGCCTCAAAGTTGGCTTGCGAGCCACGTCATATTGATCGAATAATTCTTCCAAAGGAATTAATCCTTTAGGAATGTAATTGTCCTTGAGCTGCAATACATCCATATGTTTTACTCCTTCAGCTTCCGTATCTATTGAAATGTCTTCGAATTTACCTTCAATTCGCAGAAAATCTTTGATTTCTTCGTCATCTTGGAAGACTTGCCAACACCTTTGATTATCTGGAACTGTAGGACGATGCTTTACATATATCTCAAACTTATTGCTGGAATTCATGGGTATTTTCAGATTACTTGCTGCCTTTGCCAATGCATCTGCAACACCATTTTGAATCCGGGGCACAGATGTCAAAGTATGTTCTGAAAACCGCTTTAAGATATCTAGGACAGCATTCCGATATGCTCGCATACGAGGATGTTTGGCCTGAAATTCACCCTTCACTTGCTTGATAACCAACTCGGAGTCACCATATACTGCTATATTCTTTGCCTTCAACTTCCGAAGGATTTTCAGACCAGCAATAAGAGCTTCGTATTCCGCCTCATTATTCGAACAATCAAAAGCCAATTTCTAAGAACATACCCGTACCTTGCTTGGAACTTGGTTTTGGACTGAAAATGGACTTCGAATCCACACACCTATACCAGCACCATCGCTGCTCACTGCGCCATCAAAATCCATGGTCCAAAGACCATCCTCATCATCTTCTAAGTTTTGTAAATGTGATGTTGATGCATGCTCTGTTTGTTGTCCATTTGTTACAGCAATTGGCTTTATGACAGCAGACCTCTCTTCACTTCCCTTTCTCAAAACTTTGAAATTTTCTGAAATGTCTGGTATATCTTCTACTTGAACTAACTGACTATCTACCTCATTGAAATTATCCGAAAACAAAACAAAGGATTCTAAATCTGTTTGTACATAATTTACAGGATGATTGACTGGCTTTTCCTTACTAGTGATCATGTATTTCATCTTTTGCTCCCGATATAACTTCCTCATCTGACCAAAAACTGGAATTGTGGCATATGAAAAATCAAGCTAGAGTGTACCTTTGAGCTTAGCTCCCCAAGATCTCGAAATCAACATGCCGAACCGTGGAGGAATGTCCGCTACCACCACATCCATCAAAACATTCTTCGCTGGAATTTGATCTGGGCTCACCACCAAGTCTTTGATCAAACCAATACATCTTACTCGGCTGGAATCAAACGAGTACAAATCATGATACTTCCTTGTGATGTCAAGTCCCAGCTTCTCCATAATCGTTTTCGGCATCAAATTATGCGAGGCTCCCGAGTCAAACATGGCATTGTGCAGCACATACTCATGCAATCGCAAACTGATATAAAATGGAGGAACATCACTTTCAGGAGACTCACCATTTAAAGCTGGCCCAAAAATCAATTCCGGTTGATCATCTTGTACATTCACCGTGTCTAGCATTGGATCAAAATTCAACATCTTGGAAAGCTGGCTTCGGTAGGTGCTATTCTTCATGATTTATGTCAAAGGAATAGGCACTTTCAACTTTGCAATCTCATTCTCCAAACTGAAAACTGAAACCTTCTCACCTTCTTTAGCCGGATTATCTCTTTTTTCAGCTTTATCTTTTGGTGCATTTGATGGCTGATCTGTCTTAGCTGCTGGTGATGATTGACTTGTTGAAGGACCGACTATGTCTTTTCCTTTTGCATGTGGGGAAGCCGAATCATTCTTTGCTGAAGTATCTTTCCTTTTCTGAATAGGATTTATGGGAATAGCTCGGTTTCTCAATTGTCTTTGGTGGCCTTGCTGAGCTGATAAAGCATGCAAATATCCTCTTTGATACTCTTCGGATTCTTCTTCAAGTATTGCATCATGTGACAAGATATAATTTTCATCTTCAAGGATGATGGAGTGACTTACCAATTCATCTTCTTCTGTAACATAAGTGGGCAGATCATCAGGAGTGAAGAAGTGATTCTCTTCTCCCATTGTATCACCTTCATCCTCTGATTCTTGGCTAACAAAATTCTGTTGAAAAGGAGGTTTTATTTGCTACTGAGCTGCTCCCTCTTGTGCCTTTGTTTCACGCTTCTTGATTCTATATTGCTGCTGCTGTTGACCTATGAAATTTGGATTGCGAATCTGAGGCTCCGGCTTGTCTATACGAA
The DNA here is from genome assembly GCA_031772625.1 of Pinus tabuliformis. Classification (NCBI taxonomy): domain Eukaryota; kingdom Viridiplantae; phylum Streptophyta; class Pinopsida; order Pinales; family Pinaceae; genus Pinus; species Pinus tabuliformis. Next base: position 26,711,582 of record CM062815.1, read on the forward strand.
CATTTTCAAATACCCTTTTAATCTGTTCAAGTTCATGGAGAACCTGATTTGAGGTGGATGCTTCCTCCTTGATTGTGACTCGCTTTTCAGCCTTCATTCTCGCCCTTTTATCATTTAAATTGGCCTCAACGCTAACAACAATCTTCTGCATATCCTCCAAGGTAGGAGGATCTCTGTCTCTTAATGAGTAGGCCATCTCCGGATCAAAACCATCCGGGAACTTAAGTAGAGCTGACTTTCTTGACGGTTTCAAATCATCGGGAATAGCATTATAAACTGTATTGAATCTGATTATGTAATCTTGAACTGACTCACCCGGACTACGTTTGAGGTTGTTGTATTCGACATTAATCTGAAGCGGATCCTTTCTGATTTCCCATCGATCTAAAAACTGATCCTGAAGTGCTTGCAAGGTGGGAATGCTTCTTGCTGCCAACCCTCTGAACCACTTTCTAACTTCTCCTCCAAATGTTTGCACGAACAACCGCATGGTAACATCTTCTTCATCTAACTCATATAGATCAAAGAAAGTGGTCATCTTGTCAATATGTTGCTGAGCGGTAATACTTTGTGGAGTGCCATCGAACATGGGAATTTTACTTTGATAATCAGCGGGCATATCATGAAGATTTGTAGGCAAAGCAAGTGGGGTAAACCGGGCTGCCATTGTTTTAGGTAGAGTAGGTCTAGGAGTAGCAGGCGGAGTAGGTGTAGCTGTATGAGGAGTATGAGGAGGAGAAGCGGTATGGGATGTAGAAGGTGAACCGACTGTAGATGGGGGATGAGTAACTATGGGAGAAAGAGAAATAAAAGGAGGATTGGACTGTTCATGCGCCGTGATAGTAGATCCAATATGACCAGATATACTCTCAACAAAATCAGCGAGGGTAGTAGCTTGAACACGTGTCTGGAGATTTCTCAAGATGAAATTTTCAACCAATTTATTATGCCTCTCAAATTCAATAGCAGCTGCAAAATCGGGATTAGGAACTAGAGTATCAAGTGCACTTTCAGATTTGGTTTTGAACAATGACAACTCAAAACTCTCGTCGAAATCAATATCTTCGAGATACTCAAAAATAGCTGGGCATGAATGAGATTTGAATGTACGACCAGAATTGGAAGCCAGTTTGAAAATCAAGGAACAAATAACCAATCAGCCTATGAAAACTCTTGACTTAATCATCCGAAAGTTCAGAGTTTATAAACGCACTCGGGTTATGATGCAGATTGCCATGTTACATTCACTAGCTCACGGAGGTCGACTGAAGCAGCGTTTATCTACTTACGCTGATGTAAAACAAGAGCGTTTTCGAAGGCTACCTGGTGTATCTTCAGACTCCGTCTAAGCTTATGAATTAAACACATCAATGAGCAAACAATCAATTTGTTCTCCCCAGTATGGTTTCCAGTATGTCAGCGCTTGAAATTTCACCTCAGGCTGAGAAAGGTAAACCTCAAGGCAACATCAAACCATTTAGCCTCGTAGCTAGCCCTACGGGGCAGGAGAAGGCTTTGTCCGGTCTATCTCGGTAAATATTCAATAGATGAGATGACCAACAAGGTAACACTGATATTAGGCTAGTAAACTGATCAAAAGGGTTGATTTGGGGTTTTTTGGGTTTTTGGTGGCAAATTGAGGAGAGGGCAATTTTGGGTGCGGGGATTGGACACAGTTTCTGTAGGGGGTTCCTTGGGGCGAGGTAGGAGACAGTATTGATGCCTTTGATTGAGGTGGATGATCAGGAATGAAAGATGAGGAGCTAAAGAGAGCAAACAATGACTTTGAATTCTCTTTAGACAGTGGAAACATAGAAATTAAACAAACTTAAAAGCAGAGCATGGCAGGCATGAATTCATACTTTAACACTTCATTTGTTTAATGTGCAGAAGTAAAAGAAAGGAGATGGTTCACATAACACACTTACAAGTACATTGAGAAAACACACCATCAACACATGAGTCCACAAGAATCCCAAAGAGGACTGCAAAACCCTGGTCTTCCTTAGCCAAAAATTGCAGAGATACAGTGAATAATACAATGATAGCTTCTCCCTCAAGAGTCCAACCATGAAAATGAACAAGAAAGTACATAATATAGATGATCTAACCTCTTTCCCTGCCTCCATGGGTCGAGCTCACTATCCTAGGAGTTGTTTCAACCACTTCTAAACTAAGCACTACAAACTAGGCAGTCAAAACAACTTGCCTCTATAAACTAGGAAACCAATTCATTCATTTAATATTTACCCTTTACATGAATGAATCTTCTAGAAGTGTTACATGAGAGTAAAAGTGTCTTAAAAGTACAATAATTACATCAAAGAGAATCATAATTCACCCCAAAAAGTCAAACTGGGTCAAATCTGCGTTTTCTGAGCTGTACAGTGCATTTTGGCAAAATCTGCCTGACGGGTCGCGCGCCCCTGCCTGACGGGTCGTGCACCTTTGGAGCCATGTTTGGGGCACTTTCTAGTGTCCAAATTGGGCAAGCGTAGGCTTGTTAGAAAGTTCTATGAGTCTACTTTCCAACCAAACTGGAATTTTTGAATTTGGAGTTCATTTGCCCAGTCCAAAATCAAATCTCCCAAGACTGCTTTCTGCAATTCAAAAAAGTGGCAGAAAGTCATTTTTTTGCTAGTTTTTTGACTTTTTGGGGGCCTAAAGCTTCACCAAATCTCAAGTCCATCCATGGGCATATGTAACTTTGCATGAAAAATCTGGAAATGCTGAGTTTTTGCCAAACTGAGTTGCCATGATGAAGGGTCGCGCGGGGGGTGAGACCCGTTAATGGGAAAAACCTGCAAATTGCCTGAAAATGCCAAAATTCACCCAAAATTCTCAAAATTTCTTGGGATTTGTGCTGCGGCAAGGCTATTTAGTGCCTTGATCCTTGAGTGAAGCCTCGGCCAAGATGTGGAAGGGATCAGGCCTCTTTCTTCGTTTTAGTGCCTTCGCCAACCGCCTTTGAAGCACCTTCCTTTTTGCTTTGCACACGTGCATCCGTGCCCAATAATGGTTCTTCATATTTCTTAGCAACTTTTTGTCTTGGTTGGCCTTAGCCAACAGCCCCTCCAAGTGTGCATTGACCCGGATGAGAATGGTCTCCCGCTCCACTGGCACTAGATCACCGGGCCTCCTTTGGTTCAAGATTTGGTCACTTCGAATCCTCCACAACTCATCAAGAAGTTTCTCATCCTCCAACTATTTGTTGCACTGCTCCAGGTATGAGATTGTCCATTGTGCACCCTCTAGTCTCTTTTGCAATATCTCATTTTCAGCTCTAAGGTGCTGAATGGTCTCCTTTGCCTCTTGGCTCGGAGAACTAGCCTCTAGATCAACAAGCTCAATCTCGGGAACTCCTGATGGCCCCTCATAAATCATGGGCTGCTTACCCCTCTGTGCTGCCCGTGCTGCTGAAGAGAGCGAGGCCCCTTCCACTTGATGTGGAGATAACACTCGCTGAGCTGATGATGAAGGTGAGACCCCTTCCACCTGTTGTGGAGATAGTACTCGCCTAGCTGCTGCAAATAAGGCCCTCGGGCCTTTCTGATAGGTAACCAAAGGTGAGGAGCTGACATGTCTAGTGACAGGGATGTCATGCTGTTGTGATGGTCCTCCCTCCTCGTGAACAACCTCATGATGTGGTGAAGGTGGTGCTGTGAAAAACTCACGAGAGATGAACTCCTCCCATGAGATGCCCTGCTAAGCCAACAGATGCAATACCACTAGCTGAATCAAACCATAATGATAAAGGCTCCTGTACTGCTGTGCCGGGCTCTTCCTCTACATCATGGACACCATTTTCTCAATGTTCTGGTAGAAGAAAACAGGGATGTTCATCATCCTCACTCGGGTGAAATGCATCAAGAGGCGAATATGGTATGAATATACTTGTGAAAATCTGCCCTCACAAGTAAAATAGTGCATGATGAGCCTCATTTTGGGAGCATACTCACTCCTGAGAAATCTGAAGGGAAACACTCCTGTCAAGTGTCTCATGTGTGCCGGTCTAACGAAAGGCTCAAAATGAACACTGTCCAGCACCTTGCGCTTATTCCATACCTCTCCAACATTAGGTATCCCTGTGGCCTGTGCAATCACCTCAGGTGTCAATGTGAAATCCACCCCAGCAAGGTTGACATGTCCATCATGCAAGTGTAAAACAAACAGGCGAGCCAACTCTCTGTGGTGCTGAATACGAGAGATCCTTTCACAAAACTCATAACAAGACATATACTGAAAGCAAGAGACTGCCATAGGACAGGCCTGTAATTCTGCTAAAGATGTGGGCTCCTCTCGCCTATGATGTCCACCCTTTCCACCCTTATGAGGCCTCCTCTGTACCTGAATCCCTGAAGATGATGACTAGTCATCACTTTGCTCATAAGTTTCGGTTTCTGACATTGTTTAAGGAGCAAAGTGGACAAACTGTACTGCTGTTTTTGCCTGTAAAAAGTTGATTTATATGCTGTTTCAAGGGGACAAGGAACATGAGGGAAATGTTAGGGGAGGGACATTTTACAAGGAAAATGGGAATACATGTATACAACAGGGAATTTAGGGAAATCAATGCAAACATTATTGCATATACGTCATTAATTTCATATATTTACATGGGCATAAGGAGAAGTAGGGTTAGGATTTCATTTTTATGTTTAAAGGGAAAAGGGGTAGGTTTTATTTTCTTTACAAATTTAAAAGGGAAATTGACATGGAAATATAGGGAAAATGAAATGGGAATGAGGGAAATAATTACAAGGGGAAAAAACCATGAAATAACAATAAACCCTAGCACACTTTTACAATGTAACATACAGCCATATGGAGGTCTTGCTCTTACACATTTTGATCATTAAAAACACATTCATAATATCCATCAACCATAACCAGCAATCATAACCAAGATTAGGGAACCTACCTCAAGCAATTTGATGGCTTGGAAGGCGTTTAAGCAAATTTGAAATAAGTTTAGAGGGAGACAGCTTGACGGGTCGCGCACCACGCCCAATGGGTCGCGCGCGCCTGACGGGTTGCGCCCGTTGTAAAATTACACTGTGGGAACCCCTCTGACGGGTCGCGCACCTCTGACGGGTCGCACGCCTGGCCTGACGGGTCGCGCCCCTGTCCAATGCCCGAACTTGCTCTGATTTCGCTCCTTTCACTCACTCACTCACTCAAACTTCTCTTGCAAGTGTCTTGGATGCACAATGAGAGTGAAAGGAGGGAGATTGGGTTTTTATAAGTTTCATTTGAAAAAATTTCATGCTCAAACCCACTTTCTAATGTTTCTCTTTGACATTTTATAAAACTGACGTTTTGGTTTCCTTTGTCCTGAAATTGACTCATTTAGTGCTTTTGCTTGATTCTTTTTGCAGGGAGATCATCTGAGGGATCTTGGCAAGGGGACCAGGGTTACATGCTGCCCTTTGAAGTCTTTTGAAATTTCATCACTTTTTACAAAAATTTAAAATGACCTTGGCTTTAAAAATAGAGTTTTTAAATCCAAGGTGAAAATTAACTGTACAAGATAAAAATTTGCGAAGGAACACCTTTAAAATCATCCCTCTGGCTTGCTAAGCACTTATTGACCTTCAGAAACATGACTTTATAAGCAAACTTGACCAAAACCCTAGACCTAGGAATTTGACCTCAAGACAAGACAAGACAAACTTGAAAGAGCTTAATGACTGAAATGACCTGATCCAACAATGCCAAGAGGGGTACAAATACACCAGCTCCTCCATCAGGGTTATGGCATGCCTAATGGGATGCAAAAATTGACACCGATGAGACACCTACCTATGCAAATGCAAAGAGTTTTGATTGCTAATGGAGGGCTCAAGACCGACTCTAATAGGACTTATTAGAGAAAAACTACAGGGATAGAGGAGCAGTTAAGAATTCCTTTATTGAGATAGTTTAGAAGAAAACATAGAAATGGTAGATTGTTGATAGTAGAGAGCAATAAAGCTAATTCTGATATACTTTGACTATTTTACCATTTAAATTTAAGATGCATGAAACATTGAAACATATAGAAAGCACATAAAATCACAAGGATAGAATACTTATTTTTAATTATACTGCACGAGAATTTGATGAAATGTCCTCAACTTTCATTCCTTTTCCAGCAAAAATCTAAATTTGAGTACAAACGCTTTCTCAGCTCGATAGCATAGATTTACAAAGATGTTATAGAATCCATCCACAATACTTCAGATGGAGAATTATTTATACAAAAATTACATAAAAAATATCTCATAACCACATGAGATTTATTATAGGGAATACAAAATATCTTCTACAAAAAGATAGAGACAGATGGAAAACTGATTACTGCTGTCCCTTTATTTATAAATGAGCTCGAGGTTGAAACTCAGATTGTGTCTTTTTGTTGCTTTAGTAATTGTGTTTTGGATCTTTGCTTACTTTTCCCTACTAATACTCTTTACCTGTTTACCAGAGTTTACCTTAGTAAATATTTTCTATTTACCTCAGAGTTACCATAGTAAATTATAGGATGTCGGTCATATTGGTCCACCATTCTTCATTTGGTATCTTCATCCTGATCAATTTCCTGTACATTTCGCCAGCTTTAGTGTACTTAGAAAAATTGGGCTGGACGGTAAATAGGTGTTTCACATCATGCTCAATGTAGAAAATATTTTCCAAACCATCATACAACACTTTTCCTGTAGGTAGTGCTTTTATTTTGGAAGAGCTGGCTTGATTTCTGGCTTGTTTGTGTAGTTTCTCAATGTAGTCATCATGAGTCATCAGCTTTTCATTTATGGCCAGTGGGCTTGGAAGTCCTTTATCCCTTAGAATGTCATATTTTAACATAAAAGCATTTATGTCCTCTTGAATACTTTAACATCCTTTTTCCAGGTTAAGCCTTAAGCTCTTTTTAGTAAGAACTTTCTTAATTTTAAGGATAGTCCCAGTTCAATCCTTGATATCCCATTGTTCTAGCTGGTGCTTGCTTTTTCTATTCAAGAAGTTGATAAATTAGGTTGGCTCTTTAGGTTTCTCTCCCAATTCTTCCCTGGTCTTCTGTATAGCCTTTGTCGCTAGTTTAACTAACTCAGTCTGTTAAAAAATGATCTAGATAGAAGACCAAATATCATTGATGGAATCAATGATATTGGTCCATAAAATCTCTCTAATATATCTCAAATGATTTTCCAATGTTAAGCCTTTCTCTAATGTTTTGATTCTTTCAGTCATCCTTCTATTTTTTTCTCTCTTCTTCAGTGTAATTAATCTATGATAGCTCATAATTATTTTCCAAGCTGGTAACCATTTCTTTTAGTTTCTTTCTTTTTGTTTCTTGGATTTTCATTTCCTCCATGGACTTTATTAAGTCCTCTATTTTCTTTGTTGAAGTTATTGTTGCTTCTGATGTACTTGTTGTTGTTGTTATTGGAAGAGATATTGCTAGGGGAATGTTGGGTGCCAAAGATGTTGCAATAGTAGATGGCATTGCTGTAGAAATTATGGGTATTATAGTTTGAGGCATGGTGGTTGGCTCGCCTTGTTTGGACTGCAAAGCTTTTTCTAGTTCTTGCTCTATTTCTTTCAACTGCTCATTCAACTTAAGGATCAATCCCATAAGTTATTCCTCATTTTGTTTCTCAATTACTTCCGCAATTTGTGGATGTCTGTGGGGAGGGAGTCTGAGTTGTTCCCTGAGTGCGACAATGTCCTCAATATTTTTCTTTATCAATCTTTCATCTGCTTTAACATCTTTGGGATCGTGTCCCAACTCAATCACCAGGTATTCCAATGATTTTATGCTGGTGTCCTTAGCTTGAGAATAGGCTTTTTCCAACTGTAACTGTGTTGTAGTATTACTCAGAGAATTCTGCAACTGATGTGCAGTGATGGCTGTACCAGTTAATGTGGAATAGACCATCTCACCCATTTGTTTATGGAGCTCAATCTGATCAATTGGGTGGATGTATCTAGCAAGAACTTCAAAATTTGTTTTTAAATAATCAGCTATGGACTTTGGTTGTTGTACTGTTGGCTTCAAAAAGCTCATCTGCATCTTTCTCTCTTTGATGTCAAAGGCTGACATCAACCTTGTCTGATTTGTAGGAGCCATTTTCAGATATTGGGCTTAGGTTTGAGCTTTGAGCTTCTCATTCCTAGCTTCAATCTCTTTGTACTTTTCTTTCAAATCCTAGCTCTACTTTGAAGCTGTCCTTAGTGATGACACTTCTATACTTTTCCGCTTGCTTAGTGCCGGTGTTTGAGAGGTAGATGGGGTCTCGCCTGCTAGTGTTGTTTGCATTGTGTCACTTCTTGTCTCTTAATATTCCTGCTCGGACAGAGGATTCAATATCTGCCTCTTCACATATACCTGGTCCAATGGCACTATAGAGGGGCTACCCTCATTCCTACTTCTTTTTTGAATTCGATCCTCATTAAGAGGGGTTTGCAATATGGGAGGGTTGCCCATTTTTCTATTAGTCTGGGCCAACTCCTGAGAAATACTCTGTGACCCAAAATAGTTTCCCTGTCCTGAAGTCTCTGGTTGTCGTGATGTTTGTGCACTATGCTCCTATGTTGGTCTCTGTGAAGATTCTGCAGGCACCTGTAGAAAGGAATCCAGATCAAGTCTTATTTCCAAATCTTTCATAACAGTTTCTACTTCAACTTGTGTATTTCTATAAGTGTTCCCTCCACCCATTCATTTTGATTTGCATACTGTTCTATCTCTAGAATTCTATGATGGATGTTGGGGGATAGTTTATGCTTCTACGCTTTGTCATAGATGAATCTATGAGGATCATAAAGCCAGATGAAACTATTTTTCAATCTCAATCTCTCAAGGATTTCCTCTGCCTCTTTCCCTGCTTTTCTGTTGTTGCAAATAAATGGGCCTAGGTGATATTTATCCTTAACTAAGCTTTCCTTTTAGTCTTCATAAAGTGGATTTCATCATAATTTATCATTTCCCTGTAGTAGTCCAGGGCAAATAATCACATGGGGAGGTATTTGGGAAGTTTAAAGAGAGGCAGCTCACACCCATAAATTTTGATCTTGGTATGGTTCTCGTATAAGTAAAAGTCCCCAACCTTGTATTGCTTGGATAGCTGAAGAATTCTCTTAATGTCATCACTGATTCTGGGAGGGGGACTTCCTCTCAACATGGTAGTTACTAGATGCACAAATTGATCAATAAAATCTGTATAAGGATGGGGAGAAGAATGCGAATAGTGAAAAATGGAACTCCAGAAGATCATTGACCTAGGGTTCCCTCTGGTGTCAAGCTTTTGTATAGAGGAATGGAATTTATCAGTTTGGTAATAGAGGAAAATATGATACAGGCCTAAAGAATATTTAAATTCTCTCTCTTTCTCTAATCTCATGAATTGGTCATGCATCTTATTAGCAATGAATGCAACATAGTCAAATTTGGCTGCAGGAGGTTGGCCAGGGGTGAAAATAGACATGTAGGCAAAGGTCATTTCATCTACATACTCATTAGTGGTAAAACCCATAATGCAAGAAAGCATGGCGAAAATATCCCTGCCTAGACCAGTAAAGGTGCATGACATGTAAGGAGGTGGGTCTTTTGATCTGTATTTTTCTTCAATGAAAGTTTGACTCACTTGGTTAAGTTCGGAACTAGACAGCCTTGAAGATTTTGCAAGTAAATTAGCAATGAAAGGGGATTGAGGTCCTGTCTAGGATGTAATTGCAACATTTCATTTATAGACTCAGTTGTAATGGTGAAAAGGACTTTCTGATTAGGGGACATTACAACTCTCATATTGGGGTTGTAGTTTGCATGGCATTGGTGGACAATATGTGGGAAAATATGGATAGTGAGGAATTGATATTTAGGTAGGTTTGATTCCCAAAGACCTATTTTGTTAGCATTGTTTAGATAATTGTCCCGATACTTGCAATATAGCTTCAAGGGGGTTTCATCAAAAGTAAGGTCCTTGATTTGAAAATTTCTATCAACCAAGGGAAGGTGGTCCAAATCCCTGTGTGGAGTAGTGATTGGCATGACATTTAGGGTGACAGGAGCTTCCATCCTTGGTTCTTATGTATTCAAGGGAGAAAGTTGTGGTTTTCAAGGTTTTTAGATAAAAACGGTGCTTGGGGAAGCCTTGGGGCTCAGAAACAACTTAATTGTACTGGATTACTTGAGTTTAGAGTAATTTGGTGGAGGTTTCAGTATGAAAAAAGGGTTTCTGAGAAGGAAATGCAGTAAATACCTCGTTATGGTTGACTGAAGGGACAAATGGTTGTGGTGAATGCTTTGCTAGGTGCGCACAGTAGTTTGTAGTGGCCTGGAGTTTTAGCGACTGATGGTGGTTGGTGGTTGGGAGTATGTTGCTAGTCTGGACGTACTCTGTGCATGCATGGAAGGTAGAAGTTTCTTTCCTCGGTAAAAAGGGAAAACAATGAGTATTTTTGTTTCTATGTGCAAAGTCAATAACTTTTGGTAGGTGAATGGGAAAACGATAGTTGGCATCAACTAACTGATGGGACACTTTGTCATTTAGTGGAGGCAGTAAGCAGGATCTATCACACTGCTTTTGGGAGGTTGGTGGTTTTGGCAGAGGGTCGCGTGATGCCATAAATTGGATGACACGTAGCATCAGCGAAAAGTCAAAACAGCTTGTGTCGGGTGGTTAACGTTTGACCAAAAGGCCCTCTCAATATGAGTGAGAGTCATTAGATGACGGAAGGTAGATCGTGCGGTAGTCGACAGTGACAAGTGTTAGGGTGTTAATGGAGGGGGCCCAATGGCATAATCAACATAATTAAAATGACTTTAATTATATCGGGGATGATATGATTGGATGAATAAAGGATTAATAACTTTAATGGTATCAGGAGTGATTGTATTGGTAGAGAAGCTATTAATTAATCCAGATGACTAATTAATCCCTTTTTTAATGCGTCGAGGGGTTTTGTCTTTTCATTAATCATGGTTCAATTAATTAATCCAACTTAATTAACTTTATTATGGTTTATTTTCCAAACCATCGGGACAAGATATTTAGTTATTTTGGGATTTTTTTTTTCTTAAGCAAGTATGGATCCTTTTATATCAATGAGTCAAAAAATATTGTACAACATAAACCACCACCCTCTCGTCGATGAAGAGATAGAAAGGAAAAAAACAAAAGCCTCAAAGGGCTACCCACTACAACGTTACATATAAATAATTAAGTCAGAGGCATTATTGACAAGACCCTCGACCAACCTAAGGAAAGCCCGCAAGCTATCACGCGGCCTCCCTCGGGAAAACCCCTATCCAACAAACCGACCCATCAGAACAAGAAGATCAATGGCCAAGAAAAAGACACATCTCAAAATAGCCTGATTTATACCAGCCCTGCCCCACTAAGTTGCACTTTGTCAGACCACAATTGATTTGCAGCCCCCAAATCCAATTGATGAGAAGGATATCACGAATGATAACAAGGAGGAAAGATAGTCCATGATGGAGGGCAGTTTTTCGGCCCCCCTCCCTACCACGTGTCACAGGTTGAATGGGTTCGCTGCAAAAATGAGAAAACCATTCCCACTCTGAGTGCCGTGCGATCAGCCCGAAACCACCTGGGAGGTGGTTTTGCAAACTGGACACCGTAAACTGAAACCCCTGGTTGCCGAAAGACCTGGTCCCTTGGAAAAAGCCAAAATACCTCGCCTTGGATTGGGAAAAAGTCAAGGTGAATGTGTTCCATTGAGCCGAGATTTAAGAGAAACATCTGAGATCTGCACCACCCATACACCTTGAGTTTGGTCTACCAGACAAGGTTTTATTTCATCCGCTAACATTACCCAAATAGAAGGTTTATCCATGGGAAATTAAAATCGATTTATTCCTCATGGTATTGAATCTAAACACCTTCCTATCATCTTCTGCCTGATCACAGCATAGAGATTTCAGTCTACTAGGTCTCAATTCCTGCCACTTCGTTGACCCATTTTCCCTTGTGCAGCTAACCCCCTGGTTGGCCAGAATATCTGCCAACTTGTTTGCCTTCCTGCGAACGTGGTGGAAACTGATAGTGCGTAGGCCCTAAAGATGGATTTGAATTCTTTGGAAAACACGAGTTAGTTTCCAATGTTTAGAGACTTTATCCGGTGCGGTTCCATTGTGAATTTTTTGCACAGAGTTGATAATTAACTCTGAATCTGCCTCTATCATGACATTTTGACAGTTATCCTACTTCAGCAATTCCAGGTATTGTTCCATAGCCATAATCTCGACCATGTTATTAGTGGTTGTACCTAGGAGGTAATGAAATATGCTAATGATACTTCCCTCAGAATTTCTGAGTACACCTCCATACCCTGTTGTTCCCGAGTTCCCCTTTGAAGCCCCATCAATATTGTGTTTTAAATAGCCTTCTGGAGGATGATGCCAAAATTCATTTTCCGTGTCCGACGAAATGATCCTCCTGTCAATGCCTAGGAGTGTGAGCCTCTATAACCCCAGCTGCCTGAGAATCTTTAAATCTGCGTCTGAGGGGGGATTTTTGGGGAGGGTGTGAACAGTGGTACTCACAGTCTCCTTGAGCTGTTTCAAGATTAACTACAGTAGGTGTTGAGGGGTTTTCCTTTCAGCCTTAAAAATTCTTTTGTTCCTCTCCTTCCACACGTTCCATATGATGAAGCTTGGAATAAGAGCCCACGATGAGTTAAGAATTTCATTATCCGAAAAAATTTTCCTCCAATTGTGAGGGTACTAATGATGCTCCTTCTGTCCCTATCAGAATGTTGAAAGATTGCAGCAAATAAATCCCATAACCAAGATGTGAAAATGCAATTGTTGAGTAAATGTTCCAAGGTTTCTTCTTGAGCTTCACATAGCAGGCATCTTGAAGGCCCCTATACACCTCTCTTTCTTATGTTATCCCAAGTCAGAACTTTCTTGTGATAGACGACCCACATGAAGAGTTTGATTTTCATCCACCTTGGATGTTTCCAAAGGTTTTGCCAGATTTTATCTGGAACCAGGGGATCTAGCTCAAGGAGAATTTTTTTTGCTTCCTTAAGATTGAAGGTGCCTTCTTTGTTATCTCCCCATCTTAGTTAGTCTTGTCCATCTGCCACTAAGATCCTCCTATTTTCTATAATTTTCCTAAGATCCTCTGCTTTAGTTTTAAGGAGAATGTTATTGCTGCAATCTATGTTTCTCCAGATTCTCCACTTTTCTGTGAGCTGAGAATGTATCCAGAAATCCTTAACCTTTATTAAACCTTGTGAATCTGACTCCTATTTAACATCTAGGAAATATTATTTTACCAGAATTGATTCTTGCTGCCATTTATCTTCCTAGAAAAGAGCAAGATCTCTATCTCTGATTTCCCAGAAGTTATTCTCTTGTACTATTCTTCTATTTTCCTAGGCTTTGTTCCAAATATAAGAACCTTTTATATTTCTTGACATTCTTATAAGATCACTATTCTTCCAGGAATTAGCATATTTTTCTTTCCATATCTTTTCCCATTGAGTATCTGGTTGCTGAATCTAGCACCACCAAAGTTTGGCCCCTATAGCCTTACTGAGAATCTCCTGATCATCCAATCCTAGCCCTCCATGGTTCTTGGGCTTACAAATTTTATCCCATGACACCAAGGGCCATTTCCTCTTAGTCTCCTCCATACCCCAAAGTAAGTTTCTTTGAATATCCCAAAGTTGTTGAAGGACCCCTTTTAGGGCTGGGAGGGCTGATAACATGGAGATGGGGATTGCTTGAGGCACTACTTTTGAAAGAACTAGTCTACCAGCAAGGTTTAAAGATCTGATGGTCCATTTACTGACTTTATCCTATAACTTGTTGATCAAAGTTTCCCATATACTTTTGTGTAATGGTTTTGCCATTAGAGGGACTCCTAAATATTTTGAACGAAGGGAATCCCTTTGGAAGCCAAGAATTCTGGAGATATTTTTTTGAAGAGAAATATTGGTATTGAAGAAAAAGATTTTTGATTTGGAGAGGTTTACTTCCATACCTGAATCCGAGGCAAAAAGGTTCAAAATTCTTTTGTAGTTAGAAACTTCTTGGACTGTGGGGAGTTCGTAAAGCATGGTATCATCTACAAATTGTTGGTGAGTCAGAGCTTGCCCATTATTAGTAAGCTTGAGGCCTCTAATATTTCCTGAAGATTACGCCTGCTTAATAGCTCTCCCCAGCCCTTCCATCAAGATAATAAAAAGAAAGGGGGATAGCCGGTCTCCCTGTCTGAGGCCTCTAGAAGGACTGAAAATCTCTGAGGGGGAGCCATTAACCAAAATAGAAAAGCTAGGGGAGGTTACCAGAGCCATTACCCATCTAACCTAGATATGATCAAATCCAAAATCGATCAACATTTTCTTAAGGTAGACCTAGTTTACCTCGTCATAAGCCTTGGCAATATCGAATTGCATGATCATACCCACCTGCTTCTTGCTAGTTAAAGAGTGCACCACTTCTTGCGCTTGAATGATGTTATCTAGAATTTGTCTGCCTTCCACATAACCTGATTGCTCCCCAGAAACTAGGACTGGAAGCAAAGGTTTGAATCTGTTAGCCACAACCTTTGATATAATCTTGTAGATTACGTTGCATAGGGCTATGGGTCTGTATTTATCCGGAGTAAGAGCAATCTCTTGTTTGGGGATCAGGGCTATGAAGGAAGTATTGAGGGCTTTTAGAATGGTTTTATTTGACCTGGAATCATCCACCACATTCAATATGTCCTGCTTAACAATGTTCCAACAAGCTTTGAAAATGTCCACATTGAAACCGTCCGGGCCCGGTGCTTTGCCATTCTGCTTGTCTTTGATTACATCTTTTAACTTCCCTTCTGTTACTGGTCTATTGAGGTTGAAGTTGTCCTCCCTGGAAACCAGTTTCAGTATGTTTCTAGTAATCTCCCTGATAGCTTGCTCTGTGTCTGAAATATTTTTCTGTGTTATACCTTGGAAGTGGTGGATTAACACATCTTCTATAGCTTTATGGGATATCTGGAGTTCCCTTGCTTCATTCTTGATTGAAGAGATATTATTGTGAACTCTATTGGCCATGGTGGTTCTATGAAAGAACTTAGTGTTGCACTCTCCTTCTTTTAAGCATTGAACTCTGGATTTTTGTCTCCGAAATATTTCCTCTTGTTTACATAGATCCTCCCATTTTTGATAATGTTTATCTGCTTGTTCACTAATATTTTTATCAAAGCCTTCCTTGATTAGAGTCTGGTTAAGAGCTTGCATTTTGTTTTCCACTACTATATTTTCTTTAAAAATATTACCAAAATCCTTTCTATTCCATTCCTTAAGTCACCATTTTATGTGCTTTAGTCTCTTGTGGACAAGATACATTCTGGTTCCCTGAACCTGCAAGTCCTCTGACCACCATTTCTCAATGTTGCTTGTGAAGTCTGGGTGTGATGGCCAGATATTTTCAAATCTGAAGGGTTTATTTCTATGAGTACCTATACCCTTGATTTCCAATTGGATTGGACAATGATCTCAGCCTCCAAAGGGAAGAACTCATGGTGTTACCTCTTTCCCATCTAGTATAAGATTCTCAGAGATGAAGAATCTATCTAGCTTTGAGGCGACTAGGGCATCTCCTCATCTGTTGTTATTCCAAGTAAATAGGCTAGTATTCCAATTAGTATCAACAAGTTTTATGTTGTTAGAAAATGTTTGGAAGGCCATGGAGTCTTTACTTAGAGATCTTGTTCCTCCTTTCTTCTCTAAAAGGGACTTAATCATGTTAAAATCCCCTCCCATGATCCAGGGTATATCTGCATGTCTGCTCTTGAGATCCACCAGGGTATCCAGAAAGTTAAGTTTGTCATCTATTCTCTTAGGACCATAAACATTTGTGACCGGAAAGGTATCTCTTTCTCCTACTGGTTGAATGACAATTGACAAGTAATTTTTGTATGCCTCAGCATCCAAAATGCTAATTTTGTGGGGATTCCAAAGAGTAAGTAAACACCCTGCTGTATTCTTTGCTTTTACTTCGAGAAACTCATAGCTGCTAAGCCATTTACTGTGGATATGTCTTACCTTTTGAATGGAACATCTCATTTCTTGGATAAACATTATATCTGGCGTTTCTTGTTTCATTCTGTTGCTAAGCATTCTCTGCTTTCTCTTACTCCCTAGACCTCTAATATTCCAAGATGTCAACTTCATTATAAAAGATTTGTAAAGGAGTAGCTGGGTAGATCTTTCATCTTACCTGAATCAACCATTATCTTTCCACACTCCATCAAGAGTTCAATCTACTTTTTCCTTCCTCTTTTCTTGCATGGGTTTCTATTAACTGGTCCCAATGTAGTTTTCATCGTTTTCATGCCTATGTTGTCCTGCTTGTCTACGTTGTTACATCGCTTTGACTTCCCAATTTGTGATCTCCATAGAAACAGTTGTTGTATTCTGCTGAGTTCCTCTTGAGGTAGCGAATCCACTCCCCCGGTGGTACCCTGCATCAAGAAGCCTTTTAGGTATAGGTTTTCTTTGTCAAGAATTTCTAGTAGTTCATGGTCCTCTGGGTCCGTATCATTTTGGGTCATTTCCTGATCTATTTCCTATTCCACATCGCTCATAGTGGCTTCTTTCTGGTTCCCATAATTTTGTGTTTGTTCTAGGTTTTTCCTTTCCTCCTTTTCTGCCGAACTCCCTTCCATAACTTGATCCTCTTTAGTAATCTCTTCCTCTTCCTGAAGCACCTGAAAATTATTCTACCTAAATTTTTGTCCTTTGTGCTGCTGATTTTTCGACCCTCTTTTAATTCCTTTACTTTGGTTAACCACTTTTGGAAAGCCATCTGATTCTTTCATTGTATTACTTATACTTTTATTTATTTCTTTGTTGAGCAGACAGTCTCTGAAGAGATGTCCATGTTCATGGCATTTGCGACATCTGAATGGAATGTCCTCGTAATCTACTATTTTCACCCATTCTACATCAAAAACTTCTAGGATTCTCTCCTCCGGCAGAGCTCCTGATAGATCCATTTCCACACATATTCTAACAAAGGAAGTATATTTTCCTCTTCTAGTGGCTTCATAGGCTTTAACATAGCGACCTAATGTATTCCCTATGGCAACTAACGATTCATTTTGCCAGGAATCAAGAGGTAGAGAGTAGAGCCTTACCCAAACTAGAACTGAGGTGAAAGTCTCCTTTTCTGGGACAAAGTTCATTATCCATGGTCTCATGTAGAGCCCTGTAGCAGTAAAGAAGTAGGGCCCTCCAAATATTCTGTCCTTGTCTTCAATATTTGTGAACACCACTATGAAGAAACCCTTGGACCCAAGATGAAGCTCTATACCTCCTTTAGATTTCCAGTGGTATTTGATCCACGACTGTAGGGATTTTTTAGTGGGCCATAGTCCCATGAACTTACAGATAATGGCATATGTCCCCATGTGTTCCCTATGCGCTTGCAACTTTGGATTATTTAAAATCAGCCTGGGAGTTATATCTATTTTGGGTTTGCAGGGTCCCTTGTGTTTTTTGTCTTTAGTTTCCTGTTCTTTGTCTTCTACCTCCTTTTCTTTTGTGCCATATTTATCCTTTTCTATGGGTTCTTCTATTCCCTCTTCCATGATTTTTTTTCCTTCCACCCCTGTTTCCCTAACATTTTCTAGAGGCTTCTTTCCCATATTGTCCAAGGCCTCCTTGTAGAAGGGAGTGGAGTCCCCTACTCTGCCACCCTTGATAGGGTTCTTTGCCTGTCACTACATGCGTTGAACTCTGTGCACTCTTCCCTGTTCGCACTCCACTGATTCTACTCCTTTCGCCCGACCCTATTTTGGGATTTTTATTAATAATATAGGAAAGGGTAATTTGTTTTGGGAGTTAAATAAATAATAAGTATTAAGAGTTAATATGACCATGGAAAAGAAAATGCACAAAGTAAATGTTTCCAAAAATACATTCATCATCCAACATTATGAATTAGGCTAAAATGTGTTTGGGGGGGTTTTATAAAGAACCATTTATTTTCCTAAGTAAAAAAGTGATTTTACTTTGGGAAAAGGATTTGAAGGGAATGAATGAATTATGAAGGGGGTGAATTTTGATGAAGGGGTTTTAGCACTTAGACCTTACAAGTTATTGGGCCGAGGGTCCGGTCCCTCCAGAAGTCAGAGAAATGCTCTGAGCCCCTTTAACTTTCAGGTTGTTGGTGCCTTTAGTACTTATGGGAAATTAGTAAAATTTAGGGAAAAAATGAGTGAGGAGGTTAATTAGTTTGACTTTTGTCTATGATGTAAATGTCTTCATTGTCATCCATATCCTTAAGTGCTTTTGGTGATGAAAGTATATAACTTGATATCTGGATAATCATTCATCATACATAATTCTGCAACGATTCATCTACTTACCCTACCTACTTATCCTACCATTTTTTCTTCTTTTATTAGGGAGCACTTAAACTGGGAAACCCTTATCAAAACCTTTTCTTTTATTTTACAAAGGCATTCTAGCTAAGTCTAACCTTATTACATCTAAGGGCTCAAATTAAACTATTGAGCATCTTTTTATTCACTCTACCTATCTACTTATCTGCCAAGATTAAACAGTTTTGTCAGATTTTATTCTCTATTTCTAAGCATGAAATTCAAAACATGGAATAACCAAGATTAAACTATTTGGTTACCATTGATTTTGGCATAAGTAACAAGTTGCACACAATCATTTATACAAAAAGTGAAATAGTAGTGGAATTTTGACTTGCACACTTTCATGGTCTTTTCATTTTTCTTGGGGTTCATTTTTTTTTAACCTTTTCATTCTTTTTGTCCTTTTATTCTTTTTTAGGACATACCCTCTTTACATTTTTTAATTTTTGATTTTGAATATGGAAAACATTTGCAACAAGCAAAGGTATGTACATATTTCAGAGTTAAACCAAGTCAATCATGATATATGACACCTATTGGTATAGGAACAAAACAGGGTGGACATTTGTTATTCCCAACTCATTTGATCGTTTTCAAACATTAAATCCCAAATAATTTTTTTTTTCTTGCATGGTATATGTTATGAAAATTTATGTTGTTATAGTTAAAATGTTTTATAATGTGCCATGAGCTATATAACTACGTTATTAATTCACTTTGATATTGTTGTATGAAATGTACATTATTCTTTTACGTTAAAGAAATCAAGAAATGTGTATAATTTCACACAAATATGATTATTCATTGTTAATCTTCATGCAGGGTGAGAAAACATGTATATATGTATGTATGCATGTATGTATTTATATTGTATGCATGAAATGATAAAACTATTTTGTGGAATGGGTATTTATGGTGTACATAATACACATTGGTTTTAGGTTAAGCCATAGAAACAAACCAAACAATTTATGTCCTGGAGACACCAACAACTTGAACAAAAACATAGACTGCCCCTATAGTATTGATATGTTCATCAATTCACCTAGAATGTTGTGGTGTATAAACCTCAAAAAGCCAAAGATAAAGTAAAAGAAGTGTATTATTGAATGAAAGTTTTCACCATTCATTGTAATACCATAAAATAATGAGTTTTAAATTTGTGAGGCAATATCTATCAATATCGATATATATATATATATATATATCTGTGTGTGTGTGTATGTATGTATACCTTATTGGGTTAACATTGCAATTTTAGGGCTTAATGCCTCATATATATATATATATATATATATATATATATATATATATATTCACAGTTAAAGGCACACTGAATTTTATATCTTAAGGGACCATAGGTAGTTCATTCCATTTCTAATGGCCCGTAATATTGGGGGTTTATAAGTCGGTTCCAAGGAGTCAACCCTCGCATAGGAGGAATGAAAAATAACCATGGAATGTAATCGATATCTAGTCCACATATACATATATGTAGATATATGTTGTTATACATATGTGTGTGTGTTGCATAGTGTGATAACATTGTAGGAGGTCGGACCACAATGCTAACCAAAATGCATTGAATATATGAAAAAAACTTGACCCATAAACTCCACGCCAATATGTCTTCGATCACACATGGCGAAATCTTGATAAATGTTCATCGATGTTGGTTAGTTGGAATTTTTTATCATATCTCTATTTATATGTGTATATAAATGCACATTTTATGCTTTGAAGGCACTAAGATCAGGGGAAATTTAGTGGAGGAGCAATACCATACGATGTGCATTCATATTGGGGGATATATATTGAGGAAAAAATGAAATAATATATTGGAGGATATATAGGGAGTAAAGGGATTTTATTTTGGCAGGTATAAAAAAATGGAGCTCAAAATTGGTGAAAAAATATAAAGGAGTATAAAAAATGTTAATGAAAAAATAGATACTTACAATATCTAGTGAAGTATGGGATTTTCAAGTTGGGAAGGTGTATTGGGTTCATATTGGTAGGGGATTAAATAATGCGATTATTAGAGGAATTTTCCAATAAGTAGTAAAATAAATGGTATTGTTTAGTATGCCGCGAACAAACATGATATGTCATAAGTTCACTGAGTGAAGCCCCCTGTGACTGAGCTTTACCCTGGAAATTCACAATATCAATGGTTAGAGTTAATCCCATGAGCCAAGGATTTAGGCCATGTAACAATTCCCATAAGGGTAGAGCAAATCATGTTGAATGGAGGCAAAAAGTCGATTTGGGGTGTTACATCTAAGGGAAAGGACACATGTCATAAAACCTAAACCTATAATAGAGGGTGAAGATGGCCCCCTCCCCTACTCGGTTGGTCGGTATCGGGCCCTGTAACTAATTATTGTGTCGCAGAATCCAATTAGGAAAATCAAGAGCTTCACTCAATGAGCCTCTGGGATATCATGTGTGTTCATATCATACTAAAAAATACCCTTAATTTCACTACATATTGGAAACTACCTCTAATAATAACACTATTTAATCCCTACCAATACAAACCCAATATACCTTCACAATTTAAGAAACCCCTACTTGTAATAAATATTCTAGGTATTAATTCTTCATTAACATTTTTTATATCTGCCAATATAAAAACCCTTTACCGCTTATTATATTCTAAATATATATGTTATTTTTACTCAATATATACCCCCCAATATGAATGCACGTGGTATGGTATTTCTCCCCCATTGAAACCCCCATGCAATCAACAAGCTCTAAGATAGTGGTTGTAGGACGAATGTGAGTTAACCCAATTTGTTCCATGGTTTGCTAGGTCATCACATTTGTGGCCCCTCCAAGGTTAGTTAAAGAATTAATGATAAGGGTTCCACCAGTATGGACAGAGCTGACCATATTTCTAGGGTCCGTATAAGTTTAAGTAAAATTACATTATGTCATTAACTTGACTTGCTAAAAAACTAGATAGTGTGAGGCTCTTTTATCCTCATGCCTACATTCTTTATGAAAGTTCCCAAACAGTTTTAGAATATATGGAGATATCTTTAATATCTTGTAGAAGAGAAACTTTAATGCAAATATTTGTCAGCTGAAAATCCAGGTTGAACTCGGGGGTAGGCACAAGCTTCTCCAAAGCCAACCTCTCTAGATAGGGAGGTGAGTTTGAAGAACAAGTTAAGGGATTTTAGTGTGTAGGGGTAGGTTGTGGTGTAGTATCATTATTTGAATGATCAAGAGTCTCCTCCTCGTGTCTTTCCTCAATGGTGACAGACGATTTTTTTTTCTTGTTTCTATGACCCTTACTAATCTTAGTTGTAGCTCATGGACCTCAACTGACATGATTTGATAAGTAGGGAAAGGGGTTGGCTCCACAAGAAGAATTTACTTGAGTAAATGTAGTTTCCTAAAGGATGGAGGAAATCGTAACTAGGGTGTCATATTTTGCACATACATTGGTAGAGTACCTAGTATTGAAGGTTGAGTTTGTGCATATGGTGTACATGTTACAGGGTAAGACTGATGCGATGGAATCGGGTATGAAAAATGAGTAAGTGAAGGCCCTCTCCACCCATGTTGCCAAGGGATATTTTGGTCAAAATACTTGGGATATCCTTGCCATGGAGTAGAATAATTCCAATTTTAAATGAATGTTGTTGAGCATGAAAACCAAGAAAATATGGTGCAATTTCGGGATGCATACTTGAACTTACATATTGCCATGGTTTCCTTGATCCCATTGCATGCAACAATTCAGGTACTTGATTCCCTTCTTCTAATATTTCTTTTAAGCCAACTATGGAGGGCCATTTATGTATGGAGTGTTTAATTGCACAAATAACACAACTTTTTGTGACATCTACAGGGAAATCACATGATGGATGTTTTTTCAACATTTTGGGAAAAAATAGATAATCCAACTTGTTCTTCTTCTTGTTTATTTTTAAATTTTAGAGAATCTATTTATAAATTGAAATTTTCCATCAACGCATTTCTAATATTTTCTATTAAATTCCAAAATTTAGCTATGATATCATGGTTGTTCCAAATTTGATGTTTTCAAAAGAACTTCCTCTCCATCCATTACCATATCTAGATTGATTGTGTGAATACATCCTGCATAAATCACAAATTTATTCATACGTTAGTTGATATATATCGCCTTGCCCTAATAAAATTAGAACATTTATTTACTCATCCAAGAGTCCATGTAAAAATAGAGTCATGATCTTATGAGTAACTAATCTGTGTTTAGACCTTTGGAGGCTATACAAGAACCCTTCAAGATAATTCTCCAAAATTTAATCTTTACGCAATGTCATCCTAAAAATACCATCGTACAGGTCACAGGCTTTATAATACTCTTGATGTCTTCCAAGCAATTTTATTTTTATTTCATCCCATCTATGTATGTTGTTTCCCCTAACCCCATGAACTAGTGAAAGGTCAGTCCTTAAGGGAAGTGGGCAAAATCTTAAGTTTCTTAGAGTTTTAAGAATAATCATAACTCCTCCATATTATATCAAATTGAATAAGGAGAGCATTGAGATATTCATGTATCTTATCATAAAAATGGGGGAGAACTCATGGAGGAATTTTTTTCATCTAAATAATAGCATCGGGATCTACAATTGAAAACCCAAAAAAGAGCTCTGCCCATGGATTGTTCTCACCAACTCCTTCATCATTTCCATCTTCATAATTTACCATATATTTACCTCTACGTAAGTTGTACCCCGTGTTTAATGAATTTTGGTTGTTCTCATAAGAATCATTTAAAAGGGGAGAATTAACCTGTTGACAGTGTTGGACCTGACAACACTAAAGGGGATCTCCCCAATAAGGAGTCCCAACTAGACCTCAGACCATTTGGAGTAGGAGCCCTATCAATGGGTGGATTGTATTCTCTTAACCACAGTAGTGTGTAGAGGTAAGTATGATGACTTTGGTCGAAAGAAAGTGTGTAACCTTCTCGCGAGTCAAGTGAGATGCATGGGGGCGTCTAGCACACCAAGGGGAAAAAAAGTATGTCCCTTATAAGCTTGTAATAGTACGCGGCCTAAAAGAAACACACGAGTGGAATGACATCACAAGTTGGAAGTGGAATAGTCCACAAACCAAAGTGATGGGTTAATCCAACAACACACCTTCAACAAGAATCATATAATTGCATACAAAATATTTCATAAGAAAATGCATAAATTAAACAACATACATTGCTAAAGTAACCAGAATAATCAAAATACAATAACAACATATGCATGAAAACATGTTGGCTCAGTTATATTATTATTAATTGAAATTTCCATCCATACATATGACATAGACAAACACTAGCCCCAATAGTGGAACATTATAGTCAACACCACCTGGTCCTCCAAAGAAGTATACTCTCTCTACCTTGTGGAGAAGCCAAGGCTCGTCACGATACTCCCATGCCTTCTCTAAGCCTAAGCCTAGCCAAAATGTTGGCTCCCGAAATCCTGGTTTATGAGTTATGAAGTTCTATTTATAACAAAGGGTGGGGTGACCTTTGACATTCCCCCTTGAATCTTGCACTACCCTCATGACTCTTGAAGTCCTTTAAAAATAACTCTTTACATTACATAGTGACTCTTCACATTCCACTAATGACACGTGGAATTTCACTTACAATATATTTTCAAATAATATACATTTTCCACATATACCCATGTAGGACAAAATAGGCTAGAGTTAGCTTAACAAGACAAATGATATGACTTAGAAGCTTGGGGAAAGACCAACTCTGCAACATCCTCTTGATGACAAACTGATACCAAGATTCATACTGCACTATGGTGTCCCCATGATATTTGGTGATGTCTTTCTGGAAATGGGCTCTTGCCTCCATGGCATCTGGGTACATGGTCATGGAAAATTTTCCAACACATCTTGAAGCATATGCAGCATTGTCCTAAGTATGTCGTGACCACCAATGTTCTTCTGCATGTTTTCTATGCTCAATTTCAAGTCATCGTTGGTGGCCTCTTGCATTAGCTTCTTCATGTACCAGTTGAGATCTAGCTCGATTTAGTTCTTCTTAATGTTTTGGGTTAGGGAACCAATTGAAGGGATCCTGTGTGTCCTCACCATGACATCTAGAATCTTGAAAAACCATGCGTAGGATGCCTATATACTACTAACCAACGAAGGGAGTTTCTCATAGTTCTAGATCAACATATGGATTCATTCTTTGTCTAGCTCTACCTTCGGCTTCATCATCTTGTGCAAGTAAAGAGGGGTTGCCATGTATCTAATTGTCTATTCTTGTACATGTGTAATAGAAACATGTATGTCCTTGAGATTTTGGATAATATTTATACACAACTTCTGAAAACCATATAGATGGCCATCTTCCTTATGTGCAATGAGAAATTTGTCATAAAGTTGCTCCATGGTGGTCTCAAGAGTTGAAAATTCAGTAAGTATCACTTTCCTCATCTCAGCCATAGTCAATCCCGCGTATTGTTTTTCCCTCTACCTAGCCGCTTGCAAGTCCTTTAGCATCTAATCATTTTCTTCTAACAAGAACTTGACATTTGATCTTATGGCTTTTGCATAAGATGTAGTGGCACTGACCATGGCAGTTGGATTCTTTCTAACATCTGACACTATCACCATTTCCTTCATAAATGTAGGTGATGTGTGATCATTTGGGAAATTCTTTCTCCATGAATGTACAATATTTTTTTGCAACTCATCAAAGGATATATTTTACACATCCATCATCAGATCATCATCAATGAGAATAATTTCTCCTTGCTCGCTTGGGATTGGTTTGAATATTTGAGGTGGTGGAGACTACAAGGTGACCTCAAATACTCTCGACATGAGGCCCATATCTTGGTCCTATGGCTTGTATGTCAAATCCATATCCATCTCTTCAACCGTTTTCTTAATCTATTGAGCAAGTTCCCAATCCTGAAGCTTCTCACCTTCTTCCTTATCTGCTAGTTGTTCTGACTCTTACAACCATATTGGCGTAGTTTTCTATGTCATTGTGCCTTGCCCTTCTTCTTCTTCTTATTTCTTCTTCTCTTCCATCTCTCTCTCCTTCTTAGCTCCTGATATTATTTCATCTCCTTCTCTGTTTCCTGGAACTTCCTTTCTACTTCCTCCAACCTTTTATTTTCTCGCTTCCTTCGCTCTACTCTCTTTATGCATTGTTGCCTCTTCGTCTTCACTACCAAATTTGTTTTCTCAATGAGAGGATCTTCTTTGAACTTGTAGCTTTGTTCATCCTCTGGGTTCTCAACAATATTCCTCTTTCTTTTGTTCTGTGTCATTTTTCTTCTTACTACTACTATTGTCATTACTTCCTATAGTATTGCTTCCTGCATAGCATCTTTCCATTCTATAGCCATGCTGACCGGTTCATTGAGCTTGGAGGAGTTTTAAGAGTAACTCCAAGGATCTTCCTCTTCCCAATGAAATGTCCCACGGATCCATGGATAATACACCTTCGTAATGGTTCTTTCATATGCAATAGGGATCATAGGAATTGTAGTCTTTGGTGCTAAACTCAAACTTTTCTAAGTCCTTGGCCTTGGCATCCACATACTTCAAGCTCCTTGTGTCATACAATCCAATCCATAAATGAAGAGCAGACAATGATGCCCTCTTCCTCCTATGAAACATTACTAATAATCCCTATGGATATGTGATATGCAACCTCTTGAATGACCAACTTATCTATGGAAAACCTTGGTAGCACATGGGAGGGCTTCTCTCCACCAAACATCCTAATGAAGGTACCACCGGATGAGGCATACCAATATGTAATTTTAAGTATTTCCTTCATCACTTCTCTGGACATGCGAGGTGTATCCTCTTGAATATCAACTTGTAAACCGGGATGATAAAATGGTTAGGTAGCCTCACCATGAATCCTTGTAGCTACACTGACAAAGAAACTTGCAATAAATATTGACGACAACCTCTAATTGTTTCCATGTCCAACCCTTGCCAGGAAATTGATGTTAGGAAAAGATTGCATCAAGTAGGTACGCGGACATATAGAATATCACTTTCTCATGCTTGGGTAGATTCTGGGCATTAGCCACATGTACTTTCAACTATAGAGTCAACAGATCCAAGCACTCCAATGTCTTTCCATCATTCGCCAATTGTTCCAACACAACCACCCAATTTTGCGGAAACGTCTTTGTGCTCCATTGACTGTATAGTCGGCATGCAAATATGACTAAGAGTTGGTAGGTCTTTCTAAGTGACTTAGTCTTATAAACATGACTAAGCATTGATATGAAATTCAATGGCTCTCTCACCCAACACTTTATGATATCTCTAATATTCAAATTACTATGGGTGGCATAGAAAAATGCATCCATGCGGTTAACCGGTTGAGGTAGGTGATACATCTAATGATAGTTTTCAATCCTGAAGGTAGCAAGTTGTGTTCCACTAGCACTACTCAATGTCATTGTCTCACAATCTATATGTGAGACAATCTAGTGAATGATGTCCACACATGGGAAGGTCGAGTAACCCCATCCAACCTTATGTAAAACCGACGGTGGATGTTGACATAGACCTTCCGATCTTCTAGATCTTACCTGAAGTTTCCTGTAAAGATATCCTTGATTTCCTCCCATGTTATCTTCATTCCCTTCTCTATGAACATTTGTGTGACTACATAGACTAACAAGTTCATCAACATTTATTCAACTCCTTCTCTAGTGCTTCTCTCGACAATATCCTTTGATGTAGATTTCTTGGACGCCATGTTACATGTACTATTGAAGAGATGCTCAACAACTGCTATACCTAGACACAAAGAGGATACTCATGGCATGCAAATGTTAGCTTGAAATAAAAATCACTTGAATAGCAGAACAAGCAACAAATTGGGAAAATGATGGGAAGGATTACACAATTCTAGTTCTTAAAGGTGACTAACTTCCAATTGGATTTGCACATTGTTCAGTTCCAAGTGCCAGTGGAGAGGTGATGCTGATTGGAACAACACAATGTGTAGTTCGGTCTGGCTTGATCTGGCTGGTACTACGCATTGTGCAATATGAGTGGCCAAGGCTTTGGGACTGGCTCTTGGAACTATGGAGTCCATATTTGGATCCAATCCTTAGTAGCCTTTGCACAATTCTTGGAGCCAAGGGAGAGCCTTGAGATCCATAAATTTGTAGTACATGACGAGAAGAGCTAGATCCAGGCCAAAGAAGCGTAAATATTCCTAAGGGCACCATGAAAACGAGAAGATATGAAATTAGAAGTGATGGTGGGTGTAGATATGAGTGAATGATGATACATGTAAACAAAACAAGCGTAGGAATCACCCAAAATGAAAAACAATGAAGCTTGTGGAGAGAGTTGCTGCAACAGTGACTACTAGCGAAAAAATTGGGTAAGGCATGAGAGACTTCAGAAAGGAAATGTAAAACTTAAAAAACACTTCTCCCAGCTAAAACAAATCAAAACACCAATGGTCATTCAACAAAACGGGTAAAAAAATACTCACACAAGCCAAACACACAAAACAAGAAAAAAAGTAGCAAAAGACTAAAAAAGCAAGACTTGCCAGGAAAAGATGTGTTGACTGTGCTGAAGGTTCCTAGATCTCCTAGGGAATGTCAGAGCTCCAAGATAAAATGTGAAATTGAGCTCTGGAAAAGTCCATTAAATATATTTGGTCATTCTAGGTTTTATGATCTAAAGACAAAGAATATAAGTAAAAGTGACACATGGTAGTAGTTTACAAAGGTAACTCAAGTGTAACTTTGACTGCTACAAATAGATCCCTATTTTTTAGGTATTCTTTTGCAAATTTTTTCTTTTTTCTTTTTTTTTTCAGGAAAAAATTCCCATACATGCACAGAGAGATTGCGTAGTTCCCAAGGAAACTGGAAAACTCACTAGCTCATGCATCAGGCAACTGCTGAGGGAAATCTTCTACACAATTCTTTGGTTGAGTGGCTTTGGCTGCCTCTCATACCCTGCATAGTTTCCTAGCTGAAGGCATGATTCCAACTAGGTCTGTGTAATTCGAGAGCCAAAGCTCACTATTGGCTTGAACTATTCATTTCCCAAGAGCAAGGTTGGTTGTCCTCAAGGATTGCGTAGCTCACTAAGGCAAGCCTGGAACTGAGTTGCAACCAATTCAAGAGATCCACTTGTGGTTAGACAAAAAATAAAGTAAGAAAACAAAAGTTATAAAGAAAAATATAAAGCTAAATGAACACACAAGTACTTGGTTCAGTGCAAAATAAGCTGGTGGGATTTTGGGAGGGAGGCTCCAAAATGAGGCATAGGAAAAATTTTGGAGGGCAGTTGTATCCACTACAACATTGGAAATACACTGGTAGAACACCAGCTCTTTTTATGCACCTTGTATCGTGTAAAGCGAGTCTAACTCTTCTATAAGTATTGTTTGATTCTTTGATTGTCATGGCTTTTTCACTAGCTTAAGTTAAATATGTAGCCCCTACCATTATCTTTCATCGGCAACACACATACCAAGGAAAGTCAACCTAGTTGTTTTTATTAGGGATGAGAGGCATATTGAAGAAGAAGTAAAGCAGATTTTCAGAGTTTTAGTTCAATCATTGGTGTTGCTCCGTTGCCAGCAAGCTTGGATAGTACCCCGATGGAGTCACTTCAAGAACACAAGCATTGCTCTACTGCTAGCCATCCTCGATAGTACCCCCACGATGTTACTTTCTTCACCTCCCTGTGTAGGAAGCCCTTTTTTTATTTCACATTTATCTTATTTTTTTATTTTTTAAATAGTTGTGCATAGGCACTTATTTATTTCATGAGGTGAAAGAGGGATCCCGACTTATTGAGAGTAGAAGAGGTTGTCCCTTTAGAGAAGGATGTGTATATGTACCTATGACATGCTTGATAAGGTTTTCCTCCTCACCTTTCTCTACTTGACCAAGTTAACAAGGGTTAACTGAATATAGAAAACTGATTATAGTAGGTAGTACTAGTTGAACGTGCAAGCGTTGTGATTTCACTAAGACTCACTCTAAAGGGAACGTATTTTACATCAGGGTATCATCGAATAAAAGAAACAAAAGATATTTATAAGGAGAGGGAATATATAAATAAGCAAATGTTGATAATTATACAATGCCTCTTGTATTTCACCGTGCATGTTAGAAGAAGCCAAACATGGGTTCATGGGAAAGTTTATCCTACAGGTGCATAAACAATAAAAAAGGCCAAGGAATGAAGTAAAATGAAAGAAAAAGCAAGTAAACAAATGAAAAAAAAGAAAGAAGAAGAAAACAAGAAAGAAAACAATACTCCTACTCCTAAGCTAAACAATGCATGGGCCTACTCACGTGAAGTGATATTTCTAATGTAGCCACTGACGCATTTATTGCCCCAGGTAAGTGATGGCACGACTAACAAGAAATATATTCAGGAAAACCAACAAACAATAAAGATAAAGTGATGAAAACGAACACATTCGAAGTTTGAATGCATCCACAAAAAAGAAAAGATTAAAACCACATGAAATGAACTATGTACACATCTCATAGTGTTGTATCACGCTGCATGCAGATGACAAGCATGTACACACTTTTGACCTTGAAAAATGATCAAACATGTAGAGAGAATAACATTTGATTTTCAATACATTTCTTGCTATGTATGATGCCTCCAATGCATCAACGATAGGATCATGTGATTCTAGTCCAGGATGCTAGAACTATAGGTCATATTGATTTTCAATGTGAACATGAGAGTGATGAAGAGCCTAGAGTGATTCAACATATTTGTGACCAAAATTGGAACTTACCTCAAGGTTACGAGAACCTAACATAGCCATCAATGTGGGATGACGTGCCTCAACAACTTGAGGGGTTTCCACTTCATCAGAAGATGGACCATCAAAGACAGGTGGCTTAGAAAGAACAATAGTAGGTGAATCAGAATCATGATAGATGATTGAGTGAAGAGATCATGACAACCATGATAAAAAATTCAAGAAATACATCAACATCCTCATGATCTAACAAATCATAGAAAGGGGTCGATGAGAAACTAAAAATTTCACCCTTTGAATTTTCGTAAATGAAAAATAAGAGGTCAATTGGATTCAGGAAGAAATGTTTTTCCTCTCCACAATCAAATGATAGAATGAAATCCTGGTGTTCCTGAGTGATCAAAATTAGAAACATCCGAGGATAAATTTTCACAAGAAAAATCAGAAATGGCAGAATTGCAGAAGATGTCAAGATAAAGTGGACGAGGTGTAGACAGAAGGAGGTCATCCTTCACCACAAGTTCTTCTTTGGATTCCAACACATACTCATAAAAAATAATAGTGTAGATTGGCTTCTCAACACCAACTCCATCCATAACTTGATCCTCGTGACCATCACATTTGGAATCTAGAGTAGATGAACACAACACACCAAAATCCATAGGATCAAAGGAACCAATGGACGAAGGTTGAGAGGATGAGACCACATGACAACCATCAGGCTTGAAGTCAAAATATTTTCATCAATCTAGAGCAGGTGGGGTGGGAGGAGGTCATAGCTCAATAGGTGGGTTCACAACTTCTCCCACCTCCTCCTGCGGAGCTAGAGCTATTTGTTGAGAAGAGGACGGAGAGTCACTCGTGACAGCAACCTTGTCCACCTTAGATTTGGAAGCTCTAACAACAAGGTATGATAGGAGGGGTCTGAAAGATTCTAATTCATGTGCATTGTTAGATATGTGAAGAAGCTATTTAAACCTTTCTATGAGAAAATCACAATCAACTTCATATTATAAAAATTTTAAAGCGAGATTACAGAAGTGTTTCCAAAATTGCGCAATAGATGCATCGGGTTCTTTACATAATTTCAAAATATTTTGATTAAGTTATTTACGATTGTAATGAAAGAAAGCATGGCCTAACTCTCTAGTCATATGATTGAAAGAGTGAAATAGGTTGTGGGCAATGTGAGACACCATTGCTTAACGCACCTTTCTAACATGTAAGTGAAAAACCCACATGCAATGTCGTCGGAGGGTAATTCATTCCTATCACAAAAACCTAAAAAGGAAATTATGTCTCTTAACAAGATTATTCTTTCTTCACCATCATATTTAATTCATGAGATGTCATCGATGACATCCTCCAACACTTCAAAATCATGGCATGACAAAAACATGTTGGAGTTTAGATTATGATATAAGTCATGAATGACGTGCAGAGATTCAAAACAGACTTTGAGGGCTTATCTTGTCATATACCCCTCCTTCTAGAACCAATTGATAGTGCTGGAACAACCAACATTCAAGGGGATATCCCCATTAAGAAGTCCAAAATAGACCTTAGAAAGTTTGAAGTAGGATTCTAAGCAGTGGGTGATAATGTAGTGCCTTGATGGTGGTAGCACACAGATGTAAGTATGATGATTTTGGTCGAAAGTAAGTGTTTGACCTTGAAGCTAGTCAAGTGAGATTCATGGGAGGTTCTAACACACAGAGGGGAAAAGGAAGTGTGTCCCTTAGAAGCTTATGATTGTACACATCCTGAAAGGAGCACAAGAGCGAAATAACATCACAAGTTGGAAGTATACTAGTCCACAAACCAAAGTGATGGGTTAATCCCACAATATGCCTTCAACAAGATTCATATAATTTCATACAAAATATTTCATAAGAAAATGTGTAAGTTAAACAACATACATTGCTAAAGTAATCATAATATTCAAACTACAATAACAACATATGCATGAAAATGTGATGGATCAGTTATATTATTATTAAGAGAAAGTTCCATTCATACATACACCATTGACAACCATTAGGCCCAATAGTGGAACATTATAGTCAACACCACCTACTCCTCCAAAGAAGTGTACTCGCTTTATGCTATGGAGATGTCAAGGCTATTCATAATACTCCCAAACCTTCTCTAAGCCTAAGCCTAGCCAAAATGTTGGCTCCCAAAAACCTTGTCATCTGATCCTCCATCTAGGCCAGAAATGTTGACGTGCTAGACCCGCCAACATTCAAGGGACTCTCCTTGGTAAAAAGTCCCAGAAGTGGGTGATAATTTAGTGCCTTGACCATGCTAGCACACAGAGGTAAGTATGATGAACTTGGTTAGAAGAAAGTGTGTTACCATGCAACGAGTCAAGTGAAATGCATGGGGGGTTCAAACACACAGAGGGGAATACGAAGTGTGTCGCTTATAAGCCTGTAATAGTATGTAGCCTAAAAGGAACACATGAGTGGAATGACATCACAAGATGGAAGTGGATTAGTCCACAAACCAAAGTGACATGTTAATCCAACATCACATCTTCAACAAGGTTCATACAATTGCATACAAAATAGTTCATAAGACAATGTGTAAGTTAAACAACATACATTGCTAAAGTAACTAGAATAGTTGAACTACAATAATAGCTTATGCATGAAAACATGTCGGTTTATTTATATTATTATTAAGTGAAATTTCCATCCATACATATGCCATTGGCAACCACTATCACCAACAGTGGAACATTATAGTCAACAATGCCTACTCCTCCAAAGAAGTGTACTCGCTGTAAGATGTGAAGAAGCCAAGGCTCGTCACAATACTCCCAAGCCTTCTCTAGGCCTAAGGCTAGAAAAAATGTTGGCTCCCAAAAGCCTGGTGTATGATTTATGAGGTTATATTTATAAAAAAGGGTGGGGTTACCCTTGACATTCCCCTTTGACTCTTTGAATACCCTCATGACTCTTCAACTCCTTTACAAATAAATATTTACATTACATAGTGGTTGTTCACATTCGACTAATGACACTTATAATTTTAATTACAATATACTTACAAATAATATACATTTTCCACATATACCAATGTGGGAGAAAATAGGTTAGAGTCAGCCTAACAAGACAAACACTAGGAGTCAAGCATCCTCTTGATGATATTTGGTGACAAGTTGATACCAAGCTTGGTATTGCGCTATGTTGTCCCCATACTATTTGGTGATCTATTTCTGGAAACAAACTCTTGCCTCCATGGCTTCTGGGTATATCATCCTAGAACCTTTTTCCAAATCATCTTAAAGCATGTGCAACATTCTCCTGAGTATGGAGGGACCACCAATGTAACTATGCCTATTTTTTGCGCTTAGTTGCAAGTCATCATTGGTGGACTTTTGCATTAGATGCTCCATGTACTTGTGAACCTCTAGCCGAACTTGGTTCTTACCAATGGCTTGGGTGAGGGAATTGATTGAAGGGATCCTATGTGTCCTCACCATAACATCCAGACTTATGAGAAACCATGGATAGTAATCTGGTATGCTATTGATGAATTGAGGGAGTTGGTCATAGTTTTGGATCAATATCCTAATTCATGCTTTGTCTAGCTCTACTTGTGGCTTCATCATATTATGCAAGTAAATTGAGGCTCCCTTGTATCTCATTGCCCATTCCTCTACATGTGAAATAGCAGCATGCATGTCCTTAAGAGTTTGTACAATCGTTATGAATCACTATTGAAAACCATATAGGTGGGCAATTTCCTTGTGCATAGTGACAAATCCATCATAAATTTTCCACATGGTGGTCTCAAGAGTTGATAATTCAACAAGTATCGCTTTCCTCATCTCTGCCATAGTGGATCTTATGGATTGTTCTGCCATCTGCCTATCCACTTGCAAGTGCTTTGCCTAATGATCATTATCTGCTAACAAGAACTTGACATTTAAGCTCGTTGCTTCTGCATAAGACTTAGTGGCATCAACCATGGCACTTGGATGCTTTCTAACATCTGACACTATCACCCTTTCCTTCATAAATGAAGGTGATGTGTGATCATCCAGGAAATTATTTCTCTGCACCTGTAAAATACTTTTTTGCAACTCGTCAAAGGATATATTGTACATATCCATCACCAGATCATCATCAAGGAGAACAACCTGCTTGCTTAAGATTGGTTCTGATACTGGAGGTGGTGGAGAGCGTGGGGCGACCTCAGATGCTCTCAACATTTGGTTGGTATCTTGGTATTGTGGCTCCTATGCCAACTCCATGTCCATCTCTTCAACCATTTACTCAATTTGTTGAGAAAGTTCCCGATCCTACAACTACTCACCCTCTTATTCATCAGTTGGTTCTTTTGACTCTTCAACCTGTATAGGTGCAATTTTCTCTGTCATTGTGCCTTTCCCTTCTTCTTGTTCCTATTTCTTATTCTCTTCCCTCTATCTCCTTCTTAGCTCCTTCTCTTCTTTCAGTTGCTTCTCTATTTCCTACAACTTCCTTTATTCTTCCTCCAAACTTTTCTTTTCTCTCTTCCTTTGCTCTTTTCTCTTTATGCACTACTGTCTCTTCACCTCCACTGCCAAAGCTTCTTTCTCAATGAGAGGATCTTCTTTGAACTTGTAGGTTTTATTAACCTATGGGTTCTCAACATTCTTCCTCTTTCCTTTTTCTTGTTCTAGTTTTCTACTTACTGCTATTGTTGTCGTTGCTTCCTATAGTAGTGGTGCCTACATAGAAACTTTCCATCTTATAGCCATGATAACTGGTTCATTGAGCTTGGAGGAATTGTAACAATACCTCCAAGGATCTTCCTCTGCCCAATGAAATGTCCCATGGATCCATGGATAATACACCTTTGCATGGTGGTTCTTACATATATAGTGGGGATCATATGAATTGTAGTATTTGATGCTGAACTCAAACTTTTCTAAGTCCTTGGCCTCAGCATCCACATCCTTCAAACTCCTGATACCGTACAATCCCATCCACAAAGGAATCAAATTCCATGGTGCCTTCTTCTTTCTATGCAGCCTAGATGATAACCTTGTGGAGATGTGATATGAAACCTCTTGCATGACAAAATTATCCGTGGAGAACCTTGGTAGCAAATTTGGCAGCTTCTCTCCACCAAACATCCTACTAAAGGTACCAACAAGTGAGGCATACCAATCTGCAATGTTAAGTATTTCCTCCATCATTTCTCATGACATGCAAGGTGGATCATCTTCAAAGATCAACTTGTAAACTTGGATGATTATATGGCCTGATAGTCTCACCATGACTCCTCGATAGTTACAATCATTAAGAAACTTGCAATAAATATTCAAGGAAATCTTTGATGGTGTCCATGTTTATCCCATTCTAGGAAATTGA
This sequence comes from Pinus tabuliformis, assembly GCA_031772625.1. NCBI lineage: Eukaryota > Viridiplantae > Streptophyta > Pinopsida > Pinales > Pinaceae > Pinus > Pinus tabuliformis. Next base: position 26,747,110 of record CM062815.1, read on the forward strand.
TGTTGAGAACAGATTGCATTAAGTAGGTACATGGACATATAAAATTTCACTTGCTCATCCTTAGGTAGATTTTGGGCATTAGTCACATGCACTTTTAGATGTAGAGCCAACATATCTGACCAGTTGAATTACCTTATGTCCTTCGCCAACTGGTCTAGCGCAACCAGCCAATTATGTGGAAAGGTCTTCGTTCTCTCTTGACCATACAGTTGACATGCAAAGATGACCAAGAGTTGGTGGGACTTTATGAGTGACCTAATCTTGTAAACATGACTAGGTGTCTATCTGAAATTCGATGGCTCTTTCACCCAAAGCTTTATGATACATATAATATTCACATTGCTATGGGTGGCATATAAAAGTGCATCAATGCGGTTCACTGACTGAGGTAAGTGATACATCTAATTTTATGTTCTGACAGTAGAAAGTTGTGTTCCACTGGCACTACTCAATGTGATCATCTCAGGATGGGTATGTAAGACAATCCAATGAATGATTTTTGTACATGGGAAGGTCAGGTACCTGCATGAAACCCTATGTAAGCCTGATCGGTGGATGTTGACATAGACCTGTCGATCTTCTAGATCTTCCTTAACGTTCCTCGAAAAGATATCCTTAATTTCCTACCATATTATATTCATTCCCTTCTCTATGAACAAATTTGTGTCTGTATAGACTGAAAATTTCAATGGCACATGTTCAACTTATTTTCCAATGCTTCTCTCAATAGTATCCTTTGATGCAACTTTCTTAGAAGCCATGTTACCTATATTATTGAAGACTTTCTCAACAACTGTTGTACGTAGAGAGAGGGAGGATGCTCATGGTATGTAAATCTTAGGTTGACATCAAAATCACTTCAAGAATGGACCAAGAAGAAAACTAGGCAACTGCTGGGAATGATTGCATAATTCTGGCTCTAAGAGGTGACTGACTGCAAACTAGATCTGCGCATTGTGCAGTCCCAGCTGCCAGTGGGGAGGTGATTATAACTGGAACTATGCAATGTGTAGTTTATGTTGGCTTGAGCTGGATGATACTACACATTATGAAATCCTAGTGGCCAAGGATTTGGGACTAGCTCCTGGAACTCTGTAGTGTGCAGTTAGATCCAGGCTTTAAGAATGGCTCTACAAATGCACAGTGTATGCTAGGAAGAGCTAGATTTGGGCCAAGGAAGCCTAGATCTACCCAAGGGAAACATGAAAATGAGCATATCTGAAAGTAGAAATGGAGGTGGGTGAAAATTTGAGGGAATGATGATGCATGAAAACAAAAAAAGTGTAGGAATCAACCAAACTGAAGAACAAAGAATCTTGTTGAGAGAGTTATCGCAACAATGAATGTTAGTGTAAGAATTGGGTAACACATGCAACACTTAGGAAAGGAATTAAAAAAATTAACACAACACTTCTATAATATGAAAAAATTCAAAATGCCAGTGGTCGTTCAATAAAATGGGTAAAACAACACTCTCACCAGTCGAGCACATAAACGCGACAAAAAAAAACAGCAAAAGACTAGAAAAACAAAGCTTACCTAGAAAATATGTGATGATTGTGCGAAAGGTTCCTATATCTCCTACTGAATGACATATCTCCAACAAATTTGTAGATGAGATATAGTTGCATCGATTAAATATATTTTGTCATTTTAGGGTTGATCACATGAAGGCCAAGAATCTAGGGAAAAGAGACTCATGGTAGAAGCTTCCAAAAATAACTCAAGTGTAACTCCGGATGCGAAAAATAGATCCTATTTTTTATGGGTTCTTTTTCACTTTTTGTTTTTTTTCCTTTTCTAGAAAAAGATTCCATGCATGCAAGAAGAGATTGCACAGTTCTCAGGGAAACTAAGCAACTTACTCGCTCATGTATTGGGCAGCTACTGAGGGAAAGCTTTTATGCAATTCCTAGGTTAAGTGGCTCTAGCTACCTCTCATGCTCTGTGCAGTTTCCCAGCTCAAGGCATACTACCAACTAAGTTTGTGCAATTCTAAAGCCAAAGCTCACTACTGGCTTGAATTATGCATTTCCTGATAGCAAGGTTGGTTTCCCTCAAGGATTATGCATCTCACTAAGGCAAGCCTAGAACCGGGTTGTAACCAAGTCAAGGGATCATATTATGGTTAGACAAAAAAGAAATTAAGAAAACACAAGATATAAATAAAAATATAAAGGTCAATGAAAGCATAAGTACTTGGGTTAGTGAAAGATAAGATTTTGGGATTTTAGGAGGGAGGCTCCAAAATGAAGCATAAGAAAAATTTTGGAGGGTGGTTCTAGTCACTACACCATAACCACAAAAGTCACCTCATTTTTCTTTGTTGGTTGAGTGACACATAAACTATTGTTTCGATATTCCAAATGTAATGTACCAAAATCATTTTTCCTACAACACCTGAAGTGTTTACCTATAGTAGGACCATTGTGACAAAAATTTCTTTCCAAATTATCATATTTTCCTCTACCCTTCCTAGGTTTTGAATTTGTACCTTTACCCATATTCAATCATATTGAAAAAGAGAAATCCAATAAAAAAACTAAGGAACGACTGTAAAAATTAATTGTTGGCCTACAAAAATTCAAATTCAATCAAACATTACAGCTATTTCATAAAAAACATACCTACAACAATCCTTACAGTGAAAAAAAATTAGCTACCCTCATAAGAAACAAACAGTGGCACATCTGATTAAAAAAACACATAGAATCGTACCTTTAATGCTAAAATGAATTCACTCAAAATTTTACCAGAATCTATCCCTAGCTCCTTCCTGAAAATGGTGCGAAAATGTTGGTTGTAGTATTTGTTTTACTAATGACCCAACATCAATTCTCAATCAGAGTCTATAGACTTCAATGTGTAGCACTAGAAATGCCCAAGAAATGTTATGGGACCCTGCAAAACAAACCCATACTCCAACCCATTCATCAAGGATCCTTTGAGTTCCTACAAACACTAGTTAAACTCTTGGTCTTGTTTCCGCAATAAAATGGCTTATTAAAGAACCAAACACTAACTAAAAATCAACTCGGAACATGAGTTTTGACCAACCTCATAAATTTATATGTGAATATTGTGTTAATTGAATGAAAAGAAAAACAATTAAATCCCTAGACAATCGACTTTGAATGCAATACAAATACTCTCTCTCTCTCAATACATAAACTCAAACAATGAAGCCTATTATAATGTTTTGCATAATGCTATTGAAAAATCTATGTGTAACTCTATGTAAACCTAAGGAAATAAAGAAGTTGCAAATCTATTTATGACTCACCTTTCACAATATAGATGCACTGACTATAGAAGAAAACTTCAAATGTATTAATGACAATGTTTTCCACTCAAATCTAATGCTAACTAATCTCCCCAAACATATAAGCAAATCATGAATCTTCAAAAACCAATAAGCTTACTACCTTGATATATATAACAAAAAAAAAAAAACTCAAAATGACAAATTTATAACAGAAACAGACAAGGAGTATATATCAAAGAAAAGGCTCTGTAAACTTCAAGGTTATAATTCATTATTGTTGGCATTATGATTCAAGTGTTTTCCTTGATGGAAAGTCACTAGTAGGTCAGTTTAGTTTTGATGAAACGCAACCCACAGTGTAAGAGGTCTATTCAGATATAATAGGGAATTGGTACAGAAGAACATGAAGATGGAACTAAAGTCTACTAATCAGAATGAAGAAGTGGAAGGTAAAGGATGGTGAAAAGAAGTTTAAGATGTATATGCAAGTCCACTTAGTCAAAATAGCGTATACATATTGGTTCATAGAAAAAAAGAGCGTATATATATACATGCACTTGCACAAGAATAAAAGTGCGTATATGTTGGAAAATCAAGGAAACTTAAGAGGAGAGAATACTAGGGATCAATACCATAGTATTAGCCCACAATATTGAGTGGAGTAATGACTATTTGTTCCCATCCAAGAATACAATGGGTCCTAAGTGGTTTTGGTCCGAGGTATTGAGAAATACCTAAAACTATATAAGGAAGATAAGGTCATAAGGCCAAGGTGTGCAAGTGAAAAGGGTTTCTAAGGAATACATCTATTTGAAGTATATTTTATGTTGCAGGGACTATGTTGGTGATTTGATCTGAAATATTGTGTGCACCTTGAATTCAATGTTGGATCAGGATCATGAGACCTGAAATAACTTATCATTGAATGATCTCATATTGGTTGGGCCAGATCTGATTGTGTACATCTGTTTTATTCTTCAAATGTCATGATCTGGGTTTGTTTGAAGTCCAAAATAGGAGCAAAGTTATGAGTTAATATTTGCAAATGTATACGCTGGTTCGTCTTGGTAAAAGTGCGTGTACACGTAGGTTCTACTCTTCCAAGTAGCGTATACATAAGAAAAACATATTCTTCATATCTGACCAATCTATATGATCACTTATATTGTTTTACTAATGCCTTTCAATGAAGTATTCTTAGATCTGAATGCATGAGGATTTTGATATCTAATTGATTGATTGTATAAGTGAGAAGGGTAATCTCTCCTACTGCCTGTGTAAAGCTCTGTAAATTGGTAGTAGATTTTCAATATATTGTTGGTTGGTACAGACTTAATTCAGAAGTTTTATGTTGTAGTAGTTTTGAAGGTATACACATGCTTGATTAAAGGAAGCACTGTATACATGTAGGTTGGGTTCAGTAAATTAGCATATACACTTTGATGCATGATTTTTGAGGTTGGAGTTGGTTCTAAATGATGAGGCAGGTTTCTGGGTTCAACAAAGTGTTCTAGTGATAGTGATCTGATTGTTCAGATTAACTAATTGTTGGTTGATTCTATTTGAGTTTCAAAGTTTCTGATGGGTCCAGTATAAAAATTTGATGAAACGAGACCTTCATGTATATTGTTGTGTGACAAGAGAATCTAGTCTGAAAATTTATGAAGTGTGGTTGCTGGAAAAAGAGAGAAGGTTGTAGCCTTTTGTAGGCCAACGCCTACATACTAGTAAACACATTAGCTAGTACAAGAGCTAGGGGGTTGCAGCTCCCTTCTAGTAGAAGATGGAAAATGAGAGAAGGTTGTAGCCTTTTGCAGGTGGGTGCCTACGTATTGGTATGAGTGTGCAACAATACAATATTGTAAACATATTTTATTATTATTAAAAGAAGACAGAGATGACAACAACAGGTGGTTTTCACCCACATTGGGGTTTCGCATTAATTTTTGGTGTTCATGTGTATTTCTTATGTGTGATAGTTTATTTTGTTTTTACTACATTGTAAAATAAGTTATTGATGCACTGGTTATAGATCAACACATGATAAACTAACTAAATCACAAGTTCTCTGGGTATACGATCATTTCACTAATCATAGTAGCGCATACATGCTAGTTGACTTCAGAGAAGTAGCATATATAAATCTGTTTGAGAAATGAAAAATTATTGATATGATAATAAAGATTCACCCCACCCCCCTTTTAGTATTATTTCCAACAATTGGTATTAGAGCTAGTCCTTCGTAAGAAGCTTGATCTCTTGAAGGAAGATATTTCAAGCTGAATAATCACGAAGGCATGGGATCCATCTGACCACCAATCTTCAATGGGAGAAACTTAGTATATTGTAAAATAAGAAACAAAGCCTATCTACAATCACTTGGAGCCGATGTTTGAGAATTTGTGGAAGGAGGATATCAATTTCCAGAAGAAATTCCTACAGACTCTATAGGTAAGAAGTTATACGAAGCCAATGCCAAAGTTGTCAATATGTTCTTCGGAAGTCTATCAGAATCATAATTTGTCAAAGTCATGCAACTCAAGACAAATAAAGAGATATGGGAAAAAATCATTCAGAGCTACAAAGAAGACTCTCAGGTAAAACATGCTAAGCATCAAACTCTCAGAATTTAGTATGAAACTCTTGAGATGCATAGTGATGAGAGTGTTGCTAGTTACTTTTTACATATGTATGAGATTGTTAATTCTATGAAGAATCTAGGTGAAAAGATAAAGAAAGCTACTTTAGTTGAGAAAGTTTTGATATCTTTGTCTTATAAATTTGAGTCAAAAGTGTCTACCATAGAAGAAAAATAGGATCTTCAAACTATTACTGTGACTCAACACCATGGAATCCTAACTAACTTTGAAATGAGAAAAGGAGGTCCATCAGATATGAGAGAAGCCACTTTTAAAGCATCAACAAAGGGAAAAGAAAAGGAAGAGTAGAATGAATCATAACACATTTAAGAAGAAGAAGATGAGGTAAATTTTGTCAAGAAGCTTCAATGGGGTTCCAGAAGATTCATAGGTAAGCTACCTTTCAAATGATTTGCTTGTGGTAGAGTCAACCATTATACTGCCAAATGTCCTCATAAAGATAAATATGAAAAAGGAAAGGAATATGCAAAAGGAAATAGAAAACAAGTTATGAATAGAATGAGTTACGATACACTTGAAGATAGTGATGGCCTATCTAATAGTGATGAAGATGAAACTAGCCAAGATTATAGACTATTCATGGCTTATGACAATGATTATTTTTTGGATGCCCTAGAAGAGGAAGACTTTCTTGAAGAAATCACTAAACTCAAAATCTGTTTATAAGAAAAGAATATGATCATTGATACATTGACACACCAACTCGTTGAAAGAGAAAAACACAATGAAAATCTAGATTGTTAAATTGTGGGTCTAAGAAAAGAACTTGAGAAGACAAAATGTCTTAATCTTTTATTTGCTAAAGGATCTGAAACTTTAAATGAAATCATCAAAGTTTATTGTTCTCGTCTGATAAAGACAGGTCTTGGATATATTGAAGAATCATCTCAATCACAGAACTCGTCGGCCTCAACCACAAGCTATATTGATGAAATAAAGACTAGTGAACAATATGTCAATCATCAACAAAGGCCTAAAATTACTCATGAGGTAAATCATACCCAATTTACTCCAAGGATGAATATCAGTAGAAGAATCAACCAACAGGTAAACAATGCCAAAAGATCCTATGATCGCAGAAACTTCTTTAATGGGCAATTTTTTTCATGTCATAACTTTGGGCATAAGGCTGCTCAATGTGTTGCTTACAAAACCATCATGACTAGAGAGGCAAGAAATCAAAGGGGTGTAACAAGAATCAAGAAAATTTCATATAATAACTTTTCTCCTCTTGAAAATGAAGTAGAATGTTCAATTTTCAACAAGTTTGGTCATGAAGAGTCCGAATGCAAGAGAAAATTTCAACCATCACTTCAAAAGGATAAAACATCATTAAATCCCAAGATATGGAGAAAGAATGAATCTCAATCAGAAAGATGTGGAATAGCTCTATATGTAGAAGGAAAAGAACATCAGTGGTACATCGACAACAGATGCTCCAAACACATGACAAGTGATACATATAAACTTCATTCATATAATGCTTTAGCAAAGGAAAAGAATGTCTCATTTGGAATGACACTCCAACTGTCATTAAAGGTAAAGGTTCCAACTTCTTGAAAGAAAAGGTTAAAGCTGGAAATGTCATGTATGTAGATGGTTTAAAGCATAACCTGTTGAGTGTCAGTCAAATTTTTGATCGAGGAAATGAAGTTGTGTTTCAATCAAACGGATGTGTGGTTCATGAGCTTGATATAGGAAAGATCGTGATCAACGGAACAAGAACTCCAAACAATTTATACATACTCAAAGGAGGACAACAACAATGCTATTTAAGCAAAACAGATGAAAATTGCCTATGGCATAGAAGATTGGGACATCTAAGCTTTTCTCAAATAAGAAAACCATGCAGGCTCAAGGTAGTTTGTGATATTCCAGGAGCAGATAGATCTATACCTCCTCAGATTCAGGAGATTCAGGACCAGCTTACTTCCTTAGGGGCCACGTCAGATCAGGAGTTCATGGTGAGGACCACCCTAATGCAATTTCCGAGGAGTGGTAGACGTTTTTCCAAAGCATTTTGTGTAGAGATTATCTTCAGGGATTGGAAGAGATGTGTGCAGCTCTTCGCCAAGAGGAGATCCGATGGTTGGCATCCCAAAAAATACCATATGCAAACCATGTCAATTCAGTAAGAAAATGGGAGTTCACTTCAATGAAAAAGAAGGATCAACAAGTAAGCCTCTTGAACTCATCCATACTAATTTATGTGTACCAACAAGGAAAATGTCACCTCATGGAGAAGAATACTTTATTTTATTTATTGATGATTTTTCCAGGATGTGTTGGATAGGTCTACTAAAGAATAAAGGTGAATCATTTGAAAAGTTTAAACCTTTCAAAGCTTTAGTTGAAAACAAATGAGATCGAAAAATCAAATGTCCCAGATATGATCGAGGGGGAGAATTCTTTGAATTTCGTGAACAACATGGAATAAGGAGGGAATTCATTATCGCAAGAACTCCTTAGCAAAATGGTGTGGTGAAAAGAATGAATAGAATAATTCAATAAATGGCTGAGCAATGCTTGATGAATCTAGAACTCCTACAACCTTCTGGGGTGAAGCTGCATTTGTTGCCATGACTATTCTTAAGACAAAAAATGTTTAGATAAATAGCAATAATACTCCAAATGAACTTTGGTATCGTAACCTTCCTACTGTAAAACACTTTAGATTTTTTGGAAGCATATGTTTCATCAAAAGGACTGATGAAAAACTTCGTAAGTTTGAGCCCAGAGAAGACGAAGGAATTCTTCTTGGTTATTCATCCGAAAGTAAAGGATAAAAATGTTATAATAAAAGACTTTGGAAAATTGTTCAAAGCATTGATGCTGTAATTGATGAAGCATGTAGAAATCTGGAACAAATGAAATCAATAGAGGAACATGATAGTGAGAAAGATGGGGAATGCTTTCTAGCATCAAATCAAAATGATATAGAAGAAGAAATCGATGAAGTAGCAGAAGTAGATACAACAGATAGGGAAAAACATCCATCTAGGTATGTTCAGAAGAATCATCCAAAATCTCAAATTCTAGGAGAAAAGGGGGGTGGTGTATATATAAGAAGAACTCTTATAGGGACCTCAAGCTATATAGCATTACTATCCTGCACCGAAACTGAGAATGTAAATGATGCCTGAAAAGCAGAATGTTGGGTCAAGGCCATGGATGAAGAACTTGACCAAATTGAAAAGAATTATACTTAGGAGTTAGTTCCTAAACCTCATGACAAAAATGTTATAGGAACAAGATGGGTATTTTAGAACAAGCTAAATGAAAATGGAGAAGTTATTAGAAACAAGGCAAGACTTGTTTCTAGAGGGTATCCTCAACAAGAAGGTATAGATTTTGAAGAAAATTTTGCACCTATTGCCAGACTTGAAGCCATAACGATGTTCCTTACTCTTTCTAGTTTTTGAAAATTCAAATTATATCCAATGGATTTAAAATTAGCCTTCCTTGATGGAGATTTAGGAGAAGAATTTTATATTGAACAACCACAAGGATTCATTTTTGGAAATTATTGAAAACTCACATGCAAGCTTAAAAAGGCTCTCTATGGTCTAAAACGAGCTCCAAGGGCCTGGTATTAACACCATGTCAAATATTTTCAACAAAAAGGGTTCACAAAAGGTTCTGTAGATAGCAATTTATACACAAAGATTGAAAACGATAAATTGCTATTTATTGCTATTTATGTTCATGATATCATTTTTGGTAGAAATGAAGAATCCATGAGTAAGAATTTTGTTGCATTAATGCAGAAATAATTTGAAATGTCCTTACTTGGTGAAATTACTTATTTTCTTGGTATTCAAGTACAACAAACAAAATGTTGTATCTTTCTTTCACAAACCAAATATCTCAAGCAGATCTTGAAGCAATACGGAATGGAAGATCCTAAACTCGTATGTACTCCAATGATAACAGGATGCAGTCTCCATTCTAATGATGGATCAACAGTAGTGAACCAAACAAATTACATATCTATGATTGGAAGTTTTCTTTATCTAATAGGTATCATACCTGATATCATGCATGCAGTTGGAATTGTTGGGAGGTTCCACGAAAATCCAAAGGAATGACATCTCCAGGCAGTCAAAAGAATTTTCAAATATTTTCAAGGAACTCAAGACTTTGCATTATGGTATGCTAAAGATACAGACCCTAATCTTCATGCATATACAGATGTAGATTGGGCAGGAAATGTTGATGACTGAAAGAGCACTAGTGGAGGTGCATTCTATATGGTTTCTCAGTTAGTGTCATGGTTCAGCGAGAAACAAAGTTCGATCTCCTTATCTACAGCTGAAGAAGAATATGTGGCTATTGCATCTTACTGCACACAACTACTTTGGATGATGCAAATATTGCAATACATTCAAATCACATGTACTCCAACCATCTCCATTCTATGTGATAATACAAGTGCCATTAGTATTTCAAAAAATCCTATCATGCACTCCAAGACCAAGCACATACCCATTAAGTACCATTTTCTTCGAGAACAAGTGCTTGAAAAAAAGGTTAAATTAGAGTATGTTCCCTCCAAAGAACAGGTTGCTGATATATTCACTAAACCGCTTCACAGAGAAACATTTGAATATCTCAGACAAAAGCTGGGAGTAGTTGCTGCATCATCTTGCTGTTAAATATAGTTTTTAGAGGAAGGTTTTTATACACGGGTTTCATGAAGTATAGTCACGTATACAAGAAAGTTTTTATGGCTGAAGGAGTCTATTTGTTTTTCTGACAAAAAAACAGCGGGTTAGACTCTGATATTGGTTCTCAGTCTAATACTGATGATTACAATCTAATGATATGCTCTATTCATTGATTTTTATCTAACTAACAAATATGCCTTGATGAATGACTTGTTGACAATGCACAGGTAGCAAAAATTTAGCGGGAGCATTAGCCTTCAGACACATTTAGCATTATTGGCATCATGGTTGTTGAGTTCAGCTATGACTTCAGATACTTATATCATTTGTAGCATAAGTTATGTAAAGATCTAGGTTGTCATATGAATTATTCTATGATGGTCTATATTTCAATGAGTCCAATTAGACATATGATGTAATTTGTATCCAACTTTGCATGCGATGGATGATGTACTAATTGATTTATTTCTATTATGTATAAACAAATATGGTGTATCCCCACTTGGTTGGGTGATTGATGGACGCATGATTCATTGGTCATAGGGAGGTCATATTGACTTAGCTAAGTTATAGGGTCATTTTATTCTTTTGAAACATATCTCTGTAGACTCGACATATACTCGTGGGGAGCAAGGATAACATAATGTGTACTAAAGGGGGAGAATAGCTTGGTCCACCCTTTGCCCTTGATTTTAAAGGGGGGGAGTATTTTGGTTTTTCTTGTTATATCTAACCATTTCTACAACTTCCAGTAATCAACACTAGCATGGTTGCCATCAAGTTTAAAGGGGGATATTATTGGAATTGTGATTCAAGTGTTGTCCTTGATGGCAACTCACTAACAGGTTAGTTCAGTTTTGATGAAAGGAAACCCACAATGTAACAAGTTGATTCAGATATAACAAGGCGTTGGTACAGAAGAACATGAAGATGGAACTAAAATCTACTAATAAGAATGAAGAAGTTGAAGGTAAAGGATGGTGAAAAGCAGTTTAAGATGTATACACAGGTCCACTTTGTCAAAAAAACGTTACATGCTGGTTCACAGAACAAAAAGATCGTATACGTATACACACACTTTCATAAGAAAAAAGTGTGTATATGTTGGAAAATCAAGGAAATTCAAAAGGAGACAATACCATGATATTAGCCCACAATATCAGGTACAGTAACAACTATTTGATCCCGTCCAAGAATACCATGAGTAGTAAGTGTTTTTGGTCCAAGGTATTGAGAAAAGCCTAAAACTATATAAGGAGGTGAACATCATAAGGCCAAGGTGTGCAAGTGAAAAGGGTTTCTAAGGAATACTTCTATTTAAAGTATATTTTTTGTTACAAGGGCTATGATGGTGACTTGATCTGAAATATTGTGTGCAACTTGAATTCAATGTTGGATCGGGATCATGGGACCTGAAATGAATTATCATTGAATGATATGATATTGGTTGCACCAGATCTGATTGTCTACACATGTTTTATCCTTTAAATGTCATGATTTGGGTTTGTCTAAATTTCGGAATAGCAGTGAAGTTGTGAGTCAATATTTGCAAATCTATGTGCTGGTTCGTCTCAGTAAAATCATGTGTACACATAAGTTCTACTCTTCCAAGTAGCATATACAGACGGAAAGACTATTCTTTAGATCTAACTAATCTATCTTATCAGTTATGTTATTTTATTATTGTCTGTCAGTGAAGTCTTCTTAGCTCTGAATGTAAAACTGAATGCATAATGAGTTTGATATCTGATTGATTGATTGTATAAGTGAGAAATGTGATCTCTTCTACTGCCCGTGTAAAGCTCTGTAAATTGGTAGTATATGTTTAGTATATTGTTGGTTGGTATAGACTTGATTCATAAGTTTTATTTTTCAGTAGTTTTGAAGGTATATGCAGGTTTGATTAAAGGATGCGGCATATACGCACAGGTTGGGTTTAGTAAAGTAGCGTATATATTCTCATGCATGATTTTTGAGGTTGCAACTTGTTGGCTTTTTGGGGCCTGACCTAGGTTTGGAGTTAATTAGCAAACCTATCCCTATACTACTGGCCCTTTCGGTAGTAGTCTGTGGAGCGCAGACTAAGGTCTCACTCGAAGTAGTATGGGGGGGTGCTAAAACCAGGTTTCTGCACCCTTGAGATGTCTAAGGGGTTGATTTGATTCAACTATGAGTTTCTTCACGTAGGTTACTTTGCGCACTTCCTTGGCCTTCGTGCCCAAATATATTCACCTTTGCGTAGCCTTAACCCAGGGTTGTGGGACTTTCGCGCTGCTCTAGCAGTGATTTGTACTATTTTCCTCAGTCACACCCAAGATCTTACTTATCTTCTTATAATAGTTAGTTATCTTTGCATAAACGGATCCCTTGCATTATATTTACTTATTCAGCACATTCATATGAGTTTGAACAGTAAATAAATAGTAAAATTGAAATTCATACCTAATAATATGTAAAACATGAAAAGATAGACAAAAATATGGTAAAACTTCTCTTTATTAATGCTTCCAATGGTTACAAACTTGACTTGCCTGCACAGTCAGCTCTAGGGGTCTATGCACTCAGCTGTGGACTACTAGGCCTCTGCACACTCAGTTGCAGAGCCTTCTCCTACTCTACGACCCAAAGACACAACTTACACTTCGACTCAATGCTTATTCAATTCCTTAGACTCACCACGCTTCCTTTGATTAACTATTTTCTACACTTAAAGCCTCACTCTGTTTATACAATCCCATGGTCTGCAGACCATGGGTAGAGCTTTCAAACCGACATTACAATACAATACAATGGTGGAGAACCTTATGACTCTATTATGACTTCGCGCTCCATGCCCACAATTCACAAATTTTTTATAATGGACTTAGTCAAAACTTGGGCTTTAAGCCCAAAAACATGCCTTGGGGGGACTCCATGCCCAACAGGCCCCCAACACAAACATTGTGACTCGCCCTCGAGTCACTCTGTCAGTGTGGAGATCTTCACGTGGAGACCCTCCAACTCTGCTTGAACAACTGCAAGGTTGGTAGCGTACTAAGCGGCTGCCTACAGAATCTCCTGTACACATTGTTCCAAGGCCACAGTGTCGGAACTGCTTCCCTGGATCTGTTCTCGCGTCCCCTGCATTTGTGCCAGCTTGCCTTCAATTGCTGCTATAATGAAAAAGGCCTCGTCAATCCTAGGCTGAATGCACGCCTTCAAAACTTCTTCTCTGTGTCATGCTACGTCCACTTTCTCTTTCAGTGCTTTGGCCTGTTGCATTTACGCAAGCCTCTAAGTGAGGTCCACCATCTGCACTATCCCTCTGACACTGTCATATTGCTGCTGGACCTCATGCGCCTCCAACATTTTAGTACAACCCCTTACTGCACTGTTTATCTCTTCCATCCTTGATGTAATAGTGCTAGCACATTGTTCTCTGAATTCTGGAGGGGTGGACGGCTGCACCTTCAACCATAGCTTTGCTATCTAAAGGTCCAGCTCTCGCTGAACCTTGGCCATTTCTCCTCATGCCTCGCGCACCCTTGCTACTAGTCTTTGGATGCATGCCTCTACTAGTGCTTTTACTGGGATGGACATCTCAAGGACCATCTGGCAGGGTTCTTCCAGTACCTGTACCATTTTCCTATTCTGCGACACAACCTCGTTGCAGTGCAAGCTCAACTGCTCCATGTTGATCTTCTGCTTGCTCAACACTTGCAATGTGCAACTCTCCCTAACCATTAGTTTTGCAGTAATCCCATCCTGCAAAACATAGAGCGTCTCCTGCTAGAGTGCAGCCATGTTGATCCCTATCCCTTTGAGTACACTAACCATAGGCCTATCACCTCATTTGTTGTAACCAGTGCCCCTTCTGGCAGCACTATTGTGTTGATTGTCTGGGAGCATAGCATTTACTCGGCTACAATTGTCCCTACTACGAGGCTAGTCGTAAGGGTACCATCCTAAGGAGTGTGCACCTACAACTCCTAAATCTGTGCTCTGAGGGCCCCCAACACAATATGATTCTTCTCTACGAAGTTTTGGAAGGCCTCGGTGGTGACATTGCGCACTGTCTCACCTATGTCATGCAGATCACCCTCAGTAAGGGTGATTGGGTTTATCGACAACTTGGATGCTTTCACCTTCTTGCGCGGCCTTGTCCACTCGCTAGGGCACTGGCACTACAATAGTATGGACATTGTTTATGGGTTTACACTGCCCTACTCTTCTTCTATTTCCATCTCTTCTCCTATCCATGTGAAGGCAATTTCTGGCCCTTGCACGCCTTCTCAGTTGCTTCCTGTGCTGCTACTGATTTGGCCTTTTTTCATTTGGCTGTTATCTACGCAGCGTCCCATGCCTCTTACACTTCTACTACTGCTGCTTCTTGCCTTCTCTTTTCTACCAACTGTGCCTTGCGTAGCTTGGCCTCCTCTTTCTTCTTCCGTGAAACGGACTTCTCCACTACAACGATGTCTAGGGCACACCACTCCGATAGCCATGTCTCCAGTACATCGAAAATTACATCATATATGGCTATGAAGGGTAGCTTGCTCCATTTCTTGGTCATGTCCTTGCATGCTCTGAGATATATGTTGTGGAAGTCTGCTTTAAATTCTACAAAACTTTGCAGGTTGTTGTAGATAGTGGGTGATAACCACGGCTTGTAGTTAATCCCCATTTTGATGTTCATCTCCATGAACACTGAGAATATCTTATTTTTGTGGATCTTGTTCGCATATTTCATGGTCCACAGCGAAGCGTACTTTGCAGCCTCTGGTAGATCCCTGTCAATTGTGGGGAACTGATTGTCCTCCGACAATTCCCCTGCCACTAGCACTATCGACAGCAGAAGCCATGCATAGTGGAATATTTTTCCTTGTTCCTGGGACTTGCAGCAATCTTCCATGAACTCTTTGCATAAGAACTCAGACCAGTTAAACTGGACCCCCTCCGTGCATTGCTTAGCAAGTGCAACCATTGGCATGGGCACCTCGTCGCCGCGACACTTCTGCATGAGCTTGCCTACCAGTATCTAGGTCGCAACTTTAACTTCCTTGTTATTTATGTTGGATATGGCGTAGCCCCTTTTCTTCTTCTCCAGATTGTATTTCTTCTTCATGGCCTCCGCGATGGCCAAATCGCTACTCTTCCCCTCTGAGATGTCTGCAGGGTCCTCTCCTTTGCATGGAAGTCGAGTAATGCGATGGATTAAGTGATGCATGATCGGGATGGGATCCTCCAACCATAAACACCTATCATGCACCAGGAAAAGCAGCTCTCTGATGATGAATATCGTTACTGGGGCGCGGTGGAAATGAGACACCTAGAGCAAGTTTAATAAGGATACCTTTTCCACTCTGCGTAACCACTTTTGTAGCTCTAATTCTATAACCCTCGCTACGGTGTTCTTCTTGGGATTCATGAGCTGCGTGGTCTCTAGATGAGGGAATTTCTCGTGGTCAGCAAGATCCCAATTTTCAAATTTCAATTTTGGTACCCGCCCCAGGTGCATACCCTCAAAGATGATGTCGGTCGGGAGGAGTGGACTCTGGTGAGAGCTCTTCCTCTCGTCGAGGTCCTTGGGCACTTTTTCCTTCCCCTTCTACGGGGGGATATATGTGGGCAACTTTGTTGGAGGGTGTGCAGGCTTAGTGTCTTCCTCCATGCACTCATCCTCATCTTCTTCAATTATGAGGTCCTCCACTTCTTCCTCCTCTTTTTCAGTTTCCAGGTTAACTACTTTCACTTTTCCTCCATTGCTAATCTGGTGTGCAGTGGGTTTCGTGGGGACACACCCACTGGAATCATTGGATGTTTATCCTTCTTCGATCTTGGTGTGCGCGGTAATTTACGGATTTCCACCACAATCCTGGTCAGGGAAAATTTTAAGAACCCCCCCTAAATTTATAAATATAATAAATGGGCGAATCTCCATGGTATATAGGAAAAATGAAAGGCGATTTTATCAATAGTATAATATGTATATATAATTTTTTGGCGAATCTCTCACCAGGCATGGCGAATATTTTATGGCGAGTCTTTCACTAAATAATAAAACTTTGTAAAGTCCTAGTGAATCTTAGAATATGCTACATGCTGGTTTAATTCCCCATTTAAATAGGCTACACTCCAGGTGAATACCATGGGTCAATACCATGTGCCATTTTGGTGAATACCATGGGTCAATACCATGTGCCATTTTTATTTTTATTAATTCTAATATTAGGGTTAATAATGGTTTTTTGCATGGTATTAATAACAATCTAGTCCATGGTATTTGTCCCATAGTATTTTGGCCATATGTTTCACCTAAATATAACCCATTTTTTGAGTGTTCGTAAATATAAGGTGACTTATGGAGTAAATATAAAAAATGTTTTATTTGTTTACATTAAGAAATTTATTGCATAACATAAATAAATACTGAGAGGAATAAATATAAAATTAACCAGCAATAACCATAAACACATAATGTGCCATTTTGGTGAATACCATGGGTCAATACCATGTGCTATTTTTATTTTTATTAATTCTAATATTAGGGTTAATAATGGTTTTTTGCATGGTATTAATAACAATCTAGTCCATGGTATTTGTCCCATAGTATTTTGGCCATAGGTTTCACCAAAATATAACCCGTTTTTTGAGTGTTCGTAAATATAAGGTGACTTATGGAGTAAATATAAAAAATGTTTTATTTGTTTACATTAAGAAATTTACTGCATAACATAAATAAATACTGAGAGGAATAAATATAAAATTAACCAGCAATAACCATAAACACATAAATACACATGTTTATCCAGGAAAACCCCAAATCCGGGGTAAAACCCAACCTAATAAGATTTCATTAGCATTGGCCAAAACCCTTTGCATTACAATGAAGTCCTTCCAGCCTTTTATAAGCTCCATTACATTTAATATCATGGGCAAAATACCATGGGTGCACAATACCATGTGCCCCAAAACCATCACTGTTTAACCTGGTCAACTTTGACTCTATCCTGAGTCAAGTTTACCTAGCAATATTCCCCCCTTAAACTTGACTTGGGGTTCCTTGACTAACTCCATGGGTGCACAATACCATGTGCCCCAAAACCATCACTGTTTAACCTGATCAACTTTGAATCTACCCTGAGTCAAGTTTACCTAACAATATTCCCCTCTTAAACTTGACTTGTGGTTCCTTAACTAACTCCAGCCAAACCTGCTAAGTGAGACAATCTCGCTCACTCTAGCTCTTACCCCCCTCAGAGTTTTTACTTGGGGTATTGTTAACCCGACATCCCCTCTATCACCTATGTTTAACCCAGACTTTACCGGTGATCACCGAGGGGTACACATGCCTTATCAGGTCTTACAGTAGTATGCCCATTTACATGCAATAATTTTGACTTCATTAATTTTTTTTTGTTTATTGATGCTGCGATCCATCCTCTTTCAATTTGATTTGCTCAAAAACTTCTATCAAACCACTCCAACTTGGAGAACCTCATAGATTCTAGCACTGGTGGCGCCTCACGTAGCAGAAAAACCTAGAAGAAAACGAACAATTTTCGAAGTTGTCTGAACAATTTTCTTCTGATGACATGCATGCAGCCCACGCCTACTCCATCTTTCAACACGGCATATAACACATAGGGAATATCCCTTATCGATTCTCTACGAAAAAGCTCCCAACAAAATCAGCCTTGAATTTTAATACTACCAAAGGTATTTCTCAACCTTCTTTAAATAGCCGCATGAATCCCGAACAATTCGTCAGCATGTTCCAAACTAGTAAATATCGCAAATTCTCCTCGAGGTTCTTCCCATTGTTCCACCATTATTTTCTAGACCTAGATCTATAAAATGGCTGCATTGATCTCATCAGCCACTATAAACCCCTGGCATCAAAGAATCCCTTTGAAGCCAATATCTGGGTCCGATACCAGTTGTTAAGAAATTTACTGCATGACACAAATAATTACTGAGAGGAATAAATATAAGAAAAAACCAACAATAACCATAAACACATAAACACGCATGTTTATTCGGGAAAACCCCAAATCTAGGGAAAAATCCAACCTAATAAGATCTCATTAGCAGTGGCCAAAACCCTGGCCAATCTGACCAAGTGAGCCTTCACCACTCACCTCCAGGTCTTTCCTTACAATGAAATCCTTCCAGCTTTTTATAACCTCCATTAGATATCATACCACGGGCAGAATACAATGGGTGCACAATACCATGTGCCCCAAAACCATCACTATTTAACCTGGTCAACTTTGACTCTATCTCAAGTCAAGTTTACCTAACCATTTATATTTTTATTAATTTATAATACCTCTTTTACAAATATGGTATTTGGCCCATAGGATTCACTTAAATAAAACCTCTTTCTTGAGCCTTCATAAATAGAACGAGGGTTATGGACTAAATATAAAAAGAGGTTTTATTTATTTACGATACGTCTAGTTTATTTATATTTTTATTTATTTACCATACCTTTTGAGTAAGTATAAAAAGATGTTTTATTTATTTACCATACCTCCACTTTACTTATATTTTTATTTGTTTATACCCTTACATGTATATAAGGTAACTTATGGAGTAAATATAAAAGATGTTTTATTTATTTACCATACCTCTCATTTATTTATATTTTTATTAATTTACCATACCTCTTTTATAAATATGGTATTTGGCCCACAGGATTCACTTAAATAAAACCTATTCTTGAAAATGGGCGAATGGATTCACTTAAATAAAACCTATTCTTGAAAATGGGCGAATGGAAAGTTGTAAGTCCTAATTTCAAGGGCTAAATTTACCTTTTTTACCCTCTCCCTTAAAATAAGGTGGGCTATTTGAGGTGATTTGTAAAAATGTACTATCATACAAAATATTCGCCCACTAAAAATTTAAAACCCCTTAATTTCGCCAAAGGGCGAACATTCGCCCCTAAAATTATCCTTGATCCTGGTGCCTTTAGGGGCATGTCCTATGGTCAGGATCTGCGCAGCCTCTTCGACGGTCATCTCTGCAATTTCCCTAGCTTCCTCAAATGCTGCCATCTTGCTTGTCGAAAAATATCTCAATTTCTTAACCAGGGGCTCAATCAATGCTTTGGACAGGGCAAACAGGTCTCAGTTGAGAATACACAAGGCATACGACAACTCAATTTTCAAATGACCAAGTGTTGTTTGCTGGGCAGTCATTTGTAATTTATAATGTCTTTTGAATTTGAATTCGACCATTCCCCCGAAATCTGGTTCATTAATGCTCCCTTGGCGAAAAATTTTCCCAAATCTTGCCCATAAAGCACGTCTTAAATGCCTATCGCCTGCTCCATTTGGTCTCAAGTCGAGCACCACATTGTGAATAGTGACTGCAATGGTCACTTTTCAGCCAACCCATGTGGCAGCGCAAAACCCCTTGTGCGGTCACAGACCTTGTGACACTTTTCTCCTGTGCACAACTCCAACATCGTGCAGTTCCTAGGCAGATTAGTTTATAGTCTCGCACCTCCTTTCAGCTGCATGGAGCACTAAGATTGTTCTTCCCACGGTTAGTCAGGTGGCCATGCCACCTGTATAGGGTTTCAATCGGTCATCCACTACTTTTCCTGGAAAACATTCACTATTTATTGTTACTGGCTACATTACGCACTTTATCATCTGCAGTGCGCCACCATGGGTGATCTGTTTCATAATATGCGGTCCAAGCCAAGGCATTAGGCTGATCAACTCTCAAGGGTAGTCCCAAATTTGTCAACGTGATTGTGTGCACCCTGTTTTATCACCCTGGTTTTCTTATCGAGAAAATATTTCTTTATTTTGTCCTCAAGCTTATTCACTTTCTCTTCTAGCAGAGTGCTTTTCTCCCTTAATTGCACCCTTTCTTTCATAAGTTCTTGCAGCCTAAGATCACTATGTCAGATTTCTTCCTCAGGTCCCAAGCATTCTACTTGGGTCAGTTGCATGACCCCTTCTTCCAAGGCTCCGTGAGCCATCATATCTACCTACACTGCTATGCGTGGACTAGGAATTTTATACTCTATGGGGATTACAACATTCACTCCATACTCCCACACAGGAGGCATCTGTTTCGTCAATTTCTTGCAAGTTTTCCTATAATACCACAGAACCACTAGTACGCACAGGTCCCAATCAGTCCACTGCGCATTGTGTACCTTATTTAGTGCTTCGTATACTTTGTTAAAGGCTTCTACAGGGATAACCTTCTACACATTCGTTCATCCCATACTCTGTTGTTCAAACTTGAGAGGTCATTCACAAAGTTTCCTCTTCCACACATGCTTACTGACCATGTCTCCTAACATGAATGTTATCAGCATCCATGAAGGTTTTGCGACATATGCCTGTATGCATCTAGACCGGTGTGCACGCGAACCATTCTGGTCAATAATATTGTTTGTTAATCATATCTGAGGCTTCCCAAATCGCATGTGCATCATTGTCCTCACATCTGAGGCTTCCCAAACTACATGTGCATCATTTTCCTACATTCGCTCCAGTCTTCAAATCTTCCTTGGTGCGTACCCCACCGCCTTGTGGGCGTAGGACACAGTACCCATTTCAAAGCCTTGAAGAATTGTTGTTCCAACACCTCCATTTCAAATATGTTAAGGAAGTCATATACCTCACTCAACCCATCATACATATGTAGATCCCTTACTTTTGTCGATACACAGCACAATGATCTTGTCATCATGTTATAGTTCAGCATGGTTACCTTGTGTAACCAATTCTGCCATCGCTCTATCTCTTCGTCAGAATCCAATTTACAGGAGATTTTGCGCTCCCATGAGAGTCACCCATCCATGGTGGGATCTACCCAGTCTTTCTCTCATGTGGTTATCTTTTAGATGCAGTCCAAGTTGTCATCACTTTCATAGTCGTGCACTGGCTTCGTGTAGCACATTTGTTATCGGGAAATCTAGTGTCTATTCAGAGCTGCTAGTCCCACTAAGACGGGTAGCTATATTAGAAACAAACAGATTAAAGTTACTTGTTTTTTCCTTTATGAGAGAGAGATGAGAAAGAAGCAGAGAGTACCAACCTTAGTCTTCCGCTTGGCTCCTTTCTTGTTTCCTTTCCCCTTTGACAGAATCTCGCCACTGCTTCCTTACTTGTCCAACTTCAAAGAGCACCTGTAGATTCACAACAGCATAATACCATCAAAGCATAGAGATATTTCACTGTAAACAATATAGGATCATATATATATTGACCATACAAATGCATATAACAAACATAGTATTCAGAGATACACAAGAATATGGAGGAAAACTCAAATAGCTTTATTAGTAAAAATCATTATTAGTAAAAATCATAGAAGAGAGGATTACAACCACTTGGTCAGACCCAGCACCATCCTCCTAGCTTGAAAGCCCTTTGCACCTCACACAAAGCAAGATCACCCAACAATGTCTTCAAAGAGAAACTAGCAGCACCTCTTTACAAATTACCAAATTCCAACCTCTGGATCTCTTGGATGAGGGATCCATTTATAGATATTTGCAGGGGGGTGAGTCAGCTTCTGGGATTTTGATTAGTGTCATCTCTTTGATAGTTCTTGGTTCCACTTGGAGATTTTAGATCTCTTACTCATCCCTGGGCGAACTCAGAGAGGCAAGTGTCAAATGAGCAGCTTCTAGAAGATTCTTTGGGTTTCCACCTAGCAAACTGCTTATGCCATTTGTCTGCTCTCGCTCATCGTACCCTATAGAAGGGATTTCCAGTATGCATCGCACTTTTTACATGTGGCAGGTGAGATGCATCGCACCTTTAGCACTGGGCAGCTTGTATGGTCCTGTTTTGACTAGTTCTGAGTAGATTTTCATGGAGAACTTCTGGGAGATGATGTAATCAGCTGACCTTGCTCCTTTAGGGTATGAAACAACACTTTTAGGGACTTAGAAGCCCTTGGTTTATGGACATATGTGATTGGGGTTGCAGTGCCCAAATATGTCTATAACAGTTTCCCCCTAAAGCATGAGGACGTAAATCTTTTGATGTCGGGTGAAATGCTTTATAGTGAGGATCTGAGGTTTTTCACACTGGAAGGTGACCTGTAATAAGATACAATACAATGCATTATCTTCATAATATTTTCATGATCTAGTTGAGGCGGGCATTCCCATGCTCAGCTTGATAAATTCATTTTCATGTACATAGGACAGAAAATCGTCTGTGTGTAGACTAATGATTCTGGTAGAGCCATCATCCCTTAGTTTGGATGATTACTTGTGCAACAATGATGTACATTCGATGTTTTTATTTTCTTGATTATATCGCAGCCCGGATGGATGAAACTAGATCTGGGGTCTTCAAAACTTGTTCGATCTTCACTCGAAGTACAAGTCAATCCATGTGAAAAGATATTCTGATGTCGAACATGGAAAGACATCGCCTGATTACCATTCAATGATGTAATTAACATGCGCGAGAGGAATCACCGATAATGAGGATGACCCTCAAGGTATTGCAGTACAATTCACGTGGTGTGAATACATGAGTTGATGTCGAACACCACGAAAAATCTTTCAATCGAAGGCCATTAGTGTAAACCTGTTGCCGGAAGTAAGAAACTTGCCATTGAGGCATGCAAGCTTCAAAGTACTGGAAGGGTTGTCCCTAGGTCGGCTTCTTGGATAATGAGCTGACGTCGACAAGAAGTGACCCGTCATAGGAGAGCATTAATGGATCCCACATCTACAACACAGAATAGAGCAAATGATCTTGTAGAGGTGAAAACGATCTGATGATACAAGGTTCAAGATGGTGGTCATGAAAGAATGAAGCATGAAGGTATTGCAGTGGATGAGACACAAGCTGGGTAGGTGAATTCTCTGAGCAACTTCTCTTGAACATCTCAGTGACACTGAAATGCATTGGTAGCGTTAACCCCAAAAGTGGATGGTATGGTAGACCAATGGTGATATGACCGGTGAATAGAATAACCCAACCCAACTCAATCATGGTGATGGAGTGAAAGTGTCATGTTCAAGAGAAACCTGCTACCAATAAAGTTTCTTTGAGTTTTCTTCCCAATTTTCCCCAATCATTTCTAACCAGTACCTCTTTATTTTTTTCAAGCTTGAGGAGGATAACATATGCTTGTTCTATAATTTTCCCTTTGGTAAAACCCGTCGCTATGTTTTAACGAGCCTAGCGACAGTGAAACTCGCTCTTG
The DNA here is from genome assembly GCA_031772625.1 of Pinus tabuliformis. NCBI lineage: Eukaryota > Viridiplantae > Streptophyta > Pinopsida > Pinales > Pinaceae > Pinus > Pinus tabuliformis. The sequence goes on from CM062815.1 coordinate 26,770,887, forward strand.
TCTGAATGGACAAGTTTGTCGCTATTGTTTTAACGAGTTTAACGACAAGGATAACTCGGTCCTTTTCAATTTTAGAGAGTCTAAAAAGAGACGGAAAGAAGACTCCAATATTCTTTTTTCGTAATATAATCCCTGAAGTCCGAAAAAGTATAAAACAATGCGAAAGGGATGACTTTTCGATAGTTTTAACGAGCCAAACAAGACAAACGCTCGATCTTTTTGTGTAATAATCCCTCAAGTCCAAAAAGATTAAAATCTAGAGGAGGGATAGCACTTCCAATCACTTTAATGAGCTGGAGAGGCCAATCGCTCGGTAATCTTTTCATATTTTACAAGTCAGATGAAAAGAGCTTAAGGGAGACTTGATTTTTGAGGAACGAGTGATGTTTTCAGATAGCAGCTTGTTCCAGGTAAGGTTTGGAACTTTCCAATCATGGTAGTGTAAAAAGGTGGCTAATAGGATCACTTTTCGTAGTTGTTCCTCAAAAAGGGGTAAACAATCAAATGGAGTCAAATGATCGGCAACGACAGAGTGGAGGTGATGGTAAGAACACGACCAAGGCTCAAAAGCTGATGATAATGCATTCACAATGGTTGTTTACCAAAGATGGGTTCATTTTTTAATGAGCTTAAACTCTGGTGGAACATATGCTCATTGCTAGGTTTAATTTTTTACGAGCTTGAACTTCGTGTAAAACTGATCGTGATAATGGTCATTGACATTTGATTCATCGTTGACACTATATTCTTTTGACGGTCATACTACCTGTTCAATTGCTCCATCACATTGATTATAAATGAAGACATATGCTTGAAAAGTGAGTTAAAGTCTAATACCCTACTTAAATTACATGAAAAGTAACTTAAAAATAGATTTTTACCGCTCATTTTACCATTTCATTCAGAGTTGTGACTGTTGGAGCTTTGGAGGTGTTTTCCCCTTTGATTTTCACCAGCTGATTCTGGGAGATTCTGTGGATGAATATTGGTGCCATCTGGACCAGGTAGGAGCTAAACCTGAGCTCTTCAATTGCATTCTTTCCTTTCTGAATTCTGAGCGTGTTTTCCTACTTTTCTGGGCCCCTGGGGTTTGAACATTTCGTTCTGCCCCCATCGCACCTAGTCTATATTGAAAGGTGTGATGCATCTTAAGCTATCCACTAGCCAAAGTGTATGCATCACACTATGTACCTAGATAGGGTGCAATGGGCGCAAGGAGAAAAAACATTTGCACTGATTTTTCATGGAAAATTTGCGTGTTTTTTTCCAAATCAGGACCCTGATTCTTCTCTTGTTTGTTTTTCAGAGATTCGTCGGAGCCAAATGGTCGTTACATGGTGTGAATGCGAGCATGAAGAAGAGGACATGGTTGCCCTACATGATCTGGGTACGGTAACTGCATTGTGGAACTGTGGCCTGCTTAAGTTCTTCCGCATTTCCAGCATGAGGAAACAAATCAATTTGTTGCAATATTTCCTCGATGCATGGGATCCTACCACCCAAGTGTTCCAGATAAGAGGAAAATCCATCCCCATGACTGTTGAGGACATCTGCTTTTTGACCGGTTTATCGAAGCATGGTGCCCCTCTCTCACTTTCGGGTTCTTCCCATGGGGGTGAATCCATGAGGGATTATATTCATCGATACTGTAGGGAGGGATCTCAACCAAGCAAGGATGGTAAGATCATCATACGAGATGTCACCGACCAACCTTTGAGGACTATTTTATTCACCTTTGCTAGATTGGCTTGCAGTGTGGCCCTTCACTTGGCCAACAGGTCCTATATGCAGTACGCCTTGGAATGCCTCGAACCCAAGGTATTCAACTGGTGTGATGCAGTACTTCCAGTTATCAAAGAACAACTCACCAAGGTGAAAAACAGAAGATCCAAGAACTTTGGCTATGGTTCTATTTTCACTGCTTTCACCTTGGAGAAGATCCCACTGATGCAGCCATAGTACATTTCACTTGGCATACCACCACTGGCTGAGCCACGGATGCAGAGATGGGTCGACCTTATGGCTAGACATGCTAGTCAACCATATGTTTCATTCTCTGATGCCTGATTTGAGTGGTTCAACCATCAGCAGATGGTTTATGCCGAGTATCCATATGCTGGGATGGATTTCCTGGGTGACCCGGATTTGGTGTTGCCGGCTGGCGAGAAGTGGGGTGTCATAGGTAAAAATTTCTGACCATATCTCTTTTTATTGTTTTCATAATGTTCTTGTGCTTTTTTAATGTTTATCAAGACTAATCAAAACTCATGTGATTATGCAGATATTGGGCTAGTGAAACCAACAATTCATCTGAGAGGAGCGGTTGCCGTTCCAGTAGGAGAGGCTATAGGGAGGGCCATTCTTTGTGACCTGGATGTATCCGAGACCCTTGCAGCGTTGCAGGAGCAGATTGAGGGTCTCACCCTTGGTATTCCAGATGTGAGGACCGATGAGCTTCCTCTGAGATTACAGCGCCATACCACTGGCATGCCAAGCCGATGGACTAGGCCCTTATGGATGATTGCACAGGCGGTGACTAGTTATCACAAGCACCATTAGATTAGGGTGCCCCCTTGAATTTTGAGTTTTTGGGTCATGTGACCGATTTTGTCTTGGACCCAGAGCACTATGTACAAACCATAAACAGTTATATATATACTTTTGATTTTCAAAGTTTTGTTTTGGTTAAGTTATACTATCTTGATGCAGTTTATTGATAAAATGCTTTTCGTTTACAAATGTTGCAAATGTCTATCTAACACATAATTTGCTAATGAATCAGTTAATTTGTTTAAGTTTCTAGAAATATGTTTTTATTGAATAGAATTGAATTGTCTTTCCAAAATCTTGACCCTTAGGAACATATGATAGATAGCTGGATTTTGAACGGAATAGATGCCTGTAAGCTATAGAATGACGAGCTATGAGTCTAGCCTGACGACAAGTCTGCATATGCCACGTGTGATGGCATCAGAGAGGAGTTATATCAACACGTTATATTCAGTGATTTTGTTAGTTGATTGACCAATACACACCCCTCTGAAACTCACTAACTCGCCGCTTGGATCAAAGATGGCCCAAGCTGCAGAAGATAGGTTCCAAGTACTACGACTCACCCCGTCGGCATATCCAACAAATGACTCCGATGGATTCGACATCTGTGACAAAATGAAAAAGTAGATTATCTAACCAAAACAATCACTCTTAACAAAAAAAAAAATGTAACAAAAGCATATGATGAGGTTACCATGCTGAGTCAAGCATAGTAACGCTTAAGGTACAACCCGTTTCGGGGTTGCGACAGTGGAATCCCATCATAATCTACTAGCTCATAGGCTCCTTTTGGTAATACACACTTAAAAATATAGGGACCCATCCATAAAGATTGGAACTTACCTGCTCCCAATTTGTCGGATTCTTGATCATAGAGCAAGACCAAGTCACCTTCCAAGAAAACGCGGGGTTTGACATTCTTGTAAAATTTCGCTTTGACTCGTTTCTTATGCACTTCGTTAGCCAAGGCAGTGTCACGACGAGTTTCATCTAGTTAGATTAATTCTAAGAAGTGAGCTTCTTCCTCTGAGGTTCCGGGGAGGAGGTCAACTGTGAGCTTGAGAGACGAAATCTCACACTGAACTGGTAAGATTGCTTCCAAGCAATACAACAATTGAAAGGGTGTAAACCTGGTCACATTTCTCACCAATGTCTGGTATGCCCACAAGGATGAGTACAGGATTAGGTGCCAACTCCGTTTATGGACTCCAATCATCCTTTGCAGCATGCGTTTCAGGACTTTGTTGATCGCTTCAAATTGCCCATTCGCTTGCGGATAATATGGAGCAGAGCTGTTGTGGGATAGTCCTAATTTGGCAGCCAATTAAACCATCATGTGATTGTAGAAATGCAATCCATGATCTATGACTATAGCTTGTAGATGCCAAACCTGGTGACTACATGATTGAAAAAGAAAAAAGCGGTTGTTTCACCGCTGTTGTTTAATGTAGGCAGAACCTCGGCCCATTTCGTAAAATAGTCAACTGTGACTATGATATACCAATGCCCCCTGGCTGAGGTGGGGTTACATTGTATGAAATATATGCCCCATTTGGAAAATGGCCCAATAGTAGCTACTGGCTGCAGAGGTGTGAGTGGTATTCTGGTTTTGCGGTCAAAGATTTGACAAGCATGGAAACTTCTAATTGCAGTTATCCAATCTTTGAACATTGTTGGCCAGAAGTATCCTGCTCGTAAAATATTTTGTGCCATAGCATAACCAGATTGGTGCCCCCCACATGCGCTTGAATGACAACCATTCAGGGCTTTTTCGGCCTCCTCATGGGTGAGGCACCTTTGCAGAACATTATCGACACTACGACGGTATAGTGTATCACCGACGATCATGTAGTCTTTTGCTTGGTATCGAGTACGTTGTTGTTCTAAGCGAGAGGTATTAGACCTATACGTTTGGGTTTGGAGATAAATTATTATGTCTCTATACCACGGATCACTTGAAGATATCAGGAACAAAAATTCATCCATGATTGTTTCTTTAGATGTTGAATTGTTGGACGATGATGGGAAATCGCATAGTAACTATGCAAATACTAAAGCTTTCTTTGATTTGTATTTTACAAATTCCAAATCAAACTCTCGCAAAATTGCTATCCATTTTGAATATTTTTCCCAAGCAACTGCCACAACAAGATGTAAGTCATGGGGTTGCAGTCTAACAAAACGGTAGTTTTTCTAAAGAGGACATAGTGTTGAAATCTTTGTATTTCTTGAACAACTGCGAGAGCTAGCTTTTCAACATATGAGTACTTGCTTTCTGTATCATTTAAGTTTCAACTTAAATAATAAATAGGATGTTCAATTCCATTTTCTTCTCGAAATAAAACCATTGCGATGGTTGTATCTGCTGCAGCCAGATATAGGTTAAAGTCTCTTTAATAATCATGAGCGTACATTAATGATGCTTTTATTAGGGATTCCTTTAGAGCATCAAAGGAAGCTTTCACGACTTGATCCTAGTTGAAGGGTACTTCTTTTTTCAAAAGACGTGTATAACCTTTAGCAAGTTCAGCGTAACTTGGAATGAACCTCCTCAGAAAGTTTGCTTTCCCTTGGAGTTTCTGAATCTGAAGCAAATTTGAATGTGGAGGCAAATCGATGATTGCCTGAACCTTGCACGAGTCAAGACAGATTCTGTCCTTTGAAACTACAAAGCCAAGTAAACGACCTGAACTGACGCAAGACACACATTTGTGCAGATTGAGTCTTATTTTGTAGTGTCGGCAACATAGAAATATTGCTCTCAAATGCTGTGGATGATCGGTCCACTTTCACGAGTGAGCCGGAAGATCATCAAGGTATGGTTGAACGATGTTCTTGATGTCATAGAAGGCATAATTCATTGCCCTCTAAAATGTTGCCCCTGCATTCTTTAAACCAAAAGGTAGCTTACGATACACGAATGTGCTCCATAGACAGATAAATGCAGTCTTTGACTGGTCCTGTGGGTGGATATTTATTTGATTATACCTGGAAAACCCATCCATAAGCGAAAATATTTCGCATCCGGCGCATTCATCAATTATTTGGTTGATGAAGGGTGTAGGGTAGTTGTCTTTTGGACAAGCTTGATTTACGTCCCTGTAATCGACGCACACTCTAATTGTCCCTTGATTTTTCATCATAGGAACAATGTTTGATACCCAATCAGTTAAAGGAACTGGGTAAATGAAACCAGCACGGAGAAGTTTTTCAACTTCTGCCTTGATGGCAGCGGCTTTCTTGAGGTTCACCTGGTGTAGCCGTTATCTTACCAGTTTGACATCTGGATTCATATTAATTTCGTGTTCAACTATGCTCAAGTCAATGCCTGGCATTTCTTCATATGACCATGCAAAGACATCTCTGAACTCACGAAAGAGAGCATAATATATTTCAAGTTCTGAAGAAGAACAAGATTTTCCAATATGAATATTTTCTACAATATCTGGTTTAGTCTAGATATTTATGGCGATAGTTTCTTCAATATTGGACAGATTTTTCTCGGAATCCACCATTTTTACAGTATTTGATAGAAAATCAAAAACTGATGGATGATTAAGGTCGCTGGAGTAATCTTTGTTGTAATTCAGAAGATGGGAACGATGGTGGTAATCTTCCCAAGGTGCCTCCTGTATGTTAATTGACTGAACAATTCCTTCGTTTGTAGAATGTACATGTGACCAAGGATCTGAAGAGGTACCATACTCCTTAGACCTATCTACCCAAACGCTTGACGAGCGTTCATTGGGTTTTGCCTCCCATGCCGAGAACATTGATTGCTACAATATTTCTATTGGGCTTGGAGGCAACACCTGATGACGATCCATGCTAACATCGTTTTCAGACATCTTCTGAATGGAAGATACCCTGTTGCAGGTTCCCACATTGCCACTTCCGCCATGTTGTTTGGAGGCAGTAGGGTGAAAGTACCCATCAATGTAGGGTCTTTTAGTAGGCCTACTCTGATATTTTAAAGCGAGTGAGAGCTTCCGTGGATCATCGGAATGCTTCCCTTAACTTGCAAACTGTTAGGGAGGAATGTCTGTTGATCAATGATTGTAATTCCCCCTTGGAAGGGAAATGCAATCTTTCTGAAGTATGTCAGCACAACGGTAGCCATAGCGTAAATCCAGGGCCTTCCCAGTAGGATGTTGTAATCGAGGTTTCCATTGATAACTTCCACATCAATTTCTATTGTTTTGCCCCATAGTTCGACTTGCAAGTTACTTAAAATCCCTTATGGAGTGTATGTTCATCCATCAAATGCTTTTAACATCGTTGACGATCACGACAAGGTTGGTGAGCCTAAATTTTTCCAGCAACTCATCGACATAATACATGTCGACGCTCCCTCATTAATAATTGTTCGATGGACAGTTTTGTTGAGGGCTTTCACTTGAATGAGGAAAGCGAGTTGAGCTGGTAACTGAGGTTCGTATCCTTTATGATTAAAGGCCAAAATATTGGAATCCACTGGGTCAATCCCACCTATTACTGATAATAGAGCCTGCTTTTGGGAGGGGCAATTTTGCAGTACTTCAAGTGTCGACATAGCGGACGACGATTGGACCAGGTCCTCTACTATATTATAATTCTGTGCCGCTCTGGCACGAGGATTAAATGTCAATTTGTGTACAACTCCCTTTGGTGGCTTTATCGTTAGCTCAAGAATGATGGGTGGCACAACTTCGGTCAAAGTTGTTGTCGAACTACTAGGTTGATCAGTGGCCTTGTTGTTCGATAGCTGTGGATTCCTGTAATCTTTATTCCTTGTTGATATCAAAGCATCATTTTGCTATTTTGAAATGGACAACATAAGGACTTGGGATGGGGAAGCATTGTCACTATTAACCAGATTGGTTCCTAGGTTTGGAAACGGATTAGTCAATACTGCTGAGGTTTTTGAATTCTTAAAGAATTTCTTAACTTCAGCTCTATATGGACAATCTCTCGTCCAATGATCCTCATTGCATATGAGGCATGGCTGAGTGGATTTCTTTTCCCAGAAGGGTTTATAGAAGATTTTTCAGGAGACGAATCACCCTGTTTCTTCTGTTTTCTCTTCCCTTTCTTCTTGCCCCCTGGTTGCTTCAATTCTTTTCCTTTGTCAGTCGACACAACATTAACCTTCGAGGCTAGACTTTCTTCATTTGCATTTTGATCAGAAATCTTACGGGCTTTCTTAGATGTAGCCTTTGTCGATTTCGTGCTCATTGTACCTATCATGCCGTTGCCAGTGTCAGAGTCTTTGTTTGATTTAGGAGGAGGAGGAACGGAAAACTCTGGTCTGGGAGCATCAGGGATTTTGTCGTAGAGCGTTCTAGACTGAGTATAGATTAAGTCTAGATATTGCGCACGAGTAATAACCTGTTGTTCAGTGATGACCCCTCCCTTTGCTATGTCTTCTGTAATAGAAGGTAACAATGACTTAATAAACCATTTAGCTAGCAGTTGATTAGGAACATATGTTTTCACCATTCTACGATGAAACTGCCATTCATGAATATGATCGTATATGCAAGTGGATGTTGTTTGCTTGAAATTGGTAAGAAGCTCTGTTCCTATTTCATACATTATTGGTAATTGAAAATGGTTTAAAAAGGTTGTGGCAAGGGCACTGAAGTTATCGAATGAAGCTCTAGGCAAATCAATATACCATTTTGCTGCCGAACCAGTCAACGTTTGCTGAAAAAGGCAAAGCTGAATCAAATCATCGTTGAGAGTGTTGGACGAACACCACAGATGAAAGGTCATCACATGATTCGACAGGTCTTCACCCGGTTTTCCATTAAATTTAGGAATATCTGACAGAAGTTTATAAGGAATCACCGGCCACCAAGTGGCATAAACGATTGGATCATTTGGTAGCCAGTTTAGATCTGGTAATTCTAGAGTCACCACGAAGGGCAACCATTGATTCAGGTTCAGCGAAGCGTACCCAAGATAAGATGGGATCGCCTAAGCAATGGGTCTTTGCATACCAGCATAATGCATTTGATGCTGATAACTTTGATAAGGTGTTTGGGCATAACCAATTTGAGACCATTGGTTATAATCGTTTTGAATATACAGCTGCCCATTACTTGCAAAGTTTTGCTGCTCAAGTCCTTGGTAAGCTTGTTGGAATTGCGGTTGTTGATATTGTAGCAACCATGGTTGTGAAACCATTTGCTGTTGCCCAATACTGGACATTTGACCAAGATGAGGGGTAATAGTACCCATTTGAGCCTGAGTCGCTCCAGTTAAGGAGCCACTAACTGGCGATTGCGATTGTGTCGTGGAAATAAGAGGCTGTTTTACAACAACTTGAGAAACTTGAGGTTGGCATATAACAGGCAATGTTTGTACTTGTGACACCGTCAGAATAGCTGGTGTAGTGGGGATGTTTGACACAAGGAGAATCGGTTGCATTGAGTATACAACTCTTGGTTTTTGAGGCAGTATTGGCATCCAACTATTGGATGTGATTCCAATTTGACCTGAATTCGGTTGTGAACTCTCATATGGCGGCAATCCAGTGCTCAAGGGAATGATTGGCCTTTGGAGACTAGACTCCGCAAATTGATGCTGTGAAGGATCAATTTGTTGAGATTCAACATAAGAGATTCAAGATACTATTCCAGATGAACAAACGGGAACAGACCATATTGTCGAAATAGTCCCTAGGTGGACTCCTTCTAGCGGTTGAGAGCTAGTTGGGACAAATGGTATACCAGCAAACATTGTTGGAGTGGTGGCAGGAGGTTCTGCTACCGCTGTATCGGACGAGACAGTCCTAGATGTCAATGGTTGTCCAGACATATCGAGTCTATCCAAAAGACTTCCCAGCGCCTCCACAAGAACTTACAATGAAGGGGTATTAACTTTTGAAGTAGAAAGATATAGGTGGATCTCAGTCCTAAAATGCGATGGAGTACTGGAAGGAAGATCCTCTGTAATCTCTTCTATAGCAATCAATCTAGGTGGAAGAGGCAGACCATCAGGTCCGTAAAATATTTCTGGTGCTGAAGAAGGTATAGATTCTGTAGCGACAAATGTTGGAGGGATAACACCTTCTGAATCAACCCTAGATGGAGCTGGTTCAGGAATAGAAGTGTTTACTATTACACTAGGATTAGTTCTAATGTCCTCTTGTAACTACAAAACTTCTTCTGTAGAGGCAAGGGTACCAGAAATGGTTCAAGTAACTGGAGTCTCTGAGGATGTTGAAACACAAGTTTCAAACAAACCAAGAGAATTTGACCCAGTTAAATGAGTTCGCTTGACCCGGAATGGTTTGGTCTCCAGAGTCAAAGACGTTTGACTCTTCAATCTCTGCAAATGACGAGGTTTTGATTGACTTTCTTCCATGATTTAAAATTTATTTGATCAACTCAAAATAAGAGGGGAAAATGTTATTCTGTATTAAATGAATTTTAGACGCTTTGACACAACTTACTTTTTCACTTTTTAAGGTTCGAGAAAAAGCTAAAGATGACTCTAGGTGCCTTCGATTTTTAATGAGCCTGAAGTGACAAGTGTTGAGATGGACCTTTTCCTTTGAGGAGTATGAAAAGGAATGAAAGAGACTGCTCTGGAAATCTAGATAGAGGGATTACCAAACCAATCCCAAAACTGCAGAATACTTTTTACGGTGTGGCAGTCAATCTTCCTGAATGTTGTGTTCAATGCATTACGATCGATAGGGTGGCAGACATGGCTTGCTAAGGATAAAGGATATAGGCTATTGTGGTCTCCCAATATATACTCGATGGTATGTGGGAGCACAAGTCTGTATTGGTACTTATTGTCTCAAAGAGGAGGAATCACCCAACCTACGATGAAAGCAATAGTTACCAGGCTTTACGACGCTGGAATACGTCTCTAGCCTAGAATTCTAGATGTTGTGCATTAAGTTCCAAAGCATTTTTATGTTCATTGAATTTATTTTACAGATGATATTTCTTAAGAAGTTTTCCTTTAAGGTTCACCATTTGATGTATATATAAAATTCCTAAAATGTAATCTAAGATGATAAACAATCGTTTAATCTTCTTTTTGCAATGAAAATCCTAGCTACTAAGGAAAGAGAAATGAAATCCTTTCAACATAGAGCAGAGAGCGCACACTAGATGCACTGTCCTAAATCAAAATCAACAAGTAGTCTAAATGAAAATGCACGTTCATGTATTTGTTTTCCGCTTTCTTAATGTGTGAATGACAAAAATAATGTTAAGTACAAATATGAATTATTTCTTCTTTCAAAGTGATAGCACTAACAATTTTCTTTTCAAAAAATAACAAGAAGGCAAGACGACACTTTGTGATTTTGAACTGAAAACTGCTTTCGACACTTGAAATACTTATAAATTCAGATCAAATACAAGAGTAACAGTGTAATCAACTATCAAAAAGGGAAGTATTCTTTTCTTCGATTGAAAATGACACTTGCGACACTTCCAAATCAAAAGACAACAGTTCGATTAAGCTACTTCTTTGTAAAAGAGAGCTGTAAATGGCGCACAATACATAAAAAAATTCATAGTTATTTGTACAATGGAGGTTGGATGATGCAAAGAAGGGGGTTTCAACAGTGGTCTACTAATCACAGACAGTAAAACTCCTGAATAAAACTGAAGACAGTGAAGAAAAAACCAAAATCTGGAGGCAGATCTAGTCTAGCCTGATCATCGCACCTGCAACACAGGGAAACAGGGATGCATCCCACCTACTACACATGGGAGGTGCGATGCATCCAGATTTCCTAAAGGAGAGGGTGTGATGGTCAAGGAACAAGACTTTAGATTGGTTTTTGGCCACATTTTTTAGTTTACTTTAGGAATTTAGGCCAAGCAAATGATAGTCAGTAACTACAAATTATAGGACTGATCTAATGAGGTTACTCAAGCTACCTCTAGGGTACTTAGGATGTTTTCAAGTCAATTGTTCAGCTCATAAACAAACTCGGAGATTGAATGAAACAACATTGATCTACTTTGCACTTGCATAGCAAGTGCAGTTCAAAGGCTAGCTGGCTTGACTTTAGGCTCTATCTGTGGCTTATGAATCAAACAAATAGAGACAAGCAATCAAACTAATCGCTTCCCCAGTGGAGTCGCCATTTTGTTATCGGGAAATCTAGTGTCTATTCAGAGCTGCTAGTCCCACTAAGACGGGTAGCTATCTTAGAAACAAATAGATTAAACTTACTTGTTTTTTCCTTTACGAGAGAGAGATGAGAAAGAAGCAGAGAGTACCAACATCAGTCATCCGCTTGGCTCCTTGTTTGTTTCCTTTCCCCTTTGATAGAATCTCGCCACTTCTTCCTTACCTATCCAGCTTCAAAGAGCACTTGTAGATTCACAGTAGCATCATACCATCAAAGAATAGATATCTTTCACTGTAAACAATATAGGATCAGATATATATTGACCATAGAAATGCATATAACAAACATAATATTCAGAGACACACAAGAATATGGAGGGAAACTCAAATAGCTTTATTAGTAAAAGTCATAAAAGAGAGGATTACAACCACTTGGTTGGACCCAGTGCCATCCTCCTAGCTTGAAAGCCCTTTTCACCTCACACAAAGCAAGATCACCCAACAATGTCTTCAAAGAGAAACCAGTAGCACCTCTTTACAAATTACCAAATTCCAACCTCTGGATCTCTTAGATGAGGGATCCATTTATAGATAATTGTAGGGGGTGAGTCAAATTCTGGGATTTTGATTAGTGTCATTTCTCTGATAGTTCTTGGTTCCACTTGGAGATTTTAGATCTCTTACTCATCCTTGGGCGAACTTAGAGAGGCAAGTGTCAAATGAGCAGGTTCTAGAAGATTCTCTAGGTCTCCACCTAGAAAATTGCTTGTGCCATTTGTTTGCTCTCACTCATCTCACCCTATAGAAGGGCTTTCCAGTATGCATCACACTTTTTGCATGTGGCAGGTGAGATGCATCGCACCTTTAGCACTGGGCAGTCTGTATGGTCCTTCTTTGACCAGTTTTGAGTAGATTTTCATGGAGAACTTCTGGGAGATGATGTAATCAGCTGACCTTGCTCCTTTAGGGTATAAAACAACACTTTTAGGGACTTAGAAGCCCTCGATTTATGGACATATGTGATTGGGGTTGTAGTGCCCAAATATATCTATAAGAGTTGCCCCCTAAAGCATGAGGTCGTAAGTCTTTTGATGTCGGGTGAAATGATTTATAATGAGGATCCGAGGTTTTTTGCACTGGAAGGTGACCTGTAATAAGATACAATACAATACATTATCTTCATAATAATTTCATGATCTGGCTGAGGCGGCATTCCCATGCTCAGCTTGATAAATTCATTTTCATGTACATAGGATAGACAATTGTCTGTGTGCACACTGATGATTCTGGTAGAGCCATCATCCCTTAGTTTGGATGATTATCTGTGCATCAATGATGTACATTCGATGCTTTTGTTTTCTTGATTATATCGCAGCCTGAATGGATGAAACTGGATCCGGGGTCTTCAAAACTCATTCAATCTTCACCCAAAGTACAAGTATATCCATGTGAAAAGATATTCTGATGTCGAACATGGAAAGACATTGCCTGATTAGCAGTCAATGATGTAAACTGTTAACAGACGCAAGAGGAATCATCGATGATGAGGATGGCCCTCAAGGTACTACAGTACAATTCACATGGTGTGAATACATGAGTTGATGTTGAACACCACGCAAAATCTTTCGGTTGAAGGCCATTAGTGTAAACATGTCGCCAGAAGTGAGAAACTTGCCATTAAGGCATGCAAGCTTCAAAGTACTGGAAGGGTTGTCCCTAGGTCGGCTTCTTGGACAATGAGCTAATGTCAACAAGAAGTGACCCATTGTAGGAGGGCATTAATGGATCCCACATCTATGACACGAAATAGAGAAAATGATTTTGTAGAGGTGAAAACGATCTGATGATACAAGGTTCAGGATGGCGGTAATGAAAGAATGAAGAATGAAGGTATTGCAATGGATGAGACACAAGCTGGGTAGGTGAATTCCCTGAGCGACTTCTCTTGAACATATCGGTGACATTGAAATGGATTGGTAGTGCTAACCCCAAAAGTGGATGGTACGGTGGACCAATGGTGATATGACCGGTGAACGGAATAACCCAACCCGACTCAATCATGGTGATGGAGTGAAAGTGTCATGTTCAAGAGCGACCTGCTACCAATAAAGTTTCTTCAAGTTTTCTTCCCAATTTTCCCCAGTCATTTCTAACCAGTACCTCTTTATTTTTGTCAAGCTTGAGAAGGATAACATATGCTTGTTCTATAATTTTCCCTTAGGGCAAACTCGTAGCTATGTTTTAACGAGGCTAGCAATAGTGAAACTCGCTCTTTCTTGAATGGACAAGTTTGTCGCTATTGTTTTAACGAGTTTAACGACAAGGATAACTCGGTCCTTTCCAATTTTAGAGAGTCTGAAAAGAGAGGAAAGGAGACTCCAATGTTCCTTTTTCGTAATATAATCCCTTAAGTCTGAAAAAGTATAAAAGAATGCGAAAAGGATGACTTTTCGATAGTTTTAACTAGCTGAACAAGACAAACGCTCGATCTTTTTGTGTAATAATCCCTCAGGTCCAAAAAGATTAAAATCTAGAGGAGGGATAGCACTTCCAATCACTTTAACGAGCTGGAGAGGCCAATCGCTCGACAATCTTTTTATATTTTACAAGTCAGATGAAAAGAGCTTAAAGGAGACTCGTTTTTTGAGGAACGAGTGATGTTTTCAGATAGCAGCTGGTTCCAAGTAAGGTTTGGAACTTTCCAATCACGACAGTGTAAAAAGGTGGCTAATAGGGTCACTTATCTTAGTTGTTCCTCAAAAGGGGTAAACAATAAAATGGAGGCGAATGATCGGCAACAACAGAGTGGGGGTGATGGTAAGAACATGAACAAGACTCAAAAGCTGATGATAATGCATTCACAATGGTTATTTACCAGAAATGGGTTCATTTTTAACGATCTTAAACTCTAGTGGAACATATTCTCATTGCTAGGTTTAATTTTTAACGAGCTTGAACTTCGCGTAAAAATGCTCGTGCTAGTCGGATAATAAGGATGTCCCATTGATAGGTTCATTTTTTAGGGAGCTTGCTCCATTCGAAATTACGCTCTGACTCCTTTCATTATGTAAGCTAGGAACAACCAATCCTATGAGATTAAAGGGTTAGAAACCTACAAACTAAGAAAATAAATGGTCGCTTCTCACTTTCACGCAAAAATTTTGCATGCCCCTAGGTATAGCGAAGTAGAGTTTCCAAGGTTACCCCTCAATTTGCAAACAAAACACCTGTTCTATCGGGAAGGACTACCTTTCCAGGTTGCCCTTCAATTTGCAGACAAAACATTTGTTCTATTGAGAAAGGCCTACCTTCTAACAGAGGTATCTTATTATGGTCTAATCCCATTTTCCTAAACGGATGGGTGTGTCAGACTAGTCATATATCC
This sequence comes from Pinus tabuliformis, assembly GCA_031772625.1. Lineage (NCBI taxonomy): Eukaryota > Viridiplantae > Streptophyta > Pinopsida > Pinales > Pinaceae > Pinus > Pinus tabuliformis. Next base: position 26,785,912 of record CM062815.1, read on the forward strand.
TCTGTGGAAACCTACCATATACCTGAAATTTGCTTGCCGAAGCAGGATAGGGTGCATGCCCCCTAGGTTTCAATCTTGACCACCGAATCACTCGCGCTCATCAGGTGGACAGACTGGAGATTGATGAGACATTCCTTGTGCAAAGAGACTTGTTAGGGATGGCATTTGATTGCTAGCTATGTGTGAGCCGGGGAATGAAAGCTGGTCTACGAGCTGGACCACTCTGCCTTCATGCGGAAAACACATTACTCGAAAGAGTGAGGAGACGATGGCTCCCATGCTATAAATGTAGTCGTGCCCAGGGAGAAGATTGTAATCTAAAAGTCCTTGGACTACCATCACATTCAGATAATGGTTTTCCTTCTCAAAGTTATAAGAAAATTTGGAAGGATCCCTAATGGCCGACTGGTTCCTTTATCGAAGCCTGTCAGATGTCGCATCTCAGGCAAAAGTGTTGGTGAACCAAGTGCTTTCCAAGCAGTTGAGAAAATGATACTCACAGAAGCCCCTTCATCTATGATGGTACCAACCATTAACATTTTGTAAGTTTGCACTATGATTCAAAATGGTACAATAGATGGTAAACGGGGTTTGCCTAGCAGATTCCAATCGAAGGAAACGACTAGGTTTCTTGGAGGTGGGACTGAATAAACAGCTGGATACAACTCTGATGAATTTCCTTCCTGCGGTAAAGGAATGGGCAGATTGCCCCCATGTTTGTCAGAGTCTGTGTTTACGAAAAGAATTTGAATGGTGTCGTTCTCATTCCCTTCGGTGACTGTATCATCTGAAGGTAAATCTTTTGAAGTCAAGATGGGGTCGACTGCCATCTCGTCCTGTTGACTTTGGCCTAATGTCGACTCAGAGGGTTTATCTTCAATGATAGGTGCTTCGACTGACTCCAAAGGTGGGTCAGCCGGATTTTCAACTAGCAATGGATTCATCAAGAGTTTCTTGTACCCAGGAGGGAGTCACTGTGGTGACATAGGACGATTATCCAAGACTCTTTTAGCTTCGTCCAGGAAGGGACAATGGTGGAGGGCATGACCGCCTTCACACAGTTTGCAGGGAAATTTAGATTTTCCTTTTTGTCTGATGACTTGACTTTCATTAGTTGACGGTGTACTTTCAACATGATTGTTAGAGGTTGACAACACCGAATTGTGCAAGAGGGGAGACCAGTCCCTTAGGATCCGTGGGATGCAAGGACAATCTCGGTGATAGTGGTCTCCTTTGCAGATGACACATGGAGATTTAGGTTTGGATGGTGCAGTGTGTGGATTTTCACTAGACGATGTACGGTTGCCCCTTTTTTCCATTGGGTCCTTCTTCTTCTTATCCTTCCCCTTCTTCTTCTTCTCATTTACTTGGTTTTTAGTTTTACCAAGCGAAGAGGAAGAAGGAGAGGGAGAGAAAAAAAAAGTAGAAGGTTGGGGGGAAACTCTAGTATCATCTAGTTGTTGATTCGATTGTTCAGGAATTATAGTGCTTTGAATGACAGAGGTCGAGAAAAGCCATACTAGCAGGCCAATTGTTAGTCCTGGAAGGGACAATGTGGCTATATGAGGTGCACCAACATCTCCCTAAGAGGAGAAAGGACTAGCACTTCCCCCAAGGGGAAATCCTTGGTTGGTAGACTCCATTTTCTAAACCTAAGACCAACGAGGGAACAGTGATGTTATTCCGCTTAAAATAAATTTTAGACACTTTGACACAACTTGCTTTTTCACTTTTTAGGAGTCGAGAAAAAGCTAAGGATGACTCTAGTCGCCTTTGATTTTTAATGAGCTTGAAGTGACAAGTGCTTAGATGGACCTTTTCCTTTAAGCAGTCTAAAAAGGAGTGAAAGAGACTACTCTGGAAATCTATACAGAGGGATTACCAAACCAATCAAAAAACTATAGAATATTTTTTACGGTACGGAAGTCAATCTTCCCGAATGTTGTGTTTAGTGCATTGTAATTGATAGGGCGGCAGACATGGCTTCCTAAGGATAAAGGATATAGCCTATTGTGGTCTCCCAATATATACTTGACGGTACGTGGGAGCACAAGTCCGTACTAGCACTTGTTGTCTCAAAGAGGAGGAATCACCCAACCTATGATGAAAGCAACAGTTACTAGGCTTTACAACGTCGGAATACGTCTCTAGCCTAGACTTCTAGATGTTGTGCGTTAAGTTCCAAAGCATTTTTATGTTCATTGAATTTATTTCAAAGTTGATCTTTCTTAAGAAGTTTTCCTTTAAGGTTCACCACGTGATGTAGATATACAATTCCTAAAGTGCAACCTAAGATGATAAATAGTCGTTTAATCTTCTTTTTGCAATGATAGTCCTAGCTACTAAGGAAAGAGAAATGAAATCCTTTCAACATAGAGCAGAGAGCACACACTAGATGCACTGTCCTAAATCAAAATCAACAAGCCGTCTAAATGCAAATGCACATTCATGTATTTGTTTTTTTCTTTCTTAATGACTAAAAGAATGCTAAGTACAAATCTGAATTATTTCTTCTTTCAAAGCGATAGTACTAACGATTTTCTTTTCAAAAAATGACAGGAAGGCAAGACGACACTTTGTGATTTTGAATTGAAAACTACTTTTGACACTTGAAATACTTATAAATTCAGATCAAATACAAGAGTAATAGTGTAATCAACTATCAAAAAGAGAAGTATTCTTTTCTTTGACTGAAAACAACACTTGCGACACTTCCAAATCAAAAGACGACAGTTCGATTAAGCTACTTCTTTGTAAAAGAGAACTGTAAATGGAATACATAAAAACATTCACAATTCTTTGTACAATAGAGGTTGGATGATGCAAAGAAGGGGATTTCAATAGTTGTCTACTGATCATAGACAACAAAACTCCTGAATAAAATTGAAGACAGTGAAGAAAAAACCAAAATCTGGAGGCAGATCTAGTCTAGTATGATCATCGCACCTACAACACAGGGAAACAGGGATGCATCCCACCTACTGCACATGGGAGATGTGATGCATCTAGATTTCCTAAAGGAGAGGGTGCGATGGTCAAGGAATGAGACTTTAGCTTGGTTTTTGGTCACATTTTTCAGTTTAGTCTAGGGATTTAGGCTGAGCAAATGATAGTCAGTAACTACAAAGTATAGGGCTGATCTAATGAGCTTACTAAAGCTACCTCTAGAGTACTTAGGATGTTTTCAAGTCAATTTTTTAGCTCATAAACAAACTCGGAGATTGACTGAAGCAGCGTTGATCTACTTTGCACTTGCATAGCAAGTGTAGTTCAAAGGCTAGCTGGTTTGACTTCAAGCTCCGTCTGTGGTTTATGAATCAAACAAATAGAGACAAGAAATCAAACTAATCACTTCCCCAGTGGAGTTGCCATTTCTTTATCGGGAAATCTAGTGTCTATTCAAAGCTGCTAGTCCCACTAAGACGGGTAGTTATCTTAGAAACAAACAGATTAAAGTTAATTGTTTTTTCCTTTACGAGAGAGAGATGAGAAAGAAGCAAAGAGTACCAACCTCAGTCTTCCACTTGGCTCCTTGCTTGTTTCCTTTCCCCTTTGACAGAATCTCGCCACTTCTTCCTTACTTATCTAGCTTCAAAGAGCACCTGTAGATTCACAGTAGCATAATACCATCGAAGCATAGAGATCTTTCACTATAAACAATATAGATCAGATATATATTTACCATACAAATGCATATAACAAACACAGTATTCAGAGATACACAGGAATATGGAGGAAAGATCAAATAGCTTTATTAGTAAAAGTCATAGAAGAGAGGATTACAACCACTTGGTCTGACCCAGCGCCATCCTCCCAGCTTGAAAGCCCTTTTCACCTCACACAAAGCAAGATCACCCAACAATGTCTTGAAAGAGAAAGCAGTAGCACCTCTTTACAAATTACCAAATTCCAACCTCTGGATCTCTTGGATGAGGGATCCATTTATAGATAATTGTAGGGGGTGAGTCAACTTCTGGGATTTTGATTAGTGTCATCTCTCTGATAGTTCTTGGTTCCACTTGGAGATTTTAGATCTCTTACTCATCCCTGGGCGAACTCCGAGAGGCAAGTGTCAAATGAGCAGTTTCTAGAAGATTCTCGGGGTTTCCATGTAGCAAACTGTTTGTGCCATTTGTCTGCTCTCGCTCATCGCACCCCATAGAAGAGCTTTCCAGTATGCATCGCACTTTTTTCATGTGGCAGGTGAGATGCATAACACCTTCGTATGGTCCTATTTTGACTAGTTCTGAGTAGCTTTTCATGGAGAACTTTTGGGAGATGATGTAATCAACTGACCTTGCTCCTTTACGGTATGAAACAACACTTTTAGGGATTTAGAAGCCCTTGTTTTATGGACATATGTGATTGGGGTTGTAGTGCCCAAATATGTCTATAACAACGTTACTTCTATAGGGTTTAATGGTATGACTATGCGTAAGGAATTTTTCTCAAAAATCATCTTGTGCTTCTTCAGATTTATCACCCCATTCATGTCAATGGCCCAATCTATCCCAAATATCAGAGGGTAGGGATTGTTATCATCAATAATCTCTATCACTTCAAAATATACCAGTGTGCTTGCTCCTTCAATATCTACGATGATTCCTTGCAATCTTCCCATGGTAGGATCTTTTTCTAGTTCGCCATTCATAGTTGGATAGGAGACCATTGTAGCATAGGCCTCCCCATGTGCTCCCATGTCTTCTTCGGTAGAATGTTTGCATCTAATCCTAGGTCCAGAATCACTTGGTCCATCTCATATTCTCCAATCTGTGCGGTCAATCTCATTTCTCTTCTCATCCTCGTCGCATGCTTTCCAACCTTCATGACTACGTGTGGTTCACCTAGCACGGTCCTAGCACATCAATTGATGAGTTCCTACATTCCCTTTATAGCATTGTTGTTGCACAACAACTTCATGCATGTTTCCAGAAATGTCGTGAGCATCGATGGGTCCATTTCTGGATTCAGTCTGTCTTTGCTTCTTGAAGGGGAGGCATCAATAAAGCTCTTCCTAGCTTCCATGAAGGTTTCCTTAGTGCACTCCAATTCAAACTTTGGTTCTTTTGTCAGAGCCTTGCGAACCCAGGTACTATCTTCAGGTTACTTTCCCTTATCATCCCGTGTCATAATTCCACTTCCGAGAATAATGTTCACATTAGAGTCTTCCTTGTGCGGCTCAGAGCTCATCATTTGTAGGTTCTGAGTCGGGGGAGGCTGGAGCACTCCCTTTTCATGTAGCTTCACTATCAACGCGGGACAATCCTCCGTCTCATTATAAAAAAATGTACAATATAGGCATGATGGATGCGTTGGATTCATATAATCATGGGCATAATGTCTTGGCCCTTCACAATTGTAACATATCAGTTGTCCGCGACCTCTTTTAGTTCCTCCTCCACCTCGGCCTCGTCCGTGTCCCTAAAATCCAGTTCATGCCATCCCTACATTTTGGTCAAGGGGCTGCATTTCAACTTGGACACTGTATGTGGGATTCCTATCCATCATTAGTTCATAACTTTTACAGGTGTTCTCATCATGTCCCACTAATCTACAGAAATTACAGAACAACTGTTGTGAATTCTATGTGTACTTCTGCAGCAAATGGCAATTGTCTATAGCATGCTTTCCTCTATTTGATAAATCACACACCACAATGAAGGTGTCGTACTGGGTCCTGCTTGTGCCTCTGGTCTCAACGGCATTGGTCCTCATCCCGCAAGGTAATTCGTGAACACTGGGCAATGGTCCTTATCATGACCCTGACCCTTACATTTAACACACCATACTTCATCGCACACTTCTGGGTGAGCAATCCTATCTTGTTTTAGACTCTACATCTCAAGGCACAAGTTTTTCAACTATGCGTGGATCTGTTGAACTCCTAGGTCAGGATTTTGTATCGGGATCTCATGCAGTCTCATTGTGATCTCCAAGGCCTCGGCCTGAGTTCTTAGCCTCTATTGTGACAGCGCATTCCTTAAATGTGGCGTTAGTGATGCTACAAACCATTCACGGTGTTGTCCATCTGTCAAAGTCATATTACCTTCCTGAATTATGCACTTCAATCTCTGATCCAACTCCCAAGGGGTCTCACCTAGTAGCACTGTGATTTCCTTGAACCCAATGATCAACTACACCTCTAATCAACATAGTTTGGATATCCACAATACCTACATTCAGATTGTCATTGGATTGCTTAATGTACCAAGTCAGCACACGATCCTGCAGAGCACCGACCAATGTTTATTTCTTTATATTGTTATTCGTGACTCCCTGCACTTCCCATACAGCTTTTATCATGAACCAAAACTGGTCTGGATATTCATTTCCTACTCCATTGAACACTGGCAATTTTATTGCACTTTCCATATTAACTCGCGGTGGTGGCAGAGGTGGTATGGGCGAAGATGGGGGTGTGGACAGTGAAACTGGTGGTGGTGGTGTGTGGGGGTGGTATGTACGGAATCCTCTATCTTATCAAATTGATCATACTCCTCGGTGAGACCTTCGCGAGCTCCTCCTCATCCCCTCGCAGAGGTGAAATAAACGGACTAGTTTCTAGTTTTGCACTACCTTTGTTTCTGTAAATTCTGCCACTTCACGTAGCCCTAAACATCAATTTATTCACATAATCCACTTTTCACACAGTCGAATTTTAATCCAAATGTGAAAATACTTAATGTACTTACATCGTGGCCCTTTGAAGAAGCGCCACTCTGCCTCGTTGTAGTTGAATGAAGTATCTACCACGAATTCAGAATGAATCCTCCTATAATTCGATCGAACCACCGGTCAATAGTGTGAGAAATCTTATCCTCTGATGCTTCCAATGTGCACACTAATTCTATAGTCCACACAATAGGTCTATCAATCTTGCACCTTCCTTGGCTATCTGCTATCTTCGCGATCCATTCGTACAGCTCAATAGGGTAAGATGCAAAGAAAATTTCATGGATCTTTGTGTATGGGTAGAAGTCTAACCACTCTTCTTTTAATAGTCACAGAGTCCTATTCTCATGCACCGCAAACTCATGAATCTTCCTATCCAACCAATCTTCAATTACTTTCTTAGTTGGATTCTAGTGATACGACATCAAACATCTCTATGTAGATCCAGGTCCTGGCAACATAACCATTTGTTAGCTTCTTGGGGCCTGACCCAGGTTCGGAGTTAATTAGCCAAACAAATCCCTATACTACTCGCCCTTTCGGCAATAGTCCATGGAGAGTGGACTCAGGTCTCACTCAAAGTAGTATGGGGGGGGTGTTGGAACTAGGTTTCCGCACGCTTGAGATGTATGAGGGGTTGATTTGATCCAATTATGAGTTTCTTTGCATAGGTTACTTCGCGCACTTCCCTAGCCTTCGTGCCCAGATATATTTTCCTTTTCGCAGCCCTAACTCGGGGCTATGGGACTTTCGCGCTGCTGTAACAACGATCTGTACTATTTCCCTAAGTCACACCTGAGATATTACTTATCTTCTTATAGTAGTTACTTATCTTCGCTTAAACAAATGCTTTGTATTATATTTACTTATTTAGCACAGTCATATGAGTTAACGTAGTAAATAAATAGTAAACATGCAATTCATACCCAATAATATGTAAAATAGGAAAAGATACATAGAAATATGGTAGAAATTCTCTTTATTAATGATTCTAATGGTTACAGACTCGACCTACCCGGCGCACTCAGCTGCAAGGGTCCGCACAGTTAACTACGAACTACTAGGCCTCTGTGCACTCAGGTGTAGAGCCTTCTCCTACTTTATGACCCAAAGACACAACTTACACTTCAACTCAATGCTTCTTTAATTCCTTAGAATCATCATGCTTCATTCGATTAATTGTTTTCTACACTTAGAGCCTTGCTCTATTTATACAATCCCATGGTCTGCGGACCATGGGTATACCTTTCAAATCGACATTACATTACAAAACAACGGCAAAAAACCCTATGACTCTATTAATACTTTACGCTCCGCGGCCACAATTCGTGGAGTTTTTACAATGGACATAGTCAAAACTTGGGCTTTAAGCCCCAAGATATGCGTCGGGGGAATTCCATGCCCAACACAACTGGTTCTGAGTGATGATGCAAGTTTCTAGGTTCAGCATAGTGTTTTGGTCATAGTGATCTGATTGTTCAGATTAACTAATTGTTGGTTGATGTAGTTTGAGTTTCAAAGTTTCTAATGGGTCCCATATGAAAAGTTGATGAAATGAGGCCTTCATGTATATTGTTGTGTGTAAGGAGAATCAAGTCTAAAAATTAATGAAACATGGTCCTTCGAAGAAGAGAGAAGGTTGTATCCTTTTATAGGCTGGTGCCCACGTACTAGTAAAGACATTGGTTAGTACGAGAGCCAGGGGGTTGTAGCTCTCTTCCAATAGAAGTTGGAAAATGAGAGAAGGTTGTACCCTTCTGCAGGTGGGTGCCTATGTACTGGTATGAGTCTACACTAGTACAAGATTATAAACAATTTTTCTTATTATTAAAAGAAGACAGAGATGACAACATCACATGGTTTTCGCCCACATTGGGTTTCCACCTTAAATCTTGGTGTCCATATGTGTTGCTTATGTGTGATGGTTTAATCTATTTTTACTGCACTATTTAATAAGTTACTGATGCACTTGTTATACATCAACACATGATAAATTAACTAAATCACAAGTTCTTTGGGTATACACTAGTTTCACTAATCACAGTAGCATGTACACGCTAGGTCCTTCACAGAAGTAGCATATATAAATCTGTTTGGGAAATTAAAAATTATTGATCTGATAATACTGATTCACGCCCCCATCTTAGTATTATTTCTAACAATTGGTATAAAAGAAGGTCCTTCAGAAGAATCTTGATCGCTTGAAGGAAGATCTTTCATGATGAATAATCACGAAGGCATGGGATCCATCGAATCATTAATACTCAATGGGAGAAACTTAGTTTATTGGAAAATAAGAACTAGATCCTAACTACAATCACTTGGAGCTGATGTTTAGGAAATTGTGGAAGGAGGATATCAATTTCTAGTAGCAATTCCTAAAGACTTTGCAAGTAAGAAGTTATACGAAGCCAATGCCAAAGTTGTCAATATGTTAGTGGGAAGTCTATGAGAATCATAATTTTTTAAAGTCATGAAGCTCAAGACAACCAAAGAGATATGGGACAAAATCATTCAGAGCTACAAAGAAGAATCTCAGGTAAAAAGTGCTAATCTTCAAACTCTTAGAATTCAGTATGAAACTCTTAAGATGCATAGTGATGAGACTTCTACTAGTTACTTTTTACGTATAGATGAGATTGTTAATTGTATGAAGAATCTGGGTGAAGAGATAAAGGAAGCTACTTTAGTTGAGACAATTTTGATATATTTGTCCTCTAAATTTGATTCAAAAGTGTCTGCCATAGAAGAAAAATAGGATCTTCAAGCTATTACTGTACTCAACTCCATCGAATCCTAACTGCCTTTGAAATGAGAAAAGGAGGTCCATCAGATATGAGAGAAGCTACTTTTAAAGAATCAACAAAGGGAAAAGAAAAGGAAGAGCACAATGAATCAGAACACATTTCTGAAGAAGAAGATGAGGTAAATTTTTTCAAGAAGCTTCAATACGGTTCTGGAAGATTCAGAGGTAAGCTACCTTTGAAATGATTTTCTTGTGGTACAGCCGGCTGTTATGCTGCCATATGTCCTCATAAAGATAAATATGAAAAAGGAAAGGAATATGAAAAAGGAAATAGAAAATAGGTTGTGAATAGAAGTAGTTACTATACACATGAAGATAGTGATGGCTTATCCAATAGTGATGAAGATGAAACTAACCAAGATTATAGACTACTCATGGCTTATGAAAATGATGATTTTTTGGTTGCCTTAGAAGAGGAATATTTTCTTGAAGAAATCACTAAACTCAAACTCTGTTTATAAGAAAATAATATGATCATCGATATGTTGACACACCAACTCAATCAAAGAGGAAAACACAATGAAAATCCAGAATATGAAATTGTGTGTCTAAGAAAAGAACTTGAGAAGACAAAATCTCTTAGTATTAGATTTACTAAAGGATCTGAAAATTTAAATGAAATCATAAAAGTTCAGTGTTCTCCTCTAATAAAGACAGGTCTTGGATATATTGAAGTATCATCTCAATCACATAAGCCGTCAGCCTCCACCAAAAATTATCTTGATGCAACAAAGACTAGTGAACAATATGTCAATCGTCAGTAAAGGCCTAAAATTACTCATTAGGTAAATCATACCCAATTTACGCCAAGGATGAAGAATAGGTAAACAATGCCAATATATATATATATATATATATATATATATATATATATATATATATATATATATATATATATATATATATATATATATATATATATATATATATATATATATATGCATGTGGTTCACGAGCACCCTGGTCAGTGAGTGATCGCTATGTCCACGGAAAAATCTGGGCGATAGCTAGGCTAAATCGCCCCTCGGCCTATTGCAAGACTTGACCCCAAGGGCTTCGGGTGGATTCGACCCTGTGACCTCCCGATGGCGAGGCACGGTTTTTGACCAACTGAGCTATTATATGATCACAGAAACTTCTTTAATGAGAAATATTTTTCATGTCATAACTTTGGCCATAAAGTTGCTCAATGTGTTTCTTACAAAACCATCATGACTAGAGAAGCACGAAATCAAAGCAGTGTAACAAGAATCAAGAAAGTTCTTATAATAACTTTTCTCCTCTTTAAAATGAAGTAGAATGTTCGATTTGTAACAACTTTGGTCATGAAGAACCTAAATGTAGGAGCAAATTTCGGCCATCACTTCAAAAGGAGAAAAAATCATTAAATCCCAAGATATGGAGAAAGAAGGAATCTCAATAAGAAATATGTGGCATAGCTTTGTATGCAAAAGGATAAGAAAATTAGTGGTACATCGACAATGGATGCTCCAAACACATCATAGGTGATAAAGAGAAACTTCATTCATATAATGCTTTAGAAAAGGAAAAGAATGTCTCATTTGGAAATGACACTCTAGCTATCATTAAAGGTAAAGGTTATATATTTTTGAAAGAAAACGTTAAAGCTGGAAATGCCATGTATGTAGATGGTTTAAAGCATAACCTCTTGAGTTCCAGTCAAATGGGTGATCAAGGAAATGAAGTTGTGTTTCGATCAAATAGATGTGTGGTTCGTGAGCTTGATACAGGAAATACCATGATCAAAGGAACACGAATTCCAAAAAACATATACATACTCAAAGGAGGACAACAACAATGCTATCTAAGCCAAACAGATGAAAACTAGTTATGGCATAGAAGATTGGGACATCTATAATTTTCTCAAATAAAAAAAGCATGAAGGCACAAGGCAGTTCGTGATCTTCTAGATATCAGCATCCCAGAAAATACCATATGCAAACCATGTCAAGTTGGTAAGCAAACCAGAGTTCACTTCAATGAAAAAAGGATCAGCATGTAAGCTTCTTGAAGTCAATCATACTTATTTATGTGGAGAAAGAAGGAATCTCAATAAGAAATATGTGGCATAGCTCTGTATGCAAAAGGACAAGAAAATTAGTGGTACATCGACAATGGATGCTCCAAACACATCATAGGTGATAAAGAGAAACTTCATTCATATAATGCTTTAGAAAAGGAAAAGAATGTCTCATTTGGAAATGACACTCTAGCTATCATTAAAGGTAAAGGTTATATATTTTTGAAAGAAAACATTAAAGTTGGAAATGTCATGTATGTAGATGGTTTAAAGCATAACCTCTTGAGTGCCAGTCAAATGGGTGATCAAGGAAATGAAGTTGTGTTTCGATCAAACAGATGCATGGTTCATGAGCTTGATACATGAAATACCATGATCAAAGGAACACGAATTCCAAAAAACATATACATACTCAAAGGAGGACAACAACAATGCTATCTAAGCCAAACAGATGAAAACTAGTTATGGCATAGAAGATTGGGACATCTATACTTTTCTCAAATAAAAAAAGCATGAAGGCACAAGGCAGTTCGTGATCTTCCAGATATCAGCATCCCAAAAAATACCATATGCAAACCATGTCAAGTCGGTAGAAAAACAGAGTTCACTTCAATGAAAAAAAGGGTCAGCATGTAAGTTTCTTGAAGTCAATCATACTTATTTATGTGGACCAACAAGGAAAAATTCACCTCGTGGAGAAGAATACTTTATTTTATTTATTGATGATTTTTCCAAGATGTGTTGGATAGGTCTACTAAAGCATAAAGATGAAGAATTTGAAAAGTTTAAAGCCTTCAAAGCTTTAGTTGAAAATGAATTAGATTGAAAAGTCAAATGTCTGATATATGATCGAGGGGGAGAATTCATATCAGATGAATTCTTTGACTTTTGTGAACAACATGGAATAAAGAGGCGATTCTCCATCGCAAGAACTCCTCAAAAAAATGGTGTGGTGGAAAGAATGAACAAAACAATTCAACAAATGGCTCGAGCAATGATTGATGAATCTAGAACTCCTACAACCTTTTGGGGTGAAGCTGCATTTGTTGTCATGACTATTATCAAGAAAGCAAATGTTTGGATAAATAGCAATCAAACTCCATATGAAGTTTGGTATGGTAACCCTCCTACTGTAAAACACTTTAGAGTGTTTGTAAGAAAATATTTCATCAAAAGGACAGATGAAAAACTTGGTAAGTTTAAACCCAGAGCATACGAAGGAATTCTTCTTGGTTATTCATCTAGAAATAAAGGATACACATGTTATAATAAAAGACTTTGGAAAATTGTTGAAAAAATTGATGAAGCATGCAGAAATCTAGAACAAATGAAATCAACAGAGGAATATGGCAGTGAGGAATATGGGGAATACTTTACAGCATCAAGTCAAAATGATATAGAAGAAGAAACCAATGAAGCACTAGAAGAAGATACAATAGACAGGGAAAAGACTCCATCCAGTTATGTTCAGAAGAATCATCCAGAATCTCAAATCATAGGAGAAAAGGGGGCCAGTGTATAGACAAGAAGAACTCTTTTAGGGACCCCAAGCTATCTAGCATTACTATCCTCCACCAAACCTCAGAATGTAAATGCAACCTCCAAAGATGAATGTTGGGTCAAGGCCATGGATGTACAACTTGACCAAATTGAAAAGAATGATACATGGGAGTTAGTTCCTAGACCTCATGATAAAAATATTATAGGCAAAAAATGGATATTTAAGAACAAGGTGAATGAAAATGGAGAAGTTATTAGAAACAAGACAAGACTTGTTTGTAGAGGGTTTGCTCAACAAGAAGGTATATATTTTGAAGAAAATTTTGCACCTATCGCCAAACTTGAAGCCATAAGGATGTTCCTTGCTCTTTCTAGTTTTCGAAAATTCAAAGTATATCAAATGGATGTAAAATCAACCTCCCTTAATGGATATTTAGAAGAAGACATTTATATTGACCAACCAGAAGGATTCATTCTTGGAAATGATTCAGAACTTGTATGCAAGCTTAAAAAGGCTCTCTATGGTTTGAAACAGGCTCCAAGGGCTTGGTATTACCACCATGACAAATATCTACAACAACAAGGGTTCACAAAACGCTCTGCAGATAACAATTTATACACAAAGATTGAAAATGATAAACTCCTAATTATTGTTGTTTATGATGATGATATCATTTTTGGTAGCAATGAAGAATCCATGAGTCAAAATTTTGCTTTAGTAATGCAGAAAGAATTTGAAATGTCCTTACTTGGTGAACTAACTTATTTCTATGGTGTAAAAGTACAGAAAACAAAAGATGGTATCTTTATTTCACAAACCAAATATCTCAAGTAGATCTTGAAGAAGTATGGAATGGAAGATTCTAAACCAGTATGTACTTCAATGGTAATAGGATGCAGTCTCAGTTCTAATGATGAATCATCAATAATGAACCAACCAAATTATGGATCTATGATTGGAAGTTTTCTTTATCTAACAAGTACCAGAACTCATATCATGCATGCAGTAGGAATTGTTGGAAGGTTCCAAGAAAATCCAAAGGAATCACATCTTTAGGCAATCAAAATAATTTTCAAATATCTCCAAGGAACTCAGGACTTTGGACTATGGTATCCTAAAGATACAAAACTTACTCTTCATGCATATACAGATGCAGATTGGGCAAGAAATTTTGATGATTAAAAGAACACTAGTGGAGGTGCATTCTATATGGGTTCTTCGTTAGTGTCATGGTTCAAAAACAAACAAAGTTCGATTGCCTTATATACAGCTGATGCAGAATATGTGGCTGCTACATCTTGTTGCATACAACTACTCTAGATAATGCAAACATTGCAAGACATTCACATCACGTGTACTCCACCCATCTCCATTCTATGTGATAATATAAGTGCCATCAGTATTTCGAAAAGTCCTGTCATGCACTTCGAGACCAAGCACATACCCATTAAGTACCATTTTCTACGAGAACAAGTGCTTCAACAAAAATTTAAATTGGAGTATGTTCCCTCCAAAGAAAAGGTTGCTGATATATTCACTAAATCATTTCCTATAGAAGCATTTGAATATCTCATACAAAAGTTGGGATTAGTTGCTGCATCATCCTGCTATTAAATCTAGTTTTCATAGGAAGGTTATTATACGCAAGTTTTATGAAGTATATTATTGTATACATGGGGTTTCTATGGCTGGGGGAGTGTATATGTTTTTCTAACAGAAAAATAGTGGGTTAGACTCTGATATGGGTGCTCTGTCTCATATTGATGATTACAGTCCAACGTTTTTCTTTGTTCATTGACTTTTATCTAACTTACAAAGATGCCTTGATGAATGAACTGTTGAAAATGCACAGGTAGCATAGGTTTAGGGGAAACATTAGCCTTGACACACATTTAGCATTGTTGGCATCATGGTTGTTGAGTTTAGCTATGGCTTGAGATACTTATATCATTTGTTGCATAAGTCATGTAAAGCTCTAGGGTGTGATATGGCTTATTCTATCATGGTCTATATTTCAATGAATACTATTGGACATATGATGTAATTTGTATCCCCACTTTGCATGGGACAGATGATTTAATAATTGTTGTATTTCTATCATGTATAAACAAATGTGTTGTATCCCCACTTGGTCTGGTGATTGATGTATGTATGAGTCATTGGTCATAGGGAGATCATACTTACTTAATTGAGTTATAGAGTTATGTTATTCTTTTGAAACATATGTCTACATACTCAGCATGTACTTAGGGCGATCATGGAAAACATAATGTATATCAAAGGGGTAGAATAGCTTGGACCGCCCTTTTCCATTGATGTCAAAGGGGGAGAGTATTTTGGTGTTGCTTGTTATCACTAACAATTTCTACAACTTGTAATAATCAACACTAGCATGGTTTCAATCGAGTCCAAAGGGGGATATTGTTGGCATTATGATTCAAGTGTTGTCCTTGATGGTAAATCAATCACAGGTCAGTTTAGTTTTGATGAAAGGAAACCCATAGTGTAATAGGTCCATTCGGATATAACAAGGAATTAGTACAGAAGAACATGAAGATGGAACTAAAGTCTACTAATAAGAATGAAGAAGTTGAAGGTAAAGGATGGTGAAAAGCAGTTTAAGATGTATACATAGGTCCACTTAGTCAAAATAGTGTATACACGGTAGTTCACAGAACAAAAAGAGCATATACGTATACACGCACTTTCACAAGAAGAAAAGCATGTATATGTTCGAAAATCAAGGAAATTTAGGAGGAGACAATAATAAGGGTAAATACCATGATAGTAGCCCACAATATTGAGTAGAGTAACAACTATTTGATCCTGTCCAAGAACACCACGGGTCCTAAGTGGTTTTTGTCTGAGGTATTGATCTGAAATTGATCAAGGATATAGAAAAAGCCTAAAATTCAAAGTTACTGGATTCAGGTGGAAGCAACGCCATTGCATAGAGCTCACAAAAAAAACTCCAATGCAACTTGAACATGTGCATTTGGACTCCAGATGAATAAGAAACTGCTTGTGGAATTTTTTGACGAAACAATGTTTTACTACTCAACACATGACAGAAGTACATGTTTAGCTCAATGGCAGATCTCCTGCTTCATTACAGTGGTAATGTATTCAGTTTGGTTGCAAGGTGAAATAATAGGTTAAAAAGGTGATTTTACATGGTGATGGCATGTATACATTTAAATGTCATTTTCAAAAACAAGAACCATATATTAAAATATATGTTATGACATTAAATTCATACCTTAGCATAAAATTATTTAAAGTCACATAACGTATATTAAAAATGAAATGGTGCAAATGTAATGTATTATAAACCTTAGGAAGGAAATATTACAAACCATAAAATATATGGGGGGGGGACATTAATATGTGGTGGATACACTGTATTAATGCTACAAAGGATGTAAACCTATGTATTAAACATAGCGTATGGAAAAAATTATGGTTGAGCATATTTTAAATGGTGCGAAGTGTTGGTATAGCATGGTAATGTTATCCACATGAACCGTCAGAGTTAATGCTCCAAGCTACCAACGAAATCATCGCCAAAATTAGCATGCAACGGTTACACGGGTTGAGGTCTGTTGCCACAAAGAGTTATGGTTAATGATAACATTCACCGAAACCACCGGAGTTGTAAACCAACAAGCCACGGGGCTATGTTATATGTGGTTTGTTTGGTAACATTTTGTGCCACAGTCAATAGGTTATCACGTTGGAGTTAAAACATATTATATGGTTGTATGTGTATAAATCCCATTGCACCGAATGTAACAATAGAACCATATTGTTATATGGTTATAACAATATGAGATTTTTTTAATACATTTCTATATGTGGGTTATTCATATACTACATATACTTGTAATGTAATGCCGTGTAAAAAAAAATGAGAGTTGTGTCATTTTGTACAGAAGAGAAGAATTTTGGTGTGGTTTTGGGGATTTGGAGGCAGAACATTGCAAGTTTATTCTGGGAGTTGTAGGGGTCTTTTTCAGTGCAATCAGTTGCGTCGGATTTCTGAGGTTGAGCAAAACATAGCAAGACTAGCCAGGGATCTTTTTGATGTACCTTTGATATACGTTTTTGGATTTGAATTTCTAATATAAAGGCTTCTACGTTGAAGACTGGGCCCAGAGATGTAGGCTTTGAGATAGTCGAACTCCGTTAATAATCCCTTGCATCACTTTTCTTCTTATGGTTTGTTGTTCTAATTTTTTGCAACATTATTATTTAGTTCTCCATGCTTATGTATTTAATGGTGTTCTTAAATCATGCATTAACACTTTCTAACAGAGAATAAATCACAATTTCAGTTAAAGATCTTTTGGGGATGTTTTAGATGGATTCAAGAGAGAAGTGATAGGGTATTTTTTATTGCTTTCATCTTCTTTACCAGATTGTGATGATTATTCTTCTTCATCTTTAGAATTTTATGTGTTAAACTCTCGATACATTTCTTCAACCATGTCTTTCAAGGTCATGAAGGCATCTACGAAGCCTGCATCAAATCCAAACGGATGATCACCGCTTCCTTCTTAAGCCATTTTGTCTCCTCGAGTTGTCCTTCTTCTCAAGCCAAATTCTGGATATCTTGTGACATGTTCTCCTTAACCAAGCTTATATTTTCTCCTCATGATCATGCACACTCCAAATCACAGTTAACAACAACTTGCTATGATACCAAATGATCCCCAAAATATCATTAATTGAAATTGCGATTTATTCTATGTTAGAAAGTCATAATGCATGATTTAAAAATGCCATTAAATATATAATCATGGAGAACTAAATAATAATTTTGTAGTAAATTATAACAACAAACCATAAGAAGAAAAGTGATGCAAGAGATTATTAATGGAGTTCAACTATCTCAAAGCCTACATCTCCAGGCCCAGTATTCAAAGAGGAAGCCTTTATATTAGAAATTCAAAGCCCAAAAAGTACATCAAAGATACATCAACAAGATCCCTAGATGGTCTACTTGTTTTCTGCTCGACCTCAAAAATTCGTTGCAACTGACGACGCTGAAAAAACCCCGTACAACTCCCGGAATAAACTTGCAAATTTCTACCTCCAAATCTCCAAAATTGCACCAAAATTCTTCTCTGTTGTACAAAATGACACAACTCTCATTTTTTTGCATGGAATTACATTACAATTATATATACTATATGAATAACCCACATATAGCAATGTATTAAAAAACCTTGTATTGTTATAACCATATAATAATATGGTTTTATTGTTACATTCGGTGCAATGGGATTTATACACATACAACCATATAATATGTTTTAACTCTAGTGCGATAACCTATTGACCTATGGAAAAAAATGTTACCAAACAAACCGCATATAAAATAGCCCCATGGCTTGTTACTTTACAACTCTGTCGGTTTCAACTCCAGCGGTTTCGGTGAATTTTATCGTTAACCATAACTCTTTGCGGCAACAGACCTCAACCTGTGTAATCGTTGCATGCTAATTATTGTGGTGGTTTCATTGGCAGTTTGGAGCATTAACTCCAACGGTTCCCATGGATAATGTTACCATGCTATACGAACACTTCACACCATTTAACATATGCTCAACCATAAGTTTTTCCATACGTTATGTTTAATACATAGGTTTACATCCTTTGCGGCATTAATACAAACGTATCCACCACATATTAATGTCCCCACCATATATTTTATGGTTTGTAATATTTTGTTCCCAAGGTTTATAAGCCATTACATTTGCGTCATTCCATTTTTTAATATATGTTATGTGATTTTAAATAATTTTATACTAAGGTATGAATTTAATGTCATAACATATATTTTAATATATGGATTTTGTTTTTTAAAAAAGGACATTTTAATGTATACATGCCATTACCATGCAAAACCACTTTTTTAACCTCTTATTTCACCTTCATTACATTTGCGTCATTCCATTTTTTAATATATGTTATGTGATTTTAAATAATTTTATGCTAAGGTATGAATTTAATGTCATAACATATATTTTAATATATGGATTTTGTTTTTAAAAAAGGACATTTTAATGTATACATGCCATTACCATGTAAAACCACTTTTTTAACCTCTTATTTCACCTTGCAACCAAATTGAAAACATTGACACTATAATGAAGCTGGAGATCTGCCAATGAGCTGAACTTGTACTTTTTTCATGTGTCGAGCAGTAAAACATTGTTTTGTCACAAACTTCCACAAGCAGTTCCTTATTCATCTGGAGTTCAAGTGCACCCATTCAAGTTGCGTTGGAGTCATTTCTACGAGATCTACGTAATGACATTGCTTCCACATGAATCCAGTAATTTTGAATTTTAGGCTTTTTCTAGATCCTTGATCAATTTCAGATTAGGTATTGAGAAAGGCCTAAAACTATATAAGGAGGAGAAGATCATAAGGCTAAGGTGTGCAAGTGAAAAGGGTTTCTAAGCAATACTTCTATCTGAAGTATATTTTGTGTTGCAGGGGCTATGTTGGTGATTTGATTTGAAATATTGTGTGCACGTTAAATTCAATGTTGGATTAGGATCATGAGACCTGAAATGACTTATCATTGAATGATCTGATATTGGTTGGGCCAGATTTGATTGTGTACACCTATTTTATTCTTTAAATGTCACAATATGGGTTTGTCTAAAGTTCGGAATAGCAGTGAAGTTATGAGTTAATATTTTCACATCTATACGTTGGTTTGTCTCGGTAAAAGCGCGTGTACACGCATGTTCTACTCTTCTAAGTAGTGTATATAGATGAAAATCCTATTCTTCATATCTAACTAATCTATCTTATTAGTTCTATTGTTTTATTTCTATCTTTCAATGAAGTTTTCTTAGATCTGAATGTAAAAATAAATGCATAAGGAGTTTGATATATGATTGATTGATTATATAAGTGAGAAGGGTCATCTTTGCTACTTCCTATGTAAAGCTCTATTAACAATAGATTTTCAGTATATTACTGGTTGGTACAAACTTGATTCGAAAGTTTTATGTTTGAGTAGTTTTGAAGGTATACGTAGGTTCGAATAAAGGAAGCAGCGTATACATAGAGTTTGGGATCAGCAAAGTACTGTATACATTCTGATGCATGAATTTTGAGGTTGCAGCTAGTTTTGAATGATGATGCAGGTTTCTGGGTTTAGCACAGTGCTCTGGTGACAATGATATGATTGTTCAGATTAACAGATTGTTGGTTGATGTAGTTTTAGTTTCAAAGTTTCTGATGGGTCTAATATGAAAATTTGATGAAATGAGGCCTTCCTGTTATTGTTGTGTGAAAGGAGCATTCAGTCTGAAAATTTTTGCAACATGGTCCCTGGAAGAAGAGAGAAGGTCGTAACCTTCTGTAGGACGATGCCTACGTACTAGTAAACACATTGGCTAGTATAAGAGCTAGGGGGTTGTAGCTCCCTTCTAGTAGAAGCTAGAAAATGAGAGAAGGTTGTAGCCTTCTATAGGTGGTTGCCTGCATACTGGTATGAGTCTGCACCAATACAAGATTGTAAACATATTTTCTTATTATTAAAGGAAGACATAAACGACAACAGTAGGTGTTTTTCACCCACATTGGGTTTCCACCTTAAATATTGGTGTTCATGTGTGTTGCTTATGTGTGATGGTGTATTCTATTTTTACAACACTATTTAATAAGTTTCTTATGCATTGGTTATAGATCAACACATGATAAATTAACTAAATCACAGGTTCTCTAGGTATACACTGGTTTCACTAATCATAGTAGAGTGTACATGCTAGTTCACTTCACAGAAGTAGTGTATATAAATATATTTAGGAAATGAGAAATTATTGATATGATAATAAAGATTCACCCCCCCCAGTATTATTTCCAACAGTTTTTATTAGAGCAGGTCCTTCAAAATAAGCTTGATCACTTGAAGGGATATCTTTAAAGATGAATAATCATGAAGGAATGGGATCCATCAAACCACCGATCTTTAATGGGAGCAACTTAGTATATTCAAAAATAAGAACTAGAGCCTATATACAATCACTTGGAACCGATGTTTGGGAAATTGTGGAAGGATGATATCAATTTCTAGCAGAAATTCCTACACACTTTGCACGTAAGAAGTTATATGAAATCAATGCCAAAGTTACTAATACCTTATTGGGAAGTCTATTAGAATAAGAATTTGTCAAAGTCATGTAGCTCAAGACAACCAAAGAGATATGGGACAAAATCATTCAGAGATACAAATGAGAGTCTTAGGTAAAATGTGCTAAGTTTCAAACTCTCAGAATTTAGTATGAAACTCTTAAGATGGATAGCAATGAGAGTGTTGCTAGTTAAATTTTACGTATAGATGAGATTGTTAATTGTATGTAGAATCTGGGTGAAGAGAGAAATGAAGCTACTTTAGTTGCGAAAATTTTGAGATATTTGTCTTATAAATTTGAGTGAAAAGTGTCCGCCATAGAAGAAAAATAGGATCTTCAAACTATTATTGTGAGTCAACTCCATGGAATCCTAACTTCCTTTGAAACAAGAAAATGAGGTCCATCAGATATGAGAGAAGCCACTTTTAAAGCGTCAGTAAAGGGAAAGGAAAATGAAGAGCACAATGAATCAAAACGCATATCAGAAGAAGAAGCTGAGGCAAATTTTGTCAAGAAGCTTCAATGGGGTTCTAGAAGATTAAGATGTAAGCTACCTTTCAAATGCTTTACTTTTGGTAGCATTGGCCATTATGCTGCCAAAATTTCCTCGTAAAGATAAACATGAAAAAGGACAGGAATATTTAAAAGGAAATGGAAAATAGGTTGTGAATAGAAGGAGTTACTATAAACATGAAGATAGTGATGGCTTATACAATAGTGATGAAGATGAAACTGACCAAGATTATAGACTATTCATTACTTATGACAATGATGATTTTTTGGATGCCTTAGAAGAGGAAGACTTTCTTGAAGAAATCACTAAACTGAAAATTTGTATAGAAGAAAAGAATATGATCATCGATACATTGACACACAAACTCACTGGAAGAGAAAAACATAATGAGAATCTAGAATGTGAAATTTTGGGTCTAAGAAAAGAACTTGAGAAGAAAAAATCTCTTAATCTTAGATTTGATAAAGGATCCGAATCTTTAAATGAAATAATCAAAGTTCATTATTCTCTTCTGATAAAGACAGGTCTGGATATTCTGAAGAATCATCTCAATCACAGAAGCTGTCAGCCTCCATCAGAAGCTATCTTGATGCAGCAAAGACCAGTGAACAATATGTGAATCATCAGCAAAGGCCTAAAATTACTCATCAGGTAAAGCATTCCAAATTTACTCCAAGGATGAATATCAGTAGAAGCTTCAACCAGCAAGTGAATGAATCCAAAATATTCTATGATCGCAGAAACCTCTTTAATGGGCAATGTTTTTCATGTCATAACATTGGGCATAAGGTTGCTCATGGTGTTTCTTACAAAACCATCATGACTAGAGAAGCATGAAACCAAAGGAGTTCCTATAATAACTTTCCTCCTCTTGAAAATGAAGTAGAATGTTCGATTTGTAACAACTTTGGTCATGAAGAATCTGAATGCAGGAGAAAATTTCAGCCATCACTTCAAAATGAGCAAACATCATTAAATACAAAGATATGGAGAAGGAAGGAATCTCAATCAGAAAGATGTGGAATATCTCTATATGCATAAGGACAAGAAAATCAGTGGTACATTGACAACGGATGTTCCAAACACATGACAGGTGATAAAGAGAAACTTCATTCATATAATGATTTAGAAAAGGAAAAGAATGTCTCATTTGGAAGTGAAAATCCAGTTGTCATTAAAGGTAAAGGTTCTGTCTTCTTGAAAGAAATGTTTAAAGCTGGAAATGTCATGTATGTAGATGGTTTAAAGCATAACCTATTGAGTGTCAGTCAAATGTGTGATCAAGGAAATGAGGTTATGTTTCGATCAAACGGATGTGTGGTTCATGAGCTTGATATAGGAAAGACCATGATCAAAGGAAAAATAACTCCAAACAACTTATACATACTCAAAGGAGGACAACAACAATGCTATCTAAGAGAAACAAATGAAAACTAGCTATGGCATAGAATATTGGGACATCTAAGCTTTTCTCAAATAAGAAAAGCATGCAGGCTCAATGTAGTTCATGATCATCCAGAAATCAGTATCCCAGAAAATACCATATGCAAACCATGTCAAGTCGGTAAGAAAAATAGAGTCACTTCAATGAAAAAGAAGGATAAGTAAGTAAGCCTCTTGAGCTAATCCATACTAATTTATGTGGACCAACAAGGAAAAAATAACCTCATGGAGAAGAATATTTTATTTTATTTATTGATGATTTTTATAGGATGCATTGGATAGGTCTACTAAAGCATAAATATGAAGCATTTGAAATTTTTAAATTCTTCAAAGATTTAGTTGAAAATGAATTATATCAAAAAATCAAATGTTTCATATCTGATCGAGGGGGAGAATTCACATCAAATGAATTCTTCAAATTTTGTGAACAACATGGAATAACGAACCAATTTTCCATCACAAAAAATCCTCAACAAAATGGTGTGGTGGAAAGAATGAACAGAACAGTTCAACAAATGGCTTGATCAATGCTTGATGAATCTGGAACTCCTGCAACCTTCTCAGGTGAAGCTGTATTTTCTGCCATGACTATTCTCAACAAAGAAAATGTTCGAACAAATAGAAATCAAAGAATTTGGAAAATTGTTGAAAGCATTGATGTTGTAATTGATGAAGCATGTAGAAATCTGGAACAAATGAAATCAAAAGAGGAATATGACAGTGAGGAACATGGGGAATATTTTCTAGCATCAAATCAAAATGACATAGAACAAGAAACCAATGAAGATCCAGAGGAAGATACAACAGACATGGAAAACAGTCCATCCAGGTATGTTCAGAAGAATCATCCATAATCTCAAATTATAGGAGAAAAGGGGGCTGGTGTAGAGACAAGAAGAACTCTTACAGTGACCTCAAGCTATCTAGCATTACTATCCTCCAATGAACCTCATAATGTAAATGAATCCTGCAAAGATGAATGTTGGGTCAAGGCCATGGATGAAGAACTTGACCAAGTTGAAAAGAATGATACTTAAGAGTTTTTTCCTATACCTCATGACAAAACTGTTATAGGAAAAAATGGATGTTTAAGAACAAGCTGAATGAAAATTGAGAAGTTATTAGAAATAAGGCAAGACTTGTTTCTAGATGGTATTCTCAACAAGAAGGTATATAATTTGAAGAAACTTTTGCCCCTGTTGCCAGACTTGAAGCCATAAGGATGTTCCTTGCTCTTTCTAGTTTACGAAAATTCATAGTATATCAAATGGATGTAAAATCAAACTTCCTTAATGGAGATTTAGAAGAAGAAGTTTATATTGAACAACTAGAAATAGTCATTCTTGGAAATGATACAAAACACATATGCGAGCTTAAAAAGTCTCTCTATGGTCTAAAACAAGCTCCAAGGGCTTGGTATTACCACCTTAACAAATATCTACAACAACAAGGGTTCACAAAAGGTTCTGTAGATATAAATTTATACACAAAGATTGAAAACAATAAACTACTAATTATTGGTGTTTATGTTGATGATATCATTTTTTGGTAGCAATGAAGAATCCATGAGTCAGACTTTTGCTTCAGTAATGCAGAAAGAATTTGAAATGTCCTTACTTTAGTGAACTTACTTATTTCTTGGTCTACAAGTACAACAAACAAAAATGGTATCTTTCTCTCACAAACCAAATATCTCAAGTAGATCTTGAAGAAGTATGGAATGGAAGATTCTAAACCAGTATGTACTCTAATGGTAACATGATTCAGTCTCAATTCTAATGATGAATCACCAGTAGTGAACGAACCAAATTCTATATCTATGATTGGAAGTTTTCTTTATATAACAAGTACCAGACCTGATATCATGCACGTAGTAGGAATTGTTGGAAGGTTCCAAGAAAATCCAAAGGAATCACATCTCTAGGCAGTCAAAAGAATTTTCAAATATCTTCAAGGAACTCAGGACTTTGGATTATTGTATCCTAAAGATATAGACCCTACTCTTCATGCATATAGAGATACATATTGGGTAGGAAATGTTGATGATCGAAAGAGCACTAGTGGAGGTGCATTCTATATGGGTTCTCAGTTAGTGTCATGGTTCAGAAAGAAACAAAGTTCGATTGCCTTATCTATAGCTGAAGAAAAATATGTGGCTGCTGCATCTTGTTGCACACAACTACTCTGGATGATGCAAAAATTCCAAGACATTCAGATCACATGTACTCCACCCATTTCCATTCTATGTGATAATACAAGTGTCATTAGTATTTCGAAAAATCTTGTCATGCACTCCAAGACCAATCAGATACCCATTAATTACCATTTTCTATGAGAACAAGTGTTTGAAAAAAAGGTTAATTTGGTGTATGTTCACTCCAAAGAACAGGTTGCTGATATATTCACTAAACCACGTCCCAGAGAAACATTTCTATATCTCAGACAAAAGCTGGGAGTAGTTGTGGCATCGTCTTGCAGTTAAATCCAGTTTTCAGAGGAAGGATATTATACGCGGGTTTCATGAAGTATAGTCACGTATACACATGGGTTTCTATGGCTAAAGGAGAGTATATGTTTTTATGACAGTAAAATAGTGAGTTAGAATTTGATATGGGTGTTATGTCTAATATTGATGATTATAGTCTGACGATATTATTTTTTCATTGACTTTTATCTGACTGACAAAGATGCCTTGATGAATGACTTGTTGGCAATGCACAAGTCGCACAGGTTCAGGGGGAGCATTAGCCTTCACACACATTCAACATTGTTGGCATCATGGTTGCTGAGTTTAGCTATGGATTCAGATACTTATATCATTTGTTGCATAAGTCATGTAAATATCTAGGGTGTTATATGAATTCTTCTATCATGATCTATATCTCAATGAGTTGTATTTGAAATATTATGTAATTTGTATCCCCACTTTTCATGGGATAGATGATGTAATAATTGTTGTATTTCTATCACTTATAAATGAATATGGTGTATCCCCACTTGGTTGGGTGATTGATGTATGTATGAGTCATTGGTCATAGGGAGGTCATACTCACTTAGTTAAGTTATAGAGTAATGTTATTCTTTTGAAACATATCTCTGCAGACTCAGTATGTAGTCAGGAGGATCATGGAAAACATAATGTATATCAAAGGGGGAGAATATCTTGGTCCGCCCTTTGCCCTTGATGTCAAAGGGGGAGAGTATTTTGGTGTTGCTTGTTATCTCTAACAGTTTCTAAAACTTGCAGTAATCAACACCGACATGGTTTCCATCAAGTCGAAGGGGGGAGAATATTGGAATTATGATTCAAGTGTTGTCCTTGATGGCAACTCACTCATAGGTCAGTTCAATTTTGATTAAAGGCAACCCACAGTGTAACAGGTCCATTCAGATATAACAGGGCATTGGTACAAAAGAACAGGAATATGGAACTAAAGTATACTAATCAGAATGAAGAAGTTGAAGGTAAAGGATGGTGAAAAGTATTTTAAGATGTATACGCAGGTCCACTTAGTCAAAATAGCATATACATGCTGGTTCACAGAACAAAAATACCGCATACGTATACACAAACTTTAAGAAGAAGAAAAGTATGTATATGTTGGAAAACCAAGGAAATTCAAGATGAGACAATACCATGGGTCAATAACATGGTATTAGCCCATAATATTGAGTAGAGTAATGACTATTTGATCCCATCCAAGAATACCATGGGTCCTAAGTGGTTTTGGTCCAAGGTACTGAGAAAAGCCTAAAACTATATAAGGAGGAGAAGATCATAAGGCCAAGGTGTGCAAGTGAAAATGGTTTCTAAGCAATACTTTTATCTTAAGTATATTTTATGTTGCAGGGGCTATGTTGGTGATTTGACCGGAAATATTGTGTGCACCTTGAATTCAATGTTGGATCAAGATCATGATACCTAAAATGAATTATCACTGAATGATCTGATATTGGTTGGGCCAGATCTGATTGTGTACACCTGTTTTATTTTTTAAATGTCATGATATAGGTTTGTCTAAAGTCCAAAATAGCAACGAAGTTATGAGTTAATATTTGTAGATATATACACTGCTTCATCTCGGTAGAAGTGCATGTACATGTAGGTTCTACTCTTCCAAGTAGCTTATACAAGGGAAAATCCTATTCTTCAGATTTGAGTGATCTATCTGATCAGTTCTGTTGTTTTACTGATGTTTGTCAATGAAGTCTTCTTAGATTTGAATGTAAAACTGAATGCATAAGGAGTTTGATATCTGATTGATTGATTGTTTATGTGAGAAGGGTGACCTCTATTATTGCCTGTATAAAGCTCTATAAATTGACAGTAGATGTTCAGTATATTGCTGGTTGGTACATACTTGATTTAGAAGTTTTATGTTTCTGTAGTTTTGAAGGTATATGCAGGTTTGATTAAAGGAAGTAGTGTATACATGTAGGTTGGGTTCAGTAAAGTAATGTATACATTCTGTAGGTTGGGTTCAGTAAAGTAGTGTATACATTCTGATTCCTAATTTTTGTGGTTGCAGGTGGTTCTGAATGATGATGCAGGTTTCTGGGTTCAGCACAATATTCTAGTGATAGTGATATGATTGTTCATATTAACTGATTGTTGGTTAATGCAGTTTGAGTTTCAAAGTTTTGATTGGTCTAGTATGAAAATTTGATGAAATAAGGCCCTCATGTATATTGTTGTGTGACAAGATCATCCAGTCTGAAAATTTATGAAACGTGGTTCCTAGAAGAAGAGTGAAGGTCGTAGCCTTCTGTAGGTTGGCGCCTACATACTAGTAAACGCATTGTCTAGTACAAGAGCTAGGGAGTTGTAGCTCCCTTCCAGTAGAAGCTGGAAAATGAGAGAAGGTTATAGCCTTTTGCAGGTGGGTGCCTGCGTACTAGTATGAGTATGCACCAATACAAGATTGTAAACATATTTTCTTATTATTAAAAGAAGACATAGAAAATAGCAACACGTGGTTTTCATCCACATTGGGTTTCCACCTTAAATATTGGTGCTCATGTGTGTTTCTTATGTGTGATAGTTTATTCCATTTTTAATACATTGTTTAATAAGTTACTGATGCACTTGTTATAGATCAACACATGATTAATTAACTAAATCACAAGTTGTTGTCTTGTTGGGGCTTGACCCAGGTTCGGAGGTGATTTAGCCAAACAAATCTCGGTACTACTGGCCCTTTTGGCAACATTCCATGGAGCGCGAATTGAGGTCTCACCTAAAGTAGTATGGGAGGGTGCCAGAACCAGGTTTCCACACCCTAGATATGTTTGATGTTTTCAAGTGGTCTGCGGTTGCACACGTTGCTACACGCACTTTCCTGTACCTCGCAACCTGAGGTACTATCTCCATGTAGCCCTACTCGGGGGCCAAACAGTGTTATTACCCAAGTCCTTACTAGTAACCCAATATTAGCTGATTACCTTAGCTTATTTGTATGCTTTTAGTTATACTTAACAATATTCACAATTTATATAAGTGCACGCAGTAAATAAACAATATAATTGCAAATGACATCAAACATGTAATAACTCAGAACAGATGCAAAGAATTGGTAACAAAACCTTTCCTTATTAATCTCTTCTCTGGTTACAGACTCAGCTCTACTTTGCACATTCAGCTGCAGAGGTTTACGCACTCAGCTGTCAACTCTACTAGGCCTCTATGCACTCATCTGCAGAGCCTCTTCCTACTACTATGACCAAAGATACACTTAGACACTTGCTCTGTACTTCTATCTCATACTTCTCTCTTCCTTTCTTCACTACTTACTTTTACACTTAGAGTTTTACTCTATTTATAGATCGAAATTACATTCAAAACTTAGGGCGGACATCCCTATGACTCTAACATACATTCCATGCTCGCAATTCGAGACTATTTACAATAATATCACTCAAAACTTTGGCTTTGAGCCCCAAAACATGCTGGGGGGGGGATTCTGTGCCCAACAGGCCCCCAATAAAAACATCATGACTTTCCCTCGAGTCATTCTGTCGGCGCGGTGATCTTGGTGCGGAGTCCCTCCAACTGGCCTCGAACGGTCCTGATATTCGTTGCGCAATGAGCTGCTACTTGTTGGACCTGCTGCATCTGTTCCTCTAAGACCTATATGTCCATTGTGCTGCCCTATATCTGCGCATGCATCCCCTGAATGTGTGTGAGCTTCCCTTCAATATTTGCTATGATTGTGAATGCTTCGTCAATCCATGGCTGAATGCGCACTTTGAAAACTACTTCCTTATGGCATGCTGCGTCCATCTACTCCTTTAATTCCTTAACTTGATTCATCCTCACAAGCTATTGAGTGAGGACTACTATTTGTGCAGCTCCTCTGATACTGTCATACTGTTTCTGGAGTTCTCGCGTCTCTCTCTCCAGGTGCTGGATGTTGGGATCATCCTGTAGCGTTGTGAGGACCCCAAGTGCTTGTTCCAACATGTCAAGACAATCATGCACTGCTCCTCCAATTTCTTCCAACCCCATTGTAATAGTGCTAGCGCGCTGTTCTCTGATCTCTGGGGGAGTGGAAGGTTGCACCTTCAACAACAGCTTGGTGATCTGAAGATTTAACTCCAGTTGAACCTTTGTCATCTCTTCTCTGGCCTCGCAGACTCTAGTTGCCAAACTTTGGATCCACACTTCTACCAATAGATCTACTACTATGGCCAACTTCGAGATGCATTGATAAACATCGTCTACCGTCTACACCAACCATTAATTCTGCGACACCAACTCGTCGTACTATAAGCTGAGTTGTTCCATGTTGATATTTTGTTCGCTAAGGACTTGGATCACGTGGTTCTCCCTAGCACGCAACTCTACTGTGATCCAATCCTGTAGCTGACATAGTGTTTCTCAGGGAAGGGCGGCCAGATTAAGGCCAAGGCCTTTCATTATGTTAACTGACAATTGATCCATCACATTTGAAGACACTAGCACTCCCTCTTGCAACACTATTGTGTTTACCATCTTTGCATGTAACATTTGCTCTACTGCTGAAGTGCCTGTTATGACATGGGCTAACAAGGTACCTTCTTGAGGGAGCCGCACCTGTAACTTTTGGAACTGCACTCTAAGGGCCCCCAACACAGTTTGGTGCTCCTACATAAAATCTTGAATTTCTTCACTAGTGACATCCTGTACTGTTTTGTTGATGTCATGGAGACCACCTTCGGTTAAGGTGATCGAGTAAATGGCCAACTTCGAGGCCTTGACCTTCTTCCTTGGGCTCGATCTCACTATGATGTGTGGTCACTTTAACTATGTGGACGCAGTCCCTGGGTCCATGCTCCCTTCTGCAATTTATGTTTCCTTTGCCTCCTGCCTTGAGGATGTCGCTTGGCCCTCACCTACCTGTGCTATTGTTGCCTTTGTTGCCTGCGCTACTGCTACTACTTCTACGGCCTTCTTTTGCTCCGCAACTTTCTGTGCCGCTTCTCGCACTACCCTTACCTCAGCTGCTACTTTTTCGTTCTACCTTTTCTTTGCCAATTGAGTGTCACGCAGCTTAGCATCGTCCTTTTCCTTCTGGGATGCCCCCTTCTCCAGTTCTGCTAGGTTTGGGGTGCACCATTCGGGAGGCCATGTCTCCAAGATAGTAAAAATCGCGTCGTAAGTGGCTATAAATGGTAGCTTCATCCACTACTTCACTGGATCCTTTCGCACCCTGATATAGATGTTGTGCATATTAGCTTTGATGTCTGCAAAACTCTACAAACTATTTTTCACCATAGGTGACAGGCGTGGCCTCCTATTGATCCACATCTCGATTCTCGCCTCCATGAGCACCAAAACTTTTTTGAAGCCGTGAATCTATTTCGCATCCTTGGTGGCCCAGAGTGAAGCGTACTTCGTGGCCTCTGGTAACTCTCTGTCAATTTTGGGGAACTGATTGTCCTTCGGTAGTTCTCCCACTACTAGCAATATGGATAATAGCAACCATGCATAGTGGAAGGTCTTACCCTGCTCCTAGTCTTCGTGACAGTTTATCAAAAATTCCTCGCAGAGGAATTCATCCCAATTGAACTGAACCGCCTACGCGCGCTGCTCAGCCAGCATGACCACTAGTGCCGGTACCTCATCGGCGCGACACTTTCTCATAATTTTTTCTGCCAGGAGTTGGGTCGCTACGCGCACCCCTTTGTCCTTGATGTTGGAGATGACATAGCCCCTCCTCTTCTTCTCCAGCTTGTATTTCGCCTTCATGACATCCGTGAGAGCCAAATTGCTACCATTTTCATCTATAGTCGCAGGGTCGTTTCCATTATAGGGGAGCCAAGAAATTCGGTTAATGAGGTTTTTCGTGATGGGAGTAGGCTCCTGCAGCCATAGATACCCATCATGCACCAGGCAAAGTAGCTACATGATGATGAAAATGGTGATAGTCACGCAGTAGAAATGTGGTATCCATAACAAATGTAGCAACCCAGCCTTTTCCACACTATGTAGCCATTTCCTTGGTTCTAACGTGATCACCACCCTCTCGATGTTATGCTTCATTAAGTTCGTGGTCTCTAGGTGTGAAAACTTTTTGCTGTCAGCGAGGTCCCACTCTTCAAATCTCATGGTTGGTATGCGGCCTAGGTGCATGCCCTCAAATACAATGCCGTTGGGGAGGAGCGGGATCTGGAGTGATCTTTTAGTTTCATCCAGGTTCTTTGACACTTTGGTTTTCCCCTTCCTTGGAGGGACATATGCTGGTAGTTTTTTTGGGAAACGCAACTATTGGAAATCCTCCTCCACTTCTTCTTCTTCTTCCACTGCGGTGATCAAGGCTTGTAAGTCTTCTTCTTCCTCATTTGTTTATATTGTGACTTCTTTCCCCTTCTCTTCCATGGATAGTTTGTGGTGCCATGGATTCCACTCAGACATGCGTACTAGATCCATTACCTGTTTATCCTTCTTGGGCTGTGGTGTTCACGGTGATTTTGGGATTTCTGTCACCACCCCGGTACTTTCTAGAACATCCTCCACCATTTGGGTCTGGGCTGCCTTGCCAACGAGTACCTCTTCAATTCCCAACCCATCCTTAGTGGATGTCGTCATGACTAGACTGTATTCTGTGTCTCGCAAACTTAGGTGCTCAATTATCGCTCGACTCTCAATGCTCTGTGCTCTGCTCAAGCACTCAATTCTCAGATGACCAAGTGTTGTTCACTGGCCAACCCTTTGAGCTTTATAAAACCTTTCAAATTTGAATTCGACCATTTCCCCCAATTTCAAGCCATTAATGCTTTCTTGGTGGCAGATTTTCCCAAATATTGCCCATAACTCGCATCATAAATGCCCACCACCCACTCCATTTAGCCTTAAATCGAACATGACAGCATGAATAGTGACACCAGTGGTCACTTCCTAGCCAACCAGCGCGGTAGCATAGCCCTCCATGCACAGTCATGAACCCTATGACATTCTCATTCTGTGTGCATCTCCAATATCTTGTAGCTCCCAGGCAGAATATTTTATAGTCCCGCGCTCCTTTTCAACTACCTAGAGTGCTAAGACTATTATTCTATGGCTAGTCAGATGGATGCACCACCCGTGCGGGGCTCCGTCCCGTACTTCATCCTAGTTTGCATAGAATCCTCATCTTCCATTGTGCTAATTGGCATCGATTGCTCTACTATTTGCAATGTGCTACCCTGGTCACTACGTTTAGTGATATGTGGTCCAAGCCAAGGCAGCAAATTAACCAATTCACAACAATACTTTTCCAATTTTGTCAGTATGACCATACACACCTTGCCTCACCATCCTTGATTTTTCGATGAGAATTGCTTCCTTTATTTTGTTTTCCAGCTTCTTGACATCTACATCCATTAAATCACTTTTCTCCCTTAGCCATACCCAGTCTTTTTCAAGTTTGTGAGGTCTAAAGTTTCCCTGTCAAATTTCTTCCTCAAGTCTTATATGTTTTGTTTTGCGTAGCTGTGTGATTTCCTCATTTTGGTCTTCACAGAATATCATATCTACACGTGCCATTACGCATGGATTTGGCTTTACATGCACCATAGGGATTATAGCCCCTGCTTCAAATTCTACATCAGAAGGGCTTACGCAGTCAGAGATTTTCACATGGTCCTATAAGCCCACACAACCGCTAGTACACGTAGGTCATAGTCAATGCGTCTCACATGGTGTACCATTTTCAGCACTTCGCACATGTTGGAAAAGGCTTCCTCATGTATGATTTTTAGCGCGCTAGGTCTTATCATACTTTTCCATTTGCGCACTTGTCTTGCATGCTTCTCCTTGTTGTTCTTGTTTCCTATCGTGATAGCAGTGTGCGTTCGTGTAGGTTGTGTACCATACGCCTGTACCCATCTGGAAAGGTGGGCATGTAGGTTGTTTTGTCCATCATGCCTAGCTTCCATCCACATCTAAGGCTTCCCAAATCGTACGTGCATCATATTTCTGCATTTGTGCCAACTCTCACTACTTCTCTGATGTGTACCCCACCACCTTGCGGGCGTAGCACGCAATGCCCATTTCAGAGCATCGAACTGTTGCTGTTCTGGCACTATACTTTCAAATTTGTTAAGGAATTCATCCACCATTGTCAACCCATCATACATAGGCAGATCCCTTACCTCTATTTTCACGTAGCGCAGTGATCTTATCATCATGTTACAATTGAGCATGGTTTCCTCATGTAACCATTTTTGCCATCGTTCTATTTCCTTATTCAAATATGATGTGTAGGAGCTTTCACGCTCCCATGAAATTCTACCATCGGCTGTAGGATTAACCTAATCCTATTCCCGAGAAATTATCTTGTAGATACAGTCTAGCTTGTCATCGCTCTCATTGTCGCACACTAGGTCTGTGTAGTGCGATCCTTCCCCAGGGTCTAAAGGTACCACTACGTGCAGTGACTTTTTCTCAAATATCATTTTGTGCTTCTTTAGATTTATCACTCCATTCATATTAGTGGCCTAATCTATTGCCAGTAGCATGGGATAGGAACTATTTTCATCGACAATCTCTATTACTTCGAAATTTGCAAGCGCTCTTGCACCTTTGATGTCTACCATTATTCCCTGCAATCTTCCCATTGGTAGGATCTTCTATTGGTTTTCCTATCGCAATTGAATAGGGGACCATTGTAACACAGGACTACCCATGCACTCCCATGTCTACTTTGGTAGCACATTCACGTCTGATCCTAGATCCAAAATTACTTGATCCATTTCATACTCCTCAATTTGTGCAGTAAATGTCATTTCCCTTCCTATTCGCAATGTATGTTTCCTGAGCTTCCGGACCACGTGTGGTTCTCCTGACACAATGCACCTAGTGATAAGTTCATACAATCCTTTCACAACCTTGTCATGCAACAGCTTCATACATGTCTCCAGAAAGGTAGTGAGCATTGAAGGATCCATCTCTGGTCCTAGTGCATCTTTACAACCTGAAGTGGAGGCCTCCGTGCAGCTCTTCTTAGCTTCCACGAATGTCTCTTTCACACACTCCAAATCAAATTCAGGTTCCTTTGTAGGAGCCTTACAAATCCACACACTTTCTTCAAGCTGCTTACCTTTGTCATCTCCAGTTGTGATACCACTTCTGAGCATGATGTTTACATTTGGGTCCTCTTCGCGTGGCTCAGACCTCATCATTTGCAAATTCTAAGTCGAGGGAGGTTGGAGTATCTCTTTTTCGTGTAGCCTCACTATCAATGTATGGCATTCCTTTGTCTCATGATCAAACTGAGTACAATATAAAGATGACGCTCTCTTTAGATTTGTACAATCACGGGCATAATTCTTTGGCCCTCCGCAATTGTAACAAATTAGCTATCTATGACCTCTTCCTAGTCCCATTCCATCTCGACCTCATCCACGCCCCTAAAATCCAATGTGCACCATCCTTGCATTTGGATCATGGGCTTGCGTTTCTGTCTGCACTCTGTAGGCAGGAGTCTAATCCATCATCAATTCATAACTTCTGCAGGTGTGTTATAGACATTTTTGTCACTAACACTTTTAGGGACTTAGGAGCCGTTGGTTTATGGACATTTCATGCTTGGTGCTGCAAGGCACAAAAATGTCTATAACAGTTGCCCCCTAAAGTATGAGGCCGTTAATCGGGTGAAATGCTTTATTATGAGGATCCGAAGTTCTTTCAATGCTGGGAGGAGACCTGTAATAAGATACAATACAATACATTATCTTCATACTGTTTTTCATGATCTAGCTGAGGCGGGCATTCCCATGCTCAGCTTTATAAATTCATTGTTATGTACATAGGACAGACAATCGTCTGAGTGTAGACTGATGATTCTGATAGAGCCATCATCCTTCTGGTAGGATGATTATCTGTGCTGCAATGCTGTACATTTAATGTCTTTATTTTCCTGAATATATATCGCAGCCCGGATGGATGAAACTAGATCAGGGGTCTTCAATCTCGTCCGATCTTCACTTGAAGTACAAGTTGATCCATGTGAGAAATGTTCTGAACTCGAACATGGAAAGACATCGCTTGATTACCAGTCAATGATGTAAATTTTTAACAAGCACGAGAGGAATCACCGATAATGATAATGACCCTCAAGGTACTACAGTACAATTCACGTGGTGTGAATAAAGGACTTGGCGTCGACCACCACGCAAAATCTTTCGGTCGAAGGCCATTCATGTAAACCTGTCGCTGGAAGTGGATCTTCTTGTTATATCAATAAAACTATTTGAGTTTCTCCTACATGCTTGTGTATCATTGATGCTTGTTACATTTGTATGTTTGGCTTAAATCTGATCCTAAGCTTTTTATGAATATAGATCCATGTCTTTGTGTAATTTTCTTCTTCTGTGATCTTACAGGAACTTGGTGAAGCTTGGAAAGTAAGGAAGAAGGTAGCTGGAAGCTGTCAAAGAAGAGAGGGATTGGATCAAAGGATTAGCACAAGACACAGGTCGGTTCTTTCTATCCCCCTCTATCTTTAATTCATAAAGGAAATACAAAAGTAGTTTTCTCTGTTTGTTTCTAAGGTAACTGTCACACCTTAGTGGGATAGAGTCGTTCTAAATAGACACTTTTCCCGGTAACAAAATGGCGACTCCGCTGGGGACCGATTGTCTAATTAGTTTTTTTGTGGATCTTTTTGTTGTTTGTTTCATAAACTTATAAGTAGCATTCGAACTACATTTGCCATAACAAATGCAAAGTAGACATCTGCTACTTCAATCCATTCATGGGATCTGTTTATGATTTGAACAACTAATTCACAAATGATCTAGTTTCCCTTTGTGATAGCTCTTAGACCCTCCTTAGATCTACCCTCTGATTGTGCATTACTGATTGCTTTTACTCGACCAAAAACAAAAGACTAAACTGTAAACCGTGACCCAGAACCCGGATAGAATTCTCGTTTCTGCCCCAGCGCAGGTACTGTGAAGAGTTCCTGCATTTCAGCGCAGTTCGTGAGAGGGCAACCTGCGTTGCAATCCAGTTTCTCTGTGTTACAGGTGCGCTGATCAGACTAGCCCTATGCAGCTGAGGTTCTTGTGCTTCATTCTTTCCAGTTTTGTCTCTGATTTTTGCAGCCTGTGATTAGTGTATGTGTCCATTTGAAAACCCCTTTTCCTTGCTGTAATTCCGCCTCCTTTGTACAAAATTACTGTATATGTTTTTGTATGTTTGTTGCATCATTTACAGTTTTCCATTGCAAAAGTAGAATAGTCGTACTGTCGTCCTTTGATTTAGATCTGTCACATTGTCGATTTCGATCATAGGAGAAAGTTTGTTTGCTGTTGATAGTTGACTATACTTTTACTTTTGCCTTTGGTCTGAATTTGTGATTTTCTAGTGTCAAAAACGAGTATTTATTTCAAAATCGTAAAGCGTCGTAATCGTCTTTATCTTTTGATTTCGAAAAGAAGCTTGTTTGTGTTTGTCGCTTGAAAGCAAATTCAGATTCGTACATCAACTTTCTTTTTAGCATCAATATTAAGAAAGTCGAAAACAAATACATGCACATGTGCATTTGCATATTGACAGTCTGTTTGGCTTTATTTAGGAAAGTGCATTTACAGTGTGCTCTTTTCTCTTTGTGAAAAGATTGTGTCTTTCTTTTCTCCTAGTAGCTAGGATTTTCATTGCTGAAAAGAGATAAAAGTTTGCTTATCATCTTTAGATTGCATTTTAGGAATTACATCTACATCTCGTGGTGAACCCAAAAGGAAAACTTCATAAGAAATATCAACTTAAAATAAATTCAATGAATCTAACAACGCTGTGGAGCTTAACGCACAACATTTATAGGTCTAGGCTAGAGACGTATTCTGGCGTCGTAAAGCCTGGTAACTGTTGTCCTCACTGATGGTTGGGTGATTCCTCCACTTTGAGACGATAAGTGCCAGTACAGACTTGTGCTCCCACGTACCATCGAGTATATATTGGGAGACCCCTATAGGCTTAAATCCTTTATCCATAGGAAGCCTTGTCTTCCGCCCTATTGATCGCAATGCACTGAACACAGCATTCGGGAAGATTGACTGTTGTACCATAAAAAATATTCTGCAGTTTTGCGATTGGTTTGGTACTCCCTCTACCTAGATCTCTAGAGCAGTCCCTTTCGTTCCTTTTCAGACTCCTTAACGGAAAAGGTCCATCTGAGCACTTGTCACTTCAAGCTCATTAAAAATCGAAGGAGACTAGAGTCATCTTTTGTTTTTTCTCGACTCTTAAAAACTGAAAAAACAAGTTGTGTCAAAGCGTCTAAAAATTTATTTTAAACGGAATATTCATTACCCCTTTCCTACGTTGATCTTGGGTTAAGAAAATGGAGTCTACCAACCAAGGAATTCCCCTTGAAGGAAATCCTAGTACCTTCTCCTCTTGGGGAGATGTTGGTGCACTCCATATGGCCACATTGTCGCTTCCAGGACTGAAAATTGGTTTGCCTGTATGGCTCTTCTCAACCTCTGTCGTTCAGAACACCACTATTCCTGAACAATCGAATCAGCAATTAGACGAGTCCAGAGTTGCCCACCAACGTTCTACTTCATCTAATTCTTCCTCTCTTCCTTCCTCTTCGCTTGATGGGGCTGGTAAAGCCAAAAATCATGTTCCTAAGGAGAAGAAGGAAAAGAAGAAGAAAGAGAAGAAGAAGAAGGAGCCAAAGGCGAATAGGGGAAAACGAGTGTCGTCTAACGAAAATCCACACACTGCACTGACCAGGCCTAAATCGCCATGTGTCATTTTCAAAGGAGACCACTTTCATAGAGATTGTCCTTGCATCCCTCGGATATTAAGGGACTGGTCTCCCTGATTGCACAACCCGGTGTTGTCAACCTCTGATGATCATGATGAAAGCACACCGTCGACTAGTGAAAGTGAAGTCCCAGGACAAAAAGGAAAATATAGATTTCCTTGTAAACTGTGTTTATAATGTATTGTATTGTAGCTTTAGTAAGACACAATACAATACATTATCTTCATACTGTTTTTCATGATCTAGCTGAGGCGGGCATTCCCATGCTTAGCTTTATAAATTCATTTTTATGTACATAGGATAGACAATCGTCTGAGTGTAGACTGATGATTCTAATAGAGCCATCATCCTTTTGGTAGGATGATTATCTGTGCTGCAATGCTATACATTTAATGTCTTTATTTTCCTGAATATATATCGCAGCCCGGATGGATGGAACTAGATCCGGGGTCTTCAATCTCGTCCGATCTTCACTCGAAGTACAAGTCGATCCATGTGAGAAACGTTCTGAAGTCGAACATGGAAGGACATCGCTTGATTACCAGTCAATGATGTAAACTATTAACAAGCGCGAGAGGAATCACTGATAATGATAATGACCCTCAAGGTACTACAGTACAATTCACGTGGTGTGAATAAAGGACTTGGCATCGACCACCACGTAAAATCTTTCGGTCGAAGGCCATTGATGTAAACCTGTCGCCGGAAGTGAGAAACTCCTCATAACTGTATATGTTTTTGTGTGTTTGTTGCGTCATTTACAGTTTTCCATTGCAAAAGTAGAATAGTCATACTTTCGTCCTTTGATTTAGATCTGTCGCAAGTGTCGAGTTCGATCATAGGAGAAAGTTTGATTGCTGTTGATAGTTGACTATACTTTTACTTTTGCCTTTTGTCTGAATTTGTGATTTTCTAGTGTCAAAAACGAGTATTTATTTCAAAATCGTAAAGCTTCGTAATCGTCTTTATCTTTTGATTTCGAAAAGAAGCTTGTTTGTGTTTGTCGCTTGCAAGAAAATTCAGATTTGTACATCAACTTTCTTTTTAGCATCAATATTAAGAAAGTCGAAAACAAATACATGCACATGTGCATTTGCATATTGACAGTCTGTTTGGCTTGATTTAGGAAAGTGCATTTACAGTGTGCTCTTTGCTCTTTGTGAAAAGATTGTGTCTTTCTTTTCCCCTAGTAGCTAGGATTTTCATTGCTGAAAAGAGATAAAAGTTTGCTTATCATCTTTAGATTGCATTTTAGGAATTACATCTACATCTCGTGGTGAACCCAAAATGAAAACTTCATAAGAAAGATCAACTTAAAATAAATTCAATGAATCTAACAACGCTTTGGAACTTAACGCACAACATTTAGAGGTCTAGGCAAGAGACGTATTCCGGCATCGTAAATCCTGGTACCTGTTGTCCTCACTGATGGTTGGGTGATTCCTCCACTTTGAGACGATAAGTGCCAGTACGGACTTGTGCTCCCACGTACCGTCGAGTATATATTGGGAGACCCCTATAGGCTTAAATCCTTTATCCATAGGAAGCCGTGCCTGCCGCCCTATTGATCGCAATGCACTGAACACAGCATTCGGGAAGATTGATTGCCGTACCGTAAAAAGTTTTCTGCAGTTTTGTGATTGGTTTGGTACTCCCTCTACCTAGATCTCCAGAGCAGTCCCTTTCATTCCTTTTCAAACTCCTTAACGGAAAAGGTCCATCTGAGGACTTGTCACTTCAGGCTCATTAAAAATCGAAGGAGACTAGAGTCATCTTTTGTTTTTTCTCGACTCTTAAGAACTGAAAAAACAAGTTGTGTCAAAGCGTCTAAAAAATTATTTTAAACGGAATATTCATTACCCCTTTCCTACGTTGATCTTGGGTTGAGAAAATGGAGTCTACCAACCAAGGAATTCCCCTTGAAGGAAATCCTAGTCCCTTCTCCTCTTGGGGAGATGTTGGTGCACCCCATATGGCCACATTGTCGCTTCCAGCTACCTGCTTCCTTACTTGCCCAGCTTCACCGAGTTCCTGTAAGATCACAGAAGAAGAAAACACAAAGACATGGATCTATATTCATAAAAAGCTTAGGATCAGATTTAAGCCAAACATACAAATGTAACAAGCATCAATGATACACAAGCATGTAGGAGAAACTCAAATAGTTTTATTGATATAACAAGAAGATCCAGGAGGAGTTACAACCGATGATTCCTGATCCAGCATCAACCTCCCAACAAAGAAGCCCCTCTTCACCTCCAACAAAGCATAAATCACCCAATACTCTGATATCTATCTCAAAACCAACATCAATTCTTTGCAATATACAAAATTTCAGCCTCTGGATCTCTGGGATGAGGGATCCATATATAGATGTATGTAAGGAGGATGAGTCAGCTTATGATTTTACTAGTGTCTTCTCTCTGTCAGTTCTTGCTTCCACTTGGAGACTTAGAGCCTCTTACTCATCCTTGGTCGAATTCAGTGAGGCAAGTGTCATTGGAGAAGATTCTGGAAGCTTCCATTGTCTTTCCACCTCGTGGAATGGCACTGCCATTTGTCATTTCCCTCTCAACGCACCCTGATAGTGCATTTAGGTGCATTTCAACGCACCCAGCTAGTGTATTTAGGTGCTATGCAGCGCAGCTAGCCAGTGGAGCAGCTGAAATGATCCTGATTTGACTGATTCTTAGTAGTTTCTGGTGGAGAACTTCTGGGAGAAGATGTAATTTGTTGACCTTGTTCCTTTAGGGGTTGGAACAACACTTTTAGGGACTTAGGAGCCCTTGGTTTATGGACATTTCATGCTTGGTGCTGCAAGGCACAAAAATGTCTATAACAGTTGCCCCCTAAAGTATGAGGTTGTTAATCGGGTGAAATGCTTTATTATGAGGATCCGATGTTCTTTCAATGCTGGGAGGAGACCTGTAATAAGATACAATACAATACATTATATTCATACTGTTTTTCATGATCTAGCTGAGGCGGGCATTCCCATGCTCAGCTTTATAAATTCATTTTTATATACATAGGACAGACAATCGTCTGAGTGTATACTGATGATTCTGATAGAGCCATCATCCTTCTGGTAGGATGATTATCTGTGCTGCAATGTTGTACATTTAATGTATTTATTTTCCTGAATATATATCGCAGCCCAGATGGATGAAACTAGATCCGGGGTCTTCAATCTCGTCCGATCTTCACTCGAAGTACAAGTCAATCCATGTGAGAAATGTTCTGAAGTCGAACATGGAAAGACATCGCTTGATTACCTGTCAATGATGTAAACTATTAACAAGCGCGAGAGGAATCACCGATAATGATAATGACCCTCAAGGTACTACAGTACAATTCACGTGGTGTGAATAAAGGACTTGGCGTCGAACACCACGCAAAATCTTTCGGTCGAAGGCCATTGATGTAAACCTGTCGCCGAAAGTGAGAAACTTGCCATTAAGGCATGCAAGCTTCAAAGTACTGAATGGGGTGTTCCTAGATCAACTTCTTGGATAATGAGCTGATGTCGACAAGAAGCGATCCGTCAAAGGAGGGCGTTAATGAATCCCACATCAATGACACGGAACGGAGGAAATGATTTTGATGGAGGTGAAAACAATCTGATGATATATGGTTTAGGATGGCGGTCATGAAAGAATGAAGTATAATGTATGGTAGTGGATGGGACACAGATGAATTCTCTGGATGACTTCTCTTGAACATGTCGGCGACACTTATGTAATGGATTGGTAGCATTTACCCCAAATGTGGATGGTATGGCGTGACCATGGTGATGTGACCGGTGAATGAAACAACCCAACCCGACTCGGACACGGAGTGGAAGTGTCATGTTCAAGAGCGACTTGCTACCAATAAAGATTCTTTGAGTTTTCTTCCTAATTTTTCCCCAGTCATTGCTGACCAGTACCTCTTTATTTTTGTCAAGCTTGAGGAGGATAACATATGCTTGTTGTATAATTTTTCCTTCGGGCAAACCCATCGCTATGTTTTAACGAGCCTAGCGATAGTGAAACTCGTTCTCGTCTAAAGACAAGTTTGTCGCTATTAATATTTTTAACGAGTTTAACGACAAAGATAACTCGGTCCTTTTCATTTTTAGAGAGTCTGAAAAGGTATGTAAAGGTAACTCCAATTTTTTTTTTCGTCATCTAATCCCTTAAGTCCGAAAAAGTATAAAACAATACAGAAGGGATGAATTTTTGATAGTTTTAACGAGCCGAACAAAACAAGCGCTCGATCTTTTTGTGCAATAATCCCTCAGGTCCAAAAAGATTAAAATCTAGAGGAGGGATAGCACTTCCTGTCCCTTTAATGAGCTGGAAGGCCAAGGACTCGGCAATCTTTTCATATTTTACGAGTCAGTTGAAAAGAGCTTAAAGGAGAATCGTCTTTTGAGGAATGAGTGATAAAATGGGTAGCAGCTGATTCCAGGTAAGGTTTGGAATTTTCCAATCACGGCAGTGTCACAAGGATGGCTAGTGAAATCACTCTTCGCAACTGTTCCTCAAAATGGGTAAACAATCAAATGGAGGTGAATGATCGGCCAATGGAAAAGTGGAGGTGACAGTGCAAACACGACCAAGGCTTTAATGGCTGAAGTATTACATTCACGGTGGTTATTTACCGGGGAATAGTTCATTTTTTAACAAGCTTAAACGCGGGTGGAAACATTTGCTCGGTCTAGGTTTATTTTTTAACGAGCTTGAACCTCGCGGTAAACACTGCTCGATTAATCCAGTCATATGATAAGAATGTCTCATATAAAAACGACAATTTTTAGAGTTTTTGCCCACATCCTTTCTTTATGCAAGTTAGGAGACGACCAATCCTACGAGTTTAAAGGGTTAGAGGTCCTAAAAATTTAAAAAAATAAATAGTCTCTCTTTGCTTGCACTCCAAAAGGTTTGCATGCCCCCAGGTATAAAACAGAGTTTCAAGGTTACCCCTTCTTTAGTTCGTTAAAACATTTGTTTTACCGAGAGAGGCCTACCTCTTACAGGTTACCCAAAGATTGTTCTATTCACGGCGCAAACAAAACACTTCTTTGGCGATGTCTACCGAGATAAACAAAGGTGAGTGGCGGCGCTCGCCAACTCTCATAACTTTGACAAGAGAATCCTGTACTAGAATAACCCCCTCTTCCACTCATGGACGGGGGTACAGACTAGGCATATTCTCCCGCGGAAACCTACCCTATACCCGAAGTTTTCCTGCCGAAGCAGACCAGGATGCATGCCCCCTAGGTTTCAATCATATCCCTCTGAATTAATCGCGCTCATCGGGAGGACGGACTGGAGATTGAGACATTTCTTGCATGAAAAGACCATTCAGGGATGGTATATGACTATTTGCTCTGTATGATCCGGGAAATGAAAGCTGGTCCACGAGCTCGACCACTCTTCCTTCGTGCGGAAAACACATTACTTTAAAGAGTGAGGAGACAATGGCTCCCATGCAATAAATATAGTCTCGTCTAAGGAGTAGATTGTAATCTAGGGGTCCTTGAACTACCATTACGTTTAGGTGAACGGTTTTCCCTCTCAATGTTATGGGCACATCGGGAAGGATCCCTAAAGGTCGACTGGTTCCTTTACCAAAGCCTGTCAGATTTCTCATCTCAGGCAAGAGAGATGGCGAACCAAGCGCTTTCCAAGCAGTCGAGGAAAGGATACTCACAGAAGCCCCCTCATCTATGATGGTACCAGCCATAACCATTCTATATATTTGGACAATAATTTGGAATGGTATGCTAGCTGGTAAATGGGGTCTGC
Organism: Pinus tabuliformis; assembly: GCA_031772625.1. NCBI lineage: Eukaryota > Viridiplantae > Streptophyta > Pinopsida > Pinales > Pinaceae > Pinus > Pinus tabuliformis. The sequence continues at coordinate 26,830,073 of CM062815.1, forward strand.
CTAGTTGATTCTAGTCGAAGGAGACAACTAGGTTGCTTGGAGGTGGGACTGAATAGACGGCCGGGTACGACTCTGACGAACTTCCTTCCTGCGGTAAAGGAACGGGTATATTTCCCCCATGTTCGTTGGAGTCTGTGCTTATGAAAAGAATTTGGACGGTGTCATCCTTGTTCTCCTCAGTGAGTGTATCATCTGAAGATGAAACCTCTGAAGGCAAGACCGGGTCAACTGCCGCCTCGACCTTTTGACTTTCGTCGGGTATGTATCCAGATGGTTTATCTTCAATGATAGGCGCTTCAGCCGACCACTTGAGCGGGCCAGCTGGATTTTCAACTAGTGACGGACTCGGCAAGAGTTTTTTATATCCAGGAGGAAGTCGTAACGGCGAAACCGGACGATCATCCAAAACTCTTTTAGCTTCGTCTAAGAAGGGACAACAGTGGACAGCATGATCGCCTTCGCACCAGAAAGTATTATACTTCATTCTTTCATGACCGCCATCCTGATGTGATCAGTGTATGTGTCTGTTTAAAAACCCCTTTTCCTTGCTGTTATTCCACCTCCTTTGTACAAAATAACTGTAGATGTTTTTGTGTGTTTGTTGCGTCATTTACAGTTTTCCATTGCAAAAATAGAATAGTCGTACTGTCGTCCTTTGATTTAGACCTGTCGCAAGTGTCGATTTCGATCATAGGAAGAAAGTTTGATTGTTGTTGATAGTTGACTATACAGTTTTCCATTGCAAAAGTAGAATAGTTGTACTGTCGTCCTTTGATTTAGATCTATTGCAAGTGTCGATTTTGATCATAGGAAGAAAGTTTGATTGCTGTTGATAGTTGACTATACTTTTACTTTTGCCTTTGGTCTGAATTTATGATTTTCTAGTGTCAAAAACAAGTATTTGTTTCAAAATCGTAAAGTGTCGTAATCATCTTTATCTTTTGATTTCGAAAAGAAGCTTGTTTGTGTTTGTCGCTTGAAAGCAAATGCAGATTTGTACATCAACTTTCTTACTATACTGTTATATCGGCTTGATATACTGTTATAGACATTTTTGTATATCGGCTTGATATACTATTATAGACATTTTTGTGCCTTGCAGCTCCAAGCATGAAATTTCCATAAACCAAGGGCTCCTAAATCCCTAAAAGTGTTGTTCCGACCCCTAAAGGAACAAAGTCAACAAATTACAACTTCTCCCAGAAGTTCTCCACCAGAAACTGCTCAGAATCAGTCAAATCAGGATCATTTCAGCTGCTCCACTGGCTAGTTGCATTGCATAGCACCTAAATACATTAGCTAGGTGCATTGCAATGCACCTAAATGCACTATCAGGGTGCGTTGAGCGGGAAATGACAAATGGAAGTGCCATTCCGCAAGGTGGAAAGACAATGGAAGCTTCCAGAATCTTCTCGAATGACACTTGCCTCACTGAGTTCGACCAAGGATGAGTAAGAGGCTCTCGGTCTCCAAGTGGAAGTAAGAACTGACAGAGAGAAGACACTAATCAAATCACAGGTTGAATCATCCTCCTTGCATACATCTATATATGGATCCCTCATCCCAGAGATCCGGAGGCTGGAATTTTGTACATTGCAAAGAATTGCTGTTGGTTTTGAGATAGATATCAGAGTATTGGGTGATTTATGCTTTGTTGGAGGTGAAGAGGGGCTTCTTTGCTGGGAGGTTGATGCTAGATCAGGAATCATCGGTTGTAACTCCTCTTGGATCTTCTTGTTATATCAATAAAACTATTTGAGTTTCTCCTACATGCTTGTGTATCATTGGTGCTTGTTACATTTGTATGGTTAGCTTAAATCTGATCCTAAGCTTTTTATGAATATAGATCCATGTCTTTGTGTAGTTTTCTTCTTCTGTTACCTTACAGGAACTTGGCGAAGCTGGGCAACTAAGGAAGCAGGTAGCTGGAAGCTGTCAAAGAAGAGAGGGATTAGATCAAAGGATTAGCGCAAGACACAGGTCGGTTCTTTCTATCCCCCTCTATCTTTAATTCATAAAGGAAATACAAAAGTAGTTTTCTATGTTTGTTTCTAAGGTAACTGTCACACCTTAGTGGGATAGAGTCGTTCTAAATAGACACTTTTCCCGGTAACAAAATGGCGACTCCGCTGGGGATGATTGTCTAATTAGTTTGTTTGTGTATCTTTTGTTGTTTGTTTCATAAACTTATAAGTAGCATTCGAACTGCATTTGCCATAACAAATGCAAAGTAGACATCTGCTACTTCAGTCCATTCACTGGATCTGTTTATGATTTGAACAGCTGATTCACAAATGATCCGATTTCCCTTTGTGATAGCTCTTAGACCCTCCTTAGATCTACCCTCTGATTGTGCATTACTGATTGCTTCTACTCGGCCAAAAACCAAAGACTAAACTGTAAACCGTGACCCAGAACCCCGATAGAATTCTTGTTTCTGCCCCACCGCAGGTACTGTGAAGAGTTCCTGCATTTCAGCTCAGTTCCCGAGAGGGCAACCTGCGCTGCAATCCAGTTTCTCTGTGTTACAGGTGCGTTGATCAGACTAGCCTTGTGCAGCTGAGGTTATTGTGCTTCATTCTTTCCAGTTTTGTCTCTGATTTTTGCAGCCTGTGATCAGTGTATGTGTCTGTTTAAAAACCCCTTTTCCTTGCTGTTATTCCGCCTCCTTTGTACAAAAGAACTATAGATGTTTTTGTGTGTTTTTTGCGTCATTTACAGTTTTCCATTGCAAAAGTAGAATAGTCATACTGTCGTCCTTTGATTTAGATCTGTCGCAAGTGTCGATTTCGATCATAGGAGGAAAGTTTGATTGCTGTTGATAGTTGACTATACTTTTACTTTTGCCTTTGGTCTGAATTTATGATTTTCTAGTGTCAAAAACAAGTAATCGTAAAGCGTCGTAATCGTCTTTATCTTTTGATTTCGAAAAGAAGCTTGTTTGTGTTTGTCGCTTGAAAGCAAATTCAGATTTGTACATCAACTTTCTTTTTAGCATCAATATTAAGAAAGTCGAAAAAAAATGCATGCACATGTGCATTTGCATATTGACAGTCTGTTTGGCTTGATTTAGGAAAGTGCATTTACAGTGTGCTCTTTTCTCTTTGTGAAAAGATTGTGTCTTTCTTTTCCCCTAGTAGCTAGGATTTTCATTGCTGAAAAGAGATAAAAGTTTGCTTATCATCTTTAGATTTCATTTTAGGAATTACATCTACATCTCGTGGTGAACCCAAAAGGCAAACTTCATAAGAAAGATCAACTTAAAATAAATTCAATGAATCTAACAACGCTTTGGAACTTAACGCACAACATTGTAGGAATTTACAGGGTAAGTTCCTCAGAAAGAACACCAAAAGGACACTGCTCACAACCAGATCTCAAATCAATACACCAATATTTTTGACGTGGTTAAAACCCTCAGAGTGCAAGGAGGGAAACAGTCCACGGCATGTCCCAACGTGGTTACTACAGGCAATTTATTAATCAAAGAATGAAAATTTACATAAGCTTCTCTCATGCACGGATTACCCGAACAATGACCCTCCATGCGCTTTAAATAGAACTCATGGACCAATCGGGTGTCAAGCCACGGATCAAGTGTCGGTAATACCAAGGAGAGAATGAACCGTCGGATTGTAAGTTACAAAATGTACAACGGTAAAGAAACACACTTTACCTAACTCTATACCTAACTCTACACTAGACCAAGTTGAACTTAACTATATCCTATGTGTCGGAATATCCTAACATCCCCCCTTAAGAACAACTTGGGATAGGATTGAAGGATTTACAAATATGACACAATAGGAGAAGGAAGGAGGCACTAGAGCCTATCCCCCCTTAGTGACAACTTCCTGAACTCCAAGCATATATCGAAGTTTAGTGAACTTCGCCTCTGTGAGAGCCTTTGTGAAGATGTCTGCAATCTGATCATCTGTTGGACAATATTGCACTTCAAGAACATGGTCATGAATGATCTTTCTGATGAAGTGCATGTGTAGTTCAATGTGTTTGCCGCGCTGATGCTGGACTGGATCTTTGCATAGCTGAATGGCACTTTGATTATCACACCAAAGTGTGGTTGGATGCTGCTGCTCAAAGCCAAACTCTGATAGGATCTGACGAAGCCACAAGGCTTCCTTACTAGCTTCCACGACACCACGAAACTCTGCTTCTGCTGACGAAAGAGAAATGGCAGCCTGTTTCTGACAAGCCCATGTAATAGGTCCTGAACCAAGAGTGAAGACATAACCGACAGTAGACTTCCGATCATCAGGGTCACCAGCCCAATCAGAATCAGTGAAACCAACTAACAGAGGAGCTGCTTTGGCACTGTAATGAATCCCAAACTGTACTGTACCTCGAACATAACGAAGTATTCTTTTAGTTGCTTTCCAATGACTTTCACGGGGGTTTTGCATAAAACGAGCAACAAGGCCAACAGCAAAGGAAAGATCAGGACGAGTATGGGTTAAATACAAGAGTTTTCCTACAAGTTGACGGTATAAGGTAGCATCAACTTCAGGAGAAGTACAAGAGACTGAAAGTTTGACTCCAGACTGAAAGGGAGAAGGGGCTGGCTTACAGTCTTCCATGTGAAAATGACGAAGAATATCACAAGCATACTTGGACTGGGAAAGGAAAATACCCTCCTTGGATTGCAAGACTTGAAGACCGAGAAAATAGTGTAAGTGTCCTAAGTCTGTCATTTCAAATTTATTTTTAAGGCTGGACTTCACATGGTTTATAAGGTTGGGATCACTACCAGTAAGAATAAGATCATCAACGTAAAGAACAAGGATGATAAGAGAGTTGCCCACTTTCTTGGTGTAGACAGTATTGTCAGAATGACACCTAGAAAAGCCAGATTCTAGAAGAAAGCTATCCATTTTGGCATACCAAGCCCGAGGAGCTTGCTTGAGGCCATAAAGGGATTTCTTAAGTCGACAAACAAGGCTGGAGTCTGTTTGTATGAAGCCAATGGGTTGTTCCATATAGATTTCTTCCTGCAAGTCCCCATGCAAGAAGGCAGATTTAACATCCATCTGATGGACTTCCCATTTTAAAGAGGCAGCAAGGGAAAGAACAAGGCGGACAGAGTTCATTTTGGCAACAGGGGAGAAGGTTTCAGTGTAGTCAATGCCTTCAACCTGTGAAAAGCCCTTAGCAACAAGACGAGCTTTATGTTTATCAACTTTCCCATCTGGTCCATACTTGGTTCTGTAAACCCATTTACATCTAACAAGTTTGCGTCCCTTTGGTAGAGGAACAAGATCCCATGTATCATTTGTCGTCAATGAATGATATTCTTCATTCATAGCTGCTTCCCAATGTGGATGGCCTGAAGCTTCTGCAAAAGTGTCAGGATCATGATTTACTGGAGCTTGAGCCAGTAAAGAAGAGGCTCTTTCAAACTGAGAACGTGTACGTCGCTGATCTGTAGGATCACCGGCAAGATCACCTGCTGCATCCCGAGTAGCACGGACCCATCTTGGAAGTTGAGGATCCTGAGAAGGTGGGGGAGGATTATCATCCTCGCTTTCATCATCTGAAGAAGAAATTTTTTCAAAAGTAGAAGAGATAGGAAGAGGTGGCACATCCGCCGGACTAGGCTCGCAGGCCGATTTATTTTCATCAAATTTTACATCTCTTCTAATGATAACATTTTTGGACTTAAATGGAATAAGTCTATAACCTTTTACATTTTCAGAATATCCAACAAAAGTACATTTCTCACTCTTAGGTTCTAAAGCTTTATGCTTTTCATCTGGAATATGGGCCCATGCTTCACTTCCAAACACACGAAAGTGAATTACATCTGGTTTAATGGAACTCCAAGCTTCTTCTGGAGTGATATTCTCTAGAACCTTAGTAGGAGTGCGATTGATTATATAATTTGCACAATTAATTGCTTCGGCCCAGAAACTAAGACTGAGTCCTTTAGATTGCAGCATACAATTAGCCATTTCCTTTAAGGTGCGATTTTTCCTTTCAGCTACACCATTTTGTTGTGGAGTGTATGGAACAGTATGTTGCATTTGAATTCCATTTTCAGTGCAAAAGTTGATGAATTTGTTTTTAACATATTCTCCACCATTATCAGTTCTTAGCTTAAGAATTTGATGTCCAGATTGTTTTTCAACAAAGGCTTTGAAGGCCAAAAAAGTGTTAAATACTTCGCTCTTGAGTTTTAAGAAGTATACCCAAGTGCGTCTAGAGAAATCATCAATGAAAGTTAAGAAGTACTTGCAGCCAGAGAATGAAGCAACAGGAAGAGGACCACATAAATCACTGTGCACAAGCTGTAAAGGGGCTGAGGCGTGCCAAGAGGCACGTTTGTCAAAACTGTCCCGATGATGTTTTCCGAGTACACATCCGGAACAAACACCATCTCTGCAAGATACCATAGGAAGACCTGTCACCATATTTTCTTTACATAGATGCTGAAGGGAGCGATAGTTTAAGTGACCAAATCGCTCATGCCAAAGATTGCTCACTTCATCATTATGAGCAACAAATACTGAGGGAAGATTTGATGACCCAAAGTTGTGAAACTTATACAACCTTGTGGAATCATCAGCAAGACCAGTAGCTAGAATCTGTTTAGGATCTTTTAGATCCTTGATTACAACATCATGAGGTGAAAATTCAACAATTTTACCTTCACCTGAATGAGTTATCTGATAGACAGATAGAAGGTTGCAGGATAAGGTTGGAACACATAATACATCATTAAACTGACCATTGTCTAGATGAACAGTTCCAGTCCCTACAACATTAAGAGATCTATCATCACCAACATATATATTTTTGGTGTTACAATCATTTAAAGAAGAAAACATGGCTTGGTTTTTGGCCATGTGATAAGAGGCTCCAGAATCAATGAGCCACTCATGAGAATGAGAAGAAGAAGAAGATACATTTAATGCATAACCAGACTGAGATGATTGACAACGACATGCAGAAAGTGCCATTCCGGAAGTTGAAGTTGAAGTAGGCTCCACATGGATGTTATGTTTCTTCATTGCGGCTTCCAAGGCTTCCATCTTCTTAAAGCATTTAGATTCTAAGTGGCCATCTCGATTACAAAAGTTACAATGTCTATCAGTCTTCTTCCATTTGTTTTTATTGGTCTTATCATTTTGCTGAAATGATCTTTCATTTTGAGGCTGAGTTGGTTTAGGAACATTCTTTTGAGGATATGACTTCTTAGGATTCTTTGAATTTGGTTGCTGCTGGGCGGCTAACGCTTTCGTGGAAGAGTTTCCAAGATTAAGAAGACCAAGGTGTAAGAGTTTTTCTTGTTCTCTTATTAAGGAATCACAAAAGGAGTCAAAGGAAGGGGCCTTGTAGTCTTTTCCTTGACAAATGAAAGCTTCCCTTGTAGAATGGAAAGTGGAAACAAATACAGAGTAGGCTGGTCCCAACTTAGTAAGGATGGAATAAATAAGGTTACCATCTTCTTTCTTAACTTTAACACCTTCCAAGAGATATCTAAGGGTCTTGAATTTTGACAAGAAATCTTCAATGCAAGAAAAATTATTAGGATCCAAAGTAAGCAACTCATTTTCAAGTTGATGGGCTCTAATTTCATTTTTAATCCCAAAAACTTTAGCGAGTTTTTCTAATGCTTCATGAGGAGTTTCAAGTTCTGCAATGTGGAATCTAAGATCAGGAGAAATAGACATCCCTATCAAACCACGTGCTTGATCTTTTCTATTTTCCCATTTTTCAGCCTTGTCTTCATCTTTTGGTTTCTTCTCTTGGTCTGTGGCTATTCTGAAGAGACCTTTACTTCTAAGTAAATCTTCCATGTAGGCTACCCATTGGAAGTAGTTAGTGCTGTCAAGAATGACTTGGCATGGAATTTCCATTTTTTTAGAAAAATATGAAGCTGAAGATGCTGAAAGTAAGTGGTCCAATGGATAGATCTCGAAACAATAGGCGGTTTTAAAAAAAACGGCTCTGAAAAAGGCTTCCGGATGAAGAAGTTATGGCTTTTTGAAAAAACATTGTTGACGTTGCCGGCAAAGTGCGCGAATGTGTGGGAATGAAAAAAATCCGCCCCCACAAAATGGAGAATTGAACCCAAGACCTCTACTCTCTTAAAATAGCTTTGAACCAATTGATCTATACAAAAAATTTGAGAGAGAGAGAGAGAGGAGAGAGAGAGAGAGAGAGAGAGGGGGGGGGGGCCTTGATTTGCGTGCTTGCCTTGAGAAAGCTCTTTTTCCCTACAAAACACAAAACACAAAACCCAACACGAATATGCAAAGAAAAACGAACCTTGTGGCTCGAAGTTAGCTTTAGCCAAAAAACTAGAAATTAAAAAAAAAAACTCAAAGTTAGCTTTAGCCGAAAAACTAAATATTTTTCTCAATGTTTCTGATTTTCCGAGATCACACTAAGGTGCAGGGAAAAGAGCATACGCATGAGAAAAATCCTTCCTTTCTGTTTCTGATTTGCCCAGATCGCACAGAGTCGCAGGGCAAAGAGCATACGCAGAAATGAAAGGTATAGATCCGGTTAAAAAAAAAGGCTAAATAAACCGAAACCGAAATAAGCAGAGAGAAAATAACAGTAAACTGCAAAAAAACACTGTATACCTCCCGATCTGAAAAATGACGCAGCTAGGGCTACCGGAAACCTTTTCGCGTGAAACGAAAGGGGTTCCTCACTGAAACAGATGCTCCGAACGCAACAGAGCAGTACTCTCGGCCCGAAAGCAGTCAGAAACAACAAATCTAGGAAACGACAGCCGCATGTAGTTCTACCGGCTTCAGATTTGGATCACCAACGGACGCGGCCCTCAAATAGCTCTGATACCATGTAGGAATTTATAGGGTAAGTTCCTCAGAAAGAACACCAAAAGGACACCGCTCACAACCAGATCTCAAATCAATACACCAGTATTTTTGACGTGGTTAAAACCCTCAGAGTGCAAGGAGGGAAACAGTCCACGGCCTGTCCCAACGTGGGTACTACAGGCAATTTATTAATCAAAGAATGAAAATTTACATAAGCTTCTCTCATGCACGGATTACCCGAACAATGACCCTCCATGCGCTTTAAATAGAACTCATGGACCAATCGGGTGTCAAGCCACGGATCAAGTGTCGGTAATACCGAGGAGAGAATGAACCGTCGGATCGCTACATATCGTGACTGTCGGATTGTAAGTTACAAAATGTACAACGGTAAAGAAACACACTTTACCTAACTCTATACCTAACTCTACACTAGACCAAGTTGAACTTAACTATATCCTATGTGTCGAATATCCTAACAAACATTTAGAGGTCTAGGCTAGAGACGTATTACGGCGTCGTAAGGCCTGGTAACTGTTGTCCTCACTGATGGTTGGGTGATTCCTCCACTTTGAGACGATAAGTGCCAGTACAGACTTGTGCTCCCGCGTACCGTTGAGTATATATTGGGAGACCCCTATAGGCTTAAATCCTTTATCTATAGGAAGCCGTGTCTGCCGCCCTATCGATCACAATGCATTGAACACAACATTCAGGAAGATTGACTACCGTACCGTAAAAAGTATTCTGCAGTTTTGTGATTGGTTTGGTACTCCCTCTACCTAGATCTCCAGAGCAATCCCTTTCGTTCCTTTTTAGATTCCTTAACGGAAAAGGTCCATCTGAGCACTTGTCACTTCAGGCTCATTAAAAATCGAAGGAGACTAGAGTCATCTTTTGTTTTTTCTCGACTCTTAAAAAATGAAAAAACAAGTTGTGTCAAAAGCGTCTAAAATTCATTTAATTCGGAAACACACTTCCCCTTTTTATTTTAGTTGATCGAGTAATCCGCAATCGTGGAAGAAAGTCAATTGAAACCCCGTCGTTTGCGGAGGCTTACGAGCCAACTGTCTTTGTCTCCGGAATCGAAACCAGTAAGGACAAAGCGAAGTCGTTTAACCGGTTCCAAATCTCCTATTAAAGTTAGAACAAGAGTTCCAACGACATCAGAGACTCCGGTTACTCCAAACATTTCTGGAATCCCTGCCTCTAAAGAAGAAGTTCAACGGCCATAGAGGGATAGTGATACTGATCCTAGTCTGAGAGTAAACACTTGTGTTACTGAACCAGTTCCATTTACAACCAGTTCGGAGAGTCTTGCTCTTCAAACATCTGTCGCTGTCGATTCCATACCTTCTTCGGCACCAGAAATATTTTACAGACCTGACGGTCTTCCCCTTCCACCTGGTCTGATTGCAATTGAAGAAATTGTAGAAGATCCTCAAACAAGTACTCTAACGCACTTTGGAGTCGGGATCACTCTATATCCTTCTTCATCGGAAGTTAGTCTACCACCAGCGGAAGCTCCTGTAGAATCACTAGGTAATATTTTGGATAGACTACAAATGTCTGAACAACCGTCAACATCTAGGACTGTGTCATTCGACACAGTGATGGCAGAACTTCCTGCTATCACTCCGACAATGTTCGCCGGCATACCAGCTGTCCCGACTAGCTCTCAACTGCTAGAAGGAGCCCAATCAGGGGCTATTACGACAGTATGGTCCGTTCCTGTTTGTTCATCCGGAATAATATCCAGAAACTCTTATGTTGAGTCTCAACAAATTGATCCATTTGGAGGTCAATTTGGGCAGTCCGGTCCCCAAGGGCAAACAATCCCCTTGAGTTCTGGATTACCACCGTATGGGGGGCAGTATGCCCTTTCATTACCCCCTCCGGGAGGATATCCATACGGGAGTTCACAATAACATTCAGGTTACACTGGAATTACCTCAAGTGGTTGGGTACCTATACTATCTCAACAACCAAGAGTTGTGTATTCGATGCAACAATGCGTACCTATGTCGAATATCCCGACTACACCAGCTATTGTGACGGTGTCACAAGTTCAAACGCTGCATGTTGTATGCCAACCTCAGATTTCTCAGGTTGTAATGCAACAACCCCTTGATCCCACGACTCAACCACAATCGCCGACTAGTGGGGCGACACAGGTCCAGACGGGTACAATTACCCCTCATCTTGGTCCAACGGTTAGTATAGCGCAACAACACATGGCTTCACAACCATGGCTGGTGCAATACTAACAACCGCAATTCCAACAAGTATACCAAGGTTCTGAGTAGCAGATCTTTACGAATAGTGGACAACCGTACATTCAAAACGGTCAAAATCAACCATTTTACAATGGTCATGTCCACCAACCTTACCAGTCATACCAGCATCAAATGCATTATGCTGGTATGCAAAGACCAACTGCTCAGGCAATCCCATCTTATCCTGGGTATGCCTCACCTAACCTGAATCAACAGTTACCCTTTGTGGCAACCTTAGAGTTACCTGATTTAAATCGGTTAACAAACGATCCAATTGCTTACGCCCCTTGGTGGCCAGCGATTCCGCATAAACTTCCATCATATATTCCTAAATTTAATGGAAATCCGGGTGAAGATCCATCGAATCACGTGATGACCTTTCATCTGTGGTGTTCATCAAACACCCTAAATGATGATTCAATAAGACTTTGCCTCTTTCAGAGGACGTTAACGGGTCCAGCGGCAAAATGGTACATTGAATTGCCTAGAGCTTCATTCGACAACTTTAGTACCTTAGCCACAACCTTTTTAACCCATTTTCAATTACCAATAAGGTATGAAATGGGAACAGAACTTCTTACCAACTTCAAACAGATAACGGCCACTCACATATCTGATCATATATATGAGTGGCGACGTCGTCGTAGGATGGTAAAAACGTACGTCCCCGATCAACTATTAGCTGAATGGTTTATCAAGTCATTACTGCCTTCCATCACGAAAGATGTGGCAAAGGGGGGAGTCATAACAGAAGAGCAAGTCATCGCTCGTGCACAATATCTGGACTTGATCTACACTTAGTCTGGCACGCTCTACGACAAAATACATGATGCCCCTAGATCGGAATTCTCAATTCCTCCTCCTCCTAAATCAAACAATGACTCTCATGCCGATGATGGCGTGATTGGCACGACAGACACGAAATCGACAAAGGCTACATCCAAAAAGGCCCATAAGATTTCAGGTCAAAATGAAAAAGACGAACTTCTTGCTTCGGAAGTAAATTCCATATCGATAGATAAAGGCGAAGAAACCAAACAACCAGGAAGCAAGAAGAATGGCAAAGGGAAGAAGAAGAAACAGGATGAATCATCACCTGAAAAATCTTCTTCAAACCCTCCTGGAAATAGGAAACCAAAAAATCCATGCTTTATATGCGATGAGGATCATCGGACCACAGACTGTCCATACAGAGCTGAGATTAAAAAATTCTTCAAGAATTCAAAAACCTCCGCAGTATTAACTGATCCGTTTCCAAATCCAGGAACAAATCTGGTTGAAAGTGGAAATGCTTCCCCGTCTCAAGTGCTAATGTTGTCGGTTTCAAAATAGAAAAATGATGCTTTGATATCGACAAGGAACAAAGATTATGGGAATCCACAGCTGTCGAACAACAAGGATAAAGATCAACCAAGTAGTTCGACAACAACTTCGACAGAAGTTGTGCCACCCACCATTCCTGAATTAACGATAAAACCGCCAAAGGGAGTCGTACACAAATCGACATTTAATCCCCACGCTAGAGTGGCACATCATTATAACATAGTGGAAGATTTGGCCCAATCGCCATCCGCTATGTCGACTCTGGAAGTACTACAAATTTGCCCATCCCAAAGGCAGGCCTTATTATTAGCCATTGGTGGGATTGACCTAAAGGATTCCAATCTTGTATCCTTCGATCATAAAGGATACGATCCTCAGTTACCAGCTCAACTAGCTTTCCTTATTCAAGTGAAAGCCCTCAACAAAACTGTTCTTCGAACAATTATTGATGAGGGGGCATCTACATGCATTATGTCGATGAGTTGCTGCAATACTTTAGGATCTCCAACCTTGTCGCGATCTTCGACCACATTAAAAGCATTCGACGGAAGGACATATACCCCATATGGTATCCTAAATAACTTGAAAGTTGAACTAGGAGGGAAAACGGTAGAAATAGATGTTGAAGTCATCGATGGGAATCTTGATTACAACATCCTACTAGGAAGACCATGGATTTATGCCATGGCAGTTGTTGTGTCGACCTATTTTAGAAAGATTGCATTTCCTTTTCAAGGAGGGATTACAATCGTCGATCAACAAAACTTCCTCCCCAATGGTTCTCAAGTTACTGGAAGCATTCCCATGATCCATGGAAGCCCCCATTCGCTTCAGAATATCGGAGTAGGCCTACTAAAAGATCCTATACTAATGGGAAATTTCTCTCTTCCACCTCCAATCGATCTGGCGGAAGTAGCGTCGATAGGAACCTGCAACATGATATCTTCTACAAATATCTCAGAAAATGATATCGACATGGATCATGCAGTGGTTTTGCCCCCAAGCCCAACGGAAATATTATAGCAATCAATGTTTCTAGCATGGGAGGCAAACCCAAATCAATGCTCATCAAGCGTTTGGATAGATAGGTCTAGAGAATATGGTACTCCTTTAAATCCTTGGTCGCGAGTGCATGTCACCGACGAAGGAATTGTCCAATCTATGGTAATTGAAGGAGCACCATGGAATGATTCCCACCATCGTTCTCTTCTCCCGGATTGTGGAGAAGATACTCAAAATGACCTTTATCATCCTTCAGTCTTTGATTTTCTATCAAATACTGTAAATACGGTGGATTCCGAGCGAAACTTGTCCAACATTGAAGAGACTATAGCCATAAATATCTCGACCAAAACAGATATTGTAGAGAATATTTATGTTGGCAAATGTTGTTCTCCTTCAGAACTGGAAATATATAACGCTCTTTTTCGCGAATTCAGAGATGTCTTTGCTTGGTCATACAGTGAAATGCCAGGCATTGACTCGAGTATTGTTGAACACGAAATTAAGATGTATCCAGATGTAAAACCAGTACGACAACGGCTAAGGCAGGTGCACCCCAAGAAAGCGCTGCCATTAAGGCAGAAGTTGAAAAACTTCTCCATGCTGGTTTCATCTACCCGGTTCCTCTAACCGATTGGGTATCGAACATTGTCCCTGTTATGAAAAAACAAGGAACAATTAGAGTGTGCGTCGATTATAGGGATGTAAATCAAGCTTGTCCAAAAGACAACTACCCTACACCCTTCATTGACCAGATAATTGATGAATGCGCCGGATGCGAAATCTTTTCATTCATTGATGGATTCTCCAGGTATAATCAAATAAATATCCGCCCACAGGACCAGTCAAAGACTGCATTTATTTGTTCGTGGGGCACATTCACATATCGAAAATTACCCTTTGGTTTAAAGAACGCAGGGGCGACGTTTCAGAGGGCAATGAATTATGCTTTCCATGACATCAAAAACATCGTTCAACCATACCTCAACGACCTTCCGGCTCATTCGCGAAAGCGGACTGATCATCCGCAGCATTTAACAGCGATATTTCTACGTTGCCGACACTACAAGATACGACTCAATCCACACAAATGTGTATTTTGCGTCAGTTTTGGTCGTTTACTTGGCTTTGTGGTTTCCAAGGATGGGATTCGTCTCGACTCATGTAAGGTCCAGGCAATCATAAATTTGCCTCCACTTTCAAATTTGCTTCAGATTCAGAAACTCCAAGGGAAAGTAAACTTTCTGAGGAGGTTCATTCCAAATTACGTAGAACTTGCTAAAGGTTATACACGTCTTTTGAAAAAGGAGGTACCCTTTGTCTGGGATCAGGTTGCGCAAGCTTCCTTTGATGCTTTGAAAGATTCCCTGATGAAAGCATCATTAATGTACGCCCATCTGTCAAAGATCAAAGAACAAAGCTATTTATGGTAAAATCAGAACAAGACCATCCAATCGAGTAGTGTTTACCGCGAGGTTCAAGCTCGTTAAAAAATAAACCCGGACCGAGAAAATGTTTCCACCTGCGTTTAAGCTCATTAAAAAATGAACTATTCCCCGGTAAATAACCACCGTGAATGTAGTACTTCAGCCATTAAAGCCTTGGTCGTGTTTGCACCGTCACCTCCACTTTTCCAATGGCCGATCATTCACCTCCATTTGATTGTTTACCCATTTTGAGGAACAGCTACGAAGAGTGATTTCACTAGCCATCCTTGTGACACTGTCGTGATTGGAAAATTCCAAACCTTACCTGGAATCAGCTGCTACCCATTTTATCACTCGTTCCTCAAAAGACGAGTCTCCTTTAAGCTCTTTTCAACTAACTCGTAAAATATGAAAAGATTGCCGAGCCATTGGCCTCTCCAGCTAGTTAAAGGGACAGGAAGTGCTATCCCTCCTCTAGATTTTAATCTTTTTTGACCTGAGGGATTATTACACAAAAAGATCAAGCGTTTGTTTTGTTCGGCTCGTTAAAACTATCGAAAATTCATCCCTTCTGTATTGTTTTATACTTTTTCGGACCTAAGGGATTAGATGACGAAAAAGGAATTTTGGAGTTACCTTTACGTACCTTTTCAGACTCTCTAAAAATGAAAAGGACCGAGTTATCTTTGTCGTTAAACTCGTTAAAAATATTAATAACGACAAACTTGTCTTTAGACGAGAACGAGTTTCACTATCGCTAGGCTCATTAAAACATAGCGATGGGTTTGCTCGAAGGGAAAATTATAGAACAAGCATATGTTATCCTCCTCAATCTTGACAAAAATAAAGAGGTATTGGTCAGCAATGACTGGGGAAAATTTGAGAAGAAAACTCAAAGAATCTTTATTGGTAGCAAGTCACTCTTGAACATGACACTTCCACTCCGTGTTCGAGTCGGGTTGGGTTGTTTCATTCACCGGCCACATCACCATGGTCACGCCATACCATCCACATTTGGGGTTAATGCTACCAATCCATCACATAAGTGTCGCCGACATGTTCAAGAGAAGTCATCCAGAGAAGTCACCTGTGTCCCATCCACTACCATACATTATACTCCATACATTCATGACCGCCATCTTGAACCATATATCATCAGATTGTTTTCACATCCATCAAAATCATTTGCTCCGTTTCGTGTCATTGATGTGGGATTCATTAAGGCCCTCCTTTGACGGATCACTTATTGTCGACATCAGCTCACTATCCAAGAATTTGATCTAGGAACACCCCATTCAGTACTTTGAAGCTTGCATGCCTTAATGGCAAGTTTCTCACTTCCGGCGACAGGTTTACATCAATGGCCTTCGACCGAAAGATTTTGCGTGGTGTTCGATGCCAAGTCCTTTATTCACACCACGTGAATTGTACTGTAGTACCTTGAGGGTCATTATCATTATCGGTGATTCCTCTTGCGCTTGTTAACAGTTTACATCATTGACTGGTAATCAAGCGATGTCTTTCCATGTTCGACTTCAGAACATTTCTCACATGGATCGACTTGTACTTCGAGTAAAGAACGGACGAGATTGAAGACCCCGGATCTAGTTTCATCCATCTAGGCTGCGATATATATTTAGGAAAATAAAGACATTAAATGTACAGCATTGCAGCACAGATAATCATCCTACCAAAAGGATGATGGCTCTATCAGAATCATCAGTCTACACTCAGACGATTGTCTGTCCTATGTACATGAAAATGAATTTATAAAGTTGAGCATGGGAATGCCCGCCTCAGCTAGATCATGAAAAATAGTATGAAGATAATGTATTGTATTGTATCTTATTATAGGTCTCCTCCCAGCATTGAAAGAACTTTGGATCCTCATAATAAAGCATTTCACCCGATTAACGGCCTCATACTTTAGGGGTTGCCCCCTAAAGTATAATAGATTAGCTAGGTTCATTGTAACGCACCTAAATGCACTAGCTACTCGGGGAAAACCCTCACAATAGGTCTCCCCTAGTATACTAGGTCTCCTCTTAGCATTGAAAGAACTTCGGATCCTCATAATAAAGCATTTCACCCGATTAACGGCCTCATACTTTAGGGGGCAACTGTTATAGACATTTTTGTGCCTTGCAGCACCAAGCATGAAATGTCCATAAACCAAGGGGTCCTAAGTCCCTAAAAGTGTTGTTCCAACCCCTAAAGTAACAAGGTCAACAAATTACAGCTTCTCCTAGAAGTTCTCCACCAGAAACTGCTCAGAATCAGTCAAATCAGGATCATTTCAGCTGCTCCACTGGCTAGCTACGTTGCATAGCACCTAAATACACTAGCTGGGTGCATTGCAACGCACCTAAATGCACTATCAGGGTGCATTGAGTGGGAAATGACAAATGGCAGTGCCATTCCACGAGGTGGAAAGACAATGGAAGCTTCCAGAATCTTCTCCAATGAAACTTGCCTCACTGAATTCGACCAAGGATGAGTAAGAGGCTCTAAGTCTCCAAGTGCAAGCAAGAACTGACAGAGAGAAGACACTAGTCAAATCATAAGCTGACTCATCCTCCTTGCATACATCTATATATGGATCCCTCATCCCAGAGATCCGGAGGCTGGAATTTTGTACATTGCAAAGAATTGTTGTTGGTTTTGAGATAGATATCAGAGTATTGGGTGATTTATGCTTTGTTGGAGGTGAGGAGGGGCTTCTTTGCTGGGAGGTTGATGCTGGATCAGGAATCATCGGTTGTAACTCCTCCTAGATCTTCTTGTTATATCAATAAAACTATTTGAGTTTCTCCTACATGCTTGTGTATCATTGATGCTTGTTACATTTGTATGTTTAGCTTAAATCTGATCCTAAGCTTTTTATGAATATAGATCCATGTCTTTGTGTAGTTTTCTTCTTCTGTGATCTTACAGGAATTTGGTGAAGCTGGGCAAGTAAGGAAGCAGGTGGCTGGAAGCTGTCAAAGAATAAAGGGATTGGATCAAAGGATTAGCGCAAGACACAGGTCGGTTCTTTCTATCCCCCTCTATCTTTAATTCATAAAGGAAATACAAAAGTAGTTTTCTCTGTTTGTTTCTAAGGTAACTGTCACACCTTAGTGGGATAGAGTCGTTCTAAATAGACACTTTTCCCGGTAACAAGGTGCACTCACTGTTATCACCAAAACAAGGGTTTACATTTTTCTTAGTCATGATCTTAGATAAGTGTCAAGTCACGCTATGTTATAATGGGTAGGTGATAGGTGAGGAATCTCAAAGGTTTTAATTTTTATATCCAAATAAAGTCCAACAACCTTATTCCATGTTTCATGAGTCTTATATTCTTTTTAGAAACTCATAGCTTAAACCATTTTTGAAAATTTTTGGAATTAGGCCCGAAACCACGTTTTCATAGTGCAGTCAGTTTAAAATGTCTATTTTGTGCTACGAAAACGCTGCTCTTTTTGTAGCACATGCTACAAAAGTGTGAATTCGTAGAAAAGTCTTGTCAAACATCAATCCGTTAATATTCCATTAAAATTTTCATTATTAGGTGTCAGTTAGGAGTCAGTCCTTAAGCATGCCACCCTCCAAACTCATCATTTCGAATTTAGGGCTCATTATGAAAGATAATTTCAAATTTGAAATGGATGGCTAGTCTCATCATTTTAGTTTGCATGCAAACCCTTGAAATAGAATTGTTTTTGAAAAGTAAGCTTTGGTAATTATTCACCAAGGTTTTCGTCATCCATAATTCAGGAGAGGCTGCCCACCATTGGCAAGCGAGGCTGATCAACAGAGTTTCGAGCGAGGCTGGTTTTGTTACAGGAATTCAGAAGGAAAGATGACAGAGGAGAAGAAATGTCACAGGTCTAGTCATTGTCTAAGAACAGAGCCTGAAAGCATCGAGGCCCTAGTCAGAGATAAATCAGTTGTAGAATCCTTCAAGAAAGCAAGATGCTGGAAGTTTTGTAAGAAATTATAGGGAGGGAATACTCAGGTGACAAAGGAGTTTGCACTCCATTTCACTGGGTCAAGCACAAAGGTAGGAATGCTGAATTTGCAAATTTCTCCAAAGGTTATAGCTTTGGTGACAAAGATTTCTAGGGGGCAGGATCCATGGGTCAAAAACATCAGATTCGACATGGAACCATGTAAGGTGTTTCTAAAGCTAGAGTTTGTAGAAACTAACTTAACCAAGGCAGTTCCCAAAGACTACATCAAGGACAGCTATGCCAGCTTTCTCTTCAACATTCAACGTTATTTCACCTGTGAGGGCAGATATCAAAAGGTTTATTCATATCATTTTAAACTCCTGTTACATTTTACTGGTATGATTTCTTTAGATTTGCCTTACTTCTTATATCGAAGTGTAGCTAAGATGGTAGATAAAGTACAACTGAAATCTCAAGGATGTGAAACTTCCCTGTTTCATCATGGTTTAATTAAATTGATATTTCTACATGAACTCAAAAGGATAAAAAAATATTGGTCTTCGTTTTTTTTTGTATGTGACTTTGGAGGAGAAAAACAAGGTGTAGACACTAGCCCTAGGGTTATAGGAACTCCATCAATAGAAACCAACAAGTCTGTAATGTCTAGGGAATAAAGGTATGTTAAGTTGAAGCCTAGGAAGCAAGTGAAAGAGAAAGCAAGCAAGACCCCAGTAGTCATTCTTGCAACTCCTACATCTACCAAGGAAAATATATCTGAGGTTAAAGGAATGACACACTAATAGTCAACCAACAAACCAGTTCAAAAGAGATTGACTAGAGGTCAAATTGCAAAGGAGAAAGGCAAAATAGTGATCTCGGGAGAAGGTTAAAGCTTGAAGGGTGATTTAAATGATATTTTAAAGGCCATTGATATTATAGAATCCCCTTTGGTGTAGGCAGATGTGACAAAATTGGATCAAGGGAAGTCGAAGAAAATGAAACCCTCCAAGATATTGGAATTTTAGGATGATGTTACAACATTTGTTTTTAAAACGAGAAAGCCCTTAACCAGGAAATCCAAGAAGATGAAAGAGTCCAATGTTGAGTTGGAGAGAACAAAAGAAGCCTTTTCTATTCAAGAGGAGTTGATAGACTTACTATCTCCAAGACACGAAGGTGACAAAAACACAGCTCCTATCACTCAAACTGAAAAAGCCAGTTACGAGGTTATGGAAGAAAGGTTAAAAGTTGCTAACAATGAAATTGCTAGACTAGGAGTGAGAGCAAGATGGCATGCCACTAAAAGGACAGATTTCAAAAGGATGAAGGCTCTCTGGGAAGCTGAAAAGTTTTCTAAACTAGAAATAATAAATAGTGAAACTCAGTACTTTACCTGGATTGTTCCTGTAATCAAAGAAGCAAGATTTGTAAGGAGGATTAATGCTCAACTGAGAGCTACAAATAGGAGACTAAAGAGACAAATTGAAGACCTATAAATACAACTAACCAAATCTAGAAAAGGGTCTACAACAATAATGAAACAAGGTGATGAAAAAGGGTAGTGAAGGATATATATTAAAACAATTTTGGCACATAAAAAGAGTTTTGGCATATAAAAAGAAGGACATATATGAAGAAGAACATCTGATAAAGGTAAGTGGTTTTTATTTTTGGTTGATCATATCAGTCTTCATGGAATTTTGAAAAATTCCCAAACTTCAGATTTTTGAAGGCTGTGTTGAAAAAGAGCATACACAGCAGTTTCGTAGCGTGCTACGAAACTACTAAAGATGATCATTTAACAATTATGGATGCATTCTGGAGGTAGGGTTTGATTAGTTCCAAATTTTGAAGTTGGTGGTAGACATGGGATCATATGTGAAGTTTCAGATGGCAGTGGTGTAGATAGCAAAGCTTCAAGGAGTATTTCATAAGTAATATGAAAGTTGTGCTATGAAAACAGAGTATTTTTGTAGCACAATCATGTTTCATCCTTTACACCATATGCTCGAGTTTCCCTTTTTCACAGGTGGAAAATGATGTTTCAATGATTTATTAATGCATGCCACATATACACCAGCAAAACTACTTGAAGATAAGCATACATGATTAAGGGCCTTAAAAGGAGGAACTTTGTCTCCAAGTTTTTAGGACAGCTAGGTCATGACTCAGCAGGTTTTGCAACAACATTGTGGACATCATCAAGCTAGAAGACATGGGTTGGTAGCTGATTAAAGAATGTATTGAAGACATAGATAAGGTTTTTGAAAGCATGTTGTAGGAGTTTTACTCCTATTTGTATTAGGACTCTTAAAGACAACTAGTTGTCAAGTTGTAATTAAGTAGTTTGTTTTGTGAATAGATAGGTGTCTAAGTTAGGAATTTGAATTCCTCTAAAGGTGGATCATAGTATCCAAGGTTGTAAAACTCTATATAAATTTTGAGAATCGAATTCCTCAGTGTTAGTAATTTCATTAGCAAAAGAAAGTTTTGTTATTGTAAGAAACTGTGGTTTTTCAAACTTAATACAGAGATCAGTTTGACTACTAAAGATTCACAAGGAGTTTATGTTTTTGATGTTCTTATGGCCCTTTTAAATTAATTATTTGCAGTGGTATGAGCTTGAGATACTTAGAATTCATTTGAAAATTCTCTAACTTCCTTCACATGCTTGTAAACTGTGTTGATTCACTATGTTACTGTTTAATTTATAAACCTAAACTCTAAGTGCCTTGACTTCCATGTTTTGTTGATCATGTTATTTTGTTGAAGACTATCTTGACTCCATAGCCCAATAGATGTGTGATAATCTTTGATTCAACCAGTAAACCAGTTATACATTTTTCCATTTTGTTCCTATAGTTAGCCATCTAATCATTAATCAAAATCTTAAACCTATTGAGAGAGCCCTCTCAAGTTGAGGAGGCTAAGCCTCAACCAAAAGATTGGTTTGAAAGAGTTACTCAGATTCTACTTGATCAGTAGCCTATCAAGGTCATATTTTGTGATAACACTCACCATGGCCTACCGATATGCAGAAATTACAAAACAATTGTTGGGACTTCTGCGTATACTTATGTAATAGGTGACAACTATCTGTTGTGTGTTTTCCTCCTATCTGACAAATCACACACCATAATTCAAGCGTTGCTCTCGGTCCTACTTGTGCTTATGGTATTAATAGAATCAACCCTCCTCCTACCAAGAAGTTCACAAAGACTGGACAATGGTCCTTGTCATGCCCCTGGCCTTTACATTTTATGCACCATACCTCCTTGCACGCCTCTGGCTGAGCTGTCTTATCATGTTTCAAAATATGCATTTCCAGACACAAATTTTGCAGTAGCACATGGATTTGTTCTACTCCCAGGCCAGGATATTGTATTGGGGTCTTCTGCAGTCTCATTGCAATCTCCAAAGCTTTGGCCTGGGTGGATAACTTCTACTGCGACAACATTGTCCTTAAATGTGGCATTAGTGGCGGTACAAACCATGTGCGGTGTTGTCCATCTGTCAAGGTCATGTTGGCTTCGCAAATCATACTTTTCAATCTCTGATCCAGATACCATGGGTATCTCCTGGAAGCATTGCGATTTCTTTAAACCTGATAATTGATTGTGTCTCCAATTTTGGCCTGCTAAATTCCCTATTCAGCGCAGCCTAGATATCTACGATCCCTGAGTTTGGATGGTCATTAGAATGCTTAATGTACCATGTTAGTGCACAGTCTTGCAATGTGCTTACCAGTGTTGCCTTCTTTATATTGTGATCCATGACTGCTTGTGTTTACCATACATCTTTTACCACGAACCAAAATTGGTCTGAATCCTCATTCCCTACTCCTCTGAATACTAGTAATACTAACATGCTCGCCATATTGAACTGTGGTCATGGCAGAGGTGGTGTTGGCAAATATGGAGGTGAAGATGGTGAGACTGGTGGTGGTGTAGGTGGAAGTGGTAGGCATGGAATTCGCTACCTTATCAGACTGAATGCGCTTCTCGGAGAAACTTTCACAAGCTCTTCCTCGCTTTCTCGTTGGGGCGAAATCAAGGGGCTAATTTCTATCTTCGTGCTACCTTCATTTATATAGATCCTCCCACTTCATGTAGCCCCAAACATCAATTTATTCACATAACCCACTTTTCACACAATAGCATCTTAATTCAGGTGTTCAAAGATTTAATGTACTTACCTCCCAGTCCTTTGAGGAAGCGTCATTCCACCTCGCTGTAGCTGACTGTCGTGTCTACCATGAACTCAGTGATAAACCCTCCCATAATTCGATTGAGCCAATGGTCCACAACTCGTGCGATCATATCTTCTGATGCTTCTAGTGTATGCACTAATTCTCGAGTCCACACTGTGATGCAGGAAAGTGTTCCCTCTGCGGATAGAGGCAACCCCTCTAGCCCTAGAGTGGGTCTAGTAAAAAACAAGGACAAATCAACAACATTTTTCCTTAAATAGTTAAAGTTGGAGGCCTACCTCAACCGGTGGTCGATGAAGTTCCGTTGCGCTGCTCCAACTTCCGCTTCCTTCTCCTAATGAGTAATCAACCTGAAACAATGCAAAGGAAATACAACAAAGCACGTAACTGGAACAACAATGATCTATTTATGCACAAAGTCAAGAAGTCATGATCTATCTAGTAAATTGCATACAAGACATAGGAAAACATCATTGATTGCATTAATTATGAAATAGAGTAAGCTTACAACCAAGGTCTTGACGTCACAAGCCTTCTCAGAGGGGTCCAGCCAGCATGTTCTTCAAGCATTCACTCTTGAAGATGGATCTCCCAATACACAAGTCTCTCTCACTCACAAGTTTTACACAAGATCAAAGGGACTTTGAAACCTTCCTCAAGCTATCAACAAACCCACACTTTTCACACTCACACTAGCTATCTAGAAAACTCACAGTACTATCAGCAACACTCCAAATACTAAGAATTCCAAACTAGCAGCACATAGAAATGGTGGGAGTTTAAATAGGAGAAGGAGTCTCCATGAAAGGTGGGAGGATGAGCTTATCTCCAAGGAAGGTAGCACAAATGACGAAAGAGTCATGCCAGAGAAAGGAGGGCGACATAAACTAGGCCAACAACCAGGTCTGGAGTC
This sequence comes from Pinus tabuliformis, assembly GCA_031772625.1. Taxonomy (NCBI): domain Eukaryota; kingdom Viridiplantae; phylum Streptophyta; class Pinopsida; order Pinales; family Pinaceae; genus Pinus; species Pinus tabuliformis. The sequence continues at coordinate 26,853,966 of CM062815.1, forward strand.
ATCTGGAAGGCCAACTGTTGGAACAAATTCACCCAAACTGGATCATCGCGGGAACATAACTGGTCTGCTGCGCTGGCATCGCTATTGCATAATGGAGATAGTCAGGTCATTGTGGGAAACTACAAGCTACAGTGGCGCTGGCACATGAAATTCGACCATCACAGGAATCACGTGTACTTCTGCGATGGCAGTGCTTCTAGACTATTTTGGAGCACCCTTCAGTGCATTTATTTGGCCAACAAACGCGATGATTCAGAAACCTTTGGAAAAGTGGGTCATTTTGCAACATCAGAGAGAATTAGCATGAATGATTTTGGACTCATGACACAGTAGGAAGACTGGGATGAAGGCAGTGACAAATTACTGTGTAACAGATGCCCCCTAAAGTATGAAGCCTGAGAGAGAGGGAGGGGTGAAATGCTTTTATGAAACTGACTGGGCTGGAACACCATCTGGAAGAACCTGCATGAAAATACAACTGATATATCTGATAATGAAGTACAAGTAGTCTAGGTATGGGCACAACCATCCAAAATACATACGAAATAGGTCTTTGTATGGATGCAACCATCCAGCTAATGATACCACGATGATGATAAAGGTATGGTCACAGCCATCCATCAATGAGTCATGTAATCATAAAACTAATCCACACAGCCCGAACATGTGTAATCTGAGTTCGGGGTCTTGAACCCATCCGATCATAGTACAAATCCTAACATGCGAATAGATGTGCTGAGGTCGAGCATGATAGAACATCGCTTGATTACCGGTCAATGATGAAAACCATTAACAAGCGCGAGAGAAATCACCGATAATGCTAATGGTTCTCAAGGTACTGTCTAGCAAAATCCACGAAGCGTGAAAAAGGAGCTGAAGTCGAACACTCGTGGAATCACCTAATCGACGACCAATGATGAAAGTCGACTGTCAGGTGTGAAGAACTTGCCATTGAGGCATGCAAGCTCTAAGGTACCAAAGGGGATCTCTAGATCAATCTCCTGGATAATGAGCTGAAGTCGACAGGAGACGGCCCATCGCAGGAGGACCATAATGTTTCCCCCATCAATGACATGAGATAAGGAACAAGAGGTAGATGGCAAAACAGAGTATCAGAGGAGAAGACGAGGGTGTAAACTGCAGAAGGATTATACTCTTGAACATGTCGGCGACACGACTCCGGAGGGGGGCTGGCAGCATTTAGGCATCAAAGGATCAGAGGTTCGATGGAAATGGCATGAATCAGATGGAATGAGGCTAGAATGATGACCCAAACCCGCAGAAGGCCAAATGAAGATGTATGAATGTCCCAACTTGACAAGAAGCAAAAGTGTCGATGTTCAAGAGTGACTAGCTGCCATAGATGATCAATGATAAACCTGTTGCTGAGTCCGACCTAGTAATATTTTAACGAGCCCTAGGAAGGAGAAGCTTGAGTCTCGTCATGGTGACGAGTTCAATGTTGTCAGGGTTTAACGAGTCCAACATAGCTAAAACTCAGAGTCTTTTTCATGTTTAGAGAGTTTGAAAAAGACACGGAAAAGAAAACTGCAGGGGGGTCCTTTTTCTTAGAGTTGTGTTTCTCGAGCCCGAAAAATTATAAAACAATACTCAAAAGAACCGCTCGACCATTACGATCAAGGAGTACTTTTCGTATCTAGTGACTTCGACCCGAAAAAGTAGAAAAGCGGTCGGAATCACATCATTTCGGAACTGACAATGAGCTTGAAACGACAAAGGCCCAACAATCTTTTCGTGTTTAAACAGTCAGAAAAGAGCTTAAAGGCGACCACCTCTTGTTTCTTTTAACGAGCCAAGAGGAAAACTTGGCTATCTTTTCATCTTTAAATAGTCGGAAAAGAGTTGAAAGTAGACCTCCATTTTTATTTTCTTTAACAAGTCAAAAAGGGAAAAATACTCGTCAATATTTTCATCTTTTACGAGTCAGAAAAGAGCTTAAAGGAGACTCGTCCTAGAGGAATGAGTGGTATAACGGGTAGCAACTGGTTCCGGCAATGGCGGAACTACTCAAAACATGTAATGGTCAAGAGGCTAGCTAATAAAGCCACTCATCGTTGCAGTTCCTCACGAGAGGATAAATAGTCAAGTGCAAGAATATGATTGGCCAAAGAGATGGTGGCGATGGAATGAAACAACCAAGGCTCATCTAGCAAAAATTAGCAGATAAAAACGGCAATCACGAGATGTAAATCAGGTATGGGTTCATTTTTACACAAGCTTGAACCATGGAGAACTCTGCTTGGATTCGGTTTCATGTTTACACAAGCTTGAAATGAAAAACTATGCTTGTTATAAGTTCGCATGCCCCCAACATAATGATGCAAATTGAGGTACATGCCCCCCAAGCTTCATTTCATTCAACGAGGTGGATGGAATGAGGGTTCACTTTCGAGATCTTGGAAAGACTCAACTTGGATTTTACGAGATCTTAATCAAAGACTCAATTTGGAAAGGGAGTTGTTTCATTTTTTAATGAGGTTGACACAGTAAAAGAACTATCCTCATAACCCTTGTTTCATTTTTTAAGGAGCTTGACACAAGATCAAGAACTTTCCTCAAGGCTCCTTGTTTCATTTTTTAACGAGTTTGAGATAGGAACAAACTATCCTCGTGACACCTTGTTTCATTTTTTACCGAGGTTGACACAAGATCAAAACTATCCTTGTAACACCTTGTTTCATTTTTTAACGAGGTTGACACAAGATAATAACTATCCTCGTAACCCTTGTTTCATTTTTTAATGAGCTTGACACAAGATCAGGAACTATGCTCGTATACCTTGTTCATGGGCCATCCAAGAACGGGGCTCCCAAGAGGCCTTCATGGGATGGAAGAAACACACTCTGGGAGGAACCCAAGTCAGGAACCACCAACGACAGATCGGGTTCCAATGCCCCCAGTACATCTTGTACCAGACCAACTGCATGGTCATCAGTAGAGGCAGGAATGGAACGGGTAGCCACATAATTGACCTGTGGCAAGGAAGGTACTGCTTGCGAGCAAGAACCGAGAGGGGATGACTGCTGTACAGGAGGCACCAGGGAAAGAAAGAATGATAATTGATCTATAGTCACTATTCTTCCTTAGTGTGGAAAACAAACCACGTGAAAAAGGGAAGAAACGAGGGCCCCCATGGCATAAATATTGTCATGGCCAAGGAGAAGACTGAAATTTGCACCTTGGACAACCATGACATCTATACAGATAGTTTTGCCTCCCAAAGTAACAGGAAACTTTGGGAGGATCCCTAGAGGTTGACAGGGTTCTCTGTCAAATGCCAACAGATTCTGTGTGACTGGCACAAGCTGTGGGGAACCAAAAGCTTGCCAAGTAGTGGAAGCCATCAGACTGACAGACGCACCTTCATCCAGGACAGTGCCAGGTACTGCCTTATTGTAGGCATGTACTGTAATCTCGAAAGGCACATAGGATGGAAGACGAAAAGCAGTCAAATGAATCCATTCAAAGGCGACGGCCAAACTACTTGGTGGGGGAATCGTATGATTGCGCCCCAGGAACCGAAGAAGGACCCTCGGGATTGGCTGGGACAGGAGAGTCGTTTGCGGACGCTGGAGAATCTGATGAGACGAGAAGAACATGAGCATGGCACTCTTCCGAAACATAGTGATCAACAGGTGGTGAACCTAAGTCGATACTCTTTCCGACCAATGGTTGGTCTGGAACAGGCTGAGCACAGCCAGGCTCGGAAGAAGAAGGACGGATAAGAGAAGAATCTATGTCAATCTCTTTGCCAATGGAGGGAGAGTCTGAAGAAAGCCACTGATAACCAATGGGAAATTGGGGTGAAGAAGCTGTAAGACTTTCCAAAACGGTGGAAGCTTTATCCATGAGAAGACAAAGGTGAAGGGGATGGATGCCTTCACATAGTCTATGGGGGAATCGAATATTCCTATCCTTCTTACTGTTGCCAGTTGAAAGGATAGCATCGACTTGAGCTTCAGAGGACAATAAGGGATGAGTTGGATCATGAGACCATACTTCTAAGATCCTAGGAATTCCAGGACAATTATGAAGAAGATGGTCACCTTTGGACAATTTACAAGGAAACTTAACCTTCCGCAGAGGAGCAGAAGGTGTTCCGACCTAAGATGGACTTGGAGCAGTAACTGGACAGGTGGCCTCGTGCTTATCAAACTTCTTCTTCTTCTTCTTAGTCTCCTGGTTACTAGATCTGAAACTTTCACCAGGCGAAGGAGGAGAGGAGGAGGAAGAAATAGAGGAAGACGGTGCAGGCTCAACCTTGGAATCAACATGTCGTGGTTTGAACGAAGTAGATAGTGGAATAGGAGTCATGATGCTCGGGACCACTGAGGTTGAAAACAACCATATGGGCAAACCGATGGTTAACCCAGGTAAAGACAATGTTGCCATATACGGAGCACCAGCATTTCTAAATGAAGGAAACGGACCAGGATTTCCATCTGGGGGAAAACCTTGGCCGGTAAATTCGGGAAATTTTGCCATCGGGAACAAGCCTAAAAAAACACTCTTATCACAACCAAGAACTCGAACTTTTACCATGAATATTTCGTGGGCAGTAAATTTTATGACGCAGGAACAAAACTTGACCTTTTCATCTTTAAAGAGTCAAGAAAAGGACCAAAGGATGACTCTAGTCGCCTTTGAATATTTAATGAGCTTGAAGTGACAAGTGCTCAGATGGAAATTTTCTTTTAGGGAGTCTGAAAAGGAATGAAAGTGACTACTCTGGAGAACTAGGCAAAAAGGTTTACCAGACAAATCCGTAAAACTGCATATACACCTTGGCAGTTATATGAAAACAAAGGACTTTCCATACGGTAGTTGTCACACGGAATAAGTCGATCTTGCGGACAAGATAGACCTTCCTAGAATCTAAAGAAGACCTAATGACAAGCAAACCAACCAGACACTATCTTTCTCTAAATATGCTTTTATGAACAATGGCAAACAAGTTTTTTTGGGGCCTACCTTAGGTCCAATGCAATTTTGTGGATGCCCTCGCTCCTTTGATCCAAATGAGCTCCTTTGTCGCGAATCTGCAAACACAAACAAGGCAAAAAAATTAAATAGCACCTGAAAATCCAATATCATAAAACATATTCAACATGAAAGTCAAGGAGTCCATGAAACAAATAACATAAGATACTTATTGAGAAAAATGAGTTTGATTGTATTAATTCAAAAGAAGAAGAACTTTACAACATTTGCCTTGACACTGTACAAGCTCCTCCTAGGGTCCAACAAGAAGTCTCCTCTACTTTGACAAGTTTCACTCACTCCCCAATGAAGCCAAAAAGGTATGTGATCTCTCCTCTTAAGCTCAACTAGGAAGCCTTGATTTCACCAGCATTTACCCTCAAAAATGTTCAGCTTCTAACCTCCCCAGCAACCAGCCCAATGCCTGTATTTATAATGCAATGGAGGGAGGTTACCAGGTCCTCCTTCAAAGGGATAAAGCCCTCCTTCAAAGGGATAGCTCCTCTCATCAAGGGATTAGCTCCTTCTTTTTTGGGATACATGAACCACCTCAAAGCGAACAATCCACGTCAAAATTCCATCTAGAAACCTCTAGAGTTAACCCAAAGTGGGTTTTTTAAGATAAAAATTGCGCCTTTTGACTTTCACAAGGGTCCGCACCCACACCGTTAGGGACAGAGTGGGTAGGTCCGCAGTTTTTGTAAACATAAGGTGCGGGACCGCAGGTGACAGCGAGAAAAAGTGTGGAACTAGAGTTACATTGATTTTTAATGTCTTTCTCTCATTTTCGAAGTTTGACTTGAAGAACTGAGGTTTGAGACTTTCTTAGGAGGACAGTACAAGTGATGATAGACCCATACTGACTACAAATAATCATGGTGACGATATTTTTGTGTAACAGATTGCCCCCTAAAGTGCGAAGTCTGTAGTAGATGAGGATTTCATTGATCATTTAGGAAGAGTGAAGTACTTTATCATTTCGAGGATCAACTTGTGGAGAGCCCGGTTGGAACCTGTAAAAACATTCAATGCAAGATATACATATGAGATCATATCATCGCTGAGGTAGGCATTCCCATACTCATATCAAAACTGACTAGAAAAACTAACTACTGCTCTGATATAGGAATGATCTTGTAAAACATCACAAGTATAGACTCAGGTGGACACAGTATGGACGCAGCCATTTGTTTATGAGTAGTCCATTATATAATGAATACAAAATTCCTCGCAGCCTGGATTGTGGAAACTAGATCTAGGGTCTTCATTTCTACTTCCTGAAAGAGTACGATTCTATCCATGCGAATGAATGTGTTGATGTCGAACATGGTAGAAACCACTTGATTACCAGTCAATGATGTAAACTGTTAACAAGTGTGAGAGAAACCACCAGTGATGTCAATGGCTCTCAAAGTACCCAGTACAATCCATGAGATGTGAATAAATGTGTTGATGTCGAACATGTCACGGAATCCTTTGATCAAAAGTCAATGATGTAAACTGTCGTCAAAGGTGAGAAACCTGCCATTGAGGCATGCAGATCTCAAGGTACTGACGAATTCCAGATCATCTTTCTAGATAATGAGCTGATGTCGATAGAAAGCGATCCGTCGTAGGCAAGCCCACAACACGAAATCATAGATCAAGTTGAAGAAATTTAGTTGCAAAGACTGACTCAGGGATGGTCAAGATGGATGACATATATTTTGCAGATGAATGGCTTATTGGCAGTGACCTCTTGAACACATAACGACACGACAGATGGTTTGGTGACAACTGACCCAAAGTTAATACCCAGAAATCGGCTGAAGACTTTCAATGTGGTTTGATCAAATGTTAGGCAAAGGATTTCCCAACCCAGGTGAATAAAAGTGTTGTGTTCAATAGTGGTTACAAAGTATGACAAACAGACTCATTTTTCTCTCTTTTCCCCCACCATTTCTGGCAAGTACCTCTTTATTTTTGGCAAGCTTGAGGAGGATAACATTTTCTTGATTATAAGCTCATCCTTTGGATGAGTCCAACTTAGTTTAAATTCGAACCCTAAGAAGGAGTGGTTCGTTCCTATTTTTAATTGAACAGGTCCTTTACTGTGAAATTTTAACGAGTCCAGTATAGGAGAAACTCGGCGTTTTTCAATTTTAGAGAGTCTGAAAAAATTTAAGAAGACTCCAGGGTTGACCTTTTTCGTAAATTTGTGTCTCCCAAGCCCGAAAAAGTATAAAATAATACTTGAGAGAACCGCTTGATTTTTTACGACCAAGGAGTACTTTTCGTCATTAGTGCCCTTGACCTGAAAAAGTAAAAAAGCGATCAACGACATGTCGTTTTATAACCAATATTGAATTTGAAATGACAAAAATCCGGCAATCTTTTCATGTTTTTACGGGCGGAAAAGAGCTGTAAGTGGACCGTCTTTTAATTCCGTTTTAACGAGTTAAAAAGAAGAACTCGACAATCTTTTCATGTTTTAGGAGTCAGAAGAGAGCTTAAAGGTGACTCTAAATGTTTTTTTGTCAAAAATGATAGATTTCGCCTGAATAATCAGTTATCCTGCACAAAAGCATGAACATTACTCATACCTGTTTGAAATGGATAAAAATGTCCCAAAAATACCTTTTCAAAGTGAAACATAAACAAATTTGCAATTTATTTACTCAAAAAACTTATAAAAAGGGCCTTCGTCAATTCATTTTTACCGTTTGAGTTTGGGTGAGAAAATAGTGCTTTTGCTCAGAAAACTTCCCGTGAAGATTGCGGAAAATCCAACCGTCGGAATCGAACGCCGTCTTCTCCAGGTAATCCACATCATCCTACTCTTCATTTTTAACCGTTTCTTTTTTTGTTTTAGTCATTTATTTCATTTTTGGGAGGGTTTTTAGGCTTAAAACCCGCGCGCGGGGGCCCGCAGGTTTACCACTTATGGCCTGCGGACCCCGACTTTTTCTCCATTGGGAAAAAGATCGGGGTCCGCACCTTCCATGTAGACAAAGTGCGGTCCCACGCACTGTGTCTAACCCGGAGGCTGCGGTCCTCGTCGCAAGGGTTTTTAACCCAAAAATTCTCAAAAATGGACCAATCAAAATAATTTCCAGCAATTTAATTTATCCTTATACTTGAGGCAGAGAGCACATCATGCTAGATTGGCATGAATGAGAGCATGAGGACATGGATTCCGCCGCTTGGAATCATCAGCCTTCACTTGATGCTTTGAGGGCGTGCGGCTTGTACAAATTCTGGGCCATTCTTGGCATGAGGGCTCAGGTGGATTTCTTACAGTGGTTGGTTGACAGATGGAGCATACAGGACTAGTGCTTCTTCATTGGCGGCCACCAGCTCGAAATCAAGCTGGCGAACATATATTTCTTGACTGGTTTGCCTAAGAGAGGCAAAGACTTGACTCTGTTTGGGGCTAGGGCAAGTGGCCAGTCTGTCGATAGCCTCAGGCTAGAGTACTGCAATAGCCAGGCTAGAGACAAAGGGATAGACATAAAGACCATATCCCGTCCTGAACTCATGGTGATTGCGTTTACTGTCACCAGAATTTGCGGAGATTCCGCATTACATATTGCCACCAGATCCCAAATGTGTATGGCAGTTGATTGCTTCCGAGGCACCATCTTCAACTGGTGTGATGCCGTGTTGGCCAATGTGAAATGCCAACTGACCAGGGCCAAAAATGGACGACTGAAGACCTTCGGTTATGGGGCTTTGGTTGTGAGTTTTGGCCTGGATAGGGTTCCTATGTTGATCCCGCATCACCTTACTATTGGAGCTGGGCTTCCTCGAGAGCCCAAACTGATGTGATGGGTCGCAGTTATGGCCCGTCACCCGGACAAGAGGACAGAGGTTGCTCGATTCAAACCTGAGTACTTCCAATGGTTGGAAAACCAGATTTTTTCTATTTAGGACTTCCCTTATGCTGGGATGGATTTTCGTGGTGACCCAGACATGGTTCTTCCACCAGGAGAGCGGTGGGATGAGTCAGGTAAAACCCTTTTCAACATTTTTCCTATTTTAATTTTTTTGTTATTTTTCCATCGTCTCAAAACTGATAGCAAAAGTTTCAAATGCAGATGTGGGTCCACAGCGACCAGCCGCTCTCCAGCCTTATGAGAGGAAACAACTAGTTGCACCCGCGCGAGCCCCACAGGACGAATCAACAGAGGTTTTGGCCGAGTTGGAGGGTCATCTCGAGCGCTTGACAGGAGATATTCCGGAGACCATTATAGATGACATTCCTCGTCGACTTCACCGTTATGTGATTGCGGTCCCGGGACCTTTTAGGAGGTTCCTTTGCAAGGTGGCCCGTGCAGTGGTTTCTTATAGAGATCATCACCAGTGATAGGATGATTGCCTATTATGGGCACATATGACATTTTTGTTTTTTGTACTTATCATTTTTGTCGATCATAAGGTGTTTTTCAACCTATGATCGAGGACGATGTATTTTTGACACACTCCTATATATATATCACTATTACCGGCTTTATCTTGTAAATCATGTTATGGAATGGTTTTAAATTTACATGTATGATTATTGCAAATGCCTATTTAACATTCGAGAAGCAATTGCATCTACTAATGTATTTAAAGATCTTGGAATATGCTGATATTCAATATAATCAAATTCACGTTCCAAGAGACGCACTCTCAAAAACAATATTAATAACACTAGATTTCTAATGGCATACACTCTATTAAGCTGTAATACAATGAGTTCAGAATCTAACCTCACTATCAAACTCCAAATCCCAAATGAAATAGATTCAGATAATAACTCAATCACTGCACTATACTGAGCAATGTTGTTCGTTGTTTGACAGAGGCTTACCCCATGCATAGATACTAACTCGTCAGAGGGTGAATAGATAACTCAAGCTGCGGAAGAGATGTTCCGTGTATTACGACAAGCACCATCAGTGAAACCAATGTATGTTTGGAGAGGCATCGACATCTGCAATATCAAGGGTAAAACCAAGATAAGCAGGAATAATGACGAAAAAACACTCTCTAAGCTAAGCACACTGTTTAAACTAAAACACACCAGCTAGAAAGAAAAACTATCCTAACTAAAAAATCTCCATACCCATTCTTTTAAGCATAATACCTCTTCAAGTAAAGACCATTTCTGGGTTTACCCAATGAGTCCTCGTCAAAGTCTACCAATTCATAGGCCCCTTTGGCTAGCTTTCGCTTAACAACATAGGGACCATGCGACATAGGAACGAATTTTCCAGCGCCTAATTTATCATTAGCTTGATCATAAACTAAGACTAGATCTCCTTCCGAAAAATTTCGAGGGGTCACATTTCGATCATACTGAGCTTTCATGCGTTTTGCGTGACTTTCGATCGCCAATGTACATCACGTCGATTCTCATCTAATTGAGCCAAGTATAAAAAATGATTTTCCTCTTCGGAAGTGGCTGGAAGTAACTCGATGGCCATTTTCAGTGACGGGATTTCGCATTCAATGGGTAACACGACTTCCAAACCATAGACTAGTTGGAAAGGAGTGAACCCTATTGATGTTTTTACTGAATTTCGGTACGCCCAAAGCACTGAAAATAGCATGTTGTGCCAATTCGATCGATGAATCCAAATGATTCGTTGGATCATGATAACTAAAACTTTGTTGATGGTTTCAACCAGACCATTCGCTTGTGGATAATAAGGGGTTGAACTATCGTGACGTAAACCAAGCTAGCCTGTAAGTTCGGTCATCATAACGTTTCGAAAATGGTGCCCATGATCAGTGATTATTGCTTGTGGGACACCAAACCTAGCAATTATATGATTGAGCATGAAAATTGCAGCTGTCTTGCCGTCTGCCTCAAATGTAGGCATCACCTCGGCCCACTTAGTAAAATAATCTACCGCAAGGATGATATACGCATGCCCCCCGGCCGAGTGAGGGTTACATGTAATAAAATCGATACCCCATTTGGCAAAATGACCAATGGAAATTATAGGGTGGAGAGGAGTAGGTGGAGTGTGCATCTTATGATTAAAAATTTGGCAGTTGTGGCATTTTCGGACCGCTGTAATACAATCTTTAAATAAAGATGGCCAGAAGTAGCCAGCATGCAATATCTTTTGGGCTGTGGCAAACCTAGATATATGACCGCCAAACGCTCCAGAGTGACAGTCATTTAGAACCCTTTCAGCTTCCTCGTGAGTTAAACAACGTCGAAAAACAGAGTCCGCCCCACGGCGATAAAGAGTATCTCCAATAATCTTGAATTGTTGGGACTGGAATCGAATTTTTCAACGTTCTTACCTTGAAATTTCTGGCCGAAAGGATTGGGTCTAGAGATAAACGATGATATCCCCATACCACGGATCTAAAGTGCTGATTAGAAACAAGGATACATTCGCAATGGGCTCCTCCACCACAGTTTCCGTGTCAGCACGCGGGAAGTCACACATTAACTCCGCAAAAACTAAAGATTTCTTAGACTTAGACTTCTCAAATTCCAAGTCGAACTCCTGCAGGATAACAATCCATTTAGAGTACTTGTCCCCTAGCAATTGCTTGGTCGAAATGTAGATCATAGGGTTGCAATCCGAAATTACTGTAGTTTTACATAGTAAAATGTAGTGACGAAAACGTTGGACAGCTTGAACAGCTGCCAGTGCCAATTTCTCCACATGTGAGTATTTTAGCTCAGTTGGATTTAAAGTTAGACTAAGGTAATATATCACATGTTCAGTTTCGAATTCATCTTCCTGAACTAAGACCATTCCAATGGTGGAATGAGAGGCGGCGAGATACAAGAAGTAATCCTGGTTGTAGTTGGGAGGATGCAACAACGGTGCACGAGTCAATGTGTGTTTGAGTGCATCAAAATATTTCTGAGCTATCTCATCCCAATAGAATGGAGTATTTTTCTTCAACAACTAGGTAAAACCCTTTGTAACCTCGGCGTAGTTAGGAATGAATCGTCGTAAAAAGTTTGCTTTCCCCTGCAAACTTTGGAGTTGGCGAAGACTCGAAGGAGGAGGCAATTTGACGATAGCCTCGAGCTTCGAGGGATCGACACGAATGCCGGCTTTCGAAACTACAAACCCCAGAAATCGAACCGTTTCTATACAGAAGACACATTTGTGTGGGTTCAACCAAATCCGATAATGCCTACACCTCATAAAGATTTCTTGTAAATGGACGAGGTGATCAGCTCGATGTAATGAATGAGCAGGCAAATCATCGAGATACGGTTGCACAATGTGCTTGATGTCGTGAAACGCATAAGACATCGCCCTTTGAAAAGTTGCTCTGGCATTCTTAAGCCCAAAAGGTAACTTGCAATAAGCAAATGTCCCCCATGGACAAATGAAAGCCGTTTTTGGTTGTTCGGCAGGTAGAATATTGATTTGATTGTATTCGGAAAAGCCGTCCATGAAGGAAAATATTTCAATGCCGGCACAATCATCAATGATTTGATCGATATAGGGAGTTGGGTAATTGTCCTTTGGACAGGATCGATTAATCTCCCTATAGTCGATGCATATTCTTATCGTTCCCTGTTTTTTGTTAACCGAAACAATATTCGATACCCAATCCGTTAACGGATCGGATAAATGAAACCTGCTTTCAATAATTTTTCAACTTCTGCTTTAATTGCAGCAACTTTTCGTGGGTGAATCTGACGCAAACGTTGCCGGACGGGTTTAGCGTCTGAGTAAGTCTTGATCTCATGAACAACAATCGCAGGATCAATTCCTGGCATTTCCTCATAGGACCAGGCAAACACGTCGCGGAATTCTTGAAATAGGGCCTTATATAGTTGAATTTCGTCATCTGTACATGAGGCACCTATATGAATGTTCTCAACAATTCCGTGCTTAACCGAAATGTCAATAGGAATAGTTCAAGAGATGTTTCCCAAATTTAACTCTGAATCGGGATGTTTCATTGGATTCTGAGGTTCCTTGACATATTCAGTCGTAAAAATTGATGAGAAATCATTTTCAAAACGATCATTCTCAGGTAAAAACGAAGATTTGTGATGGAGATCTTCCCATGGTAAATCATCTACACATAGGATTTCACGAATTTTCTCATCAGAGTGAACAAGTTCAGAAAATGTGATTAAATCCGAGCTTGATGTGAAAAGTGATTCCTGACGGACCACATTCATGAAGTCATTTTCGGTTGAAGATGGGTCAGCAAACGACTGCACGGCTTCATAGGCAATTTCATATGGACTCAAGGGCATGACATCACCAAATAAGTCTATCTCAGATTCAGAAGGAATGATCCAAGGATCATCATAAGCAATGGTGTCTGATGTAATCATATGAATAGTTGCAAATGAAGACGATGCGTTGATCGGAGGAAAAGGAAAAGTTCCTAGTAAACCGACATCTTTAACTAGTCCTACTCCAACATCCTTATATGGGATAGTCATTTTACCAACATGCTGAATACTCTCAGAAGAGGCTGGGTCGGATGAAAAGTAAGCCAGCTGGTCTATTGTTACGATCTTTCCATTATGTGGAAACTTTATTACTCAAAAGACCGATGAAACGACCACATAGCATAAGACCAACTTCGACCCAAGAGAAGGTTGTAATCTAGAGGGGCATCAACCACCTCCACATCTAGACTAACGGTTTTTCCTTCAACCCCTATAGGAAAATCCTATAGAATGCCAAAAGGATGAAACCCACGGCCATCAAGGGCCTTTAGAATCGTCGGGGATTGATTTAGCGAAGGAGAACCAAGCGATCTCCAACACTGTATCGAAAAAATACACGTTGAGGCTCCCTCATCAATTACAGTATGATGAATAGGCCTGTTTTTGACTATCACGGGAATCTGGAAAGCCATTTGATGAGGCAAATGCGGTGAAATATTTTCTAGATCGAAAATTATTAGATTTGAGTCCTGAACATCAACAGCTCCTATAGTTGACAAAAGTAATTTATGTTGTGCTGGACATGATTGCGACACTTCCAAAGCCGACATTGCTAAGGGTGAAACAGCTAAATACTCAACAATGTTATAATTCTAAGTTGCTCTCGCAAGTAGATTGAAAGCTGAATTTCAAAGTATACCCTTGGCAGGCGGTTGATTACCAAGTCTGGATTAGGTTTCTCGATCTGTAGTCCATCGGAACCGGGAGCTGAGGTTGATGGATTAGAATGAGAAGATTCTGCTTCTTTACCATCAACAGGACTTTTACTACCATAATCTTGCGATCGAGTCGCAATCCTAACATGGGACATCATCAGTATGGGTTCTTCATTGGCACTCGAGGACGAACCTATCATCTTACTGTCTTGAGCTAGAAAAGGATCCTTCAAAACAGTAGGAGTTTGGGAACCCTTGACAATCTTCGCAACCTCTGCACGATGAGGGCAGTCTCTTGTAAAATGTTCATCGTCACAAATGAGACAAGGATGATGAGGTTTGCACTTTTCATCATTGGATTCTGCCTTTTCAGGTTTCTCCTTTGAACTTTTGTCCGTTTTATTCTTCTTCTTTCCTTTCTTCTTCCCACCGGATTTTGATTTGGCTGTAGATGACTCTACAACATGAATATCGGCGGAAATCTCTGCAGAAGAATCTCTTGTTGGGGAATCAGGCAAGGTTATAATAGGAGAAGAATTCTTGGAAGACTTCTTCTTACTTTTAGTGCTAACCGTACCAATCATACCATCGGCAGCATGAGATCCCGAAGGAGCTGCAGCGATTTGATTTTTCTTTGAAATATCGGGGATTTTCTCGTGTAACGTACCTGACAGAGTATAGACCAAGTCAAGGTACTGTGCTTGAGCAATTACTTGCTCCTTAGTAACAACTCCGGCTTTAGCAACATCTTCAGTGATTTTTGGCAACAAAGATTTTACAAACCACTCGGCGAAAATCTGATCCGGAATAAACACCTTCACTAAACACCGTCGACGTCTCCACTCATGAATATGATCTGAAATATAAGTAGACGTTGATTGTTTTAACGAAGTTAACAATTCCGTGCCATTGTCATATCGGACTGGCAACTGAAAATGAGTTAAAAACGAGGTAGCTAACTGACTAAAATTATAAAAAGTGCCTCGCGGTAACTCAATGTACCACTTGGCCGCGAGACCAATTAGAGTGCGCTGGAAAAGTCTAATATGGATTGAATCATCTGAAATGGAGTTAGACGCACACCAGAGGTGGTAAGTCATCACATGATTCGACGGGTCCTCTCCTGATTTACCTTCGAACTTGGGAATGTCACTGGGCAACTTATTCGGCATTGGCGGCCAAAACGGAAGATAATTAATGGGATCATTCATTAGGCGCGACAAGTTAGGCAAGTCCAAAGTTGCGATAAACGGTAACTGCCGATTAGGATCCCTAAAAATCTGGGTCATGAGACCAGCCCCAGGAGGAGGATATCCAGGATAACTAGGAATAGGAATTGCGTTTGGGATATTGTATCCTCCTGGAAAACTAGGATTAACCGGACCTTACTGGGGTTGTTGAGGTTGTTGATAAGTGTACCCAGGATACGGTTGATACTGATAGACTGGCTGCTGCACAGCAGGACCGAATTGGTACTGTCCCTGGTACGGTTGATAAGTAAATTGTGGTTGACTTGTGACAACCGTACTTGAACCAGGTTTTCCTACAGGCATCTGAACCGATGTTTGAATCGTAGATCCAGACGGTGGTAAAGATGTCTGAGGAGTAGATACAGGAACAATAGAAACTGGAGCTGTTGATACTCCAGAAGTAGGTGGGGTATATTGAACAGATGTTGCGGCAGTTGTAGCAGTCGTTTGAGGCGGAGTACAAGGTGTACTAGGCCCAGGCTCAGAAACTACCAAAGGTATAGAAGTTTGAATGTTAGACTGGACTGGTTGCTGGGGTGTACCAGAAACTAAGGGTTGTCCAGTTTGAGATGACAGCTGTACATTTGGCTACAACACCTGTTGAGTTTGCGATGGATCCCACACTATATTCATTCCAGGGTACTGACCCATAACAGGTTGAGAATATTGAGGACCATAACCGGGTTGAGGGTAGGATTGATAATTGAAAGGTACATTTCCCGTTCCTTGAACATACGTTTGACCAGAGGGTGGTTGGAAACCTTGGTTCGAGTACTGACCTTGGGGTTGATACCCTGGAGGCACATACTGATACTGGGGTTGACCTTGAGGTATAAATTGATACTGGGGTTGACCTTGGGGTACATATTGAGTCTGGGGTTGACCTTGAGGAACGTACTGTCCCGTAGGTATGTACTGTCCTTGAGGTTGCCCCCCAGATGCAAATTGTGTACCTTGAGGTTGCCCCCCAGGCGAGAATTGAGGCTGCCCCCCAGGCGGTAACTGGCCACCTTGAGGTTGAGGATTGGGAATAGAACCTGAAATCATAAGAATGCCTTCTACTTTCAACGGCTTAGTACCATTGCTTCCAGTTAATAACCCTTGCTCAATGGGTTGAGGAGATGCTCCCGAAAAAGTACCAGAAAGTGACTGATACCCGAAGGGAACAGAAGGACCGCCGTACAAAAAGGATTTAGGCGATTGAGTAAACATGGATGACTGTCCTGACATATTTACGGGAGTATAATAACCTCTAGGTGTTGGGTGATAAGGAGCGTGAGGTGGTGAAAAACTTAACCCTAAGTTTTCTAAGAAATTAGTCAAAGAAAGATACCAAGAACTGCTCCTAGGTGGACTGTAAAAAATTGATTCACGCTCCCTTAGCTCAATAACAGGTTGATTTTTAGGGATAGGGATGCCTACTTCTTCTTCCGGAGCAAGTTCTTCAATAGCAATAAGTCCAGAAGGAAGATCTTGGGTGATTACTCTTTCTACCCTAGGTGAACCAGGACCACTAGAAGTTGGAGAAACAAACCCTGATGTCAGAGTAGCAGCAAATTCACTTTCAGGCTTAGATATTTTGGGTTGTTCACCTATATCACTAGTAGATGAAAAGCTACCAGTAACTTCGGAAACAGACACTGACTGTGGATTATAATCTGCCACTAACGGTTGAAAATTAGGATGTACTACCAAAGAAGATTCTCCTTCTTCAGGTGACCCAACTCTACTGTCTCTAGGAGTTACGAGGACTTTCAAGCCTTCAAGCTGGCTTGGTACTTCCTCAAGAGGTTGGCCCTGAAGTCTACGGGACTTCCTCAGTAACTTAGCCACGTTTACAAACTCAGGAGATTGGCCCCGAAGTCTACGGGACTGCCTTGGTAATTCAGCCACAGTTAAAAACTTTTAACTACTTCACACGCAAACAAAGTAAAATCTCAATGAAAAGCACCTAAAGTCTCTAAAGAAACAAACAAATTTGAATCACACGCCTAAAGGATCTAGGAGATCAAACACACACAAACAGTAACTTTCCATACTGAAAACACTAGTTGGTGATGAAATCCAACGTCGCAGAGTTCAATACAGAAATGGCAGTTGGAACAGTTACCCCAACAACCTACTTAATGAATAGACTGGCACAAGTTCCTCCACTTAACCATCTCGAGTGAAGAGAACCCCCCAGAAAATCCAAGTGATTCTAGCCGACGTCTGCTCCAAGTACAGTGGGATCTTCCCACCACTATCACCTCAGGAAGAGTCCTAAAGAATATGGCCACTAAGGTTACCAACTGAAACAAATATACCTGGGGGAACAATCTACGATCCGATACGCACGCAAGGGCAGAGTAGCAAGCTCAATCCCCTTGAAGGCTGCTTGACATAATCCAAGGTTTACCAACAAGTGACCCAAGGCTCCTCGACAATGGTTAATCCGAGGTTTACCGTTTTTAATACGTGAATATCTGGCGTCGTTCCCAACGAGGAAGGATTGATTCCCAAACTGGTTCGGACACGATCTCGTGCTTCTCCTTTAAGAGGAGCTTTCCCAGAGCATAAATGCAACAATTGGATTTCTTCCCTACCACAAGATACAGCTACTTGTTTGTTTTTACTGTCTTGGAGAGTTAATTACTCTCCTACTCCAAGACACTAGCCTAAGCTAAGTTGGTGTATTAGAGCCCTAGAAATAAAAAATGTTACTAGATGAATTTTACTTTAAGCATTATTTTTTATTGGTTTTTGTTTAAGTCAAAAGGTGCGGAGATGAAACTCGTGGTATGAAGACTCGACTCAAAATCACTAAAAATGCACCTAAGATGATTTAAACAATCTTTTTCTCTTCGATGAACTTCTAAACTAAGAAAGAGTTTGAGAATGCAAATACTTTGTAAACACAAATCTTTCTCAATCAAACAAATTAAAAGAAGAGCTTTTGTCCTTTTCCAATGCACTCAAAACGAGACAACTAGTTATTTCACAAAAATTTCCCTTTTTCATTTCAAAGCACTCAATCACTACAAAAACAAACTTTTTCCAAAAGAGATTTTTATATTTTTTATAAAACACTCAAAACTATGAAAATGACTAACTTTGAGATCTATAAATTATAAAAACCTATTTGAAGTCAAAGCCTACTAAAAGTCTTTTTTAAGGATGTTTTACTTAGCTAGATGTAAGCTAAGGACCAATTTATGCAGAATCACAAATAAGTCAAGAACAACCAATTTTGTTTTCTTTTTGAAAATGAAAATCCAAACTTTAAACACAAGCTTTTCGAAGTTTTGTAAAGAGAAAACTCAAATCGGATTCCTCAACAAGGGGAGATTTCATAAATGGTCAGGCCCATAAGAAGGCTGGTAGACACTAAGGTGATCTGATGTCCCTACAGCTTCTAAGCTCAGAGCCACTACACAACCAAAATGAAAAACAAACCCAACAAGCAAAACTCCTAGGAATTTCACCTAAAACCCTAACACTAACGAAATCAACCTAAGGAAAGCTTCTGACAAGTTATATGCAGGTCTGGGCAGTGGATAACAATTTCTAAACAAAAAACTAAGCTGACTAACAGAGGAAATCTTAGGTTTTTCAAAATTTTGACAGGGTCTGCAGGCCCACAGTTGACACAGGTGCGGTCCCGCTCTGTGCTAAAAGCCAAGCTGCGGGTAGGTACGCACTGTGTCAAACGACTAGGGTGCAGTCCTCTCCCAAAGCTATGAAAAACAAAAAATAACCCTGGATCTACAAACTCTACCCAATTTTACACACAACAAGCCAAAAACAGAAACAAAAACACAGTTTCTTAGGTCAAAGTAAAAACAAGGAAAACGATCAAGTCCCCAGCGGAGTTGCCATTTTGTCACACGGAATAAGTCGATCTTGCGGACAAGATAGACCTTCCTAGAATCTAAAGAAGACCTAATGACAAGCAAACCAACCAGACACTATCTTTCTCTAAATATGCTTTTATAAACAATGGCAAACAAGTGTTTTTAGGGCCTACCTAAGGTCCAACGCAAGTTTGTGGATGCCCTCGCTCCTTTGATCCAAATGAGCTCCTTTGTCACGAATTTGCAAACACAAACAAGGCAAACAAATTAAATAGCACCTGAAAATCCAATATCATAAAACATATTCAACATGAAAGTCAAGGAGTCCATGAAACAAATAACATAAGATACTTGTTGAGAAAAATGAGTTTGATTGTATTAATTCAAAATAAGAAGAACTTTACAACCTTTGCCTTGACGCTGTGCAAGCTCCTCCCAGGGTCCAGCAAGAAGTCTCCTCTACTTTGACAAGTTTCACTCACTCCCCAATGAAGCCAAAAAGGTATGTGATCTCTCCTCTTAAGCTCAACTAGGAAGTCTTGATTTCACCAGCATTTACCCTAAAAAATGTTCAGCTTCTAACCTCCCCAGCAACCAGCCCAATGCCTATATTTATAGTGCAATGGAGGGAGGTTACTAGGTCCTCCTTCAAAGGGATAAAGCCCTCCTTCAAAGGGATAGCTCCTCTCATCAAGGGATTAGCTCCTTCTCTTTTGGGATGCATGAACCACCTCAGAGTGAACAATCCACGTCAAAATTCCTTCTAGAAACCTCTAGAATTAACCCAAAGTGGGTTTTTTAAGATAAAACTTGTGCCTTTTTACTTTCACAGGGGTCTGCACCCACATCGTTAGGGACAGAGTGGGCAAGTCCGCAGTTTTTGTAAATAGAAGGTGCGGGACCGCAGGTGACAGCGAGAGAAAGTGTGGAACCAGAGTTACATTGATTTTTAATGTCTTTCTCTCATTTCCAAAGTTTGACTTGAAGAGCTGAGGTCTGAGACTTGCTTAGGAGGATAGTACAAGTGATGATAGACCCATACTGACTGCAAATAATCATGGTGACGATATTTTTGTGTAACAGTAGTCAATCTTCCCGAATGATGTGTTCGGTGCATTACGGCTTGTAAGGTGGCAGACACGGCTTCATATGGATAAATGATGATAACCTAGTGGGGTCTCCCCATATACTCGATGGTACGTGGGAGCACAATTCCATACTAGACCACTATTGAGTCATAGAAGGAGGAATCACCCAACCTTGAGTGAAAACAAAAGTGACTAGGTTTAACGACGCCGGAGCACGTCTCTAGCCTAGACCTCTAAATGTGTGTGTTATGTTCCAATGCATTGTTAGATTTATTCAGTTCATTTTAAAGTTGATCTTGGATTATGTTTCAGTTTTCAGGCCATACCGTATGTATATAACAAATCCTAGGATGCAGCTAGAATGAATGAAATATCCTTTTTTTCGATGAACACCTACATACAGAAAGTAAGAGAGTTCATTCCCAAACCAAGACAAGTGAATGCAAACACTAATAAACACAATGCATCAATACACTAATCTCACGATGCATCGATACTACTAATGAAAGATTTAAAATTTGCTTTCCAATTTCTCAAACATGAAAATTCATAATGCAAATGTACTTTCACTTTCGTATGCTAAATGAATGCAAACTTTTTTTTTTTTTTTTTGAATTCAAAGAGACAAACAAGCAAGTGTGAGCTGATCGATCCAAACAATTGTGATCTATGCTTGGTAGTGAAGAAATCGAATCAACATAAAAAATTGGTTCAATAATCGACACTAAAAATCAACCAGAAACAAGCAGTGAAAAAGCCTCAAGCAAATCAATAAGAGGGTTGTGGATGAACCTTGAACAGACAAGTAACCCAAGCAAATGGTTTCTCGACGAAACTTCTAAAGGGCTAGGTCACATGGTCCAAAAAACACAAGACTCACTCAATGAAATCAAAGAGACAGTACCCTAACCAAAAGCATTTAAAACAAGCTAATGGGAGACAAGAAACAACGGGGGATAAGTAAGATTGATGAATTCAGGAGGCAGAATTAAAAAATTCAACTCTACAGCAATGAGTGCGGGCATTAGACTAGCAATAAAGCGTTGATAAGGAACTGTTGAAAAGTGTGCAACAAGAAATTCTTGTTGAGATTGCAACAAGATGATGAAGCTTAGTGAAAAGAGTCGCCTTCACTAAGTGGGCCCGCAGGCTATTTTTGGCGCAAGTCTATTTTTAGACTATGTCTATTTTTAGACATATGGATCATGTCTATGGATTGCAGGTTGCTGTTTATGGATGATTGGTCAAGTTGGGAAAAATAGATAGATTTCTATTTTTGATCAAATTGTGAGTGATCACAGTGTGAGTGATCAAAGTCTATTTTTAGACTAGCTGTCAAAAATAGAAAAGTCAAATATTATTATCTCATAATAATATTTGGACTATAAACTTGATATTATTCTCTTGGATGACTTCAGTTTGAGCTACAAAGGTAGCACATGCAGCTGTCAGAAGGAAATACGCTTTTCTTATGAGTCAGTTGAGTTGTTGCATGCATGACTTCAGTTAGAACTCAATTAGTTGAGTTTTGTGGAGTTGATTGTGGAGTTGATGGAGTTGTGTTCAGTTTGACTTGGTTAAACTAGTTGTAGTTAGTCTAACTGTAGATAGACTAATGATGAGTTGTTAAACTAATTATTAACTCATAATACAACTATAGAATACATCAGTTAACTCAGTTGCA
Source organism: Pinus tabuliformis (assembly GCA_031772625.1). Taxonomy (NCBI): domain Eukaryota; kingdom Viridiplantae; phylum Streptophyta; class Pinopsida; order Pinales; family Pinaceae; genus Pinus; species Pinus tabuliformis. Next base: position 26,875,900 of record CM062815.1, read on the forward strand.
TGTCAGTGCATGTTCAGTTCAACAGGGACAGGTGGTAGAGAATCAGATTGCTATCAGTTGTGACTATAGTTGTGCACCAGATCTTGCACAATCAAGGGATTGAGTATGCCAATGAGTTTGCTCACATATTTGCCCAGTATTGTAGCCTTTGCTCACGTCCAACAAAGTTTGAGTGATTATTTTGAGGTGAAATACGAGTTTGGGAAGACATTCTCATCAGTTCTTGAGCAGGTATTGAGCAGTGGAGGTAGGCAAGCAGTGGAATAGATTTGGAGATCAGATCTGAGCTATATTGTGTGTAACAGGTGGAGCTAGTAATGGATTGCTTGTGATAAGCATTGTACTTTGTAATGTTACATGATTCAATCAATATAATATACAGATAGTTGGGGTTTTTAGCGAGATGCTTTCCCCGAGATACATACTATGTTTATGAGTTTGATTGATGCTTCTATGTGTGCCTGTGAATGTTTCTGCTTCTATAAATTGATGATCAATGTAGAGGAGATTATGTATTATACATGTTCCGCTTATAATTGTATGATCAGGATAATCTCTGTGAATATGTGTTAAATTATTCAAAATTTCTACATGGTATCGGAGCTGCTTGATTTGTAGAAGAGATTTTTACAGGATATCAAGCGAGGATTGATCATCAGATCTACTATTCAGGAAGTGTTTACATTCGATTTCTTCAGGCAGAGTCTGTAATCTGGCCAGGTAGCCTCTGGATTCATCCTTCCTTTGGAAGGTGAGATATCCGGTGAATGCCCATACAGTCAATCTCTGTACAAGAAATATTGTGTTCTCACGAATTTTAGATGGAGGCAGTTGAGTTGGTTGTTGGTGGAATTCGAATTTGCAGCAGTGTTTTCTTGGTGACAACGCAGCAATGTCTTTCACAGGATTGCGACTGGAGTATGCCCTTGAGGGTAGTATGAATTATATTGCATGGAAGGACAGGATGGAGGCAGTGTTAGATGTTAACGGGCTGAAGGAATTCATAGATACGGATATCCCAAAGCCTACTGATGCTACTCAAGCTGATGCTTGGAAAAAGAAGACCGCAAAATGTCGAAGGATTCTGTTGGAGGGTGTGAAGGATCACATTGAGTCTAGCCTCCATGGAAAGGCTACTCCATATTTGAAGTGGAAATCATTAACAGAATTGTTCCAAAGCAAGAGCGATCAGAGGAAGCTGGCGCTCAAAGATAAACTCAGAAACATCAAATGCGAGAAGGGTGACAGTATGCCCAAGTATCTCACGAGGTTCACTCAGTGTCGAGATGAGCTGGGAAGTGTGGGGGTTACTGTTGATGATGAGGATTTGGTGAGCTTGGCTCTCCTTGGTCTTCCGAAGAGTTGGCATTCCTATCAGGACTCTGTCAATGGTCGGGAGAAATTGCCAGGATGGGAAAGACTGTGGTCAGATCTTGTGCAAGAGGAGATTAGATGGAGCACTAGAGACGGTTCTTCATCCATGCAGGATGAGGAGAACTGTGCCTTAGCGAGTAAGGTGAAGAAGGGGAAGGGGAAGGTTTCTCTTTGCGAATCCTATTCTTCCAATGATGGGAAGAAGGTTGACAAGGCGAAGGTGAGATGCTTTCGTTGTCATGAGTTGGGTCATTATGCTACTAATTTCCCAAAGAAGAAGTCCAAGAAGGGATCCTAGGAAGGATCTGAAGGTGAGGCAGCCTCACTTGCTTCACAGTTTGAGTTGGACTTCACACTCTTCGCATGCATGGTTTCATCCATGGTGGGAAGTGGTTGGTTTCTTGACAGTGGAGCATCTTTCCACATGACCGGTGACAAAAGTTTGTTCAGTACTTTGGAGGAGAAAGATCTACAGATACTCATAGGGATGGGTAATGATGAGAAGTATAGTGTCTTAGGTGTAGGCATGGTTATATTTCAGAGGGAGCATGGAGCTCGCCTTACCTTGACCGATGTCAAGTATGTACTAGGACTGAAGAGAAACTTAGTGTCGATCGCGATGTTAGAAGACAGAGGCTATGATGTGGTTTTTAGTAAGGGAAAGGTTTTCCTTAGACACATCATCACTAGACAGGTGAAGCAGATTGGTTCATGGGTCAAGAACCTGTATGCTCTTGAGGTTCAAGATGCATGCAAATCCTTGAGCAGCGAGGCAACTGATGGAGACTTGGTGGTTGAGAGGGAGCGTATATTACCTCTCAACATGCAGAGCCAGAAGAAGTCTCAGACGATTGTGGAGGAGCCACGATTGGTGCAGCAGCTTCAGGAGGTTGTGGAGGAGCCACAACAGGGGAAGCTGGGAGGAGATAGAGTAGAGACATCTACTCATCCAGAGACCTCCAGTAGGGGGAAACTTCGAGCCATATGGGCTGAGGGATCGCATGCAGCCATACCTCCAGGTAGGAGGTGGGGTGATGTGGATTGATTGTCCCAAGGAGGAGGGCCAGGATCCTTGAGGTACCCAACCTCTTGGATGAGACCTTGCTACAGGAGCCCCAATGTGTAGTAGCAGGAACTGACTGATTGGGTAGAGACAAATGGCGATGGAGCGGCAAAGAGAGCGACAGTGCAGGGAATCCCAGGACGGCACATAGCTAGCAGGCTGTAGCAATGCGAGAGGCACAAGTGTTTTGCACAGTGCTAGGTGGCACAGAGAGGTGTGCAATGGTGCGAGATGCATGGAGATGTTGCAGTAGCGTAGATGTCATAGAGGGAGCACTTGTTAGTAGCAGGTAGAGCTTCAACATCAGAGGGTGTTTCTATCCCAACAGGGAGGTCAGTTGGGAGGTGCAGTGCGGATGTAATGCTGGGAGATAGAACCAGCAGCAGCACGGATGCAGTCAGAGATCAAAGTGACAGAGGCTAGAGTAGTCAGATACTGAAGAGCACAGAGATACAGAGTTTCAGTCGACAGAGGCAATATCAATCAGAGACTTTGATGACAGAGCAAGTGGACCGACCAGATGTGTTTCATGGAGAACATTCCAGAGTTACAGGATTAGGTTTGAGAGGAAGCCTTTCTTGTTGAGAGGGAGTGTTGAAAAGTGTGCAACAAGAAATGCTTGTTGAGATTGCAACAAGATGATGGAGCTTAGTGAAAAGAGTCGCCTTCACTAAGTGGGCCCGCAGGCTATTTTTCGCGCAAGTCTATTTTTAGACTATGTCTATTTTTAGACATATGGATCATGTCTATGAATTGCAGGTTGCTGTTTATGGATGATTGGTCAAGTTGGGAAAAATAGATGGGTTTCTATTTTTGATCAAAGTGTGAGTGATCACAGTGTGAGTGATCAAAGTCTATTTTTAGACTGGCTATCAAAAATAGAAAAGTCAAATATTATTATCTCATAATAAAATTTGGACTATAAACTTGATCTTATTCTCTTGGAGCACTTCAGTTTGAGCTATAGAGGTGGCACATGCAGCTGTCAGAAGGAAATATGCTTTTCTTTTGAGTCAATTGAGTTGTTGCATGCATGACTTCAGTTAGAACTCAATCAGTTGAGTTTGGTGGAGTTGATTGTGCAGTTGATGGAGTTGTGTTCAGTTTGACTTGGTTAAACTAGTTGTAGTTAGTCTAACTACAGATAGACTAATGATGAGTTGTTAAAATAATTATTAAATCATAATACAACTATAGAATACATCAGTTAACTTAGTTTCATGTCAGTGCATGTTCAGTTCAACAGGGACAGGTGGTAGAGAATCATATTGCTATCAGTTGTGACTATAGTTGTGCACCAGACCTTGCACAATCAAGGGATTGAGTATGCCAATGAGTTTTCTCACATACTTGCCTAGTATTGTAGCCTTTGCTCACGTCCAACAAAGTGTGAGTGATTATTTTGAGGTGAAATATGAGTTTGGGAAGCCATTCTCATCAGTTCTTGAGCAGGTATTGAGCAGTGGAGGCAGGCAAGCAGTGGAATAGATTTGGAGATCAGATCTGAGCTGTATTGTGTGTAACAGGTGGAGCTGGTACTGGATTTCTTGTGATAAGCATTGTACTTTTTAATGTTACATGATTCAATCAATATAATATACAGATAGTTGGGGTTTTTAGCGAGATGCTTTCCCCAGGATACATACTGTGTTTATGAGTTTGATTGATGCTTCTATGTGTGCCTGTGAATGTTTCTGCTTTTGTAAAATGATGATCAATGTAGAGGAGATTATGTATTATACATGTTCCTCTTATAATTGTATGATCAGGATAATCTCTGTGAATATGTGTTAAATTATTCAAAATTTCTACAGGAACAATACGTAGCAACAAAGTGATGTCAGCACGAAGTACACGCCTTTTTCGCAATGGTCTGATTTACAAAACCGTTGTGACTGTTAAGTGTAATTACGTGATGAACAAGATATTACAAAAGGGGTGACGCGATGACAGTGCGACTGTTAAATTAAAAGCTGTGATGATGTTCAAAATAGCAACAGGCGAACCAAAGATTCCCAAATAAAAAACAATCAATCTTTAAGCAAATAAGGACATTTCCTAGACCAGGCCAGGAAACTCAGAAAATAGGTAACTAATCCCCAAACTTCAAAAGAGAGTAAAACAAAAAGCAAGGAAAGAGTAAACAAGAAAGAACAAAGGCCAAGGCTCCCCAGTGGAGTTACCAATTTGTGATGCAGGAAAGTGTCCCTCTGCGGACAGAGGCAACCCCTCTAGCCCTAGAGTGGGCCCAGTCACAAACAAGGACAAATCAACAATAGTTTTCCTTAAATAGTTCAAGTTGGAGGCCTACCTCAACTGGTGGTCGATGGAGTTCTATTGCGCTGCTCCAGCTTCCGCTTCCTTCTCCTAATGAGTAATCAACCTGAAACAATGCAAAGGAAATACAACAAAGCACGTAACCGGAACAACAATGATCTATTTACCCAAAAAGTCAAGAAGTCATGAGCTATCTAGTACATTGCATACAAGACATAGGAAAACATCATTGATTGCATTAATTATGAAATAGAGTAAGCTTACAACCAAGGTCTTGACATCACAAGCCTTCTCAGAGGGGTCCAACCAACATGTTCTTCAAGCATTCACTCTTGAAGATGGATCTCCCAATACACAAGTCTCTCTCACTCACAAGTTTTACACAAGATCAAAGGCACTCAAGCTATCAACAAACCCACACTTGTCAAACTCACACCAGCTATCTAGCAAACTCACAGTACTATCAACAACACTCCAAAGACAAATTCCAAACTAGCAGTGCATAGCAATGGTTGGAGTTTAAATAGGAGAAGGAGTCTCCATGAAAGGTGTGAGGATGAGCTTATCTCCAAGGAAGGTAGCACAAATGACGGAATAGTCATGGCAGAGAAAGGAGGGCAGCATAAACTAGGCCAACAACCAGGTCTGGAGTCATCTAGAAGGCCGATTGTTGGAAAAAATTCACCCAAACTGGATCATAGCGTGAACATAACTGGTCTGCCACGCTGACATCACTATTGCATAACAGAGATAGTCAGGTCATCGTGGGAAACTACAAGCTACAGTGGCACTGGCACATGAAATTTGACCATCGTGGGAATCACGTGTACTTCTACGACGGCAGCGCTTCTAGACTGTTTTGGAGTGCCCTTCAGCGTGTTTATTTGGCCAACAAATGTGATGATGCAGAAACCTTTGGAAAAGTGGGTCATTTGGCAACATCAGAGAGCATGAGCATGAATGATTTTGGACTCATGACACAGTAGGAAAACTAGGATGAAGGCAGTGACAAATTACTGTGTAACACACACAATCGACTTGTCGAGCCTGCACCTTCCCTGACCGTCTGCTAGCTTCACGATCCACTCATAAAACTCAGAGGGGAAGGATACAAAGAAAGTTTCATGGATTTCCGTATATAAGTAGCACTCTAACCATTATTCCTTTGATACTCGTAGATTCATGTTTTCCTACACCGCAAACTCGTGAATCTTTCTATCCAACCACCCTTCAATTTCTTTCTTCGTCAGATTCTAGTGACATGACATCAGAAATCCCTTATGCAGATCCTGGTCCCAGAAATGGAACCATTTGTTGGCTTGTTGGGGCCTGATCTAGGTTTGGAGGTGATTTAGCCAAACAAATCCTGGCACTATTGGCCCTTTTGGCAATAGTCCACGGAGTGTGGACTGAGGTCTCACCCGAAGTATTATGGGAGGGTGCTAGAACCAGGTTTCTGCACATTGGAGATGTTTGATGTTTTCAAGTGGTCCGCGGTTGCACACGTTTCTACATGCACTTTCCTGTACATCGCAGCCTGAGGTACTGTATTTGTGCAGCCCTACTCGGGGGCCAAATAGTGTTATTACCCTAGTCCTTACTGGTAACCTGATATTAGTTTATTACCTTAGCTTATTTATACACTTTTAGTTATACTTAACAATATTCACAATTTATATAAGTGTGCACAATAAATAAATAGTATAATTGCAAATGACATCAATCATGTAATAACTTAGAATAGATGCACATAATTGGTAACAAAACCTTTCCTTATTAATCTCTTCTTTGGTTATAGACTCAACTCTACCATGTGCACTCAGCTGTGGACTCTACTAGGCCTATGCGCACTCAGATGTAGAGCCTCTTCCTACTACTACGACCCAAGATACACTTAGAAAATTTATTTGTACTTCTATCTCATACTTCGCTCTTCCTTCCTTCACTACTTACTTTTACACTTAGAGCTTTGCTCTATTTATACAATCCCATGGTTCGCAGACCATCGGTAGGTTGAAACTACAATCAAAATAGGGTAGACAACCATATGACACTAACATACATTCCGAACACGTAATTCGCGGAGCTTTATAATAATATCACTCAAAACTTGGGCTTTGAGCCCAAAAACATGTTGTGTGGGGATTCCATGCCCAACACAAGTTCTCTGGGTATACGCTAGTTTCACTAATCATAGTAGTGTGCACACGCTAGTTAGTTTCACAGAAGTAGTGTGTATAAATATGTTTGGGAAATGAAAAATTATTAATATGATAATATTGATTCATCCCCCCTCTAAGTATTATTTCCAATAATTGGTGTCAGAGCAGGTCCTTCATAAGAAGCTTGATCCCTTGAAGGAAGATCTTTAAAGATGAATAATCAATCATGAAGGCATAGAATCCATCGAACCACCAATATTCAATGGGAGTGATGAGCCTCATCATCGGGTAATTATATGGGCGTTAATTCACCTCCTAGATTAGTTAAACGAACTTTTCTCACAACTCATTACCTACTTTTGATTTTATTTTGTTTATCGTATGAGTTAGAGTTGGATATTATGCCTAGTGGACGAATATGCATTAAATGCAGGATTGAAGGAGAAAATCAAGGAATTTTTACAAAGACTAAGGTTAAAAATCGAATGGGATAAGGGAGAGGGATTGTAGGAGGTAAATCCTACTCATTTACTTCTCCCCCATTTGAATATTCCTCCATTTATCACACCAGCTCAGAGTGAAAGCAGCCAAGTCATGAGGATTAGAAGGCAGCTGAGAAAGTGAGAGTCAAAGAGATATTTTATCTCGAGTTTGGCAGCCGATCCTCCCTAGTTTTAAGGAATTTGTTGGGGAATTCAGTTTTATAACTAGATAGGCCTAGAGCCTCGTTAGGATTCGAAGTTTTGTTGTAAAACTCTAAGTTATTTTCGAGCTCCAAACTTATGAAAGTTCTATTGATGTAATTTTTTATTTTGATAATAAGAATGAGTTTTCTTGTGAGCCAACATTGAGTTAACTCAGAGGGCTAAAGCTCTTGGGTTAGGGCCCAACCCTAATAGCCAAGGCTCCTCTTTCTTGTATCTGTATGTTTAGATTAGTCTCATAGCTTCATTGTTAATTTTCCTTTAGATATATTTTCATTGCAAGTAGTGTAGATTGGATTGGTTGTTTATTAGTTTTCTTCCATTTGTGCCTTACTTCAATATCAGGTTAGAAGGTATACAAGTCTTACCAAAAGGTTATTAGTATGTGTCTTGGCCTCATTTCCTCCCTTTGGGATCATGATTTGGAGAAGGGACCCTTATGCAACCCCAAAAACACATATTTCTTTTTCTTGCATGAGCTTTAGAGTTTACTGTATTTAAGTTAGCATTTGATCAATTTTGAAAAGTATGATTTCATTTCCATCTGTTCTTTCTTCATTCTTGTATTTGATCTCATCCATGCCTTCATTCTTTTCAGCAACTTTCCTCATGCATAATGTAGGTAATTAGTTCATTAATTTTGCTTTTCTATCTTACGAGAATGCTTCTTGTTCACATAGCTTTTTGGAAATTATACATGTTTTATGTAGAGAAGGTGCTTCAGGAGTAGACAAAGACTTCATAGTTACCAACCACCTTCCACTTCATCCACCATAGTCATTCCATGTTTTCACCATTGCCTTCACTAGTTTTTATCATTTTACATAGAAATTCTTCCAAGCACATTAAGTGAATCCAACCATCTTCTATCCTTGATGTTGACTTCTGAGTGATCCTAGACCTTTCCTCATTTCATTCCACCCATCTACCACCTTCCCTAATCCTTCCATCACCTCCAACACCTTCCATTTTTCTCTCGGCTGTATTCTATAGGTTTATACGGAATCCTGTTGGTTTCTAGTACATCCTGTAGGTTTTCCTGAAATGGCTTGTTTTGAGGCCGAATTGAGGGAAAACCTCTAGGAAGTCACCAAACATCTCCCAAGGTCCTCCCACACCTTTCGACCATCTCCTAGCCCTTCCATCCATCCTCCAACATCTTTAATTCACCTGCCAGATCACCAAAAGAAATTAGTTTTCATACTTGATTTTGCATGAAAGGACAAAAAGACAAAAAGAAAAGTTATTTTAGTCCCTTTACTTGCACATTAGTGATGTTTGATGCTTTTTATTTCCATGCTTAGGTAATAGAATTTGGTTCATGTTAATTTAGCATTATTTCAGAGCATAGTTTATTGGCAGTTAATTAGGAGATGTTGTGATTTAGCATTGAATTTCAGTCTTTTTCATTATTGCAGTAGAGTAGATTTCCCTTTCTTCCATCAAGAAACCAAGCTTCTTCTAACTCCATAGGCATCTGCCTCAAAAACTCTAGTGGTCTCTCGCCAGCTGAACCATGAAAAAAGGAAAAACCATCACTTTTACTTGTGTATACAACACTGTCACCTCCAAGTTTGTATGAACCCCGGGTTGATAAAGTAAAGTTGGTAGCCCAGGAGTTGTAGCATTCTTGTTCCAATACTGGCGCTCATCACTTTTTGGCACCGTTTCCAGGGAGGTGTCTGAGTAATATGTGATTACTACTTTATTTCTTCTATTTCTTGTCTCTAATATTCTACCATTAGTTTATTTCTGCAAAAGTAATTTAGTTTCTTCCTTTTTCATTCTACATTTTCTTCTTTCCTTTCCATATTGCAAGCAATATTTCAATTCAACAAGTAGTTTTTTCATTCAGTAAATAGTTTTCATTTAATCAGAAATTTTAATTCTACAAAGTACTTTCCATGTTTGAAAAAAAATACAAAACGAAACCAAAAACATTTCCTTTCATGCCTCGTAGGAATAGGGACAACTTAGGGAAATTTTTGCCAAATACCCCCACTACATCAAATAGCCAACTGTCCCTCTTGTTTGGTGGCTATGAACTAGAGGAACCTTTAAGTGAGCAACCTGGCATATTTGAAGAAACTATAGAAGAAGAAGAAGAAGAACCCATTCCTACTGAGCCAATGGTTGAAAACAAAAATGATAGAGGGAATTGAGTGAGAGAATTGAGGGTGCCTTCCCCATTAGGGAAACCAATGGGGACACTAAGATGAAAAGTATAAGCCCCTCTGCCCTATCTCATTTCCATGGCTTGAGCATAGAAGATCCTAACACTTTCCTATTTGACTTTGTTGTTATATGCTGAACCTATGACTATACAGATGATGAGTAGAAGTAAAACTATTTCCATCTACCCTCAAGGACGCAACATTGTGCTAGTTCACGGGTTTACCTGGGAATAGAATCACAACTTGGGGTTGGATGAAACAAGCCTTTAACAACAAGTATTGAGACTAATGTAGGTCAAAGGATAGTAAAGAGGAAATTTTAGGATGACCATAGGCAATGATGAATCCCTAGAGGATTATGAAGAAAGATTCCAGCTTAGTTACAAAAGGGTCAAGTGCACACTTAACCCTGAGTCACTAAAGATGGTCCTTCTTAGGGGAGTAAGGGAAGATCTTCTGGATACCCTACAATTGTTAGTAGGAGGAGATATCTACCAATTACCCTATGAGGATATCAAGACTGTCTTTAGAAACCATTCTAGGGCAGTTAGGAAAAAGGGTAGGGGTAGTCAACCTATGGTTAGTATGTCCTCTTCCAACTCTTCCATCAAGGGTGAAATTGGAAACATGATGGAAGATTTCAAGAGTCAGATGATGCAAACCCTTGCCTTACAAATGGACACTATGCACGTTAGGAGAAGGCAGGAGGAAGCAAAGAGAGCATTGGCCATTTTCTATCCTAGATGCACCAGGAGGCACCCTAGGAATGAATTTTGATTGAATTCTATTGAAATTTGCTCAGTGTGTGAAGAAAACCACTCCATAGACAAGTTTTCTTATTTTCCTAGACTCAAAGATATATATCAAGGAGCTGAAGGGGTCACTGTGTAGCTCTTCTACATAAACCAAAGGAGACCTCATGGGCCAAAAACATACTAGCAGGGCATGCAAGGGTCATCCCATGCATATTATAACCCCAATTAGACCACATCCATACCTTCTTGGGGACCCCCTACTCATCCTTCCTAGTCTCACCTCCTCCTTGGTCCTTTGCATCTTAGTATCGCTCCTAGCCAACTAGCCAGTCATTTCAACCATATGTTATGCCAGAAGCTCAGCAGAATGCATCACCCCATGGGTGGAGGCCCCAATACAAAAATGTTCTAGCTTTACTGCCTCCATCACCTGCCCAACCACAACTATTACACTCTGATCCACCCGAGCAACCCCATATGTCGGCGCAACGAAATCTGAACCAGAACAACAAACAAGATCAACAAGTATACAGTGGAGAGACATCATATCCAACTTATGCTATGAAAATCAAGGAGATTAACCTGAGATATGGGATAAATAACCTCCACCTCCACCTAGGGAGGTCGAGGAAGAAAGAGAGGAAATCATTCTTAAATTATATCTACCCTTTCCTGAGAGATTAACCCAACCACTCCAGCCTACCCCAGAAGAGACTAAACTTCTAGGAGAATTGAAAAATCTATGTGTAAATATTCCACTTCTCCAAGAAATAAAAGGTGTTCCTATTTACAATAAGATGATTAAGGAGAAGTGCTTCAAGCATCCAAGGAGGCAAAGAAGATATTCCCCTACCATTAATGTCATTGGATAGCTGTGCGACTTAATGTTGGGGTAGGTAATCTGTCAAAAGTATTCAGACCCTAGAAGTCTTGTAGTAGATGTGCACTTCAATGGCACCACTGTCCCACACACTTTGATTAATATTGGGGTTGCCATTAATGTGATGACCAAGGACACCATGCTCAAGCTCAACCTCCAAGGTCCATTGAGGAAGACCACAACAGTTTTGCAACTTGCAAAGCTCTCCATAGTGACCCCTGACGAGATGGTGGAGGATGTGATGGTGTCCATTTGAGTCTTGAGAGTACCCTGCAAATTTCCTAGTTCTCTAACCTAAGGCTAAGCTTACTGGTTACCCTCTCATCCTTGGGAGACCCTGGTTGGCCACTACCAATGCTTACATCAACTGCAGAGATCAGAATATGACCATCAAGAATGGCATATGTCCAAGCAGTTAGTCCTATACCTTCCTGCTCAACCATCTTTAGAGCATGATTTACCTTTATGGTTGGAGGAGGAGGAAGAAAATGAAGATTATTCCACCCAAATTTATAGTTTACAAACAACCATGGGAGGAGGACAACAGGATGAATATGATTTGATTGAACACCTAATCCAAAGTCCAACTCCTAGTACATTTCCCTTAAAAGATGTAGTAAAGGAAACCTATAAAAATCATCCAATTGACCTATGCTTGGCTGATTCTAACCTCATGTTAAAACGATATAATTCGGCCTTGAGAGAACCTTGGAAATCAATCCATCTCTTTTTTTTCTCCAAGAAGAGAAGTTATGCAAAATGCTAAAGGAACATCTAGATGCCTTTGCTCGGAGTTACAAAGAAATGAAGGGAGCACACCCCTCAGTGTGTACTCACCACATATACATCAAAGAAGGTTGCAAGCTAGTTCGGTAGCCCCAAAGGAGGATGAATCTAGCTCTTAAAGATACAGTCAAAGAAGAACTACAAAAACTAGTAGATGTAGGATTCATTTACCCTATCTTCGATAGTGAATGGGTCTCTCCTTTGGTGTTAGTCCCAAAGAAAAATGGTAAGTGGAGGATTTGTGTCGATTACATGGAGTTAAACAACGCCACAAAGAGGGGCCATTTTCTTCTACCTCCCATTGACCAAGTGCTAGATGGCCTGGCAGGGAATTTTTTTTTCTCTTTCCTAGATGGATTCAACAGGTACAACTAAATCCAGATCAACCCAGAAGACCAGGATAAAACCACCTTCACTTTCCCTTAGGGTACTTTTGCCTGTAGGGTCCTTCCTTTTGGCATATGCAATGCCCGTGCCACTTTCCAGAGAGAAGTCATGAGTATTTTTTTTTGAGTTAGTCCATGATGCGATAGAAATTTATATGGATGATTTTACACCTTATGGCTGTGATGTTCAAGAGGCTCTGTCCAACCTAGGAAAGGTACTGCACAAATGCATTGAAATGAACCTATCTCTTAGTACCGAAAAATGTGAATTCCTGATGACTGTAGGGACTGTGCTAGGTCATTTAATATCTTAGTAAGGACTATAGGTAGACCCAAACAAAGTAGCTAACATCTAAAGGGTCCCACCTCCTCAAAACCAGAGAGGTGTTAGAAGTTTCCTAGGGTTTTCCGGATATTACCGAAGGTTAATAAAGGACTTCAACAAGTTGTCCTCTCCTTTAATTGGTTTGTTGGCCAAGGAATTTGAGTTTATATGGTCAAAAAGTTGTCAAGAGGCCTTAGACACCCTAAAGAACAAGCTAACCACTGCACTGATTCTCCGAGGCCCAAATTGGATTATAGGATGGTTACTTTTATTACAAAAATTTGATCTAACTATTGTTGATAAGCCTAGTAAGGAAAATGTTGTTGCAGACTTTTTGTCCAGATTAAATTTTACTGTAGGTGAAGAAGGAATGGTTGATGACTAGTTACTGGATGAGCACTTATTTTCTATTTCAGTTCTCTCTCCATGGTTTGCTAATACAGTTCCCATCGAACATGTCGTCCAAAGAGAAAAGAAAGATAGTAAGGAAGAGCTCCCCCTTCACTTAGATTAGGGTAAATCTCTTCAAACATGGCCTAGGTCAAATCTTGAGAAGGTGTGTCATGGAGGTAGAAGTCTTTCACATCCTTCTGACCTATCATGATGGGCCTTGTGGAAGTCACTTTGCAGCAAAGATGACAACATTAAATGTGTTGCAAGTAGGCTATTATTGGCTCACTCTTCATCAGGATGTGAAAAGATATACTAGTCAGTGTGCTTGGTGCCAAAGGATGGGAAGGCCTACTCCAAGAGGTGAAGTGCTTCTGCAACCTCAAGTGACTTCCAATCCATTTGACAAGTGGGGCATGGAATTCATTGGACCTATTGACCCTCCTTCCAAGAAAAAATAGTACATCATTGTGTGCACTGAATATCTAACTAACTGGGCTGAAACCAAGGCAATTAAGGTAGCAACAAAAGAGAAGGTAGCTGAGTTCCAAAGGGAGAATGTATTTTACAGATTTGGTTACCCTAGAGAGTTGGTAACAGACCAAGGCAACCATTTTACCTTCAACATGATTGAATACTTGCTTAACCAACACAAGATCAAGTATAGAACCTCCACTCCCTAGAGCACTGTAGGGCATCTTGACCAAAATGGTAAGTAGCAGCAGGAAGGATTGGGCAGATAGACTAGTTGAGGCCACCTAGGCCTATAATACCACCTGTAAAACCACCACTGGATTCACACCCTATGAGATGTTTTATGGGAAAAATGCCCTGTTGTACATTGAATTTTAGTATAACACATTAGGATGGTAGCCCAACTAGATCTAGATCTCAACAGTACACAAAAAGAGAGATTGCTCCAGTTGAATGCTTTATATGAATTCAGAATTTAGGCCCTCCTACATACATAGGTAATTCAACTTCAGAGGAAGATGTGGCATGATAATAACATCAAGGAAAAGCAATTTCAAGAAAGTGATTGGTCTTTGTTATATGATTCCAGGTATAAGGACTTCAAGGGCAAGTTAAGGACAAGACGAATAGGACCTTATGTTATAGAAAGATGCCATGATAATGGTTCAATACATATCAAAACCATAGATGAAGAGGCCATTACTTTACTTGTTAATGGACACCAATTGAAAATTTATAAGAGACTGTTGTCAAAACAAGAGTTCATTTATGGTATCAATAAAACAACGATGGTAGTGGAGTAAGTTTCAGCTCCTACCTCATCAAATCACTGAGAAGAAAAAAAGAAAAGAATAAGGACTCAGGTGAAAACCTCCATGAGGCGCCTGAGTCCCACTATCAGGTTGAAAACCTCTTTGGGTGGCCCAATGGTGTTAATAAAAAAAAATGAGAATAAAAAGATCCCTGGGTGAAAGCCTCTCTTCAGGTGCCTAGGGAAAATAGCTAGGATGAAAACCTCTTCGAGGCAAGCTAGTTGTTTTAAAAAAAAGGAAAAGAAAAAAAAAGAAAAAAATCATGAAAATTTCTATTTTGCAGGTCAGCAAGAAGAATGATAAGAGAGAAAAGGAGGATCACAAAGAGACCTTTTTCACTCACATTTTTATTTTTCCACTCATTGTCATTCATCACTCTACCATTTATTTCACCTTTTCCACTCCTTTTCTTTAGTTTACAAGGGGACTGTGTTTTCTACAGGATCCCATGTAAAACTACAGGATCCCCTAAAAACCTATAGGATGATCCTGTAGGAATCACAATGACCTAGAAATCCTACAGGAAGCAACCTTAGGTTAAAAAACTGACCTGCTATGTCAATGAAGTAGCACCCCAACATCATCATTCCATTACCATATATATGTCCACCTTCATCACCACTGCATTCACTGTTAAAAAAAGATCAATTTCAAAACAAAAAAAATCAGTCTTTGTAAAAGAAGGAAACAAAGACAAATAGGAAGCATCACCTAAGTATCCCTCATTATCCACAATCCTAGTCTCCCTCTCCATCCATGTCACCATCCTCAAAATCACAGCAGAATATATGATTAAGAGTTTTGATGGAGAAGCAGCTACAGGACATCCTGTAGGAAATCCTATAGCGGTCGATCCCACAGAATACAAATCATAAGAACAAAAAGATTCCAGCATGATGATCCAAGAGAAGAACGGACTCCCAAGCAGAATCAACACCATCATCTTCAACACTAGGTACCTACACAACAAAAGAATCATCAGAGAATGAAAAAAAAGGAATAAGACTATCATTCAGCTAATACATACAACAAGCACCTCTGGTCTTCAACAACTGCAGCAAGGTATTAGAACCACAAATAAGTATCCCACTCACTCTCTCATGTGCATAATGTAGTCAAAAGATGTAAAGGTTACAAGTAAGTTGGTTTATAAGCAAAAGGTGGCCAGTTAACTTGTCCATCTTCAATCAATCAACAAAGACAAAACAAATTGTCCTCTCACACGTGGGAGCAGTCAACTCAAAAATAGAAGGAGAAGAACTGATCCGAATTGGATCCTAGAACACTCTCTAAGTTTTCATGAACTCTTTAAAAATCATGCCAAAGTTTCAAAGTCCTATAAAGATCAAGCTATCAGAGGTATCCTCGTAACAGTTTCAATTGGTGATCAACGCGAAGCAATGAGGACCGTCGATCAAGCGTGCAAACCATCGACCCATGGTAACGTGGGATGCCACAAATTAGAAAAACTAGGGGTCAATTCACGAAATGGGGGTATTCTAATATGCAGTTAGTTAAAAGTTGCTAATTTCATATTGTAGGGAAAACCCCTCAAAGAAGGAAAGGCTGCAAGTCCTCGGACCCGAAAAATTATGAAATGCAATGGATATAGCACCGATTCTATCAGAAGCGGGGTCCCACAAAAACCGACAGGATATTGGAAGGGCTTAGAGTGGTAAGTGGTTTCAACCGAGTCCCACCCGATGCCACATAATGGTCACCACGTGTCCGACAAAAGAGAGAGAAAACTACTCACATTGGACAGGTAAACAGCATGTTACCTATCCCCTCGATATGGACGATGACTGTAGGATCTGGAGGCTCTAGATCAGTGACAGAGATGCGTTCTGATGGATGAACGAATTCGACGAGGTAAACAGGTAGAGTTATATAGGATTTGAAGTCCGATGTGGACAATACATTGGTAGAAGGTTGTGTTTCGCGGGCATTTTTGGAGTAACGGAATAAATGGCCATGTCCAAGAGAACTGACACTCATCCGGTATGAAATAAGTGGCCACCTCCTTATGAGGTGTTATATAGTGATGATTACACAGAATAGAGGGATTCAAATGGATAGAGGCAGGGGAGGTGGAAACAAACAGTCAGAAAGCAGATTGGCTTTAAAGCCACAAACTGACAGAGAACACAGCAAGTGGTAAGAAAGAAAGTTAGGAGCAAAAAGAAAAGAGCAGAGAGAAGAAGTCAAGCTGGCTTGTAGAAGGAAAGACATCATGAAGCCAGACAGAAACAGAGAGAGTCAAAGAGTCTATGTACTCCAGAGAAGGTTTGAGAGGTTCAAGCGCAATCCTCTATAATACCTGTCATGTATGAGTCTTAGATTGGGCTCATAATACTATGACCAATAGAGGTCAAGAGTTCAGTGAGAAGACTCTGTGTACTCCAGAGACTTGGGGGATCCAAGTACAGTATTACTAATTTGTGTCTGCTATGTGAGACTCGAATTAAGCTCATTGTTGTAAAAGCTATGCTTTGAAAACATAATAGAGAGGCCACTACTGAAGGCTGGACCAGGAGACGTAGCCCAAGAGTATTGGGTGAACTCCTTATTAAACCTATTGTGTTTATATGTTTGCCTATTATGTTTTCTTTAACTGCTTCAATGCCTATGTATTTTTCAATATTATTGAACCGTTACATAAAATAACATAGGCACATCCATGAACATGAGTCAGTAATACCTTATTGTTTGTCTTAAATCAATTTTAGATTAAGTGGTATCAGAGCTCTAGGTTGCTAAGGTTAGACAAGCTTGTTTTGGATTTCGTTGTTGAATGCTAACTAGGAAAAGGCTCAAATTAGGAGAAGGATAATTGGTTGAAGCTAACCCAGAAATTGGAAGAGTCTATCCTAAGAGGAAAATGGCGAAAAGAAAGTCCCATGGAATCAGACTCTCACTTCATGGATAGTTTCATGACCATGAGAGCCATGGTATAAGAAATGTATAAAGAATTTAGGAAAGGTAGAGATGAAGATTCATCAAACTCCAAACAAGAAAAAGGAGTAGAAGAATCTCTCCTCCATGACCATTCTAAAGGAAAAGGGAAAGAAGAAAAGCTTCCTACACCTCCTAATAGCCCTGAAAATAAAAGGAAAACATCTTTGATTAAATTATATGTTAAATTTGATTTGTCAATATATGATGGAGAGTTGATTGCATAGAAGTTGGATAATTGGATTAGACAGATTGATGTGTATTGTAAGGTGCGGAGCATTGATTTAGACAAAAGTAAGACTTAGCTGGCCGGCCTACGCCTTGGAGGCATTGCCTTGGTATGGTGGGAAGGCAGAACACAAGATGACATGAAAGAAGCATGGAAAAAAAAATTATGTCTGGAGTGAATTTGTTTCTACAATTAAAAAATAGTTCTATACACTAGCTTATATGCAGCAAGCCATGATGAGCTGGCAAACCCTTCGACAATTAAAAGGGCAAAGCGTACAAGGCTACATCAAAAAATTTAGAAAAAGAGCTTTGATTATATGAATTTTGTTAGACTCACCTGAAACTCTACTGAAGCATATAGGTGGTCTACACAGCTATTTAAAGCACACCATTCTCATGTTTAACCCTACCAGCATAGATGAGGTATCTATTCAGGCTACACATCTAGAGGCTAGAGGCAAGAATGTGAACCCAGAAGTCGGGGGATCATCAAAACCCACTGCAAGCAATATGTTAGGCCCCTATACTACTAGTGTAGGGGCCTAACACAAGAACAAGGAAAAGAGAAAGCATAAATGGAAAGAGAGGAAGAAAAATGTTGTACAAAATACAAAGCCTTCATGCACTCATTGCAAGAAGGATAGGCATGATGATGAACACTATTGGATTTTGCATCCAGAGCTGAAGCCCAAGAAGTACGATGGAAAAAAGAAGAAGACTGTTGTAGTTATTCAAAACAATTTGGGGTCAGACTCAGGGGATGAAACAACAATCATAGCCATGGGTATAAAAGATAAAAATTCTGAACCATATACTAGTAATTCTACACAATCTATTGATAATGAAGAAAATGAGATGAAAATACATGAGCTTTTTCATATTAGAGTTATTTCCAAGCATCAAATGATTGATACTTTGTTTGATAGTGGCTCACAAGTAAATTTAATTTTTGAAGCAATTGTAAAGAAGTTGGGATTACTATCCACACCTCACAAGAAGCCATATCCATTAGGTTGGTTATGTGATAAGGCAAAGCTACAAGTGACTCGACAATGTAAACTTAGGTTTTCTTTTGGGTCAACATTTGTAGATGAGGTTGAGTTAGATATAGTTCCCTTGCATATATGTGGAATTGTTTTAGAAAGTCCTTACTTGTATGATAGAAAAGCTATTTTGTATAGAGTTGAAAACAAGTATCAACTCGTTAAAGAGGGAATCAAATATATTGTAAGAGCTCATAAAGTAAAGAATAATTATACTCTCATAAACTCAGGGCAAATGAAAAAAATTGTAAATTCATGCAAACAATTTTTAGTGATGGTTGTAAAGGAAAAGAAGCCTAATAAAACCAATGTATTTGAGGGTTGTAATGCTAAACAACAAGCTGATTTAGAAAAATTTCTTTTAGAATATGATATACTATTTCAAGAACCTAAAGGTCTGCCACCCAAAAAGGAAATAGTACATGATATTAATTTGCAGCAAGATGCTCCATTGCCTAACATTGGAATGTACAGGTTGTCTGCTTTAGAGAATGCAGAAATTAAGAAGCACGTATAGGAGCTGCTCGAGAAAGGGTTCATAAGACCTAGCACATCACCATGTGGGTCTCCAATTGTCTTGGTGAGAAAGAAAGATGGCTCATGGAGAATGTGCATTGATTACCGAGCATTGAATAAGATAAGAATAAAAAATCATTATCCCCTTCCTCGCATAGATGATCTACTAGATCAGTTGAAATAACTTGTTTAGTTTTCCAAGTTGGACTTTCATAGTGGCTATCGTCAGGTCAGTGTTGCAGAGAAAGATGCATGGAAGACTACTTTCAAAACAAAGCAGGGATTGTATGAGTGGTTAGTGATGCCTTTTGTCTTAACTAATGCTCCTGCTACTTTCATGAGAGTAATGAATGATGTACTCAGACCTTTTATTGATGATTTTGTCATTGAATATTTAGATGCCATTCTTATATTTAGTAAAACATGGGAAGAACATTTGAAGCATGTAAAGCAGACTTTAGATGTTTTGAAAAGAGAAAATCTTTATGTTAAGCTATCAAAATGTGAATTTGGCAAAACATCTTTGGATTATTTGGGTCATATTGTAGGGGGTGGTGAATTGAAGATAGATCCCTCTAAGGTTGCAGTCATTTTAAACTGGGCTAAACCCAAATCTGCTACAGAGGTTAGAAGCTTCCTAGGAGAAACACAGTATTGCAGAAAGTTTATTTCTAATTTTTCCTTGATTGTAGCTCCCTTACATGCTTTAAAACTATTTAAGGAGGTGTTTCAATGGGGAGGCAAACAACAGAAAGCCTTCGACACCTTAAAAGAAAAGATTAGTACAACACCAATACTAGCACTGCCAGATCTTCAAAGACCATTTGAGATTGAAATGGATGCCAGTGACTATGCCATGGGAGCAATGTTGATGCAGCATAGTAAACCCATATGTTATCATTCTGAGACATTTAATTCTGCAGTAGTTAATTATCCCACATATGATAAATAATTGTATGCATTAGTACAAAGTGTGAAAAAGTGGAAACATTATTTAATGGGCAAAGAGATAGTTATACATACTGATCATCAACCACTTCAATATTTACACTCACAAACTAAGTTGCAGTAGTCAAGACATTAAGGTGGATGGGTTTTCTACAACAGTTTCATGTTGTCATCAGATATAAAAAAGGCATACACAATAAAGTTGCATATATGTTCTCCAAACCAATCATAAGTGTATCTACTATACTTAAGCATAATTCAGTATTGCATGAAAGCTACATTAAATAGCATGCTCAAGATGTAGATTATAAAGATGTATATGAAACTTTAAGTAATGGAAAAAGGTAGAAGAATTGGTTTACTATATTAAGGATCGACTCTTATATCATTTGGGAAAGATACGCATCCCACAAACAGAGAGAGTTAACATAACTAGGAAAGCACATACTTCTCTAATATCAGGTCACTTTGGTGTAAGTAAAACAGTTGCATAGTTGCAAAGGTTTTGTTATTGGCCATAAATGAATGAGACAGTTTCTAGATATGTAAGAGGGTGTACCATGTGTGCTAAAAGCAAGCCCGGCAATAGAAAACTACTCTTGTACACTCCACTACCAGTTCATTCTCATCCTTGGGAAATTGTTTCCATGGACTTTGTTGGGGGACTGCCTAAATATAGAAAAGGTCATGACTATTTATATGTTATTGTGGATAGGTTCAACAAAATGTGTATTTTAATACCCTGTAACAAATACATTACAACTGAACAAACTCCAAAGTTGTTATTTTAGCATGTATGGGTTCATTTTGGATTACCCACTTCCATTGTATCTGATCGAGATTCCCGATTTGTTGGGAAATTTTGGTCGAGTCTGTGGGAATTGATGGACACTAGACTCAAGAAGAGCACAACTTTTCATCTGCGAATAGATGGCCAAACAGAAGTCGTAAACATGACAGTGATCCACTTGCTCAGAGGCTATTGCAGCAAGCATCCCAAGCTTTGGGATGAACATTTGTGTTATGTGAAACATTCTTACAACTGAGCTAAACATTCCTCTACACAGAGATCTCCTTTTGAGACTTGTTTTGGTTTCACCCCAAGGTCTCCCTTGGATTTTGCCTTTGGTAAAGACATAGCAGTTGATGGACATAGTGATGTGGACAAGGCAACCAAGTTCATTGAACAAATCCAAGAAATTCACTAGGCGGTACAGGAACAACTGGAAAAGAGGCAAGACAAGTACAAGGCAAGGCATGATAAGCATCAGATTGAGCATAGTTTTCAAGTTGGTGATCAAGTCTAGCTGTATATTAGCAAAGAAAGAATGCAAGGTGAAGGTAAGAAGTTGAAACTGATAAGCTATGGACATTTCAAGATACTTGAGAAAATTGGTGAGAATGCTTTTCGCCTTGATTTACCAACTTACATGTACATCTATTCAATTGTTAATATAGAAAGCTTGAGATTATTTGAACCTTCATTAATTGAAGATCTCAAATAGCAGAGTCAATTGCCTTCTATTGATGATTTTTTGCCTGAATATCTTAATGAATTGCAGGAAGATATAGTTCTAGACAGGAAGGTGAGAACTACGCGCAGAGGGGATGTTGAGTACCTCAGGATTGGACTGAAGGTTCAAAACCAAGCATTGAAAAATGGATAGAAATTGGGAAAGTGATGAATCTATATCCTCACATGACTGATGCTTAAAAACCAACTTTTGGTGGTCCAAAAGATTTTTCAGTGGGAAGGTTGTGATCTGAATTAGATCCTAGAACACTATCTAAGTTTTCATGAACTCTTTAAAAATCATGCCAAAGTTTCAAAGTCCTATAAAGATCAAGCTATCAGAGGTATCCTTGTAATAGTTTCAATTGGTGATCAACGCGGAGCAATGAGGACCGTCGGTCAAGTGCGCATAAACTCAACCATGGTAACGCACACTACCACAAATTAGCAAAACTAGGGGTCAATTCAAGAAAAGGGGGTAGTTTCTGATATGCACTTAGTGACAAGTAGCTAATCGCATATCGCAGGGAAAACCCCTCAAAGAAGATAAGGCCACAAGCACCTGGACCCGAAAAATTATAAAATGCAACGGATATCGTGCCGATTCTGTCAGAAGCGGGGTCCCACAAAAAATCGGTAGGATATCGAAAGGGCTTCGAGTGGTAAGCACTTTCAACTGAGTCCCGCCCAATGCCACACAATGGTTGCCACGCGTCTAGTGGAAGAGAGAGAAAACCACTCACATATGACGAGTAAACAACATTACTTATCCGCCCGATATGGATGATGATTGTAGGATCTGGAGGCTCCAGATCAATGGCAGAGACGCGTTCCGATAGATGACTGAATTTGACGAGGTAAACAAGTAGAGTTGTATAGGATTTGAAGTTCGATGTGGATGATGCGTTGGCAGAAGATCATGCTTCGCAGGCATTCTTGGAGTAACGGAATAAATGACCATGTCTAAGAGAACTGACACTCATCCGATATGAAATAGGTGGCCACCTCACTGTGAGGCGTTATACAGTGATGATTATGTAGAACAGATGGATTCAAATGGACAAAGGCAGGGGAAGTGGAAACAAATAGTCAGAAAGTAGATTGGCTTTAAAGCCACAAACTGACAGAGAAAGCAGCAAGTGGTAAGAAAGCAAGTTAGGAACAGAAAGCAAAGAGCAAAGAGAAGAAGCCGAGCTGACCTGCAGAAGGAAAGGCAACATCAAGCCAGACAGAAACAGAGAGAGTCAGAGAGCCTGTGTACTCCAGAGAAGGCTTGAGAGGTTCAAATGCACTACTCTGTAATACCTGTCATGTATGCGTCTTAGATTGGGCTCATACTACTGTGACCAATAGGGGTCAAGAATTCAGTGAGAAGAGTCTGTGTACTCCAGAGACTTAGGGGATCCAAGTACAGTCTTACTAATTTGTAGCTGATGTGTGAGACTCGAATGGAGATCACTGTTGTAAAACCTTTGCTTTGAAAACATAATAGACAGGCCACTACTGAAGGCTGGACCAAGAGATGTAGCCCAGGAGTATTAGGTGAAATCCTTATTAAACCTGTTGTGTTTATATGTTTTCGTGTTATGTTTTCATTAAATGCTTTAGTGCCTGTGTATTTTTCAATATTATCAATCTGTTGCATAAAATAACATAGGCACATCCATGCACATGAGTCTGTAATACCTTATTATTTGTCTTAGATCAATTTTAGATCAAGAACAAAGGTAGTTAAGGATATGGAAGCATGAAGTGGGAGTTGATTACGAGGAGTGGGGAATGATGAGGTGGTAGTGGGCACCAACAGTCCAAAAATGGAAACCTTACCTCAACTACCAGCACACCACCTCACCCCAAATGACCATAAGAGGAAATAATCGTTGTCCCCATGCATTCATGCATTCATTTTCTTGAGGCTCGCTCTCACAAGTCACTCTAATACCCAAGAAACCTACAGAAAGGAAAACTCCATCATTTTTCTGCACATGAATTCCTATAGGATTGCACAAGAAATCCTACAAGATTGCACAGGAAATTGTATAGGATTGCACACAAGATTCCTACAGGATACACAGAGACAGTCTATAGGATAGGCTGAGAGGAGTTTGAGAGGGTAAAATACGGGGGTTTGCCATAACAAACACTATGAATAGGTAGGCTTTGTAATTAAATCCCTCCTTCGAAGTAAATTGAACAAAAAAATCCTCTAGTTTGAGTGAATTTCACAACTGTGTAAGAGAATTGTCCACACAGTCATATCAGTTTTTTACTTCCACATCTGAAAATTGTATCAACCATATCATCTCCTCAAACCTCACCCAACCAAGATGATAAGAGGGTTTAATATAAGGGATCCCATTAACACTGTGATAAACCAACAACACCCTTAGGTACTAGAAATATTCACAAGGCATAATTGGATGGGTTTTCCAAAAAATTAAGGGGGCATGATGATGAGGTGGCCCAAGATTTTTATCTCTCCCTCATTCCACTTACCGGAGTCCATGCCACTTTTGTGGTAAGAGGCCTCTCCATAGAGCTCACTCTCGAACTCTTTAGCAGAGTTACCACACTTCTTGTAAGAGTACCATGGAGGAAGGAAGACAAAGGAGATAGCGAGATTTCCAAAAAAAAAATCTTTTTAGAAGGTGAGGAACCCATTGAGGACAAAAATGGAGTATGGAGAGCAGTATGCCATATCCCTGGAATGAGGTGAGCTACCGACTTATCAAATACATATCATCTGAGGGTAGGTATAGTGTGGTCTATGGCTATCATTTTAGGCTTCTTGAAGAGTTGCGATTTGGAGTAGAAACACCCCCTCACCACAGGATCAGCATACCATACTTCCTGCTGCAATCACTGATAGACACAAGTATCAAGGTGCAAGAGGGAAATTCCAAAAATTTATCTCACCATGGGTTAATTAGAATACTTATAGAAGATGTCCTCCAAAACCTCATAATTCCTATACAATGGTTAGTTTTTAGAGACATGGTGGCAGAGGAAGACGTCAAAGCTCTCACATATGATGTTAGTCCTACTATCAGTGGAAACAATGAGGAGAGACTGAAGTAGAGGAAGAAGAAGTAGAGAAGGAAGAAGAAGAAGTAGAAGGAGATGAAGATGGGATGGATGAAGAAGAATATGAAAGAGAATAAAATGAGGAAGATGAAGAAGAAGAGGAGAAAGAGAAGGAGGATGTTAAGGAGGAAACTGATAAAGAAGATGAGGATCTACAAGAGGAAGAAGAAAGGAAAGACATAGGTGAAGAAAGAAATGGGAAATAGGGGGTAGAAGACAAGGAGGAGTTACCTAGGGTATCTCCAGAAACCACTGAGAAAGAGGCAATAGCTGCCCTCACAGCTCTTAATGTCCCCATTAAGAAAAAAGGAAAAATAGAGAGGTAGACCCTGTTATATTTCAGGACAAGGAAAAACACAAGAATAAGGCAAAGGAAACCCAAAACACCAACCAAAATTCCCATTTTGATTGAGTACACACCTAAAAAATAAGATAAAATTCCTTCTCCTAAGTCTCATATCACCTATGTGATAAGGCCTATGACTAGATCCATACAGGTGACATAGTAGGATCTATAGGAATCATAAGCAGTCCTACAGGATACTCTGCTGAACCTACAGGAGACACAAAAATTGGAAATGGTGGTAGGTCAACAACAAGAAACTAAAGAAGAGGACCCATAGTCAAAAGAACCTAGCCCCCAACCTAACCTTGACTCCTACTATAGGTTTATTGAAGGAGGCAGGGTAACTCCTCAAAAATTTTCTATTCCACTGTTCTTCGAGCTTGAGAATGAGAGAGCCAAAACTCATCGAAGAATGCAGATCGCCAAATCCAAGAGGCTGGAAGACATTGGGCACATGGAGGAGAAGCTCAAGGATATGGGAAGAGAGCTAAGCAGCTTGAGAGGTAGAGAGGCCATAATGAAAAATTAACTAGAAACAGAAAATGCATGGTTGAGAGGACAACTACAAGAAAGAGAGAATCAATTGGTATGTACCTCAAGGAATAGTGGTTGCAGTTCCAGATCAAGACCCTAACACAAAGAGGCCCCATGCCATTTTAGGGCTACAATAAATTCATTGATCTTTGTGATCATTGCACACTAGAATATACGGCCAAGAAGTCTGAGTTTTATTTTCACAACATGGCCTTAACAAACATGAATGTATGGGACCATAATGCCAAGCTAGGAGATTTACAGTTGATGGATTTGGCATCATGGATGAACCATGAGGAATAAAGGGTTGTAGAGATGAAGAAGATATTAGAAAGAGAACAAACCAAACCTCTTATGATCAGATTTGAACAGTCGGATCCCATGGCCCTCATTAGTATCCATAATTTGATTGCAAATGATCCTTAGCTTACACCTAGGTATCTCGCTGCCCAAGAGCAAGAAATTTCACATTTTTAGGACATGTTCAGGCTGTTAGGGGATGAGAGCATACATGCTTGCTTAAGGAGATGGCACACATTGATATACAACTTAAAGATAAGAGAGTAACACTCTCCTGAAAGATTGAGAGAAGCACTAAATAAGACACCCATGTACAAGAAATTTATGCAAAGGCTGAAAGCCAATTGGATTGGCCTAAAACCTAGTCCACCACTACTCTTAGGAATGCTAGAAGGAAGGAAGGAGGTAGAAATTTATGTAGGCTTCTATGAACAATAGGAAACCACAACAGAGGCATGGGATGTCAGGGAGGCCACTAGAGCTACGAAGGATGTGGATACTGATTGAGTTGCTCAGAGGATGAGCAACACCTTCAATGTTGGGGTGATGATGAGCCTCATCATTGGGTAATTATATGGGCCTTAATTAACATCATAGCTTAGTCAAACCAGATTTTCTCACAACTTATTACATGTTTTTTTATTAAATTTTGTTTATGAGATGAGTTAGAGTTGGATATTATGCCTAGTGGACTAATATGCATTAAATGTAGGATTAAAGGACAAAATCAAGGAATTTTGGAAAATAATAAGGTGAAAAATTGAATGGGACAAGGGAGAGGGATTGTAGGAGGTATATCCTCCTCATTTACTTCTCCCCCATTCGAATATTCCTCCATTTATCACACCAGCTCGAAGTGCAAGCAACCAAGTCATGAATATTAGAAGGCAGCCAAGGAAGTGAGAGACGAAGAGCTAGTTTATCCCAAGTTTGGGAGCTGAGCCTCCCTAATTTTAAGGAAGTCGTTGGATACTTACATTGCATAAGTAGAGAGGCCTAGATCCTCATCATGATTCAAATTTTTGTTGTAAAAGTCTAAGTTATTTTCGAGCTCCAGACTTGTGAAAGTTTTATTGATATAATTTTCTATTTTGGTAATAATAATGAGTTTTGTTTTGAGACAACATTGACTTAACTCAGAGGGCTGAATCTCTTGGGTTAGGGCCCAACCTTAGCATTCAAGTCTCCTCTTTCTTGTATCCTTATGTTTAGATTAGTCTCATAGCTTCATTGTTAATTTGCCTTTAGATGTATTTTCATTGCAAGTATTGTAGATTGGATTGGTTGTTTATTAGTTTGCTTCCATTTGTGCCTTACTTTAGTAGCAGGTTAGTAGGGATAAAAGGATTACCAAAATAATTTTAGCAGGTGTCTTGGCCTCATTTCCTCCCTTTGGGATCATGATTTGAGGAAGGTACCCTTATGCAGCCCCAAAAACACATATTTTTATTTGTTGCATGAGCTTTAGAGTTTATTGTATTTAATTTAGCATTTGATCAGTTTTAAAAAGTAGGATTTCTTTGCCATCTCTTCTATCTTCATTCCTGCAGTCAATCTCATCCATGCCTTCATTCCTTTCAACAACTTTCCTCATGCATAATGTAGGCAGTTAGTTCATTAATTCTATTTTTCTATCTTACAAGAATGATTCTTGTTCACATAGCTTTTTGGAAATTATACATGTTCTGTGCCAACAAGGTGCTTTAGGAATAGACAAAGAATTCATAGCTAGCAACCACCTTCCAGTTCATCCACCATAGTCATTCCTTGTTCACCATTGGCTTCACTAGTTTTCATCATTTTACATCGAAATTATTCCAAGCACATTGAGAGAATCCAACCATCTTCTATCCTTGTTGTTGACTTCTGAGTTATCCTAGACCTTTCCTCATTTCATTCCACCCATCTACAACCTTACCTAAGCATTCCATCACCTCAAACACCTTCCATTTTGGTCTCGGTTATATTCTGTAGGTTTATAGGGAATCCTGTAGGTTTCTAGTACATCCTATAGGATTTCCTGAAATGGTCTGTTTTGAGGCCGAATTGAGGGAAAACCTCTAGGAAGTCACCAAAGGTCTCCCACACCTTCCGACCATCTCCTAACCCTTCTATATATCCTCCAACATCCTTAATTCACCTCCCACATCACCAAAATAAATTAGTTTCCATACTTGATTTTGCATGAAAAGGAAGAAAGACAAAAATAGAGTTATTTTAGTCCCTTTACTTAAACATTAGTGATGTTTGTTGCTTTTTACTTCCATGCTTAGATAAGAAAATTTGGTTCATGTTAATTTAGCATTATTGCAAATCATAGTTTCTTGGTAGTTAATTAGGAAATGGTTTGGTTTAGCATTGGATTTCAGTCTTTTTCATTATTGAAGTAGAGTAGCTCCCCCTTAGAGTAGATTTCCATTTCTTCCATCAAGAAGCTGAACTTCTTCTGACTCCATAGAATTTTGGCTTGAAAACACTAGTGGTCTCTCACCAGCCGAACCGTGACAAAAGGAAGAACCATCACTTTTACTTGTTTATAGAACACTGTCACCTCCAAGTTTGTACGAACCCCGGTTTGATAAACTAAAGCTGGTAGCCTAGGAATTGCAGCATTCTTGCTGCAATACTGGTGCTCATGAGAAAGAAACTTAGTATATTAGAAAATAAGATTTAGAGCCCATCTACAATTTCTTGGGGCCGATGTTTAGGAAATTGTTGAAGGAGGATATCAATTTCCAAGAACAATTCGTACGGACTCTACATGTAAGAAGTTATACAAAACTAATGCCAAAGTTGTCAATACATTATTGGGAAGTCTGTCAGAATCATAATTTGTCGAAGTCATGCACCTTAAGAAATCCAAAGATATATTGGTCAAAATCAATCAGATCTATGAAGGAGTCTCTTGGGTAAAACATGATAAGCTTCAAACTATTATAATTTAGTATGAAACTCTTAAGATGTGTTATCACCTAGATTGACCTCAAGCTGAATGGATGCAATTCTAGGTTAACCACAAACAAAGCTTAAATTAGTAGCTAGCCCTACTAGGTTTTGAGAGGGCTCTCTCCTTATGAATCTCAGTCAAGATGACTAGATTAGGAACAAGATTTTATGCTAGGTATAGTAGCTCAAATGTTTTGATTGATGTTGTTGGTGTTTTTTCCAGTTCAGGAGGAGCTGGGCAATTTTGGGTCAAGGAAACTAAGTCAAAATCATAGGGGATTCTATGGGGAAAGGTAGGTATGATATTTAGCACCTTAAGCTTGATTAGGTGAAAGGCTAGACTAGTGAGGAGCTAAGAAGGGCCTGAGCAAATTAAGAATCCTTCCTAAACAGAAGAAAAAACATGAAATACTGGTGTTTTCCCAAGGAAGAGCATTAAAACCTAATCTATTCCACCTATTTGACTTGAAAACGACCAATCAGAAGCAATTATATGAAAGAGGCATACATAAATAACATGAGAGCACATTAACATAAGAAGAAACAAATGCTAAAGGCCATACCATAGGGATCCCATAAAAATAGCTGCAACTTTATTAGTTTCCTACCAAAACTGCTACAAAATTATATGTGTTCACTACGTGAGCCTCCAGCTAAATCCAACCCTTGCCAATGACAAAGAAAATACATGATATAGACATTTAAATCACTCATCCTAACCATCAGGAGTCGAAACCATGAGAGGAGGAGCTGTTTCAACCATTTCTAAACAAGGACCAAGAATCTAGGCAGTCAAACAACTTGCCTCTAAAAGAGGGAAACTAATTCATTACACTCAAAACCACTTTTTATCTAATGAATCTACCATCTACTAGTGTTTTACTATTACATTTACAAACCATGGCATTAATTACATCAGAAAATTCACCTCCATGAGAGAGAAAACAAAAATATAGTCGAAATTTAGAAAAACAATCATCCTGTCAGGCCAGGAGTAACTCCAGTTTGGCAGAAAACTGATTCGATTTATTTCATTAGGTAGATATTTGTTATATACAAAGAATGTGACTGCTCAGTTCATCTTCTGATGACTGTTCACATTCCATATTCACCCAATCGCAAAGGATTAGGTGTCAACATTCCCCCCCTTAATCTGAAGGGATGTTGGTGAGTCCAAGCATCGTTCTGAATCTTTCAAGCTTTTCTCTTCCAAGCGCTTTGGTGAAGATGCCTGCAATTTGCTCATTTGTGGAACAATGACAGAGATGGATTGTTTTGGCCTCAACATGATGTCGGATCAAATGATATTTAGTATTGATGTGCTTTATACGATCATGGAACTTTGGGTTCTTGGCCAACTTTATTGCAGAGGTGTTGTCAATCAATAGTGGAGTTGATTTTACTTGTTTTACCTGCAAATCTTCAAGAATTTTCCTGAGCCACACAATTTCTTTCGTTGCTTCAGCTACTGCCACGTATTCTGCTTCTGTTGTGGAATCTATTGGAACTGATTGTTTGCGTGATCTCCAAGAGACAGCTCCTGATCCAAGACTCATAGCATATCCTGAAGTAGATACCCCAGTTTCTTTGTCTCCATCGAAGTCTGAATCAGAGTATCCAATCAAGCTAAAGTCGTCCACCTGTGTATACTTGATTCCAAGGTCTTGAGTTCCCTTCAAGTACCTTAGAACTCTTTTTGCAGCAGACCAATGTCCCTCACAAGGCTTTTGCATAAACTTGGAGAGGATTCCAACAGCAAATGAAATGTCTGATCTGGTAGTAGTGAGGTAGATGAGACTTCCTACAAGCTGTCTATACTTTTTTGCATCCTCAAATTCCTTTCCTTCAATAGATGTGATATTTAAGTTTTGTTCCATTGGAGTAGAAAGAGGATTGCACTCTGTCATGCCAAATCTATTTAACAAATCTCCAATATATTTCTTTTGAGAAAGAAATATGGATTTTTGATGTTGGGTTACTTCAATGCCAAGATAGTAATGAACATATCCCAAATCAGTCATTTCTAAACTTTTCCCCAATTCCTTCTTTATGGATGCAATGTAGCTTTCATTGTTCCCTGTCATTAAAAGATCATCTACATATACCACAAGATATACAATTGTTTTGCCAACTTTCTTGACAAATAAAGTTGCATCATCAAGATCAAAATGATTGAAGTTGAGTTTCAGAATATGCTCAGTTAGTTTTTCATACCAGGCTCGTTGTGCTTGTTTGAGGCCATACAATGATTTCACAAGTTTGCATACTTTATGTTCATGTCCTTCCACAACAAATCCTTCAGGCTGGGACATAAAAACATTCTTTTTTAGATCTCCATTCAAGAAGGCAGTTTTTACATCCATTTGATGGACTTTCCAACCGTTCTGAGCTGCTAGTGCAAAGAGTTTCCGGATGGTGGCCCATTTTGCTATGGGGGCAAAAGTTTCCTCATAATCGACCCCTTCCTTCTGTGCAAAACCTTTTGCCACAAGCCTAGCTTTGTGCTTGTCAAGTGAGCCGTCAGCTTTGTACTTGTTCTTGTAGACCCACTTGCAGCTAATTGGTTTTGTTCCAAATGGAGGATCAACTAGCTTCCAAGTGCCGTTCTTTATGAGGGCATCATACTCCTTTTGCATCAATTCTTTCCATTTATCATGAGAAGCAGCTTCTTTGAAGGAAGTTGGTTCAAAATCTATAGAAAAGTTCAATTCACAATCATAAGAAACATCCATATCAACAGGTGAATTAGAGTCATCTACATCACCTCCATTTTGTCAGTTTGAATTTCTGGTTCCTGTTTTTCCAATTTCATCAGGATGAACACTTTCAAGTGTCTTTGTCAGCCACTTTGGGGGACCTTTTTGAGATGGTCCAGGCTGCTCTGTTGATTGAGTTTGGACTGAATCAAGATGGAGTCTCCCAATACTATCAATTACATCACTTAAAGCATCATCCATTGTTGGAGTTTCAGTCGGGGGAGAGTGTTCTTCAGAAGAAGATTCCACATGTTGATCTAGTATAGGAATCCCCCCTTCAGGATGTGGAATCTGATTATCAAATTATTGAAATGATTTCGTTTTTGCGAATCTATCCAAGCGATCAAGTTGCCGCTCAACAACATTGTCAGATTTGGATGATTCAAGAAACATTACATCTCTAGATACAACAAACTTTTTATTTGCTTCATCATAGAGGCGGTATGCTTTGGAGGTCTTTGAATACCCCAGGAAGATACACTTACGACTTTTAGCACCAAGTTTGTTTCTATGTACCTTTGGTATCAAAGCATAATAGGTGGAACCAAAGATCCTGAGATGTTTTACCGAAGGAACATGTCCATACCACAATTCATAAGGAGTCGTGTTTCTTATAGCATTAGATGGACATCTATTCTTTATATATGCAGCACATAGAACAGCATCAGCCCAAAACATTATCTTTATATTTTTGAAGAAAAGCATGGATCATACCATATTCAAGATTGTTCTATTCATTCTTTCAGCTACACCATTCTGTTGGGGATTATAAGGCACAACAGTTTGATGTTTGATCCCATGTTGGCGAAGATAGTTTTCAAATTCATTTGATGTATATTCTTTTCCATTATCGTCCACCTCTTCCTCTTGTAGAATCTTGAGCAGGATTCTTTTCTTTATGAGCAAGGCACATAGTCTCTTCAGAAGATTCAGGGGCTGTCTTCTTTCCAAAGGCTTTCTCTCTTTCAGAAAACTTTTTCACAAGAGAGTCAAAGGTTATATCTTTAAGATTTCCATTTGCTTGTAAAGACTCAAGATAATTGGAGTAAGTAGGATAGAGTGCCTTGAGAAAAGCAATAAGAGGGATATCCAGCTCAACCTTACTAGATTTGATATCATGCATTATATACTTTACTTCATATGCAAGAGCAAGAGGATCATTATTTTTCAGTTCAAGAGTGAAGAGTTTAATCATGAGCTGAACAACTTCAAGTGCAGAATGTGAGTCATAGAGTTCTTTCATCTTTTGTAAAGCTTCAAAGGCAGTTGAATATGATGAAATATGGCGACTCACCTCTTCATTTACAGATGTTGCGATTAATGCATAGGATTTGTTGTTCTTGTTTTCTCAAATGACGAGCTCTTTGTCTGAGGTAGGCTGTACTAGGTCATTGTCTCCTTCTCTGACACACACTCCTTTCCACAACTCATTGAAGATGAGGGTGTGCTTTATCAACTGGGACCATTCAGGATAGTTCTCCTTGCCAGTGAGAACTATTCCTACATATAGATGATTGAATGCATTCTGTAAAAAAAATACTTCTGCTGATAAAAATAAAATGCTTCTGCTGATATACACTGAAATTGTACTCAAAAATTTCTGTGGGAAACAATTTTGGTTGTTTAATTCATATCACAGTCAATAATCAATCATTCACCGTGAGCTCTACAAAGTTGGAGCAGCAACGGCATCAACCGCGAGCTCTACAAAGTTGGAGCAGCAACGACATTACAATTTCAAGCTCTGATGGCAGACATCTCATGTACCCTGATAATGTTTTAAACAAAACATTAAACATCTATATTCTATAGTTGTTGCTTAGGCTACGCAGCAAGACTTCCTTCCAAAGTTCTTGACAATCTTAGAACATATGGAAGCTTTTAAAAAAAATATGGAATAGCCTTAAAACATATTGGACAACATTAAAAATACATATGGTTGCCTTTTAAGACATATCTAACATAGAGGTATCAACACCATTGAAAGGTACCATTCAAGGGAAGCGGCTTCTCCCACTTCAAACATTCATCGGTCTCTGGATTCTCCACGCATTCTGATGACAATCTCCACGCAGAGGTATCAAAAGACAATAATATAACCACGTGTATCAGCTGTCTCAAAGCAGCACATCAAAACCACGCATCAACAGCAACATACTATGTAACTCATCAGCAACACATCAAAACAATGCCCAATCTTTTCACATTCCCACACACGGCGCCATCTTCGAACCAGGGATCTCTCAAAAGAATCCCATTACACTTACAAATACCAATACATGTCAAATTTAATTTAAATCCCTCTTATAAAAAATGTTTCCGACAGCAACATCCCCAAATGCCCCTAGAATTTCTCATAAATTTCTACAAGTAAAGGCTGGCTAGTTCCAAGGAATCCATGAACGCCAGTGGCTAAGTAGACCAAAACACACAGGTAGACCAGAAACAAAAACAATAATCAATGTATGAAGTATTTGTGGGAGAGGATTTAAAAACACAGTGTAGTATTCAGTATGGATACCATGAAGGACCTGCATAATTTGATATGCATTATGAAAGAGGACATTGTAGAGGGCAGGTTTATAGCGTGAATTTGAATGCCAGTAACTAGGTCGAGGAAACGATAGCAAGATTTCAATGCGCAGCACTGGGAGTTGCAAGGCGAATCAATGATGTTCACTATTTGATGCAATGATCAAAGAGGTAATGTGCAATACGAAAGGTGGGACAATGTTGAGGTATGGAGTCCGGAGCTTGTTTCCCAGAAACGTCCAGTGTTCAAAAACCTATGAAACATTCATCGTATGATATCAATACAATATCAGAGCAACATCCAATGGAAAGGTGCGACTGAAACAAGTCAGAACCAACGTTCAATTATAATGTCAGAACATTCACAAAAACAATTTAATGTACAACGCTAGTGATGGAGCAGGCTAGCAGCGTAAATCAGGACAGGACAGGACAGCGCTCAGGTCAGGACAGCGTTCAGGTGAACGTTTTATGACAGTGCTCAGACACAGTAGCAACAGTGAATGGAGTTACAACTATTTTGAGAACCTGGCTCTGATACCATGTCAGGCCAGGAGTAACTCCAGTTTGGCAGAAAACTGATTCGATTTATTTCATTAGGTAGCTATTTGTTATATACAAAGAATGTGACTGCTCAGTTCATCTTCTGATGACTGTTCACATTCCAGATTCACCCAATCACAGAGGATTAGGTGTCAACACATCCTGAGTAAAAATGCCCTATGCACAATGCCACTGGTCCTATGCGCAATGCCACTTTGAGTCCACTTTTGGAGCCTTCCCATCATCCAAATTGAGCCCAGGATAGCTCATTGGAAATTTCATCAAGTGTAGTTTCTCGAACACCTACAATTTTTTAATTTGGAGCTCATTTTCCCTTTCAAAAACCAATTCTCCTAAGGTTGCTTCTATGTGTCCAAAAACTAGCAGAAAGGTCTAATTTTGGGTGTTTTTGGACCTTCTAGTGGACTAAATGTGCTTCAAAAATTATGAAACTTTGTAGGGTGCATGTCCTTGATGCCTTGAATCCATAAATGCAAACCATTTGTGGATTGGATGTCCCTAGAAAAAGCACAACGCTAATGGCGCTACGCTTTTGGGCAGATTTTCCGTGTTTTGAATTTCCAAAATTTCAAAATGACAAAATTTCTTCAAAAGCTGCCCAAATTTGGCATGAAATACCACAATAAATTGCTTTTATGGGCTAGGGAGGCTTCAGCCAACGTCTTTAATCTATCTTGCTGCTTTTTTCCTTTCAAAGCTCTCCTTAGCCTAGCCTTTAACTTTCTAATCCTCTTGTTACAAATTTTATTACAGGTCATATAATGCTATGCCATGTGTCTAAGAATTTTCTTGTCCATGTTGGCCTTCTCAATGAGCCCCTCAAGATGTAGGTTGACCCTTTCAAGATAAGTCTCCACATCCTTTTCAATTTCTTTCTCGATAGGAGTCAAAGTGACATAAGCCTCCTTGTCACTTTGCCTCTTTACTTTCAGTAGTTCAAGCTCCAGGAGAACCTATTTATCACTTAATTCTACCGTTCTAGGTAAGTGATGACAAAATTTTCTCTCTCTAAGTTATACATCAAGGCTTGTACTTGAGATTCTTTCTCCTGAATGATGATTTCTTTGACAGTTTCCCTCTCTTGAGCCTCTAGATCAATAACCTCAGTGTCATGCTGCTCAAGCTCATCATGTTCTTCCAACTCAAACTCTCTTTCTTCCTCATCATCCAAGTCATCCTCCTACACCTTTTCCTTCCCTTTGTTCAGCTACTCAACCTGTACCTGTTTTGGTGATGTAGAAGGCAAGCCCCCTTCCACATCCCGTGGAGAAAACACTTGCCTAGCCACTGAAAAAAGTCTAGTGAGCTTCGGGTGATATTGCACTCTCTCAACCTGTTCACAATAATTCATAGTAGCCAAGGTGTCTAAAA
This sequence comes from Pinus tabuliformis, assembly GCA_031772625.1. Classification (NCBI taxonomy): domain Eukaryota; kingdom Viridiplantae; phylum Streptophyta; class Pinopsida; order Pinales; family Pinaceae; genus Pinus; species Pinus tabuliformis. The sequence goes on from CM062815.1 coordinate 26,912,101, forward strand.
CATGAAATTGCCAATGGAGAGGCCTGTAGTTATCTTAGGTTAGTTGGCTCTTCTCATGTGATCTTGCCTCCCTTATGAGGATTTCTCTGCTGCCTTCTCCTCTCCACTGAACTATCACTTGTTGTCTCCTCATCATAGTCATAGTCACCTATATCCATGTTTAATCAATTTCCTTAGTTTGCATAGTTTTATACAATGTATCGGATGAATAGTATGCTCTAGGGTTTGTAGGGATGGGTGTGAGTGAGTTTCAGTAGCTATGGACAAACCATAAGAGGGAGGGGAAGGTTTAGGGAGTGATAAATAGGTGGTAGAATTTGATGAGAGTGAAGGGAATGACAAGTAAAGGGTTTTAGTTATGAGACTAGGGTTTTATAGTGAAAACTAGGGTTTCATATAGGGAGTGAAACATTACCTAAAACTTCACATATGCAAACTAATCACCAAGTAGAGAAACAATACTTACTTGTTCAAGGTGAATGTGGAGGTGATTTGGAAAAAAATTGAGGATTGGAGAGTTTTTGATGATTTCTGCCCTAAGTGGAGTGCACTTGCTGAGAAGCATAGTGCTGGCTCCTACGCGCAGTGCCCATTCATTTTTGAACTAAACTTTGTTTCCCTACATGTAGCACCTTCTTCCCTACACGTAATTCTTTGTGCAAACCATGTTTGGAGGCCTTCCCAGTGTCCAAATTGGGCATGGGATAGCCCGTTGGAAAGATTTTCGAGTCTACTTTCCAGAACATCTTGAATTTTTCATTTTCCATGTCAAAAGTTCAATCTCCCAAGACTAGTCAAAATGTACACAATGAGGCTACCAAAAAGCAGAGTGTTGTTTCATTCAACTTTTGGAGGTCTTCCTCAACTCCAAATTGAGTTCCTGATAGCTCATTAGAAAGATATTTGTGTCAAGCTATCATTTGACTCATCAAGAAATTCATTTAGTCATTCCATCTAGGAGAAAAGTTGATTTTCCCAAGGTCACTCCAGAAGTGTAGCACATTTTTCTCTAAAACTAGGACACCTGTGTAAAAATTGAAGGAGGTTTTTTTCCTTGGCCTATTGTGGACAAAAACCTCTCTCACTTTTTCCAAATTCTTCCCTGTTTGGTCTAGAACATAGTTTGAATAAAAATCGGCCCTATGTGGGGCAAATGATTTGTCCCTTGAATGACTTATTGAAAAATGATGGAAACATGATGTGTATGAGTGGGAATGGTCTCATACTCACTGAAATGACCTCACTTATGCGTCATATACTTAGATGTCTCTGATTCCATAGCCAACCCTAGCTCAATGGGTGAGGAAATTAGGGTTTAGTGCTTGTTCTCTTTGGCTTTTGTAGGTGGATTAGTGCTCATGCTAACTTGATTTTTTGCAGTGGCGATTGCTAGGTAGCAGGAATAGATGCTTAGGAGTAGCTGGGAATCAATATTACGTATAGAGACATAAAATTACATAAGAAAGATAAATGAAAACTAAATACTTTTTTTCCACTTTGATGTGAAAATTACATTAGGCTTTTAGAAGAATAACTTATGACTTTCAAGCTACCATGCTTGAGTTTATTTAGAATCCTTGTGTCTTTGTTGATCATTATTGGAATTTAATCATCAAATTTTGACTTTGGTGGAACCCTAAAACCTAATGAGACCAAACCCTAAGACCTAATGAAATGGACTGCAGATTGAAGATCAGCAAGTATAGTCTATGAGGGAGGAACTGAAGAGAAAACAACCATCAGTGGATCCATGACCTAATGGAGTGATGAAAAAGTTATAGTATGGGACCCCTACTATGAAAATGAAAAAGAGCAGATTTTGATCCCTAATGGAAGTATGAAAATACTAACACTAAGAAGAATCATAGTGATGATAATGTTGCTAGTTAATTTTAACGTACAGATGAGATTTTTAATTCTATGAAGAATCTGCATGAAGAGATAAAGGAAGCTACTTTAGTTGAGAAAATTTTGAGATGTTTGTCTTCTAAATTTGAGTCAAAAGTGTCTGTCATAGAAGAAAAGAAGGATCTTAAAACTATTACTGTGACTCAACTCCATGGAATCCTAACTACCTTTTAAATGAGAAAAGGAGGTCCATCAGATATGGGAGGAGTTGTTTTTAAAGCATCAGCAACGGGAAAATAAAAGGAAGAGCACAATGAATCAAAACACATTTTAGAAGAAGAAGATGAGGTAAATTTTGTCAAGAAGCTTCAACGGGGTTCCGGAAGATTTAGAGGTAAGCTAACTTTCAAATGCTTTTCTTGTGGTAGAATCAGCCATTATGCTGCCAAATGTCCTCATAAAGATAAATATGAAAAAGGAAATAGAAAACAGGTTGTGAATAGAAGGAGTTATTATACGCATGAAGATAGTGATGGCTTATCCAATAGTGATGAAGATGAAACTGACCAAGATTGTAGACTACTCATGGCTTATGACAATGATGATTTTTTGGATGCCTAAGAAGAGGAAGACTTTCTTGAATAAATCACTAAACTGAAAATTTGTTTAAAATAAAAGAATATGATCATCGATACATTGACACACCAAATCAATGAAAGAGAAAAACACAATGAAAATCTAGAATGTGAAATTGTGTGTCTAAGAAAAGAACTTGAGAAGACAAAATCTCTTCACCTTAGAATTGTTAAAGGATATGAAACTTTAAATGAAATCATCAACATTCAGCGTTCTACTATGATAAAGACAAGTCTTGGATGTACTGAAGAATCATCTCAATCACAAAAGTTGTCAGTCTCCACCAGAAGCTATCTTGATGTAGCAAAGACCAGTGAACAATATGTAAATCCTTAGAAAAGGCCTAAAATTACTCATCAGGTAAATCATACACAATTTACTCCAAGGATGAATATCAATAGAAGCTTCAACCAATAGGTAAACAATGCCAAATGATTCTATGATCACAAAAACTTCTTTAATGGATAATTTTTTTCATGTCATAACTTTGGGCATAAGGTTGCTCAGTGTGTTGCTTACAAAACCATCATGACTAGAGAAGCACGAAATCAAAGGAGTGTAACAAGAATCAAGAAAAAATCCTATAATAACTTTTCTCCCCTTGAAAATGAAGTAGAATGTTTGATTTGTAACAACTTTGTTCATGAAGAATCTCAATGCAAGAGAAAATTTTGGCCATCACTTCAAAAGCAGTAAACATCATTAAATCACAAGATATGGAGAAAGAAGGAATCTCAATTAGAAAGATGTGGCATAGATTAGTATGCAGAAGGATAAGAAAATCTGTGGTACATCGACAGTGGATGATCCAAACACGTCATGTGTTATAGACATTTTTGTGCCTTATAGCTCTAAGCATGAAATGTCCATAAACCAAGGGACCCTAAGTCCCTAAAGGTGTTGTTCCGACCCCTAAAGGAACAAGGTCAACAAATTACAGCTTCTCCCAGAATTTCTCCACTAGAAAATGCTCAGAATCAGTCAAATCAGGATCATTTTAGCTGCTCCACTGGCTAGCTGCATTGCATAGCACCCAAATACACTAGCTAGGTGCGTTGCAACGCACCTAAATGCACTATCAGGGTGCGTTGAGCGGGAAATGACAAATGGCAGTGCCATTCCATGAGGTGGAAAGACAATGGAAGCTTCCAGAATCTTCTCGAATGACACTTGCCTCACTGAGTTCGACCAAGGATGAGTAAGAGGCTCTGAGTCTCCAAGTGGAAGCAAGAACTGACAGAGAGAAGACACTAGTCAAATCATAAGCTGACTCATCCTCCTTGCATACATCTATATATGGATCCCTCATCCCAGAGATCCAGAGGCTGGAATTTTGTACATTGCAAAGAATTGCTGTTGGTTTTGAGATAGATATCAAAGTATTGGGTGATTTATGCTTTGTTGGAGGTGAAGAGGGGATTCTTTGCTGGGAGGTTGATGCTGGATCAGGAATCATCGGTTCTAACTCCTCCTGGATCTTCTTGTTATATTAATAAAACTATTTGAGTTTCTCCTACATGCTTGTGTATCATTGATGCTTGTTACATTTGTATGTTTAGCTTAAATCTGATCCTAAGCTATTTATGAATATATATCCATGTCTTTGTGTAGTTTCCTTCTTTTGTGGTCTTACAGGAACTTGGTGAAGTTGGGCAAGTAAGGAAGAAGGTAGCTGGAAGCTGTCAAAGAAGAGAGAGATTGGATCAAGGGACTAGCGCAAGACACAGGTTGGTTCATCCTATTCTTCTTTGTTTATAGTTCATAAAGAAGAATACAAAAATAGTTTTCTCTGTTTGTTTCTAAGGTAACTGTCACACCCTAGTGGGATAGAGTCATTCTGAATAGACACTTATCCCGGTAACAAAATGGTGACTCCGCTCGGGATGATTGTCTAGTTAGTTTGTTTGTGTTTCTCTTGTTGTTTGTTTCATAAACTTAGAAGTAGCAATCGAACTGCATTTTCCATTAACAAATGCAAAGTAGACATCTGCTACTTCAATCCATTCACTGGATCTGTTTATGATTTGAACAGCTGATTCACAAATGATCTGATTGCCCTTTGTGGTAGCTCTTAGACCTTCTTTAAATCTACCCTCTGATTGTGCATTACTGATTGCTTTTACTCGGCCAAAAACCAAAGACTAAACTGTAAACCATGACCAAGAACCCGGATAGAATTCTCGTTTCTGCCCCAGCGCAGGTAATGTGAAGAGTTCCTGCATTTCAGCACAGTTCCCGAGAGGGCAACCTGCACTGCAATCCAGTTTCTCTGTGTTACAGGTGCGCTGATCAGCCTAGCCTTGTGCAGCTGAGGTTCTTGTGCTTCATTCTTTCCAGTTTTGTCTCTGATTTTTGCATCCTGTGATCAGTGTATGTGTTTTTTTAAAAACCCCTTTTCCTTGCTGTAATTCCGCCTCCTTTGTACAAAAAGACTGTAGATGTTTTTGTGTGTTTGTTGAGTCGTTTACAGTTTTCCGTTGCAAAAGTAGAATAGTCATACTGACGTCCTTTGATTTAGATCTGTCGCAAGTGTCGATTTTGATCATAGGAGGAAGTTTATTTGTTGTTGACAGTCGATTATGCTTTTACTTTTGCCTTTGGTTTGAATTTATGACTTTCTGGTGTTGAAACGAGTATTTATTTCAAAATCATAAAGTGTCGTAATCATCTCTACCTTTTGATTTCGAAAAGAAGCTTGTTTGTGTTTGTCACTTGAAAGCAAATTCAGATTTGCACATCAACTTTCTTTTTAGGAATCAATATTAAGAAAGTGAAAAACAAATACATGCACATGTGCATTTTCATATTGAGAGTCTGTTTGGCTTGATTTAGGAAAGTGCATTTACAGTGTTCTCTTTGCTCTTTGCGAAAAGATTGTGTCTTTCTTTTCCCCTTGTAGCTAGGATTTTCATTGCTGAAAAGAGATAAAAAGTTTGCTTATCATCTTTAGATTGCATTTTAGGAATTACATCTACATCTCGTGGTGAACCCAAAAGGAAAACTTCATAAGAAATATCAACTTAAAATAAATTCAATGAATCTAACAACGCTTTGGAACTTAACGCACAACAATTAGAGGTCTAGGCTAGAGACGTATTCTGGCGTCGTAAAGCCTGGTAACTGTTGTCCTCACTGATGGTTGGGTGATTCCTCCACTTTGAGACGATAAGTGCCAGTACAGACTTGTGCTCCTACGTACCGTCGAGTATATATTGGGAGACCCCTATAGGCTTAAAACCTTTTATCCATAGAAAGCCGTGTCGGCCGCCCTACTGATCGCAATGCACCGAACACAGCATTCGGGAAGATTGACTGCCGTACCGTAAAAAGTATTCTGTAGTTTTGTGATTGGTTTGGTACTCCCTCTACCTAGATCTCTAGAGCAGTCCCTTTCGTTCCTTTTCAGACTCTTTAACGGAAAAGGTCCATCTGAGCACTTGTCACTTCAGGCTCATTAAAAATCGAAGGAGACTAGAGTCATCTTTTGTTTCTTCTTGACTCTTAAAAATTGAAAAAACAAGTTGTGTCAAAGCGTCTAAAAATTTATTTTAAATGGAATATTCATTACCCTTTTCCTACATTGATCTTAGGTTGAGAAAATGGAGTCTACCAACCAAGGAATTCCCCTTGGTGGAAATCCTAGTCCCTTCTCCTCTTGGGGAGATGTTGGTGCACCCCATATGGCCACATTGTCGCTTCCAGGACTGACAATTGGCTTGCCAGTATGGCTCTTCTCAACCAATGTCATTCAGAACACCACCATTCCTGAACAATCGAATCAGCAATTAGATGAGTCCAGAGTTGCCCACCAACCTTCTACTTCCGCTAATTCTTCCTCTCCTCCTTCCTCTTCGCTTGATGGGGCTGGCAAAGCCAAAAGTCAAGTTCCTAAGGAGAAGAAGGAAAAGAAGAAGAAAGAGAAGAAGAAGAAGGAGCCAAAGGCGAATGGGGGAAAACAAGTGTCGTCTAATGAAAATCCACACACTGCACCGACCAGGCCTAAATCGCCATGTGTCATTTGCAAAGGAGACCACTTTCACAGAGATTGTCCTTGCATCCCTCGAATACTAAGGGACTGGTCTCCTCGTTTGCACAATCCGGTGTCATCAACCTCTGATGATCATGTTGAAAGCACACCATCAACTAGAAAAAGTGAAGCCCCATGACAAAAAGGGAAAGCTAGATTTCCTTGTAAACTGTGCGAAGGCAATCATGCCGTCCACCGTTGTCCCTTCTTAGACGAAGCTAAAAGAGTTTTGGATGATCATCCGGTTTCACCGTTAGGACTTCCTCCTGGATATAAAAAACTCTTTCCGAGTCCATCGCTAGTTGAGAATCTAGCTAGCCCATTCAAGTGGTCGGCTAAAGCGCCTATCATTGAAGATAAACCATCTGAATCCATACCAGACGAAAGTCAAAAGGTCGAGGTGGCAATTGACCCGGTCTTGCCTTTAGAGGTTTCATCTTCAGATGATACAGTCACTGAAGAAAACAAGGATGACACCGTCCAAATTCTCTTCATAAACACAGACTCCGACGAACATGGGGGAAACCCGTTCCTTTACCGCAGGAAGGAAGTTTGTCAGAGCCGTACCCGGCCGTCTATTCGGTCCCACCTCCAAGCAACCTAGTTGTCTCCTTCAACTGGAATCAACTAGGCAGACCCCGTTTACCAGCAAGTGTACCATTCCGAATTATCGTTCAAATATATAGAATGGTTATGGCTGGTACCATCATAGATGAGGGGGCTTCTGTGAGTATCCTTTCCTCGACTACTTGGAAAGCGCTTGGTTTGCCATCGCTTTTGCCTGAAATGAGAAATCTGACAGGCTTTGATAAAGGAACCAGTCGACCTTTAGGGATCCTTCCCGATGTGCCCATAACATTGAGAAGGAAGACAGTTCAAATGAACGTAATGGTTGTTCAAGGACCCTTGGATTATAACCTACTCCTTGGACGAGACTATATTTATTGCATGGGAGCAATTGTCTCCTCACTCTTTAGAGTAATGTGTTTTCCGCGCGAAGGAAGAGTGGTCAAGCTCGTGGACCAGCTTTCATTTCCCGGATCACGCATAGCAAATAGTCATATACCATCCCTAAATGGTATTTTCACGCAAGAAATGTCTCAATCCCCAGTCCGTCCTCCCGATGAGCGCGAGTAATTCGGAGGGATATGACTGAAACCCAGGGGGCATGCATCCTGGTCTGCTTCGGCAGAAAAACTTCGGGTATAGGGTAGGTTTCCGCGGGAGAATATGACTAGTCTGTACCCCATCCGTGATTGGAAGAGGGGTTATTCTGGAATAAGATTTTCTTGTCAAAGTTATGTGAGTTGGCGGGCATCGTCACTCACCTTTGTTTATTTCGAGAAACATCGCCGAAGAAGTGTTTTGTTTATGCCGTAAATAGAACAATCTTTGGGTAACCTGTAAGAGGTAGGCCTCTCTCGGTAAAACGAATGTTTTAACAGAAAGAAGTAGAGGTAACCTTGAAACTCTGTTTTATACCTGGGGGCATGCAAACCTTTTGGAGTGCAAGCAAAGAGCGATTATTTATCTGTTTTTGGATTAGTCGTTTCCTAACTTGCATAAGGAAAGGATGTGGGGCAACACTCGAAAAGTTGCTAGGTTTTATATGAGACATTCTTATCATATGACTGGATTAATCGAGCAGTGTTCACCGCGAGCTTCAAGCTTGTTAAAAAATAAACCCGGACCGAGCAAATGTTTCCACCCGCGTTTAAGCTCGTTAAAAAAATGAACTATTTCCCAGTAAATAACCACTGTGAATGTAGTACTTCAGCCATTAAAGCTTTGGTCGTGTTTGCACCGTCACCTCCACTTTTCCATTGGCCGATCATTCATCTCCATTTGATTGTTTACCCATTTTGAGGAACAGTTGTGAAGAGTGATTTCACTAGCCATCCTTGTGACACTGTCGTGATTGGAAAATTCCAAACCTTACCTGGAATCAACTGCTACCCATTTTATCACTCGTTCCTCAAAAGATGAGTCTTCTTTAAGCTCTTTTCAACTGACTCGTAAAATATGAAAAGATTGCCGAGTCCTTGGCCTTCCAGCTCGTTCAAGGGATAGGAAGTGCTATCCCTCCTCTAGATTTTAATATTTTTTGACCTGAGGGATTATTGCACAAAAAGATCGAGTGCTTGTTTTGTTCTGCTCGTTAAAACTATTGAAAATTCATCCCTTCTGTATTGTTTTATACTTTTTCGGACTTAAGGGATTAGATGACGAAAAAGGAATTTTGGAGTTACCTTTACGTACCTTTTCAGACTCTCTAAAAATGAAAAGGACCGAGTTATCTTTGTCGTTAAACTCGTTAAAAAGATTAATAGTGACAAACTTGTCTTTAGACGAGAACGAGTTTCACTATCGCTAGGCTCGTTAAAACATAGCGATGGGTTTGCCTGAAGGGAAAATTATAGAACAAGCATATGTTATCCTCCTCAAGCTTGACAAAAATAAAGAGGTACTGGTCAGCAATGACTGGGGAAAAATTGGGAAGAAAACTCAAAGAATCTTTATTGGTATCAAGTCGCTCTTGAACATGACACTTCCACTCCGTGTCCGAGTCGGGTTGGGTTGTTTCATTCACCAGTCACATCACCATGGTCACGCCATACCATCCACATTTGGGGTAAATGCTACCAATCCATCACATAAGTGTCACCGACATGTTCAAGAGAAGTCATCCGAAGAAGTCACATGTGTCCCATCCACTACCATACATTATACTTCATTCTTTCATGACCGCCATCCTGAACCATATATCATCAGATTGTTTTCACCTCCATCAAAATCATTTGCTCCGTTCCATGTCATTGATGTGGGATTCATTAAGGCTCTCCTTTGACGGGTCGCTTCTTGTCGACATCAGCTCATTATCCAAGAAGTTGATCTAGGAACACCCCATTCAGTACTTTGAAGCTTGCATGTCTCAATGGCAAGTTTCTCACTTCCGACGACAGGTATACATCAATGACCTTTGACCGAAAGATTTTGCGTGGTGTTCGACGCCAAGTCCTTTATTCACACCACGTGAATTGTACTGCAGTACCTTGAGGGTCATCATCATTATCGGTGATTCCTCTTGCGCTTGTTAACAGTTTACATTATTGACTGGTAATCAAGCGATGTCTTTCCATGTTCGACTTCAGAACATTTCTCTCATGGATCGACTTGTACTTCGAGCGAAGATCGGACGAGATTGAAGACCCCAGATCTAGTTTCATCCATCCGGGCTGCGATATATATTCAGGAAAATAAAGACATTAAATGTACAGCATTGCAGCACAGATAATCATCCTACCAAAAGGATGATGGCTCTATCAGAATCATTAGTCTACACTCAGACGATTGTATGTCCTATGTACATGAGAATGAATTTATAAAGCTGAGAATGGGAATGCCCGCCTCAGCTAGATCATGAAAAATAGTATGAAGATAATGTATTGTATTGTATCTTATTACAGGTCTCCTCCCAGCATTGAAAGAACTTCGGATCCTCCTAATAAAGCATTTCACCCGATAAACGGCCTCATACTTTAGGGGGCAACTGTTATAGACATTTTTGTGCCTTACAGCTCTAAGCATGAAATGTCCATAAACCAAGGGATCCTAAGTCCCTAAAAGTGTTTTTCCAACCCCTAAAGGAACAAGGTCAACAAATTACAGCTTCTCCGAGAAGTTATCCACCAGAAAATGCTCAGAATCAGTCAAATCAGGATCATTTCAGCTGCTCCACTGGCTAGCTGCGTTTCATAGCACCCGAATACACTAGCTAGGTGCGTTGTAATGCACTTAAATGCACTATCAGGGTGCATTGAGTGGGAAATGACAAATGGAAGTGCCATTCCGCGAGGTGGAAAGGCAATGGAAGCTTCCAGAATATTCTCCAATGACACTTGCCTCACTGAGTTCGACCAAGGATGAGTAAGAGGCTCTGAGTCTCCAAGTGGAAGCAAGAACTGACAAAGAGAAGACACTAGTCAAATCATAAGCTGACTCATCCTCCTTGCATACATCTATATATGGATCCCTCATCCCAGAGATCCAGAGGCTGGAATTTTGTACATTGCAAAGAATTGCTGTTGGTTTTGAGATAGATATCAGAGTATTGGGTGATTTATGCTTTGTTGGAGGTGAAAAGGGGCTTCTTTGCTGCGAGGTTGATGCTGGATCAGGAATCATCGGTTGTAACTCCTCCTGGATCTTCTTGTTATATCAATAAAACTATTTGAGTTTCTCCTACATGCTTGTGTATCATTAATGCTTGTTACATTTGTATGTTTAGCTTAAATATGATCCTAAGCTATTTATGAATATAGATCCATGTCTTTGTGTAGTTTCCTTCTTCTGTGATCTTACAGGAACTTGGTGAAGCTAGGCAAGTAAGGAAGCAGGTAGTTGGAAGCTGTCAAAGAAGAGAGAGATTGGATCAAAGGACTAGCGCAAGACACAGGTTGGTTCATCCTATTCTTCTTTGTTTATAGTTCATAAAGAAGAATACAAAAATAGTTTTCTCGGTTTGTTTCTAAGGTAACTGTCACACCCTAGTGGGATAGAGTCGTTTTGAATAGACACTTATCCCGGTAACATCATGTGATAAAGATAAACTTCATTCACATAATTCTTTAGAAAAGGAAAAAAATGTCTCATTTTGAATTGACACTCCATCTGTCATTAAAGGTAAAGGTTCTATCTTCTTGAAAGAAAAGGTCAAATATGGAAATGTCATGTATGTAGATGGTTTAAAGCATAACCTATTGAGTGTCAGTCAAATGTGTGATCAAGGAAATGAAGTTGTGTTTTGATCAAACAGATGTGTGGTTCGAGAGCTTGATACAGAAAACACTGTGATTAAAGGAACAAGAACTCCAAACAACTTATAAATACTCAAAGGAGGACAACAACAATGGTATCTAAGTAAAACAAATGAAAACTAGCTATAACATAGAAGATTGGGACATCTAGGATTTTCTCAAATAAGAAAAGCATGTAGGCTCAAGGCATTTCATGATCTTTTAGATATCAACAGCTGAAAAAATACCATATGCAAACCATGTCAAGTTGGTAGGAAAACTAGAGTTCACTTCAATGAAAAAGAAGGATTAGCAAGTAAGCCTCTTGAACTCATCCATATTTATTTATGTGGACCAACAAGGAAAAAGTTACCTCGTGGAGAAGAATACTGTATGTTATTTATTGATGATTTTTACAGGGTGTGTTGGATAGGTCTACTAAAGCATAAAGGTGAAGCATTCGAAAAGTTTAAAGCATGCAAAAATTTAGTTGAAACTAAATCAGATCAAAAAATCAAATGTCTTATATCTGATCTTGGGGGAGAATTCATATTAGATTAATTCTTTGACTTTTGTGAACAATATGGAATAAAGAGGCAATTCTCTGTCGCATTAACTCCTCAGCAAAATGGCATGGTGGAAATAATGAACAGAACAGTTCAACAAATGGCTCGAGAAAGTCTTGACGAATCTGGAACTCTTGCAACCTTCTAGGGTGAAGTTGCATTTTCTAGCGTGACTATTCTCAAGAAAGCAAATGTTCAGATAAATAACAATCAAACTCCATATGAACTTTGGTATGGTAAGCCTCCTACTGTAGAACACTTTAGAGTGTTTGGAAGAAAATGTTTCATTAAAAGGACTGATGAAAAACTTGGTAAGTTCAAGCCGAGAGAAGATGAAGGAATTCTTCTTGGTTATTCATCCATAAATAAAGGATACAAATGTTATAATAAAAGACTTCAGAAAATTGTTGAAGCAATTGAAGTTGCAATTCATGAAGCATGCAGAAATCCAAAACAAATGAAATCAAGAAAGGAATATGAAAGTGAGGAAGATGGGGAATAATTTCTAGCATCAAATCAAAATGATATAGAAGAAGAAACCAATGAAGCACTAGAATAAGATACAACAGATAAGGAAAAGACTCCATCAAGGTATGTTCAGAAGAATCATCCAGAATCTCAAATTCTAGGAGAAAAGTGGGTTGGTGTACAGAAAGAAGAATTTTTACAGGGACCTCAAGCTATCTAGCATTATTATCCTCCACCAACCCTTAGAATCTAAATGAAGCTTACAAAGGTTAATGTAGGGTCAAGGCCATGGATGAAGAACTTGACCAAATTGAAAATAATGATACTTGGGAGTTAGTTCCAAGACCTCACGATAAAAGTGTTATAGGAACAAAATGGATATTTAAGAACAAGCTAAATGAAAATGGAGAAGTTATTAGAAACAAGGAAAGACTTGTTTGTAAAGGGTGTGCTAAACAAGAAGGTATATATTTTGAAGAAATGTTTGCACCTATTGGCATACTTTAAGCCATAAGGATGTTCCTTGCTCTTTCTAGTTTTCAAAAATTCAAAGTATATCAAATGGATGTAAAATCAACCTTCCTTAATTGAGATTTAGAAGAAGCTTATATTGAACATCCATAAGGATTCATTCTTGGAAATGATGCAAAACTCATATGCAAGCTTAAAAAGGTTCTCTGTGGTCTGAAACAGGCTCCAAGGGCTTGGTATTATCGCCTTGACAAATATCTAGAACAAAAAGGGTTCACAAAAGGCTCTACAGATAGTAATTTATACACAAAGATTGAAAATGATAAACTGCTAATTATTGTTGTTTATGTTGATGATATCATTTTTGGTAGCACTCAAGAACCCATGAGTCATAATTTTGCTTCAGTAATGCAGAAAAAATTTGAAATGTCCTTAGTGAACTTACTTATTTTCTTGGTCTACAAGTACAACAAACAAAATATGGTATCCTTCTTTCACAAACCAAATGTCTCAAGCAGATCTTGAAGAAGTATGGAATGGAAGATTCTAAATCAGTATGTAATCCAATGGTAACAGGATGTAGTCTCAGTTCTAATGATGAATCACCAGGAGTGAACAAACAAAATTACAAATCTATGATTGGAAGTCTTATTTATTTAACAGGTATGCGACCTGATATCATGCATGCAATAGGAATTGTTGGAAGGTTCCAAGCAAATCTAAAGTAATCACATCTCTAGGAAGTCAAAATAATTTTCAAATATCTTCAAGGAATGCAGGACTTTGGACTATGGTATTATAAAGATACAAACCTTACTCTTCATGCATATATGGATGCAAATTGGGTAGGAAATGTTGATGATCAAAAGAGCACTAGTGGAGGTGCATTCTATATGGGTTCTCGGTTAGTGTCATGGTTCAACAAGAAACAAAGTTTGATTGCCTTATCTGCAGCTGGAGCAAAATATGTGTCTGCTACATCTTACTACACACAACTAATCTAGATGATGCAAACATTGCAAGACAATCATATCACATGTACTCTGTTAGGGTCCTATAATAATATGATTCATAATCTTGAATTGGATGTGATTAAGTCTTGTAATATTCTACATACCTTTTCTTTCTGATTTTTTTTCCATATTAAAATTAAAACATGTAAAGAGAGTATGTCCTAAAAGAAATATCAAAGGACAAAAAGAACAAGAAAAGATAAAAAAAAGTGAAAAAATATGAACCCCAAACAAAAACAGATCATGAAAGTGTGCAAGTCAGGGTGCCACTACTCTTTACTTTATTGTCTAAAATAATGGTAGTGTGCAACTTGTCATACATGCCACAATCCATGATAGTCAAACTGTTTAATCTTGACTACTTCATGCTTTAAATTTCATGTTTATAGTTAGAGAATAAAAGATCTATCCAAACACTTTAATCTTGGTAGGTCAGTAGATAGGGAGAGAAATAAAAGGAGCTCATTAGTTTAATTTGAGCCCTTGGAAGATGTAAGTTTAGAATTAGATAGTTTACTTTTCAAAAGAAAAACGAAAGAAAGGGTCTGCTAGCTTAAATGCACCCAACAAAGTGAAGAAAAAATGGTAGGATAAGTAAAAAGGTTAAGTAGAAGAAAGGCTGCAGAAATACAAGCTATTTGAGGCATAAGCACATTTGTCATGCTTAATCATGTGTTTCAGTGTGCAGGAGTGGTTACGAAAGAAAAAGGAGGCTCATAAGTCCATTTGGTTAACTTACCCCCATTCCATTTCACCCCTCACTAAATACTTACTAATTTCCCATATTCCTTTCATTTCTTATAAAGACACATTTTACCTTCATTTTTGACCCGTAACCATTGGTTTCACACTTTTCCCTAGCAAATTACCCCCCAAAAAGTCATTTCCCAACCCAAAACCCCATTTCCCTAGTGTGAAACCCCTTCCCTTTTAAAAAATCACTTTTCGCTTGATAAATTTCCCTACAAACCCCGAAAAAACCCATAAAACAATTTATCCTAAGTTTTATCCACCCCCCTGCACTACTTTATTAACTCTGCTACAATATCATTTTCCCGACAAAACCTCGACCCCACTTCATAAACCCGCATTAAATTTTAACCCTGCAATTATCCATTAATTAATTAGACTTAAGTGAAATTATTTCCCTGGGCCCCGCTAAATGTCTCCACATCACCCGTTGTGCAAATCCACCATGCGATGGCCGTTGATATTGCACCCCCAGATCCTGAGGCCATCGCCCATATCACGTCCATTCATCTCCTAACCTTTACTGGCCCAAGAGCACGTGATATGGGCAGTATTACTCAGCCCCCCTTGGGTTACGTGGCAGCATTGTGTTAAGTCACGTGCTCTTAGGAAAAAACCACCCATCACTCAGAAGTGGTACGATGGCCTCCTGAAACCACCTCCCTACTGAAAGCAAAAATCGTTCACCATTCGCTAATTTAATCTCATGCAAATTTCTAACTCTTCCCAGTTAAAAGCCCACAAACCCCCAGTTTCACCCTTTTCACTCATTTTCTCTACGAAAATGTCCTAAGATTTCCTATGCCCCCGAGCTTCTGCAACCAGTTCTGACCACCATTTTCCTCTCAAACATGCTCCAGAAGCCCAATTCATCCCTCTAGTGCGCAACTAAACCCACAAAACTCTTTGCAGTCGCCATCAAAACTAATTTGTAGTTTGAACCTCAAACTCCAGGTATTTGAAAACAAACCACATATAGTCGTCTCAAATTCAAAAGTATACAATGAATTCAAACGTTAAAGTAATTGAATTTAATTAATTTTCCTTGAATTGACTATTTCCCCACAAATACCAAAACCCCTATCCTGTAAATTTCCATTACCCTATCCCTGTACCAGAGTTGTCAAGACTTCATTTCCACAAGTTGTATAAGCCCAATTCCCATATTTTATCCTCAAGATGGTTGCCCATAACTCTCTGGATGTCAGACCTATATCAAACCCTCACCTGGACATTGACCATTTGGCCCTAGCAGACCAGGACTTCAAAATTAAAGACAATGCTACTCCAGGCCACCTTCTGTGAATCCATTGTTGGAGTAAGGATAGGTTCCTAAATCATATATATGACATTCACCTTTGGGAGTCCAATTTACCCAAATACACATTCACAGAAGTTCACCCATTCCCAGACATTGTACACTTATGTCATGCCTTCTATATCCCAAGCCAAAGGGCTATAGTTGCCCCAAACCAGTATGCATCGTACCTGAGCAGTGTACCACTGATTATGCATCACCCCTGGCTAGTGTAGCAATTAGTATGGTCCAGTTTGGGCAATTTCTGGATGGTTTTTTAGGTGGAACTTTTCGGGAATGATGTAATTAGATGACCATGTTCTTTTAGGGTATGAAAAAACTATTTTAGGGCTTGAATAGCCCTAGTTTATTGACATATAAGATTGGGGTTGAAATGCCCAAATATGTCTATAACAGTTGCCCCCTAAAGCATGAAGTTGTAAATCTTGATGTCGAGTGAAATGCTTTATCATGAGGATCTGAGGTTTCGAACTGGAAGGTGACTTGTATAAGATACAATAAAATACAACATCATAATATAATTTTCATGATCTAGTTGAGGTGGGCATTCCCATGCTCAGCTTTATAAATTCATTTCATGTACATAGAACAGATAGTTGTCTGCATATGCAGACAGGTGATTCTTCAGATGTAGAGTCATCATCCTTGGCTCGGATGACCATCTTTGCAGCTTCTTAGCACATTTGATGTCTTTATATCCCTAAATATATCATATCCCAGATGGATGAAACTAGATCCAAGGTCTTCAAACTAGTTCAATATTTGCCGAAAGTACAAGTCAATCCATGTGAAGAAATGTTCAGAAGTTGAACATGGAAAGACATGGCCTGATTACCAGCCAATAATGTGAGTTGTTAACAAATGCGAGAGGAATCATCATTAATGCTAATGAACCTCAAGGTACTACAATACAATCCACATGGTGTGAATATATGATCCGATGTCAAACACCACACAAAGTCTTTCGGTTGAAGGTCATTCATGTCATCCTATCGCCGGAAGTGAGAAACTTACCATTGAGGCATGCAAGCTTCAAAGTACTGAAAGGGTTGTTTCTAAGTCAACTTCTTGGATAATGTGTTGATGTTGAAAAGAAGTGACCCGTCATAGGAGGGCCTTAATGTATCCCACATCTACGACACGAAACAAAGCAAATGATTTTCTGGAGGTGAAAACGATCTGACGACACAAGGTTCAGGAATGGCGGTCATAAAAAATGAAGGTTGAAGGTATTGCAGTGGATGAAGCATTAACTAGATTGTGGTTTCTCAACTAAATGACTTCTCTTGAATATGTTGGAGACACTAAGATGGATTGGTAGCGTTAACCCCAAAAGGTGGATGGTGTGGAATACCAATGGTGAAATGACCAGTGAACGAAATAACCCAACACGACTTAATAATGGTGATGGAGTGAAAGTGTCATGTTCAAGAGTGACCTGCTACCATAAATTTCTTCAAGTTTTACTCCCCTTTTCCCCAGTCATTGCTGACCAGTTCCTCTTTATTTTTCTTAATTTTGAGGAGGATAACATCTGCTTGTTCTATAATTTTCCCTTCGAGAAAACCTATCACTATGTTTTAATGAGTCTAACGACAATGAAACTCAGTCTTGTCTAGAATTGACAAGTTTGTCGCTATTGTTTTAACGAGTTTAACAACAAGAATAACTCGGTATTTTTCATGTTTAGAGAGTTTGAAAAAGGACGAAAAGGAAACTCTGTCTAGTTTAGCAGGGACGAGTTTGTCGCTATTGTTTTAATGAGTTTAACGACAAGGATAACTCGGTCCATTTCATGTTTAGAGAGTTTGAAAAGGGACAAAATGGAAACTCCAGTAGTTATTTTTCATAGCATAATCCCTTAAGTCCAAAAAAGGATAAAATAATACAAAAGTGATGACTTTTTCTATCACTTTAACGAGCCGAGAAAGAGAATTGCTCGAACATTTTCGTGAGATAATCCCTCAGGTCCGAAAAAACATTAAAATATACAGGAGGGATGACACTTCCAATAACTCTAACGAGTGAGAAACTTCAATTGCTTGACAATTTTTTCATATTTAATGAGTCTGAAAAGGGTTTAAAGGAGACTCGATTTTGAGGAACGAGTGGTGTTTAGGGTAGCAACTAGTTGCGGGTAAGCTTGGAACTTCTCAAAACATGGTCGTTTCTAGGAAGAGGTTGGTTAACAAGACCACTCGTCACAACTATTCCTCAAAATGGTAAACAACCAAGTGGAGGCGTATGATCGGCCAAAAGAATGGAGGTGATGGGGACTACACAACCAAGGGTCAAAAGGCTGATAGCATGGAAATCACAAAGGTTATTTACTGAAGGTGGGTTCATTTTTTAACGAGCTTAAACCATGGTGGAACTATTCTTAGAGCGGGTTTATTTTTAATGAGCTTAAACCATGGAGGAACTATGCTCGATTTTTTATTTTCATTTTTTAATAAGCTGGAAATAAGAAAGCTAGAAAGATAGAAAAGACAAAGCTATAAAGCTAGAAATTCCAAAACTAAAAGGCTAGAAAATGAAATTGAAAAATGGGAAAAAAAGGATTGCATGCCCCCAGCATGACGAAAAGGAGAGTCTTCAGTAACCATATGGGAACTGTTGAGGTTAGGTAGGATGGTTTCATCCACAGAATATACAAAACACTTCCTTGGCTTCGTCCACAGAATAGACAAAGGTGAATGGTGTGTTAGACCAATCACCTAACATACAGGGAAACTTATCTTTTTAGCTGGGTTCGTCCGCAAAATAGACAAGGGTACATGCCCCCTAAGCTTCGTTACATTCACCAAACTACTCATGGCAATTAGGTGGATGGAATGAAGGTTTAAGAGATATAGATGATGCAAAAGGACCATTTAGCGATGATGATTAACTTGGAGCTATGTTTGGACCGAGAAATGAAAGCTGGTCAATAGTGACAATTTTGCCTTCATGTGGGAAACATATCACTCGGAAGAGTGTTGAAACAATAGCCTCCATGTTATAAAAATAGTCACATATGATGAGTATATTGTAATCTAATGGTCTTGGGACTACCATCACATTTAGATGAACGGTTTTCCTTCCCAACGTTATCGGTAACTTAGGAAGGATACCTAACGATTAACTGGTTCCTTTGTTAAAGCCTGACAGATTTTGCGTAACAAGCACAAGCGATGGTGAAGCAAGCACTTTCAATGTAGTTGAGGAAAGGATATTAACTGATGCACCTTTGTCTACGATAGTGCCAAATACGATCATTTTGTAGACTTGTAATATGATTCGGAAAGGTACATAACAAGGAAGGCAGGATCTTGCTAGTCGATTCCAATCAAAAGAAGTGACTAGAATACTTGGAAGGGGTACCAAATAAATGGGTGAAATAACCCCTTGATTTACGAGAACTAGGGGATTTTCCTCCTATTGTGAAGGAACGGGTGGATTACCCCTAAGTTCATTGGACTCTGAAGTAAAAAAAAAGAATTTGAATGGTATCGTTCTCACTCTTTTCGGGTAGGGTATGATCTTCTGAAGGTAAAACTGGGTCAACTGCCACCTCAACCTTTTGACTTTGGTCAGGCATAGACTCAAAAGATTCACTTTTAGATAGAGTGGTTTCGACGAATGGTTGATTTAATTCAGTCGATTTTTCCACTAGTAAATGACTTGGGGAGAGTTTTTGGTAACCAGATGGAAGTTTCTGTTGTGAAGCAGGACAATTATCCAACACTCTTTTTGCTTCATCCAAAAAGGGACAAAGGTGAAGGTGATGGTTCCCTTCACATAACCTACATGGAGCTTTGACCTTTCCTTTCTATCGACATCGAATGATGACACCGTATGGTGCGAGCGGGGGAACCATTCCCTCAAGATCCGAGGAAAGTAAGGAAAATCTTGATGAAAAAGGTCTCCTCTACAAATTATGCAAGGAAATTTGTGTTTGGCGGCTTCAATGTGTGGATTTTCACTAGATGATTCATGGCTGCCCCTTTGTTGAATTGACCTTTTCTTCCTCTCCTTCCCTTTCTTCTTCTTCTCAGCCACCTGGTTACTAGCATCACAACTTTCACCAAGCGAAGAGGAAGAATTGGAGGGAGAAACAAACAAAGAAGAAGGTGAAGGGTCAAATTCAGTATCAACTGGATGCTGATTAGATTGCGAAGGAATCACGGTATTTTGAACCACATAAGTTGATAACAGCCATACTGGCAGGCCAATGGTAATTCCTGGAAGGGACAATGTGGCCATATATGGAGCACCAATATTTCCCCAAGAAGAGAAAAGATTAGGATTCCCCTCAGATGGATTCCTTGATTGGTAGATCTCGGATTTGTCTCCATATATCTCAACCTAAGATCAACTAAGGAACAGGGATGTTATTCTGAATTCAATTAATTTTAATGATGCTTTGACACAACTTTAATTTTTTCAATTTTTAAGAGTCGAGAAAAAGCTAAAGATGACTCTAGTCTCTTTCGATTCTTAATGATCCTGAAGTGACAAGTGCTCAGATGGACCTTTTCTTTTAAAGAGTCGAAAAGGAACAAAAGTGACTACTCTAGAAAATCTAGACAGAGGGACTACCAAACCAATCACAAAATTGCAATATACACCTTGGTGATAAATTAAAGAGAAATTACCAAGTACTTACATACAACAATAAATCTTCCTGAATGCTGAGTTCAGTGCATTGCGATTGATAGGGCAACAAACTTGGCTTCCTATGGATAAAGGATATAAGCCTATAATGGTCTCCCAATATATACTCGATGGTATGGAGAGCACAAGTTCGTGCTATCACTTATCGTAGCAAAGAGGAGAAATCACCCAACCTTCGATGAAAACAATAGTTACTAGTTTTTACGACGCCAGAACACGTCTCTAGCATAGACTTCTAGATGTGTTGCGTTAAGTCCCAAACCATTGTTAGGTTCATTGAAATTTATTTTAGAGTTGATCTTGTTTAAAAGTTCACCTTTCAATGGTTCACTGTGTGATGCTGATTTGAAATTCCTAAAATGCAATCTACAATTATAAACAATCGTTGTTTATTTTGAGCAATGAAAATCCTAGCTACTAGGGAAAGAAGATTACAATTCTTTCAAACAAAGAGAAAAGAGCACACTAGTGCATTTTCCTAAATAATTTTTCACACACAAACTAAATGCAAATGAAAATGAATGTATTTTTTTCGTTCCCCTTAATGTGAAAAATGCTAAAAAAGAAAACTAATTGTAGCAAAGATCTTAAATATTTTACTCAAAGTGACATTTTCGACAATATCTTTTTCAAAATAGAAAGTAAGACTAAATGACACTCTTCAATTTTGAATAAAACAACCTTTCAACGCTTCGAATATCAACAAATCAAATCAAATGCATGACAAAAAGTTCAATCAACTATTTAGGGAAGGAAGAATCAATGACACTTCTCTCTTTGACACAAAACGACAGTTACGACACTTTTTGTACCAAAGTGACGGATTGATTTAAGCAACTTTTCGACAAAGGATTATAAATGATGAAAAAATACATAAAAAAATTTACTAATCCTAATCAATGGAGGCTGATCTATGTGATGCAAGCAGGCTTCAGTAAGAAGGCACTATTCATAAGCAACAAAAACAACTAAACAGAACTGAAAACAAGGACAAAACCCCCCAATTTCTAGAATGGAAATAGGTTCAGTCAGTCATCGTACCTGGGCTTCATAGAAAAAGGGATGCATTGCATATACTACACTTGGGAACTGCGATGCATACTAATTTACAGTGACAGACAGTGCGATGGGCCAGGGAGCACAACTGAAGTGGGTTTTGGCTCAAATTTGCAGCTGTTTTTAGTGAGTTAAGGTGAGCTATGATGGACAGTAAAGAGAAAAGTATAGAGGAATGTATTGAGAGGTTACTGAGCTACCAAAAGGGCATCTAGAATGCTTGTAATTCAAATGTTTAATTCATAAACTAAACTAGAGATTAACTGAAGTAGGATTCATCTACTATGCTATTGTCGTCTCAAAGTGGAGGAATCACCCAACCAGCAATGAAAACAACAGTTACCACGCTTTACGACGCTGGAATACGTCTCTAGCCTAGACTTCTAAATGTTGTGCATTAGGTTCCAAAGCATTTTTAGATTCATTAAATTTATTTTATAGTTGATCTTGTTTAAGAAATTTTCCTTTCAGGTTCACCGCGTGATGTAGATATACAATTCCTAAAATGCAATCTAAGATGATAAACAATCATTTAATCTTCTTTTTGCAATGAAAATCCTAGCTACTAAAGAAAGAGAGTGATCGAGGTGGATATTGGTGGCCACCTACCAAATCCACCTGGACCCCCACCATTGTCCTTCTCAGCATTTTCAGTTTCCTTAATTGTAGCACAACTTACTATTTTTAGCAGTTTTTCGGGTCCTGAACTTCCGGAGCCGTTTTGAGGCCCTAAACGACGTTTTTTGGGGAATCCGGGGGAAACACGAGTCCATGGGATAGACTGGTGTTGCCCGTTCCAACAATGATAGTGCTCGGATAGATCTTTCTAAGGAGCTATTGTACGCGTCAAACGGAGATCATATGCCAAAGTTACGACCCCGGGAAGTTGATGTACTAACTTACCCCAAACGGGGCCCACAGTTTGGCGTTTCATCTCCTAGGGTTAGGTTTTGGAATGTTAAGGGTTTTTCCATTGTTTCTCAACAATAAATAGGCCTTCGAGCCTCATTGTAACACAGTTCAGAGGCATGTAGCCATCACATCTCTTCGCAGAGATAAGCTACCATCGCCCTAGCTAGTTCATTTCCATTTCTATTTGTAAGCATATTTCAGTATTTTCCATTAATGAAACGAAGTATTATTTCCGCTGCATCTTTGTGTATATGGTTATCTCTGTAATTTGTTGCGTTCCTGTTTAAATCCGGATCAGTGGTATCAGAGCGGTCTGCTTTTTCTCTGTTTTTCTTTGCATGTCCCCAACAAGGTCGGGATATAAGGAGTTAGGGCTTGAACTGGTTGAACCTTTGCAAGACCAGCCTCGCAAATCCCGACGGCCTCCCATGGCGGACGAGAAGAAAGACGAGGGGGCAGGAGATCCCATCAAAATCTTGCTCGAAGAAGCGCTCGAGCGACAACGGAACGCGATGATGGACAGCTTTGCGCAGATCCTTCAGCGGCTACCCAGAAGTGGCGCATCGGCTTCCAGCAGCTCCTCTGGAAACGCCACACCCTTTAAGGTACAAGTTAATTTTGAAATCCCCATATTCGAGGGTCAGATAGACGCCGATGCCGTAGATAAATGGTTAAATCTGCTAGAGGGTTATTTTTCTGTTCATGAATTTTCGAGTCGGGAAAAGATTGTTTTTGCTCTTCTCAAAGCAGCCCCCCACGTCAAGGACTGGTGGGAAACCTACTGCGAGCAGAAGGATGAAAGTACTGGTTCACTATTTTCAGCCGCACCCACCTGGGATTCATTCCGGGATGCCATCAAGGAGCAGTACTACCCTGTCGGAAGCTATGAGGATGAATACATAAAGTGGACCACGCCGCGGCAGGGAAGGGACCAAGACGTGCCAGAGTTCACCAATCTTTTCCATACCCTTCGCACAAAGTTGTCTATCAAGGATTCAGAGCAACATTTGATACTCAAATACCGTGGCTGCCTGCACAAGTACATCTAGGAAGAAATACAGTTCCTAAACATCCCCTCGCTCGGCGCAGCATACCGGTATGCCGTCAAGGTCGAGCAGAAGTTTAAACAAAAGAAGCGAGACTTTGGATCTGCAAATCCAAAGCAGGGGAAAGGTGCCCCTAAACCACATAACAAAGGACAAAGCCAAGGCGGGATAGCCCAAGACAACCAGTCGAAGCTGCAAGCAAAGAGCAACGCCGCGAAGCCGAGAAAGGACACTGGAAAATGGTGCGAGTTCCATAAGAGCTCCACTCACAACACAAGTGAGTGTCAGGCCAAGCAGTCACTGGTGGCTGAGCTAAAGGTTTTAGAATCAGATGCATGTTCCGACTCTGAGTCAGAACCTAATAAGGGGTATGAAAAAGGGAAGCAGATCATTGATGCGGATCCCAGCGCCACTGTTGCTACCGCAAAGATCCAGAAAAATGAACCCGAAGGTCCAGAGGAGGAGGAGCGTCTCTTCCACTCCCAGATGTGGGTAAAGGGCTCCCCGATACAATTCATTGTTGATAGCGGGAGTCAAAAGAACCTCATTTCGGCAGAGGTCGTGAAGCGGTTGGGCTTACCGACCACAGCACATCCACAACCATACACCATTGGGTGGCTTCACCAAGGGTGAGATCTCCGCGTGAGCCAGCATGTCGCCTTCCATACAACATCAAGCCCTTCACGGATGAGGTATTGTGTGACATTACTCCCCTTGAAGTTTGTGATGTATTACTAGGACAACCATACTTGTGGAAGCGACATGCTGTGTTTGAATCAAAGCCCCATGCTGTTATTATTACATTGGGAAATAAGTTGTTCAGGATACCAGAGGTAGCACCACCTGCCGCCATCTCTTTGATTACTGCAAAACAATGCAGTAAGATCATTTCCAAAACCAGGAAATTTGTTTTCCTGATGATACGCCCTCAAGGGAAGAAGAAGACAGTGGCCGCGGCCTCCAAACGGGGTCCCTCTACACGGCAGCTACAGATGGACAAGATTGTGGAGGAGTACGAAGACATCTTCACCTCCCCGACCGGGGTTCCTCTGCACTGTCAAGTCAAGCACTCCATCGATCTGACCCCAGGTGCGCCGCTACCTAATGGACCAATTTATCGGCGCTCCGTTCTGGAGAACAATGAAATCAAGAGGTAGATTCAGGAGCTCCTGCAGAAAGGTCACATCCGTCCGAGTTCTTCGCCCTATGGGAGACCGATAGTGTTGGTACAGAAGAAGGATGGGACGTGAAGACTCTGTATTGACTATCGGGCGCTGAACAAGATCACTGTCCGTAATAGGTACCCGATCCCACGGATTGATGACCTCCTAGACCAACTAAAGGGGGCGAAATATTTCAGCAAGATCGATCTGAAGTCAGGATATCACTAGGTACCAATTGAACCCTCAGATGTGTGGAAGACTGCCTTCAAATCCAAGGAGGGCCTCTTCGAATGGTTGGTCATGCCTTTCGGATTGACGAATGCTCCTGCAACCTTTATGAGGCTAATGGATGACATCTTGCGGCCATTCACCAACTCCTTTGTAGTAGTATACTTGGATGACATTCTGATCTTTAGCCAGAGTTGGGAAGAGCACCTCCACCACATCCGACAGGTTCTCCAAACACTGCGGCAGCACAAGCTATGTGCCAATTTGGAGAAATGCACTTTTGGCATGACCGAGGTTCAGTATCTGGGATACATCATTGATGAACAGGTGGTGCATGTCGATCCAGCCAAGGTCCAAGTCATTCGGGATTGGCCCTCTCCAACCACTCTAACAGAGCTCCGCAGCTTTCTAGGTCTTGCCAACTTCTACCGCAGGTTTGTGTTGGGATTTTCTCATATTTCTTGGCCCTTGAGTCAAGTCACCAAGGGCGGGGCGAAAGCAAAATTCTTTTGGTCTGAATCTCAACAGAAGGCATTCAGGGAGTTGAAGGATCGCCTCTGCACGGCACCAGTTCTCGCGTTACCAGATTTACAACAACCATTTGAGGTCGAGACAGATGCCTCTGACTATGCTATTGGGGCAGTCCTTACTCAACATGGACATCCAATGGCATATCACAGTGAAACACTTTCAGACACAGTCCAGAAGTACCCCACTTATGATAAAGAGATGTATTCCATTGTACAGGCCTGCCGACAATGGAAGCATTACATTTTGGGGAAGGAAACGGTCATCCACACAGACCACCGACCTCCGCAGTTCATACAGACCCAAGGGAAATTGCAGAATGATCGCCATCAGAAGTGGTCTACATACCTGCAACAGTTTCACTTGAATATCAAGTATAAAAAGGGCATCACCAATAATGTTGCAGATTGCCTCAGTCGACCACCGATCATGGTGCTAACCACCGTGCTCAACTCTTGCGGGCACGAGACTTCTGATTGGCCACTTCTCTACAAAAGCGACCCAGAATTCGGCCACACATACCAGACACTCTTGGAGGGTCGGCAGGTTGCAGATTTTCACCTCCAGGATGCCCTATTATGCCACCTCAGTCACCTTTGTGTTCCTTCAAGCGAGCGTGCCAAGATGATTTGGGAAGCACACTACAGTCGGGCTGCTGGGCATTTCGGGGTCGAGAAAACAGTGGCAGTACTGCAAAACTATTTCTATTGGCCGAATCTTCGACAGGATGTTGGGAAGTACATCCGATCATGTACTACCTGTGCCATTGCCAAACCGACCATTAAGAAGCAAGGCCTCTATACCCCGTTGCCTACCCCTAGTCGACCTTGGGAATCCATCTCCATGGATTACATGTCAGGCCTTCCTTCCACTAAGCATGGAAATGACTGTGTTTTTGTGGTCGTCGACAGGTTCTCAAAGATGGCCATTATGATGGCCTGCAAGAAGAATATCACAGCAGAAGCCACTGCTAAACTTTTCTTTGAACGAGTGTGGGTGCACTTTGGGATCCCACAGTCTATCATCTCAGATCGGGACAGTCGGTTTCTCAGCACCTTTTGGTCCAGTCTCTGGTCAATGCTGAACACCAAACTCACGAAGTCCACAGCCTTCCATCCTCAAACTGATGGCCAGACAGAGGTTGTCAATAGGATGATTGTGCACATTCTGTGTATGTATAACACAAAGCATCCACGCACGTGGGACGAGAGCCTCCCCTACGTTCAGCACAGCTACAACCGAGCTCTTCACATCTCCACTGGCCATAGCCCTTTTCAGGTGGGTTTGGGATTCCAGCCACTATGCCCCATTGATGTGGCCATGCCACTTGCAGCTACTCACATGAATTCAGCTCATGTCCAGTCTGAAACAGATAAGGCCACTAGCTTCATTGAGCGTATCCAACATATTCGCCAGCAGGTCCATGGCATTCTTGAGAAATCAAATGCCAAGTACAAGTAGCGACATGATCAACATCAGGTGCCACACAAGTTTCAGGTGGGCGACAAAGTCTGGTTGCATTTGGAAAAGGAACGCCTTACTGGAGCCTATCGGAAATTGAGACCACTCCGATATGGTCCTTACACCATTACTAAGGCTATGGGAGACAATGCATTTGAGCTCAGCATTCCCCCATTCCTTGGCCTGCACCCAGTATTCAATGTGGACCGCCTTCGGCCATACTTTCCACCATTGCTAGACACATCCGACATTGCAGAACAACTCAAACCCACAGAATTAAATCCAGATTGCATGGAACAAGCTGCAACTGATCGGATCATGGACACACAGATCAAGAACACTCGCCAACAGAATATCCAACTGTATCGAGTTGTCAAAGCGGGCCAACTCCTTCAGCAGGGCAAGTGGCTCACCAGGGAACAAGTTCAGCAGAAGTTTCCTCATCTCATGGAGGAGCTCAACGCAATGGGGACCATTGCTTCCTAAGGGGGGAGGAATGATCCAGGTGGATATTGGTGGCCACCTGCCAAATCCACCTGGACCCCCACCATTGTCCTTCTCAGCATTTTCAGTTTCCTTAATTGTAGCACAACTTACTATTTTTAGCAGTTTTTTGGGTCCTGAACTTCCGGAGCCGTTTTGAGGCCCTAAACAACGTTTTTTGGGGAATCCAAGGGCAACACGAGTCCATGGAATGGACTGGTGTTGCCCGTTCCAACAATGATAGTGCTCGGATAGATCTTTCTAAGGAGCTATTGTACGCGTCAAACGGAGATCATATGCCAAAGTTACGACCCCGGGAAGTTGATGTACCAACTTACCCCAAACGGGGCCCACAGTTTGACGTTTCATCTCCTAGGGTTAGGTTTTGGAATGCTAAGGGTTTTTCCATTGTTTCTCAACAATAAATAGGCCTTCGAGCCTCATTGTAACACAGTTCAGAGGCATGTAACCATCACATCACTTCGCAGAGATAAGCTACCATCGCCCTAGCTAGTTCATTTCCATTTCTGTTTGTAAGCATATTTCAGTATTTTCCATTAATGAAACGAAGTATTATTTCCGCTGCATCTTTGTGTATATGGTTATCTCTGTAATTTGTTGCGTTCCTGTTTAAATCCGGATCAGAGAGATGATATTCTTTCAACATAGAGCAGAGAGCACACACTATATGCACTGTCCTAAATCAAACCAACGAATAGTCTAAATGAAAATGCACATGCATGTATTTGTTTTTCAGCCTTCTTAATGTGTGAATGATAAAAAGAAAGCTAAGTGCAAATCTGAATTATTTTTCAAAGCGACATTACTAAAAGGCTTCTTTTCAAGATAAATTAATGAAGACAATGGTGACACTTTGCGATTTGGAATTGAAAACTTACTTTCGAAACTTGAAAAACTACTAATTCAAATCAAATACAAGAGTAACAGTGTAATCGACTATCAAGAACAATCAGATTCTCTTCTATGACTGAAAACGACACTTGCGACACTTCCAAATCGAGAAACAACAGTTCAATTATGCTACCTCTTTGTAAAAGAGAACTGAAAATGGCTCAAAATACATAAAAACATTTACAGTTCTTTGCACAATGGAGGCCGAATAATGGCAAGGAAGGGGGTTTCCAACAAAGGTATACTGACTACAGATAGCAAAACTCCTGAATAGAGCTGAAAAGAGTGAAGAAAAGCCAAAGTCTGGAGGAAAAATTAGCCTTCTCTGATCAGCGCACCTGTTACACAAGTATTCCAGTAAGCATCCCACCTACAACACATGGGAAGTGCAATGCATATTGATATCCTTGAAGAGAGGGTGCGATGGTACAGTGCGAGACTTTTGATCCCGTTCTTGATCACAGTTTGCACCACAGTTCAGGGATTTAGGTTGAGCAAGTGATAATCAGTAAATAAATCACAGGGGTAGATCTAAAGAGGTTACTAGAGCCACCACAAGGGCAATTAGAGAGTTCGTAAATCGATTGTTCAGTTCATAAACAAAACCCGGAGATAAACTGAAGCAACGTTGATCTACTTTGCACTTGCATAGAAAATGCAGTTCGAAGGCTAGCTGGCTTGACTTCAGGCTCCATCTGTTAGTTTATAAAGAAAACAAATATAGAAAAACAAACAATCTATTCGGTCCCCAGTGGAGTTGCCATTTTGTTATCAGGAAATCTAGTGTCTATGCAGAGCTGCTAGTCCCACTAAGACTGGTAGCTATCTTAGAAACAAACAAACTAAAACTACTTTCGTTTTCCTTTATGAGAAGTAGGTAAGAGGGGAACAAAGGAGACCAACCTCTGTCTTGCGCTTGGTTCCTTGGTTGATTCCTCTCCCTTCTGATAGATCTTTGCCACTCGCTTCCTCGTCTACCCAGTTTCAAAGAGCACCTATGGAATCAAAGCAACATAACACTATCCAAGAACAGAGATCTACTATCATAAACAATATAGGACCAGATATATATTGACCACACGAATGCATATATCATCAATCATACAGGAATGCGGAGGAAAACTTGAATAGCTTTATTAGTATCAAGAATATCAAAGAGGATTACAATCAATTGTTTTGACACAACATCATCCTCTTAGCAAGAAAGCCCTTCTTCACCTCATGAAAAGCTTAGATCACCCAACACTATGATGTTACACCAAGAAACCAGTAGCACTTCCTTACAAGATACAAAATTCCAGCCTCTTGGATCTCTAGGATGAGGGATCCATATATAGATGATTGCAGGGAGGTGAGTCAACTTCTGAGATTTGATTAGTGTCCTCTCTCTGATAGTTCTTTATTCCACTTGGAGATTGATGATCTCTTACTCATCCCTGGGCGAATGCAGAGAGGCAAGTGTCACAAGAGAAGTTTCTGGAAGATTCCATGATCCTCCACCTCGCAAATTGACTCTGCCATTTGTCCACTCTCGCCATCGCACCCCATAGAAGGGCTTTTCAGTATGCATTGCACCTCCCGTGTGCATTTAGGTGGGATGCAGTGCATTTTGACCATGGAGCAGGTGAGATGGTCCAGCCTTGACTGGTTTTGAGTAGCTTTTCATGGAGAACTTCTGGGAGATGATGTAATCAGTTGACCTTGTTCTTTTAGCGGATGGAATAACACTTTTAGGGACTTAGGAGTCATTGGTTTATGGACATGTTTGATTGGGGTTGCAGTGCCCAAAAATGTGTTGGGTCCCTATAATACTAGTGATTACCCCATTACTATTGTAGTTATACCCCTTATTTATATTGTTGTGCCCCTATTACCCCCATATTGTTATTTCTGTGCCCCATAGAATCCCTCTATTGTTATTTTTGTGGCTTTATATTATTATTGTTAGGTCGACTGGATTATATTGTGACTCCTTAGACTCCTATATATAGAAAGGAGGTTTTGTCATTTGTATCATCCAAGAATTGTTCATTTACGTAATGTAAAGGAGGTTTCCCCTCGAAGAGGCTGAATTCTAAGGCGTTGATCTTTCTTTTCTATCTTTTCTTGAGCTGGTTTCATAACATTTGGTATCAGAGCTTTGGATTCTAGGGTTTCGCTGCTCCAAACAGGTCATCGTGGAATTTTCGCTATAACTATTTTTCTGTGATGTTTCAGAAGTCGCAAAAAAAACCCATTTGAGAAGAAAGCATCCTGAACCTTGGGTCCAAATTTCAGATCTTTTAGCATGATATTTGCGGAGATATGCTCTGAGGAAGTTGGTCTTTTTACAGACTCCTGAATTACATTCAAAACAGGTGACCTAGGGAAAATAGTCATAACTTTCTCTCTGGGGATCGGATTGAAATTTCGTAAGAAGGTACAAAAGTAGGACAGACTGTAGTTTTTTGTATATCGTTTTCAGAACCAAAGGTCGAAAATTGTACACGTGGCACTTCATACAAGTTCACTCTTCTGGAAAGGTCTATAATCAGGTCATCTTGGGAGATTGTGCATAACTCTTTCTTGGAGAATCCAATTTGGATCAGACTAGTGGCATTGGAAAGAGGACATAGAGAGCTACTACAGGTCAAAATTTCAGAACTAGATGATTGGAAAGTACAGAGATACATCAAAGGCAATATCAAGCTCCTACAAAGTGAAAAAAGGTGTGTAATTTTTTTATTTTTGCTTAAGCTTGGTTTGAAAATTTATTTTGAAGGAATTCAAAGGGAATAGTAGAGCATTATTATCGGTAACTGATGCCCTGAGGAAAGAAAATGAAAACACCTAGTAAGGAACCTGAAGATCTAGCATGACTCATGAAGAAGAGGAAGAAATGCAACATGATATATCAAAATTACAAGACCAAGTGCAACAACTGTCCCTTGCACAAAAATAGAATCTAAGATGGATGGTTTAAAGAAA
Organism: Pinus tabuliformis; assembly: GCA_031772625.1. Lineage (NCBI taxonomy): Eukaryota > Viridiplantae > Streptophyta > Pinopsida > Pinales > Pinaceae > Pinus > Pinus tabuliformis. Next base: position 26,943,406 of record CM062815.1, read on the forward strand.
GATGTAGAAGCTAAGATGGATGGCTTAAAGAAAGGTGTAGAAGCTAATATGGACTGTTTAAAGAAAGGCGTATAAGTTAAGATGGATGGCATGGAAGCTAAGGTGAATGGCATGGACGCTAAAATTGATGGCATGGATGATAAGATGGAAGAATTGAAGATAAATATGAATAAGTTGCTACAAGAAATAGTCACTAAGGGTGAAAGAGTACTCAAGGAAACTCATGATGAGAACAAAACAAATGTTAATCATGATTCCATAGACTCTAATGTTGGATCGAAGACTCACCATGTTCCAAAAATCGATATGAGGAAGTTTGATGGCAAGGATCCCGCCACATGGATATTACAGATGGAGAAATTCTTCGATTTCAATAATGTGCAAAACACACAAAAGGTACGTATGGCAACTTTATATTTGGAACCAAATCAGTTTGTATGGTATCAATGCCTTTGTTCTCGTAAACAGTTTATCACTTGGGCAATTTTTACGGAAGAATTGATAGCACATTATGAGGATACAAAAAGCAACACTTTTTTTAGCCAATTGATAAGTCTCAAACAAAAGGGTTCAATAATGGAGCACATTGAGGAGTTCCAAAAATTGAACATAAGGGTAAAAGATATGCCAGAGGAGCATAGGATTGATGTGTTCATAGGGTCTTTAAAGGATAATATCCAACATGATGTGCGCCTTTGGTAACCTGATTCATTAGAGAAGGCATTCAGGTTAGCAAGAAAAATGGAAAGAAAAATTATGGCAACTAGGAAGCATACCATTCACAACTATAAAGAAGGAAGTGTTGTTGCCCATAGTCTTCCACAACCTACAAGGTTGACACCACAACAATTGGAAGAAAAAAGAGCAAAAGGGCTTTGTTACAATTGTGATAGCAAATACACAAAAGTTCATAAGTGTGCTGAGAAGAAATTATTCTACATAGATTGTGAAGAGGAAGAAGAAAAGGAGCAAGAAAGGTCAAAAGAAGAGGATATATTCCAGGAACAAAGCCTAGATGAAGAAAAAATAAATCCGACCATATCTTGTAATGCATTGGCGGGAATTACCACTCCTCAAACTATCAAGATAGAAAGACAAATCAAGAAGAAAAAGGTAATAGTGTTGATTGATTCAGGAAGCACCCACAATTTTATTTATTGTAGGGTAGCAAAAGAATTGAATTGCTTCCTATATCCAGCACCAGAGTGTCAAGTGATGATTGCAAATGGAGGAACAATAAATTGTTCTGGAAAGTGCCATAATATCAAGCTATCCATGGGAGAATATGTATTGACTAGCCCAATGCTTTCCATTCCAATGGGAGGTGCTGATGTTGTACTAGGAGTCCAATGGCTACAATCCTTGGGTACAATAGCTTTTAATTTTCAAGAAATTTTCATGAAATTTTCTGTGTAAGGAAAGAAAGTTGAATTAGGGGGTATTGCAGGGAAACCAGGAAAGATAATCAACTCTAATGGCATGACAAAGCTTCTAAAAAAGGAGAAAAGAGGTGTAATTGCACAATTATGTTCACTAGATGTTTCCACATTGGAATCATCTATTTCTCCAGATCTCCAAAAAGTCCTGGACAATCATTCCAAGGTATTTGAGACTCCCAAAGGTCTCCCACCTATGCGTGATCATGATCATGCTATTCAGCTGATTCCAGGAAGTGTTCCTCTAAACATCAGGCCGTACAGATATCCATATGTCCAAAAAAGTGAAATTGAACGTATGGTTGCAGAAATGCTAGAGGCTGGTATAATTCAACCGAGTCAAAGTTCTTTCTCAGCTCCAGTAGTATTGGTGCACAAGAAGGATGGATCATGGCGCATGTGTCCAGATTATAGGGAGCTCAACAAGCTCACTATTAAAGATAAGTTCCTCATTCCTGTCATTGATGAATTACTAGATGAATTGCATGGATCAATTTACTTCACCAAGTTGGATCTTCGTTCGGGATATCATCAAATCAGAATGAAGATTGAAGACATTATGAAAACGGCATTTAGAACTCATGAGGGTCATTATGAATTTTTGGTCATGCCTTTTGGCCTTACCATTGCACCTTCAACATTTCAAGGTTTGATGAATTCAATTTTCAAACCATTCCTTAGAAAATTTGTGTTAGTATTTTTTGATGATATACTAATCTACAGCAAGTCTTGGAAGGATCATGTTGAACATGTTGACAAGGTGCTACAACTATTGGAGGAGAAACAATTATATGCAAAAAGATCCAACTGTTTCTTTGGAGTCCAGGAGGTGGAATATTTGGGTCATATTGTATCTCATGAAGGAGTTAAGATAGACCCTAGCAAAATTAAAGTCGTTAAGGAATGGAAAATCCCCACATCCATAAAGCATCTGCGAGGATTTCTTGGGTTGACGGGTTATTATCGCAAGTTCGTTAAGAATTATGGGAGAATAGCAGCACCTCTAACAACATTATTGAAGAAAGATTCATTTTCATGGACTCTGGAAGCAACAAAGGCCTTTAAACATCTTAAAGAGGCAATGTGCCAAGCACCGGTCTTAGCTACACCAGACTTCACAAAAACCTTTATTGTGGAATGTGATGCCTCAGGAAATGGAATTGGTGCTTTTCTAATGCAAGATGAAAGACCCATTGCTTTTGAAAGTCGTCCAATCAAGGGAAAGTTTTTAAGCAAAGCTATTTATGAGAAGGAAATGTTGGCAATACTCCATGCACTTAAGAAATGGCGACCCTACCTAATGGGAAGACACTTCAAGGTAAAAACGGATCATGATAGCCTTAAATACTTTTTAGAACAAAGATTATGCTCTGAAGAGCAACAAAAGTGGGTCACAAAGATGTTGGGTTATGACTTTGAAATCATCTACAAAAAAGGGAAGCAAAATGTGGTGGCAGATGAACTCTCAAGAAAGGATGAGGATACGGAAGCATTGTTGTGTGCCATTTCTATTATCCAACCAGATTGGATAAATGAAGCAAAGGAGGAATGGAAGAATGACGAAGAAGTGTGGGCACTTATTCGAAAGATACAACAAGATTCCAGTACTTCTGATACATTTAGCTGGAAAAATGATTTGTTATGGTACAAAGATCGCTTATACCTCTGTAAGAATTCCCAGCTAAAACAAAATATTCTTATGGAATTGCACACTTCTCCCTTAGGAGGGCACTCAGGATTTTTAAAAACTTACCACACGGTTAAGAAGGAATTTTTTTGGGATGGCCTTAAATCAGATATTCAAAAGTTTGTGGCGGAATATTTTGTTTGCCAACAAAATAAATTTGAAACAATTAAGACACCGGGTCTATTACAACCTTTATCCATTTCAAGCCAACGTTGGGAGGAGGTTTCAATGGATTTTATCACAAGTTTACCCATGTCTGAGGGAAAGAGTGTCATCATGGTGGTAGTTGACAGACTTACCAAGTATGCACACTTTTGTGCATTATCACATCCATTTAAATCCAGTACAGTTTCTACTGCATTTATGGAAACAATTCAAAAGCTACATGGAAACCCAAAGATTATTGTAAGTGACAGAGATCCCATTTTCACTGGAAATTTTTGGACAGAATTATTTTCTTGTCTTGGTACTCAGTTAGCTCATAGCTCATCTTATCATCCTCAATCTGATGGGCAAACTGAGATAGTAAACAAATGTTTGGAAGGATATCTTCGTTGCTTTGTATATGATAAACAGACACAATGGGTCAAATGGTTGCCTCTGGCTGAATGGTGGTATAACACTTCCTTCCATACAGCAACAAAAATGACCCCATTTATGGCACTTTATGGGTACCAACCACCATCAATCACATCATATTTAAGAGAAAATTCTAAGGTTCAGGTAGTGGAACATCACATCGAACATCAACAACAAGTCCTCCAACTCTCAAAGGATAACCTCGTGTTGGCACAAAATAGAATGAAACAACAGGCAGATCAATATCGCAGTGAAAGAAGTTTTGATGTAGGTGATTGGGTATTCCTACGGCTACAACCATATAAGAAAATGTCCCTAAAGCAAGCTAAGAAGGATAATAAATTATCACCAAAGTATTATGGTCTGTACAAGGTGTTGGAAAAGATTGGTACTATGGCATACAAATTGGAGCTTCCTGCAGCTTCTCGATTGCATCCAGTTTTCCATGTTTCATGTTTAAAGAAGGTTATAGGAGACAAGCTCCGAGTTCAAACAATATTGCCAGAACTTGAAGAGGAAGGAAAAATTACATTGGAACCGGAAGCAGTCACAGAAACAAGAACTCGACAGCTACGAAATCGATCAATTTCAGAGTATCTTATCAAGTGGAAGAACTTATCCACTGAAGGTTCCACATGGGAGGATGATAATTTTATGCAGAAGTATCCAGAACTGCTGAAGTGTTGAGGACAACACTTTTTTGAAGGAGAGGGGCATGTTGGGTCCCTATAATACTAGTGATTACCCCATTACTATTGTAGTTATACCCCTTATTTATATTGTTGTGCCCCTATTACCCCCATATTGTTATTTCTGTGCCCCATAGAATCCCTCTATTGTTATTTTTGTGGCTTTATATTATTATTGTTAGGTCGGCTAGATTATATTGTGACTCCTTAGACTCCTATATATAGAAAGGAGGTTTTTTCATTTGTATCATCCAATAATTGTTCATTTATGTAATGTAAAGGAGGTTGCCCCCTCGAAGAGGCTGAATTCTAAGGCGTTGATCTTTCTTTTCTATCTTTTCTTGAGCTGGTTTCATAACAAAATGTCTATAACACTATCGAAGATCCTCATGGAAAATAGGTAAAGGATTGTGTGATCAAAGGAGACTATAGTTGTTGGAGGATGAGATAGAAATAACTATTATGAGCTCTTCCTCAATTTAGATCTATAGAATTCCTGAGTTATCTCATGGTTATACCAGATAAAGTTGCCTTACTATGGTTGTTGCAATCTTCATACTTAGTTTTTATTTATTATTTTTGGTTGTTACAACCTACATTTGTAGTGCGACATGTATAATAAAGGAACCATGACCCAAGGGCTTGGTTAGTAATGTTATTATACTTTTATATTCCTAGTTCAATATTCATGTGTGCAACTCCCTCGGTTGATTGGACCTTCAACATTTGGATTCTGATGTAAAGAAAGAGCATCATTTAATATAAAGGACTCATGCCAAGTTACATTTCCTTTATTTTTGCATTTAATGTTTGATCTCATTTCTATGATTTATTTGTTTACAGAGGGGAAAAACTAGTTATATCATATCCCAGATGGATGAAACTAGATCCAAGGTCTTCAAACTTGTTCAATATTTGCTGGAAGTCAACTTCTTGGATAATGTGTTGATGTTGACAAGAAGTGACCCATCATAGGAGGGCCTTAATGTATCCCACATCTACGACATGAAACAAAGAAAATGATTTTCTGGAGGTGAAAACGATCTGACGACACAAGGTTCAAGAATGGTAGTCATGAAAAATGAAGGTTGAAGGTATTGCAGTGGATGAGGCATTAACTGGATTGTGGTTTCTCAACTGAATGACTTCTCTTGAATATGTTGGCGACACTAAGATGGATTGGTAGCGTTAACCCCAAAAGGTGGATGGTGTGGAAGACCAATGGTGAAATGATCGGTGAATGAAATAACCCAACCCAACTTAATAATTGTGATGGAGTGAAAGTGTCATGTTCAAGAGTGACCTGCTACCATAAATTTCTTCAAGTTTTCTTCCCCTTTTCCCCAGTCATTGCTGACCAGTGCCTCTTTATTTTTTTTAAGCTTGAGGAGGATAACATCTGCTTGTTCTATAATTTTCCCTTCGGGAAAACCTATCAGTATGTTTTAACGAGTCTAGCGACAGTGAAACTCAGTCTTGTCTAGAATTGACAAGTTTGTCGCTATTGTTTTAACGAGTTTAACAACAAAAATAACTCGATGTTTTTCATGTTTAGAGAGTTTGAAAAAGGACGAAAAGGAAACTCTGTCTAGTTTAGCAGGGACAAGTTTGTCGCTATTGTTTTAACGAGTTTAACGACAAGGATAACTCGGTCCTTTTCATGTTTAGAGAGTTTGGAAAGGGACAAAATGGAAACTCCAGTAGTTCTTTTTCATAGCATAATCCCTTAAGTCCAAAAACGGATAAAATAATACAAAAGTGATGACTTTTCGATCACTTTAACGAGCCGAAAAAAGAGAATTTCTCAAACATTTTCGTGAGATAATCCCTCAGGTCCAAAAAAGATTAAAATATACAGGAGGGATGACACTTCCAATAACTTTAACGAGTGAGAAACTTCAATTGCTTGACAATTTTTTCATATTTAATGAGTCTAAAAAGGGTTTAAAGGAGACTCGATTTTGAGGAATTAGTGGTGTTTAGGGTAGCGACTGGTTGTGGGAAAGCTTGGAACTTCTCAAAACATGGTCGTTTCTAGGAAGAGGTTGGCTAACAAGACCACTCGTCACAGCTATTCCTCAAAATGGTAAACAACCAAGTGGAGGCGTATGATCGGCCAAAATAATGGAGGTGATGGGGACTACACAACCAAGGGTCAAAAGGCTGATAGCATGGCAATCACAAAGGTTATTTACTGAAGGCGGATTCATTTTTTAATGAGCTTGAACCATGGTGGAACTATTCTTGAAGTGGGTTTATTTTTAACGAGCTTAAACCATGGGGGAACTATGTTTGATTTTTTATTTTCTTTTTTTCATAACCTAGAAATGAGAAAACTAGAAAGATAGAAAAGACAAAGCTAAAAAGCTAGAAATTCCAAAACTAAAAGACTAGAAAATGAAATTGAAAAATGGGAAAAGAAGGTTTGCATGACCCCAGCATGATGAAAGGGAGAGTCTTCAGTAACCATATGGGAACTATTGAGGTCAGGTAGGATGGTTTCATCCATAGAATATACAAAAAACTTCCCCGACTTCGTCCGCAGAATAAACAACGGTGAATGGTGTGTTAGACCAATCACCTAACATACAGTGCAACTTATCTTTTCAGCTGGGTTCATCCGCAAAATAGACAAGGGTACATGCCCCCTAAGCTTCATTACATTCACCAAACTACTCATGGCAATTAGGTGGATGGAATGAAGGTTCAAGAGATAAAGATGATGCAAAAGGACCATTTAGGGATGATGATTAACATGGAGCTATGTTTGGACCGAGAAATGAGAGCTCGTCAACAATGAAAATTTTGCCTTCATGTGGGAAAGATATCACTAGGAAGAGTGTTGAAACAATAGCCTCCATGTTATAAGGATAGTCACATCTGAGGAGTGTATTGTATTCTAATGGTCCCAGGACTACCATCACGTTCAGATGAATGGTTTTCCTTCCCAACGTTATCGGTAGCTTAGGAAGGATACCTAACGATTAACTGGTTCCTTTGTTAAAAAATGACAGATTTTACGTAACAAGCATAAGCGATGGCGAACCAAGCGCTTTCCATGTAGTTGAGGAAAGGATACTAACTGATGCACCTTTTTCTATGATAGTGCCAAACATGATCATTTTGTAAACTTGTACTATGATTCAGAAAGGTACATAAAAAGGAAGGCAGGATCTTGCTAGTCGATTCCAATCAAAAGAAGTGACTAGAATACTTGGAAGGGGTACCAAATAAATGGGTGAAATAACCCCTTGATTTACGAGAACTAGGGGATTTTCCTCCTATTGTGAAGGAACGGGCAGATTTCCACTAAGTTCATTGGACTCTGAAGTAAAAAAAAGAATTTGAACGGTATCGTTCTCACTCTTTTCGGGAAGGGTATGATATTCTGAAGTTAAAACTGGGTCAACTGCCACCTCGACCTGTTGACTTTGGTCAGGCATAGACTCAAAAGATTCACTTTCAGAGAGAGTGGTTTCAACCAATGGTTGATTTAAGTCAGTCGGTTTTTCAACTAGTAAATGACTTGGGGAGAGTTTTTGGTAACCAGATGGAAGTTGTTGTGGTGAAGCAGGACAATTATCGAACACTCTTTTTTCTTCATCCAAAAATGGACAAAGGTGAAGGTGATGGTTCCCTTCACATAACCTACATGGAACTTTGACCTTTCCTTTCTATTGATGATCTTCACTATTACTAGTTGATGGTGTGCTGTCAACATGATCACCAGAGGTTGATGACACTGGATGGTGCGAACGGGGGGACCATTCCCTCAAGATCCGATGAAAGCAAGGAAAATCTCGATGAAAATGGTCTCCTCTACAAATTATGCAAGGAAATTTGGGTTTGGGAGCTTTAATGTGTGGATTTTCACCAGATGATTCATGGCTGCCCCCTTGTTGAATTGACCTTTTCTTCCTCTCCTTCCCTTTCTTCTTCTTCCCAGCCACCTGGTTACTAGCATCGCAACTTTCACCAAGCGAAGAGGAAGAATGGGAGGAAGAAACAAACAAAGAAGAAGGTGAAGGGTCAACTTCAGTATCAACTGGATGCTGATTAGATTGCGAAGGAATCACGGTATTTTGAACCACAGAAGTTGATAATAGCCATACTAGCAGGCCAATGGTAATTCCTGGAAGGAACAATGTGGCCATATATGGAGCACCAATATTTCCCCAAGAAGACAAAGGATTAGGATTCCCCTCAAGATGGATTCTTTGATTGGTGGATCCCGGATTTGTCTCCATATATCTCAACCTAAGATCAACTAAGGAACAGGGATGTTATTCCGAATTCAATTAATTTTAATGACGCTTTGACACAACTTTACTTTTTCAATTTTTAAGAGTCGAGAAAAAGCTAAAGATCACTCTAGTCTCCTTCAATTCTTAATGAGCCTGAAGTGACAAGTGCTCAGATGGACGTTTTCTTTTAAAGAGTCGAAAAGGAACAAAAGTGACTACTCTAGAAAATCTAGACAAAGGGACTACCAAACCAATCACAAAACTGCAATATATACACATTGGTGATAAATTGAAGAGAAATTACCAAGGACTTACGTACAACAGTAAATCTTCCTGAATCTGTGTTCAATGCGTTGCGATCGATAGGGCAGCAAACTTGGCTTCCTATGGATAAAGGATATAAGCCTATTATGGTGTCCCAATATATACTCGATGGTATGGAGAGCACAAGTTCGTGGTAGCACTTATCGTACCAAAGAGGAGGAAACACCCAACCTTCGATGAAAACAATAGTTACTAGTTTTTACGACGCCAGAACACGTCTCTAGTGTAGACTTCTGGATGTGTTGCGTTAAGTCTGAAAGCATTGTTAGGTTCATTGAAATTTATTTTAGAGTTGATCTTGTTTAAAATTTTGCCTTTCAATGGTTCACCATGTGATGTTGATTTGAAATTCCTAAAATGCAATCTACAATTATAAACAATCGTTGTTTATTTTGAGCAATGAAAATCCTAGCTACTAGGGAAAGAAGATTACAATTCTTTCAAACAAAGAGAAAAGAGCACACTAGTGCATTTTCCTAAATCATTTTTCGCACACAAACTAAATGCAAATGAAAATGCATGTATTTTTTTCGTTCCCCTTAATGTGAAAAATGCCAAAAAGGAAAACTAATTGTAGCAAAGATCTTAAATATTTTACTGAAAGTGACATTTTCGACAATCTCTTTTTCAAAATAGAAAGGAAGACTAAACGACACTCTTCAAATTTGAATAAAACAATCTTTCAACACTTCGAATATCAACAAATCAAATCAAATGCATGACGAAAAGTTCAATCGACTATTTAGGGAAGGAAGAATCAATGACACTTCTCTCTTTGACACAAAACGATAGTTATGACACTTTTTGTACCAAAGTGACGGATTGATTTAAGCAACTTTTCGACAAAGGATTATAAATGATGAACAAATACATAAAAACATTTAGTAATCCTAATCAATGGAGGTTGATCTATGTGATGCAAGCAGGCTTCAGTAAGAAGGCACTGTTCATAAGCAGCAAAAACAACTAAACAGAACTGAAAACAAGGACAAAAACCCCCAATTTCTAGAATGGAAATAGGTTCAGTCAGTCATTGCACCTGGTCTTCATAGAAACCGGGATGCATTTCATCTACTACACTTGGGAAGTGTGATGCATACTAGTTTACAGTGACAGACAGTGCGATGGGCCAGGGAGCACAACTGAAGTGGGTTTTTGCTAAAATTTGTAGTAGTTTTCAGTGAGTTAAGGTGAGCTATGATGGACAGTAAAGAGCAAAGTATAGAGGAATGTCTTGAGAGGTTTCTGAGCTACCAAAAGGGCATCTAGAATGCTTGTAATTCAAATGTTTAATTCATAAACTAAACCAGAGATTAACTGAAGCAGGATTCATCTACTATGCAATTGCATAGCAAGAGCAGTTCGAAGGCTACATGGCTGACTTCAAGCTATATTTGCTCCCCAGCTGAGTTGCCATTTTGTTTCTAGAAAAACTAGTGTCTTTTCAATCGACTAGCCCTCTAGGTTTGGTAGCTACCATAGAAACAACAATTTAAAGCAATTCACGATTTCTTCTATGTATAATAGATAAGAGAAAGACAATGGGATCAATGTGGATCTTCCGCTTAATCATTTGTTTAATCTCACTCCCCCTTGACAGATCTTGCAACTCCTCTCCGTACTTATCCCGCTTGGAGAGTATCTGTAGAAACACAGTAACAGAGAACCGTCAAAGCATCTTGATCTATTATAACATATCATTACAGAATTAGATAGATAATGAGAATACAATGGCATTATAAAATGATAACATTCACAAGTACACAATTATATGGAAGAAAACTTGAAGAAGTTTATTAAATAGAAGGGAGAATTACAACCCATTGTCTAATATAGCATCATCTTGCTAGCATCAATCCCTCTTCACCTCATCAAATAGCAAGATCACACCAACAATACAATGCTCTTTCTCAAATACAAACTATCAACACGTCCTTGCAATTCACAAAATTCCAGCTTCTAGATGTCTCAGATGAGGGATCCATTTATAGATGTGTGCAAGGGTGTGAGTCATCTCTGGGGTTTTTATTAGTGTCATTCCACTTGTTGCATTTCCACTTGGAGATTTCTTGGATCTCTTACTCATCCCTGGGTGAATTTAGAGAGGCAAGTGTCATAGGATAAGTTTCTAGAAGATCCCATGAGCACCCATTTAGCAAACTGTCTCGAGCATTTGTCCATCCTCACCCATCGCACCTTACAGAAGGCCAAATTAGTATACATTGCACCTGAGAAGTGTACCACTTAGTATGCATCGCACCTGGCCAGTGTAGCAGTCAGTATGGTCTAGTTTGGGCCATTTCTAGATGGTTTTTCAGGTGGAACTTTTGGGGAATGATGTAATCAGATGACCATGTTATTTTAGGTTATGAAAAAACTCTTTTAGGGGTTGAAGAGCCCTAGTTTGTCTAAATATAAAATTGGGTTTGAAGTTCCCAAATATTTCTATAACACACAGACAAAGGAAGTCCTGGGAAGGCAAACCAATCATGAGGAAATGATGGACTTAGTATTGCAGCTGAATGACCAGTTAAAGGAGATGGAGAAGGAGTTGGATAGCTTCATTCAACTCAAACAAGCTAGTATTGATAAGGCTCCTGCAACTTTCATTCCAACAGTGACCACAGTTGTACCTTGTACTTTGGCAGCAACTTTAGCTCCCACTACTCCACTGGCCATTGCACTACTGACATTTGCACTGACTACATCAGCATCAGGATCAACAATAACAACCTCCACAAGTGATGAAGCAAATGGGCTAGTCAAAGCGATGGAAGAAATGTCCATTCAGACCAATGAAATGAAAAAACTTAAGGAGAAAGTCACCAGCTTGGAGACAGATTGCAAATTGGCCCAAATCATGCACAAAGAATAACAACAGAAAGCCTCAAGGATGAATGAAAGAATCAAAAACCTAGAAAAGGAACTGACACTGGGTGAACCTCTAGTTAAGGCTAAAGAGCAACTGTGGGCCAATACAATTGACTTTTTCAATGATATTTGGCTATCCATTTAGATTATTTTTGAATATATTGATTTGATAAGGCAGGCTATAGAAGCCATTGAAAGGGTTAAACAAGAACTTGGAGATATGCTAGAGGAGGCAACAAGAATCATCCACTTCCTCAACTCCAAGAATAACTATGAGCTACAAGAACTTGAGATACTTGATAGGACATGTACAATTTTGGAAGTTAGAAAATTCCTCATTAAGAGGAATTTGATGTTGAACTTGGAGGATAAGTGTCAAACCATGCAACTAGCCATTGACAGGTTCATGGTTAAGTTCAAAATTTTGAAGGAAAAGGGGCTACCTAATCCCTTAGTAATAAATGATAAGTTAAGACACATGAGGATTACAATAAGAAGAGCAGAGAAGTGTCCAGAGATCAGGTAAACAAATCATCCATGAAAGGTATACCAACAGGAAAAGTACTATACCAAACTTTTGAAAACTTGTTTTATCTCCAGCATGGGGTAAAACACCTATTTATTAATAAGCCAAATTTTTCCAAATATACAAAGGCAGATGAAATATATAGAAAAATGCTCAGTGTCCAACTACCAGATGAGGAAAACATGGGAAAATCTGAATGATTTACTATAGTAAATACACAGTAAAATATAAATGTATAGTAAAAGGATATTGATGGGTCAGCAAGTTTAAAGTGTATCAGATAAAAGAGTATCAGATGAAAGGTTAAAGTAAAATATAACACCTAGCATGAAGACGAAACAATGAAGCAACATAAAGGGCAAAATATCAAAGAGCAAAGACAACAAAACCTAAATAATGGGGAGAACAAGCATCATTTCAATAACTGTCTCTATCTTTTTGCATGAAGATATTTCTTTTTCCTAGTTTAGTTGTAAATGTAGTTTGAGATATTTTGTAACTCCCTTTTGTATAAATACTTCATAATTTGAAGTATCAAGGTGGATTATTTTACATTTGTAGAGTTATTTTGATCTTAAAACCTAAGGGTGATTGTACCACTTTCAAGTCAATAGACTGGAGCAAGTAATAAAAGCATTTCACTATAGGATTCATGAGATGAGCTATTTGTAGTGAAGTATCTCCGTGTTTGATTTTGTTACCTTCTTATGTGTTTCTAATCTTAAATGTGTTCTAAATTTGAATGTATTAACTAGAAATATAACTTAGAATTTGTTTAAGTACACTCTGTTTTCCATAGTTAGTCATTTATATGTTTTCCTCTGATACCTGAATCTAAGAATCCTTAATTTCTCTCCCATCTTGGTTGACCTATTTCATCCCTTCCATAATTCGGCCTAGGGAACCCTTAATTTCTCCTTGGATCCAATTAGAATCCACTTCACCATCCAGCCTTTGGGATCTACAAAAACTCACCTATCTTGCCCTACAGACACTATCTTTTAGAAGATTGATCCAGTCTTATTTGTCTGACTTTTGACTCCAAAGCCCAATGGTAAAAGAAAACCTCTTTTCATCTAAGTAAGTGATCCTACCACCCAAATTGAAAACAAAACCCAAGTGCAAACAATAACTAGCTTAAAATCATCCTAACTAAAACAATGTTAAATTATAAAGAGAGAGCCCTCTCTGAGCATCAGGAAGGCTAGGTCCTGATCTCCAAAAGTGGTTTGTGGTTACCTTTGATTTTTCTTCTTTCTTTAACTTCAAAAGAAATATCAGAGTGATAACATAATTGGTGACCATACTATGGACTTCGATCCTCAGTCTCATTAAACTTTAAGGAAATCTTAAATTTCATCTTAATCCCCTTAAGGTCATTTTCTGAAATTAATCTTGAAAATTTTCATAAAAATAGTATAAAAAAGTTAAAATTCTGGCTCTTAAGAAGACTCACTATACCAGGTCCAATCCATATCCAAACCCTGCTACCATAGTTGATGACCCAGAGATAATTTTAAGAAAACCCAAAACAACAAAAACTCAAGAAAGTAGTAGTCGGTTAGTTAGAGCTAATTCACCCCTTGAGGAGTTTTTAACTTTAGAGGAAATCCCTTTTGATTTTTCATTTGACCTCTCATTATTTAGAAGTAAATCTGAGAATTCAATCCATGAAACAGTCTTATACCCTGAGTTTTTTCAACTCATTGAATCAAAAAGGATTATTCATTCAGGTCTAGATAAATTTGTCGTTGAGACTTTTGACAAGATATAAGCTTGGGCCTCTAAACTGATAAGTAATATAGGTGATTCTTACCTCCAACAATATGTTGAAATAGCTGCCCTTATTACTATTGCCCCTGAAGTTTCTACACAAGCTTCACTCACCATAAATACCCCTTCTTTTACCACAACCTCACCAATTGTATCTACGATAGTCCAATCACCTAAAATAGTTATTAATCAGCCATCCTCATCATCATCTATTTTACCTCCATCTAGTGTAGGTCCTTCCGCAAGAACCACAACTTTACCCACTAGTCAAGCCAAAATCACAGCAATGGAAAACTGATATGCACCTCTAGTTTTACCTACACAACTCAATGCCATGCCCCAATATTATCAAAGCAAAATCTTCTTGTTTGACACCACTGGTAAGTACATTGCCTAACATCATGTAAACAAGATTACTGATTATTTTGAGTTGCATGAGATAGATGAAGTAGATGTCCAGATGAGGTGGTTTGCCCAAACTTTAACTGGGGATGTAAAGAGATGGTTTAAATCCTTTCCTACCAACCATATTGTAGACCTAGCCAATTTTCATAGATTATTCTTGGATAGATGGGAGAGAAAGAAAAACCCATTGAAAATACTCTCTGAGTATGAAAACATTAGAAGAGCTCCTAATGATTTAGTTCAAGATTATTGCACTAGGTTCAATAGTATATAAAATGCAATCCCATCCAATATTAAACCTCCACCTGACCTAGCATTGATTAAATTCCTTGATGGTTTTGACAATGACATGTCATACTAGTTAATGGAAAGAAACCATGTAGCAGTGGAACAAATGAAAACCAATGTTGTTAGTGTAGAGGCCAACCTATTAGCCAAGAAAGCCAGAATGAAAAATGAAAAGAGAGTTGTATTTAAAGAATAAACTTCCACTTCAGATGGAAAGGTAGATATTTTAGCTAAGAGTTTAGAGAGAATAATGGATATATTAGAAAATATGGAGAGGAAAACTCAATAGGAGAATCAACAACCACCCCCGATAAGAAACATAAACTTTAGGAATAACCCTAACACTATAAATAATCTTGTACCAGATCAACAGATTAGGCCCCCCTTCCAAGAGAACTATGTTGAGGGTCCACATGACCAAGAAGGAGAGCATGACACCAAGATTAACTTACTAGAAGCCAAAGATGAAGACATTGTTTTTCGTACTTAAAAAGAATAAGAGTTACATATGTTGCAACAATTGCAATTAGAATATAGTGAATCCTTTGATTTTAAACGGGGATATGAGTCAACAATATATGAGGTACGAAAACAATATAGCTTAAGAAGTAAAAAGAACATTGAGACTCCCATTAAAATATCCATCCAGACCCGGACTAAGATAATAAGTGAAGCTCCACTTACCAAAGTGTTACAAATCCCCCCTAAGGGAACACGAGAGACTTCTGCCCCTAAAATTGTAGATATAACCTCCACTAAAACTGAAACAGAGACAATTACTGCAAACAATCAAAATAAGAGAAATCGAGGCAAAATAGTATAAACACAGACTAAAACGCCTAGTACTGAGAAACAGGATAAGGACACACAAACTGCAAATGTTAAGGAAGATCTAAATCAAACAAACAAATCTCAGCTCCCTTTCAACATCAAAACTTAAATATCAAAATTAAAGATATCAACTCCCTTGACTGAACTAGTAAAGAATGACTCCTATAGGTCACAGATAACTAAAAATTTAAGCATAGGAGAGGGAGAGGATGATGTTAACTTGAATGATCATCGATCTGAATTACTGTTTAGCCCTGAGGCCAATGGTATTCATCAACAAGGAGGAGTTCCTCCTTTCTATATTAGCCTAAAATCCATGAAAAAATATTTCATAATGCTATGTTGGACTCAGGGGCATCCCATAATTTGATGTCAAAGGAAATCATGGAGAGACTGAACCTAGACATTACCAAACCATATAAGGATTTGTTTTCTTTTGACTCTATCCAAGTTAAATGCCTTATTTTGATCAAGGACTTATGTGTAACTCTAGTCCAGTTCCCTGCGAAGATTATTCTAATGGACATAGTAGTTTTAGACATCCCTCCTAAATATGGAATGTTGCTATCTCACTCATAGGGAGCAAAACTGCAAGGATCCTTGCAGTTAGATATGTCTTATGCCACCATATATGTTTTTGGCCAACCAAGAAAACTATATAGAGAGATCTTATTGAAATACATGGTGAGTAGTGATGAAAAACCAAAAAACTTTCCCATATACTCCATGCATTTAGATATGGACTCTTTTATCTTATACAATGTAGACCATGACAATAAGGAAATCACAGCTAAAGACCTAAAATACAAAACAACTGATAGTGAAAACATTATTCATGTGTCCCTATGGCATCTAGACTTTGATGGATCTGTCAATAGGTTAGGGGCTGGTGCAGGAGTGTGTATCCATAATATGGAGAATAATCATGCTGAGTGACATGCTTTCAGATTGAACTTCACCTGTACCAATAACATGGTTGAATATGAAGCCTTAATTCTAGGGTTACAATTGGCTAGGAAACTTGGAGCCAAAAGATTTTCCATCATGGGAGACTCAAAGCTGATTATTAAATAGATTAATGGTGAATACTGTGTGTTGGGTAGCATAGGCCCCACATAATGGTTTTGGGGCTTAAAGACCATAAGTTAGGGAAATGATATTGTAAAAAGATCCGTGAAGTGCGCAGAGTGTGAAGTGTAATAGGTCAAGTCAAAGGGTTGTCTGCCCAAAAATAATGTAAAATAATAAAGAGTAAGTCGCTCTACCCATGGTCTGCGCACCATGGGAATGTATAAATAGAGCGAGGATCTAAGGGTAGAAGTAGCTTTTGTAGAAAGATCTGATGTGTTATGGGTTGGAAAAAGGAATAGTCACTATGAGTATGTAAGTGCGAGTTGTGAGGATTATTAGTTAGATAGAGGCTCCACAACTGTGTGCATGGAGGCCTAGTAGAGTCCGCAGTTGTGTGTGCGGACCCTTGCAGCTATGTGCATAGGGCAGAAAGTGGATTTTACTGAAACAAAGATATTAATAAAGATAAGTTGGTTCTGAGACATTGTGTTGATTCTGAATTATTGTGGATCTGTTTATATTTTGGTTTTTATGTCTGTTAAATGAGTTGAAGCCTATCTTTATGAATGATGATGATGCACACTAGGTATTATTGTTAAATGTTTGCTTAAATATTGTAAGAAGTAGAGTAGATCTATAATAAACTTGTTAATAATAGAGTGCAACGGTGTGGATCCGCGCGTAAGCCCGATAGCCGAATAGAGTGGCGTGGAGGTGCAGATCAGTTCGCAACCTCTCCAGAACACATCAAGACATCCCAATGGTACGGAAACCTAGTTCCAACACCCTACCCTACTACCTTAGGTGAGACTTCATTCCATGCTCCGCAGACTGTTGCCGAAAGGGTTGGTAGTGTGGGATTTGTTTGGCTAATAACTCTTTCGAACCTGGGTCAGGCCCCAACAAGCCAACAAATTGTTCCATAGCTGGGACTTAGATCTGCCTAAGGGATGTCTGATGTTGGAATTTTGGAACCCTATGAAGAAAGAGATTGAAGATTGATTGGATTAGAAGTGGTACGAGTTTGTAGTTGGCCTTAGCACATCCGCGCATAAACCAGAAGTTTAACATTGTGAATGCAATCAAATTGTTTGTATTCAAAGGAGTAGGAAGCGAAGATTCAGAACAATTTTGGTTTGTAGTAAGGCTAGTATGCGAAGTGCATGAAGTTAAAGATGATAATATTAAAAAAGCTACCTTGGTGAGTGCACTACAGGATCGCGCGCTGACTTGGTATATCGAGCACTCTAGTGATCATCCAAATGTCGGAATAACAGAGATCTGAGATGCATTGAACAAAGAATTTAGCTGGCCGAAATTAGAGGTGCAGTCAATCATTGGGTTCAAGGAGATTTTGATGCTGCTAGGTGAAACCCCTTGGTATCTGGATTAGAGACTGAAAAGTACGATCCAAGAGGCTAACATGACACTAACAGATGCGCAACACCACGTGTGGTTTGTGGCGTCCTTGGCACCACATCTGTAGACGACGCTATCACAACATAAGATCTTGACCTAGGTTGAAGCATTAGAGAGAGCGATGAGGTTGCACGAGACTCCAATATAGGATCCTGGGTTGGGATTTTAGCAGATCCATGCACAACTACAAAACCTATGCTTGGAAATGTAGAATTTGAAACAGGAGAAGGCGCCTCAGCCAGAAGTGCGAGAAGAAGTTTGGTGTATAAAATGTAGAATCCAGGGCCATGATAAGGATCATTGTCTGGTATTTGCAAACTATTTGGTAGCGGGGGGACTAATGCCATTGGGACCAGAGGCACAGGCAGGGCCAAGCGTGGAACCCTCACTCTGGTGTGCAATCTGTCAGGTGGGAGGAAAGCACAACACTAACAACTGTCACCTACTGCAAAAGTTTACCTAGACCCCCCAACAGCTATTTTGAAATTTTTGCATATTAGTAGGCGATGATGAATGAGACTGCCATAGTTATGAATTGTTGATGGATTGATCACCGGACTATAGGATGCAGTTTGAGGCGCGAGGTCAGGCTCTAGCCACAGCGATAGTGTGTGGTGAGTTCCAGGGGTGAGGACGAGGATGGGGAGGAATGGGGCCAGGAAGGGGCCATAGGCAGCTCATCTGTTATAACTATGGAGGACCAAGGCACTAGACACGTGATTGTACAAACCTGACCAAAATATCGTGCCCCTACGGTGATCATGAAATGATATATTGCCCCACAGTGATAGTGTAGATAGGTGAGAAAAGGGTAGCACAACCTATGGCGATGTAGAACATCTAAATGATGAGGTCCAAACTGCGCGAGGAAGACCCCAACATGAACATGATGCTCAGAAGTGGTGCTGCTACAGGGGAAGATAAGTGGAAAGTAACCAAGGTAGGCCTAGGGGTTTGCAAAACCCTTACAAAGCAACATGAGTTCGACCTGGAAATCACGAAGAAGACATTTATGGAAGCTAATAAGAGCTTCACGGTGGTGTCTACTCCAGGTAGTAAGGATCAACCTGAGCCAAAAATGGATCCTTCGATGGTAACTACCCTTTTAGAGACATGTGTGAAGCTGCTATGCAACAATAAGGCAGTCAAGGGATTACAAGAGTTGATAACTAGGTGCACAAGGCCAAGTGAACTTTGCATGGTCCAAAAATTGGGAAAACATGCTTTGCGCATTGGATGGGAAATGCGATTAACAACATAGATCGACGACTATGAGATGGATCAAATCATTATGGACTTAGGCTCGGATGCAAACATGCTACCTAAACAGACATGGAAACACATGGGAAGGCCCACATTACAATGGTCTCCTATTCAATTACAGATGAAGAACCAACAAAAGATCTTGCCCATGGGGAGATTGCAAGGAATCACCATGGATATAGAAGGCGTGAGCACAAAATTGGCTTTGAGGTAATAGAAATTGTGGATGACAGTAACCCTTACCCCGCATTATTAGGGATATATTGGGTGACATATATGAATGGAGTCATTAATTTAAAGAAAAGGAAGATGATATTTGAGAAGAAGTCCTTAGGCGTAGTTGTTCTGCTAGACCCAGCTAAAGGAGCGTGCTACACTAAACCCATACACAAAGATGAAATTGATGAGGACTTGGAACATATCTACAAGATAACTGTGCAAGATCATGATTGGGTAAATCGGACAATGGAAGGAAGGATATCGTGGGACTGCATAGTGGCCTGCAATTCAGATTCAGATGAAGAAGATGAATGATGGCACAATCGATTGAACAAAGTAACAACGTTAAACTGCAACATGATGAGTAGGTCATTGTATTGCGTAAAAGCTCAGGATCGAGAGCTGTCGATGTATGATGGGTTAACAATGGTAGACGGATTCATAACCAAGTTTGAAAATGCAGTACTAGATCACCAACAGTTCGATACATTAAAATGGGCATTGCGTGTGATGCTTGCGTGTTGGTGGGGAACACATGAAGGAACCTTTGAAGATTGACATGCATGTAGGAAGATGATGTAGATAAGGTTTGGGAAATTGGAACTATTAATAATTGAGAAATACGATGGACGTGATGACCTACGCATGCACTTCACCAGATGGACCTAGGCCTATGGAGAAGAACCCTAGCTAGAGTGGGTACACTTATTTTATCATACCTTGGATGTCATCCCAAGGAACTGGTATACTGAAACAGAATTCCTCCATGCTACAAGTGAATGGGATATCTTGCATGAGGGATTTTTATTAACATTCTTATTTGAGGACCAATGGATGGATATTGTTGATGATGCATTGCAAGCTGTGAAGGCTGCTATTTTTATATTACCACTGGAACCAGAAGAAATAGTGTAGCCAGATTGGTTGCATCAGTTGAGCCAGGCCCTAGAATGTTATAATGTGTAGATAGAAGATGATGAGGACGACCTCAGAAACATCAATATTCTGGAAACAGAGGGGAGTCGCAAGGTTCGTGGGCCAGTGATTGAGGACCCCGACATCATCATACCACTGAAAATGAAACAAGTGAACATTGGTATGGAGGATGAGTTGAAGTATGTAACACTTGGGGACTATTGGGATGATGCCACGGTGGAGAAGGTCATTGAGTTAGTTCGAGAATATCGAGATTTATTCCCGACTAAAATCACAGAGTTAAAAGGGATCCTCGGTGACCTAGGAATGATGAAGATAACTCTGAAGCTGGACGTGAAGCCAATCAAGCAGCGACCTTATCGATTGAATGCAAAATACAAAGAAAAGGTCCGTGAAGAGTTGGAAAAAATTCTTGTAGTAGGAATAATTGAACCAGTGGAAGAATCTGACTAGGTAAGTCCTATGGTTGTATAGGAGAAAAAACAAAAGGGAGAAATTTGAATCTGTGTGGATCTTAGGAAGCTCAATGATGCATGTGTTAACGATCCATTCCCGACGCCATTTATAGAAAAAGTACTGGAAAATGTTGGTTGACAAGAAATCTACTCCTTCACGGATGGTTTCTCGGGGTACCACCAGATCAAGGTTGTGCCGGAGGATAGGAGGAAAACAACTTTTGCAACCAAATGGGGCTGTTTTCAGTACACTGTGATGCCTTCTGGACTGAAGAACGCACCGGTAGTATTCTCGCACGTCGTGGTAGATGCATTCAAGGAATTTATACATAAGTTTTTAGAGGTATATCTTGATGATTGGACCATATTTGGGCTAGTCAAGAAACATATCGCGAGCTTATGGTTAATTTTGGATACTTGCCGACAGCACCAGATTGCACTAAATCTAAAGATGTGTACTGTCCTCATCCCCGTCAAGAACTTTCTCGACCATGTGGTCTGCAAGTAAGGCCTGATGGTAGACCCAGTGAAGATTGTTGTCATACTCAATCTGCAAGCGTCGCAAAGTGTTAAACAACTACGCGCCATGTTGGGACACACTCGTTACTATTGAAAGTTCATAAAAAGCTACACACAGATCATGGCACCGATGGAACAGTTGTTGAAAAATGACTCTACTTATTTTTGGAATAAGGAATGTAACAAAATTCTGGAAACTCTCAAGGAAAAGATGGCATCAGCTCCCATTTTGGTCTTTCCAAAATGGGACATTGAATTTCACGTGCATGTTAACACATCATGTATCGCGCTTGGCACAGTACTCACATAGGAGGGAGTGGAATGAATTGATCACCCAATTGCATTCGCAAGTCAATGATTGTACAAAGCGAAAAAGAACTACTCCACTACTGAGTGTGAGGGGTTGGCGATGGTATACGCACTCCAGAAAAATTGCCACTATCTACTCGAGGGACAGTTTAAGATGTATACCGATCATTCTGCGTTAAAATACTTAGTGAATAAGATTGTGTTGTGGGGGCGCATTTGTATATGGCTATTATTGTTTCGGGAATATGATTTTGAAGTCATCGTAAAACCGAGATGTCTAAACGTAGGCCTAGATCACCTGTCCCGAATTGAGAATAGTGAAGAGCCCACAAACTTAGAGGAGGGACTACCTGATGCACAGCTCTATCTACTGCATGTTGCGGATGGCCACTTTGAGGATTTAATCCACTTCTTAACCATACGAACCGTGCCATAGGGGTATTCTGTTCAGTAGAAGAAAGAAATGGTGATAGGCGTAGCAGATTTTACTATTATTGTAGGGCACCTCTACAAAATGGGGAACAATGAAATATTATGCACATATGTACTTGAATTTGAGTGAGGACATATCCTTTCTGAAGCACATGGGGGGGTTATAGGAGGAAATTATGTTAGATGTGCCACAACACAGAAGATTCTTCGTGCTAGACTATGGTGGCCAACTCTACATCAAGACTCAAAAGCATACTCTCGTGTCTGTGACTTATGTCAATGGACTAGGAAACCATCACGGAGGGATCAAATGGCACTCAAGCCACAAATGATGTTGCAACTGTTCGAAAAATCGGCGATCGATTTTGTGGGGCCTATCACACCTCAAGGAAAGAAGGGTGCACGCTATATCGTCACTGCAATAGAACACCTGACCCAATGGACAGATGCATAGTCAGTTAAGCACTCCACGGCCGCTACAACTGCGAAATTTTTGTTCGAGAATGTGTTAACGTGGTTTGGATGTCCAAAAATTCTAATGAGCGACCACGAAATGCACTTCCTGAATGAGATTATTAGCGCTCTCACTAAGGAATTCCAGATATATCATCAACAGAGTATGCCATACAATCCAAAAGAAAATGGGACCATTGAAGCTTTTAACAAGATTTTGGAGACTGCATTGAAAAAGGTATGTAATGTGTAGTGAAACAATTGGGATTTTCACATACCTGTTGTGCTATGGGCATACCGAACAATGTGCAAGAAGTTGACAGGCTAGGCACCTTTCCAATTAGTCTATGGTAAGGAAGATGTCACACCAATGGAATACATTGTGCCTAGTTTGTGAATAGCAATGACAACACACATGGCAGACCACGGGTCTTTGGAAGAGAGGATCGTGCAACTGGAAGAACTTGAGGAGGAACTGTTTCTGGCAGGATCCCATCAACAGGTACAAAAGTAGCGGGAAAAAGCTTGGCATGATCGCCATATCAAGATGTGCATGCTCAAATAAAATGATATATTATTACTATATGACAAAAAGTTCGAGAAATTCTGTGGAAAGCTCCGAATGCATTGGTTGGGACCCTATGTAGTCAAAGAAGTCACAGATGGAGGCACCGTCTAGCTTGCCAAGCTGAAAGGAAACCTTTCCTAGGAAGAGTAAATGGTAGTCGCCTGAAGCTCTACACGGGTGGGTTGACTGCCTGACTAACCGACTGAAGGACAATCTCACCACTCCAGCCAGTTGAAAGAGAGTGCAGGATGATAAAGCAGTCTGTGGGGGAGCTAGGCAACATTAAGGGTGCGTGTAGGAGTGGTATGTCACAAGGGTTGCGGCTCCACCGAAGGGTTGCGTTGTTGCATGGACAAGCAAAAAGGTGATTGTTGCTATCATTGTTCATGAAAAGATGTTTGAGTTATGCCAAAAAGGAGCGGGCGACAAGTAATTAAGAGACTAGGTACGAGCCAGATCAGGAAAGATCTGTCACAGTCTTAACATTACAATGCCAGAAAAGGAGGGAATGACTGAATTTGAATTTCAAAACACTTATAAATCATAAGGGGGCATCAACCAAATTATTTGTGGTTTCGAGAGAAGTAAGCTATTGTGCCTTTCCACTTGTATGGAATTGTTCATCATTGCCACTAAAAGAGTAAGCTCGAGGTTTGTAATATGGCCAATGGAGATGCAGGAATTTTTGGATACTGTGGTTTCGATAGCCACAGGCACCACATAGAGTTTAGCATCGATAGTAGAGGATGTGCCGAAAATTATTAGACATCAAGAAGAACTGGTCTGGATGCCACTACATAACCCACGGGTTGGCCAACGACCCATAAAATATAGGGGAAAGATGGTGAATATGGAGACAAATAATGGAATTGCAGTTAACAGTTGGTCTCTGATACACCTTTAAGATTTGGATCTCGTGGACAACAACAATTTTCTTGCAAAAATGCAACACAAGCTGCAACAGACAATGCATATAGTAGACTAGAAATTGGAAACTTGTTGTGTTGCCACGAAGAGTTCCCGTATGCGGCACCCCAACTTGAGTTAAAATCCTATGAGGGGGTACTCTACTTTAATCGAGAAGAGTAGAATGAGCATCATCGGTTGCGTGAATTAGTAGAGGCAATGGTGCAGGAGCTTGAAGAAGCATTGCAGGAGACAAAGAGGGAGCAGCAGAATGTTGTGCATCATTCACAAGGATGGTGGACTGCAAAGCCTTGGCAATGCATATCGCTGCACCAAAGAGTGACTTGCGACGAGTCATGATGCAAGTGTTGGGGGCTTGCTGGGTAGTGAAGGCCCAGCATAACAATTTTGGGGCTTAAAGACCATAAGTTAGGGAAATGATATTGTAAAAAGTTCCACGAAGTGCGCGGAGCACGAAGTGTAATAGGTTGAGTCAAAGGGTTGTCCATCCAAAAATAATGTAAAATAATAAGAGTAAGTCAGCCTACCCATGATCCATGGACCATGGTAATGTATAAATAGAGTGAGGCTCTAAGGGTAGAAGTAGCTTTTGTAGAAATATCTAATGTGCTATGGGTTGGAAAAAGGAATAGACACTTTGAGTCTGTAAGTGTGAGTCATGAGGATTAATAGTTAGATAGAGACTCTGCAGCTATGTGTGCGGAGGCCTAGTAGAGTCCACAGCTGTGTGCGCAGGAAAAAAAGTGGATTGTACTAAAACGAAGATATTAATAAAGAAAAGTTGGTTCTAAGACATTGTGTTGATTCTGAATTATTGTGGATCTATTTATATTCTGGTTTATACGTCTGTTACATGAGTTTAAGCTTGTTTTTATGAATGATGATGATTCACACTTGGTATTATTTTTAAATGTGTGCTTAAAGACCATAAGAAGTAGAGTAGATCTATAATAAACTCCTTAATAATAGAGCACAACGGTGCAGATCCATGCGTAAGTCCGATAGCCGCGCAGAGTGGCGTGGAGGCACAGATCAGTTCGTGACCACTCTAGAACACATCAAGACATCCCAAGGGTGTGGAAACCCGGTTCCAACACCCTCCCCTACTGCCTCGGGTGAGTCTTCAGTCCGTGCTTCGCAATCTGTTGCCAAAAGGGCCGGTAGTGCGAGATTTGTTTGGCTAATAACTCTTCCGAACCTGGGTCAGGCCCCAACAAGCCAACACTCTGTAAACAATCCCAGACTTGCTCAATATAAGGGAACCATCCTATACTTGATCAAAGACCTCCTGGAAACAAACTTTGTTGCCATTCCGAGAAAACAAAACATGCAGGCCCAGAGTCTGGCAACTTTTGCTAGTACCTGTAAATTGCTATTTCAGCCCAACCATCAGTACACTGTAGAAGTCAAACATAGGCCTGTTATACCAGACAACCTAAAGTATTGGTAGATTCTCTCCCAGGATTCTCAGATTTACGATTTCATGAACAATGAAGGTGGGTTTCAGAATTGTAAGATAGATATAAATTGTATAGTAGACAATAATATAGAAAGTAACATGGACGTAAATATTTTAGATATAACTAAACCAACTAAATTTACTATAGTAGAAATAGATAGTTTAGAGAATGTAGAGATTGAAGAAATAATGAGTGATGATCCTGAAATTCTTAATCTGAAAATTATTTTTTTGTTCAAGGGATTAGTCGCTTTAGAAGATTTGTTTGAATCTAATGTTGTAGCTAGGAAACCCAAAATGGAACCTTTTGAGAGCTGACATAGAAGAGGTTAACATAGGAACTGAGGATAAACCAAAACTCATTAAAATATCAAAAGCCCTACCTCTAGAGGAAAAGGTTAAATACATCAACCTGTTTGAAATTTTCCAAGATGTATTTGCCCGGAGTTATGAAGACTTAAAATCTTATGACACAAGCATAATCCAACACAAAATACCTCTAAAAGAAGATCATAAACCTTTCAAATAGAAACTTAGGAGAATAAATCCAGTTCTTATGCCATCCATAGATAAGGAAGTTAAAAGAATGTTTGGTGCCCAAATTATAGCCCCCATTAGATACTCAGATTGGATTTCAAACTTAGTCACTACTAGGAAAAGGACTAGTGAAATTAGAATTTGTGTAGATTTCAGAAATTGAAACAAGGTCTCGCTAAAAGATAACTATCCTCTACCAAAAATGGACATATCCTACAGAGGGTAGTAGGCTCATCAAGGATTTCATTGTTAGATGGATTCTCTAGGTAAAACCAGATCTTAGTTCAACCAAAGGATGAAGCCAAAACCGCATTTACTACTCCATGGGGTACCTTCATGTATTTGAAGATGGCTTTTGGATTAATGAATGTAGGTGCCACATTTTAGAGAACTATGGATATAGATTTTTCCAAGGACATCCATGAATTCCTAGTAGTATACCAAGATGTCATCACAATTTTCTCTAAATCTCACAATGAAAACCTAGACCACCTGAGAAGAGTATTTATCAAATGCAGAAAATTTGGGATTTCTTTAAATCCCAAAAAGACACTCTTTGGTCTGGAAGAGGGAAAAATGTTGGGACATATCATATCTAAAGATGGGATTAGAATAGATCCTCCTAGAATAGAGGCCATTTTGACCATTACCCATCCTAGAAACATTAGAGAGTCACAGCCATTTCGAGGCAAGATAAACTTCCTTAGGAGATTCATTTCAAATCTAGCAGAACAGATTAGAGAATTAAATAACATGCTAAGAAATGACTCAACACTTAAATGGATTATGGAGGCTAAAAAATCATTTGAAGCCATCAAGGAAGCATTAACCAAGACCCTAGTCCTTATAAGTCCTAATTTTAACAAGGATTTTATAATTTTTTATTTTGCTTAAGAACACACCATTACAGTGGTCTTGCTGCAAAAGAACAACCAAGGATATGAACAACCAATTTTGTTTTTTAGTAAATATTTAAGAGATGCCACACTCAAATACAATATTATTGAAAAATAAGAATTATCTTTAGTAAAGGCTATCAAAGAATTCAGAGTATACATTTTGTATTCTCACATTATTGCTTATGTCACAAATTCTATAGTTAAGGACATTTTGACACAAGATGGGCCTGAAGGGAAAAGAGGGAAATGGATTGCCACAATATTGGAATATGACATAGAGATAACGCCAACTAAGTTTATCAAAGGGAAAGGTTTAGCTGAACTCGTGGTTGAATCGAATTGTTATGCCCTTGATATAAACTTGATTAGCGCCCTTGATTAGCGCCCTTGATGATCAAGAAGAGATGGCGACTCCACCGATCAGTGAACCTTTTACTGATTCACCCTAGTATGTAGATATTTTATTTTTATTACAAAATTTACAAGCTCCTCCTCGTTTAACAAGAACTAAAGCTAGATTTTTGAAGATGAAGTCATTAAAGTATTGTATTATAGATAATGAATTGTTTTGGAAAGACAATAGTGGTACTCTTTTGAATTTTTTACTGAAAAATGAAGCTTATAAAATCATGCAAGAGTTGCATGTAGGGGATTGTGGAGGACACTTGTAATGGAAGACTGCTGCTGAAAAAATCCTGAGGGATGGTTTCTACTGGCCCACTTTGTTTGCAGATGTTAAGAAACATGTGAATTCCTGTCATAAATGCCAGATATTTGAGGGAAAGAGAAAAATTTTACCCTTGCCTCTTAAACAAATTTCCACTGAAATTCCATTTCAACAATGGGGGTTAGACTTCATTGGAGAAATACACCGAACCTCCTTAGCTCAACACAAATGGATTCTAACAACTACTGACTATTTTACCAAATGGATAGAAGTTATACATTCTAGAAAAGCCATAGACACTGTCATTATCTCCTTTCTAAAGAACAATATCCTGTCAAGATTTGGATGTCCCCAGAAGCTCATTACTGATAATGCAGCTACATTTAAATCCAAGAGAATGATAGACTTCTGTAACAAATACCACATCACCCTTTTCCACTCTACAGCCTATTACCCTCAAGGTAATGGACTTGCAGAATCATCTAATAAAATCCTGGTCAATGTCATTAAGAAATTGCTGGAAGATAACAAAAAGACATGGAACAAAAAGTTAGTCAATGCCTTATGTGCAGACAGACTAAATACCAAGAAATCCATTGGCACATCTCCCTACCAGTTAGTATATTGAATGGATGCAATTTTTCCATCATCTTTGGGAGTTCCAGCGATGAATATTATCCAGGAATTACAAGTGGAATCTAATGATATTCAGAGAAGAATAAATCAGACAATAAACTTGCAGTAGGCCAGAGAGGAAGTATATGTAAAATCACAGGTAATCTAGGACAAAATCAAGAAAGTTTTTGATAAAAAACTAAAGAAGATGATTTTTACATAGGAGATAAAGTCCTTAAGTGGGATTCAAGGAGAGAAGACAAAGGCAATCATGGAAAATTTGTTTTTTTGTGGCAAGAGCCTTATGTCATTTATGGTTACAGGGGCAAAAATGCCCCTTTTCTTGAGAGAGATAGATGGATCAGATCTACCAGGAGGACCTGTTAATGGTAGAATGCTGAAGCATTATTTTTCCACTGACTAATAATAGTTCACTTTTTGCATCATTGTACATAACATTGCATAGTGTGGATTGGATTGGATGGTAATCCTTTGAAGTTGAAGCACAGAGAGAAGGCCCTAAGCTTTGAAGGATTTATCATTATAAGTATCAATAAAGCACAATCACAGAAGGACAGTTCACAAGGTAACTATAGTCACAATTCAAAGGCTACTGATCTTTAGAGTTCTTAACATTTCACCAAGAAATTTCATCCACATGTGGAGCCATTGTTAGGGTCCTATAATAATAGGATTCATAATTTTGAATTGGTTATGATTAAGTCTTCTAATATTGTACATACCTTTGCTTTTTGTAAATGTTTTCCATCTTAAAATTAAAAAATTTAAAGAGGGTATGTCCTAAAAGAAATATCAAAGAACAAAAAGAATAAGAAAAGAAAAAAAAAGTGAAAAAATATAAACCCCAAACAAAAACAGATCATGAAAGTGTGCAAGTCCAAGTGCCACTACTCTTTACTTTACTATCTAAAATAATGGTTGTCTACAGCTTGTCATACATGCCACAACCCATGATAGTCAAATTGTTTAATCTTGACTACTTCATGCTTTAAATTTCATGTTTATAGTTAGAGAATAAAATATCTAGCCAAACACTTTAAACTTGGCAGATCAACAGATAGGTAGAGAAATAAAACAATCTCATCAGTTTAATATGATCCCTTGGAAGATATAAGGTTAGAAGTAGATAGTTTAGTTCAAAATAAAAATGAAAGAAAGGGTCTGCGAGCTTAAATTCACCCAACAAAGTGAAGAAAAAATGTTAGGACAAGTAAAAAGGGTAAGTAGAAGAAAGGTTGTAGAAATACAAGTTATTTGAGGCATAAGCACATTTGTCATGCTTAATCATGAGTTTCAATGTGTAGGAGAAGTTATGAAAGAAAAAGGATTCTCATAAGTTCATTTGGTTAACTTCCCCCCATTCCATTTCACCCCTCACTAAATACTTGCTAATTTCCCATATTCCCTTCATTTCTTATAAAGATACCTTTTCCCTTCATTTTTGACCCGTACCCCTTGGTTTCACACTTTTCCCTAGCACATTACCCCCAAAAACTCATTTCCCAAAACCCCTTTTCCCTAGTATGAAACCCCTTCCCTTTTAAAAAATCACTTTCCCCTTGATAAATTTCCCTAAAAACCCCAAAAAACCCATAAAACCCTTTATCCTATGTTTTATCCCCAACCACCACCCCCCGCACTACTTTATTAACTCTGCTACAATATCATTTTCCCAAAAAAACCTCGGCCCCAATTCATAACACCACATTACATTTTAACCCCACAATTATCCATTAATTAATTAGACTTAAGTGAAATTATTTCCCTGGGCCCCACTAAATGTCTCTCTATCTCCCACTGTGCAACTCCGCCACGTGATGGCCATTGGATCTTCCACCCCCAGATCCTACGACAATCACCCATATCATACCCATTCATCTCCCAAACTTTACCAGCACGAGAGGACGCCATATGGGCGGTATTGCTCAGGCCCCTTTGGGTTATGTGGTGGCACCGTGTTAAGTCACATGATCTCAGGAAAAAAACCACCCATTGCTCAAAAGAAATGCGATGGCCTCCCAAAACCACCTCCCCACTAAAAGCAAAAACTGCTCATTGTTCACTAATTTAATCTCACGACATTTTCTAACCATTCTCGGTTAAAAGCCTTCAGACCCCTAGTTTCACCCTTTTCGCTCATTTTATCTACGAAAACGTCCTAAGCTTTCCTATGCCCCCCGAGCTTCTGCAACCAGTTATGTCCACCAATTGCCTCCTGAACATGCTCCAAAGGCCCAGCTCAGCCCTTCAGTGCACGAATGAAGCCACAAAACCGTATGTAGCTGCCACAAAAACCAATTTGTAGTCTGGACCTCAAACTCCAAGTATTTTACAATAAACCACAGACGTCCCTCTCAAATTCAAAAGTATACAATAAATTCAAACATTAATGTAATTGAATTTAATTAATTTTCCATAAATTGAGAGTATTCCGCTCCAAATACCAAAACCCCTATCCTGCAAATTGCCATTACTCTATCCCTGTACCAGAGTTGTCAAGACTTCATTTCCACAAGTTGTGTAAGCCCAATTCGCACATTTATTCTCAAGATGGCTACCTAGAACTCTTTGGATGTTAGACCTGTATCAACCCCTCACCTGGACATTGATCATTTGGCTTCCAAATTAAAGACATTGCTACTCCACGGCACCTTATGCAAATCCATTATTCGAGTAAGGATAGGTTCCTAAATCATATAGATGACATTCACCTTTGGGAGTCTAATTTACCCAAATACACATTCCCATAGGTTCACCCATTCCCAGACATTGTACACTTTTGTCATGCTTGCTATATCCCAAGGCAAAGGGCTATAGTTGCCCCAAACCAGAAATTGCTATTCACCATTACACCAGAGTCTATCAACCAGATGTTGCAAATCCAACCTAGTCCTTATCTAGCCCATTTTCCCATTGGAAACCTATTGGGCCTGTACATAACACTAGACCTAGTCGATATCAAGCAATTTTTCCAAAAAATTTTCATTGAAGAGTGCCATACTCCTAAAGATACTCCACCCTATGTTGCCACCTTCTTTTCAGAGACGGTCAGGTGCATAATAACCATGCTCTCATGCATCCTTGGATATAACACAGATGAGCATGTGGATGAGGTCATCTTGGCCTTCTTGTCCATTTCTACTCCAGGCAAGCCTCCTTCTATCATGTTTGATTATGCTCAGTTCATTGTAGATAGAATGCATGAGAAATTCACTAGGCTACACACTGAAAGAGTTTCCAAATACTCTTCAGTGTTGTTTCATATGTTCTTGTATTACCAGACATATAAGTTCCCTTTGAGCATCTAGAAGTTGGATACCAAGGGAAAGGAAGAATTAATCATCTACTGGACACCCTTGGTCCACATGTTTTCCACAACATTCACCTACAAAGACTTCATAGACTCCTTTGTATATCCTGTCATGAACATGCTAACTTCTAAGACTCAACCTAGAATCAGCCCACATATGAAAAGAGTAGTGCAATTAGCCAAGAACAACAAGGCGGGAGATTGGTACTTGTACCAAAACCACACTGAGATCAGAATTTATGGTTGTGAGCTAGCACCCTATAAGTTTCCCAAATACATCCCTATGAGGATATTTTCTCTTGAATACTTCAGACAAATCATTAGCTCTGATGAGGTCCACTTCCTAGCTTATAGGAGGAAAGCACAGTTCAAGGTAAAAAACCAAATGGGCCCATTCATTTACAACAACAGAGAGGTTGGACTAGAGGCCGATAGGTTACTTCAACAAATGGAATTCAAAAATAGTTTCATCTATCACTACGACCCTCACGGGGTCATAAACAAGCTTAGGCTCAGGGTAAAGTTGGGAGCATACATCCACCACCCAAGACCTGACATTGAACAGTTTGATAACTAGGATGAGTGGGTAGAGAAAAAGTTGATTGATATGGACAACATTGTTGTGGATGTGGAGAACATAATGATTGATATAGAAAAGAAATTTGACCAGAGCTCATTCCCGTAGATTCCAGATTTACAAGGGCCAATGAACATTCCTCCTCTCATATAGACTCCTGTAAATGAGGAGAATAATCCTAAGAGAAACAGGGATGAGGCATCTAGCTCTGCCACGAAGACTACTGATGAGATGTTTGAGCCAAGAAATAGGCCCAAGTTGAATCCTGTCTTTGAACAAGAGGATAACATTGCTTCAGGGGAAATAACTGACACTGAGGAAATGGGAAAGAAAAGTGGAAAAACAACTGCATCAGAGGAAACACAACAACCATCAACCTCCAACAAATAGATGATAGAGAGACATTAGAGTATGGAGGTTTCTTCCTTTGTCAGGCCAGCTGACAAGGAAAAGGATATTAAAGATAGATTTAAAGAGATAAAGACGAGGAATGAAAAATTGAAAGTAGAAACATATGCCACGTACCTCAAGGTTACACCACCAAACAAGACCAGCCTAATGTCAGCCTTTGACATCAAAGAAGGAAAAATGTAGGTTTCATTTTTGCAATCCACTGTACAACAACCAAAGACCTCAGAAAATTACAAGAAAACTAATTTTGAGGTCTTGGCTAGGGATGTGCATCCCATTGATCAGATAGAGTTTCACAAGCAAGCTGGAGAAATGATCTACTCCACCCTCAAAGAAAAGGCCATGGCTGTTTACAAGCTGCAAGCTTCATTGGACAATGTGAAAGCTCAATACAAATTGGAGAGGGCCTCTTCATAGGATAAAGACACCATGATAAAGTCCTTGGAGGACTTGGTTATTGAACTAGGCCATGACCCAAGTGATGTTAAGGCCACAGAGAAACTGATCAAAAAAAAGAATGAGGACATAGAAGCCCTCAAGAAACAGCTCAAGTTGCCTCATTTGTAGCACTGAAAAATAAAGGAAGTCCTGGAAATCTAGACCAATCATGAGGAAATGATGGACTTAGTACTGCATCTAAATGACCAGTTAAAGGAGATGGAGACGAAGTTGGATAACTTGATTGAGCTCAAACAAGCTAGTATTGATAATGCTCCTACAACTGTCATTCCAACAATGACCACAATAGTACCTTCTACTTTGGTAGCAACATTAACTCCCACTGCTCCAATGGCCACTGCACTACCGACATCTACACCGACTACATTAGCAACATAATCAACAACAACAACCTCCACAAGTGATGAAGAAAATAGGCCGGTCAAAGCAATGGAATAAATTTCCATTCAGACTAATGAAATGAACAAACTTGAGGAGAAAGTCACCAACCTAAAGACAGATTACAAATTGGCCCAAATCATGCACAAAGAAGAACAACAGAAGGCCACATTGATGAATGAAAGAATCATAAGCCTAGAAAAGGAACTGACACTGGGTTAGCCTCTAGGTAAGGCTAAAGAGCAACTGTGGGCCAATACCATTGACTATGTCAATGATATTTGGTCATCCATTCAGATTATTTTTTAACAAATTGATTTGATAAGGTAGGCTACAGAAGCCATTGAAAGGGTTAAAGGAGGGCTTGGAGATATGCCAGAGGAGGAAACAAGAATTATCCACTTCCTCAAGTCTAGGAATAAGTATGAGCTACAAGAACTTGAGATACCTGATAGGACATGTACAATTTTGGAAGTTAGAAAATTCCTCACTAAGAGGAATTTGATGTTGAACTTGGAGGATAAGTGTCAAACCATGCAACTAGCCGTTGACAAGTTCATGGTTAAGTTTGAACTTTTGAAGGAAAAGGGATTACCTAATCCCTTAGTAATAAATGATAAGTTAATGACACATGAGGATTACAATAAGAAGATTAGAGAACTGGCCATAGATCAAGTAAACACTTCATCCATGAAAGGTATACCAATAGGAAAAGTATTATACCAAACTTTTGAAAACTTGTTTTACCTCCAGTATGAGGTAAAACACCTATTTATTAATAATCCAACTTTTGCCAACTATATATAGGTAGATGAAATATATAGAAATATTCTCAATATCCAATTAAGCGATGAGGAAAGATGGGAAAAAATGAATGATTTACTATAGTAAATACACAGTAAAATATAAATGTACAGTAAAAGGATATTGACAGGTCAGCAATGTTAAAGTGTATCACATAAAAGAGTATCGGATGAAAGGTTAAAGTAAAACAGAACACCTAGCATGAAGACCAAATAGCCAAATAGCATAAAGGGAAAAAGATCAAAGAGCAAAGACAACAGAACCTAAATAATAGGGACAACAAGCATCAGTTCAATAGCTGTCTCTATCTTCCTGAATGGAGATATTTATTTTTCCTAGTTAGTTCTCAATGCTGTTTGAGATATTTTGTAATTCCTTTTTGTATAAATACTTCATAATTCAAAGTGTTACAGTGGATTATTTTACATTTTTAGAGTTATTTTGATCTTAAAACCTAACGGTGATTATACCACTTTCAAGTCAACAGACTGGAGCAAGTAATAAAAGCATTTCGCTACAGGATTCATGAGATGAACTATTTGTAGTGAAGTACCTTCTTTGTTTGATTATTTACCTTCTTATGTGTTTCATAATCTTAAATGTGTTCTAAATTTGAATGTATTAACTGGAAATGTAACTAATAATTTGTTTACGTACACTCTGTTTTCCACAGTTAATCATTTATATGTTTTCCTCTGATACCCGGATCTGAGAATACTTAATATCTCTCCCATCCCGATTAACCTCTTTCATCCCTTACATAATCTAGCTTAGGGAACCCTTAATTGGTCCTTGGATCCGATTAGAATCCACTTTGCCATCCAGCCTTTGAGATCTACAAAAACTCACCTATCTTGCCCTGCAAACATTGTTCTTAGAAGCTTGATCTAGTCTTGTTTGTCTGACTTTTGACTCCATAGCCCAATAGTAAAAGAAAACCTATTTTCATCTAAGTGATCCCAGCACCCAAATTCAAAACAAAACCCAAGTGCAAACAATAAGTAGCCTAAAATCATCCTAACTAAAACAAAGTTAAATTATAAAGAGAGCCCTCTCTAAGTATCAGGAAGGCTAGGTCCTGATCTCCAAAAGTGATTTGTGGTTACCTTTGATTTTTCTTCTTTTTTTAACTCCAAAAGAAATATCAAAGTGATAACATACTCCACCCATCTCCATTCTATGTGATAATACAAGTGCCATCAGTATTTCAAAAAATCCTTTCATGCACTCAAAGACCAAGAAAATACCCATTAAGTAACATTTTCTACAATAACAAGTGCTTGAACAAAAGGTTAAATTGGAGTATGTTCCCTCCAAAGAACAAGTTGCTGATATATTCACTAAACCGCTTCCCAGAGAAACATTTTAATATCTTAGACAAAAGCTAGGAGTAGTTGCTGCATCATCCTACTGTTAAATCAAGTTTTTGGAGGAAGGTTATTATACGTGGGTTTCATGAAGTATAGTCGCATATACACGCGGGTTTTTGTGGCTGAAGGAGAGTATATATTTTTCTAACAGAAAAGCAGTGGGTCAGAGTCTGATATGGGTGCTCTGCCTGATATGGGTGCTCTGCCTGATATGTAACTGAAAAAGATGCCTTTGATGAATGACTTGCTGACAATGCACAATTTTCGCAAGTTCAGGGGGAGCATTAACCTTCACACACATTCAACATCGTTGTCATCATGGTTGCTAAGTTCAGCTATGGTTTCAGATACTTATATCATTTGTTGCATAAGTCATGTAAAGTTCTAGGGTGTGATATAACTTATGAATATTTCTGTCATGGTTTATATTTCAATCAGTCCTATTGGAAATGTGATGTAATTTGTATCCTCACTTTGCATGGGATGGATGATGTAATAATTGTTGTATTTTTGTCATGCATAAGCAAATATGGTGTATCCACACTTGGTTGGGTGACTGATGTGTGTATGGGTCATTGGTCATAGGGAGGTCATACTCACTTAGTTTAGCTATAGAGTCATGTTATTCTTTTGAAACATATCTCTACGAAATTGGCATGTACTCAGGGGGAGCATGGATAGCATAATGTATATCAAAGGAGGAGAAAAGCTTGGTCCACCCTTGCCCTTGATGTCAAAGGGGGGGTGTATTTTGGTATCGTTTGTTATCTCTAACAATTTCTATAGCTTACAGTAATCAACACCAGCATGGTTGCCATCAAGTCCAAAGGGGGATATTGTTGGCATTATGATTCAAGTGTTGTCCTTGATGGCAACTCACTCACAGGTCAGTTCAGTTTTGATAAAAGGAAACGCATAGTGTAACAGGTCCATTCAGATATAACAAGACATTGGTACAAAAGAACAGGAAGATGGAACTAAAGTCTACTAATCAGAATGAAGAAGATGAAGGTAAAGGATGGTGAAAATAAATTTAAGATGTATACGTAGGTCCACTTAGTCAAAATAGCATATACACATTGGTTCACAGAACAAAAAGAGCATATACGTATACACACACTATCACAAGAATAAAAGCATGTATATGTTGGAAAATCAAGGAAATTTAAGAGGAGATAATACCAGGGGGTCAATTCCATGGTATTAACCCACAATATTCAGAAGAGTAATGATTATTTGATCCCATCCAAGAATACCATGGGTCCTAAGTGGTTTTGGTCTGAGCTATTGAGAAAGGCCTAAAACTATATAAGGAGGAGAAGATCATAAGGCCAAGGTGTGCAAGTGAAAAGGGTTTCTTAGGAATACTTCCATATGAAGTATATTTTATGTCGCAGGTGCTATGTTGGTGATTTGATCTGAAATATTGGGTGTACCTTGAATTCAATGTTGGATTAGGATCATGAGACCTGAAATGACTTATCATTGAATGATCTAATATTGGTTGGGCTAGATATGATTATGTACTCCTATTTTATTCTTTAAATGTCATCATTTGGTTTTGTCTGAAGTCCAGAATAGCAACGAAGTTATGAGTTAATATTTGGAGATCTATATGATGGTTCGTCTCAGTAAAAGCACAAGTACATGCAGGTCCTACTCTTCCAAGTAGCGTATACATAGGAAAAGCATATTTTTCAGGTTTGACTAATCCATCTAATCAGTTATGTTTTTTTACTAATGTTTGTCAATGAAGTCTTCTTGGATATGAATGTAAAATTGAATGCATAAGGAGTTTGATATCTGGTTGATTGATTGTATAAGTGAGAAGGATGATCTCTTCTACTACCTGTGTAAATCTCTGTAAATTGACAATAGATGTTCAGTATATTGTTTGTTGGTACAGACTTGATTCAAAAGCTTTATGTTTCAGTAGTTTTGAAGGCATACGCAGGTTTGATTAAAGGAAGTAGCGTATACACACAAGTTGTGTTTAGTAAATTAGCATATACATTTTGATGCATTATTTTTGAGGTGGCAGCTGGTTCTGAATGATGATGCAGGTTTCTAGGCTTAGCACAATGTTCTCATGATAGTTATATGATTGTTCAAATTAACTAATTGTTGGTTTATGTAGTTTGAGTTTGAAAGTTTCTGATGGGTCCAATATGAAAATTTTATGAAATGAGGCCTTCATGTATATTGTTGGGTGACAGGAGCATCCTGTTTGAAAATTTATGAAATGTGGTCCCTGGAAGAGGAGAGAAGGTCGTAGCCTTCTATAGGATGGTGCCTACATACTAGTAAACACATTGGCTAGTACAAGAGCTAAGGGGTTGAAGCTCACTTCTAGTAGAAGCTAGAAAATGAGAGAAGGTTGTAGCCTTCTATAGCTGGGTGTCTGCATACTAGTATGAGTTTGCACCAGTACAAGATTGTAAATATATTTTCTTATTATTAAAAGAAGACAGGGATGATAGCAACAGGTTGTTTTCACCCACATTGGGTTTCCACCTTAAATCTTGGTGTTCATGTGTGTTGCTTATGTGTGATGGTTTATTTTGTTTTTATTGCATTGTTTAATAAGTTACTGATGCATTGGTTATAGATCAACACATGATAAATTAACTAAATCACAAGTTCTCTGGGTATACGCTAGTTTCACTAATCACAATAGCATCTACATGGTATTTCACTTCACAGAAGTAGCGTATATAAATCTGTTTGGGAAATGAAAAATTATTGATCTGATAATATTGATTCACCCCCCCTCTCTCAGTATTATTTGTAACAATTATTACAATCACTGCGTCTCAAAATAAGTTACAAAATTGTAGCTTTAATAACCAAAACTCTTTTATAAACAAATTCCTTAACTCTAGTCCTCATGGAATGAACATGCATCAAAGGAATAAAAATAAATTCATTTAGTTGAAATGTTATTTGGAAAACATTGGATTTCATAAGCTAATAGATATTACACATATGCTCCATTCTAGTGTGCTAATGTTAACAAGTTAAAGATTGGAAATATCAATATTGTTAACAAGTTTCAGCGCAAACCACATTCCAAATCACAATGAAATCTCAGTGTGTTCCTTGTTATTAATCAAAAAACTTTTGAATTTAAGTAGATTTTAGCATCTCCAAGTTACTATTTAACATAGGGTTTCCAAATAACAATAGGTTTGTTGTGTTTGATATGTAACTGTACAGAGCACTTGAATCACTATGGATATGTCACTCTTATGTCATAACTTAAACAAAGAGATCCATATCTCATAAGATATGTTATGTAACTAGATCACAAAATAGATAGATCAATGACTTCAAAATTAGCGTGTTCGATGGGGAAACCTCATTTACATCACATAAATGAACAATTATTGAATGATACAAATGATAAGACATGCCTGGTATGTATAGGAGTCTAAGGGCTCAAAATATAATCATAACCTACATAACAATAATAATGTAAGGGAACAAAAGTAAAAATAATGGGCTTCTATGGACACAACAATAACAACAGGGGCTACACTAATGATAAAAATAAGAGGAATAGACTAGTATTATAGGGACCTAACAATATCTGATACACCACTGTAACGTTACTCCACAAGTCTC
Source organism: Pinus tabuliformis (assembly GCA_031772625.1). Taxonomy (NCBI): domain Eukaryota; kingdom Viridiplantae; phylum Streptophyta; class Pinopsida; order Pinales; family Pinaceae; genus Pinus; species Pinus tabuliformis. Next base: position 26,982,761 of record CM062815.1, read on the forward strand.
TCTAGGATTGTAAGTCAAATCCCTAAAGATAAGTTATGAAACAGAGTATTGTTGAATCCAATCATTGTAATACACATATAAGAACTACATTATGGCTCTAAAAAAATATCCACACAAACATTATTTATAAATGTGATGTTTGTCATAAAAAACTAGCCACATGCATAGTTAAAACACTTCTAGATCCAAAGATATAAGCTGGTACAAAATAAGGGAATATGTATAAAAAAAATTGAGTATATAGATTTTGCTCTGAAAAGCCCTTTAGATCTGAGGTCAAATACTCTCGTTAGCACACCCAAACCATAAACAACAACACCAATCAATACATCTACAACCTATTAAATAAATAGACAAAAGAAAGGAGGTGACAAGCTCGATTAGCGGGCCCAAACCAACTAGTTTTTCCCCTCTGTAAAAAAATAAATCACAGAAATGAGATCAAACATTGAATGCAAAAATAAGGGAAATATAACTTGGCATGAGTCCTTTATATTAAATGATACTCTTTCTTTACATCAGAATCCAAATGTTGAAGGTCCAATCAACTGAGGGAGTTGCACACATGAATATTGAACTAGGAATATAAAAGTATAATAACATTACTAACCAAGCCCTTGGGTCATGGTTCCTTTATTATACATGTCACACTACAAATGTAGGTTGTAACAACCAAAAATAATAAATAAAAACTAAGTATGAATATTGCAACAACCATAGCAGGGCAGCTTTATCTGGTATAACCATGAGATAACTCAGGAATTCTATATATCTAAATTGAGGAAGAGCTCATAATAGTTATTTCTATCTCATCCTCCAACAACTATAGTCTCCTTTGATCACACAATCCTTTACCTATTTTCCATGAGGATCTTCGATAGTGTTATAGGCATTTTTCGGCACTGCAACACCAATCAAACATGTCCATAAACCAAGGACTTCTAAGTCCCTAAAAGTGTTGTTCCATCCCATAAAAGAACAAGGTCAACTGATTACATCATCTCCCAGAAGTTCCCCATGAAAAACTACTCAGAACTGGTCAAAGCTGGACCATCTCACCTGCTCCATGGTCAAAGTGCGCTGCATCGCACCTAAATGCACATGGGAGGTGCGATGCATACTAAAAGCCCTTCTATGGGGTGCGATGGGCAAGAGTGGACAAATGGCAGAGTCAATTTGTGAGGTGGAGGATCATGGAATCTTCCAAAAACTTCTCCTATGCCACTTACCTCTCTACATTCGCCCAGGGATGAGTAAGAGATCATCAATCTTCAAGTGGAATCAAGAACTATCAGAGAGAGGACACTAATCAAATCTCAGAAGCTGACTCACCTCCCTGCAATCATCTATATATGGATCCCTCATCCCAGAGATCCAGGAGGCTGGAATTTTGTATCTTGTAAGGAAGTGTTACTAGTTTCTTGGTTTAACATCATAGTGTTGAGTGATATAAGCTTTTCATGAGGTGAAGAAGGGCTTTCTTGCTGAGAGGATGATGTTGGGTCAGAAAAATTGGTTGTAATCCTCTTTGATATTCTTGACATTAATAAATCTATTCAGGTTTTCCTCCACATTCTTGTATGATTGATGATATATGCATTCGTGTGGTCAATATATATCTGGTCCTATATTGTTTATGATAGTAGATCTATGTTCTTGGATAGTGTTATGGTACTTTAATTCCATAGGTTCTCTATGAAACTGGGTAGACGAGGAAGAAAATGGCAAATATCTATCAGAAGGGAGAGGAATCAAGCAAGGAACCAAGCGTGAGACAGAGGTTGGTCTCCTTTGTTCCCCTGTTATCTACTTCTCATAAAGGAAAACTAAAGTAGTTTTAGTTTGTTTGTTTCTAAGATAGCTACCAGTCTTAGTGGGACTAGCAAATCTCCATAGACACTAGATTTCTTGATAACAAAATGGCGACTCCACTGGGGACCGAATAGATTGGTTGTTTGTCTATATTTGTTTGCTTTATAAACTTACAGACAGAGCCTGAAGTCAAGCCAGCTAGCCTTTGAACTGCATTTGCTATGCAAGTGCAAAGTAGATCAATGCTACTTCAGTCTATCTCCGGGTTTTGTTTATGAACTGAACAATCGATTTACAAACTCTCTAATTGCCCTTGTGGTGGCTCTAGTAACCTCTTTAGATCTGCCCCTGTGATTTATTTACTGATTATCACTTGCTCGGCCTAAATCCCTAAACTGTGCTGCAAACTGTGATCAAGAACTGGATCAAAAGTCTGGCACTGTACCATCGCACCCTCTCTTCAAGGATATCAATATGCATCGCACTTCCCCTGTGCTGTAGGTGGGATGCATACTGGAATCCCTATGTAACAGGTGCGCTGATCAGAGAAGGCTAATTTTGCCTCCAAACTTTGGTTTTTATTCACTCTTTTTAGCTCTATTCAAGAGTTTTGTTGTTTGTAGTCAGTATACCTCTATTGGAGACCCCCTTCCTTTCCATTATTCCACCTCCATTGTGCAAAGAACTGTAAATGTTTTTATGTATTATGAGCCATTTTCAGTTCTCTTTTACAAAGAAGTAGCGTAATTGAACTGTCGTTTCTCGATTTGGAAGTGTCGCAAGTGTCGTTTTCAGTCAAAGAAGAGAATCTTATTGTTCTTGATAGTCGATTACACTGTTACTCTTGTATTTGATTTGAATTAGTAGTTTTTCAAGTGTCGAAAGAAAGTTTTCAATTCCAAATCGCAAAGTGTCACCATTGTCTTCATTTTGACTTGAAAAGAAGCTTGTTAGTAATGTTGCTTTGAAAAATAATTCGGATTTGCACTTAGCTTTCTTTTTATCATTCACATATTAAGAAGGCTGAAAAACAAATACATGCATGTGCATTTGCATTTAGACTGTTTGTTGGTTTGATTTAGGACAGTGCATATAGTGTGTGCTCTCTGATCTATGTTGAAAGAATATCATCTCTCTTTCTTTAGTAGCTAGGATTTTCATTGCAAAAAGAAGATTAAACGATTGTTTATCATCTTAGATTGCCTTTTAGGAATTGTATATCTACATCACGCGGTGAACCTGAAAGGAAAATTTCTTAAACAATATCAACTATAAAATAAATTTAATGAATCTAAAAATGCTTTGGAACCTAATGCACAACATTTAGAATTCTAGGCTAGAGACGTATTCCAGCGTCGTAAAGCCTGGTAACTGTTGTTTTCATTGCTGGTTGGGTGATTCCTCCACCTTGAGATGACAAGTGCCAGTACGGACTTGTGATCCCACGTACCGTTGAGTATATATTGGGAGACCACAATAGTCTATATCCTTTATCCATAGGAAGCCGTGTTTGCCGCCCTATCGATCACAATGCACTAAACACAACATTTGGGAAGATTGACTGTCGTACCGTAAAAAGTATTTTGCAGTTTTGTGATTGGTTTGGTAATCCCTCTGTCTAGATTTCAGAGTAGTCTCTTTCGTTCCTTTTCAGACTCCTTAAAGGAAAAGGTCCATCTGAGAACTTGTCACTTCAAGCTCATTAAAAATCAAAGGCCACTAGAGTCATCTTTTGTTTTTTCTCGACTCTTAAAAATTGAAAAAACAAGATGTGTCAAAGCATCTAAAATTCATTTAATTCAGAAACATATTTCCCCTTGATTTTTAGTTGATCGAGTAATCCAAAATCGTGGAAGAAAGTCAATTGAAACCCCATTGTTCGCGGAGGCTTACGAGTCAACCGTCTTTGTCTCTAGAATCAAAACTGTTACGGACGAAGCGAACTCATTTAACCGATTCAAAATCCCCTGGTAAATTTAGAACAAGTGTTCCGACACCATCGGAGACTCCGATTACTCCAAACATTTCTGGTATCCCTACATTTATAGAAGAAGTTCCACAGCCACCAAAGGACAGTAGAGCTAATCCTAGTGTGAAGGTAAACACTTGTATTACTGAACCAGGTCCATATATAGCTGATTCGGAAGGTGTTATTCCCCAAACATCTGTCACTGCAGAATCTATACCTTCTTCAACACCGGAAATATTTTACATACCTGACGGTCTACCTCTTCCACCTGGTCTGATTGCTATAGAAGAGATTGTGGAGGATCCTCCATCTAGTACTCCATCGCAATTTGGAGTCGGGATCACCCTATATCCTTCTTCATCAGAAATTAGTCTACCGTTATCAGAAGCTCCTGTAGAACCACTAGGAAATCTTTTGGATAGACTAGAAATGTCTGAACAACCGTCGACATCTAGGACTATGTCATCTGACACAGCAACGACAGAACTTCCTGCTGTCACTCCAACAATGTTCGCCGACATACCATCTATCCCAACTAGCTCTCAATTGCTAGATGGGGCCCACTTAGGGGCTATTTCGACAGTATGGTCTGTTCCTGTTTGTTCATTCGGAGTAATATCCGGAAGCTCTTACGTTGAGTCTCAACAAATTGATCCTTCATGGTATCAATTTGGGCAGTCCGGTCCTCAAGGGCAAATCATTCCTTTAAGTACTGGATTACTGCCATACGGGGGGCAATATACCCTTTCATTGTATCCTCTGGGAGAATAACCATACGAGAGTTCACAACAAAATTTAGGTTATGTTGGAATTACATCTAGCAGTTGGGTGCCAATACTACCTCAACAACCAAGAGTTGTATACTCGATGCAACAATGTCTACCTATGTCAAATATACCAACTACGTCAGCTATTGTGACTATATCGCAAGTACAAGCGTTGCCTGTTGTATGCCAACCTCAGGTTTCTCAGGTTGTAATGCAATAGCCTCTTATCCCTGCGACTCAACCACAATCGCCAACTAGTGGAATGACACAGGCCCAAACGGGTACAATTACCCCTCATCTTGGTCAAACAGCCAGTAGTGGACAACAGCATATGGCTTCACAACCATGGCTGGTGCAATATCAACAACCGCAATTCCAACAAGTTTACCAAGGATCTGAGCAACAAATATTCGCAAATAATGGGTAGCCGTATATTCAAAATGGTCAAATCAACCCTTATACAATGGTTATGCCCATCAACCTTACCAAAGTTACCAGCATCAAATGCATTATGCTGGTATGCAAAGACCAACTGCTCAGGCAATTCCATCTTATCCTGGGTATGCTTCGCCAAACCTAAATCAAAAGTTACCCTTTGTGGCAACTTTAGTGTTACCAGATCTAAATCGGCTAACGAACAATCCAATTTCTTACGCCCATTGGTGGCCAGCGATTCCTTATAAACATCCGTCAGATATTCCTAAATTTAATGGAAATACGAGTGAAGACTCGTCGAATCATGTGATGACCTTCCATCTGTGGTGCTCATCAAACACCGTAAATGATGATTCGATTAGGCTTCACCTTTTTCAGAGAACGTTAATTGGTCCAGCAAAAAAATGGTATATCGAATTACCTAGAGCTTCGCTTGATAACTTCAGTACCCTAGCCACAACCTTTTTAACCCATTTTTAGTTACCCATAAGGTACAAAATGGGAATAGAACTTCTTACCAATTTCAAGCAAACGATGGCCACTCACATATTCGATCATATTCATGAGTGGTGACGTCATCGTAGAATGGTAAAAACGTACGTTCCTGATCAGCTTTTAGCTTAATGGTTTATTAAGTCATTATTACCTTCCATTACAGAAGATGTGGCAAAGGGAGGAGTCGTCACTAAAGAGCAATTTATTGCTCGTGCGCAATATTTAGAATTGATTTATACTCAGTCTAACACGCTCTATGATAAAATCCCTGACGCTCCCAGACCGGAATTTTCCGTTCCTCCTCCTCCTAAATTGAACAACGACTCTCATGCCGACGATGGCGTGATTGGTACGACAGACACGAAATCAACAAAGGCTACATCTAAAAAGGCCCGTAAGATTTCTAGTCAAAATGAAAAAGAAGAACTTCTCACCCCGGAAGTAAATGCCATCTCAATAGACAAAGGCAAAGAAACCAGGAAACCAGGAGGAAAGAAGAAAAACAAAGGGAAGAAGAAGAAACAGGAAGAATCATCACCTGAAAAAATATTTTGCAAACCCTTTTGGAGATAAGAAACCAAATTGTCCATGCCTTATATGTGATGAGGATCATTGGGTAAGAGATTGTCCATATAAAGTTGAGCTTAAAAAATTCTTCAAGAATTCGAAAACCTCGGTGGTATTAACTGATCCGTTTCCAAATCCAGGAACAAATCTGGTTGCCAGTGATAATGCTTCCTCATCCCAAGTGCTGATGTTATCGGTTTCGAAATAGCAAAATGATGCTTTGATAATGACAAGGAATAAAGATTACGGGAATCCATAGCTGTCGAACAACAAGGAGAAAGATCAACCTAGTAGTTCGACAACAACTTCGACAGAAGTTGCGCCACCCATCATTCCAGAGTTAGCAATAAAACCACCAAAGGGAGTAGTACACAAGTCGACATTTAATCCTCGTGCCAGAGCAGCACAACATTATAATATAGTGGAAGATCTGGCCCAATCGCCATACGCTATGTCGACACTTGAGGTACTGCAAAATTTCCCCTCCCAAAAGTAGGCTTTGTTATCAGCAATAGGTGGGACTGACCCAAAGGATTCTAATCTTCTGTCGTTTAATCACAAAGGATATGATCCTCAGTTACCAGCTCAACTAGCTTTCCTCATTCAAATGAAAGCCCTCAACAAAACTGTTCATCGAACAATTATTGATGAGGGGGCATCTACATGTATTATGTCAATGAGTTTCTGGAAAACTCTAGGATCTCCAACCTTGTTGTGATCTTTGCTGACATTAAAAGCATTTGATGGACGAACATATAACCCATATGGGATATTAAGTAACTTGCAAGTTGAACTGGGGGGGGAATAGTAGAAATATATGTTGAAGTAATCAATGGAAACCTCGATTACAACATCCTACTGGGAAGGCCCTGGATATATGCTATGGCTACGGTTGTGTCGACCTACTTCAGGAAGATTTCATTTCCCTTTCAAGGAGGAATTACAATCATCGACCAACAAACATTTCTCCCTAATAGTTCCCAAGTTACGGGAAGCATTTCGATGATCCGTGGAAGCCCCCATTCGCTTAAAAATATCGGAGTAGGCCTACTAAAAGGCCATATATTAATGGGTACTTTTTCCCTCCCACCTCCAATCAATCTAGTGGAAGTGGCAACGATAGGAACCTACACTATGATATCTTCTATTCAAAAGATCTCAGAAAATGATATTAGCATGGATCATCTGCAGGTATTGCCTCCAAGCCCAATATAAATATTGTAGCAATCAATGTTTCTGGCCTGGGGGGCAAACCCAAATCAATGCTCATCAAGCATTTGGATAGATAGGTCTAAGGAATATGACACCCCTTCAGATCCTTGGTCGCAAGTACATTCTACAAAAAAAGGAATTGTTCAATCAATGATGATTGATGGGGCACCATGGGAAGATTACCACCATCATTCCCATCTTCCGAATTGTAAGGAAGATAGTTCCAGTGACCTTAATCATCCTTTAGTTTTTGATTTTCTATCAAAATACTGTAAATACGGTGGATTATGAGGATAGTTCTTTTACTATGCCAACCTCATTAAAAAATGAAACAAATCCCTTTCCAAATCTCAAAGGTAAACCTTCATTCCAACCACCGAGTTGAATGCAATGAAGGTTGGGGCATGCACCTCGATTTGCGTTATTATGCTGGGGGCATGCAAACTTATCACGAGTAGTGTTACCGCAAGGTTCAAGCTCGTTAAAAAATAAGCCCACCATGAGCAGTGTTACCACAGGGTTCAAGCTCGTTAAAAAATAAACCCGCCACGAGCAATTTTTATGTGGAGTTCAAGCTCATTAAAAATTAAACGTAAGTAGTGAGCAAATGTTTCCCCCAGAGTTTAAGCTCATTCATTAAAAAATGAACCAATTTCTGGTAAATAACCATCGTGAATGAATTATCATCAGCCTTTGAAGCCTTGGTCGTGTTCTCATCATCATCTCCACTTTGTATTGGCCGATCATTCACCTCCATTTGATTGTTTACCCTTTTTGAGGAACAGCCACGAAGAGTGATCCTGTTAGCCATCGTTGTGACAATGCTATGATTGGAAAATTCCAAACCTTACCTAGAATTAGCTGCTACCCGAATTTATCACTCGTTCCTCGAAAAATGAGTCTCCTTTAAGCTCTTTTCATCTGACTCATAAAATATGAAAAGATTGTCAAGTAATTGTCCTCTCCAGCTCGTTAAAGTGACCGGAAGTGCTATCCCTTCTTTAGATTTTAATCTTTTTGGACCTGAGGGATTATTACACAAAAATATCGAGCGCTTGTTTTGTTCGGCTCGTTAAAAGTACCAAAAATTCATCCCTTTTGTATTATTTTATACTTTTGCGGACTTAAGGGATTATATGACGAAAAAGGATTGTTGGAGTTTTCTTTATGTCCCTTTCAGACTCTCTAAAATTGAAAAGGACCGTGTTATCTTTGTCATTAAACTCGTTAAAACCGAATAGCAATAAATTTGTCCATACAGACAAGAACGAGTTTCACTATCGCTAGGCTCATTAAAACATAGCGATGGGTTTGCTCGAAGGGAAAATTATAGAACAAGAATATGTTATCCTCCTTAAGCTTGACAAAAATAAAGAGGTACTAGTTAGCAATGGCTGGGGAAAAATTGGGAAGAAAACTTGAACAAACTTTATTGATAGCAAGTTGCTCTTGAACATGACACTTTCACTCCGCATCTGAGTCGGGTTGGGTTGTTCCGTTCACTGGTCATATCACCATTGGTCCATCACACCATCCACATTTGGGGTTAACGCTACCAATCCATCATGTCAGTGTCACCGATATGTTCAAGAGAAGTCGCTTTGAGAATTCACCTGTCTCATCCACTACAATACATTTACACTCCATTCTTTCATGACGCCACCCTCAACCTTATATCATCAGATCATTTTCACCTCCAGTAAAATCATTTGCTCCATTCTGTGTCGTAGATGTGGGATTCATTAAGGCCCTCCTATGACGGATCGCTTCTTGTCGACATCAGCTCATTATCCAAGAAGTCAATCTAGGAACAACCCTTTCAATGATTTGAAGCTTGCATACCTCAATGGCAAGTTTCTCATTTCCAGCGACAGGTTTACATCAATGGCCTTCGATCGAAAGATTTTGTGTGGTGTTTGACACCAAGTCCCTTTTTCACACCACGTGAATTGTATTGTCGTACCTTGAGGGTCATCATCATTATCGGTGATTCCTCTCACGCCTGTTAACAGCTTACATCACTGGCTGGTAATCAGGCGATGCCTTTCCATGTTCGACTCCAGAACATCTCTCACATTGATCAACTTGTACTTTGAGTGAAGATCGAATGAGATTGAAGAACTCAGATCTAGTTTCATCCATCCGGGCTGCGATATATATTCAGGAAAATAAAGCCATCATATGTACATCATTGCTGCATAGATAATCATCCAATCTAATGGATGATGGCTCTACCAGAATCATTAGTCTACACTCAGATGATTGTCTGTCTTATGTACATAAAAATGAATTTATAAAGCTGAGAATGGGAATGCCCACCTCAGCTAGATCATGAAAATATTATGAAGATAATGTATTGTATTGTATCTTATTACAGGTCGCCTTCTAGCTCGAAAAAACTTCAGATCCTCATGATAAAGCATTTCACCGACATCAAAAGATTAACGACCTCATGCTTTAGGGGGCAACTGTTATAGACATTTTTTGGCACTGTAACCCAAATCAAACATGTTCATAAACCAAGGACTCCTAATTCCCTAAAAGTTTCGTTCCATACCCTAAAAGAACAAGGTCAATTGATTACATCATCTCCCAGAAGTTCTCCCTGAAAAACTACTCAGAACTGGTCAAAGCTGGACCATCTCACCTGCACCATGGTCAAAGTGTTCTGCATCCCACCTAAATGCACACGGGAGGTGTGATGCATACTAAAAATCCCTTCTATGGGGTGCGATGGGAAAGAGTGGACAAATGGCAGAGTCAATTTGCGAGGTGGAGGATCATGGAATCTTCCAGAAACTTCTCCTATGACACTTGCCTCTCTGCATTCGCCCAGGGATGAGTAAGAGATCATCAATCTCCAAGTGGAATCAAGAACTATCAGAGAGAGGACACTAATCAAATCTCAGAAGCTGACTCACCTCCCTGCAATCACCTATATATGGATCCCTCATCCTAGAGATCCAGGAGGCTGGAATTTTGTATCTTGTAAGGAAGTGCTACTAGTTTCTTCGTGTAACATCATAGTGTTGGGTGATCTAAGCTTTTCGTGAGGTGAAGAAGGGCTTTCTTGCTGAGAGGATGATGTTGGGTCAGAACAATTGGTTGTAATCCTCTTTGCTATTCTTGATATTAATAAATCTATTCAAGTTTTCCTCCAAATTCTTGTATGATTGATGATATATGCATTCGTGTGGTCAATATATATCTGGTCCTATATTGTTTATGATAGTAGATCTTTGTTCTTGGATAGCATTATGCTGCTTTGATTCCACATGTGCTCTTTGAAACTGGGTAGACGAGGAAGTGAGTGGCAAAGATCTATCAGAAGGGAGAGGAATCAAGCAAGGAACCGAGCGCAAGACAGAGGTTGGTCTCCTTTGTTCCCCTCTTATCTGCTTCTCATAAAGGAAAATGAAAGTAGTTTTAGTTGGTTTGTTTCTAAGATAGCTACCAATCTTAGTGGGACTACCAGCTCTACATAGACATTAGATTTCCCGATAACAGATAGGTGTGCATAGTGATGACTAGTCAATAGGCCCACATGGTGTCTCAATGTCCAAACTATCAACAAATACTCAACCCCTTGGTTGCAGGATTGCTATAGGGGTTACAAAATCTGCAAACATTCAGTGGGAAGTCTCTTAAACATCATATATCTTATAAAATCCATAGAAATGAAGGATTTTAGGTAAAAATAAATATTTACCTTCCAACATTTTAATATTATGCTAATTACACTAATTTCTCCAAAATTTCATCAAAGAGATATGGATATACGAGGTAAGGTGGGTTCAAAATTGTAATACAAGGGAACAAAATTGTGGTATGTGAAGGTAAAAATGAGACAATTCCTAGGCATGATAGTGGGAAAATTTTTGAAATACATAAAATTGAATCAAATTGTTAAAAAGAGACAATGAATTTCTCAGTCTAATTGTGTGCCTCGTCTATCTAGCAATCTAGTTAGTATAGTGACATTATTTCCTATGACCTGAATTTTCTAAATGATATATTCACTCTACAATTTGTTGCCTTATGCCCATAACTTGTACAAGTAAAATAATATCATGGAAATATGTAATCATACCTAGGAGAAAACTGATTCTGAAGATTAGCTATGATGTTGTCTGAGAAATTCAATTTTCCTCTTTTGCATTGTCAAACTTTTGTTGATTCTATTTTCTTCCTCTATTTTGCAATAGTTAATTTATATTTTGCTGCAAATTGTACTATGTGCTCCCTTTATATCTTTTTGTTTGTATTGGATCATCTTTGGTTGTTTCATTTTCTGCATTTTCTAATGCTTGCACAAAGGTAGTTAGTTTCTTTTTCTTCACATAAGTTGTTGAGCTTGACTAACCTCAAATCCAAGAGAATTTTAGCCATTCAAGACTCTTTATGCTTGAAGGCTCTCATTTAAACTTTCAGTCCCTTTTCCAATTTTTCAATCAAGCTTAGCTAAGTTTTTTCTTTTTCAAGCTTTTTCCTTAGAATGACAATTTCTCGTTTGAGCCTTTCACATGCTTGATTTTTCTCACTAAGCTGTTGATTTATAGTTTCTTGGATATTTTTTCGTTGTTCAATTCACAAGAGAGGACATTTTATTGCTTGAGCTTTGTCCTTGGCCAAAAATTCTTTTTTTTCTATATTTTTCTTCCTCAGTCTCTAGATCTCTTCAATAGCACTGAACATATCACATTCTAGGTCAAATTCTTCCTCTTCTCCATCAAGGCCACCAACTTCTATTTCCAAATTCTCTATTGCCATGGGCATAAATTATTTTGAGATTTCATGAGCTCTGTCCTTATATGATGATTGGTTTCATTTATTGTTAGAGGATTCAAAGTATTTTATATAGAAGCTCTTGTTCTTAGCCATCTTACTATGCTATTGTATTTTTCTAAACTTCTCTCTAGGGTCATATTCATTCTTCTTCTTTTCAGGAAACTTAGAAGCATAGTGATGTACATTACCAAAATTAAATCACTTAAAATCTATCTGAGATTTATACTTTCCTTAGCCTCTCTTGAGCTTCCTCACGAACATAGCTTCCTCATCATATGATTCACAACATGAATCATTATGTTCTTTATTGGCCTTCCTATCTGCTTTGAAGGTTGAGTCCTTTGTTGTACGCTTACCATTATAAATTCTCATCTCATAGGTAGTAAATGTGCGAAGTAGTTGATCCAAACTGAGAGTCTTCAAACCCATCATCTCGTCAATGGCTAAAAAATTGGGATTAAAACTCTCATGGACAGATCTTAACATGTTTTGTACTACTACTAATTTTTTTCACTCTTCATTAATACCTCTTATTGGATTCACAACCTCATAAACTCTAAGAAAGTATTTTGGAATATCTTCATCATCATTCGTCTTCAAACAGTCAAAGTTCATTCTAAAACTTTAAAGTTTGGCTTCCTTTACCTTATTTTTTTCCTTCATTATAGTTGCTCGTCTTGTCCCAAATAACTTTTGCATTAGTGCAATCCATGACCTTGACTAGTTCTAATTTAGGTATGCCAGTGTGTTATAGACATTTTTGTGCCTTATAGCATGAAGCATGAAATGTCAATAATATAAGGGATCCAAAGTCCCTAAACATGTTGTTCCTACCCCTAGAGGAACAAGGTCAGCAAACCACAGCAATTCAAATCTGTTCTCCACTGAAAAACACTCAAAAACAAGTCAATTCTGGATCATGTCAACTGCTCCACTGAGCATCTGCGCTGAATGTCAACTGCTCCATGGTCTACCTACGTTGAATGTCAACTCCAACAAAGGCTACCTGCGCTGAGCAAGATTTGACAAGTGGAAGTCTCATTCCTCAATGTGTCAGTGCCCAGGAAGCTTCCAAAATGACACTTGGATCAAGGAATTCGCCTAGTGATGAGTAAGAGGTTCTAAAACTCCATGTGGAAGCAAGGATCTCCAAGTGGACTCAAGAACTGAAGAAGAACTGAAGATGGAGAGGACACTAGTCAGCTTCATACCAGCCTCAAGCTGACTCATGCTCTCTCCAAAACTCTATATAAGGATCTCTACCCTATGAGATCTGGAGGCTGGAATTTTGTGCAAAGAATTGATGTTGGTTTTAGTATAGAATTATTGAGGTGATTTGCTTTGAAGGAGGTGAAGAGGGGATTTCTTTCCACCGGGAAGGTGATGCTGGATTGGGCCTCTTATGGTTGTATCACTTCCTGAACCTTACTTTCTTCCATTAATAAAGCATTTGAGGTTCTTCTATATGCATGTGTTTCAATGATGTATTGATGTACTTGTGTATTTGATTTATTCTAATCCTTGAATCAATTATGAATGTATGCTTCTTGTAGTTTCCCTCTCTTGTCATTTTGCAGGATCTTTGTGTAGCTGGGCCCGTGAAAGAGCAAGGAGCTGGGAGCAAGCAACAAGGAGAGAAGATTGGATCAACCATTAGCGGAAGACATCGGTTAGTGGATCTCTTTCTCCCTCCTTTTACTTTCATAAAGAAGAAATCTTAGATAGCTTTGCTTCGATTGTTGCTAAGGAACTATCACCCTTAGAGTGGGATAGGGTCATTCCGTATTGGATACTTTTCCCAACAATAAATTGGCGACTCCACTGGGGATCGTATCTTGTTGGTTGTTTGTGTTTCTTGCTATTCATTTTATAAACACAGGGAGTACCGAATCGAACTGCATTTGGATCTTTCCAATGCAAAGTAGAGGGCAGCTACTCTGGCTCAGTTTCTGGGCATGTTTATGATTTGAAGAGCTGATCCACAAGGACTCTAAATAGCTCTTAGTGATAGTCTTCATCTTCCTTTGAATCATCCTCTAGTGTGTACTTGATTGATAGCCTTGATTTGGCCAAAAACTGTTGATTTTTGAGCAATCTGTGACCCAGAACCTGAGAGAAACGAGAGTTTCTTCTTCAGCGCAACTGCTGTGAAGGCAGTCTGCATTTCAACGCAGGTCCCGTGAAGGCTACCTGCGCTGAATATCAAACTGACAGTGTTGAGGTTGCGCTGAACCAGTTAGACCTTGTGCAACTAGGGTTCTCTGCTTTCTGTTGCCCAGTTTTCAGTCTTGTTTTTGCAGCCTGTTACCAGTCAATGTGCCTATCGGAAACCATATTTCTTTGCCACTATTCCACCTCGGTTGTATAAAGAAACTGTATTTTTTCTTTGTGTATTTCTTACATCATTTGTAGTTTCCCATAATGAAAGTGAACTAGTCTTGCTGTAGCCTCTTAGATCTAGACCTGTGATAAGTGTCGTTTTGATCTTAAGAGTTAGTTTGCTTGTTGTTCATTGCTGATTGAGCTTTTGCTTTCGTCATATGGTTTGAATTTATGTATTTCTAGTGTTGAAACAAGTAAATCTTAAGGTGTCTTTTGATTTTGGACAAAAGCTTGTTTGCTTTCACTTGAAATTGAATTCAAAGTTATACAACAGCTTTCTTTTTGTAATACATCAACATTAAGAAAGAGAAAAGAAATACCTGCATTGTGCATGTGCATTTTGACACCTTGCATGTTGATTTAGGAAAAAGTGCATTAGTGTGTGCTCTATGATCTGTGTGAAAAGATGATGTCTTTCTTTTCCCTCAGTAGTTAAGATTTTCATAAGTTGAAAAGATTGAAAAAGCTTGCTTCTCATTCTTAGACTGCATTTAGGAGTTGTACCATACATCTCGTGGTGATCCATAAAGGCAAACTGCTAAACAAGATCAACCTAAAATGAATTGAATTTACATAACAACGCTTTGAAACATAACGCAAACACATAGAGGTCTAAGCTAGAGACGTGTTCCCGCGTCATTAAACGTGATATCTTAGCGTCGAGTGGTTGGGTGATTCCTCCACGGTGAAGCGATAAGTATCAATACGGACTTGTGCTCCCACGTATCGTCGCGTATATATTGGGAGACCCCTATAGGAATAAAGCCTTTATCCTTAGGAAGCCGTGTCGGCCGCCCTACTGATCGCAATGCAGTGAACACAGCATTCACGAAGATCGACCACCCGTACCGTAAAACGTATTCTGTGGTTTTGCGGAAAGTTTGGCACACCCTCTGCCTAGAACTCCAGAGAAATTTCTTTTGGCCTTTTTCAAACTCTATAACTGAAAAAGTCCAGCCGAGCATTTGTCACTTCAGGCTCGTTAAAACATTGAAGGAGACTAGAGTCATCTTTAGCTTTTTCTTGACTCTTAAAAAGTGAAAAAGCAAGTTGTGTCTAAAAGCGTCTAAAATTAATTCAATCCGGAAACACATTTTCCCCTTTTTATTTTGGTTGATCGAGTAATCCGCAATCGTGGAAGAAAGTCAATTGAAACCTCGTTGTTCACGGAGGCTTACGAGTCAACCGTCTTTGTCTCTGGAATCGAAAATAGTACGGACAAAGCGAACTCGTTTAACCGGTTCAAAATCTCCTATCAAAGTTAGAACAAGTGTTCCAACGACATCTGAGGTTCCGGTTACTCCAAACATTTCTGGGAACCCTGCCTCTATTGAAGAAGTTCAACAACCCCAGAGGGATAGTAACATTGATCCTAGTCTGAGAGCAAATACTTGCGTTACTGGATCAATTCCATCTGTAACCGGTTCAGAGAATCTTGCTCCTCAAACAACTGTCGCTGTCGAAACAACCCCTTCTTCGGCACCAGAAATATTTTATGGACCTGACGGTCTTCCCCTTCCACCTGGTCTGATTGCAATAGAGGAAATTGTAGAAGATCCGCAAGCAACTACTCCAACCCATTTTGGAGTAGGGGTCACTCTATTTCCCTCTACATCAGAAGCTAGCCTATCACCAGGGGAAGTTCCTGTAGAATCGCTAGGCAATCTATTGGATAGACTCAAAATGTCTGAACAACCGTCAACATCTAGGACTGTGTCAAATGACACAGCGACAGCAGAACCTCCTGCCGTCACTCCAACAATGTTTTCCGGCATACCATCTGTCCCAACTAGATCTCAACAGCTGGAAGGAGCCCCTTCAGGGGCTATAACGACAATGTGGTATGTTCCTGTTTTACTCTTACGTTGGAACTCAACAAATTGATCCGTTTGGAGGTCAGTTTGGGCAATCCGGCCCTCAAGGGTTAATGATTCCTTTCAGTGCCGGATCGCCACCGTATGGGGGGCAGTATGCCCTTTCATTACCCCCTCCAGGAGGCTACCCATACGGGAGTTCGCAACCGTATTCAGGTTATACTGGAATTACGACAAGTGGTTGGGTACCTATGCTACCCCAGCAACCAAGATTTGTGTATTCTATGCAACAATGTGTACCTGTGACGAACATCCCGACAACACCAGCGATTGTAACCGTGTCGCAAGTTCAAACGATGCCTGTTGTATGCCAACCTCAGATTTCTCAGGTTGTAATGCAACAGCCCTTTGACCCTGTGACTCAACCACAATCGCCAAATGGCGGGGCGACACAAGTACAAATGGGTACCATTACCCACATCTTGGTCCAACGGTTAGTATAGCACAATAGCACATGGCTTCACAACCGTGGCTGGTGCAACACCAACAACCGCAATTCCAGCAAGTATACCAAGGTTCTGAGCAGCAGATTTTTGCGAACAGTGGACAACCGTATGTCCAACACGGTCAAAACCAACCACTTTACAGTGGGGTAGTCCACCAACTGTATCAATCATACCAACATCAATTACATTATGCTGGTATGCAAAGACCAACTGCTCAGGTGATTCCATCATATCCTGGGTATGCTTCGCCTAATCTGGGTCAACAGTTACCATTCGTGGCAACTCTAGAGTTACCCGATTTACATCGGTTGACAAACGATCCGATTGCTTATGCCCCTTGGTGGCCAGTGATTCCTCACAAACTTCCTTCGGACATTCCTAAATTCAATGGAAATCCAGGTGAAGACCCGTCGAATCACGTGATGACTTTTCATCTGTGGTGTTCATCGAACAGTCTAAACGATGATTCGATAAGACTTCGCCTCTTTCAGAGGACATTGACAGGTCTAGTGGCTAAATGGTATATTGAATTGCCAAGAGTCTCTTTCGACAATTTCAGCTCCTTAGTCACGACTTTCTTAACCCATTTTCAATTACCAATAAGGTATGAAACGGGAACCGAAATATTAACCAACTTCAAACAGACAACAACTACTCACATATCTGATCATATACATGAGTGGCGTCGTCGTCGTAGGATGGTGAAAACGTACGTTCCCGATCAGATATTAGCTGAATGGTTTATAAAGTCGTTACTTCCGGCTATAACGGAAGATGTGGCCAAGGGGGGAGTCGTAACAGAGGAGCAAGTCATCGCTCGTGCTCAATATCTAGACTTAGTATATACTCAGTCTGGCACACTCTACGACAAAATACCTGACGCCCCTAGACCAGAATTCTCAATTCCTCCCCCTCCTAAATCGAATATTGACTCTCATGCCGGCGATGGTGTGATTGGCACTGCAAGCGCGAAATCGAAAAAGGCTTCGTCTCAGAAAGCCCGTAAGACTTCAGATCAAAATGCAAATGAAGAAATTCTTGCTTCGGAAGTAAATGCCATATCAGTAGATAAAGGCAAAGAAACCAATCAACCAGGAAGATACTCATCAACCAGTATCTTCAGAAATATTGTAGCAATCAATGTTTCAGGCATGGGAGGCAAAGAAACCAATCAAGCAGGGGTTTTAAATTTTTAGTGGGCGAATATTTTGTACCATAGTACATTTTTACAAATCACCTCAAATAGCCCACCTTATTTTAAGGGAGAGGGTAAAAAAGGTAAATTTAGCCCTTGAAATTAGGACTTACAACCTTCCAGTCGCCCATTTTCAAGAATAGGTTTTATTTAAGTGAATCCTATGGGCCAAATACCATATTTATAAAAGAGGTATGGTAAATTAATAAAAACATAAATAAATGAGAGGTATGGTAAATAAATAAAACATTTTTTATATTTACTCCATAAGTCACCTTATATACATGTAAGGGTGTAAACAAATAAAAATATAAGTAAAGTGGAGGTATGGTAAATAAATAAAACGCCTTTTTATATTTACTCAAAAGGTATGGTAAATAAATAAAAATATAAATAAACTAGACGTATCGTAAATAAATAAAACCTCTTTTTATATTTAGTCCATAACCCTCGTTCTATTTATGAAGGCTCAAGAAAGAGGTTTTATTTAAGTGAATCCTATGGGCCAAATACCATATTTGTAAAAGAGGTATGGTAAATTAATAAAAATATAAATAAACGAGAGGTATGGTAAACAAATAAAACATTTTTTTATATTTACTCCTTAAGTCACCTTATATTTACGAAAACTCAAAAAATGGGTTATATTTAGGTGAAACCTATGGCCAAAATACTATGGGACAAATACCATGGACTAGATTGTTATTAATACCATGCAAAAAAACATTATTAACCCTAATATTAGAATTAATAAAAACAAAAATGGCACATGGTATTGACCCATGGTATTCACCAAAATGGCACATGGTATTGACCCATGGTATTCACCTGGAATGTAGCCTATTTAAATGGGGGAATTAAACGAACATGTAGCCTATGCTAAGATTCACTAGGACTTTACAAAGTTTTATTATTTAGTGAAAGACTCGCCAAGATCTTACAAGATTTTATAATTGAGGTAAGTGAGAGATTCGCCAAAAAATTATATATACATATTATATTATTGATAAAATCGCCTTCCATTTTTCCTATATACCATGGAGATTCGCCCATTTATTATATTTATAAATTTAGGGGGGGTTCTTAAAATTTTCCCTGTCGTCAAGCGTTTGGGTAGATAGGTCTAGAGAATATGGCACCCCTTTGGATCCCTGGTCACGAGTGCATGGAAGTGACGGAGGAATCCTGCAATCAATATTGATTGAGGGGGCACCATGGAATGATAGCCACCATCGTTCCCATCCTCCGGAAGATACTCAAGATGACATTTATCACCCTTCAGTGTTTGAATTGCTAGCAAATACTGTAAATACGGTGGATTCCGAGCAGAACCTATCCAATATTGAAGAGACTATAGCCATAAATATCTCAACCAAAACAGATGTTGTAGAGAATATTTATGTCAGCAAAGGTTGTTCCCCTTCAGAACTGGAAATATATAACGCTCTTTTTCGCGAATTCAGAGATGTCTTTGCTTGGTCATATGATGAAATGCCAGGCATTGACTCGAGAATCGTTGAACATGAAATTAAGATGTATCCTGATGTCAAACCAGTAAGACAACGGCTTCGGCAGGTGCACCCCAAGAAAGCCGCTGCCATTAAGGCAGAAGTTGAGAAGCTTCTCCATGCTGGTTTCCTCTACCCGGTTCCTCTAACCGATTGGGTATCGAATATTGTCCCTGTTATGAAAAAAAAAAGGAACAATAAGAGTGTGTGTCGATTATAGGGATGTAAATCAAGCTTGTCCAAAGGACAACTACCCTACACCCTTCATCGACCAGATAATTGATGAATGCGCCGGATGTGAAATCTTTTCATTTATGGATGGATTTTCTGGGTATAATCAAATAAATATCCGCCCACAGGACCAGTCAAAGACTGCATTTATTTGTCCGTGGGGCACATTCGCTTATCGAAAATTACCCTTTGGTCTGAAGAACGCAGGGGCAATGTTTCAGAGAGCAATGAATTATGCTTTCCATGACATCAAAAACATCGTTCAACCTTATCTCGACGATCTTCCGGCTCATTCGCGAAAGCGGACTGATCATCCGCAGCATTTAAGAGCAATATTTCTATGTTGCCGACACTACAAGATAAGACTCAATCCGCACAAATGTCTGTTTTGCGTCGGTTTTGGTCGTTTACTTGGCTTTGTAGTCTCCAAGGATGGGATTCGTCTCGACCCTTGCAAGGTTCAGGCAATCATCAATTTGCCTCCACCTTCGAATTTGCTTCAGATTCAGAAACTCCAAGGGAAAGCTAACTTTCTGAGGAGGTTCATTCCCAATTACGCAGAACTTGCTAAAGGTTATACCCGTCTCTTGAAAAAGGATGTACCTTTCGTCTGGGACCAGGTTGCGCAAGCTTCTTTTGATGCTCTGAAAGATTCTCTAGTAAAAGCATCATTAATGTACGCCCCGGACTATCAAAGAGACTTTAACCTGTATCTGGCTGCAGCAGATATGACCATTGCGATGGTTTTAGTTCAAGAAGTCGATGGAATTGAACACCCTATATATTATTTAAGTAAAAACTTAAATGATACAGAGAGTAAATATTCTCACGTTGAAAAGCTAGCACTTGCTGTTGTTCAAGCGATACAAATATTTCGACATTATGTCCTCTTCCGGAAGACAACCGTTTTGTCAAATTGCAACCCCATGACTTATATACTGTCGTGACAGTTGCTTGGGGGCAAATATTCAAAATGGATAGCAATCCTTCAAGAGTTTGATCTGGAATTTGTAAAATCCAAATCAAAGAAAGCTTTAGTTTTCGCAGAATTATTATGCGATCTCCCATCGTCCTCCAACGATGAAACATCCCAAGAATCAATCGTGGACAAAAGTTTGTTTCTGATATCGGCAAATGATGAGTGGTATGGAGATATAATAGTTTATCTCCAAACCCAAAGGTTTCGGCCAAACACCTCCCACTCAGAACAAAAACGCATTCGATACCAAGCAAAAGACTACATGATCGTCGGTGATACCCTTTACCGTCATGGTGTCGATACGGTTCTGAGAAGGTGCCTCACCCATGAGGAGGCCGAAAAAGCCCTGAATGAGTGTCATTCAGGTGCCTGTGGGGGGCATCAATCTGGATATGCTACAGGACAAAAAATCTTAGGAGCAGGATACTTTTGGCCAACCATGTTCAAAGATTGCATAACCGCAGTCAGAAGTTGCCATGCTTGTCAGATTTTTGATAGCAAAACCAGAAGACCCCCCGCTCCTTTACAACCAATAATAGCTGTAGGGCCTTTCGCCAAATGGGGCATCGATTTCATGCAATGTAACCCCACCTCGACCAGGGGGCATGGGTATATTATAGTCGCAGTTGACTATTTTACCAAATGGGCCGAGGCGATGCCTACATTGGATAATACTGGTGAAACAGCTGCCCTATTCTTTTTCAATCATGTAGTCGCCAGGTTCAGCGTACCACAGGCCATAGTCACAGATCATGGATCGCATTTTCGCAATCACATGATGGTTGAATTAGCTGCCAAACTAGGATTGTCTCACGACAGCTCTACCCCATACTATCCGCAAGCTAACGGACAAGTTGAGGTAATCAACAAAGTCCTGAAGTGCATGCTGCAAAGGATGGTTGGGGTTCACAAAAGAAGATGGCATTTAATCCTGTACTCGGCTTTGTGGGCATACCGAACGTCGGTAAGAAATGCGACTAGGTTCACACCGTTCCAACTAGTGTATGGCCTGGAAGCAATCCTACCAATCCAGTGCGAATTTTAGTCTCTTAATCTCGCAATTGATCTCCTCCCCGGAACTTCGGAAGAAGAGGCTCGTTTCTTGGAATTAATCCAATTGGATGAAACCCGTTGTGATGCCGTATTGGCTAACGAAGCCCATAAGAAACGAGTCAAGGTGCAGTTCGACAAAAATGTCAAACCCCGTGTCTTCTCAGAAGGTGATTTGGTCTTGCTTTACGACCAAGAATCCGATAAACTGGGAGCTGGTAAATTTAAGTCTTTATGGATGGGCCCCTATATTGTTAAAAGAGTATTAGCAAAAGGAGCCTACGAGTTAATGGATTATGATGGAATTCCACTGGCGCAACCCCGCAACGGGTTGTACCTTAAGCGTTACTATGCCTAATAGTAACCTGTATGCTTTTGTTACATTTTTGTTTTCGCTAAAGTGTTTGTTTCAGTTAAGTAATCCACTTTCTACATTTATTATAGATGTCAAATCCTTTGGAAACGTGGGTTGGATATGCCGATGGAGTGAGTCGTAGTTCGAGGAACCTATCCTCTACAGCATGGGCCATTTTTGATCCAAGCGGCGAGTTAGTGAGTTTCAGAGGGGTTTGTATTGGTCAATCAACGAATAACATCGCTGAATATAGCGCGTTGATAGAACTACTCTCTGATGCCATCACCCATGGCATACGCCGACTAATCGTCAGGCTAGATTCACAACTCGTAGTACTACAACTCACTAGTACCTACTCTGTCCGAAATCCAGCTATTTACCGCAAGTTCCTAAGAGTTAAAATCTTGGAAAGACAGTTTGATTTCATTCAATATCAACACATTTCCAGAAACTTAAACACATTAACCGACTCATTATCAAATTATGTGTTAGATAGACATTTGCAAAATTGATAAAAAGAGAAGCATCATCAATGTTTCACACATGGATCACATAAAAACTGAAATAAAACTCCGAAAATAAAAAATATATAGTTGTTTACGGTTTACGTATAATGTTCTGTAACCAAGACAAAATCGGTCATATGACCTCAAAAACTCAAAATGGCTGGGGGGCACCCTAGCCTAGTGATTCTCATGATAGCAAGTCACGGCCTGTGCAATCATGCGCAAGAGACAAGTCCATCGTCTGGGTACACCAGTGGTATGTCGCTGCAACCGTAAAGGTAACTCGTCAATCCGTACATCCGGAATGCCAAGAGTAAGGCCTTCAACCTATTCCTGCACAGCTGCAGGAGTCTCGGCCAAGTCAAGGTCGCGAAGAATAGCTCTCCCAGGAGCCTCCCCTGCTGGGGCAGCAACTGGAGCTCTCGGGCAAACTGCTGGACGGATAGGACCAACATCTGCATGCACACATGAGTTTGATTAGAGTCTTGACAGAATAAAGCACAAAGACATTATAAATGAAAACAGTAAACAGTGATATGGTCAAAGATTTTACCAATAGCGCCCCACTGCTCGCCATCCGGTAGCACCAAATCCGGATCACCTCGGAAATCCATACCAACATATGGATACTCGGAAAAGGCCATCTCCTGGCGCTCGAACCACCTGAAGAAGGTATCAGTGAAAGTAATCTGAGATTGACCAGCATGTCTAAACATGTGGTCAACCCACCTCTGCATGTGTGGCTCAGTGGGAGAAGGCAAGTCGAGTGCAACATACTGAGGCTGCATCAGTGGTATCTTCTCCAAAGCGAAGGCGGTCAGAACTGAACCAAAACCAAAGTTCTTCAGCTTCCTGTCCTTTACTTTGGTCAACTGACTTTTCATCTGAACAAGTACTGCATCACACCAGTTGAATACTTTCGGCCGAAGACACTCCAGGGCGTGCTGCGCATAGGATCTATTGGCAACATGAAGGGATGCGCTGCCGGCCATCCTACCAATCGTATACAGTATGGACCTGAGAGACCTGTCAGTAATCTCACGGATAACAACCTTGCCATCTTTGCTCGGCTGGGACCCTTCCTTGCAATACTGGCGGACATAATCTCTCACAGAATCACTCCCTCGGGCCGAACCAGACAAAGAAATGGGGGCACCCCGCCTTGACAACCCAGTCAAGAAGTAAATGTCTACTATGGTCAAGGGGATGGACTTGCCCCTGATTTGGAATAATTGGTTGATAGGATCCCAAGAATCAAGCATGTACTGCAGTAAAGATATCTGTGCTCTAATGCTAGAGATACGGAAGAATTTCAGCAGGCCACAGTTCCGCAGCGCGTTCACCGTGACAGGATCATGGAGGGCAATCATGTCCTCTTCTTCATGCTCTCGTTCTCGCCATGTAAGGGTCATTTTCCTCCAGTAAACTCTGCAAAACAAACAAGAGGAGGAGTAAGACCGTGGATTTGATGAGAAACTGGCGAAATTTTCATCAAAAACTGTGCAATGTCCTTTTCTACGCCCAACGCAGCTACCCAGTGTTCCACCTGCGCTGAAGGTCAAACTGCCCTAAGGCAGATTGACATTCAGCGCAGGTTTCGAATGGATCACCTGCGCTGATGGCAGAACGCCCTAATGAAAGCCAGGGGCTCATGGGAACAGGAAAACAGGCACAGAATGGAAGAAGAAAACCATGAAAAGGAAGAGCTAGGGTTTAGCTCCTACCTGGTCCAGACGGCGCTGAAAATCGTCCACAGAATCTCCCGAAATCAGCTGGTGAAAAATCAAAAGGAAGAGGCACCTCCAGAGCTCCAACAAGCCAAATGCAAATGAAATGGTAAAATGAGAGGTAAAAACACTTTTTAATTGCTTTTTACGTAGTTCAAAGTAAAATATTAGAGTTTTAACCTCATGTTATTCATTTCTAACTAGTTTGTTGCAGCGATTGATGATACAGTACTATCTCTGAAAAGGGCAAAGCTAGTCATGGTAAAATATAAAAATTGACCATATCAAACGAGCAGTTTTGGCAAAGTTCATGCTCGTTAAAAAACAAACGCAAAACCGAGCAGTTTTAACGCGGAATTCATGCTCGTTAAAAAATAAACATAAGCTGCGAGCAAGCTTCCCCCAGAGTTCAAGCTCATCCAGAAAAAATGAACCGGTAAATAACCATTTGAGATCATAAATTCATCAGCCATAAAAGCCTTGGTCGTGTTTGCACCATCACCTCCACTTTTCATTTGGCTGATCATTCACCTCCACTTGATTGTTTATCTATTTTGAGGAACAGCTGCGAAGAGTGATTTCACCTAGCCATCCTTGTGACATTGCCGTGATTGGAAAATTCCAACCTGTACCTGGAATCCGCTGCTATCCCTGTTTATCACTCGTTGCTCAAAATACGAGTCTTCTTTGAGCTCTTTTCATCTGACTCTAAAATATGAAAAGTTTGCCGAGTTTTGGCCTTCCAGCTCGTTAAAGCGACCAGAAGAGCTATCCCTCCTCTAGATTTTAATCTTTTTGGACCTGAGGGATTATTGCACAAAAAGATCGAGCGCTTGTCTAGTTCGGCTCGATAAAACTATCGAACATTCATCCCTTCTGTATTGTTTTATACTTTTTCGGACTTAAGGGATTAGATGACGAAAAAGGACCTTTGGAGTTAACTTTACGTACCTTTTCAGACTCTCTAAAAATGAAAAGGACCGA
Source organism: Pinus tabuliformis (assembly GCA_031772625.1). NCBI lineage: Eukaryota > Viridiplantae > Streptophyta > Pinopsida > Pinales > Pinaceae > Pinus > Pinus tabuliformis. Next base: position 27,008,043 of record CM062815.1, read on the forward strand.
GTTGTCTTTGTCGCTAGACTCGTTAAATGCATTAAATAGCGACAAACTTGTCTTTAGACGAGAACGAGTTTCCCTATCGCTAGGCTCGTTAAAACATAGCGATGGGCTTGCCCGAAGGGCAGGTTATAGAACAAGCATATGCTATCCTCCTCAAGCTTGACAAAAATAAAGAGGTACTGGTCAGAAATGACTGGGGAAAAATTGGGAGAACCTCAAAGCTTTAATGGTAGCAAGCCGCTCTTGAACATGACACTTTTCTTCTGTACCACATCGGGTTGGGTTGTTTCATTCACCGGTCTCATCACCATGGTCTCGCCATACCATCCACATTTGGGGTAATGCTGCCGATCCATCGCATCAGTGTCGTTATATGTTCAAGAGATGTTGTTCAGAAAGAGTCAACCGTGTCCCATCCACTGCCATACATCATCTTTCATCCTTTCATGACCGCCACCCTGAATCATATTTCACAGATCGTTTTCACCTTCATCACAATCATTAGCTCCGTTCCGTGTCACTGATGTGGGATTCATCAAGGCCCTCCTTTGACGGATCGCTTCTTGTCGACATCAGCTCATTATCCAAGAAGTTGATCTAGGAACACCCCCCTCAGTACTTTGAAGCTTGCAAGCCTCAATGGCAAGTTTCTCACTTCCGGCGACAGGTATACATCAATGACCTTCGACCGAAAGATTTTGCGTGGTGTTCGATGCCAAGTCCTCTATTCACACCACGTGAATTGTACTGCAGTACCTTGAGGGTCATCATCATTATCGGTGATTCCTCTCACGCTTCTTAACAGTTTACATCATTGAGTGGTAATCAAGCGATGTCTTTCCATGTTCGACTCCAAGAAATTCTCACATGGATCGACTTGTAATTAGAGTGAAGATCGGACGAGTTTGAAGACCCCGGATCTAGTTTCATCCATCCGGGCTGCGATATATATTCAGGAAATAAAGACATTGGCATGTGCAGCAGATGATCATCCTACTCAAAGGATGATAATTTCAGCAGAAAATTATCAGTCTACCATCAGACAATTGTCTGTTCTATGTACAGAAAAATGTATTTATAAAGCTGAGCATGGGAATGCCCGCCTCAGCTAGATCATGAAAGCAGTATGAAAAATAATGTATTGTATTGTATCTTATTACAGGTCACCTCCCAGCGATTGAATGAACTTCGGATCCTCCTGATAAAGAATTTCACCCGATAAACGACCTCATACTTTAGGGGGCAACTGTTATAGAAATTTTTGTGCCTTACAGCATGAAGCATGAAATGTCAATAATCTAAGGGATCCAAAGTCCCTAAACATGTTGTTCCTACCCCTAGAGGAACAAGGTCAGCAAACCACAGCAATTCAAATCAGTTCTCCACTGAAAAACACTCAAAAACAAGTCAATTCTGGATCATGTCAACTGCTCCACTGAGCATCTGCGCTGAATGTCAACTGCTCCATGGTCTACCTGCATTGAATGTCAACTCCAACAAAGGCTACTTGCGCTGAGCGAGATTTGACAAGTGGAAGTCTCATTCCTCAATGTGTCAATGCCCAGGAAGCTTCCAAAATGACACTTGGATCAAGGAATTCGCCTAGTGATGAGTAAGAGGTTCTAAAACTCCATGTGGAAGCAAGGATCTCCAAGTGGACTCAAGAACTAAAGATGGAGAGGACACTAGTCAGCTTCATACCAGCCTCAAGCTGACTCATGCTCTCTCCAAAACTCTATATAAGGATCTCCACCCTATGAGATCTGGAGGCTGGAATTTTGTGCAAAGAATTGTTGTTGGTTTTATTATAGAATTATTGAGGTGATTTGCTTTGAAGGAGGTGAAGAGGGGATTTCTTTCCACCGGGAAGGTGATGCTGGATTGGGCCTCTTATGGTTGTATCACTTCCTGAACCTTACTTTCTTCCATTAATAAAGCATTTGAGGTTCTTCTGTATGCATGTGTTTCAATGATGTATTGATGTACTTGTGTATTTGATTTATTCTAATCCTTGAATCAAATATGAATGTATGCTTCTTGTAGTTTCCCTCTCTTGTCATTTTGCAGGATCTTTGTGTAGCTGGGCCCGTGAAAGAGCAAGGAGTTGGGAGCAAGCAGCAAGGAGAGAAGATTGGATCAACCATTAGCGGAAGACATTGGTTAGCGGATCTCTTTCTCCCTCCTTTTACTTTCATAAAGAAGAAATCTTAGATAGCTTTGCTTCGATTGTTGCTAAGGAAATATCACCCTTAGAGTGGGATAGGGTCATTCCGTATTGGATACTTTTCCCAACAACACAGTGAGAAGAGATTTAATAGCTTTAACATTGCACATATTTCCCTATTATAAGATCTAGTAATCAATCTTTAGAATTTTTATATTTTTATTCCACTACATCCCATACATCAACACCTAGGTATTGAATATATGTTTTCATCGATTCCTTCCAAAAAACATAGTTTGTTCCATTAAAAACATGTGCCATGTTTGTGTATTCTCAATTAAAATGATATGAGGTAACCTAGTTGCTCTAATACCAATTGTTAGAAACCAAGGCAATATCAAGAAGGGGGTGAATTAGTATTGTCAAAATTTTAAAAATTTCTTTCATAAGTAAAGAATATTAGGAAAACAATAAACAATAGCATCAATCCATATAAGATTCCAAAAATTCTAAAAAATAAACAAGAATTAAACATATAGATTCTTCAAAGTTCTCTTCAATTGATTTCAAAAAGGAAAGAATAAACTTGTTGTTATAATGTTTTTTGGCTATAGCCAGAAGGAAGCTACTACTCCCTAATTTATTAGCTACTACTCCCTAATTTATCAGCTACTACTCAAAGGAGATACAACCCATGATTTATTATCTACCACTAAAAGGAGCTCCTACCTATAATTTCTTACCAACCTCTACTTCAAGGAGCTACAACCCCCAATCTGCAAGTTTCCACTTTCTTTGAGGAGTACTTGGAAATATCTTCATCATTATTCATCTTCAAAGACTCAAAGTTCATTCTAAAACCTTAAAGTTTGGCTTCCTTTACCTTGTTTTTTCCTTCATTGTAGTTGCTCATCTTGTCCCAAATAGATTTTGCATTAGTGAAATCGCTGACCTTGACTAGTTCTAATTTAGGTAAGCCAATGAGTATAAATTTAATAGCTTTAACAATACATGTATTTCCCTATTCAAATATGTAGTAATCAAGTATTGAGGCTTTTTATATTCTTCTTCCACTACATCCCATACATGAATGCCTAGGTATTGAATATAAGTTTTCATCGATTCCTTCCAAAAAACATAGTTTGTTCCATTAAACATAGGTGCCCTGTTGGTGTATTCTCCTTCATGGTTTTCCATGGTACTCGATATTCCTTTGATATATTAAAATGATATGAAGTAACTTTCTTTCTCTGATACCAATTGTTGGCAACCAAGGAAATATAAAGAAGGGGGTGAATCAATATTGTGAGAATTTTAAAACTTTCTTCATAAGTAAAGAATATTAAGAAAAAAATAAACACTAGCATCCATCCATATAAGAATCCAAAGAATTGAAAAAATAAAAAATAATTATGTTGAGTGTGGAGCATGATTATCTTCCTAATTTAGAGGTCTTTGTTTCAGCTAGAGGTATACCCCAGGAAGATTGTACACCCCTCCACACGGGGGGGTGTGGGGGGGACTCGTCAGCCTGTGGGGGTTCCGGGGGGTGGCCATCCCCCCCGATTGGGGGGTCTGAGGGCTAGTGGTCCCCTAACAGGGGTTTGGGGGGTAGTGCCCCTGAAACTAAAAACAAATGTAAAATTGCGTTGTAAAAGTATAGTAATTTCTAGTCAATTTGGGCCGTTCATTAGGCAGATGATCTGACGGTAGAATTTATGTTTAGTTTAGGGTCTTTTTCCCTAGAAGGAAACCCCTCTCTTTGTATGAGGGTATTTTATTGAGGCTGTGAAATATATGTTTATTCTCAGAGAGAGAAACATATAGGTGAGACTGTGAGAGAAAACAGAGGATATTATAGCAGATCTGCTATAGGTTGTGTCTCTCCATTTTGCTAGATAATAGAAAGGAAGGACTGGCTGTTTGAGGTGCACATAGCCCAAACTGGGTGAACCACATATATCTATGTCTCTCTTGTTTTATGTGTTTGTTGTGTTTATATTTCTGCAATATTTTATGTGTTCCATTACTCTGTAAGATATAATTTTCTAACAAATTAAACATATATATTCTTAAAACTTCTCTTTAATTAATTTCAAAAAGGAAAGAATCAACTTGTTGTTTTAAAGTTTTCTGGATACAACTAGAAGGAAGCTACTTCTCCCTAATTTATCAGCTGCTACTGAAAGGAGATACAACCAATGATTTATTATCTACTACTAAAAGGAGCTCCTACCTCTGATTTCCTACCAACCTCTACTTCAAGGAGCTACAAACCCCAATCTTCAAGTTTCCACTTTCTTAATCTCTTTGATTCATATTTTTATCCATTTTCAAACTCAAATCATGAAGGCCACTTCCTTTCATAAAATAAATAAATTTATCCTCAATCGCACATCACAATCACCACAAAAGCACCTTTAACATCCTATTATCTTCAATCAATACACATAGCATTAGCACCAATAAAAATATCATTAACCCCAACAACTATATTTTCCTTTCTAGGTCAATTCTACTTATACGGAATAAGGACTCATATTCTTAGATTTAAACACTTTAGTTATCTTCAGTTGCTATGGAACCAGCTCAAAAAAAAGATAGAATGGATAGATCAATGCCTTAGAATTCAGCCTCTTCGAGGGGGCAACCTCCTTTACATTACATAAATGAACAATTCTTGGATGATTTGAATGACAAAACCTCCTTTCTATATATAGGAGTCTAAGGAGTCACAATATAACCCAGCTGACTAACAATAATAATATAAAGCCACAAAAATAACAATAGAGGGACTCTATGGGGCATAGTAATAGCAATATGGGGACAATAGGGGCACAAAAATATTAATAAGGGATACAACTACAATAGTAATGTAGTAATCACTAGTATTATAGGGACCTAACATGCCCCTCTCCTTCAAAAAAGTGTTTTCCTCAATGCCTGAGTAGTTCTGGATGGTCTTGTATAAAATTTTCATCCTCCCATGTGGAATCTTCAGTGGATAAGTTCTTCCACTTGATAAGATACTTCGAAATTGATAAATTTTGTAGCTGTCGAGTTCTTGTTTCTGTCACTGCTTCCGGTTCCAATATAATTTTTCTTTCCTTGTCAAGTTTTGGCAATATTGTTTGAACTGGGAGCTTGTCACCTATAACCTTCTTTAAACATGAAACATGGAAAACTGGGTGCAATCGAGAAGTTGCAAGAAGCTCCAATTTGTAAGCCATAGTACCAATATTTTGCAACACCTTGTACAGACCATAATACTTCGGTGATAATTTATTATCCTTCTTAGCTTGCTTGAGGGATGTTTTCTTATATGGTTGTAGCCATAGGAATACCCAATCACCTACATCAAAACTTCTTTCGCTGCGATGTTGATCTGCGTGTTGTTTCATTCTATTTTGTGCCAACACGAGGCTATCCTTTAAGAGTTGGAGGACTTCTTGTTGATGTTCGATGTGATGTTCCACTACTTGAACCTTAGAATTTTCTCTTAAATATGATGTGGTGGATGGTGGCTAATATCCATAAAGTGCCATAAATGGGGTCATTTTTGTTGTTGTATGGAAGGAAGTGTTATACCACCATTCAGCTAAAGGCAACCATTTGACCCATTGTGTCTGTTTATCAGATACAAAGCAACGAAGATATCCTTCCAAACATTTGTTTACTATCTCAGTTTTCCCATCAGATTGAGGATGATAAGATGAGCTATGAGCTAATTGAGTACCAAGACAAGAAAATAATTCTGTCCAAAAATTTCCAGTGAAAATGGGATCTCTATCACTTACAATAATCTTTGGGTTTCCATGTAGCTTTTGAATTGTTTCCATAAATGCAGTAGAAATTGTACCAGCGTTAAATGGATGTGATAATGCACAAAAGTGTGCATACTTGGTAAGTTTGTCAACCACCACCATGATGACACTCTTTCCCTCAGACTTGGGTAAACCTATGATAAATGCCATTGAAACCTCCTCCCAATGTCAGCTTGGAATGGATAAAGGTTGTAATAGACCTGGTGTCTTAATTCTTTCAACTTTGTTTTGTTGGAAAACCAAACATTCTGCCACAAACTTTTGAATATCCGATTTAAGGCCATCCCAAAAAAATTCCTTCTTAACCCTGTGGTAAGTTTTTAAATATCCTGAGTGCCCTCGTAAGGGAGAAGTGTGCAATTCCATAAGAATCTTTTGTTTTAGTTGGGAATTCTTACAAAGGTATAAGCGATCTTTGTACCATAACGAATCATTTTTCCAACTAAATGTATCAGATGTATTGGAATCTTGTTATAACCTTCGAATAAGTGCCCACACTTCTTCATCATTCTTCTATTCCTCCCTTGCTTCGTTTATTGAATCTGGTTGGATAATAGAAATGGCGCACAACAATGCTTCCACATGCTCATCCTTTCTTGAGAGTGCATCTGCCACCACATTTTGCTTCCCTTTTTTGTAGATGATTTCAAAGTCATAACCCAACATTTTTGTGACCCACTTTTTTTGCTCTTCAGAGGATAATCTTTGTTCTAAAAAGTTTTTAAGGCTATCATGATATTTTTTTACCTTTAAGTGTCTTCCCGTTAGGTAGGGTTACCATTTCTTAAGTGCATGGAGTATTGCCAACATTTCCTTCTCATAAATAGCTTTGTGTAAAAACTTTCCCTTGATTGGACGACTTTCAAAAGAAATGGGTCTTTCATCTTGCATTAAAACAACACCAATTCCATTTCCTGAAGCATCACATTCCACAATAAAGGTTTTTGTGAAGTCCAGTGTAGCTAAGACTGGTGCTTGGCACATTGCCTCTTTAAGATGTTCGAAGGCCTTTGTTGCTTTTGGAGTCCATTAAAATGCATATTTCTTCAATAATGTTGTTAGAGGTGCTACTATTCTCCCATAATTCTTAAAAAACTTCCAATAATACCCTGTCAACCCGAGAAATCCTCACAGATGCTTTATGGATGTGGGGATTTTCCATTCCTTAATGGCTTTAATTTTACTAGGGTCTACCTTAACTCCTTCATGAAATACAATATGACCCAGATATTCCACCTCTTGTACTCCGAAGAAGCATTTGGATCTTTTTGCGTATAATTGTTTCTCCTCCAATAGTTGTAGCACCTTCTCAACATGTTCAACATGATCCTTCCAAGACTTGCTGTAGATTAGTATATCATCAAAAAATACTAACAAAAATTTTCTGAAGGGTTTAAAAATGGAATTCATCAAACCTTGAAATGTAGAAGGTGAATTGGGAAGGCCAAAAGGCATGACCAAAAATTCATAATGACCCTCATGAGTTCTAGATGCTGTTTTTGGAATGTCTTCAATATTCATTCTGATTTGATGATATCCTGAATGAACATCCAACTTGGTGAAATAAATTGATCCATGTAATTCATCCAGTAATTCATCAATGACAGGAATGGGAAACTTATCTTTAATAGTGAGATTGTTGAGCTCCTTATAATCCGGACACATGTCCCATGATCCATCCTTCTTGTGCACCAATACTACTGGAGCAGAGAAAGAACTTTGACTAGGTTGAATTATACCCGCCTCTAGCATTTCTGCAACCATACGTTCAATTTCACTCTTTTGGGCATAGGGATATCTGTACGGCATGATGTTTGGAGGAACACTTCTTGGAATCAGATGAATAGCATGATCATGATCACGAATAGGTGGGAGACCTTTAGGAGTCTCAAATACCTTGGAATGATTGTCCAAGACATTTTGGAGATCTGGAGAAATAGATGATTCCAATGTGGAAACATCTAGCGAACATAATTGTGCAATTACACCACTTTGTTCCTTTTTTTAGAAGCTTTTTCATACCGTTAGAGCTGATTATCTTTCCTGGTTTCCCTAAAATACCCCTTAATTCAAATTCCTTTCCTTCCAAAGAAAATTTCATGAAAAGTTCTCAAAAATTAAAAGCTATTGTACCCAAGGGTTGTAGCCATTGGACTCCTAGTACAATATCAGCACCTCCCATTGGAATGGAAAGAATTGGGCTATTCAATACATATTCTCCCATGGATAGCTTGATATTATGGCACTTTCCAGAGTAATTTTTCATTCCTCCATTTGCAACCATCACTTGACACTCTGGTGCTGGATGTAGGAAGCAATTCAATTCTTTTCCTATCTTACAATGAATAAAATTGTGGGTACTTCCTGAACTAATCAACACTATTACCTTTTTCTTCTTTATTTATCCTTCTTTCTTGATGATTTGAGGAGTGGTAATTCTAGCCAATGCATTACAAGATATGGTTGGATTCATTTCTTCTTTATCTAGGCTTTGTTCCGAGAGTATATCCTCTTCTTTTGACCTTTCTTGCTCCTTTTCTTCTTCCTCTTCACAATCGAAGTAGAATAATTTCTTCTCAGCACACTCATTACCTTTAGTGTATTTTTTATCACAACTGTAACAAAGCCCTTTTGATATTTTTTCTTCCAATTGTTGTGGTGTCAACCTTATAGGTTGTGGAATACTACGGGCAACAACACTTCCATCTTTATAGTTGTGAGTGGTATGCTTCCTGGTTGCCATAATTTTGCTTTCCATTTTTCTTGCTAACCTGAATGCCTTCTCTAATGAATCAGGTTCCCAAAGGCAAACATCATGTTGGATATTATACTTTAAAGTCCCTATGAACACATCAATCCTATGCTCCTTTGGAATATTTTTTACCCTTATGTTCAATTTTTGGAACTCCTCAATGTGCTCCATTATTGAACCCTTTTGTTTGAGACTTATCAATTGGCTAAAAAAAGTGTTGCTTTTTGTATCCTCATAATGTGCTGTCAAATTTTCCGTAAAAATTGCCCAAGTGATAATTGTTTTACAAGAGCAAAGCCATTGATACCATACGAACTGATTTGGTTCCAAATATAAAGTTGCAATACGTACCTTTTGTGTGTTTTGCACATTATTGAGATCAAAAAATTGCTCCATTTGTAATATCCATGTTGTGGGATCCTTGCCATCAAACTTCCTCATATTGATTTTTGGAATATGGTGGGTCTTCAGTCCAATATTAGAGTCTATGAAATCATGATTAACATTTCTTTTGTTCTCATCATGAGTTTCCTTTACTACCCTTTCACCCTTAGTAAGCATTGCTTGTAGAAACTTTGTCAAATCTGTCTTCAAATCTGTCTTCAAATCTTCCATGCCTCTCTTCAAATCTATCTTCAAATCATCCATCTTAGCTTCCATGCCATTCATCCTAGCTTCCACACTCTTTATCTTAGATTCCATGCCATTTATCTTAGCTTCTGTTAGCTTTTGTGAGAGTGACATTTGTTGCACTTGGTCTTGTAATTTTGATATATCATGTAGCATTTCTTCCTCTTCTTCATGAGTCATGCTAGGGCTTTCAGGTTGCTTACTAGGTGTTTGCATTTTCTTTCCTCGGGGCATTAGTTACCGATAATAATGCTCTACTATGCCCTTTAAATTCTTCAAAATATTTTTTTAAACCAAGCTTAAGAAAAAATTAAAAAAAAACTACACACCTTTTTTCACTTTGTAGGAGCTCGATATTGCCTCTGATGTATCTCTGTAATTTCAGATCATCCAGTTATGAAATTGTGATCTACAGTAGTCCTCTGTGTCCTCTTTCCAATGCCACCAGTCTGATCCAAATTGGATTCTCCAAGGAAGAGTTATGCCAAATCTCCCATAGTGACCTGATTATAGACTAGTTCAGTACAACGAACTTGTACGATGTTCCATGAGTCACTGTTTCGACCTTTTTCTCTAAAAAATATATACAAGAAACTACATGTTGGAAATAATACTGAGAGGGGGGGGGGGGTGAATCAGTATTATCAGATCAGTAAAACCTTTTCAATTTCATACTCAGAAACATATACGCTACTTCAATTAAGTGAACCCGCGTGTACACGCTACTGTTCTAATGAAACTAGCATATATCCAGAGATCTTATGATTCAGTTAGCTTAATCTTCAGTAAATGCATCAGAACATTATTAAGCACATTAACAGTAAACAGGTGCAGTATAACAGAACAGAACATCACACAAGAGCCACACACATGAACACCATGATATAAGGTGGAAACCCAATGTGGGTGAAAACCACCTGCTGCAATTCGTCTCTTTCTTCTTTAATAAGAAACTTCTTTTACAATGTACTGGTGCAGTCCTTTACCAGTATGCAGGCTACAACTTGCAGAGGGCTACAACCCTCTCTCGTTTTCCAACTACTTCTGGAAGGGAGCTACAACCCCCTCAGCTCTTGTACTAGCCGATCCATTTACTAGTACGTAGGTGCTGACCCTACAACCCTCTTTCCTTCAGGGACCACGTTTCATCAATTTTCAGACTGGATCCAAGAGTACAAAACAAACATTACTGCAATACAATCATCAACTTATACTTGCATCATAATTCATTAAACAACCCAATACTGAATCACTGAAACCCTATCATCAAGAACACAGAACCCAAACCAGAGCCCAGAACTCTGCAACAACCACCAGAATCAGCAGCAACCTAAAATATCAAATCTTATTATGCATACGCTACTTCACTGTACCAAAACCGCGTGTATACGCGCTTTCTCCAAAGGCAACTCGCGTGAAGATCTAGAAATAATTACTTATGCCTTCGCTGTCAGATCTGACCCTTGCCAAGCGTCCCGAACAGATAAACAAAAATACCAGATCTTCTCACTTCGTCAGACACATATTGCATACCCTTTTTCTTAATGATCTTCTCCTTATATAGCCTTAGGTACTTCACAATACCACGGTCCAAAACCATAGTAACACAATACCATCAACCTCAAAACTAGGGATCGACACGCCCGTTGAGACACCATGGTCCGAAACCATAGGCACAACTTCCAAGGACTAACCGCCACGGACCAAAGGTACTTTTCACATGTACGTGCTTTTCCTGAAGACAACCTGCGTGTACACGCTGGTTTTCCTTAACGAACCTGCGTATATCTCTTTCTTGTCTTGCTGTACTGAGATCTGTCCTCTGATCAAGTTGCCATCACTTGTACCTGTCTCTGAGTGAGTTGCCATCAAGGACAACACTTGTATCATAATGCCAACAATCTCCCCCTTTGGACTTGATGGCAACCACCACACCAAGTCACTCTCCCCCTTTGACATCAAGGGCAAAGGGCGGACCAAGATATTCTCTTCTTTGGTATACCTTATGTTGTCCATACTGCTATCCATACTCCCCCTGAGTACATGCTGAAGTTTCTGATTTGGCTCCCCCTTTGTTTATGCCAAAGTGTACCAATCTATCCACGCTCCCCCTGAGCAGATGCAGGTTCTAAGACCAGCCATTCAGATCTGTACCATAAGCATCAACCTGCAATATTATTCCTTTGATCAAACAACAAGATGTATCATTTAGTTTCATTAGCAACTTCTAACCATAATGCCAACAATGAATTATTTGAAGTATATGCTCCCCCTGAGTGTGAGCCAACCATGACTGAACCATTTCCTGAGTCTGTTCTGCTCCCCCTGAGCCTGAGCCAACCATGACTGAACCTGGGTCTGTTCTGCTGCCCTTTCTTCATATACGCGACTTTGCAGCCTGTAACTCGCGTATATACGCGACTTGTCTTCATTATATCAGCGTATGCAAGATGGAATACTGAATTTCATCACTTTCAGATTCCCCTGTGTCTGTTATGTCAGCTGTCTGAATTATGCCACACCTTTCTGTCTCTGTCTTCTTCAATTCCTGGAACTATGATGATGTATGGTCCTCTTGTTTTGAATTTTGAAATCTGCTCCTGCATTCCCTTGCTTTATGCCCATAGTTGTTGCATGTATAACATCTTACATTTTTCATGTTCCTTTTATCGCAACCAATTGCTTTGTGTCCATATGCATTGCAGGAAAAGCAATATCCTCTGAAATACCTGGGATGCGATGATCTTTCTTGAACCATTCTACTTCTACATCTGGCTGCAACATGTCCAAGATTATGACATACATAACATTCAACATTATTCAGTGGAGGAAATAATCGTCTATTATGTCCATAGTTAGGAGTAAAGGATCTTCCTTGAGGAATTTCTTTCCTTGGTTGTTCCTTGTTGAGCATTTTAGATTTCTCATTAGAGTTTCTTGCCTCACCTTGTGAACTGGATTCACCTTCAACATATTCATGAAAACCAAGACTAGTCTTGATAGCAGGAGACCTTTGACTATTAAGAATATCATCCAAGACTTTAGTACTATCTTGAAATCGTAAAAGCTTATCCTTTTCTTCTATTTTACCTTTCAAGATATTTACCTCAACTTGATGTTGTTCTTCCTTTTTCAGATATTGATTCCTTAGGTCTTCTTCAGCTTTTCTTCCTTCTTCCACTTGTCGCTTTAGTTTGGTCACTTCATGTTCTTGATCTTCAAGATCTTCTCTGTTCTGTTCTCTTGATTTTTTAAGATCTTATTTTAGAGAGAGGATCTTTGACTCAAGTCTCTGAATAGTTGTACTCTAATCCTTTACTATATCCTGCAATTGCTCCCTTACCCTGGTTTCTGTCTCCAATTGTTCTTTTAATTTGGCAACTTCTTCAGTTTCTGCATTCTTCTTTTCATGTGCCATGAGACTTTTAATATCTTCGCTATTATTGGATGAAGCATTCTTCTTCTCATGTGCCATGAGACTTCTAATATCTTCACTATCATTGAATGAACTTTTAATATGGGTATAATAGCTTCTACCATCTTCTTCAGATATCTTTCCTTTGTTATGAGGGCATCTAGCAGCATAGTGACCAACTCTACCACATAGAAAACATTTGAAAGATAGCTTACCTTTGAACCGTCCAGTTCCCCGTTCAAGATTCTTGACAAAATTTACCTCATCTTCTTCCTCTGACACTTCGAATGCGGCTTCTGGTGGTACCTCTTGTCGCATTTCAAAAGCAGTTAAGATCCCGTGAAGCTGTGACATGGTGATTTTCCGCACATTCTCCTTTTCTTCTATGGCAGATACTTTAGAATCAAATTTAGTAGACAAAGATCTCAAAACCTTTTCAACTAAGAAAATTTCCTCAAATTATTCACCCAGATCCCTCATACAATTCACAATCTCATCCATACGCAGGAAATAATTAGCTATGCTTTCATTACTATGCATCTTAAGAGTTTCATACCGGATTCTGAGAGTTTGAAGCTTTGCTCTTTTTACCTGATCATCTCCTTCGTAGCTTGTAACGATTTTGTCCCATATTTCCTTAGCTGATTTGAAATGCATGATCTTCATAAATTCTGATTGAGTCAAACTACCCAATAGGACAGTAACAGCTTTGGCATTGAGCTCATATTGCTTTTTCTCTGCTGGATCTGTAGGAGTTGCTGATGGGAATTTGTATCCTCCTTCTACGATTCCCCAAACTTCTACTCCAAGTGATTGTAGATATGCAGTGGTTCTTATCTTCCAGTGAGTAAAATTGTTCCCGTCAAAGATTGGTGGCCTGATGTGTGCCTCTATTTCTGGATTAGCCATTCTGATGGATCTTTTCCTTCAAGCGATCAAGCTTCCTTTGAAGGACCTGCTCCGATACCAATTGTTGGAAATAATACTGAGAGGGGGGGGGGGGGGTGAATCAGTATTATCAGATCAGTAAAACCTTTTCAATTTCATACTCAGAAACATATACGCTACTTCAATTAAGTGAACCCGCATGTACACGCTACTGTGTCTAATGCAACTAGCGTATATCCAGAGATCTTATGATTCAGTTAGCTTAATCTTCAGTAAATGCATCAGAACATTATTAAGTATATTAACAGTAAACAGGTGCAGTATAACAGAACAGAACATCACACAAGAGCCACACACATGAACACCATGATATAAGGTGGAAACCCAATGTGGGTGAAAACCACCTGCTGCAATTCGTCTCTTTCTTCTTTAATAAGAAACTTCTTTTACAATGTACTGGTGCAGTCCTTTACCAGTACGCAGGCTACAACCTGCAGAGGGCTACAACCCTCTCTCGTTTTCCAACTACTTCTGGAAGGGAGCTACAACCCCCTCAGCTCTTGTACTAGCCGATCCATTTACTAGTACGTAGGTGCTGACCCTACAACCTTCTTTCCTTCAGGGACCACGTTTCATCAATTTTCAGACTGGATCCAAGAGTACAAAACAAACATTACTGCAATACAATCATCAACTTATACTTGCATCATAATTCATTAAACAACCCAATACTAAATCACTGAAACCCTGTCATCAAGAACACAGAACCCAAACCAAAGCCCAAAACTCTGCAACAATCACCAGAATCAGCAGCAACCTGAAATATCAAATCTTATTATGCATACGCTACTTCACTGTACCAAAACCGCGTGTATACGCGCTTTCTCCAAAGGCAACTCGCGTGCAGATCTAGAAATAATTACTTATGCCTTCGCTGTCAGATCCGACCCTTGCCAAGCGTCCTGAACAGATAAACAGCAATACCAGATCTTCTCACTTCGTCAGACACATATTGCATACCCTTTTGCTTAATGATCTTCTCCTTATATAGCCTTAGGTACTTCACTATACCACGGTCCAAAACCATAGTAACACAATACCATCAACCTCAAAACTAGGGATCGAAATGCCCGTCGAGACACCATGGTCCGAAAACATAGGCACAACTTCCAAGGACTAACCGCCACGGACCAAAGGTACTTTTCACATGTACGCGGTTTTCCTGAAGCCAACCTGCGTGTACACGCTGGTTTTCCTTAACGAAACTGCGTATATCTCTTTCTTGTCCTGCTGTACTAAGATCTGTCCTCTGATCAAGTTGCCATCACTTGTACCTGTCTCTGAGTGAGTTGCCATCAAGGACAACACTTGTATCATAATGCCAACACTACATTCCGTCCTATTTTTGTACCTTCTTATGAAATTTCAATACGATGCTCAGAGAGAAAGTTATGACGATTTTCCCTAGGTCACCTGTTTGGAATGTAATTCAGGAGTATACAAAAATACCAAGTTCCTCAGATCATATCTTTGCAAATATAGAGCGAAAAGATCTAAAATTTAAAACCAAGGTTCAGTGCGATTTCTTCTCAAATGGTTTTTTTTTTAGCTTATGAAAAGTCACAGAAAAAAAGTTATAGTGAAAATGCCACAATCATCTATTTGGAGCAGCGAAACCCTAGAATCCAAAGCTATGATACCAAATGTTATGGAACCAACTCAAAAAAAGATAGAATGGATAGATCAACGCTTTAGAATTCAGCCTCTTCAAGGGGGCAACCTCCTTTACATTACATAAATGAACAATTGTTGGATGATTTGAATGACAAAACCTCCTTTCTATATATAGGAGTCTAAGGAGTCACAATATAACCCAACTGACCTAACAATAATAGTATAAAGCCACAAAAATAGCAATAGAGGGATTCTATGGGGCACAGTAATAAAAATATGGGGACAATAGGGGAACAACAATATTAATAAGGGATACAACTACAATAGTAATGGGGTAATCACTAGTATTATAGGGACCTAACATTAGTTCTCTTTGATGCATAAATTCTTATTTTTTCTTATGTTCAACTTTTGTCAAGTCTTGTAGGTGTGTTCTTCAAGTCTTCAATATCTAATCCCCTATATCCATGAGAAAATCTAATATAAATCACTAGTTTACTAAATTCTTGTGAGTTACAAGATTTAGATATGACTCTCTAAATTTTGTGAATTGCCATATTTTCCTAATTTGTCAAATATGCTCCATTCCACTAAAAATATTTAGAATGATTCATGTCATGTTTTCCAATAGTAATGCATTGCTGGTTATGGGGGAATCCAGTAAATTTGGCACAAAATGCCAAGTTTTTGACCCATCCATTGCAACAAGTGTTAAACCCTTGTTATTGTTACATAGTCGCTTAAATGATGAGTGTTGAATGGAATATCCACAAGGGTTTTACATTATAAAATCCTTCAAAAATAATAGTTTATTGAGTGTCCATTTATTTTAAGCCTTAAGGTATTATCATAATGCATCAAACCTTTGTCTCCTTGGTCACCTCCTGCATAGAAGTAGGTCTTGTAGTGCTTTCTATCATTTACTAGAACTGTCAACTGTCGTAAATTTATGTCTTCCATCCATGCTTCCCTAGAGAAAATAATGTGTCAACCATAGAAAAATTTCAAGGTCATTCAACCAAGGTGATGTATCCTTGTGAGACAAACCTTACCTCCATGTGCATGATTTATATTGATATTTTGTTCCTTATTTGTGTACCACCTCATATATCACCATGTCCCAATGCTTTGTAATCGTAGAGAAATATTTTTTTTTTCATCTGTAAATTTCCACGGTCCTTGGACTTTTAGAGTCAGGGTGATGTGTTTTATGGGTCCTTCGACTTTACACATGGACCAACAAGAAATTTTTTAGAATTATGTAACACCACCATGTTTTCTGCTTGTGTAAGGATTCCATGAGTCACTTGCTAAGTGGTGCCACACGTCACCTATTTTTGGCACACTCAACCACCCAAAAACACCACATCTACATGCCATGTGTGACGTCCTCATTAGTTCCATGTTAGGGTAGAATGTCAACATGCCATTATGTCTCCATGATGGTTCCACCTATTATATCACACCATATCACTCATTCAATGATAGTGTGCCAAGTGTCATTCATCCATGTCATCTCAGAGGTTTGCACTCCCATTTTTCTTGGAGAATACTGGGGAAATCCATCAAAGTGACGTGTCTAATATGAGCCCACCTTTCCTAGACTAAGGGGGGGGTGTGAATCAATATTCCTTATCAATTAGAACTTTTAAATCTTTTCACAGCATTAGTTAATCTTCAATTATCATTAGTGTTTATGCAATAACAATAGTGAATAAAAGAACATACGAGGAAAAAAAAAATTAGGTGGAAAACACCCTCTGGGTCAAAATCCACCGAATTCTTTTCTAATAATTCTTTAATCTTCAACTCGAATTGAAAAGAAAGCTCCAACTTCCTAGAATCTAGAAAATCATTATTCTCCAGCTCACACTGCATGGACGCTCCAACACCCGAGATTCTTTAGTAGTCAACTAAATGGATTCCCCAACACCCAATGAGCTACGACTCTGTTATAGACATTTTTGTGCCTTACAGCATGAAGCATGAAATGTCAATAATCTGAGGGATCCAAAGTCCCTAAACATGTTGTTCTTACCCTTAGAGGAACAAGGTCAGCAAACCACAGCACTGCAAATCAGTTCTCCACTGAAAAACACTCAAAAACAGGTCAATTTTGGATCATGTCAACTGCTCCACTGAGCACCTGCGCTGAATGTCAACTGCTCCATGGTGTACCTGCGCTGAATGTCAAGTTCATCAAAGGCTACCTGCGCTGAGCGTACTTGGACATGTGGAGGAATCTTTTCTCAATGTGCCAGTGCCCAGGAAGCTTCCAAAATGACACTTGGATCAGAAGATTCGCCTAATGATGAGTAAAGAGGTTCTAAAACTCCAAGTGGAAGGTAGAATCTCCGAGTGGACTCAAGAACTAAAAGAACAACTGGGGTTGAAGAGGACAACAGTCACACATCAAGCTGACTTATCTTCACTCCAAAACTCTATATAAGGATCTCATCCCATGGGATCTGGAGGCCGGAATTTTGTGCAAAGAATTGTTGTTGGTTTACAGTTGAGAGTATTGGGTGATTGCTTGAGGGAGGTGAAGAGGAGATTTCTTTCCATCGGGAAGGTGATGCTGGATTGGACCTCTTATGGTTGTATCACCGCCTGAACCTTACTTTCTTCCATTAATAAAGCATTTGAGGTTCTTCTATTCGCATGTGTTTCAATGATTTATTGTCTTACTTGCGTATTTGATTTATGCTAATCCTTGAATCAATTATGAATGCATGCTTCTTGTAGTTTCCTTTTCTTGTCTTGTTTGTAGGATCTCGTGTAGCTGGGCCCGTGAGAAGACTTGGAGCTGGGAGCAAGCGACAAAGAGAGGAGATTGGATCGACCATTTGCGCAAGACATCGGTAAGTGGATCTCTTCCTTTCATCTTTTGCATGTCATAAAGAAGTAATTTTAGATAGCTTTGCTTCAGTTGTTGCTAAGGAACTATCACCCTTAGAGTGGGATAGGGTCATTCCGTGTTGGATACTTTTCCCCACAACAGATTGGCGACTCTGCTGGGGATCGTGTCTTGTTGGTAGCTTGTGTTTCTTGCTATTCATTTCCTAACAAAGGGAGTATCGAATCGAACTGCATTCGAATCCTTCGAATGCAAAGTAGAGGGCAGCTACTCTAGCTCAGTTCTGGGCATGTTTATGATTTGAAGAGCTGATCCACAAGGACTCTTTTTAGCTCTTTGTGATAGTGTTCATCTTCCTTTAATCATCCTCTAGTGTATACTTGGCTGATAGCCTCTGATTTGGCCAAAAACCATTGATTTTTGAGCAATCTGTGACCCGGAATCTGAGAGAGACGAAAGTTTCCTCTTCAATGCAGCTGCAGTGAAGGCTACCTGCGTTGCAACGCAGGTCCCGAAGGGGCTACCTGCGCTGAATGTCAAACTGACAGTGTCCTACCTGCGTTGAACCAGTTTTGCATTGCACAACTGGGGTTCCCTGCTTTCTGTTGCCCAGTTTTCAATATTGTTTTTGCAGCCTGTTGTCAACCTGTATACCCAGCTGAAACTATCTTTCTTTGCCATCATTCCGCCTCAGTTGTATGAAGAAACCGTGATTGTTCTTATTGTATTTCTTACTTTCATTCACAGTTTCCCGTAGCGAAAGTGAACTAGTCTTGTTGTGGCCTCTTGGATCTAGACCTGTGATAAAGTGTCGTTGTGATTCTAAGAGTTAGTTTATTGTTGTTCATAGCTGCTTGAGCATTTTCTTTCGTTATATGGTTCGAATTTCAGTATTTCTTGTGTTGAAACGAGTGAATCTTAAGGTGTTCTTTTGATTATTGGACAAAAACTTGTTTGCTTTCGCTTGAAATTGAATTCGAAATTATACAATAGCTTTCTTTTTGTAGTACATCAACATTAAGGAAGAAGAAAAGAAATACTTGCATTATGCATGTGCATTTTGACAGTTTGCATGTCGATTTAGGAAAAGTGCATCAGTGTGTGCTCTATGATCTATTTGAAAAGATGATGTCTTTCTTTTCCCTCAGTAGTTAAGATTTTCATAAGTTGAAAGAATTGAAAAAGCTTGCTTATCATTCTTAGACTGCATTTAGGAGTTGTATCATACATCACGTGGTGATCCATAAAGGCAAACTGCTAAGCAAGATCAACCTAAAACGAACTAAATTTACATAACAACACTTTGAAACATAACGAAACACAGTAGAGGTCTAGGTAGAGACGTGTTCCGGCGTCGTTAAACATAGTGACTGTCGATCTCTACGAAGGTGGGTGATTCCTCCTGAGGGACGATAGCACTAATATGGACTTGTGCTCCCGCGTACCGTAGCGTATATTGGGAGACCCCTATAGGAACAAATCCTTTATCCATAGGAAGTCGTGTCGGCCGCCCTACTGATCGCGATGCAGTGAACACAGCATTCACGAAGATCGACCACTCGTACCGTAAAACGTATTCTGTGGTTTCGCGAAAGGTTTGGCACACCCTCTGCCTAGAACTCCAGAGTAGTTTCTTTTGGCCTTTTTCAAACTCTATAACTGAAAAAGTCCATCCGAGCATTTGTCACTTTGGGCTCGTTAATACATCGAAGGAGACTAGAGTCATCTTTAGCTTTTTCTCGACTCTTAAAAAGTGAAAAAGCGAGTTGTGTCTTAAAAGCGTCTAAAATTAATTCAATTCGAAAACACATTTTACCCTATGTATTGTTGGTTGATCAAGTAATCCACAATCGTGGAAGAAAGTCAATCGATGAACCGTCGTTCGCGGAGGCTTACGAGTCAACCGTCTTTGTCTCCGGAATCGAAAACAACCCGGGCAAAACGAACTCGTTCAACCGGTTCCAAATCTCCTGTCAAAGTTAGAACAAGTGTTCCAACGACATCTGAGGTTCCGGTTACTCCAAACATTTCTGGAAACCCTGCCCTTATTGAAGAAGTTCAACAGCCCCAGAAGGACAGTAACACTGATCCTAGTCTGAGAGCAAATACTTGTGTTACTGAATCAGTTCCATCAGTGATCGGTTTAGAGAGTCTTGCTCCTCAAACAACTGTCGCTGTCAAAACAACCCCTTCTTCGGCACCAGAAATATTCTATGGACCTGACGGTCTTCCTCTTCCACCTGGTCTGATCGCAATAGAGGAAATTGTAGAAGATCCGCAAGCAACTACTCCAACCCATTTTGGAGCAGGGATCACCCTGTTTCCTTCTGCATCAGAAGCTAGCCTATCACCCAGAGAGGTTCCTGGAGAATCACTAGGCAATCTACTGGATAGACTCAAAATGTCTGAACAACCGTCAACATCTAGGACTGTGCCAAATGACACAACAACGGCAGAACCCCCTGCAGTCACTCTGACAATGTTCGCCGGCATACCATCTGTCCCCAGCTCTCAACAGCTAGAGAGAACCCCTTCAGGGGCCGTGACGACAGTATGGTCTGTTCCTGTTTGTTCTCCCGGGATAATACCCGGTAACTCCCATGTTGGAACTCAACAAATTGATCCTTTCGGAAATCAGTTTGGGCAATCCGGTCCTCAAGGCTTGGTAAATCCTTTCAGTTCCGGACCACCACCGTATGGGGGGCAATATGCCTTTTCGTTACCCCCTCCGGGAGGTTACCCATACGGGAGTTCACAACCATATTCAGGTTATACTAGAATAACTACAAGTGGTTGGATACCTATGCTACCCCAGCAACCAAGAGTTGTATATTCTATGCAACAGCAAATGCCTGTGACGAACATCCCGACGACACCAGCAATTGTGACTGTGTCGCAAGTTCAAACAATGCCTGTTGCATGTCAAGCTCAGTTTTCTCAGGTTGTAATGCAACAACCCTTTGACCCTGCGACTCAACCACAATCGCCAACTGGCGGGGCGACACAAGCACAAACGGGTACCATTACCCCTCATCTTGGTCCAGTGGTGAGTATAGCACAACAACCAATGGCGTCACAACCGTGGTTGGTGCAGTATCAACAACTGCAATTCCAGCAAGTGTACCAAAGTACCGAGCAACAGATTTTTGCAAACAGTGGACAATCGTACTTACAATACGGTCAAAGCCAACCACTTTATAGTGGAGTAGTCCATCAACCGTATCAATCATATTAGCATCAATTACATTATGCTGGTATGCAAAGACCAACTGCTCAGGCGATTCCATCGTATCCTGGGTACGCTTCGCCTAATCTGAGTCAACAGCTGCCATTCGTGGCAACTCTAGAGTTACCCGATTTACATCGGTTGACAAACGATCCAATTGCCTACACCCCTTGGTGGCCAGTGATTCCTCACAAACTTCCCTCGGACATTACTAAATTCAATGGAAATCCAGGTGAAGACCCGTCGAATCACGTCATGACCTTTCATCTGTGGTGTTCATCGAACACTCTGAACGATGATTCGATAAGACTTCGCCTCTTCCAGAGGACATTGACAGGTCTGGGGGCTAAATGGTATATAGAATTTCCAAGAGCCTCTTTCGACAATTTCAGCTCCTTAGCCACGACTTTCTTAATCCATTTTCAATTACCAATCAGGTATGAAACAGGAACTGAGATACTGACCAACTTCAAATAGACGACGGCTACTCACATATCTGATCATATACATGAGTGGCGTCGCCGACGTAGGATGGTGAAAACATACGTTCCTGATCAGCTATTAGCCGAATGGTTTATAAAGTCATTACTTCCAGCTATAACAGAAGATGTGGCCAAGGGGGGAGTCGTAACTGAGGAGCAAGTCATCACTCGTGCTCAATATTTAGACTTAGTATATACTCAGTCCGGCACGCTCTACAACAAAATACCGGACGCCCCTAGACCCGAATTTTCAATTCCTCCCCCTCCTAAATCAAATATTGACTCTCATGCCGGAGATGGCGTGATTGGCACGGCAAGCGTGAAATCGAAAAAGGCTTCATCTCAGAAAGCCCGTAAGACTTCAGATCAAAATGCCCATGAAGAGATTCTTGCTTCGGAAGTAAATGCCATATCAGCAGATAAAGGCAAAGAAACCAATCAACCAGGAAGCAAGAAGAAGCAAAACAAAGGGAAGAAGAAGCAACAGGATGATTTGTCACCTGAGAAAACTTCTTCAAACCCTCCTAAGAAAGGGAAAAAGAAATGGTCCTGTATGATATGTGACGAAGATCACAAGACATCAGAGTGTCCGTACAAAGCTGAGCTCAAGAGATTCTTTAAAAGTCCAAAGAACCCAGCTGTATTGACCGATCCGTTTCCCCACCCAGGTCAAAATATGGTTGATAGTGGAAATGCTTCCCCGTCACAAGTGCTAATGTTATCGATCTCCAAGCAGCAGAATGATGCTTTGATTTCGACAAGGAACAAAGATTACGAGAATCCGCAACTGTCAAACGAAAAAGGTAAAGATCAACCTAGTAGTTCGACAACAACTTCGACAGAAGTTGTCCCACCCATAATGCCAGAGTTAACAATAAAACCGCCTAAGGGTGTAGTACACAAGTCGACCTTTAATCCTCGTGCTAGAGCGGCGCAGCATTATAACATAGTAGAAGATTTGGCCCAATCGCCATCCGCTATGTCGACTCTAGAAGTACTACAAAATTGTCCAACCCAAAGGCAGGCATTGTTATCAGCAATAGGGGGGGTTGATCCTAAGGATTCCAATCTTGTTTCTTTTGATCACAAAGGGTATGACCCTCAGTTACCAGCCCAACTAGCTTTCCTTATTCAAGTGAAAGCCCTTAACAAAACTGTTCACTGAACAATTATTGACGAGGGGGCATCTACATGTATTATGTCGATGAGTTGCTGGAAAACGTTGGGGTCACCAACCTTGTCGAGATCTTCGACAACACTAAAGGCTTTCGACGGTAGGACATATACCCCTTACGGTATCTTAAGTAACTTGAAAGTTGAACTAGGTGGAAAAACAGTAGAAATTGATGTTGAAGTCATAGATGGAAATCTAGATTACAACATCCTACTGGGAAGACCATGGATTTATGCCATGGCAGCTGTCGTGTCGACTTATTTTAGGAAGATCGCATTCCCGTTTGAAGGAGGGATTACGGTCGTCGACCAACAGAATTTCCTCCTTAATGGTTCACAAGTTACGGGAAGCATTCCCATGATCCATGAGAACGCCATTCAATTCAAGATATAGGAGTAGGCCTGTTGAAAGACCCCACGATGATAGGGACTTTCTCGCTACCAAATCATACGTACATAGGAAATGTACCATTGGTGGCAACCTGCAACATGATATCTTCCACGAAGGTCGCAAAAGACAAAGTCATCATGGATCGTGCAATGGTTTTGCACCCAAGCCCAATCGAAATATTGTAGCAATCAATGTTTCAGGCATGGGAGACGAGCCCAAATCAACGCTCGTCAAGCATTTGGGTAGATAGGTCAGGAGAATGTGGTACCCCTTTGGATCCTTAGTCACGAGTGCATGCAAGTGACGAAGGAATCCTGCAGTCAATGTTGATTGAGGGGGCACCATGGGATGATAACCACCATTGTTCCCTTCCTAAGGAAGATACTCAAGGCGACTTGTATCACCCTTCAGTATTTGAATTCCTAACGAATACTGTAAATACAGTGGATTCCGAGAGAAACCTATCCAATATAGAAGAAACTATAGCCATAAATATCTCTACCAAAACAAACATTGTAGAGAATATTTATGTCGGCAAAGGTTGTTCCCCTTCAGAACAAGAAATATATAAAGCTCTTTTCCCCGAATTTAGAGATGTCTTTGCTTGGTCATATGATGAAATGTCAGGCATTGACTCGAGTATCGTTGAACATGAAATTAAGATGTATCCTGATGTCAAACCAGTGAGACAACGGCTTCGGCAGGTGCACCCCAAGAAAGCTGTTGCCATTAATGCAGAAGTTGAGAAGCTTCTCCATGCTGGTTTCGTCTACTCGGTTCCTCTAACCGATTGGGTATCGAATATTGTCCCTGTTATGAAAAAACAAGGAACAATACGAGTGTGCGTCGATTATAGGGATGTAAATCAAGCTTGTCCAAAGGAAAACTACCCTACACCCTTCACCGACCAGATAATTGATGAATGCGCTGGATGTGAAATCTTTTCTTTTATGGACGGATTTTCCGGGTATAATCAAATTAATATCCACCCACAGGACCAGTCAAAGACTGCATTTATTTGTCCGTGGGGCACATTCGCTTATCGAAAATTACCCTTTGGTTTAAAGAACGCAGGGGCGACGTTTCAGAGAGCAATGAATTATGCTTTCCATGACATCAAGAACATCGTTTAACCTTATCTCGACGATCTTCCGGCTCATTCGCAAAAGCGGACTGATCATCCGCAGCATTTAAGAGCGATATTTCTATGTTGTCGACACTACAAGATAAGACTCAATCCGCACAAATGTGTGTTTTGCGTCGGTTCTGGTCGTTTACTTGGCTTTATAGTCTCAAAGGATGGGATTCGTCTCGACCCTTGCAAGGTGTAGGCAATCATTAATTTGCCTCCACCTTCGAACTTGCTTCAGATTCAGAAACTCCAAGGGAAAGCAAACTTTCTGAGGAGGTTCATTCCAAATTACGCAGAACTTGCTAAAGGTTATACCCCTCTCTTGAAAAAGGATGTACCTTTCGTCTGGGACCAGGTTGCGCAAGCTTCCTTTGATGCTTTGAAAGAAGCGCTAGTAAAAGCATCATTAATGTACGCCCCAGACTATCAAAGAGACTTTAACCTGTATCTGGCTGCAGCAGATACGACCATTGCAATGGTTTTAGTTCAAGAAGTCGATGGAACTGAACACCCTATATATTATTTAAGTAAAAACTTAAATGATACAGAAAGTAAATATTCTCATGTTGAAAAGCTAGCGTTGGCGGCTGTTCAAGCGATACAAAGATTTCGGCATTATGTCCTCTTCAGGAAGACCACCGTATTGTCAGATTGCAACCCCATGACTTATATACTATCGCGACAGTTGCTTGGGGGCAAATATTCAAAATGGATAGCTATCCTTCAAGAGTTTGATCTGGAATTTGTCAAATCCAAATCAAAGAAAGCTTTAGTTTTCGCAGAATTATTATGCGATCTCCCATCATCGTCCAACGATGAAACTTCCCAAGAATCAATCGTGGACGAAAGTTTGTTTCTGATATCATCAAGTGACGAGTGGTATGGAGATATAATAGTTTATCTCCAAACCCAAAAGTTTCGGCAAGACACCTCCCACTCAGAACAAAAACGCATTCGATACCAAGCAAAAGACTACATGATCGTCGGTGATACGCTTTACCGTCGTGGTATCGATACGGTTCTAAGAAGGTGTCTCACTCACGAGGAGGCCGAAAAAGCCCTGAATGAATGTCATTCAGGCACCTGTGGGGGGCATCAATCTGGATATGCTACAGCAAAAAAAATCTTACGAGCAGGATACTTCTGGCCAACCATGTTCAAAGATTGCATAACCGCAGTTAGAAGTTGCCATGCTTGTCAAATTTTTGATAGCAAAACTAGAAAACCCCCCGCTCCTTTACAGCCAATAATAGCTGTCGGGCCTTTCGCCAAATGGGGCATCGATTTCATGCAATGTAACCCCACCTCGACCGGGGGGCATGGGTATATTATAGTCTCAGTTGACTATTTTACCAAATGGGCCGAGGCGATGCCTACATTGGATAATACTGGCGAAACAACAGCCCTATTTCTTTTTAATCATGTAGTCGCCAGATTCGGCGTACCACATGTTGTGGGGAAAAGTATCCAACACGGAATGACCCTATCCCACTCTAAGGGTGATAGTTCCTTAGCAACAGCTGAAGCAAAGCTATCTAAAGTTACTTCTTTATGACATGCAAGAGATGAAAGGAAGAGATCCACTTACCGATGTCTTGCGCAAATGGTCGATCCAATCTCCTCTATTTGCCGCTTGCTCCCAGCTCCAAGTCTTCTCACGGGCCCAACTACACGAGATCCTGCAAACAAGACAAGAAAAGGAAACTACAAGAAGCATGCATTCATAATTGATTCAAGGATTAGCATAAATCAAATACGGAAGTAAGACAATACACCATTGAAACACATGCGAATAGAAGAACCTCAAATGCTTTATTAATATAAGGAAGTAAGGTTCAGGCGGTGATACAACCGTAAGAGGTCCAATCCAGCATCACCTTCCCGACGGAAAGAAATCTCCTCTTCACCTCCCTCAAGCAATCACCCAATACTCTCAACTGTAAACCAACGGCAATTCTTTGCACTAAATTCCGGCCTCTAGATCCCATGGGATGAGATCCTTATATAGAGTTTTGGAGTGAAGATAAGTCAGCTTGATGTGTGACTTGTTGTCCTCTTCAACTCCAGTTGTTCTTCAGTCCTTCACTCGGAGTTTCTACCTTCCACTTGGAGTTTTAGAAGCTCTTAACTCATCATTAGGCGAATCTTCTGATCCAAGTGTCATTTTGGAAGCTTCCTGGGCACTGGCACATTGAGAAAAGATTCCTCCACATGTCAAAGTACGCCCAGCGCAGGTAGCCTTTGTTTCACTTGCTATGCAACGCAGGTACACCATAGAGCTTTTGACATTCAGCGCAGATGCTTAGTGGAGCAGCTGCTTTGATCCAAAATTGACCTGTTTTTGAGTGTTTTTCAGTGGAGAACTGATCTGAAGTGCTGTGGTTTGCTGACCTTGTTCCTCTAGGGGTAGGAACAACATGTTTAGGGACTTTGGATCCCTCAGATTATTGACATTTCATTCTCTATGCTGTAAGGCACAAAAATGTCTATAACAGTTGCCCCCTAAAGTATGAGGTCGTTTATCGGGTGAAATGCTTTATTAGGAGGATCCGAAGTTCATTCAATCGTCGGGAGGTGACCTGTAACAAAATACAATACAATACATTTATCTTTTCATACTTTCTTTTCATGATCTAGCTGACGCGGCCATTTCCCATGCTCAGCTTTATAAATACATTTGCTGTACATAAACAGACGATCATCTGATAATAGACTGATAATTCTCTGCTTTTAATTATCATCCTTTTAGTAGGATGATCATCTGCTGCACATGTCTATGTTTTTTATCTCCTGAATATATATCGCAGCCCGGATGGATGAAACTAGATCCGGGGTCTTCAAACTTGTCCGATCTTCACTCTAGTACAAGTCGATCCATGTGAGAATTTCTTGAAGTCGAACATGGAAAGACATCGCTTGATTACCAGTCAATAATGTAAACTGTTAACAAGCGCGAGAGGAATCACCGATAATGATGATGACCCTCAAGGTACTACAACACAATTCACGTGGCATGAATATAGGATCTGACGTCGAACACCACACAAAGTCTCCTGGTCGAAGGTCATTAATGTATACCCATCGCTGGGAGTGAGAAACTTGCCATTGAGGCATGCAAGCTTCAAAGTACTGAGGGGGTGTTCCTAGATCAACTTCTTGGATAATGAGCTGATGTCGACAAGAAGTGATCCGTCAAAGGAGGACCTTAATGAATCCCACATCAATGACACGGAACGGAGCTAGTGATGATGGTGAAAACGATCTGTGAAATATGATTCAGGGTGGCGGTCATGGAAGGATGAAAGATGATGTATGGTAGTGGATGGGACCCGGTTGACACTTTCTGAATGACATCTCTTGAACATATAACGACACTGATGTGATGGATCGATAGCATTACCCCATGTATGGATGGTATGGCGAGACCATGGTGAAGGGACCGGTGAATGATAATAACCCAACCCGATATTTACGGAGGCAAAAGTGTCATGTTCAAGAGCGACTTGCTACCATTAAGCTTTGAGGTTCTCCCTATTTTTCCCCAGTCATTTCTGACCAGTACCTCTTTATTTTTGTCAAGCTTGAGGAGGATAACATATGCTTGTTCTATAACCTGCCCTTCGGGCAAGCCCATCGCTATGTTTTAACGAGCCTAACGATAGGGAAACTCGTTCTCGTCTAAAGACAAGTTTGTCGCTATATAATATTTTTAACGAGCCGAGCGACAAAGACAACTCGGTCCTTTTCATTTTTAGAGAGTCTGAAAAGGGTACATAAAGTGGACTCCAGGGGTCCTTTTTCGTCATCTAATCCCTTAAGTCCGAAAAAGTATAAAACAATACAGAAGGGATGAATGTTCGATATCTTTATCGAGCCGAACTAGACAAGCGCTCGATCTTTTTGTGCAATAATCCCTCAGGTCCAAAAAGATTAAAATCTAGAGGAGGGATAGCTCTTCAGGTCCTTTTAACGAGCTGGAAGGCCAAAACTCGGCAAACTTTTCATATTTTACGATTCAGTGAAAAGAGCTCAAAGAAGACTCGTCTTTTGAGGAACGAGTGATAAACAGGGATAGCAGCAGATTCCAGGTACGGGTTGGAATTTTCCAATCATGGCAGTATTACAAGGATGGCTAAGTGAAATCACTCTTCGCAGCTGTTCCTCAAAATAGGTAAACAATCAAGTGGATGTGAATGATCGGCCAAATGAAAAGTGGAGGTGACGGTGCACAAACACGACCAAGGCTTTTATGGCTGATGAGTTTACGGTCTCAAATGGTTATTTACCGGCTCGTTTTTTTCTGGATGAGCTTGAACTCTGGAGGAAGCCTGCTCACTTGCTTATGTTTATTTTTTAACGAGCATGAACTATGCCAAAACTTCTCATTTGATAAGATCAAATTCATATTTTACCATGACTAGCTTTTTCTTTTTCAGAGATAGTACTGTATCATCAATTGCTGCAACAAATTTAGTTAGAAACGGATAACATGAAGTAAAAATACTAATATTTCACTTTGAACTATGTAAAAAGCAATTAAAAGATGTTTTTACCTCTCATTTTACCATTTCATGTGCATTTGGTTTGTTGGAGCTTTGGAGGTGCCTCTTCCTCTCGATTTTTCACCAGCTGATTTTGGGAGATTCTGTGGACGATTTTCAGCGCCGTTTCCACCAAGTAGGAGCTAAAACCTAGCTCTATCTTTTCATGGTCTTATTTCTCAGTTTTGTGCTTGTTTTCCTGCCCCCATGAGCCCTAGGGGTTTCTCTAGGGCGCTCTGCCATCAGCGCAGGTGCCCCCTATCGAAACCTGCGTTGGGGGTTCTCTTTTTCAAAGGCAGTTTGTCTCCCGACGCAGGTGAGACCCTTCCCTACCTGCGTTGGGCGCAGAAAACATCTTGGTTGCATAATTTTTCATGAGATTTTTGCCATTTTCTTTACTCAGTCAGGGATCTTACTCCTCCTCTTGTTTGTTTTGCAGAGTTTATTGGAGCAGAATGACTCTTATGTGGCGAGAACGAGAGCATGAAGAGGAGGACATGATTGCCCTCCATGATCCTGTTACCGTGAGCGCGTTGCGGAACTGTGGCTTGCTAAAATTCTTCCGCATCTCTAGCATGAGGGCACAGATACGTTTACTGCAGTACCTGCTTGATGCTTGGGATCCTGTTAACCAAGTGTTCCAGATTAGGGGCAAGTCCATCCCTTTGACCATAGTGGACATTTACTTCTTGACTGGGTTATCAAGGCGGGGTGCCCCCATTTCCTTGTCCGGTTCGGCCCGAGGGAACGATTCCGTGAAAGATTATATCCGTTAGTATTGTAGGGAAGGATCCCAGCCGAGCAGAGATGGCAAGGTTTCTATCCGTGATATCACTGACAGGTCTCTTAGGTCTATTCTGTACATGATTTGTAGGATGGCCGGCAGCGCATCCCCTCACGTTGCCAACAGGTCTTATGTGCAGCACGCCCTGGAGTGTCTTCAGCTGAAAGTTTTTAACTGGTGTGATGCAGTACTGGTTCAGATGAAAAACCAGTTGACCAAAGTAAAGGACGGGAAACTAAAGAATTTTGGCTTCGGTTCAGTTTTGACTGCCTTCGCTTTGGAGAAGATACCCTTGATGCAACCTCAGTATATTATTCTCGACTTGCCATCTCCTACTGAGCCACGCATGTAGAGGTGGGTTGACCACATGTCCAGACATGCAGGTCAATCTCAGATTACTTTTACTGATGCCTTCTTTAGGTGGTTCGAGCGGTAGGATATGGCTTTTTCCGAGTATCCATATATTGGCATGGATTTCCGAGGTGATCCGGATTTGGTGCTACCGGATGGCGAGCAGTGGGGTGATCTTGGTAAACTATTTTGACCTTATCACTGTTTACTGTTTTTTATCTATAATGTCCTTGTGCTTTACTCTATCAAGACTCTAATCAAACTCATGTGTGCATGCAGACGTTGGTCCCGTCCGTCCAGCAGTTCGTCCGAGAGCTCCGGCCGCTGCCCCAGCAGGGGAGGTTCCTGGGAGAGCTATTCTCCGTGACCTTGACTTGGCCGAGACTCTCGCAGCTGTGCAGGAATAGGTCGAGGGTCTTACCCTTGGGATTCCGGATGTACGGATCGACGAGCTGCCTCTACGATTGCAGCGACATACTGCTGGTGTTCCTAGACGATGGTCTCGTCTTCTGCGCATGATTGCACAGGCCGTGGCATGTTATCATGAGCATCACTAGGCTAGGGTGCCCCCCAGCCATTTTTGAGTTTTGGGGTCATATGACCGATTTTGTCTTGGTTACAAAACATTATATGTAAACCGTAAACAGTTATATATATTTTTGATTTTCGGGGTTTATTCCAGTTTTTATGTGATCCATGTATGAAACATCGATGATGCTTCTCTTTTTATCAATTTTGCAAATGTCTATCTAACACATAGTTTGCTAATGAGTCGGTTAATGTGTTTAAGTTTCTGGAAATGTGTTGATATTGGATAAAATCAAACTGTCTTTCCAAGATTTTAACTCTTGGGAACTTGCGATAAATAGCTGGATTTCGGACAGAGTAGGTACCATTGAGCTGTAGTACCACGAGCTGTGAGTCTAGCCTAACGACTAGCCGGCGTATGCCATGGGTGATGGCATCAGAGAGGAGCTCTATCAACGCGCTATACTCAGCGATATTATTTGTTGATTGACCAATACATACCCCCCTGAAACTCACTAACTCGCCGCTTGGGTCAAAAATGGCCCATGCTGCAAAGGATAGGTTCCTCGAACTACGACTCGCTCCGTCAGCATATCCAACCCACGGTTCCAATGGATTTGACATCTGTAATAAGTGTAAAAAGCGGATTACTTAAACCGGAACAAACGCTTTAGCGAAAACAAAAATGTAACAAAAGCACACAGGTTACTATTAGGCATAGTAACGCTTAAGGTACAACCCGTTACGGGGTTGCGCCAATGGAACTCCGTCATAATCTACCAACTCGTAGGCTCCTTTTGCTAATACACTCTTAACAATATAAGGGCCCATCCATAAGGACTTAAATTTCCCAGCTCCCAATTTAATGGATTCTTGGTCATAAAGCAAGACCAAATCACCTTCTGAGAAGACACGAGGTTTGACATTTTTGTCGAACTGCGCTTTGAATCGTTTCTTGTGGGCTTCATTGGCCAAGGCGGCATCATGACGGGTTTCATCCAACTGGATTAATTCCAAGAAACGAGCTTCTTCTTCCGAGGTTCCGGGGAGGAGATCAATTGCGAGTTTAAGGGACGAAATTTCACACTGGATTGGTAGGATCGCCTCCAGGCCATACACCAGCTGAAACGGTGTGAACCCAGTGGCATTCCTTACCGATGTTCGGTAAGCCCACAAAGCCGAGTACAGGATCAAATGCCATCTTCTTTTGTGAACCCCAACCATCCTTTGCAGCATGCGCTTCAGGACCTTGTTGATCGCTTCAACTTGTCCGTTAGCTTGCGGATAGTACGGAGTAGAGCTGTCGTGAGACAATCCTAGTTTGGCAGTTAATTCAACCATCATGTGATTGCGAAAATGCGATCCATGATCTGTTACTATGGCCTGTGGTATGCCGAATCTAGCGACCACATGATTAAAAAAGAATAGGGCTGCTGTTTCACCAGTGTTATCCAATGTAGGCATCGCCTCGGCCCATTTGGTAAAATAGTCAACTGCGACTATAATATACCCATGCCCCCCGGTCGAGGTGGGGTTACATTGCATGAAATCGATGCCCCACTTGGCGAAAGGCCCCACAGCTATTATTGGTTGTAATGGAGCGGGGGGTCTTCTGGTTTTGCTATCAAAAATCTGACATGCATGGCAACTTCTAACTGCGGTTATGCAATCTTTGAACATGGTTGGCCGGAAGTATCCTGCTCGTAAGATTCTTTGTGTTGTAGCATATCCAGATTGATGCCCCCCATAGGTGCCTGAATGACATTCATTCAGGGCTTTTTCGGCCTCCTCATGGGTTAGACACCTTCTCAGGACCGTATCGACACCACGACGGTAAAGCGTATCACCAACGATCATGTAGTCTTTTGCTTGGTATAGAATGCGTTTTTGTTCTGAGTGGGAGGTGTCTCGCCGAAACTTTTAGGTTTGGAGATAAACTATTATATCTCCATACCACTCGTCACTTGCTGATATCAGAAACAAACTTTCGTCCACGATTGATTCTTTGGACGTTTCATCGTTGGACAGTGATGGGAGATCGCATAATAATTCTGCGAAGACTAAAGCTTTCTTTGATTTGGATTTTACAAATTCCAGATCAAACTCTTGAAGGATAGCTATCCACTTTGAATATTTGCCCCCAAGCAACTGTCGCGACAATATATAAGTCATGGGGTTGCAATCTGACAATACGGTGGTCTTCCTGAAGAGGACATAATGCCGAAATCTTTGTATCGCTTGAACAGCAGCTAATGCTAGCTTTTCAACATGAGAATATCTACTTTCTGTATCATTTAAGTTTTTACTTAAATGATATATAGGGTGTTCAATTCCATCGACTTCTTGAACTAAAACCATTGCTATGGTCGTATCTGCTGCAGCCAGATACAGGTTAAAGTCCCTTAGATAGTCTGGGGCGTACATTAATGATGCTTTGACTAGCGCTTCTTTCAAAGCATCAAAGGAAGCTTGTGCAACCTGGTCCCAGACGAAAGGTACATCCTTTTTCAGGAGACGGGTATAACCTTTAGCAAGTTCTGTGTAATTTGGAATGAACCTCCTCAGAAAGTTTGCTTTCCCTTGGAGTTTTTGAATCTGAAGCAAGTTCGAAGGTGGAGGCAAATTAATGATTGCCTGCACCTTGCAAGGGTCGAGACGAATTGCATCCTTGGGGACTATAAAGCCAAGTAAACGACCAGAACCGACGCAAAACACACATTTGTGCGGATTGAGTCTTATCTTGTAGTGTCGGCAACGTAGAAATATCGCTCTTAAATGTTGCGGATGATCAGTCCGCTTTTGCGAATGAGCCAGAAGATCGTCGAGATAAGGTTGAACGATGTTCTTGATATCATGGAAAGCATAATTCATTGCTCTCTGAAACGTCGCCCCTGCGTTCTTTAAACCAAAGGGTAATTTTCGATAAGCGAACGTGCCCCATGGACAAATAAATGCAGTCTTTGACTGGTCCTGTGGGCGGATATTAATTTGATTATACCCGGAAAATCCGTCCATAAATGAAAAGATTTCACATCCGGCGCATTCATCAATTATCTGGTCGATGAAGGGTGTAGGGTAGTTGTCCTTTGGACAGGCTTGATTTACATCCCTATAATCGACGCACACTCATATTGTTCCTTGTTTTTTCATAACAGGGACAATATTCGATACCCAATCGGTTAGAGGAACCGGGTAGATGAAACCAACATGGAGAAGCTTCTCAACTTCTGCTTTAATGGCAGCGGCCTTCTTGGGGTGCACCTGTCGAAGCCGTTGTCTTACTGGTTTGACATCAGGATACATCTTAATTTCATGTTCAACGATACTCGAGTCAATGCCTGGCATTTCATCATATGACCAAGCAAAGACATCTCTAAATTTGCGGAAAAGAGCTTTATATATTCCTTGTTCTGAAGGGGAACAACCTTTGCCGACATAAATATTCTCTACAATGTCTGTTTTGGTCGAGATATTTATGGCTATAGTTTCTTCTATATTGGATAGGTTTCTCTCGGAGTCCACCGTATTTACAGTATTCGTTAGGAATTCAAATACTGAAGGGTGATACAAGTCGCCTTGAGTATCTTCCTTAGGAAGGGAACGATGGTGGTTATCATCCCATGGTGCTCCCTCAATCCACATCGATTGCAGGATTCCTTCGTCACTTGCATGCACTCGTGACCAAGGATCCAAAGGGCTACCACATTCTCCTGACCTATCTACCCAAAGGCTTGACGAGCATTGATTTGGGCTCGCCTCCCATGCCTGAAACATTGATTGCTACAATATTTCGATTGGGCTCGGGTGCAAGACCATTTCCCGATCCATGACGACTTTGTCTTTTGCGACCTTCGTGGAAGATATCATGTTGCAGGTAGCCACCAATGGTACATTTCCTATGTACATATGATTTGGTAGCGAGAAAGTCCCCATCATCGTGGGGTCTTTCAACAGGCCTACTCCTATATCTTGAATTGAACGGTCGCTTTCATGGATCATGGGAATGCTTCCCGTAACTTGTGAACCATTAAGGAGGAAGTTTTGTTGGTCGACGACCGTAATCCCTCCTTCAAACGAGAATGCGATCTTCCTAAAATAAGTCGACACGACAGCTGCCATGGCATAAATCCATGGTCTTCCCAGTAGGATGTTGTAATCCAGATTCCCATCTATGACTTCAACATCAATTTCTACTGTTTTTCCACCTAGTTCAACTTTCAAGTTACTTAGGATACCGTAAGGGGTATATGTCCTACCGTCGAAAGCCTTTAGTGTTGTCGAAGATCTCGACAAGGTTGGTGACCCTAGCGTTTTCCAGCAGCTCATCGACATAATACATGTCGATGCCCCCTCGTCAATAATTGTTCTGTGAACAGTTTTGTTGAGGGCCTTCACTTGAATAAGGAAAGCTAGTTGAGCTGGTAACTGAGGGTCATACCCTTTGTGATCAAAGGACACAAGATTGGAATCCTTAGGATCAACCCCCCCTATTGCCGATAACAACGCCTGCCTTTGGGATGGAAAATTTTGTAGTACTTCTAGAGTCGACATAGCGGATGGCGATTGAGCCAAATCTTCTACTATGTTATAATGCTGCGCCGCTCTGGCATGAGGATTAAAAGTCGACTTGTGTACTACACCCTTAGGTGGTTTTATCGTTAATTCTGGCATTATGGGTGGGACAACTTCTGTCGAAGTTGTTGTTGAACTACTTGGTTGATCTTTACCTTTTTCGTTTGACAGTTGCGGATTCCCGTAATCTTTGTTCCTTGTCGAAATCAAAGCATCATTCTGCTGCTTGGAGATCGATAACATTAGCACTTGCGACGGGGAAGCATTTCCACTATCAACCATATTTTGACCTGGATTGGGAAATGGTTCAGTCAACACAGCTGGGTTCTTTGGACTTTTGAAGAATCTCTTGAGCTCAGCTTTGTACGGACACTCTGATGTCTTGTGATCTTCGTCACATATCATACAGGGCCATTTCTTTTTCCCTTTCTCAGGAGAGCTCGAAGAAGTTTTTTCAGGTGACAGATCATCCTGTTGCTTCTTCTTCCCTTTGTTTTGCTTCTTCTTGCTTCCTGGTTGATTGGTTTCTTTGCCTTTATCTGCTGATATGGCATTTACTTCCGAAGCAAGAATCTCTTCATGGGCATTTCGATCTGAAGTCTTACGGGATTTCTGAGGTGAAGCCTTTTTCGACTTCACGCTTGCAGTGCCAATCACGCCATCTCCGGCATGAGAGTCAATATTCGATTTAGGAGGGGGAGGAATTGAAAATTCAGGTCTGGGGGCATCAGGTATTTTGTCGTAGAGCGTGCCAGACTGAGTATATACCAAGTCCAAATATTGAGCACGAGCGATGACTTGATCCTCTGTTACGACTCCCCCCTTGGCCACATCTTCCGTTATAGCCGGAAGTAATGACTTTATAAACCATTCGGCTAATAGTTGATCAGGAACGTATGTTTTCACCATCCTACGACGGCGACGCCACTCATGTATATGATTAGATATGTGAGTAGCTGTCGTCTGTTTGAAGTTGGTCAGTATCTCGGTTCCTGTTTCATACCTGATAGGTAATTGAAAATGGGTTAAGAAAGTTGTGGCTAAGGAGCTGAAATTGTCGAAAGAGGCTCTCGGCAATTCTATATACCATTTAGCCGCCGGACCTGTCAATGTCCTCTGGAAGAGGCGAAGTCTTATCGAATCATCGTTCAGAGTGTTCGATGAACACCATAGATGAAAGGTCATGACGTGATTCGACGGGTCTTCACCTGGATTTCCATTGAATTTAGGAATGTCCGAGGGAAGTTTGTGACGAATCGCTGGCCACCAAGGGGCGTAGGCAATCGGATCGTTTGTCAACCGATGTAAATCGGGTAACTCCAAAGTTTCCACGAATGGCAGCTGTTGACTCAGGTTAGGTGAAGCGTACCCAGGATACGATGGAATCGCCTGAGCAGTTGGTCTTTGCATACCGGCATAATGTATTTGATGCTGGTATGATTGATATGGTTGGTGGACTACCCCACTGTAGAGTGGTTGGTTTTGACCGTATTGTAGGCACGGTTGTCCATTGTTCGCAAAAATCTGCTGCTCGGTACCTTGGTACACTTGCTGGAACTGCGGTTGTTGATACTGCACCAACCATGGTTGTGATACCATTGGTTGTTGTGCGATGCTCACCACTGGGCCAAGATGAGGGGTAAGGGTACCCGTTTATGCTTGTGTCGCCCCGCCAGTCGGCGATTGTGGTTGGGTTGCAGGGTCAAAGGGTTGTTGCATTACAACCTGAGAAAACTGAGGTTGACATGCAACAAGTATTGTTTGAACTTGCGACACAGTCACAATTGCTGGTGTCCTCGGGATGTTCGTCACAGGCATCTGTTGTTGCATAGAATACACAACTCTTGGTTGCTGGGGTAGCATAGGCATCCAACCACTTGTAGTTATTCCAGTATAACCTGAGTATGGTTGTGAGCTCCCGTATGGGTAACCTCCCGGAGGGGGTAATGAAAAAGCATATTGCCCCCCATACGGTGGTGGTTCGGAACCGAGAGGATTTATTACACCTCGAGGACCGGATTGCCCAGACTGATTTCCGAAAGGATCAATTTGTTGAGTTCCAACATAGGAGTTACCGGGTATTATCTCGGGAGAACAAACAGGAATAGACCATACTGTCGTCATGGCCCCCGAAGGGACCCCCTCCAGCTGTTGAGAGTTAGGGACAGATGGTATGCCGGCGAACATTGTCGGAATGACTGCAGGGAGTTCTGTTGTCGCTGTGTTATTTGGCACAGTCCTAGATGTTGACGGTTGTTCAGACATTTTGAGTCTATCCAGTAGATTGCCTAGTGATTCTTCAGGAACTTCTCTGGGTGATAGGCTAGCTTCTGATGCAGTAGGAATTAGAGTGATCCCTGCTCTAAAATGTGTTGGAGTAGTTGCTTGCGGATCTTCTACAATTTCTTCTATTGCGATCAGACCGGGTTGAAGAGGAAGACCGTCAAGTCTGTAGAATATTTATGGTGCCGAAGAAGGGGTTGTTTCGACAGCGACAGTTGTTTGAGGAGCAAGACTCTCTGAACTGATCACTGATGGAACTGATTCAGTAACACAAGTGTTTGCTCTCAGACTAGGATCGGTGTTACTGTCCTTCTGGGGCTGTTGAACTTCTTCAATAGGGGCAGGGTTTCCAGAAATGTTTGGAGTAACCGGAACCTCAGATGTCGTCGGAACACTTGTTCTAACTTTGACAGGAGATTTGGAACCAGTTGAACGAGATCGCTTTGCCCGGGTTGTTTTCGATTCCGGAGACAAAGACGGTTGACTCGTACGCCTCCGCGAACGACGGTTCATCGATTGACTTTCTTCCACGGTTGCGGATTACTTGATCAACCAACAATGCACAGGGTAAAATGTGTTTTCGAATTGAATTAATTTTAGACGCTTTTTAAGACACAACTTGCTTTTTCATGTTTTAAGAGTCGAGAAAAAGCTAAAGATGACTCTAGTCTCCTTCGATGTATTAACGAGCCCGAAGTGACAAATGCTCAGATGGACTTTTTCAGTTATAGAGTTTGAAAAAGGCCAAAAGAAACTACTCTGGAGTTCTAGGCAGAGGGTGTGCCAAACCTTTCGCGAAACCACAGAATACGTTTTACGGTACGAGTGGTCGATCTTCGTGAATGCTGTGTTCACTGCATCGCGATCAGTAGGGCGGTCGACACGGCTTCCTATGGATAAAGGCTTTGTTCCTATAGGGGTCTCCCAATATACGCGACGGTATGCGGGGGCACAAGTCCATATTAGTGCTATCGTCCCTCAGGAGGAATCACCCACCTTCGTAGAGATCGACAGTCACTATGTTTAACGACGCCGGTTCACGTCTCTACCTAGACCTCTACTGTGTTTCGTTATGTTTCAAAGCGTTGTTATGTAAATTCAGTTCGTTTTAGGTTGATCTTGCTTAGTAGTTTGCCTTTATGGATCACCACGTGATGTATGATACAACTCCTAAATGCAGTCTAAGAATGATAAGCAAGCTTTTTCAATTCTTTCAACTTATGAAAATCTTAACTACTGAGGGAAAAGAAAGACATCATCTTTTCGAACAGATCATAGAGCACACACTGATGCACTTTTCCTAAATCGACATGCAAACTGTCAAAATGCACATGCACGATGCAAGTATTTCTTTTCTTCTTCCTTAATGTTGATGTATTACAAAAAGAAAGCTGTTGTATAATTTCGAATTCAATTTCAAGCGAAAGCAAACAAGTTTTTGTCCAATAATCAAAAGAACACCTTAAGATTCACTCGTTTCAACACAAGAAATACTGAAATTCGAACCATATAACGAAAGCAAATGCTCAAGCAGCTATGAACAACAATAAACTAGCTCTCAGAATCACAACGACACTTTATCACAGGTCTAGATCCAAGAGGCCACAGCAAGACTAGTTCACTTTCACTATGGGAAACTGTGAATGAAAGCAAGAAATACAATAAGAACAATCACGGTTTCTTCACACAACTGAGGTGGAATGAAGGCAAAGAAAGGTAGTTTCAGCTGGGTATACAGGTTGACAACAGGCTGCAAAAACAATATTGAAAACTGGGCAACAGACAGTAGGGAACCCCAGTTGCACAAGGCAAAACTGGATCAGCGCAGGTACTGCACTGTCAATCTGACATGCAGCGCAGGTAGCCCCTTCGGGACCTGCGTTGCAGCGCAGGTAGCCTTTGCTGCAGCTGCACTGAAGAGACAACTCTCGTCTCTCTCAGATTCTGGGTCACAGTTTGCTCAAAAATCAATGGTTTTTGGCCAAATCAGAGGCTATCAGCCAAGTATACACTAGAGGATGATTAAGGAAGATGAACACTATCACAAAGAGCTAAAAAGAGTCCTTTTGGATCAGCTCTTCAAATCATAAACATGCTCAGCACTGAGCTAGAGTAGCTGCCCTCTACTTTGCATTCGAAGGATTCGAATGCAGTTCGATTCGGTACTCCCTTCGTTTAGGAAATGAATAGCAAGAAACACAAGCTACCAACAAGACATGGTCCCCAGCGGAGTCGCCAGTCTGTTGTGGGGAAAAGTATCCAACACGGAATGACCCTATCCCACTCTAAGGGTGATAGTTCCTTAGCAACAGCTGAAGCAAAGCTATCTAAAGTTACTTCTTTATGACATGCAAGAGATGAAAGGAAGAGATCCACTTACCGATGTCTTGCGCAAATGATCGATCCAATCTCCTCTATTTGCCGCTTGCTCCCAGCTCCAAGACTTCTCACGGGCCCAGCTACACGAGATCCTGCAAACAAGACAAGAAAAGAAAACTACAAGAAGCATGCATTCATAATTGATTCAAGGATTAGCATAAATCAAATACACAAGTAAGACAATACACCATTGAAACACATGCGAATAGAAGAACCTCAAATGCTTTATTAATATAAGGAAGTAAGGTTCAGGCAGTGATACAACCCGTAAGAGGTCCAATCCAGCATCACCTTCCCGACGGAAAGAAATCTCCTCTTCACCTCCCTCAAGCAATCACCCAATACTCTCAATTGTAACCCAACAGCAATTCTTTGCACTAAATTCCGGCCTCTAGATCCCATGGGATGAGATCCTTATATAGAGTTTTGGAGTGAAGATAAGTTAGCTTGATGTGTGACTTGTTGTCCTCTTCAACTCCAGTTGTTCTTCAGTCCTTCACTCGGAGTTTCTACCTTCCACTTGGAGTTTTAGAAGCTCTTAACTCATCATTAGGCGAATCTTCTGATCCAAGTGTCATTTTGGAAGCTTCCTGGGCACTGGCACATTGAGAAAAGATTCCTCCACATGTCAAAGTACGCCCAGCGCAGGTAGCCTTTGTTTCACTTGCTATGCAACGTAGGTACACCATAGAGCTTTTGACATTCAGCACAGCTGCTTAGTGGAGCAGCTGCTTTGATCCAAAATTGACCTATTTTTGAGTGTTTTTCAGTGGAGAACTGATCTGAAGTGCTGTGGTTTGCTGACCTTGTTCCTCTAGGGGTAGGAACAACATGTTTAGGGACTTTGGATCCCTCAGATTATTGACATTTCATGCTCTATGCTGTAAGGCACAAAAATGTCTATAACACCACAGGCCATAGTAACAAATCATGGATCGCATTTTCGCAATCACATGATGGTTGAATTAACTGCCAAACTAGGATTGTCTCACGACAGCTCTACTCCGTACTATCCGCAAGCTAACGGACAAGTTGAAGCGATCAACAAGGTCTCGAAGTGCATGCTGCAAAGGATGGTTGGGGTTCACAAAAGAAGATGGCATTTGATCCTGTACTCGGCTTTGTGGGCCTACCGAACATCGTTAAGGAATGCCACTGGGTTCACACCATTCCAACTGGTATATGGCCTGGAAGCAATCCTACCAATCCAATGTGAAATTTCGTCTCTTAAACTCGCAATTGATCTCCTCCCCGGAACCTCGAAATAAGAAGCTCGTTTCTTGGAATTAATCCAGTTGGATGAAACCCGTCGTGACGCCGCTTTGGCCAATGAAGCCCATAAGAAACGAGTCAAAGTGCAGTTCGACAAAAATGTCAAACCCCGCGTCTTCTCGGAAGGTGATTTGGTCTTGCTTTATGACCAAGAATCCGATAAATTGGGAGCTGGGAAATTTAAGTCCTTATGGATGGGCCCTTATATTGTTAAAAGTGTGTTAGCAAAAGGTGCCTACGAGTTGGTAGATTATGACGGAATTCCACTGGCGCAACCCCACAACGGGTTGTACCTTAAGCGTTACTATGCCTAATAGTAACCTGTATGCTTTTGTTACATTTTTTGTTTTCGCTAAAGCGTTTGTTCCGGTTTAAGTAATCCGCTTTTTACACTTATTGCAGATGTCAAATCCATTGGAACCGTGGGTTGGATATGCTGACGGAGCGAGTCGTAGTTCGAGGAACCTATCCTCTGCAGCATGGGCCATTTTTGACCCAAGCGGCGAGTTAGTGAGTTTCAGGGGGGTATGTATTGGTCAATCAACGAATAACATCGCTGAGTATAGCGTGTTGATAGAGCTCTTCTCTGATGCCATCACCCATGGCATACGCCGGCTAGTCGTCAGGCTAGACTCACAGCTCGTGGTGCTACAGCTCAATGGTACCTACACTGTCCGAAATCCAGCTATTTATCGCAAGTTCCTAAGAGTTAAAATCTTGGAAAGACAGTTTGATTTTATCCAATATCAACACATTTCCAGAAACTTAAACACATTAACCGACTCATTAGCAACCTATGTGTTAGATAGACATTTGCAAAATTGATAAAAAGAGAAGCATCATCGATGTTTCATACATGGATCACATAAAAACTGGAATAAACCCCGAAAATCAAAAATATATATAACTGTTTACGGTTTACATGTAATGTTCTGTAACCAAGACAAAATCGGTCATATGACCCCAAAACTCAAAAATGGCTGGGGGGAACCCTAGCCTAGTGATGCTCATGATAACATGCCACGGCCTGTGCGATCATGCGCAGAAGACGAGTCCATCATCTAGGAACACCAGCAGTATGTCGCTGCAATTGTAGAGGCAACTCGTCGATCCGTACATCCGGAATCCCAAGGGTAAGACCCTCGACCTGTTCCTGCACAGCTGTAAGAGTCTCGGCCAAGTCAAGGTCGCGGAGAATAGCTCTCCCAGGAGCCTCCCCTGCTGGGGCAGTGGCCGGAGCTCTCGGACGAACTGCTGGACGGACAGGACCAACATCTGCATGCACACATGAGTTTGATTAGAGTCTTGATAGAGGAAAGCACAAGGACATTATAAATAAAAACAGTAAACAGTGATAAGGTCAAGATATTTACCAAGATCGCCCCACTGCTCGCCATCCGGTAGCACCAAATCCGGATCACCTTGGAAATCCATGCCAATATATGGATACTCGGAAAAGGCCATATCCTGCCGCTCGAACCACCTAAAGAAGGTATCAGTAAAGGTAATCTGAGATTGACCTGCATGTCTGGACATGTGGTCAACCCACCTCTGCATGCGTGGCTCAGTAGGAGATGGCAAGTCGAGAGCAATGTACTGAGGTTGCATCAAGGGTATCTTCTCCAAAGCGAAGGCAGTCAAAACTGAACCGAAGCCAAAATTCTTCAGTTTCCCGTCCTTTACTTTGGTCAACTGGTTCTTCATCTGGACCAGTACTGCATCACACCAGTTAAACACTTTCGGCTGAAGACACTCCAGGGCGTGCTGCACATAAGAACTATTAGCAACATGAGGGGATGCGCTGCCAGCCATCCTACAAATCGTGTACAGAATAGACCTGAGAGACCTGTCAGTGATATCACGGATAGCGACCTTGCCGTCTCTGCTCGGCTGGGATCCTTCCCTACAATACTGACGGACATAGTCTTTCACGGAATCGCTCCCTCAGGCCGAACCGGACAAGGAAATGGGGGCACCCCGCCTTGAAAACCCAGTCAAGAATTAAATGTCCACTATGGTCAAAGGGATGGACTTGCCCCTAATCTGGAACACTTGGTTAACAGGATCCCAAGCATCAAGCAGGTACTGCAGTAGACATATTTGTGCCCTCATGCTAGATATGCGGAAGAATTTTAGCAAGCCACAGTTCCGCAACGCGTTCATGGTAACAGGATCATGGAGGGCAATCATGTCCTCCTCTTCATGCTCTCGTTCTCGCCATGTAAGAGTCATTCTGCTC
Source organism: Pinus tabuliformis (assembly GCA_031772625.1). Lineage (NCBI taxonomy): Eukaryota > Viridiplantae > Streptophyta > Pinopsida > Pinales > Pinaceae > Pinus > Pinus tabuliformis. Next base: position 27,051,597 of record CM062815.1, read on the forward strand.
CAATAAACTTTGCAAAAAAAACAAGAGGAGGAGTAAGATCCCTGACTTGGTAAATAAAATGGCAAAATTCTCATGAAAAATTGTGCAACCAAGATGTTTTCTGCGCCCAACGCAGGTAGGGAAGGGTCTCACCTGCGTTGGGAGTCAAAATGCCTTTGAAAAGTGTGAACCCCAACGCAGGTTTCGAATGGGGCACCTGCGCTGATGGCAGAGCGCCCTAGTGAAACCCCAGGGGCTCATGGGGGCAAGAAAACAAGCACAAAACTGAGAAATAAAACCATGAAAAGCTAGAGCTAGGGTTTAGCTCTTACCTGGTCGAAACGGCGCTGAAAATCGTCCACAGAATCTCCCGAAATCAGCTGGTGAAAAATCGAGAGGAAGAGGCACCTCCAAAGCTCCAACAAACCAAATGCACATGAAATGGTAAAATGAGAGGTAAAAACACCTTTTAATTCCTTTTTACGTAGTTCAAAGTGAAATATTAGAATTTTTACTTCATGTTATCCGTTTCTAACAAGTTTGTTGCAGCAATTGATGAAACAATACTATCTCTGGAAAAGAAAAGCTAGTCATGGTAAAATATGAATTTGACCTTATCAAACGAGCAGTTTTGGCAAAGTTCATGCTCGTTAAAAAATAAACGCAAAACCGAGCAGTTTTAACGCGGAATTCATGCTCATTAAAAAATAAACATAAGCATGTGAGCAAGCTTCCCCCAGAGTTCAAGCTCATCAAGAAAAAATGAACCGGTAAATAACCATTTGAGACCGTAATTTCATCAGCCATAAAAGCCTTGGTCGTGTTTGCACCGTCACCTCCACTTTTCATTTGGCCGATCATTCACATCCACTTGATTGTTTACCTATTTTGAGGAACAGCTACGAAGAGTGATTTCACTTAGCCATCCTTGTAACATTGTCGTGATTGGAAAATTCCAACCTGTACCTGGAATCTGCTGCTATCCCTGTTTATCACTCGTTCCTCAAAATACGAGTCTTCTTTGAGCTCTTTTCACTGACTCGTAAAATATGAAAAGTTTGCCGAGTTTTGGCCTTCCAGCTCGTTAAAAGGACAGGAAGAGCTATCCCTCCTCTAGATTTTAATCTTTTTGGACCTGAGGGATTATTGCACAAAAAGATCGAGCGCTTGTCTAGTTCGGCTCGATAAAGCTATCGAACATTCATCCCTTCTGTATTGTTTTATACTTTTTCAGACTTAAGGGATTAGATGACGAAAAAGGACCTCTGGAGTCAACTTTATGTACCCTTTCCAGACTCTCTAAAAATGAAAAGGACTGAGTTGTCTTTGTCGTTAGGCTCGTTAAAAAATATTGGATAGTGACAAAATTGTCTTTAGACGAGAACGAGTTTCCCTATCGCTAGGCTCGTTAAAACATAGCGATGGGCTTGCCCGAAGGGCAGGTTATAGAACAAGCATATGTTATCCTCCTCAAAGCTTGACAAAAATAAAGAGGTACTGGTCAGAAATGACTGGGGAAAAATTGGGAGAACCTCAAAGCTTAATGGTAGCAAGTCGCTCTTGAACATGACACTTTTGCCTCCGTAAATATCCGGTTGGGTTATTTTCATTCACCGGTCCCTTCACCATGGTCTCACCATACCATCCATATATGGGGTAATGCTACCGATCCATCACATCAATGTCATTATATGTTCAAGAGATGTCATTCAGAGAGTGTCAACCGGGTCCCATCCACTACCATACATCATTTTTCATCCTTCCATGACCACCACCTTGAATCATATTTCACAGATCGTTTTCACCATCATCACAAACGCTAGCTCCGTTCCGTGTCACTGATGTGGGATTCATTAAGGCCCTCGTTTGACGAATCGCTTCTTGTCGACATCAGCTCATTATCCAAGAAGTTGATCTAGGAACACCCCCTCAGTACTTTGAAGCTTGCATGCGTCAATGGCAAGTTTCTCACTTCCGGCGACAGGTATACATTAATGACCTTCGACCGGGAGACTTTGCGTGGTGTTCGATGCCGAATCCTATATTCACACCACGTGAATTGTGCTGCAGTACCTTGAGGGTCATCATCATTATCGGTGATTCCTCTCGCGCTTGTTAACAGTTTACACTATTGACTGGTAATCAAGCGATGTCTTTCCATGTTCGACTCCAAGAAATTCTCACATGGATCGACTTGTACTTAGAGTGAAGATCGGACAAGATTGAAGACCCCGGATCTAGTTTCATCCATCCGGGCTGCGATATATATTCAGGAGATAAAGACATAGACATGTGCAGCAGATGATCATCCTACTAAAAGGATGATAATTAAAGCAGAGAATTATCAGTCTACTATCAGACGATCGTCTGTTTATGTACAGAAAATGTATTTATAAAGCTGAGCATGGGAAATGCCCGCATCAGCTAGATCATGAAAGCAAGTATGAAAAAATAATGTATTGTATTGTATTTTGTTACAGGTCACCTCCCGACAATTGAATGAACTTCGGATCCTCCTAATAAAGCATTTCACCCGATAAACGACCTCATACTCTAGGGGGCAACTGTTATAGACATTTTTGTGCCTTACAGCATGAAGCATGAAATGTCAATAATCTGAGGGATCCAAAGTCCCTAAACATGTTGTTCTTACCCTTAGAGGAACAAGGTCAGCAAACCACAGCACTGCAAATCAGTTCTCCACTGAAAAACACTCAAAAACAGGTCAATTTTGGATCATGTCAACTGCTCCACTGAGCACCTGCGCTGAATGTCAACTGCTCCATGGTGCACCTGCGCTGAATGTCAAGTTCATCAAAGGCTACCTGCACTGAGCATACTTGGACATGTGGAGGAATCTTTTCTCAATGTGCCAGTGCCCAGGAAGCTTCCAAAATGGCACTTGGATCAGAAGATTTGCCTAATGATGAGTAAAGAGGTTCTAAAACTCCAAGTGGAAGGTAGAATCTCCGAGTGGACTCAAGAACTAAAAGAACAACTGGGGTTGAAGAGGACAACAGTCACACATCAAGCTGACTTATCTTCACTCCAAAACTCTATATAAGGATCTCATCCCATGGGATCTGGAGGCCGGAATTTTGTGCAAAGAATTGCTGTTGGTTTATAGTTGAGAGTATTGGGTGATTGCTTGAGGGAGGTGAAGAGGAGATTTCTTTCCGTCGGGAAGGTGATGCTGGATTGGACCTCTTATGGTTGTATCACCGCCTGAACCTTACTTTCTTCCATTAATAAATCATTTGAGGTTCTTCTATTCGCATGTGTTTCAATGATGTATCGTCTTACTTGCGTATTTGATTTATGCTAATCCTTGAATCAATTATGAATGCATGCTTCTTGTAGTTTCCTTTTCTTGTCTTGTTTGCAGGATCTCGTGTAGCTGGGCCCGTGAGAAGACTTGGAGCTGGGAGCAAGCGGCAAAGAGAGGAGATTGGATCGACCATTTGCGCAAGACGTCGATAAGTGGATCTCTTCCTTTCATCTTTTGCATGTCATAAAGAAGTAATTTTAGATAGCTTTGCTTCAGCTGTTGCTAAGGAACTATCACCCTTAGAGTGGGATAGGGTCATTCCGTGTTGGATACTTTTCCCCACAACAGACTCACCCTAGACAACCCTACCACCATGAAGTTTTCACAGGATTGAACCTATTGGTGACTTCATGCACCAACCTAGCACCACCCTATGACCCTATAGAATAATAAAACAAGAATGGACTCTCGTACTAGGGAAAATGGTCCACTTTACAATCATATAGAATGATGTAGAAGAAGACGACACACTATGCCATACCCCCAACTATGACACAACCACCTAATGATGATCCTAGACCTCTAGACACTGCCTCTTCAACTCTTGGTAGAGAAACACTTGTACAAATTTTACAAAGATGCTTTTACAATGACTGTACAGTGATACTTTTACAATGTTTGTATGCAGCAATGCCCACTTGAAGACTTCATGTGGTGAACTTCTTATTGCTTCTCTACACCTTGATTTCTTATGTTGTCATGCTACCCTTTCTCATTCTTCAGAACATTATATTATGAATTGAGTCTTCTCCTGATAAATATATAATACCTACAAAAAGTCTTCAAGGAAATACACATGACATGATAATAACAAAACTTACCTCATCCTACAGAGCATATGTCAGTGCTAAACAAAAACAAGAAATTAGAACACAAAGAACCTAATGAAATTAAGAGATGAACATGCATATACAAAAGATACTTACGTGTAGCTTACGTCTGCTACATCATTTTTCTGCACCTTGCTCTTTGCTTCCATAGAAAGTCTGGTCCTTTACACCCCTTGATAGCACTTGATATAATTTTTCTTGCCTTCTAGGAGCATGATATTTAATCTAATGTATCTCTGTGATTTCAGATCCCCAACATGTGATCTTCGGTCTTATAGAATCCCTCTAAGTCTTATTTCTAATGCCATGGGTCTGACCTGATTTGGACTCTTCAAGGGAAAGTTATGCCCAATCTCTCGAAATGACCTAATTATGGACTAGTTTAGTAAAGCGAACTTGTATGATGTGCCACATGTCACTGTATCCTCCTTTGCCTCTGAAATTGACATACATAAAACTACAGTTTTTTCCCTCTCCACCACTTTTTATGGCATTCCAATCCTCTTCTCAGAGAGAGAGTTATGACGATTTTCCAAAGGTCTCTTCTTTGAGATGAATTTGGTAGCTTGCAAAAACCCTAACTTCCAAAGATCATATCTCTGAGAATATAGTGAACCAAGATCTGAAATTCGGTCATGACATTAATTAGGATAGAAAATAAAATGGTTTTCAATTTCATAATCTAATACTTCGCAGAAATGAAGTTATAGCAAACATTCCATGATCACACCATTTGGAGGATAAATGAGATGTCTTTTTATAGAGATGAGAGGGGATTCTATAAAGAATTTTGGAGGGATTTTAGGAGCTTAAAAAATTATTAGTCAATGACTATTCAATGACCAAAACCAATTATGAGTTCCATGCCACAACCCCATAGGGCTTTAGCCCACTAACTAGGGTTACTAACTTCAAACATGAACATCTCTCAAACCACGAAGAATTATTTGGCGTTCCATATATTAACGGAAACATCTTGACGAGTAGAATCTATCTAGAAGATCCTTGACTCAAAATAGAGTATTTTTTCAAGTGAAAATTCCCTTGCAAGATCAGGGTAGCCCCTGCTACTACTTGGGTTGACATGAATGACAACCTTAGATCATCTTTAGATAAATAGTCATGTGGGTCCTTCGACTTTACACATGGACCAATAAGAAAAATTTTAGCATTATGTAGCACCACCATGTTTTCCGCTTGTGTAAGGATTCCATGAGTCACTTGCTGAGTGGTGCCACATGTCACCTATTTTTGGCACACTCGACCACCCAAAAACACCAAATATACATGCCATGTGTGACATCCTCATTAGTTCCATGTTAGGGTATAATGTCAACATGCCATTGTGTCTCCATGGTGGTTCCACATATTATATCACATCATATCACTCATTCAATGATAGTGTGCCAAGTGTCATTCATCCATGTCATCTCAGAGGTTTGCACTCCCATTTTCCTTGGAGAATGCTAGGGGAAATCCATCAAAGTTATGTGTCTAATATGGGCCCACCTTTCCTTGACTAGAATATTCTACAATTGGACCACCTTGATATGTATTTGCATGAACTCAACCTAGTTCCCCGGAATTCCCCCATCCCCATAACTTTAACTCATGCCTACCTTGGAAAACTCTAGGGAAAAACCTTTGAGATTATGTGGTTTATGTGGTTCCCCACTGGATTACTTGGGCTAATCAAAATTTTCTCTCACCATATTTCTCGGCCATGTCCTCTGACATGGAATATTCTGATTGTTTTCATGGACCCCCCTTTTGTGGTTTCACGCTAAATTGGGGAGGGGTCCACTTTCAACAAGTGCCATTGATAATGTGATCAATAATTTGGGAAATCTATTCCATCATGGACACCCTTGTTGTTTAACCTATCAAAAGGCATGGCCCCCCATATTAGTTATGATTAGTTGGTGGGGATGCACAACACACGATCCATCCACGAACAAGAATTCCCTTTAATCATCATTCACTACCAACTACTCCACCACCCTTCGTGGTACCACCAATGTTTTAGTGAACTAACCATGTGCTAACCCTTACACCATATTTATATCTACAACTCTTGAAATTTTTGAACTTCATCCTTTGGCATTGAATATATTTTGATCTAGGGGGTCTCTTTTACAATTCAATATATTGTTGGAAAGTTCCTAGAGAGCTCTATTCAACTAAGGAGTTTCCAAGTGCACTTGAGCTAATATTTTGAACTACAAATGGCTCTTAATTATTTCCCCCTTTATTAATATGCTTTCACCGATATTTTCCTTTTCCATCAATGACAGGTTATGTCTAATAAATACTATTTCTAAGAAAATTGGAAAAATAAAAAGAATAAGTTATCCAAGTTCAGAAACTGAAGCTTCTTTACAAAATGTTTGGGATGGACCTCATTTATTTATAGAGAACGATATTGGAGATATAGATACATATATTACTACATATGGAAATGCAAATGGGGATTTTGCTCGAAAATTGAAGCATTTCATTAAACATACAATTGAACAAAACACATCAGAACATAGATATCAATTGCGAATACAATGGAAGGATCAAGAGAAAAAAATGGGAGAAGTGCAATCTAAACTTTAGGTACAAAACTTGCAACAAAGTCTTGAGATAAATCATCTAGAAAATAAAGTAAAAGAGATGGAAAGAACAATTTTTTATTTATCTCAATTCAAACAAAATGTTATTGAAATTAATCAATGTTTTCTCATAGAACTGGAACTATGCTATGAAAAATTAGGTCAAATGTAGGTTAATGAAAAATTTATTAACTCCTTTCTTCATGATTTGGCACATGCAAAGAATAAATGTGTAAAATTCAAAGAAACATTAGTTGAATTATTATCTTTCCAAGAAGATGTGAAAAGAAACTACTCCGGGCTTCCCAAAATCAATATGATGAAGAAGAATACAATATTGAAATCGCGGAAGTCAAATTTACTTTTTTCATAAGAATCAATTATGTAGTTTGTTTATCAATTGTTGAAAGGGACATGTTTGGATGTAGAAATATTAGAAGAAAGATGATTAAAATGAGAGGCATTGAAGAACAGAGTTCATGAAAGAAGGATGGAATTTCAAAACAAATTTGAAGACTTAATTTGTGAATATTTGGTTAAACTTCAAATTGTTGTTAACATGACTAAATTGGTTAACGAGATAATGCAAGGTGAGTTTTTAATTATAGAAGCATGAGTTTGCAACTGTAGAGTCAACATCTGACTCTACTCTCCCTTAGAACTCTTTGAATTTATGGAAATGCATGCCCATTGGAAGACAACCAAGGAATCTCCCAAAAAAAATTCCTAATCTTCTAGAATGTTATATTTCTCACCACATTTAAACAAACTCTTTGTTTTTGTTAATTCTACTTTTACAGTTGAGAAAAAATTGGAGAAAGAGGTTATCTTTCTACTCTTCATATTATTTCAACGAAGACTTAGTCATGTGATCAAGGTTAGGAATTTTTGAGAAGAAATAATTGGATACAATACATTTTTTTCCTTAATATAAAAGTTGAACCACTTGTGATTTTTTATTTCAACATAGCAACAAGTTTCAGTACTATTGTTATAATTGTTTCTTCTCTTTCTTTATTTAAATAGATAATATATTTTTATGTGTTAAAAATTGATTAATACAATATATTACTATTGATTTGTTATTTTATTCATCTTGCAATGTGAGTATACAATAATTATATGTGAATTATACAAATCAATTAATTTACTCAAATATTTAGATGAATTTTTTCCTTTCATTTTCAATTTGGTTTATTCAATGACATAACAAGAAATCTACATTCCTTGTCATTTGGTTGTCATTCTTTTTCACATATCAAATTCTACCTGGGTTATATTAGAAATATATATGGCGTAGATATAACTAGTTACTTTGTTTATTCTCATTAGATTGTAAATTTATATTTTTAAATATCTCATTCATTATTGATAGTTTCTTTTTTCATATCATAAGACTCCATACACTGTAGAAAATGTCAAAGGGTATTTGGAACCATCAAACCAATCAAAATTTCCATTCCAAATGGAAAAGAGTTTGATTTTCACTATGTTGGCATTTTAGTGTTGGTGTTGATGTTGACAGGATTTAGAAATATTTTTCTTATAATTGATCTCAACTTGATGATGGTGGCCCTCATGATTTATGGTAAACTAGAGATGAGTTATCATTGATCTAATGCAAGGGTGTTCACTTGATGTATATATGTTGATCCATGTAGAGGTGGTTGGCCAACTAGGCCTCCATGATTTTGACTTAATGCAAAGGTGTTTGGCCCTTATGACGATGTTATCGATGATGTAGAAGAACTAGAGGAGGTTTGAAATAGCCTGGAGATTTGTATGAGGTTTGGTATGCCTTGAAGACACCTACCAATGAGGTTTTCAACATGAAAGTGGGCTTGGAAAGCTTAAAAAAGGTAACATGAAGGAAACTTGCATTATAACACTTGTGGTTATTGGACTAGGTGCGTTATAACGCACTTCCTTACAAAAGGACCAATGGTACACCCTATAAGTGTATTTTCTCAGATTGTGTGTGCATCCAAGTGAATTATATAGACTTTTACAAAGGTATTTTCTCATGGGTTTTATGCTGAAATTTTTATTGACTTAATCCGCATCTGGAGTAATTGATTATGTTAGTGATTAAAGTGTGAATTCATTGATTCCTTGAATAATGGAGAGAATGGTTTGAATAGTTTAAATAGATGAACCAATGGATAAATGTGATGTTACATAATGCACATAATGTTAAGGAAATATTTGTGTAGAGATTAGAGGTTGAGTTCATATTGTAGGTGAGCATGCAAGGGTCAAGAGAGGAGTATGAAAAGATTAGGAAGGTCCATGAAGAGAAAGATTTCAATTTGATGGTTGATACAGTGTAGTCAGAGGTTGTAAAGGAGGTCGATGAAAAGAAAAAAGATTTGGATCGGAGTTTAGGGAAGAGTTGGTGTAGTTGTAGCAAAGATAAATTAGTATGAATGGAGGAGAAGGGTTAAACACCGATGGAAGAGAGATAGATCTTTATGTGGTTGCCTGGATTGTATCACTAATGTATTTTTTTTTGCAAGGGCATAGATGGAATTTGTATGGATGTAGTATTATTTTGTATTGCTACTCTACTGTCACATGGTAGAGTTCTTGTATATGGAGTTATCATACTACTGATAGAGGTGTAGTGAGAGTGCGTATGTAGGATATTTGATGTATATTTTTGGTTTTATTATGGTAAAATTGGTTGGGGAAGAGAATTTGTTATATGTAAGGTGTGTTTGAATCTATGAGAAGAGACATATCTGTGACAACTTGTGTGTTAATATTGTTGATTTCTTGAGAGCCATAGCTTATTTGTATGTTTTTGTTTACTGTTGAGTACTTGATGAGTAGGTTGAATAAAATTTTCTGAGAGAATATGTTGTACCAATTGTGTTTGAGCACAAATTGATTATGATTTTAGTTTGAAAATTAATGAAAAGAAGCTCACAGTTTTGTTGTATGCAAAGTATATGGGTCATAGTATGAAAATAGATGAAATGAGGTCCATGAAGATTTGAATATTGAGGCCTTCAATGTTGTAGGTAGAGGCTTGCAGGAAACAGCTGACTTTCCAAGGGAGTAGTGGCATCCTTCTAGTTGAGGCTATAAAACTTGCTTAGGGAGTAGAGGCTTCCTTCCAGTGGTGGCTGGAAAACTAGTGAGGGTGATGGCCCTCAACAGGTGGTGGCCTACATGGTTTGTGGGAGTGGTGGCTTCCGAGTGAGTGGTGGATCACATTTATTTGCAAGTATATGCTTTCACACTATTGATGGCTAGTAATTGAGATGTAAATTAATTTTAAAATATAGAAGAGACAATGAGGAAGACTATTTATTGATAGTGGCTTTCACCCTTTGGGTTTCGACCTTATATATTTTGCCTCATGTGGATTATTTGTGTGGTTTTTCTTTGTTGATTAGATGTTTATTAGTACTTATGCATGTTTCTCATATGTTGCATGCCCTTATCTGTTGATTTGTTAATGTATTGTTGTTAGTTAATTTATGCATGAACCAGTAACTATGAAAGAAAAGGTAAAATGTTGGTATAAATTAATCATTAGTGACACTATTCATTCACCCCCTCCCCATCTCTATAGTGATTTGATATCAAAAATGTGGTATTAAAGAAGGGTCCCTTGGTTGAAACTTAATCGCTAGAGAGTAGATCTGGGGAGTGTTGGAAAAAATTTGCAATTTTCTCTTCTTCTTTTTTCTCTCTTTTTTATTTTTTATTTTTTCCTAAATGAATCTTCTAGGACTGTAACCATCCTCCTCCCACATTTACGCAAATTAATTGGTTCGTTGGGGTAAACATGTGACGAGAGGCTACTATGATATGATTCAACTCCCCATGTACAATTAAGTAATTGGAACTATCACAACCCAACCATTTTTACCTCCTACACATGTCACAAAACCTTGAGGAGGGAGCCCACCTTTCTAGTTGATAAAATCTTGAGGAAACTTGACATTTCACTACCCTAGAGCCTTAATAGCTCCCATGACATGGGCATGAATTTGAATGGGAGCCTCCAATCGCTCTCATAGCAAGGGCATGCAAGCGACTAGGGACTTTTTTATCTAGTTTAGAGCCAATAACCCCATATTTTGTGCCACATTTTTAGGGCCAGGACTCACGTCACTTCCTAGAACTTCGTGAAACTTCTAGAAATGAAAAGTAGCATCGAAAAAATGATACTAATGCAAAAACTTGAGTAAATACTTAACTAGGCCCCTATTAGCCATGACAAGCATTCCATCAAACATCTCACAAATATCCATTCTACAAGTCATAACAACAGATCTGAGCATAAGAATACCATACTTATAAGAGAAACACTAATAAGAATCAATGCCTTATCACATTAGCTGCATTATCATCTATTAGGTCATATATTCATTATTCATTAATTTAAAAATCAAAAAATGATGAGATCCATACATCATTATTGTCATAAAACCTGCTCATAACCAACATATAACCAACAAAAATACAAAGGACTTAACAACCATGAAACCACATATAAAAAAATATATTTACCCATCAAATAGAAGAGGGAAGAAGCTCTTATTACCATATGTAAAACAAAACCTGTTCTAGGACTTCCACAAACCACTCGACCATAGATTAGGGATAACCAAATTTATCTTTTAGCGAGTCACCCCCATGCCATATTCCAAGCATGAATGTGGTATCTCATGGAACACATGAAACAAAACTAAATCAGGGCTTCCAGTGGAAAAACCACCTCAACACTCAACTAGAGATTCCACCTCACGATTGGACATCAATAACCATCACCAGATTGGTCTCTTCCTAAGTTTCCCAAGGCTCTAGAGCATTTGTTCAAACTAGGGCTTCCAAGACTAGTAACTCAACCCACAACTACTGCTAGACTTCCAGAGCATTCTTCCAACCATGGCTTCCAACACTAGTAACTAAATGCACAAAGGGGTTCTAGATAATTTTTCCAACCAAGGCTTCCAGGGCTAGTAACTCAACCCAAGCTATTACAAGGCATCTAGAGCGTTTGTCCAACCAAGGATTCCAGAAACTAGTAATTGAACCCACAACCAAAGGAACATGAGAACCAACCAAAACACAAAAGGAAAGACACCAAAAACACCATTTCTATATAGGAAATATAAATTCTAAGCAAATCCACCATCAATCCAGACATTCCTCCATTCCAATGACAGATCATAACAAAGAAACCACATGCATATGCCTTACATGCCAAAACTAGTGAGGAAAACATGCATGCAGTTGGGCAGTTGTAAGCAAAACTCATTGTAGTTGTTGATATTGTTGTCCCCTTGTGCTTTCCTACTCTTCCTTTTCCTTCGTATTCCAAATCCCAAGTATGCCACACTCCTCCAAGAGTAATCCAAGAAAAATATGTGTCTAACAATATGAGAGAGAGTGAGTAGAGAGATCGATCAAAAAAGGAATTGAAAAAGGGTTAAAAACTGATCCTCAAACTCCTTTATATTAATGAGGCCTCTATTTTCTTCAATTTTCCATTATTTTCCATTATTTTCCTCATCACATGCAACCTGTGACCTTTCACCTACCCTTTCTCCTATTTTCCATTATTTTCATAAATAAAATTCCAATTAATGCCTCATGCCTTTTCAAAGCGTTTGTCATTTCCTTTGCTGATTTCCTTAGCCTCTAAATAATCACAAGTGCTCCCCATCACTATGTTTTTTCCCAAAATTCATTTTGGAATTCATGTCCCATTACCATGGTTATTATTTTTCACTAATTTACTTTATTTAATGGATTTTTTACCACGGCTGTTAGAGAACCCTCCCCCTTGGGGGAACACTGTCCCTGATGTTTAATGACACCTACAACCAATAAGGTTGTTGAAAAGAAAAAACATACTTCCCATGCAGCTTTATAACTTAGCTCATTGTAGTATTTACAATGGTCAGCTTGTTGAGAAATAAACCAACATGAGAAACATAACAACATACCAACCATAATGACATGACACCCACACTTATTATTAGAGCTTTATAACACAACTCATGCTGGTATTTACATCCATATAAATATGTAGATATACCAAAACATCATGTCAAAACATATACCAAAAAAATTCTCTCAACTAGCGAGTAGAAAAGGATACATATCCCGCATTTGATCCACCATCTCCCATGTAGCTTCATCGGGCCCAAATTACTTCCACTACACTTTAACCTACTCGAATTCTCAGTTCCAGAGCATGAGCATCTTTCTCTGCAAAATGTGTCAAGGTTTCGACTGGAATTCTCCTTCTGGCTCCACCTGCAATACAAACTAGTCAATCATATGATCAACATATTTAGCACACTTCTTAGGAAATGAAACATGGAAAACATCATGGAAAGACCCACAATATTGAGGTGATAATTTGGCACATGATCCAATCCTCAAGAAGCTCTTCTTAGGCTTGATGTGCAAGTACACTTGTTCTGCAACTTAAAACTCCTTAAACATCCTGCTCTGATCTGCATAACTCTTATTTCTATCATGTGCTTCCTTAAGATTGTTCTTGATTACCTACATTTCATGTTCGATTTCTACCAATGTGCCTAGTCCTATCAATACCTTGTTAATTGGATCACTCCAACTGATGGGAGTATTACAACTTTGCCCATAGAATGCCTCAAGCAAACTCATCCTCAAAGATTTTGGGTATGCATTGTTGTAAGTGAACTCACTAAGTAGAAGCTACTCTTCCCACTTTCGTTTTTCATTCATCACATGCATCCTCAACATGTCCTCTAGAATCCTGTTGACCCTCTTTGTCTCTCTAACTCTATACCCAAACCTACAAATAACTCTTTCTAGAATCTAGAAGTGAACTTAGCATCATTTTCTGATACGACCTTATTTGGTACACCATGCAACCTCACTATATCTATGATGAATACCTATGCCACATCGTTAGCTTAATATGCCACATCGTTAGAAGTGTGCTACCTTAGTCAACCTGTACACAACAACTATGATAGAATCATATTGTGTAGATGTCCTCAAAAATCCTGTAATGAAATACATGGAAATGACCTCCCACTTCCACTATGAAATTGGAATAGGCTAAAGTAGTCCACCTAGATTCTTGCACTCTACGTTTACTTGTTGATAATCCAAGCATCTAAACACAAACTTTGTCACTTCCTTCTTCAAATTTTGCCAATAATATAACTTCTTCATTGTTTACAATGTATTTTCATATCTTGAGTGACCTGAATATGGATTAGCATGAAATTTCCTCAAGATAACCTTCCTGAGCTCACTATTGTCCAAAACATATATCCTGTCCATAAATCTGACCAAACCATATGTTGTGAGACGATAGTCCACATCCTCATCACTTGTACCCTATTATAACTTGTGCATAATCTACCTATATGTGTCGTTTTAATGTTCTTCCTGTAAGATCCGATCCTATACATCCTTCCCATAGGAACTCATAGATGATATGTGATTTACTTGTATCCACCTACTAAGAGCATATGCAACCTTGTTTTCTTTACCTTTAATGTCCCTAATCTCAAAGGAAAACTCACTAATCGTGACCAACCATCTAGCTTGCCTAGAATTTAGATTTGTTTGCTAAAATAGATACCTCAATCCACTATGATCACTCATCAAGATGAATCGCCTACCAAGAAGATAGTTCCTCCACATCTTCAAAACATGTATGACCATTTCCAACTCAAGATCATGTTTCAGATAATTTTGCTCATTCTCATTCAATTTCCTTGATTCATAGCATACTACATGTCCTTCCTACATAAGAACTTGACCAAGTCCTCTCTTACAAGCATCTGTACATACCAAAAATTATTTGTCGAGATCTGCAATCTTTAACACTAGAGCATTTGTTAACAACTTCTTTGAATGCTCAAAACTTATTTCGCACTCCTCTATCCACTCAAATTTCTTACCTTTCCTTTGCAATGATGTAACCTGTTATGGCCTAAATGTACCTCAGGCTGAGAAAGGCAGGTCTAGGGTAACATCAAACCACGCTTAACTTGGTAGCTATCCCTACCAGGTTAGGAGACGGCTCTCTCCTTGTGAATCTCAAGAAAATATAGCAAATGATGCTTCATATGTTTGATCTAAAGACTAATTTTATGCTAGGTATATGCTCAAAGGAGTTTGATTGAGTTTTATGTTGGTTTGCTGGATCAAATGTGAAAGGCAGTTTTGGGTCAGGGGAATGAACTCAGTGTTGCAAAGTTTTCTGTGGGGCGAGGTAGGAAAATGCTTATTACTTTAGATTAGGTGTAATGGTGAGTCTTGAGACTGGTGAGCAGTTGGAGAGGGCATGAATGTGTCATGCGTCCTCTTCAAACAGTAGAAAACATGTAAAACCAATGAAACCCTAAGGTTGAGCACTGCAACATCAATGATTTCCACCTTTATACTTGATTCATTTAGTTAAGCTGAAAAGAGAGAGGTAATGGCACTCATAAACACATGATAACTTGATTCATAGAAGGGAAAACAATACTAAATCACCTTTCCATAAGAATCCCACAAAATGCTGCAAACCCTAGTCTATTTCCTTGCCAAATTGCAGAAATGATGTACAATAGTGCTCAAAGAATTCACAAGAGTCCAAACTTGACAAATGACTAAGAAAGTACAAGATATAGGCAAAAAACCACCCATGCTAGCCTTTAGCAGTTGAATCCCTGACTCTAGGAGCTGTTTCAACAAGATCTAAACTAGGAACTGAAAAATAGGCAGTGGAACAACTTGCCTCTAAAACTATGGAAATTGATTCATTCAGTTCAAAACCACCTATATATGATGTAGCTACCTCGTTCAGTCAATTTTCATCATTTATACATAAAATTACATCAATTTACATAAATTTACATCATGAGTTTGACCATGAGAGAGAAAAATTCAAATTGAGAAAAAAATAGGCGAAAAGTTTGAGTTTTGAGCAAAATTAAGCAAATTGTGCCTGATGCACAACACCATCTGCCTTATGCATAGCTCCCTTTCCCAGCGGAATTTGGAGACCTTCCCCTTCACCAAATTTGCTGCAAGTTGGCTTGTTGGAAATGTATGCCTATCTACTTTCTAGGACAAGTGTAATTTTTGAATTTTGTGTCCATTTGCCACTACGAAAATCAGTTCTCCCAACACTATTTCTTGTGGGTCCAAAAAGTGGCAGAGAGGGCATTTTTGAGGTTTTTTTTTCCCTTTTGGTGACCCAAAACTCCTCCAAATTCATGAAATTGTCTAGTTTTCAAATTTTTTCATGAGAAACTAAAAAATGTAAGCCATTCCTAAAAATTCCTTACCAACTCAATGCGTAGCACTAGTAGCGCTGCGCATCAGAGGAAAATCCCTGTGTATTACAGTTAAAAATTTGAAAATGACAAAAAGTTCTCCAAACTTCTTCAAAATTGGCAAGAGGTAAGGTCATTAACTACTTTTCTAGGCCAAGGAAGCTTCAACCAGGATTATAAGTTTGTCTTGCTCCTTTTTGGCCTTTGATGCTCTCTTTAGCTTGGATTTTAGGTACCTCATCTTTGTCTTGCAGATTTTATTTCGGGCCAAGTAGTGATAAGCCATGTGGCGCAACACATTCTTTTCCTGGTTTTCCTTGTCCAAAAGCTTCTCAAGGTGAGCATTCACATTTTCCAACACATATTCCTTGTCATTGTCCTTTTGTTCAATTGACTTGCCCTTTGCCCTCTTGGACTTTTGTTGATTTTCTTTAATGATTTGTAACTCCAGGAGGTCTTGTTTATTGATAAGCTGCTTGTTTTCTTGCTCAAAGAAGTTGATAATCCACTTAGCCCTCTCAAGATTAAGGGATAAAGCATGGATGTCAGCTTCTTTCTCTCTAATGACCTCCTTGAGCCTTGAGTTTTGGGAGATCAAATCAGTATCCTCCTCCTCAATCAAAATGAAATCTCTGTCTTGGCCTTTAGAAGGCCCTTCATCATGCAATGGTTTCTTTCCTCTGTCCTGTACCTGCTCTACTGAAGAAGAAGGCAAATCCCCTTTCACCCTAAGTGAAGATAACATTTTCTTGTTGTCCGGTGAAGAGAACGAGACCCCTTCCACCCCTGGTGGAGATAATACTCATTTTATAGCTGCAAAAAGTCTTCTTGTCCCCTTTTCATAAGTGATAAATAAAGGAATGCGAGGCTCTTCAGTTTTGCTTTCATGCTCTCTTTGTTGCCCGAAAGGTCTAGCTTCCTCTTGAGGTTTTGCAAACATTTGGGGCCCCTTTAAAATCTCATGGGCAATGAAGGTTTCCCATGGCACTCCCAACTAAGTCAACTGATGCAAAACAATAATTTTGATGACAACAAAGTGATATATGCTATTGAGCTGCTGTGGGTAGGGTTTCCTCTTTGCAATTATAGTCATCCTCTCTATGTTTTTGCAAATTAAGTATGCTATGGTCATAATTCTAACCATAGTAAAACGCATAAGCAACCTAATATGATAAGCATAGGTTCAGGAGAACCTTCCCTTACACGTGAAGTATTTAATGATGAGTTTCATTAATGGCACATAACGGTCCTCCAAAAACTTGAAAGGAAACACCCCGCCAAATTGGCTATGATATCTAGCTTTAATGTAGGGTTCATAGTTTTGTTTGCTGGTATTTTGTCTCTTGTTCCATCTCTCCCCCACATCTGGCATCCTAGTTGCTTCTGCAATAATGGCTAGTGAAAGAGTGAAGTTGATGCCAGCAAGCTGTACCATATTGTCCTCCATGTTGATGACAAATTGCCTAGCCAATTCATGATGATACTTAACCCTCTCTACCATCTCACAAAACTCAAAGCAAGATTGGTATCTGAAACAAGTGGTGGCAAGAGGACAAGCAAGAAGTTCAGCAATACTAATAGGCTCCTCTCTGATGATCTTCCCACCCTTGTGAGGTCTCCTAGGCTATACATTTCTGTCTCCTGAACTGTCACTTTGTGTTTCTTGCCATTGTGCTTGTTTTAGGGAAAATGATGAAATGAAGGTATGATGAAAAATGGTGATGAAAGAGGACAATAGTGATGAGTATGAAGAGATTTTACTCTTGGGAGATGAAGTTGGGGAGTGAAGGGAATGATTTTGGGAAATTAGGGTTTAGTGAGGGATTTAGGGTTTGGTGAGGGAAATAATTGCTTTAGGGGAGTGGGGTATGGGAAAATGAGATGAATGAAGTGTATTAGGGTAAATAAAAAGTAAAAATGGGTTTAATGAAGTTTTTGTGAAGGTGGGATGAAATTACACAATTGGATGGCAAACAATGAAGAGAAACTAAGGTTTCATTTTTCACATGCAAGATTTATGAAAGGCACCAATGTGACTTCAAATTCAACCTTATGAGGATGATTGCTTACTTATAGAGGGAAAATGCAACAAATTTGAGGGTTATGGCATGATTTGGGATGATTTGGAGCAAACTGGATTGATGCGCAGCACACTGATCCCAATGCACAGTGCCCTCCTGATGCGCAATGCCAGTTCAAATTTACACTGCAGTTCTACCTCTGATGCACAGCGCACTACCTCTGATGCGTAGCGCTAGCCCAAGTTGCCTTAAAAAATAGGGATTTTGCCTCTTATACTCCCAAATCGCAATTTTTGTGCTCCAAGAGTAAATTTGCACAATGAAATAACCAAGAGGACCCTTTTCACTTTAAATATGAATGACTTTAATTTTTCTCTCATCTCAAACCCAATTTTCTAATGTTCAAGTCACTTTTGGTTTTGAACTTTGTTTTTCCATTGAAATTGACTTTTCTTAATCATTTGAAAAACTGATGCATTGATGCTTGCATTTTTGCTTGCAGTGGCTGGAGTTGGCAAGGTGACCAAGGGTAGCGATTCTGAACTTATTACATATAGGAAAATTAAAATTACATGAAATTTTTATACATAGAACATAAAAACTCTGTTTTACCTCAAAATATGGTTTTGAGGAAAAAAATCACTTATTGAGTATATCATTATTGAAATTTTGATCTTGAGACCTTATTAGACCTCCTCATGTGCCTGCTAACCATTATTGAGTTTTTTCATGACTATGGTGGAAAACCCTAGAACTAATGAGACTTAAAACCCTAAAAATGGCTTCTGCAAATGTAATGACAAAAGATGACTGTAAATGATTTAAAGTTGTTAAAATGGGCCAGCAAGTAATGACCATGAGGGAAATTTTGATAATGAACCACTACCATCAGATGGTCCATGATCCTAATGGAATGCAGCTGATCAGATGAGACACCTATTATGCATGCAAAAAGAGAAATTCTGATCACTGATGGAGGGATGAAGATACCGACACTAAAATTGGCTCCAATGGGGATGGTAGCTCCTGGGAGGTGCCAAGAACCATAGATCTCTGAAAGAAAATCAGTGCCTTATTCCATGGGACAAAGGAGTCAATAACTTCCACAAACTAAAACAAATATGCTGACTCAAAACTGACTCAATTACAAAGACTGAAAACTGACTCAAAATAGACTCAACAACTGACTCTAAACAACCTAAAAAACTAAAATCAGACATTCAGCTTTATAGCCTTCGCTTCGGGACCCAAACTAAATGAATGACATCAGTACACACTTTGCAATGAGAGAAAGAAAATGGTATGTACAATGACATATGTGACAGCAGAAAATATCTAAGATATAATACTATTTCAGCTGTCGACCATTGACCAGCCCACTTGGACAATCTTCCCCATTCATTTCTTTCAGCAGAAAAGCATTTTGAGCCCGATATGCAGCAATCCTATATGGTCCCTTCCATAGATTCTCGAACTTGCCATGCTTGCCTTTATCCTCATTTCTAGCATCCCATTTAAGCACTATGTCTTCAATCTGAAATTTGTCTACCTTTGCCTTCCGATCATAGATTTTCTTGATTCTCTCTTGTAGCCTGAAGGTATTCTAAAAAACTTCCTCTCTTGTCTACTGTAATGGATCATTTGGTTTATTCTTCGCTGTAAATGATCTTCCTCGCTACCAGCTTCCTGTAGTAGTTTAACAACCAAGACTGCGAGAGTCGAGAACACCATGTCAACACCATATAAAATCTCGAAAGGAGACATGCATATTGATTTCTTCTAAGTTACTCTATCCACCCATAGTGCATTAACCAATTTCTTATGCCAGCTCTTTTTGTTTGTTTCCAACAGCTTTTTAATGATGTTGACCAATGATTTGTTTGAAGATTCCGCCAATCCATTACCTTGTGGATAATATGTAGTAGAATGTCCCAAGGTAATGTTTTATTTGAAACGAAAGTCAATCATCCTTTTAGACTTGAAAGCCACTGCATTATCTGTAATCAATTTGTTAGGATAGCCAAAACATGACAAAATATTGTTTTGAAGAAAATGAATTATTACCAAGTTGGTGGCCTGTCGAGTAGGAATCACCTCAATCCATTTTGTGAAATAATATGTCGCTGTTAGGATCCACTTGTGCTGAGCTAACGATGTAGGATGAATCTATCCAATAAAATCTAGGCCCCATAACTGAAACAGAGCACTTACTTCGCTCGGCTTGAGAGGTAAAGGCTGCAACTTTCTCCTTCCTTAAAAAATATGGCATTCATAACAGCTTGTGACAATTTTATACACATCAGCAAAGAGAGTAGGCCAATAATAACCTACTCTCAAAATCTTATTCGTTGTTGTCTTCCAAAATAGGCGACCTCCACAGTCTCCTTTGTGAAAATCATCCATGACCTATTTTGCTTCCTCCTCAACCAAACAATTCAGCAACATACCTCTGGGATATTTCCAATAACGTGCATTGTTCATAATACAAAATTTAGCAGCTTTCAATTTCAAAGTTCTACCTTTATTTTTGGCCATCTCCGGTGGCGTTGAAAGGTGTTGAAGCACATACAAAATATCTGAATACCACAGAGAATGGATAAAAATTTCAAATACCTGAACAAGTGAACTTTCTTCATCTTCTTTGGACATAGCAGCAATCAAATTTATGTCCAAGCCATGCAAATTAGACTTGGCCATCAAATTTACTAGACCTTGCCCCTTGATTAGCTTTGTTGGCTTTATCTCCAAATCATCTTCTAGTAATACTACGATCCATTTACCTCTCCTCCCTTATAGATCTATTTGTATCAAAAAATCCTTTACAGCTGTGTTAGGGACATAAGCAAGAATATGAGAATGTAGAATATATACCGAGAAATCTTTCAAAGCTTTCACCAAGGCAAGAGCTTGCTTCTCAATAATGTTATATTTTAAGGCTGTGTCTCTTATTGTTCTGCTGAAAAAGGAAATTGGCTTTTCAAGCTGGTCTCTTTTTTGCATTAGCACTACTACCATAGTATGCTCTGAAGCAATTGAAAATAGAATGAAATCTTGGGAATAATCTGGGCTAATTAAATCAGAGCTGAAGAAAGAGCCAACTTTACCAGGTTGAAATACTTCATGGCTTCTTCAGTCCACTTAACCACACTATCCTTCTTCAAAATATTTGTAATCTCCCTCAAATGTTTAGCTAGATTTGGCACAAAATGGCGTAAGAAGTTCATCTTACCATTAAATGCTTAGATCTCCTTTTTACTACGTGGAAAATCAATTTTTTGAGTGGCTTCCACTCGAGTAGGATCAATGCAGATGCCCTCCTTGGATATGATGTGACCAAGAAGCTTCCCTTCATCCATGGCAAACAAGCTCTTTTTGGGATTGAGAGATATGCCATATTTTTGACATCGCTGAAAGATAATTCTCAGATGGTAAAGATGCTCCTCATCTGAATTTGAAAAGATAGTCAAATCATCAAGATATACTACTAGAAACACATATTTTTCATTTGCGAAGGCGATGTCCATGGCCCGCTGAAATGTTGCACCAACATTCTTTAAACCGAATGGCATCTTAGCATAATGGAATTTCCCCCACATAGTGGTGAATGTTGTTTTGTCCCTGTCATCCTCATGAACCATAATTTGATTGTAGCTGGAATACCCATCGAGCAGCGACATATGAGATGCCCCAACTACTCTTTGGAGTATGTGTTCTA
Source organism: Pinus tabuliformis (assembly GCA_031772625.1). NCBI lineage: Eukaryota > Viridiplantae > Streptophyta > Pinopsida > Pinales > Pinaceae > Pinus > Pinus tabuliformis. The sequence goes on from CM062815.1 coordinate 27,073,360, forward strand.
TTTTCGGCAATGGATAATTATCTTTTAAGGACACCTTATTCAAATTTCTGAAATCAATGCATAATCTAATCTCACATGTCTTCTTCCACATGGGCACCAAGTTGGAGATCCAATCTAAAAATATTATTGGAATGATTATACCAACTTTGTACAATCGATTCACCTCTTTCTATATTGATGGCAACAACTTCGGATTTATCCTTCTCAACTTTTGATGAAATGGCTTTTGGATTAGCTTGATTGGAATGATATGATGAATTATACTCTTATCATACTCCTTAAAATCTGTATAGTCCCATGCAAATACATTAGAAAATGAAGAAAATAAACTAATGTATTTTGCTTTTACTTGAGGAGGTAATGCTTTTGACAACTTCACCATCTTTGGATTTTCTGCTGTTCCAATATTCACATCCTCAAATCCCTTCTTGGTCGGCACCAAGCTTGGCTTCCGGGCTACATCATCTTCATTAAATAACTCCTCTAAAGGTATTAGGCCTTTAGGAATGACATTGTCTTTCAGCTGCAAAGCTTCCATCTAATTTACCTCTATGTTTGATTCACCATCATCTTGCTCACCATCAATAGAAGTATCTTTGTATTTGCCTTCATTTTGCAAAAATTCTTCAATCTTTTTGTCATCTTGAAACACCTGCCAATATCTTTGATTATCAGGGATATCTGAGCGATGTTTCACATGAATTTCAAACTTATTGTTTGAATTCATAAGGATCTTTAAGTTATTTGCAGCTGTAGCAAGGGAATCTACAATAACATTTTGTACACGAGGGACACATGTCAAAGTATAATCTGGAAACAACCTCAAAATATCTAAAACCGCATTACAGTAAGCCCGCATTCGAGGATGCTTGGCTTGGTATTCACCCTTGACTTGCTTGATAACTAATTCGGAGTCACCATACATTGAAATTCTTTTTGCATTCAACTTCTTGAGTATTTTCAAACTAGCAATTAAAGCCTCATATTCAGCTTCATTATTAGAACAATCAAAATCCAATTTATATGAACAAACTCTTACATTACTCAGGACTTTTTTGGTAGGAAAATAGGGTTGTGTATCCAAATACCAATTCCCGCACCATCCTTACCTACTTCTCCATCAAAGTCCATACTCCACAAATCGGCTTCGTCCTCCAAATGCTGAAATTCTACCTACTCTTCTACCTTTGCTTGTTTTCCATCAATTTTCTATTGCTGGCAGAATGTCGATTGTTAAGAAGTACTATCAAGCCTTTGTCTTTCTTGATCAAGTACGGCTCTGAAATTTTCTATGATCTCTGGAATATCTTCAACTTCAACTAATTGACTATTTACATAATTAAAACTATCAGAATAAAGAACAAAATATTCTAAATCTGTATGTACATAATTGATGTATGATTCAAAGTTTTCTCCTTGCTTGTGATCATATACTTCATCTTTTTCTCCCGATATAATTTCCTCAATTGACTAAATACAGGAACAGTGGCATAGGAGAAATCTAACTGCAATGTCCATTTGAGTTTTGTGCCCCACGATTTAGGTAAAGCATGCCAAATCTAGGGGGAATGTCGGCTACAACCACATCCATGAGAACATTCTTTGCTAGAATCTGATCTAAAGTGACAACCAAATCTTTAATGAGACTAATACATCTAACCATACCAGAGTCAAAGGAATAAAGATCATGATACTTTCGAGTGATGTCCAAACCCAATTTTTCCATAATTGCCTTTGGCATCAGATTATGGGATGCTCCTAAATCAAACATGGCATTGTGCAAGACATAATCATGCAATCTAAGGTTGATGTAAAAAGGAGCTACATCACTATCCTCAGATTGACCTTCTAATGACAGACCAAAGATAAGCTCAGACTGGTCATCCTCCACATTAACCATATCATACAACGGATCTATATTGAAAATCTTTGACACTTGACCTTTATAGCTACTATTCTTCATTAATTCAGTCAAAGGTATTGAAACTTTTAACTTAGCAATCTCATTCTCTAAGTTAAAGGCTGTAGTTTTCTCTACCTCTTGAGTGGAGCATCCTTATTTTCAGTCTTATCCTTTGCTGCACTTGGATGATTTGGATTTTTATTTGCTGATTGTGTTTTGCTGGAGGTAGGGTCTGCTAGCTCCTTTCCTTTTTTCTGCACATTTAGAGAATCATTCTTTGGTGGTGTTGCTTCCTTCTACTTTTGAATTGGATTGATGGGTACATCCCTACTCCTTAGTGAATATTTTTGTTTTTGGGCTGTCAATGCATTCATATATCCCCTCTGATATTCATCAGATTCTTCTTCTAGGGCTATTTCATTTGCTAAGATAGAATCTTCATCTTTTTGTATAGCTGGGTTTTCTGAATACTCTTCATCTTCCGTGATATAGATTGGCAAACCATAAAGTGTAAATACGTGATTCTCTACTCCTATTATATTCTCATCATCATTTGATTTTGGACCATCTACAAAATTATGCTATAATGGTGTTTTGACTTGCTGCTGTGCTACTTGATCTTGTGCTTTTCGCTCCCATTGTTTGATTCTGAACTATGGTTGCTGCTGACCATAGAAATTTGGATTTCTAATCTGTGTCTCAAGCTTTTCTGTAATAATCAGTTTATCAAACATCTCGTCAATCTTGTGAAACAAATTATCTAAGGAAGAAGCTTCCTCCTTTATGGTCACTTTCTTCTCGGTCTTCATTCTAGCTCTCTTAGCTAGAATATTTTCCTCCACACTCACTGCAATTTTCTGCATATCCTCCAATGTGGCTGGGTCTCTTTCTCTCAATCCATATGTCATGTCGGGATCAAAGCCATCAGGAAATTTAATCAGATCTAGCCCCATTGGTGGCTTTATATCAGCTAGAATTGCATTATAAACAGTATTGAATCTAACACAATAATCCTGGACACTTTCACCAACATTCCTCTTTATGTTTTCATACTTGGAAAGGATTTGGAGTGGATTTTTCTTTACCTCCCAACGATCCAGAAATTGTCTATGAAGAATCGCCAATGAATTGATAGTCCCAGTTGGCAATGCTCTGAACCACTTTCGCACTTCACCTCCAAAAGTCTGCACAAATAATCTCATGGTCACATTTTCTTCATCTATCTCATGAAGGTCAAAGAAATCGTTCATTTTATCAACATGTTGCTATGCTGTGATACCTTTGGTAGCATCAAACAATGGAATTTTATTTTGATAATCAGCAAGAAAAGCATCCAAGTTTTGTGGCAAAACGAGAGGTGCATATCGAGCAGCCATTGCTCTAGGTGGATTTGAAACTGGCCTTGGGGATGTAGGAGGAGTCGAAACAACAATAGCAGTCGATGTAATGGATGTAGAAGGAGGGGAGGAAATATGAGATGCTTGAGATGTTGAAGGGGTCGATGGGGGAGAAGAGACGGGGGGTCTCTGATCAGATATGGTGGGCTACACGGGAATGGTGGGGATAAAAGGAGTTTCAGTAGGAATTTCTGAACCAAATACAACAGAAGATGAACTAGGAGTTGTAGATGCATATTCTAAGAATTCAGGAATATTTGTAGCTGCAATGGAAGTTTGAAGATTCAAGACATAATCATCAATGGATCCATTAGCCCTTTCAGTTCAAGATCTTTGACAAATTCCAGATTTAGAATAGTAGAACCAACTACACTTTCAGATTTAGTTTCAAACAATGATAAACCAAATTGTTCATCAAACTCAAGATCTTCAAGGTATTCAAAAACAATTGGACATGAATGAGATCTGAAAACGGGAATCACAGAACTTGATTGCAGGAGAATTCTTGGAATGAGATTTGGGTTTTCATACACAGGAGGAGGATCAAGATCAGGATTGGACCTGGTGTATTGTCTAGAAGCCAGTGTGTTGAATTATTCCCAAAAATCAAATGAACATTATCAATTTGTCAACCTATCAAATTCTAAACTCATCATCCAAAAGTCTAGAATTTCTTTGAGATACTGGGAAAATAGTTTTTTGTTTAGATGTTCAGTTCATAAACTAAATCGGATATTGACTGAAGCAGCATTCATCTACTTATGCACTTGCAAATCAAGAGCAGTTGGAAGGCTACCTGGCTAACTTCAGGCTTTGTCTGTAGTCTACAAAGCAAACAACAATAACAAACAAAATTTTCTTCCCCAGTGGAATCGCCAATATGTTGTGGCCTAAATCTACCTCAGGCTAAGAAAGGCAGGTCTAGGGTAACATCAAACCACGCTTAACCTGGTAGCTAGCCCTACCAGGTCGGGAGAGGGCTCTCTCCTTGTCAATCTCAGGAAAATATAGCAAATGATGCTTGATATGACTGATGTAAAGACTAATTTTAGGCTCGGTATATGCTCAGAGGAGTTTGATGGAGTTTTATGTTGGTTTGCTGGATCAAATGCGAAAGGCAGTTTTGGGTCCGGGGAATGAACTTAGTCTTGCAGAGTTTTCTGTGGGGTGAGGTAGGAAAATGCTTTAGTACTTTAGATTAGGTGTAATGGTGAGTCTTGAGACTGGCGAGCAGTTGGAGAGGGCATGAATGTGTCATGAGTCCTCTTCAAACTGTAGAAAACATCTAAAACCAATGAAACCCTAAGGTAGAGCACTGCAACATCAATGATTTCCACCTTTAGACTTTATTCATTTAGTTAAGATGAAAAGAGAGATATAATGGCACTCATAAACACATGATAACTTGATTCATAGAAGGGAAAACAATACTAAATCACATTGCCACAAGAATCCCACAAAATGCTGCAAATCTTGGTCTATATCCTTGCCAAACTGCAGAAATGATGTACAATAGTGCTTAAAGCATTCACAAGATCCAACCTTGAAAAATGACTAAGAAATTACAAGATATAGGCAACAAGCCATCCATGCTAGCCTTTAGGGGTCAAATCCATGAGTCTAGGAGTTGTTTCAACAAGATCTAAACTATGAACTGAAAAATAGGCAGTGGAACAGCTTGCCTCTAAAACTATGGAAACTGATTCATTCAGTTCAAAACCACCTATACATGATGTATCTACCTCCTTGAGTCAATTTTCATAATTTTTACATCAAAGTACATCAATTTACAACAATTTACATCATGAGTTTGACCATGAGAGAGAGAAAGGCAACTAAGAAAAAACTAGGCGAAAAATTTGAGTTTTGAGCAAAATTGAGCAAATTGTGCCTGATGCGCAGCGTCATCTACCTGATGCACAACACCTTTTCCCAAATGAATTTTGAGGCCTTCCCCTTCACCCAATTTGCTCCAAGTTGTATTGTTGGAAAGGTCTATCTGTCTACCTTCTAGGACAAGTGGAATTTTGAATTTTGTGTCCATTTTCCCCTCCAAAAATCAGTATTCCCAACACTGCTTCCTGTGGGTCGAAAAAGTGGTATAGAGGGAACTTTTGAGGTGTTTTTGCCCTTTTGGTGACCCAAAACTCCTCCAAAATTCATGAAATTTTCTGCGATTTCATATTTTTTCATGATAAATTCAAAAATGTAAGCATTCCTCAAAATTCCTCACCAACTCAATGCGCAGCACCAGTGGCATTGCACATTTCTCCAAACTTCTTCGAAATTGGCAAGAGTTAAGGTCATTAACTACTTTGCTAGGCCAAGGAAGCTTCAGCCAAGATTCTAATTTTTTCTTGCTCCTTTTGGCCTTTGATTCTCTCCTTAGCTTGGCTTTTAGGTACCTTATCTTTGTCTTGCAAATTTTATTCCTGTCTAGGTAGTGATAAGCCATGTGGTGTAACATGTTCCTTTCCTTGTTTGCCTTGTCCAAAAGATTGTCAAGGTGAGCATTCACCTTTTCCAACATATATTCCTGGTCATTGTTCTTTTGTTCAATCGACTTGCCCTTTGCCCACTTGGACTTCTACTGATTTTCTTTAATGATTTGTAACTCCATGAGGTCTTGTTTGTCGGTAAGCTGCTTGTTTTCTTGCTCAAGTAAGTTGATAATCCACTTAGCCCTCTCAATATTAAGGGATAAAGCATGGATGTTAGCTTCTTTCTCTCTAATGACCTCCTTGAGCCTTGAGTTTTGGGAGATCAAATCAGTATACTCCTCCTCAATCAAAATGAAATCTCTGTCTTGGCCTTCAGAAGGCCCTTCATCATGCAATGGTTTCCTTCCTCTGTCCTGTACCTGATCTGATGAAGAGGAAGGCAAAGCCCCTTTCACCCTGGGTGAAGATAACATTTTCTTGTTGTCCGGTGAAAAGAACGAGACCCCTTCCACTCCTGGTTGAGATAATACTCTTTTTGTAGCTGCAAAAAGTCTTCTTTTCCCTTTTCATAAGTGATAAATACAGGAATGTGAGCCTATTTAGTTTCGCTTTCATGCTCTCTTTGTTGCTTGGAAGGTCCAACTTCCTCTTGAGGTTCTACAAACATTTGAGGTCCCTTGAAAATCTCATGGGCAATGAAGGTTTCCAATGGCACTCCCAACTTAGTGAATTGATGCAAAACAACAATTTTGATGATAGCAAAGCGATATATGCTATTGAGATACGGTGGGTAGGGTTTCCTCTTTGCAATTATAGTCATCCTGTCTATGTTTTTGCAAATGAAGAATGGTACGCTCATCATTATATCCCTAGTAAAATGCATAAGAAACTTGATATGATAAGCATAGAGTCAGGAGAACCTTCCCTCACATGTGAAGTATTTACTGATGAGTTTCATTAATGGCACATACCGGTCCTCCAAAAACTTGAAAGGAAACACCCTGCCCAATTGGCTATGATATCTAGCTTTAATGTAGGGTTCATAGTTTTGTTTGGTGATATTTTGTCTCTTGTTCCATCTCTCCCCCACATCTGGCATCCTAGTTTCTTCTACAATAATGGCTGGTGAAAGAGTGAAGTTGATGCCAACAAGCTCTCCATATTGTCCTCCACGTTGATGACAAATTGCCTAGCCAATTCATGATGATACTTAACCCTCTCTACCATCTCACAAAACTCAAAGCAATATTGGTATCTGAAACAAGTGGTGGCAAGAGGACAAGCAAGAAGTTCAAAAATACTAATAGGCTCCTCTCTGATGATCTTCCCACCCTTGTGAGGTCTCCTAGGTTGTACATTTCTATTTCCTGAACTATCACTTTGTGTTTATTTATCATAGCTTAAGTCATTGTTTCTTGCCATTGTGCTTATTTTAGGGAAAATGATGAAATGAAGGTATGACGAAAAATGGTGATGAAAGAGGACGATAGTGATGAGTATGAAGAGATTTTACTCTTGGGAGATGAAGTTGGGGAGTGAAGGGAATGATTTTGGGAAATTAGGGTTTAGTGAGGGATTTAGGGTTTGGTGAGGGAAATAATTGCTTTAGGGGAGTGGGGTATGGAAAAGTGAGATGAATGAATTGTATTAGGGTAAATAAATAGTGAAAATGGGTTTGATGAAGTTTTTGTGAAGGTGGGATGAAAATTACACAATTGGATGGAAAACAATGAAGAGAAACTAGGGTTTCATTTTTCACATGTAAGATTTATGCAAGACACCAATGTTACTTCAAATTGAACCTTAGGAGGATGATTAATTACATGTAGAGGGAAAATGTAGCAAATTTGAGGGTTATGGCATGATTTGGGATGATTTGGAGCAAACTGGACTGATGCGCAGCGCACTGGGCCTAATGTGCAGCACCCTCCTGATGCACAGCACTAGTTCAAATTTATACTGCAGTTCTACCTCTGATGCACAATGCCTACTTGATGTGCAGTGCACTGCCTCTGATGCACAGCGCCAGGCCAAGTTGCCTTAAAAAAGAGGGTTTTGCCTCTTATACTCCCAAATCGTGATTTTTGTTCTCCAAGAGTAAATTTGCACAATGAAATGACCAAGACGACCTTTTTCACTTTAAATATGAATGACTTTAAGTTTTCACTCATCCCAAACCCACTTTTATAATGTTCAAGTCACTTTTGGTTTTGAACTCTGTTTTTCCATTGAAATTGACTTTTCTTAATCATTTGACAAACTGATGCATTGATTCTTGTGTTTTTGTTTGCAGTTGCTGGAGTTGGCAAGGTGACCAAGGGCAGCAATTATGAACTTATTGCATATATGAAAATTAAAATTACATGAAATTTTTATACATAGAACATAAAAACTCTGTTTTACGTCAAAACAAGGTTTTGAGGAAAGAAATCACTTATTGAGTATATCATTATTGAAATTTTGTCTTGAGACCTTATTAGACCTTCTCATGTGCCTACTGACCATTATTGAGCTTTTACATGAATATGGTGGCAAAACCTAGACCTAATGAGACCTAAAACCCTAAAAATGGCTTTTGCAAATGTAATGACAAAAGATGACTATAAATTATTTAAACTTGTTAAAATGGGCCAGCGGGTAAAGACCATGAGGAAAATTTTGATAATGAACCACTACCATCAGATGATCCATGATCCTAATGGAATGTTGTTGATCAGATGAGACACATATTATGCTTGAAAAAAGAGAAATTTTGATCACTGATGGAGGGATGAAGATACCGACACTAACATAACCAAATAATAAATTCGAGAGAATTTCCTAATGAACCTCCTATAATAACGTGCTAACCCCATGAATGATCTTACATCATCCACATTCCTAGTAGCTACCCAATCCATGATAACAATCCACTATTATGCCTTCCATGGAAACTACATGCCCCAAGTAATGTACCTTTGTTTGAAAGAAACTATATTTACTGAGCTCAGCATACAACTGATGCTCTCTCAACAATCTCAATAATGTTTATAAGTGTCCGGCACGTGCTTCCTCATTTTTAGAATATACCAATATATCATCAATGAATGCAATAACAAAATTTTCTAGATAATGATGCAACACACTATTCATAAAGCACATAAAAGTAGTTGGAGCATTAGTCAAACCAAATGGAACTACAACAAGTTCATAATGCCCATACCTGGTCCTGAAAGTAATCTTGTAAGTATCCTCTTCCTTGATGTGTACCTGATGGTATCTTGATCTCAGATAAATATTTGAGAACACTTATGCTCCCTCCAATTAATAAAAAAAGTCATCAATCCTTGACAAAGGATACTTGTTCTTGATGGTCACCTTGTTAAACTGCCTATAATCAATGCATAGACTAAGAGTACCATCCTTCTTCTTCACAAAAAAACTAGTGCACCATAAGGTGATACACTTTGCCTAATGTATCCCTTGTTAAGAATTTCCTTCAACTATAACTTCAAATATACCAACTCTAGTGCTCATCCTGTAAGGTACCTTTCATGTTGGTGTTGCCCCTCCTACCAACTCAATTGAAATGTCTACTTCGCTATGAGGTGGAAAGTCTGAAATATCTACCACAAACACATATTGGAACTTGTATAGAACTGGGTACCTGCTCAAGACATCCACATACTCAACTTACTTATCTTTGTCACTGGAAATATGCACTACAGATAACACACACCCTTTCCTATGATTACGCTGCACCTGTATAGTTGCCACCATTCTGACTGATCTTACTTTCTTCTTATCCTGTAAGACTCTTTGTTCTCCATTGGCATCCAAGAACTCAATGGCTTTGTCATATCAATCCACTTTAGTCCTATGAATACACAACCAGTCCATTCCCAACAACATACTATATGATCGCAATGGAAATATATTCAAATGTACAGATTTATGCATACCAGTCAACTAAAATGCACAAGTTCGTACCTAATGATGAACTTTCTTCTTTTTACCTATAGCCAACTGCACTAACCAACATTCTGCATCCACTTCTTTATTCAAACCACACTTATCCACTAGGTCAAGACTAACATAACTATAATTATATCCATGGCCAACCAAAATAGAATCAACTTGACCACAAAGCTTACCATCCATATCGATAATAGATGCCTGGTGATCTAACTTCTTATTCTCCAATGTTGCATAGATCCGTGGAACATTTTGTTCAACATCTACCACTGTGTGCCTCTTGAGCACTACATATCTACTCGTTCGAATGGAAAATGGAATTCACCCATGATATTCATCCATCCATGGAATTTACCCATGGTATTGTAAGAGGCATCCACCCATGGTATGGTAAGTGGCATCCATCCTTGGTATTCATTCACCCATGGCATTTTTCCATGGTATTGTGACATCCAACCATGGTATTCATTCACCTATGGTATTTACCCACCGATGTAATTTACCTGCGGTATTGTAAGCAAAAAAGGCTATAAGTAACAAGTCACATTTTGTTAAAGGGAAAATTGTCCACCACAATGTAGATTTTATAGTTATTCTTTGTTTTAATAAAAGAAAAGTTTTCTAATATGGATCTGTGGGGGAGGCTCCCAAGATCTAAAAATTGAAATGGAAAATAAAAAAGTGGAGAATGCCCATTAAACAAAACAAAAAAAAACATTTTCATTAAAACAAAGAATAACTTTAAAAGCTACATTGTGGTGTACAGTCTATCCTTTTAAAAAATATGACTTGTTACTTATAGCATTTTTTGGTTACAATACCACAGGTAAATTCCATGGGTGGGTAAATACCATAGGTGAAATAATACCTTTGGTTGATGTCACAATACCATGGGAAAATACCCTGGGTGGATGAATACCATGGGTAAATTCCATGGGTGAATGAATAACATGGGTGGATGAATATCATGGGTGGATGCCATTTTCCATTGGTATCATCTACGGTCTACCAACCAAATGTTGTGGAAAATCTCTCCTATGATGCTCTCCTCCATAAGTCCAACACTACAAGGGCTTCCTACTATCACCCTTGTTTTGATCCTGAGACCGAAATACACGTATTCTATTAGATGCATTGAACTTCTTATGTGATGTTTCATTCTCTTTGTTACTTGTATATTGAGGTCTTGTTCACTTCTTGTCGCATTTTCCATTATTCTTATCATTACCTTTCCATTCCGGCTTAGTCTCAGATCTGTAATTTGATTACTCAAAAAAAATGTTTAGCTTCTGCATGGCCTCCTTCAATGATATAGGCTCATAAAACTCAATATTGTCTTTGAATTCTACTAAAAACCCACTTATGAATCTATGAATCTTGGTGTTCTCCTCCTTGAGGTAAGGCACATAGCTCAATATCTCCAAGAATCTACTAGTGTAATCCTCATCGGTCATAGATCCCATCTTCAGCTCATAGAATTATTTTTCCCTATCATGATAGTATCTCTCTGATAGATACTTCTTCCTGAATAGACTCTTGATTCCACTTGGAGATTTGGAACCTCTTACTCATCACCAGTCGAATTCCCTGAGGCAAGTGTCATTTTGGAAGCTTCCTGGGCTCTGACACCTTGAGAAATGAACTTGCCACTTGTCCCTTCTCGCTCAGCGTAGGTAGCCAGTGTTGCAGTTGACATTCAGCGCAGGTAGCCAGTGTTGGCTTTGAAATTCAGCGCAGACAGCTAGTGTAGCCACTGAAATGATCCTGAATTGACTTGGTTTTGATCAGTTTTTGGTGGAGAACTTCTCTGAATTGTTGTGGTTTATTGGCCTTGTTCCTCTAGGGGTAGGAACAACATGTTTAGGGACTTTGGATCCCTTAGATTATGGACATTTCATGCTCAATGCTGTAAGGCACAAAAATGTCTATAACAATTGCCCCCTAAAGTATGAGGCCATTTATCGGGTGAAATGCTTTATCAGGAGGATCCGAAGTTCATCCAATGCTGGGAGGAGACCTGTAATAAGATACAATACAATACATTATTTTTCATACTGCTTTCATGATCTAGCTGAGGCAGGCATTCCCATGCTCAACTTTATAAATTCATTTTTTTGTACATAGAACAGACAATCTTCTGATGGTAGACTGATAATTTTTGACGAAATTATCATCCTTCGGGTAGGATGATCATCTGTTGTACATGTCAATGTCTTTATTTCCTGAATATATATCGCAGCCCAGATGGATGAAACTAGATCCGGGGTCTTCAATCTCGTCCAATCTTCACTCTAAGTACAAGTCTATCCACGTGAGAATTTTTTGAAGTCGAACGTGGAAAGACATCGCTTGATTACCAGTCAATGATGTAAACTGTTAACAAGAGTGAGAGGAATCACCAATAATGATGATGACCCTCAAGGTACTGCAGTACAATTCACGTGGTGTGAATAGAGGACTTGGCATCGAACACCACGCAAAATCTTTCGATCGAAGGTCATTGATGTATACCTGTGGCCGGAAGTGAGAAACTTGCCATTGAGGCATGCAAGCTTCAAAGTACTGAAAGGGGGTGTTCCTAGATCTACTTCTTGGATAATGAGCTGATGTCGACAAGAAGCGATCCGTCAAAGGAGGGCCTTAATGAATCCCACATCAGTGACACGAAACGGAGCTAATGATTGTGATGGAGGTGAAAACGATCTGTGACATATGATTCAGGGTGGCGGTCATGAAAGGATGAAGGATAATGTATGGCAGTGGATGGGACACGGTTGACTCTTTCTGAACGACATCTCTTGAACATATGGCGACACTGATGCGATGGATCGGTAGCATTACCCCAAGTATGGATGGTATGGCGAGACCATGGTGATGTGATCGGTGAATGAAACAACCCAACCTGATTGTGGTACGGAGGAAAAGTGTCATGTTCAAGAGCGACTTGCTACTATCAAAGTTTCTTTGAGTTTCTCCCAATTTTTCCCCAGTCATTGCTGACCAGTACCTCTTTATTTTTGTCAAGCTTGAGGAGGATAACATATGCTTTTTCTATAACCTGCCCTTCGGGCAAGCCCATCGCTATGTTTTAACGAGCCTAGCGATAGGGAAACTCGTTCTCGTCTAAAGACAAGTTTGTCGCTATTTAATGCATTTAACGAGTCTAGCGACAAAGACAACTCGGTCCTTTTCATTTTTAGAGAGTCTGAAAAGGTACGTAAAGTTAACTCCAAAGGTCCTTTTTCGTCATCTAATCCCTTAAGTCCGAAAAAGTATAAAACAATACAGAAGGGATGAATTTTCGATAGTTTTAACGAGCCGAACTAAAGAAGCGCTCGATCTTTTTGTGCAATAATCCCTCAGGTCCAAAAAGATTAAAATCTAGAGGAGTGATAGCTCTTCCAGTCGCTTTAACGAGCTGGAAGGCCAAAACTCGGCAAACTTTTCATATTTTACGAGTCAGATGAAAAGAGCTCAAAGAAGACTCGTCTTTTGAGCAACGAGTGATAAACAGGGATAGCAGCAGATTCCAGGTACAGGTTGGAATTTTCCAATCACGGCAGTGTCACAAGGATGGCTAAGTGAAATCACTCTTCGCAGCTGTTCCTCAAAATGGGTAAACAATCAAATGGAGGTGAACGATCGGCCAAATGAAAAGTGGAGGTGACGGTGCAAACACGACCAAGGCTTTTATGGCTGATGAATTTACGATCACAATGGTTATTTACCGGTTCATTTTTTCTGGATGAGCTTGAACTCTAGGGGAAAGCTTGCTCACAATCGCTTTTCGAGCATAAATTCCGCGTTAAAACTGCTCGATTCTTGCGTTTATTTTTTAACGAGCATGAACTTGTGCTAAAACTGCTCGATGATAAGTTTGCATGCCCCCAGCATAATAACGCAAATCGAGGTGCATGCCCCCCAAGCTTCATTACATTCAACTCGGTGGTTGGAATGAAGGTTTACCTTTGAGCTTTGAAAAGGGGATTTGTTTCATTTTTTAATGAGGTTGACACAGTAAAAGAACTATCCTCATGACTCCTTGTTTCATTTTTTAACGAGGTTGACACGAGATAAGAACCGTCCTCGGTGCCCACTGTATTTACAATATTTCTATTAGGGCCATGATCCATGCTGACAAAATGTTTAGGAATCTTCCGAATCCATTAGATATAGAAGATTTCATATTGTAGGTTTCCACTATGGCCACTTCCGCCAGATTACTTGCAGGCGGTAGGGCAAAAGTACCCATTAAGGCAGGGTCTTTTAGGAGACCTACTCCAATATTTGAAGCGAATGATTGCTTCCATGGATCATTGGAATGCTTCCCGTAACTTGTGAACTGTCGGGGAAGAAAATTTGTTGGTCGACGACTGTAATTCCTCCTTGAAAGGGAAATGCAATCTTCCTGAAGTAGGTCGACACAACTGCGGCCATGGCATATATCCAGGGCCTTCCCAGTAGGATGTTGTAATCGAGGTTTCCGTCGATTAATTCAACATCAACTTCTACTGTTTTGCCCCCCAGTTCAACTTGCAAGTTACTTAAAATCCCGTATGGAGTGTATAATCGTCCATCAAATGCTTTTAACATCGTTGATGATTTGGACAAGGGTGGTGAGCCTAAACTTTTCTAGCAACTCATCGACATAAGACATGTAGATGCCCCCTCATCAATAATTGTTCTATGAACAGTTTTGTTGAGGGCTTTCACTTGAATAAGGAAAGCTAGTTGAGCTGGTAACTGAGGGTCATATCCTTTATGATAAAAGGCCACAAGATTGGAATCCATTGGGCCAATCCCACCTATTGCTGATAATAAAGCTTGCTCTTGGGAGGGGCAATTTTGTGGTACCTCAAGTGTCGACATAGCGGATGATGATTGAGCCAGGTCCTCTATTATATTATAATTCTGTGCTATTTTTGCACGAGGATTAAATGTCGATTTGTGTACTACTCCCTTTGGCGACTTTATCATTGGCTCAGGAACGATGGGTGGCACAACTTCGGTCAAAGTTGTTGTTGAACTACTAGGTTGTTCATTAGCCTTGTTGTTCGACAGCTTTGGATTCCCGTAATCTTTATTCCTCGTCAAAGCATCATTTTGCTGCTTTGATATAGACAACATAAGCACTTGGGATCGGGAAGCATTTTGATTAGAAACTAGTTTGGTTCCCGGGCTTGGAAACGGATCAGTCAATACTGCTGGGGTTTTTGAACTCTTAAAGAGTTTCTTAACTTCAGCTATATGTGGACAATCTCTCGTCCAATGATCCTCATCGCATATATGACACCCCGCAGGGGGTTTCCTTTTTCTCCCTTTCTTTTTCTTCTTGCCCCCTGGTTTCTTCAGTTGTTTTCCCTTGTCGGCCGACATGGCATTTACTTCCAAGGCAAGAAGTTCCTCATTTGCATTTTGACTAGAAATCTTACGGGCCTTTTTAGACGTAGCCTTTGTCGATTTCGCATTTGTCGTGCCAATCACGCCATCGTCGGCGTGAGAGTCATTGTTTGATTTAGGAGGAGGAGGAATTGAGAATTCCGGTCTAGGGGTGTCAGGTATTTTGTCGTAGAGCGTGCCAGACTGAGTATAGACCAAGTCTAGATATTGCGCACGAGCGATAACTTGCTCTTCCGTTATGACTTATCCCTTTGCCACATCTTCTGTTATAGCTGGAAGTAACGACTTGATAAACCATTCAGCTAATAGCTGATCGGGAACGTACATTTTTACCATCCTACGACGACATCACCACTCATGTATATGATCAGATATGTGAGTGGCCGTTGTCTGTTTGAAGTTGGTAAGGATTTCCGTTCCCGTTTCATACCTTATAGGTAATTGAAAATGGGTTAAAAAGGTAGTGGCTAAGGTACTGAAGTTGTCGAACGAAGCTCTAGGTAATTCAATATACCATTTTTCTGTTGGACCCGTTAACGTCCTCTGAAAGAGGCGAAGTCTTATCGAATCATCATTCAGGGTGTTTGATGAACACCACAGATGAAATGTCATCACATGATTCGACGGATCTTCACCCGGATTTCCATTAAATTTAGGAATATATGACGGAAGTTTATGCGGAATCGCTGGCCACCAAGGGGCATAAGCAATTGGATCATTCGTCAGCCGGTTTAGATCTGGTAATTCTAGAGTTGCTACAAAGGGCAACTGTTGATTCATGTTAGGCGAAGCATACCGAGGATAAGATGGGATCACCTGAGCATTGGGTCTTTGCAAACCAGCATAATGCTGGCAACTTTGACAAGGTTGATGGGCATAACCATTATAGTATGGTTGCCCATTACTTACAAAGACTTGTTGCTCAGGCCCTTGATATGATTGCTGGAATGGTGGTTGTTGAGATTGAACCAGCTCTGGTTGTTGGACCATTTGCTGTTGACCAATACTTGATGATTGACCAAGATGAGGAGTCACAGTACTTGTTTGAGCTTGAGTCGCTCCAGATAAGGAGGCACTACCCTGAGATTGTGATTGAGTCGTTGAGGCAAGAGGCTATTGTATTGCAACCTGAGAAACTTGGGGTTGACATACAACAGGTGGAGCCTGTACTTGCGATGCATTCACTATAGTAGGTATGGTGGGAATATTCGACACAGGGTGTACTGGTTGCATCGAATATACAACCCCTAGTTGTTGAGGCAGTATTGGTACCCAACCGCTGGATGTAATTCCAGTTTGACCTGAACCTTGTTGTAAACTCCCATATGGTTTTTCTCTGGGAGGGAACAATGAAAGAGAATACTGCCCTCCATATGGTGGAAATCCAGTACTTAAAGGGTAGATTGGCCTTTGAAGACACATTGGATCAATTTGTTGAGTTTCAACATAAGAAATACCAGATGATAATCCGGATGAAGAAATAGGAACTAACCACGTCGTCGTCCCTAATTGGACTCCGACCTGTTGTTGACAATTTTCCGTGACAGATGGTATACCAGCGAACATCGTTGGAGTAGCAGCAGGAGGCTCTGCCGCTGCTCCGTCGGATGACACAGTCCTGGATGTCGACGGTTGTTCAGACATATTTAGTCTATCCAAAAGATTTCCTAGCGATTCTGCAAGAACTTGTGATGAAGGGAGACTAACTTCGAAGATCAACGAGGAAAAGGTGATGGTTATTCCGTTTAAAATAAATTTTAATGATGCTTAGACACAACTTGCTTTTTCAATTTTAAAGAGTTGAGAAAAAGCTAAAGATGACTCTAGTCTCCTTCAATGTTTTAACGAGCCTGAAGTGACAAATGCTCGGATGGACTTTTTCTATTATAGAGTCTGAAAAAGGCCAAAAGGAACTGCTCTAGAGTTCTAGGTAGAAGGTGTGCCAAACTTTTCGCAAAACCGCAGAATACTTTTTAGGGTACGGGCAGTCGATCTTCCTGAATGCTGTGTTCAGTGCATTGCGATCAGTAGGGCGGCCGACACGGATTCCTATGGATAAAGGCTTTATTCCTATAGGGGTCTCCCAATATATACGCGACGGTACGTGGGAGCACAGTCCGTATTGATACTTATCGCTTCACCGTGGAGGAATCACCCAACCACTCAACGGTAAGATATCAAGTTTAACGACGACGGAACACGTCTCTATCCTAGACCTCTATGTTGTGCGTTATGTTTCAATGCGTTGTTATGTTCATTCAATTTATTTTAGGTTGATCTTGTTTAGAAGTTTTCCTTTATGGATCACCACGAGATGTAGGGTACAACTCCTAAATGCAGTCTAAAGATGATAAGCAAGCTTTTTCTATCTTTTCAACATATGAAAATCCTAACTACTGAGGGAAAAGAAAGACATCATCTTTTCACACAGAGCATAGAGCACACAGTAATGCACTTTTTCCTAAATCAACATGCAAGCTGTCAAAATGCAAATGCACAAATGCAGGTATTTCTTTTCTCTTTCTTAATATTGATGTTTATATAAAGAAAGCTGTTGTATAACTTTGAATTCGATTTCAAGTGAAAAAACAAACAACTTTTTTGTCCAAAATCAAAAGACACCTTATGATTTACTTGTTTCGACACTAGAAATGCATAAATTCAAACCATATGACGAAAGTAAAAGCTAAATCAACTGTGAACAGCAAACAAACTTACTCCTAAGATCAAAACGACACTTATGACAGGTCTAGATCTAAGAGGCCACAGTAAGACTAGTTTACTTTCGTAATGGGAAACTGCAAATGATGTAAGAAATACACAAAGAACAAATACAGTTTCTTTACACAACCAAGGCGGAATTGAGGCAAAGAAAGGTGGTTTCAGATAGGTACATTGATTGATAACAGGCTGCAAAAACATGGATAAAACTGAGCAAAAGACACAGGGAACCACAACTGCACAAGGCAAGGACTGTTTTAGCGCAGGTCTAACACAGAGGTTTTGACATTTAGCGCAGGTAGCCTTCACAGGACCTGCGTTGAAATGCAGAACCTCTTCACTAGGTCTGCACTGAAGCAGAAACGAGAATTGTTTCTGGGTTTTGAGCTACGGTTTGCAGTTAAAATCACAGTTTTTGGCCAAATCAAAGCTAGCAATCAAGTACAATCTAAGGGGTGATTCAAAGGAGGATGAAGATCTATCACTAAGAGCTGTTAGAGCACTTGTGGATCAGCTCTTCAGATCATAAACAGGCCCTGTGATTGGACTAGAGTAGCTGCCCTCTACTTTGCATTTGAAAAATCCAAATGTAGTTCGATTCGGTACTCTTTGAGTTTATGAATTGAATAGCAAAAACACAAACAAACCAACAAGATACGATCCCCAGCGGAGTCGCCAATTTGTTTTTGGGAAAAGTATCCAATACGAAATGACCCTATCCCACTCTAAGGAGTGATAGCACCTCAGCAACA
Organism: Pinus tabuliformis; assembly: GCA_031772625.1. Taxonomy (NCBI): domain Eukaryota; kingdom Viridiplantae; phylum Streptophyta; class Pinopsida; order Pinales; family Pinaceae; genus Pinus; species Pinus tabuliformis. The sequence continues at coordinate 27,091,928 of CM062815.1, forward strand.
AACAAGACAAAACTATCTAAGTGTTCTTCTTTATGAAATGTAAAGAGAGGAGAAGGAATTAACTAACCGATGTCTTCCACTAGTTTGTTGATCCAATCTCACTCCTTGTTGCTTGCCCCCAGCTCCTTGCTCCTTCACTGGCCCAGCTACACCAAGTTCCTGCAAAATGGCAAGAGAGGGAAACTACAAGAAGCATACATTCATAACTAGTTTAAGGATTAGAATAAACTAAATATGCAAATACAACAAAACATCATTGAGATACATGCATATAGAAGAAACTCAAATGGCTTTATTGATGAAGGAGCAAAGTTCAGGAAGTGATACAACCATAAGAGGCCCAATCCAGCATCACCTTCCCAGCAGAAAGGAATCTCCTCTTCACCTCCTTCAAAGCAAATCACCCAATAGCTCTAAACTCAAACCAACAACAATTCTTTGCATTCACAAAATTCCAGCCTCCCTGATCTCATGGGGGAGAGATCCATATATAGATGTTTGGAGAGAGGATGAGTCAGCTTGAGATGTGACTAGTGTCCTCTCCCTCTGTCAGTTCTTGATTCCACTTGGAAGTTCTTGCTTCCACTTGGAGATTTGGAACCTCTTACTCATCACCAGTCGAATTCCCTGGGGCAAGTGTCATTTTGGAAGCTTCCTGGGCTCTGACACCTTGAGAAATGAACTTGCCACTTGTCCCTTCTCGCTCAGCGCAGGTAGCCAGTGTTGCAGTTGACATTCAGTGCAGGTAGCCAGTGTTGGCTTTGGCATTCAGCACAGACAGCTAGTGTAGCCACTGAAATGATCCTGAATTGACTTGGTTTTGATCAGTTTTTGGTGGAGAACTTCTCTGAATTGCTGTGGTTTATTGGCCTTGTTCCTCTAGGGGTAGGAACAACATGTTTAGGGACTTTGGATCCCTTAGATTATGGACATTTCATGCTCAATGCTGTAAGGCACAAAAATGTCTATAACACTGTGGTACATTTTTACAAAATGGGAATAAATGAGTTGAGGTTGAGCACATGAGAAATCATTTGATTACCGATAATTGATGTATACCATTAAAAAACACGAGGGTACTCACCAAAATGAAAATGGGAGTCAAAGTACCCAGAATAATCTAACAAGTGTGAATAAATGAGCTGAAGTTGAACACCTAGAAGAATCTATCAATCAGGGGACAATGATGGTTTCCCACTGTCGATAGCGAAGGAATCTACCACTGATGATTGCAAACCCCAAGGTATTTCCAAATGGACTCTAGATCTTTGTCCTAAAGAAAATGATTTGTAGTCGATAGGAAAAGATCTGCTAGAAGGAAGGAATTAAGGCATCCTTCATCAATCTAGCACGAGTGTAACCTGTAGGCCAATAATGTGGAAGGAATCGAACGAAAAAGATGTAGTAACTCAATCGAAGCACGTTTTCGGCATACACAATATGTAACTAGCACACGATAGAAACCCTCTGAACCAACCAATAATGAAAGCTAACACAGAGGTGAGGAATCCACCAATAGGGTCAAATGGAAACCGAGGCACTACATGAATCCCAATGTGTGATAATGAAAGCTAATGTCGAACACAAGGGAAACCAATCAGTCAAAGATCCATGATACTAATCGATGCTAAGCATAAGGTGACCTATCAATAATGAAAATAGGGCCAGGGTGTGGTTCTAGGCCTGCCCTCAGAGCAATATGCCATCGTCGATAAGGACAAGACCTACCAGCAAGAAGTCAATGGAGACCTTCTCAAACCGGAATGAGCAAAGAACCAATATAACTAATGTGATGAAAAAAATGACACTGAAAACCATGGATGGCCGAGTGAAAAATAGGTGAGGAGACACTACAGAGAGGCTGACTCAGGCTTACTTCCCTTGAACCAAAGCACGACTCAATGATGACTATATGGAAGCATATGATAACACTATATAAGTTCGTCATGCAGGAGGCATGAGGAAACTCTCCATATGATTGGAAGAGGTAACCAATCAGAGGAGTACTGACTTAATAACAAGGTTAAGGCGTACCAAAGTCAAACTAAATCCCACCCAAAATGGAGGAGAGACTTTCTTTTGAGTGCTTTGTTCAAGGGTGACACGACTGATTCTAGCTACCAACAAAATATGGAAATGTTGTCTGATTCCCTCTCTTTTTGGAATATATATTTTTTTTGTCTTCTTCTTTAAGTTGGAAAAATAATAATAGAATGTCATAGTACAATGGAAAGAATAAGTGTCAGAGAAATAGATGATCTAGTTCCTGGGAGGGAACATTCCTATGCTCAATGCAGGGAGGTTAAACTAGTCAAGGACACTCAAAGGGATGTTATTTCCATGGATAAAAGGATGTGTCAAGTTACAGAAGCTAAGTGATTGCATGGTTGATTTTGCAGAAGACATGGTCAAATAAGTGGATTAAACACGAGTCCAAGTGAAGCCGGCTCAAGGCAAAAAGGCGCAAATAGTCAAAATGCAATGTAGCAATACAACTCAGCACAGCAGCCTCTAATGTATAAGACCAAAAATCGGCATAGAAGAAAGGAAAATGTGTCTTCAATGCATAAGTCATGGCGGGACTACAGAGGACTCCTGAGCTTACTTAGTATAGCAGCATGGGAAATCAATGTCAGTGAGGTTCTAACTAAGATGCCCATGTAAAGGATGGCTCTACCATCACATCATGATTTAAAAAATCAGTGAAGAAAATGGTTTTCTAACCAAGATACAATGGGCTCGACCCTATGGCTAATGTATCACTGAATGGAGGCTAGTATGCAAGATGCAATGGAAAAATGGCTTTCCCTAACCTATATGCCAGTCAGTGAACGATACCTTCCATGATGGGTCAGCAGTCATGGAACCGAAATAACATCTCGAATAAGTCTCCAAAATATCTAGAAAAAAAAAACCCACTCTCGACAATCCAAGCCCACAGATCAAAAAATCCATGAGACAAAAATCAATTTTTGAAAATAAATTTTGCAATTTCAAAATTATATAATGACTTTTGGACTCACAGTTTCTTCATTTTTGTTTGGAGGAAAGAGTTGTGGATCAAAAAGGAGAAAGCTTTCCTCTGAACAGATGGACCATTTAAATTGCACCAAAGTTATCAGGTAATCCTCAAATCATGCTTTTAATGTTTTTTGATAGTTTTTTTATAAGTTTCCTTAAAGTTTTGACTATGGGAACTTATGCCCAAAAATCCAACTCTGCGTACATGCGGGTTGGATGTGATCAACCCGCGTATATGACGGCCCTACACACGGCTGTGTGTAAAGGGAACCTGTGTGTACACGAGTTAAAGTTTAAACACGAAAATTAATGGTTGAAACTCAAATTTTTTGTAGGATGACCATCACATGGAGAGAAAGAGAGCATAACACAATTAACAATGAGGTAATGAATGACCAAAGTGCACTAGATTCATTGAGAGGCTGTGGCTTATTGAAATTCTTCAAAATGCCAAACATGAAATCCAACACACGCCTTCACGAACCACTGGAGTGCAGAAGATGATGCCTCCATGATAGACTAGATGCCTCCACAAATTGAGGTTGAAGACATCTATTTTATTACAGGTCTCCCCCGAAGAGGGGAGGTCGTGCATTCGACTGGCAGGACCAAAATTAGTCTTTCAATAGAAGACTATGTACACATATACTATCCTAGACACCTAGAGAAGATTGGAATTCAGATTCCAATCAAACACGTGGAAATTTTATCCCTGAGGATTCTTCTATTTACCAATGCAAGGGTAAATGGATCAGCTTCGCTACATTAGGCATCACGAGTGTCCATGAACCTGGCAATGGAATGCCTTACCATGGTTTTTGACTAGTGCACATATCTTCTGACCAACATGAAGAGCCAATTAACCTCTATTCACAAGGGCCAGACAAAGAAATTTGGATATGGGACCATTTTATGTTCATTCTTCTTCGAGAAGTTACCTAGGCTATGTCCCAAAGTATCTATGTCCATTAGTAGCCCTAGAGATCCATGGATGGGCAGATGGGTGGACTTGATGAAATGCCTTGGAGGCGTGGACATGAATAGGATGACTTTTGATGATGATTTTCTCACCTGGTGGGACCAACAGATCATCATAGTCGACGACTACCCTTATGCTGGTATGAATTTCTGAGGAGGCATAGGTAACATTTTTTAAATTTTTTGTAAATTTTTAAGATTTTTTGGATTTTTAAATATGAAATGAACTTAAAAATATTTTTGATGAGACAAATGCTGACAAAATGACCATGTTCCAAATGTGGGTCCAATGAGACCAGATGGATTTCTGAGGCACATGTGTCGTGGAAGAGGTGCCGAAGAGGCAACAACTAAGACAAAGAGAGTCCTATATGGAGTTCAGAAAAACTTGGTGAGATTAACTCACCAGGTACCTACGATAGCCATAGAGGATCTACTTGAGGAGATGCAGTGCCACGTGGTAGGGGTACCACGGGACTGGGTCCACATACTTCAGCATGTAGCCAATGCAGTAGTTAACTTTTTAGCCACTCATCCTAAGCCCGATCAATAGATAGATCGATGTATGACTGGACATGATTATGGGCATGAACCCAAATTTTGAGGAATCTTGACCCAATTTTGTATATTGTTTCTTGAACGCTTTATCTATATACAGGCGATTTTGTGATATATATACATATTCAATTTTTTTTATATTGTTTAATTTGATGAATGATTAATGTCTCGATCTAATGCTCGATTAGCAATAGAGTCTGCTAATGAATTCTCAGATTGTAGAATGTGAACATGTGTAATATAAATAAATGATTGTTGCAACATTCTGATTCTAAAAAATTATCGATATAAATAAGGATCTCGAACCCAAAAAATGTTATTTAACTACGACACCACCAGCTGTGAGTCTAGATAAACTATCAACGAATCAATCAAATAAGAAATTGCTTCAGATAGAAAATTAATAATTGCAATATATTCGGAAATGTTATTCGAAGTAGGGCCAATACATACTCCCCTCGACACCATCAACTGGCCAAATGGATAATAAATCACCCAAGCTACGGAATCAATATTCTGAGTGTGACGACTAGCACCATTGGCAAATCCGAAATATATCTAATCATCCATCAACACCTACCAAAGTTGATCAAAAAAATGTCGATATCACAAAATGACAGACAAATATGTACAAAAATACAATATATACAAACAAGCAATTTCTCAACCAAAACCTAAGAAAAATACTTCGTAAGGTAGAGCCCATTTTGGGGCTCTGCCAGCTTATTTCCTTCAAAATCAATTAATTCATAGGCCCCTTTTCCCAAAACTCTCTTGACTACAAAGGGACCATACCACATAGACTTGAATTTGCCTGCCCCCAGGGAGTCTTTGTCTTGGTCCTAGACTAAGACAAGGTCGCCTTTAGAAAAAACCTGAAGAAGGACAGCTTTATCATACTAAGTTTTAACCCTCTTCTTATGGGCTTCATTTATTATGACTGCATCTTGATGTTGCTCTTCGAGACGTTCCAAATGAATGAGGCATTATTCAAGACTAGATGTCTATAGAAGAAGTTCTACAGCCAAATTAAGGGACATAATTTCACATTCGATAGGAAAAATAGATTCAAGCTCGTAAACTAATTGAAAAGGAGTAAAACTGGTGGCAGTATTCACCGAGGTTCATTATGCCTAGTGTGCCAGATAAAACATGATGTGCCAATTGGATTGATTTTTGCCAATTGTCCTTTACAGGATAGTCTTAAGGGACTTATTCACAGCTTTGACTTGCCCATTGGCCTGAGGATAATATGGAGATGAATGCTCCTGACGGAAGCCCAAGATGAGAGCCAATTCGGTCATCAGTTGATTCTGGAAGTGACTGCCATGGTCAGTGACAATCTCTCTTGGGATACCAAATTGTGAAATAACCTAGTTGAAGAGAAACAAGGTTGTTGTTTCACTATCATTTTTGTAAGTAGGCATGGCCTCAGCCCACTTCGTAAAGTAGTCTACAGCCACAATGATGTACTTGTGATTTTCCGCCGAAGGCGGATTATAAGTAGTGAAGTCAATGCCCCACTTTGTAAGTGGACCGATAATGATAACAGGAAAAAGTGGAGCTGGATGCGCACGCATTTTCTGAGTATAGATTTGACAAGGGCGGCAACTTTTGACCACTTCAATACAATCTGTGAAAATTGAAGGCCAAAAGTAGTCTGCACGCAAAATTTTCTAGGCTGTTGCAAGCCTTGATAGGTGACCACTACAAGCTCCACTATGGAAATCATTAAGTACAGACTTCGCTTCTTCTAAAGTCAAGCAATGCCTAAGGATTGAGTCAACCCCTCTGCGATATAATGTATCACCAATGATAACATAGTGTAATGTCCCTTAATAATAAATAATAAAAATAAAAATAATAAATAATAATAATAATAGTAATAATAATAAATTATAAATAATATAATATTAAAAAATACAAGAAAATAAATAAAAAATAATAATAATAAACTAATAAATAACAATACTAAAGCTCTAAATAAATATAAATAGAAATGAAACAAGATAGCAGTAAAAAATCAGTAAAGCTATCAAAAAGTAAAAACAAAAGAAATAAAACAAGAAAGCAGTAAAGCTTCCTGTGGACACATGGAGTGTGTGCATGTGGTTCCCCTTCCAATGTTTTCTCTATTAATAGATGGTGAGGAAGATGGGAGGCATTCCATCATTCCATGATTCCATCATCCTTTCTCTTGGGAGAATAGTGTTTTGAGACAAAGGATTCCCTGGCAGTAGTACATTGATTGAGTTTATCCCCAGCCCATATGGTGTTACTTATTCTCCCTCGTGCATATGGGCTCGCACGAGATCAACAAATAAACCAGCCCTCTCGGCCCGTTTGTCGAGTTCCTGTCAGTCACCACATCTCAACATGAAACCAATGCATTAGTTATACCATCATAGCATCATAGAAAATAATCCACATGCCAAGTCTTACATTTCATCATGATAACGTTCATCATCGTGAATTGTAAAATAATGAACTGCATGCTCATGCATGTCATAAATTTGTATGCAACTATCACAAATTTGCGTCAAAGATATATCACGACTTCACATAAGAAATGAACCACATGTCAATAAACCTCATATTATAGCATCATAATTCCTATGCCACGTTATGCATATCATATCAATCATGAGTATTCAACATTAAATACCTATCATCACGTAGTAAATGAATATGTCAATATACCTTGACATAACATCATAATGCCTATGCATATCATAATAATCATAAGTATACATCATCACTATTGTAACAACTATATAAATATGAACCACATGGGCATGATCACGCTCATACCATGATATCATGAAACATCGTCAATATGAGAAACATCTCAACACTTATCAAATATATAATAATACTCTATAGGAATTCTTATCATGATTCATCAAAAAAATCAATTTCATTTACTTGTACAAACATTGAATAGCGACTATGAACTAAGATTATTAAACATCCCTTTAGGATCTAGACTATCTCACCAATACTATTAGTGTCATGTTTTCATCAAGTTGTTAATTACTTTTCAATAATCATTTCCACTTCTTTCAACTAAAAATTGACAATTTACATATTAGTTAGTTAAGTAAATCATTAAATTTCCTATTGTTGTTATTCACAATTGGTTGCATGAACTATTCTATAACATGTGTGCATATATTTTTTAATATAAATAAAATTCATAAATGCTGATATGTAGTGAACATATATGCTTCCATGCTCCCATGGCTGAGCGTTTAATATGATGGTATTTCCCACAAGAGAACTGTAAATTCACTTGTTTTAACCATGAATGAGGGCTCACTTCTCAAATTGAATGGTGGAGAAGGTGATCCTATCTATTTATACAACCAATCTTATGCTTGGAGGTAAGTTTTAGCATATAAAATGCAAGATGACAATGCAATTGCTTCAATGAGATAGCACTGACATTCAATATTATGCCAATATGCTTGCAATCACCCTATAGATAAATATGGCAAAGGCACAAATTACAAGTTATTAACAATGATTAAAAGAAGCAACAAGAATTATTCAATGAAACAATAGTAATGAAAATGAGAACTTAGAGAAATATCCAGAAATTCCTTTAGATAAAATGACATTATGCTATTCCTTACTTATTTTGGACAGTTGAAACAAGTAAATATTATGTACTGAAATTGCACTTATTAGATCGCATATGAGATTGGTAACAAGATATGAAGAAAGTCACTACTTAGATCCACAATTACAACTTGAAATGAGACAAGAGATATCCAGATGCAATTAGATCATGTAGCAATTTAGAAACAAGCTAGGAGATGCAATGCAATATGCAAGAGTTATTAAGATCTAAGTTAGTAAGTTAGATGCAAGGTTAACAAGTCACCAAGAAATTCCTCCTAGGAAGGAGGCAAGGATACCATGGAAAAATCCCAAGTTCCCTCCGACAAAAGATGGTGCTTTATTAGCAAGTTTTACAGAGATAGAGCAGCCCCTCTTAGACAGATGGAGAGAGGACTGAAACCACTTGAGGATGGCTTACAATGATAAGCTTTAGAGAAAAATATGTCTGCCTCAAGTATTACAAAATTTTATAAGGCTTTAGATGTTATTACAACTAGAGTCACAACAGATCACCAAATGTCAACACTCGATGTACGTTTTGTAGAGTCAGAATTTTTCTACCCTTATATCATATGTATATACTACTTAAAAGAAACTTGTGGTATAATTTGAGAAGACAATTATAGGCCTATGTCCTCTTCCAGATTCTGCCAACAGACCAAGTCAGTAAAATATATATAGCAAGGGCTGTTAAGGATGTGATTAGATCTGTTGCTTATTGAAAAAAAACTTAACACTTTACAACCACAAAACTGATAAGAACATGTTGAGGCCCCGAAAATCGGGTCGACAACAAGGGGGATACCCACCCTGTTCAGACCTTGGTTGGCAGCTCCTTATCCGTTTGGTATAGCAGGTCCGACTGGGGATAATGGGACCAGTTTCCCAATCTAAGGGTGTGTGTGTGTGCAAACTTGGATGATGCTGATCTAAGAGTTCTAATCTAAGCTACCTTAATGTAATTCTATGCTATTGTAATCTAATGAAAATAGCACATCTAATCTATGCTAACCCGAGGTGTATTTCTTCTATTATGCGATCTAAAGAGATTTCAAACAATAACTGGTAATAAAGATCATTCAGCTATCATAAGAATGGAAATCAATTAAGATGAACCACTTTGCATAAAAAGTTAGGCAAAACAGTTGTAAACAGCATATCGCATAAAAATTTATTCATATATCAAACATAAATAAATGACTCCACCGTACAAAAGTGCCAAATGGTAACTCACACATTCATGCAATAACATATAAACAACTAAAAACTGTATATCACTTTAAAAATATAAGCAGAAATGGCCAAGAGATAAAAGTACCATTTATGACTGGTCCTACTCATAAGCTTCAAGTAACAATGATTTATCTCTCCTTGTTCTGATATCTACCAAGAGTACAGAAGTGCAACATCAGTAGCAGATATCAAATGCAAAAATTAATAAACCTTGATCCATTCATTCATCAAAACCTCCTCTGAGGGTGCAGAAGTGCATGTTCTGAGGACAAGTTTTTGACAAATTTCCGGACCCTTCTCTAAATGCATGAGAAGGGTTTAAATACTACTAACTAAATAACTTAATTACATAAATTTCAGATACGGTTTAAATGACCGCCCTTTATCTAAGCAAACTTATTTCTAAAAATTGAATCTAATTTCTAACTATTTCTGCATTTGCTCCTTAGTGCTGTGAGCATGCAACATTTGCCTGGGAAGAGTCGGCTGGTCGTCTTCTGCTTTTGTTTGAGCTACGAAAATAGAAATGGCAAGCGCTGGCACCTCTTTTTAGTAAACTAGAAGATATTTTTGAGAATCATCTTCTGGTTGGGCGAATTTACTGCATGTATGCTTGGTAACAACCCATATTCTTCTTAAACTGCCTCTGCTTTTGCTATCTCGGCTTCCGGACTCGTGGATGACTAAGCAAGTTAGGGACTTTGCTTTCTGAACAATTTTCTTAGCGATGCGTGATTAGCACTAGGCGCTAATTGCGTATCAAAAACTGCCTCCGTTCTTTGATCCGGGTCTTTCTGGTGCGTTTTCCGCTTTTAGCGCTTTTTCCTTTACCGGGCCTGAGCTTCAGAATTTTGTAAACATGCTGCTTTTGTGAGTTTTTGACCTTGAGTGTCGAATCACCTATTGATATCAGCATCTGTTCAGTAACACTCTGAAATCTGTGTTTCTGTTGCATGCGACATCCGTGTATGAGGGTGTCTCTCCTCTGTTCTTCGAGCATTGACGCTTTCCCTCTTTCCTTAGGAGTTTCCTGCACATTGCTTCATGTTGTTCCCTGTTTTTTATTCCTGCAGTTCACCCAAAGGAAAAGAGTGATGCTAATAAATTTTGACATGAAAGCTTTAAGCTCTATGAATGTATAAAATCATGACACCCACAGTGAACTGACTCTTCGAAAAACACAAAACTGTCCTTCATGAATACCTTGGCGTACATTCATTAATTTTATTTAAGGCATGCACCCAATTTTTGGTTTTAGGGACAACTTTTCTTGAATGCTGAACCGAGGAAAATTTGCGATGGGTAATTTCTGCGACTCGCAGATCGCAACATCGCAAGATCGCAGATTGCATTTATCGCAGATCGCAGATCGCTGTTATCGCAGATCGTTGTTATCACAGATCACTTTTATCCAGCATCGCGGCATCGCAGATCATAGATCGCTGCAATTTGTCAAGTTATTCATGTGTTGTTTATGCGACGTTGCGATATGCGATGTCGCATATCGGCCATCGGAGATTTCTTAAGATTCTCATTTATGGGCGCTTCTTAATGTATGTGATGTGATGAATTTAGCACCACTTCTTCACAGTTGTTTTAATGTGCTCATAAAGAAATGCTTCACTCTTCTCCATGTGATGTATTTTTGAGGAGTATAATACAAAAAAAAATTCTTTTTTTTTACTAAGGGTCCCCACTTCTTTAGCGTTATTGCTAATACTAAAGAAGTAGGGGGGTTGTTTGTGGTCACAACAATGGCGATTCACTTGGAAGAACCAATTATCTCTGCTTTTCTATTGAATTCTTAAACTTCCAAAACAGAAAAATTTTCATAAATCTAAACTTTGTTATGGACAGATAGAGTACATTATGCCTCATTCTCTCAATGATATTTTGTTTCAACTTCTTTCTTTTCTAATTGTTTGCTTCCTCAGGCTTGTCTTTGTATCTACATTAGCCATTACTTGGTCATGTAAAGATAAAATAAAGTCTTCTCTGTGTGCTAGCCTTAAAATATGCTCGTTTGCCGTAGGTAGAGCCTCTGCTGCCAGCAGGCGTCCATAGCCTCGACAGGGTTACCTGTTACCCAGCAATGATCCTTTATCCTATTTTAAGGCTATCTACAACCCCCAAAGAAAAAATCCATTTTGACACTTTTTCCTTTTTTATTCTTAAAGAACAATGTCTTGGTTTGGTAGCCAAATTATGACATAGTCATTCACTTGATTTACACTTTTGCTGAACAAGCTGGCTCATGATGAGACCCCTTGTCTTTTGATTTCAATAATCTTGAGTCGTTGCCCTGTTTTGATGGATAGTGTTTGGCAAAGTCAGCAAAGTTATAATATCTGTGATGATGATAAGCCGGCTCGTGATGAGACCTCTTATTCTTTGAGATATAGTGTTTCTTGGATTGTCCCTCTGAATGTTGCGATTTTCTTTAACAGGGAGGATATCATTGTTTTCCTTAAGAAAGCTCTAGACGACAATAATAGAGTTTGAAAACAGCAGTTTTACAGAGAATCTTTATTTTGTTATTGATACTTTTCATTGTGCTGATATAAAACAATTCCTTCGCTAAAGGTTGCTTTCATCAAATTTTTTTGAAGTTGAAACTGATATCATATCTAGGCTAAAGTTTTTAACTGTATCTGTCAATAATAAAGATCAGATTTTCAAAAAATTTATATTTATACAAGCGAAAAGCTCAAAATCTGAAAGAGAATTGGTGTCTTTTCGCGAATACCGATAGTAACCATTAACAATTACTTTTATTATGAAAAATGGAAAAAAGAGAAGACAAAACTATTCTACAAAATAGAAGAATAATCTTCTATGTAAAATATATTTTAAGGATTTGACCATTAACAGGCAAAGAATCCCTTCTACCTGCTAGATCCTATAAGACAAACGTTGATGGACCTATGACTTCAACAATCCGAAAAGGACCAAGCCACATCTTTTGAAATTGTGTATGTTTGCCCTTTTCTTCATGAGCCTTATCCCATTTTAAAACTAAATCTCCCATCTGAAAAAAATTTCTGGTCATTTTGTTTGAATCGAAAGAGGATTTTATTAGCACTTGATGATGAGCATGGGTTCTCTTAGATTTTTCTCGTTGCTCTTCTAATTTGATTATTTCCATTTGTCTTAGTTGTATGGAGGAAGTAGGTACTTCATCAATGTATTGTATTAAAGACAAAGAGGGAATGACTAAGTGAGTTGGAAGAACCGCTTCTTTCCCATAAACTAAATTAAAGGGGGAAGTGCCGATCGAAGCTTTTTTTGTTATTCTATCCACCCATAAAGCATTTACCAAAGCTTTATGCCAATTGTTTTGGTTCTGGTCAACTGTTATTTTAATAATCCTGATTAGGTTTTTATTTGTTGACTCAGTTAACCCATTACCTTGCGGATAGTAATTGGCTGAATATTTTAGTTTGAATCCTCTTTTAAGTGCAAACTCAGTCATTGCATTTCCAAAAAAGTATGATGCATTATCAAACATTAAAGCCGTTGGCAATCCAAACCTAGTGATTATAAATTGATCTATGAATTCGATAATATTTTCAGAATTAGCTGTCTTGAGAGGAACTACCTCTACCCTTTTAGTAAAATAATATGTTGCCATGCGGATGTATCTATGCTGCTTAGGAGAGTGAGGAACGGTCTCACCTATTATGTCCAAGCCCCACTGGCTGAATGGTTGCTCGATGTTCACCGGTTGTAGTCGTAGGGACGGCTTCTTTTGTCTTCCGATAGTTGTTTGGCAGACTTGACATTTCCTCATGTAACTGTGTGAATCTTTGAACAGCGTAGGCCAGTAATATCCTGCACGTAAAATTTTATGTGCAGTAGCATCTCCAGCATAGTATCCACCTGCTGGTCCATCGTGGAGTTCCTGAAAAACTTTTTCGGCTTCAGTTTTTTCAAGACATCTAAGAAGAACAGAATCATAATTTTTTCTAAAAAGAATATCATTTATGAGCTGATATTGTTTAGCTTTCAATCTCAGAGCTCTTTCCTTAGTGTGATCCAGGTGTGATGGAGCATACCCATTCTTAAGATAATAAATGATATCAGCATACAATGGTTCTGCATCTCTTAGGCTTACCTCATACATTTTTACCTCTTGGGATGAAATTTCAGGGATTTGTGATGCTCCAGCCAACATCTTGCAGAAGCCTTGACCTCTTACAATGTTTGCTGTTTTAATCTCAAGCTCGTATTCCTGTAAAGCAGTGATCCAATTTTTTCTTTTCTCGCCCATATCCTTCTGTACTAGAAGATTTCTTACTGCTGGAAACGGTACTATGATCTTAATATGGGTTTTGAGTAAGAAAGGTCTGAAATATTTGACCACTTTGAAAACAACATAGGTCTGTTTTTCTACGTCTGAATAATTGAGTTCAGCACCTTGTAAATTTGAGCTAAAAAACACAATTGGAGCTTCTGTTTTTTCTTGATTTGCTTGGGTTAGAATTGCAACATATGATTTCTCTGAGGCAAATGTGTATAAAACAAAAGATTCTGAAAAATTTGGGGTTGCTAAAGATGGAGCATTAATAATAGCTTGTTTGATTAGGTTGAATGCTTCATGTTCATCTTGACCCCATTTGAAAGTTGAATTCTTTTTAATCATGGTTTGTAAAGGAGACACAATTCGTGAAAAATCTGGGACAAGTCTCTTTACAAAATTGATTTGACCAAGGAAAGATTGCATGGCTTTTTTATTATGAGGTAGGGATATTTCAGAGATCTCTTTGATTCTGTCAGGATCAATGTGAATACCGGACTTTGACACTATGAATCCTAGAAGTTTTCCTTCACTTAATGGGAAAAAAGATTTCTTTGGGTTAAGTGAAATCCCATACGTTAAACATTGTTGAAAAATTTGTTTTAAATCTCTGAGATGGTCGCTTCGCTTCTTGGAATACACTGTTATATCATCCAAATAAATCACTATAGATTTTTTGACTAAACCCTTAAATGCGATGTCCATGGCTCTTTGAAATGTAGCGCCGGCATTAATCAAACCAAATGGCATCTTCCGATATGTGTATGTGCCCCATTTAGTTCTGAATGTGGTTTTCAACTGATCATTGGGATGCACCAACACTTGATTATATCCTGAAAATCCGTCCAAGAAAGACATCAGTTCTGAGCCTGCTACTGCCTGTAATATCTGTTCCATAGGTGGAAGAGGAAAATTGTCATTTTGACAGGCTTTGTTAAGATTCCAAAAATCGATACAGATTCTAATATCTCCGTTTTTCTTTCTAACGGGTACCATATTGGAGACCCATTTGGAATGTCTGACGGGGAAAATTATTATGCCTTTTAATAACTTATTTAGCTCAGTTTTTATCTGATTTTCTAAATTGGGGTGGATCTTTCTCAGTTTCTGTTGGACACGTTTTTCATTGTCAATCATAGGAATAGTGTACTGAATGATAGAAGTGCCGTACGTCTTAAGCTCATCGTAATTCCAGGCAAAAACATTTTTATATTGTCTCAAAAGATGAATATACGCTAGTTTTTCTTCAGGGGGCAGGCCTATGCCTAGGTTAACGTTTTGTGGTTTATCATCGGTTCCTAGGTTTACTAATTCATAGTTCAGAGTTGAACTGTAGAGCTTTGAATTGGTAGACCTTTTAAACCGATTTTTCAAATCGTACAAGTCTTCTAACTTAACCACCGATTTAGGTATAGCATTATCAGTGCTATTTTGTTGTGTTTGTCGATCGTGATGGTCTTCGTCAATTATCTGATTGGAGTAGGATCCTTCAGAAGTGAGGAAATTTACAATATCAGGATCGTCATTGAATACTCTCCAATTTGTAATGTTGTCAGGGATGGATGGTCTAAAGATTAATTCTATTGAGAATCTATCTGGACTAAAATCTTCGGAGGGAATAAGCCTAGAGGCTACGTTATCCAAAAGGTCTGCACTCGCGTTTTGGAGTCTCTGGATTGAAGAGATATTAAATGCTATGAAATGCTCAGTCAGATCTTGTACTAAAGGTTGATAGTGTTTTAAATGACCTGATAGGCAATGTATAGTGTTACGTACCTGTTTGACGATAATCTCAGAGTCTCCAAAGACCTGAGGATACTTGACGTTTAACCTGATTGCTTTGTATAGGCCTTGCACCAAGGCCTCATATTCTGCTGTATTGTTTGTGAAATTGAATTCGATTCTTCATGTAAGCATGATATTGTTTCCTTCTGGACTAATCAGAATGCATCCTGCTCCTGCTCCTTTGTTAGATTTAGAGCCATCGAAATATAATTTCCAAAACAAAGATGTATTTACAGGTTCATCTACAAAATTAACACACTTTGAATTATCAGTTTGGGAAAAATTTTCGACTTGGGACAAAAATGAATTTTCTAAGTAAGGTGATGGGTGAGCATTGAAATTACTTAGAAAAGAATCTACCGAGTAATTGCCTATGATACTGCTGTTATACGATACTGCTTCATTTTCTCCCTCCAATTCCGTTACTATGTACTTCTGGTGTAACTCTCGTTCAACCTTTATCTGGTTCGGTTTACCATTATAGGGTAACCACATGTGTGACCAGTCGGTTGCAAAGTATCCGTGGAGTTTCTCGAACCAATCCCTGCTAAGAATTAATCCATAGAATTCTGGGATATCGGCCACTAGAATGTCAATAACCTGACATAACTTCGGGTTAGATGACAATCTTATGGTTACTTGATTAATTTCACCAATCACTTCGACTTGAGATCGATCAAGCTGAACTATACGCATTGCGGATTTTTGTGGTTGAACATTTGGCTTAGCACATATTAATCTGGGTAAAATATTCGAAGAAGCACCGGAATCTACCAAACAATTGTGCACATTTTTGTTGAAAATCTCGTAAGTGAGAAGAAACGGGGGAGTGTGAGATCTTGATCTTCCTCCAATTAAGGCGATATCATTTGGATCAATCTTATTGATCGCGTTAGTTGGAGGTCTTCCCATGTTATGGGAAGCCTGAGAGAGTACAGCGGCAGGCAAAGGTACAATAGGCACAGCATGTAATTCTTTCATCATTATCTTCTGTTGATGCTTCAATTTGCTCAATTCATAACTTTTTCATGTCGTCAACAATATTGTACTCCATTTCATCCGACACTATCAATGTTTTTGATGGAGTTGTTTGATCTGCTCGGACTGGGCTAGATTGAGTCGCTTTAGTTGTTGTTTTCTTTTTTGCGACTTAACTTTTGTTGTAGGGCTTGCGCCCTTCTGCTTAGGGGTAGTTTTGGGAGGATCAAGCTGATTTTTGCTGCGTGTGCTAACTGGAAATACTTCTTGATCTTCTTCTTGTGGGAGGATGAAATCCCACATTCCTTGTAATTCCACAACTTCTTCGTCATCAGTTTTCTCTTCAGTGGCACTTTCTTCTTCTTCCTCTTCCTCAGTTTCATCATTGGAGATGACATTGGGTGGTTTTGCATCCGTTGAAGGACCTCTTTTAAAAGCTCCGTAGGGCTTTTTTAAACAAGTTTCTGCTACTTGTTTTTTTATGTCAATCATCTCATTAGACATGGTCTTTAATACTTTCTGCAATCCTTCCAAATCGAAAGGGTCTTTTGTTTGTTTCTTCTTGGAGTCTTCCTTGAAGGTGACTTTTTTAGACTTTCGTTCCTCTATCGCGGATCTCTTTTCCAGGGCTATTATGCGTTTCTCTACTGCTATCGCCTCTGTCATGTTTTCAACTAAGGTTGTTTTATTTGCTCTATCCACGAAGATTGCTATGTTTGATGGTAAAGCAGTAATATACCATTCACATCATACTTCTTCACTGGGTTGGGAAGCAGTACGAATTTTGTTGAGAATCTTATTGAACCGTAAATCGAAATCTTTGATGGGTTCTTTAGCTTGGGCCTTAAGATTGGATAGGTCATTGATTAATGTTGCTGTTGATCTGTCATCACCAAACTTGATAAGGAATTGATTGTGGAAGATATCCCAACTTGTGATAGACCTGGAAGGTAATGAAAAATACCATGACCCGGCTGTTCCTTGCAGTGTATAGGGAAAAAGCCGAACAACAGCATCTTCGTTAGTAACTCCGTTGAGGTTGATAGAAAGCATGAAATTGTTTATGTGTTCTTCTGCTAGCATGCCTGCTTCTGGATTGAATTTAGGCAGCCATTTCTCAGGATGGGCCGGTATTGGGCTCAAGGGTGCAAGCATCAAGACTGCTCCAGGGTTGTTCCATGGAGATTGGGCCATCATTGACCTGCTAGTAGAAAAAAGTGCAGGAGATGACCTCTATAGTTGGGAAGATGAGGATACTATGATCGTGGATGATTGAAGAGGGATTGTGGTAGACGGATGAATGATGGTTTAGAATGGAGGTGTGGGTGGTTGACTTCGCAGTGAAGTAGTTGAAATGGGCGATGTAGACGAAAGATTCTCATTGTCAGAATCTTGTGGTGATTTCCTCGTTCTTTTCCTGGTGGGAAGAGGCAACTCAGTTGGCTGGATGCCAAAATTTTCACTTTTCAGTCTGGTTAGGGGATGAGCAGGATTGTACTGCGAAGTCACACCGCTTTGAGATTTATCATACCTCTGAGGAGAAATGGAAAATCCCTGAAGTTTGTGAATCAGAGATTCGACTCCAGGAGGTTTAATGGTAAATTGGTCTGAAATATCAGGGTGTGTAGCAGCGATTGATGCTCGAGCGACTTCCGACTCTGGATTTAAATATACTGGAGAAGTCGGGGGAGATGATAAGGGCGATTTACTCTCAGAATGGTATTTAGATTTTGATTTAAGTGCCATTCATAGTTCAGACCCTCCTTCTAGTGCCAAATATGTTGAGGCCCCGAAAATCGGGTCGACAACAAGGGGGATACCCACCCGGTCCGGACCTTGGTTGGAAGCTCCTTATCCATTTGGTATAGCGGGTCTGACTGGGGATAATGGGACCAGTTTGCCAATCTAAGGGTGTGTGTGTGCAAAGTTGGATGATGCTGATATAAGAGTTCTAATCTAAGCTACTTTAATCTAATTCTATGCTATTGTAATCTAATGAAAACAACACATCTAATCTATGCTAACCCGGGGTGTATTTCTTCTATTATGCAATCTAAAGAGATTTCAAACAATAACTGGTAATAAATATCATTCAACTATCATAAAAATGGAAATCAATTAAGATGAACCACTTTGCATAAAAAGTTAGGCAAAACAGTTGTAAACAACATATCGCATAATAAGTTATTCATATATCAAACATAAATAAATGACTCCAACGTACAAAAGTGCCAAATGGTAACTCACACATTCATGCAATAACATATAAAAAACTAAAAACTGTATATTACTTTAAGAATATAAATAGAAATGGCCAAGAGATAAAAGTATCATTTATGACTGGTCCTACTCATAAGCTTCAAGTAACAATGATTTATCTCTCCTTGTTCTGATATCTACCGAGAGTACAGAAGTGCAACATCAGTAGTAGATATCAAATGCAAAAATTAATAAACCTTGATCCATTCATTCATCAAAACCTCCTCTGAGGGTGCAGAAGTGCATGTTCTGAGGACAAGTTTTTGACAAATTTCTGGACCCTTCTCTAAATGCATGAGAAGGGTTTAAATACTGCTAACTAAATAACTTAATTACATAAATTTCGGATACGGTTCAAATGACCACCCTTTATCTAAGAAAACTTATTTCTAAAAATTGAATCTAATTTCTAACTATTTTTGCATTTGCTCGTTAGTGCTGTGAGCATGCAACATTTGCCTGGGAAGAGTCGGCTGGTCGTATTTTGCTTTTGTTTGAGCTACGAAAATAGAAATGGCAAGTGCTGGCACCTCTTTTTAGTAAACTAGAAGATATTTTTGAGAATCATCTTCTGGTTGGGCGAATTTACTGCATGTATGCTTGGTAACAATCCAGATTCTTCTTAAACTGCCTCTGCTTTTGCTATCTCGGCTTCCGGACTCGTGGATGACTAAGCAAGTTAGGGACTTTGCTTTCTGAACTATTTTCTTAGCGATGCGCGATTAGCGCTAGGTGCTAATCGCGTATCAAAAACTGCCTCCATTCCTTGATCCGGGCCTTTCTGGTGCGTTTTCCGCTTTTAGCGCTTTTTCCTTTACTGGGCCTAAGCTTCAGAATTTTGTAAACATGCTGCTTTTGTGAGTTTTTGACCTTGAGTGTCGAATCGCCTATTGATATCAGCATCTGTTCAGTAACACTCTGAAATCTGCGTTTCTGTTGCATGCGACATCCGTGTATGAGGGCATCTCTTTTCTGTTCTTCGAGCATTGACACTTTCCCTCTTTCCTTAGGAGTTTCCTACACATTGCTTCATGTTGTTCCCTGTTTTTTATTCCTGCAGTTCACGCAAAGGAAAAGAGTATCTACAAATGTATAAAATCATGACACCCACAGTGAACTGACTCTTCGAAAAACACAAAACTGTCCTTCATGAATACCTTGGCGTACATTCATTAATTTTCTTTAAGGCGTGCTCCCAATTTTTGGTTTTAGGGACAACTTTTATTGAATGTTGAGCCGAGGAAAATTTGCGATGGGTAATTTCTGCGACTCGCAGATCGCAACATCGCAAGATCATAGATCGCATTTATCGCAGATCGCAAGATCACAGATCGCTGTTATCGCAGATCGCTTTTATCGCAGCATCGCGACATCACAGATCGTAGATCGCTGCAATTTGTCAAGTTATTCGTGTGTTGTTTATGCGACGTTGCGATATGCGATGTCGCATATCGGCCATCGGAGATTTCTTAAGATTGTCATTTATGGGCGCTTCTTAATGTATGCGATGTGATGAATTTAGCGTCGTTTATTCGCAGTTGTTTTAATGTGCTCATAAAGAAATGCTTTACTCTTCTCCGTGTGATGTATTTTTGAGGAGTATAATACAATTTTTATTTTTTTTTACTAAGGGTCCCCACTTCTTTAGCGTTATTGCTAATACTAAGGAAGTAGGGGGGTTGTTGGTGGTCACAATAGAACAATAGGTCAAGGCTTCCAAAGATCTACAAATATGCTATGCTGCCTCCACAGGGATGATTACAATCCATTTTTCTTACTTCCTAAGTGATCTAGGAGCAGCTAGAGGCCTCAGCCTTCAAGGAGTAACATTTGAAATAAAACAACCGAGAATTGTAACTTTCGTACCAATGATGTGGTTAAGGTTTTTCCAATCATTTAATTTATGAATCTTCTAGTCATTTTTAATTACCCCAGATATAAAATAAAAAGATTAGAAAGTAGCCAAGATCCATTTATAGTTCTTAAACATAGAATAAATCCCTGAATCATTTGCATATTTTAGTGGATTGTTAGTGAATTTTCAGCACATCAAAGTTTCAAACCATGAGATGATGGAAACATTTTTTCAAAATGCACCAAATATAAGTATTAGGCTTTTAGAAACTCAGAAATTTACTTAAGTTAAAGCATTATCATATTTCCAATACTTCAAAAGCATTCAAGAGAACTTTTAAATTCATGAGTTTCCTTAGTGAGATTGAATATTGCATCTGTGTAAAGGATTAAAGAAGAGAAAACATTTGATCTTAATTTGAAAAAAATTGAAATCGATTAGCAATATAAGCAATGAAAGAGTGTGACCTGCAAAAGCTAATGAATTGACAGCATATCATTTACCATTAAGTCATTAAAAGAGTGTGATCTGCAATAAAACCAATCATAATGACAGATCAATTTCAAGTAGAATGGAGTAAAGAGATCAACCTGCATTTAAATTCTAGATTTTCTATGAAAGTTGGAGAAAGTTAGCACATGCAAACCTAGAAGAAGTAATCTAGATGAATAGATATGGAAACAAAATCCTATATTGCTGAATAAAACAATAATGGTAGTAGTGTTCCAACAGTTTCATATTCTAAACTAAAGGGAGTATTTAATGAGCAAAAATTAAGTGGAATAATCCCTTGTCAAACTTGAAGGGTGAAGCTATGATAAAGAGATCTAGTGGTATTGAGATGGGAACTTGATGAGATAAGTCATCTTTTAGGATGAAAATTATAATTATTAAGTGATGTATAAATCACCATGGATCAACAACCCTTTAGACAAGTGAATTAGCATGATATAAAATTAAATCATGATGACTAAATGTTTATATGAAATTGCATATAGTGGTTTTGGAATCGATAAGCCAAAGGGTACCAAAGGATTCTAATTTTGAGATCAATGATTTAAGGAATGATTGTTCATTGAGGGAAATTCAATCTGGAGGAGAATGAACCCTCCAAACCCCTGCAGTTGAGCTTGCAAAAGTCCCATGGATAACAAATAGAAAAATCCTTTGAAAATTGATGTGAAAATCTTCTCAAAAATACCTTGGATTCTTCTGCGGAACAGAGGCCAGTGAGTTAGAACAAATAAAATTACTTCGTAAAAGACCCCTACATCTGTGATAAAATAACCTCAATTTTTTTTTTTAAACCCTTAATAAAATAACTTATATATAGAATGAGGGTTTAGATGTAATGTCCCTTAATAATAAATAATAAATAATAAATAATAAAAATAATAAGTAATAAAAATAACAAATAATAAATAATATAATATAGTATTAAATAAATAATAAACAAGAAACAAAAAAATAGTAATAGTAAATAAATAATAAACATGAAATTAAAAAATAGTAATAGTAAATAAATAATAATAAAATAATTTAATTACATGGTATAAATAAATATAAATAAGAAATAAAACAAGAAAGTAGTAAAAATCGGTAAAGCTATCAAAAACTAAAAACAAAAGAATAAAAAAAGAAAGCAGTAAAGTTGCATGTTGACACATGGAGTGTGTGCATGTCGTTCCCCTTCCAATGTTTTCTCTATTTAATAGATGGGGACGAAGATGGGAGGCATTCCATCATTCCATGATTCCATGATTCCAAGATCCTGCCATTCATTCTCTTGGGAGAATAGTGTTCTATGACAGAGGAGTCACTAGCAGTAGTATGTTGATTGAGGGCTTGGTGGTGGCTAGTTGTAGCAAGTCCTTGTGCAATCGAGCCTATGGTTGGGAAGAGAGTTGTCCCCAAAACCTTGTTTCAGTTAGCAGACGTCAACCACAGGTAACATAGGTAAGTGCTACTCTGATTTGAATTTGATATTAATTAGAAAATTAATTATATGTTTATTTGGGATGTTACATTAGAGTCCTAAAAGATCTGCGGCTTCCTTGAAACAATGGTTCCAAAGTCTGCAAGATGAAAACCAAGTTAGGAAGAACCCTTAGAAAATTATTCAAATTTAAAACCCCTAAAGAAAATTCTATTGTGGGCAGATCTTGCCTTGAACATCGGTTCCCGTGAGTGGCCCTTACCATTCAAGTAGCCTAATAACTGAGTTACCTTTCTAATTGGGCTTGACCAACAACCAGCTCATATCTCCTTGACAATGACTAAACTGACTGTCTTCACCAATTATACTAACTGAATGACCAATCACTGTGGAAACCCCAAGATTCCTTCAATACGCACATCTATACATTAGTATGCTCATATCACAAAGTAGATTAATCAATATAGTATATCCATCTCACCACTATTAGCATAGTTGTCTGGATGCCAACCATCCATAAACCATAACCGCAGCAACATAATAACAAAACCATGCCAATAGCCAAATGTGCACCACAACATATGTAGTGGGGAATCCCTAGATGGGAAGAAATGCCCACCTCAACCATGGTAACTAATAGTCAATCTAGAGAAATGGAGATAATCTAGTTTGTGGTTGGGCTTTGTTGTTAATGTCCCAAATGATATATGGTACATCAAGAAACGAAGTGGTGAGTTGAAAATTCCCTTCTAGAAGACCCTTAAGTTTTCAATAAATTTCTGAGTTTCAGTGTTCATTATCCTCTTTTATTGTGAGATTTTGTCAAACACATTACTGATATCCTACTGTAGGTGAAATATAACATATGAAGCTAAATATAAACATTCAACGACACATATATGAAGAACCCAATCTCTAACCAGAACTGATATTTCATTTAATCTTGGGAATATGGCATAATACTGATAAACTCCATAGTATTAATGGCTGAACATGACATGGCTTTTATTAACAAAATAACAAAAAAATACATAACAGAGAATGCACAAAAGGTACCTGGTATACTAGCAGCAAGGCAAATTTCTGTGTTTGACCAACGTTTAAGGTGACTTTCAGTGATACAATTTCAAAATACTACTGTCATAGCCTCCAATCACACCCATAAAATATGCACAGCAAGCAGAGAAGGAATCCCAAAGGTTGGCAAAGGGCATTGGATCACCTAAATCATGCCATTGCAATTAGTGACAGAGTTATGCCCCCAGCTCTAAGGTTATGTTATGAGGTTTTGCCTATGCATCTCAAAGCTTGTTTTCTATGCATAGGGAACTATAGTACTCCTCTTGGGATTGGCTTGACGTTGGGCCCCTTGATGCATGGTATCATGTGCTGACTCTTGGTCCTATGAGCTTGTGGGTGTGATATGTAGATTGACTCCCAAAGCTAAAAGTTTAATCTTTATTTCTTTGTTTTTCCTAAAAACACCGACATAAATTCAAATTATTTAGTTCATGCGTGGATGGCTCCAAATTATGTTTCTTCACAAATATCTACTAAAGAAGCATACAATAAACCAATTTATTGATCGATGCTTGATGGAAGTTTCAGAAATTGGTTGGGATGGAAGAATAAAAAGCTACAAAATGCATGACTTATTGCATGAGGGATAAACGGAAGACATGGCCTTCACCTATATCTGGCCAAGGTGAGCTTGATCCTCTTTCCGTGGACAAAGAGCAATGTTGCCTCACGCTTCAACACTTTCAGGAAGAGGTAAGTCATTTATTTTAAAAATATCCGGAAAACCTTTTGTCATTACAAGAGAGAAGAAATAAGCTTTCATCATAAAGTTAGATTGTTTGGTTTAAAATAGAAGAAATATGTAACTTGGTTATAGTGGCACTGTAGGTTACAATGTTTGCATATATATGATGGAAAGATATAAACTGACCAAAGTGCAATAATTTCAACCATACAATAATAGAAACCAGAGAGTTAAATTCACTCAAACATCCGAGACCATACTCTCCATAAAATTTCTGGTAGAATTGAAGACTCCAGATCAATTAGATGAGAAGCAGCTACCTATGAGAGAGATATTCCTATTGTTTCAAGTAGTCTTAGAGAGATTCCTATTATTCCAGACAATTTTGGCAAGACTTCTCAAGTAAAGCAAATGAAGTCATTTTCTAGCTCGAGAACAAAGGCACACAAATCCTTTAGTTCTTTAAGTGATTCTAATGGACAACTAATATTAGTTTTGTGGATACTGATGCTGCTAGCACCACTAAATCTATTGATCAGGCCGATAAAGTGAGACATTTGGCTGTTCCTGGTGAAAAAGTTTCAAATAAGGAGTGGATCAAAGCAAAAATGGTGGATTACCCCTTTAATACAGGCTTAGAAAGCAAAGAAGATCATGGACAGACAAGACAAGCTGGTAACAGATCTCGGGAAAACAAGAATTCATGTCATGCATATAAATATAAAGATCTGAAAATGCAATATTCAAATGACAGAGATATGATCCATCTCCATTACATGAAAATTTGTCTAGCAGGGAAAGTGGCAAAAGAGCATATTATGGCAATAGAGCTACTACACATGAGGAAGTGAGATGCAGCTATAGGAGGGAATTGGATAAAGGTAGCAAATATCTAAACACAATGTCTCATGGAGTCACCGATAATTCCAGTCAAACAGGGCATGAAGTGGAGAATGAAAAGTATCATTCTGTGCAAGATACATTATATGAGAATACTGAAAGAAATTTAAATTATTTTCATAGGTTGCCCTATGAATCACAAAAGCATAAGGAGAAAGGGGAAAGAACCGGTCGAAGGTTGTATATTGCAGTTGATTCATTATGTAAGAAAATTTATCATGTTGATAATCATGCCTCAGGTTCAGAATCACATCTAAAGCAGCCCGAGAGTAGAAAAGAATATACTACATCAACATACCCACAAAACTTGTGACATCAGGATGGCAAACCAAGAGTAGGAGGTGATAATTCTTTAGATTCAACACATGATATCTATGATGTTCATCAAAATTTAGTTCTGCAAGATCAACACTTCCAAGGCTCTAAGATCTTAGGTTCATACATTAATGAAACCGACATGGCTGGTGGCAAGTTTGAAAGGAGCCATTTGGATGGTAGGCGTGGTACCTCTAAATCACTAGAAGGAAAAAAAAAAGTTATACTTATATTGAGGAACCATTTGCTAGTAGCCTCGCAGATGTTCATCAGAGTGAATCTTCCACCAGAATAAGAAGATATGATAGGTTGCAATCGAAAAATAAGGAAAAAGTATATTCTCCTAGCAATTCCAATGTGAGGATTGTTGAGGAAGGGATTACTTAGCAAACTGAACCAAGGGATGGAATTTTTGAAGCCAAGGACTATTCTACTGGGAAAAGTAGAAGGCAGGATATTCAACAACCAGAGTCACATAGATCTAGAAATACTCAAAGAACTCATCATATTCAGTCTTCCATTAACAACCATCTTCCACCACTACCACCCACATGTTCATCTCCTGAGTAATTATGGAAGGTGTTCTAACTTAAAAAAATAAATTAAAGCCCTAAGGTCTTAAAGGGTTTGAACTCCCTCTGATACCATATGTAACATCCCCGAAATAAAAACATGTAATTAACTAGATTAATCATGTGATTTATAATCCCACTACATATGCCAGTGGTTCCTTTGTCTTGTGTAGCTCTTGATGGATAGCTCTTGAAGGGCTATGGGACAATCTTGAGGAGGCCAAGTGCCTAATTTTCTAGGTTAGGTGCCTATTATTGGATTGGGATGTTAGAGTCTGGTGGGGCTGTAAGTACTTCGATGCCTGGGGATGTGCACCTTAGTAGTTGTGGAGGGAGTGGGCCAGCCTTGCGAGATTCCCTAGTCATTGAGTATCGTACCAGATGCCTGCCTTGGGGCAGATGAGGTCTGATTCATGCGCGAGCCTTGGGGCCAGCCTTGGACTAGGATACAGATCGGGGAGGATTATGCCTAGTTCCGAAAGTGGGAAAAAGGACAGAGATTCCTTGATATTTCCCCAGTGTTGTGAAAACTTTCGATGCCTGCTGGTTATACTAGTTTAGCAGAGGGTGTCGGGTGAACATGAAGTAATAAATAACAAAATCAAATGTTAAATAATTCAACTTAACTTCGGGACGAAGTTCCTTGAAGTGGGAGAGTATGTAATGTCCCTTAATAATAAATAATATAATATTAAAAAAAACAAGAAAATAAATAATAAACAATAAATAATAAATAGTAATAATAAATAATAATAAAATAATAAATAGCAATACTAAAGCTCTAAATAAATATAAATAGAAATAAAACAAGAAAGCAGTAAAAAATCAGTAAAGCTATCAAAAAGTAAAAACAAAAGAAATAAAACAAGAAAGCAATAAAGTTGCATGTGGACACATGGAGTGTGTGCATGTGGTTCCCCTTCCAATGTTTGCTCTATTTAATAGATGGTGAGGAATATGGGAGGCATTCCATCATCCTTTCTCTTGGGAGAATAGTGTTTTGAGACAAAGGATTCCCTGGTAGTAGTACGTTGATTGAGGGCTTGGGGGTGGCCAGTTGTAGCAAGATTTTGTGAAATTGAGCCTACGGTTGGGTGGAGAGTTGTCCCCAATGCTTTGTTGCAGTAAGCATAATTCAACTAGTGTTCAACGCTGAAATCACAGGTGAGGAACATCATCGCCATAGGTAATATTCCATAGGTAAGTTGTCTCTACTCATATTTCTCAAATTTGATGTTAATTAGTTGATAATTTGTGTGTTGATTATAAATCACATGATTAATCTAATTAATTACATTTTTTTATTTTGGGGATGTTACACATAGTTTTTGGCAAGGTGACATAACTTTCGATGCTCATCTTTGGAAAAAGCAAGGGAGAACTTCGAAGCCTGGAGATATATAATGATATCTCCATACCAAGGATCTCGTGAAGAAATGAGGAATAAATGTTCATTGGGGAAATTTTCCTCATAAACAATGGCTTTCTCACAAGGTAGCTCTGAAATTAATTCTACAAAAACCAATGACTTCTTAGATTTGGCTAACAAGAACTCGAGATTGCATTCTTGAAAAATAACAATCCATCGATTATATTTGCCCCCAATCACTCACCTACTGAGGACAAACAGAAAAGGATCAAGAGTTGCTAAGACAAATGTTTTGCGCAACAGAATGTAATGACAAAGCCACTGGACAACATGGACAACTGCGAAGGCTAATTTCTTGATAGGAGAATAGCGTAGCTCAAGTCCTACTAAGACTCGACTCAAGTAGTAGATTACATGCTCACTAAGAGCATCATCCTCCTGAAACAGAACCATACCAATGGTTGATTTTGCCGCAGTGAGATACAAAAGGAAATCTTTGCCATAATCTGGTGGAATCAACAATGGAGCAGAGATTAATGCCTATTTCAAAGCATCAAAAGATCGTTGCATGAATTCGTCCCATAAAAATGGAACTCCTTCCTTAAGAAAATGCATAAATCCTTTGGTAATCTCAGTGTAATTTTCTCTAAATATCCTTAAGAAATTTACCTTTCCTTGGAGACCTTGAAGTTGACAAATGGAAGAGAAGGGAGGAAACTGAATTATTACCTCAACCTTTAAAGGATTAACTCAAATCCCTTCAGTTGATACGATGAATCCTAACATCCGACCATATGTGACCACAAAAACACACTTATTCGGATTGAACTGGATTTTATAAAAACAACATCTCTCAAAAAATAACTGAAGGTGGCTAGGATGATCAATTCTCTTTTGAGAACGAGCAGTTAAGTCATCCAAGTATGCTTCGATAACATGTTTGATGTCGTGGAAAGCATAGGAATTGGCTTGCTGAAAAGTAGCTCCAACATTTTTAATACCAAAATGCATCTTCTTATATGAAAACGTGCCCCAAGGACAAATAAAGGCTGTCTTGTGCTGGTTCTTTGGATGGATAGTAATTTGATTGTAACCAGAGAATCCATCCATGAACGAAAAAAATTCAGTATCCGTACATTCATCAATAATTTGATCAATAAAAGGCATGGGGTAATTGTCTTTTGGACAAGCTTTATTCGAATACCTAAAGTCGATACACAATCGAATCGTTCCTTTATTTTTATCTACTGGGATTGGATTAGAAACCCACTCAGTTAGAGGAATGGGCTATATGAAACCTGCCTTAAGTAGCTTTTCAACTTCAACTTTAATAGCTCTTGATTTCCAAGGATTGACTATTCGAAGTTTTTGACAAATATGTTTTGCATTTGCATACGTCTTGATCTCATGCTGGACTATAGATGGATCACTTCCAGGCATTTCCTCATAAGACCAAGTGAACACATCTTGAAACTATTTAAAGTGGTTGGTGTAAATTTGAATTTGTTCAAGGGAACAATGATCTCCGATGAAGAAATTTTCTACAATGTTAGGATTCCTAGAGATGTTTATAGGTACAGTTCATGAGATAATTGACATATTACCTTCAGAAGATAATTGTGCTAGAGAAAAAGGGTTTGAAACTGTACAAACATCACTAGTAAGTAGATTGGAGAACCTAGATTCAACTTCATGCAATGGAGGAAGAAAATATGAACGATGAAGTAAATCTTTCCATGGTTGATCCACACCCATCATTGCCTCCAAAATTGCTTCTTCAGATGGTAAAACTGTATCCAAGCAATCTAGAGCTGAAGTAGAGTTGAGGTCCAAGCTGGAGCCACATCGCCATCTAACTCCTCTTGTGAAAAAAGGACTCGGATGGTTGTCTGTATAGTTAACGATAGATTGATAGCTAAGTTCTACTACAAACATGGGAAATCCCATTCCACCAACTTGCCCTCCATCTAATGTGGTCGTAGATTAAGGTAAGATCCAAGTGTCCGAAAAATAATGAGTTCGAAAGAACTCTTTCCATGAAGGTAACCTAGAGGATGAAATTACATTGATTCTAGCTATAGAAGAAGGAAGGTCAAATATACCCATTAACGAAGAGTACATCCCAACTCCTAAATTCTCAATAGGTTGACGGGGATTATCCACCAATGGAATGGTAGAATCCAAAGTTGCATGGGAGTCATCTAGAGAATAATCTAACTGATCACTTTTAACAAGCCTCCCCTCATGAGGGAAACAGAGGATGCAGAATAAAGATGAAACTATGGCATCCATCTTGTAAATCCAATTCCTACCTAAGAGGAGGTTATAATCCATGTTGGCATCAATGATTTCCACTTCAATGTTTATGACCCTTCCCCAAACACATATAGGAAAGGCCAGGATAATCCCGTGCAGCCTATGAGAATGTCCATCAAATGATTTCAAGAGAGTCGGTGAAGGAACAACTAAAGGTGATTCAATGGACTTCCAACATGACATAGACATTACGCATGTGGAAGCTCCTCCATTTATATCTTTCTGAAAAATATTGGTTTTTAGGTAAGTGGACTTTTTCGGGAAAGCCATATGGTGAGGAAGTCTCTTTTTGACATTCAACATATCAAAAGTGAGCACTAAAGAATTCTTTGGATCTATTGCACCGATTTCCAAAGGAAAAGCACTTCTATGAGTAGGACATGACTGGAGTACCTCCAAAGCAAACATAGCACAAAGACTCTGAGCCAGATCTTCTATAATCGAGTAGCTCTGGGCTGCCCTAGCATTAGCGTTAATAGTCGAGTGCTTTATGTAATGTTTCAGTATCTCAGGTATAGACTCAGCAGAGGGCCACTCAATATGAAGTGGGTCTGTGGTTTCAGGAATAGATTTAGCGTTAGATGTTTCCATTTCACCATAATCGTGTACTCGCGTAGCAATGTCTACATGAGTTCATCATATAAACATTTGAGGAATTTCCCCTTCCTGGTTACCCCCTGCGGAGGTACCAGCATTCGAATTCGCACCAAAAAGTAATTGCTACCCTTGGGGAAAAGGGTTAGTCAGAATAGCTTGCGAGCTAGAGGACCCTTGCTACACTAATAAGCACTGAGCATCTTGTATCTTAGGGCGGAGATGAGTCAAATGGTCTCCATTGCATAACTTGAATGGAAACTTAACCTTTTTCTTGGACTCTTTTCTACCCTCACTGACACTGTTGTCGTGTTTGTTTGCATTGCCTTTCCCTTCCTGGCTCTTCTTCTTACCTTGTCCCTTCCTCTTCCCATTAGATTTTTTATTTCCTTTGGCATTAGAGGCCTAGACGGTGTTTATAGAGGTAGGTTGGGAAGGTGTAGGTGTAGACAGTGCTGCCTAGTTAGAAGAAGCAGTTTGTAGAGACAACTACTGAAATTGATTCAAAAGGTTCACCATATTAGCGTCAATTGATCCAACTATACCATCAGCATGAGGGCCTAGCTTCGGTTTGGCTAAATCGACCTTAGATCTAGGAGCATCAGGTAGGATTTTCTGAAGAGTCTCGGACTAAGAATATATCAGTTCTAACTGCTGGGCTCGAAAAATAGCCTACTCTTCCAAATAAACATCGGAAAGAGAAACATCCTTTGAGATCTCAGGTTGTAATGATTTGGGAAACCATTCAAGAAGGAACTCTAGTGGAATTTCAACTTTGATAAGCCTTTTTATCCTTCTCCATTCCTGGATGTGATCTGAAATGTGAGTTGCGGTGTCTTACTAAAAGTTAGCTAGAAGTTCAGTTCCAGCTTCATAGCGGGCAGGCAACTGAAAATGGTTCAAGAAGATATTAGCCAAATCAATGAAAGAAATATAGGTGCCCCTTGGCAACTCTATATACCATTTGGCTGCATTTCTGGTTAGGGTATGCTGAAATAACCTCAACCTAATCGAATCATCTATCAGGGAGTTGGATGGGCACCATAAGTGAAACATGGTCACATGGGCTCCTGGGTCTTCACAAATCTTCCCTTCGAACTTTGGAATATCCAAGGGCAGTTTAGTTGGGACTGGAGGCCAAGCCAAATTGTATCTAATTGGATCATTCATCAATTTAGTTAAGTCTAGCAAATTAAGTGTGGCTAGAAAAGGAAGTCGTGGGGGACCTTGGGAATTCCATCCAGAGCAGGCAGGGTTCCCAAAGGTCTTAAAAGAATGACCTAGATTTTGAAAGGCACCAGGTTGCCTGAAATAACTTGTAGATCTTGCTAAACCAAAAGGTAGTTCTTGTGGTCCAACAAAATTCAAAGTTTGACCAACTCCTACTGAAAATCCTCCGTAACGAGTGAAGTTACCCCGTAACGAAGTATTGAAAGGAGATAACAGCCCATGATAAGGGTTCCAACTGTTAGCAAAGGGTGGAAAACTCTGAAACGAATTAATTGAAGAATATGACACATTCCCTTGTTAGCTGAAAAATTGATTCCCAGCTCCTTTCCCACTAACCGCAGGGCTTGTCCAACTCTGGAAGGCGTTATTGCCTTGACTTGTAAAAGGAAAAGGCATTGACCCTACTATCAAATTGGAATGTGGTATATGACCACTTTCAAATGGGAAACCCTGAAAATAAGTCAATCCACTCATCATGGATGTAGAGGCAGTCGATGGTATGTTCAAACAAACTGAAGGAATACCTTGTAATGACATTCCAAAAGGGAAAAACCCAAAACTGGATGCAGTAGCTTGAGAACTTCCACTCATTGATGGAATGGAGGTAGACCCAAATATAGTCATGTTGGGAGTACTAGAAGGAATGGAAATAGTTCCTCCCCCTTGTATAGATATGGGAGTCTGCATGCTCACAACACTTGTCGTAGATGCCATGCTTCCAGCAGTGGTCATCCAAGGAATAGATGTATGTAAACTTGGGCTGGAAGGCCTATGAGTTGGAGTTCCAACGTATAACAAAATGTCTGGATGGTGAGGAGGGAGAGGAGAATTTGAAGCTACAACTAACTCTAAAATATTTTCTACTTCGATAATATATTTTGAATGGAAGAGTACTCGAGAAAGAACTGGTGTGTTCCTCTCTAACTCTGTATTGGTACCAGGTCTATGTTGTGAACTAATTCCCCCAAGTGGAGGATCAATCTACGAGGTACCCACTACCATTGGTTGAAAACCACTGGCAGAATCGCTCCTATGGCTTCTAAGAGAAGGCTCTGGACTCTTAGGTGATAGCCCATGAAGTCTCTTAGACCGTTGAGATGGTCGGTCAACCACTTTGAATTATTTAAAAGATCTACTTAAAGACTCAAAAAAAATTATAAAGCTAGGCCAACTAGGAGCAAATAACACTCACTAAAATGTCCCTAAAGATATCAACAATCAAACAACTCTCAAGTATTTCTACTCAAGGTGATTAGGACAAGACACCAAAATACCAAAAAGTTAATAAAAAGGGCCTTCGAAAATAGACTAGGGTAATTATGCCCCAAGCCTACTAGCAAAGGTATCAGAGGTAGTTACGTTGACCTTTAGACAACAACCTTTGTCGATGCAAGCCCCCAATCTTTGCAAGGGTGCCCTCTAGAAGTGCTGCTAAATGTGATACAACATCAACCTCAGGTGCCATGGGATTCCCCTCCGTAGCCACCTGTGTGGTTTCTAGGATAGGCAACTATGGTCGCCAACTCGTATTAGAAGTCGAGTGGAACAATCGTGAGGTAGGATCTAACAAGTAAGAGAGGGGGTATATCTCGTCCTTATCTTCACTAACCCTCGTGCTTTACTCCTAGTTATGGAACTTTCCTAGTGTCACACGGAATGAGTTGTTCTTGCGGACAAGGCCGACCTCCCTAGTATCTAATGATATCTAGCGACAAGCAAACCAATCAAATTCTATCTTTCTCTAAATATGCAATTTATAAACAAAGGAAAACAAGTGTTTTAGGCCTACCTTGGGTCCAATGCAAGTTTGTGGAAGCGTCACTCCGTTGATCCAAATGAGCTCCATTGTAGAGAATCTGTAAACACAAACAAGCACACAAATTAAATAGCACCTAGAAATCCAATATAATAAAGCATACTTATCATGATGATCAAGGAATTCATGAAACAAATCACATAAGACAATTTGTTGAAAAAAATGAATCTGATTGTATTAATTTAAATCAAAGAATAACTTTACAACATGTGCCTTGATGTTGTACAAGGTCCTCCCAGGGTCCATCAAGAAGTCTCCTCTACTTTGACAAGTTTCACTCTCTTCCCAATGAAGCCAGAAAGGTATGTGATCTCTCCTCTCAAGCTTAACTAGGAAGTCCCAATTCCACCAGCATTTACCCTAAAAAATGTTCAGCTTCTAACCTCCCCAGCAACGAGCCTAATGCCTTAATTTATAGTGCAATGGAGGGAAGTTACTAGGTCCACCTTCAAAGGGATAGCTCCTCTCATCAAGGGATTAGCTCCTTCACTTTTGGGATGCATGAACCACCTAGGAGCGAACCATCCACGTCAAGTTTCCTTCTAGAATCATCTAGAATTGACCCAAAGTGAGTTTTTAAGAATAAACTTGTGCCTTTTTGACTTTCACAAGGGTCCGCACCCACTCCTTTAGAGACAGAGCGGGCAGGTCCGCAGGTAACATGAACAGGGGGTGCAGGACCATAGGGAACAGTGAGAGAAAGTGTAGAACCAAAGATTTATTTATTTTTAAGGTCTTTCTCTCATTTTCAAAGCTTGACATGAAGAGCTGAGGTTTGAGACTTGCTTAGGAGGACAGTATGAATGATGATAGACCCATACTGACTGCAAATAGTCATGGTGACAATATTTTTTGTAACAGATATCCCCCTAAAGTGTGAAGTCTGTAGTAGATGAGGATTTCATTTATCATCTAGGAAGAGTGAAATACTTTATCATTTAAAGGATCATCTCGTGGAGAGCCCGGTTGGAACCTGTAAAAACATTCAATGCAAAATATGTATATGAGATCATATCATCGTTGAGATAGGCATTCCCATACTTAGATCAAAACTGACTAGAAAAATAACTACTGCTCTGATATAGGAATGATCTTGTAATACATCACAAGTATAGAGACATGTAGACATAGTATGGATGCAACCATCTATTTATGAATAGTCCACTGTATAATGAATACAAAATTCCTCGCAGCCTGGATGGTGGAAACTAGATCCAGGGTCTTGATTTCTACTTCCCGAAATAGTACGATTCTATCCATGCGAATGAATGTGTCGAAGTTGAACATGGTAGAAACCACTTGATTGCCAGTAAATGACGTAAACTGTTAACAAGTGTGAGAGAAACCACCAGTAATGTCAATGGCTCTCAAAGTACTCAGTAAAATCCATGAGATGTGAATAGATGTGTTGATGTCGAACATGTCACGGAATCCTTTGATCGAAGGTCGATGATGCAACCTATTGTCGAAGGTGAGAAACCTGCCATTGAGGCATGCAGATCCCAAGGTACTGACGATTTCTAGATCATCTTTCTAGATAATGAGCTGAAGTCGATAGAAAGCGATCTGTAGTAGGCAAGCCCACAACACGAAATCATAGATCAAGTTTGAAGAAATTTAGTTGCAAGGACTGACTCAGGGATGGTCAAAATGGATAACAGATATTTCACAGTTGAATGGCTTATTTGCACTAACCTCTTGAACGCATAACAACACAGCAGATGGTTTGGTGACAATTGACCCAAAGTTAATACCCAGAAACTGGATGAAGGCTTGCAATATGGTTTGATCGACTATTAGGCAAAGGATTTCCCAACCCAGATGAATAAAAGTGTCGTGTTCAAGAGAGGTTACAAAGTATGAAAAACAAGCTCATTTTTCTCTCTTTTCCCCCACCATTTCTGGCAAGTACCTCTTTATTTTTGAAAAGCCCGAGGAGGATAACATTTGCTTGATTATAAGCTCATCCTTCGGATGAGTCCAACTTAGTTTAAATTCGAACCCTAAGAAGGAGTGGTCCATTCCTGTTTGTAATTGAACAGGTCCTTTAGTGTTAAATTTTAACAAGTCCAGTATAGGAGAAACTCGTCGCTTTTCAATTTTAGAGAGTTTGAAAAAACTTAAGAAGACTCCATGGTTGTCCCTTTTCGTAAATTTGTGTCTCCCAAGCCCAAAAAAGTATAAAATAATACTTGAGAGAACAGTTTGATCATTACAACCAAGGAGTACTTTTCGTAATTAGTGCCTCTGAACCGAAAAAGTAAAAAAGCGATCAATGACATGTCATTTTATAACCAATATTGAATTTGAAACAACAAAAATCTCGCAATCTTTTCATGTTTTTACAGTCAGAAAAGGGTTGTAAGTGGACCATCTTTTTAGTTCCATTTTAATGAGTTTAAAAAGAAAAATCGGCAATCTTTTCATGTTTTAGGAGTCAGAAAAGAGCTTAAAGGTGACTCTAATGTTTTTTCGTCGAAAATGACCAATTTCGCCTGAAAAACCCGTTATCGTGAAAAAAAACTCAAACATTACTCATACCTATTTAAAATGGATAAAAATGCTTCAAAAGTTACCTCTTTAAAGTGAAACATAAACAAATTAAAAACTCATTTATTCAAAAAACTTATAAAAAGGGCTTTTGTAAATTCATTTTTACCGTTTGAGTTCTGGGTGAGAAAATAGAGCTTTTCGTCAGAAAATTCCCGTGAAGATTGCAGAAAATCCGTCCATTGGAATCAAACGCCATCTCCTCCAGGTAATCTACATCATCCTAATCTTCAATTTCATCCATTTCAATTTTTTTTTTAGGCTTTAATTTCATTTTTTAAGGGATTTTTAGGTTAGAAACCCGCGTGCGGGGCTTCGCGGGCATAGCACAGGTAACCTGCAGACCCTGACTTTTTCGTAAAAGGAAAAAAGTTAGGGGTCCGCACCTACTGTGAAGGCAAAGTGCGGACCCACACACTGTATCTAACAGAGAGGGTGCGGTCCCCGCAGCAAGGCTTTTTAAGCCTAAATTTCTCAAAATTCACCAAAAAACTTTGCTTTTAGATATTCTAATTCGCCTTTTTGTTGAATGTAGAGTATACATCATGCTTGATTGGAGAGAACGAGAGCATGAGGATGTAGATCTTGCCACGATAAATAATCAACCTTCGATTGATGCATTGAAGGAATGCAGCTTATACAAATTCTGGGCCCTACCTGGCATGAGGGCCCAAGTGGACTTTTTGCAATGGCTGGTAGACAGGTGGAGCATACAGGACCAATGCTTTTTCATTGGTCGTCACCGGCTTGAAATGGAGTCGATAGACATTTAATTTTTGACTGGTTTGCCTAAGAGAGGTGAACACTTGACTCTATTCGGGACTAGGCCACGTGGCCAGTCTGTCAATAGCCTCCGGCTAGAGTTTTGCAATGGCCAAACTAGAGACAAAGGGATAGATATCAAAACCATATCCCTTCCTGAATTGAAAGTGATTGCGTTTACTATTACCAGACTCTGCGGGAGCGCAGCACTACATATAGCCACTCGATCCCATATGCGGATGGCAATAGACTGCTTTTGAGGCACCATCTTCAACTGGTGCGATGCTGTGTTGGCTAATATAAAAGGCCAACTGACTAGAGAAAAGAATGGGCAACTGAAGACCTTTGGATATGGTGCTTTAGTCATGAGCTTTGGTTTGGAGAGGGTCCCAATGTTGGTCCCACAACACCTCACTGTTGGAGCTGGACTTCCCCAAGAGCCCAAACTTATGCGATGTGTTGCAGTTATGACCCATCATCTTGAGGAGGGGACAGAAGTCATTCGATTCACTCCTGAGTATTTCCATTGGTTGGAGAACCAATTTTTTGGTATTTAGGACTTTCCTTATGCTGGGGTAGATTGTCGTGGTGACCCAGACATGGCTCTTCCACCAGGAGTGCAATGGGATGACTCAGGTAAAATCATTTTCAACATTTTGTAATTTTATTATTTTTTTTTGTTTTTATCTCGTCCCAAAATTTATAGTAAAAAGTTTCAAATGCAGATGTAGGTCCACGGCGACCAGCCACTCTCCAGCCCTATGAGAGGAAACAATCAGCTGCAGCAGCACCAGTCCCATAGGACAAATCAACAGAGACCTTGGCCGAATTCGAGAGTCATCTAGAGCGATTGACAGCAGACATTCCGGAGACCAGCATAGATGACATTCCTGTTAGGCTACAGCGCTATGTGATTAGGGTCCCAGGACCTTTCAGGAGGTTCCTTTGCAGGGTGGCCCGTACAGTGGTTTCTTATCGAGATCATCACCAGTGATAGGATGATCGCCTGTTGTAGACACATATGAAATTTTTTGCTTTTTGTACTATCATTTTTGCCGATCATAAGGTGTTTTTCAACCTATGATTGAAGACGATGTATATTTGACACACTCCTATATTATACTATATCACTATTACCAGCTTATCTTGTAAATCATGTTATGGAATGTTTTTAAATTTACATGTATGATTATTGAAAATGTCTACTTAACATTCAAGAAGCAATTGTATCTGCTAATGTATTTAAATATATTGGAATATGTTGATATTAAATATAGTCAAATTCATGTTCCAAGAGACGAACTCTCAAAAATAATCTCAATAACACTGGATTTCTAATGGAATATACTCTATTAAGCTGTATACAACGAGTTTAAAATCTAACCTCACTATCAAACTCCGAATCCCAAATGAAATAGATTCAGATAATAACTCAATCACTGCACTATAATCGGCAATGTTGTTTGTTGCTTGACCGAGGCTTACCCCATGCATAGATACCAACTCGTCAGAGGGCGAATAGATAACCCAAGCTGCGAAAGAAATGTTCCGTGTATTACGACAAGCACCATCAGCAAAACCAATGTATGTTTGGAGAGGCGTCGACATCTGCAATATCAAGAGTAAAACCAAGATAAGTAGGAATAATGACGAAAAACACTCTCTAAGCTAAGCACACTTTTTAATCTAAAACACACCAGCTAGAAAGAAAACTACCCTAACTAAAAATCTCCACACCCAGATTTAAGCATAATACCTCTTCAGGTAAAGACCATTTCTGGGTTTACCTAAAGAGACCCCGTCAAAGTCTACCAATTCATAGGCCCATTTTGCTAGCTTTCTCTTAACAACATAAGGACCATGCCACATGGGTACGAATTTTCCAACACCTAATTTATTATTTGCTTGATCGTACAATAAGACTAGGTCTCCTTTCGAAAGATTTCGAGGGGTAACATTTCGATCATACTGAGCTTTAATATGTTTGGCATGAGTTTCGATCGCTAATGCAGCATCACGTTGATTCTCATCTAGCTGAGCCAAGTATAACAAACGTTTTTCCTCTTTGGAAGTGGTTGTAAGTAATTCGATGGCCATTTGCAATGACATGATTTCGCATTCAATGGGTAACACAGCTTCCAGACCATAAACTAGTTGGAAAGGAGTGAACCCGGTTGACGTTTTTACTGAGGTTCGATACGCTCAAAGCACTAAAAATAACATGTTATACCAATTCGACCTATGAATCCCAATTATTTGTCGGATCATGATGACTAGAACTTTGTTGATGGCTTCAACCAGACCATTAGCTTGTGGATAATATGGAGTTGAACTGTCATGATGCAAGCCAAGTTGGCCTGTAAGTTCAGTCATCATAATGTTTCGAAAATGACACCCATGATCAGTGATAATCGCTTGTGGAACACCAAACCTAGCAATTATATGATTGAACATGAAAATCACAGCAGTTTTGCCGTCTGCCTCAAATGTAGGCATCGCCTCGGCCCACTTGGTAAAATAATCTACCGCAAGGATGATATACGCATGCCCCCCGGCCGAGTGAGGGTTACATGTAATAAAATTGATACCCCATTTCGCAAAAGGGCCGATGGAAATTATAGGGTGGAGAGGAGTAGGTGGAGCACGCATCTTTTGATAAAAAATTTGGCAGTTGTGGCATTTTCGAACCGCGTTAATACAATCTTTAAACAAAGATGGCCAGAAATAGCCAACACGCAATATCTTTTGGGCTGTAGCAAACCAAAACATATGACCACCACACGCTCTAGAGTGATAGTCATTTAGAACCCTTTTAGCTTCCTCATGAGTTAAACAATGTCGAAAAATAGAGTCTGTCGCACGATGATAAAGTGTATCTCCAATAATTTTGAATTGTTGGGACTGGAATCGTATTTTTCGACGTTCTGACCTTGAAATTTCTGGCTGAAAGGATTGGGTCTAGAGATAAACGATGATATCCCCATACCATGGATCTAAAGTGCTAATTAGAAACAAGGATTCGTCCGCAATGGGCTCCTCCGCCACAATTTTCGTGTCAGCACGCGGGAAGTCACACAATAACTCTGCAAAAACTAAATATTTCTTCGACTTAGACTTTTCAAATTCCAAGTCGGCCTCCTACAGGATGACAACCCATTTGGAGTACTTTCCCCCTAGCAATTGTTTGGTCAAAATATAGATCATAGGGTTGCAATCAGGAATTACTGTAGTTTTGCGTAGTAAAATGTAATGATGACCAATTTCTCCACATGTGAGTATTTTAGCTTAGTTGGATTTAAAGTTCGACTAAGGTAATATATCACATGTTCAGTACCGAATTCATCTTCCTGAACTAACACCATTCCAACGGTGGAATGGGAGGCGGCAAGATACAAGAAGTAGTCCTCGTTGTAGTTGGGAGGATGCAATAACGACGCATGGGTCAATGCGTGTTTTAGTGCATCAAAAGACTAGTCAGCTATCTCATCCCAAAGGAATGGAGTATTCTGTTTCAACAATCGGGTAAAACCCTTTGTGATCTCGACGTAGTTAGGAATGAATCAACTTAAAAAGTTTGCTTTCCCTTGCAAACTTTGGAGTTGGCGAAGAGTCAAAGGAGGAGGCAATTTGACAATAGCTTCAACCTTCGAGGGATCGACGCGGATGCCAGCTTTCGAAACAAAAAACCCCAGTAACCGACCCATTTCTATACAGAAAACGCACTTGTGTGGATTCAGCCTAATTTGATAATGCCTACACCTCATAAAGATTGCTCGTAAATGGATGAGATGATCAACTAAATGTAATGAATGAGCAGGTAAATCATTGAGATAGGGTTGCACAATGTGCTTGATTCATGAAACACGTAAGACATGGCTCTTTGAAAAGTTGCCTCGACGTTCTTGAGTCCAAAAGGTAATTTGCAATAAGCAAATGTCCCCCATGGAGAAATGAAAGCCGTTTTTTGTTGATCAGTAGGTAGAATATTTATTTGAATGTATCCAAAAAACCATCCATGAAGGAGAATATTTCACTACCGGCACAATCATCAATGATTTGATCGATATAGGGAGTTGGGTAATTGTCTTTTGGACAGGCTCGATTAATATCCCTATAATCAATACATATTATTATTGTTCCTTGCTTTTTGTTAACAGGAACAATATTCGATACCCAATCCGTTAACAGAATCGGATAAATGAAACCTGCTTTGAGTAATTTTTCAACTTCTTCTTTAATAGCAGCAACTTTTCACAGGTGGATTTGACGCAAACGTTGCCGGACGGGTTTAGCATCCAGGTAAGTTTTGATTTCATGAACAATAATTTATGGGTCAATTCCTCGCATTTCCTCATATGACCAGGCAAACACGTCGCAGAATTCTTGAAATAGGGCCTTATATGTTTGAATTTCATCTTCCATACAAGAAGCACCTATATGAATGTTTTCAACAATTCCAGGCTTAACCAAAATATCAATAGGAATAGTTCGAGAAATGTTTCCCAAATTTAACTTTGAATCAAGATTTTTCATTGGACATCATCATTATGGGTTCTTCAGACGCATTTGAGGAAGAACCTATCATCTTACTGTCTTGACTAGGAAAAGGATCCTTCAAAACAGCAGGCATTTGGGAAACTTTGACAATTTTCGCAACCTCTGCACGATGAGGGCAGTCTCTTGTAAAATGCTCTTCGTCACAAATGAGACAAGGATAACGAGATTTGCGTTTCTCATCAGTTGATTCTGATTTTTCTGGTTTCTCTTTCAAATTTTTATCTGTTTTATTTTTCTTCTTCCCTTTCTTCTTACCCCCGGATTTTGATTTGGCTATAGATGACTCTACAACATGAATATCGACGGAAATTTCTGTGAAAGAATCTCCTGTCATGGAATCTGGTAAAGTTATGATAGGAGAAAAATTCTTGGAAGATTTCTTCTTACTTTTAGTATTAACCGTAACAATCATACCATCAGTGGCATGAGACCCTGAAGGAGCTGCAGTTATTTGATTTTGGTTAGGAAGGTCGGGGATTTTCTCGTGTAACGTACTTGACTGCGTATAAACTAAGTCAAGGTACTAAGCTTGAGCAATTACTTGCTCTTCAGTAATGACTCCTGCCTTAGCTACATCCTCAGTGATATTTGGTAATAAAGATTTTACAAACCATTCAACTAAGATTTGATCCGGGATAAAAACTTTCACTAAACGTCGTCAACATCTCCATTCATGAATGTGATCTAAAATGTAAGTGGACGTTGACTGCTTTAATGAAGTTAATAATTCCGTGCCATTGTCATATCTGACTGGCAACTGAAAATGAGTAAAAAATGAAGTAGCTAACTGACTAAAGTTATAAAAAGTGGCTTGCGGTAACTCAATGTACCACTTGGTCGCAAGACCAATTAGAGTGCGCTGGAAAAGCCTTAAACAGATTGAATCATCTGAAATGGAATTAGACGCACACCAGAGGTGATAAGTCATCACATGGTTTGACGGGTCCTCTCCTGATTTGCCTTCGAACTTAGGAATATCACTAGGCAACTTATTCAGCATTGGCAGCCAAAACGGAAGATAGTTAATTGGATCATTCGTAAGGCACGACAAGTCAGGCAAGTCCAAAGTTGTGATAAACGGTAACTGATGATTAGGGTCCCTGAAACCCTAGGTCATGAGACCAGCCCCAGGAGGAGGATATCCAGGATAACTAGGAATTGGAATTGCATTTGGGATATTATATCCTCCTGGAAAACTAGGATTAACCAGACCGTACTAGGGTTGTTGAGGTTGTTGATATGTATACCCAGTGTACGGTTGATACTGATAAACTGGCTGCTGCACAGCGGGACCGAATTGGTACTGTCCCTGTTACGGTTGATAAGTAAATTGAGGTTGACTTATGACAACCGTACTTGGACCAGGTTGTCCTATAGGCATTTGAACCTAAGTCTAAATTGTGGATCAAGACTAAGGTAAAGATGTCTCAGGAGTTGATACAGGGACAGTAGAAACCAGAGCTATCGGTACTCCAGAAGTAGGTGGGGTAGATTGAACAGATGTTGCAGTAGTCGCAGCAGTCATTGGAGGTGGAGTACGAGGCGTACTAGGCCAAGACTGAGAAACTACAGAAGGTGCAGAAGTTTTAATAGTAGACTCGACAGGTTGCTGGGGTGAACCAGAAACCAAGGGTTGTCCAGATTGAGATGACAACTGCACATTCAGTTACAAGATCTGTTGAGTTTGAGATGGATCCCACACTAAA
The DNA here is from genome assembly GCA_031772625.1 of Pinus tabuliformis. Lineage (NCBI taxonomy): Eukaryota > Viridiplantae > Streptophyta > Pinopsida > Pinales > Pinaceae > Pinus > Pinus tabuliformis. Next base: position 27,134,904 of record CM062815.1, read on the forward strand.
TTCATCCTGGGGTATGAACTCATAACAAGTTGAGAATATTGAGGACCATAACCGGGTTGAGGGTAGGGTTGATAATTCTAAGGTACATTTCTAGCTCCTTGGACAAATGATTGACCAAAAGGTGGTTGGAAACCTTGGGTTGGGTACTGACCTTGAGGTTGATAACCTTGAGGCACGTATTGATATTGGGGTTGACCTTGAGGTACATATTGATACTGGGGTTGACCTTGAGGTACATACTGAGTCTGGGGTTGACCTTGAGGAACGTATTGTCCCATAGGTATGTACTGTTCTTGAGGTTGCCCCCCAGGTGGAAATTGGGTACCTTGAGGTTGCCCCCCAAGTGATAATTGAGGACTTTGAGGCTGCCCCCCAGGTGGTAACTAGCCACCTTGAGGTTGAGGATTAGGAATAGTACCAGACATCATAAGAATATCTTCTACACTTAATGGCTTAGTTCCATTATTTCCAGTTAATAACCCTTGTTCAATAGGTTGAGGAGATGCTCCCGAAAAAGTACCAGTAAGTGACTGATACCCAAAGGGAACAGAAGGACTGCCATATAAAAAGGTTTCTGGAGATTGAGAAAACATGGATGACTGTCTTGACATATTTAACCAAGGATAGTAACCCCTAGGTGTTGGGTAAAAACGAATGTGAGGTGGTGAAAAACTTAGTCCCGGGTTTTCCAAAAAATTGGTCAATGAAAGATACCAAGTGTTGCTCCTAGGTGGGCTGTAAAAGATTGATTCACGCTCCCTAAGTTCTATAACTGGTTGATTTTTAGGGATAGGGATACCTTCTTCTTCTAGAGTAGCAAGTTCTTCAATAGCTATAAGTCCAGAAGGAAGATTTTGGGTAATTATTCTTTCTACCATGGGTGAACTAGGACCACTAGAAGTTGGAGAGGCAAATCCCGATGTTGGCGTAGGAGAAAATTCAGTTTCAGGTTCAAATATTTCAGGTTCCTCACCTAAATCACTAGTAGATGAAAAGCTACCAGTAACTTCGGAAATAGAAGCAGATTTATAATCTCCTACTAGAGCTTGATAATTAGGATGTACCACTAAAGAAGACTCTCCTTCTTCAGGTGACCCAACTCTATTGTCTCTAGGAGTTACAAGGGCTCGTAGCCCTTCAGGCTGGCTCGGTGAAAACTCAGGAGGTTGGCCCTGAAGTCTATAGGACTTCCTCGGTAATTCACCCACAATTAAATATTTTAACTACTTCACACGCAAACAAAGAAAATTCTCAATGAAAACCACCTAAAGCCTCTAAAGAACCAAACAATTTTGAATAACATGCCTAAAGAATCTAGGAGATCAAACCACACACAAACAGTAACTTTCCGTATTGGAAACACTAGTTGGTGATGAAATCCAACGTCGCAGAGTTCAATACAGAAATGGCGGTTGGAATAGTTACCCCGGCAACCTACCTAATGAATGGACTAGCACAAGTTTCTCCACTAAACCGTCTCGAGTGAAGAGAACCCCCCAGAAAATCCAAGTGAGTCTAGCCGACATCTGCTCCAGGTACAGTGGGATCTTCCCTCCACCATCACCTTAGGAAAGAATCCTATAGAATATGGTCACTATGGTTACCAACGGAAACAAATATACATGGGGGAAAAGTCTACGATCCGATACGCACACAAGGGCAGAGTAACAAGCTCAATCCCCTTGAAGGCTCCTTGACATAATCCAAGGTTTACCAACAAGTGACCCCAAGCTCCTCGACAATGGTTAATCCGAGGTTTACCGTTTTTAATACGTGAATATCTTCTATCGTTCCCAATGAGGAAGGATTGATTCCCACGCTAGTTCAGATACGATGTCGTGCTTCTCCTTTAAGAGGAGCTTTCCCAGAGCATAGATGTAACAATTGGATTTTATCTCCTACCACAAGATACAGCTACTTGTTTGTTTCACTATCTTGGAGAGTTAATTACTCCCTACTCCAAGATACTAGCCTAAGCTATGTTGGTGTAATAGAGCCCTAGAAATAAAAAGATTACTAGACAGATTTTAGTTTAAGTGTTTATTTTTATTGGTTTTTCCTTAAGTCAAAAGGTGCGGAGATGAAACTTATGGTATGAAGACTCGACTCCAAATCACTAAAAATTGCACTTAAGATGATAAGAAATCTTTTCCCTTCAATGAATTTCTAGCTAGGAAAGAGTTGAGAATATAAATGCTTGTAAAAACAAATCTTTTCCTTAACAAACAAATCAAAAGAAGAGCTTTTTGTCTTTTCCAATACACTAAAAAATGAGACAACTAGTTATGCTCACGAAAATTTCCCTTTGCTTTCAAACACTCAAATACTACAAAAAAAAACTTTTTCCAAAGAGATTTTTTTATTTTTTATAAAAAACTCAAAACTATGAAAAAATCTAATCTTGAGATCTATAAATTCTAAGAACTATTTGAAGTAAAAGCTTACAAGATTTCTTTTCAATGATGTTTTACTTAGCTATAAGCAAACTAAGGACTAATTTGTCCAGAATCACAAATTAGTCAAAAAACAACCAATTTTTTTTTTCTTTTCTAAAAATGAAATCCAAAACTTTTAACACAAGTCTTTTCGAAGTTTCGCAAAGAGAAAAACAAGATGGATTCCTTAACAAAGGTAGATTTTGCAAATGGTCAGACTCATAAGAAGGCCAATAAAACTAAGGTGATCTGAGGCTTCTAAGGCTTCTAAGCTCTGAGCTACTACAATACCAAAATGAAAACCAAGCCCGGCAACCAAAACTTCTACGAATTTCACCTAAAACCCTAATACCAATGGAATTAACCTAAGAAAAGTTCCTGACAAGTCACATGCAGGTCTAGGCAGAGGGTAAAAACATATAAACCAATCCTAAGCTGACTAAAAGAGAAAATCTTAAGTTTTTCAAATTTTTGACAGGGTCCACAGGCCCGCAGTCCACACAAGTGTGGTACCGCTCTGTGTGTAAAGCAAAAGTGCGGATAGGTCTGCACTGTGTTACAAGCAGAGGGTTCTGTCCTCTCCCCAAAGTATGAAAAACAAAAAATAATCCAAGATCTACTAAATCTACCCAATTCCACACACAACAAGCCAAAAACAGAAACAAAAACACAGTTTCTCAAGTCAAAGTAAAGCAAATCAAAAAATCAAGTCCCCAGCGGAGTCACCATTTTGTCACACGGAATGAGTCGTTCTTGCGGACAAGACAGACCTCCCTAGTATCTAATGATATCTAGCGACAAGAAAACCAATCAAATTCTATTTTTCTCTAAATATGCAATTTATAAACAAAGGCAAACAAGTGTTTTAGGCCTACCTTGGGTCAAATGCAAGTTTGTGGAAGCCTCACTCCGTTGATCCAAATGAGCTCCCTTGTAGAGAATCTGTAAACATAGACAAGCACACAAATTAAATAGCACCTGAAAAGCCAATATAATAAAGCATACTTATCATGATGATCAAGGAATTCATGAAACAAATCACATAAGACAATTTGTTCAGAAAAATGAATTTGATTGTATTAATTTAAATCAAAGAAGAACTTTACAACCTATGCCTTGATGTTGTACAAGCTCCTCCCAGGGTCCATCAAGAAGTCTCCTCTACTTTGACAAGTTTCACTCTCTTCCCAATGAAGCCAAAAAGGTATGTGATCTCTCCTCTCAAGCTTAACTACGAAGTCCCAATTCCACCAGCATTTACCCTAAAAAATGTTCAGCTTCTAACCTCCCCAGCAACCAGCCCAATGCCTTAATTTATAGTGCAATGGAGAGAAGTTACTAGGTCCACCTTCAAAGGGATAAAACCCTCCTTCAAAGGGATAGCTCCTCTCATCAAGGGAGTAGATCGTTCACTTTTGGGATGCATGAACGATCTAGGATCAAACCATCCACGTCAAGATTCTTTCTAGAGTCATCTAGAATTGACCCAAAGTGAGTTTTTAAGAATAAACTTGTGCCTTTTTGAATTTCACAGGGGTCCACACCCACTCCTTTAGAGACAGAGTGGGCAAGTCCGCAGGTAACATGAACAGGGGGTGCAGGACCACAGGCAACAGTAAGAGAAAGTGCGGAACTGGAGCTTTATTGATTTTTAAGGTCTTTCTCTCATTTTCAAAGCTTGACATGAAGAGCAGAGGTTTGAGACTTGCTTAGGAGGACAGTATGATGATAGACCCATACTGACTGCCAATAGTCATGGTGACAATATTTTGTGTAACACTTGGTCTCCCTAATGCTATTGGATTTCGCTCATTAATCAAACTTATATGTTTTGTAATTTAGAGCGGCCTTGGAGAGTTAACTCTCCTCTCACCTAATCCAAGGCCCTAATAAACCTAAACTTGTTGATGTATTTTGATGACAATACAAAAGTTCTAGTTTATTTTAATTAAGCGCTTGATTTTAATAGTTGTTCTTTTAAGTCAAGGGTATAGATGGAAGTGAAACCAATGGTGTTTGTATGATGCAAAAGAAATCAATGAAAAACTAACTACATGAATGGAATCATTTGTTCTTCGATGAAAAGAGATTTCTACATGGGTTCTACAAAACTTCTATAAAGAAAAATACTTTTTCTTTTCTTTTCTTGAAACGCACTTCACACACCCAAAAAATAAAAAGACTATGAATGATTTGTAGAAATTTCATCATATATCACCTGATAATGCAATATACTAAAGCAAAATACTTGATCTACTTCTACTATCAAACTTTGCAGAAGCTTAATCAAGTTGAGAGAGATCAATCAGAACACATATAACAGGGAAGAAGAAATCATACACATGAAACACAGAAGAATACTCTAGGGAAAGTGGTGGGCTCCAGTATTGTAGCAATAATGCTACAACTCCTGGAGCTTCCTTCTCTAATTTTATCAACCCGGTAGTTTGTAACAAACTTGGAAGCGACGGTGCTGTATGCACAAGTACTAGCTCTTGTCGCAGCTGTCACTTGGTCAGCTGGCACAAGTCCACTAGGGCTCAAGCCAACTTCTATATGTTCTTAGAAGAAGCTTTCTAAATGATGAACGAAGGCTATCTCAAAGGAAATTACCCTACTTTGCAAGAATGAACTAAAAGCCAACCAAACATGGAAACCCTAGTAAACCCTAATCTGACCAGCTTAATCCTTACAATGCAACGATGGGAATGCAACTCCTAACAATGATGCCATTAATTCTAGTGATATGAGATGCATGAATTTAAACTAATTCCATTGAAGAGAACATGTTTTTATATTTTTGCTTAAGTGGTTGGAGTTATTATGATTGTGTTTCTTACTGGGTCTTGACTGTGCAGGGGTAGTTCGAAGGGAAGGAAGGCTTGGGAAATGTCAGGAGGACTAGGAGAGGTTCCAGGGGATCCCTAACATCATTCCACAGAAGTCCACAACGTTCAGGTTCTTGGCAACTGTGTTTGCAGGCTTCTATAGGATGTCTGCAGGGGATCCTACAGGAAGCTCGGGATTTCTACAGGAAGTTTGCTAACTTCTACAGGATGTTCTGCAGTCGGAGTTTTGGGTGATGGAGGAGTGAAGGAGCTGTATGGGTGGATAGGTAGGATGAAAGGGGGGCTTGTGATGGCTTATGGGAAGAGAGATGAGATGGAAAGAGAGTGCGTAAAGTTGGTTGGTGGATAGAAGGGTGGAAGCAATGAAAGGTCAAAAAGATGGAGCTACGTGGGCAGTAGAAGGGTTGGAAGGAAAACGAGATGAACAGAGGTTGAGTAGGCGACTTAGGCACGGTTGAGAAGAAGAAGAAGATAATAGAGTGATGTTGCGCAGTGTAAATGAAACAAATCACCTCTGTCTTGCACAAAACCGAGATTTCATCAACCTATTCTAACTGTGTTATTAAACCAACGAACAACAATGTAAATTTTAGAGAGAAATCGTGCATGGTGTTGGAACAAAGAAGTATTGCTCAAGATCAGAATGCATGGACGGTTCTACGACTGAAATGATTGTGTTGCAGCTTGCATGAACATATAAGACTGCATTTTTTTGGTGGTTGGCACGGTCTACACCCCCAATCTCTAAACAGAGGTGGCAGTGAGTGCACTATCAACCTTTTCTTGGAGCTCTGATGAATTATAATCCTCCTAATCTAATCTAAGCTGCTGAAAGCACTTTATCCATAAACTAATCCTACTTAATCACATCACGGAAATTGAATCAGCAGACTGTGTTTTCCGAATGCATGTCAAGGCAAAGAAATGAAGTGCTGAAAGGAAAGACAAGTAACAATACAAAGAAAAGGAGGTCTATTGCTCTCAGGTTGGGCCCTAACCTGAGAGCTATAGCTCCTCTAAGAACTCAGAATTGAATCCAAATCTGCCTGCCTTTTATTAAACGATCATAATCATGAGTCTAACAACATGCCAAAATTGGCTTACAAAAAGCAAAAACCGAGCTGTAGCTCGTACTCAGAATTTTCAACCAAAGTTCAAAAGTTCAAAAAGCTCCTATCAAAGGCTACGGCCTCAATATTTATACATGATGAGGGCCAAGCTGGCCTCCTCAATTAGTGGAGCTTGGCTGTCCAACTAGAAGTAAACTGTTGTTCCTGTAGAATCCGTTGGCTGCCTTCTAGCTTGGTGGTGATAGCTGTTGGAGCTCGGAGTTGGGGTGGAGATCACGAGGAAGGTCATTCAAGGCTGTGGACAACCTCTCTATAAACCCGCAATGCCACCTTGGCTGTCTCCTTGTCTCCATCTGCGTGGTCTTTGCTCCATTTAATGTCAAAAAACCTGAAATCATCATGTATTAGTCACATAGGCATAATGCCTGCCCTTCTTCCTACAAATAACACGAATATACTAAGAAATGATGGATAACTGATAAAAAATGAAGGGTTGAGCAAGGTAAGTAGGCCAAATGAGCCCAAAATGTTACCAAAATTTGGGGCTCATCATCACCCCCCCAGCTAAAATATTTGCTCATCCTTGAGCAACTAGTCCAACTCTTCATCCTTCATTGCCTTTACTGCTACCCTTACATCCTAAGCCTCTGTAGTAATGTCCTCCTTGCTGATATGAAACCCAGCTTTCCTGTTCACCTCTTCCCACTGTTCACTGTCATCCTTCTCTGTACTGCCTTCCATCAATCCTAGTAGTAGTGGTGGGCTGAGTTTAAGGCCAATCCAGCTGGCCTAGAGGTTTTGCATATATTTCTTATAAAGGGCTACCCGTACCAGGGCTTCCCTCATCCGAGTTGGGGTATGGTACTCTCGGATTTTCAGACTGTGTGCCAATGTATTCCATCTGCGTGTGCATGCTTGGATAGCGTTGTCTCCTAACAGTCTCTCCATGTCTTCAAAATGAGCTATGTCTTGGGCCTGTTGATCCATATATCTTAATGAAGCTGTAGGATCAGTGGACAAGTGTTGGTGTGCTGAGATGAGAGCAACTGGATCCTCTGGTTCTGCTCGAATGAGCAATGGCTCGTTCAGTTCTCGGTTCATGACCGATTTTGCTTCTGCTGCTCTTTGATCTTCATGGTTCAACCATGAAGCAAACACCATTAATTGCATATCTCCCAAGGCAGTATTGGGATCCCATGAAACTACATTTGGCAAGGCCAAATTATGGAGGTAGAACTCCGCTAATTTGGCCTTATCCTCTGACGAACTAGTACTGCACAATTCAGAAAATTGTTGTGGGCCTTGGAGCTGAGAAATACCTCTTTGTGCCAAGGTATTTATTTGGAACTGCAGCCATTGGTCTTTCAGGTACAGGCCATAGGATTTGGCCAGTTGTCTGCACTGTATTGCCTCCATGGCCCAACTGGCCATGCAGGCCAATTGTGCCTCTTTTTGCTGCAGCTGTTGTTTTAGAGCTTGCACTTTAATTTGTGTTTGCTGTTCTGCTTCCTGTAGATGTGTCATTGGCTCCCCAAGACCGATGTTCAGTTCCTTTTTGCCTTTCTTTTCTTCTCTGGTGTCCTTGGAGGATGTACCTGTCCCTGCCCTCAACTCCTATAGCTGCAATCTTAGCTTCTGGTTTTCTTCTTGTAGGTACACTCTTTGGAAATTGGCCACGTGTTTAGCCATGGATAATTCACTCCTGGCCTCCTTGAGTTGCTCTTGTAAAGGACCTATGTCCGCCACACCCTTTGACTTGGCTATCTTCATCCACGTGTGTGTACGGACTCTTTCTTCCTCCAATGCAAAAAACAGTGGCACATTAAATTTCTGAGGTATAACTTTGCCAGCCTCTAGAAAGGTGTAATATGAACTCAAACTTGGCTAAGGGCTGGGCTCTGGTATATGTTCCTTTTCTACCTCTTTGGGTGGCTCTACCTCACCCTCCCTCGGTGGTGATGAGGGTCCTTCTCCTTCCATCCTCTCTTTTTCCTTAAGCCGGGCCAGAGTTTCCTGTAGAACATCTTCAGCATCCTGTAGCCGAGCTTTTTCAGTCAATTGGTCTAACTTTTCTTGCCACGTAGTTTTCTTCGTGCTCCCCCTCTCATAGGTGACTGATATCCTTGAGGGGGACTTTTCCTTGGGCGAAGTAGGGGCATCTTCAATAACAATCGGGCTGCTGGACGGAGGCTGTGGCTTGCCCGTCTTTATTCTGACACTTCTTCGAGCTTTAAAATATAGAGGGGTCTCCATCTTTCTCTTCTCCTTTGGATTAGGAGGTGTGCTGAGGGCGGCCAGCACAGCTGCTGCCTCCCTTGCTAGAATTTCAGTTCTCTTCTCCTTGGGTTTCACTTTTTCAGGGCTTCCTGTAGAAGGCCCTGTTTTAGTCAATTTCGGGCTTCCTGTAGAAGACCCTTTTTCAGTTAATTTCGGGCTTCCTGTAGAAGCCGATTTCGGTTTTCCTGTAGACACAGGTGTCACCGCCTTGGTTTTCTTTGCTGCATGAGTTTTGCTTTTTGACTTGGTTGCAGTCACTGTCGAGGCACTTTTGCTGATGTGGACCTTCTCAGCCTTGTCCACTCTGCCTTGCAACCTTTTCTCTCTTGCTGTCAAGATGGGTGTGTCATCTTTCTCCTTGGCATCCTTTTTCTCATGCTTCTTCTTTTGCTCTTTCTTCTGCAATGTGGTCGTGGGTTTCTGACCTTTTTCCTTCTTTCCTACGGCCACTGACTCCTTCTCCTCACTACTGAAGGAACCGCTTTCTTCGGTCAACATCCTTATGTCTCCATCCTTTGTCAAATTTCTGAAGGCTTCCCATGAGAGAGGAACCTTGTATGTGTGAAGCGCATCCTCCATGAGGAGTTTGATCAGTCCATGGTGGGCTACCTGGTCTAGTGTGCCTTCTTTCAGCTTAGTGGCGCACTCAATTAGGGACTGTAGCAGGAAATAGGGGATGCTCAGTTTATTTTCTACAGGAAGGTCCATCTGGTGTATCAGTTCAGTGAGTAACCGAAAGTGGTACCCGTATACAATGCTAAAACGACCTTCGCAGGTGATGTACTTCATAATCTGCAGGCTAACTTCATTCCATGGTGGCAGTAAACTGGTTCTATGAACCCCATTTTTGTCTTCCGAGAATTCCTCCTCTGGTGGAAAGAATTCTTTCTTGGCCTGTTGGCTCAATTTCCTTTCTTCCTTATCCCATGGCAATCCCATTGGGAGCTCAGTAATTCGACTGATATATTGTGGGGTGAGTTTGAGGCTTAGACCCCTGAAGTTAACGGTGGCCAATGTTTTGGATTTCAGCCTCAGAGCTTGCAAAAACTCTTCTGCCATTTCGTTGTCATAGCCCTGCAATTTGTCACAGAAGGATATCCACTGTGCTCGTGTGAAGAGCTCCACCACCTCAGGATTTTCTCTTAACTTTGTTGAATCAGTAGGTTCCCTTCTGATGAACCCACCCGGCATGGTGAAAAACTGCTGCTTTAGCTAGAGGTGACGAATGCGGAAGAAATTTGGCCTATTGGGACAGAGCGTAGAATTACGCTTCTGTCATGCATATAATCCACGAAGCTTATCCCTGAGGACCTTAACACAGCTTAATTACACTGACATCCTGTATAACGACAGTTTATGCACGGCAGACAACATTTGCAACAATTTTTTACGACCAGACTGTAGACGATGATTCTGCCACCCTCAAAAACCAATTGCATGGAGAGTTCAGGTTTACCTTTTTAATCTGCCACCTTTTGACGTGAGGAACCCGACTTCCTGTAGAAACATCTTTCCTGTAGGAGCAGCGCGCGATTTCTGGGGAATTCTGTAGTGGGTCTGTGCTCTTGGTGTTGCTTCACAGGCATTCTGATGGCCAAAGACTCAGAGTATTGAGCTGCAGAGGGATCCGGATGATCACTCGAGTCTCAAACGGTGAATGATAAATGCATGGGGTGGCAATCTAGCTGATTACATTTGAATCGGCGGAATCCGTGGTGCGGGGATGATCTGTCCCTGCCAGACCGTTGGACGACGTCATCCCATCATTTGCCTGCGAGTTCCCTTGCTGCCGCATCATTCCTCGCAGATCCGCCACTGTCTCTTCTGTTAAACTCGTTTTTCCCGACGGGATTGCTCTCACGTGTGTACTGCCCATTCCTTTTGCCATGGTCACCACCCAAATATCCGACTAGACCATTAACTGGTCGACGTGGCCAGTCGAATGGCCATATAACCGCTCAACCCATTCACTTCACACTTTGCAAACATTTTCAAAGTAAAATTCATGCAATTCGATGGAAGAAAGGGTCGAGGCACTTACCTGTGCGGCCGCAACACGATTTTTCGGTTTTTGGATGATGATGAGTGGATTCGTTTGCCGCTGGTGAATTTGCACAGGCCCGGAGGTTCATATTCACAGGCCAACGACGATGGATTTGATGCTTCGGCTGCACGCGCCCATGTTTTCATTGCATATGGCAAGCGCTGTGAATGGTGTACACTCTAGCGGGCTTAACTGTTACGGGACTCCTGCAGGATGTCCTGTAACAGTTTTTCCTCCTCGGGTGCATGCTGCACGACGAAGGCAATGGCCTCACGATCGCTCTCCCAGAGCTCATGGATGGTTGGGATGGATATGGTATGACATCTCAGTGTTTTTTCCATCTTAAAAATTTCTTTCTCTTGATAACTCAATGATCTGCTTTGATGGTGCAGGTAACTTCATTGCATGTCGACAAGGATGGTAAAACAAGGTGACAGCAGTGTGTCAGGGTGACAACAGTAGCTTGCATGCGTCCGAACCGATCCTTGGTCGTTAGATCTCCTCATAAAATGAATTCTGGGCCGTCCCGAACTTCTACAGGAAGTTTCCTGTAGAAATACAGAACTTCCTGTAGAAAGTTTGTGTTTCCTGTAGAAAGTCTGCACCTTCTTGTAGAAAGTCTGCATCTTCCTGTAGAAAGTCTGCATCTTCCTGTAGAACACTCAAGCCGTGATGAAATTGTGCACATACCTTGGAGAAAATGAGTATTCTTGGAGGAGGTGCTGGTGAGGTCTCCTAGCAGCATGATAAGGATCCTTGGCTGTGAGTTGAGAGGCCTCCTCTCCTCCATAGAACACCTACAACCTTCATGCAATTTCACAATATGAACTTACTGTTCTTGTCTTTTTTGCTTATTGTTTTTTTTCTTTTTTTTTGAAAGATAACAAGGGCGCCTCAATGAGGTTTTCACCCTTGCCATCTGCCTTAAGCGCCTCAGAGAGGTTTTCACTCAAGGATCTTTTTCAAATCTCCTTTTTTTTTTTTTTTTTTGAAAGACAATAGGGGCACCTCAATGAGGTTTTCACCCCTACCACCTGCCTTGGGCGCCTCAGAAAGGTTTTCACCCAAGGATCTTTATTATTATTATTATTATTATTATTATTTTAGATCTTTCAGGGTATGCCCAAAGCAGAGGCAGAACCCTTCTCTATGACCAACACTGACTTCTCCACAGTTTTGATGAATTCTTGTCTTGAGAGAGGTTTCCTGTAGACCTTCAGTCGATGCTCATTGACAAGCATGGGGATGGCTTCTTCATCAATGGTCCGAATAAGAACAGATCCATTGTCATGACATTTTTCCACTGCATATGGTCCCAGCCATCTGGTTCTCATCTTCCCCTTGAAATATTTATACCTGGAGTCATACAACAGTGCCCAATCACCTGGCTGGAATTACTTTTCATTGAGGTGTTGGTCATGCCACACCTTTCTCTGAAGTTGAACCACTTCCGAGTGAAGGAGGGCCTGCATTCGGTGCTCATCCAGTCCATTCAGCTGCAATAACCTTTCTTGTTGTGCATGGCTGAGATCTAGGTCCAGCTGAGCTGCCATCCTCAAAGTGTTGTATTCAAATTCAATGGACAACAAAGCTTTCTTCCCATAGACCAGCTCATAAGGTGTGAAGCCGGTTGTGGTCTTCCAGGTGGTGTTGTAAGCCCATGTGGCCTCAACCAGGCGATCTGCCTAGTCCTTTCTGCTGTTGCTCACCACCTTAGTCAAGATCCCTTCCAATGCTCTATTGGTGACTTCCACCTGCCCATTTGCTTGAGGGTGATAGGGGGTGGAAGTCCTATGCTTGATCTTGTGATGAGCTAGTAGGTCTTCAATTAGGTTAGATGTGAACTAGCTCCCTTGATCGGTGACTAGCTCCCTTGGGTAGCCAAACTTGTAGAAGACGTTTTCTCTTAAAAACTCGGCCACCTTTTCTTCTGTTGCTGCTTTGATTGCTTTAGTCTTTGCCCACTTTGTCAGGTAGTCAGTACACACAATGATGTAAGACCTTTGCCTCGAAGGAGGGTTGATTGGACCCACAAAGTCCATACCCCACTTCTCAAATGGCTCAAGAGTCACTTGAGGTTGGAGAGGCATCTCATCCCTTTGAGTCGGTTTCCCCATTCTTTGGCATTGGTCACATTGGCTGGCATATCTTCTAACATCTTGATGAAGTGTGGGCCAATAGTAGCCCGCCTGCAAGATTTTGAAGGCAGTCCTCTTCGCTGCAAAATGTCCTCCACAAGGCCCATCATGACAAGTGAGGAGGATATCAAAGACTTCCTCCTCCCTTACACAACGCCTTAAGATATGATTAGGGCCAAGCTTCAACAGATTGCCCCCGATCCAAGTAAATGAGGCACTTTTTCTGATGATTCTGCGCTTCTCTCTTGAAGATAGGTGCGGAGGGAATTGTGCTAAAACAAGGTAGTTTGCTATATCAGCAAACCATGGAGAGAGTACTGAGATAGCAAATAGATGTTCATCGGGCATCTGGTCATCCACTGTTCCATCATCATCTGCAGACAAATCCAATCTAGATAAAAAATCAGCAACAACATTTTCTCTACCTGGTTTGTCAACAATGGTCAAATCAAACTGCTGCAACAAAAGTAACCATCTAATAATACGAGCATTCACATCTGGTTTATTCATTAAATATCTAATTGCAGCATGGTCAGTATGTACAAATGTTTGATAGCCAGTGATATAATGTCGGAACTTGTTCAGTGCATGGACCACAGCCAAAAACTCTTTCTCAGTTACAGTGTAATTCAGTTCAGCTTTGGACAAGTTTTTGCTAACAAAGTAAATGGCATATGGAAGTTTTTGTTCAACTTGTCCTAAAGATGCACCTATGGCTTTGTTCGAGGCATCAGTGTGGATGTGGAAAGGTAGGGCCTAGTTTGGACCTCTCAAGATTGGGGCTGACACCAACTTGTCCTTTAAGTCATTCAAAGCCCTCTGACAATCGTCAGTCCATTTAAACTCCACATCTTTTGCCAACAGGCCAAACAATGTCGAGGCTAGCTTGTTGAAGTCTTTAATGAATCTCCTATAATACCCTGCTAATCCTAAGAAACTCTAAACATCCCTTACCTTTTGAGGAGGTGGAACCTTCTTGATGAGAGCAATTTTGTTAGGATCCACCTGTAACCCTTGGCAAGATATGGTATGGCCTAACACGGTCCCTTCAGTCATCAGGAATTCACATTTTTCAGGACTAAGGGACAGGTTCATCTCGATGCATTTGGTTAGGACTTTTCCCAGATTGGACAATGCTTCCTGGAAGTTGGTCCCATAAGGAGTGAAGTCATCCATATAGATTTCCACTGCATCATGGACCAGCTCCGAGAAGATGCTTAAGGCAGCTCTCTGGAAGGTAGCAGGAGCATTGCATAGCCCAAAGGGAAGAACTCGGTAGGAAAAGGTACCCCAAGGACAAGTGAAGGTGGTCTTATCTTGGTCTTCCGGGCTGATTTGGATCTAGTTGTACTCGCTAAACCCGTCCAGGAAAGAGAAGAACTTCTTTCCTGCCAGTCCATCCAACACTTGATCTATGAAAGGTAGAGGGAAATGGTCTTTCTTGGTAGCTTTGTTCAGTTCTCGGTAGTCCACACAGATTCTCCATTTCCCATTTTTCTTGGGAACCAACACCAGAGGGGACACCCATTCACTATCTGAGATGGGGTAAATGAATCCGGCGTCCAACAGTTTTTGCAATTCTTCCTTGACAATGTCCTCAAGGGCTGGATTCATTCTCCTCTGAGGTTGTCTAACCGATTTACAATCATCTTTGATGTATATGTGATGGGTACAGACTGAAGGATGGACTCCTTTCATCTCCTTATAGCTCCAAGCAAAAGCATCTAGATGGCTGGCCAACAAGCTACACAGTTCCTTTTCCTGGGAAGGAGATAGGGAGGAGCTGATCTTTAACATTCTCTCAGGGCCGAACTCCACATTCTTGACTCTGGGAGTGATAGGGTTGGTTGTACAAAGATCCACTAAGGTGCTGGCTTGGGCATCCTCCACCAATTTCTCTAAGGATAGTGCACTGGAAGGTGGATTCTGGATCAAGGTCTCGATCAAGTCATCCTCGGTTGGGGGGTCTCTTCTAGTGGTATCTAGAGTGCACAAAGGTGCTGAGTACACCTCATCCTCTTCTCCTTCCTCCAACCAAAGTGGTAAGTCATGCTCTAAGGAGGGTTGGGCAGGAGGGTATAGGACTAGCTTCTTGGACATAGGACCATTTTTGATGGTCATATTTCCTGCACGACAACTTATGTAAGCATCTGCAGTGGCTAACCAAGGCCTTCCCAAAATAAGAGGATATCCAGTAAGCTTTGCCTTGGGTTGCAGAACCAAGAAGTCTGCAGGGTATTCCCAAGAGTCGACAGAGACCAAGACATCCTCCACAATCCCTTCGGGTGTCACAGTGGAGTGATCTGCTAGTTGCAGGACTGTCGAGGTCTTCCTCAAGGAACCCTAAAGGTTGAGTTTGAGCATGGTATCCCTGGTCATCACGTTAATGGCAGTCCCCAAATCAATCAAGGTGTGAGGTATGATGGTGCCATTGATGTGGACATCTACTATACGACTCCCAGGATCTAGATACTTTGGGCAGATGACTTGTCCTAACATAAAGTCAGACAGTTGTCCTAAGACATTGATGGTTGAAGCATCTCTCTTTCGCCTACCTGGGTGTTTGAAACACTTTTCCTTAACCAGTTTGTTGTATATTGGCACATCCTTGATGGCTTGGAGAAGTGGTATTTTCACACACAACTGCTTGAGCTCACCCAGAAGCTCATCCTCCTCTGGGTTGGGTTGTGTGGTGGCAGTTAGTCTCTCAGGAAAGGGTAGAATAGCCTTTGGTTCACTTTCCTGTTTATCTTCCTCATCCTCTGGGGGAGGAGGTTGGCGATCCGGAAGAGTCTTTCCAGATCGAAGATTGATCTCCTGGATCTCCACAGCATAAGTAGGGCATGATGTTTCCCCAGTGTATACCTGCTGGGCTTGTCTATTGTTGGGGTTCGGGTTCGGTTGAGCAGGTATTTGAGGTTGCCTTGGAGGAGCAGGAGGTAATGGTTGAGGTTGAATTGGTGGTGGAGGAAGAATGGCGGGAGGAGTGTTGTACTGGGGCCTCCACCCAGACTGAGGTGCATTCCACTGAGGCTGTGGCTGGGCATGTGAGTGATATGAATGAGTAGTGGGTTGAGTAGGGTATTGAGGTGGGTAAGACCATGGAGGAGGCATAGACCAGGAAGGATGAGCAGGGGGACCCCAGGAAGGCATAGGAGTCGATTGGTTGGGGCTGTAATAAGCTTGGGGTGCCCCTTGCATCCCCTACTGCTAAGGTCTAGGTCCTTATGGCCTTCTTTGGTTGAGGAAATAGAGAGGTTCAGTGGGAGCTTCTGTCTCTTGGTACATGGCTTTAAGTCCAGGTAAGGTTGTACATTGATTTGTGGGATGGTCCTCCTCACAAATGAAACACACTTCAACAGAATGCAATGGGAATTCGTTCTTAGGGTGTCTCCTTGTACATCTAGGGCAGAAGATAGCCAAGGCTCTCTCAGCTTCTTCCTTCTTCTGTTGGATCCTGAATGTGTCCAGTTGCATGGAAATGGTCTGTCTCACCTCACTCTTAAGATCTTCTAATTGATTTGGAAACTCATGTTTGGAGAAAGGGACACCAGCTGAGAGGAGGTTTCCTCTACCTCGTTTCCGGGCTGCCCTGGAGTGGTTTCTAAACACAGTCCTGATGTCCTCATAAGGCAGTTGGTAAATATCTCCCCCAGCTAACATGTGAAGGGTATCTAAGAGGTCTTCAAGGACTCCTCGGAGTAGGACCAACTTGAGGGATTCAGGGTCAAGTGTGCACCTAGCCCGCTTATAGCTAAGTTGGAACCTCTCCTCATAATCCTCTAAGGACTCATCATTTCCCATGGTCATCCGAAAGATCTCTCCCTTGGTTTCCTTAGACCTACAGTAGTCCCGGTACTTGATATTGAAAGCTTGCTGCATCTGAGCCCAAGTGGTGATACTATTCCCAGGTAAGCCCATGAACCAGCGTAATGCTGCATCCTTAAGAGTTGAAGGGAAGAGTTTCAGCTTCTGCTCATATTCAGTATAGTCATAGGTTCTACAAAGGACAGAAAACTCAAACAGGAAGGTATCAAGATCTTCAGTAGTCAGTCCATGGAAGTGAGGTAGAGCAGAGGGACTATTTTTTTTCATTTTCATGTCTCCATTTGTCTCTCGGATGGGGTAGGCACCTTCTATTCTCTCATCTTCTCCTCTATTGTCAGCCATAGCTTCAGATGGGATGGTCTCTAATTCTTCTTCTGCTATAGGATCTTCGTATATCTCAGGAGGTTCACCTATAGGTTCTTCTGGATCACTGTCACCGAAGAAGAGAGAAGGGTGACTCAGTGATGTGGTGGGGGTGTTGGGTAAGAATTTGCATGTTTTATCTTGATTCCTACGAGGCATGAAATGGAAAGACTTTTTTGATTGCTTTTGTTTTTTTTTCTTTGGTACCTGCAAAACTGAAACAGATTGATCTACAACTAACTATCTTACTGAAATAAAGATGCATAATTGAATTGAAAGCAGGAAAGAACTAATCTACTTTGCTCAAATGAAATTGCAGGAATGGAAATGCTAGTCTACGCTTGCAGAATGGAAATACTACTCTATGCTTGCAAAATTGAAACTGCGGAATTGAAATGCTAATCTATGAAAGCAGGAAATGTCTGCGCTACTTTTGCAGAATGGAAATGAAATAAACTACTTGGCAGAAGGCAAGAGTAGGAAAGTAGAAGAAAAGCGACAATTACTAATACTCTAACGCTTCCCCGGCAACGGTGCCAAAAAGATGGTGGGCTCCAGTATTGTAGCAATAATGCTACAACTCCTGGAGCCTCCTTCTCTAATTTTATCAACCCGGTAGTTCGTAACAAACTTGGAAGCGACGGTGCTGTATGCACAAGTACTAGCTCTTGTCACAGCTGTCACTTGGTCAGCTGGCACAAGTCCGCTAGGGCTCAAGCCAACTTCTATATGTTCTCAGAAGAAGCTTTCTAAATGATGAACGAAGGCTATCTCAAAGGAAATTACCATACTTTGCAAGAATGAACTAAAAGCCAACCAAACATGGAAACCTTAGTAAACCCTAATCTGACCAGCTTAATCCTTACAATGCAACGATGGGAATGCAACTCCTAACAATGATGCCATTACTTCTAGTGATATGAGATGCATGAATTTAAACTAATTCCATTGAAGAGAACATGTTTTTATATTTTTGCTTAAGTGGTTGGAGTTATTATGATTGTGTTTCTTACTGGGTCTTGACTGTGCAGGGGTAGTTCGAAGGGAAGGAAGGCTTGGGAAAGGTCAGGAGGACTAGGAGAGGTTCCAGGGGATCCCTAACATCATTCCACAGAAGTCCACAACGTTCAAGTGCTTGGAAACCGTGTTTGCAGGCTTCTACAGGATGTCTGCAGGGGATCCTACAGGAAGCTCGGGATTTCTACAGGAAGTCTGCTAACTTCTACAGGATGTTCTGCAGTCGGAGTTTTGGGTGATGGAGGAGTGAAGGAGCTGTATGGGTGGATAGGTAGGATGAAAGGGGGGCTTGTGATGGCTTATGGGCAGAGAGATGAGATGGAAAGAGAGTGCGTAAAGTTGGTTGGTGGATAGAAGGGTGGAAGCAATGAAAGGTCAAAAATATGGAGCTACGTGGGTAGTAGAAGGGTTGGAAGGCAAACGAGCTGAACAGAGGTTGAGTAGGTGGCTTAGGCACGGTTGAGAAGAAGAAGAAGATAATAGAGTGATGCTGCGTAGTGTAAATGAAACAAATCACCTCTGTCTTGCACAAAACCAAGATTTCATCAAACTATTCTAACTGTGTTATTAAACCAACGAACAACAATGTAAATTTTAGAGAGAAATCGTGCATGGTGTTGGAACAAAGAAGTATTTCTCAAGATCAGAATGCATGGACAGTTCTACGACTAAAATGATTGTGTTGCAGCTTGAATGAACATATAAGACTGCGTTTTTTTGGTGGTTGGCACGGTCTACACCCCCAATCTCTAAACAGAGGTGGCAGTGAGTGCACTATCAACCTTTTCTTGGAGCTCTGATGAATTATAATCCTCCTACTCTAATCTAAGCTACTAAAAGCACTTTATCCATAAACTAATCCTACTTAATCACATCACGGAAATTGAATCAGCAGACTGTGTTTTCTGAATGCATGTCAAGGCAAAGAAATGAAGTGTTGAAAGGAAAGACAAGTAACAATACAAAGAAACGAAGGTCTATTGCTCTCAGGTTGGGCCCTAACCTGAGAGCTATAGCTCCTCTAAGAACTCAGAATTGAATCCAAATCTGCCTGCCTTTTATTAAACAATCATAATCATGAGTCTAACAACATGCCAAAATTGGCTTACAAAAAGCAAAAACCGAGCTGTAGCTCGTACTCAGAATTTGCAACCAAAGTTAAAAAGTTCAAAAAGCTCCTATCAAAGGCTACGACCTCAATATTTATAAATGATGAGGGCCAAGCTGGCCTCCTCAATTAGTGGAGCTTAGCTGTCCAACTAGAAGTAAACTGTTGTTCTTGTAGAATCCGTTGGCTGCCTTCTAGCTCGGTGGTGATAGCTGTTGGAGCTCGGAGTTGGGGTGGAGATCACGAGGAAGGTCATTCAAGGCTCTGGACAACCTCCCTATAAACCCACAATGCCACCTTGGCTGTCTCCTTGTCTCCATCTGCATGGTCTTTGCTCCATTTAATGTCAAAAAACCTGAAATCATCATGTATTAGTCACATAGGCATAATGCCTGCCCTTCTTCCTACAAATAACACGAATATACTAAGAAATGATGCATAAGTGATAAAAAATGAAGGGTTGAGCAAGGTAAGTAGGCCAAATGAGCCCAAAATGTTACCAAAATTTGGGGCTCATCAGAAAGCCGTAGCTAAAAACCCCGATCTCTGTATTATCATAAAAGTGGAAATATATCAGGATTACACAAAGCTTTAACTCACAAGCTATCAAGCTCTCAATACAATCCCTCACTGTTGCTTATAGATAGAATAAAAAACACATATTCCTTCTTTCAGTCCTCCAAGCCTCCTATTTCTTTGTGCAGTTTCTCCTGGGTCCTCTAGCTGCAATTTGTGTGATTCTCACCTCACACACAACACTGACCTCTGAAATAACTCTGCAATCCTGAAGGAGATAATTCCTTCTGCATGGATGAGTTTCCTTTATAGGAAAATTCCTCCAACTGATAGTACATTGTCCCTTCCTTTAATCTCAACTAGGAATCTATCTAAACTAATAGGTATGAGTTATTTATGAGAGAATAATCAATTATCTGGAGAACACTAGTTGCATGCATGCATGCATTAACTAATTGAACTTGACAATCAAGTCCACAAATTGTTTGGAACTAATCTAACTAGACATAACTCAATTAACTGATCTAACTAATTACAACTCAAATACAACTCATCCTTATCTATTTAATTAAGGGAGAACTTCCTCAATCAAAGGGATAATTGTTGCATGTCTTCACAAAGACTTCATGTTTGATTTTCTCCAACTAATTTACTCAAGATGAATTAATTAATTATTTTTAAAATAGTTAGTGAGACTAAATTCGAATTTCAATTCTCAATTTTGATTCAAGGACAAATCAAAATTGGAATATATCTTCAAATGATATCTATAGCAATGTTATTTTTAGCATTTCTATTTTTATCATTTCTTTATGTTATTTCTCAACAGAGTTCGAGTATATCCTGAAATGCTATTTATAGAAATGTTATTTTTAGCATTTCTATTTTTATCATTTCTTGTTGCTATTTTCAACACTCCCTTTCAACAAGAAAGGAATTCAACTCGATCGCAATCCTGAACCTTTGGAATGTTCTACATGCAACACTTCTCACTGTTGAAACAAAAAAACATCCAAGTTGAATTAGGATGATTCCTCTGTCATCAAAGTCTTTGAATGTTGATTCCTCTGTCGACTGAAAACTCTACACCTCTGAGCTCTTTAGTATCTAACTGCTCTAGCCTCTATCACTTTGATCTTTGACTGCATCAATCACACTGATTCCTACTACTGCATCTGTGTTATTGCTCGTCCTATCTCCCAGCATGCATCTGAACTACGCCTCCTCTCATCATGTTGCCTCATGCTTCCCACTACTGCACTGCAAGTCAGTTACTGAGAAATAAGTAACTGATCTCCCAACTGACCTCCCTGTTGGGCTAGAAACACCCTCTAATGCTGAAGCTCCCTTTGTCGCTCCATCCCCATCCATCTCTACCTACTCAGCTAGTCCGCTACTCCTCGTTAGGGCTCCCGTAGCAAGGTCTAATCAAATAGGTTGGGTACCTCAAGGATCCTGCCCCTATTTCAGCCTTCTTGGGACTATCTCTTCACATCGCCCCACCTCACAGCTGGAGGTATGGCTGCATGTGATCCCTCTACCCACTTGGCTCAAAATTTCCCCCTACTAGAGGTCTTTGCATGAGTGGATGCCTCCACTCCATCTCCTCTAAGATTCTATAGTTGTGGCTACTCCACAACCTCATGAAGCTGCTTCACCAATTTCGGCTCCTCAACAATTGTCTAAGACTTCTTTTGGCATTGCATGTTGAGAGGTAATGTAATCTTCCTTTCAACCACCAAGTCTCTAACAGTTGCCTTGCTCCTCAAGGCTTTGCATCCATCTTGTACCACAAGTGCATGCGGGTTCTTGACTAGCACACCAATTTGTTTCATCTTTCCCGTCCTCACAAAATTTCCTGGAAAAATAATTGATTTTAAATCAGCAATATCTCTGTCATCTAAACTCCAATTTAGCCATTTTTTTTTTAATTTGGGTATCTTTTCGCAAGTAATCCAGATATGCTATTTGTTTCTAAAAAGTTTGCACAAAAAATTTCAAATCTACTCTGCAAACTCGTGGCCCTATTTTGTTTTCTTTGAATTATCTTCTTTGTATACTGTTCACGGCTTTGATCACCTTTTCTCTAATACCATGTAGAACTTCTTCTACAAAACCTAGCTCTTATACCATGTAGAAATTTCACCGTAGATCACCTGATAATACAATATACTAAAGAAAAATACTTGATCTACTTCTACTATCAAACTTTGTGGAAGCTTAATCAATTTGAGCAAGATCAATAAGAACACATATAACAAAGAAGAAGAAATCATACACATGAAACATAGAAGAATACTCTGGGGAAAGCCTCAGCTAAAACCCCGATCTTTGTATTATCATACAAGTGGAAATATCTTAGGATTACACAAAGCTTTAGCTCACAAGCTATCCAGCTCTTAGTACAATTCCTCATTGCTGCTCATAGACAGAATAGACAACACATATGCCTTCCTTCAGTCCTTCAAGCCTCCTATTTCCTTGCGTAGTTTCTCATGGGTCCTCCAGCTACAACCTATGTGATTCTCACCTCACACACAACACTGACATCTGAAATAACTGCACAATCCTAGAGGAGATAATTCATTTTGCATAGATGATTTTCCTTTATAGGAAAATTCCTCCAACCGATAGTAGATTATCCCTTCCTTTAATCTCAACTGGTTCTCTGTCTGAACTGACATGCATAAGTTATTTATGAGAAAATATTCAGTTATCTGGAGAACACTAGTTGTATGCACGCATGCATTAACTAACTAAACTCACAATTAGTTCCACAAACTATTTGGAACTAGACTTAACTCAATTAACTGAGCTAACTAATTACAACTCAAATACAACTCTTCCTTATCTCCTTAATTAAGGGATAACTTCCTCAATCAAAGGGATAACAGTTGCATGTCTTCACAAAGAATTCATGTTTGATTTTCTCCAACTAATTAACTCAAGATGAATTAATTAATTATTTTTCAAACAGTTAATGAGAATAAATTCTAATTTTAATTCTCAACTTTGATTCATGGACAAATTAAAATTGGAATATATCCTGAAATGATATCTATAGCAATGTTATTTTAGCATTTCTATTTTTATCATTTCTTGATGCTATTTATCAACAGAGTTGGGGTATATCCTGAAATGCTATTTATAGCAATGCTATTTTTAGCATTTCTATTTTATCATTTCTTATTGCTATTTCCAACATGCTTTAACAATGCAAACTACCCTAATTCAAGGTATAATGAAGATGAAAGATCCTAAATCACTCTAAAAAAAGAAAAAGTAATTGTTTATAACTATCAATGAGCCAATTTAAATATTGAAGAGGATACGAATTTTGAATAAAAAATTATCTCCAAATAAGAAGGACAAATCGTAAAAGATCGGAATTCACTTTCAAAAATCAAAAGAAACCAAAATCAAACTTGACAAAAGAAAGAAAAAACAATCTTTTTTGAGATCTTTTCTTTTTCAAGAAACAACCAAAACAACTTTTTGAAGTCAGTCAAAATTTATTAAAACTCAAAGGCCAAAAAAAGAGCACAAGGAGTCTTTGCAAGTTACAAACTCGAAAATGAAAGAAAACTTGAGAAAAAAAGCCTTCAACTTGTACTAAATGACCTAGACAGCAACAAAGAGCTTAACAAATTGACAAAGAAGCCAAGAAAGAAATACTTTCAAATTCGTCAAAAAAGACTTTCAAAAAGAAAAAAAAGCTATAAGGCCACAAAACAAAGGAAAGCAAAGCAAGTACATCAAAAATTGAACTCGACATTGAGACTACAAACAATCACCTATTTTGGAGGACCAGAACAATCAAGAACTTTTGAACGAAGTCTTGTGTGCCAAAACACCAATTACAAACTTGTTCAAAAAGCAAACTTAGACCAAATATTTTCAATGCGGAAGAGACTTCGAAACAGTAAGCTTCTAGAATAATGAAATTCTTCAAATAGAAATTGACCACTCAGAGACTAAACAGACTAGGAAACAAATCTTTCTAGGTAGAGAGATTTGAAAAAACAAAGCAAAAATTATTATACGTGACTGTGTTCAACCACAGAGGCGTGTACACACGCTTCTGATATAGGAAACTCACATATATGTGGGTTCAATTCACAGAAATAAACCTTTGTATGCCACTGTAAATGGAGTAAAAGGCGTATACAAAGCTTTGCAAGAAAAGTAAAAAACAAAGGCAGATCAAAAGATCAGACTTAAGGTCTAAGACTCTAGTAGAGCAAATAAGACTGTAACAGTAAGAAAACCAAATACTGAGCCCTGATTAACACTGAACAACCCAAACTAGGAATAACAAAATTGTTATCCCCAACAAAGTTTCCAATTCCATTGTTGGCATTATGACACAGGTTTGGCACTATGGCACAGGTGTTGTCCTTCATGGCAACTCACTTAGATGGCAGATCACTATTCAAGCTCTCAGAATGAAATAAAATAGGTATATGCAGGTTCCCTTTTATGAAGTCGCGTATACACGCAGGATTGCCGATCAAAATTCGCATATGCATATGCACACACTTTCATGCACGAAAAAGGCCGTATGTGTGGGAAAACTTATTTTTGGTCCATGGTATTTAGTCCTTGGTATTTGGACCTATGGTTTTGGACCATGGTATCTCGTCTGGAGTGTTGAGCCCAGGTATTTGGTCCAAGGTATTGATTCTTTATGGTTTTGTGTTGGGTCCCTATAATACTAGTGATTACCCCATTACTATTGTAGTTATACCCCTTATTTATATTGTTGTGCCCCTATTACCCCCATATTGTTATTTCTGTGCCCCATAGAATCCCTCTATTGTTATTTTTGTGGCTTTATATTATTATTGTTAGGTCGGCTGGATTATATTGTGACTCCTTAGACTCCTATATATAGAAAGGAGGTTTTGTCATTTGTATCATCCAAGAATTGTTCATTTATGTAATGTAAAGGAGGTTGCCCCCTCGAAGAGGCTGAATTCTAAGGCGTTGATCTATCTTTTCTATCTTTTTTTGAGCTGGTTTCATAACATTTGGTATCAGAGCTTTGGATTCTAGGGTTTCGCTGCTCCAAACAGGTCATCGTGGAATTTTCGCTATAACTTTTTTTCTGTGACGTTTCAGAAGTCGCAAAAAAAACCCATTTGAGAAGAAATCGCGCTGAACCTTGGGTCAGAATTTCAGATATTTGTGCGCGATAGTTACGGAGATATGATCTGAGTAAGTTGGTCTTTTTGCAGACTCCTGAATTACATTCAAAATAGGCGACCTGGGGAAAATCGTCATAACTTTCTCTCTGGGGATCAGATTGAAATTTCGTAAGAAGGTATAGAAAGAGGACAGACTGTAGTTTCGTGTATGTGTGTTTCAGATTCAAAGGTTGAAACAGTGACTCGTGGCACGTCGTACAAGTTCGCTCTACTGAACCAGTCTAAAAGCAAGTCACTGTGGGAGATTTCACATAACTCTTACTTGGAGAATCCAATTTGGCTCAGAGTTGTGGCATTGGAAAGAGGATGCAGAAGGATACTACAGGTAGTAATTTCAAAACTGGATGATCCAAAATTAAAGAGATACAGAAGATTCAATATCAGGCTTCTATAAAGTGAAAAAAGGTGTGTAGTTTTTTTTTTAAATTTTTATGTAGGCTTGGTTTAACGGAATTCAAAGGGCATAGTAAAGCATTATTATCGGTAACTGATGCCTCGAGGAAAGAAAATGCAAACACCTAGTAAGGAACCTGAAAGCTCTAGCATGACTCATGAAGAAGAGGAAGAAATGCTACATGATATATCAAAATTACAAGAACAAGTGCAACAAATGTCACGCTCACAAAAGCTAACAGAAGCTAAGATAAGTGGCTTGGAATCTAAGATAAATGGCATGGAATCTAAGATAAATGGCGTGGAATCTAAGATAAAGTGCATGGAAGCTAAGATGGAGGATTCAATGGTAAATTTGAAGATAGATTTGAAGACAAACATGGAAGAATTGAAGAACTTGCTACAAGAAAGGGTCACTAATGGTGAAAGGGTAGTAAAGGAAACTCATGATGAGAACAAAAGAAATGTTAATCATGATTCCATAGACTCTAATGTTGGATCAAAGAATCACCATG
Organism: Pinus tabuliformis; assembly: GCA_031772625.1. Lineage (NCBI taxonomy): Eukaryota > Viridiplantae > Streptophyta > Pinopsida > Pinales > Pinaceae > Pinus > Pinus tabuliformis. The sequence continues at coordinate 27,160,664 of CM062815.1, forward strand.
TTCCAAAAATTGATATGAGGAAGTTTGATGGAAAGGATCCCGCCACATGGATATTACAGATGGAGCAATTCTTCGATCTCAATAATGTGCAAAACAAACAAAACGTACGTATGGCAACTTTATATTTGGAACCAAATCAGTTTGTATGGTATAAATGGTTTTGTTATCGTAAACAATTTATCACTTGGGAAATTTTTATAGAAGAATTGATAGCACATTATGAGGATACAAAAAGCAACACTTTTTTTAGCCAATTGATAAGTCTCAAACAAAAGGGTTCAATAATGGAGCACATTGAGGAGTTCCAAAAATTGAACATAAGGGTAAAAGATATTCCAGAGGAGCATAGGATTGATGTGTTCATAGGGTCTTTAAAGGATAATATCCAACATGATGTGCGCCTTTGGGAACCTGATTCATTAGAGAAGGCATTCAGGTTAGCAAGAAAAATGGAAAGCAAAATTATGGCAACTAGGAAGCATGACATTCACAACTATAAAGATAGAAGTGTTGTTGCCCATAGTCTTCCACAACCTACAAGGTTGACACCACAACGATTGGAAGAAAAAAGAGCAAAAGGGCTTTGTTACAATTGTGATAGCAAATACACGAAAGGTCATAAGTGTGCCGAGAAGAAATTATTCTACATAGATTGTGAAGAGGAAGAAGAAAAGGAGCAAGAAAGGTTAAAAGAAGAAGATATATTCCAGGAACAAAGCCTAGATGAAGAACAAATAAATCCGACCATATCTTGTAATGCATTGGCGGGAATTACCACTCCTCAAACCATCAAGATAGAAGGACAAATCAAGAAGAAAAAGGTAATAGTGTTGATTGATTCAGGAAGCACCCACAATTTTATTCATTGTAGGGTAGCAAAAGAATTGAATTGCTTCCTATATCCAGCACCAGAGTGTCAAGTGATGATTGCAAATGGAGGAACAATAAATTGTTCTGGAAAGTGCCATAATATCAGGCTATCCATGGGAGAATATGTATTGACTAGCCCAATGCTTTCCATTCCAATGGGAGGTGCTGATGTTGTACTAGGAGTCCAATGGCTACAATCCTTGGGTACAATAGCTTTGAATTTTCAAGAACTTTTCATGAAATTTTCTGTGGAAGGAAAGGAAGTTGAATTAAGGGGTATTGCAGGGAAACCAGGAAAGATAATCAGCTCTAATGGCATGACAAAGCTTCTAAAAAAGGAGCAAAGAGGTGTAATTGCACAATTATGTTCGCTAGATGTTTCCACATTGGAATCATCTATTTCTCCAGATCTCCAAAAAGTCTTGGACAATCATTCCAAGGTATTTGAGACTCCCAAAGGTCTCCCACCTATGCGTGATCATGATCATGCTATTCATCTGATTCCAGGAAGTGTTCCTCCAAACATCAGGCTGTACAGATATCCATATGTCCAAAAAAGTGAAATTGAACGTGTGGTTGCAGAAATGCTAAAGGCTGGTATAATTCAACCGAGTCAATAGTTCTTTCTCAGCTCCAGTAGTATTGGTGCACAAGAAGGATGGATCATGGCGCATGTGTCCAGATTATAGGGAGCTCAACAAGCTCACTATTAAAGATAAGTTCCCCATTCCTGTCATTGATGAATTACTGGATGAATTGCATGGATCAATTTACTTCACCAAGTTGGATCTTCATTCAGGATATCATCAAATCAGAGTGAAGATTGAAGACATTCCGAAAACGACATTTAGAACTCATGAGGGTCATTATGAATTTTTTGTCATGCCTTTTGGCCTTACCAATGCACCTTCAACATTTCAAGGTTTGATGAATTCAATTTTCAAACCATTCCTTAGAAAATTTGTGTTGGTATTTTTTGATGATATACTAATCTACAACAAGTCTTGGAAGGATCATGTTGAACATGTTGACAAGGTGCTACAACTATTGGAGGAGAAACAATTATATGCAAAAAGATCCAAATGTTTCTTTGGAGTCCAGGAGGTGGAATATTTGGGTCATATTGTATCTCATGAAGGAGTTAAGGTAGACCCTAGCAAAATTAAAGCCATTAAGGAATGGAAAATCCCCACATCCATAAAGCATCTGCGAGGATTTCTTGGGTTGACAGGGTATTATCGCAAGTTCGTTAAGAATTATGGGAGAATAGCAGCACCTCTAACAACATTATTGAAGAAAGATTCATTTTCATGGACTCCGGAAGCAAAAAAGGCCTTTAAACATCTTAAAGAGGCAATGTGCCAAGCACCGGTCTTAGCTACACCGGACTTCACAAAAACCTTTATTGTGGAATGTGATGCTTCAGGAAATGGAATTGGTGATGTTCTAATGCAAGATGAAAGACCCATTTCTTTTGAAAGTCGTCCAATCAAGGGAAAGTTTTTAAGCAAAGCTATTTATGAGAAGGAAATGTTGGCAATACTCCATGCACTTAAGAAATGGCGACCCTACCTAATGGGAAGACACTTCAAGGTAAAAACAGATCATGATAGCCTTAAACACTTTTTAGAACAAAGATTATCCTCTGAAGAGCAACAAAAGTGGGTCACAAAGATGTTGGGTTATGACTTTGAAATCATCTACAAAAAAGGGAAGCAAAATGTGGTGGCAGATGCACTCTCAAGAAAGGATGAGGATATGGAAGCATTGTTGTGTGCCATTTCTATTATCCAACCAGATTGGATAAATGAAGCAAAGGAGGAATGGAAGAATGATGAAGAAGTGTGGGCACTTATTCGAAAGCTACAACAAGATTCCAGTACTTCTGATACATTTAGCTAGCAAAATGATTCATTATGGTACAAAGATCGCTTATACCTCTGTAAGAATTCCCATCTTAAACAAAATATTCTTATGGAATTGCACACTTCTCCCTTAGGAGGGCACTCAGGATTTTTAAAAACTTACCACAGGGTTAAGAAGGAATTTTTTTGGGATGGCCTTAAATCAGATATTCAAAAGTTTGTGGCGGAATGTTTGGTTTGCCAACAAAATAAAGTTGAAACAATTAAGACATCGGGTCTATTACAACCTTTATCCATTCCAAGCCAACGTTGGGAGGAGGTTTCAATGGATTTTATCACAGGTTTGCCCAAGTCTGAGGGAAAGAGTGTCATCATGGTGGTAGTTGACAGACTTACCAAGTATGCACACTTTTGTGCATTATCACATCCATTTAAAGCCAGTATAGTTTCTACTACATTTATGGAAACAGTTCAAAAGCTACATGGAAACCCAAAGATTATTGTAAGTGACAGAGATCCCATTTTCACTGGAAATTTTTGGATAGAATTATTTTCTTGTCTTGGTACTCAGTTAGCTCATAGCTCATCTTATCATCCTCAATCTGATGGGAAAACTGAGATAGTAAACAAATTTTTGGAAGGATATCTTCGTTGCTTTGTCTCTGATAAACATACACAATGGGTCAAATGGTTGCCTCTGGCTGAATGGTGGTATAACACTTCCTTCCATACAGCAACAAAAATGACCCCATTTATGGCACTTTATGGGTACCAACCACCATCAATCACATCATATTTAAGAGAAAATTCTAAGGTTCAGGTAGTGGAACATCACATCGAACATCAACAACAAGTCCTCCAACTCTTAAAGGATAACCTCGTGTTGGCACAAAATAGAATGAAACAACAGGCAGATCAACATCGAAGTGAAAGAAGTTTTGATGTAGGTGATTGGGTATTCCTACAGCTACAACCATATAAGAAAATGTCCCTAAAGCAAGCTAAGAAGGATAATAAATTATCACCAAAGTATTATGGTCTGTACAAGGTGTTGGAAAAGATTGGTACTATGGCATACAAATTGGAGCTTCCTGCAGCTTCTCGATTGCACCCAGTTTTCCATGTTTCATGTTTAAAGAAGGTTATAGGCGACAAGCTCCCAGTTCAAACAATATTTCCAGAACTTGACGAAGAAGGAAAAATTATATTGGAACCGGAAGCAGTCATGTTACACTAAAAAATGTCACCTTGACTACTTACAGTTAGTATGGCTCAAATCAACAGTCATGCTACCCTCTTAGGCAAGTCTCATGCCTCTGTTATCCATCTCAAACTCAAAGAAGAGAGAAAGTCTTGTAAAAACTATGTTTATCTCTGGGGTCGCAGGTTCTCTCTAGCCTTACCTGCGGGGACGCTGACCATGTTCACAAAATCTGCGTCCATGGACGCTCTGTATGTTAAGGGACAGGTGCGTCCCTCTGTAAAAGGCAAAATGCGCGAGTTTTATCTTGAAAAAGTTACTTGTGGTTACTTCTAGAACATTCTAGAGGTCGGTTTGATGAAATGGATGCGCCTCCAGTTGGTTCATGTATCTCTATTAAGGGGGAACTTATCCCATCAATAAGGGAGCTATCCCACCCAAAGAGGGGGATGATCCCATTGATAGTGGACCTGAATAACCTCTTTACAGCACTATAAATAAAGACATTGAGCCAGAGGGAGAAGAGGTTGGAGCTATACATTTTCTTTGGGTAAATGCTGCAGGATTTAGGTCTTCCATTAGAGCCTTTGTAAGGAGAGATTGTCTTTACTTGATTCTACTTGGAAGAGGGTGAGCTTTGTCAAAGTAGAGGAAAACCCTTGATGGACCCTGGGAGGAACTTGCACAACACCAAGGCCAGGTTGTAAGAGTTTCTTTGTTTCGTTATTAATACAAACTGGTTTATTTTTCTCAATAGCTTGTGTTAATGAGTTATTTCATGTGTTCCTTGGTCTGCATGTTGAATATATGTTTTATTATATGAAATGCAAGTGCTTGGTAATTGTTTGATTGTTTGTGGTTGCAGGAATTGACTTGAAGGAGGAGCTCATCCGGATCGTCAAGAACGGACTTCAACAACAGCGTTTTGGAATAAGGTAAGCCTAAACACTTGTAGTTTTCATGTTGTAAAAGGTGTATTTAGAGAAAGATCACTCCATTTTGTCTTGTTTGTCATTAGAATGTCTTAGACTTCTAGGAAGGTCAGCTGTGTCCGCACCCTTGACCAATTCCGTGTGACAAATTGGCGACTCCACTGGGGAATCCATTAATGAGAGAGTCTTTTCCTTTATATGAACTTTGCTTTGAGAAAATCATTTTTATTTTCTGGTTTTTGACTGTGAGAATTAGTATTTGGGTGGCTTAGCTTTAGATTTAGTTAGATTTGGTTTTTCTTCATTTTTCCAGAAGGACGCACCCTCTGAGTACTGCACAGTGCGTCTTTGGACGCGCTGTTGCCGTTTGCACAGAGCGGGGCCGCACCTGTGACAACGGGTTGCCTGCGTCTTCCTGTAAAATTTAGGAAAATTCCATTTTTTGCTTTAATTGATTTTAGATTTTGATTTTTCCTTGTGTTTTCTGCCCAGATCCTTTAGTACCCTGTCGGAAATTTTCACCTGAACTTGTTTTGTGAGCTTTGAGTGTTTTAGTAGTTTTCAACGAAGTTTAGTCCTAGGGTTTGATTTTTCAATAGGTCCTGTAGTGACTTTGACGGTAGAAAGTTGTCCAGCCTTAGATCTCTCTGGTTAGTCAGCCTTCTTAGAAGTCGGGCCTGTCGTAAAGTCTCCTTGTGTGAGCAGCTTGCCATTTAAGTTGTTTTGGGTCAAATTTCGAATTACTTGTTTATAAAGTATTGATTTCCATTTTACAAAAAGAACAAAAAGATTAGAGTTTTGTTTTGGCTAGTTTTTGGTTCTGCAATAAGCTAGTCCTTGATTTGATTGTGATCAAGTAAAACACCTTAGAATAATCATTGTTGGTTTTGGCCTCGTTAAGATTGCTTAGAGTAAATTTACCTTTTAGTTTGCTTATGAGTGCATTTTCATAGATTTTAAGAGTTGTTAAGATTGATTTTTGGTTATATTAGATTTATTTGCTTTATTAAAAGAAAAATACAAAAACATCTTCTTTAAAAAGTCTTGTTTCAAGTAGCTTTTTGTTTTTGAAAGAAGAAAAGAGTTTTTTCGTGCATGTAAAGAGAGGTTATGTTTTTATGCTTGGAAAAGAAAAACGAATTGTTTCTTTGATTGTCTTCAATTAAGAAGTTGCTTTTATAAAGATTGCATTCTCTCAACTTTTTAGTTAAGCAATTCATCGAAAAAGTAAAGTAGTGGGTAAATCATTCTAGGTGCATTTTGTAGTGGTTTCGAGTCGAGTCAACACACCACTGGTTTCACTTCCATCACCTTTTGACTTAAGAAACAACCTTAAAAGTAACGCTTAAATTAAAATCAATCTAGTAATCTTTATTTTTCTAGGGCTCTGAAACACCAACATAGCTTAGGCTAGGGTCTTGGAGTAGGTGAGTACTTAACTCTCCAAGACTACAAAACCAAACAGATAGTCTATCTTGAGTAGAACAAATCCAATTGTTTCAGTTACATTCTGGGAAAGCTCCTCTTAAAGGAGAAGCACGAGCTCGTGTCCGAACCAGTGAGGGGATCATTCCTCCCTCGTTGGGAACGACGCCAGGCAGTACGTATTACAAACGGTAAACCTCGGATTAACCATTGTCGAGGAGCCAGGGGTCACTTATCGGTAAACCTTGGATTGTTGTCAAGGAGCCGGTAAGGGGATTGGAGCTTGCTACTCTGCCCTTGCGTGCTGTCGGAGTTTAGACTGTTCCCCCAGGTGTAATTGTTGTGATTGGCCATAATATCTAGGATTCTACCCAAGGTGACGGTGGAGGGAAGGTCCCACTGTACCTGGAGCAGACGTCGGTTATACTCACTTGGATTTTCCGGGGGGTTCACTTCACTTCGAGACGGTTAAAGTGGAGGAACTTGTGCCGGTCTATTCATTAAGCAGGTTGCCGGGGTAACTGTTCCACCCGCCATTTCTGTACTGAATCCTGCGAGGTTGGGCCTAATCACCAACTAGCGCTTTTGGTCCGGAAGACTACTGTTTGTGTGTGGTTTGACGCTCTAGATTATTTAGGCGTGTGCTTCAAATTTGTTTGCTTCTTTAGAAGACTTTAGGTGGTTTGATTTGAAATTTTTACTTTGTTTTCGTGTGTTGTAGTTAAAAATCTTTAATTGTGGCGGAATTACCGAGAAGGTCCCGTCGAATTGCGGGCCAGTCTCCTGAAGTTGTTTCTGTGGCCGAATTGTTGAGAAGATCCCGTAGACTTAGGGGATCCCCTCCTCGAGACGACCCAGGTAATTTAGAAGGGTTAAAGGTCCTTGTAACTCCTCCTAGTGGCAGTAGAGTAGGTTCACCTGAAGAAGGAGAATCTTCCTTGGTAGTCCATCCAGATTACCAAAGTTTAGAAACAGGTTACAATCCCGAAGCTGTTACAGTTTCCGAGCTTGCTGGTAGTTTTTCATCTGCCAGTGAAACAGGCGAAGAACCTGAAATTTCCGAACCTGTTACTCCAACTCCTAGTGTTCCTGATTCACCAAGAATAGAAAGAATTATCACCGAAAATCTTCCTGTTGGATTAATTGCTATAGAAGAACTTGTTCCAGAGGAAGAAATAGGCGTTTCTGATTCTGAAGATCTAATTACCCTTGATCTAAGGGAGCGTGAATCCATCTTTTACAGTCCTCCTAGGAGTGAATCTTGGTACCTTGCATTAACCAATTTTTTAGACAACTTAGTAGGTTTTTCTACACCTCGTACTCCTTTTCCATCCGAAGGAATTCATTCCCCTGTAAATATGTCTGGTCAGTCATCTGTGTTTTCGCAAAGTCCCGAATCATTTTTACATGGCGGTCCTTCTGTTCCTACTGGGTATCAATCACTTTCTGGTACCTTTGCGGGAGCATCTCCTCAACCCATTGATCATGGGTTATTAGTTGGAAACAGTGGTAATGTACCATTGAGTATAGGTGACATTTATATGATGTCAGGTTCAACTCCCATTAACCAACCTCAAGGTGGCCAATTACCGCCTGGGGGGCAACCTCAAGGTACTTCATTCGTGACTGGGGGGCAACCTCAAGGGTATCAACCCCAAGGGTATCAACCCCAAGGGTATCAACCCCAGCCTCAATATGTACCCCAAAGTCAACCTCAGTATCAATATCAACCTCAAGGATGGCAACCTCAAGGATGGCAACCCCAAGGGTATCAACCCCAAGGGTATCAACCTCAAGGATACCAACCTCAAGGTCAAGGTCAACCCCAGTACTCGTATTTACCTCAAGGTTATCAACCTACGGGTCAATACCCTGGTCAAAGTTATCAACCACCTCAAGGGCAACTATATGGGACTGCACCTTTAGTTATCAACCCTATCCTCAATACGGCTATGGATCTCAGTATCCTCAACCTGTTACGAGTCAATACCCTGGAATGTTAACATGGGATCCGTCACAGGGTCAACAGATGTCGCAACCAAGTATACAGTCGGTACCTCAAGCAGGACAACCTGCAGTTCCTGGTCCACCCCAGCAACCGCAACCTGTCCAGTCAAGTGTTCAGACCCCTGTAACTTCCGTAGTTACTCAGCCGCCAATTGCACCTGGTACTCCACCTCACACGGCTGCAGCAACTACCGCTTCATCTACCATGCTTACTTCTGGAGTATCGGCAGCTCCGGTTTCTACTGTCCCTGTAACCACTCCTCAGACATCTGTACCGTTGTCTGGACCTACGGTTCAAACCACAGTCCAGATGCCTGCAGGCCAACCTGGTACAAGTACGGTTGTTACTACTCAACCTCAATTTGTTCAACCTCCGTACCAGGGACAGTATCAACCTGGGCAAGCTGCCCAACAACCGGTTTACCAGTATCAACCGTATCCTGGGTACACTTATCAACAACCTCAACAACCCCAGTACGGTCCGGTTAATCCTGGTTTTCCAGGAGGATATAATATCCCAAATGCGACTCCTGTTCCTAGTTATCCTGGATATCCTCCTCCTGGGGCTGGTATTGTGACTCAGAGTTTTAGAGATCCTAACCGGCAGTTACCGTTTATTGCGACTTTAGATTTACCCGACTTGACGCGCCTAACGAACGATCCAATTCAATATCTTCAGTTCTGGCCGCCAATGCCAAATAAGTTGCCCAGCGATATACCCAAGTTCGAAGGTAAGTCTGGAGAGGATCCGTCTAATCACGTGATGACTTACCACCTCTGGTGTGCATCAAATTCCATCTCAGATGATTCCATCCGCTTACGTCTTTTCCAGCGTACACTCATTGGTCTCGCAGCCAAGTGGTACATTGAGTTACCACGGGCCTCTTTTTACAACTTTAGCCAGTTAGCTACCTCGTTCTTAACTCATTTTCAGTTACCAGTCAGATACGATAATGGTACAGAATTATTAACTTCGCTAAAACAATCGACATCCACGTACATTTCTGATCACATTCATGAGTGGAGACGTCGAAGGAGATTAGTGAAAGTTTTTATCCCGGACCAAATCTTAGCTGAATGGTTTGTCAAATCATTATTACCAAGAATTACTGAAGATGTAGCTAAGGCCGGAGTAGTTACTGAGGAGCAAGTCATTGCTCAGGCACAATACCTTGACTTAGTTTACACTCAGTCGGGTACGTTACACGAGAAAATTCCGGATCTTCCAAAGTCAAACCAAATCGCTGCTGCTCCTTCGGGATCTCATGCCGCTGATGGTATGATTGGTATCGTGACTACGAAGAGCAAGAAGAAGTCTTCCAAGGCTTCAACTACTCCAATTATCACTTTGCCTGATTCTCCGACAGGAGAGTCTTCTCCTGAACTCACCGCCGACATTCACGCTGTAGAGTCATCTACGGCCAAACCAAAAAACGGTGGAAAGAAGAAAGGAAAGAAGAAGGCCAAAGCAGACAAGGCTCCAAAGGAGAAAACTGAAAAGTCGGAAACCAATGACGAAAAGCGCAAACCTCGATATCCTTGTCTTATTTGTGAAGAAGATCATTTTACGAGAGATTGCCCTCATCGGGCCGAGGTAGTGAAAATAGTCAAAGGTTCTCCCACTCCTGCTGTGTTAAAAAATCCATTTCCAGAGCAGGAGAATAAGATGATAGGTTCTTCTTCGAATGCCAGTGAAGAACCCATTTTGATGATGTCTCATGTCAGGATTGCGACTCGATCGCAAGATTATGGTAGTAAGGCTCCTGTTGATGGTAAGGAAGCAGAATCTTCTCACTCTAACCCATCAACCTCAGCTCCTGGTTCCGATCCACTACAGATCGAAAAACCTAACCCAGACTTAGTGATTAAGCCGCCCGCCAAGGGTGTACTTCGAAGGTCTGCTTTCAATCCACATGCGAGAGCAGCCCAGAATTACAACATTGTTGAAGACTTAGCTGTTTCACCTTCAGCAATGTCGGCACTCGAAGTGCTGCAATCATGTCCAGCGCAACGAAAATTGCTTTTGTCGGCTATCGGAGCTGTCGATGTTCAGGACCCGAACCTAATGATCTTTGATCTAGAAAATAGTACACCGCGTCTCCCCCATCAAATGGCTTTCCAAATCCAGTGATAGTCAAAAACAGGCCTATTCATCGGACTGTGATTGATGAGGGAGCTTCTACGTGTATTATGTCGATTCAATGTTGGAGATCGCTTGGTTCTCCTTCGTTGAACCAATCCCCCACCATCCTTAAGGCCTTTGATGGCCGTGGGTTCCGTCCGTTTGGTATTCTACAAGAATTGCCTATAGGGGTCGAAGGTAAAACCGTTAGTCTGGATGTGGAAGTGGTTGATGCCCCTCTAGACTACAACCTTCTTTTGGGTCGAAGTTGGTCATATGCTATGACAGCGGTCGTTTCATCGGTCTTCAGAGTCATTAAGTTTCCACATAACGGTAAGATCGTGACTATTGATCAGCTGACATACTTTTCATCCGATCCAGCCTCTTTAGAGAGTATTCAACATGTTGGTAAAACGACAATCCCTTATAGGGACATTGGTGTAGGTTTAGTTAAGGATTCCGGTTTACTGGGAACTTTTCCTCTCCCTCCACTCAATGTAGACCCTTCGTTTGCAACGATTCATATGATCACGTCAGAAAACATTATTTATGATGATCCTTGGTATGTTCCATCTGACTCTGAGCTAGACTCATTCGGTGATGTTATGCCGTTGAGTCCGTATGAGATTGCTTATGAAGCTCTTATGTCTTTTACCGATTTTCATTCAACCGAAACCAACCAAATGAATGTGGTCAGTGAAGAGTCACTTTTCACCTCACCCTTAGAACGGATAACGTTTCCCGAAGAAGTGTCATCTGACGAACAACTTCGCGAAATCCTAAGTGTAGATGATCTACCATGGGAAGATCTCCATCACAGATCTTCGTTTTTACCTAAGGATGATGCATTTGAAAATGATTTTTCATCTATCTTTACCGCTGAATATGTCAAAGACGCTCAGGATCCAACGAAACATTCTGATTCAGAGCTGAATTTAGGGAATATTTCTCGTACTATTCCCATTGATATATCAGTGAAGCCCGGAATCGAGGAGAACATTCATATAGGTGCCGCATGTACTGAAGAAGAAATCCAAACTTACAAGGCCCTATTCCAAGAATTCCGCGACGTGTTTGCCTGGTCTTACGAGGAAATGCCAGGAATCGATCCTGCCATTGTTGTTCATGAAATCAAAACCTACCCGGATGCTAAACCCATTCGGCAACGGTTGCGTCAGATTCACCCTCGAAAAGCGGCTGCGATTAAAGCAGAAGTCGAAAAGCTGTTGAAAGCAGGTTTCATTTATCCGATCCCGTTAACGGATTGGGTATCGAATATTGTTCCCGTCAATAAAAAACAAGGAACAATAAGAATCTGTATCGATTATAGGGATATCAATCGAGCTTGTCCAAAAGACAACTATCCTACGCCTTATATCGATCAAATAATTGATGATTGTGCCGGAAGTGAGATGTTTTCCTTCATGGATGGTTTCTCAGGCTATAATCAAATCAATATTCTACCTGCCGATCAACCAAAAACGGCATTCATTTGTCCATGGGGGACATTTGCTTATTGCAAATTACCTTTTGGGCTTAAGAACGCCGGCGCTACTTTTCAACGGGCGATGTCTTATGCATTTCATGACATCAAGCACATTGTGCAACCCTATCTCGATGATTTGCCTGCTCATTCTTTACATCGAGCTGATCACCTTGTCCATTTACGAGCAATCTTTATGAGGTGTAGGCATTATCGAATTCGGTTGAATCCCCACAAGTGTGTTTTCTGTATAGAAACAGGTCGATTGCTGGGATTTGTTGTTTCAAAAGCCGGCATTCGCGTCGATCCCTCGAAAGTCGAGGCTATCATCAAATTGCCTCCTCCTTCGAGTTTGCGCCAACTCCAAAGTTTGCAAGGGAAAGCGAACTTTTTACGCCGATTCATCCCAAACTACGCCGAGGTCACTAAAGGTTTTACACGGTTGTTGAAACAGAACGCACAATTCTTTTGGGACGAGATTGCCCAACAATCTTTTGATGCATTAAAACACGCGTTGACCCATGCACCGTTATTGCATCCTCCCAACTACAACCAGGACTACTTTTTATACCTCGCAGCTTCGCATTCCACCATTGGAATGGTGTTAGTTCAAGAAGATGAATTCGAGCGGAGCATGTGATATATTATCTTAGTAGGACCTTGAATCCAACTGAGCTAAAATATTCGCATGTGGAGAAATTGGCCCTGGCAGCCGTTCAAGCTGTCCAGCGTTTTCGTCACTACATTCTTCTTCGCAAAACTACGGTTATTTCGGATTGCAACCCTATGATTTATATTTTGACAAAACAACTGCTAGGGGGCAAGTACTCTAAATGGATTGTTATCCTGCAAGAGTTCGACTTGGAGTTCGAGAAGTCCAAGTCTAAGAAATCTTTAGTTTTTGCGGAATTGATGTGTGATTTCCCGAGTGCTGACACAGAGACTGTGGCAGAGGAGTCCATTGCGGACGAATCTTTGTTTCTTATTAGCACTTTAGATCCGTGGTATGGGGATATAATCATCTATCTCCAAACCCAAACCTTTCGGCCTGAAGCTTCCAAGGAAGACCGTCGAAAAATTCGGTTTCAATCCCAGCAATACAGAATTATTGGAGATACACTTTATCGCCGGGGGGCAGACTTAGTTTTTCGACGTTGTTTAACTCACGACGAGGCTGAGAGAGTTTTGAATGATTGTCACTCTGGAGCATGTGGCGGTCATATGTCTGGGTATGCCACAGCTCAGAAGGTGTTGCGCGCTGGCTATTTCTGGCCGTCTATGTTTAAAGATTGTATCCTTGCCGTCAGAACATGCCACAACTGTCAAGTGTTTGATCGAAAGATGCGCGCTCCACCTGCTCCTCTCCACCCTATAATTGCCGCTGGTCCATTCGCCAAATGGGGCATTGACTTTATTACTTGTAACCCTCACTCGGCCGGGGGGCATGCGTATATCATCCTCGCGGTTGATTATTTTACAAAATGGGCCGAGGCGATGCCTACATTCGACGCAAGCGGCAAGACAGCTGCAGTTTTCGTATTCAATCATATCATAACTAGGTTTGGTGTCCCACAAGCAATCATTACTGACCATGGGAGCCATTTTCGAAACGTCATGATGACTGAGCTTACAAGCCAGCTTGGTTTGCGCCACGATAGCTCTACTCCTTATTATCCGCAAGCCAACGGTTTGGTTGAGTCAATCAACAAAGTTCTAGTCATCATGATTCGACGGATCATTGGTATCCATCGAACGAATTGGCATAACATGTTATTTTCGGCGCTATGGGCATATCGAACTTCAGTGAAAAATTCAACAGGTTTCACCCCTTTCTAGCTAGTTTATGGCTTAGAAGCTGTGTTACCTATTGAATGCGAAATCCCATCACTTCAAATGGCTGTCGAATTACTTCCAGCTACTTCCGAAGAGGAGAAACGGTTATTATACTTGGCTAAATTAGATGAGACTCGACGTGACGCTACTTTAGCTATCGAGACTCACGCGAAACGAATGAAAGCTCAGTACGATAAAAATGTAACCCCTCGAAGTTTTTCGGAAGGAGACCTAGTACTATTATATGATCAAGCTAACGATAAGCTAGGTGCCGGAAAATTCGTTCCCATGTGGCATGGGCCCTACATTGTAAAGCGAAAGCTAGCAAAAGGGGCTTATGAGTTAGTTGATTTTGATGGGGACTCTTTGGGTAAACCCAGAAATGGACTTTACCTAAAGAGGTATTATGCTTAAAATGATGGGTATGGAGAAATTTTTAGATAGGTTAGATTTCCATTTTAGCTAGCAAGTGTGTTAGTTTAGTCAGTGTGCTTAGCTTAGCGAGTGTGGTTTTTCGTCATTATTCTGGCTTATCTTGGTTTTACTCTTGATATTGTAGATGTCGACGCCTCTCCAAACATACATTGGATTTGCTGATGGTGCTTGTCGTAATACACGGAATATCTCTTCCGCAGCTTGGGTTATCTATTTGCCCTCTGACGAGTTAGTTTCTATGCATGGGGTAAGCCTCGGTCAAACAACGAATAACATTGCAGAATACAGTGCAGTGGTTGAATTATTATCCGAATCTATTTCATTTGGAATTCGACGTTTGATAGTGAGGTTAGATTCTGAACTTGTTGTATTACAGCTTAATAGAGTTTATGCCATTAGAAATCCTGTGTTATTAAGGTTGTTTTTGAGAGTGCGTCTCTTGGAACGTGAATTTGATTACATTGAATATCAACATATTCCAAGGTCCCTGAATACATTGGCAGATGCAATTGCTTCTCGAATGTTGGACAGACATTTATAATAATCATGCAAGTAAATTTAAAAAACATTTCATCATACATGTTAAACAAGATAAGCCGGTAATAGTGATATATATAGGTAGAAGTGTGTCAAAAAATATATACATCGTCTTCGATCATAGGTTTAAAACACCTTATGATCGGCAAAATGATAGTACAAAAAGTCAAAAATGTCACATGTGACTACAAAAGTGACTAGTCAATCACTGGTGGTGCTCTCTGTACGACACCACTGCGCGGGCTACCTTACGCAAAAATCTCCTAAACGGTCCAGGGACCGCGACTACGAAGCGCTGAAGCCTGATAGGAATGTCGTCCATAGTAGTCTCAGGTATATCTGCCGTGAGACGCTCTAGATCATGCTCCAACTCAGCTAGTACTTCTGCTGTCGCGTCCTGTGGGACCGGTACCGGTGCAGCTGGATGTAGTCTATCATAAGGCCGGAGGTTGGCTGGACGCTGTGGACCAACATCTGCATTTTGAAAAAGTTTTACTATTAGTTTTTGAGACGATATATATAAAAAAAATACAAAAAATACATAATTAGGAAACTTGTGAAAATAAAAGTACCTCTGTCGTCCCATTGTTCTCCCTGTGGAAGAACCATGTCCGGATCACCTCTGAAATCCATTCCGGCATACGGAAAGTCCTGTATCACAAAAAGCTGGCCCTCTAACCAGTCAAAATAACTATCTGAGAATCGAACTACTGTCGCGCCCTCGTCAGGATGCCGGGCCATCACCGCAACCCATCGTATCAGCTTTGGCTGCCGAGGACCCAAGATATCAACAGTGAGTTGCTGAGGGATCAGCATTGGAATTCTCTCCAAGGCAAAGCTCACGACTATAGGCCCATATCCAAAAGTCTTTAGTCGTCCGTTCTTTGCCTTGGTCAGTTGGCTCTTCATATGAGCCGACACAGCTTCACACCAGTTGAAAATGGTGCCTTGGTAACAGTCAATTGCCATCCGCATTTGGGATCCGGAAGCAATGTGTAAAGCGGCCGCGCCGCAAATTCTGGTAACCGTGAACGCTATGACTTTGAGTTCCGGTAGAGTGATGTGTTTTATCTCTATGCCTTTTGAATGGTGAGCCCCACGTGTGCACCAATCCTCGCGGAGACTATCAAGGGATTGGCCACCTGGCCTAGTCCCCGCAAGACTGAGTTGCTCACCTCTGTTTGGCAAGCCAGTGAGAAAGTATACATCCGAGGGCTCTATCTCGAGCTGGTGCCCTCCTATGTAAAAGCATTGTTCTTGAACGTTCCATCGCTCAACCAGCCATTCCAAGAATCTTACCTGACCCCTCATGCCCGGTATGGTCCAATATTTGTATAATCCGCATGCTCTTAGGGCATCCAGGGAAGGTTGATGATTTATTGCAGCTTCATCTTCCTCTACATGCTCTCTTTCTCTCTAGTCTAACATGATTAATGCCCTGCATATCAAAAATAGCAATTAGAAATTGATTTGGGAATTTTTGGTGGTTTTTTGAGAGAGTTGGGGTTTTGAAATGCGCGTTTCTCGGAAGACGCACCCCGGCTTTGTAGCACAGGGCGCCCGGACGCAGCTGGCCTGAAGGCGGGCTGCGTCTTCCGACCGTTTTCCCGTATGAGAAAAAGTCGGGGGACGCAGGTCACCCGAAGGGCACCTGCGTCCGCCGAGAGGCGCATTCCAAAACCAAAACCCCCCCAAAAAATGAAACTAAGACCTAAAAATTGATTCTAAACGGATAGAAATGCAGAGTAGGATGTGTAAAATACCTGGATGAGACGGCGTTCGATTCCGACGGTCAGATTTTCCGAAGCAACCACGGGAAGTTTCTTGTCAAAAGCTCCTTTTTCAACCTCAACAGTGAAACGGTAAAAATGACATGGTAAAAGGTCTTTTTATAGGTTTTTTGGATGAATTAGTTCATTTTTTACCATGAAAAGATGTTTTTGAATGTATTTTTGCCTATTTTAAACAGGTATGAGTAATGTGTTGCTTTTGTGGAGGACAAAGGGATTTCGAGGGAAATTGTAATTTTTTCACAAACAAAAATATCAGAGTCATCTTTTAAGCCCTTTTCTGACTCCTAAAACATGAAAAGATCGCCGAGTGTTTCTTTTTCACTCGTTAAAACGGAATTAAAAGACGGTCCCCTTTTAGCTCTTTTCTGACCGCAAAATCAGGAAAAGATTGCCGGGTTTTTGTCGTTTCAAACTCGATAAGGAAATAAAACGATGTGTCCTTGATCGCTTTTTACTTTTCAGGTCGACGACACTATCATGAAAGTACTCCTTGGTCGCAAGATCAAGCGGTTCCCCCAGGTATTATTTTATACTTTTTCGGGCTTGAGGGACACAAATTTACGAAAAAGTTCAATGTGGAGTTTCCTTTAGTTTTTTCAGACTCTCTAAAATTGAAAAACACCGAGTTTCTCCTATACTGGGCTCGTTAAACTTTTACAGTAGAGGACCTGTTCAATTACAAACAGGAACGAACCACTCCTTCCTAGGGTTCGAATTTAAACTAGGTTGGACTCGTCCGAAGGATGAGCTTATAATCAAGCATATGTTATCCTCCTCAAGCTTGTTAAAAATAAAGAGGTACTTGCCAGAAATGGTAGGGGAAAAGAGAGAAGAATGAACCTATTTGTTACCTTTTATCTCAAAAGAAACTTTATTACCGCTCTTGAACACGACACTTTTCATTCACCTGGGTTGGGAAATCTTTTACCTCACAGTTGACCAAACCACTTTGAAAATCTTTAACCGGGTTTCGGGGATTAACTTTGAGTTATTTGTCACCAAGCCATCTGTCGTGTCGTTATGTGTTCAAGAGGTCTGCAAGCAAAAACTTTCATCTGCAAAATACTTGTCATCCATTTGACCATCCCTGAGTCAGTCCTTACAGCAACATTTCTTCAACTTGAACAATGATTTCGTGTTGCGGGCTTGCCTGCAACGGGTCGCTTTCTATCGACATCGACACATTATCTAGAAAGATGACTTAGGAATCGACAATACCTTGAAGTCTGCATGCATCAATGGCAGGTTTCTCGCCTTTGACGTCAGTTTACATCATTGACTTTCGATCAAAGGATTCCGTGAAGTGTTCGACATCAAAACATCTATTCACATTTCACGGGTTGTGCTTGGTACTTTGAGAACCATTGACATTACTGGTGGTCTCTCTCACGCTTGTTAACAGTTTACATCATCGACTGGTAATCAAGTGGTTTCTAACATGTTCGACATCGAATCATTTAATCACATGGCTAGAATCGTACCAATTCGGGAAGTAGAAGTGAAGACCCTGGATCTAGTTTCTACCATCCAGGCTGCGAGGAGTTTTGTATTCATTATCTATGTAGACTAATCATAAACAGATGGCTGCGTCCATACTGTGTCTACAAAAGTCTATAAAAATGATGTACTGCAAGATCATTCCTGTATCAGAATAGTTAGTCCATTAGTTAAAGTTTTGAATCTGAGTATGGGAATGCCTACCTCAGTGATGATATAATCTTATCCATGTATTTTGTGTTGAAAATTGCAGGTTCCAACCAGGCCATCCACAAGACAATCCTTGAAATGATAAAGCGCTTCACCCTTCCTAGAATTACAAAACCCTACTCTATTCCAGGCTTCGCACTTTAGGGGGCAATCTGTTACACTAAAAAATGTCACCTTGACTACTTACAGTTAGTATGGCTCAAATCAACAGTCATGCTACCCTCTTAGGCAAGTCTCATGCCTCTGTTATCCATCTCAAACTCAAAGAAGAGAGAAAGTCTTGTAAAAACTATGTTTATCTCTGGGGTCGCAGGTTCTCTCTAGCCTTACCTGCGGGGACGCTGACCATGTTCACAAAATCTGCGTCCATGGACGCTCTGTATGTTAAGGGACAGGTGCGTCCCTCTGTAAAAGGCAAAATGCGCGAGTTTTATCTTGAAAAAGTTACTTGTGGTTACTTCTAGAACATTCTAGAGGTCGGTTTGATGAAATGGATGCGCCTCCAGTTGGTTCATGTATCTCTATTAAGGGGGAACTTATCCCATCAATAAGGGAGCTATCCCACCCAAAGAGGGGGATGATCCCATTGATAGTGGACCTGAATAACCTCTTTACAGCACTATAAATAAAGACATTGAGCCAGAGGGAGAAGAGGTTGGAGCTATACATTTTCTTTGGGTAAATGCTGCAGGATTTAGGTCTTCCATTAGAGCCTTTGTAAGGAGAGATTGTCTTTACTTGATTCTACTTGGAAGAGGGTGAGCTTTGTCAAAGTAGAGGAAAACCCTTGATGGACCCTGGGAGGAACTTGCACAACACCAAGGCCAGGTTGTAAGAGTTTCTTTGTTTCGTTATTAATACAAACTGGTTTATTTTTCTCAATAGCTTGTGTTAATGAGTTATTTCATGTGTTCCTTGGTCTGCATGTTGAATATATGTTTTATTATATGAAATGCAAGTGCTTGGTAATTGTTTGATTGTTTGTGGTTGCAGGAATTGACTTGAAGGAGGAGCTCATCCGGATCGTCAAGAACGGACTTCAACAACAGCATTTTGGAATAAGGTAAGCCTAAACACTTGTAGTTTTCATGTTGTAAAAGGTGTATTTAGAGAAAGATCACTCCATTTTGTCTTGTTTGTCATTAGAATGTCTTAGACTTCTAGGAAGGTCAGCTGTGTCCGCACCCTTGACCAATTCCGTGTGACAAGTCACAAAAACAAGAACTCGACAGCTACGAAATCGATCAATTTTAGAGTATCTTATCAAGTGGAAGAACTTATCCACTGAAGATTCCACATGGGAGGATGAGAATTTTATGCAAAAGTATCCAGAACTGCTCAAGCGTTGAGGACAACACTTTTTTGAAGGAGAGGGGCATGTTGGGTCCCTATAATACTAGTGATTACCCCATTACTATTGTAGTTATACCCCTTATTTATATTGTTGTGCCCCTATTACCCCCATATTGTTATTTTTGTGCCCCATAGAATCCCTCTATTGTTATTTTTGTGGCTTTATATTATTATTGTTAGGTCGGCTGGATTATATTGTGACTCCTTAGACTCCTATATATAGAAAGGAGGTTTTGTCATTTTTATCATCCAAGAAATGTTTCATTTATGTAATGTAAAGGAGGTTGCCCCCTCGAAGAGGCTGAATTCTAAGGCGTTGATCTATCTTTTCTATCTTTTCTTGAGATGGTTTCATAACATTTTGGACCATGGTATTGTGTAAGGCCTAAGACTATAAAAGGGGAAGAAAATCATTAGGCAAAGGCATTGACTCAAGCGTTGAATATCTTATGAAGAACTATATCTGGAATACTGATCATTGGGTTATGGTGCATAGCTCGATCTAAATCAAGGAGGAACCTGAGCACAAGAAGAAGGATAAGTACTATTAATGGATGAAGATCTTAATGCTTGAATAGTAGTATCTTTGTGTGATTTTGATCTGATAATTTTGGCGCATTACTTGATCTATAAATCTGATAATAACTGATATCTGAATAAGTGAAAAGGATAAATTATCTTTTATAGATCTGTACACAGGTTCAACGAAGCAAAAGCGTGTATACAAGCTGGTTCTATAATTCAAAACAACATATACGCATGTTGGCCTTAGTTCAGCAATGTATGCACGCAGGTTGTACACATTAAAGTAGCATACATCTCTTGAAATATGTTTTAGCTACTTCTGTTTATTGCTGCAGTGTTCTGGGTTCAAAATTGGTGTCTGGTTACTATTACTGTTATCTGGGTACAACATTCAGAGAAGTGACTATTTGATTCAATTTTGTTTGGTGCAAAGGAGATAGGTTGATGCAGATATACTTGACATGGATCCAATCTGAAAATTTATGAAATGTGGTCCCTGAAAGAAAAGAGAAGGTTGTAGCCTTCTGTAGGTCAGCACCTATGTACTAGTACCTCAGCTAGTACAAGAGCTAAGGGGGTTGTAGCTCCCTTCCAGAAGAAGCTTCTGTAGGTAGCAGCCTACGTACTAGTATAAGACTGCACCAGTACAGAATCATTGTAAAAAGAAGTTTCTAATTAAAAGAAGATAGAGACGAATTGCAGCAGGTGGTTTTCACCCACATTGGGTTTCCACCTTATATCTTTGTGTCCATGTGTGTGATGATATATTCTGTTTTACTGATCATGTTTACTGTTCTTATGATTAATGAATTCTTGATGCAATGATTAAAGATCAACAATTAATGAATCTTAATATTTCTGATATATGTTGGTTGCTTTAGACACAGTAGCATATATACGTAGTTTTCCATAGCTGAAGTAGCGTATACACATCTGATTGTGAAATATAATTGATTTGATAATACTAATTGACCCCCCCTCTTAGTATTATTTCCAACGATTGGTATCAGAGTAGGTCCTTCAGAAGAAGCTTGATCGCTTGAAGGAATATCTATCATCATGAGCAACTACGAAAAGGAGGCATCTATCAGGCCACCAATTTTTGATGGAAGCAACTTCATCTATTGGAAGGTAAGAATCACAACCTATCTTCAATCTCTTGGTACATAAGTTTGGGATATTGTTGAAACAGGATACACATTTCCATCAGCAATTCCTATAGATACGACTGGTAAGAAGCAGTATGAAACAAATGCAAAGGCTATCAATACTCTATTAGGGAGCTTATCTCAATCGAAATTTGTCAAGTTTATGCAGCTCAAAACTGCAAAAGAAATATGGGGCAAGATCATTCTAAGATATGAAGGAGATGATCAGGTAAAACGTGCAAAACTACAAACTCTCAGAATTCAATATGAAAATCTCAGAATGCACAATGATGAAGGTGTGGCTAATTATTTATTACGTATAGATGAGATTGTTAGTTGTATGAAAAACTTGGGTGAAGAAATAAAAGAGGTTACTTTGGTTGAAAAGGTTCTAAGATCTTTATCTTCTAAGTTTGAATCAAAAGTTTTGTCCATAGAAGAAAAGCAGAATCTTCAAAGCATTACCATGTCGCAGCTGCATGGAATTCTAATAGCTTTCGAAATGAGAAAAGGGGGATCATCAGACATGAGAGAATCTGCATTCAAAGCCTCAGGAAAAGGAGAATGCAATGAGTCAGGACATATGCCAGAAGGAGAGGAAGAATCAAACTTTGTCAAGAACCTTCAACGGGGTTCTAGAAGATTCAGAGGTAAGATACCTTTTAAATGCTTTGCTTGCGAAAGAGTCGGTCACTATGCAGCGAAGTGTCCACATGAAGATAAGCTTGACAAAGGTAAGGAACCAGTTAGATGGAACAGAAAATAGAATGTAAGTAAGAAGAGCTATTATACACATGAAGATAGTGATGGATTTTCAAATAGTGATGAAGATGAACAAGGTAATGATTATAGACTTTTGATGGCTTTTGAAGATGATGATTTCTTGGATGTGATAGATGAAGAAGGTCTTTATGAAGAGATTTATAAACTTAAATTTTTTTTAGAAGAAAAGAATATGATTATAGATACTCTGACATTCCAAATTTCTGAAAGGGAAAAAACACAACGAAAAGTTAGAATGTGAAATTGTTGGACTTAGAAAAGATATTGAGAAAACAAAAGCTCTTAATCTTAGATTTGCTAAAGGATCTAAAACTTTAGATGAGATTATCAAAGTGCAGTGTTCTCCTCTAATCAAAATAGGTCTTAGGTATATTGAAGAATCATCTCAAGCACAAAAGCCATCTACCTCCAAAAGTTATCTTGAAGTAGCAAGGAGAA
Organism: Pinus tabuliformis; assembly: GCA_031772625.1. Classification (NCBI taxonomy): domain Eukaryota; kingdom Viridiplantae; phylum Streptophyta; class Pinopsida; order Pinales; family Pinaceae; genus Pinus; species Pinus tabuliformis. The sequence goes on from CM062815.1 coordinate 27,183,121, forward strand.
GTAAACAGGTTGACAATCGACAGCATAGGAAAAATGCAGATCACCAAGTAAATGAGGGACAACTTACTTCAAGAATGAACAAAGATCACCAAGTAAATCAAGGGCAATCTACTTCAAGGAGGAATAGAAGCTACAATCAACTGCAGGTAAATCATTCTCAATTTGTCTCAAGAACGAATGGATATGGAAATTAAAATCATCTGGACGGAAGGTTTGATAATCGCAGGAAGTTCTTCAATGGCCAATGTTTCTCCTGTCATAACTTTGGACACAAAGCAGCTCAATGTGTTTCCTACAAGACCATCATGACCAGAGAAGCATGAAATCAAAGGAGTGTGACTGGAATCATGAAAAGAACCTAGAATAACTTTTCTACCCTTGAAAATGAAATAGAATGTTATATTTGTAACAACTTTGGTCATGAAGATTCTAAACGCAGGAATAGGTTTCAGCAAACAACTCAGAAGGATCAAGCTTCATTGAATCCCAAAACATGGAGGAACAAAGAACCACACCCAGAAAGATGTGGTATAGCCTTATATATGGAAGGACAGGAAAATCAGTGGTACATCAACATCGGTTTCTCAAAACATATGACAGGCGATAAAGAAAAACTTCAGTCATATAGTGCCTTTGAAAAGGAAAGGAAGGTCTCATTTGGAAAGGACACCCCTGCATTCATAAAAGGTAAAGGTTCTGTTATTTTAAAATAAAAAGTCAAAGTTGGAAATGTTATGTATGTTGATGGCTTAAAACATAATCTATTGAGTGTCAATCAAATGCGTGATCAAGGAAATGAGTTAATATTTCGATCAAATGGATGTATTGTTCATGAGCTTGATATAGGAGAAACAGTGATCAAAGGCATAAGAAATCCAAATAATTTATACATACTCAAGGGAGGACAACAACAATGCTTTCTAAACAAGAATGATGAACACTAGCTATGGCACAGAAGATTGGGGCATCTAAGCTTCTCTAAGATAAGGAAAGCATGCAAATATCAGGTGGTTTGTGATCTCCCTGACATCAAAATTCCTGACAATAAAATATGCAAATCATGTCATTTTGGTAAGCAAACTAGAACTAATTTCCCTGAGAAGGAACGATCAGCTAATTGGCCACTTGAACTTGTCCATACTGATGTATGTGGTCCAACTAGGAAGAGGTCACCTCGAGGAGAAGAATACTTCATATTGTTCATTGACAACTTTTCAAGGATGTGTTGGATAGGACTGCTGAAGCATAAAGATGAAGCTTTCGAAAAGTTCAAAGCATTCAAAGCATTGGTTGAAAATGAGTCAGATTGCAAAATCAAATGCCTCAGGTCTAATAGAGGAGGGGAATTTACCTCGGATGAATTTTTCGATTTTTGTGAAGAACATGGTATATGAAGGGAATTCTCTACTGGAAGGACTCCTCAGCAAAATGGAGTAGTGGAAAGGATGAACGGAACGTTTCAACAAATGGCTCGTGCTATGCTTGATGAGTCTGTAACTCCCACAACATTCTAGGGTCAAGCTGCATTTGCTGTGGTTACTATTCTCAACAAGACAAACGTCCGGGTAAACATCACTCAAACTCCTCATGAACTTTGGTATGGTAAGACTCCCACAGTTAAATACTTCAAAATTTTTGGAAGCAAATGTTACATCAAAAGGACTGATGAAAACCTTGGTAAGTTTGAACCTATAGAAAATGAAGGCATTCTCCTTAGTTACTCTCTCCACAACAAAGGATATAAGTGTTACAATTAAAGACTTGGAAAAATTGTAGAAAGTATTAATGTAGTGATTGATGAAGAAGGAAACATTCCTAGGCAGGTAAAATCCTAAGATTTCGAAGATGATGAGGACTATACTTAACATCAAATCAGACTTATGATGAAGAAGAAACCCATGAGGCACCAGAAGAACAGATAAGGATAGAAGAAAAGACTCCATCCAAGTATGTTCATAAGAACCATCCAGAATCTCAAATTTTGGTGCAGAAAGAGGCAGGTGTGCAAACAATAATAACTTTTTCAGAAGCTTCAATCTATCTAGCATTGCTCTCCTCCAGTGAACCACAAAATGTGAGAGAAGCATTCAAAGATGAATGCTGGGTCAAGGCCATGAATGAAGAACTTGAGCAGATTGAAAAGAATAACACTTGGGAGTTGGTTCCTAGACCAAACAATAAGAATGCCATAGGGACAAAATGGATATTCAAAAACAAGCTGAATGAAAATGGAGATGTTATTAGAAACAAGGCCAGACTTGTTTGTAAAGGGTATGCTCAACAAGAAGGTATAGACTTTGAAGAAACTTTTGCACTGGTTGCTAGACTTGAAGCCATAAGAATGTTCCTTGCTCTTTCTAGCTTTCAGAAGTTCAAAGTTTTCCAAATGGATGTGAAATCTGCCTTTTTAAATGGAGACTTGGAAGAAGAAGTGTATATTGAGCAACCAGATGGATTCATCCTTGGAAATGATCCAAAACTTGTATGCGGACTTAAGAAGGCACTCTATGGTCTTAAACAGGCTCCAAGAGCTTGGTATTATCATCTGGACAAATACCTCCATCAACAAGGTTTTTCAAAAGGATCAGCAGATAGCAATCTATATGTAAAAATTGATAATAATAAATTTCTAATACTTGTCATGTATGTTGATGATATCATCTTTGGTAGCAATGAAGAAGCCATGAGTTAAAACTTTGCTTTGGTGATGCAGAAAGAATTTGAAATGTCCTTGCTTGGTGAGCTGACATATTTTCTTGGTTTACGAGTCCAACAAAATAAAGATGGTATCTTTTTATCACAAACCAAGTAGCTCAAGGAGATCTTGAAGAAATATGGCATGGAAGATTCGAAACCAGTATGTATCCCTATGGTAACAAGATGTAGCCTCAGCGCAAATGATGATTCAACAACAGTTCATCAACCAACCTATAGATCCATGATTGGTAGTCTAGTCTATCCGACAAGTACCCAACCAGACATCATGCTTACAGTGGAAATAGTTGGAAGATTCCAGGCAAATCCAAAAGAAGCACACCTTCAGGCAGTTAAAAGAATTTTCAAATATCTTCAAGGGACACAAAACTATGGCTTATGGTATCCTAGAGATACAGATCTCACACTTCATGCATATACATATGCAGATTAGGCAGGAAGCGTGGATGACATAAAAAGCACTAGTGGTGGTGCATTCTTTATGGGTTCCAAATTAGTATCTTGGTTCAGCAAGAAACAAAGTTCAATTGCTTTATCTACAGCTGAAGCGGAATATGTGGCTGCTACATCTTGCTGCACACAACTCCTTTGGATGATGCAAATTTTGAAAGATTTTCAAGTCACTTGTACTCCACCTATCTCCATTTTATGTGATAATACAAGTTCAATCATTATTTCAAAAAATCCAATCATGCATTCAAAGACCAAGCACATACCTATAAAATATCATTTTCTCAGAGAACAAGTGCTTGAACAAAAGGTCAAATTGGAGTATGTTCCCTCCAAGGAACAGGTTGCTGATATACTCACCAAACCACTGCCCAGGGAGACATTTGAATACCTCAGACAGAAGCTGGGAGTAGTTGATGCTTCATCTTGCTGTTGAAACTTCTCTGTTTCAGAGAAAATGGTTGTACGCGAGTTTAATGAGGATAATCTATGTAAATATGCCATTTTATGTGGATACAATTGTGTATATGTTGGTTTAAAAACTAACAGTGGGCCCGTCTCAGGATGAAAGGAGTCTTATATGGGTCTGACAGAGACCATTTGGCATAGGTTCAGGGGGAGCTTATATATATTCTTCTAATAATGCATTGTTGGCATTATCCTAGAAGATCTTGGTTCAGGTTCACAGTGTTTTTGTTTCAGGGGGAGCAGGTGCAAAAGTAGAACATGGTTGTTGGTCTGAATGATGATTAACAAATACTGATGATGATAGTTGTTGATAACTATCATAGTCTAGTTGTAGATATTTCGTCTCTATGTCATGTATTTCTTTTCTTATCAAGGTCATGTAACAACCTACTTTGGTTTACCCACTATGCTAGGGATGGATAATGTAATTTTCTTGTTTTATCTTGTGTAAACTTTTGGTGAATCCCCACTTGGTTGGGTGGATGAGTCAATCCCCACTTGGTTGGGAGATCGATGTATGTATGAGTCTTTGGTAGTAGGAAGGTCATTTATGATGTTTAAAGTTATGTATCTTCTTGTAGAACATCTTCTTGCAGACCTTGCCTACAATCAGGGGGAGCATGGACAACACAGCAGAGCAGAGATTTCAATATGAACTCAGGGGGAGCATAACCCTTTTCCCTTGATGTCAAAGGGGGAGAATGACCTTGAGTAACTTGGGGTTGCCATCAAGTCTAAAGGAGGAGATTGTTGGCATTATGACATAAGTTTGGCACTATGGCACAGGTGTTGTCCTTGATGGAAACTCACTCAGATGGCATATCGCTATTCAGGCTCTCAGAATGAAAGAAAAGAGGTATACGCAGGATCCCTTTGAAGAAGTCTCGTATACACGTTGGATTGCCGATCAAATGTCCTGTATGTGTATACACGCACTTTCATTCACGAAAAAGCAAGTACATGTGGGAAAACCTTTTTTGGTCCATGGTATTTAGTCCTTGGTATTTGGACCTATTGTTTTGGACCATGGTATCTCATATGAAGTGTTGAACCTAGGTATTTAGTCCAAGGTATTGATTCTTTATGGTTTTGGACCATGGTATTGTGTAAGGCCTAACACTATAAAAGGGGAATGAAATCATTAGGCAAAGGCATTGACTCAAGCGTTGAATATCTTATGAAGAACTAGATCTGGAATACTGATCATTAGGTTATGGTGCATAGTTGGATCTGAATCAAGGAGGAACCTGAGTGCAAGAAGAAGGATAAGTACTATTGATGGATGAAGATATTAAGTCTTGAATAGTAGTATCTTTGTGTGATTTTGATCTGATAATTTTGGTGCATGACTTTATCTATAAATTTGATAATAACTGATGTCTGAATAAGTGAAAAGGATAAATTATCTTTTATAGATCTGTACGCAGGTTCAGCGAAGCAAAGGCACGTATACACACTGGTTCTATAATTCAAAACAGCGTATACACAGGTTGGCCTTAATTCAGTAGCATATACACGCAGCTTGTACACATTGAAGTAGTGTACGTCTCTCAAAATATGTTTCAGATACTTTTGTTTATTGCTGTAGTGTTTTGGGTTCATAATTGGTGTCTGGTTACTGTTACTATTTTTGGGTACAACATTTAGAGAAGTGACTATTTGATTCAGTTTTTTTTGGTCCAAAGGAGATAGGTTGATGCAGATATACCTGATGTTTGATTGATGTTATTCATGGATCCAGTCTGAAAATTTATGAAACGTGGTCCCTGAAAGAAAAGAGAAGGTTGTAGCCTTCTATAGGTTAGCAGCTATGTACTAGTACCTCAGCTAGTACAAGAGCTAAGGGGGTTGTAGCTCCATTCCAGAAGAAGCTAAAGAACAAGAGAAGGTTGTAGCCTTCTGCAGGTAGTAGCCTGTGTACTGGTATAAGATTGCACTAGTACAGAATCATTGTAAAAATAAGTTTGTAATTAAAAGAAGATAGAGACGAATTGCAGCAGGTGGTATTCACCCACATTGGGTTTCCACCTTATATCTTTGTGTCCATGTGTGTGATGATCTATTCTATTTTACTGCTCTTGTTTACTATTCTTATGATTAATGAAGTCCTGATACACTGATTAAAGATCAACAATTAATGAATCTTAAGCTTTTTGATATACATTGGTTGCTTTAGACACAGTATCGTATATATGCAGTTTTCCATAGCTGAAGTAACGTATACACATCTGATTGTGAAATATAATTGATTTGATAATACTGATTCACCCCCCCCTCTCAGTATTATTTCCAACATCTGTTTCAGGAATAAGTACCCCAGGGCTTTGGGTTAGAACCCCCAACAGGGTAGGAGAAAACTACAACAAGAAACACTCATACAACCCAGGCAAAATGCTTATATGAACAAACTACGTAAGAGTGACCGTACCAAGATTTCATTTGCTTGAGTAGGTCCCGCAGGGTTCAGATCCTCTGCAACTCCTGATGTTCTTCAAACTTGAAAATCATTCAATTCGAACATACATAGTAGTGTAGAAGTAAAGCATATTCATGAAATTTGACTTTACATCATATGATAAAATGATTGATCACACATCAAAACAACATTCATATATGAATTACAACATAATTTAATATTTCGGAAATAAGACAACATTTCTTTTATTGTAGTAAGCTATAAATAACATACAAAGAATTCACATGAGTCTTCTTCTTTTGGCTCCGAACGGAACCGTCTTTCGGATTCGTCCTATTTGAGACTTCAACAATCTTCTTCCATAACCAATACCATGATATCTCAAGCAAGAGAGAGAATATCTATAATCAAGCAAGCAAGGGTTTCCTGAAGGTTGGGGAAGTGCATGAGGCATAGGGATTCATCAGACTCAGTGAGGGATAATCTCAGTATAATAACTCTATCTCTTCTCCTCCTTTAGGCCTTCCTCTAGAAGACTGTTTGTAGTTCTGCCAATTATTTTTTTAGTTGGGAAACAATTCGAACATGGGAAATAGGAGGTAATGAATAGGTAAAACTCATGAAATCCACCCATAATTAAGGAAATTTAATTTTTTTTAAGTGTTTTAACACATATATGCGGGTTGGGTATTCACTAACCCGTGTGTACATACTTTTATCTTAGGGAAATGTAGTGTACAAGGAATAAAACACTATGTCTAATATATTTGGACCAAGTCTGGAAGGAGGGGTTGCCCTAGGCCATCAACCAAGCATCACAAATACTAAGGGTGATAAATGGTGCTATAACACCAATCTTTCCTGGTGATCAACCCCTAAGACAACTTGACATTTCATTGTCATAGTGCCTTAGTCGTTCCCATGACAAGGGCATGCATGTGACTCAGAGCCTCTAGCCACTCTCACAGCAAGGGGATGGAGGGGACTAGGTACTTTTTCAGCTACTCTAGAGCCATCGACCCTAGATTTTGTGCCACATTTTTAGGGCCAATACTTAGGCCATTACCTAGAACTTCATGAAACTTCAAGAAATAAAAAGTAACATTGAAACAATGATACTAATGCCAATAATTGAAAAAGGACTTGACTGGACCCCTACTAGCCATGACAAACATTTTGTCAAACATGTCATAATTTAATAACATTCTACAAGTCATAACAACAGATCAAAGCATAAGAATATCATACTTATATGAGAAACACTAATAAGAATTAATGCCTTATCACATTAGCTACATTATCATCTATTAGGTCATATATTTATTGTTCATTTATTTACATATAAAAATATAATGAGATCTGTTAGCGCTTGAAATTTCACCTCAGGCTGAAAAAGGTAAACTCCAAGGCAACATCAAACCACTTAGCCTTGTAGCTAGCCCTACGGGGCAGGAGAGGGCTCTCTCCGGTATATCTCGGTAAATATCTTCAACGGGTGAGATAACCAATAAGGAAACACCGATTTTAGGCTAGTAAACTGATAAAAGGTTTGATTTGAGATTTTTAGGATTTTGGTGGAAAATCAGGGAAAGGCAATTTTGGGTGCAGTGATTGGACACAGTTTTTGCAGGGGGTTCTTTGGGGCAAGGTAGGAGACTATATTGATGCCTTTGAATTAAGTTAATGGATAGGAATGACCGGTGAGGAGCCAAAGAGAGCAAGAAACCTTCAAGATTTCTCTTTGGACAGATGAAAAAATAAATATTAAGCAAACTTAAAAGCAGAGCATGGCAATCATGAATTCTACTTTAACACTTCATTTGCCTAATTTGCAGAAGTAAAAGTAAGGAGATGATTCACATAACAAACTTACAAGTACAAAGAGAAACAAACCATCAATACATGTAACCACAGGAATCCCAAAAAGGACTGCAAAACCCTGGTCTTTCTTCCTTTGCCAAAATCGCAGAGATACAATGAGTAATACAATAGAGCTTTCTCCCTCAAGAGTCCAACCATGAAAATGACCAAGAAAGTACATAATATAGGAAATCTAACATCTTTGCTTGCCTCTAGGGGTCGAGCTCACTATCCTAGGAGCTGTTTCAACCAATTCTAAACTGAGCACTAAAAACTAGGCAGTCAAAACAACTTGCCTCTATAAGCTAGGAAACCAATTCATTCATTAAATTTTTACCTATCACATGAATGAATCTTCTAGAAGAGATAAATAAGTGTCAAAATATCACAAAGTTACATCATTTACAACAAGGAGGATCAAAATCCACTCCAAAAAGTCAAATCCAGTCAAAACTGCGTTTTGTTGAGCTGTAGGTGAATTTCTGTGAAAACTGCCCAACACGCCGCGCCCTTTTCCTGAACGCGTCGCGCGCCTTTGGAGCTGCTTTTGAGGCACTTCTAGGTGTCCAAATGAGGCAAAAGTGGGCTTGTTGGAAATTTTTGGATGTCTACTTTCCAACCCAAATGGAATTTCGAAATTTGGTGGCCATTTTCCCCTCCAAAATTGCAATCTCCCAAGACTGCTTCCTGTATGTCAAAAAGGTGGCAGAAAGTCATTTTTTGCTTGTTTTTTGACCTTCTGGAGGCTCAAAACTTGGTGAAATTTCTTGGAAATTGCTGAGAAAGTGTATATTTGCATTACAAATCCAAAAATTCTGAGTTTTCCTGAAAAGGAGTTGCCCATCGAAAGGGTCGTGCGTGGCGCGCGACGTGTTGGTGGAGAAAACCTGTTTTTTGCCCGAAAATTCACAAGTGACCAAAAATGCTCAAATTTTTTTGAAATTTGTGCTGGAGTTGAGTCATTTAGCATCATGCTCCTTCAAGGAAGCCTCAGCCAATATGTGGAGGGGATCGGGCCTTTTTCTTCGTTTTAATGCCTTGGCCAACCGTCCTTGGAGCACCTTCATTTTCGCCTTGCATACGTGCATTCGGGCCCAATAGTGGTTCTTCATGTTCCGGAGCAGGTCCTTATCTTGGTTGGCCTTGGCCAGCAACCTCTCCAAATGAGCATTGACCCGGAGAAGCATAGCCTCTCGCTCAACGGGTACCAAATCGCCGGGTCTCTTGCGAGCCAAGTTGCGGTCCTCATGAATCCTCCGCAACTCATCAAGAGTGTGCTCATCTTCCAATTGCTTATTGCGCTGCTCTAAATATGTGATTGTCTATTGTGCCATCTCTAAATTTTGCTGCAACAAGCGGTTCTCAACCTCCTTTTTCTGAATGATCTCGTGAAGCTCCGTGCTAGGAGAATGGATGTCAAGATCAATGATGTCGATATCTGGATCACCTGACGGTCCCTCCTCAATCATGGGCTGCTTGCCCCTCTCTGATACCTATGCTACTGTCGGAAACGAGGCCCCTTCCACTTGATGTGGAGATAACACTCGCTGATCTGATAGGGGTAGGGTTTTAGGGCTTTTGGTATTTTTGGTAGGGGGATTAGGTAGAAATTATATGGGAGGTGGTAAAGGGATGTGGGGAAAAAGTGGGGGTGAAAAGGATGACCTTGAAAACAGCATAACAAACCCTAGCTTTCCTAGCACTTTGACATTCTTAAGCAAATACACATGGACTCCTCATTTGAAAATAATGGCTTTTAAATACACTCTCATGCTCTTTCAAGCTTTAGCAAACAATACATTTTGATGATTGGAGGCCTATCTGTAACCTTGAAGAAATTTGGGGTCGTTTTGCAGTTTACAGGCAATTTTTTGTGGATGAATTCCCAACACGTCACGCGCAGGTCTGGATGGGTCGCGTGCGCCCAACACGTCGCGCCAGTGCTTTTTTCCAACTACTATGACCCCCTTGACGCGTCAGGCTCACCCAACACGTCGCGCGCAGGCGCTCTATGCAATTTCGCCCAATTTCTCTTCAATCACTCTTCACTATTGCTTTGAGGCACAATGATGACTAAATGGAGGGAGAGAGGGGCTTTATAGGCTTGATTTAAATTAATTTCCTTTCAAACCCTCTTTCTAATGTTTATATCATGACACTTTTTCAAAATTTGAATGCTGCTGACTTTATGGTTTCCTTTTGTCCTGAAATTGGTTGAACTGATGCTTTTCTTGAAAAATTTTGCAGGGATAGTTTCTGAGGAGTCTTGGCAAAGGGGACCAGGTCTGCATGCTGACTTTCAAAGAATTTTGAATTTTTACAACTTTTTACAAAAATTTGAGAAGATGACCTTGGCTTTAAAAACAGGGTTTTTAAATCCAAGGTAAAAATTAGCTGTACAAGATGAAATTTTTTGAATAAATACTTTGATAGTCATCCCTCTGGCCTGCTGGGCATTTATTGAATTTTAAAGACATAACCTTAAAGACAAATTGGACCTAAACCCTAGACCTAGGACTTTTGATCTCAAGACAAGACAAGTAATCTTGAAATAGTTTATTGACTGAAACAACTTGATCTAGCAGTGCCAAGAGGGGAATAAAGACACCAGCTCCTCCATCAGGGTTATGGCATGCCTAATGGAATGCAAATGAGATGACACTGATGAGACACCTACTTATGCAAATTCAAAGAGCTTTGATCGCTGATGGAGGGCTACTAGACCGACTCTAACAAGATCCGTATATCATCTCTGTCATAAAACATGCCCATAACCAACATATAACCAACAAAAATAACAAAGATGCAATAACCATGAAACCACATATAAACAAGTATATTTACCCATCAAATACAAGAACAAAGAAGCTCTTATTACCATATGAAAAATGCAACCAAATCATGGATTTCCACAAACCACCCGACCATAGACTAGGTTGAACCAAATCTCTCTTCCAACCAATCACCCCCATGCCATATACCAAGCATGAATGTGGGATCTCCTAGAACACATCCAACAAAACAAAACCAATGCTTCCAAAGGCAAAACCACCTCAACTCTTAGCTAGTGATTCCACCTCATGGTCGGACATCGCTAAACATCAAGAGATTTGTCGCTACCCATGTTTTCGAGGGCTCCAAAATGTTTCTTCCAACCAAGGCTTCGAGGACTAGTAACTCAACCCACAGCTGCTACCAGGATTCCAGATCATTTTCCTAACCAGAGCTTTGAGGAATAGTAACTTAACCCACCAAGGGCTTCCAAATTTTTTTTCCAACCAAGGCTTTTACAAATAGTAATTCAACCCATGTTGTTACAAGGCTTCTATAGAATTTGTCCAACCAAGGCTTCCAAGAACTAGTAACTCAACCCACAACAAAAGGAACATGAGAACTAACCAGAAAACAAAAGGAAAGACACCCACAACACCATCGCTATTGAGGAAATGGAAAGGTTAAGAAAATCAATCGTTAGTCCAAGAATTCCTCCATGCCAATGATAGATCATAACCAAGAAACCATATGCATATGCCATGCATGCCAAAACTAGCAAGGAAATCATACATGAAACTTGGTACCTGCAAGAAAAACTTGTTGTAGTTGTTGATCCCAATGTCCTCTTACACTTTCCTTCTCTTCCTTTCCTTCTTGCTCTAATTCCCAAGTATGTTGCACTCCCCCAAGAGTACTCCAAGAAAACTCTAAGTTTCCAAGAGTATGAGAGAGAGAATAGAGAGAGCTCCAAAACTGAATTGGAAAAGGTTACAAATTGATCCTCATAAGCCTTATTATTAATGAGGCCTCAATTTTTTTCAATTTTCCATTATTTTTCTTCATTTTCCTCCTCACATGCAACTTGTGATCTATCACCTTCCTTTTCTCCTAATTTCCAGTATTTTCATAAATACAATTCCAAGTAATTTCTCATGCCTTTCCAAATCCTTTGCCATTGCCTTTGCTAATTTCCGTAGCCATTAATTAATCACAAGTGATCTCTATCACTATGTTTCTTCCTAACATTCATCTTATAATATGTGTCTCATTACCATGGTTGTTACAAGGAGTATCTGCCCTCACTGGTGCAAATTTCAAACTATGGCATGAAGAGGTGAAACCTCAATTATTATCTTGTTCACCTACCATTCGGGAGTTGGTATGTGAAGGATGTGGTGAGGATCCACTTTCATCTAATTTATTATAGCATGATGCTCAAGTGTGATGCATCATTTATCATAATATCCCTAATGTAGACTTGGATAAAATAAGTGATTTATAATATGCTAAAGAAATGTGGGACAAACTAGAGATCATTTTTTGTGGTGATAGTAGAAAAATCAATGAATGAATAGAAAAGACGAGAAAAAAAAAGAAAACATAAGAAGGGTCTAAAGAAGGAAGAGAATTAGCCTAAAGAAAGAAATTCTCCCAATGTGAATTTTGCAGTATATCATAATGACAAAACATAAAAGGAAGCTTTAGCCGAACTAGTTGTGCAACAACAAAAATAGATCTGAAGATAAAAATATAGATGACTTACTTTTGAGTTATGGTTTTTATGGCTCTAATGATTTTCACAGTGAAGAAGAGAATGATTACAAGCTCCTTAAGGAATAATATGAAATGGAAATGGTAGTAACTGAAATATTATCTATTGAAGTGAATATGCTAAAAATTGCATGTAGCGATCATGAAAGGATTTTTCATATTTTTGACCAAAAGGAGAATGGGATTACAGATGAGATCCATAGCTTGAAGATAGAGTTGCAGGAGGCAAAAATAATATAGGTTGTATTGACAAATTAGAAAAAGGAGGACTAAGGTTGAGTTGAAGACTTGGAAGGTGAAGTGGTCTCCATTATGGAATAGTTAGAGAAGAAGAATGAATATCCGAAGAAAGATAAGAGCACCAAGCTCTTGGATAGTATGCTTCAGAGCCAAATGTATCCTATGAATAGATCATGTCTTGCATTTGGAGAATCTAGTTCACAACCAAGAAAAAACAATAGTGAAGAACCAAAGAAGCATGTAGGGAAGAATGGGACTAGCAATGGAAAAAATGAAGGAAAGAGACAACAAATCCATCAACAACATCCAAGAAGAGAACCAAGAGGAGAAATTACATTCAAAATATCATTCACTCCTAGCGTTGATAGTGGAAAAATTCAAAAGAGGATTCAAAACTCTTTTCCCCCCTTGGAGGATGAGATCTAGTGATTCATCTATCACAATTTTGGACATGTGGAAATTAAAGAAGAATGAACACATCTATGCGATAGTTTGAACAGGTAAAAACATGACACACCTTTAGTTATACAAGTTTTTTTAAATTTTATTTTTATTCTTGTAACCTATTTGGCCATAGGGTTATTTATTATAGATCTAACACAATGATATGGAGATCCAACATGAATAATAAAATATTAGATCCGTTATCCTCATATCATGGTCATGTGGAGTGCTATGTGTACCACAATTTCCATAGCATGGCCAAATATTGTAACTTATCCAAATTGTTCATGCCATCCTGTTAAAAGGAGCAACACAATGGAAATAAACATGGAATTAAAATAGAGGATAGTGTTGAAATAAGGAAACAACCAAGAACCATGTGGAGGAAGAAGGAGGAGTATCTAGGGAAGTGTTTTGTTCCCCTTTTCTCATGTGACGATGACGATAGGTGGTATATTGACAGTGAATGTTCCCACTATATGTTAGGAGATGAGAAAAAAATATCTTTTTGAAAAAAAATGAGAGTGGCCATATTGTTTTTGATGGTAATGAACCAACAAGAGTGTAGGGGAAAGGAAAGGAAAACCTTGATAACAAGAAGATCAATGCAACTTACATTTGGTTGTTCATGAGTCTAAAGAGCAATATATTGAGTGTGAGTTAGATAGTTGATGGAGGAAAGGATTTGGTTTTCAACTCAAAAGGTTGCTTCATATAGATAGAAGGGTCAATTAGAATGATTGCCAAAGGATTCAAGGCACTTGACAATGTGTATGTGTTGAGGGGAAGACTGAGAATAAAGAAAAAATCAAAGAAAAAATATTACTCAACGGATTCTATGTAAGAGAGATAAGCCCCCATTGTAGTTTTTTCTTGCATGCTAGATCTCTTAGATTTAAAAAATGAATGTGAGGCTTCCATAGCCTTAGGGGGAGTGCATGGAACTATGGTAGCATGATGAACAATAATATGTTAGGATACTACATATGTGTACAAGCTGTAGAAGAAGAAACATGTTTGTTCGTGAGTTTACTTGTCTATACATGTACGCATGATCAACATGTTCATTAGAGGTATAATGAGCTCAGGGGGAGATATGCATTTACTCATACTTTCACTCATTTGTCTTATAATAGATCTATATTTTTGTCATAATGAGTTGCAAGCTATGAATCAACCTTATATGTAACAATTTATGATCATTATTCATCATTGTCATTGGATATGTTCTAGAGTTGGTCATGTATCAGAGTGATATTTTTAATTTGTTGTTGCAACCAAGGATGGGATGTATATTATCATATTTCAGCCATGTACTTTTTATAGTTGTGTATTATCTTTGTTGGGTCATGTCTTTGTTAGTAGTCATGATGATAGACATACATAGGAGAGGATATATATCTTTATGTCATGTATGCATCCTAGTATGAAATTATTGTATTGAACAAGTATGAGAGAGATTGGTATTTGGCATGCATTGTATTAGACAATTTATATCAGCCATGTATGCTCTCATGTGAGAAATATAAACCTTGTAAATTTGTTTCATTCATCAATTGGTCTAGTTAGTTATTTTATCTTAGTGTCAAGCATATCTTGAGGAGAGCCTTGAGCTGGTTCATCCTTGAGTGGGCCTATGGATTCATTTGTACAACCATGTATTTTTATTGATTGATCTTTGTACGTCACAAATTAGCACTATATTTTCATTATGTATCATTTCACCATGAGGTCTATGGAATTTTGGTATGGTTGGTGGTCCTCCTTCTTGCCTCAAGGAGGTATTTGCAGTGGACAATGTTAATATGTAGTAGTATGGAGAAGATGGTTGCAATCCCACCAGATATTTAGGGGGGAGGATGTTCAACTAATAGTTAGTATGGTGTTGAGAATGATAGGGAGCGTACTTCTCTCATCCCTCACATCGTTGGAATTTTTCTCAGTGTTCGTATTTCCCTTTTCCGTTGATGTCAAAGGGGGAGAGAAAATACAGAGAATATGGAGAAAGTATGGATGTTAGTGTGAAAATTATTAGTAGCTATAGAAAAAGTATTCACTTAAGCTACCAATGACAAATATCCCTAGCAACAATGAATAATGATTGTTATTTCTCTTCACATTTGCAAAACAAACATTAGAAACCATACATAAAACAAAACAACAAATCATAGTGTATAGCATGAAATAGGCACAAATGGGTGACAAAATGATTTTATGAATCAAAATATAATAGATTACCCTTGGTGAGCAAAATATCCAGACTCGGATATACAAAACCCCCCTCTCTGGGATGGGTCCTTTGCCACCCTATGCTTCAACTTCAATGTTCTCTCTCCTAATGGATGCAATAAAAAAAGGAAGTAATATTGGATTGAAATTAAAAGTGGGAGCTGAAATGTCACACGATGATAATGGGGATGATGAAGTAGTCATGTGTAGAATGAGGAGAAAGCCTCTCTATTTTTAGAAAAATATTAGGATAGATCTAGATCTAGAAAATTAATAAAATAATGTTAGACCAAATCAAGATATAGCTGTTAGGAATATTTTATTACCTTTTAGAGAGAGAGATTATTTGATGTGATCAAATATATTTATTTATTAAAATAACTCAAAAAATAAGGATTTATTGAGTTAATTAAGGAAAATGGTTAAAATAATAAATAAATAAAAATGATGTATTAACTACTTTGAGGGGATAAAGTCAAAATAAATTAGAAATAATTATTAAATAATGATTTAATATTATCTCATGGGAGAAATATAGAATAATAAATAAATAATGATTTATTTAATTATTTTTGACTGGTTAAATAAAAAATGGTTATAAATAATCATTAAATAATGATTTCGTAATTATTTCGAGACAACAATGAATAAAAAAAGATTTATTTAAATATTCTCAAGGGTTTTTTGGATTTTGATGAGGAATAATTTAAGAAAGTGGTTAGCGATATTATTTCCTAAGGGGAAAGTGGGTTTTAATCTATAAAAACACATGCTACTTTGTGTATTTCGATCAATATAGTAGGAAATTGCTAGGTGACCATTTTTTGGGTGATAACAACAAAGATCATATCAACCTCAAATTTATGGAGATCGGGTTGAGGTTGACATTAATGACAAAGGGGGAGAATGTTGGCATTATAGTGTTGGCAATGATGTCAAAAAATACTTAGCACTATTTTTCTTATCATTGATGTTAACCTCATGATGGTTTCCCTCATGATTTGTGGCCAGCTAGAGATGAGATATCATTGATCTAATGCAGAGATGTTGAACCATGAAAAGCTGGTTAAACAACTAGTCCTGCGTGGTTTTGTCTTAATTCAAAGGTGTTTCGACCTTATGGTGATGTTATTGATGATGAAAAATGGTTGGGGGAGGTTTGACAAGGTTTGGATATGTTGTAGGAGGTTTGGCAAGCCTGGAAGACACATGCAACTAAGGTTTTGAGCATGATAGAAGGCTTGGCAAGGGTAACACAAGAAACATGAAGGAAATGATGTTTTAACGCTAGTAGTTAATGGAATAGGGTGGATTACAATGCAGTTCCCAAAAGGGGGTCGAATGTTACACCCTGTAAGTAGAGTTTCCTGATTTTGTGTGCATCCCATTGAATTGTAGAGGATTATACCAGGGTATTTTCTCGGGTTTTGTGCTAAAAGATCAATTCACTTAATCTACAGGTGGAATAAATGATTTGTTAGTTATTAGAGTGTGAATTAGTTGATTTCTTGAGAAGTGGAGGAAATGATTTAAACATTTCAAATATATTAACCAATTGATCAATGTGATGTTACATAGTACGAATAATGTCAAGCAAAGGTTTTTGTATAGGTTAGAGGTGGAATTCCTAGTGTAGGTGAACTTGTAGAGGTTAAGGCACGAGTATGAAGAGATTAGGAAGGTGCATGAAGAGGCAAAGTTCAGTATCATGGCTGACATAGATTATGCAAAGGTTGTAGCAGAGGTCAATGGGTGGCAAAAATATTTGGATCAGAGTTTAGAATAGAGTTGGTGTTGTTGTAGTAGAGATAATTGAGCATGAATGGAGGACATGGATCAAACACTAATGGTAGAAATAAAAATATTTGTGTATTTTTTTGGGTTGTATGATTCATGTATTTTTGTTTGTAGGGGACTTTTCTTAATTTTTATCAATGTAACATTGTTTTTTATGGTTTATCTCTTGTTGCATGGTTGAGTTATTGTATTTAGAGTTGCTAATATAGGTATATTGAGAGTGTGTATGCACGATATTTTATGTATGTTGATTTTTTTATCATACATAGATTGGTTGGGGTAGAGAATATTCTATATGTGAGGAGTGTTTGGATGTATGGGTGGATTTGTATGTGTGAGAGCTTGTGTTTTGATATGGCTTATTACTTGACAACCATAGCTTTGTTGTATGTTGTTATTTACTATTGAGTACATTATGAGTAGGTTGGATGATATTATGTGAGAGAAGAGGTTGTATCAGTTTTGTTTGAGCCTAGAGTCATTGTGAATCCAATTCAAAGATTGATGAAAAGAGGCTCATAATTTTGTTGTATGCAAAGTATATGAGCCCTAGTTTGAAAATAGATGAAATGAGGTCCATGAGGATTTGAATGTTTGGGCCTTAAACATTGTAGGTAGAGGCTTTCACGAAAGTGGTGGATTGCAATGGGAGTAGTGGCTTCCGTCCAGTAGAGGTCAAATAGCATGCTTAAGGAGTAGAGGCTTCCTTCCAATGGTGGCTGGAAAACTAGTGAGGGTGGTGGAATACATGGTTTATGGGAGTGGTGGCTTCCGAGTGAGTGTTGGCTCACATTTCTTTACAAGTAGATGCTTGCACACTGGTTATGGCTAGTAATTCAGATGTAAAATATTTTTTAATAATATAAGAGACGATGGCGAAGACTATCTATCGATAGTGTTTTTACCCTTTGGGTTTCCCCCTTATATCTTTTGTCTCATGTGGATGATTTGTGCGGTTTTTCTTTGTTGATCACTTGTTGGTTACTACATGATTCTCATATGTTTCATGTGCTTATGTGTTGATCTGTTAATGTGTTGTTGGTTAATTTATGCATGAATCAGTAATTGTGAAATAAAAGGTAAAACATTGCTATAAATTAATCATAAGTGACACTATTGATTCACCCCCCCTCCCCCTCTTTGTAGTGATATGATTTCCTACAAGCTCTAACCAGGTTCTTTCTCAAATGTTACTTCGACCAATTTTTTGAATCAATGAATTGTCAACTTTATGACACCTTTGATATGGAAGAACTTGGTCATCAACATTTCTTTCTTGGCCTTCAAGTCTTTTATTAATTGGTGGTTTATTTCCCTCTCAACCTAAATATGTATTGGAATAATTGAAATGATTTAAGATGAATTATTGTAAGCTATATGCTAAACTTCCTTCGCTAAGGTATCAAGTTGAGTAAAGAGTGTCAACATCTAAAAGTTGATGCAATCATTTACAAAAATCCTAGTCAATAACATTATTTATTTAATTCATAGTTAATCAAGAATTTCCTTTGTTGTTAGTGTAGTTTATTGGTTTATCCAAAACCCATAGAAAGCCTACTAGAAAGTTGTACCCCTTGTTTTGGTATTTGTTGTTGGGAAAAGTATCCAATACGGAATGACCCTATCCCACTCTAAGGGTGATAGATCCTTAGCAACAATCAAAGCAAAGCTATCTAAGATTACTTCTTTATGACATGCAAAAGAGGAAAGAAAGAGATCCACTCACTGATGTCTTTCGCGAATGGCCGATCCAGCCTTCTCTCCTTGCTGCTTGCTCCCAGCTCCTTGTCTTCTCACGGGCCCAGCTACACGAGATCCTGCAAACAAGAGAAGAAAAGGAAACTACAAGAAGCATGCATTCATAATTGATTCAAGGATTAGAATAAATCAAATATGCAAGTAAGACAATACATCATTGAAACACATGCGAATAGAAGAACCTCAAATGCTTTATTAATGGAAGAAAGTAAGGTTCAGGTGGTGACAACCATAAGAGGCCCAATGCAGCATCACCTTCCCAACGGAAAGAAATCTCCTCTTCACCTCCTTCAAGCAATCACCCAATAATCCCAACTGTAAACCAACAACAATTCTTTGCACAAAATTCCGCCCTCCAGATCCCATGGGATGAGATCCTTATATAGAGTTTTGGAGTGAAGATGAGTCAGCTTAATGTGTGACTAGTGTCCTCTGCAACTCCAGTTGTTCTTCAGTTCTTGAGTCCACTTGGAGATCCTACCTTCCACTTGGAGTTTTAGAACCTCTTACTCATCACTTAGGCGAATCTTTTGATCCAAGTGTCATTTTGGAAGCTTCCTGGGCACTGACACATTGAGGAAAGATTCCTCCACATGTCCAAACTCGCTCAGCGCAGGTAGCCTTTGTTGAAGTTGACATTCAGCGCAGGTAGACCATGGAGCAGTTGACATTCAGCGCAGATGCTCAGTCGAGCAGTTGACATGATCCAGAATTGACCTGTTTTTGAGTGTTTTTCAGTGGAGAACTGATTTGAAGTGCTGTGGTTTGCTGACCTTGTTCCTCTAGGGGTAGGAACAACATGTTTAGGGACTTTGGATCCCTCAGATTATTTACATTTCATGCTTCATGCTGTAAGGCACAAAAATGTCTATAACAGTTGCCCCCTAAAGTATGAGGTCGTTTATCGGATGAAATTCTTTATCAAGAGGATCTGAAGTTCATTCAATCGCCGGGAGGTGACCTGTAATAAGATACAATACAATACATTATTTTTCATACTGCTTTCATGATCTAGCTGAGGCGGGCATTTCCCATGCCCAGCTTTGTAAATACATTCTCTGTACATAGCGCAGACGATCGTCTGATGGTAGACTGATAATTCTCTGCTGAAATTATCATCCTTTGACTAGGATGATCATCTGCTGCACATGTCAATGTTCTTTATCTCCTGAATATATATCGCAGCCCGGATGGATGAAACTAGATCCAGGGTCTTCAAACTCGTCCGATCTTCACTCTAAGTACAAGTCGATCCATGTGAGAGTTTCTTGGAGTCGAACATGGAAAGACATCGCTTGATTACCAGTCAATAATGTAAACTGTTAACAAGCGCGAGAGGAATCACCGATAATGATGATGACCCTCAAGGTACTGCAGCACAATTCACGTGGTGTGAATATAGGACTTGGCGTCGAACACCACGCAAAATCTCCCGGTCGAAGGTCATTGATGTATACCTGTCGCCGGAAGTGAGAAACTTGCCATTAAGGTATGTAAGCTTCAAAGTACTGGGGGGGTGTTCCTAGATCAACTTCTTGGATAATGAGCTGATGTCAACAAGAAGCGATCCGCCAAAGGAGGGCCTTAATGAATCCCACATCAGTGACACGGAACGGAGCTAGCGATTGTGATGAAGGTGAAAACTATCTGTGAAATATGATTCAGGGTGGCAGTCATGAAAGGATGAAAGATGATGTATGGCAGTGGATGGGACACAGTTGACTTTTCCTGAACGACATCTCTTGAACATATAACGACACTGATGTGATGGATTGGTAGCATTACCCCAAATGTGGATGGTATGGCGAGACCATGGTGAAGAGACCGGTGAATGAAAACAACCCAACCCGATGTGGTACGGAGGCAAAAGTGTCATGTTCAAGAGTAACTTGCTACCATTAAGCTTTTGAGGTTCTCCCAATTTTTCCCCAGTCATTTCTGACCAGTACCTCTTTATTTTTGTCAAGCTTGAGGAGGATAAAATATGCTTGTTCTATAACCTGCCCTTCGGGCAAGCCCATCGCTATGTTTTAACGAGCCTAGCGATAGGGAAACTCGTTCTCGTCTAAAGACAAGTTTGTCGCTATTTAATATATTTAACGAGTCTAGCGACAAAGACAACTCGGTCCTTTTCATTTTTAGAGAGTCTAGAAAGGTACGTAAAGTTAACTCCAAAGGTCCTTTTTCGTCATCTAATCCCTTAAGTCTGAAAAAGTATAAAACAATACAGAAGGGATGAATGTTCGATAGTTTTATCGAGCCGAACTAGACAAGCGCTCGATCTTTTTGTGCAATAATCCCTCAGGTCCAAAAAGATTAAAATCTAGAGGAGGGATAGCTCTTCCGGTCCTTTTAACGAGCTGGAAGGCAAAAACTCGGAAAACTTTTCATATTTTACGAGTCAGTGAAAAGAGCTCAAAGAAGACTCGTATTTTGAGGAACGAGTGATGAACAGGGATAGCAGCAGATTCCAAGTATAGGTTGGAATTTCCAATCACGGCAATGTCACAAGGATGGCTAGGTGAAATCACTCTTCGCAGCTGTTCCTCAAAATAGGTAAACAATCAAGTGGATGTGAATGATCGGCCAAATGAAAAGTGGAGGTGGCGTTGCAAACACGACCAAGGCTTTTATGGCTGAAGGATTTACGGTCTCAAATGGTTATTTACCGGTTCATTTTTTCTGGATGAGCTTGAACTCTGGGGGGAAGCTTGCTCACATGTGCATTTATTTTTTTTAACGAGCATGAACTCTTGCTAAAACTGCTCGGTTTTGCGTTTATTTTTTAACGAGCATGAACTTTGCCAAAACTGCTCATTTTTGCGTTTATTTTTTAATGAGCATGAACTTTGCCAAAACTGCTCGTTTTTGCGTTTATTTTTTAACGAGCATGAACTTTGCCAAAACTGCTCGTTTTTTACCAGTCATAAGATAAGAACTGTCTCCTAGAGCTCGCTATTTTTTAAGGAGCTTCATCTCACTACGCTTTGCTCCATATCCTTTCTTTATGCAAGTTTGGGTTACGACTAATCCAAAAAACAGATAAATAATCGCTCCTTGCTTGCGTTCCAAAAGGTTTGCATGCCCCCAGGTATAAAGTACTATTTCAAGGCTGCCCCTACTTATCCGTCAAAACATTTGTTTTAATGGGTGAGGCTTACCTCTTTCAGGTTACCCAAAGATTGTTCTGTTAATATTTCAAACAAAACACTTCCTTGGCATTGTCCACTTAAAATAGACAAAGGTGAGTGGCGCTGCCTTAAACACATAACTTTAACAAAAGAATCTTTTTCCAGAACAACCCCACTTCCATCTACACCTTCTTCTTCATGAGAGCTTGGCTTTTTGCCGGATCTTCTTTTACGAAGAGGAAGGAGGGGACGGGGTACGGACTAGTCATATTCTCCCGCGGAAATTCTACCTTATATCCAGGGTCTTTTCTGCCCAAAGCAGACCAGGATGCATGCCCCCAGGGTTCCAGCCCTATTTTCCCGAATCACTCGCACTCATCAGGAAGAAGAACCGGGGGTGGAGACATTTCTTGATTGAATAGACCATTCAGGGTTGGTATGCGACTATTTGCTATGCGTGATCCCGAAAATGAAAGTTGGTCTACGAGCTTGACCATTCTTCCTTCGTGTGGAAAACACATTACTCTAAAGAGTGAGGAGACTATTGCTCCCATGCAATATATATAGTCCCGTCCAAGGAGTAGGTTATAATCCAAGGGTCCTTGGACGACCATCACGTTTATTTTAACGGCCTTCCCTTTCAATGTAATTGGCACATTGGGGAGGATCCCTAATGGTCGACTGGTTCCTTTGTCAAAACCTGAGAGATTTCTTATCTCAGGCAAAAGCGCCGGGGAACCCAGTGCTTTCCAAGCAATAGAGGACAGGATACTCACAGATGCCCCTTCATCAATGATAGTTCCAGCCATCACCATTCTGTATATTTGGACTATAATTCTGAATGGTATACTGGCAGGTAACCGGGATCTGCCTAGTTGGTTCCAATCAAAGGACACAACTAGGTTGCTTGGTGGTGGGACCGAATACACGGCCGGATATGACCCTGACGACGCTCCTTCCTGCGATAAAGGAGTGGGCGCATTGCCCTGATGCTCGTCAGAATCGGTGTTGATGAAAAGAATCTGGATGGTGTCATCCTTATTCTCTTCAGTGAGGGTGTCAGCTAAAGATGAATCTTCAGTGACGGTGTCATTTGAAGATGAAACTTCTGAAGGGAGAACCGGGTCAACTGCCGTTTCGACCTTTGGACTTTCATCCGGTCTGGATTCAGTAGGTTCATTTTCAGTGACTGACGCTTCAGTTGACCACTTGAGCGGGACAGCTGTATTTTCAACCAACGAAGGACTTGGCGCGAGTTTTTTGTATCCAGGAGGAAGTCGTAATGGTGAAACCGGTCGATCTTCCAAAACTCTCTTTGCTTCGTCTAAGAAGGGACAACGGTGGATGGCGTGATTTCCTTCACACAATCTGCAGGGGAATCTTGCTCCCTCTATTTGTCTAGAACCTTCACTTTCGCTGGTTGACGGTAAGCATTCAACATGGCTATCAGAGGTTGATGCTTCCGAACTGTGCAAACGAGGGGACCAGTCCCTTAGTATCCGGGGAATACAGGGACAATCTCGGTGGAAGTGGTCTCCTCTACATATGACACATGGCGATTTAGGCCCAGTCCGTGTTGTGTGTGGATTTTTGTCAGATGTCTTTTGCTTGCCCCCAGCCGCCTTAGGCTCCTTCTTCTTCTTTTCCTTCTTCTTCTTCTCCTTCTTCTCCGTAAGAACTTGGATTTTGCCGGCTCTACCTTTTGAAGAGGAAGGATCGGAGGAAGATTTATAAGAAGTGGAAGGCTGGAGGGTAGCTCTAGACTGATCTAACTATTGACTCGACTGTTAAGGAACCGTGGTGTTCTGAACTACATTAGTTGAGAATAGCCAAATCGGCAGGCCAATTGTCAACCCTGGAAGCGACAGTGTGGCCATGTGGGGCGCACCAACTTCTCCCCAAGAGGAGAAAGGGCTAGGATTTCCATCATGGGGAATTCCTTGGTTGGTGTGTTCCATGTCCTCAACCCAAAGATCAACGCAGGAATAAGAGGTGATTATGTTCCGTTTAAAATGAATTTTATATGACGACGCTTTAGACACAACTTGCTTTTTCACTTTTTAAGAGTCGAGAAAAAGCTAAAGATGATTCTAGTCTCCTTCGATGTATTAACGAGCCCGAAGTGACAAATGCTCGGGTGGACTTTTTCAGTTATAGAGTTTGAAAAAGGCCAAAAGAAACTACTCTCGAGTTCTAGGCAGAGGGTGTGCCAAACCTTTCGCAAAACCACAAAATACGTTTTACGGTACGAATGGTCGATCTTCGTGAATGCTGTGTTCACTGCATTGCGATCAATAGGGCGGTCGACACGGTTTCCTATGGATAAAGGCTTTATTCCTATAGGGGTCTCCCAATATATACGCGACGGTACGTGGGAGCACAAGTCCGTATTGATACTTATCGCTTCACCGTGGAGGAATCACCCAAGCACGCGATGCTAAGATATCACGTTTAACGAGGCCGGAACACGTCTCTAGCTTAGACCTCTATGTGTTTCGTTATGTTTCAAAGCGTTATTATGTAAATTCAGTTCATTTTAGGTTGATCTTGCTTAGCAGTTTGCCTTTATGGATCACCACGTGATGTATGGTACAACTCCTAAATGCAGTCTAAGAATGATAAGCAAGCTTTTTCAATTCTTTCAACTTATGAAAATCTTAACTACTGAGGGAAAAGAAAGACATCAACTTTTCACACAGATCATAGAGCACACACTAATGCACTTTTCCTAAATCGACATGCAAACTGTCAAAATGCACATGCACAATGCAGGTATTTCTTTTCTTCTTCCTTAATGTCGATGTATCACAAAAAGAAAGCTGTTGTATAATTTCGAATTCAATTTCAAGTGAAAGCAAACAAGCTCTTGTCCAAAATCAAAAGAACACCTTAATATCTACTTGTTTCAACACTATAAATATTTAAATTCGAACCATATGACGAAAGAAAATGCTCAATCAGCTATGAACAGTAAATAAACTAACTCTTAGGATCAAAACGACACTTTATCACAGGTCTAGATCTAAGAGGCCACAGCAAGACTAGTTCACTTTTGTTATGGGAAACTGTAAATGAAGCAAGAAATAAAAAAAGAACAATCACAGTTTCTTCATACAACCAAGGCAGAATGACGGCAAAGAAAAGTAGTTTCAGATGGGTACATAGGTTGATAACAGGCTGCAAAAACAATACTGAAAACTGGGCAACAGAAGGCAGGGAACCCCAGTTGCACAATGCAAAACTGGTTCAGCGCAGGCTCTGCACTGTCAGTTTGACATTCAATGCAGGTAGTCCCTTCGGGACCTGCGTTGAAACGCAGAGAGCCTTCACTGCAGTGGCGCTGAAGAGAAAACTCTCGTTTCTCCCAGATTCCGGGTCACAGATTGCTCAAAAATCAACTGTTTTAGGCCAAATCAGAGGCTATCAATCAAGTATACACTAGAGGATGATTAAAGGAAGATGAAGACTATCACAAAGAGCTATTTAGAGTCCTTGTGGATCAGCTCTTCAAATCATAAACATGCCCAGAACTGAGCTAGAGTAGCTGCCCTCTACTTTGCATTCGAAGGACTCAAATGTAGTTCGATTCGGTACTCCCTTTGTTTAGGAAATGAATAGCAAGAAACACAAGCTACCAACAAGATACGATCCCCAGCGGAGTTGCCAGTTTGTTGTTGGGAAAAGTATCCAATACGGAATGACCCTATCCCACTCTAAGGGTGATAGATCCTTAGCAACAATCAAAGCAAAGCTATCTAAGATTACTTCTTTATGACATGCAAAAGAGGAAAGAAAGAGATCCACTCACTGATGTCTTTCGCGAATGGCCGATCCAGCCTTCTCTCCTTGCTGCTTGCTCCCAGCTCCTTGTCTTCTCACGGGCCCAGCTACACGAGATCCTGCAAACAAGACAAGAAAAGGAAACTACAAGAAGCATGCATTCATAATTGATTCAAGGATTAGAATAAATCAAATACGCAAGTAAGACAATACATCATTGGAACACATGCGAATAGAAGAACCTCAAATGCTTTATTAATGGAAGAAAGTAAGGTTCAGGTGGTGATACAACCATAAGAGGCCCAATCCAGCATCACCTTCCCGACGGAAAGAAATCTCCTCTTCACCTCCTTCAAGCAATCACCCAATAATCCCAACTGTAAACCAACAGCAATTCTTTGCACAAAATTCCGCCCTCCAGATCCCATGGGATGAGATCCTTATATAGAGTTTTGGAGTGAAGATGAGTCAGCTTAATGTGTGACTAGTGTCCTCTGCAACTCCAGTTGTTCTTCAGTTCTTGAGTCCACTTGGAGATCCTACCTTCCACTTGGAGTTTTAGAACCTCTTACTCATCACTTAGGCAAATCTTTTGATCCAAGTGTCATTTTGGAAGCTTCCTGGGCACTGACACATTGAGGAAAGATTCCTCCACATGTCCAAACTCGCTCAGCACAGGTAGCCTTTGTTGAAGTTGACATTCAGCGCAGGTAGACCATGGAGTAGTTGACATTCAGCGCAGATGCTCAGTGGAGCAGTTGACATGATCCAGAATTGACCTGTTTTTGAGTGTTTTTCAGTGGAGAACTGATTTGAAGTGTTGTGGTTTGCTGACCTTGTTCCTCTAGGGGTAGGAACAACATGTTTAGGGACTTTGGATCCCTCAGATTATTGACATTTCATGCTTCATGCTGTAAGGCACAAAAATGTCTATAACAGTATTAAATATGGAAAAATTTGAATTTAATTAATGATCTTCATTGACTACAATTGTGCATGGGGCAATGATGAAAAAAGTCCACTTGTAACTATGTGTTTAGCTTTAGTGTTGCACTCATGATTTTGTCAAACAAGAAATAATGTGTAGTATTTCATTCAACTATGGAAGACAAATATCATGTAGTTGTTGAAGTTGATATGGTGGAAGTATGGATTTGTAAACTTGTTATTGAGCTTGGGTTTCTAGTCAAAGCATTGGATACCATTTATTGTGATAATTAGAGTGTAATTCAGGTTGTTGATAATATTGTTACACACAATAAGATGAAGTGTGTCAAACTTCATGGTCACTACTTACCACACTTAGCTCGAGAAAATGTTATCTCTCTTTTCTATTATGGGATTATAGATCAAATTGTTCATGTCTTTACAAAATCCTTTTCCGAAAACATGTTAATTAATATATATGAAATGTTATGGATTTAGGAAGATGAAATTATGTGGTAGATGTCATGCTAACATAATTTCACCTCCTCAACATCCAAATTGTTTTGTTGCAGGGGGGTTGTTACTATAATTTGAAGTTAAGGTGGTTAATTTCATATCTATGGCTTTTGAGATAGTCATTTGGGTGGTCAACTAACGGAGAAAACAAATTTGTAGTTGAGTAAATGGTCAACAAGTTTCCCAAGCAACCAACTAGCGAACAATACATTAGCTGATTACATAGTGAGTTTAATATTGAGTGGTCAAAGTAAATGACTATACAGTTAGATCAAATTAAGAAATCAGTTAGCCAATCAGAATTGGGTCATATAGAATAATAAACTAGCCAAAAAAGTAAGGTGGATTTCGTGGAAATTGTTGAAACTATTGATGCTAGTTTGTGGACCAAGTCTTCCCTAATTCAAGGAAGTTGGTAAATTTTGGAAAAAATAAACAAATTATCCTATGGTTTTAACATAAAATACCAATAATTTAATTCGTTGTTGATTCATTATTATGCATTATGAAATTTTGATGATATTTGTTGTGCTTAAGTGTTATAGTTTTGTCTTTAGAAATCACCCATAGTCTTGAAGCATAATTACTCTGTTTTCTTTTGGATTGTGTCTTCTATTCTATATTCATAGGTTCAATCCTCAACACATACAAATCCACTCCTTTTTGTACAAGGAAAATAAATCTTCAAAATAACCATGATGGTCATTTTCTCTAGCAAAGAACGATAAGTATCAAAGTCTTTTATGTAATCCAATGAAGATTCCCAAAACCTTCCTTGGAGTACTTTATCTACATACTTCCCTTCAATAATCTATTAATTATGTAATGGTATTCCTTAAGAAATATAGTATCGGCTAAATTTTTTATGGTATATGGGTACATAAATATTGGAAGTTTGGGTGACACACTTCTACGAATCAAAGAAATTTTTATATATGGTGATTGCTGGAATTATGAAAAATGTGTTGTCCTTTAGGGAAACCTACTTAATAAAGATGTCAAAATGATAATAGTAGGATAAGTATTCATGGTAGTACACATATGACAAAAAGATTGGACAAAGGAATATCAGTTCAGAGACATATGAATGATAATAGGATGTTTTAAGAAGTATATGTGGATCCTGTGAACAAAGGCTATGTACATACTCAGGTATGGTGAAGTAAAGTCAAGTAAAATTTCCACACCATAGTATTCTAAATATCATGGGTCTTTACTATGCTATTGGCCCATAGTAATGAGCGAGACGAAAAATATTTGATCTCGTCAAAAAATACCATCAACATAACTATGAAATTGGCCTTTAGAAGCTATTGGCTAATTCCTAAGTTATATAAGGAGATGGAGATCAAAGTGCTAGGTGTTCATGTATTAGGGTTTCGATGATTGGTTGTGCATCAAGGTTTGTGATGATGGAATAGATCTATTAGATCTTAATTGACTATATATTGAATAATTTTTTATGGTTTTATAGGTCTGTGATGATGATGTGTACGCATTAATATAGTTTGTGCCAATATTTGGGTTTAGCAGGTGTTCTGATGCATAGTGATGGTTTGAATTAGTAATTACAAATATGTACACAGGTGTGATTCAGAAAAATTTCTTGCATACATGGATTTTATTCTAGATAGTCACGTATACATTCTACAGAATAGATAAATTTGTACGTGGATGTTAAGTATGAAAGGTGTGTTCATACATGGAATTTATTTATAAGAGTCTCATATAATTCTTATGGTTTTGCAGTATGAGTTGTTGATAAAGGTTGGTCTATTATGTTATGTTTGTTGATGTCTGTCGATGAACTTTCTTATAATTATATCTATTTAATAGTACTATTTGGCTTGAATTGATTATGAAGTAAAGTATTGAATTGTGATGATGTTTCTAGAAGATAATTTGTATTTGGTTTAGTAATTTATATTGGCTTCAGTGTCTTCTTGTGTGATTGATTTAATGGTATAGTGATACAGATTCAACTATCAATATTTTGAGATATGTATGTGAGTATGTTTTAGGGGAAACATGTACATATGTAGGTATGAGTAAGAATAATAGCATATAAATTATAACATGTGTTTAGACAAAGGTTACAGTGATAGAATTTGGTTACAGTGATGGAGAGTATGTGGTCTGGCACTCTAATGAATGAGTATACACTGATATAAGTTAGTCTAGTTGTTTGAACAAGTTATTTCTATGTTTGACCTAATAATATAGGTTGTTCAGTGGTTAATCCACTTGGTATAGTGTTCAGTTTAGTATTGTTGTTTGATATTTGGAATGGATCCAGTTTGAAACATTCTTAAAAGTGATCCAAAAAAACATAGGATAAGGGGGGTGTATCTCCCTTCTAGTAGAATCTGGAAAATGAGAGAAGGTTGTAGCCTTCTACAGGTGGGTGTTTGCGTACTGGTATGAGTCTATGCGAGTACAAGTTTGTAATAATTTTCTCTTTATAATAAAATAATAATACAAAGACTACAACAATGATGGTTTTTTCCCACATTGGGTTTCCACCTAAAAATTTTGGTGTTCATGTGTTGCTTGTGTGTGATGAAAATTATGCTCTTACTGCATATGGTTACTATTTAATTAATGTTTAATGAAGTATTGTTATACTGGTTCAATTTAAAGAGATGATGAATTAACTAAAAAAGTTAGTGAACTGGATATATGCTATTTGTCTTTATCACTGTCACGTACATACGTAGGTTTACTTGATAATAGTCGTGTACATAAATTTGAATAAGAAAAGAAAAGTTTAAGTAGTTTAAAATACCAATTCACCCTCCCCTTTAAGTATTTTTTCTAACAATTGGTATCAGAGCAATTTCTTCAGAAGAACCTTGATTGCTTGAAGGAAGATTCATCAAGATGACAAACCAAGAGGGAGAAGCATCTATTAGATGACCATTATTTAATGGATCCAATCTAGTTTTATGGAAAGTCAGAACAAGAGCTTACCTATCGTCACTTGGAGCAGATGTTTGGGGAATCATTGAAGGAGGCTATCAATATCCATCCTCCATTCCCACAGATTAAGTAGAAAATAAAAAGTATGAGACCAATGCAAAGGAGGTCAATGCTCTATTAGGAAGCTTGGAAAAATCCAAATTTCTCAAAGTCATATAGTGGAATACCACAAAGGCTATATGGGATAAGATCATCCAAAGTTATGAAGGCGACACCAAGGTAAAAGGTGTCAAACATCAAACTCTTAGAATTCAATATGAAAGTCTCAGAATTCATAATGATGGAAGTATTGCAAGTTTTTTTCTTATGGTAGATGAGATCGTTAATTCAATGATAAATCTTGGTAACAAAAAAAAATAATCATCATTGGTTGAGAAAATATTAAGATCTCTAACCCCAAAATTCAATTCGAAAGTCTCTACCATTGAAAAATGAAGGATTTGAAGAGCCTTACTATTGAACAACTTCATGGAATTTTAATAGCCCATGAAATGAGAAAAGGGGGTCCCTTAGATATTAGATAATTTTCATTCAAAGCCACTTTTAAAGGAAAGGAAAAGGAGGAACTCAAGGAATCAGGGTATGTATCAGATGAAGATGAGGAAAAATTCGTAAAGAAACTCCAAGTAGGCACTACAAGATTTAGAGGTGAGATTCCTTTCAAGTTTTTTGCTTGTGGAAGAGTTGGTCAGTATGCTGCTAAATTCCCTCATAAAGAAAACCATGAAAAAGGGAAAAAACCAATAAAAGTAAAATTTAGAGGAAGGCTAGAAAACAAGGAAAGATTCTACACACATGAAGTTAGTAATGGTTTTTCAAATGGTGAAGATGGTGAGTTTGATTAGAAATATCAATTACTTATGGAATTTGAAGATAAATGTATTAATGAATCTAATTATGTCTTAATGGATGCCCTAGAATAAAAGAATAATCTCATAGAGGAAATAACTTCATTTAAAATTCATTTAGAATAATCTAAATTGGTAGAAGATGCTCTAAAGAAACAAATCCTATAAAAGGAGAGGAATAATCAAAAGTTAGAACTAGAAGTTGTAAGTCTAAGGAAGGAACTTGAGAAAGAAAAGAGTCTAAACTTTAGATTTTCTAAAGGATCTAAGACCTTGGAAGAAACCATCAAACTACAATGCTCTCCTCTCATAAAAACAAGTCTTGAATACAATGGATAATTATCAAAGGCTATAAAATCTTTTGAAAGAGATAAATGAAGCTATCTCAATGCAGTAAAAGGAAGCACTCAACAAAATTCCAGTTCTTAGCATACAAAAAAGTGATCAAATGTTTCTCAGGTGAATCACCCTTATCACAATCAAACATAAAGTTATACAAGAAGGTACTACACTCCTAGGAACTTTTTTAATGGTCAATGCTTCACTTGTCATAATTTTGGTCATAAGGCTACTCATTATGCTGCTTATAAAACTATCATGACTAGAGAAGGTAGAAAACAAAAGAATGAGATTAGTTTAAAGAAATAATCTTACAATACCTTATCACATCTTCAATATGAATATGAATGTTCCTTTTGCAATGAATTTGGGTGTAGAGAAACTGAGTGTAGAAACAAAATATGATCTACTTTTTGGAATGAATAGAAAGAAACAACATCTAATGTAAGGAAAAATAAAACCAAGAATATGAGAGTTGTGGTTTAGCTTTATATGCAGTAGATCATGAAAATTTATGGTACATTGAAAGTGGATGTTCGAAACCTATTGCAGGTGATAAAGATAATTTTATGTCCTTTAATGAAATAAAGAAAGAATATAATATAACATTTGGAAGTAATTCAACTGCTCATATTAGAGGAAAAAGAACTGTTTTACAGAAAAAAAAAGGTTAAAGATGGAAATGTTTTGTTTGTTGATGGATTGAAACATAAATTATTGAGTGTTATTCAGATGTGTGATCAACGGCATGAAGTGGTTTTCAGATCAAAGAATTGTGTGGTACGAAATCACGATATAGGTAAGATCATAATAAATGGAACAAGAACTCCATGTAATGTCTATGTCTTGGAAGGTGGGTTAGAACATTGTTGCTTGATAAAATTAGAAGAAAGTTGGCTCAAGCATCAAAGGCTGGGACACCTAAGCTTCAGTCAACTACATAAGTCAAGCAGAATGGGAGCAATTCACAACTTGCCTAACATCTCTCTACCAGAAAGTACCATATGTAAATCATATCAATTTGGTAAGAAAACGATGGTGCATTTTAATACCAAAGAAGGTACTTCAAGTAAGCCACTTGAACATATGCATACTAATTTTTGTGGTCATATGAGAAAGTAGTATCCTTAGGGGGAACAATACTTCATATGATTCATTGTATTATACTTGTATGTGTTGGATAGGATTATTAAAACATAAATATGAAGCATTTGATAAATTTAAATTATTAAAATCTCTAGTATAAAATGAGTTATGTTTGAAAATGAAATTTCTTAGATATAATAGAGGAGGATAATTTATATCAGATGAGTTTTTTAACTTTTGTGAACAAAATGGCATCAAGAGGTAGTTTTATATAGCTAAAACTCAACAAAATAGAGTGGATGAAAGAATGAACAAAACAATCCAACAAATGGAAAATGCCATGCTTGATGTGTCTGGACCACCTCATACCTTCACGGGGGAAGAAACACATGCAGTAGTAAATATCCTTCACAAAGCTCATATTTGGCTAAAAAATGACAAAACTCCTCATGAACTATGGTCTGGTAAACCTCCAATTGTAAAGC
Organism: Pinus tabuliformis; assembly: GCA_031772625.1. Lineage (NCBI taxonomy): Eukaryota > Viridiplantae > Streptophyta > Pinopsida > Pinales > Pinaceae > Pinus > Pinus tabuliformis. The sequence goes on from CM062815.1 coordinate 27,216,134, forward strand.
ATTTTAGAGTCTTTAGAAGGAAATATTACATAAAGAATATTGATGATAAACTAGGAAAGTTTGAAGCTAGAGCTGATGAAGTAATTCTCATTGGATGCTCCTCTAGAAGCAAAGGATATAAATGTTACAATAAGAGCCTTAAAAATATTATTGAATGCATTGATGTTGTAATTGATGAAGCATCCACAGGTACCAAAAATGAAGCATCAACAAATGGAGAAGATAATCCTACAAAAAGCCAAAAGGATGTTGGAGAAGGAATGAATGAAGCATCAGAAGAAGGAATTGACAATACAGAAGCATGAGAAAAGACTCTATAAAGGTATGTTTAGAAAAATCATCTAGAATGTTAGGTCCCTATACTACTAGTGTAGCCCATTATTGCTATTAGTGTAACCCCCTTATTGTATTGTTTTGCCAATGTAGTTCCCATATTGTTATTATTGTGCCCCATAAAAACCCACTATTGTTATTGTTGTGCCCTTACATTTTTATTTTTATGTCGACTCTAATTATATTGTGACCCCTTAAACTCCTATATATAAAAAGGAGGTATTTTCATTTGTATCATCCAAGAATTGTTCATTTATGTAATGTAAAGGAGGTTTCCCCCTCGAAGAGGCTAATTTTGAAGTCGTTGATCTATAGCTTCTTCTATTTTGTGAGTTGCTTGCATAACATTTGGTATCGGATGTTTGGATTCTAGGGTTTTGTTGCTTCAAACAAGTCATCGTAGAATTTCATTATAACTTTTTTCTACGAAGTTTCAGATGCTAACATTAAAACTCGTTTGAGTTGAAATCTTATTGAACCTTGCGTCTTGATTTCAAATCTTTTCTCGCTATATTTTCAGAGACATCATATGGTTTCATAACATTTGGTATTAGAGCAAGTTATGGTTTTTGCAGGCTCCAGAATTCCATCTCAAATAGGTCATCATGGATTTTTTTCTATAACATTTTATCTATGAAGCTTTAGAATATGAAATTAAAACCCATTTCAAAAAAATAATACTTCACCTCATGTATGAATTTAAGAACTTGGCTCACAATATTATTAGAGATATGATCCAAGGAAGTTAGTTTTTTGGCAACCTCCCGAATTTCATCTCAAATAAGTGACCTTGGGAAAATCGTCATAATGTTCTCTCTCAGTGTCAGATTAAAATTTCGTAAAAGGTGACATAAATAGGACAAAATTTAGTTTTTTCGTTATCATTTTCAGGGCTGAAGGTCGAAACAATAATACCCGGCACTTCTTACAAGTTTGCTCTATTGAACCAATCTATACTCCAGTCATCGTACGAAATTGGGAATAATTCTTTCTTGAGGAATCCAACCTTGATCAGACCTATGGGTTTAGAAAGTGGACATAGATTACTACCACCAAACCAACTTTCAAAACTTGGAGAGACAAAATTACAGAGTTATTGTCGTTTCAATGTCAAGCTCCTAAAAGAAAGAAAAAGGGATATGAGGAAGTTTGATGGCAAGGATCTGGAAACTTGGATACTACAGTTGGAGCGATATTTTGATATATATGATATGAAACTATTAGAAAAGGTATGTATTTCATATTTATATTTAGAACCAAAAGACAATTTTCACGAAAGAAATGATAGCACATTATGAGGATATAAAGAGAAACACCTTCTTTAACCAATGGATAAATCTAAAACAAAAGGTTTCAATGGAAAAGCACATCGAGGACATCTAGAAATTGAATATAAGAGTAAATGATATTCCAGAGAAGCGGAGGATTGATGTCTTCATAGGGCTTTAAAAGATAACAATCAACATGAGGTTTGTCTTTGGGAACCTGATTCATTGGAGAAGGAATTTAGTTTGGCAAAAATGAATCCTACCACTCATAACTATAAATATGTAAGTGTTGTGTCTCCTAACCTTCCACAACCTAGAAGGTTGACGACAGAAAAATTGGAAGAAAAAAAAAAGAAAATAGGCTTTGTTACAGTTGTGATAGCAAATACAATAAAGGTCATAAGTGTGATGAGAAGAAATTATTTTACATATATTGTGAAGAGGATGAATAAAATGATCAAGAAACATAAAAATAAGAGGATCTACACCAGGAACCAACCTAAGAGAAAGAAGAAATGAATCCAACCATATCTAGTAGTGCATTGGTAGAATTGCCACTCAAACTCTCAAGATAGATGGACAAACATAGATAGTGAACAAATGTTTGGAAGGATATCTTCATTGCTTTGTATCTGATAAACAAACATAATGGGTTAAGTGGTTACCTATGGTTGAATGGTGATATAACACTTTAGCAAGAATGACCCCATTTATGTCACCTTATGGATATCATACACCATCCATCACATAATCTTTAAGAGAAATTTTGAGGTTCAAGTAATGGAAGATCACATCAAGCATCAAAAACAATTTATCCAACTCTTAAAGGATAACCTCACTTTGGCACTGAATGGAATGAAACAACAGGCACATCAACATCGTAGTGAAATAATTTTGATGTAGGTGACTGGGTATTTTTATGGCTAAAACCATACAAACAAATGTCCCTCAAGAAAGCTAAGAAGGGTAATAAATTATCACCAAAGTACTATTGTCCTTACAATGTGTTGCCAAATATTGGTACTATGGCATACAAATTGGAGCTTCTTGCATCTTCCCGAGTGCACCCGATTTTCCATGTTTCATGCTTAAAGAAGGTTATAGGTGACAATCACCCAATTCAAACAATATTGTCGGAACTTGATGAGGAAGGAAAAATCATATTAGAACCTAAGGCAATCACAAAATCAAGAACCTGATAGCTATGAAGTCGATCCATTTCAAAGTATCTCATCAAGTGGAAGAACTTAACCATTGAAGATTTTGCATGGGAGGATGAGAATTTTATACAGAAACATCTAGAACTACTCAAGAGTTGAGGACAAAACAATTTTGAAGGGGAGAGTAATGTTAGGTCCCTATACTACTAGTGTATACCCTTATTGTTATTACTATAACCCCCTTATTATATTGTTGTGCCAATGTAGTCCCCATACTGTTATTATCGTGCCCTATAGAAGCCCACTATTGTGATTGTTGTTCCCTTACAGTGTTATTGTTATGTCAGCTCTAATTATATGGTGACCCCTTAGACTCCTATATATAAAAAGGAGTTCTTGTCATTTGTATAATCCAAGAATCATTCATTTATGTAATGTAAAGGAGGTTTCCCCCTTGAAGAGGCTAATTTGGAAGTCGTTGATTTATCTCTTCTTCTATTTTGTCAGCTGGTTTGATTATTAGAACATGAATATATGAAACATTTGATAAATTAAAATTCTTCGAAGCTCTAGTATAAAATGAGTTAGATTTGAAAATCAAATGCCTTAGATTTAATAGAGGAGGATAATTTATATTAGATGATTTTTTCACGTTTTGTGAACAAAATGTCATCAGGACACGGTTTTCCATAGCTAAAACTGCTCAACAAAATGGAGTGCTAGAAAGAATGAACATAACAATCCAAAAAATGGAAAATGTGATGCTTAATGTCTCTAGAACACCTCACACCTTCTGGTTGGAAGAATCACATATAGTAGTAAATGTCCTCCACAAATCTCATATTTGGGTAAACAATGACAAAAATCCTCATGAACTACTGTTTGGTAAAAATCCAATTGTTAAGAATTTTAGAGTATTTGGAAGAAAATGTTACATAAAGAATAATGATGATAAACTAGGAGTTTGAAGTTAGAGCCGATGAAGTAATTCTCCTTGCATACTCCTCCAGAAGAAAAGGATATAAACTTTACTATAAAAGACTTCAAAATATTGTTGAACGCATTGATGTTGTGATTGATGAAACATCCACATGTACCAAAAATGAAGCATCAACATATGACTAAGATACTCCTACAACAAGTTAAAAGGATGTTGGAGAAGGAATGAATGAAGCATCAGAAGAAGGAATTGACAATGTAAAAGCATAACAAAAGAATCCATCAAGGTGTGTTTACAAATATCATCTAGAATCTCAAATTCTAGGTGGTAAGGAAGCTGGAGTACAAACTAGAAGAACTCTTATTGGAACTTCTAATTATCTAGCCTTATTATCCACCATTGGACTACAAAATTTAAATCAAGCTAGCAAATATGAATGTTTGGATAAGGTGATCGATGAAGAAATTGACCAAATAGAAAAGAACCATACATGGGAATCAAAACTAAGACCTCATGATAAAAAAAAAATTGGGAAAAAATGGGTATTAAAAAAACAAAATTAAAATGGAGAGGTAATTAGAAACAAAGCAAGACTTGTATGCAAAGGTTATGCCCAACAAGAAGGAATAGACTTTGAAGAAATAGTTCCACCTATAGCCAGGCTTGAAGCCATAATAATTTTCCTTGCATTTGCAAGCTTTCGTAACTTTAAAGTATATCAAATGGATGTTAAATCTACATTTTTGAATGGGGACCTAGAAGAAGTTTATATTTAGTAACCTAAATGGTTCATGTTAGGAAATGATAAAAACCTTGTTTCCAAAATTAAGAGGGCATTATATGGGATAAAACAAGCTCCTCATGCATGGAATTATGGCCTTGACAAATATCTTCAACAACAAGCTTTCACTAAGGGATTTGTAGATTGAAATCTATATATAAAGATGGATGATGGTAAAATTTTAATAGTTGTTGTTTACGTAGATGACATCATATTAGGAAGAAATGAAGATTCTATGAGTCAAATATTTGCCTCAGTCCTGCAGAAAGAATTTGAAATGTCATTACTTGGTGAACTAACAAACCTTCTTGGTCTTCAAGTTCAACAAGAAAAGAATTTAATCTTTATCTCGTAGACTAAGTACCTCAAGCATGTTTTAAGGAAGTATGGAAAGGAAGACTGCAAACTTGTATGCACACCAATGGTAATAGGTTGTAACCACGGTTCACATGATGATTCTCCTTTAGTAAATAAACTAGAATACAGATCTATGATGAGAGCTTCCTCTACTGTTGGGCGCAGGATCCCCCAAGGGTAGTTTTGGGGCTAAAAGCCCATATTGTGGTCAAATTTTGTAATCCAAGTGTAAATACTCTGCATTTTGTTATCGCAGAGCGCATGGGTGTTAAAGATTCATAGGGTTGTCCACCCTTATTTTGGAAATGTAATGTTAGCTGTAAAAGATCTACCCATGATCCGCGGACCTTGGGATTGTATAAAATGAGATAAGCTCTAAGTAGTTAGAATAATCAAGGATTGAACATGTAAGAGAGTCATAGCTTTAGAGTAATAAGTCTGAGTATTTGGTTGTACGTAGGTAGAGGCTCTGCAGCTGAGTGCGCAGAGGCCTAGCATATAAGTCCACAGTTGAGTGCGCGAACCCCTACAGCTAAGTGCGCAGGGTGGGTTGAGTCTGTAATCATCTACAATTATCAATAAAGAGAAGTAATTTACGTCTTTATTTCCTGTTTATGCATCTTGTTATGTTGGGTATGGATTTCACTTATAATTCTTATATGATGCACAAATGCATGTAAATGTGTTGGTTGAGTGAACATAAGTAAGAAAATTTGTTTATGCGGTGATAACATTAAGTATTTGACAAGATAAGTGAATCACTTAGGATAATAGAGGAATCTGCACGGCACGGTACTATAGTAGTGTGAAAGTACATGAGCCATAGGTTAAAGCTACGCGAAGTTCGATCATGTACGTTCGTGAAGGTATTGACAGTCAAAACAAAGGGTTTGTATTACAAGCCCTAGAGCGAGATCACCTACATGAAGGTAGGGATAAAAGAGATAAAATGACATCACATCTCAAGGGTACAAAAATTTGGTTCCAGCATCCCCCCATACTGCCTCGGGTGAGACTTCTGTCCACGCTCCACGAGAAGATGCCAAAAGGGCCAATAATGTAGGGATTTGTTTGGCTAACTAACATAGAACTTGAATCAGGCCCCCTCAAGCCAACAAATGGTCCCATTTTTGGGACGGGAATCTGCATAAGATATGTGTGATGTCATATCACTTGAATCCAACTAAGAAGGAGATTGGAGACTGGTTGGATACAAAGATCCATGAATTCGCGGCACAGGAGAATAGAAACTTGTGACTGTCAAAAGAACAAAGGTTGGACTGATACCTATCTATAGAGATCCATGAAATATTTTTATGTTCTTTCCCTATCGAGCTATAGGAATGGATCACGAAGCTAGAAAATAGCCAAGGAAGGTGGAAAATTGACAGTCCTATCGCATGGACCCCAAAGCTAGTGTGAAGGTTGGAAGAATCAAGGAAAGGGGTCATTCACATTGTCGATCATTGTCATGATCACATCATAGGAGGATTTGTGACAGAATTCACAGTTGACACCTCAGTTGGCTATAGTGAAGCAGAGTGGCGATTTTTCAAAGGACCACGAGGTCAGTATGTAAAATATTTGAATACTTGGATTAAAATGCTATTGTATGAAAAACAGGTTCTACAACTACCTTGATGTTTGGGGCTATGCGAAGTGGAAAAACTTATAGAAATGAAGGAAATAAGGGTCCAGAGTATAGCCCCTTGATTTCATCTCCACGAAGGGATGAAGAAGCGATAGCAAAGGTTTCTCTGTGAAGTGCTATTCAGTTAATAAGACAAGGATTCCCATGAATACCACCACTTCCCACACCACCTCCGACTTCACCACCATCACCTCCAACTTCACCCGTACCACCTCCACCTCCACCGCGGTTCAGTATGGAAAATATAGTGAAGTTTCCTTTGTTCAAGGGCTTGGGAACTGAGGACCTGGACCAGTTCTAGTTCATTGTGAGGGCTGTATGGGAAGTGTCGGCTGGATAAGTCGTTCTTGTAGGCAAGACTGACCTCCCTAGTATCTAATGATATCTAGTGACAAGAAAACCAAACAAATTCTATCTTTCTCTAAATATGCAATTTATAAGTAAAGGCAAACAAGTGTTTTAGGCCTACCTTGGGTCCAGTGCAAGTTTGTGGAAGACATGCTCCGTTGATCCAAATGAGCTCCCTTGTAAAGAATATGCAAACACAAACAAGCACACACATTAAATAGCACCTGAAAAGCCAATATAATAAAGCATATTTATCATGATGATCAAGGAATTCATGAAACAAACTATATAAGACAATTTGTTGAGAAAAATGAATCTGATTGTATTAACTTTAATCAAAGAAGAACTTTACAACCTTGGTGCCTTGATGTTGTACAACCTCCTCCCATGGTCCAGCAAGAATCTCCTCTACTTTGAAAAGTTTCACTCTCTTCCCAATGAAGCCAAAAGGTATGTAATCTCTCCTCTCAAGCTTAACTAGGAAGTCTCAATTCCAACATCATTTACCCTCAAAAATGTTTAGCTTCTAACCTCCCTAGCAACCAGCCCAATGCCTTAATTTATAGTGCAATGGAGGGAAGTTACTAGGTCCATCTTCAAAGGGATAAAGCCCTCCTTCAAAGGGATAAGCTCCTCTCATCTAGGGATTAGCTCCTTTAGTCTTTGGATGCATGAACCACCTAGGAGTGAACCATCCACGTCAAGATTCCTTCTAGAATCATCCAGAATTAACCACAAGTGAGTTTTTAAGAATAAAATTGCGCCTTTTTGACTTTCACAGGGGTCCGCACCCACTCCTTTAGAGACAGAGTGGGCAGGTCCGTAGGTAACATGAACAAGGGATGCAGGACCGTAGGTAACAGTAAGAGAAAGTGCAGAACCAGAGTTTTATTGATTTTTAAGGACTTTCTCTCATTTTCAAAGCTTGACATGAAGAACTGAGGTTTGAGACTTGCTAAGGAGGATAGTATGAATGATGACAGACCCATACTAACTGCAAATAGTCATAGTGACAATATTTTGTGTAACAGATTGCCCCCTAAAGTCCGAAGTCTATAGTAGATGAGGATTTCATTTATCATTTAAGAAGAGTGAAGTATTTTATCATTTCGAGGATCATCTTGTGGAAAGCCCGGTTGGAACCTGTAAAAACATTGAATACAAAATATAGATATGAGATCATATCATCGCTGAGGTAGGCATTCCCATACTCAGATCAAAACTGACTAGAAAACTAACTACTGCTCTGATATAGGAATGATCTTGTAATACATCACAAGTATAGACACATGTAGATAGTATGGACGCAACCATCTGCTTATGAATGGTCTACTGTATAATGAATACAAAATTCCTAGCAGCCTGGATGGTGGAAACTAGATCTAGGGTCTTGATTTCTACTTCTCGAAATAGTACGATTCTATCCATGTGAATGAATGTGTAGAAGTCGAACATGGTAGAAACCACTTGATTACCAGTCAATGATGTAAACTGTTAACAAGTGTGAGAGAAACCACCAATAATGTCAATGGCTCTCAAAGTACTCAGTATAATCCATGAGATGTGAATAGATGTGTTGATGCTGAACATGTCACAGAATCCTTTTATCAAAGGTCAATGATGCAACCTATCGTCGAAGGCGAGAAACCTGCCATTGAGGCATGCAGATCCCAAGGTACTGACGATTTCTAGATCATCTTTCTAGATAATGAGTTGAAGTCGATAGAAAGCGATCCGTCATAAGCAAGCCCACAACATGAAATCATAGATCAAGTTTGAAGAAATCTAGTTGCAAGGACTGACTTAGGGGTGGTCAAGATGGATGACAGATATTTTGCAGATGAATGGTTTATTTGCACTGACCTCTTGAACACATAACGACACAGCAGATGGTTTGGTGACAATTGACCCAAAGTTAATACCCAAAAACTGGCTGAAGACTTTCAATATGGTTTGATCAACTATTCGGCAAAGGATTTCCCAACCCAGGTGAATAAAAAGTGTCGTGTTCAAAAGTGGTTACAAAGTATGACAAACAGGCTCATCTTTCTCTCTTTTCCCCCACCATTTCTGGCAAGTATCTCTTTATTTTTTAACAAGCTTGAGGAGGATAACATTTGCTTGATTATAAGCTCATCCTTCGGATGAGTCCAACTTAGTTTAAATTCGAACCCTAAGAAGGAGTGGTCCGTTCCTGTTTGTAATTGAACAAATCCTTTATTGTTAAATTTTAATGAGTCCAATATAGGAGAAACTTGGCATTTTTTAATTTTAAAGAGTCTGAAAAAACTTAAGAAGACTCCATGGTTGTCCTCTTTCATAAATTTGTGTCTCCCAAGCCTGAAAAAGTATAAAATAATACTTGAGAGAACCACTTGATCATTACGACCAAGGAGTACCTTTCATAATTAGTGCCTCTGATCCGAAAAAGTAAAAAAGTGACCAATGAAACGTCGTTTTATAACCAATATCAAATTTGAAACGACAAAAATCCGACAATCTTTTCATTGTTTTACGGTCAGAAAAGGGCTGTAAGTGGACCGTTTTTTTAGTTCCCTTTTAACGAGCTTGAAAAGAAAAACTCGGTAATTTTTTCATATTTTAGGAGTCAGAAAAGAGCTTAAAGGTGACTCTAATATTTTTTGTCAAAAATGAACAATTTCCTGAAAAATCCATTATCCTGCACAAAAACTCAAACATTACTCATACTTGTTTAAAATGGATAAAAATGCTTCAAAAGTTACTTCTTTAAAGTGAAAAATAAACAAATTAAAAACTCATTTATTCAAACAAACTTATAAAAAGGGCTTTTGTAAATTAATTTTTACCGTTTGACTTTAGAGCGAGAAAAGAGAGCTTTTGGTCAGAAACTTCCCGTGAAGATTGCGGAAAATCCATCCGTTGGAATTGAACGCCGTCTCCTCCAGGTAATCCACATCATCGTACTCTTTTATTTCATCCGTTTGAAATTTTTTTTACGACTTTATTTTGTTTTTTAGGAAATTTCTAGGTTAAAAACCTGCGCGCGGGGGTCCGCAGGCATATCATAGGAAACCTGCGGACCCCGACTTTTTCGTAAAAGGAAAAAAGTCAGGGGTCCGCACCTACCGTAAAGGCAAAGTGCAGACCCACGCACTGTCTCTAACAGAGAGGATGCGGTCCCTGCAGCAAAGGTTTTTAAACCTAAATTTTTCAAATTTCACCCAAAATTTTTTGATTTTAGATATTCTAATCCTCCTTTTTATTGAATGTAGGGTATACATCATGCTTGATTGGCGGGAATGGGAGCACGAGGATGTCCATCTCGCCGCGATTAATCATCAACCTTCGATTGATAAATTGAAGGCATGCGATTTTAGAAATTCTGGGCCATACCTGGCATGAGGGCCCAGGTGGACTTTTTGAAGTGGCTGGTAGACAGGTGGAATATACACGACCAATGCTTCTTTATAGGTGGCCACTAGCTCAAAATGGAGCTGGAAGACCTTTACTTTCTGACTGGTTTGCCTAAGAGAGGTGAACATTTGACTCTATTCGGGACTAGGCCAGGTGGCCAGTCTGTCGATAGCCTCTGGCTAGAGTTTTGCAACAACCAAACTAGAGACAAAGGGATTGATATCAAAACCATATCCTGTCCTGAGCTCAAAGTGATTACGTTTACTATTACCAGGTTCTACGAAAGTGTAGCACTACATGTAGCCACTGGATCCCAAATGCAGATGGCAGTAGACTGCTTTCGAGGCACCATTTTCAACTATTGCAAGGCTGTGTTGGCTAATATGAAAGGCGAACTGACTAGAGAAAAGAACGGACAACTGAAGACCTTTGGATATGGTTCTCTAGTTGTGGGCTTTGGTCTAGAGAGGGTCCCAATGCTGGTCCCACAGCATCTTACCGTTGGAGCTGGACTTCCCTGAGAGCCCAAACTGATGCGTTGGGTTGCAGTTATGGCCCGTCATCCTGAGGAGGAAACAGAAGTCATTCGATTCACTCTTGAGTATTTTCATTGGTTCGAGAACCAAGTTTTTGCTATTCAGGACTTTCCTTATGCTGGGGTAGATTATCGTGGTGACCCAGACATGGCTCTTCCACTAGGAGAGCAATGGGATGACTCAGGTAAAATCATTTTCAACATTTCCTAATTAAATTTTTTTGTTTTGTTTTTATTTCGTCCCAAAATTGATAATAAAAGTTTTAAATGCAGATGTAGGCCCATGGCGACCAGCCACTCTCCGACCCTATGAGAGGAAATAGCCAGCTGCAGCAGCACCAGCCCCACAGGACGAATCTACAGAGACCTTGGATGAATTGGAGAGTCATCTAGAGCGTTTGACAGCAGACATTCCGGAGACCAACATAGATGAAATTCCTCTTAGGCTACAGCGCTATGTGATTGGGGTCCCAGGACCTTTCAGGAGGTTCCTTTGTAGGGTGGCCCGTATAGTGTTTTCTTATCGTGATCATCACCAGTGATAGGATGATCGCCTATTGCAGACTCATATGACATTTTTTTCTTTTTGTACTATCATTTTTGCCGATCATAAGGTGTTTTTCAACCTATGATCGAAGACGATGTATATTTGACACACTTCTATGCTATACTATATCACTATTACCGGCTTATCTTGTAAAACATATTATGGAATGTTTTTAAATTTACTTGTATGATTATTTCAAATGTCTACTTAACATTCGAGAAGCAATTGCATCTGCTAATGTATTTAAATATCTTGGAATATGCTAATATTCAATATAGTCAAATTCATCTTCCAAGAGACGAACTCTCAAAAATAATCTCAATAACACTGGATTTCTAATGGCATATACTCTATTAAGCTGTAATACAACAAGTTCAGAATCTAACCTCACTATCAAAGTCTGAATCCCAAATGAGATGGATTCAGATAATAACTCAATCATTGCGCTATACTCTACAATGTTTTTTGTTGTTTGACTAAGGCTTACGCCATGCATAGATACCAACTCATCAGAGGGCGAATAGATAACCCAAGCTGCAGAAGAAATGTTCCATGTATTACGACAAGCACCATCAGCAAAACCAATGTATGTTTGGAGAGACATCAACATCTGCAATATCAAGAGTAAAATCAAGATAAGTAGGAATAATGACAAAAAACACTCTCTAAGCTAAGCACACTTTTTTATCTAAAACACACCAGCGAGAAAGAAAACTAACCTAACTAAAAATCTCTACACCTAGATTTAAGCATAATATCTCTTTAGGTAAAGACCATTTCTCGGTTTACCTAAAGAGACCCCGTCAAAGTCTACCAATTCATAAGCCCCTTTTGCCAACTTTCACTTAACAACATAAGGACCATGCCACATGGGTACGAATTTTCCAGTGCCTAATTTATCATTTGCTTGATCGTACAATAAGACTAGGTCTCCTTCCGAAAAATTACTAGGGGTAACATTTCGATCATACTAAGATTTAATACGTTTGGCATGAGTTTCGATTGCTAATGTAGCATCATGTCAATGAGTTTCGATTGCTAATGCAGCATCATGTCAATTCTCATCTAGATGAGCCAAGTACAACAAACATTTTTCCTCTTTGGAAGTGGCTGGAAGTAATTCTATGGCCATTTGCAATGACGGGATTTCGCATTCAATGGGTAACACAGCTCCCAAATAGTAAACTAGTTGGAAAGGAGTGAAGCCAGTTGATGTTTTTACTGAGGTTTGATATGCCCAAAGCACTGAAAATAGCATGTTATGCCAATTCGACCTATGAATCCCAATGATTCGTCGGATCATGATGACTAGAACTTTGTTGATGGCTTCAACTAGACCATTAGCTTGTGGATAATATGGAGTTGAACTATCGTGACGCAAGCCAAGTTGGTCTGTAAGTTCAGTCATCATAATATTTCGAAAATGATGCCCAAGATCAGTGATAATCGCTTGTGGAACACCAAACCTAGAAATTATATGATTGAACATGAAAATCGCAGCAGTTTTGCCGTCTGCCTCAAATGTAGGCATCGCCTCGGCCCACTTGGTAAAATAATCTACCACAAGGATGATATACGCACGCCCCTGGCCAAGTGAGGGTTACATGTAATAAAATCGATACCCCATTTTGCAAAAGGACCGACGGAAATTATAGGGTGGAGAGGAGTAGGTGGAACGCGCATCTTTCGATCAAAAATTTGGCAGTTGTGACATTTTCGGACCGCGTTAATACAATTTTTAAACAAAGATAGCCAGAAATAGCCAGCGTGCAATATCTTTTGGGCTATGGCAAACCTAGACATATGACCGCCACATGCTCCAGAGTGACAGTCATTTAGAACCCTTTCAGCTTCCTCATGAGTTAAACTACGTCGTAAAACAGAGTCCGCCCCACAACAATAAAGTGTATCTCCAATAATTTTGAATTGTTGTGACTAAAATCGTATTTTTCGATGTTCTGGTCTTGAAATTTTTGGCCGAAAGGATTGGGTTTGGAGATAAACTATGATATCCCCATACCATGGATTTAAAGTGCTGATTTCTAAAGTGCTGATTAGAAATAAGGGTTCGTCTGCAATGGGCTCCTCCGCCACAGTTTTCGTGTCAACACGCGGGAAGTCACACATCAACTTCACAAAAACTAAATATTTCTTTGACTTAGACTTTTCAAATTCTAAGTCAAACTCCTGCAGGATCACAATCCATTTGGAGTACTTGCCCCATAGCAATTGTTTGGTCAAAATATAGATCATAGGGTTGCAATTAGAAATTACTGTAGTTTTGCGTAGTACAATGTAATGACGAAAACGTTGGACAACTTGAACAGCTGCCAATGCCAATTTCTCCACGTGTGAATATTTTAGCCCAGTTGGATTTAAAGTTTGACTAAGGTAATATATCACATGTTCACTACCAAATTCATCTTCCTAAACTAACACCATTCCAATGGTGGAATGCGAGGAGGCGACATATAAGAAGTAGTCCTGGTTGTAGTTGGGAGGATGCAGTAACAGTGCATGGGTCAATGCGTGTTTTAGTGCATCAAAAGATTTGTCAGCTATCTCATCCCAAAATAATGGAGTATTCTATTTCAACAACCGAATAAAATCCTTTGTGATCTCAGGATAGTTAGGAATGAATCGACGTAAAAAGTTTGCTTTCCCTTGCGAACTTTGGAGTTGGCGAAGACTTGAAGGAGGAGGAAATTTGACAATAGCTTCAACCTTCGAGGGATCAACGTGAATGCCAGCTTTCAAAACAGAAAACCCCAGTAACCGACCGTTTCTATACAGAAAACACACTTGTGTGGATTCAACCTAATTCGATAATGCCTACACCTCATAAAGATTACTCATAAATGGATGAGATGATCAGCTCGAGGCAATGAACGAGTAGGTAAATCATCGAGATAAGGTTGCACAATGTGCTTGATGTCATGAAACGCGTAAAACATGGCTCTTTGAAAAGTTGCCCTAGTGTTCTTGAGCCCAAAAGGTAATTTGCAATAAGCGAATGTCCCCCATGGACAATGAAAGCCGTTTTTGGTTGATCAGCAGGTAAAATATTTATTTGATTGTATTCGGAAAAACCATCCATGAAGGAAAATATTTCACTGTCGGCATAATCATCGATAATTTGATCGATATAGCCAGTTGGGTAATTGTCTTTTGGATAGGCTCGATTAATATCCCTATAATCGATACATATTCTTATTGTTCCTTGCTTTTTGTTAACGGGAATAATATTCGATACCCAATCCGTTAACGGAATTGGATAAATGAAACATGCTTTGAGTAATTTTTCAACTTCTGCTTTAATGGTAGCAGCTTTTCATGGGTGGATCTGACGCAAACGTTTCCAGATGGGTTTAGCATCCGAGTAAGTTTTGATTTCATGAACAACAATTGCTGGGTCAATTTCTGACATTTCCTCATATGACCAGGCAAACACGTCACGAAATTCTTGAAATAGGGCCTTATATGTTTGAATTTCATTTTCCGTACAAGAGGCACCTATATGAATGTTTTCAACAATTCCAGGCTTAACCGAAATGTCAATAGGAATAGTTCGAGAAATGTTTCCCAAATTTAACTCAGAATCAAGATTTTTCATTGGATTCTGAGGTTCCTTGACATATTCAGTCGTAAAAATAGATGAAAAATCATTTTCAAAGCGATCAATCTCAGGTAAAAATGAATATCTACGATGAAGATCTTCCCATGGTAAATCATCAACACACAGGATTTCACGAATTTTATCATTAGTGTGAACAAGTTTGGAAAATGTTGTTGAATCTGAGTTTAATCTTGAAAGTGATTCTTCATGGACCACATTCATTAAGTCAATTTCGGTTGAAGAAAGGTCGGAAAATGACTGCACAGCCTGATATGCAATTTCATATGGACTCAAAGGCATAACATCACCAAATGAATCTATCTCAGATTCGGAAGGTACGATCGAAGGATCATCATAAACAATAGTGTCTGACGAAATCATATGAATGGTTGCAGTAGAATATGATGCGTTGATAGGAGGAAAAGGAAAAGTTCCTAGTAAACCATAATCTTTAACTAGTCCTACTCCAACATCCTTATACGGGATAGTTGTTTTGCCGACATGCTGAATACTTTTAAAAGAGACTGGGTCGGATGAAAAGTAAGTTAGCTGGTCTATAGTTATGATCTTTCCATTATGAGGGAACTTTATAAGCCAAAAGACTGATGAAACAACAACTGTCATAGCGTAAGACCAACTACGACCCAAGAGAAGGTTGTAATCTAGAGGGGCATCAACCACCTCCACATCTAGATTAACACTTTTTCCTTCAACCCCTATAGGTAAATCCTGTAGAATGCCAAAAGGATGGAACCCATGACCATCAAAGGCCTTTAGAATCGTCGAGGATTGATTAAGTGTAGCAGAACCAAGCGATCTCCAACACTGGATCGACATAATACACGTTGAGGCTCCCTCATCAATCACAGTCCTATAACAAGGTCTGTTTTTTACTAACACTGGAATCTGGAAAGCCATTTGATGAGGTAAGCGAGGTGTACTATTTTCTAGATCTAAAATTATAAGGTTCGAGTCCTGAACGTCAACAACTCCTATAGCTGTCAATAGCAATTTACACTATGCTGGACATGATTGCAGCACCTCCAAAGCCGACATTGCTGAAGGTGAAATAGCCAAATCTTCAACAATGTTATAGTTCTGAGCAGCTCTCGCATGTGGATTGAAAGCTAACTTTCGAAGTATACCCTTGGCGGGTAGTTTGATTACTAAGTCTGGGTTAGGTTTCTCGATCTGTAGTGGATTGGAACTGGGAGTTGAAGTTGATGGGTTCGAATGAGAAGATTCTGCTTCCTTATCACCAACAGGACTTTTACTTCCATAATCTTGTGATCGAGTCGCAATCCTAACATGGGACATCATCATTATGGGTTCTTCTGAGGCATTTGAGGAAGAACCTATCATCTTACTGTCTTGACTAGGAAAAGGATCCTTCAAAACAGCAAGCATTTAGTAACCTTTGATGATTTTCGCAACCTCAGCACGATGAGGGTTGTCTCTTGTAAAATGCTCTTTGTCACAAATGAGACAAGGATAACGAGGTTTGCGTTTCTCATTAGTTGATTCCGTTTTTTCTGGTTTCTCTTTCGAATTTTTATCTGTTTTATTTTTCTTCTTCCCTTTATTTTTACCGCCGGATTTTGATTTGGCTATAGATGACTCTATAGGATGAATATCGGCGGAAATTTCCGCGAAAGAATCTCTTGTCGGGGAATCCAATAAAGTTATGATAGGAGAAGAATTCTTGGAAGATTTCTTCTTACTTTTGGTATTAACCGTACCAATCATACCATCAACGGCATGAGACCCTGAAGGAGCTGCAGTTATTTGATTTTGTTTAGGAAGGTCAGGGATTTTCTCGTGTAACGTACCTGACTGCGTATAAACTAAGTCAAGGTACTGAGCTTGAGCAATTACTTTCTCTCCAGTAACAACTCCTGCCTTAGCTACATCCTTAGTGATTTTCGGTAATAAAGATTTGACAAACCATTCAGCTAAGATTTGATCCAGAATAAAAACTTTCACTAAACATCATCGACGTCTCCATTCATGAATGTGATCTGAAATGTAAGTGGACGTTGACTGTTTTAATGAAGTTAATAATTCCGTGCCATTATGATATCTGATTGGCAACTGAAAATGAGTTAAAAATGAAGTAGCTAACTGACTAAAGTTATAAAAAGTGGCTCGCGGTAACTCAATGTACCACTTGGCCGCAAGACCAATTAGAGTGCATTGGAAAAGCCTTAAACATATTGAATCATCTGAAATGGAGTTATACGCACACCAGAGGTGATAAGTCATCACATGGTTTGACGGGTCTTCTCCTGAGTTTCCTTCAAACTTAGGAATATCACTAGGAAACTTATTCGGCATTGGCGGCCAAAACAGAAGATAGTTAATTGGATCGTTCATAAGGCATGAAAAGTCAGGCAAGTCCAAAGTTGCAATGAATGGTAACTGATGATTAGGGTTCCTGAAACCTTGCGTCATGAGACCAGCCCCAGGAGGAGGATATCCAGGATAACTAGGAATTGGAATTGCATTTGGGATATTATATCCTTGTGGAAAACCAGGATTAACCGGACCATACTGGGGTTGTTGAGGTTGTTGATATGTATATCTAGGGTACGGTTGATACTGATAGACTGGCTGCTGCACAGCAGGGCCGAATTCGTACTGTCCTTGGTATGGTTGATAAGTAAATTGAGGTTGACTTGTGACAACCGTACTTGGACCAGGTTTTCCTATAGGCATTTGAACCGAGGTCTGAATTGTTGATCCAGACTGAGGTAAAGATGCTTGAGGAGTTGGTACAGGAATAGTAGAAACCGGAGCTGTCGATACTCCAAAAGTAGGTGGGTTAGATTGAACAGATGTTGCAGCAATTGCAACAGTCATTTGAGGTGGAGTACGAGGCGTACTAGGCCCAGGCTGAGAAACTACAGAAGGTGCAGAAGTTTGAATAGTAGACTGGACAGGTTGCTAGGGTGAACCAGAAACCAAAGGTTGTCTAGTTTGAGATGACAACTGCACATTTGGTTGCAAGATCTGTTGAGATTGAGATGGATCCCACACTAAATTCATTCCAGGGTATGGACCCATAGCAGGTTGAGAATA
This sequence comes from Pinus tabuliformis, assembly GCA_031772625.1. Lineage (NCBI taxonomy): Eukaryota > Viridiplantae > Streptophyta > Pinopsida > Pinales > Pinaceae > Pinus > Pinus tabuliformis. Next base: position 27,234,144 of record CM062815.1, read on the forward strand.
TTGAGGACCATAACTGAGTTGAGGGTAGGGTTGATAATTCAAAGGTACATTTCCAGCTCCTTGGACAAATGATTGACCGGAAGGTGGTTGGAAACCCTGGGTTGGGTACTGACCTTGAGGTTGATAACCTTGAGGCACGTATTGATACTCGGGTTGACCTTGAGGTACATATTGATACTGGGGTTGACCTTGAGGTACATACTGAGTGTGGGGTTGACCTTGAGGAATGTATTATCCCGTAGGTATGTACTGTCCTTGAGGTTTCCCCCCAGGCGGTAATTGGATACCTTGAGGTTGCCCCCCAGGCGATAATTGAGGACCTTGAGGCTGCCCCCCAAGTGATAACTGGCCACCTTGAGGTTGGGGATTAGGAATAGTACCTGACATCATAAGAATATCTTCTACACTCAACAGCTTAGTTCTGTTATTACCAGTTAATAACCCTTGTTCAATAGGTTGAGGAGATGCTCCCAAAAAAGTACCATTAAGTGGCTGATACCCAGAGGGAACAGAAGGACTGCCATATAAAAAGGTTTCTGGAGATTGAGAAAACATGGACGACTGTCTTGACATTTTTAACGGAGGATAATAACCCCTAGGTGTGGGATGAAAAGGAATGCGAGGTGGTGAAAAACTTAGTCCCGGGTTTTCCAAAAATTGGTCAATGAATGATGCCAAGCGTCCCTCCTAGGTGGAATGTAAAAGATCGATTCACACTCCCTAAGTTATATAGCTGGTTGATTTTTAGGGATAGGGATACCTTCTTCTGGAGTAACAAGTTCTTCAATAGCTATAAGTTCAGAAGGAAAATTTTGGGTAATTACTCTTTCTATCCTGGGTGAAACAGGACCACTGGAAGTTGGAGAGGCAAATCCTGATGTTGGAGTAGTAGAAGGTTCAATTTCAGGTTCATATATTTCAGGTTCCTCAGCTAAATCACTAGTAGATGAGAAACTACCAGTAACTTCAGAAAATGAAATAGATTGTGGATTATAATCTGCTACTAGAGCTTGATAATTAGGATGTACAACCAATGAAGACTCTCCTTCTTTAGGTGACCCAACTCTACTGTCACTGGGCGTTACAAGGGCTCTAAGCCCTTCAAGCTGGCTCGGTGAAAACTCAGGAGGTTGGCCCCGAAGTCTACGGGACTTCCTCTATAATTCAGCCATGATTAAATATTTTAACTACTTCACATGCAAACAAAAAAAAAACTCAATGAAAACCACCTAAAGTCTCTAAAGAACCAAACAATTTTGAATCACACACCTAAAGAATCTAGGAGGTCAAACCACACACAAACAGTAACTTTCTGTACCAAAAACACTAGTTGGTGATGAAATCCAACGTCGCAGAATTCAATACAGAAATGGCGATTGGAACAGTTACCCCAACAACCTGCTTAATGAATAGACTGGCACAAGTTTCTCCACTAAACCGTCTCGAGTGAAGAGAGCCCCCCAGAGAAACCAAGGGAGTGTAGCCGACGTCTGCTCTAGGTATAGTGGGATCTTCCCTCCACCGCCACCTTAGGAAAGGATCCTATAGAATATGGTCACTATGGTTACCAATGGAAACAAATATACCTGGGGGAACAGTCTGTGATGCGATACACACGCAAGGGCAGAGTAGCAAGCTCAATCCCCTTGAAGGCTCCTTGACATAATCCAAGGTTTACCAACAAGTGACCCCAAGCTCCTCGACAATGGTTAATCCGAGGTTTACCATTTTTAATACGTGTATATCTAGTATCATTCCCAATGAGGAAGGATTGATTACCCCACTGGTTCGGACACGATCTCATGCTTGACTCTTATAAGAGGAGCTTTCCAGAGCATAGATGTAACAATTGGAATTGATCTCCTACCGCAAGATACAACTACTTATTTGTTTTACTATCTTGGAGAGTTAATTACTCCCTACTCCAAGATACTAGCCTAAGCTATGTTGGTGGTAAAGAGCCCTAGAAATAAACAGATTACTAGATAGATTTTACAATAAGCGTTATTTTTTATTGGTTTTTTCTTAAATCAAAAGGTGCAGAGATGAAACTTATGGTGTGAAGACTCGACTCTAAATCACTAAAAAAATGCACTTAAGATGAGAAACAATCCTTTCTCTTTAATGAATTCCTAGCTAGAGAAAGAGTTGAGAATGCAAATGCTTGTAAAAACAAATCTTTCCTTAACAATCAAATCAAAGGAAGAGCTTTTTGTCTTTTCCAATACACTCAAAAACGAGACAACTAGTTATGTTCATGAAAATTTCCCTTTTCTTTCAAACACTCAAATACTACGAAAAAAAAAATTCAAAATATATTTTTATTTTTATAAAACACTCAAAACTATGGAAAAATCTAATCTTGAGATCTATAAATTCTGAAAAACTATTTGAAGTAAAAGATTACAAGATTTATTTTCAAGGATGTTTTACTTAGCTATAAGCAAACTAAGGACTAATTTGTCCAGAATCACAAATCAGTCAAAAAACAACCAATTTTTTTTTTCATTTCTAAAAATAAAATCCAAAACTTTCACCACAAGTCCTTTCGAAGTTTCGCAAAGAGAAAAACAATATGGATTCCTCAACAAAGGAAGATTTAGGAAATGGCCAGACTCATAAGAAGGCCAACAAAAACCAAGGTGATCTGAGGTTTCTAAGGGCTTCCAAGCTCTGAGTTACTACAAGACCACAAGAAAATCAAGCCCGGTACACAAAACTTCTAGGAATTTCACCTAAAACCCTAATGCCAATGGAATTAACCTAAGAAAAGTTCCTGACAAGACACGTGCAGATCTAGGCAGAGGCTAAAAACACATTAACAAAACCTAAGCTGACTGAAAGATAAAATCTTAAGTTTTTCAAAATTTTAACAGGGTCTGCAGGCCCTCGGCTCACCCAGGTGCGGTACCGCTCTGTGTATAAAGCAAAAGTGCAGGTATGTCTACACTTTGTTACAAGCCGAGGGTGTGGTCCTCTCCCAAAAGTATGAAAAACAAAAAATAATTCAAGATCTACTAAACCTACCCAATCCCACACACATCAAGCCAAAAACAGAAACAAAGACACAGTTTCTCAAGTCAAAGTAAAAGCAATGGAAAAATAAAAAATTCAAGTCCCTAGTGGAGTTGCCATTTTGTTGGCCGGATAAGTCATTCTTGCAGACAAGACCGACCTCCCTAGTATCTAATGATATCTAGCGACAAGAAGACCAAACAAATTCTATCTTTCTCTAAATATGCAATTTATAAGTAAAGGCAAACAAGTGTTTTAAGCCTACCTTGGGTCCAGTGCAAGTTTTTGGAAGCCACTCCGTTGATCCAAATGAGATCCCTTGTAAAGAATCCGCAAACACAAGCAAGCACACACATTAAATAGCACCTGAAAAGCCAATATAATAAAGCATATTTATCATGATGATCAAGTAATTCACGAAACAAACTATATAAGACAATTTGTTGAGAAAAATGAATCTGATTGTATTAACTTTAATCAAAGAAGAACTTTACAACCTTGGTGCCTTGATGTTGTACAAGCTCCTCCCAGGGTCCAGCAAGAATCTTCTCTACTTTGACAAGTTTCACTCTCTTCCCAATAAAGCCAAAAGGTATGTAATCTCTCCTCTCAAGCTTAACTAGGAAGTCTCAATTCCAACAGCATTTACCCTCAAAAATTTTCAGCTTCTAACCTCCCTAGCAACCAGCCCAATGCCTTAATTTATAGTGCAATGGAGGGAAGTTACTAGGTCCACCTTCAAAGGGATAAAGCCCTCCTTCAAAGGGATAAGCTCCTCTCATCAAGGGATTAGCTCCTTTAGTTTTGGGATGCATGAACCACCTAAGAGCGAACCATCCACGTCAAGATTCCTTCTAGAATCATCCAGAATTAACCACAAGTGATTTTTTAAGAATAAACTTGCGCCTTTTTGACTTTCACAGGGGTCTGCACCCACTCCTTTAGAGATAGAGCGGGCAGGTCCGCAGGTAACATGAACAAGGGGTGCGGGACTGTAGGTAATAGTAAGAGAAAGTGCAGAACCAGAGCTTTATTTATTTTTAAGGACTTTCTCTCATTTTCAAAGCTTGACATGAAGAGATGAGGTTTGAGACTTGCTAAGGAGGATAGTATGAATGATGATAGACCCATACTGACTGCAAATGGTCATGGTGACAATATTTTGTGTAACAAGAAGCTCAAGGTGTTATAGATGATCATATAACGAAAGAGACCTTTGGTTAGTTGTTATAGACATTTTTGGGCACTGCAACCCCAAGCATAAATGTCCATAAACCAAGGGCTCCTAAGTCCCTAAAGGTGTTGTTCCAACCCCTAAAAGAACGAGGTCAACTGATTACAACATCTCCCAGAAGTTCTCCATGAAAAACTACTCAGAACTGGTCAAAACTGGACCATTTCACCTGCTCCATAGTCAAGGTGCACTGCATCCCACCTAAATACACACAGTAGGTGCGATGCATGTTGAAAAGCCCTTCTATGGGGTGCGATGGGCGAGAGTGGACAAATGGCAGGGTCAATCCGCAAGGTGGAGGAGCATGGAATCTTCCAGAAACTTCTCCTCTGACACTTGCCTCTCTGCATTCGACCAGGGATGAGTAAGAGATCATCAATCTCCAAGTGGAATCAAGAACTATCAGAGAGAAGACACTAATCAAATCTCAAAATTTGACTCATTCCCCTTTGCAAACATCTATATATGGATCCCTCATCCCAGATATTCAGGAGGCTGGAATTTTGTATCTTGTAAGGAAGTGTTGTTGGTTTCTTGGTGCAACATCATAGTGTTGGGTGATATAAGCTTTTCATGAGGTGAAGAAGGGCTTTCTTGCTAAGAGGATGATGCTAGGTTAGAACAATTGGTTTTAATCCTCTTTTCTCTTTCTTGATTATCAATAAAGTTATTCAAGTTTTCCTCCACATTCTTGTATGATTGATGATTTATGCATTTGTGTGGTCAATATACATCTGGTCCTATATTGTTTATGATAATAGATCTATGTTCTTGGATAGTGTTATGATGCTTTGATTCTACAGGTACTCTTTGAAGCTAGGTAGATAAGGAAGTGAGTGGCAAAGACCTATCAAAAGAGAGAGGAAACGAGCAAGGAACCAAGTGCAAGACAGAGGTTGGTCTCCTTATTCTTCTCTCATCTATTTTTCATAAAGGAAAATGAAAGTAGTTTTTAGTTTGTTTGTTTCTAAGGTAGCTACCAGCCTTAGTGGGACTAGCAGCTCTGCATAGACACTAGTTTTCCCGATAACAAAATGGCGACTCCACTGGGGAGCGAATAGATTGTTTGTTTATCTACATTTGTTTACTTTATAAACTTACAGACAGAGCCTGAAGTCAAGCCAGCTAGCCTTCGAACTGCATTTTCTATGCAAGTGCTAAGTATATCAATGCTGCTTCAGCCTATCTCCGAGTTTTGTTTATGAATTAAACAATTGATTTACAAGCTCTCTAATTGCCCTCATGGTGGCTCTAGTAACCTCTTTAGATCAACCCTTGTGATTGATTTACTGATTACCACTTGCTCGACCTAAATCCCTGAACTAAACTGCAAACTGTGACCCGGAACCCAGTCAAAGTCTCGTCGCTGGTCCAGCACACTGTCTGTTATGTGAACTTCAAATGCATCGCACTTCCCGAGTGTAGTAGGTGAGTTGCATTTCAGTTTCACTGTGTTACAGGTGCGCTGATCAGACAAGGCCTTGTTCCTAAATTTTGGTTTCTGTGTTCATTCTTTTTAGCTCTATTCAGGAGTTTTTCTGCCTGTAGTCAGTACACCTCTGTTTGAAACCCCTTTCCTTGTTGTTATTCCACCTCAATTGTGCAAAGAACTGTAAATGTTTTTATGTATTTTTGAGTCATTTTCAGTTCTCCTTTACAAAGAAGTAGCGTAATTGTAGTGTCGTTTCTTGATTTGAAAGTGTCGCAAGTGTCGTTTTTAGTCATAGAAGAGAATTTGATTATTCTTGATAGTCGATCACACTGTTACTCTTGTATTTGATTTGAATTAGTAGTTTTTCAAGTGTCGAAAGCAAGTTTTCAATTCAAAATAACAAAGTGTCGCCATTGTCCTCATTTTGTTTTGAAAAGAAACTTGATTAGTAATTGTCGCTTTGAAAAATAATTCAGATTTGAGCTTAGCTTTCTTTTTATCATTCACACATTAAGAAGGCTGAAAACAAATGCATGCATGTGCATTTGCATTTAGACTATTTGTTGGTTTGATTTAGGACAGTGCATATAGTGTGTGCTCTCTGCTCTTTGTTGAAATAAAATCATCTCTCTTTCCTTAGTATCTAGGATTTTCATTGCAAAAAGAAGATTAAATGACTGTTTATCATCTTAGATTGCATTTTAGGAATTGTACATCTACATCACGTGGTGAACCTGAAAGGCAAATTTCTTAAGCAAGATCAACTATAAAATGAATTTAATGAATCTAAAAACTCTTTGGAACCTAACACACAACATATAGAAGTCTAGGCTAAAGACGTATTCCAGCGTCATAAAGCCTGGTAACTGTTGTTTTCATTGTTGGTTGGGTGATTCCTCCACTTTGAGATGATAAGTGCCAGTACGGACTTGTGCTCCCATGTACCGTCAAGTATATTTTGGGAGACCACAATAGGCTTAATCCTTTATCCATAGGAAGCCGTGTCTGCCTCCATATCGATCACAATGCACTGAACACAGCATTCGGGAAGATTGACTGCTGTACCGTAAAAAGTATTCTGCAGTTTTGTGATTGGTTTTGTAATCCCTCTGTCTAGATTTCCAGAGAAGTCCCTTTCGTTCCTTTTCAGACTCCTTAACGGAAAAGGTCCATCTAAGCACTTGTCACTTCAGGCTCATTAAAAATCGAAAGCGACTAGAGTCATCTTTTGTTTTTTCTTGACTCTTAAAAATTAAAAAAACAAGTTGTGTCAAAGCGTCTAAAATTCATCTAATTCGGAATCATACTTCCCCTTGATTTTTAGCTGATCAAATAATCCGCAATCGTGGAAGAAAGTCAATTGAAACCCCGCCATTCACGGAGGCTTACGAGTCAACTATCTTTGTCTCCCGAGTCAAAACCGTTACGGACAAAGTGAACTCGTTTAACCAGTTCCAAATCCCCTGGTAAAGTTAGAACAAGTGTTCCAACACCATCGGAGACTCCGGTTACTCCAAACATTTCTGGTATCCCTGCCTTTACAGAAGAAGTTCAGCAGCCACCAAAGGATAGTAGAACTGATCCTAGTGTGAAGGTAAACACTTCTATTACTGAGCCAGCTCCATCTACAGCTAATTCGGAAGGTGTTATTCCCCAAACATCTGTCGCTGCAGATTCTATACCTTCTTCAGCACCAGAAATATTTTACGGACCTGACGGTCTACCTCTTCCACCTGGTCTGCTTGCTATAGAAGAGATTGTGGAGGATCCTCCATCTAGTACTCCATCGCGATTTGGAGTCGGGATCACTCTATATCCTTCTTCGTCAGAAATTAGTCTGCCACCATCGGAAGCTCCTGTAGAATCGCTAGGAAATCTTCTGGATAGACTAGAAATGTCTGAACAACCATCGACATCTAGGACTATGTCATCCAACACAGCAACAGCAGAACTTCCTGTCGTCACTCCGACAATGTTCGTCGGCATACCATCTGTCCCAACTAGCTCTCAATCGCTAGACGGGGCCCACTCAGGGGCTATTTCAACAGTCTGGTCTGTTCTTGTTTGTTCATCTGGAATAGTATCCGGGAACTCTTATGTTGAGTCTCAGCAAATTGATCCTTCAGGGTGTCAATTTGGGCAGTCCGGTCCTCAAGGGCAAACAATTCCTTTAAGTACCAGATTACCGCCGTATGGGGGCAGTATACCGTTTCAATGACTCCTCTAGGAGGACAACCATACGAGAATTCACAACAAAATTCAGGTTATGCTAGAATTACATCTAGCAGTTGGGTGCCGATACTGCCTCAACAACCAAGAGTTGTATATTCGTTGCAACAATGTTTACCTATGTCAAATATACAAACTACGCCTGTTATTATGACGGTGTCACAAGTACAAGCGCTGCCCGTTGTATGCCAACCTCGGTTCCTCAGGTTGTAATGCAACAGCCTCTTGTCCCTGCGACACAACCACAATCACCAACTAGTGGAATGACATAGGCCCAAACAGGTACAATTACCCCTCATCTTGGTCAAACAGTCAGTATTGGACAACAGCACATGGCTTCGCAACCATGGCTGGTTCAATACCAACAACCGTAATTCCAACAAGTATACCAAGGATCTAAGCAACAAATCTTTGCAAATAGTGGGCAGCCGTACATTCAAAACGGTCAAAATCAATCATTCTACAATGGTTACGCCCATCAACCTTACCAAAGTTACCAGCATCAAATGCATTATTCTAGTATGGAAAGACCAACCGCTCATGCAATACCATCTTATCCTGGGTATGCTTCGCCAAACCTGAATCAACAGTTACCCTTTGTGGCAACTTTAGAGTTACCGTATCTAAATAGGTTAACAAATGATCCAATTGCTTATGCCCCTTAGTGGCCAGCGATTCCGCATAAACTTCCGTCAAATATTCCTAAATTTAATGGAAATCCGGGTGAAGACCCATCGAATCATGTGATGACATTTCATCTGTGGTGTTCATCAAACACCCTAAACAATGATTCGATTAGGCTTCGCCTTTTCCAGAGGACGTTAACTGGTCTGGCAGCAAAATGGTATATAGAGTTACCTAGAGCTTCGTTTGACAACTTCAGTACCCTAGCCACAACCTTTTTAACCCATTTTCAGTTACCAATAAGGTATGAAATGGGAACAAAACTTCTTACCAATTTCAAGCAAACAATGGCCACTCACATATCCGATCATATTCATGAGTGGCGATGTCATCGTAGAATGGTAAAAACATATGTTCCTGATCAGCTTTTAGCTGAATGGTTTATTAAGTCTTTATTACCTTCCATTACAGAAGATGTGGCAAAAGGAGGAGTCATCACTGAAGAGCAAGTTATTGCTCGTACGCAATACTTAATTTATACTTAGTCTGGCACGCTCTACGATAAAATCCCTGACGCTCCCAGACCGGAATTTTCTGTCCCTCCTCCTCCTAAATTGAAAAATGACTCTCATGCCAGCGATGGTATGATTGGTACGACAGACACGAAATCGACAAAGGCTACATCTAAAAAGGCCCGTAAGATTTCCAGTCAAAATGAAAAAGAAGAACTTCTTGCCTCAGAAGTAAATGTTGTCTCGACTGATAAAGGAAAAGAAACCAAGCAACCAGGAGGAAAGAAGAAAAAAAAAGGGAAGAAGAAGAAACAGGAAGAATCATCACCTGAAAATTCTTTCGCAAACCCTCCTGAAGATAGGAAACCAAAAAATCCATGCTTAATATGCGATGAGGATCATTGGACAAAAAATTGTCCACATACGGCTGAGCTTAAAAGATTCTTCATGAATTCAAAAACCTCGGTAGTATTGACTGATCCGTTTCCAAATCTAGGAAAAAATCTGGTTGCTAGTGAAAAGTCTTCTAGCAAAATGATGCTTTGATATCGACAAGGAACAAAGATTACGGGAATCCACAGCTGTCGAACAAAAAGGATACAGATCAACCTAGTAGTTCAACAACAACTTCAACAGAGTTGCACCGCCCATCATTCCTGAACTAAGAATAAAACTGCCAAAAGGAGTAGTACACAAGTCGACATTTAATCCTTGTACCAGAGCAACACAACGTTATAATATAGTGGAAGATCTGGCCCAATCACCATCCGCTATGTCGACACTTGAGGTACTGCAAAATTGTTCATCCCAAAAGCAGGCTTTATTATCAGCTACAGGTGGGATAGACCCAAAGAATTCTAATCTTGTATCCTTTAATCATAAAGGATACGATCCTCAGTTACCAGCTCAACTAGCTTTCCTCATTCAAGTGAAAGCCCTCAACAAAACTGTTCATCGAACAATTATTGATGAGGGGGCATCTACATGTATTATGTTGATGAGTTGCTGGAAAACTTTAGGATCGCCAACCTTGTTGTGATCTTCGACAACATTAAAAGCATTTGATAGATGAATGTATACCCCATATGGTATTCTAAGTAACTTGCAAGTTAAACTAGGAGGGAAAAAAACAGAAATAGATGTCGAAGTAATCGATGGAAACCTTGATTACAACATCCTACTAGGAAGACCATGGATATATGCTATGGCTAAAGTTGTGTCGACCTACTTTAGGAAGATTACATTTCCTTTTCAAGGAGGAATTACAATCGTCGACCAACAAAAATTTCTCCCGAATAGTTCCCAAGTTACGGGAAGCATTCCGATGATCCATGGAAGCCCCCATACGCTTCAAAATATCAGAGTAGGCCTACTAAAAGACCCTATATTAATGGGGACTTTTGCCCTTCCACCTCCAATCAATCTGGCGGAAGTGGCAATGATAGGAACCTGCAATATGATATCTTCAATTCAAAAGGTCTCAGAAAACGATATAAACATGGATCATACGCAGGTACTGCCTCCAAGCCCAATCGAAATATTGTAGCAATAAATGTTTTCGGCATGGGAGGTAGACCTGAATCAATGCTCATCAAGCATTTGGATAGATAGGTATAAGGAATATTGAACCCCTTCAGATCCTTGGTCGCAAGTGCATTACACCGACGAAGGAATTATTCAATCAATGGTAATTAAAGGGGCGCCATGGGAAGATTACCACCACCATTCCCATCTTCCGGATTATAAAGAAGATACTCCTGATGACCTTCATCATCCTTTAATTTTTTATTTCCTATCAAATACTGTAAACACGGTGGATTCTGAGCGAAACTTGTCCAATATTGAAGAGACTACCGCCATAAATATCTCGACCAAAACAGATGTTGTAAAGAACATTTATGTTGACAAATGTTATTCTCCTTCAGGACTGGAAATATATAATGCTCTTTTTCGCGAATTCAGATATGTCTTTGCTTGGTCATATGATGAAATTCCAGGCATTGACTCGAGTATAGTGGAACACGAAATCAAGATGTATCCCAATGTCAAACTAGTACGACAATGGCTATGGCAGGTGCACCCCAAGAAAACCGCTGCCATCAAGGCAGAAGTTGAAAAGCTTCTCCATGCTGGTTTCATTTACCCGGTTCCTCTAACCAATTGGGTATCGAACATTGTTCCTGTGATGAAAAAGCAAGGAATGATTAGAGTGTGCGTCGATTATAAGGATGTAAATCAAGCTTGTCCAAAAGACAACTACCATACACCCTTTATTGACCAGATAATTGATGAATGCATCGGATGCGAAATCTTTTCATTCATGGATGGATTCTCCAGGTATAATCAAATAAATATCCACCCACAGGACCAGTCAAAGGCTGTATTTATTTGTCCATGGACCACATTCGCATATCGCAAATTACCCTTTGGTTTAAAGAACGCAGGGGCAACGTTTTAGAGGGAAATGAATTATGCCTTCCATGACATCAAAAACATCGTTCAACCATATCTCGATGACCTTCCGGCTGATTCGTGAAAGTGGACCGATCATCCACAACATTTGAGAGCGATATTTCTACGTTGCCGACACTACAAGATACGACTCAATCCACACAAATGTGTGTTCTGTGTCAGTTTTTGTCGTTTACTTGGCTTTGTAGTCTCAAAGGACAGGATTCATCTTGACCCATGTAAGGTTCAGGCAATCATAAATTTGCCTCCACCTTCAAATCTTCTTCAAATTCAGAAACTCCAAGGGAAAGAAAACTTTCTGAGGACGTTCATTCCAAATTACACCGAACTTGCTAAAGGTTATACACGTCTATTGAAAAAGGAAGTGCCCTTCATCTGGGATCAGGTTATGCAAGCTTCCTTTGATGCTTTAAAATAATCCCTAATGAAAGCATCATTAATGTACGCTCCTGATTATCAAAAAGACTTTAACCTGTATCTGGCTGCAGCAGATACAACCATCGCAATGGTTTTAGTTCAAGAAGACAATGAAATTGAACATCCTATATATCATTTAAGTAAGAACTTAAATGATACAGAAAGCAAATATTCCTATGTTGAAAAGCTAGCACTCACAACTGTTCAAGCGATACAGAGATTTCGACACTATCTCCTCTTTCGAAAAACTACCATTCTGTCAGATTGCAACCCCATGACTTATATATTGTCGCGACAGTTGCTGGGGGGCAAATATTCAAAATGGATAGCAATTCTACAAGAGCTTGATCTGGAATTTGTAAAATCCAAGTCAAAGAAAGCCCTGGTTTTCGCAGAATTACTATGCGATCTCCCATCGTTGTCCAACGATGAAACATTAGAAGAAACAATCATGGATGAATCTTTGTTTCTGATATCTTCAAACAATCTGTGGTATGGAGATATAATCATCTATCTCTAAACCCAAAAATATAGGCCTAATACCTGTCGCTCCGAACAAAAATGTATTCGATACCAATCAAAAGACTACATGATCGTTAGTGACACTCTTTACCATCGTGGTGTCGATACAGCTCTGAGGAGGTGCCTCACCCATGAGGAAGCTGAAAAAGTCATGAATGATTTCCATTCAGGCGCATGTGGGGGGCATCAATCTAGTTACGCTACCGCACAAAATTTTTTATGAGCTGGATACTTCTGGCCAACAATGTTCAAAGATTGCATAACCACAGTCAGAAGTTGCCATGCTTGTCAAATTTTCGATAGCAAAACCAGAAGACCACCCACATCTTTGCAGCCAGTAGTTGCTGTTGGGCCATTCACCAAATGGAGCATTGATTTCATGACATGTAACCCCGCCTTGACCAGGGGGCATGGGTATATCATAGTCGCAGTGGACTATTTTACCAAATGGGACGAGGCGATGCCTACATTAGATAACACTGGTGAAACAGCTGCCCTTTTCTTTTTCAATCATGTAGTCACCAGATTCGGCATTCCACAGGCTATAGTCACAGATCATGGATCACATTTTCGAAATCACATGATGGCCGAATTAGCTTCCAAATTAGGGTTGTCTCACGACAGCTCTACTCCATATTACCCACAGACCAACGGACAAGTTGAAGCAATCAACAAGGTCCTGAAGCGCATGCTGCAAAGGATGATTGGAGTCCACAAAAGGAGTTGGTACCTGATCCTGTACTCAGCCTTTTTGGCATACCGAACATCGGTAAGGAATGCAACCGGGTTTACACCCTTCCAACTGGTGTATGGCCTAGAAGCAATCTTACCAGTTCAGTGTGAAATCTCGTCCCTCAAACTCGCAATCGACCTTCTCCCCGGAACTTCAAAATAGGAGGCTCATTCTTGGAACTAATCCAATTGGATGAAACCCGTCATGATACTTCTTTGGCTAACGAAGCCCATAAGAAACGAGTCAAGGCACAGTTCGAAAAGAATGTCAAACCCCGTGTCTTCTCAGAAGGTGACTTGGTCTTACTTTATGACCAAGAATCAGATAAATTGGGAGCAAGTAAATTCAAGTCTTTGTGGATGGGCCCCTATATTGTTAAATGTGTATTAGCAAAAGGATCCTACGAGTTAATGGATTACGACGGAATTCCACTAGTGCAACCCCGTAACGGGTTGTACCTTAAGCGTTACTATGCTTGATTCAGTGTGGTAATCCATATGCTTTTGTTACATTTTTGTTTTCGCTAAGGGTAATCATTTTGGTCAAGTAAATCCACTTTTTACATTTGTCGCATATGTCGAGCCTATTGGAATATTTTGTTGGATATGCCGACGGAGCAAGTCATAGTTCGCGGAACCTATCTTCTATGGCCTGGGCCATTTTTAATCCAAGTGGCGAGTTAGTAAGTTTCAAAGGGGTATGTATTGGTCGAGCAACGAATAACATCATTGAATATAGCGTGTTGATATAACTTCTCTCTGATGCCATCACACATGGCATACGCCGACTTGTCATCAGGCTAGACTCACAGCTCGTCATACTATAACTCACTGGTATCTACTCTGTCCAAAATCCAGCTATCTATCGCATGTTCCTAAGGGTCAAGATTTTGGAAAGGCAATTTGATTTTATTCAATATCAGCATATTTCCATAAACTTAAACAAATTAAATGACTCATTGGAAAATTATGTGTTAGATAAACATTTGCAACATTTATAAAAAGAAGCATTTCATCAATATTTGCATTCGGATCATGTAACTTAACCAAAATAAGACTCCGAAAATTAAAAAGATATATATAACTGTTTATGGTTTACACATAATGTTCTGTAACCAAGACAAAATTGGTCAAATGACCCAAAACTCAAAACGCTAGGGGGCACCCTAGTCTAATGATGCTAGTGATAACAAGTCACCACCTGTGCAATCATGCGTAAAAGCCTAGTGCATCGACTTGGCACGCCAATAGTATGTCACTGCAACCTCAGAGGCAACTCGTCAGTCCTCACATCTGGAATAACGAGAGTGAGGCCCTTGACCTGATCCTGTAATGCTGAAAGAGTCTCGGCCACATCGAGGTCGCGAAGGATAGCCCTTCCCACAGCCTCTCCTGCTGGAGCAGCAGCTAGCACTCTCAGGTGTACTACTGGTTGAATGGGACCAAAATCTGCATGAGCACATGAGTTCTGATTAGTCTTGACAGAATAAAGCACAAGGAAATTATAAAGAGAAATGATAAACAGAAATATGGTCAAAGAATTTACCAATGGCACCCCACTGCTCGCCAGCCAGCAGTACCAAATACGGGTCACCCTGAAAATCCATACCAGCATATGGATACTCGGAAAAAACCATCTCCTGATGATCGAACCACCCGAAGAAGGTATCAGAAAAGGAAACCTAAGACTAACCAGCATGTCTGGACATATGGTCGACCCATCTCTACATCCGTTGCTCAGTCGGTGGAGGTAAACCAAGTGAAATATACTGCGGCTGCATCAGCAGGATCTTTTTCAAGGCAAAGGCGGTCAAAATAGAACCATATCCAAAGTTCTTCAATCTTACATTTTTCACCTTGGTCAATTATTCTTTCATCACAAAGAGTACTACGTCACACCAGTTGAACACCTTCGGTTCGAAGCATTCTAAGGCATACTGCATATAAGACCGGTTGGCCACATGAAGAGCCGCACTACCAGCCATCCTACCAAAGGTGAACAGAATGGTCCTCAGGGACCTGTCAGTGACATCTAGGATGTTGATCTTACCATCGTTACTCGGCTGAGATCCCTCTCTGCAATACCTGAGAATGTAATCTCTCACAGATTCACCCCCACGGGCTGAACCTGATAATGAGATATGGGCACCCCGCCTCGATAAGCCGGTCAAAAAATAGATGTCCACGACAGTTAAGGGGATGGATTTGCCCCTAATCTAGAACACTTGGCTGGTAGGATCCCAGGCATCAAGCAAATACTACAACAAGTTGATTTGTTGCCTCATGCTAGAGATGCGGAAAAACTTGAACAGGCCACAGTTCCGTAGTGCATTTACCGTAATCGGATCATGTAAAGCAAGCACGTCCTCTTCTTCTTGCTCACTTTCTGGCCATGTAATTGGCATTTTTATCCAATAAATATCTGAAAACAAACAAGGGAAGAGTTAGATCCTGATTTGGTGAAAAACAGGCAAAAATTTCCATGAAAACTGTGCACAAATTTCCCTCCTTGCGCCCATCGCACCCCTAGTAGTGTTCTGGGTGCGTTGCATGCTAACTGTCCAATGGGTAGGCCAACATGCAACACACCTTTCGATATAGAAACGGTACGATGGAGCCAGGGTGAGTTTTTCAAACCCCAGAGGCTCAGAAAAACAGAAATCCGGCTCAAAGTGCAAAATGGAAAGGATTAAATGAAAGAGGTCAGGTTTAGCTCCTACCTGGTCTAGACGGCGCCGAAAATCGTCCACAGAATCTCCCGGAATCAGCTGGAGAAAATCAAGGGGGAAAGCACCTCCAAAGATCCAACAAACCAAAGTTCAAATGAAATGTTAAAATGAGGCGTAAAAGCACTTAATTCGAGTAAAATATTAGTATCTTAACTCATTTTTCAAACATATATTGTTCATTTATAACCAGTTTGATGAAGCAATTGAGCAGGCAGTACAACCTTTGAAGGAACATGGTAAAATCAAGAAAATCAATGACCACTATATCGAGCAGTTTTAACGCGGAATTCAAGCTCGTTAAAAAATAAACATAAGCAATGAGCAAGTGTTTCCCCCAGTGTTTAATCTCGTTAAAAGATGAACCAATTCCCGGTAAATAACCATCGTGAATGTATTACTTCAGCCTTTGAAGCCTTGGTCGTGTTCTCATCATCACCTCCACTCTGTATTGGCCGATTATTCACCTCCACTTGATTGTTTACCCCTTTTGAGGAACAGCTACGAAGAGTGATCTTGTTAGCCATCCTTGTGACACTGCCGTGATTGGAAAATTCCAAACCTTACTTGGACTCAGCTGCTACCTGAGTCTATCAATCGTTCCTCAAAAATGAGTCTCCTTTAAGCTATTTTCAACTGACTCGTAAAATATGAAAAGATTGCCGATCCATTGGCCTCTCCAACTCGTTAAAGTGACTAGAAGTGCTATCCCTCCTTTAGATTTTAATCTTTTCAGACCTAAGGGATTATTACACAAAAAGATCGAGTGCTTGTTTTGTTCAGCTCGTTAAAATTACCGAAAATTCATCCCTTTTGTAATATTTTATACTTTTTCGGACTTAAGGGATTAGATGACGAAAAAGGATTTTTGGAGTTTCCTTTACGTCCCTTTTCAGACTCTCTAAAATTGAAAAGGACCGAGTTATCTTTGACGTTAAACTCGTTAAAACCTAATAGCGACAAACTTGTCCATAACAGACAAGAACGAGTTTCACTATTTCTAGGCTCGTTAAAACATAGCGATGGGTTTTCCCGAAGGGAAAATTATGGAACAATCATATGTTATCCTCCTCAAGCTTGACAAAAATAAAGAGGTACTGGTCAACAATGACTGGGGAAAAATCGAGAAGAAAACTTGAAGAAACGTTTTTGGTAGCAAGTCGCTCTTGAACATGACACTTTCACTCTGCATCCGAGTCAGGTTGGGTTGTTCCATTCACTGGTCACATCACCATAGTTCCATCACACCATCCACATTTGGGGTTAATGCTACCAATCCATCATGGTAGTTTCGCTGATATGTTCAAGAGAAGTTGCTCAGAGAATTCACTTGAGTCTCACCCACTATAATACATTTTCGCTCCATTCTTTCATGACCGCCACCCTGAACCTTATATCACCAAATCGTTCTCACCTCCATTAAAATTATTTGCTTCATTCCATGTCATTGATGTGGGATTCACTAAGGCCCTCCTATGACGGATCGCTTCTTGTTGACATCAGCTCATTATCCAAGAAGTAGATCTAGGAACAACCCTTTCAGTACTTTGAAGCTTGCATGCCTCAATGGCAAGTTTCTAACTTCCGGCAACAGGTTCACATCAATGGCCTTCGACCGAAAGATTCTGCGTGGTGTTCGATGCCAAGTCCCTTATTCACACCACGTGAATTGTACTTTAGTACCTTGAGGGTCATCATCATTATCAGTGATTCCTCTCGTGCCTGTTAACAACTTACATCATTGGCTCGTAATCAGGCAATTTCTTTCCATGTTCGACTCCAGAACATCTCTCACATGGATCGACTTGTACTTTGAGTGAAGATCGAACGAGATTGAAGACCCCGGATCTAGTTTCATCCATCCAGGCTGTGATATATATTCAGGAAAATAAAGACATCAAATGTACATCATTGCTACACATATAATCATCCAATCTAAGGGATGATGGCTCTACCGGAATCATCAGTCTACACTCAGACGATTGTTTGTCCTATGTACATGAAAATGAATTTATAAAGCTAAGTATGGGAATTCCTGCCTCAGCTAGATCATGAAAATATTACGAAGATAATGTATTGTATTGTATCTTATTACAGGTCGCCTTCCAGCTCGAAAAAACTTCAGATCCTCATGATAAAGCATTTCACCCGACATCAAAAGATTAACGACCTCATGCTTTACGGGGCAACTGTTATAGACATTTTTGGGCACTACAACCCCAAGCATAAATGTCCATAAACCAAGGGCTCCTATGTGCCTAAAGGTGTTTTTCCAACCCCTAAAAGAACAAGGTCAACTGATTACAGCATCTCCCAGAAGTTCTCCATGAAAAACTACTCAGAACTGGTCAAAACTGGACCATTTCACCTGCTCCATAGTCAAGGTGCGTTGCATCCCACCTGAATACACACAGTAGGTTCGATGCATGTTGAAAAGCCCTTCTATGGGGTGTGATGGGCAAGAGTGGACAAATGGCAGGGCCAATCCGCAAGGTGGAGGAGCATGGAATCTTCCAGAAACATCTCCTATGACACTTGCCTCTCTGCATTCGACTAGGGATGAGTAAGAGATCATCAATCTCCAAGTGGAATCAAGAACTATTAGAGAGAAGACACTAATCAAATCTTGAAAGATGACTCATTCCCCTTTGCAAACATCTATATATGGATCCCTCATCCAAGAGATTCAGGAGGCTGGAATTTTGTATCTTGTAAGGAAGTGTTGTTGGTTTCTTGGTGCAACATCATAGTGTTGGGTGATCTAAGCTTTTCATGAGGTGAAAAAGGGCTTTCTTGCTGAGAGGATGATGCTGGGTCAGAACAATTGGTTGTAATCCTCTTTGCTCTTTCTTGATTATCAATAAAGCTATTCAAGTTTTCCTCCACATTCTTGTATGATTGATGATTTATGCATTTGTGTGGTCAATATACATCTGGTCCTATATTGTTTATGATAATAGATCTATGTTCTTGGATAGTGTTATGCTGCTTTGATTCTACAGGTACTCTTTGAAGCTGGGTAGATAAGGAAGCGAGTGGCAAAGACCTATCAGAAGAGAGAGGAAACGAGAAAGGAACCAAGTGCAAGACAGAGGTTGGTCTCCTTATTCTTCTCTCATCTATTTCTCATAAAAGAAAATGAAAGTAGTTTTTAGTTTGTTTGTTTCTAAGGTAGCTACCAGCCTTAGTGGGACTAGCAGCTTTGCATAGACACTAGTTTTCCCGATAACATTAGTGCTCTGCAAGATCGCATGCTAACCTAGTATATTAAGTACTCTAATGATAACCCGAATGTTTGAGTAGCAGACATCCAAGTAGCAGACCTAAATTTGAAGCGCAGTCGATTGTGAGATTCAAAGAGATCATGATGCAACTAGGAGAGACACCTTGGGAACTAGATCAAAGGCTAAAATGTACAATCCATGAAGCCAACATGAACTTGACAAATGGATAGCATCGCGAATGGTTTATGGCTTCACTACTAAAACACTTAAGGAGTGTGCTATTATAGCAGAAGATAACAACTCAGGTAGAGGCCTCAGATATTTCCATGAGACTACATGAAATTTCGATGCAAGATCCTAATCTAAGAGTCCAATAGATCCATGTGTAGCTGAAGAATATGTTCCTTGAGAAGCAAAGCTTGAAGCAGTATAGGATGGTTTGGCCAGAGATACGCTCGGAGGTATGGTGCTTGAAATGCAAGAGTCAGGGTCATGACAAAGACCATTGCCTGATATTAGCAAACTACCTTGAAGGAGGACCGATGCCTTTATGGATGAAAGCACAAGTAGGACTTAGCGCGATGCTTTCTTCAAAGTGTGCTATCTGTCAGGTAGCCAGAAAACATGCCACGATAACTATCACCTGCTACAAAAGTCTATGCAAGCACCGCAACAGTTGTTCTGAAACTTTTTTAGGTCAGTAGGACATGATGAGCTTACTTGTAGGAGCTATGAAATGATGATGGATAGAACTACCACCTATAGAGTTCAAGCTGTAACATAGCCCCTTGACCAGAATGCATGGATGGCACAGACAGGATTTCATGGGTGCAGACAAGGCAGAGGCAGAGGAGGACCTAGTAGAGGTTGAGGACAATTGATTTTCTAAAATTGTGGAGTACTAGCACACTATGCCTGTGATTTCACTAATCCAACACGTCCATCATGTAAGTATTGCATGTTATTTGATCATGAAACAAAAGATTGTCCTATGCTGATAGCTAGGATACATGACAAAGGGGTGCTACCGCCTCCCATGACTCAGAACCTATATATGATGAGGTATGAGCTGCGCGAGGAAGATCCAAATGTAAATGTAGTGCTCTGGAGTGGAATCACGATGGGAGATGAGAAGGAGAAACAACTAGAAGATAGGACATGGGTTTGGAAGGCCCCTGAGAAAGAGGATAATTTTGATTTGGAGCGCGCTTGGGAATCCTTCATGGAAGCTAAGAAGAGCTTCGTTGAGGCTTCCACTTCAGTAAGCAAGGATAATCCTGAGCCGAAGATGGACCCCTCTGTGCTCACATCTTTCATGGAAACCTATATGAAGTTACTCCGTGATAGTAAGGCTATAAAAGGGCTACAAGAACTCATTAATAGATGCACTAGAACCGCGCCAGGTGAGTCACACATGGTACAAAAGATTGGAAAGCATAACACAAGGACAAGATGGGAGATGAGACTGGCTGCATAAATAGGAGAGTATGAAATGGGTCAGGTCATTTTGGACCTGGGGTCATATGAAAATTTCCTACCAAAGTAGACTTGGGAGTGAATGGGGAGACATGTGCTGCAATGGTCTCTAATTCAACTAAGGATGGTGAATCAGTAGAAAATCATTCCCATGGGGTGGCTATAGGAGGTGACCATAGACATTGAGGGAGCGAGCATGCTAGCAGATTTTGAAGTAATAGAGAAAGTGGAAGATAGGAATCCATACCATTTGCTCCTGGGAATTGAATGGGCTACAGGTATGATAGAGTAATCAATCTGAAGAAGCAAAAGATGATATTTGAGAAGAAATCACTGTGTGTAATAATACCCCTGGATTCTGTTGAAGGATCATGCTATACGGAACCAGTCCGTGATTATGAGAGTGATGATGATCTAGACTACATCTATAAGATAACATTATGATACAAATATTGGGTGAATCCCACCACGAATGGATGGATTACATGGGATCACGAGAGTTCCTACACTCCGGACTCCGACGAAGAAATAGAACACTGAAAGAATCGGTTACATGAGGTAACTATGTTGAATTTCAACATGATGACTCAATCCTGAATTATGTGTCATTGGAGGTAAGAAATATTCCTATTTATGATGGTCTAAATGAGGTAGATATATTTTTGGATGCATTTGAAAGGGAGGTTCTAGAAAATCAATGCTTCTAGGCCTTGGACTGGGCTCTGCGCGCTACACCCACTAGATGGTGGGGTACGCACAAGGGAAGCTTTGATGATTGGCACAAATGTAGGAGGATGATGAGGGCATGATTTGGAAGCCTAAGATGTGGCTGGTAGAAAAATATGATGGACGGAATGATCCGCACATGCATCTAGCCAAATGGATGTAGGCTTATGGAGAAAATCAACAACCTAAGTGGGTGCACCTCTTCTGTCATACCCTGGATGTTATCCTAATAAATTGGTATATAGAAATATATCTCTACCATGGGACAGGTGGGATATCCTACGTGATGGATTCATGATGACATTCAGTTTTGAGGACGGTTTTGACAGTATTGATGAAGTGCTACAAGACATGAAAGTAGCCATCTTTAAGATACCATGAGATCCTTTAGACCTGATTCAGCCTAAATGGGCTACTTAGCTGAGTTGTGCACTGGAATGTTATAATGTAATTGCTAAAGAGGAAAACGAGGATCCGTGGAAGATTATCATTCCAAAAACAGAAGGCCACCATGAGGTTCAAGGACTGTAGATTGAGAACCCTAATATAACTGCACTGGTGAAAACAAAACAATTGAACGTTGGTACAGAGGCAGAACCCAAATTCATGAATATTGGAGAATATTGGGAGGATGTGACATTGGATAAGGTCACTGAATTACTCCACGAATATTAGGACTTATTCCATACCAAGTTTATATATTTGAAAGGAATAATCAAAGATCTAGGAGTGATGAAGATCACGTTAACACCCGACACAAATCCTGTTAAGCAGAGGTCTTACCGCCTAAATCTAAAATACAAGGAGAAGGTACGCTTATAGATAGAAAAAATGCTAGCAGCAAGCATTATTGAGCCTGTGGAAGAGTCTGATTGGGTAAGCCCAATGGTGGTGCAAGAGAAGAAGTAGAAGGATGAGATAAGGATATGCGTGGATCTAAAAACACTGAATCACGCTTGTGTGCATGATCCTTTCCTGGCTCCATTGACGGATGAAGTGTTGGACAATGTAGGTGGCCATGAAGCATATTCCTTCACTGATGGATTCTTTGGGTAACACCAAATCAAAATCACGCCGGAGGATAGGAGCAAGACAACCTTTGCAACTTAGTGGGCTTGCTTTCAATATGATGTAATGATGTTTATTTGAAGAATGCACCTACAATATTTTTTTGTGTGGTTGTTGTGGCATTCAAGGAATTTATTCATAAGTTCTTGGAGGTATATTTTGATGACTTGACTATATTTTGGCTGGTCAAGCACTATGTAGCAAGCTTGCATTTGATGCTGGATACTTGTCGAAGATACTAGATCATGCTCAATCTCAAGAAGTGTCTGTTCTATGTTCCTTTTGGGAACCTATTGGGGAATGTGGTTTCCAGACAAGGACTGATGGTATACCCCATGAAGATCATAGTGATACTAAACTTGGAAGCGTCGAGGAGTGTGAAACAGCTTCATGCTACTCTGGGACATATGGGATATTACAGGAAGTTTATCAAAATCTATGCCCAGATCACCACGCCGATGGAAAAATTGTTGAAGTAGGATGTCACATTCTGCTGGAACGATGACTGTAAGAAAAGATGGTTACCGTGTTGATTCTAGTCTTCCCGAACTAGAAGAAATAGTTTCATGTACATGTTGATGAGTCATGTATAGCACTGGGGGCATTACTAACACAGGATGGTGGAGAAGGCTTGGACCACCCTATCGCATTTGCAAGCCTCAAACTATCCAAAGCAGAGAATAACTATTCTACCACTAAACACGAGGGGATAGCTATGGTGTATGAACTCCAAAAGTACCAACACTACTTGCTAGGGGGCCACTTTAAGATGTATACAGATCACTCCATGCTGAAGTACTTGGTCAGTAAGCCTGTGTTGGGGGGGAAAATCTACATATGCCTTTTATTGTTCCAAGAGTAGCACTTTGAAGTTGTTGTGAGCCTAGATGATTGAATGTGGGACCAGACCATCTATCTCGCATCGAAATAGGGGAGGAACCTACTAACTTGGAAGAAGGATTGACTGATGCACAACTATTTGTAGTGCGTTTCATAGATGGTTATTTCAAGGATATAATACAATTCCTAACAACAGAACTGCACCGAAAGGATTCTTTGCCTAGCGAAATAACAAATTAGTGGTACAAATGGTAGATTTCTCTATCATTGCTGGGCAGCCATACAAGATGGGGACCAATGAGACATTGCGACGGTATGTACCTAAGTTTGAATGAAGCATCATCCTCGGGGATGCTCATGGGGGTGCTAGGGGAGGACATTATTAAGGGAGAGCAATCGCGTAGAAGATTATACGCATCGGGTTGTGGTGGCCAACCCTTCATCAGGATTCAAAAGCACATTTCAAGGCATGTGATGTGTGTCAAAGAATAGGCAAGCCATCACAAAGGGATGAAATGCATTTGAATCCACAAATGACATTGCAACCTTTCAAGAAGTGGGCAAAAGATTTTGTAAGACCCATTCAACCACAAGGGAAGATAGGGTCAAGGTACATTATCACTACGACAGAGTATTTGAATCGTTGGGCTGAAGTGCGGCTGGTGAACGATTTCACGGGCGTAATGGCTGTGAAGTTCCTATTTGAGCATGTACTGACTTGATTTGGATGTCCAAGGATCTTGATGAGTGATCGTGGTATGCACTTCTTGAATGAGACGATCATCGCACTAACGAATGTATTTCAAGTGTATCACCAAAAGAGCACATCATATCACCCACAAGCTAATGTGATAGTGGAGGCATTCAACAAAGCACTTGAAAATGCATTGACCAAGGTTTGCAATGCTCAACGAAGAGATTGGGACCTACGCATACCTAAAGTATTATGGGCTTGTCAGACGACATGCAAGAAGTTGAAGGGACAAACCCCTTTTAGGCCTGTCTATGTTGTGGAAGCCGTAATGTCTATGGAATACATCATGCCTAGTCTGTGCGAAGTAGTGCTCACAGGTATGACAGATCGTGGAGCCCAGGAAGAGAGGCTCGTGTAGCTGGATGAGCTTGAAGAAGAAAGAATTTTTGCTGGATTTCACTAGCAGATCCAAAATTAGTGAGAAAACGCATGGCATGATCAACACATCAAGTTGTGCACATTTAAGGTACATGATCTGGTTTTGTTGTATGATAGTAAGTTTGATCAATTCCCCAAAACATTCAGGATGCACTGGTTAGGGCCTTATGTTATTAAGGATATACAAAGGAGTGGTACATCTGGTCAAGTTAAATGGAGAACCCTTCCCAGGAAAGGTGAATGGAAGTCACCTGAAGCCATACACTGGCAATCCAGCCATATGACTAAATGAAAGTAGCATATTCTTAGCACTGTAGGCAGCTGAAAGGAGGCGTAGGACTACAAACTACACTGCCTGGGTTGGGGAGTTGTGCGATTTCAGGACTGTGCGAAGCAAGGAAGTGTCACAGGGTTTGCGACAGTGCAAAGGAAACTACGCTACCCATGGAAATAGTGCATAGGTCCATCGGAAAGTGACAGTTAAAGTCAATGTTCATGATTTGATGGTTAGATTATGGCCAAATGAAGCGAGCGACAGGAAATTAAGGTGAAATTTATGGATTAGTTTCTTGAAAATATGATGCCAATCTCGCATTAATGGGCTGAATGTGGGGAGAATGGTCGGATTTGAATTCAAAATACCCTATAAGTCATAGGTGGCTATCCAGTGAAAAACAATTGGCATTTTGAAAATTCAGTTGTTTCGATATGAGGTGTGTATGGACCATGTGAATTTTGAGGCTTTGAGAGCAAGTTCAACATTTGAGATATTACTGAAGGAGACGTAGGATCTCCTAAATAAAATGATGTCTACACCTGAGGAAACTGCACAGGAAATTGAGGTGCTAGAAGTTGCCCCAGAGAGTGCTAAAGTGGTAGTTGAAGTCCCTAAATTACCCAGGACACCAAGACCGAAGAAGGATAAGCAAACTATGCTACCAGTGCACATCTCACCAAGAAACCCAGAAAGGACGAAGCTCACTTTGCAGGAAGAGGGGAAGGCCATTAATCTGGAGGCCAACAAGGACAAATCTGAAGAAATCCTGGCACATGAGAAGGATTTGGAAATGGAAGTTGAAACCGAAGGTGCGGACCCTATTACCAGGTTACTAGAATATGTTCCTTTATGCAAGGGCAACACCAAGGTGCCAAAGGACATAGACAAGAGCAAGAGCTCCCTACAAACTTTGTTGCTCCCGGATTACATTGTTTTTTAGTGGGCGCACTTAGGGAGGGTTCCTGTACTAAAGTTAGAAGATTAGGACCTCATAGATCATGAGAAATTCCTGCATTTAGTGAATGAGCAGCTAATGCACTGACGGGTTGAAACAATTGTTGGAATGATCGAATTAGAGCTGTGAACATGGCTCAAGGGTGTAGAGAAAGCTAGGTTGCTCAACCTACTCTGGGTACCACATTACCGCTACACCCCAGTGACCGTCTTCATCATCAGGCAGCTGCTCTCCTTGGTGAATGATGGGTGCTTATGGCTGGAGGAACCCATTCCCATCAGAGACCACTTGATCCATCATATCACACGAATACCTTACTTAAGGTATGATCCAACCAATGTATCAGAAGCAAAAGGTGGTGAGTTTGCCCTCGAGGAAGCTATGAAGAAGAAATTCAAGTTGGAGAAGAAGAAGAGGGGATATACCATCTCCAGCATTAACAACCCTGCAGTCAAGGTAGCAATGAAAATATTACCAGGGAAGGTGATGCAGAAGTGTCATGTGGATGAGGTTCCCATTCCTATGATTGCACTAGCAGCCCAATATGTTGAAGAAGTCTAGTTCAACTAGGTGAATTATCTGTGCGACAATTTCCTTGCGAATTGTCGCGAGGCATAGGAGTAGGGAAAGACGTTCCACTATGTGTCGCTTTTGTTGTCAATCATACTGATCGCATGGGAGGTACCAAAAGAAATCCAATTCCCTTTCGGTCGTGTCGGATCTTCTAGAGGAAGCGAAGTATGCTTCACTATGGGTGACCAAGGATGCGTAGTGCGTAAAATAAACCAAGATCTTTTGGATCTTGATGGAGATGAGTATCTGAATGGGGATCAATTGCACATCGCGGTTGTCACCCACAGTATGTGCTACTTTGTAGAGCTTTGCAAAGTTCAAATTGGATTTCCACCATGTATTTATCAAGGCGCTAAAGGAAACCACGAAGACATGGCATAGCTTACCTTATCTAGAAATAGATGATGTTATCTTTGTAGTCATAAAGTCTTGGCCACCGGAGTGGTGCGATGCAGCACGCTTTGTGGTGGAAATGGACAAGTCTGCCATGTAGCATAAGAAGGAAGAAAAAAAGCTCAAAATGGCATAGCTAGCTAAGAAGCACAGAAAAGAGGAAGCAAAGGCTAAGACCCATGCAGTGCCTGATGCTGCGAAATTGGTAGAATAAGAGGAGACAGGAGGAGAAGATCGCGAAGGACATAATTCACCTTCGCTCAGGACTGAGGCCAAAATAGAAGAGCCGACAAAACAAGGTGGTGTGAACCCGCAAACAATGTCTGCCCACCTCAAGCATTAGTGACCGCATGATAAGGTAGTGTCATGAAAGAAATCCAAGGCTTCAAAGACCCAATCACCCTCACTGAGGTGTATTTGCATGATATTGGAGAAATGGTGAGGCATGTCACTATGGAGGCCCTCCAATAGTTCAAAGAGCAACAAAAATTGGTATTAGGGTCTCTCCGGGCAGAGTTGCAGGAGTTGCTGGCTCATACTGCATAGGCTGGCACAGTGTCCACTAGCCTCATGATCGACATTTTAGCTTCAGCAGAGATGTTGCGCACAAGAATGACCAATGTAATACTGCTACCAGATGGGGCACTTACTACAAAAAATGAGGCTGATAGGCCCACGGTTACTACCCTGAAAGGGATGGGATTGAATATGGCCATGCTCCCTCACGAGACACTCCACCTCTTGCAGGATGGAGTCACTGTGGAACTTAGGGCTCAGGAGGGTCGTGCTCTTCAGGTGATGAGTGAGAAGCACATCAATATCGAGCAGTTGGGCCTGAACAACAATGAGGAAGTGGAACAAAATAGGAAAATCATGCAAGTAGTGGAGGAAGCCTACCAAATGGTCCCGGAGTTGTACATTCACAGTAAAAGAACAAGTTGAGGCGTGCATCCACAAGTGGGCCACAGGCATGCACGATGCTTGGCTAGAGATGGCCAAGATTCATCTGGAGCTGAACCTACAGATCAAAGAATTGCAGTTAAGGGCTCAACCTTCAACTCTGCTATAATTCAGGGAACAGCGTGCCACTACTATTAAAACAACAATAGCGGGAGTCAACAGTGTAGTAGTAGACTGTTGGCTTGTGGGGGCTGTAGAGTCTCTACTTTACACCTACTTGTCTATCATTTCCCTCAGTTTTTCCTCAGCTTTTCTTCACTTTTGCCTCATTTTCACTGTAAAACCACCCAGATCATTACATTAGGTGTCATTAGGCATGATCAAGTAAGTTTTGCTAATGGGTGACTGTTTGTTTAGATTTTGACATACTTGCAGGAATCCCGCAGCTATCTGATGATCCCGCAGCTATCTGATGATCCTGCAGCCTTTTTGTTAAACGCAAGGTTCCACGTGTCAGTTTGCCAAATGAGCCACATGGGCACTTAGGTATCAACGTGCTCGAGGTTCCTGTCCCATTTTTCCAGCCATCCATGTCATCTTTACCCCTGGTCAAAGCTGGTCAAGTTATGGTCAACTAAAGGTTGTTTAACGGTGATTGTGAGCTGCTAGGTCACGTCAGCTTAAACGGTGACTTGTCCACGTTTTGCAGATGGTAGGGGACATGATCCAACATGGGATTCATTGCCCATGACGACAGAAGCACCAGCTCATCCACGCAGCCGTATGATGTGTCCAGGAACCATAATTACGCATTACAGTTAGTTGTTTTTCAGTTAGTAGCTGTACGTGTTAGGCTATCCTAGAAATGCCTATAAATAGTTGCGTCTGCGTACGCTCAAGGGACTTTTTATCAGTTGTAATTTCTGAACTTGTGTTAATTTTAAGAGCGTTTTGAACTCTGTTTTTTTTAGTGCTATTCTAGCACTCTGTTTTGTACACTTTTGCAAATGGAGGAATAGACATAGTGCTGTTTTGAAGATTCCAGATCTCTGAGTTTTCTTGTGGCTGAATGAATAGAGGGCCCCTGTTCATCTTAGCCTCTGTAAAGTATTTTATGTTCAGTATTTACTTATTTTCTCATTCAGCATTCCTTTAAGCATGTATAGTTTCATTTATTTGATTTCTTTTCTTTCAAGCTGATCAATATTACTTCTTTGCAGGTTTCTTTTAGCCCGGGATTTGTTTTTATGTGTGTGTGTTTGCTTTACAAACTAATGGTATTTGAAGTTGACAGATTCAAGTTGCTGCCTTTGTTTTTATAGCTGATTTTTAATTTTATTTCTCGAAGAGCTGCTAACACATGAATGATCTTTTATCATAAACTGTTATCTTTTAAGGATTAGAATACCATTAACTTGCAGTTGGCTTTGAGTGCTTTTTAGACTATTCTTTCACTACTTTCTAATCATACTTTGCATAGTACATATGGCTGAAGTAGAGAGTTAGAAAGAGCAAAACGTTATCACTAGTCTTTAAAGTAGATTTTTGGTTTTAAGAGCTTTCTAGACTATTCTTTCACTACTTTCTAATCATACTTTGCATAGTACATATGGCTGAAGTAGAGAGTTAGAAAGAGCAAAACGTTATCACTAGTCTTTAAAGCAGATTTTTCTCATTTTTAATCACTTTTCTAATTCAACTTGAGCTACTTTCTATCCGTGTTTTACACAGTACATGTGTTTGAAGCAGCGAGTTAGAGAGAGATAATCTTTATCTTTGGTTTTAAAAGTGACTTTCTTTTCTTTTATTTGCAGCTGCATGAATGGTGTCTAGTGCCATTGGAAGTGGTTATTTGCTTTCAAAGTTATTTCAAGATATTTCGAGTCATTTATTTCTTTCAAGCATTTCCTTTCAAGCAAGTAGTTAAACATCACTAATCACACACTCTCACTCATTTAGGATTCACTCTACACACACACTATCACTCACTTGTTTATAAATCATCACTCCATCTTAGGAACATAATTAACCACAACAACACCCCCAACGATAAGAAAACTCTAAGAGGTTGCTTAAGTACATATAGTACACCTTCACTTCATCAGCTTACGAGCCCTGGGTTGACAATTAATACTAGCAATTTAGACAACACTAAATTGACTAAACATTTTGGCGCTGTTGCCGGGGAAGTGAAATTAAGTAGCCATATTCTTAGAAAAAAAAACATAAAAAAAAAATTTTCAAGGAAAGAAGTTAATATCCTATCTAAGTATGCTCTCCTCTTGCACTTCAAAGTGATCTGGAGGATCAGAAAGGAGAAAGTTATTGATTTAGTAGTTTCTTGAGTATGCTCTCTTCTTGCACCTAGAGTGAACTGAAAGATCAGAAAAAGAACTATTAACTTGACTTGAAGAAAACATAAAAAATGACATGCATAGAGCTAGAGATTCTAGAGGACGGTTTTTAGCTAGAGCTCGAAGTTCAATTTTTACAAGTCCATCTGCTTCAAGGGATAGACAAGAGACACCTCCCTTATCTCCAACCGAAACTCCTAGTCCTAGAATTCCTGGAACTCAAGAGCCAAGAGTTGACTCTCCTACACCTTCTATTGAGTTTGAACTAGGAAGAGACTCTTCTCTTTCTCCTACAGGAAAACCAATTGTAATTGAGGAAATAGACTCACCTGAAGAAGAAGGAGAAATCTCTTCTCATTCACCCTTTGTAGAGGAACTAGAAGATTTTGAAATCCCTAGGAGAATCATCATGGCAGAGGAAGAAGGAGGTGGTAGAGGTAGAGGTAGAGGAGGAGGAGGAAATAACAATAATAATGGAGGAGGTAGAGGTCCCATTGGAGGAGGAAATAGAGATGGGGATAATTCGTTTGGGTTTCCCATTGTTAATGAGGATTCCCGAGCCACTATGAAAAACATATCACCATCCGTCCTCCCAAATTTCCATGGGTTAAGAACTGAGGACCCTGAAACATTCTTGTTTGAATTTGAAGTTGTGTGTCGAACCTATGACTATCTGGATGATACTCAGAAACTCAAGCTGTTCCCCTCAACATTAAAAGATCAAGCTTTGAAATGGTTCATGGGGTTACTTACTCAATCCATTAGGACTTGGGATGAAATGAAACAAACCTTTTTGGATAGGTATTTGGACTATTGTATGCCTACTAATCACAAGGACGAGGTATTTAAAATGATGCAAAAAGAAGATGAGAGCTTAGAAGATTTGCTTGAAAGGTTTCAATATAACTTAAAAAGAGCAAAGATGAGTAGCCTGGATGAAGAGACCTTAAAAGCCCTCTTATTAAAAGCCATTAGGGATGAATGGATAGATATCTTAAACATGATGGGGAAAGGGGATATCTCTCAACTTTCTCTCAATGATATAGCAGAACTTTGTATCCATCTCTCAAGGGGCAAATCAAAAACTCAAAAAGGGCCTAGAGATCCTTCTCTCCTTAGGGCAAATAAATCTGCAACAGGATCAGTGAGTAGGGCTGAAATCAGTAATATGCTTGATGAATTTAAAACTGACATCTTAGGGAGTCTTAGTGAACAAATTGATACCCTTAAGATCCAAAATAAACAAAAAGCAGAAGCTGAGGCTATGACCATTTTTTGCCCGAAGTGTAGAAAGAAGCATGCTTTAAGGGAATGTCCCTTGGAAGCAAATGTTGTAGAAACATGTGTCATTTGCTCAGAAACTCATGAGACCAAGGATTGTCCTTCAATCCCTGGCCTCAAAGCAGTCTTTCAAGAGGATCCAAACACACTTGAATCTCTTTGTTTTGTTGCAAGGAGACCTTGGCAAGGACAACAGAATCAAGGGTTTAACAACTCTATGAATTCTCAATCCCAACCAAATTGGAATCCTTGGCAACAACCTTGGCCTCAACCACAAAATGATTTTCAAGCATGGTTGCAAAGCATGCAAAATCCTTATGCGAGACTTGCTCAATTCTATCAATATCCTCCATCATTTCAGAATCAGCAAGCTCCCCAACTTCCAAATCAAGGTCAACAATTATCATTGCCATACCCTCAACAACAGCAAACTCCTCCACAAAATCAAAATTCTCAACTCACCCAGCAGAAGTCAAATCAACTTCCCTCTCAGCCATTACCAAACCCAAATAATAGGAACCCTCAAAATGCTTATGTGATGGAAGGTCAACCATTCCCTACCTATATGGTTGTTCCTCTCAATGAAGTACAACTCAGATCAGGTAGAATCTTAGATCAACCTTCCACAAGTGTTCAAGAACCAAGCATTTTTGAGGAAGAATCTCTCAAAGTCAATAAAGGTTCTGAAGTATCACTTCAAACCCAAAAAGAAAAAGAATCAACTCCCTTAGTTGAGCAACCCACATCTTCAGCTACTCCTCCTTTTCCTGAAAGATTGCAAATTGACAAAGGAGTGGAGAAGCAGATTTGGTTTCCTGACTATAGCTTTCTAGATGAATTGAAAAATGTCTGTATCAAGATTCCCTTGTTAACAGCCATTAAGGAAATTCCCATTCTAGCAAAGACGATAAAGGAGTTGAGTTTGAAAAAAACAATAAAAAGAACCAGAGATACCAAAAGGATACATCTAGTTGGAAAAATTGCAGACATTATGATGGGTAAGATTACCATGCAGAAGTATGTGGATCCCGGTAGTCCTATTGTCAAAACTCATATTAATGGGGTTGAAATCCCAAATACCTTGATTGACTTAGGAGCCGCTATCAACATCATGAGTAGACAGACCATGGATCAGTTAAAGCTTCCTAACCTTCTCTTTACACCTACTTTGCTGCAACTTGCAGATAGATCAATCATTAAACCTGATGGTGTATTAGAAGACATTCCTGTCTCTCTAGATTCTTGGGAATATCCAGTTGATTTTATGATTTTAACTCCCAAGAACAATCTAGGAGGACATCCTCTTATTTTAGGAAGACCTTGGCTGGCCACAGCTGATGCTTTCATAAGTTGTAGGTCTGGGGACATGTACATATCAGATGGTAATTCTACCAAGAAATTCAACTTGTATCCTCCCGCAAAGGCAATAACAGAAATAGGAGAAGATGAGTGGATTGATGATGAGGATACTCTTCAACCTGTTCTAACCATCTCTGAGATTAGTGAGGACAGTCAAATTCTAAATACATTAGAAAATTTTGAGATACCTTTAGAATATGACTCTTCACAGTTTCAGTTAGATGCAGACATTGAATATCTCTCCTCTAGACAGATGTCTCTCTTCTCAATGGAAGAGTTTGGTAGTTCTACAGTTGAAATCTTTCCAGGAAAAACATTAAACATTAACAAGAACTTGGAAAGACTACAACAAGAAGAATTAACTAAACTGTTGCAAAAACATTCCACTGCCTTTGCATGGGAATACACTGACATGAAAGGAATCGACCCTAAGACTTGTATTCATCACATTTATATTGAAGAAAACATCAGACATATTAGGCAGCCACAAAGACGGATGAATCCAAATCTTAGGGAAATTGTGAAAGAAGAACTTCAGAAATTGCTCAAGGTAAACTTCATTTACCCCATTTCAGATAGCCAATGGGTTTCTCCCTTGGTTATAGTGCCCAAAAAGAATGGTAAATGGAGAGTTTGCATTGATTATCAAGAATTGAACAAGGCAACCTTAAAGGATCATTTTCCTTTACCTTTTATTGATCAGGTACTAGACACTTTAGCAGGTAAAAAGTATTTCTCATTCTTGGATGGTTTTAGTGGTTACAATCAAATTCAGGTAGCACCTGAAGATCAAGACAAAACCACATTTACTTGTCCTTGGGGAACTTTTTCCTACCGAGTACTCCCTTTTGGATTGTGCAATGCACCTGCTACATTTCAAAGGGCTGTACTAGGAATCTTTTCAGATCTGATTCATGATTGTGTAGAGGTATACATGGACGATTTCACAGTTTATGGTAATACATTTGAAGAAGCTTTGGCAAATTTGGAAAAAGTACTGGTAAGATGCAAGGAAACAAATCTTTCTTTAAGTCATGAAAAGTGTTTTATGATGTTTACTGAAGGGATTGTTTTAGGACATCATATTTCAGGAGATGGAATCAAAGTTGATAGATCTAAAGTCAAAGTCATCTCTAAGTTACCTATTCCTAATTGCCAAAGGGATGTTAGAAGTTTTCTTGGATTTACTGGTTATTATAGAAGATTTATTGAAAACTTCACTAAGATAGCATCCCCTCTTTTCAAACTCCTTACTAAAGATTGTGAATTTAAGTGGGATCCTGAATGTCAATCTGCCTTTGAAGCCTTAAAGACTAGAATATCTGGAGCACCCATTCTAAGGGGTCCAAATTGGAAACTCCCTTTTCACATTTCTACTGATGCTTCAGATACAGCTTTAGGAGCTGTTTTGGGACAAAAGGATTTGATCCCTTATGCCATTTATTACACAAGTAAGAATTTGACTCCCACTGAGTTAAATTACACTGTTACTGAAAAGGAATTTCTAGCCGTTGTTCATGCGATAAACAAGTTTAGACACTATATAACCGGCTATGAAACCTTTGTCCACACTGATCACTCTGCCATTAGATACCTCATGAACAAACCAGCCACTAATGGTAGAGTTACAAGATGGCTTTTGCTTTTACAAGAATTCAACATAACTGTGTTAGATCGACCAGGTAAACAGAACACAGTAGCTGATTTCGTGTCTAGAATCCAAAACACTAATGAGGACTCTCCTGTAGAGGATAAATTTCCAGATGAGTATTTGTTTGCAGTAACTACCAAAACCCCTTGGTATGCTGATATTGCTAATTATTTAGTTACTGGAAAGTTACCTTTACATTTATTTCCTAACGAGAAAAGGAAAATCATTCAGGATAGTTCACATTATTCTTGGATTTCTAATGAATTGTTCAGAACAGGGCCAGATTTGATGATCAGAAGATGTGTACGGGAGGATGAAATGCCTGACATCCTTAAGGCATGTCATGACGAACCTTGTGGCGGACACTTTGCTGATAAGAGGAATGCTTATAAAATCCTTTCATTAGGATATTATTGGCCTTCTCTCTTTAAGGATGCAAAGCAATATGTTAAAAGGTGTGACAGTTGTCAGAGAGTTGGGAGACCAACTCTTTCAAATGAAATGCCACTACAGCCACAGGTATGCATCGAACCCTTCGAGAAATGGGCTCTAGATTTTGTTGGACCAATCAATCCGCCATCCAAGCAAAACAGATATATATTGGTTTGTACTGATTATGTTACTAAGTGGGTAGAAGCTACAGTATTGCCTTCTGCTACTGAAAATTCAGTTGTTCAATTTCTTTTTAAGGATATTTTCACTCGTTTTGGTGTCCCAAGAGAAATTGTAACAGATCAGGGGAGCCAATTTACATCAAGAATGATGGAGAAGCTGATGGAGGAGTATAAGATCAAGCATAGAACATCTACTCCATACCATCCGCAAGCGAATGGTCAAGTAGAATCTACAAATAAAGTTCTTGAAAGCATCATCACAAAGACTGTTCATCTTCATAGAAGAGATTGGGTGGAAAGGCTTCCTGAAGCCTTATGGGCCTATAGAACTACATGGAGGAACACCACAGGACATTCTCCCTATGAACTTGTTTATGGGAAGGAAGTCCTGTTCCCCATTGAGTTCCAAATCAAGACCTTCAAGACAGCAGTTCAATTGGGGATGAGCTTATCAGAAGCCCAGAAGCACAGAATGGACCAGTTAAATGAACTAGATGAAATGAGACAAGATGCAATTCTAAGGACCGATCTAGTTCAGCACCAAAGAAGCAAATGGCATGATCGACATATCAAAGAAAAGAAGTTTCAAAAGGGTGATTGGGCACTCTTGTTTGATTCAAAATTTAAGGACTTCAAAGGAAAATTTCAAACTCATTGGCTTGGGCCATATGAGATTGATGAAGTCTTTAATAATGGAGCAGTTAGAGTGAAGACTATTGATGAACTTCAAACTCCCTTTATTGTGAATGGCCACCGGTTGAAAATTTACCACAAGCCACTCTCAAAAGAGGAGTTTGTTAAGTTGTTCCAAGGCGATTCTGAAATGAGGCTGGTGCAGAAGAATTCTTCTCCTCCATCAGCCTAATCTCTGTTTCTTTCAATTTCAATGAAAAAAAAAAAAAAAAAAAAAAGAATAAATGTATGAGCCTGAAAACCAATCTCTGATTGGCAGTCTCATGCAGAAAACCTGAGGTGAAAATCAGGGTCACCTGACACCTCATGTTTTCCAAAAAAAAATAAAAAATCTCTCTCTCTCATCTCATTTCGCCATTTCATCCATTCCATCTCACCATCTCATTCCATCTCACCATCCTCACTTCAACTCACTATTTTCCACCCATTCATCCATTCATTCATTCCATTTCATTTCATTAATAAAGTTTTTTTCAGGAACTAAAGTTATTTTGTGCAGCTGAAGGACACCATTGCAGTTCCCGCAGCTATTTGGCAATTCTGCAGCCATTTAGCCTTTCTGCAGCCCTCTGCACCTGCACAAAGAAACACAGTCTGTTTGAAGAAAATATTTACAGCTCAAGAATCATTAATGACAAGTAGGAAAGAGTCATGAATAATGTTGACAAAGGGTTAGTGGCAAATTATTAGAAGGCAAATCAAATGCGGATCTGAGGTATGTTTTAAAATCTTAAACCTATAGTTATTTCATTACGCAGAATTTTCTGGGTTATGTCTTTTTGGCCACTAATTGTAATGATTACCCATTTTCTCTACCACGCGACCACATATCCACGAATCCTCCACGTCTATCAGTTCATGATACCCACGATTTTTGAAATCACATATGGTTGTTTCTATCATTAAGGTTTTCGTACCCTAGTGACGTAACCTACCGTATTACGACTCTCTCAGTCCTCATCCCACAGCCATGTGTTAACCTACAACCGAAATCTGAGAATCTAGCCGTTTCACTCATTATTTCGAAACCCTCTACGCTCATAACACTCCATTTCACGCTGTTCCATTCTCTCATCTCCCTCATTCCGTTTCACTCACTACGATTGCCTCCATAAACCATACTCTGTTTTTCCTCTCTGCTCATTCTGAGAAACAGTGAATACGTATAGCCAGTAAACGTATGTTACGGTTGTATTACGACCGCTAGCCACCGTTTCACTGTGTTAACACTGTTTATCCACCATTTAACTCTGTTCAAGCCGTGAATTCTCTGTGTCTAAGGCTGTTGCTAAACCCATATATCCTCTGTTCCACAAAATTCTGAACAAGAACCGAGGATTTACTGTGTAAAGCCACCATCAAAGTCGTGTTTTAAACAGAGCTAAAGAGTCAATGGGAAAACTTTTAAGGGCTGAACCAGAAGGTTCGAAATTCTTGGAGGCATATCCTCAAGTTGAGGAGGCATTGCAAAAAGCCAATTGGCTACAGTGCATCAAGAAGTTTAAAGGCTACCACAAGGAAGTAACAAAAGCCTTTGCAAGGTCATTCAAAGATAAAGACAGTCAAGTGGAGGTGGGTGATTTAACATTTGCAGTCAGTGAGGGAAGCATAGCAAAAGCTACATCTCTTCCACAAACCAGAGAATGGTGGTTCAAAAACCGGGCAGTCCAGGATCAACAATGGAAGCAGATTTTTAAAAACCCAGGTATGGACACAAGTATCTTCACCAAAGGAGTCCCTGTCTCTCATGTTAAAGAAGAATGGAAAATTTTACTGTTGTTAGTGCAAAAGTTTTTCACATGTGAAGGGAGATTTGGGGTTTTATACGTTTATCATGGTAAAATTATGCTGCAATTTCAAGGAGAACATGATATAAATCTTCCCTACTTTCTATTCCAAAGCCTTAGAAAAATGTGTTCCATGGCTCAAAAGAATCCACGAAACATTGAAGCATATCTTGGTCATCATAGTCTTGTCAAGTTGTTAGTAGAGGAACAATTAAAAGCCAAACGAGACACCTGGGAGAGATTCCTTGTGAGAAATCATTTTGAAGAAGCTGGAGAAACCTCTGTGCCTAGAAAAAGTAGAAGAAAAAGAAAAGAGGATACCCCTGAAACTGATATCTTAGAGGGAACTGTCCAAGGACAGACTGTAGAGGAAATAGAAGTACATCATCCTGAACATGAGATTGAGCCTGAACCTACTGTGGACAGTGCTCAAGAGATTATCTCAGAAACCCTCTCTGAACTTGGCAAAGAAGCTGCCAAAAAGAGAAGAGAAGATAAAAAGAAACAAAAGCAAGACAAGGGAAAATCCATAGTTCAAGAAACTTATCAGACTCCAGAGCATTCTAGTGATGAAGAAAGAGATAGCCAGCCCTTAGCACAAAGGTTAGCTAAACTCCATGAGAAAATTGCCCTCTCCAAGAAAGTAAAAGTACAAAAACCAAGGAAAAAGGCACAAAGAGAAACACAGAGTGTTGCCACTGTAAGAAGGAGTAGCAGATTGCAGAATAAAGATAAAACCACAAGGACACTTTTCATTGATCTAAGCACACCTGAGAAGGGTGCTATAAAATCATATTTTGAAGGTAGTCCACAACATGATGAAGCTACCCCTCCAAGGGAGGACAGTCCATTTCAGCAGGAGTTTGAAACAGAAATTGAGCATGCACACAGTCCAAGAAAATCACCAATGATTGATCCAGCGCAGAAAGAAGCATACAATTATTTTGAAACATTGGAGCAGACCACTGCTGGTCCAAGTAATATCCTACCTCATGAGCAGCAAATAGATGTACTCAAACAAGAGATCTTTGAACTTGAAGTGCTAAATCGCCACATTAGGCAGGAAAATGAGAAATTGAAGGAACAAGCAAACATTGACAAAATGCTTCATAATAACACCATGCTGCACCTAGCCGTCTGCAAAAAGAAAAGTAGTGAACTGAAGAAGAAATGTAGAAGGCTAAATAGAGCACTAATCAATTTGAAATTCAGATGCTTGTTCAAAAGACCAAAAGTCAATATCTCTACACAGAGGAAGAAGAGGAGGTTGGATGTCCTAGCAGAGGCATCCCAGCAGATGGATTGAGCTGTGTTTTCATTGCATGAGGACATGCAATACCACCGTAGTGGGGGTATGTACAGTCTCTACTTTACACCTACTTGTCTATCATTTCCCTCAGTTTTTCCTCAGCTTTTCTTCACTTTTGCCTCATTTTCACTGTAAACCACCCAGATCATTACATTAGGTGTCATTAGGCATGATCAAGTAAGTTTTGCTAATGGGTGACTGTTTGTTTAGATTTTGACAGACTTGCAGGAATCCCGCAGCTATCTGATGATCCCGCAGCTATCTGATGATCCCCCAGCCTTTTTGTTAAACGCAAGGTTCCACGTGTCAGTTTGCCAGATGAGCCACATGGGCACTTAGGTATCAACGTGCTCGAGGTTCCTGTCCCATTTTTCCAGCCATCCACGTCATCTTTACCCCTGGTCAAAGCTGGTCAAGTTATGGTCAACTAAAGGCTGTTTAACGGTGATTGTGAGCTGCTAGGTCACATCAGCTTAAACGGTGACTTGTCCACGTTTTGCAGATGGTAGGGGACATGATCCAACATGGGATTCATTGCCCATGACGACAGAAGCACCAGCTCATCCACGCAGCCGTATGATGTGTCCAGGAACCATAATTACGCATTACAGTTAGTTGTTTTTCAGTTAGTAGCTGTACGTGTTAGGCTATCCTAGAAATGCCTATAAATAGCTGCGTCTGCGTATGCTCAAGGGACTTTTTATCAGTTGTAATTTCTGAACTTGTGTTAATTTTAAGAGCGTTGTGAACTCTGTTTTTTTAGTGCTATTCTAGCACTCTGTTTTGTACACTTTTGCAAATGGAGGAATAGACATAGTGCTGTTTTGAAGCTTCCAGATCTCTGAGTTTTCTTGTGGCTGAATGAATAGAGGGCCCCTGTTCATCTTAGCCTCTGTAAAGTATTTTATGTTCAGTATTTACTTATTTTCTCATTCAGCATTCCTTTAAGCATGTATAGTTTCATTTATTTGATTTCTTTTCTTTCAAGCTGATCAGTATTACTTCTTTGCAGGTTTCTTTTAGCCCGGGATTTGTTTTTATGTGTGTGTGTTTGCTTTACAAACTAATGGTATTTGAAGTTGACAGATTCAAGTTGCTGCCTTTGTTTTTATAGCTGATTTTTAATTTTATTTCTCGAAGAGCTGCTAACACATGAATGATCTTTTATCATAAACTGTTATCTTTTAAGGATTAGAATACCATTAACTTGCAGTTGGCTTTGAGTGCTTTTTAGACTATTCTTTCACTACTTTCTAATCATACTTTGCATAGTACATATGGCTGAAGTAGAGAGTTAGAAAGAGCAAAACGTTATCACTAGTCTTTAAAGTAGATTTTTGGTTTTAAGAGCTTTCTAGACTATTCTTTCACTACTTTCTAATCATACTTTGCATAGTACATATGGCTGAAGTAGAGAGTTAGAAAGAGCAAAACGTTATCACTAGTCTTTAAAGCAGATTTTTCTCATTTTTAATCACTTTTCTAATTCAACTTGAGCTACTTTCTATCCGTGTTTTACACAGTACATGTGTTTGAAGCAGTGAGTTAGAGAGAGATAATCTTTATCTTTGGTTTTAAAAGTGACTTTCTTTTCTTTTATTTGCAGCTGCATGAATGGTGTCTAGTGCCATTGGAAGTGGTTATTTGCTTTCAAAGTTATTTCAAGATATTTCGAGTCATTTATTTCTTTCAAGCATTTCCTTTCAAGCAAGTAGTTAAACATCACTAATCACACACTCTCACTCATTTAGGATTCACTCTACACACACACTATCACTCACTTGTTTATAAATCATCACTCCATCTTAGGAACATAATTAACCACAACAACACCCCCAACGATAAGAAAACTCTAAGAGGTTGCTTAAGTACATATAGTACACCTTCACTTCATCAGCTTACGAGCCCCGGGTTGACAATTAATACTAGCAATTTAGACAACACTAAATTGACTAAACATGGGCCTAACCCATGTTCATCGTTAGTTAGCCAAAAAAATCCCTACACCATTGGCCATTTCTGCATCAGCCCATGAAGCGTGGACTGAAGTCTCACCCAAAAAAGTATGGGGGGATGCTGGAACCAAGTTTCTGTGCCCTTGAGATGGTTGTGATGTCCAGTTATCCTGGCTATACCTACCTATGTGCAGGTTGTGTAGCCCTTTGTTCCACCCTTCAGTACCTCCATGAAAGGATACAATAAGCTTCCACGCAACCCTTACCTGGGGCTGATATACTTTTGCACTGCTAGGGTAGCGAACTGCGATATCTCCTAAACTAGGCTAAGTTTCTTACTTATCTTATTCATTGATCTTAGTTATCTTCACATAAACATATGTTCTTACTTCTGTTTTCTTAACCAACACATTTATATACATTCGCACATCATATAATCATTATAAGAAAAATTCATACCCAATATATAAGATACATAAATAGGAAATAAAGATGCATAAATTATAGAATCCTTCTCTTTATTGATAATTCCAGACGATTACAAACTCGACCAGCCCTGCGCACTCAACTGCAGGGGTCCGCACACTCAGCTGCATACCTCTAGGCCTCCGCGCACTTAGCTATAGAGCCTCTACCTATGCTACGACCCAAAATAAGAATTCTGCTCTAACGCTATGACTCAATCCTTCATGATTAATGATACCTCTTCTCAAACTACTTAGAGCTTAGCTCTATTTATATAATCCCATGGTATGCGAAGCATGGGTAGATATTTTACAACCGACATTACATTACCAAAATAAGGGCAGAAAAACCTATGACTCTTTAACATCTAAGTGCTCCGTGACCACAAAATGCAGAGTCTTTACACCTAGGTTACAAGATTGGACAAAAAAATGGGGTTTCAGCCCCAAAGCTGCCCTTGGGGGATCCCACGCCCAACGGGCCCCCAACACAAACATCACGACTCAGCCTCAAGTCACTTTGTAGGTGCACAGATCTTAGCACAAAGACCTCCCAACTCTATTTGCATAACCGCAACCTCAGGAATGCATTGAGCGGCCACCCGCAAGACTTCTTCCACTCATTGCTTAGTGACTGTTGCTAAACTACTGCCTTGAATCTTCTGATAAGCTGCCTACAGTTGTGCGAGCTTTCCTTCAATGGAGGTTTTGATCGCATAAGACTCATATATCCATGGCCGTAGGCACATTTTTAAGACCTCTTCTTTATGCTAAGCAACATCCACCTATTCCTTGAGTGCCTTTGCCTCTTGCATCCGTGCGAGCCTTTGTGTAAGGGTAACCATCTGCACGGTCCCTTTGACCTTGTCATATTTTTTTGTAGCTCACACGCCTCTATCTCCAGGCACTGTACATTCGGGTCCTCCTGCAGGGTGGTTAGGACCTCAAATTACTGTTCAAGAAGCTGCATGTAGTCTTCCACTGCAATGGAAACCACCGCTATAGTTGTTGTAACAGTAGTGGTACACTGTTCCCTAACTATCAGCGGTGTTGAAGGTTAAGCCCTTAACTGCAATTTTACAATTTGTAGGTTCAGCTCCAACTGAACCCGAGCCATCTCTTCTCGAGCATCATGCACCCCTGTGGCCAACTTGCATATGTGCGCTTCTACCGATTATTTTGCCTGAATGTTCAACTCCGAGACCATTTGGCAGGCTTCCTCCACTACGTGTATTATTTTCTTATTCTGCTCCACTACCTCATTGGGTTGCAAGCCCAACTACTCATTGTTGATGTGATACAAGCTCAATTGCTTGATGTTGATGCGCTTCTTGCTCATCACCTGCAGAGCGCAACTCTCTCGGGCCTTGAGTTCCATGATGACTCCATCCTCCAAGAGGTAGAGCGTCTCTCGAGGGAGTGTGGCCATACTCAATACTACCCCTTTCAATCTATTGACTGTGGGGCTTTTGGCCTCATTCTCTGTAGTAAGTGTCATGTATGGTAGCACTATCATGTTGGTCACCCTTGTGCGCAACATCTCCTCGACAACTGAAGTGTTGATTGCAAAGCTGGTGGACACAATGCCCGCCTATGGAGTGCGAACTTGAAACTACTCTAGCTCTATCTGGAGAGCCCCCAATACCAAATATTGTTTCTCTTCGAACTGTTGGAGGGCCTCCACAATGGCATCCTTCACCATTTCTCCGACATCATGCAAATCCCCCTCAGTGACAGTGATTGGTTTGAAGGATGTCTTTTATGCCTTCGTTTCCTTTTGTGGCACTCCCTGCTCTCGTGGTCCCGGACACTTGAGTTGGGTGGATGTCTTCTATGGATCCACGTCACCTTGTTCTGTCTTTGTTTCTACCT
Organism: Pinus tabuliformis; assembly: GCA_031772625.1. Taxonomy (NCBI): domain Eukaryota; kingdom Viridiplantae; phylum Streptophyta; class Pinopsida; order Pinales; family Pinaceae; genus Pinus; species Pinus tabuliformis. The sequence continues at coordinate 27,276,962 of CM062815.1, forward strand.
CAATTCTGGGTGAAGGTGACTTCTGTCTTTTGCACTCTTCTCCTCCTGTTTTCTATTGTTTTGACAATTTTGTGGTGTCACGCACTGCCTAGGATTTAGCCTTGGCTTCCTCTCTTCTACGCTTCTCTACTATCTGTGCCATTTGAAGCTTTGTTTCTTCCTTATTTCGTTGTGTGTTATACTTTTCTATTTCCACCATGGAGTCAGCTGGAGTGCACCACTCTGGCAGCCAAGACTCGAAGATTGCATAAATTACATCATCAGTCACCAAATATGGTAGGTTATGCCATGTCTTTGTAGGGTCCTTCCATGCCCTGATAAAGACATGGTTGAAATCTGATTTGAACTCCACAAAGCTCTGCAAACTGGCGTATATTGTGGGCGACAACCACACCATGCGATTGATCCCCATCCAGATACTCATCTCCATTAAGACCCAAAAGATATTTCTTTATTTGACACATTGCGTGTCCTTGGTCACCCACAGCAAAGCATACTTCGCTAGCTCTAGAAGGTTCGGCACGACCAAAGGGAATTGGCTATCTTTGGGAAGCTCCCATGCCACCAGTACGATCGACAGTAGGAGCCATGCGTAGTGAAATTTCTTGCCCTGCTCCTGTGCCTCATGATAGTTCACAAGGAAATCACCGCATAGATAATTCACCCAGTTGAACTAGACTCCTTCCGCACATTGGGCCTCTAGTGCAATCATAGGCATGGGCACCTCATCCATGTGGCACTTTTGCATCGCTTTCCCTGCTAGTATTTGTGTTGTGACCTTGAATGCAGGATTGTTAATGCTAGAGATGGCATATCCTCGCTTCTACTTCTCCAATTTGAACTTCTTCTTCGTCGCCTCCACGAGGGCCAACTTGCCACCTTTTCCTTCTGATATATTGGTTGGATCCTCCCCTTAGTGAGTGTTATAGCACCATTTACCACCCTTGGTATTTTTTATGCTTGGTTTATGGCCTAGGGCAACCCCTCCTTCTAGACTTGGTCCAAATATTTTAAAAACAGTGTTTTATTCCTTGTACGCTACTTCTCCCTAAGATAAAAGCGTGTACACGTAGCTTAGTCAATACCCAACCCACGTATATGTGTTAAAACACTTAAAAAAAAATAAATTTCCTTAATTATGGTAGGAGTTCACTGGTTTTACTTGTTGATTACCTCCTAGTGCCCATGGCCCAACTGTTTCCCAACTAAAAAACTGATTGGGAGAAGTATAAATATACTTCTATGTGAAGGCCTTAAGGAGGAGAAGAGATATAATTATTATACTAAGATTATCCCTGACTGAGTCTGAAGTATCCCTGTGCTTCATGCACTTCCCCAAGTATCAGGAAACCCTTGTTTCTTTGATTTTTGATATTCTCCCTCTTGTTTGAGATATCATGGTATTGGTTATGGAAGGAGGTTTTTGAAGACTGGGACTCGATGGATCTAGAGGACAGTTTTGCTTGGAGCCGAAAGAAGAAGACTCAGGTGAATTCTCTCCGTGTTAGTTATAGCTTTCTACAATAAAAAGAAGCGTTGTCTTATTCTTGAGATTAACTTTGTTTATGCATCAGGTACTATTGTAATTCATGTATGAATGTTATTTTGATGTATAACTAATCATTTGCTTATATGATATAAAGTTAGTTTCATTAAAATGCTTTATCGATATGTTTCTATGTATGTTTGAATTAGTTGATTTGCAGATTCAAAGATCATCAGGAGTTGCAGAGGGTCTAAACCCTGCTGGAGCTACCGAAACAAAGGACATCCGGATATGGTCACTATCACATAGTTTTTTTATATAAGCATGTTTCCTGAGTTGTATGAGTGCTTCTTACTGTAGCTTTCTCTTGCTCTATTGGGGTTCGAATCCAAAGCCATAGGGTACTTATTCCTGTAACAATAACGCACCCATGTCATATGATGAATCAAGTGGTTTGTGATGGGAATGGGCTCCTCCAGCCACAAACACCCATCATGTACTAAGTAGAGAAGATGCCTGATGATGAAGACAGTCACTAGGGCACGGCGGTAATGTGTCACCTAGAGAAGGTTTAGCAACCCAACTTTCTCTACACCCTTAACCCATGTTCGTGGCTCCAATTCAATCATTCCAGCCATCACACCAATATCCTGATGCATTAGCTACTCAGTCACTAAATTCAGGAATTTATCATGATCTGTGAGGTCCCAATATTCAAAATTTAGGACAGGAACTTGCCCTAAGTGCGACCCCTCAAAAACAATTTCGTCTGGGAGCAACGAATTTTGCAGGGAGCTCTTTCTCTCATCTATGTCCTTTGGCACCTTGGCTTTGCCTTTGCATGAAGGAAGATATTCTGGTAATCGAGTAATAGGATCTGCACCCTGGGTTTTAGCTTCCATTTCCATGTCCTCCTCATCCACCAGGATTTCTTTATATTCTTCCTCATTGGCCTCCAGATTAATAGCCTTCCCCTTTTCCTGCAAGGTGAGCTTGGTCCTCTGTGGATTTCTTGGTGAGTTGCTTACTGAGATCATAGCCTACTTATCCTTCTTAGGTCTCGGTGTTCTAGGTGATTTAGGGATCTCAAGTATTACTCTGGCACTATCCGGGGCTTCTACTATCGCAATTTCCTGTGCAACTTCCTCGGGTGTCGACATCATTCTAATCAAGAGGTCCTGTGTCTCCTTTGCCAATCTCTCAAATGCTGAATATGTTCTCAAAGCCTCAAAAGTCAGAAGGTCCATACACAGCTGATAGAGTAACAACTAAAATTTTAAAATGCCAAGTGTTTTTCACTGGACAACCACTTTTAATTTATAGGACTTTTTGAATTCAAATTCAACCATTTCCCCACATTCTGCCCATTAATTCTAGATTGGTGGTAGATTTTCGAGAATATAACTCATAAATCTCGCTTTAAATGTGTGTCACCTGCTCCAATTGGCCTCAAACTGACCATCAAATTGTGAATAGTGACTTTAATAGTCACTTTCCAGCGGACCTATGTGCTAGCGCATCTGTCTTCGTGTTCTCGCAGACCCTGTTATACTTTGCTACTGCATGCAGTCATGACATTACGCAGCTCTCCAACTCGAGTAGTGTAGTTTATAGTCCTGTGCCTCCTTTTAGTTTCCTGGAGTGCTAAGACTGTGATTTTGTCGCCTAGTCAGATGGTCGAGCCACCTATATATGGCTTCAATCAACTTCCATTCACCTTTCCTGGGAAGGGATCTCCATTCAACTTAACCAACAAGACTGCACCACTGTCGGTAATCTCCTTAATAACATGCAACCCTAACTAGTGCATCCTAAATTTTCTGGGGAATTTATTGAATGTACTATCATACAACAAAACCAAATTGTTTACCTTAAATGTGAATAGCTTGATGTGTCAATCGTGCCATGCCTTTTCACACTGCTTTTGGACCTTCTGGTGAAATCCAACCAAAAATCACTCTTCTTCAAGCTCATCCAACTGCACAAGCCCCTCTTCCAGGGCTGCATGATCCATCATACCTGTGAGCGCTCCTATGTGCAGAATAGGTATGATGTATTCTATACGCATCATCGCTTCAACCCCATATACCAGCCTAAAGGGTGTATGTCCTATTAACTTCTTACACGTCGTCTGATAAGCCCATAATATTGTAGGTATGCGTAGGTCCCAATCACTTCACTAAGAATTGCATACCTTGGTCAGCGCAGTTTCGAGCAGTTTGTTGAATGCCTCCACTATCCCATTAGCTTATGGGTTATAAGGTGTGCTCTTCAAGTGATACACCTGAAATTCCTCCATTAGTGCACTAATCATCTCATTCAAGAAGTGCATGCCTCAATCGCTCATCAAGATCTTTGAACATCCAAATCGCGTCAGTACATGCTCAAATAGAAACTTCATGGTAGTCGTGCCCATTAAATCCTTCATCGGCTACGCTTCTGCCCAACGAGTCAAGTACTCCATCGCAATGATAATGTACCTATCGCCTGTCTTTCCTTGGGGCTGAATAGGTCCTACAAAATCTATTTCCCATTTCTCAAAGCATTGCAATGTTATTTGTGGATGCAAAGGCATTTCATTCCTCCACAATGGTCTGTCTATTCTTTGACATACATCACATGCCTTATAGTATGCTTTTGAATTCTAATGAAGGGTTGGCCACCACAACCCTGCACATGAAATCTTCTGCGCAATTTCTCTCCTTGCATAATGTCCTCCCGCGACACCCCCATGAGCGTCTGCAAGGATGCTACTTAATTCAAACTCAGGTACATACCTTCGCAGTATCTCATCAGTCCCCATTTTGTATAGATACCAAACAATGATAGAGAAATCTACCATGTGCACCACTAATTCCTTCTTTTGTTGGATAGAGTATCCTTCTGGTGCAGTTACTATTATTAGGAAGTGTATTATATCATCAAAATTTCCATCCGCAACACACACAGCAAAGAGCTGTGCATCAGGTAATCCTTCCTCCAAATTAGTAGATTTGTCCCCTATCTCGATGTGCAACAAATGGTCTGGTCTTGAATTCAATCATCTAGGCTTCATAACAACTTCAAAATCATACTCTTGGAATAATAAGAGCCATCTGTAGATTCCCCCCCCCCCCCCCCCCCCCCAAACACAGGCTTATTGACCAGGTACTTCAATGTGAAGTGATCTTTATACATCTTAAAGTGGCCTCCTAGCAAATAGTATCGATACTTCTAGAGTGCATACACCATAGCTAGCCCTTCGTGCTTAGTGGTGGAATAGTTCTTCTCTACTTTGGATAATCTGTGGCTTGCAAACGTGATAGGGTGGTCCAAGCCTTCTCCGCCATCCTGTGTTAGTACTACACCCAACGCTATACATGATGCATGAACATGTACATGAAACTCTTTCTTCCAGTTTGGGAAGAATAGAATCGACATGGTAACCATTTTTTATTTCAATATATCCAAGCTTTCATTATAGTTATTGTCCCAGCAGAATGTGACATCCTTCTTCAATAATTTTTCCATCGGCATGGTGATCTGGGAATAGCCTTTGATAAACTTTTTGTAGTATCCTGTATGTCCCAAAATGGCACACATCTGTTTCACACTCCTTGGTGCTTCCAAGTTTAGAGTCACCACGTTCTTCATAGGGCCTAGCATCATCCCTTGCCTGCAAACCACATGCCCCAATCGGTTCCCAAAAGGAAGGAAAAACAGACACTTCTTGAGGTTGAGCGTGATCTGTTATCTTTGACACGTATCCAGCATCAAGCGCAACCTTGCTACATGGTGCTTAACCACCCCAAATACAATCCAGTCATCAAAATAGACCTCGAGGAACTTATGAATAAATTCCTTGAATGCCGTAACAACCACGCGCGAGAAGAAAGAAGGTGCATTCTTCAATCCAAACAGCATTACAGTATATTGAAATCAACCCTACTCAGTAGCGAAGGTTGTCTTACTCCTGTCCTCCAGCGTGATTTTGATTTGTTGGTACGCAAAGAACCCATCAGTGTAGGAGTATGCTTCCTACCCACCTACATTGTCCAACACTTCATCTATGAGTGGAGTTGGGAAAGGATCATGCACACAAGTTTCATTCAGTTTTCTGAGATCCACGCATATCCTTATTTCATCCTTTTGCTTCTTCTCTTGCACCACCATTAGGCTTACCCAATCAGACTCTTCCACAAGCTCAATGATACCTGCTACTAGCATTTTATCTAGCTCTAAGCAGACGTTCTCCTTGTATTTCAGATTTATGTAGTAAGGCCTCTACTTAACTGGCTTTGCGTCGAGCTTTAACGTGATCTTCATCACTCCTAGATTTCTGATTATCCCTTTTAGATTCGTAACCTTGGTAGGGAATAAGTCTTGACATTCACCCAGTAATTTAGTGATCTTATCCACCGTTGCGTCATCCCAATCATCTCCAATCTTTGCGAATTTGGATTCTACCTCCATACCAATGTTCACCTGTTTATATCATGGTGAAGTTATATCATGGTTCTCAATCTGTGGTCCTTGAACCTCACAGTGGCCTTCTGTCTCTAGAATGATAATCTTCCATGGATCCTCATCCTCCTCTTTAGTAGTTACATTATAACATTCCAGTGTGCGACTTAGCTGAGTATCCCATTCAGGCTGAATAAGGTATAAAGGATCATGTGGTATCCTAAAGATGGTTGCTTTTACCTCTTGTAGCACTTCATCAATACTGTCAAACCCATCCTAAAAACTTAATGTCATCATGAATCCTTCATGTAGGATATCCCATTCACCTGTCCCATGGCAGAGCTCTATTTCCATATACCAATTCATTGGAATAACATCTAGGGTATGACAGAAGAGGTGCACCCACTTAGGTTGTGGATTTTCTCCATAAGCCTACCTCCATTTAGCTAGATGTGCACGTGGATCATTCTATCCATCATATTTGTCTGTGAGTCACATATTAGGCTTCCCAAATTGTTTTCTCATTATCCTCCTACTTTCAAGCCAATCATCAAAGCTTCCTTTGTGCGTACCCCACCATCTTGCGGGCGTAGCGCGCAATACCCAGTCCAAGGCCTGGAAGCATTTCTTTTCTGAAACCTCCCTTTCAAATGCATCCAAAAACGTATATACCTCATTTAGACCATCATAAGTAGGCAGATTTCTAACCTCTGATGACACACAACGTAGCGACTGGGTCGTCATGTTGCAATTCAGCATAGTTACTTTGTGTAACGGATTCTGCCAGCGTTTTATTTCTTCATCCGAATCCATAGTGCAGGAACACTCACAATCCCATGTAATCTGTCCATCCATGGTGGGATTCACCCAGTATTGGTCTCACGTTGTTATCTTATAGATTCAGTGCAGATCATCATCACTTTCATAGTCGTGGACTAGTTCTATATATCACAATCCTTCAGCAAGATCCAAGAGTATTATTTCGCGCAGTGATTTCTTCTCAAAGATCATCTTTCGCTTCTTCAAATTGATTACCTCGTTCATATCAGTAGCCTAGTCAATTCCTAGGAGCGTAGGATAGGGATTGTTGTCATCAACAATCTCTATTACATCAAAATCTGCCAGTGCGCTCGGTCCCTCAATATCCATGGTCACTCCCTACAGCCACCCGATCGGTATGATTTTCTACTAATTCATCATCCTTCGCTGAATCGAAGGACGTTGCAGTGCAGGTCTCCCCATTCGCTCACAAGCCTGCTTTGGTAGGACATTCGCATTTAACCCTAGGTCCAAAATGACATGATCCATTTCATACTGTCCTCTTTGTGCGGTCAGTCTCATCTCCTGTCCTGTCCTTGTTTTATGATTGCCAATATTTTTCACTATGCACAGTTCACCTGGCGTGGTTTCAGCGCATCTATTGATGAGTTCTTGTAGCTCTTTTATAGCCTTACTATTGTGTAGTAACTTCATATAGGTTTCCAAGAAAGTTGTAAGCATAGAGGGGTCCATTTCTGACTGAAGCTTATCTTTGCTTCCTAAAGTGGAGGCCTTAGTGAAGCTCTTCTTAGCTTCCATGAATGTTTCACGAGTGTGCTCCAAATCAAACTAAGATTCTTTCATCGGGGCTTTGCAAACCCATGTACTATCTTCTGCTTCTTTCCCCTTGTCATCTCTCATCGCGATTCCACTCCAAAGCACTATATCTATATTTGGATCTTCCTCACATGGCTCAGACCTCATCATCTACAGGTTTTGAGTCATGGGAGGTGGAAGCACCCCTTTGCCAAATATCCTAGCTATCAATGTAGGACAATCTTTTGTTTCATGATCAAAAAGCATGTAATACTTTCATGATGGGTGCGTTGGATTAGTGCAATCAAATGCATAGTATCTCGGTCCTCTGCAATTGTAGCAAATCAACTATATGCGACCTCTACCATGTCCTCGTCCACCCTGGCCTCGTCTACGTCCCTGAAATCTTGTCTGTGCCACCCCTATATTCTATTCAAGGGGCTTCATTTTAGCTTGAACCCTATAGGCGAGAGTTATATCCATCATCAATTCATAGCCCCTCAAGTACGCTCATCATTTCCTACTGAACTACAAATGTTGCAGAACAACTATTGTGGTGTTTGCACATAATTCTATAGCAAGTGATAGTTATCCGTGGTATGTTTTCCAACTGCCTGACAAACATCACACCATAAGGTAGGTTCCACACTATGTCCTACTTGAGATTTTAGCCTTAAAGGCATCGGTCCTCCTCCTGCAAGGTAATTTGTAAAGATCAGGCAATTGTCTTTGTCATGACCCTAACTCTTGCATTTCAAACACCATACCTCTTCATGTACCTCTGGCCAAACTGTCCTATCGTGCTTCAACCTTTGCATCTCAAGGCACAGATTCTTCAACTGCACATGGATTTGCTGAACTCCTAGATTAGGATCTTGCATCATAGTCTCATGTAGTCTCACAGCAATCTCCAAGGCCTCCGCTTGAGTTGTTATGTTCTGCTACAACAACACACTCCTTAACTGTGGTAGTAGCGAAGCCACACACCACTCGCAATGCTGTCCATCTGTCAAATTCATGATGGCTTCACGAATTGTACATTTCAGCCTCTGATCTAGTTCCCAAGGTGTCTTGCCTAGGTGCATCGCGATCTCTTTGAATCTCACAATCGACTGCACTTCAGATTTAGGCCTGCTAAATTCCCTATTTAGTGTTGCTTTGATGTCACTAATCTAGCATTCAGGTTATCATTGGAGTACTTAATATACCAGGTGTGGTGAAGTAAAATTATAAGTGCGGATACGAATGAATTCCTCTAGCCCAATAATGGGTCTAGCCATAACAGATACATTCTATGGAATATTTCCTTAGGTTAGAATCAATCAAGAGGGCCTACCTCTTGGTCGCTTATCCTCCTTAATGATGTCCTCACTTGCTTGCACCAGCAATCTCTCGCTTCCTTCTTCAAGCTCCTGAAACAAATAAAAACAACAACAAACAAACATAATAATAGACAAATTTTAATTCAACCTAGTTAATAAGTCAAGAAGTATTAAGACACGAATACATAACATTACAAAACATGTAGAAAATCAATCGATAGTTGCATATATTAATATCAAAGATAGATTACAACCATTCGTCTTGATGTTGCAGTCTTCCTCTGACAAGACCAAGTTCCCACACACTTCTGCTACCACTTCATGATGGTTTCAAACAACAATAGTTTAAAGACTCTTCCCTTTAGGCTTCACTCCAAACAAAACACACTTCTCCCTCGCACAACTAGATAGCTACAACTGGTAATAGCTTTCTTGTCTAATATATTTACACTTAGCCAAAACTCTAACTCTGGTTTTCACACTAGTCACCAGTTTTTTCTTGGGAAGAAGGGAGGATTATATAGGAAAGATGGATGGGAGATGGATCCTCTTCTCACGGGAGAAGGACTTATCCCTTGAGGTAGTTCCATCATTATAGGGGAAAGGAACCCAAACTATCATCCTCGACCCCATCTGACCAAACCATTTACCAGACTTCCATTACAGAGCCTCTAGAGATGGAAGCTTCAACTCTAATTCAAAAAACATTCCATAATAGGACCAGAACGACTGGAACACAGCTCAGTTGCACAAATCGGCGCAGGGAATACTACTAATCTATTCACATCAGCATGGGGAAGACAAAGGTCATTAGCGTTAGTCTTGTAAATTGGGAAAAACATAAGTTTCAAGGGAAATGGTGCATGATCTGGATTTAAACAGGAACGCAATAAATTACAGAGATAACCATATACACAAAGATGCAGTGGAAATAATACTTCATTTCATTAATGGAAAATACTGAAATATGCTTACAACCAGAAATGGAAATAAACCAGCTAGGGCGATGGTAGCTTATCTCTGAGAAGAGATGTGGTGGCTACATGCCTCTGAACTGTTCCGAACTGTGTTACAATGAGGCTTGAGGGCCTATTTATTGTTGAGAAATAATGGAAAACCCTTCACATTCCAAAACCTAACCCTAGAAGATGAAACGCCAAATTGTGGGCCCCGTTTTTGGGTAAGTTGGTACATCAACTTCCCGGGGTCGCGAATTGGTCGTACTATCTCCATTTGACGCACATGATAGCCCGTTGGAAAGATCTCTCCAAGGACTACGACGGAAAAGACTATTTTTAGACAAAAAAATCTTTGGTGGTGGATTTCCCAAAAAACGTCGTTTAGGGCCTCAAAACGGCTCCGGAAGTTTAGGACCCGAAAAACTGCTAAAAATAGTAAATTGTGCTATAATTAAGGAAACAGAAAAACTAAAAGAGATAGTTGTGGGGGTCCAAATGGGGTAGGTGGGTGGCCACCAACATCCACCTGGATCATTCCTCCCCCCTTAGGAAGCAATGGTCCCCATTGCGTTGAGTTCCTCCCCGTGATGAGGAAGCTTCTGCTGAGCTGGGTCTCTGGTGAGCTGTTCTGCAATCTCTGATGTGTCCAGAAATGATGGGGAGCATGGTCGACGACGGTCCACATTGAACACTCGGTGCAAGTGAAGGAATGGAGGAATGTTGTGCTTCAAAGCATTGTTTCTCGTAGCCTTGTTACTGGTGTAAGGACCATGTCGAAGTGGTCTGAGTTTCTGATGGGTTCTGGTAAGGCGCTCCCTCTGCAAATGTAACCAAACTTTGTCGTCCACTTGAAACTTGTGTGGTACCCCTCCGGGTAAGGGGAAGTTGTTCCTGTGTTCTGTCACGACTGTATCCCTCTGTTGGTGCTGCATGGAGGAACCCTTCACAGGGGTCATGGATGTAGCAACGATCTTCCCCATACAGATGAATTTCCTGGTCTGGGAGATGAGCTTGTTGCCTTTCTTAGCGGTGATCAAAGATGTGGCGGTAGGTGGGGCTACCTCCGGTATCCTGTATAATGAATTATTCAAAGAAATAATGATAGCACGAGGCCTTGACTCATACACAGCATGTCGCCTCCACAAGTATGGTTGGCCTAATAATACATCACAAACATCCAGAGGTGTAACATCACACAATACCTCATCTGTGAAGGGCTTGATGCTGTAGGGAAGGCGGCACTGCTGGCAAACTTTGAGATCTCGTCCTTCGTGAAGCCAACCGATACTATACGGTTGTGGGTGTGGTGTAGTTGGTAGGCCCAACCGCTTCACGACCTCTGCTGAAATGAGGTTCTTTTGGCTGCCACTGTCGACAATGAATTGCAGCGGCGAACCCTTCACCCACATCTGTGAGTGGAAAAGACGTTCCCCCTCCTCTAGATCTTCGGGCTCATTTTTCTGGATCTTGGCAGTGGCAACAGTGGCGCTGGGATCCGCATCAATGATCCGCTTCCCTTTGCCATTTCCCTTGTCGGGTTCTGGCTCAGGGTCGGAACATGCATCTGATTCGGAAGCCTTCAACTCGGCCACCAGCGACTGCTTGGTCCGACACTCACTTGTGTTATGAGTGGGACTCTTGTGGAACTCACACCACTTCCTTGCGTCCTTCTTTGGCTTCATGGTGTTGTTCTTTTCTTGCGGCTTTGATGGGTTGTCTTGGGTGACCCCGCCTTGGCTTTGTCCTTTGGGCTTCGGATTTGCAGATCTGAAGTCTCGCTTCTTCTGTTTGAACTTTTGCTCGATTTTGACAGCATATCGGTACGCCGTGCCGAGCAAGGAGATGTTCATGAACACCATCTCTTCCTGGATGTATCTGTGTAGGCAGCCACGGTATTTGAGTACCAAATGTAGCTCAGAATCTTTGATACCCAACTGCGTGCGAAGGGTGTGAAAAATGTTTGTGAACTCCGGCACATCTTGGTCTCGTCCCTGCCGCAGTGTGGTCCATTTGATGTATTTGTCCTCATAGCTTTCGACAGGGTAGTACTGCTCCTTGATGGCATCCCGGAAGTCATTCCAAGTGGGTGTGGCTGAAAATAGTGAGCCTGTACTTTCATCCTTCTGCTCGCAGTATGTTTCCCACCAGTCCTTGACGTGGGGGGCTACTTTGAGAAGAGCGAAAACAATATTTTCCCGACTTGAAAATTCATGAACAGAAAAATACCCATCTAGCAAATTTAGCCATTTATCTACGACGTCTGCGTCTATTTGACCCTCGAAGATGGGGATTTCAAAATTAACTTGTACCTTAAACGGTGTGGCGTTTCCAGAGTTGCTGTTGGAAGCCGATGTGTTGCCTCTGGGTAGCCGCTGAAGAATCTGCGCAAAGCTATCCATCATCGCGTTCCTTTGTCGTCGAGGGCTTCTTCGAGCAAGATTTTGATAGGATCTCCTACTCCCTCGTCTTTCTTCTCATCCGCCATGGGAGGCCGTCGGGATTTTCGAGGCTGGTCTTGCAAAGGTTCGACTAGTTCAAGCCCTAACTCCTTATATCCTGACCTCGTTGGGGACATGCAAAGAAAAACAGAGAAAAAGCAGACCACTCTGATACCACTGATCCGGATTTAAATAGGAACGCAATAAATTACAGAGATAACCATATACACAAAGATGCAGCGGAAATAACACTTCATTTCCTTAATGGAAAATACTGAAATATGCTTACAACCAGAAATGGAAATAAACCAGCTAGGGCGATGGTAGCTTATCTCTGAGAAGAGATGTGGTGGCTACATGCCTCTGAACTGTTCCGAACTGTGTTACAATGAGGCTTGAGGGCCTATTTATTGTGGAGAAACAATGGAAAACCCTTCACATTCCAAAACCTAACCCTAGAAGATGAAACGCCAAATTGTGGGCCCCGTTTTTGGGTAAGTTGGTACATCAACTTCCCGGGGTCGTGAATTGGTCGTACTATCTCCGTTTGACGCGCATGATAGCCCGTTGGAAAGATCTCTCCGAGGACTACGACGGAAAAGACGATTTTTAGACAAAAAAATCACTAGCAGTGGATTTCCCAAAAAACGTCGTTTAGGGCCTCAAAACGGCTCCAGAAGTTTAGGAACCGAAAAACTGCTAAAAATAGTAAACTGTGCTATAATTAAGGAAACAGAAAAACTGAAAGAGATAGTTGTGGGGGTCCAAATGGGGTAGGTGGGTGGCCACCAACATCCACCTAGATCAGTGAAAAAGGGAAATGATCTGCTCATGAAGAGGGACATAAGGGAGTTTCTCCATGAAGGAAAAGCATGCGGGGTTCACTATAGAGGCCATCCAAGATAAAGGAATGGGGAGTACATGGACAGTGAAAAACTGTTGTGTAACAGATGCCCCCTAAAGCGTGAAGGTCGAGCCAAAGTGAGGGATGAAATGCTTTATAAATCAGTGCGGGGAACCGATATGTCGTCGAAAACCTGCAAGCAAGTACAGATACATATACATAAACTGAGATCTCTGTCAAATGATACATGAAGTGTGGCATGGACGCAGCCATCCAGAGAATGATCATGTAAATGGACCCAGGCATGGGCGCAACCATCCATAAAAGAGGATCATAATGAAACCCAAGTATGGTCGCAACCATCCAATAATGAGAAGGATCACATATGATAACTCATGGTCTGGTCATAGCCAGCAATCTGATAGAGACATTCATATCATCATAAGCATGTCACATCACTTTGCAACCTCTACTTTTGTGATCTGAGTCCAGGGTCTTATGCTCCAACATGACCCAATCAAAGTACAAATCCTAGCATGTTAATAGATGTGTTGATGTCAAACATGCTAGAAAGTCGCTTGATTACAGTCAATGATGTAAATTGTTAACAAGCGTGAGATAAACCACCACTAATGACAATGGTCCTCAAGGTACTATCATTACAATTCACAAAATGTGAATACAGGAACTGAAGTCGAACACACAGGAAATCACTTGATCTAAAGCCAATGATGTGAACTTGTCGTCGAGTGTGAAGAACCTTCCATTAGGGAATGCAAGCTCTAAGGTAGTGGAAGGGAGTCTCTCGGTCAACTTCCTGGATAATAATTTGATGTCAGTGGAAAGTGACATTATCGAAGGAGGGCCATAATGAATCCCTCATAATCAATGTTAGACTAGAGGATGTAAAATGATTTTGGATGATACAGACAATTAGAAGTAAGTGTAATTGTAGAAGGACAGATCTTGAGTATATCGACGACAAAACTGGAAGTTTGGTAGCTTTTGGATACATAGGATCGATGGTCATGATGACATGGCAAAGATCAAATGGAAGGAAAAAATGAATGGCCCAAACCTAGGAAGGTAACGATGCAAAGGAGGATGTCCCAACCTGACATGAAGCAAAGAGTGTCATGTTCAAGAGTATGCTGCCAACATGATTGATATATTTCCAAAATTTTCCCCCACCATTTCTGGAAAGTACCCCATTTATTTTTTAATTGTAAACTTTAAGGGAATAGCATATGCTTGCACTGAAAGTTCATCCTTCGGATGAATCTGACCTAGTAAGTTTAACGGGCCCTACGAAGGAGAAGGTCATGTCCGTCATGATGACGAATCCAATGTCATTTAATGGTTTAACGAGTTTGACAAAGGTGTAACTCAATATCTTTTTCATGTTTAGAGAGTTTGAAAACGACACATAAAAGAAAACTCCACATGGTCCCTTTTCATACATTTGTGTCTCTCAAGCCTGAAAAGGTAGAAACAATACCTGAGAGAACCGCTTGAGCATTTCAGTTAAGGAGTACCTTTTCCGTAAATAGTGCCTCCAAGCTCAAAAAATGGGTAAACTTGTACTGGGAACACGAATTTTCAAATCCATTAATGATTTCGAAATGACAAGGGATCGACTATATTTTCGTGTTTAAAGGGTTGGAAAAGAGCTGAAAGTGGACCCCTAGTTTTTATTATCTTTAACAAGTCAAAAAGGAAAAAATACTCGGAAACCTTTTCATCTTTTATGAGTTAGAAAAGAGCTTAAAGGTGACTCATCCTGGAGGAACGAGTGGTATAAAGGGTAGCAAATAGTTCCACCAATGGAGTAACTAATTAAAACATGTAATGGTTAAGAGGATAGCTAACAAAACCACTCGTCATTGCGGTCCCTCGGGAAAGGAAAAAAAACCAAGTGAAATCATATGATCGGTCAACGACATGGTGGTGATGGAATGAAGCAACCAAGGATCATCTAGAAGAAATTAGCCTATAAAAAGGACAATCAAGAAATGTAAATTGGGCATGGGTTCATTTCTACACAAGCTTGAACCATGGATAACTCCTCTTGGATACGGTTTCATGTATACACAAGCATGAAATTAAAAACTATGCTTGCTATAAGTTTGCATGCCGCTAGCATAATGACTCAATCAAGGTACATTCCCCCCAAGCTTCATTTTGGTCAACTAGGTGGATGGAATGAAGGTTCACTTTCGAGGTCTAGGAAAGACTCGACTGGGATTTTACGAGATATTAATCAAAGACTCGAGTTGGAAAAGGGAGTTGTTTCATTTTTTAATGAGGTTGATATAGTAAAAGAACTATCCTCATGACTCCTTGTTTCATTTTTTAAGGAGCTTGACACAAGGCCAGGAACCATGGGTCGACCTTTGTTTCATTTGTTAACGAGGTTGATATAGGAAGAAACTATCCTCAGACTCTGTTTCATTTTTTAATGAGGTTGATGCAGAAAAAGAACTAGCCTCGTGACTCTATGTTTCATTTTCTAACGAGGTTGGCACAAGACCAAGAAATATCCTTGCATGTTGTTTCATTTTTTAATGAGGTTGACACAAGAAAATAACTATCCTCGTGACCCTTGTTCATGAACCATACGAGAACATGGCTCCCAAGAGGTCTTCACTAGATGGAAGAACAATGCTCTGGGAGGAATACATGTCATTTGGTACCAAAGATAGATCAGGTTCCAATGCCCCCAGTACATAATGTACTATACCATCTTTTGGATCATCAGTAGATGTACAGATGGAACGTAGCCACATAATTGACCTGTGGTGGGAAAGGTGCTTCTTGTGAATAAGAACCAATAGGGGATGATGGTTGCATAGGAGGCACTTGGTGACCAATGAATGACAATTGATCAATGGTCACTATTCTACCTTTGTGTGGAAAATAAATCACACAGAAAAGCAAAGAAACAAGAGCTCCCATGACATAAACATAGTCGTGTCCAAGGAGAAGATTGAAATCTAAAGAAACTTCGACTACCATCACGTCTATATAGACTGTCTTTCCTCCCAATGTAATAGGGAACTTTGGAAGGATTCCTAAAGGTTGACTGGTTCCTCCGTTGAAATCCAATAGACTCTTGGTGATAGGCACAAGCTGTGGGGAACCCAAAGCTTGCCAAGTAGTATAATACATGATGCTAATAGACGCGCCTTCATCTAATACAGTGTCAAGTACTACCATATTATAGGCTTGTACTATGATCTAGAAAGGCACATAAGATAGGAGGTGGAAAGCAGTCAATGGACCCCAATCGAAAGAGATGACAAAACTACTTCGTGGGGTTATCATATGATTTCCCCCATGCTCTACAGGAATATAAGAAGGACTCTCCTAAATAACTGTGATGGGAGGGTCAGTCTTCAATTCATGAGAATCTAAGGAGAAGAGAAGAACATGAGCAGTATGGTTACTGCACTCTTTGGGAATAGAGTGAACAACTAAAGGCGAAGCTAAGTCGACACTCTTTTTGACCAATGGTTGGTCGGGAAAAAACACAAGAGGGTCATGCTCAAGAAGATCAGGATGGGCAAGAGATGAATCCAATCCAATCTCTTTACCAACTAGGCGAGGGTTAGAAGAAAGCCTTTGATAAATGATAGGCCGTTGGGGTTCAGTAGCTACAAGGTTTGCCAAAATTTTGGAAGATTTATCCATAAGAGGAAAAAAGTGAAGAAGATACTCTCCTTCACATAACCTATAAGGGAATCTAATTTTCCCTTTGTTCTTACCATCACTAACTGAGGAGGAAACATTAACATGATTTCCAAAGGTCGATGGGGATGGTTGATCCAGATTTTGAGACCACACCTCTAATACTCTGGGAATACCAGGACAATCTCAAAGGAGATGGTCACCCTTACGTAGCCTACAACAGAATTTGACCTTCCATGGAGGATCAAAAGTTTTGTCGACGGGTGGTGCATTTGGAGTAATAGCTGCACGATTAGCCTCTCTCTTATTTAACTTCTTCTTCATCATCATCTTCTTCTTATTCTTAGCCTCCTAGTTACTGGATTTCAAACTTTCACCAAGTGAAGTAGAAGAAGACGGTGAAGAAATGGGGAAAGAAGGTGAGGGGTCAGCCTTAGAATCATTGTGACATGATTCAAATGAAGGAGACATTTGGACAGGATTCAGGAGACTCACGACCACCGAGGTCAAAAGCAACCAAATAGGTAGACCAATGGTTAACATAGGAAGGGACAATTTTGCCATATAAGGAACACCAACATTTCGAAAAGAAGGAAAAGGACCAGGATTCCCATTCGAGGGGAACCCTTGACTTGTGGACTCTGCAAATGTTGCCATTGGAATCGACCCTAAATAATCAGTAAGGAAGATAACTTTAACCAGGAATATTTCATGGGTAGTTAATTTTAAGACAGTGAAACAAAAATTTGTCTTTTCATATTTTAAGATTCAAGAAAAGGATGAAAGGTGACTGTATCACTTTCAATTGGAATCGAGCTCGAAAGGACAAGCACTAGAATGGCCTTTTAAGTTTAATGAGTCAAAAATATCAAATGACTTCTCTAGATGATCTAGGTAAAAAGGATTGCTAGGCAATCGTGAACTACAAAATACCTCCTGGCAAACCAAGAAGTACAAGCAGGAAATCTCCCCGAATGTTGTGTTCAATGTATCATGTTCGCAAGGTGGCTGACTCAGATTCCTAAGTATAAAAGGATGGTAGCCTGTTGGGGTCTCCCATTATATACTCTATGGTACGGGGAGGATAAATCCATACTAGCATTGTCTAATGCCGAAGCGAACGACAACAGCTAGGTTTACAAATGTTGGAACACGTCTCTAGCCTAGACCTTCTAGATGTGATCGTTAATGTCAAATGCATGTTAGGTAAATTGAATTCATTTTAGGTTTGATCTTGAGTTAAGTTTCAGTTTTCAAGTCTTAGTGATGCTACTTGAAAAACCTAAAATGCAACTAAATGGGACAAGACCGTTTCAATTCTATGAAATGAATGCACTAGATAGGGTAGAAACTACTCAATCAAATGCAAACAATCAAGCAACTGAAAACTAAATGAATTTTCACTACTTCACTTTTGCAAAAAATAAACTAATCAAAAATGCATTACAATTCCTAATTCCCCGACAAGCACTTATCTATCAGTCCTTTCGAAATGAAGAATTTTCTCTTCTTCTTTAAATGCTAATGCAATTCTAGTTTTTAGGAGATGTGAATCATAGTGATGCAACAAGATAGAATTTCACACTTTCTCATGAAACAACGAAACAAACTTTTGCATACAATCTTTCAATGAAAAAAATTCAAGACTATGAGCTATTCAAGCAGATGAAAACATGAAAAGGGAAGTTCATTTAGATCGACGAAACACCGACTTTGCCAAACACAAGACTGAAAATGTAATCTATGCCAGAAAAAGATGTTTGAACTAGTAAACAAAACTTTTTCAAACTTGTGCAAAAAAAGGCCTAAGTCATAAGAAAGACCAAAAAAAAATGCAAGGAGCGAACACACCCACAACCGGCCTCGATGAGCCCACAAGTTGCTGAATGGATGACTGGCTATATGTCCTAGTGTCGCTGGCCACTTAATGACTCGATCATCAAACAGTAAGCTGACAAGCCTACAAGCAAGCAAAACCAAATAAAAAGTAGTTTTCTAATCAGGAAGAAAACAATCAAAATTTGTGTTGAAGTAAAATTATAAGTGCGAACATGAACGAATTCCTGTAGCCCAATAATGGGTCTAGCCACAATAGATACATTCTATGGAAGATTTCCTTCGGTTAGAATCAATCAAGATGGCTTACTTCTTGGTGGCTTATCCTAATTGATGATGTCCTCTCTTGCTCACTCCAGAAATCTCTCGCTTCTTTCTTCAATCTCCTGAAACAAGTAAACAACAACAACACACAAACATAATAATAGAAAAATTGTAATTCAACCTATTTAAGAAGTCAAGAAGCATTAAGACACGAATATGTAATATTACAAAACATGTAGGAAATCAATTGATATTTGTAGATATTAATATCAAAGAGAGATTACAATGATTCGCCTTAAGGTCGCAGTCTTCCTCTGACAAGACCAAGTTCCCACACACTTCTGGTAGCACTTCATGATGGCTTCAAACAACAATAGTTTAAAGACTCTTCCCTTTAGGCTTCAATCCAAACCAAACACACTTCTCCCTCACATAATTAGATAGCTACAACTAGTAATAGCTTTCTTGTCTAGTATATTTACACTCAGCCAAAAGTCTAACTCTAATTTTCAGACTAGTCAGTTCTGGTGAAAGAAGAGAGTCTAAGGGTCAAGACACACTGGCACTGGAAAAGGAGAAATTCTGATTTTTTCTTACACCTGAGACTGGTGCGACTTCCTAACTGAAAACTAGCACCGATAGGCATGACCGGCATGACTGACCTGTACTACAACTAACATTGATGGCCTGATCAACACGACTACCTAACTGACAACTAGCACTGATTGAGGTATTCAAAGAAAAAATAAAAAAGAACTTCACATAGGCCTAGACTTAACACATCAGGGGGTGGGCTAAATGAAGCGAGCACACAAAGCAAACTAAATGAAGCTTTCTAATGGGGGAGGAAACGGTCTAAAATTCTTATGAGATGAAAATCATAAGAGAACAACACACTGGCGAAGATTGGGGATAAACCCTAATCTTCACTTACAGGCATCGGTGCAATTGCCTAACTGAAAACAAGCACCATAGGTTGTTCGGTGCAACTGTTCCGTAGCAATTCACACCAGTTGGCATGACTGTTAGTGGATTAAACATGTTGTCCAACGGAACTAATAAAAATAAAGAAAATTTCAAAACAGGGACCAGATCTGCAACTATGGATTTTATACCTAGGCGAGTAAGAAGGAGAAGAGCAATAGAACAAAAAAGAAAATGTGAAACTAGCAAAGTTCTCATGAAATCATGAAACCCAAAACAAACAAAAGGATGGGATCTCCCTAGCAGAGTCGCTAATATGTGGTGAAGTAAAATTATAAGTGTAGACACGAATGAATTCCTCTAGCCCAATAATGGGTCTAGCCAAAAAAAATACATTCTATGGAAGATTTCCTTTGGTTAGAATCAATCAAGAGGGCCTATCTCTTGGTTGCTTATCCTGCTTGATGATGTCCTCACTTGCTCGCTCCAGAAATCTCTTGCTTCCTTCTTCAAGCACCTGAAACAAATAAACAACAACAACACACAAACATAATAATAGATAAATTACAATTCAACCTACTTACTAAGTCAAGAAGCATTAAGACATGAATATGTAATATTACAAAACATGTAGGAAATCAATTAATAGTTGCATATATTAATAACAAAGAGAGATTACAACCATTCGCCTTGACGTCACAGTATTCCTCTGACAAGACCAGGTTCCCACACACTTCTGCTAGCACTTCATGATGGCTTCAAACAACAATAGTTTAAAGACTCTTCCCTTTAGGCTTCACTCCAAACCAAACACACTTCTCCCTCACACAACTAGATAGTTACAACTAGTAATAGCTTGCTTGTCTAATATATTTACACTCAACCAAAACTTTAACTCTGATTTTCACACTAGTCACTAGTTTGTCCTTGGGAAGAATGGAGGTTTATATAGGAAAGATGGATTGGAGATGGATTCTCTTCTCATGAGACAAGGACTTATTCCTTTAGGTAGTTCCATAATTATAGGGGAAAGGAGCCCAAACTGTCATCCTCAACCCCATCCGACCAAACCATTTACCAGAATTCCGTTACGGAGCTTCTAGAGATGGAAGCTTTAGCTCTAATTTAAAAAAATTTCCATAACAGGACCGGCACAAATGGAACACATCTCAGTCACATTGATCAGTGCGGGGAATTATGCTAATCTCTATACATCAACATGGAGAAGAGAAATGTCATTAGCATCAGTCTTGTAAATTGGGAAAAATAGAAGTTTCAGGGGAAATGGTGCAAAAGGGAAATGATATTCTCATGAAGAGGGACATAATGGGAGTTTCTCCATGAAGGAAAAGCATGTGGGGTTCATGGTAGAGGTCCTCTAGGATCAAGGAATGAGGAGTACAGGGATAGTGACAAAATGTTGTGTAACACCAGGTCAGCGCACGATCCTGGAGAGCACTAACTAGTATCACTTTATTTATATGGTCATCTGTAACACCTTGAACTTCCCATACAACCCTCACAACAAACCAAAATTGGTCTGGGTCCTCATTTCGCAAGCCTTTGAACAAAGGCACCTTCACAGTGTGTGCCATACTAAATCACGGTGGAGGTGGAGGTGGTACGGGTGAAGTTGGAGGTGATGGTGGTGACACTAGTGGTGGTGTGGGCGGAGGTGGTATTCACCAGAATCCTTGTTTTATCAATTGAGTAGCACTTCACAGAGAGACCTTCGCGATACCTTTTTGTCGCCTCATGGAGGTGAAATCAATGGGCTATGTTCTGAACCCTTATTTCCTTCGGTTATGTAAAATCTTCCACTTCGCGTAGTCCTAAAAATGAAGGTAGTTGCATAACCCATTTTTTGCACAACAACATCTTAATCCATGTATTCAAATATTTTGTGTACTTACCTCGTGGTCCTTTGAAAAAGCGTCACTCTTCCTTGCTATAGCTGACTGAGTTGACAAGCACGAATTCAATAACAAATCCTCCTATGATGTGATTGAGCCAATGATCGGTAGCGCAAATGATCGTATCCTCTGATGCTTCCGATATTCACACTAGGTCTAGGGTCCACACTATTGGATCATCATGTTTCCACCTTCCTTGGCTATCTGCTAGCTTTTCGATCCACTCGTATAACTCACTACAAAAGGAGGAGAAAACGATTTCATGGATCTTCATATATAGGTATTGGTCCAACCACTATTCTTTTTACAGTTGCCGGTTTATGTTTTCTTGTGTTACAAACTCATGAATCCTTTTGTCAAACCAGCCTTTGATTTCTTTCTTAGTTGGATTCCAGTGATACGACATCACACATCTCTTATTCAGATTCCAGTATCAACAATGGAACCATTTGTTGGCTTGTGGGGGCCTCACCCAGGTTCAATGTTACTTAGCCAAACAAATCCCTAGACTATTGGCCCTTTCGGCATCATCCTGCGGAGTGCAGACTGAAGTCTCACTGGAAGTAGTAATGGGGGATGCTAGAACCAAGTTTCTGCACCCTTGAGATGGTTTTGATGTTTGGATATCCCAGCTATACCTCTCTACATGCAGGTTGCATAGCACTATGTTCCACCCTTCAGTACCTTTGCGACATGATACAATCAGCTTTCACGTAGCCCTGACCTAGGGCTAATATACTTTTGCACTACTAGGGCAGTGAACTGCGCTATCTCCCGAACTAGGCTAAGTGTCTTACTTATCTTATTAATCGATATTAGTTAGATTTGCGTAAACAGATGTTCTTACTTGCATTTTCTTAACCAACACATTTACATACATTCGTGCATCATATAATCATTATAAGCAAAATTTATACCCATTATATCAGATGCATAAACTAGAAATAAAGGTGTATAAATTATAGAATCCTTCTCTTTATTGATAATTTCATATGATTACAGACTCGACCCACCCTGCGCACTCAACTACAGGTGTTCATGTACTCAGATGCAGACTTCTATGCCTTTGTGCACTTAGCTGCAGAGCCTCTACCTATGCTACAACCCAAACTTAGACTTCTACTCTAATGTTATGACTCAATCCTTCATGATTATTGATTCCTCTTCTCAAACTACTTAGAGCTTGTTGGAAATAATACTAAGAGGGGGGGGGGGGGGGTGAACCAGTCTTAGCAAGTCAATAATATTTCATTTTCATATTCAGATTCATATACGCTACTTTGGTTAATGAAACTTGCATGCATACGCAATTTTATGTAAGGCAACTAGCATATATCCTGTAAAATTTTAATTTAGTTAATTCTTCATATGTTGATATTTAATCTGTGCATCAGAACCATATAAACAGTAACTAGGAGCAGTAAAAATAGAACAGATAATCACACACATGAACACAAGATATAAGGTGGAAACCCAATGTGGGTGAAAACCACTTGCTGCAATCGTCTCTATGTTCCTTTTAATAAGAAACTTATTTTTACAAATTTTGTAATGGTGTATTCTTATACCAATATGCAGGATTCTACCTGCAGAAGGCTACAAACTTCTCTCATTCTCCAGATTCTCCTGGAAGGGAGCTACAACCCCCTAGCTCTTGTACTAGCTGATGTGTTTACTAGTACATAGGTGTTGGCCTGCAAAAGGCTACAACCTTCTCTTTTCTTCCAGGGACCACGTTTCATAAATTTTCAAACTGGATCCATTAATAACATGAATCAAACATTAAATATATCTGCATCAACCAATTTCCTTTGCACCAACCAAAACTGAATCAAACAATCACTTCTCAGAATACTATAACCACAATACAATAACAGTAACTAGAACCCAAGCCATAACCCAGAACACTGCAACAACAAACAGAAGTAGCTAAAGCATATTTTATGAGGTATACACTACTTCAATGTGTCTAACCTGCGTGCATACACACTTTTATCAAGGCAAACCTGCGTATACGCTGTTTTGAAATGCCAAAACAACATGTATATGCACCTTTACTATAGTGAAGCTGCGTACAGATCTGTAAATGATGATTTAGCCTTTACACCTATTCAGTCATTGGTTATACCTAGATCATCATGTTTATAGATTACGACATGTGCCAATTATTCAGATAAAATATCAAAGCCACACAAAGATACTTCACTTCCAAGATCTTGACCCATAAATAGAACTTATCCTTCATCAAGTGCTCAGGTTCATCCTTGATTCAGATCCAGCTGTACACCATAACCAAATGACCTGTATTCTAGATCTTGCCCTTCATTAGATATTCAATGCTTGAGTTCTTTTTCCTAATGATCTTCTCCTCCTTTTATAGTATTAGGCCTTACTCAATAACATGGTCCAAAACCACTTAGAATCAATACCTTGGACCAAATACCTAGGGTCAACACTTCGGACAAGATACCTTAGACCAATACCATGGATCAAAATACCATGGAGAAAATACCATGGACCAAAACTAAGTTTTCCAACATGTATGCACCTTCCCTTTCGTGAAAGTACGTGTGTATGCTATATGCACCTTTTGGTCTGCGAACCTGTGTGTACACGCAACTTGGTAAATGTGGAAATTTTGTATACCTCTCTTTCTTCATTCTGTGAGCCTGAACTGTGATCTGTCATCTGTGTGAGTTGCCATCAAGTAAAACACCTGTGTCATAGTGCCAAATCTATATCATAATTCCAACAATCTCCCCCTTTGGACTTGATGGCAACCCCAAGCCACTCTCCCCCTTTGTCATCAAGAGCAAAGGGTTATGCTCCCCCTAAGTACATGCTAAATTCTCTAATATGCTGAAGTGTGTTGTCCATGCTCTCACTAAATATAAGCAAGGTTTGCAAATAGATGACTCTATACATACATCATAAATGACCTTCCTATCATCAACAAATCATGCATACATCCATCTCCTCTATACATACATCATAAATGACCTTCCTATCACCAATGACTCATACATACATCCATCTCCCAACCAAGTGAGGATATACCAAGTTTGACTCATCCACCCAACCAAGTGGGTATATACCAAATGTTTATACAAGAACATTACATCATCCATCCCATGCATAGGTGGGAAACAAAATAGGTCATTTCATGACCTTGATATTAAAATATATACATGACATAGCGACCAAATATATGAAACAATACTATGATAGTTATCAAAAACTATCATCAGCAGCATTTTTCAATCACCATCCAGACCAACAACCATGAGCTTACCCTAAACTTGTACCTCCTGAATAAAAAACAATTCTGAATTTGTACCAAGATATTCTAATATAATGCCAACAATGCATTACTATAAGTATATGCTCCCCTTGAACCTATGCCAAATGATCACTGTCAGACCCATATCAAACTCCTTTCATCCACTGTTTTTCTTCAAACCAACATTTATGTGACTGTATCCACAACAACCGGCATATGTACGCGGATACACTTCATGAAATTCGTGTACTATGACTTTTCTCTAAAATAGATAAGTTTTAACAGCAAGATGATGCATCAACTACTCCTAGCTTCTATATGAGATATTCAAATGTGCCTCTGGGCAGTGGTTTGGTGAATATATCAGCAACCTATTCTTTGGAGGGAACATACTCCAATTTGACCTTTTGTTCAAGCACTTTTTTACGTAGAAGATGATATTTGATGGGTATGTGGTTGGTCTTGGAATGCATGGCTAGATTCTTTGAAATACTAATTGCACTTGTATTATCACATAGAATGGAGATGGGTGGAGTACATGTGATCTGAATGTCTTGCAATGTTTACATCATCCAAAGGAGTTGAGTGCAACACAATGCAGCAACCACATATTCTGCTTCAGCTATAGATAATGCAATTGAACTTTGTTTCTTGTTGAACCAAGACACTAATCTGTAACCCATATAGAATGCACCACCACTAGTGCTCTTTCTATCATCCACGCTTCTTGCCCAATCTGCATCTATATATGCATGAAGTGTGAGATCTGTATCCCTAGGATACCACAAACCAAAATTCTGAGTTCCTTGAAGATATTTGAAGATCCTTTTGACTGCCTAAAGATGTGATTCCTTTAGATTTGCTTGGAATCTTCCAACTATTCCTACTGCATGCATGATGTCTGGTCAGCTACCTGTTATATAAAGCAAACTGCCAATCATGGATTTGTAGATTGGTTGATGTACTGCTACTAATTCATCATTTGAGCTGAGATTGGATCTTGTTACCATGGGGGTACATACTGGTTTAGAATCTTCCATGCTGTATTTTTTCAATATCTACTTGCAATACTTGGTTTGTGATAGAAAAATACCATCTTTATTTTGTTGAACTTGTAGGCCGAGGAAATATGTGAGCTCACCAAGCAGGGACATTTTAAATTCTTGTTGCATTACCAAAGAAAAGTTTTGACTCATGGATTCTTCATTGCTACCAAAAATGATATCATCAACATACACAACAAGTATTAGCAATTTATCAATATCAATCTTTGTATACAGACTGCTATCAGCTGATCCTTTTGAAAAACCTTGTTGATGGAGGTATTTGTCAAGACGATAATACCAGGCCCCTGGAGCCTGTTTTAGACCATAGAGAGCCTTTCTGAGTTGAAATACAAGTTTTGTATCATTTCCAAGGATGAATCCATTTGGTTTCTCAATATATACTTCTTCTTCTAAGTCTCCATTAAGAAAGGCATATTTTACATCCATTTGGTATATTTGAATTTCTGAATGCTAGAAAGAGCAAGGAACATTCTTATGGCTTCAAGTCTTGTTGGAATTATGACACAGGTTTGGCACTATGACACAGGTGTTGTCCTTGATGGCAACTCAATAAAATTACAGATCACAGTTGAGGCTCTCGGAATGAAGGAAAAAGAGATATATGCAGGTTTCACTTAACCAAGTCATCTATACACGCTGGTTCTCTGATCAAAAGGCCTGTATGCATATGCACGCACTTTCGCTAATGGAAAAGCGCATACATGTGGGAAAACTTATTTTGAGTCCATGGTATTTTGTTGGGTCCCTATAATACTAGTGATTACCCCATTACTATTGTAGTTATACCCCTTATTTATATTGATGTACCCATGTAGTGCCCATATTGTTACTATTGTGCCACATAGAAGCCCACTATTGTTATTGTTGTGCCCTACAATATTATTGTTATGTAGGCTTTGATTGTATTGGGACCACTTAGACTCCTATATATAGAAAGGAGGTATTTTCATTTGTATCATCCAAGAATTATTCATTTATGTAATGTAAAGGAGGTTTCCCCCTCGAAGAGGCTGAATTCTAAGTCGTGGATCTCTCTTTTCTATCTTTTTGTGAGCTGGTTTCATAACATTTGGTATCAGAGCTTTGGATTCTAGGGTTTCGCTGCTCCAAACAGACTCCTGAATTACATTCAAAACAGGTGACCTGGGGAAAATCGTCATAACTCTCTCTCTGAGGATCGGATTGAAATTTCGTAAAAAGGTACATAAAGAGGACGGACTGTAGTTTTTTGTGAGTGAGTTTCAGATTCAAAGGTTGAAACAGTGACTCGTGGCACGTCGTACAAGTTCGCTCTACTGAACCAGTCTAAAAGCAAGTCACTGTGGGAGATTTCACATAACTCTTCCTTGGAGAATCCAATTTGGCTCAGACTTGTGGCATTGGAAAGAGGATGTAGAAGGCTACTACAGATAGCAATTTCAGAACTGGATGATCTGAAATCACAGAGATACATCAGATTCAATATCAGGCTTCTATAAAGTGAAAAAAGGTGTGTAGTTTTTTTTTTAAATTTTTGTGTAAGCTTGGTTTAACGGAATTCAAAGGGCATAGTAAAGCATTATTATCAGAAACCGATGCCCCGAGGAAAGAAAATGCAAACACCTAGTAAGGAACCTGAAAGCTCTAGCATGACTCATGAAGAAGAGGAAGAAATGCTACATGATATATCAAAATTACAAGAACAAGTGCAACAAATGTCACGCTCACAAAAGCTAACAGAAGCTAAGATAAGTGGCGTGGAATCTAAGATAAATGGCGTGGAATCTAAGGTAAATGGCGTGGAATCTAAGATAAAGGGCATGGAAGCTAAGATGGATGGCATGGAAGCTAAGATTGACGCTAAATTTGATGGCATGGATGATAAGATGGATGAATTGAAGAAGTTGCTACAAGAAAGGGTCACTAATGGTGAAAAGGTAGTAAAGGAAACTCATGATGAGAATAAAAGAAATGTTAATCATGATTCCATAGACTCTAATGTTGGATCGAAGACTCACCATGTTCCAAAAATCGATGTGAGGAAGTTTGATGGCAAGGATCCCGCCACATGGATATTACAGATGGAGCAATTCTTCGATCTCAATAATGTGCAAAACACACAAAAGGTACGTATGGCAACTTTATATTTGGAACCAAATCAGTTTGTATGGTATCAATGGCTTTGTTCTCGTAAACAATTTATCACTTGGGCAATTTTTACGGAAGAATTGATAGCACATTATGAGGATACAAAAAGCAACACTTTTTTTAGCCAATTGATGAATCTCAAACAAAAGGGTTCAATAATGGAGCACATTGAGGAGTTCCAAAAATTGAACATAAGGATAAAAGATATTCCAGAGGAGCATAGGATTGATGTGTTCATAGGGTCTTTAAAGGATAATATCCAACACGATGTGCGCCTTTGGGAACCTGATTCATTAGAGAAGGCATTCAGGTTAGCAAGAAAAATGGAAAGCAAAATTATGGCAACTAGGAAGCATACCATTCACAACTATAAAGATGGAAGTGTTGTTGCCCATAGTCTTCCACAACCTACAAGGTTGACACCGCAACAATTGGAAGAAAAAAGAGCAAAAGGGCTTTGTTACAATTGTGATAGCAAATACACAAAAGGTCATAAGTGTGCTGAGAAGAAATTATTCTACATAGATTGTGAGGAGGAAGAAGAAAAGGAGCAAGAAAGGTCAAAAGAAGAGGATATATTCCAGGAACAAAGCCTATATGAAGAACAAATAAATCCGACCATATCTTGTAATGCATTGGCGGGAATTACCACTCCTCAAACGATCAAGATAGAAGGACAAATCAAGAAGAAAAAGGTGATAGTGTTGATTGATTCAGGAAGCACCCACAATTTTATTCATTGTAGGGTAGCAAAAGAATTGAATTGCTTCCTATATCCAGCACCAGAGTGTCAAGTGATGATTGCAAATGGAGGAACAATAAATTGCTCTGGAAAGTGCCATAATATCAAGCTATCCATGGGAGAATATGTATTGACTAGCCCAATGCTTTCCATTCCAATGGGAGGTGCTGATGTTGTACTAGGAGTCCAATGGCTACAATCCTTGGGTACAATAGCTTTTAATTTTCAAGAACTTTTCATGAAATTTTCTGTGGAAGGAAAGGAAGTTGAATTAAGGGGTATTGCAGGGAAACCAGGAAAGATAATCAGCTCTAATGGTATGACAAAGCTTCTAAAAAGGAGCAAAGGGGTGTAATTGCACAATTATGTTCGCTAGATGTTTCCACATTAGAATCATCTATTTCTCCAGATCTCCAAAAGTCCTGGACAATCATTCCAAGGTATTTGAGACTCCCAAAGGTCTCCCACCTATGCGTGATCATGATCATGCTATTCATCTGATTCCAGGAAGTGTTCCTCCAAACATCAGGCCGTACAGATATCCCTATGTCCAAAAAAGTGAAATTGAACGTATGGTTGCAGAAATGCTAGAGGCTGGTATAATTCAACCGAGTCAAAGTTCTTTCTCTGCTCCAGTAGTATTGGTGCACAAGAAGGATGGATCATGGCGCATGTGTCCGATTATAGGGAGCTCAACAAGCTCACTATTAAAGATAAGTTCCCCATTCCTGTCATTGATGAATTACTGGATGAATTGCATGGATCAATTTACTTCACCAAGTTGGATCTTCGTTCAGGATATCATCAAATCAGAATGAAGATTGAAGACATTCCGAAAACGGCATTTAGAACTCATGAGGGTCATTATGAATTTTTGGTCATGCCTTTTGGCCTTACCAATGCACCTTCAACATTTCAAGGTTTGATGAATTCAATTTTCAAACCATTCCTTAGAAAATTTGTGTTAGTATTTTTTGATGATATACTTATCTACAGCAAGTCTTGGAAGGATCATGTTGAACATGTCGACAGGGTGCTACAACTATTGGAAGAGAAACAATTATATGCCAAAAGATCCAAATGTTTCTTTGGAGTCCAGGAGGTGGAATATTTGGGTCATATTGTATCTCATGAAGGAGTTAAGGTAGACCCTACCAAAATTAAAGCCATTAAGGAATGGAAAATCCCCACATCCATAAAGCATTTGCGCGGATTTCTTGGGTTGACAGGGTATTATCGCAAGTTTGTTAAGAATTATGGGAGAATAGCAGCACCTCTAACAACATTATTGAAGAAAGATGCATTTTCATGGACTCCGGAAGCAACAAAGGCCTTTGAACATCTTAAAGAGGCAATGTGCCAAGCACCGGTCTTAGCTACACCGGACTTCACAAAAACCTTTACTGTGGAATGTGATGCTTCAGGAAATGGAATTGGTGCTGTTCTAATGCAAGATGAAAGACCCATTGCCTTTGAAAGTCGTCCAATCAAGGGAAAGTTTCTAAGAAAAGCTATTTATGAGAAGGAAATGTTGGCAATACTCCATGCACTTAAGAAATGGCGACCCTACCTAATGGGAAGACACTTCAAGGTAAAAACAGATCATGATAGCCTTAAATACTTTTTAGAACAAAGATTATCCTCTGAAGAGCAACAAAAGTGGGTCACAAAGATGTTGGGTTATGACTTTGAAATCATCTACAAAAAGGGGAAGCAAAATGTGGTGGCAGATGCACTCTCAAGGAAGGATGAGGATGTGGAAGCATTGTTGTGCGCTATTTCTATCATCCAACCAGATTGGATAAATGAAGCAAGGGAGGAATGGAAGAATGACGAAGAAGTATGGGCACTTATTCGAAAGCTACAACAAGATTCCAGTACGTCTGATACATTTAGCTGGAAAAATGATTCGTTATGGTACAAAGATCGCTTATACCTCTGTAAGAATTCCCAGCTAAAACAAAATATTCTTATGGAATTACACACTTCTCCCTTAGGAGGGCACTCAGGATTTTTAAAAACTTACCACAGGGTGAAGAAGGAATTTTTTGGGATGGCCTTAAATCAGATATTCATAAGTTTGTGGCAGAATGTTTGGTTTGCCAGCAAAATAAAGTTGAAACAATTAAGACACCGGGTCTATTACAACCTTTACCCATTCCAAGCCAACGTTGGGAGGAGGTATCAATGGATTTTATCACAGGTTTACCCAAGTCTGAGGAAAGAGTGTCATCATGGTGGTAGTTGACAGACTTACCAAGTATGCACACTTTTGTGCATTATCACATCCATTTAAAGCCAGTACAGTTTCTACTGCATTTATGGAAACAATTCAAAAGCTACATGGAAACCCAAAGATTATTGTAAGTGACAGAGATCCCATTTTCACTGGAAATTTTTGGACAGAATTATTTTCTTGTCTTGGTACTCAGTTAGCTCATAGCTCATCTTATCATCCTCAATCTGATGGGCAAACTGAGATAGTAAACAAATGTTTGGAAGGATACCTTCGTTGCTTTGTATCTGATAAACAGACACAATGGGTCAAATGGTTGCCTTTGGCTGAATGGTGGTATAACACTTCCTTTCATACAGCAACAAAAATGACCCCATTTATGGCACTTTATGGGTATCAACCACCATCCATCACATCATATTTAAGAGAAAATTCTAAGGTTCAGGCAGTGGAACATCACATCGAACATCAACAACAAGTCCTCCAACTCTTAAAGGATAACCTTGTGTTGGCACAGAATAGAATGAAACAACAGGCAGATCAGCATCGCAGTGAAAGAAGTTTTGATGTAGGTGATTGGGTATTCCTACGGCTACAACCATATAAGCAAATGTCCCTCAAGCAAGCTAAGAAGGATAATAAATTATCACCAAAGTATTATGGTCCGTACAAGGTGTTGCAAAAGATTGGTACTATGGCATACAAATTGGAGCTTCCTGCAGCTTCTCGATTGCACCCAGTTTTCCATGTTTCATGCTTAAAGAAGGTTATAGGCGACAAGCTCCCGGTTCAAACAATATTGCCAGAACTTGACGAAGAAGGAAAAATTATATTGGAACCGGAAGCAGTGATAGAAACAAGAACTCGACAGCTACGAAATCGATCAATTTCAGAGTACCTTATCAAGTGGAAGAACTTATCCGCTGAAGATTCCACATGGGAGGACGAGAATTTTATGCAGAAGTATCCTGAACTACTCAAGCGTTGAGGACAACACTTTTTTGAAGGAGAGGGGCATGTTGGGTCCCTATAATACTAGTGATTACCCCATTACTATTGTAGTTATACCCCTTATTTATATTGATGTACCCATGTAGTGCCCATATTGTTACTATTGTGCCACATAGAAGCCCACTATTGTTATTGTTGTGCCCTACAATATTATTGTTATGTAGGCTTTGATTGTATTGGGACCACTTAGACTCCTATATATAGAAAGGAGGTATTTTCATTTGTATCATCCAAGAATTATTCATTTATGTAATGTAAAGGAGGTTTCCCCCTCGAAGAGGCTGAATTCTAAGTCGTGGATCTCTCTTTTCTATCTTTTTGTGAGCTGGTTTCATAACATATTTAGTCTATGGTATTTGGACCTATGGTTTTGTACCATGGTATTAAGTAATGCCTAAGACTATAAAAGGGGAAGGAGATCATTAGGCAAAGGCACTCAAGCATTGAATATCTTATGAAGAGAAAGAACTAGAATACTATTCATTGGGTTATGGTGCATAACTGGATCTGAATCAAGGAGGAACCTAAGCACAAGGAGAAGGATAAGTTCTATTGATGGGTCAAGATATTAAGACTTGAAGTGAAGTATCTTTGCATGATTTTGATCTATTATATTTGGTGCATGACTTGATCTATAAATCTGATGATCTGGGTATAATTGATGTCTAAATAACTAAAAAGGGTAGATTATCTTTTATAGATCTGTACGCAGGTTCAACATAGCAAAGGCGCGTATACATGATGGTTCGATAATTCAAAATAATGTATATGCAAGTTGGCCTTAATACAGCAGCATATGCATGTAGGTTCCACATATTGAAGTAGTGTACGTCTCATAAAATATGTTTTAGCTACTTCTTTTTATTCTGTAGTGTTCTAGGTTCAGGATTGGTTTCTAGTTACTGTCACTATATTCTGGTTACAACATTCATAGAAGTGATTGTTTGATTCAATTTTATTTGGTGAAAATTAGATTGGTTGATGCAGATACATTTGATGTTATTGATTGATACAGTATGAAAATTTATGAAACGTGGTCCCTGGAAGAAAAGAGAAGGTTGTAGCCTTCTGTAGGTCAACACCTACGTACTAGTACATCAACTAGTACAAGAGCTAACAGGGGTGTAGCTTCCTTCCAGGAGAGGCTGGAGAATGAGTGAAGTTTGTAGCCTTCTATAGGTAGAAGCTTGTGTACTGGTATAATACTGCACCAGTACAGAAATATTGTAAGAGAAGTTTCTTATTAAACGAAGATAGAGATGAATTGTAGCAGGTGGTTTTCACCCACATTGGGTTTCCACCTTATATCTTGTGTTCATGTGTGTGATTTCTAGTACTGTTTACTACACTTGATTACTGTTTTATGGTCCTAATACATAGATTAATATCAGTGAACTAAATTATAAGTCTACAAGATATACATGGTTTTCTCTAAACACAGTTGCATATATATCCCAATTGAATTAACAGAAGTAGTGTATAACAATTTGTTTATGGAAATGAAAAATTGTTAACACTGATTCACCCCCCCCCCCTCTCAGTATTATTTCCAGAAATTGGTATCAGAGTAGGTCCTTCAGAAGAAGCTTAATCGCTTGAAGGAATATCTATCATCATGAGCAACTAGGAAAAGGAGGCATCCATCAGGCCACCAATCTTTGATTGGAGCAACTTCGTCTATTGGAAGGTAAGAACCACAGCCTATCTTCAATCTCTTGGTACAGAAGTTTGGGATATCGTGGAAGGAGGATATACATTTCCATCAGCAACTCCTATAGATACATCGAGTAAAAAGCAGTATGAAAGAAATGCAAAGGCTATCAATACTCTATTGGGGAGTCTATCTCAATCAAAATTCATCAAGGTCATGCAGCTCAAAACTGCCAAAGAAATATGGGACAAGATCATTCTAAGCTATTAAGGTGGCGATCAGGTAAAACTTGAAAAACTACAAGCTCTCAGAATTCAATATGAAACTCTCAGAATGCATAATCATGAAAGTGTGGCTAATTATTTCTTACGTATAGATGAGATTATTAATTTCATGAAAAATTTGGGTGAAGAGATAAAAGAATTTACTTTAGTTGAAAAAGTTCTAAGATCCTTGTCTTCTAAGTTTGAGTCAAAAGTTTTTGCCATAGAAGAAAAGCAAAATATTTAGAGTATTACTATGTCACAGCTGCACTAAATCTTAAATTCTTTCAAAATGAGAAAAGGGGGACCATCATACAGGAGAGAAGCCACATTCAAAGCTTTAGGAAAAGGAGAATACAATGAGTCAGGGCATATGTCAGAAGGAGAGGAAGAATCAAACTTTGTCAAGAACCTTCAATGGGGTTATGGAAAATTCAGAGGTAAGCTACCTTTCAAATTCTTTGCTTGTGGAAGAGTCAGTCACTATGCAGCCAAATATCTACATAAAGATAAGCTTGATAAAGGTAAGGAACGAGTTAAATGGAACAGAAAACAAAACATAAGTAAGACTATTATACACATGAAGACAGCGATGGACTTTCAAATAGTGATGAAGATGAACATGGTAATGATTATAGAATTTTGATGGCTTTTGAAGATGATGGTTTCCTGGATGTTGTAGATGAAGGTGATCTCTATGAAGAAATTTCTAAACTTAAAATTTGTTTAGAAAAAAATAATATGATTATAGATAATTTGACATTCCAACTTGTTGAAAGGGAAAAACACAATGAAAAGTTAGAATGTGAAATCCTGGGACTTAGAAAAGACATTGAGAAAACAAAAGCTCTTAATCTTAGATTTGCTAAAGGATCTGAAACTTTAGATGATATTATCAAAGTGCAGCGTTCTCCTCTAATCAAGATAGGTCTTGGATATACTGAAGAAGCATCTCAAGCACAAAGGCCATCCACCTCCAAAAGTTATCTTGACGCAGCAAGGAGAAGTGAATAGGTTGACAGTCATCAGCAAAGGCATAAAGCGGATCACCAGGTAAATCGGGGTCAATCTACTTCAAGGATGAACAGAATCTACAACCAACCACAGGTAAATCATTCTCAATTTTCCTCAAGAATGAAGGTCAATGGAAACTACAATCACCTGGTCGATAGATTTGATAATCGCAGGAATTTCTTTAATGGCCAATGTTTCTCTTGTCATAACTTTGGACACAAAGCTGCTCAATGAGTTGCCTACAAGACCATCATCACTAGAGAAGCACAAAATCAAAGGAGTGTGACTGGGATCATGAAGAGGACCTACAATAACTTTTCTGCTCTTGAAAATGAAATAGAATGCTCTGTTTGTAACAATTTTGGTCATGCAGATTCTGAATGCAGGAAACAGTTTTAGCAAACATCTCAGAAGGAGAAAACTTCATTGGGTCCCAAAAAATGGAGAAAGAAATAACCACAAACAAAAAGATGTGGTATAGCCTTATATGCGGAAGGATAGGAAAATTAGTGGTACATCGACAGTGGATGCTCGAAACATATGACAGGTGATAAAGAAAAACTTTAGTCATATAGTGCCTTAGAAAAGGAAAGGAAGGTCTCATTTGGAAATGACACCCCTGCACTCATAAAAGGTAAAGGCTCTGTTCATTTGAAAGAAAAGTTCAAAGCTGGAAATGTTATGTACATTGATGGTTTAAAGCATAATCTAATGAGTGTTAGTCAAATGTGGGATCAAGGAAATGAGGTAGTATTTCAATCAAATGGATGTATTGTTCGTGAGCTTGATACAGGAGAAATAGTGATCAAAGGCATAACAACTCCAAATAATTTATACATACTCAAGGAAGGACAACAACAATGTTATCTAAGCAAGAATGATGAACACTAGCTATGGCATAGAATATTGGGGCATCTAAGCTTCTCTAAGATAAGGAAAGCATGCAAATATCAGGCTGCTCGCGATCTTCCTGACATCAAAATTCCAGACAATACAATATGCAAATCATGTCAGTTTGGTAAGCAAACCAGAACACATTTCCCTAAGAAGGAAGGATCAGCTAGTAAGCCACTTGAACTTGTCCATACTGATTTATGTGGTCCATCAAGGAAAAAGTCACCTCATGGAGAAGAATACTTTATATTGTTCATTGACGACTTTTCCAGGATGTGTTCGATAGGACTTATGAAGCGTAAAGACGAAGCTTTCGAAAAGTTGAAAGCTTTCAAAGCCTTGTTTGAAAATGAATCAGATCACAGAATTAAATGCCTCAAATCTGATCGAGGAGGGGAAGTTACCTTCGATGAATTTTTCGATTTTTGTGAAGAAAATGGAATAAGAAGGGAATTCCCTAATGCAAGGACTCCTTAGCAAAATGGAGTAGTGGAAAGGATTAACAGAATGGTTCAACAAATGGCTCGTGCTATGCTTGATGAGTCTGGAACTCCTGCAACCTTCTGGGGTGAAGCTGCATTTGCTGCTGTTACTATTCTCAACAAAACAAGAAACCAAGTAAATACCACTCAAACCCCTCATGAACTTTGGTATGGTAAGACTCCTACTGTAAAATACTTCAAAGTTTTTGGAAGCAAAGGTTACATCAAAGGGATTGATGAAAACCTTGGCAAGTTTGAATCTAGAGCAGATAAAGGCATTCTCCTCGGTTACTCTTCCTGAAGTAAAGGATATAAGTGTTACAATAAAAGACTTGGAAAAATTGTTGAAAGTATTGATGTGGTGGTTGATGAAGCATGCAAAAATTCAAAATAGATAAAAACCGAAGATTTTAAAGATGAAGAGGACTATCCTTCAACTTTAGATTAGATGAATGATGAAGAAGAAACCAATGAGGCACCAGAAGAACAAATAAGGGTATAAGAAAAGACTCCATCCAGGTATGTACAGAAGAATCGTCTAGAGACGCAAATTTTGGGGCAGAAAGAGGCAAGTGTTCAAACAAGAAGAACTATTACAGAATCTTCAAGTTATCTAGCATCGCTCTCCTCTGTTAAACCACGAAATGTAAGTGAAGCATGCAAAGATGAATGTTGGATCAAGGCCATGAATGAAGAACTTGAGATTGAAAAGAATAACACCATGGAATTGGTTCCTAAACCTAATGATAAGAATGTCATAGGGACCAAATGGATATTCAAAAACAAGCGGAATGAAAATGAAGATGTTATTAGAAACAAGGCCAGAATTGTTTGTAAAGGGTATGCTCAATAAGAAGGTGTAGACTTTGAAGAAACTTTTGCACCGATTGCTAGACTTGAAACCATAATAATGTTCCTTGCTCTTTCTAGCTTTCAGAAGTTCAAAGTATATCAAATGGATGTGAAATATGCCTTTCTAAATGGAGACTTATAAGAAGAAGTGTACATTGAGAAACTAGATGGATTCATCCTTGGGAATCATCCAAAAATTGTATGCAGACTCAAAAAGGCTCTCTATGGCCTTAAACAGGCTCCAAGGGCTTGGTATTATCATTTGGACAAATACCTCCATCAACAAGGTTTTTCAAAAGGATCAATAGATAGCAATCTATATATAAAAATTGACAATGACAAATTGCTAACACTTTTTGTGTATGTTGATGATATCATCTTTGGTATCAATGAAGAAACCATGAGTCAAAACTTTGCTTTGGTGATGTAGAAAGAATTTGAAATGTCCTTGCTTGGTCAACTCTCATATTTTCTTAGTTTACAAGTCCAACAAAACAAAGATAGTATCTTTCTATCACAAACCAAGTACCTCAAGTAGATCTTGAAGAAATATGGCATGGAAGATTCGAAACCAGTATGTACCCCTATGGTAACAGGATGCAGCCTCAGCGCAAATGATGAATCAGCAACAGTACATCAACCAACCTATAGATCCATGATTAGAAGTCTGCATTACCTGGCATGTACCTGACCAGACATCATGCATGTAGTGGGAATAGTTGGAAGATTCCAGGCTAATCCAAAAGAAGCACTCCTTCAGGCAATTAAAATGATTTTCAAATATCTTCAAGGAACACAAAATTATGACTTATGGTATCCTAGAGATATAGATCTCACACTTCACGCATATACAAATGCATATTGGGAAGGAAGCATGGATGATAGAAAAGGCACTAGTGGTGGTGCATTCTTCATGGGTTCCAGATTAGTATCTTGGTTCATCAAGAAACAAAGCTCAATTGCATTATCTTCAGCTGAAGCAGAATATGTGGCTACTGCATCTTGCTGCACACAACTCCTTTGGATGATGCAAACTTTGCAAGACATTAAAATCACTTGTACTCCACCTATCTCCATTTTATGTGATAATACAAGTGCAATTAGTATTTCAAATAATCTAGTCATGCATTCAAAGACCAAGAACATACCTATCAAATATCATTTTCTCCGGGAAAAAGTGCTTGAACAAAAGGTCAAATTGGAGTATGTTCCCTCCAAGGAATAGGTTGCTGATATATTCACCAAACCACTGCCTAGGGAGACATTTGAATACCTTAGATAGAAGCTGGGAGTAGTTGATGCAACATCTTGCTATTGACACTTATCTGGTTGAGTAAACAGTGGTTGTACGTGAGTTTCATGAAGTGTATCCACGTACATACGTCGGTTTCTGTAGATACAGTCGTGTATATGTTGGGTTGAAGACAAACAATGGGCTAGACTCAGGATGAAGAGAGTGTGATATGAGTCTGAGAGAGACCATCTGGCACAGGTTCAGGGAGAGCATATACATTGTTGGCATTATCTTAGAAGATCTTGGTTATATTTCATATATGTTTTTGCTTCAGGTGGAACAGGTGCAGAGGGAGATCATGGTTGCTGGTTTGGATGATGATTGATAGATGCTACTGATGATAGTTGTTGATGACTATCATAGTCTTGTTTGAGATATTTAGTCTCTATGTCATGTATTTCTTTTATTATCAAGGTCATGTAACGGCCTATTTTGGTTTCCCCACTATGCCTGGGATGGATGATGTAATGTTCTTGTTTATCATGTGTAAACTTTTGGTGTATCCCCACTTGGTTGGGTGGATGAATCAATATTGGTATATCCCCACTTGGTTGGGAGATGGATTTATGTATGAGTCTTTGGTGATAGGAAGGTCATTTATGATGTATAAAGTCATGTTTCTTCTTGTAGAACATCTTTTTGCTGACGTTGCCTACAGTCAGGGGGAGCATAACCCTTTGCCCTTGAT
This sequence comes from Pinus tabuliformis, assembly GCA_031772625.1. NCBI lineage: Eukaryota > Viridiplantae > Streptophyta > Pinopsida > Pinales > Pinaceae > Pinus > Pinus tabuliformis. The sequence goes on from CM062815.1 coordinate 27,316,254, forward strand.
GACAAAGGGGGAGAATGACTTTGAGTGACTTGGGGTTGCCATCAAGTCCAAAGGGGGAGATTGTTGGCATTATGACATAGGTCTAGAACTATGACACAGGTTTTGTGCTTGATGGCAACTCACTCAAATGACATATCATAGTTCAGGCTCTCAGAATGAAGGAAAAAGAGATATACGCAGGTTCCGCTTAACTAAGTCGTGTATACACTCGGGTTCTCCAACCAAAAGGTGCGTATGCATATGTACACACATTCATGCAAGGAAAAGTGCATACATGTGGGAAAAATTATTTTGAGTCCATGGTATTTAGTTCGTGGTATTTTGACCTATGCTTTTGGACCATGGTATCTCGTCTGAAGTGTTGAACCTAGGTATTGGGTCCTAAGTATTGGTTCTAAGTGGTTTTGGACCATGGTATTAAGTAAGGCCTAAAACTATAAAAGAGGAAGGAGATCATTAGGAAAAGGCACCCAAGCATTGAATATCTTATGAAGAGCAACAACTAGAATACTGGTGATTGGGTTATGGTGCATAGCTGGATCCGAATCAAGGAAGAACATGAGCACAAGGAGAAGGATAAGTTCTATTGATGGGTCAAGATCTTAAGACTTGAAGAGGAGTATTTTGTGTGATTTTGATCTGTTATATTTGGCACATGACTTGATCTATAAATTTGATGATCTGGGTATAACTGATGTCTTAATAACTAAAAAGGGTAGATTATCTTTTATAGATATGTACGCAGGTTCAACATAGCAAAGGCACGTATACACGCTGGTTTGGTAATTCAAAATAGTTTATATGCAGGTTGGCCTTAATACAGCAGCATATGCATGCAGGTTCCACATATTGAAGTATTGTACGTCTCATAGAATATGTTTTATCTACTTCTTTTTATTATTGCAGTATTCAGGGTTCAGGATTGGTTTCTAGTTACTGTCACTATATTCTGGTTATAGCATTCAGAGAAGTGATTGTTTGATTCAGTTTTGTTTGGTGAAAAGGAGATTGGTTGATGCAGATACATTTGATGTTTGATTGATGTTATTAATGGATCCAATATGAAAATTTATGAAACTTGGCCCTTGGAAGAAAAGAGAAGGTTGTAGCCTTCTATAGGTCAGCACCTACGTACTAGTACATCAGCTATTACAGCAGCTAAGTGTTTCTAGGAAAACTAGTGTCCATTCAGAGTTGCTAGTCCCACTAAGACGGGTGTCACACGGAATCAGTCGACGGTGCGGACACAACTGACCTTCCTAGAAGTCTAAGACTTTCTAATGACAAACAAGACAAAAGAGAGCAATCCTTCTCTAAATATGCATTGCAATATGAGAAATCAAGTGTTTAGCTCTTACCTCTAACCAAAAGTTGTTGTAGTAGTCTAGCTTCGTTGATCCAGATGAGCTCCTCCTTCTCTTCGAAACCTGCATTCACCAACAGTCAAACCATTAAATAGCACCTGCTTATAACATAAAACAAAGCATATTCAACATATAGACCAAGGAGTATATGAAACAACTCATAAATAACAAGTTATTGAGAAGAATGGACTAATTTGTATTAAAGGTAACAAAAGGAACCATTACAACCTGAGCCTTGGTGTTGTGCAAGCTCCTCCCAGGGTCCACAAGAGTCCTTCTTTACTCTGATCAGCTCACCCACCTCCCAATGGAAACAAGTAAAGATGGTAATCTCTCCTCACAAGCTCTCACAAGGAAGTCTTAATTCCAGCAGCATCTACCCTTAGGAATGGTCAGCTTTCAACCTCCCTCCCTCTGGCCCAATACCTGTATTTATAGTGTTCTAGAGGAAGTTAATTAGCTCCACCATGGATGGGATAAGCCCCTCTTTCAATGGGATAGGCTCCCCTCTTCATGGGATAAGTTCCTCTTTCTTTGGGTACATGAACCATTTGGAGGCGCTTCATACACGTCAAACAAGCTTCTAGAATGCTCTAGAAATGACCACAAGTAACTTTTTTAAGATGAAACTTGCGCCTTTTGACCTTTACAGGAGTACGCACCCACCCCTTTACATACAGAGCGTACATGTACGCAGGCATTGTGAACTTGGGCTGCGTACCCACAGGTAAGGCTAAGAGAAACTACGTACCAGAGATAATTGACTTTAAATGACTTTTCTCTTCTTTCTGGAGTTTGACATGCAGAGCAGAGGCATGAGACTTGCCAAGGAGGATAGTATGACAGTGGATGGAGTCATAGTGACTGCAAATAGTCATGGTAACATTTTTTAGTGTAACGGATTGCCCCCTAAAGTGCGAAGCTTGTAGTAGATTAGGGTTTCATATGATCTAGGAAGGGTGAAGTACTTTATCATTTCAAGGAATATCTTTCGGAGAGCCTGGTCAGAACCTGCAATTATTCAACACAAAAGACATATATAAAATGATATCATCACTGAGGTAGGCATTCCCATACTCAGATTGAAAACTTTAACTAACAATCTAACTACTACTCTGATACAAGAATGATTTTGCAGTACATCACAATCATAGACTTCTGTAGACACAGTATGGACGCAGCCATCTGTTTATGATAAGTCTACTATATAATGAATACAAAACTCCTCGCAGCCTGGATGGCGAAAACTAGATCCAGGGTCTTCATCTCTACTTCTCGAATTGGTACGATCCTATCCACGCGAATAAATGAGTTGATGTCGAGCATGGTAGAAACCACTTGATTACCGGTCAATGATGTAAACCGTTAACAAGTGTGAGAGAGACCACCAGTGATGTCAATGGTTCTCAAAGTACCCAGTACAATCCATGAAATGTGAATGAATGAGCTGATGTCGAACATGTCACGGAATCCCTTGATCGAAAGTCAATGATGTAAACCATCATCAAAGGCGAGAAACCTGCCATTGATGCATGTAGACTTCAAGGTACTGACGATTTCTAAGTCTTCTTTCTAGATAATGTGCTGATGTCGATAGAAAGCGACCCGTTGCAGGCAAGCCCACAAACACGAAATCATTGTTCAAGTTGAAGAAATGTTGTTGTAAGGACTGACTCAGGGATGGTCAAATGGATGACATGTGTTTTGTGTATGAATGGTTTATTTGCAGAGACCTCTTGAACACATAACGACACGACAGATGGTTTGGTGACGATTGACCCAAAGTTAATACCCAAAATGGTTGAAGACTTTCAAAGAGGTTTAATCAAATTTTAAGGCAAAGGATTTCCCAACCCAGGTGAATGAAAAGTTTCGTGTTCAAGAGCGGTGATAAGGTTCTTCTGTAGAAAAGGATAACAAATAGGTTCATTCTTCTCTCTTTTCCCCCACCATTTCTGGCAAGTACCTATTTATTTTTTACAAGCTTGAGGAGGATAACATATGCTTGATTATAAGCTCATCCTTCGGATGAGTCCAACTTAGTTTAGATTCGGACCCTAAGAAGGAGTGGTCCGTTCCTGTTTGTAATCGAACAGGCCCTTTACTGTGAAATTTTAACGAGTCCAGTATAGGAGAAACTCGGTGTTTTTCAGTTTTAGAGAGTCTGAAAAAACTAAAGGAGACTCCAAGATGAACTTTTTCGTAAGTTTGTGTCTCTCAAGCCCGAAAAAGTATAAAATCATACGTGAGAGAACCGCTTGATCTTGCGACCAAGGAGTACTTTCATGTTTAGCATCATTGACCTGAAAAGTAAAAAGCGATCAAAGACACGTCGTTTTATTTCCAATATCGAGTTTGAAACGACAAAAACCCGGCAACCTTTTCGCGTTTTTACGGTCGGAAAAGAGCTATAAGAAGGCCGTCTTTTAATTCCATTTTAACGAGTGTAAAAGAAACACTCGGCAATATTTTCATATTTTAGGAGTCAGAAAAGGGCTTAAAAGATGACTCTGACGTGAAAAATGTTAATTTACCCTAAAGTCCCTTTGTCCTGCACAAAAACAACACATTACTCATACCTGTTTAAGATGGGCAAAAATACATCGGGAAATATCCTTTCACAGTGAAAAATAAACAAATTTAGCATTCATTTATCCAAAAACCTATAAAAAGACTTCTTACCATGTCATTTTTACCATTTTACTGTTGAGGTTGATAAAAGGGCTTTTGGCAAGAAACTTCCCGTGGAGATTGCGGAGAATCCGACCGTCAGAATCGAACGCCGTTTCACCAGGTATTCTACAACACCCCTCTCTTAATTTCCATCCGTTTAGAATTCATTTTTAAGCTCTTATTTGATTTTTTGGGGGTATTGGGGTTTCAAGATGCGCTCCTCGGGGTACGCAGGTCATGCACTGCTGACCTGCGTACCCCGCTATTTTCTCAATGGGAAAATTAAGGGGTTTACGCACCCGGCCTTAAGGGCAGGTGCGTACAGACGCTCTGTTCCTAAAGGCCGGGGTGCGTATCCCGCAAAACCCAAATTGAAACCCTCACACTTCCAAAATAGACCAAAATTTCTAAATTTTATGGATTCTAATTGATGTTTAATGATGTGTAGGGAGCACACCATGCTTGATTGGCGTGAAAGAGAGCACGAGGACGTTGATTTAGCCGCAATAAATCATCAACCCTCCATTGATGCTTTGAAGGCATGCAGACTATACAAATACTGGGCCATAGCTGGCATGAGGGCACAGGTGCCATTCTTGGAGTGGCTGGTTGAAAGGTGGAACGTCCAGGAACAATGCTTTTACATCGGAGAGCACCAGCTCGAGATAGAGCCCTCTGATATATACTTTCTCACTGGTTTGCCCAACAGGGGCGAGCAACTGACTCTCTCCGGGACTAGGCCGGGTGGCCAATCCCTTGGTAGCCTCCGACTAGAGTGGTGCAACAATCAGAACCATGAGAAAGGGATTGAAATCAAGTATATATCCCGGCCTGAACTTATGGTCATTACCTTTACAGTTACCAGACTCTGCGGTGCAGCCGCCTTGCATATTTCCACCGGGTCCCAAATGCGGATAAAGATAGATTGCTACCAAGGCACCATTTTCAACTGGTGCGAAGCTGTGTTGGCCAACTTGAAGGCCCAACTGACTAGGGTAAAGACTGGGAAACTAAAGACCTTTGGGTATGGGCCTTTGGTTGTGAGCTTTTCCCTAGAGAGAGTTCCTATGTTGATCCCTCAGCAGCTTACTGTTCGAGTTGGGGCTCCTCGGGAGCCTAAGTTGACGAGATGGGTTGCAGTGATGGCCCGGCATCCTGATGAGGGCACGACAGTGGTTCGATTTCCTGATGGTTACTTTCACTGGCTAGAGGGCCAGGTCTTTGCTATTCAGGATTTTCCTTATGCCGGAATGGATTTTCGGAACGATCCGGACATGGTTCTTCCACAGGGAGAACAATGGGATGACAGAGGTACTTCATTTTCCACAAGTTTTTTAAATTATCTATTTTTTTGTTTTTTATATATATCGCCTCAAAATGACTGTAAAAATGTTCAAAATGCAGATGTAGGCCCATGGCGTCCAGCCAATCTGCGGGCTTTTGAGAGGAGACATCCAGCTGTACCGGCACTGGCCCCACAAGATGCGGCCGCAGAGACGCTAGCTGAGTTGGAACAGGATCTAGAGTGTCTGACGGTGGACATACTGGAGACGACCATAGATGACATTCCTATCAGACTGCAGCGTTATGTAGTCGCAGTCCCGGGCCTTTTAGGAGATTTCTATGTAGGGTAGCCCGTGCAGTGGTGTCTTACAGAGAGCATCACCAGTGACTGGATGGTCACTTTTGTAGTCACATGTGACATTTTGACTTTTTGTACTTATCATTTTGCCGATCATAAGGTGTTTTAAACCTATGATCGAAGACGATGTATATTTTTTGACACACTCCTATCTATATATATATCATTATTACCGGCTTATTTTGTTTAACATGTATGATGAAATGTTTATAAATTTGCATTTATGATTGTTTACAAATGTCTATTTAACATTCGAGACGCCATTGCATCTGCTAATGTGTTTAAAGACCTTGGAATATGTTGATATTCAATGTAATCAAATTCACGTTCCAAGAGACGCACCCTCAAAAACAATCTCAGCAACACTGGATTCCTAATGGCATAGACTCTATTAAGCTGTAATACAACGAGTTCAGAATCTAACCTCACTATCAAACTCCGAATCCCAAATGAAATAGACTCAGATAATAATTCAATCACTGCACTGTATTCTGCAATGTTGTTTGTTGTTTGACCGAGGCTCACCCCATGCATAGAAACTAACTCGTCAGAGGGCAAATAGATAACCCAAGTTGCGGAAGAGATATTCCGTGTACTACGACAAGCACCATCAGCAAATCCAACGTACGTTTGGAGAGGCGTCGACATCTGTAATATCAAGAGCAAAACCAAGATAAGCCAGAATAACGACGAAAACACACTCTCTACATTAAAGCACACTATCTAAACTAAGCACAGAGTCTAAACTAAGCACACATACTGGCTAGAAAAGAAAACTAAACTAACTAGGATCTCCATACCCATCATTTAAGCATAATACATCTTTAGGTAAAGTCCATTTCTGGGTTTACCCAAAGAGTCCCCATCAAAGTCTACCAGCTCATAGGCCCCTTTTGCTAGCTTTCTCTTAACAATGCAGGGCCCATGCCACATAGGAACGAATTTTCCAGCGCCTAGCTTATCATTAGCTTGATCATATAACAACACTAGGTCTCCTTCCGAAAAACTTCGAGGGGTCACATTCCGGTCATACTGAGCTTTCATTCATTTGGCGTGAGTCTCGATTGCTAAAGCAGCTTCACGTCGAGTCTCATCTAATTTAGCTAAGTATAACAGCCGCTTCTCCTCTTCAGAAGTAGCTGGGAGTAATTCGATGGCCATTTGCAGTGACGGGATTTCGCATTCAATGGGTAACACGGCTTCTAAACCATAAACTAGTTGAAAAGGAGTGAACCCTGTTGATGTTTTCGCTGAGGTTCGGTATGCCCATAGCGCCGAAAATAACATGTTGTGCCAATTCGACCGATGAATACCAATGATCCGTCGGATCATGATAACCAGAACTTTGTTGATAGCCTCAACCAGACCGTTCGCTTGGGGATAATAAGGAGTAGAACTATCATGGCGTAAACCAAGCTGGCCTGTAAGGTCTGTCATCATAACGTTTCGAAAATGGCGCCCATGGTCAGTTATTATCACTTGTGGGACACCAAACCTCGCTATAATGTGATTGAATACGAAAATTGCTGTAGTCTTGCCGCTTGCCTCGAATGTAGGCATCGCCTCGGCCCATTTAGTAAAATAATCAACCGCAAGGATGATATACGCATGCCCCCCGGCCGAGTGAGGGTTACAAGTAATAAAGTCGATACCCCATTTGGTGAAAGGACCAACGGCAATTATAGGGTGGAGAGGAGTAGGTGGCGCGCACATCTTTCGATCAAACACCTGACAGTTGTGGCATTTGCGGACCGCAATAATACAGTCTTTAAATAAAGACAACCAAGAATAACCAGCGCGCAATATCTTTTGGGTTGTGGCATACCCAGACATATGACCGCCACACGCTCCAGAGTGACAGTCATTCAAAACCCTCTCAGCTTCCTCATGAGTTAAGCAATGTCGAAAAATCAAGTCCGCCCCACGACGATAAAGAGTATCTCCAATGATTTTGTATTGTTGGGACTGGAATCGAATTTTCCGACGTTCCGACTTTGAGATTTCAGGCCGAAAGGATTGGATCTGGAGATAGACGATTATATCCCCATACCACAGATCTAAAGTACTGATAAGAAACAAAGATTTTTCCGCAATGGGCTCCTCTGCCACAGTCTCTGTATCAGTATGCGGGAAATCACACATCAAATCGGCAAAAACTAAGGATTTCTTAGACTTGGACTTCTCGAAATCCAAATTGAACTCCTGCAGGATAACGATCCATTTGGAGTACTTGCCCCCTAGCAATTGTTCTGTCAAGATATATATCATAGGGTTGCAATCTGAAATCACTGTAGTTTTGCGAGAAGAATGTAGTGACGAAAACGCTGGACAGCTTGAATGGCTGCCAGTGCCAACTTTTCCACATGTGAATATTTTAACTCGGTTGGATTTAAGGTCCGACTAAGATAATATATCACATGTTCCGTTCCGAATTCATCTTCCTAAACTAAAACCATTCCAATGGTGGAGTGGGAGGCGGCGAGGTACAAAAAGTATTCCTGGTTGTAGTTGGGAGGATGCAGCAACGGTGCATGGGTCAACGCGTGGTTAAGGGCATCAAAAGATTTCTGAGCTATCTCATCCCAAGAGAATTGAGCATTTTGTTTTAACAACCGGGTGAAACCCTTTGTAACCTCAGCGTAGTTAGGAATGAATCGACGTAAAAAGTTTGCTTTCCCCTGCAAACTTTGGAGTTGGCGCAAACTCGAAGGAGGAGGCAATTTGATGATAGCTTCTACCTTCGAGGGATCGACGCGGATACCGGCTTTTGAAACGAAAAAACCTAGCAATCGTCCCACTTCTATACAGAAGACACATTTGTGTGGGTTCAACCGAATTCGATAATGCCGACACCTCATGAAAATAGCTCGTAAGTGAACAAGGTGATCAGCTCGACGTAAAGAGTGAGCAGGAAAATCATCGAGATACGGTTGCACAATGTGTTTGATGTCGTGAAACGCGTAAGACATTGCCCGTTGGAAAGTGGCTCCGGCATTCTTAAGTCCAAAAGGTAATTTGCAATAAGCAAACGTCCCCCAAGGAAAAATGAAAGCCGTTTTTGGTTGATCGGCAGGTAGAATATTGATTTGGTTGTAGCTGGAAAAACCGTCCATGAAGGAAAATATTTCACTGCTGGCACAATCATCAATTATTTGATCGATATAGGGCGTGGGATAGTTGTCTTTTGGACAAGCATGATTTATATCCCTATAGTCGATACATATTCTTATTGTTCCTTGTTTTTTGTTAACTGGAACAATATTCGAAACCCAATCCATTAACGGGATCGGATAAATGAAACCTGCTTTCAACAGCTTCTCGACTTCTGCTTTAATCGCAACTGCTTTCCTAGGGTGTATCTGACGCAGACGTTGCCGAACGGGTTTAGCGTCCGGGTAAGTCTTAATCTCATGAACAACAATGGAGGGATCAATTCCTGGCATCTCCTCATAGGACCAGGCAAACACGTTGCGGAACTCTTGGAATAGGGCCTTGTAGCTTTGAATTTCGTCATCTGTACACGAGGCACCTATATGAATGTTCTCAATAGTTCCGGCTTTGACTGAAATGTCAATGGCAATGGTTTGAGAAATGTTTGCCAAATTCAACTCTGAATCAGGATGTTTCGTGGGATTCTGAGCGTCCTTGACATATTCAGCGGAAAAGATGGATGAAAAATCATTTTCGAAGACATCACCCTTAGGTAAAAACGAAGATCTGTGATGGAGATCTTCCCATGGTAGATCGTCTACACTCAGGATTTCGCGAAGTTGTTCGTCAGATGACACAACTTCAGGAAACGTTATCCGTTCTGAGGTTGATGTGAAAAGTGATTCTTCACCGACCATATTCATTTGGTCAATTTGGGTTGAACTCGTGTCGGAAAAAGACTGCACTGCTTCATAAGCAATCTCATATGGACTCAAAGGCATAGAATCATCGAATGAGTCTATCTCAGATTCAGATGGGACAATCCAAGGATCATCGTAAATAATAGTGTCTGAAGTAATCATATGAATGAGAGCAAATGAAGGGTCTGCGTTGAGCGGAGGAAAAGGAAAAGTTCCCAGTAAACCGGAATCTTTAACTAACCCTACACCAACATCCTTGTAAGGGATAGTCGTTTTAACAACATGCTGGATACTCTCAGAAGAGGCTGGGTCAGATGAAAACTAAGCCAGCAGGTCTATGGTCACGATCTTACCATTGTGTGGAAATTTTATAACTCTGAAGACCGATGACACGACCGCTGTCATAGCGTAAGACCAACTGCGACCCAAAAGAAGGTTGTAGTCTAGAGGGGCATCAACCACTTCCACGTCCAAACTAACGGTTTTTCCTTCAACCCCTATAGGAAAATCCTGTAGAATGCCAAACGGATGGAACCCACGGCCATCAAAGGCCTTAAGAATCGTCGGGGATTGGTTCAATGCAGGAGAACCAAGCGATCTCCAACACTAAATCGACATAATACACGTAGAAGCTCCTTCATCAATTACAGTCCGATGAATGGGCCTGTTTTTTACTATCACTAGGATCTGGAAAGCCATTTGATGAGGGAGTTGTGGTGTACTATTTTCTAGATCGAAGATTATCAGGTTCGGGTCCTGAATATCAACAGCTCCTATAGCCGACAAAAGTAATTTGCGCTGTGCTGGACATGATTGCAGCACTTATAAAGCTGACATTGCTGAGGGTGAAACAGCTAAATCCTCAACAATGTTATAATTCTGAGTTGCCCTCGCATGTGGATTGAAAGTAGACTTTCGAAGTATACCCTTGGCGGGTGGTTTGATTACTAAGTCCGGGTTAGGTTTCTCGATCTATAGTGGATCGGAACCGGGAGCTGAGGTTGATGGATTAGGATGAGAAGATTCTGCTTCTTTACCATCAACAGGACTCTTACTACCATAATCATGCGACCGAGTCGCAATCCGTACATGAGACATCATCAATATGGGTTCTTCACTAGCACTCGAGGAAGAACCTATCATCTTACTCTCCTGCTTTGGAAATGGATCTTTCAAAACAGCAAGAGTTGGGGAACCCTTAACGATTTTCACAACCTCTACCCGATGAGGGCAATCTCTTGTGAAATGATCTTCTTCACAAATTAAACAAGGATATCGAGGTTTATGCTTCTCGTCATTAGATTCCGACTTCTCTTTTTTCTCCTTTGGAGCCTTATCTGCTTGCTCTTTCTTCTTACCTTTCTTTTTACCACCGTTTTTGGATTTAGCTGTAGATGATTCTACAGCGTGAACGTCGGCGGTAATTTCAGGAGAAGATTCTCCTGTCGGGGAGTCTGGTAAGGTTATAATTGGAGAAGAATTCTTTGAGGATTTCTTCTTACTCTTAGTATTTACCGTACCAATCATGCCATCAGCAGCATGAGACCCCGAAGGAGCAGCAGTGATTTGATTCGACTTAGGAAGATCTGGGATCTTCTCGTGCAACGTACCCGACTGAGTGTAAAATAAGTCAAGGTACTGGGCTTGAGCAATGACTTGCTCCTCAGTAACTACTCCGGCCTTAGCTACGTCTTCAGTAATCTTCGGTAATAATGATTTTACAAACCATTCAACTAAGATTTGGTCTGGGATAAAAACTTTCACTAAACGTCTTCGACATCGCCATTCATGAATATGGTCGGAAATATAAGTGGACGTCGATTGTTTTAATGAAGTCAATAACTCAGTACCGTTATCGTATCTGACCGGCAACTGAAAATGAGTAAGGAACGAGGTAGCTAACTGGCTGAAATTATAAAAAGAGGACCGTGGTAACTCAATGTACCACTTGGCCGCGAGACCAATGAGCGTATGCTGGAAAAGACGTAAATGGATCAAATCATCCGAGATAGAATTTGAAGCACACCAGAGGTGGTAAGTCATCACATGATTTGACGGATCCTCTCCGGACTTACCTTCGAACTTAGGTATATCGCTGGGCAACTTATTTGGCATTGGTGCCCAGAACGGAAGATAATTGATTGGATCGTTCGTTAGGCACGTCAAGTCAGGTAAATCTAAAGTTGCAATAAACGGCAATTGCCGGTTAGGATCTCTAAAACTCTGGGTCACAATACCAGTTCCAAGAGGAGGATATCCAGGATAACTAGGAATAGGAATCGCATTCAGGATATTATATCCTCCTGGAAAACCAGGATTAACTGGACCGTACTGGGGTTGTTGAGGTTGTTGATAAGTATACCTAGGATACGGTTCATACTGGTAAATCGGTTGTTGGATAGCAGGACCAAGTTGATACTGCCCCTGGTACTGTTGGTATGTAAATTGAGGTTGACTTGTTACAACAGTACTTAAACCAGGTTTCCCTACAGGCATCTGAACTGTGGTTTGAATCGTAGATCCAGACAACGGTAAAGATGTCTGAGGGGTGGTTGCAGAGATAGTAGAAACAGGAGCTGTCGATACTCCAGAAGTAAGTGCGGCAGACTGGACAGATGGTGCGGTAGTTGCAGCAGTCGTTTGAGATGGAGTACTAGGTACAATTGGCGACTGAGTAATTACTGAAGTTACAGGAGTTTGAATTGTTGACTGGACAGGTTGTGGTTACTGGGGTGTACCAGAAACTACAGGTTGTCCAGTTTGAGGTAACAACTGTATACTTGGCTGCATCACCTGTTGACCTTGTGATGGATCCCACACTATCATTCCGGGGTATTGACTCGTAACAGGTTGAGAATATTGAGATCTGTAACCAGGTTGAGGGTAAGGTTGATAATTGACAGGTACATTTCCTATATTTTGAACATAAGTTTGACCTTGAGGTGGTAGATAACCTTGAGTCGAGTACTGACCCTGGGGTTGATACCCTTGGGGTAAATACTGATACTCGGGTTGACCTTGACTCGAGTACTGACCTTGGAGTTGATACCCTTGAGGTAAGTACTGATACTGGGGTTGACCTTGGGGTACATATTGAGGCTCGGGTTGACCTTGAGGTAAGTATTGTACCATAGGTATATACTGTCCTTGAGGTTGCCCCCCAGACACAATTTGTGTACCTTGAGGTTGCCCCCCAGGCATTACTTGAGGTTGCCCCCCAGGCAGTAACTGCCCACCTTGAGGTTGAGAACTAGGAGTTGAACCTGACATCATATAGATGTCCCCTACACCCAACGGCTTATTACCATTGTTTCCAGCTAATAACCCATGTTCAATGGGTTGAGGAGATGCTCCTGCAAAAGTACCAGAAAGTGATGGATACCCAGTAGGAACAGAAGGACCGCCATGTAAAAATGATTCAGGTGATTGAGAGAACATGGACGACTGACCAGACATATTTACAGGACTATATATACCTCTAGGTGGAAAAGGAGTACGAGGTGGAGAAAAATCGATACCTGAGTTGTCTAAATAATTAGTTAACGAAAGATACCAAGTAGTACTTCTAGGAGGGCTGTAAAAGATAGATTCATTCTCTCTTAGATCAATGGTAGGTTGATCTTCAAGAACAGGGCTTACTTCTTCTTCCGGAGCAAGTTCTTCAATAGCTATCAATCCAGAAGGAAGATTTTCGGTTATGATTCTTTCAACCCTAGGTGAATCAGGAACACTAGAAGTTGGAGTAACAAGTTCAGATATTTCAGGTTCTTCGCCTATGTCACTAGCAGATGAAAAACTACCAGCAAGCTCAGAAACTGCAACAGTGTCAGGGTTATAACCTGTCTCTAGACTTTGGTAATCCTGATGGACTACCAAGGAAGACTCTCCTTCCTTGGGTGAACCTACTCTACTGCCACTAGGAGGAGTTACAAGGACTTTCAAACCTTCGTAGTAACTCGAAACCTCTTCAGGAGGTAGGCCTCGAAGTCTACGAGACCTCCTCAACAAATCGGCTAGGGTTACAGCCTCAGGAGACTTGCCCCGAGATTCAGGGGTTTGTCTCGGTAATTCCGCCACAGTTAAAGATTTTTAACTACTACACACGCAAACAAAGTAAAATCTCAAAGCAAACTGCCTAAAGTCTCTAAAGAACCAAACAAATTTGAAGCACATGCCTAAAGAATCTAGGGCGTAAAACCAAGCACAAACAGTAGCCTTCTAGACCGAAAGCGCTAGTTAGTGATGAAGTCCAACATCGCCGGATTCAGTACAGAAGTGGCGGGTGGAAAAGTTACCCCGGCAACCTGCTTAATGAATAGACCGGCACAAGTTCCTCCACTTTAACCGTCTCGAGTGGAGTGAACCCCCCAGAAAATCCAAGTGAGTCTAGCCGACGTCTGCTCCAGGTACAGTGGGATCTTCCCTCCACCGTCACCTCGGTAGAATCCTAAAGATTATGGTCACTAAGGTTACCAACAGCAACAAATACACCTGGGGGAACAGTCTACACTCCGACAGCAAGCAAGGGCAGAGTATCAAGCTCAATCCCCTTGCCGGCTCCTTGACAATAATCCAAGGTTTACCGACAAGTGACCCCTGGCTCCTCGACAATGGTTAATCCGAGGTTTACCGTTTGTAATACGTGCATGTCTGGCGTCGTTCCCAACGAGGGAGGATTGATCCCCTCACTGGTTCGGACACGAGCTCGTGCTTCTCCTTTAAGAGGAGCTTTCCCAGAGTATAAATGAAACAGCTGGAATTATTCTATCACAAGATAAGCTACTTGTTTGGTTTTGTTGTCTTGGAGAGTTTATTACTCTCCTACTCCAAGACACTAGCCTGATCTATATTGGTGTTTCAGAGCCCTAGTAAATAAAAATTACTACGTTAATTTTACTTTAAGCGTTAATTTTATGGCTTCCTTAAGACAAAAGGTAGTGGAGATGAAACTGGTGGTGTGTAGACTTGACTCGCAACCACTACAAAGATGCACCTAAGATGATTTACACTACTTTCCTTTTTCAATGAATTTCTTAGCTAAGAGAGTTGAGAGAATGCAATCTTATAGAAAACAACTTTCTTAACAAAGACAATCAAAGAAACAATTCTCTTTTATCTTTTCAAAACATGCACTCATGACCATTAATTATTCACGAAAATTCCTTTTCGTCAAAAGACAACAAATGCTACTAAAGCAAACTTGATTCCAAAAGAATTTTGTATTTTTCCTATATTAATCAAGCATATAAAACTATTTATCAAAAATCAATTTTAACAAATCTAAGGCAATCAAATCAAAGTCACTCAAAAGCAAACTAAAGGGAAATTCACCTAAAAGCAAAAATAAAGAGGACAAAAGCCTACAAGGATGATTCCCGGATGTTTTACTTAGTCAAAAGCAACTAAGGATCAGTCTATGCAGAATCATAAACCAATCGAAAAACAAAATCGAAATCTTTTTGTTCTTTTTCACAAAAATGAAATTCAAAGCTTTAAATCAACAAACTTTTCGAGATTTGCAAAGAGAAGATACAAAGGTAGATCTCTCACAAGGGTGATCTCTATGAACGGTCCGACTCCTAAGAGGGATGAAAAAAACCAGGGAGATCCAAAGTTTGACAACCTCTAACGCCAAAGTCACTACAGGACCAGTTAAAATCAAACCCTAAGGCAAAAACTCTATGAATTCCACCAAAAACTCTCAACACTAATGGAACAAGTTCAGGTGAAGATCTTTAACAACAAACCAATGGATCTGGGCAGGAAAAACCAATTAAAAGCAAAATCTAAAGAGCAAAAAGCAAAAATTTGAAATTTTCTTAATTTTAACAGGGTACGCAGGCAACCTGTTAAGACAGGTGCGGGTACGCTCTGTGCACACAGTAACAGTGCGTACAAGTACGCACTGTGCTGAACTCAGAGCCTGCGTACTTCGACCAAAACTAAGAAAAAAGAAAAACTAAATCAACCCTAAGCTAACCTACCCAAACACACAGTTCAACAGCCAAAAACCAGAAAACAAGCAGTGTTTCTCAGATCAAAAGATGAAATCAAAAAGAACTCAAACAAATCCATGGTGTCCCCAGTGGAGTCGCCATTTTGTCACACGGAATCAGTCGACGGTGCGGACACAACCGACCTTCCTAGAAGTCTAAGACTTTCTAATGACAAACAAGACAAAAGAGATCAATCCTTCTCTAAATATGCATTACAATATGAAAAATCAAGTGTTTAGCTCTTACCTCTAACCAAACGCTGTTGTAGTAGTCCAGCTTCGTTGATCCGGATGAGCTCCTCCTTCTCTTCGAAACCTGCATTCACCAACAGTCAAACCATTAAATAGCACCTGATTATAACATAAAACAAAGCATATTCAACATATAGACCAAGGAGTATATGAAACAACTCATAAATAACAAGTTATTGAGAAGAATGGACTAATTTGTATTAAAGGTAACAAAAGGAAGCATTACAACCTGAGCCTTGGTGTTGTACAAGCTCCTCCCAGGGTCCACAAGGGTCCTCCTTTACTCTGATCAGCTCACCCACCTCCCAATGGAAACAAGTAAAGATGGTAATCTCTCCTCACAAGCTCTCACAAGGAAGTCCTAATTCCAGCAGCATCTACCCTTAGGAATGTTCAGCTTTCAACCTCCCTCCCTCTGGCCCAATACTTGTATTTATAGTGTTCTAGAGGAATTTAATTAGCTCCACCATGGATGGGATAAGCCCCTCTTTCAATGGGATAGGCTCCCCTCTTCATGGGATAAGTTCCTCTTTCTTTGGGTACATGAACCATTTGGAGGCGCTTCATACACGTCAAACAAGCTTCTAGAATGCTCTAGAAATGACCACAAGTAACTTTTTTAAAATGAAACTTGCGTCTTTTGACCTTTACAGGAGTACGCACCCACCCCTTTACATACAGAGCGTACATGTACGCAGGCATTTTGAACTTGGGCTGCGTACCCGCAGGTAAGGCTAAGAGAAACTGCGTACCAGAGATAATTGACTTTAAATGACTTTTCTCTTCTTTCCGGAGTTTGACATGCAGAGCAGAGGCATGAGACTTGCCAAGGAGGATAGTATGAAAGTGGATGGAGTCATACTAACTGCAAATAGTCATGGTGACATTTTTTAGTGTAACAACGGGTAGCTATCTTAGAAACAAACAATTCAAAGTAACTTGTGTTTTCCTTTATGAGAGATAGATGAGAGAGAAGCAGAGAGTACCAATCTCAGTCTTTCACTTGGCTCCTTGCTTGTTTCCTCTCTCCTTTGATAGAGCTTCGCCACTCCTTTCTCACTTGTCCCGCTTCAAAGAACACCTATAGAGTCAAAGCAGCAAAATGCCATCAAAGCATAGAGATCTATAACCATAAACAATGTAGAATCAGATGTACATTAACCATACAAATGCATACACAAATACAAGATTCAAAAATACAAAAATATATGGAGGAAAACTCAAATAGCTTTATTGATAAAAGTAGTAGAAGAGAGGATTACAACCCAGCTGTCTGATCTAGCTCCATCCTCCCAACATGAAAGCCCTCTTCACCTCATGAAAAGCTAGATCACCCAACAATACAATGTCTCAAAGAGAAACCAACAACACTTCTTTACAAATTACAAAATTCTAGCATCTGGATCTCGAGGATGAGGGATCCATATATAGATGTTTGCAAGGGAGTGAGTCAGCTTCTAGGATTTTGAATAGTTTCATTTCACTGATAGTTCTTGGTTCCACTTGGATATTTCATGATCTCTTACTCATCCTTGGGCGAATTTAGAGAGGCAAGTGCCATATGAGCAGTTTCTAGAAGATTCTCTGAGTTTCAACCTAGAAAAATGCCTCTGCCATTTGTCTGCTCTCGCTCATCGAACCCTACAAAAGGGATTTTCAGTATGCATCGCACCCTTTGTGTGTAGCAGGTGAGATGCATTGCACCCTCAGCATGGAGCAGTCTGTATGGTCCAGTTTTGAGCAGTTTTTCAAGGAGAACTTCTGGGAAATGATGTAATAAGTTGACCTTGATCCTTTAGGGTATGAAACAACACTTTTAGGGATTTGAGATCCCTTGGTTTATTGACATATGTGATTGGGGTTGCAGTGCCCAAATATGTCTATAACAGGTGCCCCCTAAAGCATGAGGTCATAAATCTTCTGATGTCGGGTGAAATGCTTTATCATGAGGATCTAAGGTTTTTCGAACTAGAAGGTGACCTGTATAAAATACAATACAATACATTATCTTCATATTATTATCATGATCTAGCTGAGGCAGGCATTCCCATGCTCAACTTTATAAATTCATTTTCATGTACATAGGACAGACAATCGTCTGTTTGGTAGACTGATGATTCTGGTAGAGCCATCATCCCTTAGCTTGGATGATTATCTGTGTAGCCATTAAGTACATTTAATGTTTTTATTTTCTTGAATGTATCGTAGCCCGGATGGATGAAACTAGATCCAGGGTCTTCAAACTCATTCAATCTTCGCCCGATGTACAAGTCGATCCATGTGAAAAGATGTTCTGGTTTCCAACATGGAAAGACATCGCCTAATTACCAGCCAATGATGTAAGTTGTTAACAGGCACGAGAGGAATCACCAATAATGATAATGACCCTCAAGGTGTTGTAGTACAATTCACGTGGTGTGAATACATGAGTTGATGTCGAACACCGCATAAAATCTTTCAATCGAAGGCCATTGATGTAAACCTGTCGCTGGAAGTGAGAAACTTGCCATTGAGGCATGCAAGCTTCAAAGTACTGAAAGGGTTTTTCCTAAGTCGACTTCTTGGATAATGAGCTGATGTCGAAAAGAAGTGACCCGTCGTAGGAGGGCCTTAATGAATCCCACATCCATGACAAGGAACGGAGAAATTGATTTTTTGGAGGTGAAAATGATCTGATGATATAAGGTTCAGGAATGACTGCCATGAAAAATGAAGAGTGGATGTAATGCAACGGATGAGGTGTTAGCTGGGTTGGTGAATTCTCTAAGCGACTTCTCTTGAAAATATAGGCGACACTAGAATGGATTGGTAGCATTAACCCCAAAATGGATGGTACAGAGGAATAATGGTGATATGACCAGTGAACAAAATAACCCAACCCGAATCAATCATGGTGATGCAGTGAAAGTGTCATGTTCAAGAGTGACCTGCTACCGATGAAGTTCTTCAAGTTTTCTTCCCTTTTTCCCCAGTCATTTCTGACTAGTACCTCTTTACTTTTGTCAAGACTGAGGAGGATAACATATGCTTGTTCTATAATCTGCCCTTTGGGCAAACTTGTCGCTATGTTTTAGCGGGCTTAGCAACAGTGAAACTCACTCTTGTTTGTATGGACAAGTTTGTCTCTATTGTTTTAATGAGTTTAATGACAAAGATAGTTCGGTCCTTTTCAATTTTAGAGAGTCTGAAAAGATACGGAAAGGAAACTCTAGTAGTCATTTTTCATAGTATAATCCCTTAAGTCTGAAAACGTATAAAATAATATGAAAGGGATGACTTTTCTGATCACTTTAGCGAGCTGAAAAAGACAAGCGCTCGATCTTTTGTGTAATGATCCCTTAGGTCCAAAAGGATTAAAATATAGAGGAGGGATGACACTTCCAATCACTTTAATGAGCTGGAGAGGCCAATTGCTCGGCAATCTTTTCATATTTTACGAGTCTAAAAAGAGCTTAAAGGAGACTCCTTTTTCAGGAATGAGTGATGTTTTGGATAGCAACTAGTTCTAGGTAAGTTTGGAAATTTTCAATCACGGCAGTGTAAAGAAGGTGGCTAATAGAATCACTCATCATAGATTTTCCTCAAAAGGGTAAACAATAAAGTGGAGGCGTATGATCAGCTAAAAAAGGTGGAGGTGATGGTAAGAACACGACCAAGGATAAAAAGCTGATAGCAATGCGATCACAAAGGTTATTTACCAAAGGTGGGTTCATTTTTTAATGAGCTTGAACTCTAGGGGAACATATGCTCATTGTTGGGTTTATTTTTAACGAGCTTGAACTTTTTGGAAACATTGCTCTTATTCCTTTTTATGTAAGCTAGGAATGACCAAACTATAAAGCTAAAAGCTAAAAAAATGAAATTGGTCGTTTTTTCTTGTATAAAAAGGTTTGCATGCCCCTAGCATAAAAAATTCTTCAGTAACCATATGGAAACTTACTGTGGTTAACCAGGATGATTTTCTATCAATACTTAGACAAAATACTTCCTGCACTTTGTCCACCAAATGGACAAAGGTGAAAGGTCACTCGGACCGATCACATAACTTACAGGGAAACTTATCTCTACAACTGGGTTTGTCCGCAAAATAGAAAAGGGTGCATGCCCCCTAAGCTTCGTTACATTCACCAGACTACTTGGTAATTAGGTGGATGGAATGAAGGTTCCTTTACGAGATCAAGTGAAATACTCGACTTGGAACTTTGCTCAGCCTTGCTTCATTTTTTAATGAGCTTGACACAAGACAAGGAATTATGCTTAGATCCTTGGTTTCATTTTTTAACGAGGTTGACACCAGTCAATGAACTATCATCTGTCGACCTTTCATCACAACTCATAAGGGGTCATGAAGGAAAGATCTAGTTCCAATGCCCCCAGTACATAATGTGCAGCATCATTGAATTGATCGTCAGATGATGTACGTATGGTAGGGCTTGGAGGCAATACCTCATGATGATCCACACTATCAAAATGGTCAAAGTTATTCTTAATCTTTGATGATGTAGAAGATATCATATGACAGGTTCCCACTGTGGCCACTTCCGCTAGATTACTTGGAGGCAGGCGGACAAAAGTACCCATTAAGGATGAGTCTTTTAGGAGACCTACTCTGACATGTTGAAGCGATTGAGAACTTCCATGGATTAATGGAATTCTTCCAGTAGCTTGTGAACTATTGGGGAAAAAGGTTAGTTGGAAAACGATTGTAATTGCACCTTGGAAGGGAAATGTAATCTTTCTAAAATAAGTTGACATAACAACATCCATAGCATAAATCCAGGGCCTGCCCAGTAGGATGTTGTAGTCAAGGTTTAAATTGATGACCTCGACTTCAATTTCTACTGTCTTGCCCCCCAGTTCGATTTACAAGTTACTTAATATCCCATATGGCGTGTATGTTCTTCCATCGAATGCTTTTAATGTCGTTGATGATCGTGACAAGGGTGGAGAGCCTAAAGTTTTCCAGTAACTCATTGACATAATACAGGTAGATGCTCCCTCATCAATGATTGTTCGATGAATAGTTCTGTTGAGGGCTTTTACCTGTATGAGGAAAGCGAGTTGTGCGGGTAACTAAGGTTCATATCCTTTATGATTAAAGGCCACTAGATTGGAATCCGTTGGATCAATTCCACCTATCACTGATAACAAAGCCTGTTTTTGGGATGGGCAATTTTGTACTACTTCAAGTGTCAACATGGTGAATGGCAATTGGGCTAGATCTTCCACTATATTATAATTTTGTTCTGCTCGAGCACAAGGATTAAATGTTGATTTATGTACTACTCCCTTAGGCAATTTTATTGTTAATTCAAGAATGATTGGTGGAACAACTTCTGACAAAGTTGTTGTCGAACTGCCAGGTTGATCTGTAGCCTTGCCGTTCGACGATTGTGGATTTCCATAATTCTTATTCCTTGTAGATATCAAAGCATGATTTTGTTATTTTGAGATGGATAGCATAAGCACTTGGGATGGGGAAGCACGACCACTAGCAACCAGGTTAGTTTCTAGATTTGGAAACGGATTAGTCAATACCGCTGAGGTGTTTGAAGTCTTTTTGAAAAACTTCTTGACTTCAGCTTCATGTGGAAAATCTCTTGTGTAATGGTCCTCATCACATATGAAACATGGTTGATTAGGTTTCTTCTTTCCATTAGGGTTTCCAAAAGGTTTCTCAGGAGTTGAATCCTCCTGTTTCTCCTTTTTATTTGTCCCTTTCTTCTTGCCCCCTAGTTTCTTAGGATTTTTTCCTTTGTCGGTTGACACAACATTGACCTCCGAGGCAAGAGGTTCCTCATCTACTTTTTGAGAGTCTTTATTTGATTTAGGAGGAGGAATGGAAAATTCTGGTCTAGGAGCATTAGGAATTTTGTTGTAGAGCGTGCCAGACTGAGTATAAATCAAGTCTAAATATTGCGCATGAGCAATGACCTACTCTTCTGTAACAACTCCTCCCTTAGCCACATCCTTTGTAATAGAGGGTAACAATGACTTTATAAACCATTCAGCTAAAAGCTGATCAGGAATGTACATCTTCACCATTCTTCAACGACACCGCCACTCATGAGTATGATCAGATATGTGAGTGGTTGTTGTCTGTTTAAATTTGGTAAGGAGTTTTTTCCCTATTTCGTACCTTATGGGTAATTGAAAATGGGTTAAAAAAGTAGTGGCAAGGGTACCGAAGTTGTCAAACGAAGCTCTAGGCAATTATATATACCATTTAGCTACCAGACCTGTTAACGTTCACTGGAAAAGGCAAAGCCTAATCGAATCATCATTCAGGGTGTTGGATGAACACCACAAATGGAAAGTCATCACATGATTCGACGGATCTTCACCTGGATTTCCATTGAATTTAGGAATATCAAAGGGAAGTTTATGAGGAATTGTAGGCCACCAAGGGGCATAAGTAATTGGATCATTTGTCAGCTAGTTTAGATCTGGTAATTCTAGAGTTGCTATGAAGGGCAACTATTGATTCATGTTAGGCGAAGCATACCTAGGATAAGATGGAATCTCCTAAGCAGTAGGTCTTTGCATACCATCATAATGTATTTGATGCTGGTAACTTTGATAAGGTTCATGGGTATAACCATTATAGTATGGTTGTTGATAACCGCTTTGGAAATGCGATTGCCCATTACTTACAAAGACCTGTTGCTCAGGTCCTTGGTATGATTGCTGGAATTGTGGTTATTGGTATTGAACCAACCATGGTTGTTGAACCATTTGCTATTATCCAATACTGGATGATTGACCAAGATGTGTAGTCATAGTACTTTTTTGAGCCTGAGTCGCTCCAAATAAGGAGGCACTAACCTAAGGTTGTGATTGAATCGCTAAGACAAGAGGCTGTTGTATTGCAACCTGAGAAACTTGAGGTTGACATACAACAGGTAGCGCTTGTACTTGCGATATAGTCACAACCGCAGGTGTAGTGGGAATATTCGACACAGGATGGACTAGTTGCATTGAATACACAACCCTCGGTTTTTGAGGTAGTATTGGTACCCAACCGCTAGATGTAATTCTAGTTTGACTTGAACTTTGTTGTGAACTGTCATATGGTTTTTCTCTAGGAGGGAACAATGAAAAGGCATACTGCCCCCCCATATGATCGCAATCTAGTACTTAAAGGGTAGATTGGCCTTTGAAGACATATGGGATCGACTTGTTGAGTTTCAACATAAGAAATACCAGATGAGAATCCGAATGAAGAAATAGGAACTGACCACATCATCAAAACAGTCCCTGATTGGACTCCGGCTTGTTGTTGATAACTTGCCGGGACAGATGGTATGCCAGCAATCATCATAGGAACAACAGTAGGAAGCTCCACCATAGTTGTGTCGGTTGACACAGTCCTAGATGTTGATGGTTGTTCAGACATGTTTAGTCTATCCAAAAGATTTCCTAGCGATTCGACTGGAACTTGCTATGAAAAAGAACTAACTTCTATAGTATAGGGATGTAAGTGGATACCAATTCCAAAATGCACTGGAGTACTGGGTGGAAGATCCTCTACTCTCTCTTCTATATCAATCAATATAGGTGGAAGAGGTAGACCTTTAGGTCTGTAAAATATTTCTGGAGCTAAAGAAAGTGTAGCTTCTATAGTAACAGATACTGGAGAGGTGACACCTTCTAAATTCTAGAATTCAACTTCGAGATGTTCAGGTAATTGAACTTTAGTTCTTGATCAATCCTAGTTGGAGCTACTTCAGAAATAGAGGTGTCTACTGTTACACTAGGATTAGTTCTAATGTCCTCTTGTAACTGCAGAACTTCTTCTATAAAGGCAGATGTACCATAGATAATTCTAGTAATTGTAGTCTCTGACGATGTCGAAATGCAAGTTTCAAATAAATCAGGTGAATTGGACTCAGTTAAACGAGAACTCTTTGCCTGGGATGGTTTCATTTCCGAGGTCAAAGATGGTTGACTCGCTAGTCCCCACGAACAACAGGGTTTGGATTGACGTTCTTCCATGATTGCGATTACTTGATCAACTCAAAATTTAAAGGGGAAAAATGTTATTCCAATTTAAATGAATTTTAAGACACTTTGACGCAAATTGCTTTCTCAATTTTTAAGAGTCAAGAAAAATCTAAAGGTGACTCTAGTCACCTTCGATTTTTAATGAGCCTGAACTGATAAGTGCTAAGATGGCCCTTTTCTTTTAAGGAGTCGAAAAGGAATGAAAGTGACTGCTCTAGAAGTCTAGCTAGAGGGTTTACCAAATCGATCGTAAAACTACAAAATACACCTTGGTGATAAATGATAGAGAAATTACCAAGGACTTACGTATGGCAATCAATCTTACCGAATGTTGTGTTCAATGCATTACAATCGATAGGGTGGCAAACATGGCTTCCTAAGGATAAAGGATAATAGCCTATTTTTGTCTCCCAATATATACACGACGGTATGGGGAGCACAAGTCCTGTTACACTAAAAAATGTCACCATGACTATTTACAGTTAGTATGGCTCCATCCACTGTCATACTATCCTCCTTGGCAAGTCTCATGCCTCTACTCTTCATGTCAAACTCCAAGAAAGAGAGAAAAGTCATTTAAAGTCAATTATCTCTGGTACGCAGTTTCTCTTAGCCTTACCTGCGTGTACGCAACCCAAGTTCACAATACCTGCGTACTTGTACGCTCTGTATGTAAAGGGGTGGGTGCGTACCCCTGTAAAGGTCAAAAGGCACGAGTTTCATCTTTAAAAAGTTACTTGTGGTCATTTCTAGAGCATTCTAGAAGCTTGTTTGATGTGTATGAAGCGCCTCCAGATGGTTCATGTACCCAAAGAAAGAGGAACTTATCCCATGAAGAGGGGAGCTATCCCATTGAAAGAGGGGCTTATCCCATGCATGGTGGAGCTAAGTAACTTCCTCTAGAGCACTATAAATACAGGCATTGGGCCAGAGGGAGGGGGGTTGAAAGCTGAACATTCCTAAGGGTAGATGCTGCTGGAATTAGGACTTCCTTGTAGAAGCTTGTGAGGAGAGATTACCATCTTTGCTTGTTTCCATTTGGAAGTGGGTGAGCTGATCAGAGTAAAGGAGAAGTCTTGTGGACCCTGGGAGGAACCTGCACAACACCAAGGCTCAGGTTGTAATGGTTTCTTTTGTTACCTTTTAATACAAATTAGTCCATTCTTCTCAACAATTTGTTATTTATGAGTTGTTTCATATACTCCTTGGTCTATATGTTAAATATGTTTTATTTTATGTGATATTCAGGTGCTATTTAATCGTTTGATTGTTAGTGAATGCAGGTTTCGAAGAGAAGGAGGAGCTCATCCGGATCAACGAAGCTGGACTACTACAACAGCGTTGGGTTACAGGTAGGATCTAAACACTTGATTTCTCATATTGTAATGCATATTTAGAGAAGGATTTCTCTTATTTGTCTTGTTTGTCACTAGAAAGTCTTAGGCTTCTAGGGAGGTTGGCTTTGTCCGCAAAGTCGACTCTTTCCGCATGACAAAATGGCAACTCCACTGGGGAAACCATGAATGTGTTTGAGTTCTTTTTGATTTCATATTTTGATCTGAGAAAAATTGCTTGTTTTCTGGTTTTTAGCTGTCTGACTGTGTATTTGGGTGGGTTAGCTTAGGGTCAAATTAGATTTTTATTTTTCTTAGCTTTGCCAGCAGTATGCAGCCTCTGAGTTAGGCACAGTGCGTACTTGTACGCACTGCGGCTTTGCGCGCAGAGCGTACCCGCACCTGTGTGAATAGATCACCTGCGTACCCCTATCAATTTTGAGAAAATTTCATTTTTTTCCTTTTTACTCTTTAGATTTTGTTTTTAGTTTGTTTTTACTGCCCAGATCCATTGGTTTACTGTCAGAGATCTTCACCTGAACTTGTTCCGTTAGTGTCGAGAGTTTTGGTGGAATTCATAGAGATTTTGCCTTAGGTTTTGATTTTTAACTGGTCCTGTAGTGACTTTGGCGTTAGAGGTTGTCAAACTTTGGATCTCCCTAGTTTTGTTCAACCCTCTTAGGAGTCGGGCCTGTCATAGAATTCACCCTTGTGAGAAACCTACCTTTGTGTCTTCTCTTTGCGAATCTCGAAAAAGTTTGTTCATTAAAGCTTGGAATTTCATTTTTGCGAAAAAGAAAAAAACGATTTCGATTTTGTTTTTCGATTAGTTTATGATTCTGCATGAACTGATCCTTAGTTGCATTTTGACTGAGTAAAACATTCGGGAATTATCCTTGTAAGCTTTTTTCCTCATTATTTTTTGCTTTTAGGTAAATGTCCCTTTAATTTTCTTTTGAGTGATTTTGATTTGATTGTATTAGATTTGTTAAATTTGATTGTTGATAAGTAGTTTTACATGCTTGATTAATATAGGAAAAATACAAAAATTCTTTTGGAAACAAGTTTGCTTTGGTAGCATTTGTAGTCTTTTGAAGAAAAAGGAAATTTCATGAAATAATTAGTGGTCATGAGTTGCATGCTTTGAAAAGATAAAGAGAATTGTTTCTTTGATTGTCTTTTCCAAGAAAGTTGTTTTCTATAAAATTTGCATTCTTCCAACTCTCTTAGCTAGGAGATTCATTGAAAAAGAAAAGTAGTGCAAATCATCTTAGGTGCATCTTTGTAGTGGTTGCGAGTCGAGTCTACACACCACCAGTTTCATCTCCACTACCTTTGTCTTAAAGAAAAGCCATAAAATTAACGCTTAAAGTAAAATCAACTTAGTAACTTTTTATTTACTAGGGCTCTGAAACACCAATATAGATCAGGCTAGTGTCTTGGAGTAGGAGAGTAATAAACTCTCCAAGGCAACAAAACCAAACAAGTAGCTT
The DNA here is from genome assembly GCA_031772625.1 of Pinus tabuliformis. Classification (NCBI taxonomy): domain Eukaryota; kingdom Viridiplantae; phylum Streptophyta; class Pinopsida; order Pinales; family Pinaceae; genus Pinus; species Pinus tabuliformis. The sequence goes on from CM062815.1 coordinate 27,342,862, forward strand.
ATCTTGTGATAGAATAAATCCAGCTATTTCACTTATGCTCTGGGAAAGCTCCTCTTACAGGAGAAGCACGAGACCGTGTCCGAACCAGTGAGGGGATCAATCCTCCTTCATTGGGAAAGACGCCAGATACGCACGTACTACAAACAGTAAACCTTGGATTATTGTCGAGGAGCCTGGGGTCACTTATCGGTAAACCTTGGATTATTGTCAAGGAGCCGGCAAGGGGATTGAGCTTGTTACTCTGCGCTTGCGTGCTATCGGGTCGTAGACTGTTCCCCCATGTATATTTGTTGCTGTTGGTAACCTTAGTGACCATTATCTTTAGGATTCTACTGAGGTGACGATGGAGGGAAGATCCCACTGTACCTGGAGCAGACGTCGGCTAGACTCACTTGGATTTTCCGGGGGGTTCACTTCACTCGAGACGGTTAAAGTGGAGGAACTTGTGCCGGTCTATTCATTAAGCAGGTTGCCGGGGTAACTGTTCCACCCGCCACTTCTGTACTGAATCCGGCGATGTTGGGTTTCATCTCCAACTAGCGTTTTGGGTCCGGAAGGCTACTGTTTGTGCTTGGTTTGACGCCCTAGATTCTTTAGGCGTGTGCTTCAAATTTGTTTGGTTTTTTAGAGACTTTAGGCAGTTTGCTTTGAGATTTTACTTTGTTTACATGTGCAGTAGTTAAAAATATTTAACTATGGCTAAATTACCGAGACAGTCCCCTGGATCTCGGGGCAAGTCTCCTGAAGTTGTAACCGTGGCCGATTTGTTGAGGAGGCCTCGTAGACTTCGAGGCCAACCTCCCGAAGAGGTTCCGAGTCATTTCGACGGTTTGAAAGTCCTTGTAACTCCTGAAGGCAGTAAGGTAGGGTCACTGGAAGAAGGAGACTCTTCCTTGGTAGTCCATCTGGTTTACCAAAGTCTAGAAACAGGCTATAATCCTGAAGCTGTTACAGTTTCCGAGCTTGCTGGTAGTTTTTCATCTACTAGTGATATAGGTGAGGAACCTGAAATATCCGAACCTGTTACTCCGACTTCTAGTGCTCCAGATTCACCTAGGGTAGAACGATTCACCACCGAAAATCTTCCTTCTGGTTTGATTGCTATTGAAGAACTTGCTCCAGAAGAAGATATAGGCGTCCCTATCCCTGAACATCAACCTACTATTGATCTAAGGGAGCGTGAATCCATTTTTTACAGTCCTCCTAGAAGTACTACTTGGTATCTTTCGCTAACTAATTATTTAGACAACTCAGGGTCAAGTTTTTCTCCACCTCGTACTCCTTTTCCACCTGGAGGTATTTATACTCGTGTAAATATGTCTGGTCAGTCGTCCATGTTCACTCAATCACCTGAATCATTTTTGTATGGCGGTCCTTCTTTTCCTGCTGGGTATCAGTCACTTGCTGGTACTTTTGCGGGAGCATCTCCTCAACCCATTGAACATGGGTTATTAACTGGAAACAATTGTAATAAGCCATTGGGCGTAGGAGACATCTATATGATGTCAGGTTCAACTCCTAGTTCTCAACCTCAAGGTGCGCAGTTACCGCCTGGGGGGCAACCTCAAGTAACGCCTGGGGGGCAACCTCAAGGTACACAAATTGCGTCTGGGGGGCAACCTCAAGGACAGTATATACCTGTGGTACAATACATTCCTCAAGGTCAACCCTAGCCTCAATACGTACCCCAAGGTCAACCCCAGTATCAGTACTTACCTCAAGGGTATCAACACCAAGGTCAGTACTCGAGTCAAGGTCAACCCCAGTAACAGTACGTGCCTCAAGGGTATCAACCCCAAGGTCAGTACTCGACTCAAGGTTATCTACCACCTCAAGGTCAAGCTTATGTTCAAAGTATAGGAAATGTACCTGTCAATTATCAATCCTACCCTCAACCTGGTTACGGATCTCAGTATCCTCAACCTGTTACGGGTCAATACCCCGGAATGATAGTGTGGGATCCATCACAAGGTCAATAGGTGTTGCAGCCAAGTATACAGTTGTTAACTCAAACTGGACAACCCATAGTTTCTGGTTCACCCCAGCAACCGCAACCTGTCGAGTCAAATATTCAAACTTCTCTAACTTCGGTAGTTACTCAGTCGCCAATTGCACCTAGTACTCCATCTCAAACAACTGCTGCAACTACCGCAACCTCCGTTCAGTCTACCGCACTTACTTCTGGAGTATCGACAGCTCCGGTTTCTACTATCTCTACGACCACTCCTCAGACATCTTTACCGTTGTCCGGATCTACGATTCAAACCACGGTTCAGATGCCTGTAGGGCAGCCTGGTTTAAGTACTGTTGTAACAAGTCAACCACAATTCGCTAATCAACAGTACCAGGGACAGTACCAATTCGGTCCTGCTGTCCAACAACTGGTTTACCAGTATCAACCGTATCCTGGGTATACTTATCAACAACCTCAGCAACCCCAGTACGGTCCGGTTAATCCTGGTTTTCCAGGAGGATATAATATCCCGAACGCGATTCCTATTCCTAGTTATCCTGGATATCCTCCTCCTGGAACTGGTATTGTGACCCAAAGTTTTAGAGATCCTAACCGGCAATTACCGTTTATCCCAACTTTGGATTTACCCGAATTGACGCGCCTAAAGAATGATCCAATCAATTATCTTCTGTTTTGGCCGCCAATGCCTAATAAGTTGCCCAGTGATATACCCAAGTTTGAAGGTAAGTCTGGAGAGGATCCGTCCAATCATGTGATGACTTACCACCTCTGGTGTGCCTCAAATTCCATCTCGGATGATTCGATCCGTTTACGTCTTTTCCAGCGTACGCTCATTGGTCTCGCGGCCAAGTGGTACATTGAGTTACCACGGTCCTCTTTTTATAATTTCAGCCAGTTAGCTACTTCGTTCCTTACTCATTTTCAGTTGCCGGTCAGATACGATAATGGTACTGAGTTATTAACTTCGTTAAAACAATCGATGTCCACTTATATTTCCGATCATATTCATGAATGGCGACGTCGAAGACATTTAGTGAAAGTTTTTATCCCGAACCAAATCTTAGCTGAATGGTTTTTTAAATCATTATTACCGAATATTACTGAAGACGTAGCTAAGGCCGGAGTAGTTACTGAGGAGCAAGTCATTGCTCAAGCCCAGTACCTTGACTTAGTTTACACTCAGTCGGGTACGTTGCACGAGAAGATCCCAGATCTTCCTAAGTCGAATCAAATCGTTGCTGCTCCTTCAGGGTCTCATGCTGCTGATGGCATGATTGGTAAGGTGAATACTAAAAGTAAGAAGAAATCCTCAAAGAATTCTTCTCCAATAATAACCTTACTAGACTCCTCGACAGGAGAGTCTTCTCCTGAAATTACCGCCGACGTTCACGCTGAAGAGTCATGTACGGCTAAATCAAAAAACGGTGGTAAGAAGAAAGGCAAGAAGAAGGAAAAAGTAGAAAAGGCTCCAAAAGAGAAAACAGAGAAGTCGGAATCTAACGACAAGAAGCGCAAACCTCGCTATCCTTGTCTAATTTGTGAAGAAGATCATTTCACAAGAGATTGCCCTCATCGGGCGGAGGTTGTGAAAATCGTTAAAGGTTCCCCAACTCCTGCTGTTTTGACAAATCCATTTCCAAAGCAGGAGAGTAAAATGATAGGTTCTTCCTCGAGTGCCAGTGAAGAACCCATATTGATGATGTCTCATGTATGGATTGCGACTCGATCGCAAGATTACGGTAGTAAAAGTCCTATTGATGGCAAAGAAGCAGAATCTTCTCATTCTAATCCATCAACCTCAGCTCCCGGTTCCGATCCACTACAGATCGAGAAACCTAACCCGGACTTAGTAATCAAACCGCCCGCCAAGGGTATACTTCGAAAGTCTGCTTTCAATCCACATGCGAGAGCAGCTCAGAATTATAGCATTGTTGAGGACTTAGCTGTTTCACCCTCAGCAATGTCGGCTTTGGAAGTGCTGCAATCGTGTCCAGCACAATGAAAATTACTTTTGTCGACTATAGGAGATGTTGATATTCAGGACCCGAACCTGATAATCTTTGATCTAGAAAATATTACACCCCGTCTCCCTCATCAGATGGCTTTCCAGATTCCAGTGATAGTCAAAAACAGACCTATTCATCGGACTGTAATTGATGAAGGAGCTTCTACGTGTATTATGTCGATTCAGTGTTGGAGATCTTTTGGTTCTCCTTCACTGAACCAATCCCCGACGATTCTTAAGGCCTTTGATGGCCGTGGGTTCCATTCGTTTGGCATTCTACAGGATTTGCCTATAGGGGTTGGAGGAAAAACCGTTAGTCTGGATGTGGAGGTGGTTGATGCCCCTCTAGACTACAACCTTCTTTTGGGTCGCAGTTGGTCTTATGCTATGACAGCGGTCGTGTCATCGGTCTTCAGAGTTATAAAGTTTCCACACAATGGCAAGATCATGACAATAGACCAGCTGGCTTACTTTTCATCTGACCCAGCCTCTTCAGAGAGTATCCAGCATGTCGGTAAAATGACTATCCCTTACAAGGATGTTGGTGTAGGATTGGTTAAAGATTCCGGTTTACTGGGAAGTTTTCCTTTCCCTCCACTCAACGCAGACCCTTGATTTGCTTTCATTCATATGATTACTTCAGACACTATTATTTACGATGATCCTTGGATTGTCCCATCTGAATCTGAGATAGACTCATTCGGTGATGCAATGCCTTTGAGTCCATATGAAATTGCTTATGAAGCAGTGCAGTCTTTTACCGACCCGCGTTGAACCCAAATTGACCAAATGAATGTGGCCCGTGAGGAATCACTTTTCACATCAACCTCAGAACGGATAGCGTTTCCTGAAGTCATGTCATCTGTCGAACAACATCGCGAAATCCTAAGTGTAGACGATCTACCATGGGAAGATCTCCATCATAGATCTTCATTTTTACCTGAGGGTGATGACTTTGAAAATGATTTTTCATCAATTTTTACAGCTGAATATGTCAAGGACGCTCAGAATCCCATGAAACATCCTGATTCAGAGTTGAATTTGGGAAACATTTCCCAAACTATTGCCATTGACATTTCAGTCAAAACCGGAATTATTGAGAACATTCATATAGGTGCCTCGTGTACAGATGACGAAATTCAAACATACAAGGCCCTATTTCAAGAATTTCGCGACGTGTTTGCCTGGTCCTATGAGGAAATGCCAGGAATTGATCCCTCCATTGTTGTTCATGAGATTAAGACTTACCCGGACACTAAACCCGTTCGGCAACGTCTGCGTTAGATACACCCTAGGAAAGCGGCTGCGATTAAAGAAGAAGTGGAGAAGCTGTTGAAAGCAAGTTTCATTTATCCGATCCCATTAACGGATTGGGTATCGAATATTGTTCCAGTCAACAAGAAACAAGGAACAATAAGAATATGCATCGACTATAGGGATATAAATTGTGCTTGTCCAAAAGACAACTATCCCATGCCCTATATCGATCAAATAATTGATTATTGTGCCGGCAGTGAAATATTTTCCTTTATGGACGGTTTTTCCGGTTACAACCAAATCAATATTCTACCTGCCGATCAACCAAAAACGACTTTCATTTGTCCTTGGGGGACATTTGCTTACTGAAAATTACCTTTTGGACTTAAGAATGCCGGAGCCACTTTCCAACGGGCAATGTCTTACGCGTTTCACGACATCAAACACATTATGCAACCGTACCTCGATGATTTGCCTACTCATTCTTTACATCGAGCTGATCACCTTGTCCACTTACGCGCTATTTTTATGAGGTGTTGGCATTATCGAATTCGGTTGAACCCACACAAATGTGTCTTCTGCATAGAAGTGGGACGATTGCTAGGATTTGTCATTTCAAAAGCTGGTATCCGCGTCGATCCCTCGAAGGTAGAAGCTATCATCAAATTGCCTCCTCCTTTGAGTCTGCGCCAACTCCAAAGTTTGCAAGGGAAAGCAAACTTTTTACGTCGATTCATTCCTAACTACGCCGAGGTTACCAAGGGTTTCACCTAGTTGTTGAAACAAAATGCTCAATTCTCTTGGGATGAGATAGCTCAGAAATCTTTTGATGCACTTAAGCATGCGTTGACCCATGCACCGTTGCTGCATCCTCCCAACTACAACCAGGATTAGTTTTTGTATCTCGCCGCCTCCCACTCCACCATTGGAATGGTCTTAGCTTAGGAAGATGAATTCGAAACGGAACATGTGATATATTATCTTAGTCGGATGTTAAATCCAACCGAGTTAAAGTACTCACATGTGGAAAAGTTGGCACTGGCAGCCATTCAAGCTGTCCAGCGATTTCGTCACTACATTCTTCTCCGTAAAACTACAGTGATTTCAGATTGCAACCCTATGATCTATATTCTGACTAAACAATTGCTAGGGGGCAAGTACTCCAAATGGATCGTTATCCTGCAGGAGTTCGATTTGGAGTTCGACAAATCCAAGTCTAAGAAATCCTTAGTCTTTTCCGAGTTAATGTGTGATTTCCCGCGTGCTGACACGGAAATAGTGGCAGAGGAGCCCATTGCGGACGAATATTTGTTTCTTATCAGCACTTTAGATCCGTGGTATGGGGATATAATCATCTATATCCAAACCCAATCCTTTCGGCCCGAAATCTCAAAGTCGGAACGTCGGAAAATTCGATTCCAGTCCCAACAATACAAAATCATTGAAGATACTCTTTATCGTCGTGGGGTGGATTTGATTTTTCGACGTTGCTTAACTCATGAGGAAGCTGAAAGGGTTTTGAATGACTGTCACTCTGGAGCGTGTGGCGGTCATATGTCTGGGTATGCCACTGCCCAAAAGATATTGCGCGCTAGCTATTTCTGGCCGTCCTTATTTAAAGACTGTATTATTGCGGTCCGAAAATGCCACAATTGTCAGGTGTTTGATCGAAAGATGCGCACGCCACCTGCTCCTCTCCACCCTATAATTGTCGTTGGTCTTTTCGCCAAATGGGGTATCGACTTTATTACTTGTAGCCCTCACTCGACCGAGGGGCATGCGTATATCATCCTTGCGGTTGATTATTTTACTCAGTGGGCCGAGGCGATGCCTACATTCGAGGCAGACGGCAAGACAACAGCGATTTTCATATTCAATCACATTATTGCTAGGTTTGGTGTCCCACAATCGATAATCACTGACCATGGGCACCATTTTCGAAACATTATGATGACAGAACTTACAGGCCAGCTTGGTTTACGTCATGATAGTTCTACTCCTTATTATCCCCAAGAAAACGGTCTAGATGAGTCTATCAACAAAGTTCTAGTTATCATGATCCGACGGATCATTGGTATTCATCAGTCGAATTGGCACAACATGTTATTTTTGGTGTTGTGGGCATACCGAACCTCAGTGAAAACATCAACAGGGTTCACTCCTTTCCAACTAGTTTATGGTTTGGAAGCCGTGCTGCCCATTGAATGCGAAATCCCATCACTGCAAATGGCCATCGAATTACTCCCAACTACTTCCGAAGTGGAGAAGCGTCTGTTATACTTAGCTAAATTAGATGAGACTCGACGTGAAGCTGCTTTAGCAATCGAGACTCACGCAAAACGAATGAAAGCTCAGTATGACCGGAATGTGACCCCTCGAAATTTTTCGGAAGGAGACCTAGTGTTGTTATATGATCAAGCTAATGATAAGTTAGGTGCTGGAAAATTCGTTCCTATGTGGCATGGGCCCTACATTGTCAAGCGAAAGCTAGCAAAAGGGGCCTATGAGCTGGTAGACTTTGACGGGGACTCTTTGGGTAAACCCAGAAATGGACTTTACCTAAAGAGGTATTATGCTTAAATGATGGGTATGGAGATTTTAGTTAGGTTAGTTTTCTCTTTCTAGCTAGTATGTGTGCTTAGTTTAGACTGTGTGTTTAGTTTAGACTGTGTTTTTAGTTTAGACAGTGTGCTTAGTTTAGAGAGTGTGTTTTCGTCCTTATTCTGGCTTATCTTGGTTTTACTCATGATATTGCAGATGTCGACACCTCTCCAAACGTACATTGGATTTGCTGATGGTGCTTGTCGTAGTACACGAAATATCTCTTCCGTAGCTTTGGTTATCTATTCGCCCTCTGACGAGTTAGTTTCTATGCATGGGGTGAGCCTCGGTCAAACAACAAACAACATTGCAGAATACAGTGCAGTGATTGAATTATTATCTGAATCTATTTCATTTGGGATTCGGAGTTTGATAGTGAGGTTAGATTCTGAACTCGTTGTATTACAGCTTAATAGAGTCTATACCATTAGAAATCCAGTGTTACTGAGATTGTTTTTGACGGTCCGTCTCTTGGAACGTGAATTTGATTACATTGAATATCAGCATATTCCAAGGTCTTTAAATACATTAGCAGATGCAATGGCGTCTCGAATGTTAAATAGACATTTGTAACAATCATAAATGTAAATTTATAATCATTTCATCACACATGTTTAACAAAATAAGCCGGTAATAATGATATATATAGATAGGAGTGTGTCAAAAATATACATCGTCTTCGATCATAGGTTGAAAAACACCTTATGATCGGCAAAAATGATAAGTACAAAAACCCAAAATGTCACATGTGTCTACAAATGACCATCCAATCAGTGGTCGTGCTCCCTATACGACACCACTGCACGGGCTACCCTACACAAAAATCTCCTAAAAGGTCCTGGGACTGCGACTACATAGCGCTGAAATCTGATAGGAACATCATCTATAGTAGTCTCTGGTATATCCGCCGTCACACGCTCTAGATCCTGCTCCAACTCAGCTAGTGTCTCTGCAGCCGCGTCCTGTGGGGCCGGCGCCGATGCAGCTGGATGTCTCCTCTCAAAAGCCCGGAGATTGGCTGGACACTGTGGGCCTACATCTGCATTTTGAAAATTTTTACTGTCAGTTTTGAGACGATATATAAAAAAAAAAAATGGATAATTTAAAAAACTTGTGAAAAATGAAGTACCTCTGTCGTCCCATTGTTCTCCCTGTGGAAGAACCATGTCCAGATCATTGCGAAAATCCATTCCGGCATAAGGAAAATCCTGAATCGCAAAGACCTGGCTCTCCAGCCAGTGAAAGTAACCATCAGGAAATCGAACAACTGCTGCTCCCTCATCAGGATGCCGGGCCATTACCGCAGCCCACTGCGTCAACTTAGGCTCCCGAGGAGGCCCAACTGGAACTGTAAGATGCTGGGGGATCAGCATTGGAACTCTCTCTAGGGAAAAGATCACAACTAAAGGCCCATATCCAAAGGTCTTCAATTGTACGTTCTTTGCCCTAGTTAGTTGGCCCTTCATATTGGCCAACACAGCATCGCACCAGTTGAAAATGGTGCCTCAGAAGCAATCTATAGCCATCCGCATTTGGGAACCAGTGGCTATGTGCAAAGCGGCAGCACCGCAAAGTCTGGTAACTGTAAAGGCAATTACCATAAGTTCAGGTCGGGATATGTATTTGATTTCTATCCCCTTCTCCTGGTTTTGATTGTTGCACCACTCTAGCCGGAGACTAGCAAGGGATTGGCCACCCAGCCTAGTCCCGAATAGAGACAGTTGCTCGCCCCTGTTAGGCAAGCCAGTGAGAAAATATATGTCGGAGGGCTCTATCTCGAGCTGGTGCTCTGCGATGTAGAAACATTGATCCTGAATGTTCCACCTTTCGACCAGCCACTCTAAGAATGGCACCTGGGCCCTCATGCCAGGTATGGCCCAGTACTTGTAGAGAGCGCATGCCTTTAAAGCATCAATGGAAGGTTGATGACCTATTGCGGCCAAATCAACATCTTTGTGTTCTCTTTCACGCCAATCTAGCATGGTGGGCAATCTACACACCAAAAAACATTGATTAGAATTCATTAAATAAAATTTGATGGTTAGATTTTTGAGTTTGGGGTTTGAAAATCCGCTTTGCGCGGAGTACGCACCCCGCGTTCAGAAAACAGAGCAGGGGTACGCAGCTGTTCTGAAGGTGGGTTGCATACTCCGACCTTTTTCCCATATACGAAAAAGTCGGGGTACGCAGGTCACCCATGGGGCACCTGCGTACCCCGAAAAGCAGACCCTAAAACCCAAAACCCTCTAAAAAATCAAACCAAGACTTAAAATGAAATTCTAAACGGATGAAATTGAAGAGGAGGATGTTGTGAAATACCTGAAAGAGACGGCGCTCGATTCTGACGGTCGGATTCTCTACAAAGTCCACAGGAAGTTTCTTGTCAAAAGCCCTTTTCTCACCCTCAACAGTAAAATGGTAAAAATGACATGGTAAAAAGTCTTTTTATAGGTTTTTTGGATAAATGAATGCTAAGTTTGTTTATTTTTAACCATGAAAGGATATTTTTCAATGTATTTTTGCCTATCTTAAACAGGTATGAGTAATGTGTTGTTTTTGTGCAGGACAAAGGGACTTTAGGGTAAAATCATCATTTTTCATGAACCAAGAAATCAGAGTCATCTTTTAAGCCCTTTTCTGACTCCTAAAACATGAAAAGATTGTCGAGCATTTCTTTTACACTCGTTAAAATGGAATTAAAAGACAGTCCTCTTATAGCCCTTTTCTGACCGTAAAAACAAGAAAAGATTGCCGGATATTGTCGTTTCAAATTCGATACTGGAAATAAAACGATGTGTCCTTGATCGCTTTTTACTTTTCAGGTCAAAGGCACTAATCATGAAAGTACTCCTTGGTCGCAATATCAAGCGGTTCTCTCAGGTATGATTTTATACTTTTTCGGGCTTGAGAGACACAAATTTACGAAAAAGTTCACCTTGGAGTCTTCTTTAGTTTTTTCGGACTCTCTAAAATTGAAAAACGCCGAGTTTCTCCTATACTGGACTCGTTAAAATTTTACAGTAAAGGACCTGTTCGATTACAAACAGGAACGGACCACTCCTTCTTAGGGTCTAAATCTAAACTAAGTTGGACTCATCCGAAGGATGAGCTTATAATCAAGCATATGTTATCCTCCTCAAGCTTGTAAAAAATAAAGAGGTACTTGCCAGAAATGGTGGGGGAAAAGAGAGAAGAATGAACCTATTTGTTATCCTTTGTTACAGAAGAACCTTATTACCGCTCTTGAACACGACACTTTTCATTCACCTGGGTTGGGAAATCCTTTGCCTTAAAGTTGATCAAACCACTTTGAAAGTCTTCAACCATTTCTGGGTATTAACTTTGGGTCAATCGTCACCAAGCCATTTGTCGTGTCGTTATGTGTTCAAGAGGTCTCTGCAAATAAACCATTCATATGCAAAATACTTGTCATCCATTTTGACCATCCCTGAGTCAGTCCTTACAGCAACATTTCTTCAACTTGAACTATTATTTCATGTTGTGGGCTTGCCTGCGACGAGTCGCTTTCTATCGACATCAGCACATTATCTAGAAAGATGACTTAGAAATCGTCAGTACCTTGAAGTCTGCATGCATCAATGGCAGATTTCTCGCTTTTGACGACAGTTTACATCATTGACTTTCGATCAAAGGATTCTGTGACGTGTTCGAAATCAACCCATTCATTCACATTTCATGGATTGTACTGGGTACTTTGAGAACCATTGACATCACTGGTGGTCTCTCTCACACTTGTTAACAGTTTACATCATCGACTGGTAATCAAGTGGTTTCTACCATGTTTGACATCAACTCATTTATTCGCATGGATAGAATCGTACCAATTCGGGAAGTAGAGATGAAGACCCTGGATCTAGTTTCCACTATCCAGGCTGCGAGGAGTTTTGTATTGATTATATAGTAGACTTATCATAAACAGATGGCTGCGTCCATACTGTGTCTACAAAGTTCTATGATTGTGATGTACTGCAAAATCATTCTTGTATCAGAGCAGTAGTTAGATTGTTAGTTAAAGTTTTCAATCTGAGTATGGGAATGCCTACCTCAGCGATGATATCATCTTATATGTGTATTTTGTGTTGAATATTTGCAGGTTCTGACCGGGCTCTCCGCAAGATACTCCTTGAAATGATAAAGTACTTCACCCTTCCTAGATCATATGAAACCCTAATCTACTACAGGCTTCGCACTTTAGGGGGCAATCTGTTACACTAAAAAATGTCACCATGACTATTTACAGTTAGTATGGCTCCATCCACTATCATACTATCCTCCTTGGCAAGTCTCATGCCTCTGCTCTTCATGTCAAACTCCAAGAAAGAGAGAAAAGTCATTTAAAGTCAATTATCTCTGGTACGCAGTTTCTCTTAGCCTTACCTGCGTGTACGCAACCCAAGTTCACAATACCTGCGTACTTGTACGCTCTGTATGTAAAGGGGTGGGTGCGTACCCCTGTAAAGGTCAAAAGGCGCGAGTTTCATCTTTAAAAAGTTACTTGTGGTCATTTCTAGAGTGTTCTAGAAGCTTGTTTGACGTGTATGAAGCGCCTCCAAATGGTTCATGTACCCAAAGAAAGAGGAACTTATCCCATGAAGAGGGGAGCTATCCCATTGAAAGAGGGGCTTATCCCATCCATGGTGGAGCTAATTAACTTCCTCTAGAGCACTATAAATATAGGCATTGGGCCAGAGGGAGGGGGGTTGAAAGCTGAACATTCCTAAGGGTAGATGCTACTGGAATTAGGACTTCCTTGTAGAAGCTTGTGAGGAGAGATTACCATCATTGTTTGTTTCCATTTGGAAGTGGGTGAGCTGATCAGAGTAAAGGAGAACTCTTGTGGACCCTGGGAGGAACCTGCACAACACCAAGGCTCAGGTTGTAATGGTTTCTTTTGTTACCTTTTAATACAAATTAGTCCATTCTTCTCAACAATTTTTTATTTATGAGTTGTTTCATATACTCCTTGGTCTATATGTTAAATATGTTTTATTTTATGTGATATTCAGGTGCTATTTAATCGTTTGATTGTTAGTGAATGCAGGTTTCGAAGAGAAGGAGGAGCTCATCCGGATCAACGAAGCTGGACTACTACAACAGCGTTGGGTTACAGGTAGGATCTAAACACTTGATTTCTCATATTGTAATGCATATTTAGAGAAGGATTGCTCTTATTTGTCTTGTTTGTCACTAGAAAGTCTTAGGCTTCTAGGGGGGTTGGCTTTGTCTGCAAAGTCGACTCTTTCCGCATGACAAGTCCATACTGGCACTTGTTGTATCAAAGAGGAGGAATCACCCAACCTACGATGAAAATGATAGTTACCAGGTTTTACGACACCAGAACACGTCTCTAGCCTAGACTTCTAGATGTGTTGTGTTAGATTCCAAACCAATTTTATGTTGATTGAGGTTTATTTTATGGTTGATTTTGCTTATAAATTTGTCTTTCAAGGTTCGCCGCATGATGTAGATGTGAAATTCCTAAATATGCAATCTAAAATGATAAACAATTGTTTATGTTCTTTTTAGCAATGAAAATCCCAACTACAAAGGAAATAAGATAACGATTCTTCTTTCAGCAGAGAGCATAGAGCACACACTAAATGCACTTTCCTAAATCAAATTTTGCAAGCGATCAAAATGCAGATGCACATGCATGTATTTGTTTTCCGCTTTATTAATGTGTGAATGACAAAAAGAAAATTAAGTACAGATCTGAACTACTTTCTTTCAAAGCGACAGTACTAACAATTTTCTCTTTTCAAAACGAAAGGAAGACTAAGACGACACTTTTTTATTTTGAATTTAAAACCATCTTCGACACTTGAAATACAAATAATTTCAAAATCGAGTACAATGACAAAAGCACAATCAACTATTTAGAAGAGGAAGACTTTACGACACTCTTCTTTTGATTCAGAATGACAATTACGACACTCTTATCAAAGATGACAGTTCGATTAGGCTACTTTCGACAAAGGAGGATTGCAAATGATTGACAAATGCACAAAAACATTTACAATTCCTAACTGATGGAGGATGAAATAATGTGAAAGAAGATGGTTACAGCGAGAAGGTATTGATCATGAACCAAAAAACTACTGAATAAAACTGAAAATAGAGAGAAAACCCAAATTTCATAGAAGAAAACACAGTTTACTAAAAAATCGCACCTGTAACACAGGGAAACAGGGATGCATCTCACCTGCAACACATGGGATGTGTGATGCATCCAGGTTGCATAGTTACAGATAGTGTTATGGGTCAGGGAGCGAAACTGAGCTTGGTTTTTACTAAAAACTTGTAGCTAAGTTCAGTGATTTAGGCTGAGTAATGATGGACAGTAAACACAAAGCATAAGGGTAGGATCTGATGAGGTTCTGAGCTACCACAAGGGCACTTAGGATGATTTGTAAGTCAAAACCTGGAGATTGACTAAAGCAACATTTATCTACTTTGCAGTTGCATAACAAAGGCATTTCGAAGGCTTGTTGGCTAACTTCAGGCTCCATCTGTAGTTTACAAAGTAAACAATAAACAAATAAAACAAACTATTCGTTCCCCAGTGGAGTCACCATTTCGTTTCTGGGAAAACTAGTGTCCATTCACAGCTGCTAGTCCCACTAAGATGGGTAGCTATCTTAGAAACAAACAATTCAACGTAACTTGTGTTTTCCTTTATGAGAGATAGATGAGAGTGAAGCAGAGAGTACCAACCTCAGTCTTCCGCTTAGCTCCTTGCTTGTTTCCTCTCTCCTTTGATAGAGCTTCACCACTCCTTTCTCACTTGTCCCACTTCAAAGAACACCTGTAGAGTCAAAGCAGCAAAATACCATCAAAGCATAGAGATCTATAACCATAAACAATGTAGAATCAGATGTACATTAACCATACAAATGCATAGACAAATACAAGATTCAGAAATACACAACTATATGGAGGAAAACTCAAATAGATTTATTGATAGAAGTAGTAGAAGAGAGGATTACAACCCAGCTGTCTGTTCCAGTGCCATCCTCCCAGCATGAAAGCCCTTTTCACCTCATAAAAATCTAGATCACCCAACAATACAATGTCTCAAAGAGAAACCAATAGCACTTCCTTACAAATTACAAAATTCCAGCCTCTGGATCTCTAGGATGAGGGATCCATATATAGATGTTTGCAGGGGAGTGAGTCAGCTTCTAGGATTTTGATTAGTGTCATTTCACTGATAGTTCTTGGTTCCACTTGGATATTTCATGATCTCTTACTCATCCCTGGGAAAATTCAGAGAGGCAAGTGTCATATGAGCAGTTTCTAGAAGATTCTCTGAGTTTCCACCTAGAAAACTGCCTTTTCCATTTGTCTGCTCTCGTTCATCGCACCCTACAGAAGGGCTTTTAAGTATGCATCAAACCCTTTATGTGTAGCAGGTGAGATGCATTGCACCCTCAACATGGAGCAGTCTGTATGGTCTAGTTTTGACCAGTTCTGAGTAGTTTTTCAGGGAGAACTTCTGGGAAATGATGTAATCAGTTGACGTTGATCCTTTAGGCTACGAAACAACACTTTTATGGGTTTGAGAGCCCTTGGTTTATTGACATATATGATTGGGTTTGCAGTGCCCAAATATTTCTATAACACTAAGGGGGTTATAGCTCCCTTCCAGGAGACGTTGGAGAACGATTGAAGGTTGCAGCCTTCTGCAGGTAGAAGCCTGCATATTGGTATAAGACTGCACCAGTATAGAAATATTGTAAAATAATTTTCTTATTAAGAGAAGATAGAGATGAATTGCAGTAGGTGGTTTTCACCCACATTGGGTTTCTGCCTTATATCTTGTGTTCATGTGTATGATTGCCTCTTCTGTTTACTGCACTTGATTACCGTTTTATGGTCCTAATACATAGATTAAGATCAACTAACTAAATTAGAAGTCTACAAGATATACGTGGTTTTCTCTAGACACAGTGCCGTATATACGCCAATTTAATTAACAGAAGTAGCGTATAACAATTTGTTTATGGAAATGAAAAATTGTTAATACAGATTCACCCCCCCCCCCCCCCCCCTCACTATTATTCCCAACAATTCTAGCAACAGGTGTAAAAGTTTCTTCAAAATCTATACCTTCTTGTTGAGCATATCCTTTACAAACAATTCTGGCCTTATTTCTGATAGCTTCACCATTTTCATTCAAATTGTTTTTGAATATCCATTTGGTTCCTATGATATTCTTATCATGAGGTGTAGGAACTAATTCCCTAGTATTATTCTTTTCAATTTGCTTAAGTTCTTCATTTATGGCCTTGACCCAACATTCATCTTTACATGCTTCATTTACATTTTGAGATTCAATGGAGGAAAGAAATACTAGATAGCTTGAAGCTTCTATAAGAATTCTTCTTTTCTACACACCTGCCTCTTTCTGTCCCAAAATTTGAGTCTCTGGATGATTTTTTTGAACATACCTAGATGGAGTCTTTTCTTCTGCCGTTATCTATTCTTTTGGTGCTTCATTGGTTTCTTCTTCTTCAGAATTAGTCTAATTTGATATGGAAGGATAATCCTCATCTTCTCCACAATCTTCGGTTTTTACCTGCTTTGGATTTTTTCCTACTTCATCAACCACAACATCAATACTTTCAATAATTTTCCCAAGTCTATTATTATATCCTTTACTTCGGGAAGAGTAACCAAGGAGAATGCCTTCATCTGCTCTAGGTTCAAACTTGCCAAGTTTTTCATCAATCCTTTTGATGTAACATTTGCTTCCAAAAACTTTGAAGTATTTTACAGTAGGAGTCTTACCATACCAAATTTCATGTGGAGTTTGAGTGCAGTTTACCTGAGCATTTGCTTTGCTGATAATAGTGATGACAACAAATGCAGCTTCACCCCGGAAGGTTGCAGGAGTTCCAGACTCATATAGCATGGCACAAGCCATTTTTTGAACAGTTCTGTTCATCATTTATACCACTCGATTTTGGTGACGCGTCCTTGTGGTGGATAATTCTCTTTTTATTCCATGTTCTTCACAAAAGTCGAAGAATTCATCCGAGGTAAATTCTCCTCCTCGATCATATCTGAGGCATTTGATTTTGCGATATGATTCATTTTCAACCAAAGCTTTGAAGGCTTTGAAATTTTCAAATGCTTCATCTTTATGCTTTAGAAGTCCTATCCAACACATTCTAGGAAAATCGTCAATGAAAAATACAAAGTATTCTTCTCCACGAGGTGACTTTTTCCTTGATGGACCACATAAATTAGTATTAACAAGCTCAAGAGGCTTACTAGCTGATCCTTCCTTCTATGGGAAATGTGCTCTAGTTTGCTTACCAAATTGACATGATTTGCATATTGTATTTTCTAGAATGCTGATATTAGGAAGATCACGAACATCTTAGAATTTGCATGCTTTGCTTATTTGAGGGAAGCTTAGATGCCCCAATTTCTGTGCCATAGCCAGTGTTCATCATTTTTTCTTAGATAGCACTGTTGTTGTCCTCCCTTGAGTATGTATAAATTATTTGGAGTTCTTATGCCTTTGATCATGGTTTCTCCTGTATCAAGCTCATGAACAACACATCCATTTGATCAAAATATTACTTCATTTCCTTGATCACACATTTGACTAACACTCAATAGGTTATGCTTTAGACTATCAACATACATAACATTCCCTACTTTAACTTTTTCTTTTAAGAGAACATAATGTTTACCTTTTATGATAGCAGGAGTATCATTTCCAAATGAGACCTTCTTTCCTTTTCTAAGGCATTATATGGCTGAAGTTTTTCTTTATCACCTGTCATGTGTTTTGATCATCCACTGTGGATGTACCACTAATTTTCTTGTCCTTCTGCATACAAGTATATACCACATCTTTCTATTTGCGGTTCTTTCTTTTTCCATGTTTTGGGACCCAATGAAGTTTTCTCCTTCTGAGATGTTTGCTGAAATTTACTCCTGCATTCAGAATCTTCATGACCAAATTTGTTACAAATAGAGAATTCTATTTCATTTTCAAGAGGAGAAAAGTTATTATAGGTCCTTTTCATGATCCTAGTCACATTCCTTTGATTTCGTGCTTCTCTAGTCATGATGGTCTTGTAAGTAACACATTGAGTAGCTTTGTGTCCAAAGTTATGACATGAAAAACATTGGCCATTAAAAAATTTCCTGCAATTATCGAATCTACTGACCTAGTTATTCATTCTTGAAACAAATTGAGCATGATTTACCTGAGGTTGGTTGTAGCTTCTGTTCATCCTTGAAGTAGATTGAACCTAATTTACCTAGTGATTTTCTTTTTGCCTTTGCTGATGATTGTCAAACTATTCACTTCTCTTTGTTGCATTAAGATAGCTTTTAGTGGAGGTTGACGGCTTCTGTGCTTGAGATGCTTCGTCAGTATATCCAAGACTTGTCTTTATCAGAGGAGAGCGCTACACTTTGATAATTTCATATAAGTTTTTTGACCCTTTAGCAAATCTGAGATTGGGAGCTTTTGTTTTCTCAATATCTTTTCTTAGACTCACAATTTCATATTCTAGTTTTTCATTGTGTTTTTCTCTTTTAGCAAGTTGGAATGTCAAAGTATCTATAGTCATATTCTTTTCTTATAAATAGATTTTGAGCTTAGAGATTTCTTCATAAAGCTCATCTTCATCTAAAGCATCCAAGAAATCATCATCTCAAAAGCCATAAGAAGTATATAGTCATTACTATTTTCATCTTCATCACTATTTGATAAACCATCGCTATCTTCATGCGTATAGTAGCTCTTCTTACTTACATTCTGTTTTCTATTCCATTTTTCTGATTCCTTACCTTTATCAAGCTTTTCTTTATGAGGACATTTGGACACATAATGACCAGTTCTTCCACAAGCAAAACATTTGAAAGGTAGTTTACCTCTGAATCTTCCAGAACCTCATTGAAGGTTCTTGAAAAAGTTTGCTTCTTCCTCTCCTTTTGAAATATGTCTCGATTCATTGAGCTCTTCTCTTCCTGAAGCTTTAAATGTGGCTTCTGTCATATCTGATGGACCTCCTTTTCTCATTTCGAAAGCAATTAAGATTCTGTGCAGCTGTGTCATAGTAATACTCTGAAGATCCTTCTTTTCTCCTATGGCAGAAACTTTTGATTCAAACTTAGTAGACAAGTATCTTAAAACCTTTTCAACTAAAGTAACTTCTTTTATCTCTTCACCCAATTTTTTCATGAAATTAAAAATCTCATCTATACATAGGAAGTAATTAGCTATAATTTCATCATTGTGCATTTTGAGAGTTTCATATTGAATTCTAAGAGATTGTAGTTTTGCACGTTTTACTTGATTGTCTCCTTCATAGCTTAGAATGATCTTCTCCCATTTTTCTTTGGCGATTTTGAGTTGCATAACCTTGACAAATTATAATTGTGACAGACTCCCAAATAATGTATTGACAACCTTGGCATTGGTTTCATATTTGTTTTTACCTGCTATATCTGTAGGAATTGTTGATGGAAATGTATATCCTCCTTCCATGATTTCCCAAAGATCTGTTCCAAGAGATTGAGGATAGGTTTTGGTTCTTACCTTCCAATAAACGAAGTTGCTCCCATCAAATATTGGTGGTCTAATGGATCCTTCTCTTTCGTAGTTACTCATGATGATAGATCTTCCTTCAAGCGATCAAGCTTCTTCTGAAGGACCTTCTCTGATACCAATTGTTGGAAATAATACTGAGAGGGCGGAGGGTGAATCAGTATTAGCAAGTCAATAATATTTCATTTTCATATTCAGAATCATATATGCTACTTTGGTTAACAAAACTTGCTTGTATACACAATTATATGTAAGGAAACTAGTGTATATCGTGTAAACTTATAATTTAGTTAATTCTTCATATGTTGATCTTTAAAATGTGCATCAGAACCATATAAACAGTAACCAGGAGCAGTAAAAATAGAACAGATAATCACACACATGAACAAAATATATAAGATGGAAACCCAATGTGGGTGAAAACCACCTGTTTCAATCGTCTCTATCTTCCTTTTAATAAGAAAGATCTTTTTACAAATTTTGTAATGGTGCAGTCTTATACTAGTATGTAGGCTTCTACCTGCAGAAGGCTACATCCTTCTCTTTTCTTCCAGGGAGCACGTTTCATAAATTTTCATACTGGATCCATCAATAACATCAATCAAACATCAAATATATCTGCATCAACCAATTTCCTTTGCACCCACCAAAAATGAATCAAACAATCACTTCTCATTATATTGTAACTAGAATACAGTTAGAGTAACCAGAACCCAGAACACCGCAACAACAAATAGAAGTAGCTAAAGCATATTTTATGAGGTATACGCTACTTCAATGTGTCTAACCTGCGTGCATATGCACTTTTATCAAGGAGAACCTGCGTATACGTTGTTTTGAAATGTCGAACTAGCGTGTATATGCACCTTTACCATAGTGAAGCTGCATATACATCTGTAAATGATTATTTAACCTTTACACCTATTTAGACATCAATTATACCTATATCATCATGTTTATAGATTACAACATGTGCCAATTATTCAGATAAAAGATCAAAGCCACACAAAGATACTTCACTTCAAGCCTTAAGATCTTGACCCATTAATAGAACTTATCCTTCATCAAGCACTCAGGTTCACCCTTGATTCAAATCCAGCTATGCACCATAACCCAATGACCTATATTCTAGATCTTTCCCTTCATTAGATATTCAATGCTTGAGTGCTTTTGCCTAGTGTTCTTCTCATCCTTTTATAGTCTTAGGCCTTACTCAATACCATGGTCCAAAACCACTTAGAATCAATACCTTGGACCAAATACCTAGGGTCAACACTTCAGACAAGATACCTTGGACTAATACCATGGATCAAAATATCATGGACCAAATACCACAGACCAAAAATACGTTTTCCAACATGTACGTGCCTTCCCTTCCATGAGAGTGCATCTGTACGCTATACGCGCCTTTTGGTTTGCGAACCTGCGTGTACACACAACTTCATAAATGTGGAACAAGCGTATACCTCTCTTTCTTCATTCTGTGAGCCTGAACTGTGATCTGTCATTTGTGTGAGTTCCCACCAAGGACAACACCTGTGTCATAGTGCCAAATTCGTTTCATAATGCCAACAAATCTTAGCTCTATTTATATAATCCCATGGTCCATGGACCATGGGTAGATATTTTACAGCCAAAATTACATTACCAAAATAAGGGCACACAAACTTATGACTCTTTAACATCTACATGCCCCACGACCACAAAATGCAGAGTCTTTAGAATTGGATTACAAAATTGGACCAAAATATGGAATTTTAGCCCCAAAACTGCCCTTGGGGGATCCCATGCCCAACACAGATGACACGTGACTTTTTGAATAGTCATTTGAGGTCCTAAACACCCTACAGGAGGACCCAAATGTAGAGGACCTAGAGACAGAGGTGTGCAAGCTACAACAAAGATATGACGAGGTCAAAGGGACTGCACAGATGATCACCCTTACATAAAGGCTCACACGAACATAGGAGGCAAAGGTGATTAAGGAACAGGTGGATGCCGCTCGACACAAAGAATCAGTCCTAAAAGCATGCATACAACTATGGATAGACGAGGCATATATGATCACAACTTCCATTGAAGGAAATCTTACAACACTGTATTCAACTCAGCAGAAGATTTAGGGTTGCAGTTTAGTGGCAGTCACCAAGCAGAGAGTGGAAGAAGTCCAGCAGGCAACCTTTTAGTGCGTTGTTGAGGTTATAGTCATCCAAATGGAGTTGGGAGTTCTTCACACTAAGATATTCACACCTGTAGAGTGACTCGAGGGTGAGTCACGATTTTTGTGTTGGGGGCCTGTTGGGCGCGGGATCCCCCAAGGGTAGTTTTGGAGCTAAAAGCCCATATTTTGGTCAAATTTTGTAATCCAAGTGTAAACACTCTGCATTTTGTGGTTGCGGAGTGCATAGGTGTGAAAGAGCCATAGGTTTGTCCACCATTATTTTGGAAATGTAATGTCCACTGTAAAAGATCTACCCATGCTCCGCGGACCATGGGATTGTATAAAAAGAGCTAATCTCTAAGTATTTATAATAATCAAGGATTGAACATGTAAGAGAGCCATAGCTTTAGAGAAAGAAGTCTAAGTCTTAGGTTTTAGCGTAGGTAGAGGCTCTACAACTGAGTGCGCGGAGGCCTAGGGTAGAAGTCCGCAGCTGAATGCACAGACCCCTGCAATTGAGTGCGCAGTGTTGGTTGAGTCTGTAATCATCGAGAATTATCAATATAGAGAAGTATTCTACAATTTCTACGTCTTTAATTCCTGTTTATGCATCTCTTTATGTTGGGAATGAATTTCACTTATAATGCTTATATGATGTGTGAATGTTTGTAAATGTGTTGGTTAAGTGAACGCAAGTAAGAACATTTGTTTATGTGGTGATAACATTAAGTATTTTACAAGATAAGTGAATCACTTAGGATAACAGAGGAATCTGCATGGCACGCTGATATAGTAGCATGAAAGTACCTAAGCAATAGGTTGCTCCTGTGCAAAGGTCAATCATGTACTTTCATGAAGGTATTGAAAGTCAGAACAGAGGGTTTTGCTTACAATCCGTAGAGCGATATCAGCTGTGAGAAGGCAGGGATAGAAAAGATAAAATGACATCACAACCATCTCAAGGGTGCGAAATGTTGGTTCTAAAATCTCCCCATACTGCTTTGGGTGAGACTTCAGTCTGCACTTCGCGGGCTGACGCCAAAAGGCCCAGTAGTGTAAGGATTTGTTTGGCTAACTAACGATGAACCTGGGTCAGGGCCCCTCAAGCCAACATCTACCTTACAGGCACAAGACCAAACATTATTCATGCAGTTGAGACTTTTGGATGGTTTCAAGAAAATCCTAAATAAACTCATCTCCATGCAGTCAAGAGAATATCCAAGTACTTATAAGGAACTCAAGATTATGGTCTATGGTATTCCAAAAATGCATGTTTTCTCTTCATGCTTACACGAATGGATATTAGGTAGGTAATGTTGATGATCAAGAAAGTACTATTGAAGGAGCATTCTATCTACAACCCTACCTGGTATCATGGTTCAACAAAAAATAAAGCTCCATTACTTTATCTACTGTGTAGGCAAAATATGTTCTTGTTGCATATTTTTATACACAACTTTTATGGATGATGCGAATATTACAAGATATTCAAATCACTTTTCCTCAACCTATACCTATTGTGTGTGATAATACTAGTGCCAAAAGTATTTCTAAAAATCCTATCATGCACTCAAAAACCAGGCATATTCCAATCAAATATCACATTATGATAGAAGAGGTACATGAACAAAATGTCAAACTAGAGTATGTTCCCTTAAATGAACAAGTTTCAGATATATTTACAAGCCTCTTCCACATGATTCCTTTGAATATCTGATACAAAAACTAGGATTTGTCTATGCTTCAACACTTCATTAATTATTCTAATAGATTGTCATATTCACGGGGAGCAATATATACATTGTTTTAATGATGTCTCCCATGGTTGTTTTTATATTCATGTTTCTTATATTACTATGAGTACATATGATTTAGTAAAAATTAACATGTATAGATAGTACAGGCTCAATGGGAGTTATGGTTATAAAACAATTTGACACTTTTTTTTTTAATATACGCGAATATTATGAAGGACAATCGCGTGTATATGTGAGTTCTGATCTATATAGTCAGATATGTTTCTCTATGATGAAGAAACAATGGGACAAACTCAGGGAAAGGCTCTAATATGCTTCATACAATTATTATTTGGCATTATGGTCCTAATGTTGATTAGCGCTACTTAGCAATGGTTTTGTCTTATGATGGTTTATGAGTTGCTGAAATATGACATTGATGATTTGAAGAACTTACTAATAGATGAAGATACTTTGATGGCATGTTCAGGGCTCATGGTGAACGTTTGACAGAGGCTTAGGGGGAGCTATGCTTCTAATAGTGCATTTTTGGCATTATGATTTATTTAGCATTATGGATAGGTATATATATCATGGATGATGTCGCTAAAGACACATATGTTGTTGAAGTGTTTGTTGTCACACTTAATGCTTATGGTGAAGATCCTATATGGTATATTGTTTTGGTTATAAATACCATATATGTCTCTTGATGTAAAGGTCAGGGAAATACGTATGTTATAAATCATTGTAAAATTTAGTCATGTATGGACTATTGCAGTCAAGTCATGTAATTCCATAATTTTCGGCATGTTATGTAATGTTGAGTCAAATATGTAACCACACTTTGTTGGGTGATCAATGTAAACATGAGTCATTGGTGATAGGAAATATCATGTCTAGTTGAGTCAAAGAGTCATGTACTTCTTTGTATATCATTAGAAAATTCAACATGTGCTCGTGGGGAGCATGGTTAGTATTTAGTGTTCATACTCAACAGATCAAATCTACAACGTTCATGTCAACAAAGGGAGAGAAGCCTCTATTCAACATTTGTCATCCTTTTTCCCTTGATGTTAAAGGGGGAGAGAAGCTTGGTGTTTGGATAATGATTGGTGACTTGGGAGAGAAACTTGGTATATCTACGAATGTGTTTACAGGTATCCACAGGTGGTGGTAACCAAACATCAAAGTGGTTGTCATCAAATCCAAAGGGGGAGATTATTGGAATTATGACAAATGCGTTGTCCTTTTTGGAAACCTACTCAATAAATATGTCAACATGATAATAACAGGATAATTATTCAGGTCAATACAGATATGATAGAAACATTGGACAAAGGAATATTAGTTCAGAGACAGAGAAATGATAAATATGATGTTTTAATAAGTATACATGGATCCTGTGGACAAACACAGCATACATACACGAGTATGGGGAAGAAAAGTCACGTACAATTTCTGCATCATAGTATTTTCAATACTAGGGGTCTTTACCATGGTATTGGCCCATAGTAATGAGCGCGACAAT
This sequence comes from Pinus tabuliformis, assembly GCA_031772625.1. Taxonomy (NCBI): domain Eukaryota; kingdom Viridiplantae; phylum Streptophyta; class Pinopsida; order Pinales; family Pinaceae; genus Pinus; species Pinus tabuliformis. Next base: position 27,367,724 of record CM062815.1, read on the forward strand.
GGATATCTAATCCTGTTAAAGAATAACATCGACATAACTATGGAATTGGCCTAAGATATATAAAGAGATGGAGATAAAAAGTGTTAGGTGTGGATGTATTGGGTTTTTGAGGATTGATTTGATTTGAAATAAGTGTGAACCAAGGATTATGATAATGGATCAGATATATTAGATCTGAAATTACTATATTGAATAATATGCTTATGTTGGATAGATTTGTAATGATGATGTGTATCTTCTATGGCATGTATCGAGATTTGGGTTTGACAAGTGTTTTGATGTGCAACAAAGGTTTGACTCAATAATTACAGATCTGTACACAGGTGTGCTTTAGAAAAACCACATACATACGTGGATGAAATTTTGGATAGTCACGTATACAATGTGTAGAATAGAAAAAATTGTATGCAGATATCAAGTATAAAAGGTGAATACATACACAAAAGTTCTTTATAAGAGTCATGTATGTTTCCTAGGGTTTTTTAGTAGGAGATGATGACACTGGTTGGTCTATTATGTTATGTTTGTTTTTGTCTCTCGATGAAGTCCCTTATAATTATTTGTATTTGATAGTATTGTTTGGCCTGAATTGATTATGAGGTAAAGTATTGACTTCTGATGATGCTGCTAGATGATAATATGTATTTGGTTCTGTGATTTATGTTGCCTTCATATTCAGCTATCAATATTTTGAGATCTGTATGCATGTACGCTTTAGGGGAAATGTGTACATGCGCAAGTATGAGTAAGAATAGTAGTGTATAAATTATGAAATGTGTTTAGACAGAGTTTACAATGACAAAATCGGGTTTTAGTGATGAACAATATGTGATCTGGTATTATTATGAATGGGTATATAGTGATATACGTTGGTCTAGTTGTTTTAACAAGCTATTTCTATGTCTCACCTGGTGATATAGTTGATTCAGTGACTAAGTGACTTGGTATAGTGTTGATTTTAGCATTGTTGTCTGATATTTGGAATGGATCTAGTTTGAAAATTCTAAAAAAGTGATCCACAAAGAACAGAGAATAAGGGGGTTGTAGCTCCCTTCCAGCAGAAGTTGGAAAATGAGAGAATGTTTTAGCCTTCTACAGGTGGGTTCCTATGTACTGGTATGTGTCTGTTCTAGTACAATGTTGTAAGAAATTTCTTTTTATAATAAAGAAGACAAAGACGACATCAACGGTGGTTTTTTTGCACATTGGGTTTCCACCTAAAACACCTGGTGTTCATGTGTTTCTTGTGTGTGATGACTTATTTTGTTCTTACTTCATATGGTTACTTTTTAATGAACTAATGATATACTGCTTCAAGTTACACATATAATGATTTAACTAAAAAATTTAGTGAACTGGATATATGCTACTTTTCTTCATCATAGTCATGTACATACGTAGGTTTAATTCATAATATCCACGTACAAAAATATGAATAAGAAAATACAATTTTAAGTCATTTAAAACACTGATTAACCCCCCCTCTCTGTATTTTTCCTAACAATTTCCATTATACTTTCCTCCTAAGAGAAAGGTAATTTTCACCAAGAATCAAGTTGAAACCTAGTCATCACTTTCTCAAGACATCTATTCTCATTATAGAGTGGATGTTTATTTTTTTTGAAGAATACAATTTATTTCATACATAAACTTTTTAGTAGTGCATTTGAAAATATTTGATCCCTTTCGATGGTGAAGTATTTGGAATTAATATTGACTTTAGTAATTTTTATTTTAAATGTTATATTTACATAACATTAATGTTGGAGCATTACTTACAAACAAACAAACAAAATGTTTTGTTACCTATAAGTGTCTTGTTAAATATGTTTCCTTACTAATTATCAATTTTAGACAAATAAGAAAAAAGAGAGCACCTTAAACATTTTTCAAATAATATGATATGTTGTCCCATTTAGACTGTAACCAATATCTTTTATATTTTCATTTGACATGTTTTATTTGTGAAATAAGAACTTATGACCCCCTTTTTCCTAGTATTGTGATTGTTCCTATGTTTTCCACCAACAAGGAGTTCTTAAGAACCAAATTTGACCACTTTCTTTTTAGGATAAACATTCCTCCCCACACATTCAAGTTTGGTGTTGCGTCGCTGATTTTTTGGTATCTGGTGTTGGGTCATTCACTTTTGGGTCAATTTTGATCAGAAATCAATGACAAAAATAATAAAAAGAAGTCTGGAAAACCATGGCAAGATCGAGTAGTTACTTTGGGAATTGTCAAGTGAGCATGAAAGCATGATTAACAATGTCAAGAAATCACAAGAAAAGTTGAGTTTAGCAATGCATGTTGTAGATTTTAACAATGTCATGGGAGTTTGATTAATCTCGTCAAAGTGTGTGAGTTAAGTTTGAGACTATGAAGGAAGTGGATTAATTGGTGACGCCAATAGGCCAAAGATATAAAATAAATTACAAGGAGTGTTGTGCATAAAAATAAAGAAAATTGGGTAGAAGCACACACATATAACTACATACAAAGAGAATGAAAAGAGAGGCCAACATATTGTTAGAATTCATATCCATGCCATGATTATATACTTATGTATTTGTAACTAAGGCTTCGGTAGGATAGATGTATCATTTATATCTACAATTAAGGATTTATGATTGTAAGCTATGGTTGGCATAATATTAATAAAAGGAGACAATTTGTAGGGATATTTATTGTGTAATGCATGTGATCATATATATGCTTAAATTTTTTTAAATTTCTGTTTAAGTTCATATTTAATGACTCTTTGTTTTCTTTGTAATGGTGGTTGTTTTATGTAAATAGTAAATGTATTCACTCACTTTCTAAAGCCTTGTCAATACACTTAAATCCTAGAAACACTTCAAGTTATACTTTCTTCCTTTGTCGAATATTGAAAATTTCATCACATGCTAGACTACAATAGAACCCTTTTGTTGGCCCTTGAAGAAAAACCTCGATATCCGCATTATTTTTCACTAACAAATGGCTTAGTATCTGGGATACAAAAATTTAATCAGGGTTTTTTGATAATGGTGTGTAAGATCTTAAAGACCAATATTCATACATGGTGGGAGAAAAATTTGGATACCGTCATTCTTCAAAAATAGGAGTGACAACAAAAGAATGCTTCCTGGATATGCAAAGATATATTTTTCTCTGAGCTACTATGAATCAATATGAAATATTCAGGGTTGAATTCCTTGAAATGTTGTACCATTGATTATGATGATTGTGAGATTCTTATTGAACTTTTGCTTGAATCTATCAAAGCTAGACTTCATTAGATTTGGTTGGATTACACTGTCTATACGACAAGCTTTCCAAAGTTATTGAATTTTGGGTGAAAATTTCCTTAGAGGGGTAGATTATTTATTTTTGTGTATAAAAAGATTAGTCCTTTCCAAAAGTAGAAGAAATTTTCAATTTTGGATTAAGAGGATGGACTTCGAAGGAAATCACTTTATGGATCAAGATTTTTTAAGTGGAAAAAATATTGTTAGGCTTCCCTTCAACTAATATCTTAGCTTAAAATCAATGTGATAGGAGAAGGATCTTGGGGAAGGAAATGACTTATTGTAGACTATAGAAAATAATTTCAATCAAAGGGGAAGAAATATGGAATGCAAGAGTTATTAGGGTAGCAAGAAGGGCAAGTGCATCTAAGAATGGAGGGAGAGAAATATGAGGGATATTTCGAAGGAAATGAGAAGTGTTTAGACAAACAGAGCAAGTGTTTTCCAACTGAGACTTGGATAAAAAATTATTGAGAGGACATGAAAGATCTAGTAGAGGAAAGGAAGCTAGAGGAAGAGAGTTAGGAGAATAAAGTTTTGGTGATGATGTCCACGATGAATTATGTGAAGCCTGAACACCTGACCAAAAGATTGGGACGTCTGATCCCAATACCCATATAGATGAACACATGCATCTTGTGATACATAGATTATTCTAAGAACACATTCCTTCCCCTGAAATCATTATTCTACAAGATAGCAACACTGTTGATTCTCTTCCATCCCTTCCCCTTGTGATTTGTCAAAATCTATTATTTTTCTTCTCGAAGATTGTTAATACTTTGAAGTTTCAGAAATTAGATATAGCTGGTAGTTCTTCTAGTAGTAATCAATGGAATTTGGGGAATATTTCTGAACCTGTTAAAAAGGATTTGTTCTAGTTTTTCCTAGTTCTACTCCAATGGTTAGTAATGTACCATGATATTTCACTTAGTACCCTAGGATTTAGGGTCAATTCAATGAAGATGTTGAAAAAAAATTGTATTTATGTGAGGCCGTCTAGAGGTTCATAGAAACTCCATATAAATATAAGTTAGTTGGTCTAGACTACATTAAGGGGAAGAGCCCTTCGTTGATATATGAAGTCTATACACCCCTTCAGAATTTGACTTTGGATGTATTACAAGAATATTTTATTACGTAATTTAAAATCCCTCAACCTAAGTAATAGGATTTTACTTAGTTGTGGGATATCAAGAAGTAGAAGGATTGAAAATATGAATGGAAGTGCATGAAAATATTTAAATATGTTGTGGGTGAGCTAACCATCGCATCCATTGAGATCATCAGAAAGAGTAGTTCATCCAAGATTTGTTTCCTTTAAAAAGAATCCACTTGACACAACAAAACATTACCCTTTTAGCTGAATCCCTTGAGAAATATATTTATATTGAGGCCATGGAACGATATCCTAGCCACTTAAAATTAGCCTCTACTTCTAGTGACCCTTTTCTTACTGATGTGCAAAACCAAATTATTATTTTGACAAAGAGTCTAAAGGAGGTGGATGTTGCAAGACCTAGTTGATCTCAGGTTTAGTGCAAAGGTTTCTACATTGAGGGTAATCATGTTACAGAATGTCCAAGATTGTGGGGTGCGGGATCTTAAAATGTTCCTTTAAGACCCCCTCCTCCATAGACAGGGCCTTCAGGAGGAGTTGCGCAAGTGTTTTCAATTGTTCTTTTTGAGGGAAATAGTAAAGATCAAGTCTTTGTAAACCAAAAATGTATATACTCCAATGAAAATTACGTAATTCACCATTCCAATGGTCACTCACCTTAGTTATTCATTCTACTATAGAAGTATTCTAGAATTCCTAACTCTATATTTTATGAGTTCTATGGATCTCCTACACATAGTGTTAGAGTCGGTCTAGTCATACCTCAGTCAGAGATCAAAAACTCTTTGTCGCATTTCATTTTTTAGGTGTCTCATTCATCCGGTCAGTTGCATTCCATTAGAAGCATCCATCTTCTGACGGAAAGGTCTTATCGCGATATTTCCCTCATGTCATGTACCTGCTGGTTCATGTTTGATCATCAAATTTCATCAAAGTCAATTTTACACTCATTATGGATGGTCTTTTGGTCAGCCAAGAGTCATTCTAGTCAATAGGTCTATGGTTTTGTTTTTAAAAGTGTCAAATAATGCCAGCAAATGCATGAGGGAGGTTTCATAATAAGTTTTCATCGCAAATTTCATCATCGCAATCTTTGATCATGACTTTTCTTCAAAACTCTGTTTTGAAGAAAATCGTCATTTTGTTCTTTGTAATAAATTGCCATGTATATTTTCAAGGTTTTTCAGTTGTCAAAAATCTTCAGGCGTAGCTCTGGTCACCTTTGCAAAACTCCAGGCCATTCACCCCCGCAAGACCAGCGAAAATCAAACCATTTAGTACAAGAGCAACAAAGAACCAAAACATAGTTTCAAAGTGAAGTGTCAAAGTTTGCAGCATGACAAATTGGTTTTTGAAATAAAGAGTTAAATCCTTGGCATATATATCATTTTTGTGTTCCAAGAGTTCATTTGAATACTAAGTACATCAAAGAGCCAAAGTGGAAACATGGAGGAGAAACGCAATCAAATTGAAGGAAAACTGTGTGTAAATTTGGGTGAGCGGCGCGATGCACTGGGCACGTGCGGCGCATAGGGCCATTTTCCACAGTGTAAAGTTACACAGGCGCGGCGCACATGGCACGTGCGGCGCGTTGTGTTTGGTGCATGGCACACAGGCTTGAAACACTAATTTTCAGTCATTGCTTCCTAAAACTCAAATTGACTCAGTTTTTTCTGCTCAAATGAGTTCATGTGACCCTCCAGTTGTCATTTAAAAATGTTTGAGATTGGTTATGAGGATTTGCATGCCAAAACCAAACTCTATCACTGTGTTGAGATTTGCTCCATGGTTTTCAAATTAGAGTTTTAAAGTTAGTTTTGGTGCCAATATTTTCTATTCCTCATTGTTTTTTCCTCCTCCTCACTATTAATATTAACATTACACACCTCCCCTATCATTCCCTATCACTATCACTCTCCCATATCACTTACAGAGAGTCCCTAGTATCCCAAGTCATTTCCCATTCATAGAATCATTTCATTTCCCATTATTCTCCTTTTCCCCATATCATTTGTAAAATTCACAAAACCTCAAGTCACCAAAATAGTACCCAAACATTTAAATAACTATTTATTTTTCCTACATTTGTCAAAATTCTAAAGGGCAAATTATCACTTGACAAGACCCCACTGTCCACACTACCCTATTTCCCATAGTCCCTCCCACATTTGGAAATTACACCAAATTATCATTCTTCATCTCATTGAAGCCAAACAGACTTTGAAACACCATGAAGGTGGACACCGATACATTATATGACCAAGATGGTGACTTTACAACTGAAACTGCATGCACCAGGAGGACACTGGAATGGCGTAAAAGGTAAGATCGGCTCTGAATCTTGACCAAAGCCTCTTTGGCTGAGCATGATACTTGATGAGGCACCTTCAGTCCAAATTTCAAGGAATTTGGAGAAAATTTTGTCATTTTTGAAATTTTTTGGTCACAAAACAGAGTTTTCTGCCCAACACGTAGCACCACCTTGCGCGCGCTTATGGTTGGGAGATCTTCTGGAGGAAAACTTGGTGTTTTTGAATTTTTTATGGAAATTTATGTATGCTCAGGAATGGCCGAGAGATTTCATCAAGTTCTGGGTGGCCTAAAGGGTCAAAAACACCTTGAAAATGGCCTTTCTGCCACTTTTTCCACATAGAGGAAGTAGTCTTGGGATATTGGATAATTGGAGGGGCAAATGGACACCAAATCCAGAAAATCACTTGGGTTGAAAAGTAAACTGGTAGGGATTCCAACAAGCTATCATGAGCTAAATTTTCACTTCGGGAAGTGCCTCCAAATCAGCTCCAAAGTGGCACGACGCATAGAGAATTTGGGCGCGGCGCATAGAGAATTTTGGCCTATTTTTCACTCTTCAGCTCAGAAATTCGCCCAATTTTGACTAGTTTTACTTTTTGATGTAACTATTGATCTACCATGATGTAATTTGATGACCATGATGTAATATTGGCACATTTTTACTTGTTCTAGAGGATTCATTCACTAAAAAGTGAAAAACATCTGAATGAATCAGTTTCCTAACATATAGAGGCAAGTTGTTTCATTGCCTATTTTTCAGATCCTTGTTTAGATATGGTTGAAACAGCTCCTAGAATGATGAGCTTGACCCCTATATGCATGGGAAGGAGTTAGGGTTGTCTATATCATGTAATTTCTCAGTCATTTTCAGGTTTGGACACTAGGGATTGCTTGGCACTCCATTTTACATTTGATTTCTGCATTTTTGGCAAAGGAAAGACCAGGATTTTGCAGCACTTGTTGGATGGCTCTATGTTTTGATGGTGTGTTTCATCATGTAATTGTAAGTTCATTGATGTTTTATGTATGCCATTTCCCTTCTCTTTTCTTCTGAAATTAAACAAATTGAGTGACAAAGGTAGAATCCATGAGTTTGTTGTGCTCTACCTTAAACTTTGTTTAGTTTTACATGTTTTCATCTGTTTGGAGAGGATCCTTGCAGCCTCTTGCCCTCTTCAGCTCCTCAGTGGTCTTTTACATCCATTCATTTAATCTAAACCATCAAAAATACTGCCTACCTTGCCCCAACTGGAACTCTGCGAAAATTTGGCCTCATACACGCACCCCAAAATTTGCCTTTTCCTTTTTCCAACAAAAACCCCCAAAAAATCAAATCAAATCCTTACACTTCATACCTAGCCTAAGATTAGTTGTTAAATCAGTCATCTCAAGCCCCATCTGATTATCTTTTGCTGAGATTGACCCGGAGAGAGCCCTCTCCTGTCCTCATAGGGCTAGCTACGAGGCTGAGCATGGTTTGATGTGGACCTAGAATCTTACCTTTTCAGCCTGAGGTAAATCTAGGCTCTAACATAGTGGCGACCATACTGGGGAAGAAAGTTTATTTTCATTGTTTGGATTTGTAGACTATATACGGAGCCTGAAGTTAGCCAGGTAGCCTTCGAAACGCTTTTGCTTTGTATTAGCCCAAGTAGATAAAAGCTGTTTCAGTCAATCTCCGGTCTAGTTTATAAACTAAGCATCTGATCTAAACGATCACTCCAATACATGTATCAAGTTAGATCTGATGGTTGATGGTGGACAACGATCAGACATAAGAAGGCTGAAAACATTCACCTGGTGACTCCAACTCAATGTAGAGACTCCACTGGAAGACTAACTCTTTCTCTGAGAAAATGGAAGGATCTTACACAAAGTTCGGGTATCCAAAGTGGAATGGTATTCAGGATCTGGTCTGCTTTCTTGTAAATTACTTCTTTGCTGTTCTTGAAGCTGTCCTCAAAGTTTTTCAGAAATTTTTGTATGATAAAGGTGATCAAAATCTTCAATCGACCTATTCAAAAAGTGTAAATACTGAGTTTCCCTTTGATCCTGGCCTCCTTACTTTTCCCACATCTTATGATGACTCTCTTCAAAGTGATGAGCCTAAAGAAAACAAAATTGATCCGATAGCTCTTGTATATACTCCTACACCTTTTATAGTCTCAGATAGGTATAAACCTCTTGTTTTACCTTCTGTACTCCATGCTTTCCCTGCAGATTATTACCTATATTTGCCGAGATTTGATGGTGGATGTAAGAATGTCAACGCTGAGAAACATGTGCAAAATGTTGAGACTTTTCTAGACCTTTTTGAAGTTGATGAAGAAGATGTCAGTATAAGGCTTTTTGCTCTTTCTTTGCAAGGCAAAGTCAAGAGTTGGTTCAAAACCTTGCCTGATGTGAGCATTTCAGATTTACAGTAGTTCGTCAAAGTTTTTCTGGATAGGTGGATGATCAGACATAACCTTTTCTTGATTATAGAAGAGTATGACCAGCTAAAAAGACTACCAGGGGAGACAGTACAACAATTTTCTGCCAGATTTAACCAAGTTTATTATTCAATTCCAGTTAATATAAGACATCCTCTTGGATCCGCTCTCTTGCACTACTCGGGTGCCTTTGATCTGAAAATGGAGTTTTAGCTGAGAGAAAGGAATCTTGCAACACTTGAAGAGATGCAGAAAAGTGTAGTAGATGTAGAGGCTCACTTGCTGATCTGAAGGGAAAAGTTGAAGGAAGAAGAGATGAAAAATATAGATCTGGAGGAATCGACGTCTCTAGAGGTAAAGCTTGACATTTTGGTAAGTGCAATGGAAGAGATGATGCAAAAGATCACCACAAGGAATCATTATGATGTTCACGATCATGGCTCGTTGATTGAAGAAGAACAAGTTGCTGATCCAAAACATCTTCTTTCTTATCCTAGTTGTCATAGATCTGATAATTATTGTTTAATTGATCATCTTGGAGAAGAGAGATCTGTTGATATGACATGTATGCTTGATGATGTCTTTTATACTAATGATTTGCCTCAGTTCGATCAGTATGATGATGATTACGTTCTCCAAATAGAAGCTAATCTTGCAGACAAATCAGCGGCTAGTTTGTGGGAGGAAGAAGTTCACTTTCAGCAGCTCGAGTACTGTGATCAACCAATACATATCAGTTATGACAATGATGAGGAAAGTGCAGCAAATTGTGATGTAAGTGAAGGATATTTACCTTTTTTTTTTATTCATTTCAGTTCATCAGAGACAATTTTCATGCAATTAGAAATCAACTGTCAACAAGTATTGATCTGGACCATCTTGAGGGCAATAAAAACCTTGTTCAAGACTTCTCATATTCAGATTTCTAGCCCTCAAATTCCATTGATTTTCAAGTTGCACATGAAGACATGGAAGCTGGCACATAAGATCAAACGATACAGGATGGTTCCCTACCTTTCTATTTTGCATCATTTCAGTTTTTGAAGGGTAAATTGCATAGTAAATCTTCAAATGAGCAGCATGTAGGAAATCAACAGTCTCTCAGTTTTAATGTTGAGGATGAGACAGATGGCGAAATTCTTGAGCAGGTTGTTAATGAGAAATCTTCCCCTGGAACGATTGATGAAATCATTTTGGATACAAAACCCTCCCTAGCACTAGATTTGTAGCTACCAAACACAATTGAAGGTCAGAATACAGATGAAGGCGTGGAATTTGAAATACATGATCTAATGATGCAAGAGGATTATGTGCCCTTTTGTTTCAAAGAATTTCAGTTTATAAGGCAGAATCTTCATAATATCTCTAAGGAAAAAGATAAACAACCAGTAGGATGTCATACAGTTTTAATGGATACATCGCAGTAGTCTTCTCAAATTTTTGATGATCCTATTGCTCCTGTGTTGGATGATGTTTGCTGTAAAAGTTCTTCTCCATCAGCTAACTATGTGACAGAAGAGAATGTTGATAATAATCTTATTCAAAACTCACCTTCATTGTCTTGTTTAACAGATTGTTCATTGCATACCCCATACCAAGGTTTGAATTCATATGAGGAAATTGATAAAGGATACTTTTGTTCTGTTTGGAAACAACGACAGAGTTTGGTTATTCACGAAAATCAGGATCCTTTTGACAGCCTGATGCTGTCACTAAAGAAATACAGCACCGATGTGAGGAAAATCTTAATATCCAGCTATGAAGATTACTTGGACCAGAGCAATAATGTGTTAATGGAAATCAATAGCAATGTTTATGAAGATTCTTTCACAGTATTCTTGAAGTCATCCAGTCAATTCATGCTTTGAAAGTTTATCAGCAGTCAACTTGATTCCAAGTTTCCATGGGAGTTGTCGTTCAGTAGTTTTCTCTTGTTGTTCCTAAGCGATCATTCGGGAAGAAATCAAATACTAGCCAGGATGCTTACGTGGTTGCATTGGTTGTTCCATTTCACTTGATCGGGTGGTGAAAAGAACAATTAGAGTAGGTTTGTTAGTTATGTTTTAGTCATGTTTGGTTTTATTATGGTTTTCAATTTTAGTTGTGAGCCCAATTTTTAGTCAATAAATGAGTCAAAAGTCCTGTGTCAGTTTGTCAACTCCATAGCCCAATGGATGAAGGAACTGTCTATCTCTCCTAGTGATCTGTATTTCTTGGCACCTCCAAGGAGCTACCATCCCCATTGGAGCCAATGTTAGAGTCGGTTTGGTCATACCTCCGTCAGAGATCAAAAACTCTTTGTCGCATTTCATTTTTTAGGTGTCTCATTCATCCGGTCAGTTGCATTCCATTAGAAGCATAGATATTGTGACGAAAAGGTCTTATCTCCATATTTCCCTCATGTCATGTACCTTCTGGTTCGTGTCTGATCATCAAAGTTCATTAAAGTCAATTTTACACTCATTATGGATGGTCTTTTGGTCAGCCAAGAGTCATTTCAGTCAGTAGGTCTAGGGTTTTGTTTTTAAAGTGTCCAATAATGCCAGCAAATGCATGAGGGAGGTTTCATAATAAGTTTTCATCGCAAATTTCATCATCACAATCTTTGATCATGACTTTTCTTCAAAACTCTGTTTTGAAGAAAATCGTCATTTTGTTCTTTGTAATAAATTGCCATGTATATTTTCAATGTTTTCAGTTGTCAAAAATCTTCAGGCGTAGCTCTGGTCACCTTTGAAAAATTCCAGGCCATTCATCCCCGCAAGACAAGTGAAAATCAAACCATTCAGTCCAAGAGCAACAAAGAAGAAAAAAAGAGTTTCAAAGTGAAGTGTCAAAGTTTGCAACATAACAAATTGGTTTTGAAATCAAGAGTTAAATCCTTGGCATATATATCCTTTTTGTGTTCCAAGAGTTCATTTTCATACTAAGTACATCAAAGAGCCAAAGTGGAAATGTGGAGGAGCAACGCAATCAAATTGAAGGCAAACTGTGTGTAAATTTGGGTGCATAGCGCGTTGGCCAAGTGGTGCGACGCACTGGGCGCGTGCGACGCATAGGGCCATTTTCTGCAGTGTAAAATTACAGAGGCACGACACACATGGCACGCGCGGTGCATTGGGTTTGGTGTGTGGTGCATAGGCCTGAAATGCTAATTTTCAGTAATTGCTTCCTAAAACTCAAATTGACTCAGTTTTTTCTGCTCAAATGAGTTCATGTGACCCAACAGTTGTCATTTAAAAATGTTTGAGACTGGTTATGAGAATTTGCATGGCAAAACCAAACCCTATCACCGTGTTGAGATTTTCTCCATGGTTTTGAAAGTAGAGTTTTAAAGTTAGCTTTGGTGCCAATCTTTTCTATTCCTCATTGTTTTTTCCTCCCCCTCACTGTTAATATTAACATTACACACCTCCCCTATCATTCCCTATCATTATCACTCTCCCATATCACTTGCAGAGATTCCCTAATATCCCAATTCATTTTCCATTCACAGAATCATTTCATTTCCCATTATTCTCCTTTTCCCCATATCATTTGTAAAATTCCCAAAACCTCAAGTTACCCAAACAGTACCCAAACATTTAAATAGTTGTCCATTTTTCCTACATTTGTCAAAATTCTAAAGGGAAAATTATCACTTGACAAGACCCCATTGTCCAAACTACCCTATTTCCCATAGTCCCTCCCACATTTGGCAATTGCACCAAATTCTCATTCTTCATCTCATTGAAGCCAAACAGACTTTGAAACACCATGAAGGCGGACACTGATACATTATATGACCAAGATAGTGACTTTACAACTGAAACTGCATGCACTAGGAGGACACTGGAATGGCGTAAAAGACAAGATCGGCTCCGAATCTTGGCCGAAGCCTCTTTAGCTGAGCATGATACTTGATGAGGCACCTTCAGTCCAAATTTCAAGGAATTTGGAGAAAATTTTGTCATTTTTGAATTTTTTGGCCACAAAACAAAGTTTTCTGCCCAACCCGTAGTGCCACCTTGCGCGCGCTTATGATTGGGATATCTTCTGGAGGAAAACTTGGTGTTTTTGAATTTTTTTTGGAAATTTATGTATGCTCAGGAATGGATGAGAGATTTCATCAAGTTTTGGGTGGCCTAAAGGGTCAAAAACACCTTGAAAATGGCCTTTCAACCACTTTTTCCACACAAAGGAAGCAGTCTTGGGAGATTGGATATTTGGAGGGGCAAATGGACACCAAATCCAGAAATTACACTTGGGTTGGAAAGTAGACAGATAAGGCTTTCCAAGGAGTTATCATGAGATAAATTTTGACTTCAGTAAGTGCCTCAAAATCAGCTCCAAAGTGGCGTGAAGCATAGAGAATTTGGGCACGGTGCATAGAGAATTTTGGCCTAGTTTTCACTCTTCAGCTCAGAAATTCACCCAGTTTTGACTAGTTTTACTTTTTGATGTAACTATTGATATACCATGATGTAATTTGATGACCATGATGTAAAATTGGCACATTTTTACTTTTTCTAGAGGATTCATTCACTAAAAAGTGAAAAACAAGTGAATGAATCAATTTCCTAGCATATAGAGGCAAGTTGTTTAATTGCCTATTTTTCAATTCCTTGTTTCGATATGGTTGAAACAGCTCCTAGAATGATGAGCTTAACCCCTAGAGGCATGGGAAGGAGTTAGGGTTGTCTATATCATGTAATTTCTCAGTCATTTTCAGGGTTGGACACTAGGGATTGCTTGGCACTCCATTGTACATTTGATTTCTGCATTTTTGGCAAAGGAAAGACCAGGATTTTGCAGCACTTGTTGGAATCCTTGTGGCTCTGTGTTTTGATGGTGTGTTTCTTCATGTAATTGCAAGTTCATCGATGTTTATGTATGCCATTTCCCTTCTCTTTTCTTCTGAAATTAAACAAATTGAGTGACAAAGGTAGAATCCATGAGTTTGTTGTGCTCTGCCTTAAACTTTGTTTAGTGTTACATGTTTTCATCTGTTTGGAGAAGATCCTTGTAGCATATTGCCCTCTTCAGCTCCTCAGTGGTATTTTCCATCCATTCATTTAATCTAAAGCATCAAAACTACTGCCTACCTTGCCCCAACTGGAACTCTGCGAAAATTTGGCCTCATACCCGCACCCCAAAATTTGCCTTTCCATTTTTCCAACAAAAACCCCTGAAAAATCAAATCAAATCCTTGCACTTCATACCTAGCCTAAGATTAGTTGTTAAATCAGTCATCTCAAGCCCCATCTGATTATATTTTGCTGAGATTGACCCAGAGAGAGCGCTCTCCTGTCCTCGTAGGGATAGCTACAAAGCTGAGTGTGGTTTGATGTGGACCTAGAATCTTACCTTTTCAGCCTGAGGTAAATCTAGGCTCTAACACATAATATTGATGAGTGAAGATCTTTGGATGCTTTGTATGATTGACTAGATTTTTCTACCTTCGGAGTGAATGAGTCCACTTGTGGAAGGGGAAATGCAGTGTATAGAAGCTAAAGAACTGGTGGAAGAGGGCTATTTAGACAATAAAATTGTGATGAATAAGGAACATCTGCTACTAAAAAGAACATAATGTTCATACTATTTTGTTAATGCCCATGCAACAAAGGATTTTCTTAAATTGATTATTTGATGCGATGAGTGAAATTGACAGGGAGGATCCAATTTGATTAACTTGGAGCCATGGAAACCAGAACAAGTAAGCAACTAGTTATTAATGTTGTTACCCAAGGAGGCACTTGGACTAGTGTTGATAAGGGCACTTCTGAACAACCAATCATGAAGAAGGTTGAAGGTTTACAAACCAAGTATGGTCCCATTCAACAAAGGGGATACTATAAATATGAAATTGGTATCTCGAGGGAGATATTTTCTTCTTCTTACAATCCTAGAGATGTGGTACTAGAAAAGAGCCAAACTTTATTCCCTTACAAAGTACCACCAGTTAGTCCTCAATTTTATTCAAAAGCATTGCAACTAGTTACAATGTGGTTTTAGTTGTTCCTTCATATTCTAAATGAAGAAAAACTCTCTCATTAGTTACAAAAGAAGGCGAAGAGCATCGTGAGAAATGAAGAGTTATTTGATAACCTATATATGAAACCTACCAAAACACCAAGTCATAGGATCAAGCATAATAAAAGGAGATTTGTGAAAGAATTTATGATGTTTTATTAGATCGTAGGTTATTAGATTAAGGAAACCATGTTGAAACTTAAATCTGATGTCAATATATTTCCATGGAAAACTTGGGAGGCACCAGGAAAACCTATGTTAGTAATTTCTCCAATTAGTTGCAAATGGAAAATCAATACTACGTTTTTCCTATTGGTTGATTGGTAGATGTGGAGGTGGATGTTGCAGGTGCCAAAACCTATGCATACTTTAGGTTATTAACATTATTAGAGACAACATTGCATATCTTTCTTTATTGGGAGTTGATTGGGCCTTTGAGAATTTTGATATTATTGATTTGAAGTGAGAGACCGTGACCTTTGAGGTTGATGGAGTTAGAGTTATTCTTCTCATGGATCCTTATTAGGGCCCTAGTTACATAGAGTTTGTTAATGATGTGGAAGATGAAAATGTCTTTGATCATTTGTATCAGATGACTACATGAAAAAAGGAATATTGCCTCAATCCTACAACTAATGGATTTATTAGATAGTGAAGGATCCAAAACATAGTAGGTTCTAATATTTCAATAGAAGATTGGAAGCATAGAGATCATGAGCTATATTCTTGAATATGTGGAATTGTTTGATCCTATAGATGTATTAGAATGGAGGTAGGAATCTATCCAATCTTTGATGATCATGTTCCAATAGACATTTTTGTAAGATACATTAAAATTAATGTTGCAAAAGAACAAAGATTTCCCTTAATGGATGTGGCATTGGATGTTACTCCTTCCCAACCCATAAAAACATTGAATTCAATTACTTTGTATCAAGGTCACACAACTCTTAAAAATCATGTTCAAGCCTATAGTCTAGCCTAGAAAAAGAATTAGTTACCTGGTGAATTATGGTTGCACTAATTTTTTCACGCTCTACGAGCCATCCCCAAGGCTTATTTTGTGAAAGAGGAAATTAAAAGACAAACCTCTAGTTTGGATGAGCTAATTTCTTAGTTCTTTATTGATTTCAACTTTTTAGATGAATACTCTCATATTGCAAAAGCCTTGAAAGTGGTTAAGCGAGTTTTGTTTCCTACTCGAAAGCCCATTTCAAAATCCTTTGAAAATATGGGTTGTGGTACTCTAGTTGATTATGATTTTTAGATGGATGTTAGTTATGGGAAGATTGATAAAAAACTAGATGATGATGATTTCAAAGGAATAACAAAGTTTTTTTTAAAATTATATGAAGGATATAAACATATCAAAGATGATTATTCTCAAGTTTCTCCTCGTTTATAGCCTCCGAACTTGAGGAAATTTCATGTTGGTTTCAGTGACAAACTTAAGTTAGCATCCATATGAGATTACTGGGATTAGAAAAGAAATAAAGATATATTTCATCTGCTCAAGGAGTATGAAGACTTACGTCCCACCTATTTTGTAACAAAAAGGCATTAAATCATATTTAATGGAGATGAGTATAGTTTTGAAACCATATGTGCGACTAGTGAAACATCATCCATATCAGCTGAACCTAGGTTTAAGGAGAAATTTAAGAAGGAGACTGACAAAATATTGGAAAAAAGGCTTATTTTTCATATAGATGATTCTAATAGGATAAGTCTCATAGCTATCCAAGATAAGAAGGATTTTGATGATATCAGAGTTTGTGTAGACCACCGCAGATTGAATGATGCATGTGTTCATGACCCATTCCCTACTCCTCTTAGTCATGAGGTCTTGGATACTGTTACAGGACATGAGGCCTATTGTTTTACAAATGTTTTTTTAGGCTATCATTAGATTCAGACCACAAAACATGACAAAAAAAATACCAATTTTACTACTAAATGGGGATCCTATGCATACCATGTGATGCCATTTGGACTAAAAAATGCTACTGCAAGTTTCTCCAAGATTGTCACTAGAACATTTAGAGAATATATACATAAATTTTTGGATTTCTATATGGATAGTTAGACTGTCTATAGTCTAATGAAGAAACATGTGAGTTTTCTTAGGTTAATGTTTGACTGATGTAGATAGATTTTGAAGAAATCACTTGAGAAACTTCCAAAGAAGTATGAACCTTTCAGGATAGTGTGATGTTGCATTTGAAACTTTAAAAGATAAATTGGAAAGTGCACCTATCCTCATGTACACTACCTAGAGTAAGGAGTTTTGTGTGCATATTGATTCTTCTAGATATGCTCTTAGTGTTGTTCTCGCAACACCAAGAGAAGGGAACCTAGATCATCCAATATATTTTTCTAGTAGAAAGCTATCTTTCACAAAGTGCATGTTAGTTTTTAAAACTGAGGTGGAATCCCACCTTGAAAAAATTAAATTACCAAGTTTATGATTGCATTCGATTCCTATTTTTGAGAGGACCAAAATTGACCTAAGGATCATCCAATTTGGTTTTTTTTCTCTAGTTAAGACTAACCTAAGTACCCATGGGGGATTTGAACCAGTGACCTATCGCAAGGAGTGCCTTAACAATGCACCCATTCACCGTCAATCCAAAGCCCCGTGGGATCATCCAATTTGGTTAAGTGTAAGGTAAGTTATGAATTATTTTATCCACGCATGTATTATGGAATGGGTTGGCCCTAACCACATGAGTAACTGCTTGGGTAGATCTGAAACCCATGTGTCCCCTCAGGAAATCATATAGATAGAAGAGACCTCATGATCATTTGGAGACATATTCTCTTCTATTTTGTCTTGGTTCGCATAGTTTCGACAGAAGAAGTTTGCTCAACAGTCAAAAATCATAGGTGAAAGGTTTGCTTTAGGTTAGGGTCTTTTGGATCTCAGTTACTAGCACAGAATGGGAATTCTGGTCCCTAGTTTGTGGCACACAATCCTATGAGAGTGACTATAGACCCTTGGATGTTGGCACATATGCTTATGGGAGCAACTTTGAGTTCAAAGGTAGATCAAAGGATCTGGTCCCTGGTCACTCGCACCAAGTAACCTTGGGAGTGACCCTAATAGTTCAGTCACTAGCACAACTCATCCAGAGTGTGACTTTGACCCTCTAGTCACTCACATAGCTCGTCAAGAGAGCGAGTGTCATTTTTTCCAGTCCTGTACCGAGGTCGCACGTATAGAGACGTCCTGGGAGAAACTCCACAGTTACAGTTGCTCACATACTGTATTCATGAGAGCGACCCTGAAGTTTTAGTTGCCCGCATACATTTTTTATGAGGGAGACCCAGTTCAAATTTGTGGTTTTGATATCTTGGCTTAAGTAAACTTCAGTGATCATGTAGATACTGATTTCTCTCTTCTTTTATACAAATCCATAGACCTGTAGATCTGATTTGTTAGTTTCCACTGCAAATATATGTATTGGGCTCAGTGATCAGTCACAATAGTACTTAGTAGCATTCGACGTCACAATAGTACTTAGTAGCGTTCGACACCGTGGAAACAATATACAATAGTTTACATCAGTTTGTGACAACCCAATATAGCCATCAGTATGAGGGTTCTGATTACTAACATGATTAGATTTGTTTCATAGATATCATTATTATTTTGCTTCATAGATAAAGTGATGGAGCATTGTACTATCTTTTCGCTACATCATTTGATGATGATCTAAGAAGAAGGAGATTTGCAAGGGTTTTCCCCATAGTAGGTTTTTCCCTATAGTAGGTTTTTCCCTGGTCTCAGGGCAATCCCGGTGTCTCTATATGTGTGCATTCTTTCTTCTATTGTTCCTTTTATGTTTCGCTGCATTGATGATGATGGTGATGTTTTTTCTTTCTATGTTATTACACATGTTGATGTATAATGGTGTAGATCTCAATAATGTAATGATGATAGGGGGTGAACTTAATGTATTTATATTTAAATCCAACTATCATAGCAAAGAACAACGTCGCCCTAAGAAAAATTAATAGTGTTCATATACCATAACTAGGCTTTCGCAATCATTTATTCTCTTTAGAAGTTATTTCACTATTTGTTGGGTGGTCATTTCAAGTTTTTCATAGATCATTCAACTTTGAAGTATTTTGTTAATAGGCCTATCTTGGAGGGAAGCATATGTCAATCATTGTTGTTGTTTCAACAATTATATTTTCAATTCAATATGAAACGTCATAAATCCAATGTGGAACTTAATCATCTTTCTTGATTGGAGTCAGAAGAATCAAGAGATTTTGTTGATGAAAAATTTCCTACTGCTAATTTGTTATTGTTGGAAGCTTTTCCTTATTATCTAGAAGATATTTCACTCTTCTCGACTATTGCTACTTTCCCTAAGTATTATTCTGCAACACATAATAGGCACCTTATATTCATAGCAACTGAATATCAGCTTATTATAGACTAGTGATACAAATTGGGCCCATGCAATATTCTCTCTGAATGTATTTTCAATCATGAAAGGGATGATATTCTATGGGAGTGTCACAATGGAGTTGTGGGAGGCCACGTTGGATTAGAATCTACCACATGTAAATTATTATAAGTAGGGTTGTAGTGGCCAACTTTTTTCAAGGATGCCAAAGGGTTTGATAAAACTTGTGATGTTTGTTAAAGGTTGGGAGACCTTATCATCGAGATGAACTTCCATTACATCTAGTTCAAGTAGCACAAGCTCCTGAGAACTTGGTTTTTGACTTCATTGTACCTATCAACCCTCCTGCATGACATTCACAACTAGAGACATTATTACCACAATCGACTATCTCACAAGACAGGCAGACACTACTCCAATGAATGATTATACTACTAGTACTACAACTCATTTAGTCTTTGAGAACATTATTACGATGTTTGGTTGTCCAAGGAGTCTAACTAGTTATGAAGGAGCTCCTTTTATTAATGATAATATCACAACTTTGACTGCAAAGTCTATTACTCAACACCATAATAGTAGTCCATACCATCCACAGGGCAATGGCATAGTGGAGGCATTTAACAAAAAATTAGAGAAATGTCTCACCAATGTTTATTCATCTAATAGAGATTACTAGGATGAGAGAGTTCTTGCAACGCTTTGGCCTTATAAGAATACTACCAAGAGGTTACACATGTATACCCCATTTTACTTTGTATATGGCACAGATGTTGTAGTCCCTGCAGATTTTATTATTCATAATTTATACAATGAACAAGCCAATAACATGAAAATAATTAGTAGAAAAATCCAAGCGTTATGGGAATTGGATCAACATATATTTCTATCACATCTTCATCAAATTGTGGAAAAGGAGAGGTAGAAGATGTGGCATGATCACTACATCAAAAATAATATTCTTCTCTTAGGGATCAATTTCTCTTCTATGATAAAAAATATTTGAAACATTCAGGAAAACTCTAAATGCATTGGTTAGGGCCATTCATAGTTTTGGAAATAAAATATTCAAGTCCTTTCAAACTTGCACAACTGGATGGTATTATTCGACCTAGTTGCGTGGATGGCACTTGGGTGAAACCCTACTATGCCCCATAATTCATATATTTTTTTTGCACTTTGTCTGAGAGCATAGATTAGTTCATAGGTGAAGGTTTAGTTAGTGTTTTGAGTTGTGTTAGTTTATTTTTAGTTCCTCTAGTTGCATTAGTAGTTTTTTTATTTTTTTTGTTGCATTATACTGCAACTAATTTTTGTTAGGGAGGTATATTATATGTCATTTAGATTTTAATACAAGTCATAGACACTTTTCCATTGTGTTGATTCATCCCAATTATAATGGTCATATATATTGAGTTGGAAATTATTTTTTGTTTACATCCAAGATTTTATTTCCTTTTTAAGTTTGTCTTGTTGAGTTTTACAGTCAATTCTAGGACACTTTGGGATATGGGTTTCTGTCGCAATCAATTTTCCAAGTCAAGGTTTGATTTTATCAATCCTTTCCTCAACTACCTTATTAAAATCCTTATTAGGAAATTGGATATGAGATATGTGATAGTAGTTGTCTATAAGTATTGAGAAGCCCCATATTTGTCACTCATTTGCTTTCAAGTCTTGGTTGAGATTTTTCCTTGGCATTTGAGTCTAAGTATTTAGTTCCCTATCTTTAATATCTTCCACCTATTAGCCATTTCTATTTTGGCAAGAATATCATTGTGGGTTGTTCTCTCAAAGTTTCTATCCACCATGAGTTTTCTGACCCACAAGTCTGACCTCTTCAAGCATTGCAAGGGAAATATAAAAATGCCATCTTCATCGATAATGACTTTACTGACATTGATCTGTTTTTGACTCTAAGAGGAAAAGTCTACATGGATTTTAACCAGGTGATATGAGGAAATTTTTTTCTAGAACTAAATCCCTTGTTCAATTTATTGCAGCACTCTACACTCCATATGCTTCTAGAATAGCTGGTGTTTGGAGCTACTAAAGAGGTTGGCCATGTACAAACTTTTTAATAAAAATAGTTCACCATGGTCCATTCTGACTAGAAAAGGAATACCCAATCCATGACCATCATGTTCAAAATTTATTAGGGTTATCTAGGGGGGTGAAGACATTTCCACTGCATTCCAAGAGAATTCCAAGAATGACAGGTAAGGCCCTCCAATCAATATGTGAAATATTGTACCAAGCACCGCAGATGTGGACATTCCATCATTCTCATCAACAATGACCAGATTAAGTTTTCCTACCATATTATCATAGGGAATGTCACCCATCATTACACAAAATGTTATTGCATGGTTGACACCATTTATATCATTGAATTATATGTGCAAGGTATAGATTTAAGCTTACTCAAATAGGTTCTTAATTATTTTTCTATCATACATAGATGTGTATATAAAGGGAGGTTATTTCATCCACGCTTACCTACTCATTTCCTTAACCATGATGAAATGGCATTCCCCTAACGATCATTCTCTACATGCACCTAAAGATAGATAGTCCCTAGCTCACGCTTTTAATCTATAAAAGATCCATTATGATGCGCCAAACATTGCTTTTAATGAGAATGCCTTTGGTAGATTCTATAAATAACTTATTTCTACTACCAAGATCATGATAGTTCCACAATATCTTTTTGAAAACCATTCCTATTATATTTGGTTTGGAATTTACCACCATGGTTGTTATGTTTTCCTTAAAGCTACGGAAAGAGACAAGTTGTGCACATTCCCTTTGCCTTTCTGTCTTATGCTGAAGGTATTCCATGAGTCCTAACTTTTTTTTTAGAGGAAAAAAACACTTCATTTCATTATAAATAAAATAAGAAGTACAATGTCATGTATCTCAAGTTCTCTACTATTTTCTACCCATCCTAACTTACCTGAGGATATCTCATCCTATGAACCACTTAAATGCTTATCCTTTCCTAAAGATGCCTATACATCTTTTTCATCTAACAATAAATCTCTCTAGGCCAATATTTCTAAGTTTTGATAGAAAGTCACTGATCAAACAAAGGAGTTACTTCAACAGGTGAATCTTGTCGCTAAGAAAGGCACCACTATTTGGTCTACTCTCCAGCATAAAATGAAACATTCTTGACACATATTATGGAAAGTGCAAGATTGGTGAGGAATATTGCCAAAGTTCACCCAAACATTGTATGAGTTGAGAGAGAAGATCAAGAAGTTAATGGAGGGTGCTCTTCCTCTCATTGATCCCTCAATGCAACAAGAAATGTTTTCTCAAATTCGAGATAAGGATACCCAAAACATGCTAGAGGATGAGTATTATAAGTTCAAATAGATTATTCAAGATCTCAAATACAATATCTAGGAATAATAGTTTTAGTTACACCATCTTAATTCTGTTTCAAATATTGAATGGAATGCTTTGCTTTCATATTTACCTCAAGCTGTAGATGCTACCATTGCCCCAAAGTTTGTTAATCAAGCCAATACTTCGTTGTATAGGTGGATGGATCACTTTGATGCATATAATTCATTCCTCCAATTAGTTCTAGAATGTATTCCTGAGTTGGGTCCTTCATTGGATGAAGAATCATCTACACAAGTTAAATATTGATTCTATGGCGATTCCATAAGCTATCATTGAGGATTGTTGGGTCCTTCATTTTTGGGTCAAAGTTGATCTGAAATAAGTGGCAAAAAGAAGAAAACGAGAGTTGGGAATTATTATAGACATATTTGGGCACTGCAACCCCAATCATATATGTCGATAAACCAAGGGCTCCCAAACCCCTAAAAGTGTTGTTTCATACCCTAAAGGATCAAGGTCAACTGATTACATCATTTCCTAGAAGTTCTCCCTGAAAAACTACTCAGAACTGGTCAAAACTGGACCATACAAACTGCTCCATGCTAAGGGTGCGATGCATCTCACCTGCAGCACACAAAGGGTGTGATGCATACTGAAAAGCCCTTTTGTAGGGTGCGATGAGTGAGATCAGGCAAATGGTAGAGGCAGTTTGCTAGGTGGAAACTCAGAGAATCTTCTAGAAACTGTTCATATGACACTTGCCTCTCTGAATTCACCCAGGGATGAGTAAGAGATCATGAAATCTCCAAGTGGAACCAAGAACTATCAGTGAAATGACACTAATCAAAATCCCAGAAGCTGACTCACTCCCCTGAAAACATCTATATATGGATCCCTCATCCTAGAGATCCAAAGGCTGGAATTTTGTAATTTGTAAGGAAGTGTTGTTGGTTTCTCTTTGAGACATTGTATTGTTGGGTGATCTAGCTTTTCATGAGGTGAAGAGGGCTTTCATGCTGGGAGGATGATGTTGGATCAGACAGCTAGGTTGTAATCCTCTCTTCTACTACTTATATCAATAAAGTTATTTGAGTTTTCCTCTATATACTTGTATATTTCTGAATCTTGTATTTGTGTATGCATTTGTATGGTTAATGTACATTTGATTCTGCATTGTTTATTATTATAGATCTCTATGCTTTGATGGTATTTTGCTACTTTGACTCTATAGGTGTTCTTTGAAGCGAGACAAGTGAGAAGTGAGTGGTGAAGCTCTATCAAAGGGGAGAGGAAACAAGTAAGGAGCCAAGCGAAAGACTGAGGTTGGTACTCTCTGCTTCTCTCTCATCTATCTCTCATAAAGGAAAACACAAGTTACTTTAAATTATTTGTTTCTAAGATAGCTAGCCGTCTTAGTGGGACTAGCAGCTCTGAATGGACACTAGTTTTCCCAGAAACAAAATGGAGACCCTGCTAGGGAACGAATAGTTTGTTTGTTTGTTACTATTGTTTGCTTTATAAACTACAGACAAAGCCTAAAGTTAAGCCAGCTACCCTTTGAACTGTTTTTACTATGCAACTGCAAAGTAGATCAACGCTGCTTCAGTCAATCTCCGGGTTGGTTTATGAACTGAAAATCTAACTTGAAAACATCCTAAGTTCCCTGGTGGTAGCTCAATAACCTCATTAGATCAACCCCTATACTTTGTGTTTACTGCCTATCATAAGCTCGGCTTAAATCCCTGAACTTAGCTACAAACTGTGGGTGAAAACGAAGCTCAGTCTCATCTCTGGACCATCGCATTGTCTCTCATTGGCAGTTTGGGTGTGCTGTAGGTGAGATGCATCCCTATTTTCCTTAAGGACAGGTGTGATGATTGAATGGGACTGTTACTGCCTCCAGATTTTGGTTTTTTATTCATTGTTTTTAGCTCTATTCAGTAGTTTTGCTGTCTATGATCAGTATATCACTGTTGAAACCTTCTTCCTTCACATTATTCGGCCTCGGTTGATAAGGGATTGTGAATGTTTTTTTATGTATTTTTCATCATTTACAATCCTCCTTTTCAAACAATAGCTTAATCGAACTGTCATCTTTTGATTTGAAAGTGTCGCAACTGTCGTTTTCAGTCAAGGAAAAGAGTGTCGTAAAGTATTCCTCTTTTAGATAGTCGATTACACTTTTTCCATTATATTTGATTTGAATTATCAATTCTTTGAAGTGTTGAAAATAGTTTTCCAATCGAAAGAGAAAGTGCCGTCTTAATCTTCCTTTCGTTTTTTTGAAAAGAAATTGTTAAAGTGTCGCTTCGAGGAAAAGTAGTTCAGATTTGTGTTTAGTTTTCTTTTTATCATTCTCACATTAAGTGAACTAAAAAACAAATACATGCATGTGCATTTATATTTAGACTGCATGCTGAAATTGATTTAGGAAAAGTGCATTTAGTGTGTGCTCTCTGCTCTATGTTGAAAGAATCATATTTTTCTTTCCTTAGTGGCTAGGATTTTCAATGCTAAAAGAAAATAAACGATTGTTTATCATTTTAGATTGCATATTTAGGAGTTGTACATCTACATAACACGGTGAACCTTGAAAGGCAAACTTCTTAAGAAAGATCAACTATAAAATAAACCCCAATGAACATAAAAACGCTTTGGAACCTAACGCACAACGTCTAGAAGTCTAGGCTAGAGACGTATTCCGGCGTTGTAAAGCCTGGTAACTATCGTTTTCATCGTAGGTTGGGTGATTCCTCCTCTTTGATATGACAAGTGCCAGTACGGACTTGTGCTCCCATGTACCGTCTAGTATTTATTGGGAGACCACAATAGGCTGATATCCTTTATCCTTAGGAAGCCATGTCTGCCACTCTATCGATCGCAATGCGCTGAACACAACATTCGAGAATATTGACTGCCGTATGTAAAGTCCTCGGTAATTTCTGTATAATTTACCACCGAGGTGTATATTGCAGTTTTGCGACTTTTTTGATAATCCCTCTGTCTAGACTTCTAGAGTAGTCACTTTCGTTCCTTTTCAGACTCCTTAAAAGAAAAGGTCCATCTGAGCACTTGCCACTTCAGGCTCATTAAAAATCGAAGGCAACTAGAATCATCTTTAGCTTTTTCTTGACTCTCAAAAATTGAAAAAGCAAGTTGTGTCAATGCATCATAAAATTCATTTAATTCAGAATAATATTTTCCCCTTTTTATTTTGAGTTGATCGAGTAATCCGCAATCGTGGAAGAAAGTCAATCAAAACTATATCGTTCACGGAGACTAATGAGTGAACTGTCTTTGACTCTAGAAATGAAACCGTTCTGGGCCAAGCGATCTCATTTAACTGGGTCATAGTCTCATAGTTTATTTGAAACTTGTGTTTCAACATCCTCAAAGACTCTAGTTACTCCAATTATTTCTGGTACCCCTGCCTCTACAGAAGAAGTTCTGCGGTTACATGAGGACATTAGAACTGATCCTAGTGTAACGGTAGACACTTCTATTCCTAAGCCAACTCCATCTAGGGCTGATTCGGAAGGTGTCACCCCTTCAACACCTATCATTGCAGAGTCTATACCTTCTTCGCAATAGAAATATTTTACGGACCTAACGGTCTACCTCTTCTGCCTGGACTGATTGCTATAGAATAAATTGTGGAGGATCTTCCATCCAGTACCCCATTTCATTTTGGAACTGAGATCCACCTATATTCTTCTACCATTGAAGTTAGTTCTTTTGATCACCATTCATCGCAAGCTCCTGTCGAATCGCTAGGAAATATTTTGGATAGACTCAATATGTCTGAACAACCATCGACATCTAGGACTGTGTCCTCTGATACATCAGCAACAGAACTTCTGGCTGCTACTCCGACAATGTTTACTGGTATACCATCTATCCCTACTAGTTCTCAACCACTAGATGGATTCCACCCAGGGACTATTTCGACAGCATGCTCTGTTCCTATTTTCTCATCCAGAATCTTATCTAGAGTTTCTTATGTTCAGACTTAGCAAATTGATCCATCACGTCACTATCAATTTGGGCACTCCAGTCTCCAAAGGCCAATTTACCCTTTGAACATTGGATTGCCACCATATGGGGGGTAGTATGCCTTTTCATTGTTCCCTCCAGGGGAGCAACCATATGAGAGTTTACAACAAAGTTTGGGTCAAGCTGGAATTACATCCAGTGGTTGGGTGCCAATACTACCTCAATAGCCAAGAGTTGTATATTCAATGCAACAAAATCAACTTGTGTCAAACATTCCCACTACACCTGCAATTGTGACTGTGTTGTAAGTGCAAGAACTTCTTGTTGTATGTCAACCTCAAGTCTCTTAGGTCATAATACAACAGCCTCTTGTCCCCATGACTCAATCAAAACCGCCGATTAGTGGCTCCTTAACTGAAGCAACTCAGGCTCAAACGGGTACTATCACCCCTCATCTTGGTCAAACATCCAGTATTTGACAACAGCAAATGGTCTCATAGCCATGGCTGGTGCAATATCAACAAACACAATTCCAACAAACTTACCAAGGACCTTAGCAACAAAGCTTTGTAGGTAATGGGCAGCCGCATATTCAAAACGGTTACCAACAATCATATTACAATGGTTATGCCCATCAACCTTATCAAAGTTATCAACATCAAATACATTATGCTGGTATGCAAAGACCCACTGCTTAGGCGATCCCATCTTATCCTGGGTATGCTTCGCCAAACCTGAATCAACAGTTGCCCTTCGTAGCAACTTTAGAATTACCAAATCTGAATCAACTAACAAATGATCTAATTGCTTACGCCCCTTGGTGGCCAGTGATTCCTCATAAAATTCCATCAGATATTCCTGAATTCAATGGAAATCCAGGTGAAGATCCATCGAATCATGTGATGACATTTCATCTGTGGTGTTCATCCAACACCCTCAATGATGATTCGATTAGGTTTTGTCTTTTTCAATGAACGTTAACTGGTCTGGCAGCAAAATGGTACATTGAATTACCTAGAGCTTCATTCGATAACTTCAGTGCCCTTGCCACCACCTTTTTAACCCATTTTCAGTTACCCATAAGGTACGGAACAGGAACGGAACTCCTTACCAATTTTAAACAGACAACAAGCACTCACATATCTGATCATATTCATGAGTGGTGACGTCATCGTCGAATGGTAAAGACATATGTTCCTGATCAGCTTCTAGCTGAATGGTTTATAAAGTCATTATTACCTTCTATTATAGAAAATGTGGCCAAGGGAGGAGTTGTCACTAAAGAGCAAGTCATTGCTCATGCACAATATCTAGACTTGATCTATACTTAGTTTGGCACACTCTATGACAAAATTCCTGATGCTCCTAGACCATAATTTTTTGTTCCTCCTCCTCCTAAATCGAACAAGGACTCTCATGCTGGTGACGATGTGATTGGCACCTCAAGTACGCAAACCGCAAAGGCCTCATCTAGTAAAGCCCTTGTAGTTTCCAGTAAAAATGAAAATGACAAACTTCCTGCCTCAGAGGTTAATGTTGTCTCGACCGACAAAGGCAAAGAACCGAAGCAACCTGGGGGCAAGAAGAAAGGGAAAAATAAAAAGATGAAACAGGAAGATTTGACTCCTGAAAAATCTTCTGGAAACCCTTCTGGGTAAAAGAAACCTAGTTAGCCATGTCACATATGTGATGAGGACCATTAGATGAGAGATTGTCTACAGAAAGTTGAGATTAAGAAGTTCTTTAAGAGTTCAAAAATCTCAGCGGTATTTACTGATCCGTTTCAAAACCCAGAAACCAATCTAGTTTCTAGCGATAATGCTTCCCCATCCCAAGTGCTTATGTTGTCCATTTCAAAACAGCAAAATGATGCTTTGATATCGACAAGGAGTAAAGATTGTGGGAATCCACATATGTCGAACAACAAGGCTACAAATCCACCTAGTAGTTCGACAACAACTTTGACAAAAGTTGTGCCACCCATCATTCCTGAGCTAACAATAAATCTTCCAAAGGGAGTAGTACACAAATCGACATTCAATCCTCGTGCTCAAGTAGCACAGAGTTATAATATAGTAGAGGATCTGGCCCAATTGCCATCTGCTATGTCGACGCTTAAAGTACTGCAAAATTTCCCCTCCCAAAAGTAGGCTCTATTGTCAGCAATAGGTGGGATTGACCTAGCAGATTCCAATCTTGTGGCCTTTAATCATAAAGGATATGAACCTCAGTTACCAGCTCAACTCGCTTTCCTCATACAAGTGAAAGCCCTCAACAAAACTATTCATTGAACAACTATTGATGAGGGGGCATCTACCTGCATTATGTCGATGAGTTGTTGGAAAACTTTAGGCTCACCAGCCTTGTAAAAATCATCAACAAGATTAAAAACATTCGATGGATGAACATACACCCCGTATGTGATTTTAAGTAACTTACAAGTTAAACTAGGGATCAAGACAGTAGAAATTGACGTCGAAGTTATTGATGGAAACCTCGATTACAATATCCTACTGCGAAGGCCCTGGATTTATGCTATGGATGTTGTTGTATCAACATACTTTAGAAAGATTGCATTTCCCTTTCAAGGAGGAATTACAATGGTTGATAAAAAAACCTTCCTACCCAACAGTTCACAAGTTACAGGAAGCATTCCAATGATCCATGGAAGCTCTCATTCGCTTCAAAATGTCAAAGTAGGCCTCCTAAAAGACCCTTCCTTAATGGGTATTTTTTCCTTGCCACCTCCAAGTAATCTGGCAGAAGTGGCCACGGTGGAAACTTGCAATATGATATCATCCATATCTACATGGATTAAGAAGATTTCTGAACATTTTGTGAACATGGATCATCAACAGGGATTGCCTCCAAGCCCAATAGAAATTTTGTAGCAATCAATTTTCTTGGCTTGGGTGGAAAACGCAAATCAACGCTCATCGAGTGTTTGGATAGATAGGTCTAAGGAATATGGTACCTCTTCAGATCCTTGGTTGCATGTACATTCTACAGACGAAGGAATTATTCAGTCAATGATGATAGGAGAGGCACCATGGGAAGATTACCACTATCGTTCCCATCTTCCAAATTACAACGAAGATTATTCTAGCGACCTTAATCATCCTTTAGTTTTTTATTTTCTATCAAATACTATAAATATGGTGGATTCCAAGCGAAATCTGTCCAATATTGAAGAAACTATCGCCATAAATATCTCGATCAAACCTAATGTTATGTCGGCAAATCTTGTTCTTCTGCAGAACTGGAAATATATTGCGCTCTCTTTCGCGAATTCAAAGATGTCTTTGCATGGTCATATGAAGAAATGCCAGGCATAGACTCGAGTATAGTTGAACACGAAATCAAGATGTATCCAGATGTCAAACCGGTACGACAACGGCTTCGGCAGGTACACCCGAAGAAAGCCGCTACCATCAAGGCAAAAGTTGAAAAACTTTTACATGCTGGTTTCATTTACCCGGTTCCTCTAACTGATTGGGTATCAAATATTGTTCCTGTGATGAAAAAGCAAGGAACGATTAGAGTGTGTGTCGATTACAGGGATGTAAATCAAGCTTGTCCAAAGGACAACTACCCTACACCCTTCATCGACCAGATAATTGATGAATGCGCCGGATGCGAAATCTTTTCATTCATGGATGGATTTTCCGGGTATAATCAAATAAATATCCACCCACAGGACCAGTCGAAGACTGCATTTATATGTTCGTGGGGCACATTCGCGTACCACAAAATACCTTTCAGTTTAAAGAAGGTAGGGCCAACTTTTCAGAGGGCTATGAACTACACCTTCCATGATATCAAGAACATTGTTCAACCATATCTCGATGATCTACCGACTTATGCACAAAAGCGAACTGACCATCCGTAGCATTTGAGAGCTATATTTCTACATTTTTGACACTACAAGATACAACTCAATCTACACAAGAGTGTGTTTTGTGTCGGTTCTAGTCACTTACTTGGTTTCGTGGTTTCTAAGGACGGGATTTGACTCGACCCATGTAAGGTTCAGGCAATCATTGACATTCCTCCACCTTCAAATTTGCTTCAGATTCAAAAACTCCAAGGGAAAGAAAACTTTTTGAGGAGGTTCATTCCAAATTATGCCGAACTTGCTAAAGGTTATACACATCTTTTGAAAAAAAAACTACCTTTTAACTGGGATCATGTTTCGCAAGCTTCCTTTGATGCTATAAAGGAATTCCTAATAAAAGCATCATTAATGTACGCTCCTGAATATAAAAAAGAATTAAACCTATATCTAGATACAACAAATACGACCATCGCAATGGTTTTAGTTCAAGAAGACAATGGAATCAAACATCTTGTCTATTATTAAGTCGAAACTTACATGATATAGAAAGAAAGTACTCGTATGTTGAAAAGCTGGCTCTTGTAGCTGTTCAAGCAATACAAAGATTTCGACACTATATCCTCCTTCGCAAAACTACCATTTTTTCAGATTGCAACCCTATGGTTACATTTTGTCGCATCAGTTACTTGGGGGAAATATTCGAAATGGATAGCCATTTTTCAAGAGTTTGATCTGGAATTCGTAAAATCCAAATCAAAGAAATATCTAGTATTCACGGAGTTACTATACGACTTACCATCGTCGTCCAATGATTCAACATCCAAAGCATCAATCGTGGATGAATCTTTGTTTCTGATATCATCAAGCGATCCGTGGTACAGAGATATATTGATCTATCTCCAAACCCAAACATTTATGCCTAATACCTCTCGCTCTGAACAATGACATACTCGACACCAAGCAAAAGACTACATGATCGTCGATGATACACTCTACCATCATGGTTTCAACACAGTTCTACGAAGGTGCCTCACGCATGAGGAGGCGGAAAAAGTCCTGAATGAATGTCATTCAGGTGTATGTGGGGGGCATCTATCTAGCTATGCTATAGCACATAAAATATTGCGAGCTGGCTACTTCTAGCCTACTATCTTCAAATATTGTATAATAGCAGCAAAAAGTTGCCATGCATGTCAAATTTTTGATCATAAAACCATATTACCACCTGCACCTCTTCATCCAGTAGTTTTCGTTAGGCCATTCACCAAATGGGGCATATATTTGATTACATGTAACCCACCTCGGGCGGGGGCATGGGTATATCATAGTCGTTGTCGATTATTTTACAAAATGGGCTGAGGCGATGCCTACATTAAACAACAGTGGTGAAACTGCTGCTCTTTTCTTTTTCAATCATGTAGTTTCTAGGTTCAGGGTTCCATAGACTATAGTCATAGATCATGGATCACATTTTTGAAATCACATGATGGTTGAATTGACTGCCAAATTAGGACTGTCCCACGATAGTTCTACTCCATATTATTTGTAGGCTAATGGACAAGTTGAAGCGATCAAGAAAGTCCTCAAGCACATGCTGTAGAGAATGATTGGAGCCCACAAACGGGATTGGCATTTAATCCTATACTCATATCTATGGGCATATAGAACCTCGGTAAGAAATGCGACTGGGTTTACAACCTTTCAGTTGGTGTACGGCCTGGAAGTTGTCTTACTGATTCAGTGTGAGATTTCATCTCTCAAGCTCGCAGTCGACCTTCTCCCTGGAACTTCAGAGGAAGAGGCTCGTTTCTTAGAACTAATCCAACTGGATGAAACCTGTCATGACACCACCTTGGCTAACGAAGCTCATAAGAAATGAGTCAAGGCACAATTTGACAAAAATGTCAAACCCCGTGTCTTCTCAGAAGGTGACCTGGTCTTACTTTATGATCAGGAATCCGATAAATTGGGAGCAGGTAAGTTCCAATCATTATGGATGGGTCCCTACATTGTTAAGCGAGTATTAGCAAAAGGAGCCTACGAGCTAGTAGATTACGATGGGATTCCACTGTCGCAACCCCAAAATGGGTTGTACCTTAAGTGTTACTATGCTTGACTAAGTGTAGTAATTTCTTTATAAGGTTTTGTTACGTTTTTTGTTTTCATCAAGAGTGATCATTTTGGTTAGGTAATCCAATTTTTCATTTGTTACAGATGTCAAACCTATTGGAATCATTTGTTGGATACACCAATGGAGCTAGTCATAGTATGCAGAACCTATCTTCTGCAGCCTGGGCCATTTTTGATCCAAGCGACGAGTTAGTGAGTTTTAGAGGGGTATGTATTGGTCAGTCAATGAACAACATTACTGAATACAACGCGTTGATAGAAATTCTCTCTGATGCCATCGCACATGGCATACGCCGACTTGTTGTTAGGCTAGACTCACAACTCGTCATCCTACAGCTTATTGGCATCTATTTCGTTCGGAATCTAGCTATCTATTGTATGTTCCTAAGGGTCAGGATTTTGGAATGGTAGTTTGATTCTATTCAATATCAACACATTTCCAAAAACTTAAACACATTAACTGATTCATTAGAAAATTATGTGTTAGATAGACATTTGCAACATTTATAAAAGAAAAAGCATGTCAATCAACATTTGCATCAGGATCATATAACTTAACCAAAATAAAGCTCCGAAAATAAAAAATATATATAATTATTTATAGTCTTTTACAAAATGTTCTGTGTCCAGGGCAAGATCGGTCATACGACCCAAAAACTCAAAAAGGTAGGAAAGCACCCCAGACTAATGGTGTTGGTGATAACAAGTCACCGCCTATGCAATCATATGTAAGAGCATAGTCCATCGACTCGGCACGCCAGTGGTATGGTGTTGTAATCTCAGAGGTAACTCATCAGTCCTCACATCCTAAATACCAAGGGTGAGACCTTTGATCTGATCCTGCAATACTACAAGGGTCTCGGCTACGTCCAAATCGCGAAGGTAAACCCTCCCTACAGCCTCTCCTACTGGAATGACAACTGCTACCCTCGAGTCACTGCTGGTCACACTGGTCCAATATCTGCACAAACATATGAGTTTGATTAGTCTTGATAGCATTTAAAAAACAAAAGAAAATTATAAAAGCAATAAATAGAGATATGGTCAAATATTTTTACCTATAACACCCCACTACTCGCCAATCGGCAGCACCAAATCTGGGTCACCCCAGAAATCCATCCCAAGATATGGTTACTCAGCAAAGACCATATCCCGATTGCCAAACCACTCAAAGAAGGCATCAGAGAATGAAAGTTGTGGCTGACCAACATTTCTAGCCATGATATCGACCCATCTCTACATCCATGGTTCCATCGGTGCTAGCAGTTTGAGTGAAATGTATTGTGGCTGCATCAGTGGGATCCTCTCCAAGGCGAAAGCGGTTAGAATAGAACCATAACCAAAGTTCTTGGATCTTCCATTCTTCACCTTGGAAAGTTGTTCTTTTATAACCAGAAGTACTACATCACACCAGTTGAATACCTTTGGTTCAATTCATTCCAGAGCATACTGCATATAGGACCTATTGGCCAAATGAAGAGCCGCACTACCAGCCAATCTAGCGAAGGTGAATAAGATAGTCCTCAAGGATCGGTCAGTGACATCTCGAATACTGATCTTGCCGTCCTTGCTCGGCTGAGATCCATCTCTATAGAACCGGCAAATATAATCCCTCACAAATTCACCCCCACAGGCGGATCTTGATAGTGAGAGAGGGGCACCACGCCTCGATAAACTAGTTAAGAAGAAAATATCCTCAACTATCAAAGGGATGGATTTACCTCGAATCTGGAACACTTGGTTGGTAGGATCCCATGGATCGAGAAAATATTGCAACAAATTGATTTGTTGCCTCATGCTGGATATGTGGAAGAATTTGAGCAAGCCACAGTTCCGCAATGCAGTCACCGTACTAGGATCATGTAAGGCAATCATATCCTCTTATTCATGCTCACGTTCATGCCATGTAATGACCATCTTGATCCGATGAATCTATGAAAAAAAACAAGAGAAGAATTAGGATCCTAATTTGGGAAAAAACAGGCAAAATTTCCATTAAAAAAAAGTGCATAAACTTTCCTCTTTGTGCCCATCACACCATAGCTATGTACTGGGTGGGATGCATACTGACTGGCCAATGGCCAGCTCAGTATGCATCGCACCTTTTGATGTATACTAGGTGCGATGGGGAGAGAACGAATTGTTCAAACCCCTGAGGCCTAGAAAAATAGGAAAAAATGCTCAAAATCAGAAAAGGAAAGAATGCAATTGAATAGCTTAGGGTTAGCTCCTACCTGGTCTAGACGGCGCCGAAAATAGTCAACCGGATCTCCTAGAATCAGTTGATGAAAATCGAGGGGGAAAACACCTCTAGAGCTCCAAAAATCCCAAATTTGAATGAAATGGTAAAAATGAGAGGTAAAAACTACTTTTATGTTACTATTCACATAATTCAAGTAAGATGTTAGTATTTAACTCATTTTTCAAGCATGTATTTATAATCACTTTGATGGAGCAATTGAACGGGCAGTATGACCGTTAAGAGAACATAGTGTTAATGGTGAATTGAACATCTCTAACTATTATCATGAGCAAGTTTACGCGAAGTTCAAGCTCGTTAAGAAATAAACCTATCAATGAGCATATGTTCCCCTAGAGTTCAAGCTCATTAAAAAATGAACCCACCTTTGGTAAATAACCTTTGTGATCACATTACTATCAGCTTTTGAGCCTTGGTTGTGTTCTTACCATCACCTCCACCTTTTAGCCGATCATACGCCTCCACTTGATTGTTTACCCTTTTGAGGAACAGCTACAATGAGTGATTCTCTTAGCTACCTTCTTTACACTGCCATGATTGAAAAATTCCAAACTTACTTAGAACCAGTTGCTATCTGAAAATATCACTCGTTCCTAAAAAAAAAGTCTCCTTTAAGCTCTTTTTATATTTGTAGAATATGAAAATATTGCCGAGCAATTGGCCTCTATAGCTCATTAAAGTGATTGGAAGTGCCATCCCTCCTCTATATTTTAATCTTTTTGGACCTGGGGGATCATTACACAAAAATATCGAGCACTTGTCTTTTTCGGCTCACTAAAGTGATTGAAAAGCCATCCCTTTCATATTATTTTATACTTTTTTCGGACTTAAGGGATTATACTACGAAAAAGAACTACTGGAGTTTCCTTTCCATCTCTTTTCAGACTCTCTAAAACTGAAAATGACCGAGTTATCTTTGTCGTTAAACTCATTAAAACAATAGCGACAAACTTTTCCATATGGACAAGAGCGAGTTTCACTGTCACTAGGCTCGCTAAAACATAGCGACAGGTTTTCCCAAAGGGAAAATTATAGAACAAGCATATGTTATCCTCCTCAAGCTTGAAAAAAATAAAGAGGTACTGGTCAGCAATGACTAGGGAAAAAGGGAAGAAAACTTGAAGAACTTCATTGGTAGTAGGTCGCTCTTGAACATGACACTTTCACTCCATCACCATGATTGAGTCGGGTTGGGTTATTCCGTTCACCGGTCATATCACCATTGGTCCTCCGTACCATCCATTTTGGGGTTAATGCTACCAATCCATTCTAGTGTCACCAATATGTTCAAGAGAAGTCGCTCAGAGAATTCACCAACCCAGCTAACACCTCATCCGCTGCAATACCTTTGCACTCCATTTTTCATGACCGCCACCCTAAACCTTGTATCATCAGATCGTTTTCACCTCCACAAAATCATTTGCTCCGTTCCGTGTCGTAGATGTGGGATTCATTAAGGCCCTCCTACGACGGGTCACTTTTTTTTGACATCAGCTCATTATCCAAGAAGCTAACTTAGGAACAACAATTTTAGTACTTTGAAGCTTGCATGCCTCAATGGCAAGTTTCTCACTTCTAGCGACAGGTTTACATCAATGGCCTTCGACTGAAGGATTTTGTGTGGTGTTCAACATCGACTCATGTATTCACACCACGTGAATTGTACTGCAGTACCTTGAGGGTCATTATCATTATCGGTGATTCCTCTCGTGCCTATTAACAGCTTACATCATTGGCTGGTAATCAGGCGATGTCTTTCCATGTTCGACACCAAAACATCTTTTCACATGGATTGACTTGTACTTCGGGCAAAGATTGAACGAGTTTGGAGACCCCGGATTTAGTTTCATCCATCCGGGCTATGATGTATTTAGGAAAATAAAGACATCAAATGTACTCCATAGCTGCACAGATAATCATCCAAGCTAAGGGATGATGGCTCTACCAAAATCATCAGTCTGCCACACAGACAGTTGTCTGTCCTATGTACATGAAAATGAGTTTATAAAGCTGAGCATGGGAATGCCCGCCTCAGCTAGATCATAAAAATATTATGAAGATAATGTATTGTATTGTATCTTATTATAGGTCACCTTCAAGTTCGAAAAACCTCGGATCGTCATGATAAAGAATTTCACCCAACATCAAAAGATTTACAACCTCATGGTTTATGGGGCAACTGTTATAGACATATTTGGGCACTGCAACCCCAATCACATATTTCTATAAACCAAGGGTTCTCAAACCCCTAAAAGTGTTGTTTCATACCCTAAAGGATCAAGGTCAACTTATTAAATCATTTTCTAGAAGTTATCCCTGAAAAAGTGCTTAGAACTGGTCAAAACTAGACCATACAAACTGCTCCATGCTAAGGGTGCGATGCATCTCACCTGCAGCACACGAAGGGTGCGATGCATACTGAAAAGCCCTTCTGTAGGGTGCGATGACCGAGAGAAGACAAATGGCAGAGGCAGTTTGCTAGGTGGAAACTCAAAGAATCTTCTAGAAATTATTCATATGACACTTGCCTCTCTTAATTCACCCAGGGATGAGTAAGAGATCATGAAATATCCAAGTGGAGCCAAGAACTATCAGCGAAATGACACTAATCAAAATCCCAAAAGCTAACTCACTCCCCTGAAAATATCTATATATGGATCCCTCATCCTAGAGATCCAAAGGCTGGAAGTTTGTAATTTGTAAGGAAGTGTTGTTGGTTTCTCTTTGAGACATTGTATTTTTGGGTGATCTAGCTTTTCATGAGGTGAAGAGGGCTTTCATGTTGGGAGGATGATATTGGATCAGACAACTGGGTTGTAATC
Source organism: Pinus tabuliformis (assembly GCA_031772625.1). Lineage (NCBI taxonomy): Eukaryota > Viridiplantae > Streptophyta > Pinopsida > Pinales > Pinaceae > Pinus > Pinus tabuliformis. The sequence continues at coordinate 27,405,706 of CM062815.1, forward strand.
CTCTCTTCTACTACTTCTATCAATAAATCTATTTGATTTTTCCTCCATATACTTGTATATTTCTGAATCTTGTATTTGTGTATGTATTTGTATGGTTAATGTACATCTGATTCTGCATTGTTTATCGTTATAGATCTCTATTCTTTGATGGTATTTTGCTGATTTGACTCTATAGGTGTTCTTTGAAGCGGGACAAGTGAGAAGCAAGTGGTGAAGCTCTATCAAGGGGAGAAGAAACAAGCAATGAGACAAGCAAAAGACTGAGGTTGGTACTCTCTTCTTCTCTTTCATCTATCTCTCATAAAGGAAAGCACAAGTTACTTTAAATTTTTTGTTTCTAAGATAACTACCCGTCTTAGTGGGACTAGTAGCTCTGAATGGACACTAGTTTTCCTGGAAACAGGAATATCATAGGGGGATCAAGCTATTACTTTTGGAATTATCAAGTGAGTATGAAAGAAGGATTGACAACATCAAGTGAGCATGAGTTAAGTTGATTTTATCAAGGTAGGGAGTAAAGTTTGACAATGTCATGGGAGTTCGATTGATCTCGTCAAAGCATGTGATTTAAGCTTAACAATATCAATGGAGTGAATTGATTAACGATATAAACAAGCCAAGCTATAAAATAATATTGAAGGCAAGTTGTGTGTAAACATAGAGAGATTTGAGGAGAAGTGAAGGAATATAGCTACAGAGGAAGAGAATGAAAAGCGAGGCCAACATGCTGTCAAAATTCATATCCATTCTATGATAATATATTATTGTATTTGTAATTGAGGCTCCGAAGGAATTGATGTATCAATTATAACTGTAATTTTGAGGATTTGTGATTGTAATCTCTGGTTGGCCCAATCTTAATAAAAGGATAGAGTTCATAGAGAGATCTACTATGTAATGTGTGTGATCATATCTATGCTTTAAAATGTTGAAATTCCTATTTAAATTCATTTGTATTGACTCTCTAGTTTGCTTTGTAATGGTGGTTGTTTTATATAAATGGTAAATGTATTCAATCACCTTCTAAAATCCCGTTAATACACTTAAGTCCACATAGTGCTTCAGGTGAGACCTTCATCCCTTATGGAAGATTGAAAATGTAAGTGTAGGCTCGATTATATCAAAACCCTTTTGTTGACCCCTGAAGCAGAACCTTGGTCTCTACACTATGTTTCACCATCACATACTAAGGTATTTTTATTTTTGGCACATGCAGAGGGATCCTTCTCTTAGAATTAAGGGGGGTCTCATATTTCAAAAGAGGGTTTTGAAGATGATGTATATGACCCCGTTATTTGTGTGAGATGTGAAGTGATCCTTATCCTAGAAACAAGGGAGTGAAATTTGATGTATGAGGACCCCTTATTTATAGGATGCGTGGAAGGATCCCTGTCCCACAAAAAATGGGTTCAAACATTTCATTTCATGTTTGGTAAATAAATATAAAATTCAACATGAAACATCATAGTTAATATGATCAACCAAAATAAGAGTATAGTACTAGAATTAGAATACATGCATGTATAAATATTATTAATTTATGTTCTCATACGTATGTATTAGTCATATATTTTTACTCTGTGTCTTAAATTTATGTTAGTAATTTATCTTTGTGTCTCCATAAATACATTTTTGTTGGGCATGGAATCCCCCAGAGGCATGTTTTAGGGCTCAAAGCCCATGTTTTGACCGGATGATGTTGTAAATCCCTGCGAATTGCGGGCGTGGAAGTATGTTAGAGTCATAGGGTTGTCCGCCCTAGTTTGTAATGTAATGTCAGCCTACCCATAGTCCACGGACCATGGGATTGTATAAATAAAGCAAGGTTCTAAGTGTAAAAGAGGGCAATAAGAAACGAAGAGCAAGAGTTTAAGTGTCTAAGTGTGTCTTGGGGCATAGAGTAGGAGAAAGATCTGCAACTAAGTGTTTAGACGCCTAGTTGTTCGCAGCTGAGTGTGTGGACCCCTACAGCTAAGTGCACAAGGTGGAGTCGAGTCTGTAACTAAGGAAGATAATAACAAAGAGAATTTTTATCTGAATTCTATGTATCTGTACTTGAGTTATTACTTGTTCGATATAAATTGCAAATATATTGTTTATTTACTACGTGCACCTGTAAATGATTTATATTGCTAAATATAACTTAAAGCAAGTAAGGAGGCTGAATTGATCAACTAACAGTGGAATACTAGTAAGGACTTGGGTAATAATATCATTTGGCCCTCGAGTAGGGCTATAAGAAGGCAACATCTTAGGCTGCAAGATACGGGGTAAGTGCGCGAAGAGACGTGCGCATAGGGTCAAACCACGGACTACTTGAACTCATCAGACATCTCTAGGGTGCGAAAGCATGGTTCTAGCACCCTCCAGTAATACTTCGAGTGAGACCTCTATCCGCGTTCCGCAAACTGTTGCCGAAAGGGCCAATAGTACCAGGATTTATTTGGCTAAATCATCTCTAAACCTGAGTCAGGCCCCAAGATGGCAACAAATGGTTCTATTGCTGGGACTGAGATCTACATAAGAGATTTCTGATGTCGTGTCACTAAAATCCAACAAAGAAAGAAATTGAAGAGTGGCTGGATAGAAAAATTCAGGAGTTCGTAGCACAAGAAAACAAGAATCTGCGAGTATCAAAAGAACAGTGGTTAGAGTGCTACTTATATATGGAAATCCATGAAATTTTCTTTGCATCCTTCCCCTCTGAGTTGTATGAGTGGATAGTGAAGCTAGCAGATAGTCAAGGAAGGTGTAGGCTCGAAAAATCGATTGTGTGGACTCCAAAGTTAGTGCGCATACTAGAAGCATCAGAAGATAAGATCACACGTGTTGTGGACCATTGGCTTGACCAAATTATAGGAGGGTTTATCTCTAAGTTCACGGTAGATACTTCAGTTAACTACAGCGAGGTGAAATGACGCTTCCTCAAGGGAGCACGAGGTAAGTACGCCAAATCTTTGAAAACTTGGATTAAAATGCTACTGTGTCAAAAGCAGGTTATGCGAATAAATTGATGTTTGGGGCTACGCAAAGTGGGAGGATCTATAGAAACCAAGGTAGCACAAAAATAAAAACTAGCCCCTTGATTTCGCCTCGGCGAGAAAGCGAAGAAGAGCTCACGAAAGTTTCACCAAGAAGTGCGATCAGTCTGATAAGGAAACGAATTCCGTGCATAGCACCCCCACCTACACCACCACCAGTTTCACCATATTCACCACCATCTTCGCCCACACCACCTCTGCCACCTCCACATTTCAATATGGCGAGTGCAATAAAATTGTCGGTGTTCAAACGAGTAGGGAACGAAGATGAAGACCAATTTTAGTTCATGGTAATGGCTGTATGTGAAGCACAAGGAGTCACGGAAGACAACATCAAGAAGGCAAAGTTGGTAAGCACATTGCAAGATGGCGCACTGACAATCCAAACGTAGGGATCATAGATATCCAAGCTATGTTGAATGGGGAATTTAGCATGCCAAAATCGGAGACACAGTCGATTATCGGGTTTAAGGAAATCGTGATGCTACTAGGTGAGACCCTCTGGGAGCTGGATTAGAGACTGAAGGGTATGATTTGTGAAGCCAACATGACTTTGATAGATGGGCATCATCGCGCATGGTTTGTATTGTTACTAATGCCACATCTAAGGACCGCGTTGTCACAGTAGAAGTTATCCACCGAAGCCGAAGCTTTAGAGATTGCAATGAGACTGCATGAGACCTTTATGCAAGATCCTAGTCTGGGAGTCCAACAAAACCACGCACAGCTGAAAAACTTGTGTCTGGAGATGCAGAGCTTGAAACAGGATAAGAAGAATTGCCTTTAGGAGTGCGAGGAGGTATGGTGCATGAAATTCAAAGGCCAGGGACATGATAATGACCATTGTTTAGTCTTCGCGAACTACTTGGCAGGAGGAGGGCCGATGTCATTGAGACCAGAGGCACAAGCAGGTCCGAGCACGGCACCTGCATTATGGTGTGCGATTTGTTAGATAGGAGGAAAGCACACTCTAGATAACTGACATCTATTACAGAAATATACGCAAACATCCCAATAGTTATTCTATAATTTCTACAGGTCAATAGGCCATGATGAGCGTACCTGTAGAAGTTATGAATTGATGATGGATCAGACTCCTACCTACAGGGTTCAGACCGAAATGTGAGCCCTTGACCAAAATGCAAGTATGGCATGCACTAGGTTTCAGGGGCACAGACAAGGACGAGCTGGAATGGGACTAGGAAGGGTTCACAGACAACTAATTTGTTACAATTACGGAAGGCAAGGGCATTATGCATGTGATTGTACAAATCCAACGAGAGCATCATGTTTATATTGTACCCAGTTTGATCATGAGACGAAGGACTACCCCACACTGATAGCGAGGTTGCGCGATAAAGGAACACTCCAACCTCCACCAATGCAGAACCTGCAAATGATGAGGTTGAAACTGCGTGAAGAGGACCCGAATGTAAAAATCATGCTTTGAAGCAGTATCAAGATAGGAGATGACAAGGGCAAGCTACCTGAAGAGAGTTCTTGGGTTCACAAGGCTCCAACAAAGGAACCAGAGTTCGATTTGGAGCGTGTGAAGAAGACATTTGTGGCAGATAAGAAGAGATTCATAGAGGCCTCCACTTCAGGTAGTAAAGACAAACTAGAACTAAAGATGGATCCATCGATGCTTACTACCTTACTGGAGACATGCATGAAGCTACTGTGCGACAAAATGGTTGTAAAGGGACTGAAAAAACTCATCACTAGGTGCATTGGGTCAGGAGAACCATGTGTAGTCCGGAAGCTCGGGAAGCACACAACGCGAATAAGAAGGGAGATGAGATTGACTGTGCAAATTGGGGAATATGAAATGGATCAAGTGATTCTGGATCTATGATTGGATGCGAATGTCCTGTCGAAGCAGACGTGGGAGTGCATGGGCATGCTTGCATTGCAATGGTCTCCTATTCAATTGTGAATGAAGAACCAACAAAAGATCCTACCGATGGAAATATTGCAGGGAATAATGATAGATATTAACGGCGTGAGCACGCTTACAGATTTCGAAGTGATAGAGATTGTCATTGACAATAATCCCTATCCCATGCTACTAGGAATAGATTGGGCCACTGATGTGAATGGAGTGATAAATCTAAAGAAGCACAAAATGATTTTTGAGAAAAAGTCACTGCGTGTAGTGGTACCTGTAGACCATATGGAAGGATCGCATTACACCGAGCGAGTGCGCGACGATGATATAGAATGTATCTACAATATAACCACATGGGAATAGGATTGGGTGAATGCTACAACAGATGGCAGGATTTCGTGGGAATGAAAAGGCTCCTACACATCAGATTCAAACGAGGAAATAGAATGATGTCAAAACGGGTTACACGAGGTAACCATGCTTAATTGCAACATGATGGTAAGATCACTACGCTGCATGACAACAAAGGTAATGGATCTGCCTATTCATGATGGGTTTCTAGTAGTGGATGAATTCCTGAACAAATTCGAAAGCGAAGTACCAGAACAGCAGTGTTTCGATGCTATGAAATGGGCACTACACGCTACGTCCACAAGGTGGTGGGGTATATGCTAGCAACATTTTGAATACTGGCGCAAATGCAAAAGGGTGATGCTTATATGGTTTAGAAAGCCTCAGCTGCAGATGGAAGTTAGGTATGATGGACGAAACAGCCTGTGCACCCACTTCTCCAGATCCATATAGGGATATGGTACGCAACCTGGATGAACACACATCATCCTCACGATATGAAATAGGCACAACAAGCAGGAGTGGGCAAGACGAGGGCATGAATGACAAAGTATGATAAGACCAAGCACACCAAAGATTATCCACAGGGAAGCCTTTGACAAGGTGTGCGAAGTGCTGAACACAATCCGTCATGTAAGACGCACTAACTGGGGCCTGCACATACCAACAGTTCTATGGGCTTATAGGACCATGTGCAAAACCCTGACCGCGCGAGCACTACCAAAGTTGAGGTATGAAGCAGAGGCTGTAATCCCTATGGAGCATATGAAGCCTAGTCTTCGCATAGCAGCACCCATAGATATGACAGTTCCCAAAGCCCAAAACGAACAAATCACACAGTCACAAGAAACAAAACACCTTGGACTTGAGGAAGAAATATGATTGGGAAACTTTAGACTCCCCGAACCTGAAAAAGAAAGGGTACGATTAAAGAAGAAAAGCATTATGATGGAAGAGAGGTCAAGAAGCTGGAAGATGAGATACAAGAAGCATTTCTCATCGAAAAAACTAGGATGATAAGGCAAAGTGCATACGATCATGTTGACAAGTTTGAGGATTATCATCGTGAATTGGTTAGTCTGATGCCTTGGCTTGGACTGCATATCGCCAAACGTAGTGACCAGGGTAGCACGTTGCATGAAGTAAAGTGCGCGATTCCGATCACAACAATGGAAGGTGGGGATTCTCCGTGAACCATGGTGGAGGATGGAATGGAGCCCCACATGGTTGGTACAACCACTTGACTAGCTGCGGGAAGGACAGTCTTCATGCTCCAAGAAGTTGAAAGGAAGCGCAGGACTATAAACCATTCTGCTCAGGAGCTACACGGTATTGGGGAGGCGCACAGAAGCAGAGCATCATAGGGTCCACAATCGCATAAGGAGGGTTGCGTTGCCACATGGGTTGGCCAGAAAGTGACCATTGAAGTCACTATTCACGATGGGATGCTTGAATTGAGGTCAAATGGAGTGGGTGGTAGGCATGTAAGACGCGATTTGTGGACAAGATTTGGGAAAATCTATCGCTAAGAAAGCATTAATGGACCGGAATTAGGGGGAACGGTCAAATTCGAATTCAAAAGGCGCTATAAAACACAAAGGGTTTCCTAGCAAACAACACTTGGTCATTTGAGAATTGAGTGATTGAGTAGAGCCCTGAGCATTGAGAGCCGAGTGATAATTGAGCCCCTGAATTCGTAGGTGACAGATTACAGCTGAGACACAATGACAACAACTAAGGATGGTTTGGGAATTGAAGAGGTAACCGCTGGCGAGGCTGCACAAACCCCAATGGTGGAGAATTTTTCAGAAGGTGCTGGGGTTGTGGAAGAGATCCCAAAATCACCACGTATGCCAATACCCAAGAAGGATAAACAAGCAATGGCTCTAGTACGCGTGTCCTCGAGGAACCGCTGCACAAAAAACTATTAATGACAGAGAAAGGGAAAGCTATCACGATAGAAACAGATGAGGAAGAAGAAGATTTGCATGCCCTGATCATCACGGAGGAAGAAGATGAAGACATGGAGGAGGATATTCAACCTACATGCTTTGCGACAAAATTGTCCATATATGCGCCCCCATGAAAGGGGAAGGCCAAAGTACCCAAGCACCTGGAAGGCAGACACCTAGGCCGCATACCAACCATGAAGTTTGAATACTAGGACCTCATTGACTACGAGAAGTTCCCTCACCTAGAGACTGGGAGTCCCGTGAATCATAACAGCGCGGGGGTGGTGACAACCTTAGAGTCGCGGAAGTGGCTACGCAGAGTGGAAAGGCCGGGCTACTAAACCTGCTATGGGTATCGCATTTCCACGGCACCCCAATAGCCATTTTCGTCATAAGGCAGCTGCTCTGCTTGGTGCATGATGGGTATCTACGGCTGGAGGAGCCTATCCCCATCATGACAGACCTAATCCATCGCATTACCCGGCTACCATACAAAGGAAAGGACTCTGCAACCATATCATAAGGGAAGGGTAGTAATTTGGCCCTTGCAGAGGCCATGAAGACAAAGCATAAGCTGGAGAAGAGGAAGAGGGGATATGCTATCTCGAGCATTAAGGACAAAGCGGTATGCGTAGCTACCTAAATCTTGGCCAGTAAAGTCATGTGAAAATGTTGCGCAGATGAGGTACCTGCATCGGTGATTGCACTGGCCGAGCAGTGCAGAGAGGGAGTCCAATTCAACTGGGCTAAGTTCCGCTGCACAGAATTCTTGAAAAATTGTTGCGAAGCCTAGGAGCAGTGGAAAATCTTCCACTATGCGTGATTGTTGCTATCCATAGTGCTCATAGTAGGGGAACCGTTGGAGGATAGTCAATCCCCCAAATTGACAGAGATTTACCAGAGGCCGTGAAGTATGATTCACTCTAGGGCATGAAGGACACGAAAAGAATACGCAACAACAAGATCTTCTGGGTTCTCATGGAGATGAACATCCAAATGTGGATCAATCAGAGGCCACGTCTGTTGCCCACGGTGTACAATAGTGTGAAGAGTTTTGAAGAATTCAAGGTTGATATGCACAACATTTTTATCAGGGCATGCAAGGATCCGGCGAAGTAGTGGACAAAGCTATCTTTTGTAGCCACTAACGACACCATTTTCACTATCTTGGAGGCATGGCCCCCGGAATGGCATGCCCGAGATCTTATAGAACTTGAGAAGGAGGCAGCGTGGAAGAAGAAGGACAATGCCACACTGCACGTCACACAATTGACCAAGAAAAAGCGGAAGGAAACAACAAAATTTGAGGTAAGGGCAACGTGTGATGCGGCATAGAAAGCTGTCGAGCAAAAAAAGGCTGCAGAAGCAACATCAGCAGCACAGGTAACAACAAAAGTGACCGAGAAGGTGGACGAGGGCCAAGCAACGCCCTCGTAGGAGTAAGAGGCGGAGTAAGCAGAAACAACAGAATGGAGCACGGACCGTATCCACACAGTTAAAGCACCCACACACGGCAAAGAGAGTAGGATAGAGGAAGAAGATCAAGGCTTTGTAGTTGGCCCTTGACCCAATTACCTTAACCGAAGGTGATCTCAAAGACATCAGCAAGACGATTTGCGATGTCACAAATGAGGGTCTTCAGGATTTTATGCAAGAGCACCAGACTATATTTGGGGCCCTCAGAGTGCAGCTGTAGGAGTTACAGGTGCGTCCCCCTCAGGTGGGTACCCTTTCCACCCACCTCGTAGTAGGATCCTCAGCAAAAGAGCAGATGCTGTGTGCACGAGTGGAGAAAACAATAGTGTTGCCGAAAGGGGTCCTAGTAGCAGTGAACGAGACCGATAGATTTTCAGTCAATATGATGATAGGGTTATCTGCCCTATTTTGTAATGTAATGTCGGCCTACCCATGGTCCGTGGACCATGGGATTGTATAAATAAAGTGAGATTCTAAGTGTAAAAAAGGGCAATAAAAAGCGAAGAGCAAGAGTCTAAGTGTCTAAGTGTGTCTTCGGTCATAGAGTAGGAGGATTGTATAAATAGAGTGAGATTTTAAGTGTAAAAAAGGGCAATAAAAAGTGAAGAGCAAGAGTCTAAGTGTCTAAGTGTGTCTTGGGTCGTAGAGTAGGAGAAAGCTCTGCAGCTAAGCGCGCAGAGGCCTAGTTGTTTGCAGCTGAGTGCGTAGACCCCTACAGCTAAGCGCATAGGGTGGAGTCGAGTCTGTAATCAAGGAAGAGAATAATAAAGAGAAGTTTTATCTGAATTTTATGTATCTGTACTTATGCTATTACATGTTTGATATAAATTGCAAATATATTGTTTATTTACTGCGCGCACCTGTAGGAATGATTTATATTGCTAAATATAACTTAAAGCATGCAACTAGGATGAATTGATCAACTGGGAGTGGAATACTAGTAAGGACTTGGGTAATAAGAGCGTTTGGTCCCCAAGTAGGGTTATACGAAGGCAGCATCTCAGGCTGCAAGGTATAGTTAAGTGCATGTAGCAACATGTGCACAGGGTCGAACCATGGACTACTTGAACTCATCAGACATCTCAAGGGTGTGAAATCCTGGTTCTAACATCCTCCCATACTACTTCAGGTGAGACCTTAGTATGCGCTCTGTAGACTGTTGCCAAAAGGGCCCGTAATGCGGGGATTTGTTTGGTTAAATCACCTCTAAACGTGGGTCAAGCCCCAACAAGCCAACACTTGCGAGCATTTAGCTTAAAAGAAATGTTGTGGCTAATTTTTTCAATCACAACATTAAAACTTCCTGAGAGATCACCCACCCCAATACTACTCTCACCTAAGTGCGCTTAACCATAAAATTCTAATAAAATCATGCACATTAACACTTACATGATCGAATCTTAATTTTTTCAATCACATATCCACACATTACCCAAATATTAGGGTTATTAGATATATATGCATCCCATGTCGCATGAAAACAAAACTTTGACATGGAAAAACACCATCACGATATGCTAATGTACCATGACACCTAAATACTAGTAACACGTAGCACTGATACACAACATCTGAGAGAGGTAGACACAATGTATTATACTCGATGCACTATTAGAAATGAGAATCCTCATCCATGGTAATAATAGTAAAGGTGGCATTATTACACGGTAATGCACTATGTGTCTTGCGAAAGGAAAAAATTTAACACGTAGCACTGATAAACAAGATCAAAGAGAGTTAGACACAATTTATTATACTCGACGCACTACTAGGAATGATAATCGTCATCCATTGTAACCATTACACGGTAATACATTAGGTGTCTTACGAAAGGAAAAAATTAAGGCGGTGGTGTACCATAAAATAACACACCTCCATTTCTTCGCGTAGCTACCATGGTTGCATAATACACAGTATCGGAAAATGGAGCACTACTCTTGGTACTCTATTATATACCTTACAATTATCATTCATATTCAAAATCCTACAATTATCTTGGAAATGGGTTACAATATGTTCCGTTTCATGTGAGCGTTTTTCTTGCTAACTTAAAGTAATGGCACTTTTACAAAAAAATAATAATTGAGAAACCAACCTCCTCCTAATAAGAGAAATAAGGGGAAAAATTCAAAACAAAGTCTTTTAGTTTTTATTCTTATCACTGCAAAGGGAGAAGGAGCAAATGGTAACGAAAAGGGTAACAAATTCTCAAAACAAAAAGAATACAGAAAAATAACATTTATATAAATTGGTAGTATACAATCCAATAATGGACCCACCAAATGCAATAGGTCAACAAAGTTACCAAATCAACATTAATTATATTGAGTTTTTCTTTTTTTAGAGGTCTTAATAAATCATGATTTTCATGCTTATTTTGAAAAGTGATGATGCAATTGCAACTTTTTTTTTGGCCCATATTTTTGATACCTTAGACTTTCTTATGCCTCAAGTATGAACATGTTTTTAAAGTGTTGGTGATTTTCATGTCCATTTTGGAAAGTGTTGTAGCATTTGCTGCTTTTTTGGGGGCTTATTTTTTATATTTTAAATTTTTTATGTATTAAATATGGATATATTTTTTAAAATGTTGGCAATGTTCATGCCGATTTTGAAAAGTGTTAATGCAACATCAACATTTTTTTAGGGAGGGGCAAGGGGATATTTTTTATATTTTAAATTTTATGATGGTTAAGTATGCATTTTTATTTAAGTTACTTATTTAACCATTTTTCAAGTTGTTTTCTTCTTTTATTTCTTCCTAAGATATATTTTCTTAGTTTTTCAAGTTTGTATTTTTTGGTTTTTTTTTTTGCAATATTTTTTTTATAATGAAATATTCATTTTTTAAGCAAAGTTTTAAAAAATGAAATAAAATTAACAATTTGAAGCTAGGTTTTTTATATTTATATGTATTGTTAATTAGTACTTAGGCATAAAATAATTGTCACTAAAAAATAATAATTTTAACACTTACCAAAAAAATACACATTTTGCATATAATTATAATTAAATAATACACATTTCTGGGTCTTTTTATTAAAAATAACATCTCAAATAAAATAATTTTGGGGAAAATTTGATGAGCAAAAAGTTGAAAAAATAACAAATTTTACGAATTTTTATGAATTTATATTCAAAGATAATAATATTTGAATATTTTTTTCCAAAAATATTAATTCACATAAAATTTTATGTAGAAAAAACAAAATAAAAATATTGTTAAAAAAATAACAAAATAAAAATAAATCATTTAAATTAAAAATTAAAAAATTAAATAAAAGCAAAGATTAAACCAAACTTAAAAAAAAATCTAAAACAAAAATTAAAAGAGGCAAAAAAAAATTAACGAAATTTTGAAAAAAAATAAAATTAAATAAATAAAAAGGTAATGCATTTTAAATGAGTTAAAATTAGTAATTAAAAAGAAAAATGAAACAATAACATTAAAAATATATATACATTACGAAGCAATCAACAATTATAAAAAAGAAAATATGACAAAATTTCACCAAAAAAAAAAAACAAGATAAAACCTTACTCTAAATTAAAAAAGAAAACATGAAAACTGCTAAAATATGAAACAAATTAAAGGAAAAAGAATAGAGAAAAAAATAGAATTGAAACTTTAAAAAAATAAAATTATTGAAAATAATAAATAGTAAAAAAACATATTAAAATATAAATTCAAAATAGGAAAATATTCAAAAAAAATTTAAGTTATTTAAAAATATATATGTTAAGCAAAGTCTTTTGGTAAAAATCACATGAGAATTTTTTTTTGCCTTCCTATTTCAATGAATAAGCATGGTTTATCATGAAGACTATCTATATATATATATATATATATATATATATATATATATATATATATATATATATATATATATATAATAATAATAATAATAAAAGAACCAAATAAATTTAAAAATAAAAAGGTGAAAATAAATATAAGAAAAAAAATACCTATATATATAGGCGTGGCCCTTGGGCATTGGGGATAGGACTAGATCGATTCCCGAAATCGACCAACGCATGCACAACATTTGTGTAGGTGTTGGTCGATTCTCGGAATTTACCCAACCCTAATTATAGCACCCAATGACCACCCGCACGTGCTGCTAAAGTAGGTGTTCCTCCACCCACCCTCTTCGTGGCACTTGGGTGGTATGACCAAGGCTTGGTTGATTCTCGAAATCGAAGAATGCATGCATAGCTGTTTTGTGGGTGTTGGTCAATTCCATAAATAGACTCCTAATACCTAAAACCCAACATATCTTTTTTTGTGTAATTTTTTCTTCGCCTAATTTTTAATTTTTAATTTAATTTTTCTATTTTTTCTATATATATTTATAATTTAGATTTTAATAAATTTTTACTTTAATATTTTTCCCAAATATCTATTATTCTTTCATTTTTCTTATTTGTTTTTATTAATTTATATTTTATTTTATATATTTTTTTCATAATTTTTTTTTATTAATTTATATTTTATTTCATATATAATTTTTTCCAAAATTTATATTTTTATTGTTTTTTTCACAAATTGCTCTAATATTTTTATTTTATTTTTTTATTTTTTAATAATACTATTTTACTGTTATATATATATATATATATATATATATATATATATAAAAATATAGTTTCTTTTTAATTTATTTTTAAAATTTTTATTTGTGAATTTCTTTTTCATTCTTTTCAGTTATTTTTTTATTTAGATTTTTTAAATGTTTGAATTAATTATTTATTTCTATTTTTTAATGTTTTATTTTATTTTAGTTTATTTTTTTTAATGTTTTATTTTAGTTTAGTTTACTTAAAATTTAAAAAGAAATTAATGTTTTTATTTTGGTTTAGTTTAGTTTATACTTATTATTAGATTTTTAATTTTGTTTGTGGTTTTATTTTAATTTTTTAATTTGGTTATTTTGTTATTTTTGGTTTTTTTTTTTTTTTTTACTTTTTAATTTACTTTTTATATTGGTAGTTTGCCCCTAGTATGTGTCAATTTGATAGTTGATTTTGAGGTTTTTGTTACATTGTGTCAAATTGTTTTAGGCTAAGATTTTAAACGAGTTACATTTTAGCATTTGGTACAATGACTCTTTTATTTAGGTATTCATTTTTAAGTTATTTTTAGTCATGATATTGGTCTCGAACTATGTTGAAAATTTAATTTTCTTTAGAGTCATAATATTTGGTTTTAACTTCACGACTGAAAAATGTAGAAATTTTAAGGTTTTTCGAAGTCATAATGTTTTATCTTTAACACCATGGTTGAAAATTTCTCAAGCTTTTAGGTTTTTCGAAGTTGTAATATTTTATCTTTAACGCTATCGTCAAAATCTATTAGAATTTTAAGGTTTTTCAATGTAATGATATTTCGTTTTAATGTCATCGTGAAAAGATGTTGGAATTTTAACAAAGAAATGGTCGATGCAACATCAACACTTTTTTATTTTGGGTTGCTTTTTCATGTTTATTGCACAAAGTAACTGTTTTCAATTCCATTGATTAAAAACAAAAATTGGAATTTTAACTCAAAAAATAAAAAACATTCCCGATGTTGCATCAAGCTGCATCAACACTCTTTGTTGTAGGGTGTTTTTCCATGTTTATTGCAAACGTTTTTTTTCTAATGTCATTGCTAAAAAAACATGGAATTTTCACCTCAAAAAAATGTGTTGATGCAACATTAACACTTTTCCTTTTTGGGGTGTTCTTTCATGTTTTTGCGCAAAAACAGGGGTTTTGGGGCTCAGATTTCTCATTAAGTTCATAAATTTGATGTTCCTCATGAATACAGTTCTTTTTACTATGATCTTTCTTGCTCCTTATAACTAATGGGGAAGAACATTTTTTTATTCACTTCTGAATAGGAAGGGGAAGAGGAGGAGGGTGTCTAGTTATTCTTAGTCCCCTTACTAGGCTCGTCAGCTTTCTATGATGAAAACAATTTTGAAGAGTCTTGATCTTGGCCTCATTCATTATTAAAATCAAGAGAAATACTCTTTGAAGAGAGTTCATATGGCACTAGTGGATCCTTTTGGATCTCATGATTGCCATATTTTTCCTCAAGGGAATTCACGACTTCAAAAATATTCCTGGAAAGGAGTTAATGCAGAGATTGAACCTTACATGATTGTTTCTACTTATTTCCTTAGCTCATATGTTTCCTTTTCATTGGGGTCAATCATTGATTATTTTCTTCTTGCTCCTCATTTAGAGGAGGCAGTGATTTTAGAGAACTACGTGAGGCTGATGCTTTTAGACAACTATTAGAAAAGTGTCCATACTCATGACACAAATTATGCTTGAAAGGAATATGTTCATAATCCAAAGCCTATAGGTGAGACCAACCATCCACATTTAGTTAAATCTCCTCAAGGAGGCCTTTTGAGAAGTCTATTTTCACACAAATTTTGAGCCTCGTCACGAGTGATAAATGGACCTAGTTTATTTCCTATATCCTACAAAATGTTAGGACCCCACTAAATAAAAGGGATATAAGGTAGTATGATCCACACACGAGTAGAGGATATTTCCTTCATGGGGTTAAATTCCATAGAGAAATGACTAAGAAACAAACCTCTGTTACCAATGAAATGAGGATCATATATATATATATATATATATATATATATATATATATGGTCTCTATCTTTATGGTTTTCAAAGAGAAATATGGAATACCCATTTCTAGAGTAGAAAATGTCCATGGATTCATAATTTTTCCAATTGACAAAAACCTAATTTTTAATAGCTTCATAACATGGCCACGTACTAATAAACTTTCACAATAACCCATTTACATTCAACATTGCCACATTATTTTTCCCTCAGGTAGAAGATCCCAGATCTTAAAAAGGGTTTGATTTTGTGTTCTTCATGAATTTCGAGGGGGCACTCATTGTGCATACATGAAACCACACAAAAAATGTTGCACACACATGAGAGACCACTTGAAAAGCCTCATAAGCCATCCACGAGCGGTGATGACTTCTTGTCTTACCCATGAACATGAAGATGGCAATGATGGCATCAATATATTAGATCAATCACATGAAGCAAGGTGGCAGCAGCTTTAATCACAATCTATGCGAGAAAAACATCGACCTTAAGTAGGCTAGGCAACGATCTCTTATCATAGAATCTATGGTTCAAGAATTAAAATAGGTGGCGATGACTTCAAACGCTAGGAACGCATAAACGACGACGTGAATCATTTGTAGTAGCTGAATACAAAGGTCTCAAAAGTGGTACCTATAAATGAAGCAATTAGTAACAACTAGGGAAACCCTAGCTGCTAGGAGATGGGTCTTGCAGAGCACCATGCCATCAAATTGCCTAATACTTTAACTTATTTTTTATCAAATTCAAATTCTTACCAATAATTTCATCATCTAGTGTTTATTTTAACATTTACATTTTCATTTTGTTTTCAAATCCTACTTTTCACCTTTCTAACACACTCACCTAAATTCTAAATTGAAAATTTAAACTAATAAAAACATAAATTAAACTATAGTAATCAGTTCACTTGGTCTAATATTTGTGGTAAAGGAATGGTTTCCATGTAAATGGAAAGAAAAATTTGGGAGGTTTTGAAAAAAATTGAATGAATGCAAGCCAACTATGGAAGAGAACTTGTGAAATCCAACAATTGTGCAAAAACAAATAGCAAGTATCTTGTAGAAGGAAGAATACCACCAATGCTTAATTGTGTATGAAGCACCAGAGGAAATTCAAAAGAAAATTTCAATTTGGTAATATATATATATATTTTTTTTATTATCTTTTACGCTACCATGGCACACATTGTATCCCATCGCGCAATGAATTTTTATATATGGGGCACACTTTTAAGAAATAATTGAAGGAAATATTCTAATCTACATCAATCCATGTGTTAGTATTATGACCAATTGCATTTATGTTTTTTTTTTTTTGTTAGGCTATGTGAGTGTTGAGATGAATAGCATGCCTAACCAATGGCTTGAGTAGCCATGACTCCTGGGTATCTAAGTGGTCAAAATTACTCAGGAATCACATCAAGCATCCACTACACTAGCCCTTAGCATGACTAGATTTTTTCCCTTGGATTTTCAAATTGATGACTTTTACACCATGGAGTGCCTTAACATAACACCCTATCATCGTTTATTATGTGCCCCATGTACGACAATTAGATTTATATTATTAATATACATCACCCATTGATTCTTAAGATATATATATATATATATATATATATGAAATTGTTTTTTTTGTATGAAAATACATTGATGCACATGTGTATTTATGCATGGGGGTACTTATACCTTTATTGTGCATGGCATAATGATTTTTAAAACCTATTGTAGTACACCTTATATAAATTAAACATACATGGCCTAGCATAAGGATATATAAAAAGGAAAAAAACTCCTACCACTAATATATTGCACATGTTATTGAGCATAACAAAATAGGCTATCTCCATCTAGTTTTTCTCAAATTTTAGTTTTACAAAATTAGGGTTATTTTCATTTAAAACTAAAAGGGGCTCACCTTGTAACATGATACATTATTGGATTTTAGTTAACAATACAATTTCATGTGTCTAAATGTAGTAATGATTTTTTTATCTCCTTTCATAGCTTTGGTTAATGTTGCTTAACTTTATTTATATTCTTGTGAACCCATTTTTTCTTTACATGCTCCTTGTGTTGGATTTTTTTTTTTACTTTGCACCATATTCCATTTTAATTTCCATATTTAGGGCATGTTTATATGAACAAATCATTTGTACAACCTAAATGCAATGTCCTGAAGGTACTTTGAAATGCGATAGAATATACAGAAAGGTTGGTTTTTGTTACTATTTTGTATTATGATTGACATCGCTTCCTAACCAGTCAAAAGTTCGCAACATTGACACATAAAATTAATATGTCTCTTAAAATATATTATTCATGTTCATTTCATTTCTCCAATGAATAGTTTACATACTTTAGTTTGTAATCATGGTTTACATAGCTTAGTTCCTTAATATATGAATCACAATCTTTCCTTCTATCACTCTAGCTCATATTTCACCTGCTTGACATGATTATGATTAGGATCATTTAGTTTAGTTATCAACTCCCAGCAAAGCATTGTAGCTTTGTAACCATAACCTTGACAATCGACATTAGTTGTTGGCTTGAGGGGGTATGGCCTAGGTTCAATGTTCAATAGCCAAACAAATCCCTACACTACTGGCCCTTTCGGCATCAGCCCACAGAGCACGGACCGAAGTCTCACCAGAACCAGTATGGGGGGATGCTAGAACCAAGTTTCCGCACCCTGAGATGGTTTTGATGCCATATAAATCCCTTTATCACTTCCTTCACGTAAGTTGCTTCACTCTAGGGCCAGCGAGACGAGCCGTCTATTCCAACCTTCAGTACCTCCGCGAAAGGGTACAACCGACCTTCATGTATCCCTAGCCTACTGCTCAGGTACTTTAATGCTACTATGACAGCGTGCCATACAAATTCCCCAACTAATCTAAGTGACTTGATTATATTATCAAAAAACTATAGTTAACACTGCGTAAACAGATATTCGTAATTGCATTCAATTATTCAATGTGATTGCATTTATTTCCACATCATATAAGCACAATAAAGGAAATTCATACATAAAATATCTAGATGCATCAATAGAACAAAGACAAACAAATTGCAGAATATCTCTCTTTATTAATAACTTCCAAGTGTTTACAGACTATGTTCACCCTGCGCACACATCTGCAAGGTTCTGCGCACTTAGTTGTGGACATCTACCCTAGGCCTCTGCGCACTCAGTTATAGAGCCTCTACCTACACTAGAACCCAAGACTTAGACTTGTTGCTTCTAAGCTATGACTCTATTACATGTTTTTTCTCTAAAACTACTTAGATCTTAGCTCTTTTTATACAATCCCATGGTCTGCAGACCATAGGTAGGCCTCTTATAGTCGACTTTACTTTACAAAACTAAGGGTGGACTACCCTTTTTGACACATGACACCTTCGTGCTCTGCAACAACAAAATGCAGAGTCTTTATAATTATATTTTAAAATTTGTTTGGAACATGGGCTTTTAGCCCCAAAACAGCCCTTGGGGGATCCTGCTCCGAACAGGCCCCCAACATAAACATCATGACTCGCCATAGAGTCACTCGATAGGCATGGCGATCTTTGCACGAAGACCATCCATCTCGACTTGTATCACCGCTACCTCAATTGTGCACTGAGCTGCTGCCTGATTCGCATCCTCCACTGTCTTCTCAGTCACTACTCTTGCACTGTCAGTCTGAAGCTTTTGTTGCATCACTTACAAAGTTGCAAGCTTTCCTTCAATATTTCCTGTGAGTGTGTAAGCTTCCTCCAGCCAAGGCTTTAGTCGTGCCTTCAGCACTTCTTCCTTGTGTAGCGCTGCATCCACTTGTTCCTTCATATACTTGGCCTCCTGCAGCTCGGTTAGCCTCTGTGTCAGCACAACAGTTTGTGTTGTGCCCTTAACTTCATCGTAGCATTGTTGTAGGTCACGCGCTTCCGGCTCTAGCCTCTCTACGTTTGGGTCCTCCTGCAAGCTTTTCAGGACCTCAAATGATTGCTTGAACAACTATGTGTAGTCTGCTACTGCACTCTCCACCGTCGTGACTACTTCTGTGACAGTGACTGCTTGTTGTTCCTTTATCTGTGGAAACATTGAGGGTTGGGCCCTCAATTGAAGCTCTATAATTTTCAGGTTCAGCTCCAGCTAAACCCGCGTCATCTTAGTCCGAGTGTTGCACACCCTTGTGGCCAACTTGGGGATGCAAACCTCGACTAGCTCTGCATCTGGAATGGCCAACTCTAGGACCATTCTCCATGCCTCCTCAATGACCTGAATAATCTTCTTACTCTGGTTGGTCACCTTGGCCTCAGTGGAAATGACAACATTTCTCTGTAGGGCCATATGTTTATTGTTGTTCTGTTGTTTGCTGATTAACTGGATGGCACGGTGCTCACGGGCCCTCAGCTCTGCAATTACTCCATCTTGCAATAGGTTGAGTGCTTTACGTGGAAGTGCTGCAATGGAACCATCTATTGGCTTAAGGCAGCCTAAACATATTTCAGCATTAAATAGCCAAACAAATCCCTACACTACTGGCCCTTTCAGCATCAGCCCATGGAGTGCAGACTGAAATCTCACTCGAAGCAGTATGGGGGGATGCTGGAACCAAATTTCCACACCCTGAGATGGTTGTGATGTCGTTTAATTCCCTGTATCCTTGCCTTCGTGCAGGTTGCTTCGCTCTAGGGCTTGCGAGATGAGCCCTCTATTCCAGCATTTAGTACCTTTGTAAAAGGGTATGACCGACCTTCGTGCAGCCCTAGCCTATTCCTTAGGTACTTTCCTATTGGTATGGCAGCATGCCATACAAATTCCCCAATTAATCTAAGTGACTTTCTTACCTTATCAGACAACTATAGTTAACAACACGTAAGCAGATATTCATACTTGCATTTAATTATTCAATGTTGTTGCGGTTATTCGCGCATCATATAAGAAAAATAAAGGAAATTCGTACATAAAATATCCAGATGCATCAACAGAAAAAACACAACGAAATTGTAGAATATCTCTCTTTATTAATATCTTTTGTCTTTACAGACTCTGTTAACCCTGCACACACAATTGCAGGGGTCCACGCACTCAGTTGCAAACTTCTACCCTAGGCCTCTACTTACTTAGTTGCAGAGCCTCTACCCACACTACAACCCAAGACGTAGACTTCTTGCTTCTAAGCTATGACTCTCTTACATGTTTTTTCTCTAAAACTACTTAGAGATTAGCTCTTTTTATACAATCCCATGGTCTGCAAACCATGGATAGGTCTCTTATAGCTGACTTTACTTTACAAAAATAAGGGTGGATTACCCTTTTTTACAAATGACACCTTCGCTCTTCACGAACACAAAATGTGGAGTCTTTACAATTATATTATAAAATTTTACTCGAACATGGGCTTTTAGGCCCAAAAATTCCCTTGGGGGATCCTGCTTCCAACAGTACCCCAACACAAACATCATGACTCACCCTTGAGTCACTCGATAGGCATGAAGATATTTGCATGACACCCATCCATCTTGACCCGTATTACCACTACCTCGGCCGTGCACTAAGTTGCCGCCTGCTTTGCATCCTCCACTGTCTTCTCGGTCTCTGCTTCTGCATTGTCAACCTCAAGCTTTTGTTGCATCACTTGCAGAGTCACAATATTTCCTTCAATATTTCCTATGACTACGTAAGCTTCCTCTAGCTAGGGCTTTAGTCGCACCTTCAGCACTGCTTCCTTGTGCAGCATTGCATCCACTTATTCCTTCAACTTCTTGGCCTCCTACAACCTGGCTAGCCTCTATGCCATCGTGACGGATCACACTGTGACCTTAACTTCATCGTAGTGTTGTTGTAGCTCGCGTGCTTCCATCTCTAGCCTTTCTATATTTGGGTCCTCCTACAAGCATGTCAGGACCTCAAATGATTGCTCGAACAAATGTGTGCAGTCTGCTACTACATTATCCACCACGTGACTGCTTATGTGATAGTGGCTACCCATTTTTACTTTACCTCTGGCGGTGTTGAAGGTTGGGTCCTCAACTAAATCTCTTTAATTTGTAGCTTCAACTCCAGCTAAACTCGCACCATCTTAGTTCGAGTGTCACACATGCCTATGGCCAACTTGTGGATGTAGACTTCGAATGGCTCCACGTCTAGAATAGCCAACTCTCAGACCATTCTCAGTGCCTCCTCAACGACCTACATAATCTTCTTGCTTTGGTTGGTCGCCTCGGCCTTAGCAGCGATGGCAGCATTTCACTATAGGGCGCTGTGCTCATGGGCTCTCAGCTTTACAATTACTCCATCCTGCAAGAGGTGGAGTGCTTCATGGGGAAGCGCTGCCAGGTTCATCCCAACTCCCTTCAAGGCGCTGAAAGTGGGCCTGTCAAACTCATTTTCCATGGTTAGTGCTCCATCCAGCAGCACTATCACACTGGAAGGCTTCATGCCCAGCATATTGGAAACCTATGAAGTGTCGATAGCCAAGCTAGTAGACATCATTCTAACTTGCGATGCATGGGTCTGCAACTCCTGAAACCCAGTCTAGATGGCCCTTAGGATTATTTGATGTTGTTGTTCAAACAACTATAGGGCCTCCGCGGTGACATCTCTGACAGTGTCACCGATATCATCAAAGTCACCCTCTGTTAATGCGATAGGGTCCAACGAGGTCTTGGTCGCCATGGATTTCTTTTTGGACCTTCCCTTCTCTGGCTCTCTTGGGTGCTTAATGCTGGTGGACATCTCCTGAGGTTTCACATCATGTTGTTCTATGTCTTCCTATTCGGTCTTTGGTGAAGGTGACCGCGCGCCTTTGTCAGAGCCATGATCTATTCTACCTATCTACTTACCTGCCTTCTTTTCTGCCTACTCTCCCTAGCCATTATCAGTGGCCTCCTTTTTCCTCTTCTTAACCAACTGTGCCATCTTCAACTTGGCCTCCTCCTTCTTCTTCTATGCAGTGGACCTGCTCCCACCCATCGCCAAGTCCGTGGAAATCCACCATTCTGCCAGCCATTGATCAAGCACCACATCAATGTCGTCATCCATGGCGGGATACAGTAAGTTATATCACTTTTACGTAGGGTCCTTTTGCACCCTAATTGATACTTGATGGAAATCAGATTTAAACTCAGCATAGCCATGCATGTTGGTGTACACCGTGGGTGATAATCATGGATTACAGTTGATGGCCATCCTAATATTCATTTCCATCAATATCCAGAAGTTCTTACTATCCTAAACTCACTGCGTGTCCTTGGTCACCCACAGTGAAGCCTACTTCGCTGCTTCAGGAAGGTTTGGTGTGACCGAAGGTAACTAGATGTCCTCTAGTAGTTCCCATGCTACCAACACAATCGACAGCAAGAGCCACACATAGTGGAACATCTTGCTAAGCTCTTGTGCTTCACAGCAGTTCGCCAGGAACTCTCTGCGAAAGTAGTCCGACTAGTTAAACTGGACTCCTTCCACGCAATGTTGTGTGAGTGCGATGATAAGTGCTAACACCTCATTGGCATGCACACTTCTGCATCACCTTCCCTATAAGAATCTACGTTTCTACCTTCATAGCGGGGTCACATATGCTGGGGATAGTGTACTCATGTAGCTTCTTCAACATCTTGAGTTTTTCCTTCATTGACTCTGCAAGAGCCTTCTCATCACCCTTTCTACCAAATATCATCGCTAGATTCTCACCTGTATATGGAAGGCACGTTATTTGATGAATCAACATATATGTGATGGGAATTGGCTCCTCTAGCCACAGACACCCATCATGCACCAAGCACAACAGCTACTTGATGACCAAAACTATCACCGGGGTGTGGTTATAGTGTCGCACCCAGAGCAAGTTGAGAAATCCTTCCTTTTCTACTACCCTAAGCCACTTCTGCGGCTCCAATGCGGTCATCCACATATTTGTGTCTATGATGCAGCACATCAGCTGCTCGGTTGCCAGGTATGGGAAATTTTTGTGATCTGCCAAGTCCTAGTCTTCTAGATTCAATATCGACACTTGTGCTAGGCCCAGAATATCAAAATCAATTTCATCTGGTAGCAGAAGTGTTTGCAGGGGAGTCTTACTCTCATCAATGTCCTTTGGGACCTTCAGCTTAGGCTTGCATGGAGGGACATATTCCAACAACCGTGTAATAGGTTCCACACACTGGGCTTCAGTCTCCTCTACTTCCATTCCCACATCCTCATCATCCATCGAGATGTCCTTGATATCTTCCTCCACTGCTTCTAGGTTTATAGCCTTGCCTTTCTTTAGTGTAGTGGGCTTTGGTGGGTTCTTCCTTAGCGATGCACACACTGGTATGATAGGCTTCTTGCCCTTCTGATGCTTTCTGGTTTCCTTGGTTGGGGTTGGCTTTGGTCTCGGCGTTCTTGGTGACTTAGGGACCTATTTCAATACTTCGACTACTTATGGAGTAGCTACCTCGAGAGCAGCTACTTCTGCCCATTTTTCCATTTATTGTGTCGGCTCTTCTACTACTTGCTTTGTATTGATCATTTCTGGAGGTGATGACATAACACTCTCTAATGCAGGAGTCTGTTTGAAATCCTCAAAGAACTCTGGGTCCATAGGTGTCTGAGAGCTCAACAACTGAATACTAAAAATGCAAAGTGTTTCTTGTGGGACAACCACTTGTAATTTTTAGGGCATTTTGAATTCAAATCTGACGGTTACCCCCAAATTTGATTCATTAATGCTAGATTGGCAGCAGATTTTCAAGGATCTGGGCCATAAATTTAGTCTTACATGCTCGTATCTCGCTCCATTTGGCCTCACTTCTATCATATTTTCATGAACAGTGACCATAACATCACTTTCTGGGTGACCTACGTGATTTCTCCCTAGGTAGCGCAGCTCCCTCCATGTTGCCACGGACCCAGTGACACTTCCTTGTTTCGCACCCTCTTCCAATCACGCATCTCCCCAACCCAAGAAATGTAGTTTATAATCCCATGCCTCCTTTCAGCTGCCTGGAGTGCTAAGATTGTGCTACCTTCATCTAGTCGCATGGTCAGACCGTTGGTGTATGGCTTCAAGCGACTGCCATTCACCTTTCCTGGGAAGGGTTCTCCATTTAATTTGACCAGTTGTACCACTCCTCCATCGTAATTTCCTTAATGACATAGGGCCCTAACTAGTGCATTCATAATTTTCCTAGAAATTTATCAAACTTATAATAAAAGCCAGGTCATTTACCTTAACTGTGCATAGCTTAATGCGTCAATCATGCCATGCCTTTTCGTGCTGCTTTTGGACCTGTTGGTGAAATCTATCTAGAAATCTTTCTTCCTCTAGTTCATCTAGCTATGTGAGCCTTTTCTCTAGGGCTCCATGATTCTTCATACCTGTGAGCACTTCTATTCACAGAATAGGCACAATATATTCCATAGGCATTACCGTTTCAACCTCATAGACGAGCCTAAAGGGGGTTTGTCCAGTCAACTTCTTGCATGTTGTTCGATAAGCCCATAGTACTGTAGGTATGCATAGGTCCCAATCACTTCACTGAGCAATGCAAACCTTGGTCAGCATGTTTTCAAGCATTTTTTGAATGCCTCCATTGTCCTGTTAGCCTATGGGTGATAAGGTGCGCTCTTCTGGTGGTATACCTGAAATTCCTCCGTCAGCATGCTGATCATATCATTCAAGAAGTGTGTACCATGATCACTCATCAAGATCTTTGGACATCCAAATTGTGTTAATACATGCTCAAAGAGAAACTTTGTAGTGATTGCGCCCGCGCAATCCTTCACAGGATGTGCCTCTGCCCAATGAGTCAAATACTTTGTCATGGTGATAATATACATTGCTTCTGTCTTTCCGTGTGGCTAAATAGGTCCCACAATATCTATCACCCACTTCTCAAAGTGTTGCAATGTCATCTGTGGATTCAAAGGAATTTCATCCCTCTGTGATGGCCTCCCAGTCTGTTGACACACATCACGTGCCTTGAAATATGCTTTTGAGTCTTGATGGAGGGTTGGCCACCACAATATTGCACGTAGAATCTTCTGCGCGGTTGCTCTTCTTGCATAATATAGTGCCCCCCTGAGTGTTTGCAAGGAAGATGCTTCTTTCAAACTTAGGTACATACTATCGCAATATCTCATCAGTTCCCATTTTGTACAAATTCCCAGCAATGACAGAGACATATGTCGCGTGCACCACTAATTCTTTATTTTTCTAGACAATGTATCCTTTTGGAGTAGTTCCTATTGTTAGGAAGTGTATTATATCCTCAAAGTGACCATCCATGACATGCATTGCAAAGAGATGCACCTGAGGCAATCCTTCTTCCAACTTAGTGGGGTCCTCTGGTGTTTCGATGTGCAATACATGGTCTGGTCCCACGTTCAGTTGTCTAGGCTTCACAACAAATTCAAAATCATACTCTTGGAATAATAAGAGCCACCTGTAGATTCCCCCCCCCAACACAGGTTTATTGACTAGGTACTTCAACGCAGAGTGATATGTATACATCTTAAAGTGGCCTCCCATCAAGTAGTGCCTATACTTTTGGAGTGTATACACCATATCTAGACCTTCACGCTTAGTGATAGAATAGTTATTCTTTGCTTTGGATAATCTTCAGCTTGCAAACGTGATAGGATGGTCCAAGCCTTCTCCGCCAGCCTGTGTCAGTACTACTCCTAGCGCTATACATGATGCATCGACGTGTACATGAAACTGTTTCTTCTAATCCGAGAAGACTAGGATCGGCACGGTGACCATTTTTTCTTTCAATATATCTAATATCTTCCTACATTCATCATTCCATTGAATGTGACATCCTTCTTCAACAATTTCTCCATAGGTGCGGTGATCTGGGCATAACCTTCGATAAAATTTCTGTAATATCCCATATGTCCCAGGGTAGCACAACTACTTCACACTCCTCGGTGATTCCAAGTTTAATGTCACCGCTATCTTTGTGGGATCTACCATCAGTTATCACCTAGATTGACCTCAAGCTTAAGGGAGGAAATGCCAGGGTAACCACAAACCAAGCTTAGCCAAGTAGCTAGACCTACTAGGCTGGGAGAGGGCTCTCTTAGTAATGATCTCAGTCAAGATGACTAGATCAGGTAAATGATTTTAGGCTAGGTATAGTAGCTCGAAGGTTTTGATTGAATTTTGTTCGTGTCTTGTCGCATCAAGAGGAGATGGGCAGTTTAGGTTTGGGAAATTAGGTCAAAAATGCAAGGTGTTCTATGGGGCAAGGTAGGCATAGGCTTTAGCACTTTAGGCTTGATGATGTGAGGTGTTTAATAATGATGAGGAGCTAAGAAGGGCATGTGACAATCATGGATCCTTCTTAAACAGTAGAAAACATGAAATGTTGACTAATTTCCCAAGGTAGAGCATTGATACAATGGATTCTACCTATCAAACTTGAAAAAATTCAACTAGAAGCAATGAAATGAATGATGGAATACATAAAACATGAAAATGATTATCACAAAAGAAGAAATTTTACTAAAACTCCATACCATAGGGATCCCATAAAAATAGTTGAAAATCTTATTAATCTCCTTGCCAAACTGCTTATAGTGATGTACAATCAAGCTCTGAGCATCCAGCTCAGTCCAACCCACACAATGAATGAGAAAATACATAATATAGGCTTCAAAACAACAATTCCTAGCCTAAGGGTTTGAATCCATAAGGATGGGAATCAGTTGCACAAAAAGTTGAGCTGACAGCTGAAGACTAGGATGCTGAAACTGAAACATTCCTATTATGAATCAAGCTGATTCATTCATCTCATTTAAGATTTTCATCTAATGTATCTACCCTAGGTAACATAAATACACTTTAATTACATCATTATTTTACATTACACCAGTGAATAGATCAAAATCCCATAGGTGAAAAGCAATTTATGAAAGAAACAATGAAAAACTAGGCATTCTGTCAAGTGCACAACGCTAGTGTCAAACATGCAGTGCTTGAAGGATGTGCGCATTGCCAACTTCAAGATGATTTTTGAGTGCCTTCTCGATCTCCAAATTTGGCCCATGATAGCTCATTGGAAATCTTATCCTGTCTGATTTCCAAAACTGCCCTTAGTTTCCAATTTGAGCTTGATTTTCCCTTCCAAAACTGCAATCTCCCAAGACTTCTCAAACGTGCAGCGCCAGGCTCAAAAAATAAGTAGAAACATGAATTTTAGGTGGATTTTTGGCCTTTTCACCTAGTAAATTTGACTTCCACACCTGGAAACATGATTTTCTGAATGTACACGGCCTTCTGAGTCTAATGGTGGTGACCATTTCTCTAAAAAGTGTTGTAAAAAAGTGTGCAACGCCTTAGGCGTTATGCGTTTGACTAGTGGATTGATAGAATAAATGCTTGAAAATGACAGGAACAACTAGAAAACAAAAACTGAGTAAAGGATCATCAAAAATGGTTGTGATGGTTGATGTTGAAGGTGACTAAGCCTGAAGTGAAGCCTCCACCAATAGGTCATGTTAGGACTCAAGGAAACTCTCCTAGGTTGCAGCTCGGAGATGCCTGGTAACATATAATCATTAATATTGTTCGCAGAACTGTTGGAATGGATGATGGTTTGGATCAAGTCATATAATCATTTCAGGTCTATTCTCACTCAAGATATGCATGAACACTCTCACCAATACAACGCTTTAGACCACTAATTCTCAATAATTTATAAATTCAATAGATAGATGGAGAATACTGATTGTACCAACAAATTGCATACATAGACACATATGAATGGCCAACTACAGGAAGTAAATGGGACTTTCAAATCTAATTTATCAATGGAGAGATAATATGACAATTATCTAGCATTAGACACATCAAAAAACATGAATAACCTATTCAAGTGCAAGCATATAACAACAAAGAGAATGGACATTGAACATATAATAGCAAAAGAAGCTTATATTGCTAGAATGAAGATAAAAAGCTTGAAGGAATGGAGAAGGAACAATCTCCAGAAGTTGAACCCTTGTTACATCTAGTTTTCAACCTTTTATAGGCTTTTTACAATGCTCCTGAGCTCTCAAAGGCTCGGAATCTTAATATGTCTAATATGACTTGTTAACTGATTGATTCTCTAAAGAGGCAAGCATGGCTCAGAGGTTTTTTGCTTCTGACAGAGGAATAACCACCTTTAGGTAGTTTGATGCGCTATCTGGGGGCTCTCTCATGTCGGAGATTCCCCATGGTATTTATTTAAAGGAGCTACGCTATGGCCTTT
Organism: Pinus tabuliformis; assembly: GCA_031772625.1. NCBI lineage: Eukaryota > Viridiplantae > Streptophyta > Pinopsida > Pinales > Pinaceae > Pinus > Pinus tabuliformis. Next base: position 27,434,279 of record CM062815.1, read on the forward strand.
GATATTTTTGTTTGTTTTGGACAGCTGCGTGTGATGTGTTGCGTTGTGCTACTCCTTGACCTCTTTGTCAATTTGGGGATGAACAGCATGTGTTGTGGCCCTTTCAAAGGTTTAACAATGGATGATTTTTGTTAAAACAGAACAACGCTATGATATTGTGGAGTTCTGCCTTAAACAATGACTGTTTCTGTTTTAAACAGAAAACACAACACTGAGAAATATCACCCTTCTGTGTCCTTTTCGAACTTCAAAAGTCCTCAGATATGGCTTATTCTCCTCTCAAGCCCACCCTTGTAGTGATAGCACATCTCCACCATTGATTTAGGAGTCCTAGATCCAATGGTGGTGATCCATTTTGGGCACCTCTTTTGTATTGGAGTTAATCGCCCAATGAGGGCAGTTTTCTCTCTCCTCGTCTTGGACACGTGGCGGCTGCTGTATGGCATTAGGCAGAGTTTGGCCTAAACCACTTATTGGGTGGTTTTCTCTCTCCTCATCCTAGATATATGGTGGCTTCTGTAGGGTGTCAGGTGGAGTTTGGCCTAAACCACTTATCACCTTTGGCTCCCTCGAAATCCTGCTGGTTTTTTCATTTTCTTTGTGTTTAAAAAATGCACCAAAACATTGAAAATCATTAAAAAATGGACTTTGGCAGACTTCAAAAATTATATTTTTCACTTCTTGGACCCTTTTGGGTCTGGGCTTCATTGCAAGCAATGCTGCCCTATTTCCCTTTGTATTTCGTTATGTAACAAAATACATTAAAATGCATTCAAAATGGGCTTACTGCGGACCTGAAATTTTATTGAATATGCTGTCTATAACCATCAGGTCCGTTATTGGGTCGCCCATGTGTATATGCCTGCTCCCTTTGTATAGCCAATGCGATATAGTGATGCGATCAATTGCAATCGCATGTCGCTGATGCCTGAGGCCTTTTACTTTAATTTTCGATTCCTCACCAATGAGACCCGTCAATCCGATTATCATAAATCACTGATCGGTGGGTCTTGCACCCATACATAAATCATCCTCTCTGCTTGGCAGATTGCGATTAGCCACTTAGTTCTAGGTCGTTGATTGGCCAGATCTAATGGCTGGTATTCTTTCACTGTTTAAAGCATGCAATACTTGATTTTCATTATTTTCTTTGGTTTTCTACCTTCGATAATGTATTTTTTCCATTCCAAGGGCTCTCATCTTGCATTGATTTTGACCTTTGGATGATTTTGAGAAAATGCTAAAGATTTCAAGAGCATTTTTGGATCCCTTCGGATGATTTTTAAGCAAAATTGGAATATTTAAGAGAATATATGGATCCAATTTTGGGCGTTTTGTCAGCAAGGTTAACAGGTCAAGCTTGTCCTTCTCTTCTTGATGAGCTAAGGCTTCAATTCTTGCTTGAGCCCTTTTGAGCTTAGCTCTAGAAATTTTGTCCCTCATGGCATAGTATTTGGCCATTTTTCTTTGAACTTCTATTTTTCTATTGGATTTAGCTAACAGGTCCTCAAGATGATTGTTAGCCCTCTCAAGCCAATATTCCCTATTCTCATTCATCATTATGCCAAACTGTTCATTTAAGGTGAGATGGCTAGCAAGTTGAGCTTCATTTTCTCTTTCAAGATTCAAAGCTCGCTTTAGGCCTCTAGTCCTAGGCCTTCTCCTGGGAATTTCTTCCTCCATGGGCTCACCATAGTCACCATAGGATTCCTCAAGTTGGACCTTAGTCTTTGCAGCTTCCCTTTTAGCTTTGATGAGCTAAACTTCCATCAGCTCATGCTTGGTCCATTTGCCTATTTTCCTATTCATAAGATATAATGTATTTTTCTCTTTGTAGATTCACCTACAACTTATCTATCAATGCTTCTTGCTCAGTTTCATGGGGGTCTTTTTCCTATTTTTTTATTTTTGTTTCAACCATATTTTCCTTTCCTTTCTATACCTGCTTTGCCGATGAAGAGACTAAGGCCCCTCCCACAATCTGTGGGGCAAACACTTGCATGTTTCCTCTGATAAGTGTGCACCAAAGTACCTAAATTAGCCCATCCTAGCTTGATGCTTTGACCCTGATCACTTTATCCTTTGTCACTATCCCCTTTTTTGTCAGACGAAAGAACAGGTTCATGGAGTGGTGATAATGGAGGTGATGGTGAATGTGATGATGATGGCTTGTTTTTATCATTATGAGTGGAAGAATGACTAAAAATGGGGTTGGCTATAAATGTACTCCATGTAATGTTAAGTTCTTTAAGGTGATAAAGAACTATGATCTTTATGAGGGCATGATGGAATAGGCTTTTCATTTGATCTTTGTGTTCTCTCTTTTGGGTAATGTAAACCATTTTCTCCACACTCCTAAGAAGATAGTAGGGTATATTGAGAATTTTAACCCTAGTGAAATGCATGAGTAACCTGATATGGTAGGAGTAGACCTTAGAAAATCTTCCCTCACATGAAAAATAATTCATTATAATCTTTGCCATAGGTGCATATCTGTCAAGGAGGTATGAGAAAGGAAAATAGCCCTTTCTTTCACGTCTGTATCTAGGTTTGATGTATGGTTCATAGAAATGTGCTTCTATTTCACCCTGGTTGAACCATTTTTCCCCAACTTCTGGAATCCCAGACGCAGTTGATATGGTGGCAGCAGACAATGTGAAGGTTATGCCTGTAAGAGTGACTTGATTATCTTGAATCCCCATTATGAAAAGCCTAGTCAACTCAGGGTGGTACTGGACTACTTGGACCTATTCACAAAACATAAAACACCCTAACCATTTGAAGGATGTCACTGTCATGGGAGAGGGTAGAAGCTCTTTGAGATCTGTGGGCTCAAATATGTGAATATTCCCTCCTTTATGTGGTCTTCTCTACTCTATGTTTTCCTCTCTGTTTGATCCCTCTTCTTCACTGTGTGGTCTGTATTCCTCATCATCCATGTCATTTTTGAAATGAAACCTTAGGTAGATGGTATGGGAATGCAAGGGTGTAGGGAGGAAAAAAGGAATGGAAGTTTAGATGAGAGTAAATGAGGGTTTGATGGGGTAGGGATAGAAACTTCTAAAGTAGAATATAGGGTGTATATTAGGTGCTTTTTGGGGAAATGGGAAATTTGCTTGTAAAACTAGGGTTTAGGAGAAAGACTTAGGGTTTTGAGTGAGAGACTAACACCATGTGGTTTTCATTCTTCAAATATGAAAGAAATAACCTTAATGAGAGGGAAATGGCAATACTTACTTGTTTTAGGACCTAGGAGATATTGTAAAAGCTTGAAGAGTGAGGGTATGAAAAACTGGCGAAGTGAACATTGCATGAAGGGAGTGCCTAGCACCTGAAGGAAATGTGTAGCGCCTTAGGAGTACACATCACCTGAAGAGAACGGGTAGTGCTAGGAGGAAATGCGCAATGCCTTCACTGTTTTCACTGATGTTTACTTCAAATCACCCAAAACACTACTCTGGTTTGCTCAATGTGTGGTAAGAGGTAAATGAAAAGATAATGAGTTCAAGAAGATATTTATATGCCCTTGAATTTAATCTTCAGCTCCTCAAACTCATTTTTCTAATGTTTTTTCCTTTTATCACTTTCACCTTTTAAACTCTATTTTAATGTTTTTTCTTCTTTGTGTTTTTTCAGGTGGATAAATGCTCAACCTAAATTGATTTTTGCAGTGTTGGTGTGTCTTGCAGGAAGGAGAAATATTATGATACAATTGAGATCCGTTATTACATATAGGAACTTAAAATTACATATGAAATACAAATAAACTAAAATACTCTGTTTTCACCTCAAAACATGTTTTTGAGGTGAAAATTAGATTACGTTAAAAGATAATAATTTCAGTAGCTGTCACTTTCAAGCCATCATACTTGATTTATTGCTCATCCTCATATCCTTTATGACCTTCATTTACACTTTAAAATCATTTTCTTGACCTTGGTGATGAAACCCTAGACCTAATGAAATCATGCCCTATGACCTAATGAAATGAACTGCAAATTAATTATGAAACCTTGACTAAACACAATCTGAAGAAGGATCAACAAGTATAGTCTATGAGGGAAAGATTTTTTGAAGAGAAAACAACCATCAGTGGATCAGTATATCATGACCTAATGGAATGATGCAAAATTTTCAGTATGGAACTCCTAAAATGCATATGCAAAGAGTGAATTTTGATCCCTGATGGAAGTATGTAGATACTGACACTAACATTGGCCTTATTGGGGATGGAAGCTCCTTGGAGGTGTCAAGAACATCGTAGAACAAGTGCCTTATCCATTGGGCAATATGGTCACAACCCAAAAAGCAAAATGAAACATGACTCAGTACAATGGAACATTGACTCTCAACCAAATTAACTATAAACCAACTCAGACTTAACACTAATAATTTAAACTTTATAGCCTTCACTTCGGACCCCAAACTCAAATGACAGTGTACTTGAAAACTTGCAAGGAAAATAAAAATGGTATATACAATGAAAGTGACATAATTTCAGGGAACCATCTCAAAAGTAGTAGTGTTTCAGGAGCCTGCCATTCACTAGCCCTCCTGAACAATCCTGACCATCAATCTCCTTGAGCAGAAAATCATTCTATCTTATGTATGCTAAGATATTATATGATCCTTTCCATATGGTGTCGAACTTACCATGCTTTCCTTTTTCCTCATTCCGTGCATCCCACCGCAACACTACATCCTCCAGCTGAAACTTTTCTACTTTGGTTTTGCGGTCATAGATCTTCTTTATCTTTTCTTGCAATCTGAAAGTGTTTTGGGAAACCTCCTCCCTTGTTTTCTGAAGGTGAATCATTTGATTAATTCTTCACTGAATATCATCCTCTTTGCTGCCAGCTTCCTATAGTAATCTCATGACTAGGACTGCGAGTGATGTAGGAAACACTGTGTCGGTACCATGAACCAACTCAAAAAGTGACATACCTATGGATTTCTTGCTACTCGCTCTATCGGCCCATAAGGCATTAAAACGTTTTCGATGCCAATTTTTCTTGTTTTCCTCCAACATTTTCTTGATTATATTCACCAAGGACTTATTTGATGACTCAGCCAATCCATTGCCCTATGAGTAGTAAGCTGTGGAATGACCCAATGTAATATTGTACTTATTGCATAACTCCACCGTCTTCTTGGACATAAATGTACTACATTATCTGTTATGATCTTGTGAGGGCAACCAAAATGAGACAAGATATTAGATTCTAAAAATTGAATAATTACCATATCCGTGGCTTGCCTTGTCGGAATGGCCTCAATCCACTTGGTGAAGTAATCGGTAGTTGTCAAGATCCATCGATGTTGTGCTAATGATACAGGAGGGATTTCCCTTATGAAATCAAGTCCCCACTTCAGGAAAGGTGCATTTACTTTGACTGATTTCAAAGGAAGAGGAAGCATCTTCCATTTTCCTTGAAAAACTTGGCATTCATGGTAGTTCATCACTGTTTTATACAAATATGAAAATAAAGTGAGCCAATAACAAAAGCTTAGGAAGATTCACCCTAACTTGGAAACTCGGATTAAGGCTTAACTGAAAAATATTCTCAAAATTAAAATGATTTTCTCAGTCAGGCATTCCAAGTGGGTCTCAAACCTTGTGCTAGTTAGAAATAAGAATGGATATACTCATATTTGTATATATTTTAGAAATTTAAACAAAGCCTATGAAAATTATCACTTCCTTTACCTCTAATGGAACAAATTTTACAATTTGTTGTTGGTTCTGAATTAATGTCTTTCTTAAATGGTTTTTCAGGTTACAATCAAATTCTTGTACATCCAGATGAAAGACTGAAAACCACATTCAGGACTAAGTGGGGGACCTACGCTTATCAAAAAATGCCTTTTGGACTGATTAATGTTGGAGCTACTTTCCAAAGAGCTATGGATATTGCTTTTAGAGGTTTGATCACTAAGACAATTTTAGTGTATTTAGATGACATTATAATTTATTATAAACAAAGGAGTAATCATTTACATGATTTAAAACAGATCTTTGAAAGATGTAGAAAATTTGGAATCTCCTTAAATCGTAAAAAGTCATTTTTTTCTCTTAATGAAGGTAAAATTTTAGGCTTTATTGTCTCTAAAGAAGGAATCTGCATAGATCTAGATAGAATGAAGATGATATAGGAAATCTCCTTACCACACAATAAAAAATCCATGCAATCCTTACTTGGGCAGATTAATATTGTTAAAAGATTTGACCCAACTTTCTCTGAAAGTGTACTTCCTTTACAGCCTATGATCAAGAAGAAGTCAATTTTCAAATGGGGACTGATCGAAAGGAAAGAATTTGAGTAAAAAAATATGAAATAATTGATGCCCCTTCGTTATCAACCCTTAATTTTTCCAAACATTTTTTTCTTTATACTTTTTATTTCAAACAATCCTATGCAACAATATTGACTCAACCTAATGAACAACAAATTGAAGCTCCAATTTCATTTTATTTCCAATTTGTATGGAGTTGAGCTAAATTATTAAGAGGTTTTGAAGAAAACCTTTTCATTCTTTAAATCCATAAAAAAATTTAGGCCATTCCTCCTAAAATCACATACAAAAGTAATTGTTCCTTTCCCTCCTGTCATACAATTTCTTATCCAGAAAGAATTAGGAGAGAAAAGTGAAAATTGGGTTACTTCCCTGTAAGAATATGACCTATATATCAAAGCAACTAAAATAGTAAGGGTTCAAGGTTTTTCCATATTAATTACTGGAGCTTATGACATGTCAACTGATGAATATTCAGGTAATAATGTTCAAATCACAAAGGTATGCCCTGTTCGTGCTGAATCTCAATATGTTGATTTAATTTTTTATTCAAGAAATGGTTTTTCTCCATTGGAGCTAAATTATAAAATGGAAATATCTCTTAGACTTAAAGCTCCAAAAATAGAAACTTTTCAATGATGTGTTATTTAAGAGGAATTATGATTCTATTTTATTAATATGTATAGAAAAATTTGAAGTAGAAAAAGTCTTGCAGGAGCTACATGATGGACCAGCTAGTGGACACTATTGTGGAGACACCACTGCTCGTAAGATTCTGCATGATGGTTACTATTGGTCAACTCTATTCAAGGACACTCATGCATATGTTATAAAATATAAATTCCATGAGACTGCTTCAAGAAGACATAAGAAACCAAACTTGCCTTTGCATGCAATTAACATTGAGCAACCTTTTTGTAGGTTTTAAACCTGTACAAAAACTACCTGCATACGAATTCTAAAAAACAGAAAATAAATAATGGCGAGAGAATAACACATAAAAATAAATACATAGAGATTTTCCCCTGGATCCCAAAACTGGGACTACGAGATTAATTTTTTATTATGTTCCTTTCAATTTACAATACATATATATACATGACGAAGCATCAATGAACCCCAATCCATTAACCCTGGATTAGAACATAATCGTAGTTCCCTTGATCGGATCTACAAAATACCATGGAACGAAAACCATCGCACCTAAAACCATGCTCAAAACCATAGGTAGGTTCTCCCACCTAGTATAGGGTCCAAAAAAAAATTTCCCAGGGAATTTCCCCAAACATTGAGGTAGCCCCCCTCAAATCCCCCCACTGCTAGTCGTAGAAACAATATAACACAACCCAACACTTTTGAACAATGGGGACTGGACATAATAGGTGAGATTATTCCAAACTCTTCCAAGCAACATAAATACATCTTGATTGCTATGAATTATTTCACCAAATGGGTGGAAGAAATACCCCTAAAGGTGCCCAGTTCTAAAAATGTTATCAAATTTATCGATTAATTTATTGCTACGAGGTTTGGTCTTCCTTATTCCGTTATGTTTTATAATTCATCTTATTTTTTGTGAAATAGTATTACTGAATTTTCTCTTAAAATAGGTTTTAAACATAAGCATTCTTCAAATCATTATCCTCAAGGAAACAAATTACCGGAGTATACTAATGAAAACCTCATTAGAATAATCAAACGAACGGTTGAACAAAATCAAAGAAATTGGCAAAAAGCTCTATTTTTTCTTTATGGGCTAACAAAATCACTCAGAAAGTCTCTATAGGAACTTCTTCTTTTCAATTAGTGTATGGAAAAGAAGTTATTTGACCTCCTAATCTAGTTATTATATCAATAGCCCTAGTGCAATCCATTGAAGAAAAACCTTTCTCTGCTTTAGAATTAAGAATGTCCCAAATCATTAAGCTAGAGGAAGAAATGGATAAAGCTAGACAAGTTCATGCCCATCATAAACAATTGGTTAAATTTTCATTTGAGGCAAGTTCAACTAATAAAAAAATCTTTGAAATTGATGATTTAGTTTTGAAATGGGACAAAATTCACAAAGAAAAAGGAAAACACACAAAGTTCCAAAAACTATGGCTAGGCCCATTTCAAATCATTGAAAAACTAGGCCCATCAACCTTTATCCTCCAATATTTACAAGGAAAGAGGGATGATCTTCCCGTTAATGGGCTAGTTTTGAAAAAATATTTTTTTTAAGGACACCTATCCTCTTGTAAATATCACATGTATATATCGGTGTCTTTAACCCTGGTAATGTTAGGTAATATGTTTTTGTCTTCACATTGGGGTCTCTCATCATTTACATGAAATTTGATTGATTAAAGAAGAGACCTTAGAAAGAAAATTATAACATTGAAGTTTATCATTGCATATATTACAATGCTCTGAAATATTTATATCCATTAAATTGTAAATATTTCATAACTTTAAAACTTTATAAAAATTGGTTATCCTATGATTGGTCATGAAAAGGATTTCTTTAAAAAGTAAAGGTTATTTTGAAGTTTTAACATCTTTTGGCTTCAATTGTCATCCATTACTCTTAAGGAGTGAATATACCTCCCCATCCACTAATTTTAAAATCTTTACAATGTAATTCAAAAATATATAAAACTTGAAAGATAAGAGTTCTCAACATGAGTTGATTCACCATGATCATGGGAAAACAATTATATTCACATCATCAACACTAGCCACCAAACTAGAATAATTCCCTACTGTTATATAGCCATAAGAGAATAGGTCTCATCATGAGATACCTTGTTCAATATCATTATAACATGTGAATGGAATTGTCATTATCTGTTTACCAAGCAAGGAAAATGGCCTTCAAGTAAGCTTAAAAAAAAAATATCTAAAAGAAAAGACTAAATACCTCTAAGAATATTACTATGAGTGGATGGGATATTGGTATATGTTTGGTTAAATGGTAACCCTGTCAAGGTTATGGATGCCTGCTCACAGCATTGGCTCTCCCAGTGACAAAAGGTTCTATCTTAAAACTTAAGATTCTATAGTTCTTAACTTTATCTTTATAATTGATTAAATGACCAACAAAGGTAATAAATATTTTCATCAATAAACACGTTATGAGATAATTCATAAAATGATGAGGTCTTTAATTCAGAGTAGTATTTATCAACCAAAACATCACATATTTTTAACTTTCTAAGTCTTTTCCTTTAATAGTTTAAAATTTCATTTATTCTTAACAAAGATAATTGTTTCACCCAGTATGTCACTGTTGGGTCCCTATAATACTAGTGATTACCCCATTACTATTGTAGTTATACCCCTTATTTATATTGTTGTGCCCCTATTACCCCCATGTTGTTATTTCTGTGCCCCATAGAATCCCTCTATTGTTATTTTTGTGGCTTTATATTATTATTGTTAGGTCGGCTGGATTATATTGTGACTCCTTAGACTCCTATATATAGAAAGGAGGTTTTGTCATTTGTATCATCCAAGAATTGTTCATTTATGTAATGTAAAGGAGGTTGCCCCATCGAAGAGGCTGAATTCTAAGGCGTTGATCTATCTTTTCTATCTTTTCTTGAGCTGGTTTCACAACAGCCACCAATTGTTGTACTACTACACAACACCCCCGCACCCCCATTAAGGTTAATAGCCAAACTAATAGATAATGGGGACCCTTTTGATTTAGGATAAAATCACTTAGTTTTAATAAAATAACACAATATTAGTTTTATTTTTCCCAAAAACATGGCTAAATGATAAATCTCCCTTATCTGAGCCATCATATCAGAGCTTATGCCCATAAGACATATTCATAAATAAGCTACCCATAGGATTTTGTTTAAAATCTACTTTTGGAAGAACTATATAGAGATATTTTAAATATTGTAACATGTCCCATAGGCTAAGTTGTGATAAATCCCTCCCCCATTAAAGTTTTAAAATATTTTAAGTTTAAAAGTAATAAAGTGCTTCTTTGCAAATATAATAATAAAGGTATGGCTCCACAAGATTTCCACTTAGCATTATCAGAGCTTTCAATATAAACATCACTCTAAATACTCTTATATCCTGATCCACCGATCCTTGGATATCTCTTTTCACCCATCCTCCAATATATGACATCTCTGATATGTCGATATCCTCATTTCATCGATCTCTGATATTCCAAATCCTCTGATCTCCGATAAACTTGCTCTATCCATACCATAACTTCCATATCAAAACTTCTAATCGACTGTCACTCTTTTCAACCCATGATAAAAAATCTTCGATATAAGACATTTGATATCCCTTCTTGCTTATATTTTTAATTGTTACATTTTAATAATAAAAGCCCAGCGGAAAGTAAGAATATCGCATGTTTTAAAGATACAACCATAAGATTTCTCTGATATAATCCTCTGTATGCTGACGTGTAAAAAATACCATGTGAACCAATGTTTTATCATTTAATGGCCAAATGTAATGAATTTATGATTTCTAAGTTCTAAACGATTTCATTGTTGTGACTCGATATCACTAGATTTTGCTCATAAAAGACATAAATTGATATAAAATTGGTTATTCACTCTAAGTAATTCTTCAGTTAAGGAAGTCTCCACTTATTCCCATGTTTTCCTTTGCAGGTGAGTCCCAATAAGCAAAGATCAACAGAAATGTCTAGGGCAACTAAACCCAAGAAGAAACTCGTTGTTCAACAATAGCCAGTCGCTCCTCCACCTGAAGCTAACGAAATTCTTGCATTATTATCAGACATAACCTGCACTCATGAGGTTGGAAGCTCTTATTGGGACACCATTTATAAACTCTTTGAAGATGAAGAGCCCAGGGTGACATAGAAAACAACCACAATTGAGATTCTGCCCCTATTTCTGAAAGTACTTATATCAATGTCATCAATTCATTTATGCATAAGATTGTAACCCAACCCATCATCATGCCCTATACAAATATGATTAAATGGGTTATCTACCATTCGAACATTGCAAAAAGGAATTTCATGACTAAGAGGAACACAGTTATTGGGTCCTTCACCAACAGTGATTTGAGCAAGATGTATCATCTAATTCCGCCCCAAGAAAAATACAAGAAGAAATTTATAATAATAATTCATTAAAGAAAATGAGGATTAGACAGAGGTCATCAAAGGATCGAAAAGGGATCCCAAAAAACACAAGTGTGAGTATAAGGGTATGTATGCAATTACTTCCCTTACTAGACCATTATGTTATATAGCTGTTATGTTGTGTAGAATCTATGGTTACCATATTACCCAAAATTCTCAGATCAATGGGTACCGCTTAATTGGTGTTGCCTCAGATGAATATATTATGGATTAGGGAACTATATTGTCTGATGTTATAGGCACCCAAATCCTAAATTATATGAAAAAGTGTACTTTTTCTAAGAACATTATTTCGCCTTTCTATATGAGCGCATATATAATTGATGTTATCTATTTAACCTTTGATGTTACATCTATGGGATGGAAATTAACCATCGAAGAAACTACACCTATCCATATCTATCATAACATACTATGGCAATCCAAATACCAGCTTCATCTCTATAAATTTTGTCATATATTTAAGATGCCCCTCCACCAAAGTGTCTTTAATGAGAAATCTCCTAGACTTCCACCTAAAGCCAACAATGATTTATTATCAATTGGAAGATGGCTTGGGGAAGAATCCTTTACTTATATCTAGATGTTTGACAATCTTGTAAAGCATTATGTGTTGCCAGTTTATGTTCTCGATAAACTCCAAGCCTGAGAGATAGCCTACCAAACTGTAGGGAATGGCCTTTTAAAGGTTATGAAATATGATAAAAATACAATGTGGCCTACCTTTTCTATTCAATGCGGTGTCCTTACTCTTGACAATTTTAGGCATGCTACTCTTTAGATTGAAGAAACTCAATGTTTAAATTTCCCAACTATTCCCAATAGACAATAAGATCCTAATGATACTTCCAATAATGTCACTAGACAAGTGAAACTTAGGGAATTCATGAATGAGCCACACAAATTTTATTATCTATTTGAATCAGTTTCTATCTATTCGAAGGTTGAGAAACTAGAAACAACATAGTTAAGTCCTCAAGATTTGATTAAGTTTAAACATTACAGGAACAAAAGGGTAGACCACTTGCCTATGGATCTCTTAAAGCTCCATCACCAAAATATAGAGCAGGACAAATCCTTGGCTAGTATAACAGAGGCCCCTAATATATCAGGTAAAAGAGACATGTACTCCCTCTTCTTCTTAGGCAGAAGAAACTCTAACAGAAAAAATCTAGATGCAATATGGGAGCAGTTCAGTGAAGAAACAAATCCTAAAAATCTGAAGACTCCATTACAGATGAAGATTACACATACCTCTAAAGTTATAGGGAAGAACTCACTTAACTAGTGAGGCTTCTGATAAAGCCTTAGACATCGATGATTTAGAAGTCATCTTGGTATTCCCAACCTCTGAGGTCATTTTGAAAATTGAAGAAATTCCTCCTCTTTATGTGTTTTATAGTCCAAAACATAAAGTTGTGGTTAGCAAATAGAGAAAAAGAAAGAGAATTGAATAGACCTAGGCCTTAGTCCCTGGTAATACTTCCTTTGATGTAATTTAGAAAGATGCTGAAGCTACTCCTGCTGAGGATCTTGAAAGGCTATCTCAATTTACAAGAGCATATGCCAGTGCTACTATTGATAAAGCCTCTGAATTACGACAACTCCTAAGGGAGAAATATGAAATGATTATGTAGCTAGAACAATGTTTTGGGAATGAAAAATAATTAATTTCTCAACAGTGGAAATAATAGATTGCATAACTACAAAATAACTTCAATGACTTAAATATTTAACATGAACCTGATCTAAAGAGTAGGAATTCTCAAATTCTGGAACTTCAAAAAAAGATTGAGAAATTAAAGGAAAATCTCGAGATAGCTGAATTCAAGAAGGAAGTAGGAGAACTAAACAATCTCCTTGCTCAACAACAAGTTTTTTCTATCATAAATTATCGATTATCCATGACTGATTTCAATCAATTGATCCCTTAGTGAATCAATTGTAAGATCTGAGGACATACTATAGGGACGTTGAGGAGAAGATTTTAGATTATATAGACTGGAATGATAGTACTAGGGGAAGATCAGTTTCTCTTCCGGAAATTGAAGAATCATATAAGGAGATTGTTTTCCAAGAGTGGGAAATAAAACTCAAGCATGCATAAAAGGAAATTTTACTGCTAGGGATATTTCAAAAAATCTCACTGAATCAATCAGTGACAATTTATTACAAGCCAACCTAATTTCAATCTTCCCTAAGGATACTTTTCCCAATGTGAAATTATTAAATAAAACATAGCAAGAATCATTGAAGAAGAAGGAGAAAATAAAAAATATGTCAAAGGTTGACTTGGAATTCCATTGGACTTTCTTAGTTAAACCACATAGTCAGTGGCTAATGTTGAGGTGTCTCTCCAACACTCTCACCAGCCTACTTCCAGCACTCAATGATGTGCTATTCACTGCATGATGAGCATATAACCTCATCATCCACTTGGATTAAAGCCAATGATAGATATATGTGAACTTAAATAATGTATGGGAGAACAACCTTCATCTCAACCATACTCAAGTTGTTATAACTGCAATCTATTAGTTCCTTTTTACTTTATTTCAAGTGTGGTTTGTTGAAACCACTCTAACACTTTATGGTAATTTACCATTTTTGTATTTTCACTAGAAACTATAAATCCCCTTCATTGATATGAAGAAGGGTTTCTAAATTTTGGAAAGAAATCTTTTGGTTTGCACTATTGTAACTTGAACTGATCTTAATATAAAGCAGAACCATTATTGTTTTACTTATGAGCATAATCAACATATATCAGGTACTACTATTTGTGTATTAGTATTATGTTTATGATTTGAATGGTTATTTTAATTATGTTTATCAGATATGTTTTGCAAGCAATTGAGCATTTATCACTATTGATGTGTTTGATTGAAATCTTTTAATTATATGCATGAATGTCAATATCTTATATGTGCAATGAATTTAATCAACTAGTTTAATTAAATTTTTAATTAAATTAGTTATCTCCATTTGTTTTAACCTCATAAAGGACTTGATGATCTAAATTGTCATGGTAAATGTGAGATCTTTCTAAAGTCACATATATAGAGAAATATTTCTTGGGATAGATATTTTGTGTCTATTTATTCTTATATCTTAGTTTCATTTGCATCATTATCCCTACACTTATATATCTCATCCATTTTTATATATTTTATTAAGGGAAACTGGTCCAATAATCCCAGCCGGAGCCACCATTCCAATGGAAAAGGAGCTTCCTTATGTTCCCAACTAGGTGGGTTTCCCTGAGGTTGAGGCATAGAATTTCAAGCCTTTAACAAACTATTAGTTATCTATTGAACAATGAAAATTATAATAAAATTACGATGTTATTGAATTTAAAAGGATTCCTTTACATATATTTGTTGTACCTAAAAAACTTGATTAATGAACACAAATGAATATTAGTTTGTTTCTACAATACTTTTGAATAACATGAGGACCCTTTTTTAATAGATTTCCCAAATTGGTGAGGGAAGGAAAAGTGTTCATTGATTAGTACTAGGTGGGATGACCCACTGAGAAATTCTACCTTCTACTCACTCACATGTCACCATTATCATACATTTTTTCCTATAATCATAGTTTGATTTGTTTTGTTCTTTCATTTATTGCTATTCATTTGCAAAATTAGTCAAAATGATATTTTTTTCAACATTTCCATTTTTTATTATTATATGTAGTGTGTCATTTTGTTGATCATATTGTTGTAGGATGAAATCATAAATCCCCTACAATTAGTATGCCATTTTGATATTTATTAAGAATGAAAATAAAAAGGCTCCATAAATACAAAAATGGCAAGGGGATTAACACACATTTGCAATCATAGTGTTATTAATATTAATTGGTGGAATCCTCAACATGTTATATTCCATGTTTTTTTTTCTATGCAAATACTAATTCTATTAACTGTAAATCAAAATATTTTTACATAAGGACGAGGCTGAACAGCCTTTGTCATCAACACATTGCTCCATTACAGACTGAGCATGAGAACATACATTAAACAGCTCCATTACAGACCGAGCATAAGAATAGACAATAGACAGAGAACAGACACTGAACATGTAGATAGCCATTCGTTGCCCTGAAGATGGCCCAAGCCTTGACAAACATATCCAAAATTTTCCATCTCAGGATGAGAACATTCATCAGAAACCGCCTGAGAGCTAAACAAAAATTGTAGGAAAATTTCATAAAAACCTGACCAGAATCCTGAGACCTGAACAAAAGTGAAAAAGAATGATCCTCAGAGGCGTTACTTCTCCATGGTTGGGTCATTCTCCATCTTCTCAGGCTGAACAACATCTTCTCTCTTCTGACTGTCACTGCCACTAGTATTATTGTCCTGGATAAAAATAACATGTTCTTCTGCTTCGGGATTCCCTGAGGAATTAAAGGCTCAAGCTTGCCGCAACGCGCCAAAACGACACCATCAACCGCAGCTTCCGTAGGCCAGGTTCTGTCACCATACTACAGAACACCAAGCATGGAGAATAAACCTTGGATCTGCATGATTATAATGAGAGACCTGATGCGCTGATCAATGCAGACATTGATTGCCCATCCTTCCCCCAGGATTGTTTTAATGCGCAGGAGTAGCTCGCGTGAGGTAATAGCCCGGGAGTCCACACTGTTGTGCAGCTGGCAGTACTGGGTAATTAATTCATGCATGAAGACCGATATGCCGCGTATCGCCACCCAAATCCGGGGTAAACTTACCAGTCACAGGAATTTCTTTCTGCACAAGGTTGTTGAAGTCGAGAAGCTGAGATGCAGGGAGAATGTTTGTAGGTAAACCAATCTGTAAATTTTGCCCACTGTCCACTCCCATATTTGCTAAGAGGTCTGCAGCTTTGTTCCCGTCTCTTCGAATATGGCTTAGAGAGATTGCTCTGTGGGTAGTGAACCAGTTTTCAATGTGCTGTAGCTGTTGAGACAATCTCCAACTATTGCTGATCTTGGAGGCAGGGGATCCCTGTAAAATTTTTGAAACCATCTGGATGAGAATTTCTTAGTCTCCCTCTATTAGGAGCGGAAAGAGATTCCTATCATGCGATAGAAGAAGCCCCCGCCAGAGCCCTTCTAGTTCTGCTAAGTTATTGGTGTCCCACCCTGGGATTCCAAGTAGGTTAATATAATGTTTCCTTTGTAATCTCTGACAATTCCACCAAACCCAGCAGAACCTGGGTTACCCTTTGAGGCGCCATCGAAATTGATTTTGTATATGTTCTTGGGTGGAGGAGACCATTTCACATTTATGGGATCTTTTGCGGGTTTTGTTCCTTTAATCATCTGTTCTTGCTTTCTTTTGAAATTCCAGTTATTCCATATTGATTGTTCCTGTGGAATAGTTGGAAAGTCCTCTTTGTACCAAGTTTTTAGAGCTAAGGTTTCTTCTATATTTTGATTGATGACTTTCCATATCTCCTCTAGTGGCCTAGATTGGTTTTTGAAGACTCAACCATTCCTCTCCTTCCATATGGCCCATGTTGCAAAGCCTGGGATCAGGTTCCAGAGAATATTCAAGATTTTACTTTGAAAGGGGTGGGGGTCCCAGCTGCGTAAAGTAGCCCTTATATCTCCATTGGCTCCTCCATCTTTTTGATAGCGAAAGTTAATCTTTTGCCAAAGCTTGTGGGCCGGCAGACAATGGTACATGAGGTGTTCAATGGTTTCCTCTTCTTTTTTGCAGTTGAGGCATATAGAGGGTCCATGGAAATTTCTTTTTCTCAGATTTTCCCAAGTAAGAATTCTCTTGTGACAGAGGAGCCAAAGAAAAGTAGATACTTTCGGCCAGATGAAGGGATCCCATATTTTTCTCCATAGCGGATCCAGCCGGTTTTGATCTTGGACGAGAATATTATATGCTTCTCTAGTGGAATAACTTCCTCTTTCTTCATAACCCCATCTGAGAATGTCTTTCTCCTCAGAATGCTGTATTTTCCTTTTTGTTAATTCTGTACCCATGGTTTGCTGGTCTAGCCTCGTCCCTTGTGCCATGAACTGGGTTGCTTTAAGCCATTCTCTGTAATCTTGCTGAGAGGTATTGCACCAAAAGTTCCTCACCGTTTGTTGGGAGTGAAAATCTTGTCCCAGGAGAGCATTTGGTGAGATAAGGTCCCTGATTTTGGGCATCTGTTGCCAAGAATCATTCCAGAATCTGGCTTGATCACCATTCTTCACTTTCCAGAAGCTATGCTATTGTATGAGGTGCTTGTGTTGTTTTGTTGAGTTCCATATGATTGAACCATTACTAGTCTCTGATATTCTGATGAGTTCCTCCCTTGGGCAATTTCCCACATATTTGGCCGTCCATAAGTTGGTCCAAGGAGTGGAAGGGCCTGACAGCCATTTCCACCAGATTCGAGCTCCCATGATAGCATTACTATGAGAGGGGTCTCTTAATCCAATGCCACCTCCTTTCTTTCGAAGGCAAGCAGTTTCCCATTTGACTAGGGCCCATTTGCGATGAAGTCCGGTGCTGCCCCATAGAAATGATCTTTGAAGAGATTTGATTTCATTGAGGACCCACTTGGGTGCCGCGAGGATGGAAAAAAGATATAAGGGCATGGCTTGAAGAACTGCTTTGATCAAAACAAGACGGCTTGCTATATTGAGAGATCTATGAATCCAAGAGGAGAGACGCGCTTCCAGATTATCTAGAAGAGTTCTCCAGGAAGAGTGCTTTAAGATAGAGGCGATAGGAGGTGCTCCAAGATAAGATGAGGGAAGTTTTGCAGAGGAGAAACTGAGAATGCGTAAGATGGCTGATTGGATAACTGAGGGGGTATGAAAGAAGAAGATTTGAGATTTGGAGTGATTTATAGAGGCTCCAGAGGCTTCTGAGAAAACTGATAGAAGGGATTTAATCTGTCTGGATTCTTGGACTGAGGGATGCCCATACAGTATATTATTGTCAACAAATTGTTGATGGGTAAAAGCAGGGGAGTTGTGAAAGGATAGACCTTTAAGCTGGCCAGCTTGCTGAGCGTGCTTAACACTGCGCCCTAAACCTTCCGCCATTATGATAAATAGGAAAGGTGAGAGGGGATCACCTTCCCTGATACCACGGGTAGGGTGAAAAGTCTCAGATGGAATACCATTGATTAGGACAGAGAAGAAGGTGGAAGAAATGAGGCTCATAATCCAACGTACCCAGGCTGCATCAAAACCAAATGCTAGAAGAATTTTTTCAATGTATTTCCAATTTAGGCTATCAAAAGCTTTGGAAAGATGAAGTTTGAGAAGCATACCAGGCCTTTTGGAGATCTTCAAGGAATGAATTATTTCATGAGTAAGAATGATCCCATCTGTAATTTTCCTGCCTTCCACATAGCCGGACTGTTCAGGCGAGATAATAAGCGGAAGCAGCAACTTGAGTCTAGAGGCTATAATCTTGGAGATAATTTTGTAAATAATGTTACAGAGGGCTATCGGTCTGTACTTATCCGGTCTGCAAGGCTTTTCTACTTTGTGTATCAAAGCTATAAAAGTAGCGTTTATCCCTGGAAACATCCATCGGAGTGAGCGAGACTCTTCTACCACCTGCCAAACTTCATCCTTGATTAGCTCCCAGAAGATATGGAAGAAGTTGGATGTGAAACCGTCTGGTCCTGGAGCTTTGCCTGCTTTTAATTGACGAACAGCTATTTCCACTTCTTGGAGATCAACAGGCTTGAGGAGCATTTGATTATGCTCTTCTGAGATAAGTTTGGGGATGGTGCTTGTAATTTTTTGTATGGCTTGAGAGCGGTCTATGTTTGGTTCTTTATGCACCTTCTTGAAGTGATTTAAGAGTTCTGCCTCAATCTCTTCATGCTTTTCCATTCTGACCCCTTGTTCATTTTGAATATGCGCAATATTGTTGTGCATCCTGCGCTGAATTATGGTGTTGTGAAAGAATTTGGTATTTTTTTCACCATCTTTGAGCCACTTTATTCTTGATTTTTGCCACCATAACATTTCTTCCTGCTTTTCCTTTTCGGCAAGTTGCAAGTCCAGGGATTTCTCCTGTTCTGCTAGTTCTTCTGATCTGCCCTCAGTGATGATCTTCTGCTGTATCTGCTTCATTTCCAGTTCTATGTTGGCTTTCCCCTGAAAGATGTTGCCAAATGAAGTGTGATTCCATTCCTTGATCTTACTTTTAAGTGCTTGAGTTTTTGTTGGAATTGAAACATTTTGGAGCCTGGCGGAGGATGGAAGTTTTTCCATTCAAAGTTGATAAGTTTATGAAAGTCTGGATGAGTCAGCCAAAATAATTTGAAGCGGAAAGGCCTACGGATATTGTTCCCTGGTCTAGACCAGTGAAGAGAGATGGGCCAGTGATCAGAACCTGTGAAAGGAAGGATGGAAGCCGCAAAATCCCCCCCCAGATGAATGGCATTGTGAGAGAGAAGGAACCTATCCAATCGAGAAGCGATTTGCTAGCTTCCAGTCTGTCTGTTGTTCCATGTGAAAATTCCATTATTGGAAGGGAGGTCGAAGAGCCAGTTGTTCTGAATGATTTCTTTCAGTAGAGATCCTTCTTGTGAACTTCTGCATCTACCTCCTCTTCTTTCCTCCAGTCTTGTAATCATATTGAAATAACCTCCTGCAATCCATAGTGGATGGGGTCTATTTTGATTAAGAACTGAGAGGGAGTTTAAGATCTCCTCTTTTTGATGCGTTTCCTGCGGGAAATAAACATTGGTCAGAAGTCCATGTTGGTTTGTGCCTGTAATATGAAAAGATGTTTGGAGAAAGTTCCGGTGTGCATGAAGATTGTTGAGCTCAATCGCTCTGTGGTCCCATATGATGGCCAATCCTCCTGAGGCACCATCTGCATCAACTACTACGTTATGACTCCCAAGCCAGAATTTAGCAGCAAGTTTGTCAAGTGTATTGGAATCACACTTTGTCTCTTGCAAGAACAGAATCTGAGGGCTTTCTTGCTTTAACATATTTTTGAGAATTCGGGTTTTCCTGGGGCCATTAAGCCCTCTTATATTCCAAGAGATTAGCTTCATTTGGAAAGAGTGTTTTCAGGACTGTAATACTTAGTTAGCTTGGCATACCTGTCGGAGTCTACTAAGATCTGCCCAACCTTGATTGTTCTCTAAAGAATGGTTTTTCTTCCTCGTTTTTTTAAATCTTTGGCTATGAGACGACCATCCCAAGGACCACCTGTCTATATTCCCAAAGATTTTTACCTTTGTGCCCGAGATAATACTTCTTCCAGATTCTTAAGCTGTCATGCTGGAATATTGTCAAAGTTATTTGTGGTGCAGGATTTTTCGAGACTTGGAAGGTCCAGATCTCCAATATCTACTATTTCTGTTTCTTCCTCCATAAAGGGAGAGTACTCTGGTTCTTCCATTGGATCCTCTTGTGAGTTAGCTTCTGGGTTTGAGTTCACCATTTGCATATCCTGTGCACCCGCTAAGATTTCTTTCTGTTTATCTGAGGTCGATGCCTCCCTAACTAGAGTACTTGCTGGTGAAATTATAGGTTTTACCCCTTTTGATTGGTCTTCGTGCATGGGTTCTGGTTCCGGTAGATTCACTGGAATTTCCAACTGGTTAGCAAGGGCGCCAAAGCTGTTGCTTGTGGATGGCCCTGGCTGGTTGGATTGTCCTACTTTTGGTTTGGGAGGCTGCTTTTTATGTGCTCTTCGGTGGTTCGAGACCTTGATGAATCCCTATGCTTTAGGAGCTTCCGGATCCGACGCAAGGGAGGATTTCTGAGTTAGAGGACAATCTCTAAATAAATGCCTGAGGGCGTGACATCTTCGACAACGGAAGGGCACATGTTCATAGTCTATGGTTTGTAACCATTCAATGTCAAAGTGAGAAATGCTTACCGCATCTGGAAGAGCCTGATTGAGATTCATATATACACAAATTCTTGCATAAGAAGTATATTTGCAGTTCTTCATTTCCTCTGCCGTTTTGAAAAACTCACCCAGGGAGTTTCCGATCTTTTTGAGGGAATCTTCCTCCCAATATTCCACTGGGAGTGAATACAGGTGAATCCACACCGGTGCCCAACTGAGATCCACCGTGTCTGGGTTGAACCGCTCCACCCATCCTTTAAGAAACAAACCAGCCATATTGAAGAAGTAAGGTCCACCATCTAGGACCCTGTTTCTGTCTTCCAAGCAGTTGAAAATAGCTGTGAAAAAACCTTTTGGCCCCAGCTGCAGTGTGATATGCCCCTTAGGTTGCCATTTTGCGTTTATCCAACTTCTTAAGGCCTTTTTAGTTGGCCACAGACCACTGAACTTTCCTATTAAGGCATGATCTTTCATAAACTGAATCCTTGCTTCTATTCAATGTCCAGGCAGTTCAACCCATGGGCGAATCGTTGCCACCGGTTTGCATGTAGTAGAATGAGCTTCTGGTGATTTGTCCCCTTGATTTACTCGCTGGTTTTCCGAACCATCACTGTCCCTATTCTGAGCTGCGGTTTCCTTCTCTGCTGTGTTTTCAACCTTATCGTTGCCGCTTTGTGGGGCAGGTTGATCACCCCCCCCTGACTGGGTTTCCATGAAAGGGTGTACTTTCAGTCCGTGAGTTTGAGGACTCTGAATTTGCCAGGAATTGCAGGAGGTATCAGAGTTGCAGAGCTTGCCGTTGCTGCAGGTATTCAAACCGTATATGTTATATTCCATGTTGATATTTATGAATTTTGTAATTATTTTTTTAATGTTGTAGAGAACATTTTCTTACCTAGTAGATGGTTGCTCTTTCAATTACAAGAGGCAACTCCATTCAAATTGTCACATGATAAATCATGAAGGAAATTTATTTATGTGCCCGTAAGAGGACTAAAAACTATAGATATCATCTATGTCTAATTTGAAATTCCATATGAAGTAGCATAGAGAGAAGTGAGTCATGGAAGAGTTTAAATTTACAGTCCATACAAGTGAATAAGTGTCCTTGCTAAAATCCATTTTGTGGGAAGCTTTTTAAAAGTCAATTAAGGCTAGTGAAGCACTTGGATGATGTGCATTCTAATTATTTACCCCCTCACTGCAAATATATCTCTTTTGTGCACTAAATCTGAGTGTTTGATTACTACTTAGAATGATGGGCATACATGTTTGAGTCTTCGTTTTGTTAATTATTTTATCTATTATGCTTATTTATATTTCTACACCTCTAGATGAAATCTGGAGTGTAGGGAAAAAATTGTTTTTACATAACAATGTTCCAAACTCTATATGGACTTTGTTTGCAGTGAAATTATTAATTGGTAGGTCTAGATTTTGGAAGATGTGTTGATTTTTTAGAGTACCTTTAAGATATTTATGATGAAACATAATCTACATGGTAACATGAAAATGATTAAATGTTTTAGTATTCGTTCGATATCCAAAGCTATAATGCAGTGACAAATCTCCTTCTTGTAGGGCTGATTTATAAGGAATATTATAAAATCTTTAAAGCTTGGATATCAATCTGTTCTTAACATGTTGTCCTTTACAAGAAATATGTAAGTGGTCCATAGGTTAGTAAGAGGTGGTTTATGAGATATTACCCCTACAAAAAGTTTTTCCAATTTGGAAACTCTCTCTAGGATGCAAATCCTTGTATTTTTGTGACAGAAATCTTCCATGAGCTAGCGCCAGCCTTGTCTGTGGTTTTAGTGCTATGCACTTGGTACTCAATTTTTCTCATTGTTATAATCTACACATCATCTATAATAATCCCAAGGTTTATTATTATTACAATGGCTAGGACTTTGTTATGAATTAATACACCTAATTTTTATTGCTAGGTGTGTCTATTGTGAATGCTTCCGCATGGTCAATGTGATTGTGAGGCAACACTAGTTTATAAGACATTATCTGGAATTATAAACCACAAGTTTTGCTAATCATGATGGTAACAGATTTTAAGTCCTTGCATTGATATGATAGCATAACCTATTGATACGATAGATAGCATGACCCATATCTATGGTACTATCACTACTAGTAGTTTTGGTGTCACTCCTTGTGAGCCTTGCTTGTTTTGTAGTTGGTTTGCTTATAATAATTGCAAATCTCACTACTACTGTGACATACCAAATTATTGGGCCCCTTTTTATTGCGGTTGTTATTTCCATAATAATTTTAATTCTTAATACTACCACAACATATAATTATGTTGGGATTATGTTCTATATTAATAGTTTCCTATATCCATTTTGTCTGCCAATTTTAGACTGAGTTACTCGATTTTCCCTTCCTACATGAAGGGTCCAAAACTAGTAAATATAAAAATCAATTTCCTTGTGTTTCCAATGACTAACTGGTAACCAAAAAATGGATAAGAAATGTGAGTATTAATGTGCGACAAAATTCTAGCACAGTGGTGCATTGTTGGCCTCTCGATTTGATACGTTATTTTTTATTAATTTAAAAATAGGGGTTGCATGATTAACAAAGATTGTGTGGTTATGTGTCAAGCATTTTTTTTAAATCAATGCCTATATATGAAATTTCAAGGATTGACATAACTCCTCACATAGTTATTTAAAGAGTGGTAGCTCAATGGAAGAGTACATGTCTTATAAGAAGGAGGTTGGTGGTTCGATTCCACTATGCCCTAATATGAATTAAATAATTTTTATATTAATTTATTTCAATAGTGAGATATTTTTTTGGATTCATTATTTATATTGTCTTTACAGAGAAAAATTTTTTAAGGCAACAATTTGAGACACCCACTTAAAGACAATATTTAAAACAACAGACAAGTTTTTTTTGTCTCAAGTTAAGACAACTTAACCAAAAATTGTCCTAAAATTCTTATATATTGTCTTTATACAGACAATTTTTTGACACAATTCTTTAATACAATAATTTGAGACACTCACTTAAATACAATATTTGAGACAATAGGCAAGTTTTTTTTTGTCTCAAGTTAAGATAACTTAACCAAAAGTTGTCTCAAATATTGTCTTAAAACCCCCTTATGTGTTGTAGTGTTGTTGCCGAAGAATATATCCCTCTTCTTGATTTAACACTATCATTCTGCTTGATCTAACACTAGCATTCCAAGTGATGATGATGTTATTGATAGTTGTGCCACTCAGAATTATGAACTTCTTTCTGCAGGAATTACAAATTGGCTTCATTGCTAGTGTTTGTTGTTCAAAGGTCTCACTTCTCATCACCTTCGTGATGAGGAGGCGAGCAGTTGAGGATGCGAGCAATGGGGGAGGAAAGCGATTGGTGAGGCGAGTGGATGGAAGATGGAGGAATGAACCAATTAACCATTAATTATAAATTTGTTATCCAAAATGTTAATTGAGGCCATGCGATATGAACTTAGATTAAGAATATTCCTAGGTTATAAAATGTTGAACATCCAAATCATTTTTGAATTTTAAAAATTACAAAATTTTCAAATTCAATTTCAATGTAAATAGCTCTTATAATGTTATTAACAATTTTTTTTCAGTCATATAAAATTAACTTATTTACAAAATTTAACCTCACAATTTTTTCTTTAAACTAGCCACTTATTTTCTCGAGTTATATCGAAAAAATAAAACTATAATAAATCAATATTAAAATCCTTGTTAAAGTATTTTATTTCATTATTAATTGTAAAACACTCTACATTTTATAAGTGAAAATCCAGAGAAATCAGTGTAATAAAGTACAATACAATCAAGTATTACAATCCACTATAACTCGATAAAACAATAATTCTATCAAAATTTCCCTAGTTTAGCGACCCATAGTTATACATACGTATAACTTCTAATGGCATAGATAACTACCTTTTATTTATGTGATGATTAGAAGCTTAACAATTATATTGAATAGTTTTTAATTGAACAAGAAAGGCTACAGAGGCAGCAAGTCCCTGCCATGAAATACTTGTTATTGTCGGGAGTGATTGTCGATAGAACCCAGATGGAGCATACCTACTCAGACCCACCCCAAACGAGGTTTTTGATTATGTTTTTTTACTTGTGGCAAGGGTGGATCACACAGTGTGCCAGCTGTGACCTCATCTACATGTATTACACTTGTCTAATCCATTGTTGGATCCATAGAAAAGTGAAAACTGTTGTAGAACAAAGGTAGCAAAATGGAGGAACGCCTTCAAGGCTTACAAGGACAATGCAAAATAGTATGCATTCATGGCTAATACAAACACAGTTTTGGAGATGGTATGTGTCACTCTCTCCTTTCTTCTTTTGTATGCTTGTATCATATAGTATACTGTGATTTGTTAATTTTTTTCTATATTGTCTTTGAAGTTAGTTTTGCATCTGTAATCAGTGGTTCTCAACCATGTCTTAATCTTATGATCTTGGTTATTGGTTTTCCTGATTCTTTAATGTCATTAGTTGTTGAAGAGAATATTGTCCCAAATTCTTGGACTTCATTAGTTGTTGAAGAGAACATTGTCCCAAATTCTTGGATGGGGTTACTTGATCAAAGTTCAAACAGAGCCTATTTGCATCTTCAAATATGTTGCTATAGCAGGTTTGTTTTCTTAGCAATGCCCAGAATTTGGGCTGAACAGAAACAAAATTTGGCCCTCCTTTCACCCTATGGCTGCCGACAACCTTTGGCCAACACTCCATTGCCTAAGTCTAAGTGAAACTCTCACTTAGATCCGAGGCTGTTTGCATGATCTGAGTCTCAACTTTGATTGAAAATGTAGAAGCTATCTATTCAAATATAGCCACTTGAACAAATCAAATGCTATAATTGGTTCATGTCTCTTGGAGCCAGATTAGTACCATCTTGATGATAAATATTAAAGTTAACATCTTGAATGGTAATTCTAGTAGATAATTTTAAATTTTTGTAGCATGTAGGTTGGTATTCATGCTAATGAAATTATATAAATTCTGCTCTGTGCACGGAACATAAAAGGTATGATGTATAACATACCTTTAGTAGGAAGTTACATTGCAAACCAACAATTTGAAAACAATGTGTAATTTGCAACTGCATTGGTTGGATGGAGATCTCATTGAGGGAGACTTTGCACAAATGCCTCAAGAAATAAAATGGCTGAGATGGGGAAGTGCCCACTAAAATTCTTACCATGTGAATGGAATATGAAACAACTAGTTGTACTAGATTTGAGTTTCAGCAAAGACATTGGGGCAGTCTGGACAACTTTGTCTGATGAAAAGGTAATTAGGAAATAAAAATATAAACAAAAGATAAAGCTTGTATTTGTTGCATTTCATTTCCAATTCCACTGTGAATAAAAGCCTAATCTCATATATAATAGTAGAGTCAATTTAGGGAGATCTCCAGAGCCACCAACATGGGTGAGGGTGACGGAATTGAAGTAGGAAAAGACATAGGGGTGGTTGATCCTATTACCAAAGTTTATGTTGCTCTAGGTGGGGTGCTTAAAAAAAAATTCTTCATCATCCACCTAGATGCTATTGCAAAGTTTACATATTTAGTCCTAAGGTGATTTTTGGCATGCCATATGGGCAACACGTTGCTTTTAAATTGATGTAGCATGTAGGTTGGGATTCATGCTAATGAAATTGTATGAATTAAAACATGTTTAGGTTTCTAACATACCTTCAGCAAGGAGTTACATTGCAAACCAACAATTTGAAAACAATGTGTAATTTGTGACTGCGTTGGTTGGATGGAACTCAATGAGGTTGGATGGAGCTCTCATTGAGGGAGACTTTGCACAAATGCCTCAAGCAATGAAATGGTTGAGATTGGATAGAGATCTCATTGAGGGAGACTTTGCACAAATTCCTCAAGCAATAAAATGGTTGATATGGGAAAACTATCCACTAAAATGCTTACCATGTGAATGTAATATGCAACAACTAGTTGTACTAGATTTGAGTTTTAGTAAAGACATCAAGGCAATCTGGTTGAGGTAGTCTGGAAAACTTTGTCTGATGAAAAGGTAATTAGGAAAGCAAAATATAAACAAAAAATAAATCTTGTATTTCTTGCATGTAATTTCCACTTCCACTATGAATAAAAGCTCTCATATTACCAAAAACAAAGGTAATTATGAAAGAAAAATATAAACAAAAAATAAAGCTTCTATTGCTTGCATGTAATTTCCACTTCCACTATGAATAAAAGCTCTCATATTACCAAAAATAAATAATGGGAAATACCTCCTAAATTCATTAATGGACAATGCTTTTGCAGGGTCCCCACAATCTAAAAGTACTAAAGTTGAATTACTATACAAATCTTCTGGTTCTTCCAGATTTAAGAAATCATACATCCCTCATAAGGCTGGAGCTTTGTGGTTGTACTGAGCTAAAGGAATTACCATAATTTGTTGGACTTTTAATACAACTTAAGAACTTAGATTTTTCAAATTGCTAACCTAAAGAAACACAAAACCTAGCTTCTCTTGGTTCCAAATCTCCCTTGTTCCCTTGGCCCTGGTTCTAGATCTTTGTTGTTCTCTCTTGTTCCATCGGTTGTTTTTCCTCCTAAAGAAACACAACTAAGAAACAAAACTAGGAACACAAGTATTATCCTCCCGTTCTCGCTATCTATAGAATTATCTAGTTCTCACCAGCTTCCATCTCCCAAGACTCCACTGTAGACACAGAAGAAACATGAATTCACAGGTGGTGAGTTCAGCCACTCTAAATGACTTAGACACCCACGTAGCCAACTAAACACTCTTCTTGTCTTTGGAAAACATTCGCATAACATTTAATGTTTTAAATTAATGCTAGCATTAATTCAACAGTTTCAAAATAGAAATTAAATCAATCAACCTAACCTATGGTTTTGGCCTCCCCGCCTTGGGAAGAGGCCAAATAAGATGGTGAAATGCATTGAACTGTAAAAGGTACACAACAAAAGACATGTAGGGACTAAAAACTTATAAAATTTAGCTAACGAATGCTTATCAAAGTATTATGATTACTATAGTCCCATGCCATTGCTATATGGCAGGGACTAATAATAAGAATATAAAATATTTATTGGTTTGTTTTCATATGATTTTCTAAGTTGTTTTCCACTCTCAATTATTGTGTTTTTATATATTGTGACTTTCTTGAGGTATAGTCTAATGACATTGATTGTATGAAAGTATATTTATGGTTTTATGTTTATTCAATTTATTATTTTATTACTCTTAGATTCTAAATATCATTTTGTGCTTTGGATACAATTTAAATAAATGAAATGGAATGTCTTGATTAATATTCTTTAATTGATTTGATTTACTTGGTGAGAAAAGTAATATGTTAGTTTCTTTAGCGAGTTGAATTTACTAGAGATGAAACATTCAGTGGGAATTTTGTGAGCTCAATGATATTTTAAAATACAATAATATGCTACTCGCAAACCATTGACAAGGTTATCGGTAATTTAAGGCTTCTAGCATGTGATATTTGGAAATTTATCAAAGAATCCCCAACATTAATTTTGGGAGCAGGATCCCCCAAGGGCCGTTTTGGTGCTAAAAGCCCATGTTCGAGTAAAATTTTATAATATAATTTTAAATATTGCATTTTTTCATCGTAGAGCACGAAGGTGTCATGTGTCAAAAAGGGTAGTCTGCCCTTAGTTTTGTAAAGTAAAGAAAAATGTAAGAGACCTACCCATGGTTCACGGACCATGGGATTGTATAAAAAGAGGTAATCTCTAAGTAGTTTTAGAGAAAAAACATGTAAGAGAGTCATAGCTTAGAAGCAAGAAGTCTAAGTCTTGAGTTGTAGCGTAGGTAGAGGCTCTATAGCTAAGTGCGTAGAGGCCTAGGGTAGAAGTCCGTAGATGAATGTGCAGAACCCTGCAATTGTGTGTGCAGGGTGATTAGAGTCTGTAAACACTTGGAAGATATTAATAAAGAGAGATATTCTATAATTTCTTTGTCTTTGTTATGTTCATGCATCTAGATATTTTATGTATGAATTTCCTTTATTGTTCTTATATGATGTGCGAATAACTGCAATTACATTGAATAATTGAATGCAATTATGAATATCTGTTTACGTGGTGTTAACTATAATTTCCTGATAAGATAATCAAGTCACTTAGATTAATTGGGGAATTTGTACTGAACACTTCCATAACAGCATGAAAGTACCTGAGCAACAGGCTAGGGCTATGCGAAGGTTGGTCATACCCTTTCACGGAGGTACTAAATGTTGGAATAGAGGGCTCGTCTCACAGGCCCTAGAGTGAAGCAACCTAGGCGAAAGTAGGTATAGAGGGAATTGAATGACATCACAACCATATCAAGGTGCGGAAACTTGGTTCTAGTATCCCCCTGTTATCACTCAGGTTGTCCACTAGGAAAATTCTAAGGAGGGGATACGGATGAGGTAACCACTAACTAGTTATTTAGCTGCAGATTCTAGCCAATCTGCAACCAGAGAGGGATCTCTCTTTGTGATTTAGCTTTGTTTCGCTATATGTTAGGCTAGTTATGAAGCACAAGTATTTGTTTGGTGTTTGGAAGATGACACTCAGTAGAACAGGGATGTAAATGAGAGAATTTCAGACCATTGGGATAATGGAGTCAGTGAAAATGAATTTTTGGATATGGTTTCTTAGGCAAAAGGAGGAACTACAGAGCAAGATAGTTAAACATAGAACAATTTTCAAACTGGAATAAGATGAAATGAAGTAAGGGAATGAAAGGCAATTGAGAATCTTTCATTATGCTAACAGAGAGAAAATGAATAAATATTACCAAGGAACATTTAATAATTCCTTAATTATATTTAGAGTGTAAGAACCAAGGAGACAGGAGCAGTCATGAATTCCTGCCTATGCTAGTCCTGTAGAAAACATAAAAATTGACAGGAATTGAACTCAGAGTACAGTCAAGTAAATTCTGGGTTATTCTTTTTTCCTGCAATTAGAACATGATATATAGATTATAAATAAACACAGTTATAGTAAAACAAGGGTAAAAATACTTATTGATCCATGAGGTAAGACGAGAATTCTGCAACATATTCTTCTTCCATTAATTCCACAACCAGAAAATTCACCAGCAAAGCATTCCAGCAATCTTTATTCAGAAAGGTTCTCAAAATTACAGCGCAGGTCCAGAATGGTATTCACCACCCAACAATAATACATATCTTCAGGAGGTATTTATAAAAAAGAGTTACAAAATATCCCATAGGGAAAATATCAAGCAATGAATTTATCTATCTACTTCTTCAAAGGCAATAAATGACATTGAAAATGGAGCGTAATCAATGCAGAAGTAACTTGCATTGTGCTGGCTGCCTTTGGTGGTTTGATATATTTGAATTTTGGACCTAATAAGTCAACTGGCAGCTGTTTATTTATCCCGCATTCCTGCGTTGCTATCCCGGCCTTGTCATCTGTGCCTGATTCCCCTTTAATGCATTTTGGCGTGAGCTCCTTCCTTGTTGTTGTCATATTTATGATATGTGGCACGCGCTTTAAAATTAATTAAATGCAGACAATCAAAAGAATTAGCGCCAACACTACCTTGGCGGTAAAACCTCCAACATGCCCTGCCACCATTGATCTGTTGGCAACTGGTGTCTTTGTAGTTTTATTAATGTTTCATCAGCTTCAGTATACCTGTAGTAATTGGGTTGGACTTAAAAAAGATGTGTTATCGCATGTTCAATGTAGAACACATTTTCTAATTTGTCATATAAGCTCTGTCCAGAGGGAGGTACTGTGTCTTCTTAAATGCTTGATGATGTTGTAATTTGATTGGTAACATAGGTATTTACCCTATGAGCATACTATTCATGTGTTAATAGTCTCTGATTGCTGGTCAATAATCTGGGTAGCCCTTTACTCTGCAAGACTGCAAACTTTTCTGTAAAGGCATTTATCTCTGTCTGCATCTCTTGGCACTTTCTTTCTAGATTCTGTACAAAATTCCTCATGGTGAGCACCTTTTTCACTGTCAAAATTGTACCTGTTCTGTCCTGAATATCTAGTGTTGCTAGCTGCTCTCTGGTATGAGTATTCAAAAAATGAATTAGTTTATTGGCTTGCTCAGGCTTGTTTGCTAATAATGCTCTAGCCTTTTGGGTCTCAACTTGAGCTATCTCTATCAATTCAATTTGGTCTTGAATAGTCTGTATTGATGTCCATTGATCAGTGATGGACTGGCCAATTTTAGTCCACAAAATTGCTTTGATTTCTGCCAGAGTTTTGTGAAGAGTAAGGTCCTTCTCCAAGGATTTTACCTTATTTTCCAAGGCCTTTACTTCTCTTGTTTTCTCAGCCACAGTTATTTTTTATTTATCATAGCTCACCTCTATCTTGGCTAGTTTTTCTTTGGCTTCCTTTAGCTCTTCCATTTCGAGTTCTAAAGCCTTTATTTCCTTCATCATCTCTTCCATGCTCAGGCTAGCATCTGATACTATTGTTGTTGTTGATGTAACTGTTGTTGAAGCTAAGGTACCTGCTATTGATGCTGGGACAGAGGGAGGGACTACTACTGTAGTTGTTGGAGGCGTTGTTTCAGATGGTTGAGAGGCCAATTCTCCTTGTTTCCCTTGTAATGCTATCTCCAATGCCTTCTCTGTTTCTGCTAGTCTCTCATTCATCCTCATCAGCAAACTCACCACGCCCTCCTCTTCTTTCTGTTGTGCAACTTCTGTGGTTTGAGGGTGCATGGTAATTGGCAGCTTGAGTTGTTTCTTGAGGGCTGTAATATCTTCTTCTTTCTTTTTTATTAAGTCCTGAATGCCCTTGGGATCCTTGGGATCATGCCCTAGCTCAATGATAATTTCCTCCAAGGATTTGATTCTGTTATCCTTCGCTAATGAGGAGGCCTTCTCCAACTCTAATTGGATAGAGGTATTGTGCAATTAATTCTGTAGTTTGTGAGCTAATAATGCTTTGTCTGCTAATGTGGAGTACACCATTTCACCAGTTTGTTTATGTAATTCAATCTGGTCCATTGGGTGGATGTCTTTAGAGAGAACTTCCAGATTGGTCCTAATATAATCAGCAGCTGACTGTGGCTACTGCATTGTTGGCCTAAAGTGACTGAGTCATTTTCCATTCTTGGATATCATAGGCTGCCATTAGTCTTTGTTGATTTGTGGGGGCCGTCCTCAACAATTGGTTATAAAATTTGATCCTTATTGGGTCATTTCTAGCCTTTATTTTAGTAAAGGCTTTCTTGATATCCGAGCCTTGCTTGCTCTGTTTCTTGGTGGATGTAACCTCCACACCATGCTGCCTCTCTTGCTCTTGCTGACATGAACTAGTTCATGTTTCCATAATTGGAGGAATATGTTGTTTAGTTGTTCCCTAACCCCTTAGGTTGCCTGTTGTCTCTCCTGCCAATTCTTATTCAGAGTAAAGATTCAACCTTTGCCTCTTTTCCCCTTGTTGTTCTGCTGATCCACCAAAAGGTGTGTCTTCTGCTCTGTCTCTTTTCTTGGCTCTTTCCTCTTTGAGAGGAGTTTGTAACACAGGGATTTTAGGTACCTTTGTGTTGAAGGACCTTGCCCTTGACTTTGCTCCTTTGCTATATCTGGCCGGTCTGCCATTATATATTGCTGTTCTGAATGTTGTACTTCTCTTCCTTTGGATGTCCTTGCAAGTGGAGCACTCTCTTGGGCAGGATGTTGTGAAGTTGTGGCAAATGATGTGCCCGCTCCAATGTGTTGAGGCAATGTGAAAGGGACCTGTCCAAAAGAGTCCAGGTCAAGTGTTTTTTCAAGCTCTTTCATTGCTTTTTCTAATTTCTCTTCTTCAGTAAGCTCTTCAACTAGTGTGCCTTCTACCCATTCCTGTTGATTAGCATATTGTTCAATTTCAAGGATTTTGTGGTGCACATATCTTGTAAGCTTATTTTTTACTCTTCTAAAACTTATGAAATGTTCAGGGTCATATGGCAACCAATGAAAACTTTGCTTCAGCATAAGTTGATCCATTAATATCTTATCTGCTTCCTCCCAGGCTTCTTCCCTTTTATTGAAGATAAAAGGGCCTAATTGATGTCTTATCTTGAGCTGTGCCTTTTTCCTAGCACCATAGAAATGAGTCAAATCCAAACTACTAAATTGCCAGAAGTATTCCAGGGCAAAGAGTCTCATAGGGACATACTTTGGTAGCTTGTAGGGAGTTAATTCACACCCATAAATCCTGATTACTGTGTGGTTTTGGTAAAAATACCAGTCACCAATACTGTATTCCTTTAAGAGATGTAAAATTTTCTGCATTTCAGCAGAGAGCCTGGTAGGAGGATTTATTATCAACAAAGAAGTGGCTGGATATATGAACAGGTCAATGAACTCACAATATGTATATGGGGAGTTGTGGACTTCACGGAATACTGAGGTCCAGAAAATTACAGACCTCCTTTCACCTTTGAGGTCCAATCTTTTAAGAGGAATTTCGAAATATGATACCTATTGGTATAGGAACATAATAGTGTCTCCACTTGGGGATGGCTTTTCCAGGTGAAAAGCCAAGGACAACAAGTCAGATAGCCTTATTTTGAACTCTTGCTACTTCTGAAACTTCGTTCTGCTGTAGACAAACAAAACTACATATCTGTAACATGTATACACTTCTCATGAGCTGAGCTAAACAGAATTATAGCTCTGTCGTTTCTAGTCTGTCTGAGTATTTGTCATGATTTTTGTAGCTCCCAAGTCTTCTTCTTGATTTCTTCTGATAAACTCAAAATATACACAAAAAGGTGGTACAATTGTTTTCTTTTTTCCCTCAAAATCTGCTGCATCTTATCCCTTATCTTATTGCTGTAATAAGCTGCTAAAATAGACACTATTTATGTACAAAATACAGTCCTGTTATGTTAACAAAGAGGATCAAAATAATGTTTGAGTGTCCGACCATTGATTGGCCCTTCCTCAGCTTCTGTACCATCCAAACTTCTCAAAAAATAGGTGTTATTTCCTTGTACAGCCTGAATGACAAAAGGTCCTTTCCATAGGAAATCAAATTTGCCATGTTTTCCTTTGTCTTCCCTCCTAGAATCCCACTGCATCACTTAGTCTCCTATGACGAAATCCTCTGCTTTTGTCCTTTTGTCAAAATTCTTCTTGAGTTTGTCTTGCAGAACCTGGGTTCTCTGATACACTTCCTCTCTAGTCTACTGCAAGTGAATAGTTTGATTGATTCTTCTTTGGATATCATTGGGTTCTGCTTGTATTTCTTGCAGCAACTTCATCACAAGGATTCCCAAGGATGAGCCTCCATGCCATAAACTAATTCAAATGGGCTTGTTCCAATAGATCTTTTTGTAGTTAACCTGTCTGCCCACAATGCATTAACAAGCTTTTTGTGCCAATTCTTCTTGTTTTCCTCCAATACTTTCTTTATGATGTTGATCAAGCTTTTATTGGATGATTTAGCTAGACCATTACCTTGAGGGTAATAGGCTGTGGAGTGGCCTAAGGTAAAGTGGTACTTGTGGAAGAAATTGATCATTCTCTTGGATTTAAAGGCAGCAGCATTGTCTGTTATAATCTTTTCCGGACAGCCAAATCTAGATAGGATATTGGTTTCTAAGAATTGCATGATGATTGAGTCATTGGCTTGCCTACGAGGGATGGCCGCTATCCACTTGGTGAAGTAATCTATGGCAGTTAAAATCCACTTGCGTTGGCCAGAGGAGGAAGGGTGAATTTCTCCAATGAAATCTAAACCCCATTGTTGAAATGGTCTCTCTGTGGAAATCGGTTTTAGAGGTAAAGGTAAAAGCTTTCTCTTGCCTTCAAAGATTTGGCATTTATGGCAAGCAATTACAAATTTCTTTACATCAGCAAACAGGGAGGGCGAATAGAAAACAACTCTTAGAATTTTATTAGCTGTTGACTTCCAATATAAATGTCCACCACAATCCCCTGCATGAAATTCTTTGAGTACTTTGTCAGTTTCATCCTGTGTTAGGAAATTCAGCAAAATACCTTCATTATTTTTCCAAAATAAAACATTGTCTACTATACAAAACTTTGAAGCCTTCATTTTTAAGAATCTCTTTTTAGTTCTGGATAACCCTGGAGGAACTTGTAGGTTTAACAATACATAAATTATATCAGCATACCAAGGTGATTGTAAAAAGGCTTGATTGATCTGTGGAGTCGCCATCTCCTGCTCGTTATCCAGCTCATTGATGTCAAGGGATTGGAAATTAGTTTCAGTCATCAATTTGGCTAATCCTTTTCCTTTTACCAGTTTTGTTGGTTTGATTTCAATGTCATATTCCAAAATGTTGGCTATCCATTTGCCCCTCTTACCTTCAATTGCTTCTTGAGTCAGAATGTCTTTGACCACGGTATTTGGGACATAAGCTATCACATGAGGGTACAAGACATAAACTCTAGAATCCTTGATGGCCTTTACAAGGGCATAGGCCTATTTCTCCATGATTTGATACTTGAGTGGAGCATCTCTAAGTGCTTTGCTGAAGAAAGCAATGGGCTTCTTGCATCCTTGGTCATCTTTTTGTAATAGGACAGTAGTAATAATATGCTCAGATGCAAAGGAAAAGATTATAAAATCTCTATCAAACTTGGGGCTTGTGAGGACAGGTGTTTTAGTCAAAGCTATTTTGATTTCCTCAAAGGCTTGTTTAGCTTCTATTGTCCATTTGACTTTAGAATCTTTCTTCAGCATGTTATTTAACAATCTTATTAGTTCAGCCAAGTTGGGTATGAATCTTCTTAGGAAATTGATATTTCCTAAAAAAGCTTGCAATTCTTTGATGTTCCTTGGATGAGGCACTTGGAGGATAGCTTGTATTCTGTCCGGGTCAATTCTTATGCCATCTTTTGAAATTATATGACCTAAGAGTTTGCCTTCTTCAAGGCCAAACAATGATTTATTTGGGTTCAATGATATGCCATATTTTCTGCAAATTAGGAACACTTGTCTTAAATGTTCTAAATGTTCTTGATCTGATTTGGAGAAAGCAGTGAGATCATCAAGATATATGACTAGGAAGTCATGGATCTCTTTTGCAAAGGCTATGTCCATTGCTCATTGAAATGTGGCCCCTGCATTTTTATGTTCGAAAGGCATTTTTACATATTTGAAGGTCCCCCATGGTGTTGTAAAGGCAGTTTTATCCTGATCATCCGGGTGAACTAAGACCTGATTAAATCCTGAGAATCCATCTAACAGTGAGATCCTAGAAGCTCCCACTACCCTTTGTAGGATGTGATCCATTTTTGGTAAGGGGTAGTGGTCTTTGTGAGAGAATTTATTCATATTTCTTAAGTCAACACACAGTCTTATCTCTCTGGTCTTCTTCCTAGTAGGCACTAGATTTGAAATCCATTCTGAGAATCTGATGGGTGCAATTATTCCATCTTGATACATTCTTTTGACCTCTTTCTCAATGAGGGGAAGGAGGACTGGATTAACCCTTCTAATTTTTTGTTTAAAAGGCTTTTGATTTTCTTTTAAAGGTATTGTGTGTCAGATGACTGAAGTATCATAGGACTTGAGGTCCTCATAGCTCCATGCAAAGACATCTTGAAACTCTTTAAACAACTCAATGTATTTCAATTTTTGATTGGGAGGCAAGGCTTTGGAAAATTTTATCATTTTAGGGTCCTGTGCAGTTCCTATATTGCAGTCCTCAATTTCTACGTTTAAAGGCTACATTTTTGGCTTTCTTGGTATATCATTCGAATCAAATGTATCTTCCAAAGGGGTCAAGCCTATGGGTAGAAAATTATCTTTCAACTCAATTACTTCAAATTCTCCATCAGCAGTTTCATCAAGGTCCATTTGCTTCAGCTCTTGTAAAAAAAAATTAGAAAAAATTGTTGGATGCAAAATCTGATTTGTTGTTTCAGGTGATATATTTTGCTCAATTTTGTCTATTTGCTGTTGATCATCAATGGTGCTTGTGTCTATGTTTGTACTTGAGAATTCCTCTTTCAAAGTAAAGAAATTATTGATTTTGGTGTCATTTTCAAATACTTGCCAATTTTTTACATTATCCGGAACAACAGGTCTGTGTTTGATTTCAGCAGTGAAGTGGTGATTAGGCTCAAAAGGCAGCTTGCAAGTGCTAGCAAAAGTTGCCAAACTGTGAGCATGTAAGTTGTGGTTTCTTGGAATTTTAGTGAGCTGTGATTCTAAGAAGGTGTTGAGTATTTCAATTTCTACCCTAACATCATTTGTAACAAATTTTCCCTTCATCTGTTGGATAATCAAATCAGAGTCCCCTAGAATGGAAATCCTAGTTGCCCCTAGACTTCTAATCAGTTTAAGTCCTAGCAAAAGGGCCTCATATTTGACCATATTGTTTGTACATCTAAAATATAGCCTATATGCATGTCCTTGAGCATGGTCATTTTGCATGTTGTGTATCCAAATCCCTGCCCCTGCTCCTAACTTATTCACTGACCCATCAAACTCTAAGTACCATAATATTTCTTGATTACCACTAGGATGAGGAGTTTTGGAAACTGTCTTAATGGGATGATTTGGATTTTGAAATTGATATGGTATGTCTTGTTCATTTGTTGCATCAATCACTTTAGCAATTTTTTGATCTTGAGCACTAGATTGTTCATTTATGTTCTTTGCTTGTGCTGATTCTAGGAGTTTGACATCAGTTTTGGGACACCTTTCAGCATTGTATAAGATGAATGAATCCATATCCGAATGCATGGAATAAATGGGGAATTTTTGTGGTTTCTCTTGACTGTTGACCACATATTTCATCAATGTTTCTCAGTACAATCTCTTTGGCTGGCCAAAGACTGAAATGGTGGCAGAAGACATGTCTAGCTGCAAAGATCCTTGGAGTTTTGCACCCCAAGATCTGGACAAAAGCATTCCATACTTTGGTGGGATATCAGCTACCACTACATCCATCAAAATAGTTTTGGCAGGGTATTTTACTAGAGATACACACAAATCTTTGATAAGGCCTAGACACCTGACCTAGCTGGAATCAAATGAGAACAAGTCCTTGTATGGCCTTGTGATATCTAGGTCCAATCTTTCCATCACAGATTTAGGCATCAGGTTATGGGAAGCTCCCGAATCAAACATGGCATTATGAAGTACTTTGTCATGAATGTTTAAGCTTACACAGAATGGAGGAACTCCTCCATCTACTGTTTTACCATTTACCTCAGGGCCAAAAATTAGCTCTGGTTGGTCATCTAAAACATTGACTGCATCTCTATTCTCTGATATTCGAAGTGACCTACTGATTTGTTCCTTATAAACCTCATGTTTAGCCAATTGAGACAATGGAATGGCTATTTTTAACTTGCCTATTTCTGTTTCTAGGTTGAAAGGTTTTTCCAGCTGAATCTTTGTATTCCGGGCAGTGAGGTTTTGCTTCTCTACTGTGTTTTCAGTGGTTTTTTCTTCATCATAAGTGCTATTATGACCTAAATCTGCTTTGAAACTGTTTTTAGGATAGCTGTTTATATTTTCTTTTGAAGGAAAGGAGGTGGATGGCTGATTTTTTGAGGGCTGCCAGTCTGTTATGTCCTCAACTGTGGGTTCTTTTGGATTGAGGTCTGTTTTAGCAGGGAGCTCCGTAAGGGCGGCTTTATCCTTTGCTTTCTTAGGCTGCTTAGTATCTTTTAGCTTGCTAGGTTCAGGCACATCTATCATTCTGCTTCTTAATTTGTATTGTTTATGGACCTCATAGACCGCTGCATCATATCCTTCTCTGAAATCAAATGATTCTCCGGACTTGGTTTGGAATTGATTGAATTTATGAGCCTCTTGGTCATCTTGTGTTAGAAATATTTTTTATTCACTGTTTAAACCCATTAGGTTGATTTGGGTGTCCTCTATTGGCTCACTAGAGGTTGAGGCTTCGACATAGTTCTCTTGAAATGGAGGTTTGATATTCTGATTAGGGCAAGGCTTCCCGGTGTTAGGATTTTGATTTTTTCTGAAGTTTGGATTTCTAACATTGTTACTTGATTGACCCTCCCATGAAGATTTTCTCTCAATAGTTTCCACTCTATCACCCAATCTATCCATGCCTTTGATGATTGCATCTAGTTTTGTTCAAATGCTGAAGGCTCTTCTTTGAAAGTAGTCCTTCTTTCAGCTCTAGCTCGGGGTCTTTTAAAGATCAGATTGGCTTCTACACTAACAGCAATGCTTTGCATGTCTTCCAAGCTGGCAGGAGCTCTTTCCCTTAGCTGATATGCCATATTAGAATCAAATCCATCAGGGAATTTGATTAAGGCTAAGTCAGGGGGAGGTCTAAGGTTTTGGGGGATAGCATTGTATACGTTGTTGAATCTAGCACAATAGTCTTGGATAGTTTCTTGTGGGTCTCTTTTTAAGTTATCATATTCTGATAGGATATGTAATGGGTCCTTCTTATTTTCCCATCTATTCACAAAGGTTTGGTATAGGGCATCCGGATCAGCAATTGTGTTTGCACCAACTGCCCTAAACCAAGTCCTTAGATCACCGGTTAAGCTTTGGACAAAAATTTTCATTCTGACATCATTGTCATCAATTTCATAGTTCTCAATGTAGTCCATCATTTTTGTAGTATGTTGTTGGGCTGTGTAGGAGCCAGTACCATCAAATTATGTGATTTTACTCTGATAATCCTGAGGCATAGCCCCTGGATTTGCAGACAACTACAAAGGAGCATAACGGTTTTCCATATTTACAAGTATGAATAGGACAACTGGTAGCGTTGGGATAATAGCTGAGATAAACAGGGTTAACGGAGGGGTGGAAGAGGTGCTTTGAAGTGATGATGGTGAACTAGAAGAAGCTGCAGTCACAGTAGAAAGGATTGTGGCTTTTCCAGGAGGTGATTGGGTAAGGTTTTGTTGAAGTATATCGAGATTTAAATCAGTAGTGTTTCCTAGACTTTCTTGTCTTCTTAGGGTCTTGGAGATTAGGTTAGGATTTTCAAAAATGGCTGGAGGGTCAGGGTCTGGGTTTGATCTAGTGTACCGAGTTTTCTTCTTTGGAGCCAGATTCTAAGTGTGTTTTTGGTATTTTCTGGAAATGTTTGAAGGTCATTTTTTTTGACAATATTTTGAAGGAAGCTTTTTGAAATATAGGAGGCTTTGGGCCTTCCTTTTAAATATGTTAAAACAAGGAAACTGATCAAATTTTTGAGACAGTTGTTTAAAGCCTAAAACTAGACTGGAGATTGACTGAAGCAACTTTTTATTTACTCCTGTAAATGCACAGCAAAAACAATTTCAAAGGCTACCTGGCTAACTTCAAGCTCCATCTGTAGCTTTAGAAAATAGACAGCAGTAACAAACAGTCATTCAATTCGATCCCCAGCAGAGTCGCCAATGATGTTATCACTCAGGTTGTCCCCTAGCAAAATTCTAAGGAGGGGATACGACCGAGTGTTATAGACATTTTTGTGCCTTACAGCATTGAGCATGAAATGTCCATAATCTAAGGGATCCAAAGTCCCTAAACATGTTATTCCTACCCCTAGAGGAACAAGGCTAATAAACCACATCAATTCACAGAAGTTCTCCACCAGAAACTGCTCAAAAACAAGTCAATTTAGGATCATTTTAGTGGCTACACTAGCTGTCTACGCTGAATGTCAAAGCCAACACTCGCTACCTGCGCTGAATGTCAAAGGCAACACTAGCTACCTGCGCTGAGCGAGATTGGACATGTGGCAAGCTCATTTCTCAAGGTGTCAGAGCCCAGGAAGCTTCCAAAATGACACTTGCCCCCAGGGAATTCGACTGGTGATGAGTAAGAGGTTCCAAATCTCCAAGTGGAAGCAAGAACCTCCAAGTGGAATCAAGAACTGACAGAGGGAGAGGACACTAGTCAGATCTCAAGCTGACAAATCCTCTCTCCAAACATCTATATATGGATCTCTCCCCCATGAGATCTGGAGGCTGGAATTTTGTTATTGCAAAGAATTGATGTTGGTTTGAGACTAGAGCTATTGGGTGGTTTGCTTTGAAGGAGGTGAAGAGGAGATTCCTTTCTGCTGGGAAGGTGATGCTAGATTGAGCCTCATTTGGTTGTATCACTTCCTGAACCTTACTTCTTCATCAATAAAGCCATTTGAGTTTCTTCTATATGCATGTATATCAATGATGTTTTGTTGTATTTGCATATTTAGTTTATTCTAATCCTAAAAATAGTTATGAATGTATGCTTCTTGTAGTTTCCCTCTCTTGTCATTTTGCAGGAACTTGGTGTAGCTGGGCCAGTGAAGGAACAAGCAGTGGGAAGCAAGCAGAAGGGAGTGAGATCGGATCTACAAACTAGCGGAAGACATCGCTTAGTTACATCCTTCTCCTCTATTTACATTTCGTAAAGAAGAACACTCAGATAGTTTTGTCTTGTTTGTTGCTGAGGTACTATCACTCCTTAGAGTGGGATAGGGGCATTCCGTATTGCATACTATATTGCATGGGAGCCATCGTCTCCTCACTCTTTAGAGTAATGTGTTTTCCACACGAAGGAAGAATGGTCAAGCTCGTAGACCAACTTTCATTTCCGGGATCACGCATCGCAAATAGTCACATACCAACCCTAAA
Organism: Pinus tabuliformis; assembly: GCA_031772625.1. Lineage (NCBI taxonomy): Eukaryota > Viridiplantae > Streptophyta > Pinopsida > Pinales > Pinaceae > Pinus > Pinus tabuliformis. The sequence goes on from CM062815.1 coordinate 27,476,160, forward strand.
TGGTCTGTTCACTCAAGAAATGTCTCCACCCCCAGTCCTTCTTACCGATGAGTGCGAGTGATTCGGAAAGATGTGACTAGAACCCAGGGGGCATGCATCCTGGTCTGCTTCGGGCAGAGAAAACCTTGGGTATAGGGTAGGTTTCCGCGCGAGAATATGACTAGTCCGTACCCCGTCCGTCTAGGAAGAGGGGTTGTTCTAGAACAAGATTCTTTTGTCAAAGTTATGTGTTTGATGAACTGTGTCATTCACCTTTGTCTATTTTGGTAGACATCGCCGAAGAGGTGTTCTGTTTAAGCTATTAATGGAACAGTCTTTGGGTAACCTGAAAGAGGTAGGCCTCCCTCGGTAAAACAAATGTTTTGTCTTTGAGTAGTGTTCTTCTCTTGTCGCAAGTAGCTGTTCTCTTGTGATCTTGCAGGAATCTATTGAAGTTGGACTAGCGAGAAGGCAAGTAGCTGTTCTCTTGTGATCTCGTATGGACCCGTTGAAGTTGGACTAGCAAGAAGACAAGTAGCTGTGAACACCCAAAGATAAGTAGAGGTAACCTTGAAACTCTGCTTTATGCCTGGGGGCATGCAAACCTTTTGGAGTGTAAACAAAGAGTGGTTATTTATCTGTTTTTTGGGTTAGCCGTTTCCTAACTTGCATAAAGAAAGGATATGGAGCAAAGCTTTAAAGATGAAGCTCCAGTAAAAGATAGAATCTTAAGGAGACATTCTTATCTTATGACTGGTATAATCGAGCAGTTTTAGCACACAGTTCATGCTCGTTAAAAAATAAACGCAAGATCCAAGCAGTTTTAGCGCATAGTTCATGCTCGTTAAAAAATAAACATAAGATCGAGCAAGTGTTTCAACCAGTGTTTAAGCTCATTAAAAAATGAACCACCCGGTAAATAACCACTGCGATCGTAAATTTATCAGCCATAAAAGCCTTGGTCGTGTTTGCACCGTCACCTCCACTTTTCATTTGGCCGATCATTCACCTCCATTTGATTGTTTACCCATTTTGAGGAACAGCTGCAAAGAGTGATTTCACCTAGCCATCCTTGTGACACTGCCGTGATTGGAAAATTCCAACCTGTACCTGGAATCAGCTGCTAACCCTGTTCATCACTCGTTCCTCAAAAGACGAGTCTTCTTTGAGCTCTTTGCAACTGACTCGTAAAATATGAAAAGATTGCCGAGTTTTGGCCTTCCAGCTCGTTAAAGCGGCTGGAAGAGCTATCCCTCCTCTAAATTTTAATCTTTTTGGACCTGAGGGATTATTGCACAAAAAGATTGAGCGCTTGTTTTGTTCGGCTCGTTAAAACTATCGAAAACTCATCCCTTCTGTATTGTTTTATACTTTTTCGGACTTAAGGGATTAGATGACGAAAAAGGAACTTTGGAGTTAACTTTACGTACCTTTTCAGACTCTCTAAAATTGAAAAGGACTGAGTTGTCTTTGTCGCTAGACTCGTTAAATGCATTAAATAGCGACAAACTTGCCTTTAGACGAGAACGAGTTTCACTATCGCTAGGCTCGTTAAAACAAAGTGATGGGCTTGCCCGAAGGGCAGGTTATAGAACAATCATATGTTATCCTCCTCAAGCTTGACAAAAATAAAGAGGTACTGGTCAGCAATGACTGGGGAAAAATTGGGAGAAACTCAAAGAAACTTTGATGGTAGCAAGTCGCTCTTGAACATGACACTTTTCCTCCGTACCACAATCGGGTTGGGTTGTTTCATTCACCAGTCACATCACCATGGTCTCACCATACCATCCATATTTGGGGTAATGCTACCGATCCATCGCATCAGTGTCGCCATATGTTCAAGAGAAGTCGTTCAGAAAATGTCAACCGTGTCCCATCCACTGCCATACATTATCCTTCATCCTTTCATGACCGCCACCTTGAATCATATGTCACAGATCGTTTTCACCTCCATCACAATCATTAGCTCCGTTCTGTGTCACTGATGTGGGATACATTAAGGCCCTCCTTTGACGGATCACTTCTTGTCGACATCAGCTCATTATCCAAGAAGTTGACCTAGGAACACCCCCTTCAGTACTTTGAAGCTTGCATGCCTCAATGGCAAGTTTCTCACTTCCGGCGACAGGTATACATCAATGACCTTCGACCGAAAGATTTTGCGTGGTGTTCGACGCCAAGTCCTCTATTGACACCACGTGAATTGTACTGCAGTACCTTGAGGGTCATCATCATTATCGATGATTCTTCTACGCTTGTTAACAGTTTACATCATTGACTGGTAATCAAGCGATGTCTTTCCATGTTCGACTTCAAAAAAATTCTCACATGGATCGACTTGTACTTAGAGTGAAGATCAGATGAGATTGAAGACCCCGGATCTAGTTTCATCCATCTGGGCTACGATATATATTCAGGAAATAAAGACATTGACATGTACATCATTACAGCAGATGATCATCCTATCCAAAGGATGATAATTTCATCAAAAATTATCAGTCTACCATCGGAAGATTGTCTGTTCTATGTACAGAAAAATGAATTTATAAAGCTGAGCATGGGAATGCCCGCCTCAGCTAGATCATGAAAGCAGTATGCAAAATAATGTATTGTATTGTATCTTATTACAAGTCTCCTCCCAGCATTGGATGAACTTCAGATCCTCCTGATAAAGCATTTCACCCGATAAACGGCCTCATACTTTAGGGGGCAACTGTTATAGACATTTTTGTGCCTTACAGCATTGAGCATGAAATGTCCATAATCTAAGGGATCCAAAGTCCCTAAACATGTTGTTCCTACCCCTAGAGGAACAAGGCTAATAAACCACAGCAATTCACAGAAGTTCTCCACCAGAAACTGCTGAAAAACAAGTCAATTCAGGATCATTTCAGAGGCTACACTAGCTGCCTGCTCTGAATGTCAAAGCCAACACTGGCTACCTGCACTGAATGTCAAAGGAAACACTGGCTACCTACGCTAAGCGAGAAGGGACATGTGGCAAGTTCATTTCTCAAGGTGTCAGAACCCAGGAAGCTTCCAAAATGACACTTGGCTCAGGGAATTCGACTGGTGATGAGTAAGAGGTTCCAAATCTCCAAGTGGAAGCAAGAACCTCCAAGTGGAATCAAGAACTGACAGAGGGAGAGGACACTAGTCAGATCTCAATCTGACTCATCCTCTCTCCAAACATCTATATATGGATCTCTCCCCCATGAGATCTGGAGGCTGGAATTTTGTTATTGCAAAGAATTGCTGTTGGTTTGAGACTAGAACTATTGGGTGATTTGCTTTGAAGGAGGTGAAGAGGAGATTCCTTTCTACTGGGAAGGTGATGCTGGATTGGGCCTCATTTGGTTGCATCACTTCCTGAACTTTACTTCTTCATCAATAAAGCCATTTGAGTTTCTTCTATATGCATGTATATCAATGATGTTTTGTTGTATTTGCATATTTAGTTTATTCTAATCCTAAAACTAGTTATGAATGTATGCTTCTTGTAGTTTCCCTCTCTTGTCATTTTCCAAGAACTTGGTGTAGCTGGGTCAGTGAAGGAACAAGCAGTGGGAAGCAAGCAGAAGGGAGTGAGATCAGATCTACAAACTAGCGGAAGACATCGTTTAGTTACATCCTTCTCCTCTATTTACATTTCGTAAAGAAGAATACTCAGATAGTTTTGTCTTGTTTGTTGCTAAGGTACTATCACTCCTTAGAGTGGGATAGGGGCATTCCGTATTGGATACTTTTGCCAACAACAAATTGGCGACTCCGCAACAATCCCACCACAACAATAGATTCTTTCATATGCAAAGTAGAGTGCAGCTACTCTAGTCCAATCACTGGGCCTGTTTATGATCTGAAAAGCTGATCCACAAGTGCTCTAACAGCTCTTAGTGATAGATCTTCATCCTCCTTTGAATCATCCCTTAGATTGTACCTGATTGATAGCTTTGATTTGGCCAAAAACTGTGAGTTTAACTACAAACCGTAGCTCAGAACCCAGAAACAATTCTCATTTCTGCTTCAGCGCAGAGCCAGTGAAGAGGTTCTGCATTTCAACGCAAGTCCCGTGAAGGCTACCTGCGCTGAATGTCAAAACCTCTGTGTTAGACCTGCGCTGAACAGTCTTTGCCTTATGCAGCTGTGGTTCCCTGTGTCCTTTTGCTCAGTTTTTATCCCTGTTTTTGCAGCCTGTTATCGGTCAGTGTGCCTAGCTGAAACCACCTTTCTTTGCCTCAATTCCGCCTCAGTTGTATAAAGAAACTGTATTTGTTCTTTGTGTATTTCCTACATCATTTGCAGTTTCCCATTACAAAAGTAAACTAGTCTTACTTTGGCCCTCAGATCTAGACCTGTCATAAGTGTCGTTTTGATCTTAGGAGTGAGTTTGTTTGCTGTTCACAGTTGATTTATCTTTTACTTTCGTCATATGGTTTGAATTTATGCATTTCTAGTGTCGAAACCAGTAAATCATAAGGTGTCTTTTGAATTTGAAAAAGGAACTTGTTTATGTTTTCACTTGAAATCAAATTCAAAGTTATACAACATCTTTCTTTGTATAAACATCAATATTAAGAAAGAGAAAAGAAATACATGCATTTGTGCATTTGCATTTTGACAGCTTGCATGTTGATTTAGGAAAAAGTGCATTACTGTGTGCTCTATGCTCTGTGAGAAAAGATGATGTCTTTCTTTTCCCCTAGTAGCTAGGATTTTCATTTGTTGAAAAGATATAAAAAAGCTTGCTTATCATCTTTAGACTGCATGTAGGAGTTGTACCATACATCTCGTGGTGATCCAAAAAGGCAAACTTCTAAAAAAGATCAACCTAAAATAAATTGAATGAACATAACAACGCTTTGTAACATAACGCACAAGATAGAGGTCTAGGCTAGAGACGTATTCCGGCGTCGTTAAGCCTGATATCTTACCGTCGAGTGGTTGGGTGATTCCTCCATGATGAAGAGATAAGTATCAGTATGGATTGTGCTCCCACGTACCGTCACGTATATATTGGGAGACCCCTATAGGAATAAAGCCTTTATCGATAGGAAGTCGTGTCGGCCGCCCTACTGATCGCAATGCACTGAACACAACATTCAGGAAGATCGACAGCCCGTACCCTAAAACGTATTTTGCAGTTTTGCGAAAAGTTTGGCACACCCTCTACCTAGAACTCCAGAGCAGTTCCTTTTGGCCTTTTTCAGACTCTATAACGGAAAAAGTCCATCAGAGCATTTGTCACTTCGGGCTCGTTAAAAAATCGAAGGAGACTAGAGTTATCTTTAGCTTTTTCTCGACTCTTTAAAATTGAAAAATCAAGTTGTGTCTAAAAGCGTCGTTAAAATTTATTTTAAACGGAACAAAATCACCTTCTATTCCTGCGTTAATCTTTCGGTTGAAAAAATGGAGCCCACCAACCAAGGAATTCCCCTTGATGGAAATCCTAATCCTTTCTCCTCTTGGGGAGATGTTGGTGCGCCCCATATGGCCACATTGTCGCTTCCAGGACTGACAATTGGCCTACCCGTCTGGCTCTATTCAACCAATGTAGTTCAGAACACCACGATTCTTGAACAGTCGAGTTAACAGTTAGATCAGTCTAGAGCTGCCCACCAGCCTTCTACTTCCTATAACTCTTCCTCTCCTCCTTCCTCCTCGCAAGGTAGAGCCGGCAAAAGCCAAGCTCCCAAAGAGAAGAAGGAGAAGAAGAAGAGAGAGAAGAAGAAGAAGGATCCAAAAGTGACTGGGGGCAAGCAAAAGACATCTAACGAAAATCCACACACAACACTGACCGAGCCTAAATCGCCATGTGTCATATGTAGAGGAGACCACTTCCATAGAGATTGTCCCTGTATTCCCCGGATACTGAGGGACTGGTCTCCTCGTTTGCACAATCCGGTGGCATCAACCTCTGATAGCCATGTTGAATGCTTACCGTTAACCAGTGAAAGTGAAGGTCCAAGACAAAGAGGGAGAGCTAGATCTCCCTGCAGACTGTGTGAAGGCGATCACGCCATCCACTGTTGTCCCTTCTTAGACGAGGCGAAAAGAGTTTTAGAAGATCGTCTGGTTTCACCGTTACGACTTCCTCCTGGATATAAAAAACTCGTGCCAAGTCCTTCGTTAGTTGAGAATCCAGCTGGCCCACTCAAGTGGCCAGCTGAAGCGTCAGTCATTGAAAATGAACCTACTGAATCCATACCTGACGAAAGTCAAAAGGTCGAGACGGCAGTTGACCCGGTCTTGCCTTCAAAGGATTCATCTTCGAATGACACTGTCACTGAAGAGAATAAGGATGACACCATCCAGATTCTTTTCATCAACACAGACTCCGACGAGCATGGGGGCAAGGTGCCCATTCCTTTATCGCAGGAAGGAACTTTGTCAGGGTCATATCCGGCCGTGTATTCGGTCCCACCACCAAGCAACCTGGTTGTGTCCTTTGACTAGAACCAACTAGGCAGACCCCGCTTGCTAGCCAGTATACCATTCAGAATTATTGTCCAAATATACAGAATGGTAATGGCTGGCAGAATTATTGATGAGGGGGCATCTGTGAGTATCCTTTCCTCTATTGCTTGGAAAGCGATTGGTTCGCTAGCGCTTTTGCCTGAGATGAGAAATCTATCAGGCTTTGATAAAGGAACCAGTCGACCTTTAGGGATCCTCCCCAATGTGCCCATAACATTGAAAGGGAAGGCCGTTCAAATGAACGTGATGGTCGTTCAAGGACCCTTGGAATATAACCTACTCCTTGGACGAGACTATATATATTGAATGGGAGCCATCGTCTCCTCACTCTTTAGAGTAATGTGTTTTCCACATGAAGGAAGAATGGTCAAGCTCGTAGACCAACTTTCATTTCCGGGATCACGCATCGCAAATAGTCACATACCAACCCTAAATGGTCTGTTCAATTAAGAAATGTCTCCACCCCCAGTCCCTCTTCCCGATGAGTGCGATTGATTCAGAAAGATGTGACTGGAACCCAGGGGGCATGCATCGTGGTCTGCTTCGGGCAGAGAAAACCTTGGGTATAGGGTAGGTTTCTGCGGGAGAATATGACTAGTCCGTACCCCGTCCGTCTAGGAAGAGGGGTTGTTCTAGAACAAGATTCTTTTGTCAAACTTATGTGTTTGACGAACTGTGTCATTCAACTTTGTCTATTTTGGTAGACATCACCGAGGAGGTGTTCTGTTTAAACTATTAATGGAACAGTCTTTGGGTAACCTGAAAGAGGTAGGCCTCCCTCGGTAAAACAAATGTTTTGTCTTTGAGTAGTGTTCTTCTCTTGTCGCAAGTAGTTCTTCTCTTGTGATCTTGCAAGAATCTATTGAAGCTGGACTAGCGAGAAGGCAAGTAGTTGTTCTCTTGTGATCTCGTATGGACCCGTTGAAGCTGGACTAGCAAGAAGACAAGTAGCTATGAACACCCAAAGAGAAGGAGAGGTAACCTTGAAATTGTATTTTATACCTGGGGGCATGCAAACCTTTTGGAGTGCAAGCAAAGAGCGGTTATTTATCTGTTTTTTGGGTTAGCCGTTTCCTAACTTACATAAAGAAAGGATATGGAGAAAAGCTTTAAAGATGAAGCTCCAATAAAAAATAGAATCTTGAGGAGACATTCTTATCTCATGACTAGTATAATCGAGCAGTTTTAGCACACAGTTCATGCTCGTTAAAAAATAAACGCAAGATTCGAGCAGTTTTAGCGCATAGTTCATGCTCGTTAAAAAATAAACATAAGATCGAGCAAGTGTTTCAACCAGTGTTTAAGCTCGTTAAAAAATGAACCACCCGGTAAATAACCACTGCGATCATAAATTTATCAGCCATAAAAGCCTTGGTTGTGTTTTCACGGTCACCTCCACTTTTCATTTGGCCGATCATTCACGTCCATTTGATTGTTTACCCATTTTGAGGAACATCTGCGAAGAGTGATTTCACCTAGCCATCCTTGTGACACTGTCGTGATTGGAAAATTCCAACCTGTACCTGGAATCAGCTGCTAACCCTGTTCATCACTCGTTCCTCAGAAGACGAGTCTTCTTTGAGCTCTTTTCAACTGACTCGTAAAATATGAAAAGATTGCCGAGTTTTGGTCTTCCAGCTCGTTAAAGCCACCGGAAGAGCTATCCCTCCTCTAGATTTTAATCTTTTTGGACCTGAGGGATTATTGCACAAAAAGATCGAGCGCTTGTTTAGTTCGGCTCGTTAAAACTATCGAAAATTCATCCCTTCTGTATTGTTTTATACTTTTTCGGACTTAAGGGATTAGATGATGAAAAATGAACTTTGGAGTTAACTTTACGTACCTTTTCAGACTCTCTAAAATTGAAAAGGACCGAGTTGTCTTTGTCGCTAGACTCGTTAAATGCATCAAATAGCGACAAACTTGTCTTTAGACGAGAACGAGTTTCCCTATCGCTAGGCTCGTTAAAACATAGCGATGGGCTTGCCCGAAGGGAAGGTTATAGAACAAGCATATGTTATCCTCCTCAAGCTTGACAAAAATAAAGAGGTACTGGTCAGTAATGACTGGGGAAAAATTGGGAGAAACTCAAAGAAACTTTGATGGTAGCAAGTCGCTCTTGAACATGAAACTTTTCCTCCGTACCACAATCGGGTTGGGTTGTTTCATTCACCGGTCACATCACCATGGTCTCACCATACCATCCATATTTGGGGTAATGCTACCGATCCATCGCATCAGTGTCGCCATATGTTCAAGAGAAGTCGTTCAGAAAATGTCAACCGTGTCCCATCCACTGCCATACATTATCCTTCATCCTTTCATGACCGCCACCCTGAATCATATGTCACAGATCGTTTTCACCTCCATCACAATCATTAGCTCCGTTCCGTGTCACTGATGTGGGATACATTAAGGCCCTCCTTTGACGGATCGCTTCTTGTCGACATCAGCTCATTATCCAAGAAGTTGACCTAGGAACACCCCCTTCAGTACTTTGAAGCTTGCATGCCTCAATGGCAAGTTTCTCACTTCCGGCGACAGGTATACATCAATGACCTTCGACCGAAAGATTTTGCGTGGTGTTCGACACCAAGTCCTCTATTCACACCACGTGAATTGTACTGCAGTACCTTGAGGGTCATCATCATTATCGATGATTCCTCTCGTGCTTGTTAACAGTTTACATCATTGACTGGTAATCAAGCGATGTCTTTCCATGTTCGACTTCAGAAAAATTCTCACATGGATCGACTTGTACTTAGAGTGAAGATCAGATGAGATTGAAGACCCCAGATCTAGTTTCATCCATCCAGGCTGCGATATATATTCAGGAAATAAAGACATTGACATGTACATCATTACAGCAGATGATCATCCTATCCAAAGGATGATAATTTCATCAAAAATTATCAGTCTACCATCGGACGATTGTCTGTTCTATGTACAGAAAAATGAATTTATAACGCTGAGCATGGCAATGCCCGCCTCAGCTAGATCATGAAAGCAGTATGAAAAATAATGTATTGTATTGTATCTTATTAGAGGTCTCCTCCCAGCATTGGGTGAACTTCGGATCCTCTTGATAAAGCATTTCACCCGATAAACGGCCTCATACTTTAGGGAGCAACTGTTATAGACATTTTTGTGCCTTACAGCATTGAGCATGAAATGTCCATAATCTAAGGGATCCAAAGTCCCTAAACATGTTGTTCCTACCCCTAGAGGAACAAGGCTAATAAACCACAGCAATTCACAGAAGTTCTCCACCAGAAACTGCTCAAAAGCAAGTCAATTCAGGATCATTTCAGTGGCTACACTAGCTGTCTGCGCTGAATGTCAAAGCCAACACTGGCTACCTGCGATGAATGTCAAAGGCAACACTGGCTACCTGCGCTGAGCGAGATTGGACATGTGGAAAGTTCATTTCTCAAGGTGTCAGAGCCCAGGAAGCTTCCAAAATGACACTTGCCTCAGGGAATTCGATTGGTGATGAGTAAGAGGTTCCAAATCTCCAAGTGGAAGCAAGAACCTCCAAGTGGAATCAAGAACTGACAGAGGGAGAGGACACTAGTCAGATCTCAAGCTGACTCATCCTCTCTCCAAACATCTATATATGGATCTCTCCCCCATGAGATCTAGAGGCAGGAATTTTGTTATTGAAAAGAATTGTTGTTGGTTTGAGACTAGAACTATTGGGTGATTTGCTTTGAAGGAGGTGAAGAGGAGATTCCTTTCTGCTGGGAAGGTGATGCTGGATTGGGCTTCATTTGGTTGTATCACTTCCTGAACTTTACTTCTTCATCAATAAAGCCATTTGAGTTTCTTCTATATAAAGCCATTCGACTCCGCTGGGGATCGTATCTTGTTGGTTTATTTGTGTTTTTGCTATTCATTTCATAAACTCAAAGAGTGCCGAATCGAACTGCATTTGTTTTTCAAATGCAAAGTAGAGAGCAGCTACTCTAGTCCAATCACTGGGCCTGTTTATGATCTGAAAAGCTGATCCACAAGTACTCTAACAACTATTAGTGATAGATCTTCATCCTCCTTTGAATCATCCCTTAAATTGTACCTGATTTATAGCTTTTATTTGGCCAAAAACTGTGAATTTAACTGCAAACCGTAGCTCAAAACCCAGAAGCAATTCTCGTTTCTGCTTTAGCGCAGAGCCAGTGAAGAGGTTCTGCATTTCAACGCAGGTCCTGTGAAGGATACCTACGCTGAATGTCAAAACCTCTGTGTTAGACCTGCGCTGAACAGTCCTTGCCTTGTGCAGCTGTGGTTCCCTGTGTCCTTTTGTTCAATTTTTATCCCTGTTTTTGCAGCCTGTTATCAGTCAGTGTGCCTATCTGAAACCACCTTTCTTTGCCTCAATTCCGCCTCAGTTGTATAAAGAAACTGTATTTGTTCTTTGTGTATTTCTTACATCATTTGCAGTTTCCCATTACGAAAGTAAACTAGTCTTACTGTGGCCCTTAGATCTAGACCTGTCATAAGTGTCGTTTTGATCTTGGGAGTGAGTTTGTTTGCTGTTCATAGTTGATTTAGCTTTTTAATTTCGTCATATGGTTTGAATTTATGCATTTCTAGTGTCGAAACAAGTAAATCATAAGGTGTCTTTTGATTTTGAAAAAGGAACTTGTTTATGTTTTCACTTGAAATCGAATTCAAAGTTGTACAACATCTTTCTTTATATAAACATCAATATTAAGAAAGAGAAAAGAAAATACATGCATTTGTGCATTTGCATTTTGATAGCTTGCATGTTGATTTAGGGAAAAAGTGCATTACTGTGTGCTCTATGCTCTGTGAGAAAAGATGATGCCTTTCTTTTCCCCTAGTAGCTAGGATTTTCATTTGTTGAAAAGATATAAAAAGCTTGCTTATCATCTTTAGAGTGCATTTAGGAGTTGTACCATACATCTCGTGGTGATCCAAAAATGAAAACTTCTAAATAAGATCAACCTAAAATAAATTGAATGAACATAACAACACTTTGTAACATAACGCACAACATAGAGGTCTAGGCTAGAGACGTGTTCCAGCGTCGTTAAGCCTGATATCTTACCGTTGAGTGGTTGGGTGATTCCTCCACGGTGAAGCGATAAGTATCAGTACGGATTGTGCTCCCACGTACCGTCGCGTATATATTGGGAGACCCCTATAGGAATAAAGCCTTTATCCATAGGAAGCCGTGTCGGCCACCCTACTGATCGCAATGCACTGAACACAGCATTCAGGAAGATCGACTGCCCGTACCTTAAAAAGTATTCTGCGGTTTTGCGAAAAGTTTGGCACACCCTCTACCTAGAACTCCAGAGCAGTTCCTTTTGGCCTTTTTCAGACTCTATAACGGAAAAAGTCCATCCGAGCATTTGTCACTTCGGCCTCGTTAAAACATCGAAGGAGACTAGAGTCATCTTTAGCTTTTTCTCGACTCTTTAAAATTGAAAAAGCAAGTTGTGTCTAAAGCGTCGTTACAATTTATTTTAAACGGAACAAGATCACCCTCTATTCCTGCATTGATCTTCAGGTTGAGAAAATGGAACACACCAACCAAGGAATTTCCCTTGATGGAAATCCTAGTCCCTTCTCCTCTTGGGGAGATGTTGGTGCACCCCATATGGCCACATTGTCGCTTCCAGGACTGACAATTGGCCTGCCAGTCTGGCTCTTTTCAACCAATGTAGTTCATAACACCACGATTCCTGAACAGTCGAGTCAATAGTTAGATCAGTCTAGAGCTGCCCACCAGCCTTCTACTTCCTATAACTCTTCCTCTCCTCCTTCCTCCTCGCAAGGTAGAGCCGGCAAAAGCCAAGCTCCCAAAGAGAAGAAGGAGAAGAAGAAGAGAGAGAAGAAGAAGAAGGAGCCAAAAGCGACCGGGGGCAAGCAAAAGACATCTAACGAAAATCCACACACAGCACTGACCGGGCCTAAATCGCCATGTGTCATATGTAGAGGGGACCACTTCCATAGAGAATGTCCCTGTATTCCCCGGATACTGAGGGACTGGCCTCCTCGTTTGCACAATCTGGTGGCATCAACCTCTGATAGCCATGTTGAATGCTTACCGTCAACCAACGAAAGTGAAGGTCCAAGACAAAGAGGGAGAGCTAGATCTCCCTGCAGACTGTGTGAAGGCGATCATGCCATCCACCGTTGTCCCTTCTTAGATGAGGCGAAAAGAGTTTTAGAAGATCGTCCGGTTTCACCGTTACGACTTCCTCCTGGATATAAAAAACTCGTGCCAAGTCCTTCGTTAGTTGAGAATCCAGCTGGCCCACTCAAGTGGTCGGCTGAAGCGTCAGTCATTGAAAATGAAAATACTGAATCCATACCTGACGAAAGTCAAAAGGACGAGACGGCAGTTGACCCGGTCTTGCCTTCAGAGGATTCATCTTCAAATGACACTGTCACTGAAGAGAATAAGGATGACACCATCCAGATTCTTTTCATCAACATAGACTCCGACGAGCATGGGGGCAATGTGCCCATTCCTTTATTGCAGGAAGGAACTTCGTCAGGGTCATACCCAGCCGTGTATTCGGTCCCACCACCAAGCAACCTGGTTATGTCCTTCGACTGGAACCAACTAGGCAGACCCCGCTTGCCAGCCAGTATACCATTCAGAATTATCGTCCAAATATACAGAATGGTAATGGCTGGCACTATCATTGATGAAGGGGCATCTGTGAGTATCCTTTCCTCTATTGCTTGGAAAGCCCTTGGTTCGCCAGCGCTTTTGCCTGAGATGAGAAATCTATCAGGCTTTGATAAAGGAACCAGTCGACCTTTAGGGATCCTCCCCAATGTGCCCATAACATTGAAAGGGAAGGCCGTTCAAATGAACGTGATGGTCGTTCAAGGACCCTTGGAATATAACCTACTCCTTGGACGAGACAATATATATTGCATGGGAGCCATCGTCTCCTCACTCTTTAGAGTAATGTGTTTTCCACATGAAGAAGAATGGTCAAGCTCGTAGACCAACTTTCATTTCCGGGATCACGCATCGCAAATAGTCACATACCAACCCTAAATGGTATGTTCACTCAAGAAATGTCTCCACCCCCAGTCCTTCTTCCCGATGAGTGCGAGTGATTCGGAAAGATGTGACTGGAATCTAGGGGGCATGCATCCTGGTCTGCTTCGGGCAGAGAAAACCTTGGATATAGGGTAGGTTTCCACGCGAGAATATGACTAGTCCGTACCCCGTCCATCTAGGAAGAGGGGTTGTTCTAGAACAAGATTCTTTTGTCAAAGTTATGTGTTTGACGAGCTGTGTCATTCACCTTTGTCTATTTCGGTAGACATCGCCGAAGAGGTGTTCTGTTTAAGCTATTAATGGAACAGTCTTTGGGTAACCTGAAAGAGGTAGGCCTCCCTCGATAAAACAAATGTTTTGTCTTCGAGTAGTGTTGTTCTCTTGTCGCAAGTAGCTGTTCTCTTGTGATCTTGCAGGAATCTATTGAAGTTGGACTAGCGAGAAGGCAAATAGCTGTTCTCTTGTGATCTCGTATGGACCCGTTGAAGCTGGACTAGCAAGAAGACAAGTAGTTGTGAACACCCAAAGATAAGTAGAGGTAACCTTGAAACTCTGCTTTATGCCTGGGGGCATGCAAACCTTTTGGAGTGTAAACAAAGAGCGGTTATTTATCTGTTTTTTGGGTTAGCCGTTTCCTAACTTGCATAAAGAAAGGATATGGAGCAAAGCTTTAAAGATGAAGCTCCAGTAAAAAATAGAATCTTAAGGAGACATTCTTATCTTATGACTGGTATAATCGAGCAGTTTTAGCACACAGTTCATGCTCGTTAAAAAATAAACGCAAGATCCGAGCAGTTTTAGCGCATAGTTCATGCTCGTTAAAAAATAAACATAAGATTGAGCAAGTGTTTCAACCAGTGTTTAAGCTCGTTAAAAAATGAACCACCTGGTAAATAACCACTGCGATCGTAAATTTATCAGCCATAAAAGTCTTGGTCGTGTTTGCACCATCACCTCCACTTTTCATTTGGACGATCATTCACCTCCATTTGATTGTTTACCCATTTTGAGGAACAACTACGAAGAGTGATTTACCTAGCCATCCTTGTGACACTGCCGTGATTGGAAAATTCCAACCTGTACCTGGAATCAGCTGCTAACCCTGTTCATCACTCGTTCCTCAAAAGACGAGTCTTCTTTGAGCTCTTTTCAACTGACTCGTAAAATATGAAAAGATTGCCGAGTTTTGGCCTTCCAGCTCTTTAAAGCGACCGGAAGAGCTATCCCTCCTCTAGATTTTATTCTTTTTGGACATGAGGGATTATTGCACAAAAAGATCGAGCGCTTGTTTTGTTCGGCTCGTTAAAACTATCGAAAACTCATCCCTTCTGTATTGTTTTATACTTTTTCGGACTTAAGGGATTAGATGACGAAAAAGGAACTTTGGAGTTAAATTTACGTACCTTTTCAGACTCTCTAAAATTGAAAAGGACCGAGTTGTCTTTGTCGCTAGACTCGTTAAATGCATTAAATAGCGACAAACTTGTCTTTAGACAAGAACGAGTTTCCCTATCGCTAGGCTCGTTAAAACATAGCGATGGGCTTGCCCAAAGGGCAGGTTATAGAACAAGCATATGTTATCCTCCTCAAGCTTGACAAAAATAAAGAGGTATTGGTCAGCAATGACTGGGGAAAAATTGGGAGAAACTCAAAGAAACTTTGATGGTAGCAAGTCGCTCTTGAACATGACACTTTTCCTCCGTACCACAATCGGGTTGGGTTGTTTCATTCACTGGTCACATCACCATGGTCTCGCCATACCATCCATATTTTGGGTAATGCTACCGATCCATCGCATCAGTGTCGCCATATGTTCAAGAGAAGTCGTTCAGAAAGAGTCAACCGTGTCCCATCCACTGCCATACATTATCCTTCATCCTTTCATGACCGCTACCCTGAATCATATGTCACAGATCGTTTTCACCTCCATCAAAATCATTAGCTCCGTTCTGTGTCACTGATGTGGGATTCATTAAGGCCCTCCTTTGACGGATCGCTTCTTGTCGACATCAGCTCATTATCCAAGAAGTTTATCTCGGAACACCCCCTTCAGTACTTTGAAGCTTGCATGCCTCAATGGAAAGTTTCTCACTTCCGGCGACAGGTATACATCAATGACCTTCGACCGAAAGATTTTGCATGGTGTTCGACGCCAAGTCCTTTATTCACACCACGTGAATTGTACTGCAGTACCTTGAGGGTCATCATCATTATCGGCGATTCCTCTCGCGCTTGTTAACAGTTTACATCACTGACTGGTAATCAAGCGATGTCTTTCCATGTTCGACTTCAGAAAAATTCTCACATGGATTGACTTGTACTTAGAGTGAAGATCGGACGATATTGAAGACCCCGGATCTAGTTTCATCCATCCGGGTCGCGATATATATATTCAGGAAATAAATACATTGACATGTACATCATTGCAACAGATAATCATCCTATCCAAAGGATGATAATTTCATAAAAAATTATCAGTCTAACATCAGACGATTGTCTGTTCTATGTACAGAAAATGAATTTATAAAGCTGAGCATGGGAATGCCCGCCTCAGCTAGATCATGAAAGCAGTATGAAAAATAATTTATTGTATTGTATCTTATTACAGGTCTCATCCCAGCATTGGATGAACTTCGGATCCTCCTGATAAAGCATTTCACTCGATAAACGACCTCATACTTTAGGGGGCAACTGTTATAGACATTTTTGTGCCTTACAAAATTGAGCATGAAATGTCCATAATCTAAGGGATCCAAAGTCCCTAAACATGTTGTTCCTACCCCTAGAGGAACAAGGCTAATAAACCACAGCAATTCACGGAAGTTCTCCACCAGAAACTGCTCAAAAACAAGTCAATTCAGGATCATTTCAGTGGCTACGCTAGCTGTCTGCGCTGAATGTCAAAGCCAACACTGGCTACCTGCGCTGAATGTCAAAGGCTACACTTGCTACCTACGCTGAGCGAGAATGGACATGTGGCAAGTTCATTTCTCAAGGTGCCAGAGCCCAGGAAGCTTCCAAAATGACACTTGCCTCAGGGAATTCGACTGGTGATGAGTAAGAGGTTCCAAATCTCCAAGTGGAATCAAGAACTGACAGAGGAGAGGAAACTAGTCAGATCTCAAGCTGACTCATCCTCTCTCCAAACATCTATATATGGATCTCTCCCCCATGAGATCTGGAGGCTGGAATTTTGTTATTGCAAAGAATTGTTGTTGGTTTGAGACTAGAGCTATTGGGTGGTTTGCTTTGAAGGAGGTGAAGAGGAGATTCCTTTCTGCTAGGAAGGTGATGCTGGATTGGGCCTCATTTGGTTGTATCACTTCCTGAACTTTACTTCCTCATCAATAAAGCCATTTGAGTTTCTTCTATATGCATGTATATCAATGATGTTTTGTTGTATTTGCATATTTAGTTTATTCTAATCCTAAAACTAGTTATGAATGTATGCTTCTTGTAGTTTCCCTCTCTTGTCATTTTGCAGGAAATTGGTGTAGCTGGGTCAGTGAAGGAACAAGCAGTGGGAAGCAAGCAGAAGGGAGTGAGATCGGATCTACAAACTAGTGGAAGACATCGGTTAGTTACATCCTTCTCCTCTATTTACATTTCGTAAAGAAGAATACTCAGATAGTTTTGTCTTGTTTGTTGCTGAGGTACTATCACTCCTTAGAGTGGGATAGGGGCATTCCGTATTGGATACTTTTCCCAACAACACCGAGGTAACCACTAACTAGTCTTTTAGCTACAGATTCTAGCCAATCTGCAACTACAAAGGTCTCTATCTTTGTGATTTAGCTTTGTTTTTCTATATGTTAGGCTAGTTATGAAGCACAAGTATTTGTTTGGTGTTTGGAAGATGAAATTCAGTAGAACAGGGACGTAAATGAGATAAGTTCAGACCATTGGGTTAATGGAGTCAGTGAAAATGAATTTTTGGATATGGCTTCTTAGGCAAAAGGAGGAACTACAGAGCAAGATAGTTAAACATAGAACAATTTTCAAACTGGAATAAGATGAAATGAAGTTAGGGAATGAAAGGCAATTGAGAATCTTTCATTATGCTAACAGAGAGAAAATGAATAAATATTACCAAGGAGAATTTAAGAATTCCTTAATTATATTTAGAGTGTAAGAACCAGGGAGACAGGAGTAGTCAAGAATTCCTACCTATGCTAGTCCTGTAGAAAACATAAAAATTGACAGGAATTGAACACAGAGTACAGTCAAGTAAATTCTGGGTTATTCTTTTTTCCTGCAATTAGAACATGATATATAGATGATAAATAAACATAGGAACAATAAAACAAGGGTAAAAAGACTTATTGATCCATGAGGTAACACGAGAATTCTGCAACATATTCTTCTGCCATTAATTCCACAACCAGAAAATTCACCAGCAAAGCATTCCAGCAATCTTTATTCAGAAAGGTTCTCAAAATTACAGTGCAGGTCCAGAATGATATTCACCAACCAACAATAATACATATCTTGAGGAGGTATTTATAAAAAAGAGTTACAAAATATCCCATAGGGAAAATATCAAGCAATGAATTTATCCATCTACTTCTTCAAAGGCAATAAATGACATTGAAAATAGAGCATAATCAATGCAGAAGTAACTTGCATTGTGTTGGTTGCCTTTGGTGGTCTGATATATTTGACTTTTGGACTTAATAAGTCGACTAGCAGCTGTTTCTTTATCCTGCGTTCCCGCGTTGCTGTCCTGGCCCTGTCATCTGTGCCCGATTCCCCTTTAATGCGTTTTGGCGTGAGCTCCTTCCTTGCTGTTGTCATATTTATGATATGTGGCACACACATTAAATTTGATTAAATGCAGACAATAAAAAAGAATTAGTGCCAACACTACCTTGGCGGTAAAACCTCCAACATGCCCTGCCACCATTGATCTATTGGAAACTGGTGTCTTTGTAGTTTTATTAATGTTTCATCAGCTTCAGTATACCTGTAGTAATTGGGCTGGACTTAAAAAAGATGTGTTATCTCATGTTCAATGTAGAAAGAAATTTCTAATTTGTCATATAAGCTCTGTCTAGAGGGAGGTATTGTGTCTTCTAAAATGCTTGATGATGCTGTAATTTGATTGGTAACATAGGTATTTACCTTATGAGCATACTGTTCATGTGTTAATAGTCTCTGATTGCTAGTCAATAAGCAGGGTAACCCTTTGCTCTGCAAGACTACTAACTTTTATGTAAAGGCATTTATCTCTGTCTGCATATCTTGGCACTTTCTTTCCAGATTCTGTACAAAATTCCTCATGGTGAGCACCTTTTACACTGTCAAAATTGTACCTATTCTGTCCTGAATATCTAGGGCTGCTAGCTGCTCTCTGGTATGAGTATTCAAAAAATGAATTAGTTTATTGGCCTATTCAGGCTTGTTTGCTAATAATGCTCTGGTCTTTTGGGTCTCAACTTGAGCTATCTCTATCAATTCAATTTGGTCATGAATAATCTGTATTGATGTCCATTGATCATTGATGGACTTGCCAATTTTAGTCCACAAAATTGTTTTGGTTTCTGCTAGAGTTTTGTGAAGAATAAGGTCCTTCTCCAAGGATTTTACCTTATTTTCCAAGGCCTTTACTTCTCTTGTTTTCTCAACCACAGTTATATTTTATTTATCATAGCTCACCTCTATCTTGGCCAGTTTGTCTTTGGCTTCCTTTAGCTCTGCCATTTGGAGTTCTAAAGCCCTTATTTCCTTCATCATCTCTTCCATGTTCAGGCTGGCATCTGATACTGCTGCTGTTGTTGCTGTAACTATTGCTGAAGCTGAGGTACCTGCTGTTGATGTTGGGACAGAGGGAGGGACTACTGCTGTAGTTGATGGAGGAGCAGTTTCAGATGGCTGAGAGGCCAAATCTCCTTGTTTCCCTTGTAATGCTATCTCCAATGCCTTCTCTGTTTATGCCAGTCTCTCATTCATCCTCATTAGCAAACTCACCACATCCTCCTCTTCTTTCTGCTGTGAAACTTCTGTGGTTTGAGGGTGCATGGTAATTGGCAGCTTGAGCTGTTTCTTGAGGGCTACAATATCTTCTTCTTTCTTTTTTATTAAGGCTTGAATGCCCTTGGGATCCTTAGGATCATGCCCCAGCTCAATGATAATTTCCTCCAAGGATTTGATTCTGCTATCCTTGGATAATGAGGAGTCCTTCTCTAACTCTAATTGGGCGGATGTATTGTGCAATGAATTCTATAGTTTGTGAGCTAATAATGCCTTGTCTGCTAAGGTGGAGTACACCATTTCACCGGTTTTTTTATGTAATTCAATCTGGTCCATTGGGTGGATGTCTTTAGAGAGAAATTCTAGATTGGTCCTGATATAATCAGTAGCTGACTGCGGCTGCTACATTGTGGCCCTGAAGTGACTAAGAGTCATTTTCCCTTCTTGGATATCATAGGTTTCCATTAGACTTTGTTGATTTGTGGGGGCCGTCGTTAGCAATTGGTTATAAAGTTGGATCCTTATTGGGTCATTTCTAGCCTTTATTTCAGTAAAGGCTTTCTTGATATCCAAGCCTTGCTTCCTCTGTTGCTTGGTGGATGTAACCTCCACACCATGCTACCTCTCTTGCTCTTGCTGATATGAGCTAGTTGATGTTTCCAGAATTGGAGGAATCAGTTGTTCAGTTGTTCCCTTACCCCTTAGGTTGCCTGCTATCTCTTCTGCCAATTCTTCTTCAAAGTAAGGATTCAACCTTTGCCTCTTTTCCCCTTGCTGTTCTGCTGATCCACCAAAAGGTGTGTCTTTTGTTTTGTCTCTTTTCTTGGCTCTTTCCTCATTAAGAGGAGTTTGTAACACAGGGATTTTAGGTACCTTTGTTTTTGTTGAAGGACCTTGCCCTTGACTTTGCTCCTTTGCTATATCTAGCCAGTCTGCCATTATATCTTGCTGCTCTGAATGTTGTACTTATTTTCCTTTGGATGTCCTTGCAGGTGGAGCACTCCCTTGGGCAGGTTGTTGTGAAGTTGTGGCAGATGATGTGCCCGCTCCAATGTGTTGAGGCAATGTGAAGGGGACCTGTCCAAAAGAGTCCAACTCAAGTGTTTTTTCAAGCTCTTTCATTACTTTTTCTAATTTCTCTTCTTCAGTAAGCTCTTCAACTAGTGTGCCTTCTACCCATTCTTGTTGATTAGCATATTGTTCAATTTCAAGGATTTTGTGGTGCACATATCCTGTAAGCTTATTTTTGACTCTTCTAAATATTATGAAATGTTCAGGGTCATATGGTGACCAATGAAAACTTTTCTTCAACATATGTTGATCCATTAATATCTTATCTGCTTCCACCTAGGCTTCTTCCCTTTTATTGAAGATAAAAGGGCCTAATTGATGTCTTATCTTGAGTTGTGCCTTTTTCCTAGCACCATAGAAATGAGTTAAATCCGAACTACTAAATTGCCAGAAGTATTCCAGGGCAAAGAGTCTCATAGCGACATACTTTGGCAGCTTGTAGGGAGTTAATTCACAGCCATAAATCCCGATTACTGTGTGGTTTTGGTAAAAATACCAGTCACCAATACTGTATTCCTTTGGGAGATGTAAAATTTTCTGCATTTCAGCAGAGAGCCTGGCAGGAGGAGTTATTATCAACAAAGAAGTGGCTGGATATATGAATAGGTCAATGAAATCACAATATGTATATGGGGAGTTGTGGACTTCATGGAATATTGAGGTCCAGAAAATTACAGACCTCCTTTCACCTTTGAGGTCCAATCTTTTAAGAGGAATTTGGAAACTATCAGGTTGATAGTAAAACAACAAATGATATATGTAGGATGTGTATTTGAACACTCTTTCTCTCTCCAAGTTCATGAATTTCTCTTGGATTTTATTTGCTATGAAGGTGAATAATCATACTTGACAGCAGGGCGCTATCCTAGAGTGAAGATGGACATCAATACTAAAACAGTTTCATCAACATACTCACTGGTTTTGAATCCTAAAATGTAGGATATCATGTCTATAATGAGTCTCCCTGCCTCATTGAACCAGACTTGGAGATAAGGAGGAGGCTGCTGGGGCTAGCAATTTTGTTTCATAAACAACTGAGAAATTCTGGTTATCTTTGAACTGGCCAATTTGGAACCTTGGTCAAGCAAGAATTTCATGATGAGAGGAGCCAAAGGCTGAGTTGGCTTGAAGTTCAACATTTCATTTATGGATTGAGGAGTAATATAGAAGAGTACAGTCCCAGATGGAGCCATAACTGCTCTTTGTGTGGGTTCATAATTTGCACAGCATAAATGGATGAAATCAGGGAGCACATTCACTAAAGGGAGGTAATAGATAGGCATGTTGGACTCCCAAATTCCCAAGACATCAGTGCTACTTCTGTGGCTATTTATAATTTAACAAAAGGCTTGCAGGTGAGATTTGTAACCCATCATATCCTTAATTTGGAAGTCCCTATCAGCAAGGGGTATCCATTCCAATTCCTTATGTGGGGCATTCAAGGGGGCAATATTCAAGGCCACTGGAGCTTCCATGCTTCACTGTCTATGTTTATAATTTCGAATTTGGGTCTGTACAACAACAGAAACACAGAGTACTAGCTCTAGGGTTTTTCTCAGGAAATTTGCAAATTGAGTTTTATATAGAAATGGCCTTACTGGATCAAATTCATAGAAAGGGCAAAGTCTGTAGAGTTTAATTGGGAAACTGGATAAAACAATGGAAATGGTGCTCTTTTTGCAAGTGATTTCACAAATTTAACTCAATATTTGGCATTTTTGGAGATTTTGCTGGCGGAAATGGGCTTGAATTTTAGTTTAATGGGCAATTTGTAGAGGAGAACAAAATTCGTAAGTTTTCTTTGGGAAAAATGGGTGAAACAGTGACTTAAAATGTAGAGATTTGTAGGAAGGAGCTCATTTTAACTCGAATTTTAATTCTTCGGGTGATTTTAACAGAGAAACTCAGGAAATAGGGTTTATGAGCGAATATCAGGTAGATACCTGTTTTAGAGGCGCCTGGTGCAAAATGCAGGTTGAAGGCTGAGTTGTGGAGCGACTTCCCTTGGGTGGCAGACTGTTCAGAGAAAATGTCGTTTTGGACGTAAATGACCATGCAAAGCTCGTGCAAAAGGAACAAAGAGAAATGGACAAAAACATCACTACAACGACTTTTTAACAAAAATTTTGATTTTGGCGGGTTATTGGCACGCTTTGGTCGGGTAACATCAGCATGACGCCATCTTTGTCAGGTAGCGGGGGGTACGGAAGGTGACTTGGCACTGACGTGGCGGACACGGCGGACGGAATAGTGGTGAGGTGGCAGTTGATGTGGGCATTGACGTGGGTGCTGACGTGAGTGCTGATGTGAGCAGCAGTAAGCGGGAGCTATTTATGGTTTCATCGCACCGCTTTATGTACGGCGACAGTTTTCGACCAAACGGACGCGATAAACTGTGGGAGCGACACACGTCCCACAGTACGGCGGAAAAACTGCTTTTATCGCATGCTATTGTCTAGTCATTGGGGCACCTATGATATTGATGAGGGCCATCCGATCTACGAGATCGGATCCAACGGTTGACAGAGGGGTAAGTTGGCGGAGGGGTACAACACAAGACCCGCGCATTATTTTAATGTTTTTTGAATGTTTGTGGGGTATAAACCTTGGTTAATAGGGGTTTATGGGTGCGATTGTTTATTTAACCGAGTGTTAAATAAACTCCAATGATTTTGAACGTGGAGGGCTATTATAAGCTTTCTTCCAAACCTTTTAATTTTCGAAAACTTTGATATATAGCTATACTTGCCAGGGGTCGGGATATTATAGAATTTTGGGGTTTTGTATGTATTTTTACATAGTATTGGAGGGGAAAACTTCATATAGGAGCTATATAATAGAGTTAGGGTGTTAGTATGGTTTTGTAGATAGAAAATGCTAAGTTTATAAAGTAATAACTTAGGTTTTTAGGGAAATGAAAGGGAAATGGAGTGATTATTTTACACAAGAAATGTGGCTTGTTTTGGCTAAATAAACACAAAGTTTCACTTAGTGTTTCTTATAAAATGAGATGGACTAGGACCATTGAGCAGATCCCAATGTCCTTGAGGGGATGTTAGTAAGTGTTGTTGGTTAAATGAGAGGGGAAATTATTCATGCTCCACTGAACTGTAGCCACTTTTCTAGGATGTTTGTGATACTCATGAGATAGATTACATTTAACAGGACAAAACTGATCACCAACCTGCTTCTGCAACACCAGAATTACCTCCCCATTCTGTTACACCTAACGTTTTTTCTTCATCTTGTTTGGGTGCATTTGAACAAGAAAATGTTGATTCACTTCTTTTCTTTTAATTGCCCTCCTATCTAAGTCTGCCCTTATTTCTTCCAAGGGCTCAGATTTAGCTGTTGAGACCCTTTGCTTCTCTACCTCGTTGTTTGTCTGCCAATCTTGAACTGTTTGAACAGACCTTATTCTCTAATGCTAAAACAAGAAATTTAAACATGGACTGGCCAAGATTGAGCTATTGGGCCATCCATCAAGTGTGACAGAAGTCAGTGATTGTACATTCAGAACTTCTTTGCAAAAAGTAGTATAGTAGTGGCATTTTGACTAGCCACTTTCCTGGTCTTTTCTTTGGGGTTTATTTTCTTTCTTTCTTGACCAATTCATTCTTCTTGCCTGTTGATTTTTATTTTAGGGCATACCCTCTTTACATTTTTAAAATTTTTGATTTTGTGAAAATATGGAACCTTTGCAGCATGGAAAGGATGATCATATTTGGCATTTCCACAGTCAATCATGAAATATGACACCTATTGGTATAGGAACCTAACACCCCCCATACTGCTTCGGGTGAGACTTCGGTCTGCACTCTGTGGGCTGATGCGGAAAGGGCTAGTAGTGTAGGAATTTGTTTGGCTATTTAACATTGAACCTGGGTTAGGCCCCCTCAAACCAGCAAATGGTTTCGTTTTCAGGAATAGAATCTGCATAAGAGATGTGCGATGTCATATCACTGGAATCCAACCAAGAAAGAGATTGGAGATTGGTTGGACTGGAAGATCCACAAATTCGTGGCACAAGAGTATAGAAACCCATGATTGACAAAGGAACAATGGTTGCAAAGATACCTGTATATAGAGATCCACGAGATCTTTTTCTGCTCCTTCACAATTGAGCTATACAAGTGGATCGCAAAGCTAGTAGATAGCCAAGGAAGGTGGAAACTTAAAAATACTATTGTTTAGACGCTGGAGCTAATACATAAATTAGAGGCATCCAAGGACAAGATCTCCCGCATTGTCGATCATTGGCTCAATCGTGTCATAGGAGGATTTGTGATAGAATTCGTGGTCGACACCTAAGTCAGCTACAGCGAGGAGGAGCAGTGCTTTTTGAATACTTGGATTAAAATGCTATTGTACGAAAAACGGGTTATGTAGCTACCTTGATGTTATGAACTACACAAAGCAGAAAAACTTATAGGAATGAAAGACAAAAGGGTCTAGAGTATAGTCCATTTATTTCACCTCTGCGAGGTGACGAGGAAGGGATAGTGAAGGTTTCTCTGTGAAGTGCTATTCAGTTAATAAGAAAAGGATTCCCGTGAATACCACGACCACCCTCACCACCTCTGACTTCATCACCATCACCTCCAAATTCACCCATACCACCTCCACCTCCACCGCAATTCAATATGGAAAACGTAGTGAAGTTTCCTTTGCTCAAAGGCTTTGGAAATGAGGACCCAGACCAATTATAGTTCATTGTGAAAGCTGTATGGGAAGCTCAAGGTGTTACAAATGATCATATAAGGAAGGTGACATTAGTTAGTGCCCTGCAAGATCACGGACTAACCTTGTATATCAAGTAATCAGATGATAACCTAAATGTTGGAGTGGAAGATATCCATACAACGCTAAATACAGAGTTTAGTGTGCATAAATCAGGGGCACAGTTGATTGTGGGATTTAAAGAGATTGTGATGCAACTAGGCGAGATGCCTTGGGAACTAGATCAGAGGTTGAAATGTATAATTCGTGAAGCCAACATGAATTTTATAGATGGACAACATTGTGAATGGTTTGTGGCTTCACTACTACGACACTTAAGTTTCACGTTATCGTAGTAGAAGATAACAACTCAGGCAGAGGCCTTGGAAATTGCAATGAGATTGCATGAAAATCCGATGCAAGATCAAAACTTGGGGGTTCAGTAGATCCATGCATAGTTGAAGAATCTATTCCTTGAGATGAAAAGTTTGAAGCATGATAGGATGGTTCGACCAGAGGTGTGCGAGGAGGTATGGTGCTTGAAATGCAAGAGTCAGGGACACGACAAGGACCACTTCCCGATATTTGCGAACTATATTGCAGGAGGAGGACCAATGCATTTAAGGCCAGAAGCTCAAGCAGGACCTAGTGTGGGTTTTGCCTTATGGTGCACTATATGTGAGGTAGCGAGAAAACATGCCACAGATAATTCTTATTTCGCTACAGAAGTTTGTACAAACATCGCAACAGTTGTTCTGCAGCATCTGTAGGGCGTTAGGGCATGATGAGCGTAATTTCAGTAGTTATGAATTGATGATGGATAGAACTCCCGCTTATAGGGTTCAAGCCGAAATGTGTCCCCCTGACCAGAGCACAGGGATGGCGTGGACGAGATTTCAGGGGCGCAGATGGGGCCGAGGTGGAGGAGGAATTGGCAGAGGTCGATGATAGTTGATCTGCTACAATTTTGGAGGACTAGGACACTATGCCTGTGATTACACTAACCCAACACGTCTGTCGTGCAAGTATTGCATGTTGTTTGATCATGAAATGGAAAACTGTCTTACGCTGATAGCTAGGATACGTGAGAAAGGGGTGCTACCACCTCAGCCGACTCAAAACCTATAAATGATGAGGTCTGAGCTACACGAACAAGATCCAAATGTAAATATAGTGCTCAGGAGTGGAATCGCAATAGGAGAAGACAAAGGGAAATAGCCAAAAGATAGTCCGTGGGTCCGCAAAGCTCCAGTGAAGGAAGCTAAGTTCGATTTGGAGTGTGCACGTGAAACCTTCAAGGAAGCTAAGAAGAGCTTAATTGAGGCCTCCACCTCAGGAAGCAAGGAGAATCCTAATCAGGAGATGGACCCCTCTATGCTCACAACTTTCTTGGAGACTTTTATGAAGTTACTATGCGATAGTAAGGTTGTGAAAGGGTTGCAAGAGCTCATAAATAGATGCACTCGAACCACACCAGGTGAGCCGTGCATGGTACGAAAGATTGGCAAACATAAAACAAGGATGGGACGGGAGATGAGACTGACCATGCAGATAGGAAAGTATGAAATGGATTATGTTTTTTTGGACGTGGGGTTAGATGTGAATGTCCTACCAAAGCAAACTTTGGACAGAATGGGTAGACCTACGCTGTAATGTTCTCTGATTCAGCTAAGGATGGAAAATCAACAGAAGATCATCCCCATGGGGTGGCTTCAGGGGGTGATTGTTGATATTGAAGGTGCTAGCGCGCTGGCTAATTTTGAAGTAATAGAGATAGTGGATGACAACAATCACTATCGTGTGCTCCTAGGAGTTGACTGGGATAATGATTTGAACGGGGTAATCAATCTGAAGAAGCGGAAGATGATATTCGAGAAGAAATTGTTTCACTTAATAATACCCCTAGATCTAGCTGAAGGATCATGCTATACTGAACCAGTCCGCGATTATGAGAGTGGTGATGATTTGGAATGTATCTATAAGATAACAACATGAGACAAATATTGGGTGAACCCCACAGCTAATGGATGAATTTCTTGGGATTGTGAGAGCTCCTGCACTTCACTCTAATGAAGAGATAGAACGCTGGCAGAATTAGTTACATGAAGTAACTACACTAAATTGCAGCATGATGACCCAATCATTGCAATTTGTGTCCCATAGGTAAGCAATTTGCCTACTTATGTTGGCCTGAATGAGGTAGATATCTTTTTGGATGCATTTGAAAGGGAGGTGCTAGAAAATTAGCGCTTCTAGGCGTTTGACTAGGCACTACGCACTACACCCAGAATATGGGGGAATACGCACAAATGAAGCTTTTGATGATTGGTGCAAATGTAGGAGGATAATGAGAACATGATTTGGGAAGCCTATGATGTGAATGATAGAAAAGTATGATGGGCAGGATGATATGCGCGCGCATTTGGCCAAATTGACCCAAGATTATAGAGAAAATCCCCAACCTATGTGGGTGCACTTATTCTATCATATCCTGGATGTTGTCCCAATGAATTGGTACATAGAAACAGAGCTCCACCATGGTACAGGTGAATGGGATGTTCTACGCAAGGGATTTGTGATGAAATTCAATTTTGAAGATGGGCTTCACTGTATCGATGAGGCAATACAAGAAGTGAAAGTAGCTATCTTTTGGATACCACAGGATACTTTGAGTCTAAATTAGGCTGAGTGGGATACTTAGCTAAGTCACGCACTGGAATTCTATAACATGACTACTGAAGAAGAATATGAGGATCCGCGGAAGATTAACATTCTAGAGAAAAAAGGTCACCGCAAGGTTAAAGGAACAAATATTGAGAACCCTAATACAACCACGTCATTAAAAATGAAACAAGTAAACATTGGTATGGAGGAAGAACCCAAATTCGCGAATATTGGAGACTATTAGGACGACGCGACGGTAGATAAGATCATTGAATTGCTTCATGAATACTAGGATTTATTCCCTACCATGTTTACGGATCTGAAGGGGATAATTGGGGACCTAGGAATGACGAAGATTACGATGAAGCCTGACACGAAGTTGGTTAAGCAAAGACCTTACTGTCTCAATTCGAAATATAAGGAGAAGGTCCGCTTAGAGCTAAAAAAGATGCTCATGGCAGGTATCGTTGAGCCTGTGGAAGAATCTGACTGGGTAAGCCCAATGGTGGTATAAGAGAAGAAGCAAAAGGATGAAATACAAATATGCGTGGATCTCATAAAGTTGAATGATGCTTGTATGCATGATCCTTTCCTGACTTCATTCAGTGATGAATTATTGGAAAATGTAGGTGGCAAGGAAGCATATTCCTTCACTTATGGGTTCTTTGGGTACCACCAAATAAAAATTGTGTCGGAGGATATGAGCAAGACAACCTTCACGACTGAGTGGGGTTATTTTCAGTACGCTGTAATTTTGTTTGGATTAAAGAATGCGCCTCTGATCTTCTCTTGCGTAGTTGTTGCTGTGTTCAAAGAATTTATTCATAAGTTTTTGGAGGTATATTTTGAAGACTGGACTGTGTTTGGGCTGGTAAAATGCCATGTAGCAAGCTTGCACCTGATGCTGGATACCTGTCAAAGATATTAGATTTCACTCAATCTGAAGAAGTGTCTATTTTGTGTTCCTTTTGGGAACCTGTTGGGGCATTTCGTTTGCAGACAAGGATTGATGGTGTTAGTGTCAGTATTTGGATACTTCCATTAGGGATCAAAATTCACTCTTTGCATATGCATTTTAGGAGTCCCATACTAAAAATTTTGCATCATTCCATTAGGTCATGATATACTGATCCAATGATTGTTGTTTTCTCTTCAAAAAATCTTTCCCTCATAGACCATACTTGTTGTTCCTTCTTCAGATTGTGTTCAGTAAGGGTTTCATAATTAATCTGTAGTTCATTTCATTAGGTCATAGGGCATGATTTCATTAGGTCTAGGGTTTCATCACCAAGGTCAAGAAAATGATTTCCAACTGTAAATAAATGTCAGCAAGGGTATGAGGATGATCAATAAATCAAGCATGATGGCTTGAAAGTCATAGCTACTGAAATTATTATCTTTTAACCTATTGTAATTGCCACCTCAAAAACATGTTTTGAGGTGAAAATAGAGTATTTTAGTTTATTTGTATTTCATATGTAATTTTAATTTCCTATATGTAATAATGGATCTCAACTGTATCATAATATTTCTCCTTCCTACAAGAGACACCAACACTGCAAAAATCAAGTTAAGTTGAGCATTTGTCCACCTGCAAAAATACAAAGAAGAAAAAGCATTAAAATAGAGTTTAAAAGGTGAAAGTGATAAAAGGAAAAAAACATTACGAAAAGGAGTTTGAGGAGCTAAAGATTAAAGTCAAGGGCCTATAAATATCTTCTTGCACTCATTATCTTTTCATTTACCTCTTACCACTCTTTAAGCAAATCACAACAGCGTTTTGGGTGATTTGAAGTCAAAATAAGTGAAAACAGTGAAGGCATTGTGCGTTTCCTCTTAGCGCTGCACGTTCTCTTCAGGTGCTGCGCACTCCTCAGGTGTTGCGCATTCCCTTCAGGTGGTGCACTCCCTTCATGCACTGCGCACTTGGCCATTTTAGCATACCCTCACTCTTCAAGCTTTCACAATATTTCCTAGGTCCTAAAACAAGTAAGTATTGTCATTTCCCTCTCATTAAGGTTACTTCTTTCATGCTTGAAGAATGAAAACCACATGGTGTTAGTCTCTCACTCCAAACCTTAAGTCTTTCTCCCTAACCCTAGTTTTAGAATAAAATATCCCATTTCCCCAAAAAGCACCTAATCTACACCCTATATTCTCCCTCAAAATTTTCCATCCCTACCCCATTAGACCCTCATTTACTCTCATCTACCCTTCCCTTCCTTTTTTCCTCCCTACACCCTTGCATTCCCATACCATCTACCTAAGGTTTCATTTCAAAAATGCCATGGCTAGTGAGGAATACAAACCACATAGTGAAGAAGAGGGATCAGACAAAGAGGTAAACATAGAGTAGAGAAGACCACATAAAGGAGGGAATATTCATAGATTTGAGCCCACAGATCTCAAAGAGCTTCTAGCCTCTCCCATGACAGGAAATCCTTCAAATGGTTAGGGTGTTTTGAGTTTTGTGAACAGGTCCATGTAGTCCAGTACCACCCTGAGTTGACTAGGCTTTTCATAACGGGGATTCAAGATAATCAAGTCACTCTTGTAGGCATAACCTTCACATTGTCTACTGCCACTGGGATTCCAAAAGTTGGGGAAAAATGGTTCAAGCAGGGTGAAATAGAAGCACATTTCTATGAAGCATACATCAAACCTAGATACAAACATGAAAGAAAGGCCTATTTTCCTTTCTCATACCTCCTTGACAGATATGCACCTATGATGAGGATTATAATGAAGTATTTTTCATGTGAGGGAAGATTTTCTAGGGTATACTCCTACCATATCAGGTTACTCATGCATTTCACTAGGGGTAAAATGCTCAATATACCCTACTATCTTTTTAGGAGTGTGGAGAAAATGGCTTACGTTGCCTGAAATAGGGAACAAAAATATCAAATGAAAAGCCATTTCCATCATGCCCTCATAAAGATCATAGTTATTTATCACCTTAAAGAACTTAACATTGCATGGAGTACATTTATAGCCAGCCCCATTTTCACTCATGCTTCCACTCAGAATGCTCAAATAATGCCATCATCATCACATTCACCCTCACCTCCATTATCACCACTCCATGAACCTGTTCTTTCGTCTAACAGAAAAGGGGACGGTGGCAAAGGACAAAGTGATCAGGGTCAAAGAAGCAAGCTAGGAAGGGCTAATTTAGGTACTTTGGTGCACACTTATCAGAGAGGAAACATGCAAGTGTTTGCCCCACAGATTTTGGGAGGGGCGTTGATCTCTTCATCAGCAAAGTAGGTACAGAAAGGAAAGGAAAAAATGGTTGAAACAGAAATACAAAAACAAGGAAAAGACCCCCATGAAACTAAGCAAGAAGCATTGATAGATAAGTTGCAAGTGAATATACAAAGAGAAAAATACATTATATCTTATTATGAATAGGAAAATAAGCAAATGGAGACCAAGCATGAGCTTATGGAAGTTCAAATCTTCAAAGCTAAAAGGGAAGCTACAAAGACTAAGGTCCAACTTAAGGAAGCCTATGGTGACTATTTTGAGCCCATGGAGGAAGAAATGCCCAGTAGAAGGCCTAGGACTAGAGGCCTAAAGCGAGCTTTGAAGCTTGAAAGATAAAAGGAAGCTCAACTTGCCAGCCAACTCACCTTAAATGAAGAGTTTGGCATAATGATGAATTAGAATAGGGAATATTGGCTTGAGAGGGATAACAATCATCATGAGGACCTATTAGCTAAAGCCTATAGAAATGTAGAAGTTCAAAGAAAAATGGCCAAATACTATGACATGAGGGACAAAATTTCTAGAGCCAAGCTCAAAAGGGTTCAAGTAAGAATTGAAGCCTTAGCTCATCAAGAAGAGAAGGAAAAGCTTGACCTATTGGTGGAGGCTTCACTTCAAGCTTAGTCACCTTCAACGTCAGCCATAACAACAATTTTTGAGGAGCCTTTACTCATTTTTTGTTTTCTATCTCTTCTTGTTTTTTCCAGGCATTTATTCTAGCAGTCCACTGGTCAAATGCGCAACGCCTAGGGCATTGCACACTTTTTTGGGGAACTTTTTGGAGAAATGGCCATCACCATTGGATTAAGAAGGCCATGCAGATTTAGAAAAACCATGTTTCCAGGTGTGAAAGTAAAATTTACTAGGTGAAAATGGCCAAAAAACCACCTAAAATTCATGCTTCTTCTTGCTTTTTGAGCCTGGCACTGCGCGTTTGAGTAGTCTTGGGAGATTACAGTTTTGGAAGGGAAAATCAAGCTCAAATCGGAAAATAAGGGCAGTATTGGAAACTAGACAGGATAAGATTTCCAATGAGCTATCATGAGCCAAATTTGGAGATCAGGAAGGTAGTCAAAAGTCATCTTGAAGTTGGCACTGCACACTTCCTTCAGGGACTGCGCATTTGACACTAGCGCTGTGCACTTGACAGGCTACTTATTTTTTCACTGTTTCATTCATAGAGTGCTTTTCACCTATGTGATTTTGATATTTTCACTGATGTAATGTAAAATCATGATGAAATTAAAGTTTATTTATGTTACCTAGGGTAGATACATAAGATGAGAAGCTTAAATTAGATGAATGAATCAATTTGCTTCATACTAGGAATGTTTCAGTTTCAGCATCCTAGTCTTTGGCTGTCAGCTCAACTTTTTGTGCAAATGATTCCTCCTCTCATGGATTCGACCCCTGAGACTAGGATTTGTTGTTTTGAAGCCTATATTATGTATTTTCTCAGTCATTTTGTGGGTTGTACTGATTTGGATGCTCAGAACTTGATTATACATCATTATAAGAAGTTTGGAAATGAGATTAATAAGATTTGCAGCTATTTTTATGGGATCCCTATGGTATGGAGTTTTAGTATAGTTTCTTCTTTTTTGATCATTATTTTTCATGTTTTATGTATGCCACCATTCATTTTATTGCTTCTAGTTGAATGTTTCCAAGTTTGATAGGTAGAATCCATTGTATCAGTGCTTTGCCTTGGGAAATTAGTCAACATTTCATGTTTTCTACTATTTAAGAAGGATCCATGATTCTCAAATGCCATTATTAGCTCCTCATCAATCTTAAACACCTCAAATCATCAAGCCTAAAGTGCTAAAGCCTATGCATACCTTGCCCCATAGAACACCCTGCATTTTTGACCTAATTTCCCAGACCTAAACTGCCCAGTTCCTCCTGATCCGGAAAAACACCAATAAAATTCAATCAAAACCTTCGAGCTACTATACCTATCCTAAAATTCTTTACCTGATCCAGTCATCTTGATTGAGATCCTTACGAAGAGAGCCCTCTCCCGGCCTAGTAGGGCTAACTACTTGGCGAAGCTTGGTTTGTGGTTACCCTAGCATTGCCTCCCTTTAGCCTGAGGTCAATCTAGGCGATAACATAGTGGCGACCATACTAGGGATGAAAGACTAATCACCTTGGTAATATCATTCATATATGTTCTTGAAATTTGGATGATGATTTTTAAAATTTACTAGGCTAAAATAGAAATTTGTAAAGCAATATAAATACTTCGAAATTTGAGCACACTGGCTTCAAGAAAGTACACTAGGGCCAATCCTGATCCCAATCCCACCCTAGTAGTGGATAAACCTAACTTGATTTCAAGAAAACTTAAAAGACAAGAAAGTTCAGTCATCTTGACTCCTTCGATAAAAGTAGATTCTTGCCTAGATGAATGGTTGTTCTTAGAATATCTCTCTTTTGATTTGTCATTTGACCTTTATATGTTTAGGAAAAAATCAAAAACTACACTTGATGATATACTTCTAGACCCACAATTTGTTGCAGATCACGAAATTCCAAAGGCAAATAGGTCAATTGATGAGTATATCTTAAATTCTCCTCAATCATCCATCACTGCTGCTAAAATCCCTGAGCTTTATGAATCAGCATCCACTATCCTCAGTTCATCATTATTCCCATCAATCTCTGAAGTTTATTCCCAACTTCAGTTTATACCTACCCTTCCCCTTCAACTAGTCATATCCTATCAAACAGCTATTACCCTACTTCTCTATCAACTACTCCATTAAACCCTAGTGGTCCAACCATTGTGTCAAATCTGCCTCGAGTCATGGCTTCCCGATATGCACCCCTTGCTTTACCTCAGAATCTTGATGATATGCCTGCTAATTACCAAAGTAAAATACCTCTTTTTGATGCCACTCAAAGCATTATAGCACGGTAACATTTTGATAGAATGAATGACTTCTTTGACCTTCATGAGGTAGAGGTAGAAAATGTGACTATGAGATTTTTTGTCCAAAGCTTTGGAGGTGAAGTTCAAAAATGGTTCAGAGCTTTACCAGTAGCCTCTATCAACACTTTGTCGATTCTACATAGACAATTCTTGGACTGGTGGGAGGTAAAGAAGAACCCACTCCAAATTTTGTCTGAGTATGAAAATATCAAAAGGAATGTTGGTGAAAGTGTGCAAGATTATTGTGTGAGGTTTAATGTAGTATATAATGCTATTATGACCAAAATTAAACTACCAATGGGGTTATCCTTGCTCAAGTTTCCAGACAGATTTGATGCTGATATGGCATATCAGTTATGGGGACGTCATCCTACCACACTAGAAGACATGCAAAAGAACACTGTAAGTGTAGAAGAAAATTTGTTGGCCAAAAGAGAAAGGATGAGATCTGAAAAGAGAGTGAACATAAAAGAGGAAGCATCTTCTTTAGATGCTAAGATGGATACTTTGATCTGAGAAGATGGTTAACCGGCTGACCATTACAGATAGATTTGAACCACAAATCAGGAACCCAAATTTTAGAGGACAACAAAAACCCCAATTCTGGATTAAGTAGAGGGAACAAAAGGCCCCAGAACAACAAGCACAACTACAGTAGATCATAACTCCTTTGCAGCAGAACTACGTTCAGGGAATGGAAGAAGAATATGATGATGATTTGGTAGTTGAAGAAAACCATTTCTTCACTACCAATGGTATGCCCATTTTTTTACGGAAGATGAAGAATATGCAGAGGTTCTATACACCCAAAGGGATGAAGATTACATATTAGAAAATGATGCAGTTTTGGAGGATGAGTCCGATGATTATCAACGAGGTTATATGAACGCTTTGACAACACAACAGAAGCAGTATTCTTTGAGGAGCAGAGATGTGCCAATCAATCCCATTCAGAAAAGAAAAGAACTGCAATCAAAGAATGACTCTTCAAACATTCAGAAGAAAGGGAAAGAGCCTACTGATCTGGGTTCCAACAAAGTACCATCAATAAATAACATTTCAAACGAGAAGAATAATCATCAAAGTGCAGTGAAAGAGCAAGTAGAGAAGAAGGACCTTCCCGTCAAAGAGGTAGAAAAAGTTTCATTCTTTAATTTAGAAAACGAAATTGCTAAATTAAAAGTGTTTATTCCCTTGACTGAGTTGGTAAAGAATAGAAATTATAAACACCAGGTGTCCAGAATTTCACAAATAGACCATTTTTTAGATATGGTAAATGTCGAAGATGATCATCCTAAACTCATTTTTGGTCCCACCATAGAAGGTCAATCTGAAGATAGTGAAGTCCCTCCATTTTATCTGAGTCTTAGTTTGCATGACTACATTCTCCATAATGCCATGTTTGATTCCGAAGCTTTTCATAATTTGATGCCTAAATCCATCATGGAGAAGTTGGGGCTGGATATTACTCGAAAATACCATGATTTGTACTCCTTTTACTCTGGTAGATTTCATTGCATTGGTCTTATTAAAGATTTGGTAGTGTGTTTAGATCAGATCCCATCCAAAAATGTTTTGATGGATGTAGTTTTTGTTGGTATTCCACTGCGATTTGGTATGCGCTTGTCTAGATTGTGGGGTGCTAAACTTAAGGGAACTTTACAACTTGACTTCTCTTATGCTACTATTCCCATTTTCGGTCAATTGAGAAAGTTATACCAGGAGAAGAAAATGAAATACATGATCACCAGCAAAGAGAAGCCACTCAATCATCCAATAAATGCTGTACATACTGATTTAGAATCATTTGTTTTGTATTCTGATAGTGGATTAAATGATGTAAATATTCAGATTGTAGATGTAGATGATGTACCAGAAATTTCAGAGAATTTTAGGGAAGTCCTTAATCAGGAAAAAGAGAAAGTAGCAAGTTCTTCTGAGTAGCAGAAGGTCAGTGAAGAGCAGAAAAATGAAGTAATCAGTCAAGGTAAGGAAGTGAAGGAAATAGAATTTCAGCATCTAGAAGATGAAGCTGGCCTTTGGAGCATGGATTTTGATGGTGCTGTGAGTAAGGACAGTGTTGGTATAGGAATTTGGATTCACAGGCTTGCTTTCCAGCCTACCAAAGTCCCAAGTAATCTTAGAGTATGTTCTTACAAGTTCACTTTTGATTGCTCTAAAAATGAAGCAGAGTATGAGGCTTTGATTAAAGGTCTTAAAATTTTGAAAAAATTGAATGCAAAAAGGATTTCTATCTATGGTGATTCAGAGCTAGTAATCAAATAGGTAAAGAGAGAGTATCAAGCAAAGCATTTGTGGATGAGAGACTACAGAAATGTGGTCCTGGATATTTTGAGAGTGTTTCCTAAATATACTTTGACGGTGGTGCCCCAGACTCAAAACATTATTGCAGATTCGCTCACCACTGCTACAAGAAATTTGAAGATCCCAATGAATTCCAACAATTACTTTGAAAGTCATGTGAAACACCGACCTGCTGTTCCGGATAATTTAAGGTATTGGAAAGTGTTTTGGGATGTTAATGAAATCAATGCCTTTTTGCAGAATGAAGGAAAGTTCAAGGATGCTTCCATTGATGATGATTGTGATATTGATGAACAAGATATTGAGGTGAATCAGATGGAGGTATTACAGCTAAAGGATAACATTATTCCTAGAGGTCTCATACCTTTAGAGGAGCTTTTTGATCAAGATGATGTTGCAAGAAAGCCGAGCTTGGTGCCTACCGATAAAGGAGTTGAAGACATCAATCTTGGAACAACTGACAAGCCCAAGCTCGTCAAGTTATCAAAATCATTGTCTCCCAAGGTAATGGCCCAGTATGTTAGATTACTTTCTAAATTTTTTGATGTGTTTGCATGGGACTATTCAGATTTGAAGGTGTATGACAAGGATATAATTCAACATACTATTCCTATCAAGCCTAATCAAAATCATTTCAGATAGAATTTGAGAAGGATCAATCCAAAGCTGCTGCCATCCATGGAAAAAGAGGTAAACAGATTGTTCAAAGCTAGCATCATTGTTCCCATTATATTTTCTAATTAGATTTCAAATTTGGTCCCAGTACAAAAGAAGAATGGAGAAATAAGTTTATGCATAGATTTTCGGAACCTCAACAAAGTATCCTTAAAGGATAAATATCCACTTCCAAACATGGACCATATTCTACAAAAAGTAGTTGGAGCATCACAGATGTCACTACTTGATGGTTACTCAGGCTATAATCAGATATTGGTGCATGAAAAATACCAAGACAAAACTGCTTTCACAACACCTTGGGGAACTTTTCAATATGCCAAAATGCCATTCAGATTGAAGAATGTTGGAGCCACTTTTCAGCGAGTGATGGACATCACTTTTGCTAATGAGAAGGATGTTTTCTTAGTTGTTTATTTAGATGATTTGACATTATTCTATGGTTTTGATGATGAACACTTGCACCGCTTAAGGATTGTCTTTCAGAGATGTAGAAAGTTTGGGATTTCTCTCAACCCCAAGAAAAGTCTTTTTGCCATGGATGAGGGTAAACTCCTTGGTCATATCATTTCTAAAGATGGTATCCACATTGATCCTTCAAGGGTGGAGGCAATTCAACATATATATTTTCCGTGCAGCAAAAAAGAGATTCAGGCTTTCAATGGTAAGATGAATTTCTTACACACATTTATACCCAATTTGGTTGAACATTTACGTGAAATGACTAATATGTTAAAAAAGGACAGCACTGTGAAATGGACTGAGGATGCCATGAAGTCATTAAATTTGGTAAATTTTTCTTTGACCACAGCTCCAGTCTTAATTAGTCCTGATTACACTCAATATTTCATTATATTTTCATTTACATTGGAGCATATCATGGCTGCGGTATTGATGCAAAAGAGGGATCAGATTGAGCAACCCATTTCTTTTTTAGTAGGACTATTCAAGATGCTACCTTGTGGTATAATATCATTGAGAAATAAGCATTGGCTCTCATAAAAGCATTGAAGGATTTCAGAATGTACATTCTGCATTCACATACCATAGCATATGTTCCTAATGCAGTGGTGAAAGATGTTTTGATGCAAACTGATCTGGAGGGAAGAAGAGGTAAGTGGATAGCAGCAATGTTGGAATATGATTTGGAGATTAAACCCACAAAGCTGATAAAGGGACAAGGATTAGAAAAACTGATGGAATAATCAAATCTACATGCTATAGACATAAATTTCATAGTAGCAATGTCCAAGGATGAGGACGATGGCTCACTCATTCAAGTTTCAAAAATGTTTCTTCAATCATCGTGGTATGCTAATATAGTTTATGTTCTTCAGCATCTTTCGCCACCTCCTACAATGTCAAGGAGCAAAGGTAGATCACTAAAAATCAAATCAGCTAAATTTTGCATTTTTAAACAGTGCTCTTTATCGGAAAGATTTGAGAGGGGTTCTTCTTAATTGTTTGGTTGAAGACGAAGCTCAGCAAGTGATGCATGATTTTCATAAAGGTGATTGTGGTGGTCATTTGTTTTGGAAAACAACAGCTAATAAAGAGTTGTGAGCAGGGTGAATTGGCTTGACATTTGGCAGCATAGGAATGGTGTGCTGGATGATGGATGTGTCATGAGTTTTAATATCATCATAATTCCATGCAAATATATCCTTGTATCTTTTCAGCAAATGAATGAAAGAATATATTTGATCTGGTGAAATTTAGAGGCCTAAATTGATGTTCTAAGGCTTATGATCAGATCCTAAGTTAACCAATTCAAATCTCAAAGTCAAATTTTCAATCTTGCAATTAGTTACCTTTTTGAACCTATATTTCAGATAATATAAATCTTCCAAGTTCACTCTAGGTTTAGGTAAATACTTTTCCTCAGAATGTTTATTCAACTACTTGTCATGCTCATCTTCATCAATAGTTTGATCAGAGTAAGATCCTTTAGATGTCAGAAAACTTAAGATGTGATTGTCATCGTTAAACACCCGCCAATTAGTAATGTTGTCTAGAATGCAAGGGCGAAAAATTAATTCAATAGAAAATCTATCAAGACTGAAATCTTCGGGTGGAATGAGTTTGGAAGCAGCATTTTCTAGGAGTTAGGCACTAGTATTTTTTATTATTGGGATAGGAGCTATATTGAATGTAGTAAAATGAGGAATGAGATCTTGGATCAAAGATTGGTAATTCTTAAGATGACTAGAAATACAATGGATGCTATTTCTAACTTTTTTGATAACAATATTTGAGCCACAAAAAAATATAAGGTATTTGATATCAAAACTAATGGCTTTCTATAAGCCACATACCAATACTTCATATTCTACAATGTTATTGGTATAGTCAAATTAAAATATGCAAGGAAACATAGTTTTTTCTCCATAAGGATTAACTAAGATGCAACCAGCTCCTACAGCTTCATTAGATTTTGGTCCATCAAAATAAAATTCCAAAATAAACTATCATGTTTATTTACAAGGATCTCTAGTATATTAATACACGTAGATGATTCTGTTTGAGAAAAATTTCAATTTGAGATGAAATAGAGTCAACGAAAAAGGGATATTCTTGTTCTTTCAAATTGCCAAAGTAATCTTCAAAAGAGTAACTTCTAAGAATATTGTTTGTAAATATGACTAGTTTGTTATCATCATCAAGATCAGTCACTGAATATTTCATGTATTTTTCCCTATCAGCATGAATTTGATTAGGTTTTCCATGGTAGGTGTTATCTCAAAATCAGGTCCTGGAAGGCTGTAGACCAGGAAGACTTCAAGTAACTATTTCAAACCTACTTTAGGCTGAGGCTTAGCCTCCTCAACTTGAGAGGGCTCTCTCAAAGGTTAATGATTTTGATAAAGATTAGATGGCTAACTCTATGAAACAAGTGAAAAATATGAATGGTTGAACATGATCAGTAAGCATCCATTGGGCTTATGGAGTCAACAACACCTCAATATAACAATGAACTCAACCTTACATGGAAGTCAGGGCATTCAGCGTTTAAGCATTCAGAACATAAACTCATATGGGACCACACAGTTTATGCATGTATACAGGAAGTCAGAGCACATTCAGTGAATTCTGAGTGATTATACATCCATACTACTGTAAGAATTAAGAAAAGGACAACATCACATATTCTGAACATAAAAAACCATTCATGAATCCTGAGAAGTAAAATCAAGCATGCATTATTGAAAATGAGTCTTACATATGCCAAATACAAGCTTTTTCATCAAAATTTCCAACCCTTTGTACATCAGATGTTCTGCTATATATAGAGCTCTTTACATGCTTGGATTCCTTCCTCCATCATGAGGGGAATTCGAGTTTTCCATCCTTGACACCTATTCTAACCATAAAACAAACCATTAATTAGAACTAGCTGTTAACTAGGAGTGCTAGTGACCTAATACAACTAGGAGTGTAACTCCTTATTATGATTACAAAAACCTTATCTAAACATTTAAAACATTATTTGACACCTAAAACTCCATGAAGTCGAATTTGATGAAGCCTCCCACGTGGTCACCCAACTGCTGATGACAAACCCTAGAAATTAGGGAACATGTTTCCTTGTTTTTAGGTTTATGATCCCTGAAAATGGCACGTGGGACAGAGCCTTTATCTCTTCATCCATGACATATTTTACGAACCTGAAGGAGGCTTTTGTATCCCATGTTTTCCAGAACAAAAACCTCTCCTGGTTTTTTAAAACATTTCTCCAACTGCCCAGAAACTGTCCTTGAAAAACACGTGGCAAACAGGAAAAATCCGTTTTCTGAAAGTAGGGTCTCAATGAAAGCTTAATATCTCCCAACTGAAAACACTTATGAATAAAGTGAGATAGGTTATTGTAGCTTGACATTTTATGAAGAGAAACCTCCCTCCGAATTCCAAAATACATCTTCCTGTAACCAAAAACGGATCTTGAAAAAGACTGCTAAAACTAGTAGACAAAGTTTGACTTTCAGCAATTTCGTAGCGCACGTTTAACCATAAATTCCTCCCTCCTCAGAACGAATTTGAAGAAACTGAAAGAGGTTTTTGTATTGTAGCATGTTGGAAATCAAATCCTCTTTCAGTTTTCAAAATTTAGTTTTCAGCTGCTCAGAACCCCTTCTGGAAGTTTACTAGTAAACGCAGAAAGCAGAGTTTTTTATGCTGAAACAAGCTGCTACAGGGGTTTCGCAGCGCGCTGCGAAACTGCTGTGTAATTTCAAAAACACAGCTTAATGCCAAAATTCGACTGTCTTGAGTTTCTTTATCTTGGAATGTCCCTTTCATCTGTTCTAAAGTTGTTCAAAACTAAATGCAGAGGCATCATTTTTCAAGGAAAAATTCAACAAGGCAAATCATCAACATTTGAGGACTTAACCTTACTTGCTACGTGACTTTCCTTAGTTAAGGAAACCTTTCCCATTGGCTTAGCTGTGTTTTTAGATCTTCAATTTTGCCTTTTCAATTGCATGTTTCCTTGCCCTTTCCTTGAATTGGGAAATCTCAAGGTTGGTAGACATCAATTTCCTTTTTGACTTCCTCAATGCTACATTCTTCTTCTTGAGTGCTAACTGCCTTGCTTAAATTGAAATGGAGAACTTTGATCTATGCTGACCCTGAGCTTGCCAAGTGCTTCTTATGCATGAAAGGAACATGAAAGTGACCAAGACCAATTCTTCCTCACCTTACCCCTTTTCTTTGAAATTTGTTTAGTGATAACAGTGGCTCCACTTGGGATAGTGTGCCCTTGTGGTACACTAAGAACCTGCATTTCCAGTGCTTTATCCTTTTATGATAAACAAAAATTTATTTGAAAAACATCTCCTTTAAGTTTCTTGGGCCTTCACCTCGGGCTTAAACTTGATGATCACTGTGGGAAAAAGAAATCTACCACTACTGAAAAAATGCTCAGTCAACCTTGAACTTATTTGCACTTTCCTACCTACCTACCCTATCAGCTGCAAGCTCCACTTGTAGCTCAAGCAACATGATATTTCCAATAAATCCAATCAATTGTCTTCTCTGATATTGGAGGCTCTTGACTGCATTCAACCTCAAAATAACCATGGTAGTGAGATGACCAAATCAACTCATAATATACTTGATCTTCATAATGCAAATGAAAATGAAAGACTGGAGTGCAAATCTTGTCCATATATTCACTTATAGGGTCAAAGAATACATGGTTATGTTGATGATCATCATAACATTCTACATCTTTCGACAACTGATTCTCAACCACACAAGATTCTTTCGATATGCTATCGAACTGCTTTTCTAAATGTTGCCTACAAATAATGTAATTTTCCTCTTTCTTATGATCATTTATTGCTGTAAGCTGCTGAGAAATTTGACATAAAAAACCAACCTTTTCCTCTGCCTGAGGGTCGTAAAAGCTATCTTCTAGTACTTCTTCTTGCTGTTTGCAATCAATTTCATACTCATAATGATCTGAAGCCTGACAAATCTGCTGCATCTCTACATCAATCTCAGAGGATGTAATATGATTTGCATAAGTAAACCCCTGCTGATCTTCATGCTGCGTTTCATGAGATGTTATACTTTCTTCTTGGTGCTGAAATGCATTGTTATGAAGAGCCTCTAAAATTTCTTCATCCATAAATTCTTCATCATCATAACAATCCTCCAAGTATTGTATAAGACTTAAAGAATGTCTACAGCAATCTTTGAGCAGCAATAAGGAAGGATAACATTCTTTATACATCTCATAGAATTCATGATGAAAACTAGCAAGCGAATATATTGAACCATTTTCCAAATTTTTATACCAAGACCATGCTTTTCCTTCTAAAGTGGTCATAAACATCTTCATGAGACAATCTTCAGGGAAATGAACCTTAAGACTGCGTACATGCATATGAAACCTAACCAAATGAAGAGCAACATCATCTTTCTTTTCATCTTTGAATATTGGAAGATCCTCTAACCAATCAACCTTTGGCATAGGATTTGGAAAACCAGGGATATGAGATCGATTCATAGGAGCATACCTGGCATTCATTCTTGCAGTGGAACTCATTTTGAAACTTCATCAAGCTACTGATCTTCTAGCAGTGGAGTCACCTTCCAATTTCTTATTCGATGTGTGGAGTCACCAAGGTAGTTTTACAGCCTCAAAATGATGTCTGAGCTCCTGCTAACTTCAGTAGTTCAGTCTCTTGATTTCGGGAATGAATAATCTTCAGACTCCCGGTAGACGCACCAAAATGTTATCTCAAAATCAGGTCCTGGAAGGCTGCAGACCAGGAAGACTTCAAGTAACTATTTCAAACCTACTTTAGGCTGAGGCTTAGCCTCCTCAACCTGAGAGGGCTCTCTCAAAGGTTAATGATTTTGATAAAGATTAGATGGCTAACTCTATGAAACAAGTGAAAAATATGAATGGTTGAACATGATCAGTAAGCATCCATTGGGCTTATGGAGTCAACAACACCTCAATATAACAATGAACTCAACCTTATATGGAAGTCAGCGCATTCAGCGTTTAAACATTCAGAACATAAACTCATATGGGACCACACAGTTTATGCATGTATACAGGAAGTTAGAGCACATTGAGTGAATTCTGAGTGATTATACATCCATACTACTGTAAGAATTAAGAAAAGGACAACATCACATATTCTGAACATAAAAAACCCTTCATGAATCCTGAGAAGTAAAATCAAGCATGCATTATTGAAAATGAGTCTTACATATGCCAAATACAAGCTTTTT
The DNA here is from genome assembly GCA_031772625.1 of Pinus tabuliformis. Taxonomy (NCBI): domain Eukaryota; kingdom Viridiplantae; phylum Streptophyta; class Pinopsida; order Pinales; family Pinaceae; genus Pinus; species Pinus tabuliformis. Next base: position 27,520,046 of record CM062815.1, read on the forward strand.
CATAAAAATTTCCAACCCTTTGTACATCAGATGTTCTAATATATATAGAGCTCTTTAGATGCTTGGATTCCTTCCTCCATCATGAGGGGAATTCGAATTTTCCATCCTTGACACCTATTCTAACCATAAAACAAACCATTAATTAGAACTGGCTGTTAACTAGGAGTGCTAGTGACCTAATACAACTAGGAGTGTAACTCCTTATTATGATTACAAAAACCTTATCTAAACATTTAAAACATTATTTGACACCTAAAACTCCATGAAGTTGAATTTGATGAAGCCTCCCACGTGGTCACCCAACTGCTGATGACAAACCCTAGAAATTAGGGAACATGTTTCCTTGCTTTTAGGTTTATGATCCCTGAAAATGGCACGTGGGACAGAGCCTTTATCTCTTCATCCATGACACATTTTACAAAACTGAAGGAGGTTTTTGTAGCCCATGTTTTCCAAAACAAAAACCTCTCCTGGTTTTTTAAAACATTTCTCCAGCTGTCCAGAAACTGTCCTTGAAAAACACGTGGCAAACAGGAAAAATCCGTTTTCTGAAAGTAGGGTCTCAATGAAAGCTTAATATCTCCCAACTGAAAACACTTATGAGTAAAGTGAGATAGGTTATTGTAGCGGAACATTTTATAAAGAGAAACCTCTCTCAGAATTCCAAAATACGTCTTCCTGTAACCAAAAAATGATCTTGAAAAAGACTGCTAAAACCAGTAGACAAAGTTTGACTTTCAGCAGTTTCGTAGCGCACGTTTAACCATAAATTCCTCCCTCCTCAGAACGAATTTGAAGAAACTGAAAGCGGTTTTTGTATTGCAGCAGGTTAGGAATAAAAGCCTCTTTCAGTGTTCAAAATTTAGTTTTCAGCTGCTCAGAACCCCTTCTGGAAGTTTACTAGTAAACGCAGAAAGCAGAGTTTTTTTATGCTGAAACAGGCTGCTACAGGGGTTTCGCAGCGCGCTGCGAAACTGCTGTGTAATTTCAAAAACACAGCTTAATGCCAAAATTTGACTGTCTTGAGTTTCTTTATCTTGGAATGTCCCTTTCATCTGTTCTAAAGTTGTTCAAAACTAAATGCAGAGGCATCATTTTTCAAGGAAAAATTCAACAAGGCAAATCATCAACATTTGAGGACTTAACCTTACTTGCTACGTGACTTTCCTTAGTTAAGGAAACCTTTCCCACTGGCTTAGCTGTGTTTTTAGATCTTCAATTTTTCCTTTTCAATTGCACGTTTCCTTTCCCTTTCCTTGAATTGGGAAATCTCAAGGTTGGTAGACATCAATTTCCTTTTTGACTTCCTCAAAGCTACATTCTTCTTCTTGAGTGCTAACTGCCTTGCTTGAATTGAAATGGAGAACTTTGATCTATGCTGACCCTGAGCTTGCCAAGTGCTTCTTATGCATGAAAGGAACATGAAAGTGACCAAGACCAATTCTTCCTCACCTTACCCCTTTTCTTTGAAATTTGTTTAGTGATAACAGTAGGGAGGCCGCATGTGTGACCAATCAGTTGCAAAGAAACCATGTAGCTTTTCAGACTAGTCTCTACATAGAATAAGACCACAGAATTTAGGAATGTCTATAACTAATATATATATTATTTGACAAACCTTTGAATTGGAAGCTAATCTTATTAAAACAGAATTCATTTATCCCAAAACTTTGAATTTTGTGCAATCTAATTGAACAATCTGAATAATAGATTACTATGGTGAAATATTTAATTTAATACACACAACACAAGGCATGACATTTGATGATGTGCCAGAATCCACTAGACAGTTATGAAAATTCTGGTTAAAAATCTCAAAAGTCAATAAAAAGGGAGGAGTATGGGAATTTGATCTATTTGCAATAAAAATGGCATCTGATTGGTCGATTTTATATAAAGAGACATTAGGAGGTTTTCCTTTCCCTTTTAAGGCCTTTGTAGTGATAGCAATAGGTAATGGAGATGTAAGAGATGCATTCAATTCTTTAAGTAAAAGCTTCTTATGTTCTTTTAATTTACTAACCTCATAAAGAGAAATATCGGCTTCGACCTTTTTCATGTCTTCCAAAATATTATATTCCATAGTGTATAGATTATAAAATTTTTATATGAAGAAGGAGATTTAGAATTAGTTGGAAAAGAATATGAAGAAGGAGTATAAGACTTCTTAATTACACCATTGTCCTTAGTAGGAGGAGCAAGTGACTTCTATTTTTTATTTTTTGGATAAGGGTCAATAAGTCCTTTTCTTCTAGTACTCAACGGTAGGGCCTCTTCTTCTTATTCATTTTCTAAAGTGGTTAGGATGAGATCCCATAAAGCATGGGCTTATGCTAATTCTCCTTCTTGGGAGTCTTAAACAGATAATTTCGATTCTTCCTCTTCATCATCTTGGTGATATTCAATGTTTGATATAATGGCAGGTGGTTGTGACTGTGATGGATGATTTCTTTTGAAAGTCCAAAACGACTTGTTAGAGGATTCAAATACTTGATTTTCAATCTCTATCATTTCATTATACATTGTCTTTAGTACCTTTTGTAATCCTTCCAAGTCAAATAGATCTTTGGGGGATTTATTCTTGGATTCATCCTTGAAAGTAACTTTTTTCATTTTCTTTCTTTCATCAAGAGCAGTGTTCTTCTCAAGAGTAAGGATTCTCTTTTCTATAGATAGTGATTCCTTCATGTTTTCAAGCAATAGTATTTTATTGTTTATATATATGAACATAGCATTGTTTGAAGGAAGAGCATAGATATACCATTTAATCTGTACTTCAATCCCTCATCTAGAAGTGTTTGGGATTTTGTTCAACAATTTATTGAACTTGGAATTAAAATCTTTAATTTTTTCATTTAGATTGGCCTTAAGATTTGATAAGTCATTAATCAAAGGGGCAGTTGTTTGGTTATCACCAAATTTTAACAAAAAATTCTCATCTAACATATCCCAATTCATTATTGGTCTAGGATGAAGAGAAAAATACCAAGATCTTGCACATCATTCAAATGTGTAGGGAAAAAGTATGACAATACAATCTTCTTGAGTGACTCCCTTCAGATTGATGGCTAACATGAAATTGTGTAGATGTTCCTTTGTTGGGAGGACATCGTCAGTATTAAAATTAGGAAGCCACCTCTTTGGGTGTTTTGGAAGAAGGTGGGATGGTAAAGCCATCTTTACTACCCCATGGTTGTTCCATGGTCTTTGTGCCATTATGGGAATAGTAGGAGCAAAGGAAGTAGCAGAAGATGTGGGGGATGATGGAAATTCAGCAATTGAAGAAGTTTCTTCTATAGTGCTACTGACTATAGTTGCTCCAGATGATTTTGGTCGAGGAATGCAAGTGGATGGGATGAGAAGTGGATAGGAAGAAGGTAAAAAAGTAGAGGAAGAAGCACGACCAAGAGAAGGAGTAAGAGGGGGAGATGATGATGTAATATATCTAGCAGAAGAATGAGTTTTTGGGGTACTTTGCATTCTCCGATGAGTGGGTAATGAGAAGTCAAAAGGCTTAAATTCAAGTCTTTCACTCAGGGATCTAGTTAATAAACTAGAAGACTACAAGGATGAAGATACACTTCCTTCTGATATCTCAGTTTGGACGTATTTTTCTTGAGAAATAAAAATTTCTTCCAATTTTTGAATCAAATTATGAACTTGTTGTCGATGCTGGACCTGCCAACATGTCAAGGGGATATCCCAGGTAAGAAGTCCCAATTATACCTCATATTGTTTGGTGTAGGAGTCCCAGCAGTGGGTCGTAAGGTAATGCCTTGACCACGATGTCACACAGGAAAGTAAGATAATTCTGTCAGTAGAAAGGGTGTGACTGATGCAGTGAGTCAAAGAAGGTGTATGAGAGGTTCTAACACATAAAGGGGAGATGAGGGTGAAGGTGAGTTCCAGGATGAAAGGGATCAGTCCCAATTTGGCTAGGAACAACAACACAAAAGGACATGCACAGCTTCCGGTAGAGCAGTACACTCAGATGTGACAGTCACGACATATAAGGTAAGATAACACATACAACACTCATGGATCAGTCTGAGATGAGTGTAATGGTTGTTATAGCAAGGTTCAAGTGAAATATTTGTCTGGTGTCCAGCAGAGCAGTCGATATGGACGGGACAACATTAACAACATATACAACACATTAACAACAAAATTCATATAATTACATACAAATCAGTTCATACACAAATACGTAAGTTAAACAACATATATCATTAAGGCAACTAGAGCAGTCCAACTACAATAACAACATATGCATGAAAATATGTTGGCTCTTATTATATAAAGACGTGTAAGTCACAATCATACAATACATCCATGTAAACCTACTATCACCAACAATGGAACATTACAGCCACATTCGCCTGCTCCTCCAAAGAGACAAATTAGCTCCGTGCAATGGAGAATTCAAGGTGTGTTACAATACTGTCGAAGCTTTATCCAAGATAGTCTTGTCGGATGCTTGGCTGACCAAAAGCCTTTACAATGAGTTATGAGGGACTATTTATAGAAAAGGGTGGGGTGACCCTTGATATTCCCCTTTGTGACAGTTCAAATACCCTGATGACTCTTAACCTACTCTATCACTGTTACATCTAACCATTGACACTTGACTTACACTTGACATGACTCAACATTACAATGCACATGTACTCATGTGAGATAGCATGGCTTGAGCAAGCCTTGCAAGACATCACTAACACTCAGTTTGATGTGATGAGACCAACTCTTTGACATGCTTGTGATGGTGAAGGTGTTGAGGTGATGCCAAGCTTGGTCGTCCATGATGGTGTGCATGCACCTCATGGTGACATCTTGTTGAAGTGAACTCTACCTTCGTTACAACCAGTGCATTGGTTCAGCCACTTCTTCCAACTCCTTTTCTAACATGTGCATGGTCTTCTTGGGTATGGTTGAACTGAAAACACACTGATGCATAGTGTCTGTGCTGATCTTCAAGTGTGCATTGGTGGTCATGTGCATCAACTTTCTGAAGTACATGTTCAACCCCAGTTCGACTTGGTTCTTGTCTTTTCCTTGGTGAGTGTGTTGAATGGGTTGGATTGCATGTGCATGCTCAATGAAATGCATTTTGCTGAATCCCTTGCATGCAATCAACAACACTACTCACCATGTCTGCTCAGTGTCAGTTGTTGGGATGGATCCTTAGCTTGTACAAGAGAAGTTTCATCCGTGCTTGTTATGTCCACTACTGTTCCTGTTCTTATTGTAACTCATTCATCTATCTGTGCAGCTTCATGTTCTTCCTGAGTTGCTTCTTCAGTACATGCAACTCCTTCTTTGTTCCATATTCTGCCTTCGTGTGATCTTCATGTTGCGCTGCCACTTCATAGCGAGAGTTTCCAAAGTTTCTTTCATCATCAATGGACCTGCTTGAGCTTGCAACCGTGTTCTACCTTCGTGATGTTAACAACCCTCCTCTTACATTCATTGCATTTGGTATGTTATCTTCAATTGGTGTTCATTGTGTTGCTCACTATGATGTTGTTGTTTTTATACCTCGATGTCCTTGTGTACGAACAACTTGATGTCTTTGTGGGTAAGCAAGTCCATGGACACTTGATCGACTCTATCCCCAAGTGTGCTCTGAATGGTGTCTTCGTCTATTCTCTCGTAGAAACCATTGTACCTATACTGTAGAGAGGTAGATGAACACCTGGGATACCTAGATTCATGGAAACACTCATGGCAAACAATATATCAGTCGAAAACAAAAATGAACATGATAACTAACTTGCAACATACCTGGGTGCATGATCATGAAGGTTGCGCAATTTCAGCCAGGAGGTCGGGAGACCGACTACCAAGACTGCACAAGGCACAGTTTGGGCTATTGAGAGACTAGTTGATTGCTGGAACTATGCAATGCACAGTCCAGTCTGGCTGCTGACTGCTGTGATTAAGCAATGTGAAATTCCAACTGGAAAGGATTGCTCACCTAGGGAAAAAATTGTGCAATTTCTTTGGCCAAATAGCCACTATCCTCCAAAAATGTGCAAAACAGTCCTTGAGGCTAGTGCTGGGGGGGAATGTGAAAATCTAGAGAGGAAGGTGAGCGTATCTTCCCCAAATTGCACAATGCAACCTTGGTGAAGGTAGAGTTCAGGCCAAGGTTTGCCTGACTCGCCGACGAGCAACTGAAAGCAACTAAGACAATATATGCATGGCGACACTAAGTGATAGAAGAAGTGATTTATAGTGCATGAAAAACATGAATGAAAGATTCAGCAAATAGATCAATATCCATGTGGGTGAGGTAGTTTATCGGTTCGGCAAAATGTCCGTGCAAAATAGTTTCATGCATGTGACAAAAGTGAGATAGCAACGAAAACTGAAATAGAGCTAGGAAAAGACAGTGTGTATATATATATATATATATATATATATATATATATATATATATATATATATATATATATATATATATATATATATATATATATATATATATATATATGATAGCAAGCATTCAAGGAAATTGAGGAAAAAGTACTCCCACAAGCAAAAACCCAAAAAGCGACAAAAATGCAGCACAAGGCATGGGAAGCAGGCTTACCCCAAAACAACTGAGTTGAATGGGTCGACTGCTCCTAGATGTGATGCAGGATGTTAGAACTTCAAGGTTGATGTGAGGAATGAGCTTTGCACCATCTGGTTGATGAATTTTTATAACATTGAGGATGTGATGCGCATGCCACGAATCTAGGGAAGCAACAATTTGTGGGAGGTTTCAGAATTTCTCCTTGCATGTAACCTAAAAATCCTAAACATAGATCCCTGAAACAAGGCATGACTTTTCATGTTGCCTTGGGAGAAGAAACCCATGCATTTAAGTTTGTTTCACTCAGTCCCAGAGGGAACCGATCAAATCAACTGCACATGAAAGAGCCTGCTCGACTGCTGGAGAAAAATGTGCATTTCTGGCTTGGAGCTCGGTTGGCTTCCCAGGAGGTTTGCACAACTTCTGGGTAGAAGAACTGACTACTGCCAAAATTTGTGCAAATTATGGGCTGAGTAGCCTTGCTAGGGAAATTTGCACAAATCCTGCTAGGAGTGTTGGCATGCAGGGTTGCACAATCTACAAGCCCAGCAGGTTGACAAAGAGGATTGTGCAATTTCTGGAGGGAAGGCTAGTGGCTCTCCAGAAATGTGTAATTTTCAAGGGGAAGCTGGACCAAGTCCGAGTGAATATCCTATGAGGGGAATGGATCAATTTTTGATCGATAGGCTACCTTTGTGAAAGAAAGTGTCAGGCCAGGCAATAACTCTCCAAAGGCAGTAAAACTGATTCGTCTAATTATTCCATAGGTAGGTTATTGTTATATACATTAGGAGTGATTGTTCAGTTCATCTCACGATGACTATTCACATTCCTGATTTATTTATTTACAAATTCCACCAATCACAAAGATTAGGTGCAAACATTCCCCCCCTTAATCTGAAGGGATGTTGGTGAGTCCAAGCATCATTCTGAATCGTTCAAGATTTTCCTTTCCAAGTGCTTTGGTGAAGATGTCTACAATTTGCTCATTTGTGGAACAATGACGGAGATGGATTGTTTTGGCCTCAACATGATGTCGAATCAGATGATATTTAGTATTGATATGCTTTGTTCGATCATGGAACTTTGGATTCTTGGCCAACTTTATTGTAAAGGTGTTATCAATCATGAGTGGAGTTGATTGTACTTGTTTTACCTGCAAATCTTCAAGAATTTTCCTGAGCCACACAATTTCTTTCGTTGCTTCAGCTGCTGCAACGTATTCTGCTTCTGTTGTGGAATCTGCTGGAACTGATTGTTTGTGTGATCTCCAGGAGACAGCTCCTAATCCAAGACTCATAGCATATCCTGAAGTAGATACCCCAGTTTCTTTGTCTCCATCGAAGTCTGAATCAGAGTATCCAATCAAGCTGAAGTCGTCCACCTGTGTATACTTGATTCCAAGGTCTTGCGTTCCCTTCAAGTACCATAGAACTCTTTTTGCAGCAGACCAATGTCCCTCACAAGGCTTTTGCATGAACCTGGAGAGGATTCCAACAGTAAATGAAATGTCTGGTCTGGTAGTAGTGAGGTAGATGAGACTTCCTACAAGCTATCTATACTTTGTTTCATCCTCAAATTCCTTTCCTTCAATAGATGTGAGCTTTAAGTTTTGTTCCATTGGAGTAGAAAGAGGATTGCACTCTGTCATGCCAAATCTGTTTAACAAATCTCCAATGTATTTCTTTTGAGAAAGAAATATGGATTTTGGATGTTGGGTTACTTCAATGCCAAGATAGTAATGAACATAGCCCAAATCAGTCATTTCAAAACTTTTCCCCAATTCCTTATTTATGGATGCAATGTAGCTTTCATTGTTCCCTGTCATTAAAAGAACATCTACATATACCACAAGATACACAACTGTTTTGCCAACTTTCTTGACAAATAAAGTTGCATCATCAAGATCAAAATGATTGAAGTTGAGTTTCAGAAGATGCTCAGTTAGTTTTTCATACTAGGCTCGTGGTGCTTGTTTGAGGCCATACAAGGAATTCACAAGTTTGCACACTTTATGTTCATGTATTTTCACAGCAAATCCTTCAGGCTGGGACATAAAAACATTCTCTTTTAGATATCCATTCAAGAATGCAGTTTTTACATCCATTTGATGGACTTTCCAACCGTTCTGAGTTGCTAGTGCAAAGAGTGTTCGGTTGGTGGCCCATTTCGCTGTGGGGGAAAAAGTTTCCTCATAATCGACCCCTTCCTTCTGTGCAAAACCTTTTGCCACAAGCCTAGCTTTGTGCTTGTCAAGTGAGCCATCAGCTTTGTACTTGTTCTTGTAGACCCACTTGCAGCCAATTGGTTTGGTTCCAAATGGAGGATCAACCATCTTCCAAGTGCCATTCTTTATGAGAGCATCATACTCCTTTTGCATCGCTTCTTTCCATTCATCATGAGAAGCAGCTTCTTTGAAGGAAGTTGGTTCAAAATCTGTAGACAAGTTCAATTCACAATCATAAGTAACATCCATATCAACAGGTGAATTAGAGTCATCTACATCACCTCTATTTTGTCGGTTTGAATTTCTGGTTCCTGTTTTTCCAATTTCATCAGGATGAATACTTTCAAGTTTCTTTGTCAGCCACTTTGGGGGACCTTTCTGAGATGGTCTAGGCTGCTCTGTTGATTGAGTTGGGACTGAATCAAGATTGAGTCTCCCAATTCTATCAATTACATCACTTAAAGCATCATCCATTGTTGGAGTTTCACGCAGAGGAGATTGTTCTTCAGAATAATATTCCACATGTTGATCTAGTATAGGAATCCCCCCTTCAGGATGTGGAATCTGATTATCAAACTCTTGAAATGATTTCGTTATTGCGAATCTATCCAAGTGATCAAGTTGCTGCTCAATAACATTGTCAGATTTGGATGATTCAAGAAAAATTACATCTCTAGATACAACAAACTTTTTATTTACTTCAACTTAGAGGCGGTATGCTTTGGAGGTGTTTGAATACCCCAGGAAGATACAATTATGACTTCTAACACCAAGTTTGTTTCTATGTACCTTTGGTATCAAAGAATAACAGGTGGAACCAAACATCCTGAGATGTTTTACCGAAGGAACATGTCCATACCACAATTAATAAGGAGTCTTGTTTCTTATAGCATTAGATGGACATTTATTCTTTATATATGCAACACATAGAACAGCATAGCCCAAAACATTATCTTTACATTTTTGAAGAAAAGCATGGATCGTACCATATTCAAGATTGTTCTATTCATTCTTTCAGCTACACCATTCTGTTGGGGATTATAAGGCACAGTTGTTTGATGTTTGATCCCATGTTGGCAAAGATAGTTTTCAAATTCATTTGATGTATATTCTTTTCCATTATCAGTGCGAATAGACCCAATATGAGATTGTGCATCATCTTCAATCCATTTATGAAAATTCTTGAATGTTTGAAAGGCATCAGATTTGTTCTTCAATAAATAAACCCAACACATTCTGGTGTAATCATCAATAAATGTCATGATATATTTATTTCCATTTGCAGAAGGAACAGGCATTGGACCACATAAATCTGAATGAATGAGTTCAAGCTTCCTATGTGCTCTTGAATGTGAATCATGAAAAGACTATTTGCTATGCTTTCCTAGAATGCAAGCATCACATTGCTTATGTTTCCTAGGAATTGTATGCAAACCAGCAACACCATTTTTCTTCAATAAGCGGAGACTGTCATATTTTAAATGTCCAAATATAGCATGCCATAATAAACTTGATGGAAGTGTACCTTCTTCATGATGAGAAATATATGAGAAATGTTGTGCATGAGCAGAGGTTCCTTGCAGTTTGAGAAGTCTTTCTTCTTCTATTCCCCTCATGACAAGTGAGTGGTCAGATGCTTTTCTTACCTCAAGCTTGCCATCAAACATATGAATGGAGTGACCTTGCTGGTGGATGTGGACCAAGGACAACAAGTTTCTCTTGAGCTGCGGGAGATATAGAACATGATCCAGAAGAAAGTCTGGAAGACCAGGTAGTTTAAGCCTGATTGTGCCAAGCCCTGATGGCTTGATTTTTGACTGATCTGGAAAGTATACTACTCCATCAATATTGTCAATGAAATCTTCAAAAAAATCTTTTCTATGAGTCATATGACAGGTTGCTCCTGAATCAAGCAACCAATCATTTTTCGAAGAAGCAAGTGAAGCATTAAACAAATCTTCATTTACTCCAATGTTACATTGTGCCTCAATATAGTGAGCGGATTCAGGTGCTTTACCTTTGTCTGTATCATTAGTTTTACCTTTCTGTTGGTTTCTTTTCTACTCAATTTTGTCCCATGGTAGCTTGCATGTAGATGCATCATGTGATCCATTTCTTTTGCAGCGAATGCAATGTAAGTCTACCTTTTCTCCTTGAGAATGTCTGCCCCCCCTGCCTCTGAAGTATCTTCCTCTTCCTCTTCGTCCACCTCTTCCTCTTGTAGAATCTTGAGCAAGATGCTTTTCTTTATGAGCAAGGCACACAGTCTCTTCAGAAGATTCAGGGGCTATCTTCTTTCCATAGGCTTTCTCTCTTTCAGCAAACTTTTTCACAAGAGAGTTAAGGTTATATCTTTAAGATTTCCATTTGCTTGCAAAGACTCAAGATAATTGGAGTAAGTAGGATAGAGTGCCTTGAGAAAAGCAATAAGAGGGATATCCAGCTCAACCTTAGGGTTTTGATATCATGCATTATAGATTTTACTTCAGATTCAAGAGCAAGAGGATCATTATTTTTCAGTTCAAGAGTGAAGAGTTTAATCATGAGCTGAACAACTTCAAGTGCAGAATGTGAATCATAGAGTTCTTTCAGCTTTTGTAAAGCTTCAAAGGTAGTTGAATATGATGAAATATGGTGACTCACCTCTTCATTTACAGATGCTGTGATTAATGCATAGGCTTTGTTATTCTTGTTTTCCCAAATGACGAGCTCTTTGTCTAATGTAGGTTGCACTGGGTCATTGTCTGCTTCTCCGACACACACTCATTTCCACAACTCATTGAAGATGAGGGTGTGTTTTATCATCTGGGACCATTGAGGATAGTTCTCCTTTCCAGTGAGAACTATTCCTACCATAGAGATGATTGAATGCATTCTGTAAAAAATACTTCTGCTGATAAAAAACTTCTACTGGTACTCAGATATATTAAAAAACAAAGTTATTATTTTGTCGTGGTATATGGGGGATAGTGTTAAAAATACATATGGTTGCCTTTCAAGTCGTATCTAACGCAGAGGTATCAAAAAGACAATAACATAACCACGCGTATCAGCTGTGTCAAAGAAGCACATAAAAACCACGCATCAACAGCAGCATAGTATGTCATGCTTCAACGCATCAGCAACACATCAAAACAACGCATCAGCAATAGCATACTATGTCATGCTTCAACACATCAGCAACACATCAAAGCAACGAATCAATCTTTTCACATTCCCACACACGACGCCATCTTATTTGTCTTTAAATACGATGATCAAATGTACATGTTATTCTAGATTATTCTTCTACCCTCATGAATCACGACTTAAACGAGGGCACCAGGTTTTGTATTTTCAAAGAAAAGCTGTCGTTCTAGAATTTTAGAAGTCATGCTATAAACTAGGCTAGTTACCCTCAATTCCAATATCCATCTCATCGCTGGAGGTGTCAGAATAGAAAATAGATTCTTTGCCCATATTCCCAAATTCCAGACTCTATTTCAAGGCTTCAAACTCTGTTTCCATCTTTTCGGGATTACAAGATGGATCAAGAAAATTGGAATTCAGGTGCCGACAGCATCAGGTGCCAGTAATCTTAGGAAGTGCTTGCCCTCTATGGCAACAACTGTGGCTTTTTCGGAAGCTCTTCAACAAGAAATCTGTTCAGCTTCTCTTGTCGTCGTATTTCCAAATCAATATTATTGTGCGCATTCCGCCATGTCTATTATCTCAGGCTTGGAGGATTTAGTCAATGAAACAATATCCGTCATTACCAATGATGGTCATAACATAGTGGGTATATTGAAGGGATATGATCTGGCCTGAGACAAACAAAAGGATGACTTTCTCGGTGGAGTAGGCTTTTGGTTAACGGTCGCTACAGAAAACAAATGAAGGCGTAGGTGAGATGTGGGAATCCGCAGAGTATAATCAATGGAGGCACCCTTTTTTTTTTTGAAACGTTTATGACATGGTCTGACTGCTCATGGTCTGGACAGAGGTAGAGCAGCGCTATATCTAGTCAGGCAATGGACAGAGGCAAAGCAGCGCTATATCTGGTTAGGTAATGGACAGAGGCATAGCAGCGCTCAGGACAAAGGTAGTGGCAAACTATTTCAGGATAGAGGCAGAGCAGCGCTTAGGATAGAGGCAGTGGCAAAAATGAAGGGAGTTACAACTATTTTTAGAACTGGCTCTGATATCAGGTCAGGCCAGGCAGTAACTCTCCAAAGGCAGTAAAACTGATTCGTCTGATTATTCCATAGGTAGGTTATTGTTATATACATTAGGAGTGATTTTTCAGTTCATCTCCCGATGACTGTTCACATTCCTGATTTATTTATTTACAAATTCCCCCAATCACAAAGATTAGGTGTCAACATAAAGACATTGGAGCTTGTGAACTTAACGAAGCAAGGAAGGCTGCTATGAAGGTTGGAAGGGAGGATCCAAAACGAGGCTAAGGAAAAATTTTGGAGGGTGGTTTTAGATGCTATAAAACTTGGTGAAACACTGGTAGGGTGGTTGTAGATGCTATAAAACTTGGTGAAACACTGGTAGAACTCCATCTCTTTGAATGGACATTGTTCATGAAAAGCAAGTCTAACACCTCTAGAAGTATTGTTAAGTTTTCAACTCATCTTGGTTTCACATTAACTTGATTGTAAGATGTAGAATCTACCAAACCCTTGATCGACTGAAACACATTCCAATCCAAGGAAACACATTATTGGGGTCAAGGGGTATATAGATGCACAAGAAGTATAGTCATAGTTTCATCTCTGGTGTTGCTCCACTCCTAACGGGCCTGGACAGTACCCCGGTGGAGTCACATAGGAACACAAGCATGGCTCCACTGCTAGTGAGTCTAGTCAGTACTTCAATAAAGTTACTTGCATCACCTCCTTATGCAAGAAGCCTTTCTCTTCTTTCACCTTATTCATTTTTCATTTTTCATTTTTGACTTTTCATTTTTTCATTTTTCATTGTGCATAACACTTATTCATTTCAGAGGCAGAAGAGGGATCCTGACTTATTGAGAGCAGAAAAGGTTTTTCTAGCAGAGAAGTATTTTATTGTATCTCTAACATTCCTGTTAAGCTTTTCCCCTTACCTTACTCTACTTGACTGAGCTGACATGGGTTAAGCCAAAAACCACCGACTAGAGAAGGTGACACTAGTTAGCGAACAAGCATTGTGTTTTCACCAAGGTTCGCTTTTTCAAAAAGTGTGTATTTTCCTTCAACGTATCATGGAATAAAAGTAACTAGCTCATCACATAGAGGCAAGATGACAAATAACCAAGTAGTAATAGTTTTACAAGCCCTCTTGTACTTTACCCAACTCACTTCAAGAGTCATACATGGTTTCATTCAAAACAAATCTATGAACGAAACAAGTGAATGAACTAACAATCAAAAAATAAAATAAAAAGCATAAGAAAAAATGAAAGCGAAGAGAGTAAACACACAAGCAAGAAAACAAACAAGAAAACAAATCACATAAGAAAACAAGCATGCAAGCAAACAACTGAAAGCAAACACTACTCCTACTCCTACACTAATGGTGCGTAGGCTTGATCGTATGAAGTGATACTTCTAATGTGGCCACCAGTGCATTGGTAGACACATGTTGGTGAAGGCTTGGTCTGCGAGCAACCCACTTGTGTGAACTAGCAAGCAAGAAATATATAACAATGAAGACAACCACATTTCATGATTCAAAGCGCCCACAGGACATAAGTGAGTGCATGTGCATGACGGGTAGTCTGTGGACTTATCATGGTGTTGTGTGACACTATGTGCAACCTTGAAGCATAAGAACACTCTTGACTATGACATGCAAGCAAACAAAAGAAACAAAGATAACTTGCATCGCACATGAGTACTTGCAATGTAAGACTCCTGCAATGCATGAACAATGGGATCATGTAGTTCGAGTGGAGGAAGTAAAATATGAGTGTTAGAATAATATTGAGTGCATATAGATGAGTGATGAGGAGCCTTGAGTGTTTGAACAATTTTCTGATCGAAAGTGCAACTAACCTCAGGAAAGCAAGGGCCTGACATAACCATCAACTCGGGCTGAAGTGCCTTGACAATCTTTGGGGTTTCAACTTTGTTGACAGATGGAACTTCGTAGACCAGTGGCTTATATGGATTAACAATGAGTGAATGAACATCATGATTGGATGATGAGGTGAAGAGATCACGACAACCAAGATCAAAAAATTCAAGATGTTGGTTGGCATCCTCATGGTTTGATGAATCGCTCAGAGGGGTAGATGATGAGGAAGGATGTTCACCCTTTGCGTTTCTAGAAAAAGCAGATGAAAGATCAAGTGGATTTCCAATGAATGATTGGTACTCTTCATTTTTGGATGATGGGCTAACATACGGGGTGTCTTGTGAAAGATCAACAATGGGTGCATCCATGGATCAAGACAAGCATGTGAAATCATGGATGGTAGGTTCACCAACGATGTTAGGAAAGAATGGAGGGGGATCAGATGAAAGGGAGTCATCCTTCACCAAGCGCTGATGCTCAAGCTCCCACTCACACTATTGATGAATGACAACGCATTTTGGTTGTGCAAGACCAACTTCGTCAGTGGGTTGTTCCTCGTTCACAATAAGTGAAGAGTTTGGAATGGATGAACACAAGACAACATCATCGGGAGGAACACCCAGTTGCAAAGACAGAGGTCGTATACACAAATGCATATGAGGAACCAAAGGACTCACAACCAAATCTTTGAAAAAATTGAGTGAAGTGATGTTGGGAGGGTGTGAAGGATGAACAAGTGTGTGAGCATGTTCCTCAACATCACTAGGCAGTGGTGGAGCTATTGAATAAGAGGAAGGAGGTGAGTCAGTTGAGACAGTGCTTGCTTCCACATGAGATTTTGTAGCTCCATCAATGAAGAATGTTGAGCGAGGCTTGATCTCAAACTTTCTCTTGGGGTGGGTATATTTCTTAAGGTAGTACTAGAACCGGTCCCAAAGATAAGAAAATTTCATCTAGCTCATTGGAGCTTGAAACTGCAAGTCACGGAAGTGTTGCAAAAAATCAATATGGATTCATGCGGAGCCCTCCTTTGCTATAACAATTTCCGATCAAGATGGTGTGGATCACAATGATAGAATGTGTCATCAATAAGATCACAGAAGTGCTCAAATGAGTGCACGGTGTCAGGTGGTAGGCTAAGCACCCAACAAAATGGATATTTGCGAAGCATGAATGCAAGTGTAAAACTAGCTTGTTCGTAAGAAAACTCATCTTCATCATGAATCATGGAAAGAAAGTTACGTAAGTGCTCAGGCCATGCCACTTTTCCTTCACCATCATACATGTGAGTGGACAAGACATCAAAAAGCTTCCCCGAGATGGAGACATCTTCATGATTCAAAAAACACATCAGGGGAAGAAGAGTGAAAGACTCCATGAAAGATATGTAAAGGTTCAAAACTGGACAAGAGGACACAACTTGTGATCAGGCCCTCCTTCTAGCACCAAAAATGTTGACAGTGTTGGACCCGTCAACATGTCAAGTGGATATCCCTGATAAGAAGTACCAATTAGACCTCAAACCATTTGGTTTAGGAGTCCCAACAATGGTTTGTAAGGTAATTCCTTAACTATGATGTCACACAGAGGCAGGTAAGATAACTCTATCAGTATCAAGGGTGTGACTGATGCAGTGAGTCAAAGAAGGTGTATGAGAGGTTCTAACACATAAAGGGGAGATGAGGGTGAAGGTGAGTTCTAGGTTGAAAGGGATTAGTCCCAACTCATCTAGGAACACAAGACACAAAAGGACATGCACAACCTCTGATGGAGTAGTTCACTAGGATGTGGTAGTCACAACATACAAGGTAAGATAACACATACAACACTCATGGATTAGTCTGAGACGAGTGAAACAATTGTTACAACAAGGTTCATGTGACATATTTTTCTAGTGTTCAGTAGAGCAGTGGACAAGGATGAGACATAATTAACAACAAGATTCATATAATTTCATACAAATCAGTTCATACACAAATGCCTAAGTTAAACCACATATATCATTAAGGCAACCGGAGCAGTCTAACTAAAATAACAACATATGCATGAAAATGTGTTGGCTCTTATTATATAGCGAAGTGTAAGTCACAATCATACAATACATCCATGTAAGCCTGCTAGCCACAAAAATGGAACGTTATAGCCACACCCACCTGCTCCTCGAGAGATATGAACTAGCTCCGTGCAGTGGAGAATCCAAGGCACGTTACAATACTGTCGTAGCTTTATCCAAGATAGTCTTGTTAGAATCTTGGCTGACCAAAAGCCTCTACAATGAGTTATGTGGGTCTATTTATAGCAAAGGGTGGGGTGACCCTTGATATTTTCCTTTGTGATAGTTCAACTACCCTCATGACTCTTCACCTACTCTATGACTATTACATCCAACCATTGACACTTTACTTACACTTGACATTGCAAGACATCACTGACACTCGATCCATTGTGATGAGACCAACTCTTTGACATGATTGTGATGGTGAAGGTGGTGATCTGATTCCAAGCTTGGTCATCCATGATTGTGTGCATGCACATCATGGCGACATCTTGCTGAAGCAAACTCTACCTTCATTGCAACTTGTGCATTGGTTCGGCCCCTTCCAACTCGTCTGCTAACATGCACATGGTCTTCTTGAGTACAGTTGAACTGAAAACACATTGATGCATAATGTCCATGCTAATCTTCATCTGTGCGCTGGTGGTCATGTGCATCAACTTGCTGAAGTACATGTTTAGCCCCAATTGTACTTGCTTCTTGTCTTCACCTTGGTGAGCGTATTGAATGGGTTGGATTGCATATGTGTGCTCAATGACACGAATGCTACTGAATCCCTTGGATGTGATCAACAACACTGCTCACCATGTCTATTATGAGCCAGTTACTGGGACGGATCCTTATCTTGTACCGATGCAGTTTCTTCCTTGAGTGCATGTTGTGCCTGCTATTGTTCCTATTCTTGTTGTAACTCATTCGTCTTTCTATGCAGCTTCATGTTCTTCCAGAGTTACTGCTTTAGCACATGCAACTCCTACTTTCTTCCATCTTCTGCCTTCATGCCATCACTTCATAACGGGAGTCTCCAAAGTTGCTTTCATCATCAATGGACCTACTTGATGTTGCAACCTTGTTCTGCCTACGTGTTGTTCACAACCCTCCTCTTACATTCATTGCATTCGGTATGTTGTCTTCAACTGGTGTTTGGGATGTTGCACACTGTGATGTTGTTGTTGTCATACCTTGATGTCCTTGTCTACAAACAGCTTGATGTCTTCATGGGTAAGCAAGTCGATGGGCACTTGATCGACTGCATCCCAAGTGTGCTCTGAATGGTGTTTTCATCTCTGCTCTCCTGGAAACCATTGTACTTATACTACTGAGAGGCAGATGAACACTTGGGATACTTGGAGACATGGAAACACTCAAGGCAAACAATCTATCAGTCGAAAACCAAAATGAACATGAGAAATGAATTGCAACATATCTAGGTGCATTATCATGGAGGTTGCACAATTTCAATAGGGAGGTTGGGAGACTAACTGCCAAGACTGCACAAGGCACAGTATCGACTTTTGGGAGACTGTATGACTGCTCAAACTGTACAATGCACAGTCTAGTCTGGTTGTTGACTGCTGGGATTGAACAATGCGCAATTCCAACTAGAAAAGACTGTTGGCCTACGGATAGATTGGTGCAATTTCTTGGGCCAATTAGCCACTGTCCTCCAGAAATGCCCACAATAGTCCTTGAGGCCAGTGTTGGGTAGGAATGTGAAAATTTGGAGAGGAAGGTGAGCCTACCTTCCCCAAATTGCGCAATGCAACCTTGGTGAAGGAAGAGTCCAGGCCAAGGTTGGCCTGACTCGCCGACGGAAACTGAAAGCAACTAAGACAATACATGCATGGCAACACTAAGTGATAGAAGAAGTGATTTACAATGCATGAAAAACATGAATGAAAGATTTAGAAAACATGCCAACATGCATGTGGGTGAGGTAGTTTTCTGGTTGGACAAATGTTTGTGCAAAATAGTTTCATGCATGCGACAAAAGTGAGATAGAAACGAAAACTAAAACAGAGCTAAGAAAAGCTAGTATATATCTAAATGACAACAAACATTCAAATAAATCAAGAAAACACTACTGCCACAAGTGAAAACCCAAAAAGTGATAGAAATGCAGAAGAAGGCATGGGAAGTTGTCTTACCCCAAAACGGTGGAGCCGAATGTGTTGACTACTCCTAGATGTGATGTGGGATGTCAGAACTACAAGGTTATTGTGAGGAATGAGCTCTGCCTCATCCTGTTGATGAGTTTTGATAACATTGAGGTTGTGGTATGCATGCCACGAATCTAGGGGAGGTTACACTTGGTGGGAGGTTTCAGAATTGTACCTTGCACATAACATTCAACTGCTAAACATAGATCCCTGAAACAAGGGATGCATTTGCATGCTGCCTTGGGAGAAGAAACACATGCATGCAAGTCTATTTCGCTTAGTCCCAGAGGGAACCAATCAACTCAGCTACACATGCAAGAGATTACTCGACTGCTGGAGAAAAATGCACATTTATGGCTGGGAGCTGGGTTGGCTACCTAAGAAGTTTGCACAATTTCTGGGCAGTAGCTGATTGCTACACAGATTTGTAGAAATTTTGGGCTGAGTAGACTTGCTGGGGAAATTTTCACCAATCATACTGGGAGTGTTGGTAGGTAGGATTCAACAATCCTGGGACCCAACAGGCTGCCAAAGAGGACTGCACAATTTCTGGAGGGCAAGCTAGTTGCTCTCTAGAAATGCACAATTTTCAAGGGGAAGATTCTTAGCATGCAGATGGACCAAGTCTGGGGGAACAACCTGTTAGTGTCGGTCTTGAGCCCTCCATCGGTGATCAATAGCTCTTTGCATATGCATAGGTAGGTGTCTCATTAGTGTCAGTTTTTCATCCCGCTAGGCATGCCATAAAACTGAATGGAGGGCTGGTCTTTGTTCCCTTCTTGGCTTTGCTGGATCAATCATACCACAATGAAATTGAGTCATGTTTGTTTTTATTTTTGTCTTGAGGTCCCAGGTCTTAGGTCTAGGGTTTTGAGTCAAAATCACTGCAAGGTCATGAGTTCAAGTTCATTGAGTGCCCAGCAAGCCAGAAGGAGGTATGTACATATGTTTCATTGTTATTTTCATTAGCTACAGGTCATTTAATGCCTTGGATTTAAAAACCCTGTTTTTAAGTCCAAGGTCATGAGAAATTTGCAAAAATAAAGAAATTTTCAAAAGTTTTCAAAAGTGCCGGCAACAACCCTGGTTCATTCGCCACAGTCCATCAGATGGTCAACCTACAAAAAGAACGGAGTCAAACGCCTCAAAAAGCTAATTTCAGGACAAAATCAACTCAAAAACAGTGTTAAAGAGAATGCAAAAGTGAAAACATTATAAAGTGGGTTTTTCAAGTTAATTTTTTTCAAATGTGAGCATATAAAGGCAAATTCCCTCTTTGAAGAGCCTCATTATGCATTTGAAGGCAAGAAAACACAAGGAGAGAGGCAAGAGGGCGAATTTGGTAAGTTTTAGCAGTTTTCAGGCTTTTTGAGGGTGCGCGACCACTCCACCAGGGTGCGCGACCACTCCACCAGGGTGCGCGACCACCTGGGAGGTGCACGACCACTCCAGCAACATTTCCCTGTGTTAATTTGGTCGGGCGCGACCACTCGAGGGGGGCGCGACCACTCGAGGCTGGTGCGCGACCACTCGACCAGCTTGCTCCAGAACCCTCCAGAAACGCATCAAAACTTCAAATTTCTTCGTGTTGGCTCGTGATTGGAGTGAGCATACTTCTCAGCATTTTTGCAGGCAGGGCAACAGTCGTCTTGGCTTATTTGTTCCACCTTGCTCAATAACATCATGTCAACCACTGAGACTAATGAGCAAGGTGATGACCGATCTTCATCCACGGAGGTTGAGACACAGCGGAGGCCTCGTAAGGGTGGCAAGGGTGGTCATCACAAGAGAGAAGAGCCCACATCCTTGGCAGAGTTGCAGGCTTGCCCATTGGCAGTGACTTGCTTTCAGTACATGTCATGCTATCAGTTTTGTGAGAGGCTTGCACAGATTCAGCATCATAGGGAGCTAGCCCAGTTATTTGTTCTACACCTTCATGACGGGCAGGTCACCCTCGCAGGGGTGGATTTTGTGTTTTCTCCAGAGGCTATTTCACAGGCTACCGAGATACCAAATGTGGGTGAGGTGTGGCCAAAGCGCAAGTGGCTGGATTTTGTTTAATTTGAGCCATATGTCAGGCCAACATACATACACAACTTGTCAGGGAACTTTCCTATCAGGTTCCTCCGAGGGGAATATGCATCTACCATGAGGCTTATTATGCACTATTTCACATGCGAGGGGAGGTTCTCACGAGTATTTGCTTGCCACATTCGCATGCTGATGCACTTTACCAGGGTGAGGATGATGAACATCCCGATTTACCTTTTTCATGACATTCAGAGGATGGTTTCTATATTCCAGAAGCAGACCCCAGCTCAGCAGCTCAGGAGCTTGTGTCATCATGGTCTCATCCAGCTGGTTGTTTCCCATCAGCTGAGCCAACAGGGCATTCCTTGGGCAGATTTTATCTCCCGTGAGTTCTTCACATAGCCAAATCCAGAGCCAGAGGCAGTTCACGAGGAGGGAGGGCCATCACATCAGCCCGAGGCTAGTATTCCGAGACATATGGCTTCTTCTCCTCGGGTCACTTATCAGAGAGGTCATAGGACCTTATTTGCAGCAGCTCGACGAGTACTTTCTCCACAGCAGGTGGAAGGGGTCTCGTCATCCTCTTCAGATCAGCGAGTGTTATCTCCACACCAGGTGGAAGGGGCCTCGCATCCTTCAGCAGCAGAGGCAGTACGAGAGGGCAAGCAGCCCATGGTTGAGGATGAGGCAGTTGGCGAGGCACATCCTGATTTCATTGATCTTGATGCTCATTCTCCTTCCTCTTCAGATTTCTATGAGCTCATTAGGCAGAGAGAGGAGGAGAACCTTGTGTTGTAGCAGAAGCTTGAGATGGATCAGTGGACTATCACTTATTTAAAGCAGCGGAACAAACAACTAGAGATGGAGAAAGAGCTGGATGAATTATGGAGAATCCGCGATAACAGAGGCTTGAACCGCAGGAGGCCTGGGGACCCATTGCCCGCTGATAGGGAGTCATTGCTCATCCAAGCAAATATTCGCTTGGATAGATTGTTGGAGAAGGCAAATCATGACAAAGAGCTGCTACGCAACATGAAAACACACTATTGGGCAAGATTGCATGTTTGCAAGGCTAAAATGAAAATTCTCCGAAGGAAGCTGTCAGAGGCCCAGAAGAAGAAGAAAAGGACAAACCCACTCTGTATCTTGGCTGAGGCATCCTTCACTCACCATGGTACTCATTAGCCTTCATCCAGCAGCAAAATCAAAAAAAATTGAGAGTTTTGGAGCATTTTGGAAATTTTTTGGAAATTTACAGGTTTTTGCCTGTGGAGTGGTCTCACCCCCCGCGCGACCACTCGGGAGGACTGCTCAGAATCACAAAAATTTGACATTTTTGGAAAGGGAATGCAAAAACTAGAATTACCTATACTTGGGGTCAATTTGATTTTGAGATTTGGGCCTCCAAAAGCTCAGAATACATCAAAATTTTGACTTTCTGCCCACTTTTTGAGTTGCAGAAAGTGACCTTGGGAGAATTGACTTTTGAGGGGTCAGATCAACTCCAAATCCAGAAATTCCACTTGGGATGGAAAGTAGACACACATAGATTTCCAATGAGCCATCTTGTACTTGATTTGGACAACTGGAACCCATTCAAAAAGTGCTGCAAAGGGGCGCGACCACTCGAGCTAAAATTGCCAGTTTTGACTTTTCAGGCATGCAAAATCTGTTTTTACCTTGGTTGATCATTTGTACCTGTAAATGATGGATGTATGGATAATTTTCATGGCACATTGATAGATTTAATCTCTCTTAACCCTTCTAGAAGCTTCCTTGATGTAAATAGTGAATATTTAATGCATGGATGAGTTAGCTAAGTTTTAGAGGCAAGTTGTTTTGACTTCCTATTATCTAGTGCTTAGTTTAGAGATAGTTCAAACTGCTCCTAGGAAGCTGAGCTCGACCCCTAGAGGTGGGGAAAGGAGTTAGATGGTCTATATTATGCCTTCTCTTGCTCATTTTCATGGTTGGACTCTTGTGGGAGAAGCATTATTGTATATTGTACATCTATTACTGCAATTTAAGGAAAAGGAAGGCCAGGGTTTTGCAGACATCATTGTGGATTCTTGTGGATTGTTGTGTTGATGGTGTGTTCTCTACATGTTTTTGTAAGTGTTTTTATGTGTTCCATCTCTTTATTTGCTGCTAATTGAACAGATGAAGTGATAAAGTTTGAATTCATGCATGCCATGCTCAACTTTTAATTTTGTTCAATATCTATGTTTTCCACTGTCTAAAGAGGATTCAAAGTTGTTGTTTGCCCTCTTTAGCTCCTCCTCTATCATTCCTGATCATCCATCTCAGATTAAGGCATCAACACTCACTCCTACCTTGCCCCAAAGATCCCCCTGCAAAAAAACTGAGCCCAATCCCCGCACCCTGAATTGCACTCCCTCTAATTGCCACCAAAAACCCCAAAAATCTTTAAATCAACCCCCCTTATCAATTTACTAGCCTAAAATCTTTATTCCTAATTGGTCAGCTTATCATATTGAAAGATCTACCGAATCTGACCCGAGAGAGCCTTCTCATACCTCGTAGGGCTAGCTACGAGGTGAAATGGTTTGATGTAGCCTTGAGAGTTTGTCTATCTCAGCCTAGGTGAATTCCAAGCGCTAACATAGTGGCGACCATACTGGGGAGAACAAAATTGTTTGTTGATTGATGTGTTTGTTTCCTAAGTCTTAGACGGAGCCTGAAGTTACGCCAGAAGCCTTCAAAAACGCTCTTGTTTTACATCAGCATTAGTAGATAAACGCTGCTTCAGTCAATCTCCATGAGCTTGTGAATACAACACTTCATTGACATTTTACCCCAGTACATGTATCAAGTTCAGATCTGATTGTTGATAGTGGACAACGACCAGACACTTGAAAGGCTGAAATCATTCACTGGCGACTCCTTTCACTAAAGAATCCAGCAATCAGTGCTTCATGGTGACTTCACTGCAGAGAGATCAGTAGCTGTGAGATTTTCAAGATGGATCGGATTGTAAGAAGATATGCTCCCTTGAGCCGAGATCACATTCCAGGTTTTCCGAATAAGATTCCCAAGGTAGATTGGTCAAGGAATCTGCCTACATTTAAAGATGATGGTATGAAGGATGCTGCTCTACATCTAGTTAGATTTCACATGCATATTCGCAAATTGAAGGTTGATTTTCCTGAAGATTGCTTGATGAAGATATTCTTGGCCACTCTGGAAGGTGAAGCCCAATCATGGTATGAAAGTTTGGCGCCTGCTTGTATTTACTGTTTAAAGGATTTTCATGCTATGTTCATTGAAAGATATAAGGACTCTTATCCATCATTAAATTTAGTTCAAGACTGTTGCAAGCATGCCTATAGTTTTATTGAAAGCCTTGAGAAGTTTTATGAAGATGATAATTTCATGGATGAAGAGATCATGGAGGCTTTGTATGAAAATCCGTTTCAGCAGCACACAGAAATCTTAGATACTTGCCAAGATCAGCAGGCTGAAGATTTCAATATGGTTGAAAATGAGGAAAGAGCAAATGTTATTTCAGATCTGCCCAAAGAAGACAGCAGCAAGCAACCCATCAAAGAGAGCTTTGTTGTTGAGATCATAGACGGAGTTTTGGATTCAGATGTTCATGAACAACAAGGTGAGATCTTTGTACAAGTAAGTGATGAATCTCCTTTCAATAACTCAGTAATAAATGATAGTTTCAATGCCTTGTCATATGAAGATAATTATTGTTTAAGCAGAAGAAAACAAAAGGCATTGTCTCCTTTGTCTGAAGAGGAGATAGATCAGCTCTTGAAAGGTCCTGTTACAGCCCAAGCAACAGCAGATTTGCAATGCACGCATAGTCAGGAAAGCGTTGGGGAAATTTCTTCCTCTGTTCAAGAAGATGATTGTCTTGTAGAGCAGCAAACTGATAATGTTTTCCTTCACAAAGATGATAATCTGGCTGTCATATCATTTGAAGATGACCTACCATATTGTCAGATTACCGAAGATCATAGCATACAGGATTACCTTTCAGATTCTTCATATGTTTCATGTGCTGAAGTGTTTTTCCAAGAAGAGATCTGCTCATCTACTTGCTCAGAATTTTTTGAAGCCCATGAGCATACTTTTACCGAAGCACATGATGAAGGCAGATCAGAATTTGAAACAAAGGAAACCTTGTTCTTTCAGCAGGAGGTGGTAGTGGCAAATCTTTATGTTTTTCATGATCCTCTAGCAAGTTTGTTGCAGCCAGCAGTGATAGTGTTTATTGCAGTGTTCAGTGATGAAGGAGATCATGGTCAGCTATGTTTTTGGATGCCCAGTTACCACTATCTATTGTTGATCATGAGATCTAATCAGGAGAATCAATCAAGAAGGCATCTGCTTGATTGGTTGCATTGGCATTTTGATATAGTTTGATGTATATAGTCTTGTAAGAAATACCGGTGGTTGTCATCATGATTTCACATCTTGATGGACTGCTGCCCTTCTCTTGTTTTAGTTAAGTCAGTCATGAGTCATTTGTGTTTGGTCTGTTGAGTGAGGTTTTTCAAGTTATTTCAGTTTGCCATCAAGTCAGTTTGAGTCAAGTTTCAGTTAAGTTTCAGTCAGTTTTCAGTCAAGTTTTCATTCAATAAATGTGTCAAAGTTTTGGGTCACATGCGTAAATAATGACTCCATTTCCCAATGGGTGGAGGCACTGGTCTGCTCTCCCAAGAGGTCTGAGGTTCTTGGCACCTCCAAGGAGCTGCCATCCCCATTGGAGCCAATGTTAGTGTCGGTCTTGAGCCCTCCATCGGTGATCAATAGCTCTTTGCATATGCATAGGTAGGTGTCTCATTAGTGTCAGTTTTTCATCCCGCTAGGCATGCCATAAAACTGAATGGAGGGCTGGTCTTTGTTCCCTTCTTGGCTTTGCTGGATCAGATCATACCACAATGAAATTGAGTCATGTTTGTTTTTATTTTTGTCTTGAGGTCCCAGGTCTTAGGTCTAGGGTTTTGAGTCAAAATCACTGCAAGGTCATGAGTTCAAGTTCAGTGAGTGCCCAGCAAGCCAGAAGGAGGTATGTACATATGTTTCATTGTTATTTTCATTAGCTACAGGTCATTTAATGCCTTGGATTTAAAAACCCTGTTTTTAAGTCCAAGGTCATGAGAAATTTGCAAAAATAAAGAAATTTTCAAAAGTTTTCAAAAGTGCCAGCAACAACCCTGGTTCATTCGCCACAGTCCATCAGATGGTCAACCTGCAAAAAGAACGGATCAAACGCCTCAAAAAGCTAATTTCAGGACAAAATCAACTCAAAAACAGTGTTAAAGAGAATGCAAAAGTGAAAACATTATAAAGTGGGTTTTTCAAGTTAATTTTTTTCAAATGTGAGCATATAAAGGCAAATTCCCTCTTTGAAGAGCCTCATTATGCATTTGAAGGCAAGAAAACACAAGGAGAGAGGCAAGAGGGCGAATTTGGTAAGTTTTAGCAGTTTTCAGGCTTTTTGAGGGTGCGCGACCACTCCACCAGGGTGCGCGACCACTCCACCAGGGTGCGCGACCACCTGGGAGGTGCGCGACCACTCCAGCAACATTTCCCTGTGTTAATTTGGTCGGGCGCGACCACTCGAGGGGGGCGCGACCACTCGACCAGCTTGCTCCAGAACCCTCCAGAAAGGCATCAAAACTTCAAATTTCTTCGTGTTGGCTCGTGATTGGAGTGAGCATACTTCTCAGCATTTTTGCAGGCAGGGCAGCAGTCATCTTGGCTTATTTGTTCCACCTTGCTCAATAACATCATGTCAACCACTGAGACTAATGAGCAAGGTGATGACCGATCTTCATCCACGGAGGTTGAGACACAGCGGAGGCCTCGTAAGGGTGGCAAGGGTGGACATCACAAGAGAGAAGAGCCCACATCCTTGGCAGAGTTGCAGGCTTGCCCATTGGCAGTGACTTGCTTTCAGTACATGTCATGCTATCAGTTTTGTGAGAGGCTTGCACAGATTCAGCATCATAGGGAGCTAGCCCGGTTATTTGTTCTACACCTTCATGACGGGCAGGTCACCCTTGCAGGGGTGGATTTTGTGTTTTCTCCAGAGGCTATTTCACAGGCTACCGGGATACCAAATGTGGGTGAGGTGTGGCCAAAGCGCAAGT
The DNA here is from genome assembly GCA_031772625.1 of Pinus tabuliformis. Lineage (NCBI taxonomy): Eukaryota > Viridiplantae > Streptophyta > Pinopsida > Pinales > Pinaceae > Pinus > Pinus tabuliformis. The sequence continues at coordinate 27,547,275 of CM062815.1, forward strand.
GGCTGGATTTTGTTTACTTTGAGCCATATGTCAGGCCAACATACATACACAACTTGTCAGGGAACTTTCCTAGCAGGTTCCTCTGAGGGGAATATGCATCTATCATGAGGCTTATTATGCACTATTTCACATGCGAGGGGAGGTTCTCACAAGTATTTGCTTGCCACATTCGCATGCTGATGCACTTTACCAGGGTGAGGATGATGAACATCCCGATTTACCTTTTTCATGACATTCAGAGGATGGTTTCTATATTCGAGAAGTAGACCCCAGCTCAGCAGCTCAGGAGCTTGTGTCATCATGGTCTCATCCAGCTGGTTGTTTCCCATCAGCTGAGCCAGCAGGGCATTCCTTGGGCAGATTTTATCTCCCGTGAGTTCTTCACACAGCCACAGCCAGAGCCAGAGGCAGTTCACGAGGAGGGAGGGCCATCACATCAGCCCGAGGCTAGTATTCCGAGACATATGGCTTCTTCTCCTCGGGTCACTTATCAGAGAGGTCATAGGACCTTATTTGCAGCAGCTCGACGAGTACTTTCTCCACAGCAGGTGGAAGGGGTCTCGTCATCCTCTTCAGATCAGCGAGTGTTATCTCCACACCAGGTGGAAGGGGCCTCGCATCCTTCAGCAGCAGAGGCAGTACGAGAGGGCAAGTAGCCCATGGTTGAGGATGAGGCAGTTGGCGAGGCACATCCTAATTTCATTGATCTTGATGCTCATTCTCCTTCCTCTTCAGATTTCTATGAGCTCATTAGGCAGAGAGAGGAGGAGAACCTTGTGTTGCAGCGGAAGCTTGAGATGGCTCAGTGGACTATCACTTATTTAAAGCAGCGGAACAAACAGCTAGAGACAGAGAAAGAGTTGGATTAATTATGGAGAATCCGCGGTAACAGAGGCTTGAACCGCAGGAGGCCCGGGGACCCATTACCCGCTGATAGGGAGTCATTGCTCATCCAAGAAAATCTTCGCTTGGAGAGATTGTTGGAGAAGGCAAATCATGACAAAGAGCTGCTACGCAACATGAAAACACACTATTGGGCAAGATTGCATGTTTGCAAGGCTAAAATGAAAATTCTCCGAAGGAAGCTGTCAGAGGCCCAGAAGAAGAAGAAAAGGACAAACCCACTCCATATCTTGGCTGAGGCATCCCTCACTCACCATGGTACTCATTAGCCTTCATCCAGCAGCAAAATCAAAAATTTTTGAGAGTTTTGGAGCATTTTGGAAATTTTTTGGAAATTTACAGGTTTTTGCCTGTGGAGTGGTCTCACCCCCCGCGCGACCACTCGGGAGGACTGCTCAGAATCAAAAAAAGTTGACATTTTTGGAAAGGGCATGCAAAATCTAGAATTACCTATACTTGGGGTCAACTTGATTTTGAGATTTGGGCCTCCAAAAGCTCAGAATACATCAAAATTTTGACTTTCTGCCCACCTTTTGAGTTGCAGAAAGTGACCTTGGGAGAATTGACTTTTGAGGGGTCAGATCAACTCCAAATCCAGAAATTCCACTTGGGATGGAAAGTAGACACACAGAGCTTTCCAATGAGACATCTTGTACTTGATTTGGACAACTGGAACCCATTCAAAAAGTGCTGCAAAGGGGCGCGACCACTCGAGCAGGGGGCGCGACCACTCGAGCTAAAATTGCCAGTTTTGACTTTTCAGGCATGCAAAATCTGTTTTTACCTTGGTTGATCATTTGTACCTGTAAATGATGGATGTATGGATAATTTTCATGGCACATTGATAGATTTAATCTCTCTTAACCCTTCTAGAAGCTTCCTTGATGTAAATAGTGAATATTTAATGCATGGATGAGTTAGCTAAGTTTTAGAGGCAAGTTGTTTTGACTTCCTATTATCTAGTGCTTAGTTTAGAATTAGTTCAAACTGCTCCTAGGAAGCTGAGCTCGACCCCTATAGGTGGGGAAAGGAGTTAGATGGTCTATATTATGCCTTCTCTTGCTCATTTTCATGGTTGGACTCTTGTGGGAGAAGCATTATTGTATATTGTACATCTATTACTGCAATTTAAGGAAAAGGAAGGCCAGGGTTTTGCAGACATCATTGTGGATTCTTGTGGATTTTTGTGTTGATGGTGTGTTCTCTACATGTTTTTGTAAGTGTGTTTATGTGTTCCATCTCTTTCTTTGCTGCTAATTGAACGGATGAAGTGATAAAGTTTGAATTCATGCATGCCATGCTCAACTTTTAATTTTGTTCAATATCTATGTTTTCCACTGTCTAAAGAGGATTCAAAGTTGTTGTTTGCCCTCTTTAGCTCCTCCTCTATCATTCCTGATCATCCATCTCAGATTAAGACATCATCACTCACTCCTACCTTGCCCCAAAGATCCCCCTGCAAAAAAAATGAGCCCAATCCCCGCACCCTGAATTGCACTCCCTCCAATTGCCACCAAAAACCCCAAAAATCTTTAAATCAACCCCCCTTATCAATTTACTAGCCTAAAATCTTTATTCCTAATTGGTCAGCTTATCATATTGAAAGATCTACCGAATCTGACCCGAGAGAGCCTTCTCATACCTCGTAGGGCTAGCTACGAGGTGAAATGGTTTGATGTAGCCTTGAGAGTTTGTCTATCTCAGCCTAGGTGAATTCCAAGCGCTAACACAACCCATGAGGGGAATGGATCAAGCTATGACCGATAGGTTGTCGTTGTGCAAGAAAGACACTAAAGCTTGTGAACCTGACTAAGCAAGGCAAGCTGTTGTGAAGGTTGGAATGGAGGCCCCAAAACGAGGCTAAGTCAAAATTTTGGAGGGTGGTTGTAGCCACTACAACAGAACTTCATGGGGATTTGTAGATATTTGAGAAGAAATTTGGTCAACTAACTTTGGAAGTGTGCTATGATTTTTGGTGGTTTTTTGAAAAACTTTAGATCTTGGATTAAGAGATTTGTAATGTGATCTATAAGTTGGTGGTGATTTTGAGGGAGACTGACTCTTAGAATTACCTTTTAATTTAAGGGTGGATATTCTTGGCATTCATAGTCTGAAGGCCGTCCTTCTAGTGCCAAAAATGTTGAAGGCTCAAAATTCTTTGTCTCAACATTAAGGAAAGCTACCCAGTCGAGAACTTAAGGTAGCTCCTTTTCCATTTGGAATGGTGGCTCCAACTAGGATTATGGGACCTGTTTCCCTTAATAAAAGATATAAAAATAGATTAGATATATAAGTGTGGGGCTAATGATATCTATCACGTGAAAACTATATCTATATATGTGAATTTAGAAATATCTCACATTTAACATTAAAATATAGATCTTCAAGTCCTTTATGAGGTTAAAACGAATGAAGATACCTAATTTAATTAAATAGTTAATTAAATTAGTTGATCAAATTCGTTGCACATATAAGATATCGTTTTTCATCCATATACTTAAATTTCAATCAAATTGTTAACTTACGGGGACCTGAGCTAGGTTCAGAGTTGTTTGCGCCAACCAACAAAACCCTAACTACTGGCCCTTTCGGCAAGAACCTACATAGTGGAGGTTGCATTCTCACCTGAACCAGATTTTTTCATCCAGAGACAACGTGATAAGTGGACTTAAGCTTTTATAGCTCAGATCTGCCTTCACAAAGATCTGTAGTCTTCTACAGTCTGATGCAACAACTCAATTAAAACGACTTCTAGACCTTCTTGAAGGTCTATGATCAGTATTTGTGTACCCTAAGCAGGAAAATTATCTACTTTTTCACATTAATAAATAACCCCAAATCTGCCTTCCTGCAGATCTATCCAATTCATCAGAAATCATAACATAAATGACCCTTATCTTCGTGAAAATAGATAATTACTTAAGTTATTCACAAATAAGGTAGATTCAGTCGTTTCATGCAACATTTATTCATTATTCTATAGAAAAAATATTAGAAAAAGATAGATCATAACATAAACAAAATCAACAATAATCCTCAGATTGCAAGATAATTCTTCAAAATCAGTCTTTATTAATCTTCAACATTCAGATTATAGACTCTTTCACCCTGCGCACTCAACTGCAGGGGTCAACACACTCAATTGCAGAATTACGAAGGCCTCCTATGCACTCAATTGCAAGAGCCTTCCACTTTCACCTAAGTACAGGAAGTAGAGACGTCTTGCCTTAGCACTTGCCCAAAATAGTCTCTATCTTGCCTTTGCCACCATTCGTTACTATTAGTTACCTCTTAGACTTGCTATTCACTCAACTCTATATAGCTTTCCTCAATACAATACCATAGTATGTGGACCATGGGTGAGTTTCAAAACTGACCTATTTACTTACCCAAACAAGTGGCTAAGACCCCTTTGACTCCTATCTACTTTTGCACTCTACATCCACATTTCACAGAGACATTACATATTTTACAAAAATTTATGAAAAAATTGAGTTAAATAACCCCAAAAATGACCCTATGGACCCTGTCCCAACAGTCCCCTAATACACATATCATGACTTTCCCTCGAGTCACTCAGTTGGCACCTCAATCTTTCTGCGGAGACCACCTAGCTCAACATGCAATACTGCAACTTTAGCAGTGCTCTGTGCCATGTCTTGCTGCACTTCTTCCACCAACTACTCTGTTGTTGGGCCTTCCACTACTAGGCGCATTGTCCTTTGTGTCTACTATAGCACCCTTAGCTTTTCCTGGAGTGGCATAGTAATATGGTAGGATTCCTCTAGCCACGGATGTAATCTAGCCTTCGGAAGGTCCTCTTTCCTATGCAATTCTTTCATCTATGCTTCGAGTTTCTTTCCTTCCTGTAACTTCGTGAGGCGTTGTGCCAACACCAAAGTGTGCGCAGTCACTCGAATCTCATCATAATTCCACTATATCTCTCTCACATCAGTGGTCAACCTCTGAAAATTCGAATCCACCTGCAAATTTTCACATACTTCCATGGGTTTTGTTGGCCATGGAATCCCCCCAAGGCATGTTTCAAGGCATAAAGCCCAAGTTTTAACCAAATCCTTTTGTAAAAGCTCCGCAAATTGCGAGCGTGGAGCGAGAAATCATAATAGAGTCACAGGGTTGTCCTCCTTAGCTTTTGTAATGTAATGTCGACCAGATAGACCTACCCATGGTCCATGGACCATGGGATTGTATAAATAGAGCGAGGCTCTAAGTGTATAAGAGAACCAATAGGGAGTAGAAGAAGCATGAGGATTCTAAGTGATTAAGTCGAAGTGTAAAGTGTGTCGTAGAGTAGGAGAAGGATCTGCAGCTAACTTCACATAGGCCTAGTAGTCTGCAACTGAGTCCACAGGGAAGGTTGAGTCTGTAACTATTGGAAGAATCAATAAAGAGAAGTTTTACTATATTTATGTGTATATTTTCTTGTTTTAATGTATAATTGGATATAATTTGGATGTATACTATTTATTTGCTGCGCGAACTCATATGAATGTTTTTTGTAAATAAATATAACGTAAGACATCCAAGTACGCGAAGGTAATTAACTGGTATAGGAAGATAAGTAAGATCTTGGGTAATAGCACGGAACACTGCTCTAGCAGCACGAAAGCTCCACAGCCACTTGTTAGGGCTGCACAAATGCAGTATATTAGGGTGGGAGGAATAGGGAAGTGCACAAAGTGACCTACGTATAGGGATGAATAGTTGGACTAGTTGAACCTCTCAGACATCTCAAGGGTGCGGAAACGTGGTTCTAGCACCCTTCGATACTACTTCGGGTGAGACATCAGTCCATGCTCCGCAGACTGTTGTCAAAAGGGCCAGTAGTATAGTGATTTTTTTGGCTAATTAACTGTTATGAAACCAGCTCAATAAAATATAGAAAAGATAGATCAACGCCTTAGGATTCAGCCTCTTTGAGGGGGCAACCTCCTTTACATTACATAAATGAACAATTCTTTGATGATACAAATGACAAAACCTCGTTTCTATATATAGGAGTCTAAGGAGTCACAATATAATCCAGCCGACCTAACAATAATAATATAAAGCCACAAAAATAACAATAGAGGGATTCTATGGGGCACAGAAATAACAACATGGGGATAATAGGGGCACAACAATATAAATAAGGGGTATAACTACAATAGTAATGGGGTAATCACTAGTATTATAGGGACCCAACATGCCCCTCTCCTTCAAAAAAGTGTTGTCCTCAACGCTTGAGTAGTTCTGGATACTTCTGCATAAAATTCTCATCCTCCCATGTGGAATCTTCAGCGGATAAGTCCTTCCACTTGATAAGATACTCTGAAATTGATCGATTTCGTAGCTGTCGAGTTCTCATTTCTGTGACTGCTTCTGGTTCCAATATAATTTTTCCTTCCTCGTCAAGTTCTGGCAATATTGTTTGGACTGGGAGCTTGTCGCCTATAACCTTCTTTAAACATGAAACATGGAAAACTGGGTGCAATTGAGAAGCTGCAGGAAGCTCCAATTTGTATGCCATAGTACAAATCTTTTGCAACACCTTGTACGTACCATAATACTTTGGTGATAATTTATTATCCTTCTTAGCTTTCTTTAGGGACATTTTCTTATATGGTTGTAGCCGTAGGAATACCCAATCACCTACATCAAAACTTCTTTCACTGCGATGTTGATCTACCTGTTGTTTCATTCTATTTTGTACCAACACGAGGTTATCCTTTAAGAGTTGGAGGACTTGTTGTTGATGTTCGATGTGATGTTCCACTGCCTGAACCTTAGAATTTTCTCTTAAATATGATGTGATGGATGGTGGTTGATACCCATAAAGTGCCATAAATGGGGTCATTTTTGTTGCTGTATGGAAGGAAGTGTTATACCACCATTCAGCCAGAGACAACCATTTGACCCATTGTGTTTGTTTATCAGATACAAAGCAACAAAGATATCCTTCCAAACATTTGTTTACTATCTCAGTTTGCCCATCAGATTGAGGATGATAAGATGAGCTATGAGCTAACTGAGTACCAAGACAAGAAAATAATTCTGTCCAAAAATTTCTAGTGAAAATGGGATCTTTGTTACTTACAATAATATTTGGGTTTCCATGTAGCTTTTGAATTGTTTCCATAAATGCAGTAGAAACTGTACTGGCTTTAAATGGATGTGATAATGCACAAAAGTGTGCATACTTGGTAAGTCTGTTAACTACCACCATGATGACACTCTTTCCCTTAGACTTGGGTAAACCTGTGATAAAATCCATTGAAACCTCCTCCCAACGTTGGCTTGGAATGGATAAAGGTTGTAATAGACCCGATGTCTTAATTGTTTCAACTTTATTTTGTTGGCAAACCAAACATTCCGCCACAAACTTTTGAATATCTGATTTAAGGCCATCCCAAAAAAATTCCTTCTTAACCTTGTGGTAAGTTTTTAAAAATCCTGAGTGCCCTCCTAAGGGAGAAGTGTGCAATTCCATAAGAATATTTTGTTTTAGCTGTGAATTCTTATAGAGCTATAAGCGATCTTTGTACCATAATGAATCATTTTTCCAGCTAAATGTATCAGACGTATTGGAATCTTGTTGTAGCTTTCGAATAAGTTCCCACACTTCTTCATCATTCTTACATTCCTCCCTTGCTTCGTTTATCCAATCTGGTTGGATAATAGAAATGGCACACAACAATGCTTCCACATCCTCATCCTTTCTTGAGAGTGCATCTGCCACCACATTTTGCTTCCCTTTTTTGTAGATGATTTCAAAGTCATAACCCAACATCTTTGTGACCCACTTTGTTGCTCTTCAGAGGATAATCTTTGTTCTAAAAATTATTTAAGGCTATCATGATCCATTTTTACCTTGAAGTGTCTTCCCATTAGGTAGGGTCGCCATTTCTTAAGTGCATGGAGTATTGCCAACATTTCCTTCTCATAAATAGCTTTTCTTAAAAACTTTCCCTTGATTGGACAACTTTCAAAATCAATGGGTCTTTCATCTTACATTAGAACAACACCAATTCCATTTCCTGAAGCATCACATTCCACAATAAAGGTTTTTGTGAAGTCCGGTGTAGCTAAGACCGGTGCTTGGCACATTGCCTCTTTAAGATGTTCAAAGGCCTTTGTTGCTTCTGGAGTCCATGAAAATGCATCTTTCTTCAATAATGTTGTTAGAGGTGCTGCTATTCTCCCATAATTCTTAACAAACTTGCGATAATACCCTGTCAACCCAAGAAATCCTCGCAGATGCTTTATGGATGTCGGGATTTTCCATTCCTTAATGGCTTTAATTTTGCTAGGGTCTACCTTAACTCCTTCATGAGATACAATATGACCCAAATATTCCACCTCTTGGACTCCAAAGAAACATTTGGATCTTTTTGCATATAATTGTTTCTCCTCCAATAATTGTAGCACCCTGTGAACATGTTGAACATGATCCTTCCAAGACTTGTTGTAGATTAGTATATCATAAAAAAATACTAACGCAAATTTTCTAAGGAATGGTTTGAAAATTGAATTCATCAAACCTTGAAATGTTGAAGGTGCATTAGTAAGGCGAAAAGGCATGACCAAAAATTCATAATGACCCTCATGAGTTCTAAATTTCGTTTTGGGAATGTCTTCAATCTTCATTCTGATTTGATGATATCCTGAACGAAGATCCAACTTGGTGAAGTAAATTGATCCATGCAATTCATCCAGTAATTCATCAATGACAGGAATGGGGAACTTATCTTTAATAGTGAGCTTGTTGAGCTCCCTATAATTCAGACACATGCGCCATGATCCATCCTTCTTGTGCACCAATACTACTGGAGCAGAGAAAGAACTTTGACTTGGTTAAATTATACCAGCCTCTAGCATTTCTACAACCATACGTTCAATTTCACTTTTTTGGACATAGGGATATCTGTACGGCCTGATGTTTCGAGGAACACTTCCTGGAATCAGATGAATAGCATGATCATGATCACGCATATGTGGGAGACCTTTGGGAGTCTCAAATACCTTGGAATGATTTTCCAGGACTTTTTGGAGATTTGGAGAAATAGATGATTCCGATGTGGAAACATCTAGTGAACATAATTGTGCAATTACACCTCTTTGCTCCCTTTTTAGAAGCTTTGTCATACCATTAGAGCTGATTACCTTTCTTGGTTTCCTTGCAATACCCCTTAATTCAATGTCGTTTCCTTCCGCAGAAAATTTGATGAAAAGTTCTTGAAAATTAAAATCTATTGTACCCAAGGATTATAGCCATTGGAGTCTGGACTCCTAGTACAACATCAACACCTCCCATTGGAATGGAAAGCATTGGGCTAGTCAATACATATTCTCCCATGGATAGCTTGATATTATGGCACCTTCCAGAGAAATTTATTTTTCCTCCATTTGCAATAATCACTTGACACTCTGGTGCTGGATATATGAAGCAATTCAATTCTTTTGCTACCCTACAATGAATAAAATTGTGGGTGCTTCTTGAATCAATCAACACTATTACCTTTTTCTTCTTGATTTGTCCTTCTATCTTGATGGTTTGAGGAGTGGTAATTCCCACCAATGCATTACAAGATATGGTCGGATTTATTTTGATGGCAAGGAATCATGATTAACATTACTTTTGTTCACATCATGAGTTTCCTTTACAACCTTTTCACCATTAGTAAGTAGTTCTTGTAGAAAATTTGTCAAATCTGTCTTCAAATCTGCCATGTCTGTCTTCAAATTTGTCTTCAAATCTGCCATGTCTCTCTTTAAATCTGTCTTTGAATCATCCATATTAGCTTCCATTCCATTTATCTTATATTCCACGCCATTTATCCTAGATTCCACGCCATTTATCTTAGCTTCTGTTAGCATTTGTGAGCGTGACATTTGTTGCACTTGTTCTTGTAATTTTGATATATCATGTAGCATTTCTTCCTCTTCTTCATGAGTCATGCTAGAGCTTTCAGGTTCCTTACTAGGTGTTTTCATTTTCTTTCCTCGGGGCATCAGTTACTGATAATAATGATTTACTATGCCCTTTGGATTCCGTTAAACCAAGCTTACACAAAAATTTAAAAAAAACTACACACATTTTTTCACTTTATAGAAGCCTGATATTGAATCCGATGTATCTCTGTAATTTCAGATCATCCAGTTCTGAAATTGCGATCTATAGTATCCTTCTGCGTCCTCTTTCAAATGCCACAAGTCTGACCCAAATTGGATTCTCCAAGGAAGATTTATGTGAAATCTCCCACAGTGACTTGCTTTTAGACTAGTTCAGTAGAGCGAACTTGTACGACATGCCACGAGTCACTGTTTCAATCTCTGTATCTAAAACACACATACATGAAACTATAGTCCATCCTATTTTTCTACCTTCTTACGAAATTCAAATCCAATCCCTAGAGAGAAAGTTATGACGATTTTCCCTAGGTCACCTGTTTTGAATGTAATTCAAGATTCTGCAAAAATACCAACTTCCTCAGATCATATCTCCGCAAATATCACGCGAAAAGCTCTAAAATTCGGACCCAAGGTTCATCACGATTTCTTCTCAAATGGGTTTTTTTTCGACTTCTGAAACGTCACAGAAAAAAATTTATAGCAAAAATTCCACGATGACCTATTTGGAGCAGTGAAACCCTAGAATCCAAAGCTCTGATACCAAATGTTATGAAACCAGCTCAAGAAAAGATAGAAAAGATATATCAACGCCTTAGGATTTAGCCTCTTCGAGGGGGCAACCTCCTTTACATTACATAAATGAACAATTCTTTGATGATACAAATGACAAAACCTCCTCTCTATATATAGGAGTCTAAGGAGTCACAATATAATCCAGCCAACCTAAGAATAATAATACAAAGCCACAAAAATAACAATAGAGGGATTCTATGGGGCACAAAAATAAGAACATGGGGGTAATAGGGGAACAACAATATAAATAAGGGGTATAACTAAAATAGTAATGGGGTAATCACTAGTATTATAGGGACCCAACATTAACACCAAATCTGGCTCAGACCCCAACAAGCCAACAAATGTTTCCATTTCCAGGACCAGGATCTACATAGAGATGTTTGATGTCATATCACTAGGATCCGACAAAGAAAGGAATTAAAAATTGGTTGGATAGGAAGATTCACGAGTTCACGGTGCAGGAAAAAGGAATCTGTGACTATCAAAGGAATAGTGGTTAGTCTGCTACTTATATACATAGGTCCAAAAAAAATTCTTTGCATCCTTCCCCATTGAGTTGTACGGGTGCATCGTGAAGCTAGCAGATAGCCAAGGAAGGTGTAAACTTGATGAACCTATTGTGTGGACTCCATAATTGGTGCGTAGACTCGAAGCATTGGAAGATAATATCGCACTCACTGTCAATCACTGGCTCAATCGAATCATAGGAGGATTCATCACCGAATTGGCATTAGATACTTCAGTTAATTATAGTGAGGCAGAACGATTTTTCCTCAAAGGACCGTAAGGTAAGTACATTAAATATTTGAACACTTGGATTAAAATGCTACTATGTGAAAAACATGTTATGCAATAAAATTTATGTTTGGGGCTACACAAAGTGGGAGAATCTACAGAAATGAATGTAGCACAGAACTATAAACTAGCCCCTTGATTTAACCTCTGTGAGGGGGTGAAGAAGAGATCGTGAATGTATTGCCAAGAACTGCAATCAATCTGATAAGACAGAGAATTCTACTCATACCACCTCCAACCACACCACATCAGTTTTACTGTCTTCACCCCCGTCTTCACCCATACCACCTCTGCCACCACCGCGAAGCCGTATGGAAAGCGCGATAAAAATGCCACTGTTCAAGGGAGTAGGGAATGAAGATCTAGACCAGTTTTGGTTCGTGATAAAAGTTGTATGGCAAGCACAGGGAGTCATAGATGACAATATAAAGAAGGAAAAAAATTTCAACGCTCTGCAGGATCACGCGCTGACCTGGTACATTGAGCATTCCAATGAAAATCTAAATGCAGGGATCACAGATATCCAAGCTACGCCAAACAAATAATTTAGCAGGCCAAAGTCAAAGGCACAGTCAATCATTCGGTTCAAGGAAATCACAATGCTACTAGGGGAGACCCCGTGGGAGTTGGATCAAAGATTGAAGTGCACAATTCGCGGAGCAAACATGACATTAATAGATGGGCAACACCGTGAATGGTTTGTAGCATCATTAGCGCTGCATATATGGAATGCGCTATAATAACAGAGGCTAAGCACTCAGGCCGAGGCCTTGGAGGTTGCGATGAGATTGCACGAGACCCCAATACAAGATCCCAACCTGGGAGTTCAACAGATTCATGCACAGTTGAAAAACTTGTGCCTTGAGATGCATAGTTTGAAACAAGACAGGACAACCTGCCCATAGATGCGCGATGAGATATGGTGCATAAAATACAAGGGTCAGGGGCACGACAAGGACCACTACCTGGTGTTCACAAATTACCTTGCAGGAGGAGGGCTAATGCCACTAATACCGGAGGCACAAGCAGGACCAAATGCGGTGCCTGCACTATGGTGCGTGATTTGTTAGGTAGGAGGAAAGCATGCTACAGATAACTACCATCTATTACAAAAGTATAAACAAACTTCACAACAGTTGTTCTGTAATTTTTGTAGGTCAGTAAGACATGATGCGTGCACTTGTAGAAGTTATGAGCTGATGATGGATCGAACTCCTACCTACAAAGTCCAGGATGAAACACAACCCCTCGATCAAAACGCATGAATGGTACACACCAAATTTCAAGGGCGCGGACGAGGCCGAGGTGGAGGGGGACCAGGAAGAGTTCGCGGATAGTTGATATGTTACAATTGCAGAGGGCCAGGGCATTATGCTCACAATTATACAAATACAACGAGATCATCATGCCTGTATTGTATGTTTTTTGATCATGAGATGGAGAATTGTCCCACACTGATAGCGAGGTTGCGTAATAAAGGAACACTCCAATCTCCCCCCACTTAGAACTTGCAAATGATGAGGTTTGAGTCGTGCTAGGAAGACCCTAATGTAAATATCATGTTCCAAAGTGGAATTACGATAGGGGAGGACAAAGGAAAGCAACCTGAAGAAAGTACCTGGGTTCGCAATGCTCCAACGAAGGAACTAGAATTTGATTTGGAGTGCGCTAAGGAGACTTTCATGGAAGCTAAGTAAAGCTTCGCTGATGCTCCACTTCAGGAAGTAAAGACAGAATGGAACTGGAAATGGACCCATCAATTCTCACTACATTCTTGGAGACATGCATGAAGCTACTTTGTGACAAAAGGCTGTAAAGGTGCTCCAAGAACTCATAAATAGATGTGTTAGGACCGCGTCAGGAGAACTGCGCGTAGTTCAGAAGCTCAAAAAATCACACGACATGAACAGCAAAAGAAGCTGATATTGACCACGCAAATTGGGGAATATGAGATGGATGAAGTGATTCTAGATCTAGGTTCAGATGCGAACGCCCTGCCAAAGAAGACATGGGAGTGCATGGGTAGGCCTGCATTGCAATGGTCTCCTATGCAACTGTGAATGGCGAACCAATAAAAGATCTTACCTATGGGGAGATTGTAGGGGATCATAGTAGATATCGAAGGAGAAAGCACGCTAACAGATTTCTAAGTGTTAGAGATTATTGATGACAACAATCCCTACCCCGCGCTATTGGGAATAGATTCAGCCATTGACATGAATGGAGTGATAAATCTAAAGAAGCGCAAGACGATCTTTGAGAAAAAGTCTCTGCGCGTAGTGGTGCCTTTAGACCCTGCAGAAGGATCGCGCTACATAGAGCCAGTGCATGACTACAACATTGATGACGATATAAACTGCACCTACAAGATAACTGTGTGGGAGAAAGATTGGGTAAATGCAACTGTGGATGGCCGAATCTCATGGGAGCGTGAAATCTCCTGCACATCAGATTCTGACATGGAGATAAAATGATGGCAGAACTAGTTACACGAGGTAACCATGCTCAACTATAACATTATGACGAGATTATTGCATTGCGTAGTAACAGAGGTAAAATATCTACATACATATGATGGGTTAAGCAAGGTGGGTGACTTTCTGAAGAGATTTGAAAGAGAAGCATCGGAATAGAAACGCTTCGACACTTTGAAATGGGTGCTGCGTGCTAAGATTACAAGATGGTGTGGTACACACAAAAGAATTTTTTAGGACTGGCGCGACTGCAGAAGAATGATGCACACATGGTTTGAGAAGCCTCCAATGCAATTAACATACAAGATTGTTAGATGAAACAACCCTCCCCTCCCGCCCACCTATCTGAGCGGATACAAGCATATGGTGCGAACCCTATGTGAATGCACACAATCCTCATGGTAGGAGACACAACTAGTAAGCAGGTGCGGTTAAGGCAATGGCGCGAACCTCTAGTTGGGGCCACGAAGTATGGAAAAACCAACTGCGCAGAAGGATATCCACGCAGAAGATTTTAACAAAATACGCGAAGCACTGAACAAGGTCCATAATGTGAAGCGGATTGACTGGGACCTGCACGTACCAATGGTTCTGTTGTCTTATAAGACCACATGCAAGAACCTAACTGTGAAGGAACCACCAAGGCTGGAGTATAAAGAAAATGCTATAAGCCCTATAGTACTTGAAAAGCTTAGACCACACATGATAGCACCGGTAGATACGACGGTTCGTAGAACCTTGGAAGAAGAAATCCAACAGGGAAATTATAGGCTCTAAGAACTTGAAGAAGAAAGGGTATGATTAAGGAAGAAAAGCACTCTGGTGGACACAAAAGTCAAGAAGCTAGAGGATGAGATAAAGGAATATTTTCTCAGTAAAAACACCAAGGTGATAAGGCTGGATGTGCATGATCATGATGACAACTTTGAGGCCTATCGCTGCAAATTGATCAGTCTGATGCCTTGGCTTAGACTGTGTTATGCCCCTATACCAATAGGTGTCATATATCATGATTGACTTGGTTTAGCTTTGTAATATGTTCACACCTTTACTTGTTGCAAAGGTTTTCCATATTCCTAAAAAATCAAAAAATTAAAAAAAATTGTAAAGAGGGTATACCTTAGAAAAAGAATAAAAGGGTAAAAAGAATAAAGAAAAGGTCAAAAAATGAAAGAAAATGAACCCCCCAAAAATGAAAAGACCATGAAGGTGTGCAAGCCTAAATGCCACTACTATTTACTTTATATATAATAAATATTCTGTGCAACTTGTTACCTATGCCACAATCCATGGTTACCAAATAGCTTAATCTTGGTTATTCCATGTTTTAAATTTCATGTTTTAGATATAGAGAATAAAGATCTAACCAAACAGTTTAATCTTGGTAGATAAGTAGATAAGTAGAGTGAATAAAAGGATCTCAACAGTTTAATTTGAGCCCTTGGATGTAATAAGTGTAGATTTAGATAGCTATCACTATGTAAAAGAAAAGGAAGTGTGAAAAGGGTTTTCCAGTCTAAGTGCACCCTAATAAAGAAGTGAAAATGATAGGATAAAGTAGGTAGGGTAAGTAGATGATGGTTGCAGAATAGATGTGTGGTGAATGGTTAAGTTTAATGTATCAATATTTTACTTTCATCACGAAGCAAAGGCATGTATTACATGGAAGGCACATCAAGCAAGCAAAGTCAAAAATAATTAACTTCCCTTCTCATTTCCCCTAAATTTTCACTAATTTCCCCTAAGCACCCAGGTATCTATCAAAGTTAGAGGGGCTCAGAGAATTTCTCTGACTTTTGGAGGGATCAGACCCTCGCCCCAATAATTTATAATGCCTAAATACTAAAAATCAATATTCACCACTTCATAAAATCATTCATTTCCTTGATAAAGTTTTTCCTAAGTAAAATCCTATTTTGCTTAGGAAAATTTAAAATATTTTCCATAAAAACACTCATTTTTCACTTAGCCTAAGTTTTAATATACACATGAAAATGTTTAAGACTTAGAGCTTTTTCCATTCAATGTCATATTAACTACTAATTTATGTTATTAAGTAATTCCCCTATAAAAACTTACCCACTAATGTATTATTCTAACTATGTAAAAACCCCAAATTCTTATATATCTCGCCCTTGGTTGCAAAATAACCATAATAACACCAATAATTGGGATTAATTAGTTAAATTGTAACAAATTAAGAACCCCGACCCTGCCCTGTTAAATGAGGATTGATTAGTCACCAAGATTAATTAATAACTCAGTAACCAATCAGATCACCCTCGATATGAGTAACTCCTTTAATTAATATCGAGCCTGCCCTTCATTATCCATCAGTCACTTCATCACCTCGACCACCATCCAATCGAATCCCTTAGATCCAACGGCTACCGCTTGTATTGCGGGGGCCTTTTGGTCGACCTTTAGCACACAATATGGGTGGTTTTCCAAAACTCTTTGATGCAACGTGTTAATCGATCAATGGAATCGTGCGACCCTCCTCCAAAACCACTCGCCTCCCAAAAGTGATGCAATGAAATCTACTTACCACCCTCCTTCCCACTCTCTGCATATGACAAATTTTCCATTATTCATTCAAAGTTTACCTGCCAATATCAACCATTTACCCGTTTAAACACAAAAACCCCAGTTTTGCTTGTTTTACCTGATTGTGCAGTAAAATCCTATGTAACCCATCTGCACCATTTGGAGCCTCTGTTAACTGATTCGAGCATGGTTTACCTCCTGAAAAGCATTCTGGACTCACTCGATAGACCTTTCAAGCTCAAATGAAACCTTTCGACCTCTCGTGCAAGCCAATGCTTTCTTAACAATTCGTTTTATTGTACAGGTGATCAGAAGACCACAACCTTGGATAAGCAGTCTTAATACTAGTCATAAGACCTGTTTACTCCAAGATAGTTATCAAATCTATTCAAACAGAGATGGAAGATAAAACATACAGCTAAAAGACAAGCATAGGAAACGTGGAATTAAAAGGATTTGCTGTTGAAATAGACAGTAAAAACCTAAACTACACATTGAAGGTAAAAGGACAAAGTAAAGAAAAGTCAAAGTGTATCAGGATTAAAGAATATTAGATTGAAGACCAAGTCAATTAAATCATCTAGCATGAAGATAAAGAGCAGGGAAAACAATTACAAAATAGAGTATACAAATTCATGTCAAAGTGAAGACAGATGAAAAAATAGAGCGGAAAAAGTGAAAAGTAAACAATAAAAAGTAAAAGTAAGCATGAAGACACCGAGGGTTAAACAAATATGAAAACACTTTCACTAGCAACAATGAATTTTATCCAAAGTAAAAGTGAAAAACAGTCAAAAGAAGTTTAAGGTTAAAAGATGAAATTAGAGCAAAAATGGTACATTCTTCAGAAATTTCCTGTTTACGTCATAGTTTTTCAGAACCTATTGTGGCCAATACAAAACTTATTTTAAGAACTGGTGGAGGTTTCTATTCCTAACAGGCCAATCTAGAAAAACCTATCTCATTTTTTACACAGGTATTACCAAAAGGGAGATAAGTGCATGTCTTCACAACCTATTTTTCAGTTTGTGCAAAGTCCTGTTGTTGACATCCTTTTGCGGAGAATATTGTGAACAGCTGGAGACGAATTTTGGGAAAATGAGAGAGTTTTATCTAAAAATCATTTCTATATACCAAAACCTCTTTCACATTTTACATATCTATCATGGATGGAGACATACAAGTGTATCATTGGACCATAAGTTTGCACAATTTCTGTGGCAGAATGCACAAAGGAAGGATGTAGTTAGTGACTGGGATGCCTCATCATCAAATAAGAGTTGCTATCAAATTCGACTTTACCTTATTTGTCACCATAAGTCCATAGAAATAGTGCCAAATAGGCTCATTAGTTTTGAATTTCTTTTATTTAAGTTCTATTAATGTAAACAGTTGGAGATATTTGTGAAACTAATCTTGATATTTTTTCAAGATATTTAAATTTACAATTAGTATAAATACTTCTTCATTTGAAGTACTTTAGGTGGATTCTTAGAAATTTCTGTAAAACTTGTTATTTTGAAAGAGAAGTACTATTGGAACAACTCTTGTATGGCTAGCTGGAAGCATTGAATAAAGCAAAGAACTTTCACAAGGATTCTCATGCAAAACAATGGTCAATAAGTATTCTATATCTCTTGTTTAGTATTGTTTTTCCTACACTTATTAATAATCATATTTGTTTTCATGAAATCTGAATGATAAACAAAATAATGATATCTCAAAAAGTACTTTATTGCAATCTATTTTAAAAGGATTATCCTTCTTAATATTTTCTAACAAGGAATTCTTAGTTGCTCCTTGTTTCTTAGTTTTTCATTGTGATAATTTAGTAAAGAATTCTTAACTGCTTTTTATTAGTGATCACCCACTTTCCCTCCCCTCAAAACTTGTTGAAGGATTCTTGACTTCCCTTCATCCCTTTTGAGACCATTCCACCCTTTCAAGTTACCATTTTCCTCTTGTTTTACTATCTTTCCCTTTGAAGCCCTCCTTTGCTGAATCAACCAATCCAGTTAAGCCATCTGCATTTGACTCCATAGCACAATGGCTTGAAGTAATTTGTATTACCCATTTGTTCCTGAATTCCACCACCAATCAAAATCAAAACCCCCCAGCTTTCATACCTAGCCTAATATCTTACTAAACAAAGCTAAATCATAAAGAGAGATCCTTCTCTGAGTACAGATTGGCTAGATTCTGTACTTAAAAGTTGGTTTGTGGTTACCTCAGACCCCTTTCCTTCTTCTAACAACTTCTAGGAAAATTTGAGTGATAACATAGTGGCGACTCCGCTGGGGAGAACTAACATTTTCTTCAAAATTGTCTTACAGGTTTAGATATGATCTATGATGGTGGATAGTGATCAGACACACAAAGGTTAAAATCATCCACCTGTCAACTCCAAATCAATTCTACAATAAAGACTCCACTGGAGGAATGAAGCTGAAAGAAACATGTGAAAAGATTATGCGTTTAACTTGGATTGTTATTTGAAACATTATGTTCTTTCTCATCAAGAGAATATTTCAATATTTATTGTATTTTAGAGAAGATCATAGACTAGTTTTTAATTATCTTCTTTTGGAAATTGTAAATACAAAACATCCTTGCACATTTGAGCATCATTCTTCTAACTCTTTTGATGATCATTTTCCAATCAAGAAGCCCCAAACAATCAAGACTCCATTGTTCAAAGATCTAGAGCTTCAAATTTTAGAGAAATTCCACAACCAAATAATCCATATTCCAAAGCATTAATAGTCAGATAGGATGACCGGGTTTGTGGAAAATATTTCATTTGATGAAATTTTAAATGAATTCAAGGATGAGTTATCAAAATTTCAGCATGATGAAGATTTTTTAAGAGTTGTGTTTATAATTGTCAAAATAAGAAAATACCCTCATGAAACTAAAGGGTCTTTATTAATTTAGTTGTTGAAAAATATGAAAATGAAATTAAACTTTTGCATTCTCAAATTCAGTCATATAATTTCCGAGATCCTAAAGAATTCTTACAAAATCTTCCTTCTCCAAACGAAAAGGAAATTGTACTACATTTTGATTTTCAGATTGAGGATGATTATGCTTTCGAGAGCAAGACTGAAGAAGTAGTTTCAGGGTTTAGTATTGAGGATACAACTGGTCAATTAGACATTGAAGGCCTAGATGAAACTATCATATTTTATGCTTTTGTTGATCCTATAGAAGATTATATGGAGGTTCTTCTCATCTCAAATTCTTTAACATGTTTTCTCTATGAGGACCAAATACATCAGCAGTGGCCTTTGTATATCATAGTTTCGATTATGTGGATACATGATCAAATTATGCTTCTGACTTTACCGAAAATTAGTCAAGCAATTCATTTGTTTCTGTAGTTGCTTGATTGGCTTGAATGGCATTTTTGTATTATTTAATTCAATCTGATTTTCAATAATATAGAGTAGGTACGATTTAATTAGATTATGAAATAAAACCTAAAAGATTTGAATCCAATAAAAAGGCCCTAAGATATTGATGATTTACTAATTTGCTTTGAAGGTTGCAGCACCTTTTAGTTTCAGGTCAGATCTCAAAGTTATGCAGGAAACAGTCAAAAAGATTTTTAATAAAAATATCAAGGCTGAAGATTCCTACCTAAGTGACAAGGTGCTCAAGTGGGATTCAATAAGGGAGAATAAAGGTTTGGTGTTGATTGGATTGTAATTTTGGAGTTCATGCCTGAAGAGAAGGCCCTAAGCTCGAAAAAGATTACTGTTATACATACCAATAATGCGGTAGACAAGAGGAAGATTACAGAGCATAATCAAAGTTTCAAAAGGCCACTGATCTACTATTCTTGACTTTCCACAAGGTAAAGCCATCCCCAAGTGGAGCCACTATTATGCCCCTATACCAATAGGTGTCATATATCATGATTGACTTGGTTTAGCTTTGTAATATGATCATACCTTTACTTGTTGCAAAGGTTTTCCATATTCCTAAAAAATAAAAAAAAATTAATAAAATTTAAAGAGGGTATACCCTAGAAAAAGAATAAAAGGGTAAAAATAATAAAGGAAAGGTAAAAAAATGAAAGAAAATGCACCCCAACAAAAATAAAATACCATGAAAGTGTGCAAGCCTAAATGCCACTACTATTTACTTTATGTATATTAAAGATTGTGTGCAACTTGTTACCTATGCCACAATCCATGGTTATTCCATTTTTTCAATTTCATGTTTTAGATATAGAGAATAATGATATGACCAAACAATTTAATATTGGTAGATAAGTAGATAGGTAGAGTGAATAAAAGGAGCTCAACAGTTTAATCTGAGCCCTTGGATGTAATAAGTGTAGATTTAGATAGCTATCACTATGTAAAAATAAAAGAAAGTGTGAAAATGGTTTGCCAGTTTAAGTGCACCCTAATAAAGAATTGAAAATGCCAGGATAAAGTAGGTAGGGTAAGTA
Organism: Pinus tabuliformis; assembly: GCA_031772625.1. NCBI lineage: Eukaryota > Viridiplantae > Streptophyta > Pinopsida > Pinales > Pinaceae > Pinus > Pinus tabuliformis. The sequence goes on from CM062815.1 coordinate 27,568,161, forward strand.
GATGATGGTTGCAAAATAAATGTGTGGTGAATGATTAAGTTTAATGTATCAATCTTTTACTTTCATCACGAAGCAAAGGCATGTATTACATGGAAGGCACATCAAGCAAGCAAAGTCAAAAATAATTAACTTCCCTTCTCATTTCCCCTAAATTTTCACTAATTTCCCCCAAGTGCCAAGGTATCTATCAAAGTTAAAGGGGCTCAGATCATTTCTCTAACTTTTGGAGGGACCAAATTCTTGACCCAATAATTTATAATGCCTAAGTACTTAAAATCGGTATTCACCACTTCATAAAATCATTCATTTCCTTCATAAAGTTTTTCCTAAGTAAAATCCTATTTTACTTAGGAAAATTTAAAGTATTTTCCATAAAAACCCTCATTTTTCACTTAGCCTAAGTTTTAATATACACATGAAAATGTTTAAGACTTAGCACTTTTTTCATTCAATGTCAGATTAACTACTAATTTACGTTCTTAAGTAATTCCCATATAAAAATTTACCCACTCCCATATTATTCTAACTATGTAAAAACCCCAAATTCTTATATATCCCGCCCTTGGTTGCAAAATAACCATAATAACACCGATAATTGGGATTAATTAGTTAAATTGTAACTAATTAAGAACCCCGACTCTGCCATGTTAAATGAGGATTAATTAGTCACAAGATTAATTAATAACTCAGTGACCAATTAGATCACCCATGATATGAGTAACTCCTTTAATTAATATTAGGCCCGCCCTCCATTATCCATCAATCACTTCATCACCCCGACCACCGTCCGATCAAATCCCTTAGATCCGAAGGCTATCGCTCATATCGCATAGGCCTTTTGGTCGACCTTTACCATGCGATATGGGTAGTTTTCCAAAACTTGCCAATGCAGTGTGTCAATCGATCAATGGAATCGCACGACTGTTGTGGGGAAAAATGCCTATGCAGGACGATCCTATCCTCCTAAGGTGTGATAGTGCCTTAGCAACAAACAGAAACAACTATTCTAGTATTCTTCCTTTATGAATTAAGAATGAAGAGAGATGGGATGGACTAACCGGTGTCTTCCGTTTGTCCCTCGATCCGGTTTCTCTTCTCTTTGAGAGCTCCTAGCTACTTGCCTTCTCGCTCGCCCAGCTTCACCAAGTTCCTGCAAGATCACAAAAGGGGAAAACTATACAAAGACATAGATTCATATTCATAACTAGCTCAGGATTAGAAATAAGCTAAACATACTAATGAAATCATACATCAAAGACACATCAGCATGTAGGAGAAACTCAAATAGTTTTATTGATGAAATAAAAAGGTTCAGGAGGAGATACAACCGAGAGAGTTCCAATCCAGCATCTACCTCCCAGCGAATGAAATCCTTTCTTCACCTCCCTTCAAAGAATAAAGCACCCAATGATTCCAATCTCAAACCAAAAGAAATTCTTTGCAATATCCAAATTCTAGCCTCTAGATCTCATGGAGGAGAGATCCATATATAGATGTTTGGAGAGAGGATGAGTCAGCTTGAGATCTGACTAGTGTCCTCTCTCTCTATCAGTTCTTGCTTCCACTTGGAGACTAAGAGCCTCTTACTCATCACTTAGTCGAACTCAGCAAGGCAAGTGTCATGGAGGAAGATTCTGGAAGCCCCCATAGTCTTTACACCTCGCACAAAGGACCCTGCCATTTGTCATTTCCCGCTCAACGCACCCTGGTAGTGCATTTGGGTGCATTGCAACGCACCTAGCTAGTGTACTGGGGTGCTTTGCAACACAGGTGGCCAGTGGAGCCACTGAAATGACCCTGATTTGACTTGTTTTTGAGCAGTTTTTGGTGGAGAACTTCTGTGAATTGTTGTGGTTTGCTGACCTTGTTCCTCTAGGGGTAGGAAAAACATGTTCAGGGACTTTGGATCCCTTGGATTATGGACATTTCATGCTTAGAGCTGTAAGGCACAAAAATGTCTATAACAGTTGCCCCCTAAAGTATGAGGCCGTTTATCAGGTGAAATGCTTTATTAGGAGGATCCGAAGTTCTTTCAATGCTGGGAGGAGACCTGTAATACAATACAATACAATACATTATTTTCATATTGTTTTCATGATCTAGTTGAGGCGAGAATTCCCATGCTCAGCTTTATAAATTAATTTTCATGTACATAGGACAGACAATCGTCTAATGATAGACTGATGATTCTGATAGAGCCATCATCCTTTTGGTAGGATGATTATCTGTGCTGCAAAGCTGTACATTTCCATGTCTTTATTTTCCTGAATATATATCGCAGCCCAGATGGATGAAACTAGATCCGGGGTCTTCAATCTCGTCCGATCTTCACTCTAAGTACAAGTTGATCCATGTGAGAATTGCTCTAAATTTGCACATCGAAAGACATCGCTTGATTACCAGTCAATGATGTGAACTGTTAACAAGTGCGAGAGGAATCACCGATAATGATGATGACCCTCAAGGTACTGCAGTACAATTCGAGTGGTGTGAATAGAGGACTTGGCGTCGAACACCACGCAAAATCTTTCGGTCGAAGGTCATTGATGTATACCTATCGCTGGAAGTGAGAAACTTGCCATTGAGGCATGCAAGCTTCAAAGTACTGAAGGGGGTGTTCCCAGATCAACTTCTTGGATAATGAGCTGACGTCGACAAGAAGCGATCCGTCAAAGGAGGGCCTAGATGAATCCCACATCAATGACACGGAACGGAGCTAATGATTTTGATGGAGGTGAAAACGATCTGATGATATATGATTCAGGGTGGCGGTCATGAAAGAGTATAATGTATGGTAGTGGATGGGACACTGGTGACTTCTCTGAACGACTTCTCTTGAACATATGGCGACACTTATGCAATGGATTGGTAGCATTTACCCCAAATATGGATGGTATGGCGAGACCATGGTGATGTGACCGGTGAATGAAAACAACCCAACCCGATTGTGGTACGGAGGAGAAGTTTCATGTTCAAGAGCGACTTGCTACCATCAAAATTTCTTTGAGCTTCTCCATTTTTCCACAGTCATTACTGACCAGTACCTCTTTATTTTTTTCAAGCTTGAGGAGGATAACATATGCTTGTTCTATAATTTTCCCTTCGGGCAAACCCATCGCTATGTTTTAACGAGCCTAGCGATAGTGAAACTCGTTCTCGTCTAAAGACAAGTTTGTCACTATTTAATGCATTTAACGAGTCTAACGACAAGGATAACTCGGTCCTTTTCATTTTTAGAGAGTCTGAAAAGGTACGTAAAGTTAACTCCAAAAGTCCTTTTTCGTCATCTAATCCCTTAAGTCCGAGAAAGTATAAAACAATACAGAAGGGATGAATTTTCGATATCTTTAACGAGCCGAACAAAACAAGCGCTCGATCTTTTTGTGCAATAATCCCTTAGGTCCAAAAATATTAAAATCTAGAGGAGGGATAGCTCTTCCGGTCACTTTAACGAGCTGGAAGGCCAAAACTCGGCAATCTTTTCATATTTTACGAGTCAGATGAAAAGAGCTTAAAGAAGACTCGTCTTTTGAGGAACGAGTGTGTCACACGGAATCAGTCGACGGTGCGGACACAACCGACCTTCCTAGAAGTCTAAGGCTTTCTAATGACAAACAAGACAAACGAGAGCAATCCTTCTCTAAATATACATTACAATATGAGAAATCAAGTGTTTAGCTCTTACCTCTAACCCAACGCTGTTGTCGTAGTCCAGCTTCGTTGATCCGGATGAGCTCCTCCTTCTCTTCGAAACATGCATTCACCAACAGTCAAACAATTAAATAGCACCTGATTATGACATAAAATAAAGAATATTTAACATATAGACCAAGGAGTATATGAAACAACTCATAAATGACAAATTGTTGAGAAGAATGGACTAATTTGTATTAAAGGTAACAAAAGGAACCATTACAACCTGAGCCTTGGTGTTGTGCAAGCTCCTCCCAGGGTCCACAAGAGTCCTCCTTTACTCTGATTAGTTCACCTACCTCCCAATGGAAACAAGTAAAGATGGTAATCTCTCCTCACAAGCTCTCACAAGGAAGTCCTAATTCCAACAGCATCTACCCTTAGGAATGTTCAGCTTTCAACCTCTCTCCCTCTGGCCCAATGTCTGTATTTATAGTCATCTAGAGGAAGTTAATTAGCTCCACCATGGATGGGATAAGCCCCTCCTTCAATGGGATAGGCTCCCCTCTTCATGGGATAAGTTCCTCTTTCTTTGGGTACATGAACCATCTGGAGGCGCTTCATACACGTCAAACAAGCTTCTAGAATGCTCTAGAAATAACCACAAGTAACTTTTTTAAGATGAAACTCGCACCTTTTGACCTTTACAGGGGTACGCACCCACCCCTTTACATACAGAGCGTACAAGTACGTAGGTATTGTGAACTTGGGTTGCGTACACACAAGTAAGGCTAAGAGAAACTACGTACCAGAGATAATTGACTTTAAATGACTTTTCTCTTCTTTTTGGAGTTTGACATGAAGAGCAGAGGCATGAGACTTGCCAAGGAGGATAGTATGACAGTGGATGGAGCCATACTAACTGCAAATAGTCATGGTGACATTTTTTAGTGTAACAGATTGCCCCCTAAAGTGCGAAGCCTGTAGTAGATTAGGGTTTCATATGATCTAGGAAGGGTGAAGTACTTTATCATTTCAAGGAGTATCTTGCGGAGAGCCCGGTCAGAACCTGCAATTATTCAACACAAAAGACATATATAAAATGATATCATCACTGAGGTAGGCATTCCCATACTCAAATTGAAAACTTTAACTAACAATCTAACTACTACTCTGATACAAGAATGATTTTGCAATACATCACAATCATAGACTTCTGTAGACACAGTATGGGCGCAGCCATCTGTTTATGATAAGTCTACTATATAATGAATACAAAAATCCTCGCAGCCTGGATGGTGGAAACTAGATCCAGGGTCTTCATCTCTACTTCTCGAATTGGTACGATTCTATCCATGCGTATAAATGAGTTGATGTCGAGCATGGTAGAAACCACTTGATTACCGGTCAATGATGTAAACCGTTAACAAGTGTGAGAGAGACCACCAGTGATGTCAATGGTTCTCAAAGTACCCAGTACAATCCATGAAGTGTAAATAAATGTGTTGATGTCGAACACGTCACGGAATCCCTTGATTGAAAGTCAATGATGTAAACTGTCGTCAAAGGCGAGAAACCTGCCATTGATGCATGCAGACTTCAAGGTACTGACGATTTCTAAGTCATATTTCTAGATAATGTACTGATGTCGATAGAAAGCGACCCGTTGCAGGCAAGCCTACAACACGAAATCATTGTTCAAGTTGAAGAAATGTTGCTGTAAGGACTGACTCAGGGATGGTCAAATGGGTGACATGTGTTTTGCGTATGAATGGTTTATTTGCAGAGACCTCTTGAACACATAACAACATGACAGATGGCTTGGTGACGATTGACCCAAAGTTAATACCCAAAAACGGTTGAAGACTTTCAAAGAGGTTTGATCAACTTTAAGGCAAAGGATTTCCCAACCCAGGTGAATGAAAAGTGTCGTGTTCAAGAGTGGTGATAAGGTTCTTTTGTAGCAAAGGATAACAAATAGGTTCATTCTTCTCTCTTTTCCCCCACCATTTCTGGCAAGTACCTCTTTATTTTTTACAAGCTTGAGGAGGATAACATATGCTTGATTATAAGCTCATCCTTCGGATGAGTCCAACTTAGTTTAGATTCGGACGCTAAGAAGGAGTGGTCCGTTCCTGTTTGTAATCGAACAGGTCCTTTACTGTGAAATTTTAATGAGTCCAGTATAGGAGAAACTCGGCGTTTTTCAATTTTAGAAAGTCTGAAAAAACTAAAGAAGACTCCAAGGTGAACTTTTTCGTAAGTTTGTGTCTCTCAAGCCCGAAAAAGTATAAAATCATACCTGAGAGAACCGCTTGATCTTGCGACCAAGGAGTACTTTCATGTTTAGTGTCGTTGACCTGAAAAGTAAAAAGCGATCAAAGACACGTCGTTTTATTTCCAATATCGAGTTGGAAACGACAAAAACCAGGCAATCCTTTCGCGTTTTTGCGGTCGGAAAAGGGCTATAAGAAGACCGTCTTTTAATTCCATTTTAACGAGTATAAAGGAAACGCTCGGCAATCTTTTCATGTTTTAGGAGTCAGAAAAGGGCTTAAAAGATGACTCTGACGTGAAAAATGATAATTTACCCTAAAGTCGCTTTGTCCTGCACAAAAACAACACATTACTCATACCTGTTTAAGATGGACAAAAATACATTGAAAAATATCCTTTCACAGTGAAAAATAAACAAACATAGCATTCATTTATCCAAAAAACCCATAAAATGACTTTTTACCATGTCATTTTTACCATTTTACTGTTGAGGTTGAGAAAAGGGCTTTTGGCAAGAAACTTCCCGTGGACATTGCGGAGAATCTGACTGTCAGAATCGAGAGCCGTCTTTTTCAGGTATTTCACAACATCCTCCTCTTCAATTTCATCTGTTTAGAATTTCATTTTAAGTTCTAGTTTGATTTTTTAGGGGGTTTTAGGTTTTAAGGTCAGCTTTTCGGGGTACGCAGGTGCCCCATGGGTGACCTGCGTACCCCGACTTTTTCCTACATAGGAAATGTTGTGGGGAAAAGTATCCAACACGGAATGACCCTATCCCACTCTAAGGGTGACAGTTCCTTAGCAACAGCTGAAAGCAAAGCTATCTAAAGTTTCTTCTTTATGACATGCAAGAGATAAAAGGAAGAGATCCACTTACTGATGTCTTGCGCAAATGGTCGATCCAATCTCCTTTGATTGCCGCTTGCTCCCAGCTCCAAGTCTTTTCACGGGCCCAGCTACACGAGATCCTGCAAATAAGACAAGAAAAGGAAACTACAAGAAGCATGCATTCATAATCGATTCAAGGATTAGCATAAATCAAAGACGCAAGTAAGAAAATACACCATTGAAACACATGCGAATAGAAGAAACCTCAAATGCTTTATTAATATATGGAAGTAAGGTTCAGGTGGTGATACAACCATGAGAGGTCCAATCCAGCATCACCTTCCCGACGGAGAGAAATCTCTTCTTCACCTCCCTCAAGCAATCACCCAATACCCTCAACTGTAAACCAACAGCAATTCTCTGCACAAAATTCCGGCCTCTAGATCCCATGGGATGAGATCCTTATATAGAGTTTTGGAGTGAAGATAAGTCAGCTTGATGTGTGACTTGTTGTGCTCTTCAACTCCAGTTGTTCTTTAGTCCTTCACTCGGAGTTTCTGCCTTCCTCCTGGAGTTTTAGAAGCTCTTAACTCATCATTAGGCGAATCTTCTGATCCAAGTGTCATTTTAGAAGCTTCCTGGGCACTGGCACATTGAGAAAAGATTCCTCCACATGTCCAAGTATGCTCAGCGCAGGTAGCCTTTGTCCTACTTGCTATGCAACGCAGGTAGCCTTTGTTGTACCTGCTATGCAGCGCAGATGCTTAGTGGAGCAGCTGCTTTGATCCAAAATTGACCTGTTTTTGAGTGTTTTTCAGTGGAGAACTGATCTGAAGTGCTGTGGTTTGCTGACCTTGTTCCTCTAGGGGTAGGAACAACATGTTTAGGGACTTTGGATCCCTCAGATTATTTGACATTTCATGCTCTATGCTGTAAGGCACAAAAATGTCTATAACAGTTGCCCCCTAAAGTATGAGGTCGTTTATCGGGTGAAATGCTTTATTAGGAGGATCTGAAGTTCATTCAATCGTCGGGAGGTGACCTGTAACAAAATACAATACAATACATTATCTTTTCATACTTTCTTTTCATGATCTAGCTGATGCGGGCATTTCCCATGCTCAGCTTTATAAATACATTTGTTGTACATAAACAGACGATCGTCTGAGAATAGACTGATAATTCTCTGCTTTTAATTATCATCCTTTTAGTAGGATGATCATCTGCTGCACATGTCTATGTTTTTATCTCCTGAATATATATCGCAGCCCGGATGGATGAAACTAGATCCGGGGTCTTCAAACTTGTCCGATCTTCACTTTAGTACAAGTCGATCCATGTGAGAATTTCTTGAAGTCGAACATGGAAATACATCGCTTGATTACCAGTCAATAATGTAAACCGTTAACAAGCGCGAGAGGAATCACCGATAATGATGATGACCCTCAAGGTACTGCAGCACAATTCACGTGGCGTGAATATAGGATCTGACGTCGAACACCACGCAAAGTCTCCTGGTCGAAGGTCATTAATGTATACCTATCGCCGGAAGTGAGAAACTTGCCATTGAGGCATGCAAGCTTCAAAGTACTGAGGGGGTGTTCCTAGATCAACTTCTTGGATAATGAGCTGATGTCGACAAGAAGTGATCCGTCAAAGGAGGGCCTTAATGAATCCCACATCAGTGACACGGAATGGAGCTAGTGATGATGGTGAAAACGATCTGTGAAATATGATTCAGGGTGGCGGTCATGGAAGGATGACAGATGATGTATGGTAGTGGATGGGACCCGGTTGACACTTTCTGAATGACATCTCTTGAACATATAACGACACTGATGTGATGGATCGGTAGCATTACCCCATGTATGGATGGTATGGCGAGACCATGGTGAAGAGACCGGTGAATGATAATAACCCAACCCGATATTTACGGAGGCAAAAGTGTCATGTTCAAGAGCGACTTGCTACCATTAAGCTTTGAGGTTCTCCCAATTTTTCCCCAGTCATTTCTGACTAGTACCTCTTTATTTTTGTCAAGCTTGAGGAGGATAACATATGCTTGTTCTATAAGCTGCCCTTCGGGCAAGCCCATCGCTATGTTTTAACGAGCCTAACGATAGGGAAACTCGTTCTCGTCTAAAGACAAGTTTGTCGCTATCCAATATTTTTAACGAGCCCAGCGACAACGACAACTCGGTCCTTTTCATTTTTAGAGAGTCTGAAAAGGGTACATAAAGTGGACTCCAGGGGTCCTTTTTCGTCATCTAATCCCTTAAGTCCGAAAAAGTATAAAACAATACAGAAGGGATGAATGTTCGATATCTTTATCGAGCCGAACTAGACAAGCGCTCGATCTTTTTGTGCAATAATCCCTCAGGTCCAAAAAGATTAAAATTTAGAGGAGGGATAGCTCTTCCGGTCCTTTTAACGAGCTGGAAGGCCAAAACTCGGCAAACTTTTCATATTTTACGAGTCAGTGAAAAGAGCTCAAAGAAGACTCATCTTTTAAGGAACGAGTGATAAACAGGGATAGCAGCAGATTCCAGGTACAGGTTGGAATTTTCCAATCACGGTAGTATTACAAGGATGGCTAGGTGAAATCACTCTTCGCAGATGTTCCTCAAAATAGGTAAACAATCAAGTGGATGTGAATGATCGGCCAAATGAAAAGTGGAGGCGACGGTGCAAACACGACCAAGGTTTTTATGGCTGATGAATTTACGGTCTCAAATGGTTATTTACCGGTTCATTTTTCTTAATGAGCTTGAACTCTGGAGGAAGCTTGCTCACATATGTGTTTATTTTTTAACGAGCATGAACTCTTGCTAAAACTGCTCGGTTTTGCGTTTATTTTTTAACGAGCATGAACTTTGCCAAAACTGCTCACTTGATAAGATCAAATTCATATTTTACCATGACTAGCTTTTTCTTTTTCATAGATAGTACTGTATCATCAATTGCTGCAACAAACTTTGTTAGAAACGGATAATATGAAGTAAAAATACTAATATTTCCCTTTGAACTACGTAAAAAGCAATTAAAAGATGTTTTTACCTCTCATTTTACCATTTCATGTGCATTTGGTTTGTTGGAGCTTTGGAGGTGCCTCTTCCTCTTGATTTTTCACCAGCTGGTTTCGGGAGATTCTGTGGACGATTTTCAGCGCCGTTTCCACCAGGTAGGAGCTAAACCCTAGCTCTATCTTTTCATGGTTTAATTTCTCAGTTTTATGCTTGTTTTCCTGCCCCCATGAGCCCCTGGGGTTTCTCTAGGGCGCTCTGCCATCAGCGCAGGTTCCCTATATCGAAACCTGCGTTGGGGTTCTCATTTTCGGCAGTTTGTGCCCCAACGCAGGCGAGACCCTTCCCTACCTGCGTTGGGCGCAGAAAACATCTTGGTTGCACAATTTTTCATGAGATTTTTGCCATTTTCTTTACTGAGTCAGGGATCTTACCCCTCCTCTTGTTTGTTTTGCAGAGTTTATTGGAGCAGAATGACTCTTATGTGGCGAGAACGAGAGCATGAAGAGGAGGACATGATTGCCCTCCATGATCCTGTTACCGTGAGCGCGTTGCGGAACTGTGGCTTGCTAAAATTCTTCCGCATATCTAGTATGAGGGCACAGATACGTTTACTGCAGTACCTGCTTGATGCTTGGGATCCTGTTAACCAGGTGTTCCAGATTAGGGGCAAGTCCATCCCCTTGACCATAGTGGACATTTACTTCTTGACCGGGTTGTCAAGGCGGGGTGCCCCCATTTCCTTGTCTGGTTCGGCCTGAGGGAGCGATTCCGTGAAAGATTATATCCGTCAGTATTGTAGGGAGGGATCCCAGCCGAGCAGAGACGGCAAGGTTTCTATCCGTGATATCACTGACAGGTCTCTCAGGTCTATTCTGTACACGATTTGCAGGATGGCAGGCAGCGCATCCCCTCATGTTGCCAACAGGTCTTATGTGCAGCACGCCCTGGAGTGTCTTCAGCCAAAAGTTTTTAACTGGAGTGATGCAGTACTGGTTCAGATGAAAAACTAGTTGACCAAAGTAAAGGACGGGAAACTGAAGAATTTTGGCTTCGGTTCAGTTTTGACTGCCTTCGCTTTGGAGAAGATACCCCTAATGCAACCTCAGTACATTATTCTCGACTTGCCATCTCCTACTGAGCCACGCATGCAGAGGTGGGTTGACCACATGTCCAGACATGCAGGTCAATCTCAGATTACTTTTACTGATGCCTTCTTTAGGTGGTTCGAGCGGCAGGATATGGCTTTTTCCAAGTATTCATATATTGGCATGGATTTCTTAGGTGATCCGGATTTGGTACTACCGGATGGCGAGCATTGGGGTGATCTTGGTAAATATTTTGACCTTATCACTGTTTACTGTTTAGTTATAATGTCCTTGTGCTTTACTCTATCAAGACTCTAATCAAACTCATGTGTGCATGCAGATGTGGGCCCCGTCCGTCTAGCAGTTCGTCCGAGAGTTCCGGCCGCTGCCCCAGCAGGGGAGGCTCCTGGGAGAGCTATTCTCCGTGACCTTGACTTGGCCGAGACTCTTGCAGCTGTGCAGGAACAGGTGGAGGGTCTTACCCTTGGGATTCCGGATGTACGGATCGACGAGTTGCCTCTACGATTGCAGCGACATACTGCTGGTGTTCCTAGACGATGGTCTCGTCTTCTGCGCATGATTGCACAGGCCGTGGCATGTTATCATGAGCATCACTAGGCTAGGGTGCCCCCCAGCCATTTTTGAGTTTTGGGGTCATATGACCAATTTTGTCTTGGTTACAGAACATTATATGTAAACCGTAAACAGTTATATATATTTTTGATTTTCGGGGTTTATTCCAGTTTTTATGTGATTCATGTATGAAACATCGATGATGCTTCTCTTTTTATCAATTTTGCAAATGTCTATCTAACACATAGTTTGCTAATGAGTCGGTTAATGTGTTTAAGTTTCTGGAAATGTGTTGATATTGGATAAAATCAAACTGTCTTTCCAAGATTTTAACTCTTAGGAACTTGCGATAAATGGCTGGATTTCGGACAAAGTAGGTACCATTGAGCTGTAGTACCACGAGCTGTGAGTCTAGCCTGACGACTAGCCGGCGTATGCCATGGGTGATGGCATCAGAGAGGAGCTCTATCAACGCGCTATACTCAGCGATATTATTTGTTGATTGACCAATACATACCCCCCTGAAACTCACTAACTCGCCGCTTGGGTCAAAAATAGCCCATGCTGCAGAGGATAGGTTCCTCGAACTACGACTTTCTCCGTCAGCATATCCAACCCACGGTTCCAATGGATTTGACATCTGTAATAAGTGTAAAAAGCGGATTACTTAAACCAGAACAAATGCTTTAGCGAAAACAAAAATTTAACAAAAGCATACAGGTTACTATTAGGCACAGTAACGCTTAAGGTACAACCTGTTACGGGGTTGCGCCAGTGGAACTCCGTCATAATCTACCAACTCGTAGGCTCCTTTTGCTAATACACTTTTAACAATATAAGGGCCCATCCATAAGGACTTGAATTTCCCAGCTCCCAATTTATCGGATTCTTGGTCATAAAGCAAGACCAAATCACCTTCTGAGAAGACACGAGGTTTGACATTTTTGTCGAACTGCGCCTTGACTTGTTTCTTATGGGCTTCGTTAGCCAAAGCGGCATCACGACGGGTTTCATCCAACTGGATTAACTCCAAGAAACGAGCCTCTTCTTCCGAAGTTCCGGGGAGGAGATCAATTGCGAGTTTAAGGGACGAAATTTCACACTGGATTGGTAGGATCGCCTCCAGGCCATACACCAGTTGAAACGGTGTGAACCCAGTGGAATTCCTTACCGATGTTCGGTAAGCCCACAAAGCCGAGTACAGGATCAAATGCCATCTTCTTTTGTGAACCCCAACCATCCTTTGCAGCATGCGCTTCAGAACCTTGTTGATCGCTTCAACTTGTCCGTTAGCTTGCGGATAGTACGGAGTAGAGCTGTCGTGAGACAATCCTAGTTTGGCAGTTAATTCAACCATCATGTGATTGCAAAAATGCGATCCATGAACTGTTACTATGGCTTGTGGTACGCCGAATCTAGCGACTACATGATTAAAAAAGAATAGGGCTGCTGTTTCACCAGTGTTATCCAATGTAGGCATCGCCTCGACCCATTTGGTAAAATAGTCAACTGCGACTATAATATACCCATGCCCCCCGGTCGAGGTGGGGTTACATTGCATGAAATCGATGCCCCACTTGGCGAAAGGCCCCACAGCTATTATTGGCTGTAAAGGAGCGGGGGGTCGTCTGGTTTTGCTATCAAAAATCTGACATGCATGGCAACTTCTAACTGCGGTTATGCAATCTTTGAACATGGTTGGCCAGAAGTATCCTGCTCGTAAGATTCTTTGTGCTGTGGCATATCCAGATTGATGCCCCCCACAGGTGCCTGAATGGCATTCATTCAGGGCTTTTTCGGCCTCCTCATGGGTGAGACACCTTCTCAGAACCGTATCGACACCACGACGGTAAAGCGTATCACCGACGATCATGTAGTCTTTTGCTTGGTATCGAATGCGTTTTTGTTCTGAGTGAGAGGTGTCTGGATGAAACTTTTGGGTTTGGAGATAAACTATTATATCTCCATACCACTCATCACTTGCTGATATCAGAAACAAACTTTCGTCCACGATCGATTCTTTGGACGTTTCATCGTTGGACGATGATGGGAGATCGCATAATAATTCTGCGAACACTAAAGCTTTCTTTGATTTGGATTTCACAAATTCCAGATCAAACTCTTGAAGGATAGCTATCCACTTTGAATATTTGCCCCCTAGCAACTGTCGCGACAGTATATAAGTCATGGGGTTGCAATATGACAATACGGTGGTCTTCCTAAAGAGGACATAATGCCGAAATCTTTGTATCGCTTGAACAGCTGCTAATGCTAGCTTTTCAACATGAGAATATTTACTTTCTGTATCATTTAAGTTTTTGCTTAAATAATATATAGGGTGTTCGATTCTATCGACTTCTTGAACTAAAACCATTGCTATGGTCGTATCTGCTGCAGCCAGATACAGGTTAAAGTCCCTTAGATAGTCTGGGGCGTACATTAATGATGCTTTGACTAGCGCTTCTTTCAAAGCATCAAAGGAAGCTTGTGCAACCTGGTCCCAGACGAAAGGTACATCCTTTTTCAGGAGACGGGTATAACCTTTAGCAAGTTCTGCGTAATTTGGAATGAACCTCCTCAGAAAGTTTGCTTTCCCTTGGAGTTTCTGAATCTGAAGCAAGTTCGAAGGTGGAGGCAAATTAATGATTGCCTGCACCTTGCAAGGGTCGAGACGAATCCCATCCTTGGAGACTATAAAGCCAAGTAAACGACCAGAACCGACGCAAAACACACATTTGTGCGGATTGAGTCTTATCTTGTAGTGTCGGCATCGTAGAAATATTGCTCTTAAATGCTGCGGATGATCAGTCCGTTTTTGCGAATGAGCTGGAAGATCGTCGAGATAAGGTTGAACGATGTTCTTGATGTCATGGAAAGCATAATTCATTGCTCTCTGAAACGTCGCCCCTGTGTTCTTTAAACCAAAGGGTAATTTTCGATAAGCGAACGTGCCCCACGGACAAATAAAAGCAGTCTTTGACTAGTCCTGTGGGCGGATATTAATTTGATTATACCCGGAAAATCCGTCCATAAATGAAAAGATTTCACATCCGGCGCATTCATCAATTATCTGGTCGATGAAGGTGTAGGGTAGTTGTCCTTTGGACAAGCTTGATTTACATCCCTATAATCGACGCACACTCGTATTGTTCCCTGTTTTTTCATAACAGGGACAATATTCGATACCCAATCGGTTAGAGGAACCGGGTAGATGAAACCAACATGGAGAAGCTTCTCAACTTCTGCCTTAATGGTAGCGGCTTTCTTGGGGTGCACCTGCCGAAGCCGTTGTCTTACTGGTTTGACATCAGGATACATCTTAATTTCATGTTCAACGATACTCGAGTCAATGCCTGGCATTTCATCATATGACCAAGCAAAGACATCTCTAAATTCGCGGAAAAGAGCTTTATATATTTCTTGTTCTGAAGGGGAACAACCTTTGCCGACATAAATATTCTCTACAATGTCTGTTTTTGTCGAGATATTTATGGCTATAGTCTCTTCTATATTGGATAGGTTTCTCTCGGAATCCACCGTATTTACAGTATTCGTTAGGAATTCAAATACTGAAGGGTGATACAGGTCGCCTTGAGTATCTTCCTTTGGAAGGGAACGATGGTGGTTATCATCCCATGGCGCCCCCTCAATCAACATTGATTGCAGGATTCCTTCGTCGCTTGCATGCACTCGTGACCAAGGATCTAAAGGGGTACCACATTCTCCTGACCTATCTACCCAAACGCTTGACGAGCATTGATTTGGGCTCGCCTCCCATGCCTGAAACATTGATTGCTACAATATTTCGATTGGGCTCGGGTGCAATACCATTGCCCGATCCATGACGACTTTGTCTTTTGCGACCTTCGTGGAAGATATCATGTTGCAGGTAGCCACCAATGGTACATTTCCTATGTACATATGATTTGGTAGCGAGAAAGTCCCCATCATCGTGGGGTCTTTCAACAGGCCTACTCCTATATCTTGAATTGAATGGTCGCTTTCATGGATCATGGGAATGCTCCCCGTAACTTGTGAACCATTAAGGAGGAAATTCTGTTGGTCGACGACCGTAATCCCTCCTTCAAACGGGAATGCGATCTTCCTAAAATAAGTCGACACGACAGCTGCCATGGCATAAATCCATGGTCTTCTCAGTAGGATGTTGTAATCCAGATTCCCATCTATGACTTCAACATCAATTTATATTGTTTTTCCACCTAGTTCAATCTTCAAGTTACTTAGGATACCGTAAGGGGTATATGTCCTACCGTCGAATGCTTTTAGTGTTGTCGAAGATCTCGACAAGGTTGGTGACCCTAGCGTTTTCCAACAGCTCATCGACATAATACATGTCGATGCCCCCTCGTCAATAATTGTTCTGTGAACAGTTTTGTTGAGGGCCTTCACCTGAATAAGGAAAGCTAGTTGAGCTGGTAACTGAGGGTCATACCCTTTGTGATCAAAGGACACAAGATTGGAATCCTTAGGATCAACCCCCCTATTGCCGATAACAATGCCTGCCTTTGGGATGGACAATTTTGTAGTACTTCTAGAGTCGACATAGCGGATGGCGATTGGGCCAAATCTTCTACTATGTTATAATGCTGCGCCGCTCTGGCACGAGGATTAAACGTCGACTTGTGGACTACACCCTTAGGTGGTTTTATCATTAATTCTGGCATTATGGGTGGGACAACTTTTGTCGAAGTTGTTGTCGAACTACTAGGTTGATCTTTACCTTTTTCGTTTGACAGTTGCGGATTTCCGTAATCTTTGTTCCTTGTCGAAATCAAAGCATCATTTTGCTGCTTAGAGATCGACAACATTAGCACTTGCGACGGGGAAGCATTTCCACTATCAACCATATTTTGACCTGGTTTGGGAAAAGGATCAGTCAATACAGCTGGGTTCTTTGGACTTTTAAAGAATCTCTTGAGCTCAGCTTTGTATGGACATTCTGTTGTCTTGTGATCTTCGTCACATATCATACAGGGCCATTTCTTTTTCCCTTTCTCAGGAGAGTTCGAAGAAGTTTTTTCAGGTGACGGATCATCCTGTTTCTTCTTCTTCCCTTTGTTTTGCTTCTTCTTGCTTCCTGGTCGATTGGTTTCTTTGCCTCTATCTGTTGATATGGCATTTACTTCCGAAGCAAGAATCTCTTCATGGGCATTTCGATCTGAAGTCTTACGGGCTTTCTGAGGTGAAGCCTTTTTCGACTTCGCGCTTGCAGTGCCAATCACGCCATCTCCGGCATGAGAGTCAATATTCGATTTAGGAGGGGGAGGAATTGAAAATTCAGGTCTAGGGGCGTCAGGTATTTTGTCGTAGAGCTTGCCAGACTGAGTATATACCAAGTCTAAATATTGAGCACGAGCGATGACTTGCTCCTCTGTTATGACTCCCCCCTTGGCCACATCTTCCGTTATAGCCGGAAGTAATGACTTTATAAACCATTCAGCTAATAGCTGATCAGGAACGTATGTTTTTACCATCCTACGACGGCGACGCCACTCATGTATATGATCTGATATGTGAGTAGCTGTCGTTTGTTTGAAGTTGGTCAGTATTTCGGTTCCTGTTTCATACCTAATTGGTAATTGAAAATGGGTTAAGAAAGTCATGGCTAAGGAGCTGAAATTGTCGAAAGAGGCTCTCGGCAACTCTATATACCATTTAGCCGCCGGAGCTGTCAATGTCCTCTGGAAGAGGCGAAGTCTTATCGAATCATCGTTCAGAGTGTTCGACGAACACCACAGATGAAAGGTCATGACGTGATTCGACGGGTCTTCACCTGGATTTCCATTGAATTTAGGAATGTCCGATGGAAGTTTGTGAGGAATCGTGGGCCACCAAGGGGCGTAGGCGATAGGATCGTTTGTCAACAGATGTAGACCGGGTAACTCCAGAGTTGCCACGAATGGCAGCTGCTGACTCAAGTTAGGTGAAGCGTACCCAGGGTATGACGGAATCGCCTGAGCAGTTGGCCTTTGCATACCAGCATAATGTAATTGATGCTGATATGATTGATACGGTTGATGGACTACTCCACTATAGAGTGGTTGGTTTTGACCGTACTGTAAGTATGGTTGTCCATTGTTCGCAAAAATTTGCTGCTCGGTACCTTGGTACACTTGATGGAACTGCGGTTGTTGATACTGCACCAACCATGGTTGTGACGCCATTGGTTGTTGTGCTATGCTTACCACTGGGCCAAGATGAGGGGTGAGGTTACCCGTTTGTGCTTGTGTCACCCCACCAGTTGGCGATTGTGGTTGAGTTGCAGGGTCAAATGGTTGTTGCATTACAACCTGAGAAAACTGAGGTTGACATGCAACAGGTATCGTTTGAACTTGCAACACGGTTACAATTGCTGGTGTCGTCGGGATGTTCGTCACAGGCATTTGTTGTTGCATAGAATACACAACTCTTGGTTGCTGGGATAGCATAGGTATCCAACCACTGGTAGTTATTCCAGTATAACTTGGGTATGGTTGTGAACTCCCGTATGGGTACCCCCCCGGAGGGGGTAATGAAAAAGCATATTGCCCCCCATACGGTGGTGGTCCGGAACCGAGAGGATTTATTACACCTCGAGGACCGGATTGCCCAAATGGATTTCCGAAAGGATCGATTTGTTGAGTTCCAACATAGGAGTTACCGGGTATTATCCCGGGAGAACAAACGGGAACAGACCACACTGTCATCATGGCCCCCGAAGGGACCCCCTCCAGCTGTTGAGAGTTAGGGACAGATGGTATGCCAGCGAACATTGTCGGAATGACTGCAGGAAGTTCTGCTGTCGCTGTGTCATCTGGCACAGTCCTAGATGTTGACGGTTGTTCAGACATTTTTAGTCTATCCAGTAGATTGCCTAGTGATTCTTCAGGAACTTCTCTGGGTGATAGGCTAGCTTCTGATGCAGTAGGAAGCAGAGTGATCCCTGCTCCAAAATGTGTTGGAGTAGTTGCTTGCGGATCTTCTACAATTTCTTCTATTGCGATCAGACCGGGTGGAAGAGGAAGACCGTCAGGTCCGTAGAATATTTCTGGTGCCGAAGAAGGGGTTGTTTCGACAACGACAGTTGTTTGAGTAGCAAGACTCTCGGAACCGACCACTGATGGACCTGATTCAGTCACACAAGTATTTGCTCTCAGACTAGGATCAGTGTTACTGTCCTTCTGGGGCTGTTGAACTTCTTCAATAGGGGCAGGGTTTCCAGAAATGTTCGGAGTAACCGGAACCTCAGATGTCGTCGGAACACTTGTTCTAACTTTGACAGGAGATTTGGAACCAGTTGAACGAGATCGCTTTGCCCGGGTTGTTTTCGATTCCAGGGACAAAGACGGTTGACTCGTACACCTCCGCGAACGATGGTTCATCGATTGACTTTCTTCCATGGTTGCGGATTACTTGATCAACCAACAATGCACAGGGTAAAGTGTGTTTTCGAATTGAATTAATTTTAGACGCTTTTTAAGACACAACTTGCTTTTTCATGTTTTAAGAGTTGAGAAAAAGCTAAAGATGACTCTAGTCTCCTTCGATGTATTAACGAGCCCGAAGTGACAAATGCTTGGATGGACTTTTTCAGTTATAGAGTTTGAAAAAGGCCAAAAGAAACTACTCTGGAGTTCTAGGCAAGGGTGTGCCAAACCTTTCGCGAAACCACAGAATACGTTTTACGGTACGAGTGGTCGATCTTCGTGAATGCTGTGTTCACTGCATCACGATTAGTAGGGCAGCCGACACGGCTTCCTATGGATAAAGGATTTGTTCCTATAGGGGTCCCCCAATACACGCGACTGTACGCGGGGGCACAAATCCGTATTAGCACTCTCGTCCCTCAGGAGGAATCACCCACCTTCGTAGAGATCGATAGTCACTATGTTTAACGACGCCGGTTCACGTCTCTACCTAGACCTCTACTGTGTTTCGTTATGTTTCAAAGCGTTTTTAGATAAATTCAGTTCTTTTTAGGTTGATCTTGCTTAGCAGTTTGCCTTTATGGATCACCACGTGATGTATGAGACAACTCCTAAATACAGTCTAAGAATGATAAGCAAGCTTTTTTCAATTCTTTCAACTTATGAAAACCTTAACTACTGAAGGAAAATAAAGACATCATCTTTTCAAACAGATCATAGAGCACACACTGATGCACTTTTCCTAAATCGACATGCAAACTGTCAAAATGCACATGCACAATGCAAGTATTTCTTTTCTTCTCTCTTAATGTTTGGTGTATGACAAAAAGAAAGCTGTTGTACGATTTCGAATTCAACTTCAAGCGAAAGCAAACAAGTATTTGTCCAATAATCAAAAGAACACCTTAAGATTCACTTGTTTCAACACAAGAAATACTGAAATCCAAACCATATAACGAAAGCAAATGCTCAAGTAGCTATGAACAGCAATAAACTAGCTCTTAGAATCACAACGACACTTTCTCACAGGTCTAGATCCAAGAGGTCACAGCAAGACTAGTTTTCTTTCGCTACGGGAAACTGTGAATGAAAGCAAGAAATACAATAAGAACAATCACGGTTTCAACATACAACTGAGGCGGAATGAGGGCAAAGAAAGGTAGTTTCAGCTGGGTATACAGGTTGACAACAGGCTGCAAAAACAATACTGAAAACTGGGCAACAGAAAGCAGGGAACCCCAGTTGCACAAGGCAAAACTGGATCAGCGCAGGTGCTGCACTGTCAATCTGACATGCAGCGCAGGTAGCCCCTTCGGGACCTGCGTTGCAGCGCAGGTAGCCTTTGCTACAGCTGCACTGATGAGACAACTCTCGTCTCACTCAGATTCCGGGTCACAGTTTGCTAAAAAATCAACAGTTTTTGGCCAAATCAGAAGCTATCAGTCAAGTATACTCTAGAGGATGAATAAGGAAGATGAATACTATCACAAAGAGCTTAAAAGAGTCCTTGTGGATCAGCTCTTTAAATCATGAACATGCCCAGCACTGGGCTAGAGTAGCTGCCATCTACTTTGCATTCGAAAGATTCGAATGCAGTTCAATTCGGTACTCCCTTTGTTCAAGAGATAAATAGCAAGAATACACAAGCTACCAACAAGACACGGTCCCCAGCGGAGTCGCCAGTCTGTTGTGGGGAAAAGTATCCAACACGGAATGACCCTATCCCACTCTAAGGGTGACAGTTCCTTAGCAATAGCTGAAAGCAAAGCTATATAAAGTTTCTTCTTTATGACATGCAAGAGATAAAAGGAAGAGATCCACTTACCGATGTCTTGCGCAAATGGTCGATCCAATCTCCTTTGATTGCCGCTTGCTCCTATGAGTGAAGATAAGTCAGCTTGATGTGTGACTTGTTGTGCTCTTCAACTCCAGTTGTTCTTCAGTCCTTCACTCGGAGTTTCTGCCTTCCTCTTGGAGTTTTAGAAGCTCTTAACTCATCATTAGGCGAATCTTCTGATCCAAGTGTCATTTTAGAAGCTTCCTGGGCACTGGCACATTGAGAAAAGATTCCTCCACATGTCCACGTACGCTCAGCGCAGGTAGCCTTTGTCCTACTTGCTATGCAACGCAGGTAGCCTTTGTTGTACCTGCTATGCAGCGCAGATGCTTAGTGGAGCAGCTGCTTTGATCCAAAATTGACCTGTTTTTGAGTGTTTTTCAGTGGAGAACTGATCTGAAGTGCTGTGGTTTGCTGACCTTGTTCCTCTAGGGGTAGGAACAACATGTTTAGGTACTTTGGATCCCTCAGATTATTTGACATTTCATGCTCTATGCTGTAAGGCACAAAAATGTCTATAACAGGAAAAAGGTCGGAGTATGCAACCCACCTTCAGAGCAGCTGTGTACCCACGCTCTGTTTCTGGACGCGGGGTGCGTACCCCGTGAAACACGGATTTTCAAACCCCAAACCCCAAATTTAACCAACCAAAATTTATTTAATGAATTCTAACTATTGTTTTTTGGTGTGTAGGTCATCCACCATGCTAGATTGGCGTGAAAGAGAACACGAAGACGTTGATTTGGCCGCAATTGGTCATCAACCTTCTCTTGATGCGTTAAAAGCATGCGGTCTGTACAAATACTGGGCCATACCTGGCATGAGGGCCCAGGTGCCATTCCTAGAGTGGCTGGTTGAAAGGTAGAATATTCAGGATCAATGTTTCTACATCGGAGAGCACCAGCTCGAGATAGAGCCCTCCGACATATATTTTCTCACTGGCTTGCCTAACAGGGGCGAGCAACTCTCTCTATTCGGGACTAGGCCAGGTGGCCAATCCCTTGCTAGTCTCCGGCTAGAGTGGTGCAACAATCAAAACCAGGAGAAGGGGATAGAAATCAAATACATATCCCGACTTGAACTTATGGTGATAGCCTTTACTGTTACCAGACTTTGCGGTGCTGCCGCTTTGCACATAGCCACTGGTTCCCAAATGCAGATGGCTATAGATTGCTTCCGAGGCACCATTTTCAACTGGTGCGATGCTGTGTTGGCCAATATGAAAGGCCAACTGACTAGGGCAAAGAACGGCCAACTGAAGACCTTTGGATATGGGCCTTTGGTTGTGAGCTTTGCCCTAGAGAGAGTTCCTATGTTGATCCCCCAGCAGCTTACTGTTCCAGTTGGGGCTCCTCGGGAGCCTAAGTTGACGAGATGGGTTGCGGTAATGGCCCGGCATCCTGATGAGGGCGCGACAGTTGTTCGATTTCCTGATGGTTACTTTCACTGGCTAGAGGGCCAGGTCTTTGCGATTCAGGATTTTCCTTATGCCGGAATGGATTTTCGGAATGATCTGGACATGGTTCTTCCACAGGGAGAACAATGGGATGACAGAGGTACTTCATTTTTCACAAGTTTTTAAATTATCTATTTTTTTTTTTTTTATATATATCGTCTCAAACTGACAGTAAAAATGTCCAAAATGCAGATGTAGGCCCATGGCGTCAAGCCAATCTCCAGGCTTTTGAGAGGAGACATCCAGCTGCACCGGCACCGGCCCCACAGGACGCGGCCGCAGAGACACTAGTTGAGTTGGAGCAGGATCTAGAGTGTCTGACGGTAGATATACCGGAGACGACTATAGATGATATTCCTATCAGACTGCAGCGCTATGTAGTCGCAGTCCCGGGACCTTTTAGGAGATTTCTGTGTAGAGTAGCCCGCACAGTGGTGTCGTATAGAGAGCATCACCAGTGATCGGATGGTCACTTTTGTAGACACATGTGACATTTTGATTTTTTGTACTTATCATTTTTGCCAATCATAAGGTGTTTTAAACCTATGATTGAAGACGATGTATATTTTTTGACACACTCCTATCTATATATATCATTATTACCGGCTTATTTTGTTTAACATGTGCGATGAAATGTTTATAAATTTACATTTATGATTGTTACAAATGTCTATTTAACATTCGAGACGCCATTGCATCTGCTAATGTGTTTAAAGACCTTGGAATATGTTGATATTCAATGTAATCAAATTCACGTTCCAAGAGACGCACCCTCAAAAACAATCTCAGCAACACTGGATTCCTAATGGCATAGACTCTATTAAGCTGTAATACAACGAGTTCAGAATCTAACCTCACTATCAAACTCTGAATCCCAAATGAAATAGATTCAGATAATAATTCAATCACTGCACTGTATTCTGCAATGTTGTTTGTTGTTTGACCGAGGCTCACCCCATGCATAGAAACTAACTCGTTAGAGGGCGAATAGATAACCCAAGCTGCGGAAGAGATATTCCGTGTACTACGACAAGCACCATCAGCAAATCCAATGTACGTTTGGAGAGGCGCCGACATCTGCAACATCAAGAGCAAAACCAAGATAAGCCAGAATAATGACGAAAACACACTCTCTACATTAAAGCACACTGTCTAAACTAAGCACACATACTAGCTAGAAAGAGAAAACTAAGCTAACTAAAATCTCCATACCCATCATTTAAGCATAATACCTCTTTAGGTAAAGTCCATTTCTGTGTTTACCCAAAGAGTCCCTGTCAAAGTCTACCAGCTCATAGGCCCCTTTTGCTAGCTTTCGCTTGACAATATAGGGCCCATGCCACATAGGAACGAATTTTCCAGTGCCTAACTTATCATTAGCTTGATCATATAACAACACTAGGTCTCCTTCCGAAAAATTTCGAGGGGTCACATTCCGGTCATACTGAGCTTTCATTCGTTTTGCACGAGTCTCGATTGCTAAAGCAGCTTCACGTCGAGTCTCATCTAACTTAGCTAAGTATAACAGACGCTTCTCCTCTTCGGAAGTAGATGGGAGTAATTCGATGGCCATTTGTAGTGACGGGATTTCGCATTCAATGGGTAGCACGACTTCCAAACCATAAACTAGTTGGAAAGGAGTGAACCCTGTTGATGTTTTCACTGAGGTTCGGTATGCCCACAATGCCGAAAATAACATATTGTGCCAATTCGACCGATGAATACCAATGATCCGTCGGATCATGATGACTAGAACTTTGTTGATAGACTCAACCAGACCGTTCGCTTGGGGATAATAAAGAGTAGAACTATCATGACGTAAACCAAGCTGGCCTGTAAGTTCTATCATCATAATGTTTCGAAAATGGCGTCCATGGTCAGTGATTATTGCTTGTGGGACACCAAACCTAGCTATAATGTGATTGAATACAAAAATTGTTGTTGTCTTGCCGTCTGCCTCAAATGTAGGCATCGCCTCGGCCCACTTAGTAAAATAATCAACCGCAAGGATGATATACGCATGCCCCCCGGCCGAGTGAGGGTTACAAGTAATAAAGTCGATGCCCCGTTTGGCAAAAGGACCAACGACAATTATAGGGTGGAGAGGAGTAGGTGGCGTGCGCATCTTTCGATCAAACACCTGACAGTTGTGGCATTTTTGAATCGCAATAATATAGTCTTTAAATAAGGACGGCCAAAAATAACCAGCGCACAATATCTTTTGGGCAGTGGCATACCCAGACATATGACCGCCACACGCTCCAGAGTGACAGTCATTCAAAACCCTCTCAGCTTCCTCATGAATTAAGAAACGTCGAAAAATCAAGTTCGCCCCACGACGATAAAGAGTATCTCCAATGATTTTGTATTGTTGGGACTGGAACCGAATTTTCCGACGCTCCGACTTTGAGATTTCGGGCCGAAAGGATTGGGTCTGGAGATAGACGATTATATCCCCATACCACGGATCTAAAGTACTGATAAGAAACAAAGATTCGTCCGAAATGGGCTCCTCTGCCACAGTCTCTGTATCAGCACGCGGGAAATCACACATCAACTTGGCAAAAACTAAGGATTTCTTAGACTTGGACTTCTCAAACTCCAAATCGAACTCCTGCAGGATAACGATCCATTTAGAGTACTTGCCCCCTAGCAATTGTTTAGTCAAAATATAGATCATAGGGTTGCAATCCGAAATCACTGTAGTTTTGCGGAGAAGAATGTAGTGACGAAAACGCTGGACAGCTTGAACAGCTGCCAGTGCCAACTTTTCCACATGTGAGTATTTTAACTCGGTTGGATTTAAGGTCCGACTAAGATAATATATCACATTTTCCATTCCGAATTCATCTTCCTGAACTAAGACCATTCCAATGGTGGAGTGAGAGGCGGCGAGATACAAGAAGTAATCCTGGTTGTAGTTGGGAGGATGCAGCAACGGTGTGTGGGTCAACGCGTGCTTAAGTGCATCAAAAGATTTCTGAGCTATCTCATCCCAAGAGAATTTAGCATTTTGTTTCAACAACCGGGTGAAACCCTTTGTAACCTCGGCGTAGTTAGGAATGAATCGACGTAAAAAGTTCGCTTTCCATTGCAAACTTTGGAGTTGGCACAAACTCGAAGGAGGAGGCAATTTGATGATAGCTTCTACCTTCGAGGGATCGACGCAGATACCGGCTTTTGAAACGACAAATCCTAGCAATCGTCCCACTTCTATGCAGAAGACACAATTGTGTGGGTTCAACCGAATTCGATAATGCCGACACCTCATAAAAATAGCTCGTAAGTGAACAAGGTGATCAGCTCGACGTAAAGAGTGAGCAGGCAAATCATCGAGATACGGTTGCACAATGTGCTTGATGTCGTGAAACGCGTAAGACATTGCCCATTGGAAAGTGGCTCCGACATTCTTAAGTCCAAAAGGTAATTTGCAATAAGCAAACGTCCCCCAAGGACAAATGAAAGCTGTTTTTGGTTGATCGGCAGGTAGAATATTGATTTGGTTGTAACCGGAAAAACCGTCCATAAAGGAAAATATTTCACTACCGGCATAATCATCAATTATTTGATCGATATAGGGCGTGGGTAGTTGTCTTTTGGACAAGCATGATTTATATCCCTATAGTCGATGCATATTCTTATTGTTCCTTGTTTCTCATTAACCGGAACAATATTCGAAACCCAATCCGTTAACGGGATCGGATAAATGAAACCTGCTTTCAATAGCTTCTCGACTTCCGCTTTAATCACCGCCGCTTTCCTAGGGTGTATCTGACGCAGACGTTGCCGAACGGGTTTAGCGTCCGGGTAAGTCTTAATCTCATGAACAACAATAGAGGGATCAATTCCTGGCATCTCCTCATAGGACCAGGCAAACACGTCGCGGAACTCTTGGAATAGGGCCTTGTAGTTTTGAATTTCGTCATCTGTACACGAGGCACCTATATGAATGTTCTCAATAGTTCCGGTTTTGACTGAAATGTCAATGGCAATAGTTTGAGAAATGTTTGCCAAATTCAACTCTGAATCAGGATGTTTCATGGGATTCTGAGCATCCTTGACATATTCAGCGGTAAAAATGGATGAAAAATCGTTTTCAAAGTCATCACCCTCAGGTAAAAACGAAGATCTGTGATGGAGATCTTCCCATGGTAGATCGTCTACACTTAGGATTTCGCGAAGTTGTTCGTCAGATGACACAACTTCAGGAAACGCTATCCATTCTGAGGTTGATGTGAAAAGTGATTCTTCACCGACCACATTCATTTGGTCAATTTGGGTTGAACTCGAGTCGGAAAAAGACTGCACGGCTTCATAAGCAATTTCATATGGACTCAAAGGCATAGCATCACCGAATGAGTCTATCTCAGATTCAGATGGGACAATCCAAGGATCATCGTAAATAATAGTGTCTGAAGTAATCATATGAATGAAAGAAAATGAAGGGTCTGCGTTGAGTGGAGGAAAGGGAAAATTTCCCAGTAAACCGGAATCTTTAACTAATCCTACACCAACATCCTTGTAAGGGATAGTCATTTTACCGACATGCTGGATACTCTCTGAAGAGGCTGGGTCGGATGAAAATTAAGCCAGCTGGTCTATGGTCACGATCTTACCATTATGTGGAAACTTTATAACTCTGAAGACTGATGACACGACCGCTGTCATAGCGTAAGACCAGTTGTGACCCAAAAGAAGGTTGTAGTCTAGAGGGGCATCAACCACTTCCACATCTAAACTAACGGTTTTTCCTTCAACCCCTATAGGCAAATCCTGTAGAATTCCAAACGGATGGAACCCACGACCATCAAAGGCCTTAAGAATCGTCAGGGATTGGTTCAATGCAGGAGAACCAAGCGATCTCCAACACTGAATCGACATAATACACGTAGAAGCTCCTTCATCAATTACAGTCTGATGAATAGGCCTGTTTTTGACTATCACTGGTATATGGAAAGCCATTTGATGAGGTAGACGTGGTGTACTATTTTCTAGATCAAAGATTACCAGGTTCGGGTCCTGAATATCAACAGCTCCTATAGCCGACAAAAGTAATTTTCGTTGTGCTGGACATGATTGCAGCACTTCCAAGGCCGACATTGCTGAGGGTGAAACAGCTAAGTCCTCAACAATGTTATAATTCTGAGCTGCTCTCGCATGTGGATTGAAAGCAGACTTTCGAAGTATACCCTTAGCGGGCGGTTTGATTAGTAAGTCCGGGTTAGGTTTCTCGATCTGTAGTGGATCGGAACCGGGAGCTGAGGTTGATGGATTAGAATGAGAAGATTATGCTTCTTTGCCATCAACAGGACTCTTACTACCATAATCTTGTGATCGAGTCGCAATCCGTACATGAGACATCATCAATATGGGTTCTTCACTGGCACTCAAGGAAGAACCTATCATTTTACTCTCCTGCTTTGGAAATGGATCTTTCAAAACAGCAGGAGTTGGGGAACCTTTGACGATTTTCACAACCTCCGCCCGATGAGGACAATCTCTTGTGAAATGATCTTCTTCACAAATTAAACAAGGATATCTAGGTTTGCGCTTCTCGTCGTTAGATTCCGACTTCTCTTTTTCCTCCTTTGGAGCCTTATCTGCTTTCTCTTTCTTCTTACCTTTCTTCTTACCACCATTTTTTGATTTAGCCGTAGATGACTCTACAGCGTGAACGTTGGCGGTAATTTAAGGAGAAGATTCTCCTGTCGGGGAGTCTGGTAAAGTTATTATTGGAGAAGAATTCTTTGAGGATTTCTTCTTACTTTTAGTATTTACCGTACCAATCATGCCATCAGCAGCATGAGACCCCGAAGGAGCAGCAGCGATTTGATTCGACTTAGGAAGATCTGGGATCTTCTCGTGCAACGTACCCGACTGAGTGTAAACTAAGTCAAGGTAATGGGCTTGAGCAATGACTTGCTCCTCAGTAACTACTCCGGCCTTAGCTACGTCTTCAGTAATCTTCGGTAACAATGATTTTACAAACCATTCAGCTAAGATTTGGTCCGGGATAAAAACTTTCACTAAACGTCTTCAACGTCGCCATTCATGAATATGATCGGAAATATAAGTGGACGTCGATTTTTTTAATGAAGTTAATAACTCAGTACCGTTATCGTATCTGACCGGCAACTGAAAATGAGTAAGGAACGAGGTAGCTAACTGGATGAAATTATAAAAAGAGGACCATGGTAACTCAATGTACCACTTGGTCGCGAGACCAATGAGCGTACGCTGGAAAAGACGTAAACGGATCGAATCATCTGAGATAGAATTTGAAGCACACCAGAGGTGGTAAGTCATCACATGATTTGACGGATCCTCTCCAGACTTACCTTCGAACTTAGGTATATCACTGGGCAACTTATTTGGCATTGACAGCCAGAACGAAAGATAATTGATTGGATCGTTCGTCAGGCGCGTCAAGTCTGGTAAATCCAAAGTTGCGATAAACGGCAATTGCCGGTTAGGATCTCTAAAACTCTGGGTCACAATACCAGTTCCAGGAGGAGGATATCCAGGATAACTAGGAATAGGAATCGCATTCGGGATATTGTACCCTCCTGGAAAACCAGGATTAACCGGAGCGTACTGGGGTTGTTGAGGTTGTTGATAAGTATACCCAGGATACGGTTGATACTGGTAAACCGGTTGTTGGATAGCAGGACCGAGTTGATACTGTCCCTGGTGCTGTTGGTACGTAAATTGAGGTTGACTTGTTACAACAGTACTTAAACCAGGCTGCCCTACAGGCATCTGAACTGTGGTTTGAATCATAGATCCAGACAACGGTAAAGATGTCTGAGGGGTGGTTGCAGAGACAATAGAAACCGGAGCTGTCGATACTCCAGAAGTAAGTGCGGTAGACTGGACAGATGATGCGGTAGTTGCAGCAGTCGTTTGAGATGGAGTACTAGGTGCAATTGGCGATTGAGTAACTACCGAAGTTACAGAAGTTTGAATAATTGACTAGACAGGTTGTCGTTGCTGGGGTGTACCAGAAACTACAGGTTGTCCAGTTTGAGGTAACAACTGTATACTTGGCTGCATCACTTGCTGACCTTGTGATGGATCGCACACTATCATTCCGGGGTATTGACCCGTAACAGGTTGAGGATACTGAGATCCGTAACCAGGTTGAGGGTAGGATTGATAATTGACAGGCACATTTCCTATACTTTGAACATAAGTTTGACCTTGAGGTGGTAGATAACCTTGAGTCGAGTACTGACCCTGGGGTTGATACCCTTGGGGTAAATACTGATACTAGGGTTTACCTTGACTCGAGTACTGGCCTTGGGGTTGATACCCTTGAGGTAAGTACTGATACTGGGGTTGACCTTGGGGTACATATTGAGGCTGGGATTGACCTTGAGGAATGTATTGTCCACAGGTATATACTGTCCTTGAGGTTGCCCCCCAGACACAATTTGTGTACCTTGAGGTTGCCCCCCAGGCGTTACTTGAGGTTGCCCCCCAGGTGGCAACTGCCCACCTTGAGGTTGAGAACTAGGAGTTGAACCTGACATCATGTAGATGTCTCCTACACCCAACGGCTTATTACCATTGTTTCCAGCTAACAACCCATGTTCAATGGGTTGAGGAGATGCTCCTGCAAAAGTACCAGCAAGTGACTGATACCCAATAGGAACAGAAGGACCGCCATACAAAAATGATTCAGGTGATTGAGAGAACATGGACGACTGACCAGACATATTTACAGGAGTATATATACCTCTAGGTGGAAAAGGAGTACGAGGTGGAGAAAAAATTGTACCTGAGTTGTCTACATAATTAGTTAACGAAAGATACCAAGTAGTACTTCTAGGAGGACTGTAAAAGATAGATTCACGCTCTCTTAGATCAATGGTAGGTTGATCTTCAAGAACAGGGCCTACTTCTTCTTTTGGAGCAAGTTCTTCAATAGCTATCAAACCAGAAGGAAGATTTTCGATTATGACTCTTTCTACCCTAGGTGAATCAGGAACAATAGAAGTTGGAGTAACAGGTTCAGATATTTCAAGTTCTTCGCCTACGTCACTAGCAAATGAAAAACTACCAGCAAGCTCAGAAACTGCAACAGCTTCAGGATTATAACCTGTCTCTAGACTTTTGTAATCTTGATGGACTACCAACGAAGACTCTCCTTTTTCAGGTGAACCTACTCTACTGCCACTAGGAGGAGTTACAAGGACTTTCAAACCTTCGTAATGACTCGGAACCTCTTCGGGAGGTTCACCCCGAATTCTATGGGATGTCCTCAACAATTCGGCCACAGAAACAATCTCAGGAGACTGGCCCCGAAGCCTACGGGACTGTCTCGGTAATTCCGCCACAGTTAAAGATTTGTAACTACTGCACACGCAAACAAAGTAAAATCTCAAAGAAAACTTCCTAAAGTCTCTAAAGAACCAAACAAATTTGAAGCACACGCCTAAAGAATCTAGGGCGTCAAACCAAACACAAACAGTAGCCTTCCGGACTGAAAGCGCTAGTTGGTGATTAAGTCCAACATCGCCGGATTCAATACAGAAGTGGCGGGTGGAACAGTTACCCCAGCAACCCACTTAATGAATAGACCGGCACAAG
The DNA here is from genome assembly GCA_031772625.1 of Pinus tabuliformis. Taxonomy (NCBI): domain Eukaryota; kingdom Viridiplantae; phylum Streptophyta; class Pinopsida; order Pinales; family Pinaceae; genus Pinus; species Pinus tabuliformis. The sequence goes on from CM062815.1 coordinate 27,598,895, forward strand.
TTCCTCCACTTTAACCGTCTCGAGTGAAGTGAACCCCCCGGAAAATCCAAGTGAGTCTAGCCGACGTCTGCTCCAAGTACAGTGGGATCTTCCCTCCACCGTCACCTCATTAGAATCCTAAAGATTATGGTCACTAAGGTTACCAACAGCAACAAATACACCTGGGGGAATAGCCTACACTCCGACAGCACGCAAGGGCAGAGTATCAAGCTCAATCCCCTTGCCGGCTCCTTGACAATAATCCAAGGTTTACTGACAAGTGACCCCTGGCTCCTCGACAATGGTTAATCCGAGGTTTACCATTTGTAATACGTGTGTGTCTGGCGTCGTTCCCAATGAGGGAGGATTGATCCCCTCACTGGTTCGGACACGAGCTCGTGCTTATCCTTTAAGAGGAGCTTTCCCAGAGTATAAATGAAACAGCTGGATTTAATCTATCACAAGATAAGCTACTTGTTTGGTTTTGTTGTCTTGGAGAGTTTATTACTCTCCTACTCCAAGACACTAACCTGATCTATATTGGTGTTTCAGAGCCCTAGTAAATAAAAAGTTACTAAGTTGATTTTACTTTAAGGGTTAATTTTATGGCTTCCTTAAGACAAAAGGTAGTGGAGATGAAACTGGTGGTGTGTAGACTCGACTCGCAACCACTACAAAGATGCACCAAAGATGATTTACACTACTTTTCTTTTTCAATGAATCTCTTAGCTAAGAGAGTTGAGAGAATGCAAATTTTATAGAAAACAACTTCCTTAACAAAGACAATCAAAGAAACAATTCTCTTTTATCTTTTCAAAACATGCACTCATGACCACTAATTATTCACGAAATTTCCTTTTCTTCAAAAGACAACAAATGCTACCAAAGCAAACTTGATTCCAAAAGAATTTTGTATTTTTTCCTATATTAATCAAGCATATAAAACTATTTACCAAAAATCAAATTTAACAAATCTAAGGCAATCAAATCAAAATCACTCAAAAGCAAATTAAAGGGAAATTTACCTAACAGTAACACTAATGAGGATGAAAACTTACAAGGATAATTCCCGGATGTTTTACTTAGTCAAAATGCAGCTAAGGATCAGTCTATGCAGAATCATAAACTAATCAAAAAACAAAATCGAAATATTTTTGTTCTTTTTCACAAAAATGAAATTCAAAGCTTTAATCAACAAACTTTTCGAGATTTGCAAAGAGAAGATACAAAGGTAGATCTCTCACAAGGGTGATCTCTATGACAGGCCCGACTCCTAAGAGGGTTGAACAAAACCAGGGAGATCCAAAGTTTGACAACCTCTAACGCCAAAGTCACTACAGGACCAGTTAAAAATCAAACCCTACGGCAAAAACTCTATGAATTTCACCAAAAAATCTCGACACTAACGGAACAAGTTCAGGTGAAGATCTCTGACAGTAAACCAATGGATCTGGGTAGGAAAAACAAATTTAAAGCAAAATCTAAAGAGCAAAAAAGCAAAAATTTGAAATTTTCTCAATCTTGATAGGGTACGCAGGCAACCTGTTAAGACAGGTGCGGGTACGCTCTGTGCACACAGTCACAGTGCGTACAAGTACACACTGTGCTGAACTCAGAGACTGAGTACTTCTAACAAAACTAAGAAAAATGGAAATCTAAATCAACCCTAAGCTAACCTACCCAAACACACAGTTTAACAACCAAAAACCAGAAAACAAGCAATGTTTCTCAGATCAAAATATGAAAGCAAAAAGAACTCAAACAAATCCATGGTGTCCCCAGTATGGTCGCCATTTTGTCACACGAAATCAGTCAACGGTGCGGACACAACCGACCTTCCTAGAAGTCTAAGACTTTCTCATGACAAACAAGACAAACGAGAGCAATCCTTCTGTAAATATACATTATAATATGAGAAATCAAGTGTTTAGCTCTTACCTCTAACCCAACGCTGTTGTCGTAGTCTAGCTTCGTTGATCCGGATGAGCTCCTCCTTCTCTTCGAAACCTGCATTCACCAACAGTCAAGCAATTAAATAGCACCTGATTATGACATAAAATAAAGCATATTTAACATATAGACCAAGGAGTATATGAAACAACTCATAAATGACAAATTGTTGAGAAGAATGGACTAATTTGTATTAAAGGTAACAAAAGGAACCATTACAACCTGAGCCTTGGTGTTGTGCAAGCTCCTCCCAGGGTCCACAAGGGTCCTCCTTTACTCTGATCAGTTCACCCACCTCCCAATGGAAACAAGTAAAGATGGTAATCTCTCCTCACAAGCTCTCACAAGGAAGTCCTAATTCCAGCAACATCTACCCTTAGGAATGTTCAGCTTTCAACCTCTCTCCCTCTGGCCCAATGTCTATATTTATAGTGCTCTAGAGGAAGTTAATTAGCTCCACCATGGATGGGATAAGCCCCTCTTTCAATGGGATAGGCTCCCCTCTTCATGGGATAAGTTCCTCTTTCTTTGGGTACATGAACCATCTGGAGGCGCTTCATACACGTCAAACAAGCTTCTAGAATGCTCTAGAAATGACCACAAGTAACTTTTTTAAGATGAAACTCGCGCCTTTTGACCTTTACAGGGGTATGCACCCACCCCTTTACATACAGAGTGTACAAGTACGCAGGTATTGTGAACTTGGGTTGCGTACACGCAGGTAAGGCTAAGAGAAACTACGTACCAGAGATAATTGACTTTAAATGACTTTTCTCTTCTTTTTGGAGTTTGACATGAAGAGCAGAGGCATGAAACTTGCCAAGGAGGATAGTATGATAGTGGATGGAGCCATACTAACTGCAAATAGTCATGGTGACATTTTTTAGTGTAACAGAGTGATAAAATGGGTAGCAGCTGATTCCAGGGAAGGATTGGAATTTCCAAATCACGGCAGTGTCACAAGGATGGCTAGTGAAATCACTCTTCGCAGCTGTTCCTCAAAATGGGTAAACAATCATATGGAGGTGAATGATCGGCCAATGGAAAAGTGGAGGTGGTGGGAAAACACGACCAAGGCTTTAATGGCTGAAGTACTACATTCACGAGTTATTTACCGGAGGATAGTTCATTTTTTAATGAGGTTAAACGCGGGTGGAAACATTTGCTCGATCTTATGTTTATTTTTTAACGAGCATGAACTATGTGCTAAAACTGCTCGGATCTTGCGTTTATTTTTTAACGAGCATGAAATGTGTGCTAAAACTGCTCGATTAATCCAGTCATATGATAAGAATGTCTCATTAAGATTCCATTTTTTATGGAGCTTGCGCCTTATAAAGCTTTGCTCCGGATCCTTTCTTTATACAAGTTCGGAAACGACTAATCCTACGAGTTTAAAGGGTTAGAGGTCCTAAAAATTTAAAAAATAAATAGCCGCCCTTGATTGTACTCCAAAAGGTTTGCATGCCCCCAGGTATAAAATATGATTTCAAGGTTACCCCTCAATTTGCAGACAAAACATTTGTTTTATCAGGAAAGGCCTACCTCTTTCAGGTTACCAAAGATTGTTCTATTTGCAGCACAAATAAAACACTTCCTCAGCGATGTCTACCGAGATAGACAAAGGTGAGTGACAACGAGCGCCAAACACATAACTTTGACAAGAGAATCTTATTCTAGAATAACCCCTCTTCCAAGACGGATGGGCTACAGACTAGTCATATTCTCCCGCGGAAACCTACCCTATACCCGAAGTTTTCCTGCCGATGCAGACCAGGACGCATGCCCCCTGGGTTCCAGTCATATCCTCCCGGATTACTCGCACTCATCGGGAGGACGGACCGTGGGTTGAGACATTTCTTGAGTGAAGAGACCATTTAGGGACGGTATATGACTATTTGCGATGCGTGATCCGGGAAATGAAAGCTAGTCCACGAGCCTGACCACTCTTCCTTCGTGCGGAAAACACATTACTCTAAAGAGTGAGGAGACTATAGCTCCCATGCAATAAATATAGTCTCATCCAAGAAGTAGGTTATAATCCAAGGGTCCTTGAACGACCATCACGTTCATTTGAACGGTCTTCCCTTTCAATGTTATTGGCACATTGGGGAGAATCTCTAAAGGTCGACTGGTTCCTTTATCAAAGCCTATCAGATTTCTCATCTCAGGCAAAAGCGATGGCGAACCAAGCGCTTTCCAAGCAGTAGAGGAAAGGATACTCACAGAAGCCCCTTCATCAATGATGGTACCAACCATGACCATTCTATATATTTGGACGATAATTCTGAATGGTATGCTTGCTGGTAAGCGGGGTCTGCCTAGTTGATTCCAGTCGAAGGAGACAACTAGGTTGCTTGGAGGTGGGACCGAGTATATGGCCGGGTATGACTCTCACGAAGTTCCTTCCTACGATAAAGGAATGGGCAAACTGGCCCTTTTTTCGTCGGAGTCTGTGTTGATGAAGAGAATTTGGACGGTGTCGTCTTTATTCTCTTCTGTGATGGTATCATTCGAAGATAGAACCTCTGAAGGAAAGACCGGGTCAACTACCGCCTCGACCTTTTGAATTTCGTCAGGTATGGATTCAGACGGTTTATCCTCAATGATAGGTGCTTCGGCTGACCACCTGGGCGGGCCAGCCAGGTTCTCAACTGGTGAAGGACTTGGCAGGAGTTTTTGATATCCAGGACGAAGTCGTGCTAGTAGAACCGGGCGATCTTCCAAAACTCTTTTAGCCTCGTCTAAGAAGGGACAATGGTGGATGGTGTGATCGCCTTCACACAGTTTGTAGGGAAATCTAGCTTTCCCTCTCTGTCCTGTGGCTTCACTTTCACTAGTTGACGGTGTGCTGTCAACATGGCTATTAGAGGTTGACGCCACCGAATTGTGCAAGCGGGGAGACCAGACCCTTAGTATCCGAGGGATGCAAGGACAATCTCTGTGAAAGTGGTCTCCCTTGCATATGACACATGGTGATTTAGGCCTGGTCAGTGCAGTGTGTGGATTTCGTTAGACGCCATTCGTTTGCCCCCAGTCGCCTTTGGCTCCTTCTTCTTCTTCTCTTTCTTCTTTTTTTCCTTCTTCTCCTTAGGAGCTTGGCTTTTGGCTTTGCCAGCTCCATCAAGCGAAGAGGAAGGAGGAGAGGAAGAATTAGAGGAAGTGGAAGGTTGGTGGGCAACCCTGGACCGGTCTAACTGCTGATTCGATTGTTCAGGAATACTGGTGTTTTGAACAACATTGGTTGAGAAGAGCCAGACAGGCAAGCCGATTTTCAGTCCTGGAAGTGACAATGTGGCCATATGGGGCGCTCCAACATCTCCCCAAGAGGAGAAGGGACTAGGATTTCCACCAAGGGGAATTCCTTGGTTGGAGGGCTCCATTTTCTCAACTAAAAGATCAACGCGGGAATAAGGGTGATTAATATTCCGTTTAAAATAAATTTTAACGACGCTTTAGACACAACTTGTTTTTTCAATTTTAAAGAGTCGAGAAAAACCAAAAGATGACTCTAGTCGCCTTCGATGTTTTAACGAGCCCGAAGTGACAAATGCTTGGATGGACTTTTTCCGTTATAGAGTCTGAAAAAGGCCAAAAGGAACTGCTCTGGAGATCTAGGTAGAGGGTGTGCCAAACCAATCACAAAACTGCAGAATATGTTTTACGGTACGGCAGTCAATCTTCCCGAATGCTGTGTTCGGTGCATTGCGATCAGTAGGGCGGTCGACACGACTTCTTAAGGATAAAGGTTTTAAGCCTATAGGGGTCTCCCAATATATACGCGACGATACGTGGGAGCACAATCCGTACTGGCACTTTTGGTCCCTCAGGAGGAATTACCCAATCATCAGTGAGGCCAAAAGATACCAGGTTTTACGACTTCGGAACACATCTCTAGCCTAGACCTCTATGTTGTGCGTTATGTTACAAAGCGTTATTAAGTTCATTCAGTTTATTTTAAGTTGATCTTTTTAGAAGTTTGCCTTTTGAGGTTCACCACGAGATGTAGATACAACTCCTAAATGCAATCTAAAAGATGATAAGCAAATCTTTATCTCTTTTTTCAACAATGAAAATCCTAGCTACAAAGGGAAAAGAAAGACACCATCTTTTCTCAAAGAGCAAGCAGCACACTCTAAATGCATTTTTCCTAAATCAATCCAAGCAAACTATCAACATGCAAATGCACAAATGCAAGTGTTTGTTTTCTTTGCTTTCTTAATATCGATGCCTAAAAAGAAAGTTTTTGCACAACTTTGAATTTTCTTTTAAATGACAATTACAAACAAGTTTACTTTTTCGAGATCAAAAAGGGTAGAAGAGATTACAACACTTTACGATTTTCGAAATGAACACTTGTTTCGACACTTAAAAAAGACAAACTCAAACCAAAAACAAAAGTAAATGTATAACCAACTGTGAACAGCCAATGAACTCTCTCCTAAGACCACACTCAACAGATCTGAATCAAGGGCTACAGTATGACTACTTCACTCTTGCAATGGAAAACTGTAAATGATGCCACAAACACATAAAAACACTCACAGTATTTTTGTACAAAGGAGGCGGAATTAAGGCAGAGAAAAGGGGTTATCAGACAGGTACCTATGCTGGTTACAGGCTGCAAAAATCAGAGATCAAAACAAGGCAAAACAGAGCAAAGAACCCCAGCTGCACAAGGCATAAGCTGATCAGCGCAGCTGTATAACAGAGAAACTGAATTGCAGTGCAGGTAGCCCTCTCGGGACCTGCGTTGAAATGCAGAGTCTCTTCACAGAGCCTGCGCTCGAGCAGAAACGAGAGTTCTCTCCGGGTTCTGGGTGACGGTTTGCAGCTTAATCTACAGTTTCAGGCCAAATAAAAGCAACAAGCAAGGTACAATCAAAGGGATGATTTGAAGGAGGGCTAAGATCTATCACAAAGGATCATCAAATCATTTGTGAGTCCATTGTTCAGATCATAGACAAATCCAGTGATTGGATCAAAGTAGCAGCTGTCTACTTTGCATCTGAAAATAGCAGATGCAGTTCGATTGCTGCTCTTGAGTCTATGAAACAAACAATGATAGAAACACAAATAAAATGACTAAACAGATCTCCCCAGCAGAGTCACCAATTTGTTGTGGGGAAAAATGACTATGCAAGACGATCCTATCCACCTAAGGTGTGATAGTGCCTTAGCAACAAACAGAAACAACTATTCTAGTATTCTTCCTTTATGAATTAAGAATGAAGAGAGATGGGATGGACTAACCGGTGTCTTCCGTTTGTCCCTCGATCCGGTTTCTCTTCTCTTTGAGAGCTCCCAGCTACTTGCCTTCTCGCTCGCCCAGCTTCACCAAGTTCCTGCAAGATCACAAAAGGGGAAAACTACACAAAGACATAGATTCATATTCATAACTAGCTCAGGATTATAAATAAGCTAAACATACTAATGAAATCATACATCAAAGACACATCAGCATGTAGGAGAAACTCAAATAGTTTTATTGATGAAATAACAAGGTTCAGGAGGAGATACAACCAAAAGAGTTCCAATCCAGCATCTACCCCCCAGCGAATGAAATCCTTTCTTCACCTCCCTTCAAAGCATAAAGCACCCAATGATTCCAATCTCAAACCAACAACAATTCTTTGCAATATTCAAATTCCAGCCTCTGGATCTCATGGAGGAGAGATCCATATATACATGTCTGGAGAGAGGATGAGTCAGCTTCAGATCTGACTAGTGTCCTCTCTCTCTGTCAATTCTTGCTTCCACTTGGAGACTAAGAGCCTCTTACTCATCACTTAGTCGAACTCATTAAGGCAAGTGTCATGGAGGAAGATTCTAGAAGCTCCCACAGTCTTTACACCTCACACAAAGGACCCTGCCATTTGTCATTTCCTGCTCAACGCACCCTAGTAGTGCATTTGGGTGCATTGCAACGCACCTAGCTAGTGTACTGGGGTGCTTTGCAATGTAGGTGGCCAGTGGAGCCACTGAAATGACCCTGATTTGACTTGTTTTTGAGCAGTTTTTGGTGGAGAACTTCTGTGAATTGTTGTGGTTTGCTGACCTTGTTCCTCTAGGGGTAGGAACAACATGTTTAGGGACTTTCGATCCCTTGGATTATGGACATTTCATGCTTAGAGCTGTAAGGCACAAAAATGTCTATAACAACGACCCTCCTCCAAAACCACTCGCCTCCCAAAAGCAGTGCGACGGAATCTGCTTACTACCCCTACTTCCCACTCTCTGCATATGCAAATTTCCTTTGTTCATCCAAAGTTTACCTGCCAATATCAACCATTTACCCATTTAAACATAAGAACACTAGTTTTTCTTGTTTTTACCTGATTATGCTGTAAAACCCTATGTAACCATTTACACCACCTGAAGCCTTCATTATCCTATTCAAGCATGGTTTGCCTCTCGAAAATCATTTTGGACTCACTCCATAGACCTTTCAAGCTCAGATGAAACCTTTTCGACCTCCTGTACAAACCAATGCTTTCTTAACAGTTATTTTTATTGTATAGGTGATCAGAAGGCCACAACCTTGGATAAACAGTCTTAATACTAGTCATAAGACCTGTTTACTCCAAGACTGTTATCAAATCTATTCCAACAAATATGGAAGATAAAACATACAGCTAAAAGACAAGCATATGAAACGTGGAATTAAAAGGATTTACTATCGAAATAGACAATAAAAACCTAAACTACACATTGATGGTAAAAGGACACAGTAAAGTATAGTCAAAGTGTATCAGGATTAAAGAGTATTAGATTGAAGACCAAGTCAAGTAAATCATCTAGCATGAAGATAAATAGCAGGGAAAACAGTTACATAATAGAATATACAAATTCATGTCAAAGTGAGGACAGATGAAAAAATAGAGCAGTAAAAGTGAAAAGTAAACAGTAAAAAGTAAAAGTAAGCATGGAGACACCATGGGTTAAACAAAGATGAAAACACTTTCACCAGGAACAATGAAGTTTATCCAAAGTAAAAGTGAAAAATAGTCAAAAGAAGTTTAAGGTTAAAAGATGAAATTAGAGAAAAAATGGTACATTCTTCAGAAATTTCCTGTTTAAGTCATAGTTTTGCATAAACTATTGTGGCCAATCCAAAACATATTTCAATAAATGGGAGAAGGTTTTTGTTCCTAACAGGATAATCTACAAAATATATCTCACTTTCCACACAATTATTACCAAAAGGGAGATAAGTGCATGTCTTCACAACCTATATTTCAGTTTGTGCAAAGTCCTGTTGTTGACATCGTTTTCCATAGAATATTGTGAACAAATGGAGGTGAATTTTGGGAAACTGAGAGAGGTTTATCTCAAAAACATTTCTATATACAAAAACCTCTTTCACTTTTTACATATCTATCACGGATTGAGATAGACAAGCGTATCATTGGACCCTAAGGTTGCAGAATTTCTAGGACATAATGCACAAAGGAAGGATGCAGTTAGTGACTAGGATGCCTCATCATCAACTAAGAGTTGCTATCAAATTCGACTTTCTCTTCTTTGTCACCATAAATCCATATAAATAGTGCCAAATAGACTCATTAGTTTTGAATGTACTTTATTTAAGTTCTATTATTGTAAATAGTTGGAGATATTTGTGAAACTAATCTTGATATTTTTTCAAGATATTTCAGTTTACAATTAGTATAAATACTTCTTCATTTGAAGTATTTTAGGTGGATTCTTAGAAATTTATGTAAAACTTGTTTTTTTAAAGAGAATTTCTATTGGAACAACTCTTTTATGGCTAGCTAGAAGCATTGAATAAAGCACAGGACTTTCACAAGGATTCTCGTGCAAAACAATGGTCAATAAGTATTCTATATCTCTTGTTTAGTATTGTTTTTCCTCTGCTTATTAATAATCATATTTGTTTTCATGAAATCCGAATGATAAAAAAAATAATGATATCTCAAAAAGTGCTTTATTACAATCTGTTTTAAAAGGTTTATCTTTCTCAATGTTTTCTTCAAAAGTATTATAGACAAGGAATTCTTAGTTGCTCCTTGTTTCTTAGTTTTTCATTGTGATCATTTAGTAAAGAATTATTAACTAATTTTTATTAGTGATCACCCACTTTCCATCCCCTCGAAACTTGTTGAAGGATTCTTAACTACCCTTAATCCCTTTTGAGACCATTGCACCCTTTCAAGTTACCATTTGCCTCTTGTTTTACTATCTTTCCCTTTGAAGCCCTCCTTTGTTGAATCAACCAATCCAGTTAAGCCATATTTAGTTGACTCCATAGCCCAATGGCTTGGATTACTTTGTCTTACCCATCTGTTCTTGAATTCCACCACCAATCAAAATCAAAATCCCCAAGCTTTCATACCTAGCCTAATATCTTACTAAACAAAGCTAAATCATAAAGAGAGAGCCCTCTATGAGTACAGATTGGCTAGATTCTATACTTAAAAGTTGGTTTGTGGTTACCTCAGACCCATTTCCTTCTTCTGACAACTTCTAGGAAAATATGAGTGATAACAGACTGCACATTACTAAGCGAATCGACCAGGGTAGGACATTGCAGATGGTAAAGTGTGCGATGTTGTCTGTAACAATAAAAGGTGGGTATTTTCTGGGAAACGTGATGGATGATAGGATGAAACTTTACACAGGTGGTGCAACCACCTGAATAGCTGAGGGAAGTACAGTCTTAGTGCTCCATGCAGTTGAAAGGAAGCGTGGGACTATAATTCTGCCCCACAGCTGCACAATGTTGGATCTGCGTGTAGAAGAAAAGAGTCACAAGTTCCACAACCACGCACGGGGGGCTACACTGCCACGCAGGTTGGCCAGAAAGTGACTGTTGAAGTCACTATTCATGATGGGATGCTTGACTTGAGACCAAATGGAGCAGGTGGTAGACATTTAAGATGAAATTTATGGACAAGGTTTGGGAAAATTTGCTGCCAAGGGAACATTAATGAATCAGATTTGGGGGGAGCAGTCAAATTAAAATTCAGAAATTGCTATAAATTACAAGGGGCTGCCCAGCAAACAACACTTGGTCATTTGTGAATTGAGCTATTGAGCAGATCCCTATTTGTTTTGTGCTGAGCGTTAATTGAGCATTTGAGTTCGCAAGTGATAGATTTCTGGACAAATAGGATGGCAGTAGCTGAGGAAGTTATGGAAATAAAGGAAATGACCGTCGAAGAGGCCACACAGGCCCTAACTATGGGGGATGCTCCGAAAGGCACCAGAATTGTGGCAGAAATCCCAAAATCACCACACATGCCAAGACCAAAGAAGTACAAACAAGCGATGGTTCTTGTACATGTTTCCCCAAAAAACCCACTACGCACGAAGCTATTAATGGAGGACAAGGGGAAAGTCGTCACCCCAGAGACCGATGAAGAAGAAGAAGACTTGGAGAACCTTATCATCGAAGAGGATGAGGACAAAGCCATGGAGGAGGAAACTAAGCTTGTGCACCCCCCGACAAAGCTGCCTGCCTATGTCCCCCTGCAGAAAGGGAAGGATAAAGTGCCCAAGGACCGTGATGAGACCGAGAGCTCGCTCTAGACCCTGCTCCTCCCATACAACATTATTTTTTAGGGCATGCACCTGCGACTGGTGCCGAGCTTAAAATTTGAATATTGGGACCTCGTTGACTGTGATAATTTCCCTCACATTGAGACCTCGCACCTCATGAAGCCCAAGAAAAACACCATGGTGGGGGTTACAGAATTAGAGCCGTGAAAGTGGTTACGTGGAGTGGAAAAGTTTGGGCTACTTAACCTGCTCTGGGTGTCACATTTCCACTGCACCCTAATAACAATTTTTGTCATTAGGCAGATGCTCTGCTTGGTGCATGATGGGTGTTTGTGGCTAGAGGAGCCCATCCCCATCATAGCAAACTTGATTCATCACATTTCTCAGCTTCCATGCAAAGGAGAGGACCCCACAGACATCTCGAAAGGGAAGAGCAGTGACTTGGCCATTGCGGAGGCCATGAAGAAGAAATACAAACTGTCAATGAAGAAAAGGGGCTATGCCATATCCAACATCAATGATAAAGCAGTGAGAGTCGCAACCCAAATACGGGCAGGTAAGCTTATGCGCAAGAGTCAAGCGAACGAGGTACCCACACTAGTGGTAGCACTTGATGAACAATGCGCAGAGGGGGTCTAGTTTAACCAGTCTAAGTTCCTCTGTAAGGAATTCTTTGATGAATTTCCACAAAGCTCAGGAACAGGGAAAAAAATTTCCACTGTGCATTGCTTCTGCTATCCATAGTGCTCGTGGTAGGGGAATTGTTGGTAGATAGTTAATTCCCCACAATTGACAGGGATCTACCGAAGGCCGCGAAGTATGTTTCACTTTGGGCCATAAAGGATGCTAATAGGATCCACGACAGTAAAATATTTTGAGTGTTCATGGAGATGAACCTCAGAATGGGGATAAACCACAAGCCGCAGTTGTCGCCCACTGTCTACAACAACCTGCAAAGTTTTGTGGAAGTTTAAGAGGACATCCATAGCATATAAATAAGAGCTTGTGCAAGGACCTGCCCAAACAATGGAGGAAGATACCCTTTGTAGCCATAGAGGATGTCATATTTAATGTACTGAAGACATGGTCATTGTATTGGCACTCTCCAAACATCGTGAAGATAGAGAAGTCGGTGGCACAGAGGAAGAAAGAAGAGGCCAAATTGCACATCACATAGTTGGCAAAAAAAAAAAAGGAAGGAGGAAGTGGTAGAAGAAGTGTGGGCGGTGTAGGATGCTACACAGGCAACAACTGAACAAGAAAAGGTTGTAGCAATAGCAGCAACATAGGAGGCAACCATGAAGGTGCACGAGGGCCAAACGTTGCCTTCACATGGGTAGGAAGTAGAGGAAGAAGAGGGAGGCATGGACCACAGACCACGTCAACACAGTTGAAGCGCCAACACCAAACCAAGTGGACAGGGCTGTGCAAGAAGGTCAAGGCATCGAAGTTGTCTATTGACCTGATCACCCTAACTTAGGGTGATCTGCATGACATCGGTGAGACAGTTTGTGATGTGACCTCTAAGGCCCTCCAAAATTTCATGAAGGAGAACCATATTATGTTGGGGCCCTCAGAGTGTAGCTGCAGGAATTACAGGTGTGCCCTCCGCTGGCTGGTACCCTTTTGACCAGCCTCACAGTCAGAACAACGGCAGCAGAATAGATGTTGCGCGCTCGGGTGACGAATACTGTAGTGCTGCCAGAAGGGGCACTAGTGAGAACAAATGAGGCCGACGGGCCTACGGTTAGCGTGCTAAAGGGTCTCGGCATCAACATGGCTGCACTCAAGCGAGAGACCTTATACGTTTTGCAGGATGGGATAACTGCAAAACTGTGGGCTAGGGAGAGTCGCAAAGTACAAGTTCTCTGTGAGAAGAAAATTAATATGGGACAGTTTAGCTTCCAGTGTGATGAAGTCGTGTTAGAGAATCAAAAACTGGTACAAGTAATATATGAAGCTTATCAAAGAATCCCGGAGCTGGCTATCCCAGCAAACACACTAGTAAAGGTGCGCATCCACAGGTTAGCAGCAGGGGTGTGTGAGATGCAGGAGGAAATGACAAAGGTTCAACTGGAGCTAAACCTTCAGATCACCGAGCTCCAATTAAAACCATAGCCATCCAACCCTCCGAAATTTAGAGAACAGCACGCTAGCACTATTACAACGAGACTGGACGAGATTGGCAGTGCAGTGCAAGACTACAGCAGCATGTTGGAAGAATCATTTGATGTCCTCACAAATCTGCAGGAGGACCCCAACATCCAGCGCTTAGAGACAGAGGCGAACGAACTCTAACAACAGTATGATAGCGTCAAAGGAACTATGCAGATGGTGGCCCTGACTCAGAGGCTCGCGCGGGTGCAATAGGCTAAAGTGTTGAAAGAACAGGTGAACGCGACATGACACAAGGAAGCAGTCCTGAAGGCACACATTCAGCCTTGGATCAACGAAGCCTTCACCATCATAGCAGAAATTGAAGGCAAGCTCGCACACATGTAGGGGATACAGGCATAGATGTGGAGAAGCACTTCTGACACCATGGTCTCGGAACAACGCATCCAGCAGGCAGCAGCTCAGTGTGTTGCCAACCATGCAGCAGTTCAAGCAGAGTTTAAAGAACTCTACATGAAGATATTTGCATCGATAGAGTGACTCCAGGGTGAGTCACGATGTTTCTGTTGGGGGCCTGTTGGGCATGGAATCCCCCCAAGGCATGTTTTTGGGCTTAAAGCCCAAGGTTTGACCAAATCCTATTGTAAAAGCTTCGCGAATTGTGGGCATGGAGTGCGAAATCATAATAGAGTCACAGGGCTGTCCACCCTAGATTTGTAATGTAATGTCGACCGAATAGACCTACCCATGGTCCGCAGACCATGGGATTGTATAAACAGAGCGAGGCTCTAAGTGTATAAGAGAATCGATAGGGAGTAGAAGAAACATGAGAAGTCTGAGTGATTGAGTTGAAGTGTAAAGTGTGTCTTAGAGTAGGGGAAGGCTCTACAACTAAGTTCGTAGAGGCCTAGTAGTCCGCAGTTGAGTACGTGGACCCCTGCAGCTAAGTGCATAGGGTAGGTCGAGTCTGTAACCATTGTATGAATCAATAAGAGAAGTTTTACTATATTTATGTGTATATTTTATTGCTTTAATGTATGATTGGATATAATTTGCAAGTATACTATTTATTTTTTGCGTGAACTCATATGAATGTTTTGCTTAAATAAATATAACGTAAGACATCTAGGTAAATGAAGGTAATTAACTAGTATAGGAAGATAAGTAAGATATTAGGAAATAGCGCAGAGCATTGCTCTAATAGTGCAGAAGCTCAACAGCCGCTAGTTAGGGCTGTGTGAAGGAAATATATCAGGGTGGGAGGAAAAGGGAAGTGCGCGAAGTGACCTGCGTGCAGGGATGAATAATTGGACCGGTCAAACCTCTCAGACATCTCAAGGGTGCGGAAACCTAGTTCTAGCACCCACCCATACTACTTCGGGTGAGACCTCAGTCCATGCTCCACGGACTGTTGCCAAAAGGGCTAGTAGTACAGGTATTTGTTTGGAAAATTAACTCGAAACCCAGGTCAGGCCCCAACAAACCAATAGCTTAATCAAACATCATTGCATAGGCTATGACTGCGGTATCAAATTTGTTCATATTCTCCTTGATTTTTTCTCTGTGTTTCTCCCAAACCTCTGGCAAAGTCATTGGATGCAACTTCAAGTGCATCTTTGATATCTTCATTTGGAAATCAAAAGTAACCCTACTGAATTCTTCCTTTAATGTGCATACTGCAACAACCAATTTTCTTACTTTTGTCAAAGCTTCAGCAACCTTCGTTCAATTCTGGCACTGTCTTGTAGGCCTGCTCTATTGTTGTCTCTAATATTTGACTTCATGTCAGTATCTCATCCTTTTCCTCTAGTGCCTGTTCTTTCTCCACAAACATCTGTTCATTATTGACCTTAAACTCACTTATGACTGTGAGGGCTCCTCTCTGATCCTCAGCTTATCTGAAATTCTATGATGCAATGCATGAAGAGTCTGAAGTGACATTGTAGCCAAATTCACTCCCATGTCCTTCATTTTACTAATCACAACGCGATCCTCATCTAACTATGCACGAATCGACCCGTCTAGAAATTGTATGACTCTAAGGTCCAGAGTCCATTGCAGCTCTGCGACTATTCCACTTCCTTGTGTCAGGATCGCTTGCACCCCGCATGCTCGTGCAGATCCTTTTGGACATTCCCCAACATTTGCATATACTATTGCTGGAACTACTACACAACTTAGTTATCATGTCTCTAACATTGTCACTTATCTCATCAAGATCACCTTCTGTAAGTACCACCAGGTTAATGTGCATTTGCTTAAGGGACTTGTTGGATACCTATAGTAATAGGTTTCATATTTCATGATTGATTATTGAAAATCCAAATATGCTCTGCTTTGTTACTACAAAGATCCCATATTTCCAGGAAATCAGAGGTGTGTGAAATACTTCAAATATTGAGGACCTTATTACAAATTTTGTGGATGATTCAACAGTTCAAGCTGGATCATGCCATGTTTCAATTTTGAGTTGTAGAATAGAGAAAGAAGTCTGTCCAAACAGCTTAATCTTGGCAGACAAGTAGTTCAGGTAGAGAAACAAAGGTTCCCAAAAGTCTAATCTGGGACCTTGGAAGAGATAAGGGTAGAAGCAGATAGAGTAAAAAAGGAAAAAGCCAAAGAAAAGAAAAGGCAATTGAGGGTTGCAAGTTCAAGTGCCCCTCCAAGGAGAAACAAAAAATGCTAGGTGAAATAGTGGGGTAGGCAGTTGTGGTTGCAGAAAAGACATGTTCACCATCACATAGTTGTCAAAGATGTTTTGCCAAGGCAATGAACATATCAGCAAAAAAGGTGGTGAATTTCATGGATTCACAGCAGAGAGCATCACTAACTTCACTTTTTCCCCTCTACTCCATCATTAACACCCCCTTTCTAAATCCCCCTCCTTCCCTCATACTAACTCCTAACTCTACTATGTAATTCCCCTATTTTACCCCTACCCCTAATAATAATAACACTAAGGTGTATAAAACCCCAAATGATATATATTTTCCCTCCCCTAGGCATAATAGCCGAGAATTCTGCAAAGAGGGACCATAATGGCACCTGGCCACCATGGTGAACCTATCTCCACTATTTTTCCTTTGCTGCAAATCATTTCCCCCAAAAATATACCTTTGCATGGGTAAAACCCCTCTCTAAACCCCTTTGATCTATAAAACCCTCTGCAAACCTTACAAAAATCAAATTTCCGCCTTCAGCACGTTCCCAAATGCAAGCGCGGGTGGTCAGAATCAAAACATTTGGAAAACCATGCCAAAAACCCACAGACGGTTAATATTTCCGCCGCATTATCGGCCGTGCACCTCACACCTCCGCCAGCCGTCGGATCAAGCCTTCCAGATCCGACGGCCCACAGCAATATCGGAGCGCCATCCACAACCGCACGTTAACTCCCGAGAACGTGACGTTGCGCCTCGTCACGCCTCCGCCACGCGTCGCCCGATGGACCATCTCGGAGCTCCCTCTGACACCCTGGGCGCCGTACTCTAACCGCCCCGAGAGACCGTGACGGTTAGAGCCTTAACCATAACTCTCACGGTTTCACTTCCGCCCGTCCACCATTAACCTTTCTGCCACGTCCAGCTCACCGCTGACTGGACTGCCACCTCACCGCCCTTTGACCGGTCGTCTTCTGCCACGTCCTCCCTGATGACGTCAGCTGACGTCACATCACCGTGACCCACCAATGACGTCATGCTGACGTCATTGTAAAAAAGCGCCAAACGGGTAAAAAACTCATATTAACCAAATTTTACGCGTTTTTTCACCATTTCATCGTTATTCCGTCTGAACTCTCTGCTCAACCATTTCTGCCTGGATTTCCGCCAACCGGTAAAATTAGCTAAAGCGACCACTTCAGCAGCTGCAGTACACCTTGCCACGACCTCTGCACGTCGAATTACAGGTATTTACACTGCCCTGCCTTCCATACGACCTGCATTCAGCTCAAAACTGCTCACAGGCATAATAGGACCATAAGATCGACCTTTTCACCGTTAGAATCTAGTTGTACCTCCACCATTGTCACTGTGAGGTCCAAAAATTCCCTGCAGAGCCGTAATAAGCTGCAATTCATCTAAAAACCCCTCAGTTCTGCGTTTCCCCGGCAAATTCACTACTAAATATCTCTGAACTACTACCAGAAGCTCACTTAGGCCCCAAAGAGGCTCTGTTACCAATTACCAGCAGTATTTCAATTTCTAGCTGGTGAATTCCCCTCTGACAGTTCAGAAAATCAAGCTATTTTCCACTGAGGGCAGTCTGCGGTCTGTTTTTGCCCATTCACCTGTCAGATTGCAATAGTTTACCCCTTCAGAAGCTATGGAGACCCCCATTGCTCTCAATATCAAGCCTATCAATGCTCCCCACCAAGAATTGGCATGGAAGCCCCTGGGAGACATGGACTACCAAATGCTGGACTGGTTTCCTATGGGAACTAAGTATAATATCCTGATGCTAAATGAACTGAGAGCCCAGCACATGAGTGGAGCAGATATCTTGGGGATTTGGGAATCAAATTTGCCCATATACAACCTTCCCCAAGTTAATCCCATGCCAGAGCTTATCTACAGTTGCCAGGAGTGCTATGACCCCAGCCAAAGGGCAGTCATTAGCCCCACAGGCCTAGTCCTGTTTCAGATCACTCCAGAGAGTATAAATCAGATGCTGCATTTCCATACAGCCAAGAAACTGACCCCTCTTTCCATGCAAGATTTGATAAAGAGAGGAAATAACCTGTCTAATGACCAGATTGTGAAGATTAACCAGCTATTTCTCACACCTAGCTCTGAAGCAGTCAGAACCCCTCCCATTGGGTACCAATGTCTGAATGAGTTGGGCAGAATGCTGGTGGACCTAATTAGCTATGTCCTAGGGTTCAGGGGGCTGGAAGATGTAGATGACAGCATATTGGCAATGCTGTCTATATTTGCCCCGGGTAAGCCTCCAGCTGTGCAGTATGACTATGCAACCTACATTGCAGAGAAGATTCATGATCAGTTCATGAACCTGAAGAGAGAGAGACTGTTCAGATACTCCTCATATATCTACCATTTGTTCCTTTTCAATCAGCCAGCCACCTTCTCAGTTCCTTTGAGGCCACTCAATGCCCAAGGAAGCCCAAGATCAGTTATTTTCTGGACCTCTGTGTTTCATTTTACCTCAGTATCACCTTATACATACTGTGAGTTCATTGATCTGTTTGTTCATCCGGCCCTAACAGTTCTGCAAGGTACTCCTCCTCCCAGATTAACCGACGAAATGAGGAGGATTTTACATCTGAACAAATCCTACAATATTGGCAACTGGTACTTCTACCAGAACCACACAGTCCTTAGGATATATGGCTGTGAATTGAACCCATTTAGATTGCCAAGGTATGTCCCCATGAGGCTTTTTGCCCTGGAGTATTTCAGGCAGTTTGGGAACTCAGATTACCTTCATTTTCAGAGTAGAAACAAAAAGTCACAGCTGAAGGTAAGAAGCCAGCTAGGTTCCTTCTTGTATAACAAGAAAGAGGAAGGATGGAAAGAGGCACACAGCATGCTAGAAGGCCTCAGATTGCAGACCAGTTTTGAGTGGATTCCTTATGACCCCAATCATAGTATCTCCCTCAGGAGAATTAGATACAGACTGGGCAACTATGCACATAAAAGACAACCGGAAATAGAAAAGTATGCCAATGCACTAGATTGGGAAGAGGGTACACTAATAGAACAACTCACTGAGGTAGAACTGCTTGAGAAAGAAGCCAGGAATGTACAAAAGGAAACTGACTTGGAAACTTGTGCACAGGTGCCTTACTCCTACAGAAGACAAAGTGGAACAGCTGCTGGATCTGCAGCAGCACAGCAGCAAACCACTGAAAAGACATCCCAGGCAGCAAGCAAAGACAAAGGTAAACAGGTGGAACAGCCACCTGTATTGACAGAGGAACAAGTGGACACCTTGCTACAGCAGCAAGAGGAAATGGAACAGCAAGAGCTGGGACAGCAACAAGAAAAAGCACAGTCCAGTGAGCAGCCCTTACAGCAGGAAAAGGGGACAGATCAACCTGGCAGTACCGAGCAGCAGCCTCAAACAAATGTGCCTCCCAGGACAGACACCAATGTTGACACATCAGTCCTCCAAACACCACAAAAGGAGGATGTGACAAGGAAAAGGGATAGAGAGACCCCCCACACCTCATCTTTCATCAGGGGAGAGAAGAGACAAAGACTGAATGACTCCCAAGAGGAGGACATTGCAGTAAGGCAAGCCATGGGTATGGGCCCACCCAGTGGAGAACTTTCGGCCAGCTCATCCCAGCGAGGACATGACATGACAATGGGAGGAGAGGTCAGCTCCTCCAGTGAAACAAGAAAAGGACAGTCAAGTATAAAACAGCAATTCATTGACATAAAAAGGAGGAGTGATCCAATAAAAGTGCAGCTATATGATCACTTGTTGAACCTAGCTCCTAGCAACCAGCAGAGACTCATGTCTGCTTTCGATGTGAGCGAAGGCAAAATGATAATGAGCCATTTCATGCCTACATCTTTGCAGCCTCAGTCCACCTCAGATTATCTAAGAACCAACATGGAGGTTCTTGCCAAAGACATACACCCCATGGACAAAATTGAACTACATAAGCAGACTGGGGAAATGGTGTATGCCTCCTTGGCAGATGAGACATTAGAAAATTATAAATTAAAGAGCAGCCTAGACAACACAGCTTCTCAGCTGGAGTTAGAAAGAGCTTCATCACAGGCCAAGGACAACAGGATCAAGTCCTTGGAAGAGGTAATCATAGAGATAGGGCATGACCCTAAAGATGTCAAAGGCATCCAAGAGCTCCTGAAAATAAGGGATGCAGATATGGCAGCCCTAAGAAAGAAGATCAAGCTCCCGGCCACCATCCATCCACAGACCGATGAAGTTGCCCAGCAAAGGCAAGAGAAGGAGGCTACAGATCTGCTGATATCCTTATATAAAGAGCTGGTCAGGACTCAGGACCAGCTAGGACAGACTGAAGCTGCAAAGGCAGCACTACAGGAGACACTAAAGCAAAGAGAAGAGGGCCAACCCTCCCAGCCTCCTCCTATCATAATAAACCTTGAGGAAACCCCTCCCAAGATTACTCCTCCTCTTCAGCAAACAGAAACCACAGCACCATCCACAGCAGCAACAACAACAAAATCAGAACAGGCTGCTAGCTTAGACATGCAAAAGCTGCAAGCTGAGATCCAAGCCATGGAATCTCAAATGAAAGAGCTGGATGAGCTTAAGAAAACCTTGACTAAGGTTAATGAAAGGTTTGACAGGAGTAAACAGAATGAGGCAACCAAAGACAGAGAGGTGAAAGCTCTTAAAAAGAGGATTGCTGAACTAGAGAAGGAGCTTGCACTAGAAAGGGTGACAGCTGAAATGAAAGCAGTATTATGGAGCAACATTGGAAGGTCCATTGCCAAACAGTGGCAATATATTGAGACCATGGATGAGCAAATGGTGCTCATCACCAAAGCAAATAAAGAAATACAGAGAGCCAGGGCGAGCCTTGGACACATGCCAGAAGCTGCCACAAGGATAATCAACACTCTGAACTATAAGACTAGCTCTCAATTAGCTGTCATGGGAATCACTAACAGGACAGAAGCAATTGCTGTAGCAAAGAGAGTCGTTACATTAAGGAACTTAGTTGGAACATTGGAGAGGAGGACCCAGGATATGCAAACTGAGATCAATAGATTCCTGGAAAAATTCGTGACTCTGCAGAACAGAGGCCTCCCCAGCATCTTAAGCAGTGTAGGAAGACTGCTCACCCTGGACAATTATAACAAGAGGATTGATGCCCATGCAGTGGCAGAAATTGCACAACCACCCAGCACTTCAGCAGAGCCAGGGCCAGCCACAGGGCAAAGTATGTATGACAGAGTGGAAAACCTGTTTTTCCTAATGAATGAAGTGGACCATCTGTTTGACACACCACCTAACTTCTTCAAATTTACAGAAGCAGATGAAACTCTGGGTGCAATTCTAGCACACCAACTGCCCACTCAGGATGCCTGGAGAAATTTGACACAAACAGTTCTGTCAGGCCAGAATCAGTAGCGCTGTTCCTACAGGCAAATAAGCATCATGCGCAGGCACAGTTTTGAGGAAAAATATCTACAGGAAAGAGGCAGAGGCTGAGCCAACTCAGCAGGACCATTGAGCTCAACACAAGCAACAGTCACAATCACAGGTGACAAGTCCAAGACACAGCGTACAAAGCATTAAAGACAGGTTTTCCAGCATTTACTCAGAAAATCTTGACCGACTTAGCTATCTCCAAAGGCTAAAATATCTTCTGACAGAGCATTTAAATGCCTGTACTCTGTAATCAATGCTGCATTAAATTGTGCCCATAATATCTTAAATAGTTGGTAAGGAAGTAAAATCTGAGATAACTCAGGACTCAGATATTTTGTAAATGACCGCAAGTATATATTCACCCTTCACAGCAGTGAAAGGGGTTGGTTGATAGTTGTTATTTTCTTTTGAAGAGCTCTAGCTCGTTGTAACATTTTCAGAGAATTAATACAAAGGAAGAATGGAATTTCCAAGGCTCGGTGTTCTTTGATGTAGTGTGGTGAAAGATGAATGTTACAGGATCCCAGGGTGTTGCATAAAACAGCAAGTATTCTCAAATCTCTTTGTCATGTGTGTTTTGAGTCTTTTGTTCTCTTTGTTGTTCTAATGTTTTACACTTGATAGCAAGGTGAAAGGATAGTACCAGGATTTAACCATGTTTACCCTGGACTCAAACTGAGCTATCATATATGTTTTCCTCATATACAGTAACAGAATTGTAATTCTTAATTGCTGCAATTCAAAACTGTGTTTTTATTGTAACAGTCATTCTCAGGGATTCAACTTTTGCCCCTAAGACCTCTGTTTTCTCTTCTTAAAGCTATCTGTTGGGAACATATAAATAACTAGTGAAAATTCTTAAATGCTTTCACTGTTTGTGTTACCTGTTTCCAGTCTTTTAATCAAAAATCTGTTCTATTAAACACTCAAATGGCCCTGTAAGTCCCATCTTTCATCTCAAAATTTCAAACACATATAGCTACAGACTCCATTGCCCAATGGTACTCAACCTCTCAGAAAACCACTTCACTAGAACCTAAAAGGAATTTCATCAACCAAACACAAACAAAAAACAGTGCATAATAGCTAGCCTAAAACCCTATAACAAACAGTTACAAATCATAAAGAGAGAGCCCTCTCTGATCACAGTTTGGCTAGAAACAGTGATCCAAAGATTGGTTAGTGGTTACCCCGGCCGTATTCCCTTGGGAGTCATAGGGAACAACCTGGGTGTTAACATAAATGGCGACTCCACTGGGGAACTTAGAGTTTTTCAATCACTATCTATTTCCAAAAGCTACCATCAAGCCTGAAACTAGCCAAGAGGCCTTAGGACTGTTTCTGTAAACACAGGGACAGCTTTAGGGAAGAGCTAACTAGGGAAACTTCATCTTAGTTTTGACAAATACATAGCCATTCCAGAATTCTTACCCAGTCCTTGTACATACAAAACCTTCTGTATAAAGTTCTGAAAGAACACTTAGAAGCTGGCTCCTAAAAGAAACCCAAGGCATACTAGGGCACACCCTGACCCTGATCAACCCATCATTGTTGATAACCCAAATATCATCCCAAAGAACATAAGGAAACAGCACAAGCAGGATAAACCTGCTGATCCAGTTATAAGTTTAGACCAACCTATCCTCATACCCACTCCTTGTAAAGTCCTTTTCCGTTCCACACCTAGTTCCCCTAGCTCATCATCAACACCTCACAGCCCTTCTCTCCCATCTTCACCTTCTGCACATACTCCCTCAACCAGTTCCCCACTTATTACCCATCCTCTTAACCCGGTTACACCTGTAATCCCTGTTGTCCCATTTGTTCCTATTAACCCTATAAATCCCATAAACATGGCTAACAGATATGCACCGCTGCAGATACCAGCCAATGCTCCAGCTCTACCCCAAGACTACCAAACTAGACTCTCATTTTTTGACTCCCATGGCCCTTTGACAGCCATCCAGCATGCTAAAAAGATGCAAGACCACTTTGAGACCTATGAAATAGATGATGACAGTGTTAGAATGAGAATTTTTGTCCAAAGCCTAACTGGGGATGTCAGAACTTGGTTTAGATCCTTGAATGCAAATTCCATTGCAACCTCTGAAGTTCTATACCAGGAATTTACCAACAGATGGGAGAAAAAGAGAGATCCACACCATATACTTGGTGAATATAACACTATTAAAAGAGGTCCCCAAGAAACGGTGTTGGAATATTGTGCTAGGTTTAACAACATATACAATGCTATTCCCCAGAACTTAAGGCCCCCTCCTGATTTGGCCCTTTATAACTTCCCTGATGGTTTTGACTCTGATATGGCCTATCAGTTGAGAGAAAGAGACCCTCCAACCCTTGCAGAAGCCCAAAGAGTTGCAGTCACTGTAGAGGCCAACCTAATTGCCAAAAGAAACAGGGCAAAGCTGGAAAAGAAGGTTGGTTTCAAGGAAGAGCCCTCGGGCTTTGATCAGAAGTTGGATGCAATACTAAACAGCATGAAAAGACTAGGTGAGAGAGTGGAATCAGTAGAAAGAAAGTCATCATGGGAAGCACCACAAAACAATACTCCTAGAAACCCAAATTTTAGGAGAACACAGAACCCCAATATAGGAAAAACAGGTGCTGACCAAGATATCAGACCACCTTTTCAAGAAAATTATGCAGAAACTTCCTCGGCTAATCAGCTCAATGAAGATCCTGAGATCAATTTAATAGGTCTGGATGGTAAAAGCCATGTTTTCCTAACACAAGAAGACCATGATGAGGATGAAAACAAAACATTCCAAACACAATCAGGAGAATCCTTTGACTTTAAGCAAGGATATGATACTGCTGTCTATGAAGTCCATAAGCAGTACAAACTAAGAAGTCGGACTGTAAATGCAAATCAGCCTGAAAAGGTAAAGGAGAAACAGCAATCTAAAGAAGCCTCAGTCACTGAACCTAATGACAAAACAAACTTGCCTGCAAAGGAAGTAGTGGTTGAGGAGGTCACTGAATTTCTGTCCACACCACAAGAGCCCACAGCAACATCATCCTCTCACCCAAATCCGAACATCACCCCTCAAGACATGGGCATGGGGGGCAGGTTCCAAAATCAAGATGAAATCCAACAAGAAGATTCATTGAACAAGGAAAGGACTGCTGTCCGTGACCCTAAAATTCAGGTGGATAAACCCTTTGACCTAGGAACAGAGATTGGCAAGTTAAAGATAGCAATTCCCCTTTCAGAGCTAGCCAAGCATGACATATATAAGCAACAGATCAAGAAATCCCTTCAGCTCACCAACAACAAAGATGATGTAAATGTGCTAGATGACACTCCAGAATTACTGTTTGGTCCAGAGGTAGATGGAAAAACAGTAGTCACAGGGGTTTTACCTTTTTATGTCAGCTTACACGTTCATGATAAAATACTGCACAATGCAATGTTTGACTCAGGTGCATCTCACAACCTCATGCCAAAAGCAGTCATGGAAAGATTAAATTTGGATATAACAAGACCATACAAAGACCTGTTTTCTTTTGATTCTAGTCAAGTAAAATGCTTGGGCCTGATTAAGGATTTATGTGTGTCCCTGGTTCAATTTCCCAACAAAACCATTTTAATGGATGTTGTTGTTGCTGATATCCCACCCAAATATGGAATGCTCTTATCAAGATCATGGGGAGCCAAGCTCCAAGGCTCCCTGCAATTAGACATGTCATATGCAACCATCTCTGTCTTTGGACAACCCAAGAGACTTTATAGGGAAACACTCATGAAATACATGGTCAGCAGTGAAGAAAAGCCTCAAAATTTTCCAATATATGCTGTCCATTCGGACATAGACTCCTTCATCCTTTTCAATGACAGCACAAATTCCTTAAGCAATAACATTAAGACCGAAACACCCATACAAGAACAAAACATCCATCAAACAAGTGGCACCTGCCAAAATTTAATCAGCCCAACAATACCCATTCACCCTCCTTTAGTTGTCAAAAATTGTCAAACAAATGATGAAATTATCCTAGGAGACAAATGGGAAAAGAAACCTCAACTCATGCTCACATGGCCATCCCATGAGAAGAATTTAAGATCCCCTGACCAGCAAGATAGTCTGTGGGTCCTAGAGTTTGATGGCTCAGTTAACAAGTTAGGGGCAGGAGCTGGAGTATGGATACATAACAAAGAGAAAGCCTGTGCACAAGGCCGGGCATATAGACTGAACTTTAAATGCACTAACAACATGGCAGAATATGAAGCTCTGCTACTAGGTCTCAAGATTGCAAAATCATTACAAGCACATAGCCTCTCAATCATGGGGGACTCTGATCTAGTAATTCAACAAGTAAAAGGGGATTTTGTCACCAATGACAAAAGATTAAGGTCCTACAGGTCTGCTGTAATTGAAATACTAGAAACTTTCTCCGAGTTTGTTCTCACAAAGATTCCAAGGGGCCACAATCTCCATGCTCACAGCTTGGCAACATTTGCCAGCACCTTCAAATTCCCACTACAACCCAACAATTGTTTCACAGCAGAAGTCAAATATAGGCCTTCTATTCCAAACAATGTCAAAGAATGGCAAGTATTTGAGAATGATAGGCAAATAAACAACTTTTTAACTTTGCAACAAGAGTTTACAGGATTAAATATTGACCTTGAGACAGCAAGTCAATCTCAAATTGTTGATGGAGCAAGTCAATCACAATTACAGTTTCAACAGTCTGCCCACCCAATGTCACCTAGGACAGCAAAACAACTACTTAGTCCAACCATTTTCGACAAAGAAAACATTCAGCAAATTCACCAAATTGACTGTGAAGAGCTGGGCAATGCTGAAGATGAAATCATACAACTCAAAGACAATCTTCTCCCAGCAGGCCTTACCCCACTAGAGGACATTTTTGACTCAAATGATGTCCCCAGGAAACCAAAGATGCAGCCATTAGATGCAACAATTGAAGAATGTAACATTGGTACCACTGACAAGCCTAAAATAATAAAGCTGTCTGCTGCTTTGCCCCCTGATCAAAAACCCAAATATGTTGATCTCTTTAAAGAATTCCAAGATGTCTTTGCCTGGGGTTATGAAGACTTGAAGTCTTATGATACCTCTGTTATACAGCACACCATTCCCCTCAAGCCTAATCAAAAACCATTCAAACAAAAATTGAGAAGAATCAATCCTGTGCTTCTTCCTTCCATTGAAAAGGAATTACAAAAAATGTTCAAAGCTGGGATCATAGCACCAATCAGGTTTTCTGAGTGGATTTCAAATTTGGTCCCTACAAGAAAGAAAACTGGTGAGATTAGACTTTGTGTAGACTTAAGGAATTTGAACCTAGTATCACTCAAAGACAACTATCCCTTACCCAAAATGGACCACATCCTTCAAAGAGTAGTAGGAGCCTCAAGAATATCATTGTTGGATGGCTTCTCAGGTTTCAATCAAATCCTGGTACACCCTGATGATCAAGACAAGACTGCATTTACTACCCCATGGGGTACTTTCAAGTATGTGAAGATGCCCTTTGGATTGAAAAATGCAGGGGCAACATTTCAGAGAGCAATGGACATTGCTTTTGCAAAGGAAATTCATGATTTCTTGGTCATTTACTTAGATGATCTTACACCCTTTTCAAAATCTGACCAAGAACACTTGAAACATCTGAGACAAATCTTCATAACATGCAGGAAATATGGTATTTCCTTAAACCCCAAGAAGTCTTTATTTGGTTTAGAAGAAGGGAAACTTCTAGGACACATCATTTCGAAAGATGGCATAAGAATTGATCCAGATAGGATACAAGCTATCCTACAAATGCCTCACCCAAGGAATGTCAAAGAGCTTCAAGGATTCTTGGGAAAAATCAACTTTTTGAGAAGGTTTATCCCAAATTTAGCAGAATTAATCAGATTACTAAACAATATGCTAAAGAAAGATTCAAAGGTCAAATGGACTGTTGAAGCAAAACAAGCTTTTGAAAGTATAAAATTGGCCTTGACTCAAACCCCAGTGTTAACTAACCCTCAGTTTGACAGAGACTTCGTCATTTTCTCCTTTGCCTCCCAACACACTATTGCTGCTGTTTTATTGCAGAAAGATGACCAAGGGAATGAAAAGCCCATTGCTTTTTTCAGCAGAGCTCTTAGGGATGCCCCCCTAAAGTACCAAATAATGGAGAAACAAGCCTATGCCTTGATCAAAGCCATCAAAGACTTTAGGATTTACATCCTTTACTCCCATGTTGTAGCTTATGTACCAAGTCCTATTGTCAAAGACATTCTCACACAAGAAAACTTAGAGGGAAGGAGAGGAAAATGGATTGCAAACATACTTGAATTTGACATTGAAATAAAGCCTACAAAGTTGATAAAAGGGCAAGGTTTGGCTAAGTTAATGACAGAAGCAAATTTCCAAGCCTTAGATATCAACCAACTGGACAGTGAAACAGAGCTGGCGACTCCAAAGATCAATGTAGCCTTTGAACAATCTCCATGGTACTCTGATATCTGTTATGTGTTACAAAACCTGTGTGCTCCCCCAGGACTGTCCAGAACTAAGTCTAGGTTCCTAAAAATGAAAACATCCAAATTTTGTGTGTTAGATGAGAATCTACTCTGGAAAAACCATGAAGGTATTTTGCTGCACTGTCTTCTTGAGAATGAAACTGATAAAATTATGCAAGAATTCCATGCTGGAGACTGTGGTGGACATTTGTACTGGAAGTCCACTGTGGACAAGATATTAAGGGCTGGTTATTACTGGCCCACTATGTTCTCAGATATGAAGAAATTCACAACATCATGCCACAAGTGCCAACTGTTTGAAGGCAAAAGACAATTGCTGCCACTCCCTTTGAGGCCCATTGCAACAGAGAGACCTTTTCAACAATGGGGCTTGGATTTCATCGGAGAAATTCACCCCTCATCTTCAGGACAACACAGATGGATTCTAACAGCAACAGACTACTTCACCAAGTGGATTGAAGCTGCCCCATGCAGACAAGCAAATGATTCAGTAATCATTCAATTTTTGGAGAACAATATACTGGCCAGATTTGGCTGCCCAGACAAGATAATAACAGACAATGCTGCTGCCTTCAGATCCAAGAAGATGGTAAACTTTTGCCATAAATTTCACATTACTTTGGGCCATTCTACAGCTTACTATCCTCAAGGAAATGGTCTTGCTGAATCATCAAACAAAAGCCTGATAAACATCATAAAGAAAGTGCTGGAAGAGAACAAAAAGAACTGGCATAAGAAACTAGTAAATGCTTTATGGGCAGACAGATTAACCACCAAAAGATCAATTGGGACCAGCCCATATGAGTTAGTCTATGGATTAGAGGCCAGATTTCCTTCATCACTAGGTGTGCCAGTTATGAAACTTCTACAAGAAAGCCAAGCAGAGCCAAATGATATGCAAAGAAGGATCAACCAGATAATTTGTCTACAGCAGACCAGAGAACAAGTTTTCAGCAGAGTGCAGATACTACAAGAGAAACTGAAAAAGGCTTTTGACAGAAGAACTAAAGCTGAAGATTTCAATGTGGGGGACAAAGTTCTAAAGTGGGATGCAAGAAGAGAAGAGAAAGGGAAACATGGGAAATTTGATTCCTTGTGGAAGGGACCATTTGCTGTCCAAGCAGTACAAGGTAATAACACTTATTTCCTTAAAAGTTTGACTGTGACTGAACTAGATGAAGGTCCTGTCAATGGCAGGATGCTGAAGCACTATTATGATGGTTCACTATGATAAGGATCCAAAGGTTCAATGTATATATGCAGGCCTACATATGTTTTCTATTGTTAGTTTGTAAAAAGAGGTTTTCCAAGTGCTGCAACTAGCAGCAATAGGCAGATAGAACCAGAGGTTCCCCAACAAAAAGCACACAATTTTGACAGGTTACACGCATCAGATCTCAAAGATTAAGATGGACAATCAAGCAACAAGGCAATCTGACCTGCTGTTCTTGGTCTTTCAAAAGAAAAACCATCCCCATGTGGAGCCACTGTTGGATACCTATAGTAATAGGTTTCATATTTCATGATTGATTATTGAAAATCCAAATATGCTCTGCTTTGTTACTACAAAGATCCCATATTTCCAGGAAATCAGAGGTGTGTGAAATACTTCAAATATTGAGGACCTTATTACAAATTTTGTGGATGATTCAACAGTTCAAGCTGGATCATGCCATGTTTCAATTTTGAGTTGTAGAATAGAGAAAGAAGTCTGTCCAAACAGCTTAATCTTGGCAGACAAGTAGTTCAGGTAGAGAAACAAAGGTTCCCAAAAGTCTAATCTGGGACCTTGGAAGAGATAAGGGTAGAAGCAGATAGAGTAAAAAAGGAAAAAGCCAAAGAAAAGAAAAGGCAATTGAGGGTTGCAAGTTCAAGTGCCCCTCCAAGGAGAAACAAAAAATGCTAGGTGAAATAGTGGGGTAGGCAGTTGTGGTTGCAGAAAAGACATGTTCACCATCACATAGTTGTCAAAGATGTTTTGCCAAGGCAATGAACATATCAGCAAAAAAGGTGGTGAATTTCATGGATTCACAGCAGAGAGCATCACTAACTTCACTTTTTCCCCTCTACTCCATCATTAACACCCCCTTTCTAAATCCCCCTCCTTCCCTCATACTAACTCCTAACTCTACTATGTAATTCCCCTATTTTACCCCTACCCCTAATAATAATAACACTAAGGTGTATAAAACCCCAAATGATATATATTTTCCCTCCCCTAGGCATAATAGCCGAGAATTCTGCAAAGAGGGACCATAATGGCACCTGGCCACCATGGTGAACCTATCTCCACTATTTTTCCTTTGCTGCAAATCATTTCCCCCAAAAATATACCTTTGCATGGGTAAAACCCCTCTCTAAACCCCTTTGATCTATAAAACCCTCTGCAAACCTTACAAAAATCAAATTTCCGCCTTCAGCACGTTCCCAAATGCAAGCGCGGGTGGTCAGAATCAAAACATTTGGAAAACCATGCCAAAAACCCACAGACGGTTAATATTTCCGCCGCATTATCGGCCGTGCACCTCACACCTCCGCCAGCCGTCGGATCAAGCCTTCCAGATCCGACGGCCCACAGCAATATCGGAGCGCCATCCACAACCGCACGTTAACTCCCGAGAACGTGACGTTGCGCCTCGTCACGCCTCCGCCACGCGTCGCCCGATGGACCATCTCGGAGCTCCCTCTGACACCCTGGGCGCCGTACTCTAACCGCCCCGGGAGACCGTGACGGTTAGAGCCTTAACCATAACTCTCACGGTTTCACTTCCGCCCGTCCACCATTAACCTTTCTGCCACGTCCAGCTCACCGCTGACTGGACTGCCACCTCACCGCCCTTTGACCGGTCGTCTTCTGCCACGTCCTCCCTGATGACGTCAGCTGACGTCACATCACCGTGACCCACCAATGACGTCATGCTGACGTCATTGTAAAAAAGCGCCAAACGGGTAAAAAACTCATATTAACCAAATTTTACGCGTTTTTTCACCATTTCATCGTTATTCCGTCTGAACTCTCTGCTCAACCATTTCTGCCTGGATTTCCGCCAACCGGTAAAATTAGCTAAAGCGACCACTTCAGCAGCTGCAGTACACCTTGCCACGACCTCTGCACGTCGAATTACAGGTATTTACACTGCCCTGCCTTCCATACGACCTGCATTCAGCTCAAAACTGCTCACAGGCATAATAGGACCATAAGATCGACCTTTTCACCGTTAGAATCTAGTTGTACCTCCACCATTGTCACTGTGAGGTCCAAAAATTCCCTGCAGAGCCGTAATAAGCTGCAATTCATCTAAAAACCCCTCAGTTCTGCGTTTCCCCGGCAAATTCACTACTAAATATCTCTGAACTACTACCAGAAGCTCACTTAGGCCCCAAAGAGGCTCTGTTACCAATTACCAGCAGTATTTCAATTTCTAGCTGGTGAATTCCCCTCTGACAGTTCAGAAAATCAAGCTATTTTCCACTGAGGGCAGTCTGCGGTCTGTTTTTGCCCATTCACCTGTCAGATTGCAATAGTTTACCCCTTCAGAAGCTATGGAGACCCCCATTGCTCTCAATATCAAGCCTATCAATGCTCCCCACCAAGAATTGGCATGGAAGCCCCTGGGAGACATGGACTACCAAATGCTGGACTGGTTTCCTATGGGAACTAAGTATAATATCCTGATGCTAAATGAACTGAGAGCCCAGCACATGAGTGGAGCAGATATCTTGGGGATTTGGGAATCAAATTTGCCCATATACAACCTTCCCCAAGTTAATCCCATGCCAGAGCTTATCTACAGTTGCCAGGAGTGCTATGACCCCAGCCAAAGGGCAGTCATTAGCCCCACAGGCCTAGTCCTGTTTCAGATCACTCCAGAGAGTATAAATCAGATGCTGCATTTCCATACAGCCAAGAAACTGACCCCTCTTTCCATGCAAGATTTGATAAAGAGAGGAAATAACCTGTCTAATGACCAGATTGTGAAGATTAACCAGCTATTTCTCACACCTAGCTCTGAAGCAGTCAGAACCCCTCCCATTGGGTACCAATGTCTGAATGAGTTGGGCAGAATGCTGGTGGACCTAATTAGCTATGTCCTAGGGTTCAGGGGGCTGGAAGATGTAGATGACAGCATATTGGCAATGCTGTCTATATTTGCCCCGGGTAAGCCTCCAGCTGTGCAGTATGACTATGCAACCTACATTGCAGAGAAGATTCATGATCAGTTCATGAACCTGAAGAGAGAGAGACTGTTCAGATACTCCTCATATATCTACCATTTGTTCCTTTTCAATCAGCCAGCCACCTTCTCAGTTCCTTTGAGGCCACTCAATGCCCAAGGAAGCCCAAGATCAGTTATTTTCTGGACCTCTGTGTTTCATTTTACCTCAGTATCACCTTATACATACTGTGAGTTCATTGATCTGTTTGTTCATCCGGCCCTAACAGTTCTGCAAGGTACTCCTCCTCCCAGATTAACCGACGAAATGAAGAGGATTTTACATCTGAACAAATCCTACAATATTGGCAACTGGTACTTCTACCAGAACCACACAGTCCTTAGGATATATGGCTGTGAATTGAACCCATTTAGATTGCCAAGGTATGTCCCCATGAGGCTTTTTGCCCTGGAGTATTTCAGGCAGTTTGGGAACTCAGATTACCTTCATTTTCAGAGTAGAAACAAAAAGTCACAGCTGAAGGTAAGAAGCCAGCTAGGTTCCTTCTTGTATAACAAGAAAGAGGAAGGATGGAAAGAGGCACACAGCATGCTAGAAGGCCTCAGATTGCAGACCAGTTTTGAGTGGATTCCTTATGACCCCAATCATAGTATCTCCCTCAGGAGAATTAGATACAGACTGGGCAACTATGCACATAAAAGACAACCGGAAATAGAAAAGTATGCCAATGCACTAGATTGGGAAGAGGGTACACTAATAGAACAACTCACTGAGGTAGAACTGCTTGAGAAAGAAGCCAGGAATGTACAAAAGGAAACTGACTTGGAAACTTGTGCACAGGTGCCTTACTCCTACAGAAGACAAAGTGGAACAGCTGCTGGATCTGCAGCAGCACAGCAGCAAACCACTGAAAAGACATCCCAGGCAGCAAGCAAAGACAAAGGTAAACAGGTGGAACAGCCACCTGTATTGACAGAGGAACAAGTGGACACCTTGCTACAGCAGCAAGAGGAAATGGAACAGCAAGAGCTGGGACAGCAACAAGAAAAAGCACAGTCCAGTGAGCAGCCCTTACAGCAGGAAAAGGGGACAGATCAACCTGGCAGTACCGAGCAGCAGCCTCAAACAAATGTGCCTCCCAGGACAGACACCAATGTTGACACATCAGTCCTCCAAACACCACAAAAGGAGGATGTGACAAGGAAAAGGGATAGAGAGACCCCCCACACCTCATCTTTCATCAGGGGAGAGAAGAGACAAAGACTGAATGACTCCCAAGAGGAGGACATTGCAGTAAGGCAAGCCATGGGTATGGGCCCACCCAGTGGAGAACTTTCGGCCAGCTCATCCCAGCGAGGACATGACATGACAATGGGAGGAGAGGTCAGCTCCTCCAGTGAAACAAGAAAAGGACAGTCAAGTATAAAACAGCAATTCATTGACATAAAAAGGAGGAGTGATCCAATAAAAGTGCAGCTATATGATCACTTGTTGAACCTAGCTCCTAGCAACCAGCAGAGACTCATGTCTGCTTTCGATGTGAGCGAAGGCAAAATGATAATGAGCCATTTCATGCCTACATCTTTGCAGCCTCAGTCCACCTCAGATTATCTAAGAACCAACATGGAGGTTCTTGCCAAAGACATACACCCCATGGACAAAATTGAACTACATAAGCAGACTGGGGAAATGGTGTATGCCTCCTTGGCAGATGAGACATTAGAAA
The DNA here is from genome assembly GCA_031772625.1 of Pinus tabuliformis. Lineage (NCBI taxonomy): Eukaryota > Viridiplantae > Streptophyta > Pinopsida > Pinales > Pinaceae > Pinus > Pinus tabuliformis. The sequence goes on from CM062815.1 coordinate 27,632,998, forward strand.
ATTATAAATTAAAGAGCAGCCTAGACAACACAGCTTCTCAGCTGGAGTTAGAAAGAGCTTCATCACAGGCCAAGGACAACAGGATCAAGTCCTTGGAAGAGGTAATCATAGAGATAGGGCATGACCCTAAAGATGTCAAAGGCATCCAAGAGCTCCTGAAAATAAGGGATGCAGATATGGCAGCCCTAAGAAAGAAGATCAAGCTCCCGGCCACCATCCATCCACAGACCGATGAAGTTGCCCAGCAAAGGCAAGAGAAGGAGGCTACAGATCTGCTGATATCCTTATATAAAGAGCTGGTCAGGACTCAGGACCAGCTAGGACAGACTGAAGCTGCAAAGGCAGCACTACAGGAGACACTAAAGCAAAGAGAAGAGGGCCAACCCTCCCAGCCTCCTCCTATCATAATAAACCTTGAGGAAACCCCTCCCAAGATTACTCCTCCTCTTCAGCAAACAGAAACCACAGCACCATCCACAGCAGCAACAACAACAAAATCAGAACAGGCTGCTAGCTTAGACATGCAAAAGCTGCAAGCTGAGATCCAAGCCATGGAATCTCAAATGAAAGAGCTGGATGAGCTTAAGAAAACCTTGACTAAGGTTAATGAAAGGTTTGACAGGAGTAAACAGAATGAGGCAACCAAAGACAGAGAGGTGAAAGCTCTTAAAAAGAGGATTGCTGAACTAGAGAAGGAGCTTGCACTAGAAAGGGTGACAGCTGAAATGAAAGCAGTATTATGGAGCAACATTGGAAGGTCCATTGCCAAACAGTGGCAATATATTGAGACCATGGATGAGCAAATGGTGCTCATCACCAAAGCAAATAAAGAAATACAGAGAGCCAGGGCGAGCCTTGGACACATGCCAGAAGCTGCCACAAGGATAATCAACACTCTGAACTATAAGACTAGCTCTCAATTAGCTGTCATGGGAATCACTAACAGGACAGAAGCAATTGCTGTAGCAAAGAGAGTCGTTACATTAAGGAACTTAGTTGGAACATTGGAGAGGAGGACCCAGGATATGCAAACTGAGATCAATAGATTCCTGGAAAAATTCGTGACTCTGCAGAACAGAGGCCTCCCCAGCATCTTAAGCAGTGTAGGAAGACTGCTCACCCTGGACAATTATAACAAGAGGATTGATGCCCATGCAGTGGCAGAAATTGCACAACCACCCAGCACTTCAGCAGAGCCAGGGCCAGCCACAGGGCAAAGTATGTATGACAGAGTGGAAAACCTGTTTTTCCTAATGAATGAAGTGGACCATCTGTTTGACACACCACCTAACTTCTTCAAATTTACAGAAGCAGATGAAACTCTGGGTGCAATTCTAGCACACCAACTGCCCACTCAGGATGCCTGGAGAAATTTGACACAAACAGTTCTGTCAGGCCAGAATCAGTAGCGCTGTTCCTACAGGCAAATAAGCATCATGCGCAGGCACAGTTTTGAGGAAAAATATCTACAGGAAAGAGGCAGAGGCTGAGCCAACTCAGCAGGACCATTGAGCTCAACACAAGCAACAGTCACAATCACAGGTGACAAGTCCAAGACACAGCGTACAAAGCATTAAAGACAGGTTTTCCAGCATTTACTCAGAAAATCTTGACCGACTTAGCTATCTCCAAAGGCTAAAATATCTTCTGACAGAGCATTTAAATGCCTGTACTCTGTAATCAATACTGCATTAAATTGTGCCCATAATATCTTAAATAGTTGGTAAGGAAGTAAAATTTGAGATAACTCAGGACTCAGATATTTTGTAAATGACCGCAAGTATATATTCACCCTTCACAGCAGTGAAAGGGGTTGGTTGATAGTTGTTATTTTCTTTTGAAGAGCTCTAGCTCGTTGTAACATTTTCAGAGAATTAATACAAAGGAAGAATGGAATTTCCAAGGCTCGGTGTTCTTTGATGTAGTGTGGTGAAAGATGAATGTTACAGGATCCCAGGGTGTTGCATAAAACAGCAAGTATTCTCAAATCTCTTTGTCATGTGTGTTTTGAGTCTTTTGTTCTCTTTGTTGTTCTAATGTTTTACACTTGATAGCAAGGTGAAAGGATAGTACCAGGATTTAACCATGTTTACCCTGGACTCAAACTGAGCTATCATATATGTTTTCCTCATATACAGTAACAGAATTGTAATTCTTAATTGCTGCAATTCAAAACTGTGTTTTTATTGTAACAGTCATTCTCAGGGATTCAACTTTTGCCCCTAAGACCTCTGTTTTCTCTTCTTAAAGCTATCTGTTGGGAACATATAAATAACTAGTGAAAATTCTTAAATGCTTTCACTGTTTGTGTTACCTGTTTCCAGTCTTTTAATCAAAAATCTGTTCTATTAAACACTCAAATGGCCCTGTAAGTCCCATCTTTCATCTCAAAATTTCAAACACATATAGCTACAGACTCCATTGCCCAATGGTACTCAACCTCTCAGAAAACCACTTCACTAGAACCTAAAAGGAATTTCATCAACCAAACACAAACAAAAAACAGTGCATAATAGCTAGCCTAAAACCCTATAACAAACAGTTACAAATCATAAAGAGAGAGCCCTCTCTGATCACAGTTTGGCTAGAAACAGTGATCCAAAGATTGGTTAGTGGTTACCCCGGCCGTATTCCCTTGGGAGTCATAGGGAACAACCTGGGTGTTAACAGGACTTATGCTTTTTTCATTGTCCACTAGTTTTCTCCTATCCGCACCTCTTCAAAGTGAAAGGAGTGCTCTAATCCTCTCCACCACCTCCTTCCTGCTCTGAAAGCTCTTACTCATCCATGTGCTATGAAGCTACATTTTTTACTTATTCTATATCAAGGCATTCTTTTTAGCCTACTCTTGTGCAACACACTCTTTCTCCACTTTTTCTTTCTCCACAGTTTCCTTAGCAACAACTTCCTTCGTCTTTTGTTCAACTAGAGCCTGGGCCCTTCTGAGTTGCCACTTTACGCTTCTGCATAGCGGTCGACTATGCAACAAATCTCTCTGCACCTTTATTCATACCCACACCAAGATCAGTGGGTTTTCTCCACTCTGTTGGCCATCTCCCCATGATTTCCTGTATTTCCATCTCGGATACCAAATATGGAAGCTCATGCCATAGGTTCTTTGGGTCCTTCTGTGCTCTGATGGAAACATTGTGGAAATCGGCCTTGAACACCGCAAAGGCTATTAATTTCAAAAAAAAGGTCGGAGACAACCTTGGCCTCTAACTAATAACTCTCGTCAGGTCCATTTCCATCAAATCCAAAAGATGTTTAATTCTTTGATCCTTTCTGGATCCTTGGTTGTCCACAACAAAGTGAACTTCTTTGCTTTTGGTAAATCTTCCCCCTACGGAGGAAACTAGTTGTCCTTGAGCAACTTCCAGATCTCTCTACACCTTTCCTCATACCCACACCAAGCTCAGTGGGTTTGTGCCACTCTGCTGGCCATCTCCCCATGATTTCCTGTATGTTCATATTGGATACCAAATATGGAAGCTCGTGCCATAGGTTCTTTGGGTCCTTTCGTGCTCTGATGGAAACATTGTGGAAATCAGCCTTGAACATCGCAAAGGTCGTCAATTGCGTAAACAAGGTTGGAGACAACTTTGGTCTCTAACTAATAACTCTTGTCAGGTCCGTTTCCATCAAAATCCAGAAGATGTTTGACTCTTTGATCCTTTCTAGATCCTTGGTTGTCCACAACAAAGTGAACTTCTTTGCTTTTGGTAAATCTTCCCCCTATAGAGGAAACTGGTTGTCCTTGAGCAATTTCCAGGCCACTAATACAATATATAATAACAGCCACGCATAATGGAAGGGCTTTCTCTCTTCCTTAGCTTTTTGAAAGTTCACGAGGAACTCCTTGCAAAGATATTTTTCCTAGTTGTATTGAACACCCTTCACGCACCAGGCTACTAGTGATACTACAGACACCAGAACTTCGACTGCACGACATTTCCTCATGATTTTTCGTATAAGAATCTAGGTGGAAAACTGCACTACCTGGCCCTGAATAAATTGGATAGAATATTAGTGCGACTTATTAATAAGCCCATATTTTGTCTTCATCTTATCTGCTAATTATTTTTCCCCACTTTTCCCTCCAAACTCCTTGGCAGGGTCCGCTCCTTTGTAAGGCAACTTTGTTGTCTGATGGATTAACATGTTGGTGATTGGGATAGGCTCCCCAAGACATAGTCACCCATCATGCACCAGTGTGAGGAGCTGGCACACACACACCGCCTTGATAGTCAACCGATGAAAATGTGGTACACAAAGAATGTGCAACAATTATGCCTGCTCAATGCCTTTGACCCACTTCATGGGTTCCAACCGTGTAATCCTAGTCTCTTCATAGTATATCTTCATCATATATTTGTTGGTCGCCAAATGTGGGAGCCTCTCATGGTTGTAATGTCCCAATCCTCGATTTTCAACACTGGAATACACGCTAATGTAGTACCTTCAAATTACACCTGTTAAGGCAACAAGGGTGTTGACACCATAAATTTCTTGAAATTTGGGTCTTTGGTAACCTTTCTTTTTCCCTTTCATGGAGAGATATATGCTAGGAGTCATACGATAGGCTCGACTTCCTCTGCATCCAACTCCTCCACACCTTGGTATTCCTCCTCCTCCAAATCAACCACTTTCTCCTTATTTTGTCTTTTTTCTCTTTTTTCTGCAATTCCAGACTCTTCCTTGGTGACTATCACACCAACATCGACTTCTTCTGCTTCTCCTTTGTGGCTGATTTCTTTGGCCTAGGTGACCTCGGTGCAGTAGGAATAGTGTTGGTAGCTTCCATACTTGAAATCTCCGGGCCCGACGTGTCAGAAACGATAGCCTCAGAACTTATGAATTCTGCGGGGTTTGTAGCAGTCATTCATTCTATGAAAAATTCTGGCTTTTGTGGTGTAGTTTGCGAATGAGGGGCACATCACGAACTCCTCCCAAAATCGATGATTCATAACCTTCAAGTAGAAAAGTACCCAAATAACTCTTAGAATGCAAATTTATCCTCGGCAGACCAACATGCTCAATTTATAGAAGGTTTTGAATTCAAATCTAACCGTTCCCACCAAATTTTAAACATAAATGTATCTTTAACATAGATCTATAAAGATATTCACCATAAGTAGTGCCTACCGACTCTTCTTCACTGATTTTTTTCAATAAAATCATGAACAGTAACCACAATGGCTATTTTTTGACCCATCTACATGACACCATCCTCCATGGCATAGCTCATCTAGTGCAGCTTCACCTATTGCACCCCTGTCATCTGTCACACAACCTACCTACTACATTCTTCACTTAGTCACGAAATGTATTTTATAGTAACACAATCCCTTGTAACTGCCTGGATTACTAAGAATTTCCTACTTCCATATAGTCATTAAGCAGGGGCAGTATCCCCTATGTACAACTTCAACCTACATCCATTGACTTTTCCAGGCAATGGTTCCCCATTCAGCTTTGCGAGCTGAACGATGCCACCAGTCGTCATCTCCTTAATAACATATGGCCCCAACTAGTGCATTTGAAACTTTCCTCAAGATTTTGTGAACTAGTTGTCCTATAACAATGCTAAATCATCTACATTAAACGTGCGCAACTTAATATGCCGATCATGCCATGCCTTCTCACGTTCCTTTTGCACTCGCTAGTGAAATCCTAAAAGGAAGCAGTCTTCTTCTGACTCCATGATCTGCGCAAGCCGTTCCTCCAAGATCTCGCAATCCGTGAGCTCTGTCAATGGAGCAATATGTAAGCTTGGTGCAATATACTCCATAAGAATTACTACTTCAATTCGATATACCAACCTAGATGGAGTCTGTCTTGTCAACTTCTTGCAGGTCATCCTATAACCTCATAAAAAAGCAAGTACACACATGCCCATTCACTCTTCTATGCATTGCAGACCTTTGTCAATGCATGCTCCAAAATCTTGTTAAAAGTTTCCACCACTCAATTCACCTGTGGATCATAAGGCGTTCTCTTCTGATAATAGACCTAAAATTCTTCGAGAAACACATTGATCGTCTCATTCAAAAAATGTGTACCCTTATCACTCATAAAAATCTTAGGATATCCAAACCTCATTAAGATATATTCAAACAAAAACTTCACAACAGTGGCCACTGTACAATCCTTCACTGCTTGTGTTTCCACCCATCTGGTTAAGTATTATGTTGCATTAATGATGTATAGTGCACCTATCTTCTTACTTAGTGATTGTATCAAACCTATAAAGTCAATGGCCCACTTATCAAATACTTGGAATGAAACTTTAGGATTTAAACGTAATTCATCCCTTCGCGAAGGCTTCCCTGTCCTTGGGCAAGAATTGCACGCCTTGCAATATGCTTTAGAATCCTTGTGTAATGTTGGCCACCATTTCCGAACATGCAAAATATTATATGCAATCACTTTCCTAGCATAGTGACCTCTTGCCACTCCTCCATGGTATTCAGCTAGGATATTAGCATGTTCAAAATCTGAAACATACCTTCACAATATCGCATATGTTATTATACAAATGACCTACAATTACTAAAAAAACTACAATGTGAAATACTAACTCCTTCTTCTGTTGAGTGGAATAACCTTCCGGAGTTGTTCCCGTTGTTGAAAAGTGAACGATATGAGAAAAATGATCATTCGTGATGCGCACTGCAAAGAGTTATGTGTGTAGAAGTCCTTCCCACAAACTACTGGGTTCGTCACTTATTTCAATCCTAGATAGATGGTCTAAGCCTGCATTCAACCTTCGAGGCTTCACAATCACTTCAAAGTCATACTCCTAGAACAATAGTAACCATTGGCATATCTTACCCACTAACATAGGATTATTCACCAGGTACTTAAGCGTGAAGTGATCTGTATACATTTTAAAGTGTCCACCTAACAAATAATATTTGAACTTCTACAACGTGTAGACCATCTCTAGCCCTTCGTGTTCTATTGTGGAGTAATTCTTCTTAGCTTTGGATTACTTTCTACTCACGAAAATTATCAGATGATCAATCTCTCCCTCACCTACCTATGTTAATACAACTCATAGTGCAAGACAAGATGCATCTACATGCATGTGGAACTCCTTCTTTCAGTTTGGAAATACAAAAATAGGCACTATCACCATCTTTTCCTTCAATACATCCAAGCTACACTGACAGTCTTCATCCCAGCAAAACAACACATCCTTCTTTAACAATTTCTCCATCGGCGTGGTGATCTGGGCATAGGCCTTGATAAACTTCATATAATACCTAGTGTGTCCCAATGTCACATGCAGTTGTTTCACATTCTGAGGAGCTTCCAAATTCACAATTACGATGATCTTCGCATGATCCACCATCAATCCCTGCTTACTTACAACATGGTCGAGAAAAATTCCAAAGGGCACATAGAATATGAATTTCTTCAAGTTCAGCGTGATCTGATACCTTCGACATGTATCCATCATGAGGTGCAGAGTCGAAAAATGGAACTTCACCAACTCAAACATGGTTCGATCATCAAAATATACCTCCAAGAACTTATGAATAAACTCTTTAAATTTCACGATCACTACTTGAGAAATGATTTCAGGCGTGTTCTTTAATCCGAAAGGAATAACTGTATACTGAAATAACCCCCACTCATTCGTGAAGTCTTTTTTTCTTCGATCTTCCAGCTCGATCTTGATTTGATAATATCTTGAAAACCCATCAATAAATGAATACGTCTCCTATCCGCAAACAACCCTAATACCTCGCTAGTAAACAGTGTTGGAAATAGATCATGCACACACACATCATTCAACTTTTATAGATCTACACATATGTAGATCTCGCCCTTATATTTCTTTTTCTTAGACCACCATTGGGCTTACCCAATCTGACTTTTCTACTGGATCAATAATACCAACTTCTAGCATTTTATCCAGTTCTTGGCACAACTTCTCCCTATATTTTGGATTTAGCTAATAAGGTCGCCTCTTAACAAGATTTTCATCCAGTTTATATGTGATCTTCATAACACCTACATCTCCGATAATCCCTTTCAAATCCAAAAACTTCATTGGGAATAAGTCTTGATACTTTTGCAACAGATCAACTACCTTATCAACCATATCTTTGCCCTAATAGTCTCCTATCTTCGTGAACTTAGGTTCTTCTTCAGACCGAATGTTAACTTGTTGAGTTTTCAAAGGATCTAATGTCTCTGCGTTCGCCACCTTCGGTACTTCGATTTCACATTGTCTTTCAGTTTCAAGAATGATAATATTCTGCAGATTATCCTCTTATTTAGAATTTACATTATAGCATTCTAGCGCATGACGCAGCTATGTACTCCAATCTGTCTGATTCCACTCTACTTGTTCCTTCAGCGTTCTGAATATAGCATCTTCTATCTCTTGTAGCGTCTCATCAATGGTCTCAAATCCATCCTCAAAGATGAAAGTTAATAGAAATCTCTCCCTTAAAATTTCCCACTCAATCATTCCATGGCGAAGCTCCGTCTCCAGATACCAGTTCATGGGGATCATATCTAAGTTATTATAGAAAATATGCACCCATTCTTGATGTGGTTCTACTCTCCAGGGCTTAGTCCATCGTGCTAAATGATCATGTGGATCACCCTTTCCACTATATTTTTTTGTCATTCTATTATTAACATATCAAACCTTAACTTCATCATTCGTCTATATTCTCTCCATCCAACAAAGCTCTCCCTGTGTGTACCCCACCAATGAGCAAGTGTAGCACACAGCACTAACTCTAGTGTCTGGAATCGATGCTCTTCTGGTACTTATTTTTCAAATTCTTCTAAAAATATTTCCACATCATTCAAACCATCATATTGCGGAAAGTTTATTACCTCAGTTGAGACACACCATAACAGCTTGGTCGTCATATTGCAATGGAGAGTAGATACTTCATGCAGTGAATTATGCCAGTGTTCAAGCTCTTCATTTGAATATGAGGTGTAGGAGCTAGCCCTGTCCCACACAATTCACCCATCACCTGTAGGATTGACCTAATCCTCATCTCGCGATGTTAAATTGTATATCTTATCTAGATCATCATCACTTTCTATGTAGTCATGCACAGGTTTAGTATAAGGTGCTCCTTCTGTAGGGTTTAGTGGCACTACAACCTTGAGTGACTTCTTCTCAAATGACAACTTCCATTTCTTCAAGTTGATTACCCTATTCATATCAATGGCCTGGTCAATTCCTAGAAGTGAAGCGCATAGGTTACTATCATCCACTATATCAATGACCTCAAACTCACCCAGCACACTCGCACCTTCATTGTCCACCATTACACCATATAAGTGCCCCATTGGAATAATATTCTATTTATTTTCCATGCGCAACTGAATAGGAGACCGCTGTAGTGCAGGTCTCCCCATCCTTTTCCATGTCTGCTTCAATGCAAAATTTGCATCAGACCCTAGATCCAAGATTTTCTGGTGCATTCCATAATCACCTATCTGCATAGTTAGCCTCATCTCATGCCCCGTTCGCAGTTTATGCTTACCAATATTTCTTATAATGTTGTTTAGTAGGAGCCTTTTCCTTATTAGCACACTTCTCTATTAACTCCTGCAATCATTCTACTTCTTTTTGGTCGCGCAGTAACTTCATACAAGTCTTCAGGAAAGTAGCTAGTATTGAATGATCAACTTCTTGTGTCACACTAGTCCCTAGTGTTTTCTCATGACTTCCTGAGGTGGAGGCCTCATCGAAGTTCTTATTTGCTTCCATGAAGGTCTCCCTAGCTTGAGTGAGATAAAAATCTACTTCATTCTCAGCATCCTTGCACACCAATATGTCTTCCTTAAGTTCCTTACCTTTATCTCATCCATTTTCATACCACTTCTTAGCATAATATTTATGCTCTAATCTTCTTCATGGTTCTTATCCCTCATCATATGGATGTTCTGCGTAGGATGGTAGTGCTATTTTTATACAACAAAATGACCTCCTCATCAACTCAGAGGTGAAAGAGAGCATGATTGATGCAAAGACCATAATTGCAAGCCTTGACTCCACACTAACACTATATGCACACTAAGAACCTACCTTATAAAGCTTGTTACCAAGCCTAAGGGTGCGTTAGTGACCCTGCTAACTCAATTAGTTCGACCAAGTGTAGTGTTAGTGAAACTAAGAGAAGTTCAGTGGGTCAAACCAACAAATCTTCTCACAAATATCTAGATATTTATCCCTAAATTTGCTCAAGAAAAGCAAGGGAATTCCCAAAAATCAAACTATTTGGGGAAATTCCAATCTAAAAAGCAAGGAAAATGGGAAAGAGCTAGAAAACAGAGCAGGTTCATTGTGTTTTCCCTAATGAACTCTATGAAGAGCTTGGCAACCCTAACTCAATTGCTACATAAGCAGTGAGAGGGCCATTGTGAAAGGGATAAGAGCATTTGAAAGGATAGCCTACTAAGCTATTGCGAAATGTCACATACTTGAAGAAGTGAGCTGAAAGAGAGAGAGAGAGAGAAGTGAAAGGGGCAAAGGAAGACTGATACAACGGATGGTTGTAGTCACTCTTCCATTATTAATACAAAACTGGAGTTGTGTTCCCTACTCCATGGTGTCGGTAACCTTTGTTCATGAAGTTGTTCATTTGATACCTGTTTAGATGAGTGGTTTAGTTGTATGAAAATAGATGTTCATTATTCATTCTTATATTAGTTTTCAAGATTGTATGATATGATTGTGTTTGCCTTTCCTTTGTGTAGGAATTGATTTGGAGTTGGCTTTGAAGGAGTTCTTCTTGGCTGCATTGCGATCTCCAAACAAATCTAGAAAGAGACTTGAGGTAATCCTCTTTCCATACTTTGTTAATTGATATTTGATAGATGAACTTGTGTATAACTTGGTAGCTTTTGTAGATAATCTTACCATTTGTCGAAGGTCCCAGGAAGGCCTTTGAGGGTATTTTTCATTCTCCATACACCGTGCATTTTACCCCATAGCAGAATTTGCGACTCCGCTGGGGACTATACATGTAGTTCCCAGTTTACCCAGACTCTTCTCTGTTCTCTCTTCCTTCCAAGAGCTCCTTATTCTTCAACAATCCTTTTTCTCAACCACCAAATACCTTACTGCATCCTACTAGTATACATTCATCTCAGAAATTGACCTTGGAAACCCTTGTTGTGAAAGATTTCCCACACTAATACAGGTTACGAGGCTACACAGAGCTTTATAAAGCACTGTGCTTGTGTACAGGGAGAGTTAGTGACCCTACTGACTCTTTATAGCCACTGTTACAAAGCATTAGTCCCCCTTTGCCTTGATTTCCAGTAGTATCTGTGGACCAAAAGGGATGGAAAATCTTCTCATGGGCTGAAATGAGATCTGTAATTGTATTATGTCAGTAAAATTGGTGTCCTAGAAATTTATTTTTAGGAAAAAGTTTTGGTTTTTCTCTCTTAAAAAACATATTTTATGAAAGAAAGACTAATAATTTGTGTTCATCATTCTGTTTAAATAGTTGTGAGTTGCTTCATTTTGGTTTCTAGTAGTTTTTAGGAAATATTGGAAAATAATCTTTTGGTTATGCATGTGTTGAAAGACTATAGATGCACAAACGAATCTATGAATATGCGAAAAATATGGATATGTAGAATACAACTTGTATGCATCAAATTGAAAAAAAAAATCAAAGCATTGTTTCTACATGATTTATTGAGTCAAGAGTCTCACCATATTTCATACGTCAACACCCCTACCGCAGACAATAATCAAGTACACATAAAATTTACATTAAAATCAATCAGTTACTCGTTTGAGCAAACCAACATTAGCTCGGCTAAAATCTTGAGATAAGCATGTGAGTGAAATTCCCAAGGTTGAAAACCAAAACTAGTGTCATTAAAAAGAGAAAAATTCCTTCTGCACTCATATTATCGGGACCACTCCACTAACAATGGAGCGAAATACGAGACAACATCAGACTGTAATTGAAGGTAGCCTGCCTTCTCTTTCAAATACTTTGGGCATTTTGTGTACTAGGGGTCCTTTCGGAGATTTTGGAACTGAGTCAGGGACTCAGGTATCCTACCACATAGTGGGTTGTCTACGAATATTTCCCCCCCAATAATGTTTGTGATTTGAGGTATCTCTAGTGGTCAAACTTATAGGGACTTACACAAGGTGACTGGGATGGGCTGTCCTGGTACCTAACATAGACGGATCGACTCCGTCTTCAGCTTTTGGGAGGGTGCTCATCTTCACGAGAGTACTTGGCCCCTTAATCTAAGGTTCAGCCAAAGCTCTAGAGTACCGTAACCGTACATTTTGCCATCCTTCTCTGTTATTCATTGAGATACCAGGTTTCAACTTCGATTATCGATGCTTATCAAACAAGGTAATTTCCCTCTGTTTGCTGATTGATCCATTTAGTGTATTTTTTATATATTTATTTATGTACCTACGTACTATCATTTGAGACTTTAAAGAATATCACGATAAAATTTATTTGATAAAAATTAATGGTCACCATGGCTACATTCAGCCCTCGTCGTCACTCTAGACGATTGTTAGGACTTCCTCCACTCATTGCAGAAGATCTATTGAGTTCCACTGAACCGAATTCCTCATCTTTGAGGGATCAGTCTTGTAGACCCCACATGGGATCTGTTTGGACAATCGATGATTCAAGTTTGCCAGAGTATTTCTTCCCCCCTTTAACCCTCCGCTCATGGATTTGTTGGAATCTGTCTTGGCTCCTGTGGTACCTGTACTTCCTGCTTCGGTAGTTGGAACATTTCTATCTATCCAGTCAACGACTAATAGTTTTTGGAACTTTAGGGACACGTTTTGTCCTTCACAACACCAGTAATGTGGAATCCCGCTATCCCATTTGTCCCGGGTACAACCACTCACTTGACACCCTCTCTGAGTGGAACCTAGCAGATGCCAAGTTCCACCCCTATGGTGTCACACTGCATACCTTTGACAAGTGCCACATATAGTGCTCCTTATAACACTCAATGCAACACTATGGGCACATTTCCCATTTACCAACAACATGGTCAGCCACAATTGTACAGTTCAAACCCCCAGATTCATATACCTGGGGGAGTTCCCAATATGCACATGCCGGTAGGGAACATAACAGTTACCCCTCCATTCTCAAGCATGCATGGTCAGTCACTAATTGACATGAGTGTTCCCTCTGTCAATCAAGGCCAAATGGTTAGTTTTGTGTCAGGTGGGAATCCACAAGGGGTTCCCAACCAATCGATGGGGGCACCCTACTCACATACTCAAATGAGTCAAGGGCACATTGCTTCTACCGGGGGAAATTCCATACCCCAGTATCAAAATCCTCATGGAAATCCACTCTATGACACCATACCTCAAAGCAACTGCTACACGACGCAACCCATGTACACCATGGGGAACCAAACGATGGGAGGAGTGCAAATCTCCTCAAGTCACCTGTCATCACCATGGTCCAAGTCGGGGGCACCTAACTCTCTACCATTCTTGGCAATGTTGGATATACCTGACTTATACAAGTTGAAAAATGACCCCATTTATCATAACTTACAATGGCTGCCAATCCGGCATAAAATACCAATGGACATCCCAAAGTTCGATGGAAAACAAGGGGAGGATCCGGGCACTCATATCACCACCTACTATCTCTAGTATGTTTCAAACTCTATGGTGGATGATAGTGTCCGAATACATCTTTTTCCCCACACCCTCACTGGCAATGTAGGGAAATGGTATATTGAGTTACCACATGCGTCAATAAACACCTTTGACAGTTTAGCGATGGAATTCCTAAAGCACTTCCAGTTACCTATCCACTATGAGACTAGGACAGAGCTCCTCACTTCATTTTGTCAGGATACTGCCAACCACATATCTGATCATATTCATGAATGGAGACATAGGTGGAGGTTAGTAAAAGCTCCCATCTCATAATTCCTCTTAATAGAATGGTTCTGTAAGTCCTTACTTTCGCAAATCACTAGAGATGTCACGCTAGGTGGTGCGGTCACAGAAGACCAATCCATATGTCTTTCCAAACACTTAGATCTGATATATTCATAGTCTAGAACTCTTTACAACATCATCCCCAATGCCCCTGGCAACCCCAATGCTTCCACTACTACCAAATCGACTACTCTTCCTACCACTGAGATAAACTCTGTGCAGTCTACACAAAATATCGGTGGTAAGAAAAATAAGAATAAGAAAATCACCTCTCCTTCTGAAGAACAGTCAATAATGTAGCAAAACCCAAAACAGAAGGTCGTTGTGCCTATTGACGGTGGAAAGGATAAACCTGCCACATTTCCTTGCAAAATCTGTGCTAAAGACCACATGACCTATCAATGTCTGCATCTTCAGGAATGCAGGGAATACATTGCTCAAAAGGATACTGGTAGGACTACCACTATCCTAAAAAATCCTTTCCCCGATCAGTAGCAGTAAAACCTTATTTTAAACCAACCGCAACCCTCGCAAGGGGGAAACAATGGTTCACAATGTCCTTCAACTCGTGAAGGACCTTCTACCATTTTCACATTTGAAACGGTAGATCTACAAACAAGAGCCAAATCTTATGGAGTTCCTATTGCTCATGCAACGAAACAATCCTCAGGTCAAAACCCACTGCTACCTGATGATTTGCATATCGAAAGTCTAGTTGAGGACCTTGTAATTCGACCCCAAAAAGGGCCACTTTGATTAACAACACACAACACATCTGCGCGTGCCGCCCAACACTACAACATTGTAGAGGATTTGGCGCAAGCATCATCGGCTATGTCGGCGCTTGAAGTATTACAAACATGCCCAATGTAATGGAAAGCTTTGCTTTAGGCTATTGGAGGTATTGACCCAATGGATTCCATGCTTGCTATTTTCGACATGGACAAGTGTAAACCTCCCCTTTCTCACCAGCTTGCATTCCAAGTGCATATCTCTTCGAAAGGTAAAGGTATACATAGAACTGTCATCAACGAAGGTGCTTCTACCTGTGTCATGTTGGCTTCATGTTGGCTTGCCCTGGGTTCTCCAACTCTATCCCCACCGTTGAACTCCCTGAAAGCTTTCAACGGCCACACCTTTATCTGAAAAGGATACCTAGCCAGGTTTCCCATCACTTTGTGTGGGAAAACCATAACTGTGGACATAGAAGTCATAGACAAAAAACTCAACTATAATCTCTTGCTGGGTCGTAGTTGGACATATACCATGATGGCCGTCGTATCTACTGTCTTTCGCATCATCCAATTTCCATTGGATGGAATGGTAGTTACAGTAGATTAGTTGTCTTTTTGCACCTCTGATTATTCACCATTACCAAGTGGCTTTGTACCCCTAGTAGGAGGTGGAACTGACTCTTATGTTAGTTTAGGTACTGGCCTATTAAACGATTCTTCCTTCATGGGTTTTTTTCCTCTTCAGCCGCCGAAGGTTTCACAAATGATCAATATGCTTTCATCTATTCCTCATGAATGAACTGATCCATGGATCCTACTGGCTCCTTCAGACATTGACACATACGGAGAGAAAATGCCACTTTCACCAGCTAAATTGGCCTACCAAGTCATTCAATTTGCATCTGAATCTCCGGTTGCTTTGTTTTTTTCCAATGGTACCACTGCCCCTCCCATAACCACTCCTTCTTTCAATCCACTCAATCAATTCCTACATATGGATCAAGCTATTAGAGAGATCATGAGTTTAGAAGAGCAACCTTGGGAGGATTCGCACCATCATGTTTCGATATCTGATTCGAACATGATGCATCTTCCAATCCTATCCCCTGACATTCCGGAAATCATTTCCTCACCCTATACGATCCTCCAAACTTTGGAGGCAGAAGGAAACATGAGAAATATTTCAAAAACATTGCTCATCGATATTTCTGTCATGACAGTCATTATGGAAAACATACAGATTGGAGCCAATAACAATCCTGAGGAAATTGTGAGCTTCACCTACCCGTTTAGGGACTTCCCCGATGTTTTTCCTTGGTATTATGAGGAAATGCATGGCATAGACCCTTCTATTGTCAAGAATGAGATCAGTGAAGATCGAGCATTCTTTTTATGGTATTTTTCTTGCTCATTAATCTGAAAAATCCTCAATTATTCTTCTTCAGGCTCGTTAAACTACCATGAAGAAGATCGAGCATTCTTTTATGGTATTTTTCTTGCTCGTTAATCCGAAAAACCTTGAGTCTCCTTCTTTGGGCTCATTAAACTACTCCAATGAAGAATAGAGCACTTTTTGTGATATTTTATTGCTCTTTAAAAAATAAGAAACATCTCCGAGTTTTCATCATTTCGATCATTAAAACTATACAACGATGCTCTGAACAACTCTTTTTTGATCTTTTTCCAGCTCATTAAACTGAAAAATACCAAGGGAGCATTCTTTTTAAGCGCTTTTTTCTCACTCTTTAAACTGAAAAAATACTGAGCTTTGGCTTTAAGCTCATTAAACTTTATAAAAATGACCCGAGCATTCTTTTAGGTACTTTTATCGCTCGTTAAACTAAAAATTCCCGAGTTTTTGTTATCGGGCTCGTTAAAAATATACGACAGCAGCAAGAGAACCTTCTTTTTTGGGACCATTTCTCGCTCTTAAATTGAAATATCCCTGAGTTTTCCCCTCCTTCGAGCTCACTAAAACTATGAAGAAGGGATGAGCCATTTTTTCCCTCTTTTTCTCGCTCACTAAACTAGAAAAGATACCCTAAGTTCTCTTCATTTGACTCATTAAAATTTTTGATGAAGGTATTGAGTTTGTCGTCACGTGACTCATTAAAAATTCACGACGAAAAACAAGTTTAGTCCGTTGCCTCATACTCGTAACAAAATGAGGTCGACATCTATTGAAAATAGGTTTCTCTTTATCTAGGTTCAATAGATTAATTAACGGAAAAGTAACTGATCTGAGTATACTATTAACCTTTTGTCGCACCCGTTTAACAACTATGACAAAGGGACCACCATGGAGTCTCTCTTTACGATATTTTTATACTCTCTAAATATGAAAAGGCCACTCAGTTTTCTAGTCTGGACTGTTTAAATTACACAGACAAGATATAAATTCCTTCTTTTTATGATACTTTTCAGACTATTAAAACATGAAAAAATCAACAAGTTTTCCTGTCTAGACTCATTAAACTAATCAGATAGGGCAAAGAGTTTCTCTTTTTTGCGATCATTTTCAGACTCTTTAAACATGAAAAGATCGAAGAGTTTACCTGTCTGGACTCATAAAATTAGTCAAACGGGGAAAGTGGAAAATACAACTATATTCTGTATTTGAAAGCGTAGTTTGGTAGCAATCGTTCCCTTCAACATGGCACTCCCTCAGAAAAACCTTCCTTTTGATGGCCTCTCAATATGAACCCTATCATCCTATGAGTTTTAGCCTATATACCCTGATGTAATTGCATCTCTGTATCCTAACACTCTATAGTATTCATGAGTCAAGTGCTATCTGGTTAAAACTATTGTCGTGCCTTCTATTGTTCAAGGGTTATCCATTTGTTTCCTCCATCAACCGATCAAACATATCCTTTCATCACACCCTCCATTGTTTAGACCCAAATGCTCAAAAGATTCCTCAAAAAACAAAATCATTCTTGTCCCATTTCGTGTCGACTGATGTAGGACACATTATTACCTACCTTTTGACATGTTTCTTCCTATCGACTTCAACACTCTATCTAGGAAGATAACCCAGAAACACATTCAGTGCCTTGGTACTTGCAGACATTAGTGGCAGGTTGCCTTGTGCTTGGTTAGGAGTGCTCATTATTGGCTCCTGATTAAGCGATTCTATGGGTGTTCAACGACAAAGACATCTTTCACACTCTCTAGTTTGTACTGTGCATCTTGGAGACCATCACCATTATCGGTGGCCTTCCTTGCATCTGTTAACGGTCTCCATTATTGGCTAGTAATCAGATGATTTTGTGCATGTTTGACATCAACGCATATTTTTTCATGTATCGATCTATGCTATTCGATGAAGTAGAAATCAAGACCTTGGGTAGAGGCTTGCATCATTCAACCTTGTTTCCTCTCCCAAGCTGTGGATATTGTTTTTTTGGAGACAGTTGTTTCAGGATGATTCTATTATGACATTGAACCCAAATTGTGCTTATCGGCAGCTAGTATTGTCATATCCCTTTCTGAGAAAATTACTCTGACATAGCTACTGAACATGGGAATGCCCGACTCAGGACATGATTTTAGCAATTTTATATATATGTGTTGCATCAGGTTTCTCTTGCCACCTGAAGCTTCTCTCTCTACATTTTGACAGGAAAATTACAATTTCAGTAAAGTATTTCAGCCATTGTCTTTGCCTTTGTTCTCATACTTTAGGGGGTATCTGTTATGCAACAAAATGACCTCCTCATCAACTCAGAGGTGAAAGATAGCATGACTAAAGCAAAGACCATAATTGCAAGCCTTGACTCCACACTAACGTTGGTTGCACATTGAAAACCTACTTTATAAAGCTTGTTACCAAGCCTAACGGTGTGTTAGTGACCCTGCTAACTCAATTTATTAGAGCAGGGGCAGCGTTAGTGAAACTAAGAGAAGTCCAATAAGTCAAACTAACGAATCTGCTCACAAATATCTAGATATTTATCCCTAAAGTTGCTCAAGAAAAGTAAGGGAATTCCCAAAAATCAAACTATTTGGGGAAATTCCAATTTGAAAAAGAAGGAAAATGGGAAAGATCTAGAAAACAGGGCAGGTTCATTGCTTTTTCACTAATGAACTAGATATGAAGAGCTTGGAAACCCTAACTTGGTTGCTACATAGGTAGTGAGAGGGCCATTGTGAAAGGGGTCAGAGCATTTGAAAGGATAGCCTACTAAGCTGTTGTGAACTGTCACATACTTGAAGAAGTGAGCTGAAAGAGAGAGAAAGAGAGAGAAGAGGAAGGGGAAAAGGAAGTCTGATACAATGGATGGTTATAATCACTCTTCCGTTATTAATACAAAACTACAATTGTGTTCCCTACTCCATGGTGTCGGTAACCTTTGTTCATTAAGTTATTCATTCGATACTTGTTTAGATGAGTGGTTTAGTTGTATGCAAATAGATGTTCGTTGTGAATTCTTATATTAGTTTCCAATATTGTATGTTGTGATTGTGTTTTCCTTTCCTTTGTGAAGGAATTGATTTGGAGCCAGCTTTGAAGGAGTTCTTCTTGGTTGCATTGCGATCTCCAAACAAATCTAGAAGGAGACTTGAGGTAATCCTCTTTCCATACTTTTTTAACTGATATTTGATAGATGAACATGTGTATAACTTGGTATTTTCTGTAGATAATCTTACAATATATCGAAGGTCCTGAGAAGGCCTTTAAGGGTAATTTTTATACTCCATACACTATGCATTTTACCCCATAGCAGCTGTGACCAATTTTCCTCCAGATTTTCCATAAGAACTGGATATTCCTTTATGACATCGCCAAACTACCGACAATACTGACATGAGGGATGTGTGGTGTTTGTACAATCCCATGCAAATTTCCCTACCTTGCCACAACTATAGAATATTACCTGCCCATGCCCTTGACCTAGTCCAGAGCCTCTTCCTTGTCGTCGGCCTTGGAATCCTCCGTGTACTGCTCAAGTGCCTTGATCTTGAGGTCGGTTCTATACCTGCATTCTATAGGTAGGGGTTGTTAAACCTCAGAATTACCCTCTCCTTGACATTTTTTCTCACCTTTTTCCCTCACTTTCTCATAAGTTTAAAGATCCAATCAATGATGAATGCTAGGTTTTGTCTTAAGGAAAGAATTAAAATTCTCACCATATTATATTTTCATGTTTATGTTATTTGAATATATTTTTGGAATTTAGCTATATAACACAACCTCTTTTGTAGCTAACTGTGGATTCCATAGCTACTCTCATGGTTTGGTAGGTTCCAGGATTCAAACGAAGAATAGGGCCACATGGGCATTTCTAGAATCATCTCCACATGGACTCTATCCTATTCACTCGGTCTAGATCAATGGAAAAGAAAGCCTAAGGTCATTGTCAAATATTGAGTCAAAGTACGTTATCCAGAAGCAGTAGGACTCTTGATTTTCTCTTTCATAGCTAATCAAGTCTAACAGTTATGTTGCAAATTTAATTCGAATTAGAGACCTGTAGCTGATCAAAATTTTAAACAGTCCTATTGCAATTTGAATTATCCACATGTAGCAAGTTTTTCTCATAAACAGTCATGCAAGATCTAATTCAAATTAGCCACCTATAGCAAGTTTATCCCATAAACAATGATGTTATTTTCCTATATATATCGGTTGCATGAAACCGAGAAGTAGTTATAAGTTAGAAGGAATTACATTCAGTTCAGGCTTTTGCTGATACTTTGTATTCGTACTTAATTTTTCATAATACAAACTTCATGTTTCCAATGATCATTTAAAGTGCATCCTTAACTAGCTAGCATTCCAGTCACGTCAGTGGCAGAGGGCCCCTGCACTGAAGGAGGTTTTTCATTTGTTGTTTTTAGTTCAAGTTCCATTACTCTGTTTTTAGCAAGTCTGTTTCCTAAATTAGGATGATATTTAATTTTAGTTTTTAATTAATAGCATAATGATAAATGAAAACTATGCAACCTTGTTCTTCTAAGATATTTCACGTAGAAAAACGACTCCGTTATCAAACTGAATTAAGATTGAAGTAATAAGAATACACAATTGCTTAGTTTTCTTACTATTTTGTCATTCATTTTCTTAGAAAAAAATTGTTAATTAACCGTGTTAATGGATGTTTTCAAAATCTATTTCAAGATGATGATGATCCTAAACTAAATGGTTAAATGTATAATTCATACAGTGATTGCATTTACTCAATACATTGTTATTTTCCTAGGAATTTAGGAACTAAGGTATAATTAGTTTCTTACAGAGAACTTCACAAAGGTAATGCTTCACATTTGAATTTTGGAGAAAGTCAAAAATACATTAGTTGTTTACAGTTAGTTTTACATGCTATTACCTTTTTTCATTCATATCCTCACTTAGTTGCATCACTAATACTCCAAAATATCATTTCAAGGAGATTAATTTAATCATATTCCAAAATTGAATGGCTGAATGTTTAATGAATGCAATCACTGAGTTACCTTCTGCATCAATTTCATTCTTGGTTTTAAGAATTAGATCCATAGATTAGGACTAATGGTAAAATGAGATAGATGCTCTATTTTTATTGGGTCCTAACTAGCCAACAGTTCTTGGTCCATTTTTAGGAAATTAGATTAACTTAGGAACATTTCCTTTCCTTTAAATTCATTAGATTAACTTAAATTTTCTCATAGTTTCAGGTTGTACATTCTTAGACATCAAAGAATAGAAAACTCCCAAAAAAAAACATAAAACACAAAACATTGAAGTAAGAAAAATGTTAGCTAAGCACATATAGTGCACCACACTTCATTAGTTTACAAACCACGGTTGATAATTTAGGCAAGCAATTTAGGATACTATAGTGACTAAAAATTTTGGTGCCATTGCCGGGGAAGTGTAATTAGGTAACCTCATCTCCTACATCTAAAAAATGATATGCATAGAGAAAGAGACTCTACGGGTAGATTCATAGCTAGATGTAGGAGTTTAATTCCTACAACACCACTTACTCCACCAAGACCAAGAAGAGATGCACCTCCATCTCAAACTCATATTCCACATTTCTCTAGCCATAGACTTCCTGAAGTTCTAAGGTCAAAAATTCAATCAAGAGGATCTGCTACTTCATCTACTAAGGCAATCCTAAAGGAAGAAAATCTTGGATCTCCAACAGAAGGAGTAGCCTTTCTCATCTCTACAAGGGAACATATTTTAGTTGAAGAATTAGAAATTCCTAGAGGAGAGGGAGATGTACAACCTCTCTTCCACATACCATTGGTAGAGGAATTAGAGGAAGAGAAATTAACCTTGCAGGTTTAATCTTATAATGACCTTGAAGAATATATAATGGCAGGAATAGAAGAAGAATGAGAGATAGTTTTGAATGGAGAATTTACACTATTTGGAGGATGAAGAGGCAGAGGAAGAGGTGGAGGAAATAATGGAGAAGGTACAGGAAATGATGGAGAAGGTAGAGTAAATAGGGAAGTTGATAATTCATTTGCATTCCCTATTGTTGATGAAGAAACAGATGCCACAATGAAAAATATCTCACCTTCTATCCTAACAAATTTTCATGGATTAAAAAGTGAAGATCCTAAAGCCTTTTTATTTGAATTTGAAGTCTTGTGCAGAACTTATGATTATTTAAAAGACTCTCAAAAACTCAAATTGTTTCCTTCAACATTGAAAGGAGATTCTTTAAAATGGTTCATGGGATTGGTCACTCGGCCTATTAGAACATGGAATGACATGAAGAAATAATTTTTGGATAGGTATTTGGATTATTGCATGACTATCAATCGAAAAGTTTAAGTGTGCAAAGAGAGGATGAAAATTTGGAGGATTTAATTGAAAGATTCAACTATAACATAAAAAGAGAAAAAATGGATAACTCAGATGAAGATACTTTAAAATATATTTTATGAAAAGCCATTAGAGATGAGTGGATAGACATCCTTGACATGATGGGGAAGGGAGATATCTCTCAACTCCCATTAAGTGACATTGGATAATTATGTGTTCATCTCTCAAGAGGAAAATCAAAAACTGGGAAAGGTCCAATAGATCCCTCTCTTGTTAGAGTGAATAAATCTACAACTGGATCAATGAGTAGGACATAAATTGGAAACATTCTTGATGAATTTAAAATAGATATTCTAGTGAGCCTTGGTGAATAGATAAACACCCTTAAGTTACAAAACAAGCAGAAAGTCCAGACTAATGCTTTAGCTATTTTCTGTCCCAAATGCAGAAAGAAGCATGCTTTAAGAGAATGCCCTTTGGATGCAAAAATCATATAGACTTGTGTGATTTTCTCAAAAAACCATGAGGCTAAGAGTTGTCCTTCAATTTCTGGTCTTAAGGTTATTTTTCAATAGGAAACAATTTCTAATCCAACAAAATCTCTATTCTTTTTCTCTAGAAGACCCTAGTAGGAGCCACAAAACCAGGGTTTTAATAACCAAATGTATATTCAACCCCCACCAAATTGTAATTCTTGGCAGCAACTTTGGCCTCAATCTCAACCTCGGGCTCAAGGAGTACAAAATCCCTATGGAAGATTCTCTCAATATTATCAGTATCCTCCATCATATCCAAACTATCCTCCCCAACAAATTCCTCAACAAAATCAACAGCCCCAACTTCAAAACCAAAATCCCCAACTTTCACTACCATTCCCACAGAGACCAAATCAATTACCTGCCCAACCATTACCAAACCCCAACAATAAAAATCCTCAGAATACCTATATGGTGGAAGGACAACAATTTCTAACTTATATGATCACTCTAGATCTTAATGATGTCCAACTAAGATCTGGTAGGATATTAGAAAAGAAAAAGCCTTCTATAGTTATTCAAGAATAAGACAATTCTGAGGAACATTCTCTACAACCAAATAAAAGTTTTGAAGGAACATTTCTTCAAAACCAGAATACTGAAAATGAAAAATAGAAAGAACCAATAATCTCGACTCCTATCATAGAGCAACCACCAGTATCTACTTCTACACCTTTTCCTAAAATATTACAAGTTGATAGAGGGGTAGAAAATCATATTATGTTGCCTAATTATGATTTTCTAGATGAATTGAAAATTTATGTATTAAAATCCCTTTGTTACAAGCCATTAAGGAGATTCCAATTCTAGCTAAAACAATAAAGGAGTTAAGTATGAAGAAACCAGGAAGAAAAACAAAGAAATAAAAAGAATTCAGGTGACAGGAAATATAGCAGGCATAATGATGGGAAAAATTTCCATACAAAAATATGTAGATCTAGGAAGTCTAGTTGTAAAAACACATATCAATGGGGTTGAAATTCCGAATACATTGATTGATTTTGGAGCAGCAAAAAACATCATGAGCAAACAAACCATGGAACATCTCAAGCTTCCTAACCTTCTTTATACACCTACATTACTGAAATTGGTAGATAGATCTGTAATCAAATGATATGGTGTGTTAGAAGATATTTCGGTGTCATTAGACTCTTGGGAGTACCTTGTTTATTTTATGATATTAACCCCTAAGAACAATCTAGGAGGACATCCACTTATATTACGAAGACCTTGGCTGGCTACAATTGATGCTTTCATTAGTTGTAGATCTGGTGATATGTATATATCTGATGGTAACTCAACTAAGAAATTCACTCTATATCCTCCAGCAAGAACAATCACAAAGATAGATGGCAAAGAATGGATTGGTGATGAAAATGATATCCAACCCCTCTTTACTATTTCAACCATTAGTGAAGATAGTCAAATCTTAAATACAATGGAAAATTTTGAATCAT
This sequence comes from Pinus tabuliformis, assembly GCA_031772625.1. Taxonomy (NCBI): domain Eukaryota; kingdom Viridiplantae; phylum Streptophyta; class Pinopsida; order Pinales; family Pinaceae; genus Pinus; species Pinus tabuliformis. The sequence goes on from CM062815.1 coordinate 27,657,453, forward strand.
CTCCAAAATATGAACATGATCAATTTCAAGAAAAATCCAACATTGAATATTTGTCATCTAGGCATATGTCTCTTTATTCTATGGAAGAATTTGGTAGCTCTACAGTTGAAATATTTCTAGGGAAAACATTGAACATAAACAATAACTTGGAAAAATTACAATAGGAAAAGCTAATCAAAACATTACAACAATATTCTTCTGCATATGCATGGGAATACATTAACATGAAAGGAATTAGTCCTAAGACTTGTATACATCACATCTACATTGAGGAAAATTGTAAACCTATCAGACAACCTCAAAGAAGGATGAATCCAAATCTTAGGGAAATTGTGAAAGAGGAGTTGCAAAAATTGCTGAATGTAAACTTCATTTACCCAATTTCAGGCAGCTAGTAATTTTATCCTTTAGTGATTGTGCCTAAAAGGAATGGTAAATGGAGGGTATGTATTGATTATGTTGGACACCTAATCCTCTATGGGTTGGTGTAGAATGTGAACAACCATGAGAGTCCAAGAGACCTTGGGATGTGGAACCCAACGATCACACGAATGTACTATAAATGTATATCATTGTCAAATAATAGATGTACTCTCCTGCTTATCTTTAATATTATTTTGCTGCCATGTGTGTGTTTAACATGGTATCTGAGTTGCAGGCGTATTCCTGCCCTACTTAAATTTGGTTTTTGTGGTCTTTCTTGACCTATCAATTTTGATGCATTTCTGGTCATCTTGCTACACTACATATTTTGTTGTTGCATGACTGACATTATATCCATCAATTTTATGCTATTAGTGTTACACTTTTGAATGTCATCTCAGATAAAATAAAGCCTAATTCTCTATGCACAGTTCCCCAAATAGAAAAATGTGCGTTCCTCATACAAGAATGTTACTCTTGAATTTTAGATTGTAGAAACATTGAAGTTTGACCATTGTGTTATTTGTAGCAGTCATATTGGATTTTCTTGATTAAAATGTTCAACAATTTGTTCCAAAATGGATACCAAAATTGTTGTACAAGGCTTCATGCATTGAATATGTTTGTATGCATTTGGTTGAGCATCAAGTCTTTAGATCTAAGTTTCCTATGATCTCGATTTCCCAAAGGTGTCCGACAATCCTTTGCATAACATATCCGTGCCTTCTCTACCACACTTATGATCAGTTCTGACCTTCTGGTCCATATATTCTCCTATTTCATTGCTGTGCAGAGAAACAATCCTTCAATCAGTGTTATTTGTGCCATTTCCATCCTGCCATTCTGAATGTGCTCAGTCGTTTCACTCAGTCATTTCTCTGTAATAATTTGCTAAAAAAAAAATGCCATTCTGGTCAGCTTGTCAGTGCTGACACAACATTTTTGTACCTTCATTCTTGTCAAGTGTTATGTTGATTTTTCCTTCTCTCTGGTGTGTAAGGGATTTAATTTTTCTGCCTTCAAAATGGGATAATAAATCCTTCATTGGCTTTGGAAGGCTCATTGGGTCTAGGCACTACTCCTGTTCCTTTAACGCTTCCTTCTCTATAGCTCCCTATCTACCTAATGCTTTGTTGTGTTCTCACTCATCAGAACTATTACCTCTGACACAAAAACCCTAAGACTACCCAGTGTTGGTATCTCTACATACGCTCATTTTTCGTGTCAGGAATTACTCCAGTCTCTCCACATTTTGTTTGAAGTCCATAACGTGAGGTTATCACTAAGGATCTGCATGATCAAAGTGCTATCCTTGTAAGATTCTTCACCTAATGTATCAAGCTCTACAATTGCCTCATCAAAGTCCTACTTGGAAAGTGTACAGGCACGATATGGTGAATTCAAAATCTCATAATAGATTACAGAAAAGTTAAGGGCTAGTCCCAGTCTGATAGTGTTAGTTGGAGCCAACTTTGTAATCACAATTTCCTAGGCTGCCTTGTATGCAAGCAACGTGCTTTCAACAACTTCCTTCCTCTCAACACCAGTTTCAAATTCTACAAGATATCGATGGTAATCACCATTCATCTTAAGATAAAATACCTTGGACTCACCAAATGTGAATGACGGGATAAGATGTGTATCCAGAAGATGTAGAATGCCATCACAAATATTATTGAGCTCAGACTCAAAGTGATATTCAATTGAAGCAAGCCTTGCCACTTTCATAAGCCATACCATCATTGTGGAAGATTATTCATGGGTCAATGGCGTAAATTCCTTAGCTTCCCACTATTATTGTTGACGAATGGTGATGTATGTCAACCAGATTGGAGGGATTATGTATTTCTAAAGGCTTTGATAATGCCAAAGTCAGGGCTGAATTTAGGCAAGTGGATTCTCCTTCAATTGGTTTGGATATAGTCAAATCAAAATCTGGAGGTATAAAAATTTGGTGAGTTTGTTCTTGCTGAGAGACCCATTGTTGAAACCTCAGGCCAATGGTCTGACTCTCCTCAAGTGAACTATGTGTGCATCCTTTTGGAGTTTTGAGGGGTTTTGAGTTTCGAAAATTATGTGAGCAGTGAATTCCTTTGTTCCATATTTTTTCTTTGTTTTAGTGCCTGTTACATTCCAGAGGCTCCCAACATTAAAATTGCACGTGTTAGCATTGTTGATTGAAATGAAGTTCAAAGTCAAATGATTTAAGTTTATTTTGGTTGTTTTTCATATGCAATTTTCCACCCTAGTTCTGGTCACTAAAACTAGTAGCCAACTTTATTGTTTCGTGGAGAAGTAACTACCACAACTCGCAACTCCTCTTTGCATAGGGAATTTATAGTTTTATAAACAAGGACAACCAACCACTATTTTGTTAATTTGTAGTGCCAAAACTAACATCAACTGAAGACTCTGAATGCATGAGGAAATTTTTTGAATATGTTTCACTATGCTGATCGATGTGGTTAATTTTTCAAATGGCAAGGCACGAATGAGAAGTAAATCATACAAATATTAGGACATAGAACTGCAGCACACCACAATTTTATCTGGCAAAGTTATTTTCGAACTATACGAAGAGGATCTCTTGAAACGAATAGAATCTGAGCTTTCAAGTCACTTTGAGAATGTTGTATTCTGTTGGGTATTGGTGCATTGGCATCAACATTTGAATGTTGAGTGTTGAGTGTTGAATAAGGAAATCTCTTTGGCATTGTATTGTTCAAAATTGAATGGGGGCGGTTGAAATTCCATGACCTGGAACTACTATATGTTGCTTTAAATACGTTGAAGGCTTGCATATTTCATATGTTCAATCATATTCAATTGTGATTTTGAACTGATTATATATATTTACGACTTGGCTTATTTATATATGGCTTGAGATCAAGAATCTGTATTTGTAAAATTCACCTTATTTTTTCAATGAAAATGGCCAAAATCAATGAAGTATTAGAGTTCGTCAAAACTTTGATATTGTCTACTACTCATGATACATTAAAAGCTATCAAAGTTTCTCTCACAGACATTTAGGTATGTCTACAAAATGCACAAGTGAAAATTGACATTTTGCAGCTTGAATCTCAGCTATAGCAAGTAGAATTACAACAATGGAGTCATCATTCTGAACCTGTTTTTGTTCAGAAAAATGAAACGGACTCCCATAAGTAGCAAGTCAATATTTTTCAAATTGATTTGGATCCAATGCCCAATACAACAACAAAGTTACATGCAGATGCAGAAGTTCAATTTGCAATTCCCAAGCCCATCATTAGACATTGGGAAGAGCTTGTCCACAACAAGAACAAAGCTGGTCTTGGATATGACAGGGACATGTCCTTTCATATTCCAGATTACTCAATGCCCATCCAGTTTCAAAGTGTTGGATTACTTCATGACAATTCACCTTCATTTGTTCCAGAGTCTTGCCCTCCTCCACAGCAACAACAACAACAACAGATTGTGAAATGGCAACACTATGACCGAGTTGGCCACATGAAAGATCATTGTTTTGATCTTCATCCATGTAAGCATTGTCATAAAAATAGTCATTCTTCAAATAGATGCTTCACATATGAACATCCTGCAAGAATAAAGATTCATCTTAGATGGATCGCTTCTTAGCAATGGGCTTCTACAGCCAAGAAGATATTTGGCTCATACAATAGGATTTGTTCTCGAATATTGAAAAGTCTTGTAGTTGAGATTTCTTCATATTCTCACCTTGTATCTAACAGGGGGGGGAAATGATGGTAATCTACAAGCCTCAAAGCCACATCAAGTGAGCTTGAGCCACAACCTACCATACAAGATTTAGAGTTGTAGCCAGAGACAAAGATGCCCCTAAGCATGCCTTCAGTCGGTGGTACCTCTTCAAAGAATTGGGGATATTTCCTCTAGCAGAAGACTTCAGCTTCTTGCTAGTTTTGGAAGAGTTCCAGGAATTGCATTAAGCATTCTAGAGTTTTTGGTCATCCTTAAATCATCACAGGTTGAGACCTCGCTTTTCAAGTTGAGGTTCTCCCTTTTATGCGGGGGTGATACCTCCCTTTCATGGTTGAAGGTTTCCCTCTTCAAAACATCAAGAGCACTTCCTCTAGTAGAAGACCTGAGCTTCATGCCAGACTTTGAAGTGTTTCGTGAATTGCACTAAGCATTCCAGTGTTAATGGTCATCCTTAAACCACCTCCCTTTATACCAACATTTCAGAGAGCAAATTCAACCTAGTGCTGCCATTCATTTTTGCACATTTTGTATTACAACTCTCTTCTTGGACTCATACATAACTATTCGGATTAGGGGGGCAGGAATGTTGGACACCTAATCCTCTATGGGTTGGTGTAGAATGTGAACAACCATGAGAGTCTAAGAGACCTTGGGTTGTGGAACCCAACGGTCGCACGAATGTACTATAAATATATATCATTGTCAAATAATAGATGTACTCTCTTGCTTATCATTAATATTCCATTGCTGCCATGTGTATGTTTAACAGATTATCTAGAATTGAATAAAGCTACCCTAAAATACCATTTTCCTTTGCCCTTTATATATCAAGTGTTAGATACATTAGCAGGTAAGAAGTATTTCTCATTTTTGATGGTTTTAGTGGTTGCAATCAAATTTAGGTAGCACCTGAAGATCAAGATAAAACCAAATTCACATGTCCATGGGGAAATTATGCCTACCGAGTACTTCATTTTGGATTGTTCAATGCACCTGCAACATTCTAAAGAGAAGTACTAGGAATGTTTTCTGATCTAATACATGATTGTGTAGAGGTGTATATGGATGACTTTACAATTTATGGGAATAAATTTGAAGAAGCTTTATAAAATTTGGAAAAAGTTCTTAAAAGATGTAAGGAAGCAAACCTTAAACTAAGCCATGAAAAATGTTTTATGATGTTTACAGAAGGGATTTCTTTAGGACATCACAATTCAGGAGATGGAATTAAAGTTGATAAATCTAAAGTTGAAGTCATCTCTAAACTATCAATTTTAGGTTGTCAAAAGGATGTTATAAGTTTTCTAGGATTCACAGGATACTATAGAAGGTTTATAGAAAATTTCACTAAACTAGCATCCACACTCTTCAAATCACTCACCAAAGATTGTGAATTCAATTGGAATTTTGATTTCCAGTTGGCATTTGAGACTTTAAAAGCACAAATTTCTAAAGAACCCATCTTAAGAGGTCCAAATTGGAAACTACCTTTTCATATTTCAACAGATGCTTTAGATGCAACTCTGCGAGCTATATTAGGACAAAAATATTTGATCCCCTATGTCATCTATTACAAAAGCAAGAATTTGACTCCCATTGAGTTAAATTACACTGTAACTGAAAAGGCATTTTTAGCTGTTGTTCATGCTTTCAACAAGTTCAGACATTACATAACAGGCTATGAAACCTTTGTTCATGCATATCACTCTGCAATTAGGTACTTAATGAATAAACCTATTACTAATGGTAGAGTTACAAGATGGTTATTACTCCTGCAAGAATTCAACATCACTGTCCTAGATAGACCTCGAAAACAAAACACAGTTGTTGATTTCCTGTCTAGAATTCAAAATATAAAAGATGACATTCTAGTTGAAGATAAAATTCCCGATGAATATCTTTTTGCAGTAACTACTCGACCCCTTGGTTTGCAGATATTGCCAATTACTTAGTCACAAGAAAATTACCTTCTCATTTTTTTCCTAAGGAGAAAAGAAAAATCATTCAAACAAGTGCAAGTTACTCATGGATTAATAATGAATTGTATAAAACAGGTCCAGGTCTCATGATCAGAAGATGTGTTCGAGAAGATGAAATTCCTAAAATTCTTAAGGCATGTCGTGATGAACCTTGTTGTGGACACTTTGCTGACAAGAGGACAACCTATAAATTCCTTCATTTAGGATATTATTGGCCCTCCATCTTCAGAGATTCCAAAGAATATGTCAAAAGGTATGATAGATGCCAAAGGGTAGGAAAACCTGCTCATTCAGATGAAATGCCACTACAAACTCAGGTACGCATTGAACCTTTTTAAAAATGGGCCTTGTATTTTGTTGGACCAATTAATCCTCCATCTAAATAGAAATATTTTGGTATGCACTGATTATGTCACTAATGTGTAGAGGCTAAAGCATTACCTTTCGCTAATGAAAAATCTGTAGTTAATTTTCTTTTTGAGGACATATTCACTCACTTTGGTGTTCCAAGAGAAATTGTGACAGATCAGGGATCTCAATTTACATCTGAAATGGTGGAAAGGCTTATGGAAGATTACAAGATCAAACACAGAATGTCTACTCCTTATCATCCACAAGCAAATGGTCAAGTTTTATGTACCAATAATGTGATTGAAGGAATTCTCACTAATATTGTACATCTAGACATAATAGATTCGGCAGAAAGACTTCCTGAAGCCTTATGGGCTTACAGAACTACATGGAGGAACACAACATGACATACTCCCTATGAGCTTGTTTATGGTAAGCAAGTCTTGTTCCCTATAGAGTTTCAAATCAGAACCTTCAAGATGGCAGTCCAATTGGGACTGGATTTATCAGAAGCACAGAAACATAGATTGGAGCAACTCAATGAACTTGATGAAATCAGGAAAGATGTAGTTCAACGAACCAGTTTCGTCCAACAGAAAAGGGATAAATGGAATGATAGGTAAATCAAGGAGAAGAAGTTTCAAGCAAGGGATTGGGCACATTTGTTCAACTCAAAATTCAAATATTGAAAAATGGGCCTTGGATTTTGTTGGACCAATTAATCCTCCATCTAAATAGAAGAAGTATATTTTGGTATGCACTGATTATGTCACTAATGTGTAGAGGCTAAAGCATTACCTTTTTATAATGAAAAATCTGTAGTTAATTTTCTTTTTGAGGACATGTTCACTCACTTTAGTGTTCCAAGAGAAATTGTGCCAGATCATGGATCTCAATTTACATCTGAAATGGTGGAAAGGCTTATGGAAGATTACAAGATCAAACACAGAATGTCTACTCCTTATCATCCACAAGCAAATGGTCAAGTTGAATCTACCAATAATGTGATTGAAGGAATTCTCACTAAGACTGTACATCTACACATAAGAGATTGGGCATAAAGACTTCCTGAAGCCTTATGGGCCTACAAAACTACATGGAGGAACACAACATGACATACTCCCTATGAGCTTGTTTATGGTAAGCAAGTCTTGTTCCCTATAGAGTTTCAAATCAGAACCTTCAAGATGGTAGTCCAATTGGGATTGGATTTATCAGAAGCACAGAAACATAGATTGGAGCAACTCAATGAACTTGATGAAATCAGGAAAGATGTAGTTCAAAGAACCAGTTTAGTCCATAAAAAAAGGGATAAATGGAATGATAGGTATATCAAGGAGAAGAAGTTTCAAGCAAGGGATTTGGCACTTTTGTTCAACTCAAAATTCAAATATTTTCAAGGAAAGTTTTAGACTCATTGGCTTGGGCCATATGAGATTGAAGAAGTCTTTAATATGGAGCAGTGAGAATAAGGATAATAGATGAAAGAAAGGTACCTCTTCTTGTGAATGGTCATTGGTTGAAGATATATCATAAGCCAATTTTAAGAGAGGATTTTATCAAGATTTTCCAAGATAACACTGAAATGAAGTTGGTGAAGAAGAATTATTCTTATTCACTAACTTAGGTTTTATTTTTCCTGTATACACACACACACACAAACACACACACACACACACACACACACACATATATATCATAAAAGAAAACATAAAAAAAATAATAATAAAATGTATAAGTATGAAAACCAATCATTAATTGGCATACTTATACAGAAAATACAAGGTGAAAATCAGAGATTTCTGACATCCTATATTTTCCATTTCCTTTTTGTAATAAGTAGTGACATAAAGCTACATTTATTTATAGTTCATAATCTGCAGATTCATTTCCTTTTACACTCCCATTCCATCTCACTCCACTTTCATTCCATTTCGCTATCATATTCCATTTCCATTTCATTTCACATTCATGTTCCATAACCATAATTCATTTTTATCATGTTCTGCAGTTGATTCCATTCTGCATCTAATTTGATTCTACAACGATATCTCATTCAGCAGCTTTGGCATAATTGTATATCTTACAAACAAATGATGATTGCAGGAAATTGAAGAATCTTGTCCTGAAGACCAATATCCTAAAAGGGTAAGTACAGATCAACATCAAAGAAAACAACAAACGAAAAGGTTAAGTTCTAAAAGGTAAAGTGCAAAAAATTATTTTAAAATTTATTTGATTTGATTGCAAACTCCATCATACTACATATTCACCACATCCTCCATATTTTGTCACATAAAGGTTCATAATTAACTCCCACGTTGATTATTAATGATCATGACTATGACATGAAATACTTGTCTACGTGTCTCCAGAACCCCTATAATCTATTCATTTCATACAAACCCACAGTTCCTTTCACCATCTTCGTAGCCAATTCATTTTGTAAAACCGGGAATGGTAATTCTAAACGTTGAGAACTCTACGTAGTAGAAGGCAAGGGGTTAATTGTCATAACAAAATCGGTAGGAGAATAGTACATGGAAGGATACCCACAGCTCAAAGAAATGTTGTAGAAAGATGTATGGATTAAATCCATTGAGAAATTTGATGGTTTTCATAAGGAGATTACAAAATATTTTGCTCGATTTTTCGATGGAATAGAGGTAGAAATCAGAGATATGAAGTTTGTAGTGACTGAGCCATTCACGACCAAGGCTACATAACTTCCAAGGCATGGTGAAAGCTGGTTCAAGAACAAGGAGTTCCACAATAAATCATGGAAAGTAATACTCAAAAACCTAGGTATGAATGTCTCTGTTTTTAGAAAAGGAATTCCCATTTCAGCTCTTAAAAGTAAGTGGAGGAACATGTTCTTGGTATTACAGAAATTTATCACTTTTGAGGGGAGGTTTGGTTGCACGTGTGTCTACTATATCCATTTACTGATGAATTTCTTATAAAATGGACAAATCAATCTTCCTTTCTTCCTTCTAAATATTTTAAGGAGGATGGCCTCAAGTGTGCAAAAGAGAATACAGTTCTTAGATACAACCTTGTATCATCATGGGCTGATAATGATATTTTTTGAGTTTCATTTAAAAAGCATAGGAGATACCCGGGAGAATTTCCTTATTAGAAACCATTTCCAAGAAGAAACAGAGTCACCTAAATAAGATAATGTCATAAGAAATAGAAGAAAGATGACTGGTATAGCTATTGAAAACAGACCTGAGTCTTCATCACAGAAAGATGATGAAAATTTAATCTCTAAGGAATTGACAGAAATCAGGAAACAAATCAAGGCAAGAGGGAAGATAAGAAAGGAGAAGAAGGTCACAAATGAGGAAAATGTAAGTCCTCCACAAATTAGGAGCTCTAGACTCCAAGGTTTGGTAAAGAAAACATCATCAAAAGGAACATAGTTTATAAATTTAGATGAGGAAAACCCAGAACCATCTCCTGTTAACATCTCTTCTGCACACAGTCCTCAAAATTCTATTGTTTGTCATTTTGAAGGTAGCCTAAGAAGAAGATATCTAGGCATAGACCCAGTGCAGCAACAAATATATGACTATATAGAATCACTGGAGAAGAGAAGTGCCCCAATGAACCCAAAACCTTATGTCAATCCAAAATAACCTCTAATTGATTGTCTCGAACAGGAATGAGACCTTGAAGGAACAAAACAAATTGGACAAGGAAATTCACGATAATACCATTCTGCATCTAGAACTGTGGTATAAGAAAAATAGGAAATTGAAAAGAAAGAATAAGATTTTGAATAGAGTAATCATTAACCTTAAGTACAAGCTTCTTATGAGAAATCCCAGAATGACAGTCACTTCAAAGAAGAGTAAAAGAATGGAATTGGACGTACTAGTAGAGGTGTTTGAGCAAATGCATTAGGGAGGAAGAACTCACATTTTTGGAAAATTGCATGAGGACATGCAATGATTTTTTAGTGAGTGTATGTTGAACCTCAGAATTACCCTCTCTTTGACATTTTTTCTCACCTTTTTCCATCGCTTTTTCATAAGTTTATAGACCCAACCAATGATGAACGCTAGGTTTTTTCTTAAGGAAAGCATTAAAATGATCATCATATTATATTTTCATGTTCTTCCTATTTGAATGGATTTTTGTAAATTAGCTATAGAACGCAGCCTATTCTATAGCTAAGTGTGGATTCTGTAGCTACTCTCATGGTTTGGTAGGTTCTAGGTGTCAAATGAAAAATTGGGCCACATGGGCATTTCTAGAATCATCTCCACATGGATTTTATCCTATTCACTTTGTCCAGATCGACGGAAAAGAAAGCCAAAAGTCATGGTCAAATATGGAGTCAAAGTATGTTATCCGAAAGCAGTAGGACTCTTGATTTTCTCTTTCATAACTAATCAAGAGTCTAACAGTTCTGTTGCAAATTTAATTCGAATTAGCCACCTGTAGCTGATCAAACGTTTATACAATCCTATTGCAATTCGAATTAGCCACCTGTAGCAGGTGCTTCTCATAAACAATCATGTTATATTTAATTTGAATTAGCCACCTATGGAAAGTTTATCTCATAAATAATTATGTTATTTCCCTAAAAATATCGGTTGCATGAAACCGAGAAGTAGTTAGAAGTTAGAAGGAATTACGTTCAGTTCAGGCTTTTGTTGATACTCTGTATTTGTACTTCATTTTTCATAATACAAACTTTGTGTTGCCAATGATCATTTAAAGTGCATCCTTAACTAGCTAGCATTCCGGCCACATGAGTTGCAGAGGGCCCCTACACTTAAGGAGGTTTTTTCATTTGTTGTTTTTAGTTCAAGTTCCATTACTTTGTTTTTAGGAAGTCTGTTTTATAAATTAGGATGATATTTCATTTCAGTTTTTAATTAATAGCATAATGATAAATGACAACTATGCAGCCTTATTCTTCTAAGATATTTCAAGTAGAAAAATGACTCTGTTTTCAAACTGAATTAAGATTGAAGTGATAAGAATACACAATTTCTTAGTTTTCTTACTATTTTTTCATTCATTTTCTTAGAACAGAATTGTTAATTAACTGTGTTAATGGATGTTTTCAAAAGCCATTTCAAGATGATGATGATCCTAAACTAAATGCTTAAATTTCTAATTCATAAAGTGATTGCATTTACTCAATATATTGTTATTGTCATAGGAACTTAGGAACTAAGGTATAATTGATTTCTTGCAGAGCACTTCAAGAGGGTAATGCTTCACATTTGAATGTTGGAGAAAATCAAAAATACATTAGTTGCTTATAGTTAGTTTTACATGTTTTTTTTTTTTTGCTTTCATATCCTCACCTAGTTGCATCACTAATATTCCAAAAAATCATTTCAAGAAGATTAATTTAATCATATTCCAAAATTGAATGGCTGAATGTTTAATAAATTCAATTATTGAGTTACCTTCTGAATCAATTTCATTCTTGGTTTTAAGAATTAGATCCATAGATTAGGACTAATGGTAAAATGAGATAGATGCTCTGTTTTTATTTGGTTCTAACCAGCTAATAGTTCTTGGTCCATTTTTAGGAAATTAGATTAATTTAGGAACATTTCATTACCTTTAAAATTCATTAGATTCACTTAAATTTTCTCATAGTTTCAGGTTGTACATTCTTAGACATCAAAGAACAAAAACCCCCAAAAAACAACATAAAACACAAAAAAATGAAGTAAGAAAAAGGTTAGCTAAGCACATATAGTGCACCACACTTCATCAGTTTACAAACCTCAGTTGATAATTTATCCAAGAAATTTAGGATATTAAAGTGACTAAACATTTTGGTGCCATTTCCAGGGAAGTGTAATTAGGTAACCTCATCTCTTACATCTAAAAAATGATATGCGTAGAGAAAGAGACTCTAGGGTTAGATTCATAGCTAGAGGCAGGAGTTTAATTCCTAAAACACCACTTACTCCACCATGACCAAGAAGAGATGCACCTCCATCTCAAACTAATATTCCACATGTTACTAGCCATAGAATTCTTGAAGTTCTAAGGTCAAAAATCCAATTAAGAGGATCTACTACTTCATCTACTAAGGTAGTGCTAGAGGAAGAAAATATTGGATCTCCAATAGAAGGAGTAGCCTTTCTCATCTCTACAGGGGAACATATTTTAGTTGAAGAATTAGAAATTCCTAGAGGAGAGGGAGACGTAGAACCTTTCTTCCACATACCATTGATAGAGGAACTAGAGGAAGAACGATTAACTTTGCTAGTTTAATCTTATATTGACCTTGAAGAATCTATAATGGAAGGTAGAGAAGAAGAAGGAGAGGGAGTTCTGAATGGAGAATTTTCACTATTTGGAGGATGAAGAGGTAGAGGAAGAGGTAGAGGAAATAATGGAGAAGGTATAGGAAATGATGGAGAAGGTAGAGGAAATAGGGAAGTTTATAATTCTTTTGCAAATTCCCTATAGTTGATGAAGAAACTGATGCCATAATGAAAAATATCTCACCTTCTGTCCTCCCAAATTATCATGGATTAAAAAGTGGAGATCCTAAAGCCTTTTTATTTGAATTCGAAGTCTTGTGCAGAACTTATGATTATTTACAAGGCCCTCAAACACTCAAATTGTTTCCTTCAACATTGAAAGGATATTTTTAAAAATGGTTCATGGGATTGGTCACTCAATCTATTAGAACATTGAATGAAATGAAAAAGAAAACATAAAAAAAATAATAATAAAATGTATAAGTATGAAAACCAATTATTAATTGGCATACTTTTACAGAAAATACGAGGTGAAAATCAGAGATTTCTGACATCCTATATTTTCCATTCCCTTTCTGTAATAAGTAGTGACATAAAGATACATTCATTTGCAGTTCATAATATCCAGATTCATTTCACTTTACACTCTCATTCCATCTCACTCCACTTTCATTCCATTTCACTATCATATTCCATTTCCATTTCATTTCATATTCATGTTCCATAGCCATAATTCATTTTTATCATGTTCCACAGTTGATTCCATTCTGCAGCTAATTTGATTCTACAACCATATCTCATTCAACAACTTTGGCATAATTGTACAACTTAAAAACAAATGATGATTGCAGGAAATTGAAGAATCTTGTCCTGAGGACTAATATCCTAAAAGGGTACCTACAGATCAACATCAAAGGAAACAACAAACGAAAAGGTTAAGTTCTAAAACGTAAAGTGCAAAAATTTATTTTAAAATAGCAAGGTTAAAAAATAAAGTATATATAATATGTATATTCATGTGTTTCCTTGATGAATCATCATTTGATTTGATTGAAAACTCCATCATATACATATCTGCCACATCCTCCATATTTTGTCACATAAAGGTTCATAATTAACTCCCACGTTGATTATTAATGGTCATGACTATGACATGAAATACTTGTCTACGTGTCTCTAGAACCCTTATCATCTATTCATTTCATACAAACCCGCAGTTCCTTTCACCATATTCGCAGCCAATTCATTTCATAAAACCGGGAAGGGTAATTCTGAAGGTTGAGAACTCTGCATAGTAGAAGGAATGGGGTTAATTGTCATAACAGAACTAGTAAGAGCAAAGTACATGGAAGGATACCCACAACTCAAATAAATGTTGTAGAAAGATGGATGGCTTAAATTAATTGAGAAATTTGATGATTTTCATAAGGAGATTACAAAATATTTTCCTCGATCTTTTGATGGCATAGAGGTATAAATTAGAGATATCAAGTTTGCAGTGATTGAGTCATTCATGACCGAGGCTACATAGCTTCCAAGGCATGGTGAAAGATGGTTCAAGGACAAGGAGTTCCACAATGAATCATGGAAAGTAATACTCAAAAACCTAAGTATGGATGTCTCTATTTTTAGAAAAGGAATTCCCATTTTAGCTCTTAAATGTAAGTGGAGGAACATGCTCTTGGTATTACAGAAATTTATCATTTGTGAGGGGAGGTTTGGTTGTGCGTCTATCTACTATATCTATTTACTGATGAATTTCTTAGAAAATGGCGAAACCATTCTTCCTTTATTCCTACTAAATAGTTTAAGGAGGATAGCGTCAAATGTGAAAAAGAGAATACAGTTCATAGATACAACCTTGTATCATCATGGGCTGATAAAGATATTTATTGAGTTTCATTTAAAAAGCATAGGAGATACCTGGGAGAATTTCCTTATTAGAAACCATTTCCAAGAAGAACCAGAGTCACCTAAAGAAGATAATGTCATAAGAAATAGAAGACTGGTATAGCTATTGAAAACAGACCTGATTCTTCATCGCAAAAAGATGATGAAAAGTTAATCTCTGAGGAACTAACAAAAATCAGGAAGCAAATCAAGGCAAGAGGGAAGATAAGAAAGGAGAAGAAGGTCACAAATGAGGAAAATGTAAGTCCTCCACAAATTAGAAGGAGCTTTAGACTCCAAGCTTTGGTAAATAAAACATCATCAAAAGAGACATAATTTATAAATTTAGACGAGGAAAATGCATAACCATCTCCTTCTAACATCTCTTTTGCACACAGTCCTCAAAATTCTCATGTTCATCATTTTAAAGGTAGCCCAAGAAGAAGATCTATAGGCATAGGCCCAGTGTAGCAAAAAATATATGACTATATAGAATCACTAGAGAAGAGAAGTGCCTCAATGAACCCAAAACCTTCTGTCAATCAACAAGAACCTCTAATTGATGGTCTCGAACAGGAATGAGACCTTGAAGGAACAAAACAAATTGCAGAAGGAAATTCACAATAATACCATTTTGCATCTAGGATTGTGGTATAAGAAAAATAGGAAATTGAAAAGAAAGAATAATATTTTGAACAGAGCAGTCATTAACCTTAAGTACAAGCTTTTTATGAGAAAGTCCAGAATGATAGACACTTCAAAGACGAGAAAAAGAATGAAATTTGATGTACTAGTAGAGATGTCTCAACAAATGCATTAGGGAGGAAGAACTCACATTTTTGGAAAATTGCATGAGGAAATGTAATGATGTTTTAGTGGGGGTATGTTGAACCTCATAATTACTCTCTCCTTGACATTTTTTCTCATCTTTTTCCCTCACTTTCTCATAAGTTTATAGACTCAACCAATGATGAATGCTAGCTTTTGTCTTAAGGAAAACATTAAAGTGATCACCATATTATATTTTCATGTTCTTCCTATTTGAATAGATTTTTGTAAATTATCTATAGAGCGCAACTTATTCTATAGCTAAGTGTGGATTCCGTAGCTACTCTCATGGTTTGGTAGGTTCTAGGTGTCAAATGAAGAATTGGGCCACATGGACATTTCTAGAATCATCTCCACATGGATTTCATCCTATTCACTTGATCTAGATCAACGAAAAAGTAAGCCTAAAGTCATGGTCAAAGATGGAGTCAAAGTATGTTATCCGGAAGAAATATGACTCTTGATTTTCTCTTTCATATCTAATCAAGAGTCTAACAGTTCTGTTGCAAATTTAATTCGAATTAGCCACCTGTAGCTGATCAAAAGTTTAAACAATCCTATTACAATTCGAGTTAGCCACCTATAGCAAGTGCTTCTCATAAACAATCATGTTATATTTAATTCAAATTAGCCACCTAAAGCAAGTCTATCTCATGAATAATTATGTTATTTCCCTATCAATATCGGTTGCATGAAACCGAGTAGTAGTTAGAAGTTAGAAGGAATTATGTTCAGTTCAGGGTTTTGCTAATACTCTATATTCATACTTTGTTTTTCATAATACAAACTTTGTGTTGTCAATGATCATTTAAAGTGCATCCTTAACTAGCTAGCATTCCAATCACGTTAGTTGCAGAGCACCCCTGCACTGAAGGAGGTTTTTCCATTATTTTTTTTAGTTCAAGTTCCATTACTCTATTTTCAGCAAGTGTGTTTTCTAAATTAGGATGATATTTCATTTCAGTTTTTAATCAATAGCATAATGATAAATCACAACTGTGCAACCTTGTTCTTCTAAGATATTTAATGGAGAAAAACGACTCTCTTTTCAAACTAAATTAAGATTGAAGTAATAAGAATACACAATTGCTTAGTTTTCTTACTGTTTTGTCATTAAGTTTCTTAGAAAAAAATTGTTAATTAACTGTGTTAATGGATGTTTCCAAAATCCATTTCAAGATGATGATGATCCTAAACTAAATGGTTAAATGTCTAATTCATACAGCGATTGAATTTACTCAAAACATTGTTATTCTCCTAGGAACTTCGGAACTAAGGTATAATTGGTTTCTTGCATAGCACTTCAAGAGTGTAATGCTTCACATTTGAATGTTGGAGAAAGTAAAAAATGCATTAGTTTTTTATAGTTAGTTTTACATGCTTTTACCTTTTTTCTTTCAGATCCTCACTTAGTTGCATCACTGATATTCCAAAAAATCATTTCAAGGAGATTGATTTAATCATATTCCAAAATTGAATGGTTGAATGTTTAATGAATGAAATCACTGAGTTACATTCTACATAAATTTCATTCTTGGTTTTAAGAATTAGATCCATAGATTAGGACTAATGGTAAAATTAGATAGATGTTCGGTTTTTATTGGCTTCTAACTAGCCGACAGTTCTTGGTCCATTTTTAGGAAATTAGATTAACTTAGGAACATTTCCTTTCCTTTAAAATTAATTATATTCACTTAAATTTTCTCATAGTTTCAGGTTGTACATTCTTAGACATTAAAGAACAGAAACCCCCCAAAAAACAATATAAAACAAAAAATAACAAAGTAAGAAAAATCTTATCTAAGCACATATAGTGCACCACACTTCATCAATTTACAAACCTCAGTTCATAATTTATGCAAACAATTTAGGATACTAAAGTCACTAAATAGGGGTTATATCCATCACTAACTCATAACTCCTACACTGGTGTTCATCATGTCCTACATACTTAGAGAAATTGCAAAAAAACTATTAAGGGGTCTATAAAAACTTGTGCAATAAGTGGCAATTATCAGTAGCATGTTGTCCTGTAAACTGACAAATAGTGCACCATAGTGCAACTACCATGCTTGTCCCAACATTATTCTCTACTTTCAAGGGTACAGGTCCTCCCCTTATAATATAGTTCTAGTAGACCAGACAAAGGTCCTTATCATTTCCATGGCTCTTACACTTCAAACACCAAACCTCAGTGCACAATTCCAGCTAAGCTTTATTCCCTTTCTTTAAGCTCTGCAACTTCAAGTGGAGGCTTTCTAGCTATTAATGAATCTGTTGCACTCCAAGGTTCGTATCATGAATAGGTGAGGGATCCAACCTCATCGCGATATCCAAGGCTTTCACCTGCGTTTTTATCTTTTGCTGAGACAGAGGTATTCTTAAATATGGCAAGAGCGATCATGCTATAAGCGAGTCATGATGCTGGGAATATGAGATTATTATATTAGCCTACCTGATCAAGCACTTCAACCTCCAATCAAAATCCCAAGGTGTCTCATCTACCTTTTGTCAGATCTCCTTAAATTAAATTACTGATTACGCCTCTAACATAGGCTTACTGAACTCCTTGTTTAACACTAGCTGGGTATCCTCCAAGGTTGTATTGGGGTTATCATTGCAACACTTGGTATACCATGTTAATGTGTGATCCTGAAAGGTTGTAACCAACTACGCTTTCTTAATATTATCGTTTGTAATATGTTGTGTTGTCCAAACAACTCCTGCGACAAACCAGAATTGTTCTAGATCTTCAGTCCCTGTTCCATAAAAAATCAGCATCTTCATCATGTTACCATGCTGAATGGTGGAAACAGAGGTGGAGGGGGTGGAGGCATAGGTTTATGAAGTAGAGGTGGAGTTGGAGGTGGAGTGGATCGATCAGGTATCCTCGAAATACCCTACATAATTAACTAAACTGCACTTCATGGTGTAGTCAGCATGGTCCCTTCGTTGTCTCTTGAAGGGGGTTCAATGAGCGGACTATATTCTGGGTTGGATCCTCCATTTCTTCTAAATATCCCACTTTTCTTAGCTCCAAAATTCAAGGTAACGACATAAACCTCTTTTCACATAATATCATTTTAATCCAAGTCTTCAGTGATTTAAAGTACTTACCTCACAGTCCTTTAAAGATCCTTCGTTCTGCTTCAATATAGCTGATATTTCTATCAATCGAGAAATAAGTCACAAATCTTCCCAATGTGGATCAATCCAGTGGTCTAAAACCCATGGGATATTTCTTTTTGATGCTTCCAGATGTCGCACCAGTTCGGAAGTCCACACTATAGGGCCTTTGAGACTCCACGTCCCTTGACTGTTGGAAAATTTTGACAACCAGTCGCATAGTTCCTCAAGGAAGAAACAGAAGAACGTGTTAGTCTCGTCTATGTAAAAAAATATCTGCAACCACTTCTCCTTGGATAATTTAGGGCTCTTTTTCTCCTGAGTTGCAAATGCATGCAATTTCCTATCAATACACTTATCAAGCTCTTTCTTCGTAGGGAACCATTTATCACACATCTCATAGATAGATATTGGTCTCGGAAACGGAACCATTTGTTGGCTTAAGTGTACTGGACCTAGGTTCAGAGTTGTTTGCACCAACCAACAAAACCTTAACTACAGGCCCTTTTGGAAACAATATGCATAGTGCAAGTTGCCGTCTCACCTGAAGCAGTATTGGGGGATGCTAGAACTAGGTTTCTTCATCTAGAGACAGTGTGATAAGTGGTCTTAAGCTTTTATAAATTAGATCTACCTTCACGGAGATCGGTAGTCTTCTATGGGTTGATAGAGTAACTCGAGTAAAATGTCTTATAGACCTTCGCGGAGGTCTATGATCAGTCTTTGTGGACCCTAAACAAGAAAATTATCTACTTTCGTGCATTAATAAAAAACCCTAGATCTCTCTTCATGCAGATCTATTCAATTCATTAGAAATCATAATAGAAATAACCCTTATCTTCAGGAAAATAGATAATTACTCTATTCATGCACAAATAAGATAGATTCAATAGTTCTGTGCAACATTTATTCGTTATTCCATAGAAAATATATTATAAAGTGACAAATCATAACATAAACAGAATCAACAATAATGCTCATATTGCAAGATAATTCTTCAAAATCAATCCTTATTCATATTCAACATTCATATTATAGACACTTTCACCCTGTGCACTGAGTTGCATGGATTCACACACTCAGTTGCGGACTTACAAGACCTCCTGCACACTCAGTTGTAGGAGCCTTACCCTTTCGCCTATGTACAGGAAGCAAAGCCTTCATGCCTTAACACTTGCCTAAATCAGCCTCTATCTTGCCTTTGCCACTATTCGTTATTATTAGTTACCTCTTTCACTCACTATGACTCAACTATATATAGTTTTCTTCAATATAATACCATGGCCCGCGGACCATGGGTAAGGCTCAAAATTGACCTATTTACTTACCCAAACAAAGTGGTAAGACCCCTTTGACTCGTATCTAGTTGCGCGCTCCACATGCACATTTCGCGGAGACATTACATCTTTTAGAAAAATTTATGAAAACATTAGCATAACTAACCCAAAAAATGACCCTAGGGACCCTATCCCAACACAAACACATCAATAGTTATAAATTCTTAATTTCTTGCAAAACATATATGATAAACACAATTAAAATAACCATTCAACTCTTTTTGATTATGAGAATTTGGAATTTCCACAATATTCATTTTTAGTTTTTGACATTCCAACTCATAAACACATTAATCATACATAGATAGTAGTACTCGATATATGTTAACTTTGCTCATAAGTGAAACAGTAACGGTTTCGGTTTCTATTAAGATCACTTCAAGTTACAGTAGCAAAAACAAAAATATTTCTTCTTAAAATTTTGAACCCCTTCTTCATATAAATGAAGAGTATTTATAGTTTCTAGTGAAAATACAAATATAGTAACGTACCATAAAATTCTAGAGTGGTTTAAACAAACCAGACTTGAAATAAAGTAAAAAGGCAATAACAGATTGTAGTTGTAACAACTTGACTATGGTTGGGATGAAGGCTACTCTCCCATACATTGTCGAAGTTCACATATATCTATCATTGGGTTTAATTCAGGTGGATGATGAGGTTTTATGTGCATCCGTGCAGCGAATAGTGCATCATTGAGTGCTAGAAGTCGATGGGTGTTTGTTTTGGAGAGACACCTCAACATTAGGAACTGACTATGCGGTTTAACTAAGAAATGGAAATGGCATTCCAAGTTAACTTTTGACAAATTATTGATTTTCTCAACCTCCTTCTTTTATGATTCCTGCCATATCTGAATTAATAATTTCATATCAGGAAAAGTATCCTCAGGGAAATCTAAAATTAAGTTTTCCCATAATAAATTGTCAATGACTGATTCAGTGAGATTGTTTGAAATACCCCTCGCACTGAAGATTTCCATTTCTGCATTATTGAGTTTTATTTCCCACTCTTGGAAAACAATCTCTTTATGTGATTCTTCAATTTTAGGGAGACCGATTGATCTTCCCTTAGTACCATCCTTCTAGTTTATATAATCTGAAATATTATCCCCAAATTCCTTATAGTATGTCCTCAGATCCTACAATTGATTCACTAATGAATAAATTTCTTGACATAAGTCATGGATAGTGGCTGATTTATAACAAAAAACAACTTGTTGTTGAGAAATGAGATTTTTTAGTTCTTCTACTTCCTTCTTGAATTTTGTTATCTGAGGATTCACCTTTAATTGCTTAATATTTTGTTGAAGTTCCTAGATTTGAGTATCCCTGCTCCTTAGATCAAGTTCACGTTGAATATTTAAGTCATTGAATTTATTTTGTAGTTCTGCAAGTTGTGTTTGCCACTATTGAGCAATTACCTTTTTTTCATTCTCAAAACCTTGTTCTAACTGCATAATCCTTTCATTTTTCTCCATTAGTAATTGTTGTACTTTAGAGGCTTTATCAATAGTAGTAATGGCATATGCACCTACAAATTGCGATAGCCTTCTGAGATCCTCAACAGGAGTAACTTGAGCATATTTCCAAATTACTTCAAAGGAAGCATTACCAAGGACTAAGGATTGGGTCTATTCAATTTTATTTCTTTTTCTCTATCTGCTAACCACATATTTATGTTTTGGACTATAAAACACATCATGAGGAGAAACTTATTCAATTTTTAAAATGGCCTCAGCAGTCAAGAACACCGGGATGACTTCTAAATCATCAGTGTCTAGAGATTTATCTGAGGTCTCAATAGTAATCGAGGTCTTCCATGTAACTTCAAAGGTCTATGTAATCTTCATTTGTAATGGATTCTTCATATTTTTAGGATCTATTTCTTTGGTGAACTACTCCCATATTGAATCTATATTTTTTACTATTAGAGTTTCCTCTCCCTAAGAAGAAGAGGAAGTACCTACCACTTTTATCTGAGATACATTAGGGACCTGTGTTTCACTAGACTTTATCCCACTCTGTATTTTTCTGATCGATATTTAATAGATTCATAAGAAAGTTGACTATCCTTTTATTCTTCTATTATTTAAATTGAATCAATTCCTCAGGACTTAACTCTATTGTTTCTAGTTTCTCAACCTCTGAATGGATAGAAACTGGTTCAAATAGATAATCAAATTTCTTTGGCTCATTCGTGAATTGCCTAACTTTCACTTGTATAGTGATATTATTCACAGTATCATTATGATCATATTGTTTGTTGGGAATAGCTGGTAAATTTAAGCATTGAATTTATTCAATCTCAAGAGTAGCATGCCTAAAATTATCAAGAGCATAAACACCACATCGAATTGTAAAGGTAGGCCACATTGTCTTTTTACAATCTTTCATACCCTTTGAAATGCCATTCCCTATAGTTTGGTAGTCTATCTCCCAGGCTAGGAAGTTTATTGAGAACATAAAGGTGAAACACACGAGGGTTTGCAAGACTGTTGAATATATGAATATAAATGAAGGATTATTCTCCAAACCATCTTGTAATTGATAATAAATCATTTTTGGCTCCACGTGAAAGTCTAGGAACTTTCTCATTAAATACACTTTCGTGGATGGGGAACATAACTCCATGGAAAATTTTATAGAGATGAGGTTGGTATTTGGATTCCAAGATTATGTTATGATATATATGGATAGGCGTAGGGTCTTTGATGGTCCATTTCCATCCCATAGATGTAAAATCAAAGGTTAAACAGATAACATCCTTTATATATGTGCTCATATAGAAAGGGGGAACAATGTTCTCACAAAAAGTGTTCTTTTTTCTATCATTTAGGGTTTGGGTGCCTATAGTATTAGACAATATAGTTCCCCAATCTATAATATATCCATCTGAGGCAGCATGAGTTAGGCATACCCATTGGTCTGAGAATTTCTAGATATGAGCCTAACCATAGAATCTACAAATCATAGAAGCTATATAACATAATGGTATGGCAAGGGAATCAATAACATGCATACCCTTATCCTCACGCTTGTGTTTTTTGGGATCCCTTATCCATCCTTTGATGACCTCTGACTGATCCTCATTTTATTTCATGAGTTTTTCTATAAATTAGTTGTCGTATTTTTTCTGGGGCGACAGAAACTGATACATCTTGCTCAAATCATTGTTCGTGAATGACCTAATAGCTATGTTTCTCTTAGTCATGAAATTCCTTTCTTCAATGTTCAAATGGTCGATAAACCATTTAAGCATATTTGTATAGGGAATGATGTTGGGTCGAGTTGCAATCCTCTGCAGGAATGTATTGGTGATGTCACTATAAGTAGTTTTAGAAACATGGGAAGAATCATCAGGTGTGGTTGTTTTCTCTATCACTCTAGGTTATTTGTCTTCAAAGAGTTTATAAATGGATCCTTAAGAAGACCTTCTAGCATCAAGAGTGTAGGTTGTGTTTAAAAATAATGCAGGAAATTTTAATAGCTTCTAATGGAGGAGTGATTGGTTATTGTTGAACAATGGGTCTCTTCTTGGGTTTAGTTGCCCTAGACATTTATGCTAATCTTTTATTATTGGGACTAGCCTGTAAAAGAAAACACGAGAATAAGTGGAGACTTCCTTAACTAAAAACTCCTTAGAGAGAATAACTAATTTCATATCAATTTATTTCTTTTATGAGCAAAATCTAGTGATATCAAGCCACAATAATGAAATCGTTTAGAAATTTGAAATCATAAATCCATTACATTTGGCCATTAAATGATAAAATGTGGGCTCACATGGGATTTTGTACACGTCAGCATATTAGAGGATTGTATCGGAGAAATCTTACAGGTGTATCTTTGAAACATGCAATATGCTTACTTTCTGATGGGATTTTATTATTAATATGTAACGATTAAAAATATAAGTGGGAATGGATATCGAAGGTCATGTATCAAAGATTGTATATTGGGGGTTGAAAAGAGTGATAGTTGATTAGAAGTTTGGATATGGAATTTCTGATATGGATAGCGGAAGTTTATCAAAGATCAGAGGATTGGGAATATCAGAGATCAATGATATGAGGATATCAGCATATCAAAAATGTCATATATCAGAGGATGGTTGAAAAGGGATATCAGAGTATTTAGATTGATGCTTATATTGAAAGCATTGATATTCAGAAGTTCTGATAATGCTACATGGAAATCCTATGGGGCCAGGCCGTTATTATTCTATTCGCAAAGAAGCGATTTATTATTTTTAGACATAAAATATTTGAAAAATTTAATCAGGAAGGGATTTATTGCAACTTATCCTATGGGACATGTTACAATACTTAAAATATTGTGATAAAGTTCTTCTGAAAATATATTTTAAACAAAATCCTATGGGTAGCTTATTTATGCATATGTCTTATGGGCCTAAGCTCCCATATGAAAGCTCTGATAAGGGATATTTCTCATTTACTCAAGTTTTTTGGAAAAATAAAACTAATATTGTCTTATTTTATTAAAATTAAGGGATTTTATCCTAAATGAAAAGGCTCCCCATTATTTATTAGTTCTACTTTTAACCTTAATGGGGGGCGGTTTGTTGAGTAGTACAACACAGTCACATTCTTTTTCCTAGTAAAGTTTGACTTACATATGGGAAATACATAAAATTAAAATAACCTAATATGAAATACCTAGATAATAAATAACATACAATTTCCAATGACTACCCAAGTGATTCTTGTGTCTAATATTTATGTCACAACCAAAATGTTAGAATTTTTATTTTCCTTAAACTCCATGAGAATGGTAATCAAACATGCTTTAACATGCCTTTACTATTTTCTTACTCTACTTTTCAATATCCTCCTTGATCCATGTTTGTAATGCATAGATCATGTTCTAGATTCACCATGAAAATTATAAAAAATGGCATTGATGGCCATAGAAACAAATGAAGAGATATTTAACGTAAAGCACTATGTCACAGTTTGCATAAAATATACCTCAGTGATCTCACCTAAGCCTTTTGTTGCATCTTCTCACTGAGAATAATTATACATAAACAAATAAAACAAAAGGTAGTGCTAAGAAAGATTATTCACAAGTGAGGAACTCGGTGAGAATTTAAGCATCTTAAGGAGATTATATGAAATATATAGACTAGAGATATAAAATTTGCAAGACCATGAAGCAACCAAACTACAATGTATCTAATAAGTAATGAAAATCTCACCGCTTTGCAAGCTATTCCTTTTTTCCTTTTTTGCTTGATAAGTGGGTGAATCCTGAAAATCACTCTTACCCTATGGCTGAGAGGCCGTGACTCGGGGGAGTCTAAGCCGTCAAAGTCACCTGGGGATCGCACCTAGCCTGAGCTGCACCAGCAGAAACCATGCTGGATTTTTTGGTATCGACGAGACTAGAACCGGTGACCTTTGCTTACGAAGCGCCTTAACAGTGTGCTCCTTCACCGACTATTCTAAATCTCTTTGATACAAGTTATTCCTTTTTCAAATCTAGGGGCTTTCCATAAAAAAATATACCCAGCATGATTTAAACAAATTTAATGATACCATTTAGTATCAAGAGCATCATATTTCAAAGAAAATTGTAAAAATAATGATTACAAATGAAACCACTTTTATTTTTTCTTCCCAATAGATAGAAGACCTGTATAGATTCCTACAGGTCATGACAATAGATTTTGACTTACAAAAGATTAATCCTTTATGAGAAAAATATAGTGATATCGAGATATAGTAATGAAATCATTTAGGAATTCGAAATCATAAATCTGTTACATTTGGCCATTAAATGATAAAATGTGGGCTCACATGGGATTTCATACACATCGGCATATCGGAGGATTATATCGGAGAAATCTTACAGATGTGTCTTTGAAACATGCAATATTCTTACTTTGAGATGGGATTTTATTATTAATATGTAACGATTAAAAATATAAGTGGGAAGGGATATCGAAGGTCCTGTATCAAAGATTTTATATTAGGTGTTAAAAAGAGTGATAACCGATTAGAAGATTTGGTATGGAAGTTATGATATGTATAAAGGAAGTTTATCAGAGATCGGAGGATTGGGAATATCAGAGATCAACGATATGAGGATATCAGCATATCAAAGATGTCATAAATCAGAGGATAGGCAAAAGTGAATATCAGTGTTTTTAGAGTGATGCTTATATTGAAAGCCACAATATTCAGAAGTTCTGATAATGCTACATGAAATCCTATGGGGTCAGGATTTTATTATTCTATTCACAAACAAGCGATTTATTACTTTTAGACATAAAATATTTGAAAAATTTAATCAGGGAGGGATTTATCACAACTTATCCTATGGGACATGTTATAATATTTAAAATATTCTAATAAAGTTCTTTTGAAAATAGATTTTAAACAAAATCATATGGGTAGCTTATTTATGCATATGTCTTATGGGCGTAAGCTCCCATATGAACACTCCAATAAGGGATATTTCTCATTTACTCATGTTTTTTGGAAAAATAAAACTAATATTGTCTTATTTTATTAAAACTAATAGATTTTATCCTAAATGAAAAGGCTCCCCATTATTTATTAGTTCTACTATTAACCTTAATGGGGCGGTTTCTTGAGTAGTACAACACAATCACATTCTTTCTCCTAGTAAAGTTTGACTTACATATAGGAAATACATAAAATTAAAATAACCTAATATGAAATACCTAGATAATAAATAACATACAATTGCCAACGACTACCCAAGTGATGCTTGCATCTAATATCTATGTCACAACCAACATGTTAGATTTTTTATTTTCCTTAAACTCTTGGATGAGAATGGCAATAAAACATTCTTTAACACGCCTTCACTATTTTCTTACTCTACTTTTCAATATCCTCCTTGATCCATGTCTGTAATACATAAATCATGTTCTATATTAACCATGCTTATAAAAAAAATGGCATTGATGGGCACAAAAACAAATGATGAGAAACTTTAACATAAAGCACTATGTCACAGTTTTCATAAACTACACCTCAGTGATCTCACCTAATCCTTTTGTTCCATCTTCTCACTGAGAATATTTATGCATAAAAAATTAAAACAAAATGTTGTGCTAACAGAGATTATTCATAAGTGAGGAACTCGGTGAGCATTTAAGCATCTTAAGGAGATTATATGAAATATATAGACTCTGGAGATATCAAATTTGCA
This sequence comes from Pinus tabuliformis, assembly GCA_031772625.1. Taxonomy (NCBI): domain Eukaryota; kingdom Viridiplantae; phylum Streptophyta; class Pinopsida; order Pinales; family Pinaceae; genus Pinus; species Pinus tabuliformis. Next base: position 27,684,566 of record CM062815.1, read on the forward strand.
AGACTGTGAAGCAACCAAACTACAATGTATCTAATAAGTAAAGAAACTCTCACCTCTTTTCAAGTTCTTCCCTTTTCAAATCTAGGGGCTTTCAATAAAAAAGCATATCCAACATGTAATAAACACATGTAATGATACCATTTAGTATCAAGAGCATCATATTTCAAAGAAAATAGTAAAAATAATGATTAAAAATGAAACCATTTTTATTTTTTCTTCGAAATAGATAGAAGACTAGTGTAGATTCCTACAGGTCATGAAAATAGATTTTGACTTACAACAGATTAATCCTAGCTTCTAATAATATTATTGTCCAAGTGAACACACCCTGCAAATGGCTACACTAATAAATACAATTTCCAATGTGTTTTTAATTGGTTCCCATTTTAAGAGGATATGAATTTTTAATCCTTGTAGTCAATCCCATTTTAGAACCTTGTTTCAAACAATTGTTTACTATTACATGAAAGCCAAAAATGAGTAATAGCTACCTTGTAACTTCTCCATCTTCATTTGTAAGCATTTCATTACTAACGCTACCCACAACAATCAACAAGATTAAATCTCGCAATGTTGTTGATTGTTGTGGGCGGAGTTAGTAATGAGGATTGTGCAATTTTTGGAGGGAAGGCTGGTGGCTCTCTAGAAATGTGAAATTTTCAAGGGGAAGCTACTCAGCCTATAGCTAGACCAAGTCCGGGTGAATAACCTGTGAGGGGAATGGATCGAGCTGTGATCGACAGGCTGCCTTTGTGCAAGAAAGACACTGAAGCTTGTGAGCTTGATGAAGCAAGGCAAGCTGTTGTGAAGGTTGGAAGGGAGGATCCAAAACGAGGCTAAGGAAAAATTTTGGAGGGTGGTTGTAGCTGCTACAACACTTGGAGACACATTGGTAGAACTCCCCCTCTCTGAATGCACCTTGTTTGTGAAAAGAAAGTCTAATACCTCTAGAAGTATTGTTATGTTTTCAGCTCATCTTCGTTTCACACCAATTTGATTTTAAGATGTAGCATTTACAAAACCATTGGTTGATTGACACACATTCCAAGCCAAGGCAACACATTTGTTTCAATTGGGGTTGAGGGGTATATAGGTGCACAAGCAGTATAGTTGTCAGTGTCTTATTTTCATCTCTGGTGTTGCTCCACTCCTAACGAGCCTCGATAGTACCCCGGTGGAGTCAAATAAGAACACAAGCATGGCTTCACTGCTAGCGAGCCTGGTTAATACTCTAGCAGAGTTACATGTATGACCTCCTTGCATAGGAAGCCTTTCTCTTGTTTCACCTTATTCATTTTTCATTTTGAATTTTTGACTTTTCATTTTTTCATTTTTCACTTTGCATAGCGCTTCTTCATTTCAGAGGCAGAAGAGGGATCCCAACTTATTGAGAGTAGAAGAGATTGTTCCAACAGAGAAGTAGTTTATTATATCTCTGACGTTCCTGTTAAGGTTTTCCCCCTTACCTTACTCTACTTCACTGAGTTGACAAGGGTTAACCCAAAAACAACCGACTAGAGAAGGTGACACTAGTTAGCATGAAAGCATTGTGCTTTCACCAAGGTTCACTTCGAACAATACATATTTTCCTTTGACGTATCATGGACTAAAGTAACAAGCTCATCACATAGAGGCAAGATGAAAAATAACCAAGTGGTAATAGTTGTACAGGCCCTCTTGTACTTTACCCAACACACTTCAAGAGTCATACATTGTTTCATGCAAAACTAACCTATGAACGAAACAAGTGAACAAACTAAAAATCAACAAAGCAAAGAAAAAGAAGAAGAAAAAATGAAAGAGAAGAAAGTAAAAAAATAAGCAAAAAAACAAACAAGAAAACAAAGCACGTAAGCAAAAAAGCAAACAACTGAAAGTAAACACTACTCCTACTCCTACACTAATGGTACATGGGCATGATCACATGAAGTGATACTTCCAATGTAGCCACCAACGCATTGGTATACCCATGTTGGTGAAGGCTTGGTTTGCGAGCAACCCAGTTGTGTGAACTAGCAAGCAATAAAGATATAACAATGAAGACAACCACACTTCATGATTCAAAGTTCCCACGGGACATAAGTGAGTGCATGTGCATGACGGGAAGTCAGCGGACTTATCATGGTGTTTTGTGACACTAAGTTCAACTTTGAATCATAAGAACACTCTTGATTATGACATGCAAGCAAATGAAAGAAGCAAAGATAACGTGCATCGTGCACAAGTGCTTGCAATGTAAGACTCCCCCAATGCATGAGCAATGGGATCATGTAGTTTGAGTGGAGGAAGTAAAATATGAGTGTTAGATTGATCTTGAGTTCATATAGATGAGTGATGAGGAGCCTTGAGTGTTTGAACAATTTCATGATCGGAAGCACAACTAACCTTAGGAAAGCAAGGGCCTGACCTAACCATCAACTCGTGCTGAAGTGCCTCGACGGTCTTTGGGGTTTCAACATCGTTGATAGATGGATCTTCATAGACTAGTCACTTAGAAAGATTAACAATGAGTGAATCAACATCGTGATTGGATGATGAGGTGAAGAGATCATGACAACCAAGATAAGAAAATTCAGGATTTTGGTCAGCATCCTCATGGTTTGATGAATCACACAGAGGGGTAGATGAGGAGGAAGGATGTTCACCCTCTGTGTTTCCAGAAAAAACAGATGAAATATCAAGTGGATTTCCACTGAGTGATTGGTCCTCTCCATTATTGGATGATGGGCTAACATACAATGTGTCCCGCAAAAGATTAACAATGGGTGCATCTGTGGATGAAGACACAGATGCGAAATCATGGATGGTAGGTTCACCAACGATGTTAGGAAAGAATGGAGGGGACTTGGATATAAGGGAGTCATACTTCACTGAGTGTTGATGCTAAATCTCCCACTGATACTATTCATGAACGACAACGCATGTTGGTTGTGCAACACCAACTCCATTATTGGGTTGTTCCTCATTCACAACAAGTGAAGAGTCTAGAATGGACGAACACAAGACAACATCATCTAGAGGAACACCAAAGTGCGAAGATTGAGGTCATATAAATGAATTCATATGAAGAATCAAAGGACTCATAACCAAATCTATGTCAAAATTGAGAGAAGTGATGTTGGGAGGGTGTGAAGGATGAACATGTGTGTGAGCATGATCCGAAACATCACTGGGCAGTGATGGAGTTGTTGAATAAGAGGAAGGAGGACAACTAGTTGAGACAGTTCCCACTTCAACATGAGATTACATAGCTCCATAAATGAAGAATGTTGAGTGAGGCTTGATCTCAAAATTCCTCTTGGGATGGGCAGATTTCGTAAGGTAGTACTCGAACTGGTCCCAAAGATAAGAAAATTTCATCTAGCTCCTTGGAGCTTCAAATTGCAAGTCATGGAAGTGCTGCCAAAAATGAATAATGGATTCATGTGGAGCCCTCTATTGTTGTAATAGTTTACAATCAAGATGGTCTGGATCAAAATGATAGAACGTGTCCTCAATAAGATCACAGAAGTGCTCAATTGAGTGCATGGTGTCAGCCGATAGGCTGAGCATACAACGAAATGGAGATTTGTGAACTGTGTATGCAAGTAGCAAACTGGCTTGTTCGTCAGAAAACTCATCTTCCTCATCAGTCATGGAAATAAAGTTACGGAAGTGCTCAGGCCATGCCACTTTTCCTTCACCATCATACATGTGAGTGGACAACAGATCAAAAAGCTTCCCTGAGATGGAGGCATCTCCACGATTCGAAAAACACCTCAAGGGAAGAAGAGTGAATGAATCCATCAAAGATATGTGAAGGTTCAAAACTGGACAAGAGGACAAATCTTGTCATTAGGCCCTCCTTCTAGTGCCATAAATGTTGACGGTATTGGACCCACCAACATGTCAAGGGGATCTCGCCGATAAGAAGTCCCAATTAGACCTAAGAATGTTTGGTTTAGGAGTCCCGACAGTGGGTCGTAAGGTAATGCCTTAACCACAATGTCACACAGAGGAAAGTAAGATAACTCTATCAACAACAAGGGTGTGACTGATGTAGTGAGTCAAAGAAGGTGTATGAGAGCCTCTAACACATAAAGGGGAGATGAGGGTGAAGGTCAGTTCCAGGTTGAAAGGGATTAGTCCAAACTTGTCTAGGAATGCACAACACAAAAGGACATGCACAACTTCCAGTGGAGTAGTCCACTTGGATGTGGCAGTCAAAACATAGAAGGTAAGATAACATGTATAGCACTCATGGATCAGTCCAAGATGATTGAAACTGTTGTTACAGAAAGGTTGATGTGAAATATTTGTCTAGTGTTCGGCAGAGCAACCAACCAGGACGAGACATAATTAACAACATATACAACACATTAACATTGACAAGATTCATATAATTGCATATAAATCAGTTCATAGACAAATACGTAAGTTAAACCACATATATCATTAAGGCAACCAGAGAAGTCCAACTACAATAACAACATATGCATGAAAATGTGTTGGCTCTTATTATATAAAGAATTGTAAGTCACAATCATACAATACATCCATGTAAACCTACTAGCCCCAACAGTGGAACGTTATAGCAATGTCTACCTCTCTCCTCCAAAGGGATGAACTAGCTCTGTGCATGGGAGAATCCAAGGCATGTTACAATACTGTCCAAGCTTTATCCAAGATAGTCTTGTCAGAATCTTGGCTGACCAAAAGCCTCTACAATGAGTTATGTGGGACTATTTATAGCAAAGGGTCGAGTGACCCTTGATATTTCCCTTTGTGACAGTTCAACTACCCTCATGACTCTTCACCTACTCTATGGTTGTTACATCGAACCATTGACACTTTAATTACACTTGACATGACTCAACATTACAATGTACATGTACTCATGTGAGACAACATGGCTTGAGAAAGCCTTGTAAGACATCACTGACACTCAGTCCATTGTGATGAGACCAACTCTTTGACATCCTTGCGATGGTGAAGGTGGTGATCTGATTCCAAGCTTTGTCATCCCTAATGGTGTGCATGCACCTCATGGTGACATCTTGTTGAAGCGAACTCTGCCTCCGTTGCAACTAGTGCATTTGTTCAACCCTTCTTCCAACTCATTTGATAACATGTGCATGGTATTCTTCGGTACAGTTGAACTGAAAATATAGTGATGCATAGTGTTCGTGCTGATCTTCAAGTGTGTATTGGTGGTCATGCACATCAACTTGTCATATTACATGTTTAGCCCCAGTTGGACTTGCTTCTTGTTTTCACCTTGGTGAGTGTGTTGAATGGGTTGGATTGCATCCGTGCGCTCAACGACATGCATGTTGTTGAATCCCTTTGCATGTGATCAATGACACTGCTCACCATGCCTGCTATGTGTCAGTTGCTGAGATGGATCCTTAGCTTGTACAAGCATAATTTCATCCTTGAGTGCATGTTGTGTCCACTATTGTTCCTATTACTGTTATAACTAATTCTTCTTTCTGTGCAACTTCATGTTCTTCTTGAGTTACTGCTTCAGCCCATGCAACTCCTACTTTGTTCCATCTTCTTCCTTCACGCGATCTTGATGTCGCACCATCACTTCATAACTGGAGTCTCCAAAGTTGATTTCATCATCAATGGACCTACTTGAGCTTGAAACCTTGTTCTGCCTTTGTGTTGTTCACAACCCTCCTCTTGCATTCATTGCATTTGGTATGTTTTCTTAAGCTGGTGTTCATGATTTTTCTCGTTGTGATGTTGCTATTGTCATATCTTGATGTCCTTGTCTATGAACAACTTGATGTCTTCATGGGTAAGCAAGTCCATGGACATTTGATCGACTGCTTCCCCAAGTGTGCTTTGAACAGTGTCTTCATCTCTTCTCTCCTAGAAACCATTGTACCTATACTGTTGAGATGAAGATGAACACTTGGGATGCCTAAAGACATGGAAACACTCATGGAAAAAAATATATCAGTCAAAAACAAAAATGAACATGAGAAATGAATTGCAACATACGCGGGTGCATGATCATGAAGGTTGCACAATTTCGACCGGGAGGTTGAGAGACCAACTTCCAAGAATGCACAAGGCACATTATCGGCTTTTAGGAGACTAGATGACTGTTGGAATTGCACAATGCATAGTCCAGTCTAGCTGCTGACTGTTGGGATTGTGCAATGCGTAATTCCAGCTAGAAACGACTACTAGCCTATGGATAGGTTGGGGCAATTTCTTGGGCCAAGCAGAAACAGTCCTCTAGAAATGTGCAAAACATTCCTTGAGGCTAGTGCTAGGTAGGAATGCGCAAATGTGGAGAGGAAGGTGAGCCTATCTTCCTAAGATTGTGCAATGCAACCTTGGTGAAGGCAAAGTCCATGCCAAGGTTGGCCTGGCTCGCCGACGTGCAACTGAAAGTAACTAAGATAGTACATGCATGGAAACACTAAGTGATAGAAGAAGTGATTGACAGTGCATGCAAAACATGAATGAAATATTCAGCAAACAGACCAACATGCATGTGGGTGAAGCATTTTGCTGGCTGGGCAAATGTTCGTGCAAAACAATTTCATGCATGTGACAAAAGTGACATAGCGATGAAAATTGAAACTAAGCTAGGACAAGCTAGTATATATTTAAACAACAACGAGCATTCAAAGAAATCAAGAAAATGGTACTCCTGCAAGTGAAAATGAAAAAAGCGACAAAAATGCAGAACAAGTCATGGGAAGTTTTCTTACCCCAAAACAGTTGAGCTGAATGTGCCAACTTCTCCTAGATGTGATGTGGGATGTCAGAGATGCAAGGCTGCTGTGAGGAATGAGTTATGCCTCCTCCAGTTGATGAGTTTTGATAACATTGAGGCTGTGACATGCATGCCACGAATCTAGGGGAAGCAACACTTGGTGGGAGGTTTCAGAATTTCACCTTGCATGTAACCTCCAACGGATAAACATAGATCCCTAAAACAAGGGATGCCTCTGCATGCTGCCTTGGGAGAAGAAATCCATGTATGCAAGTTTGTTCTGCTCAGTCCTGGAGTGAACTGGTCAACTCAGTTGCACATGCAAGAGATTGCTCGACCGCTAGAGAAAAATGCACATTTCTGGCTCATAGATGGGCTAGCTGCCCAAGACATTGCGCAATTTCTGGGTAGAGTAGCTAATTGCTACCCAGATTTTCACAAGTTCTGGGTTGAGCAACCTTCTTGGGAAAATTTTTCCCAATCCTGCTGGGAGTGTTGGTAGGCAGGATTGCACAATACTAGAGCCCATCTAGTTGCCAAAGAGGATTGCACGATTTCTAGAGGGAAGGCTAGTTGCTCTCCAGAAATACGCAATTTTCAAGGGGAAGCTGCTCATCCTATAGTTGTACCAAGTCTCGGTGAACAACCTGTGAGGGGAATGGAACAAGCTATGACCAACAGGCTTCCCTTGTGCAAGAAAGACACTGAGGCTTGTGAACTTGATGAAGCAAGGCAAGTTGTTGTGAAGGTTGGAAGGGTTGTTCCAAAATGAGGCTAAGGAAAAATTTTGGAGGGTGGTTGTAGCCACTACAACATAACTTCAGGGGGCTCTATAGGTATTTGAGAAGAAGTTTGGTCAAATGACTTTGGAAGTGTGCTAGGAGTTTTGGTGGTTGTTTGAACAACTTCAGATCTTGGATTAGAAGATTTAGAATGTGATCAATAAGTTGGTGGTGATTTTGAGGGAGACTGACTCTTAGATTGACCTTTTAATTTAAGAGTCGATATTCTTTCCATTCATAGTCTAAAGGCCCTCCTTCTAGTGCCAAAAATGTTGAAGGCTCAAAATTCTTTGTCTCAACATTAGGGAAAGCTACTCAGTCAAGAACTTAAGGTAACTCCTTTTCCATTTGGAATGGTGGCTCCAACTAGGATTATGGGACCAGTTTCCCTTAATAAAAGATACAAAAATAGATTAGATATATAAGTGTGGAGCTAATGATGCAAATGGAACTAAGATATAAGAATAAATATTCTTAAAATATCTATCCCATGAAAACTATCTCTATATATGTGACTTTAGAAAGATCTCACATTTAACATGACAATATAGATCTTCAAGTCCTTTATGAGGTTAAAATGAATGAAGATACCTAATTTAATTAAATAGTTAATTAAATTAGTTGATGAAATTCATTGCACATATAAGATATCGTTTTTCATGCATATACTTAAAACATTTCAATCAAACTATTGGCTTATGGGGGCCTAACCCCGGTTCAGAGTTGTTTGCGCCAACCAAAAAAACCATAACTACTGGCCTTTTGGTAAGAAGCTACATAGCGCAGGTTGCAGTCTCACATGAACTAGGTTTTTGCATCAAGAGACATTGTGATAAGCGGACTTAAGCTTTTATAGCTCAGATCTGCCTTCACATAGATCTGTAGTCTTCTATGGTCTAATACAGTAACTCGATTAAAACGACTTCTAGACCTTCATGAAGGCCTATTATTAGTATTTGCTAACCATAAATAGGGAAATTATCTACTTTTGTGCATTAATAATTAACCCTAAATCTGCCTTCACATAGATCTATCCAATTCATCAAAAAAAATAACAGAAATGACCCCTATCTTTGTGAAAATTGATAATTACTTAAGTCATACAAAAATAATATAGATTTAGTAGTTTTTTGCAACATTTATTCATTATTACATAGAAAAAATATTAGAAAGAGACAGATCATAACATAAATAGAATCAACAATAATGCTTAGATTGTAAGATAATTCTTGAAAGTCAATCTTTATTCATCTTCAACGTTCAAATTATAGACTCTTTCACCATGCGCACTCAACTGCAGGGGTTTGCGCACTCAACTGTGGACTTACCAAGGCCTCCTGCACACTCAGTTGCAAGATCCTTCCCCTTTCACCTAAGTATAGGAAGCAGAGACTTCCTGCCTTAGCACTTTCCCAAAATAGTCTCTATCTTGCTTTTTCCACAATTCATTACTATTAGTTACCTATTAGACTTGCTATGAATCAACTATATATAGCTTTCCTCAATAAAATACCATGGTCTATGGACCATGGGTGAGTTCATAACCGACCTATTTACTTACCCAAACAAGTGGCTAAGACCCCTTTGACTCGTATCTACCTGTGCACTCTACATCCACATTTCACGGAGACATTACATCTTTCACAAAAATTTATGCAAAAATTGAGTTAACTAACCCCAAAACTGACCCTACGAACCATATCCCAATAGTCCCCCAATAAAAAGATCATGACTTTCCCTCGAGTCACTCAGATGGCACCTCAATCTTTCTACGGATACCACCTAGCTCGACATGCAATACTACAACTTTAGCAGCGCTCTGCACCACCTCTTGCTGCACTTCTTCAACCAACTTCTTCATTGTCGGGCCTTGCACTACTAGGCACATTGTCCTATGTGTCTACTATAGCACCCTTATCCTTTCTTGTAATGACATAGTAAGCTGGCAGACTTCCTCTAGCCACAGATGTAATCTAGCCATTGGAAGGGCCTCTTTCCTCTGCAATTCTTCCATCTGTGTTTGGAGTTCCTTTCCTTCTTGTAACTTCGTGAGGCATTGCACTGGCACCAAAGTGCATGCAGTCACTCGAATCTCATCACAATTCCACTGTGTCTCTCTCGCATTAGTGGTCAACATCTGCAAATTCAAATCCACCTGCAAATTTTCACATTCTTCCATGGATTGATCAAACATCATTGCATAGTTTGTGACTGCGATATCAAATTTGTTCATATTCTCCTTGATTTCTGCTTCGTGTTGCTCCCAAACCTCTGGCAGATTCTTTGGCTACAACTTCAAGTTCATCTCTGATATCTTCATTTGGAAATCAAAAGTAACCCTACTAACTTCTTCCTTTGATGTGCATACTATAGCAGCCAATTTCCTTACTTTTGGCGAAGCTTCGGCATCCTTCGGGAAGCTCAATTCTGGCATTGTATTGTAGGCCTACTCTATCATTGTCTCCAATATCTGACTTCATGTCAGCATCTCATCCTTTTCCTCCAGCACATGTTCTTTCTCCGCGAACATCTGTTCATTATTGAACTTAAACTCACTTATGATTGTGAGGGCATGCTGCTCTCTGATCCTCAGCTCATCTAAAACTCTATGATGTAATGCATGAAGAGTCTAAAGTGGTAGTGCAGCCAAATTTACTCCCATGTCCTTCATTGGACTAAGCAAAACACGATCCTCATCTCATTATGTGTGAACGGACCCGTTTGGAAATTGTATGACTCTAAGGTCTAGAGTCCGTTCCAGCTCTATGACTATTCCACTTGCGCTAGGCTCGCTTGCACCTCGCCCAATTTCCTGACACTCGCTTGGATCCTTTAAGTCTAGATTTTTAGCTTGTGCAGATCCTTTTGGGTGTTCTCCAAAATCTGCATATACTATTGCTTGAACTGTTGCAAAAATTCAATTATCATCTCTCTAACCTTGGCACTGATCTCATAGAGATCACCTTCTGTAAGCACCATCAATTCAATGTGCTTCTGCTTATCAGACTTATGTGTTTTTCATTTTCCACTAGCCTTCTCCAATCCACACCTCTTCAAGGTGAAAGGAGTGCTCTACTGCTCTCCACCACCTCCTTCTTTCTCTAAAAGTTCCCACTCATCTGTGTGCTACGAAGCTAAATTTTTTACTTCTTCTGTTTCTGAGCATTCATTTTCAGCCTACTCTTGTGCAATTCATAATTTCTCCACTTTTTATTTCTTTTCAGTTGCCTTAGTAGCAACTTCCTTCGTCTTTTGTTCAACTAGAGCTCCCGATGCCCTCTGAGCTGCCTCTATATGCTTCTGCGCAATAGTCTACTGTGCAACAGAGCTCTCTACACCTTATCTTGTAGCCACACCAAGCTCATTGGATTTACACCACTCTTTTGGTCAGCTCCCCATGATTACTTGTATGTCCATCGCGAATACCAAATATGGAAGGCCGTGCCATAGGTTCTTTGGGTCATTTCGCACTATAATGGAAACATTGTGGAAATCGACCTAGAACTCCGTGAAGGCTATCAATTGCACAAAAAGGGTTGGGGACAACCTTTCTCTCTAATTAATAACTCTCCTCAGGTCCATTTCCATCAAAATTCAGAAGATTTTCCACTCTTTTATCCTTTCTAGATCCTTGGTTGTCCACAACAAAGTGAAATTCGTTGATTTTGGTCAATATTCTCCCTACGAAGGAAACTGGTTATCCTCCTGCAACTTCCAGGCTATTCGTGAGGAAATCCTTGCATAGATATTTTTCCTAGTTGTATTGACCACCCTTTGTGCACTAGGCTACTAGTGATACTACCAACATCGAAACTTTGTATGTGCGACATTTCCTCATGATTTTTCCTACAAGAATCTAGGTGGTGAACTGCACTGCCTGGTCATGAATAGAGTGGATAGAATAACCATGCGACTTCTTAATAAGCCCATATTTTTTCTTCATCTTATCTGCTAATTATTTTTCCCCAATTTTCCCTCCAAACTCCTTGGCAAGGTCCGCTCCTTTGTAAGGCAACTTCTTTGTCCGATGGATTAACATTTCGGTGATTGGGATAGGCTCCCCAAGCCATAGGCACCCATCATGCACTAGCATGAGGAGCTGGCACACACACACATCGTGTTTATAGTTGACCGATGAAAATGTGGTATGCAAACCATGTGCAACAATTCTGCCTTCTCAACACCCTGACCCACTTTGTGGGTTCCAATTGTGTAACCCCAATCTCTTCATAGTATATCTTTTTCATATATTTTTTGGTCGCCAAATGTTGTAGCCTCTTGTGGTCTGCAAGGTACCAATCCTCCATCTTCAGCATTGGAATATGCGCTAATGTAATACCTTCGAATTCTACCTGTTAAGGCAATAGGGGTGTTGACACCATAAATTTCTAGAAATATGGGTCTTTGGTAGCCTTTCTTTTTCCCTTCCATAGAGGGATATATGTTGGGAGTTTTATGATAGGCTCAGCTTCCTCCACATCCAACTCCTCCACACCTTGGTATTCCCCCTCCTCCAAATCAACCACTTTCTCCTAATGTTTGTCTTTTCTCTCATTTTGGCACACTTCTAGACTCTCCCTTGGTGACTATCTTACCACCATCGACTTCTTCTACTTCTCCTTTGCAGCTGATTTCTTCAGCTTAGGTGACCTCGGCGTGGTAGGCATAGTGGTGTTAGCTTCCATACTTGAAATATTTGCGCTCAGCATGTCAGAAACGATAGCTTTAGAATTTATGGATTCTGTGGGGTTTGTAGAAATCATTCGTTCTATGAATAGCTCTTGGGCTTCTATGGTGTAGTTTGCAAATGAGGGGCGCATCACGAACTCCTCCCATAATTGATGATTCATAACCTTTAAGTAGCAAAGTGCCTAGACAAATCTTAGAATGCAAATTTATGCTTGGCGGATCAACATGCTCAATTTATAGAAGGTTTTGAATTCAAATCTGACCATTCCCACAAAATTTTGATCATAAATGCATCTTTGGCACATATCTCTAAAGATATTCACCATAAGTAGTGCCTACCCACTCCGCTTAACTAATTATTTTCCATCAAATATTGAATAATAACCTCAATGGCTACTTTTTGACCCATCTACACAACACCATCCTCCATGGCATAGATCATCCAACGCAGCTTCACCTATCGCACCCCTGTCATCTGTTGCACAACCTCCCTACTAGGTTCTTCACTTAGTCAGACAGTGTATCTTATAGTAACGTAATCCCTTGTAACTTCCTGAATTACTAAGAATGTCCTAGTTCCATATAGTCATTGTGTAGGGGTAGTATCCCCTATGTACAGCTTCAACCTACATCCGTTCACTTTTCCAAGGAATGGTTCCCCATTCAGATTCGCGAGCTGAACTGCACCACCATCTGTCATCTCCTTGATAACATATGGCCCCAACTAGTGCATTTGAAATTTTCCTCTAAATTTTGTGAACTTGTTGTGATATAACAATGCTAAATCATCTACCATAAATGTGTGTAGCTTAATATGTCGATCATGCCATGCCTTCTCGTGTTCCTTCTTCACTTGCTGGTGAAATCCTACAAGAAAGCAATCTTCTTCTAACTCCATGATCTACGCGAGCCATTCCTCCAAGATCTCGCAATCCACGAGCTTTGTTAATGGAGCAATATGTAAGCTTGGCACAATATACTCCATAAGCATTACTACTTCAATTCCATATACGACTCTATATGAAGTTTTTCTTGTCAACTTCTTGCACGTCATCCTATAAGCTCATAACAAAGAAAGTATGCGCATATCCCAGTCACTCCTCTGTGCATTACAGACCTTTGTCAATGTGTGCTCCAAAATCTTGTTAAAATCTTCCACCATTCCATTCACCTGTGGATGATAAGGCGTGCTCTTCTAATGATACACTTGAAATTCTTCGAGCATCGCACTGATCATCTAATTCAAAAAATGTGTACCCCTATCACTCATAAAAATATTAGGGCAGCCAAACCTTGTTAAGACATATTCAAACAAAAACTTCGCAGCAATGGCCATTGTACAATCCTTCGCTAGCTGTTCTTCCACCCATCTCGTTAAGTATTATGTTGTAGTAATTATGTATCACGCACCTATCTTCTTACCTGGTGGTTGTATTAGACCTATAAAGTGAATGGCCCACTTATCAAATACCTAAAATGAAACTTGAGGATTGAAAGGTAATTCATCCCTTTGTAAAGTCTTCCCTATTTGAAAACTTCATTGGGAATAAGTCCTGGTACTTGTGCAGTAGCTGAGCTACCTTATCAATCGTATCTTTGTCCCAATAGTCTCCTATCTTCGCGAACTTAGGTTCATGTTCAGATCCGATGTTTACTTGTCGAGTTTTCATAGGCTCTGATATATCTGGGTTCGCCACCTTCGGTCCTTTGATTTCACATTGCCCTTTGATTTCAGGAATGATAATATTGTGCGGATCATCCTCTTCTTCAGCAGTTACATTATATCATTCTAGCACATCGTGCAATTGTGCACTCTAATCTGGTTGATTCCACTCTACTAGTTCCTTGAATGTTCTGAATATAGCAGTTTTTATCTCTTGTAGCACCTCATCAATTCTCTCAAATCCATCCTCGAAGATGAAAGTTAATAGAAGTCTCTCCCTTAAAATGTCCCACTCAATCATTCCATGGGAAAGCTTTGTCTCTAGATACCAGTTCATGAGGATCGTATATAAGGTATTATAGAAAATATGCACCCATTCTAGTTGTGGTTCTACTCTCTAAGCCTTATTCCATCATGATAAATGATCACGTGGATCATCCTTTCCACTATATTTTTCTATCATTCCAGTATTAACATAAACAAACCTTAACTCCTTAACTTCATCATCCGTCTATATTCTCTCCATCCAACAAAGCTCTCCATGTGTGTACCCCACCAACAGGAAGGTGTAGCATGTAGCACTAACTCTAGTGCCTAGAATCGATGCTCTTCTGGTACTTATCTTTTAGATTCATCTAAAATTAGTTCCACATCAGTCAAACCATAATAATTCGGAAGGTTTCTTACCTCAATCGAGACACATTAGAAAAAATTGGTTGTCATATTGCAATGGAGTGTAGATACTTCATGCAGTCGATTCTGCCAGCGTTCAAGCTCTTCATTTGAATATGAGGTGTAGGAGCTATCCCTGTCCCACACAATTCGTCCATCACCTATAGGATTGACCCAATCCTCATCTCACGTTATTATCTTGTATATCACATCTAGATCATCATCACTTTCTACGTAGTCGCGCACAAGTTTAGTATAAGGTGCTCCTTCTTCAGGGTTTAGTGGCACTACAACCCTAAGTGACTTCTCAAATGAAAACTTCCACTTCTTCAGGTTGATTACCCCATTCATATCAATAGCCTAGTCAATTCCTAGAAGTGAAGCCTATGGGATACTATCATCCACTATTTCAACGACCTCAAAGTCTGCCAGCTCCACTCACACCTTCAATGTCAACCATTACACAATATAAGTGCCCCATTGGAATAATATTCTATTGATTTTCCATGTGCAATTGAATAGGATACCACTACAATGTAGGTCTCCCCATCCTTTCCCATGTCTGCTTCAACAAGACATTTACATCAGACCCCAGATCCAAGATTACCTAGTGCATTTCATAATCACCTATCTACGCAGTTAGTTCATCTCATGCCCCGTTTTCATTTTATGCCTTCCAATATTTCTTACAGTGTGTTTTTTAGTAGGAATAGTTTCCTTATTAGCTCACTTTTGTATTAACTCTTGCAATCCTTCTACTTCTTTCTGGTCATGCGGTAACTTCATACAAGTCTTAAGGAAAGTAGCTAGTATTGAAGGATCTACTTCTTGTGTCATACTAGTCCCTGGTGTTTTCTCATGAATTCTAAAGGTTGAGGCCTCATCGAAGTTATTATTTGCTTTCATGAAGGTCTCCTTAGCTTGATTAAGATCAGAATATACTTCCTTCTTGGCATCCTTGCACACCCATCCGTCTTCCTTAGGTTCCTTACCATTATCTCACCCATTGTCATACCATTTCTTAGCATAATATTTATGCTCCGATCTTCTTCGTCGTTCTTATCCCTCATCATATGGATGTTCTGCGTAGGTTGCTGGGGTTGTGCCTTATTTTCTTGTAGATTTTCCATAAGAACTGGACATTCCTCTATGACATGGTAAAACTATCGACAATACTAACATGACGTATGTGTGCTGTTTGTACAATCCCACACGAAGTTCCCTACTTCGCCACAATTATAGAAGATTACCTACCCACATCCTTAACCTAGTCCGGTGCCTCTTCCTCGTCATCGGCCTTGGAATCCTTTGCACACTGCTGTTGCACCTTGATCCTAAGGTTAGTTATCTACCTACATTCTATAGGTAGGGGTTCTATCCATTATTAACTCATAACTCCTACACTGGCATTCATCATGTCCTACAGACTTACAGAAATTGCAAAACAACTGTTGAGGGGTCTATACAAACTTGTGCAGTAAGTCGCAATTGTTAGTAGCATGTTTTCCTATAACTTGACAGATAGAACACAACAGCACAACTCCCGCAAATGTCCCAACATTATTCTTTGGTTTCAGGGGTACACATCCTCCCCTTATAATATAGTTCTTAAAGACTGGGCAAAGGTCATTATCATGTCCACAACTCTTACAGTTCAAACACAAGACCTCAATGCGCACCTTTGGATGAGCTTCCTTCCCTTTCTTCAAGCTCTGCAACTCCAAGTGGAGGCTTTCCAGCTATGAATGAGTCTGTTGCACTCCAAGGTTGGTATCATGGATAGGCGAGGCATCCATCCTGGTTGCGATCTCCAAGGCTTCCACTTTTGTTTTTAACTTTTGTTGAGACATAGGTATTCTCAAATATGGCAAAAGTGATGCTATAAATGAGTCACGATGATAGGAATATGATATTATCATATTGGCATACTTGATCAGGCACTTTAAGCTCTGATCAAAATCCCAATGTGTCTCACCTACCTTCTGTCAGATCTCCTTAAATTAAATTATTGACTATGCCTATAACTTGGGCTTACTGAACTCCTTGTTCAATGCTAGCTGGGTATCCTTGAACATTATGTTGGGGTTATCATTGCAACACTTGCTATACCATGTTAATGCGTGATCTTACAAGGCTGTAATTGACTGCACTTTCTTAATATTATCGTTTGTAATCTAGTGTGTTGTCCAAACAGTGCCTGTGGTGAACCAGAACTGTTCTGGATCTTCAGTCATTGTTCCTTTAAAAATCCACATCTTCATCATGTTCACCATGTTGAATGGTGGAAATGGAGGTGGAGGGGGTGAAGGCATAGGTGTATGAAGCAGACGTTGAGATGGAGGTGGAGTGGATGGCTGAGGTATCCTCAGAATACCCTACATAATTAACTGAATTACACTTCATGGCGTAGTCAGCACCGTCCCTTTTTTGTCTCTTGAAGGGGGTTCAATGAGCAGACTATATTTTGGGTTAGATCCTCTATTTCTTCTAAATAATGTCGCACTTTGCACAGCTCCAAACATCAAGGTAACGATATAACCCTATTTTCACATAATATCATTTTAATCCAAGTCTTCAATGATTTCAAATACTTACCTCATGGTCCTTTAAAGATCATTCGTTCTGCTTCAATATAATGATATTTCTATGAATTGAGAAATAAGTCACAAAGCTTCCCAATTTGTGATTAATCCAATGGTCTACAACCCATGGGATATTTCTTTTTGATGCTTCCATATGTCACACCAGTTCAGGAGTCCACACTATAGGGCCTTCAAGCCTCCACTTCCCTTGACTGTCGGAAAATTTAGATAACCACTCATATATTTCTTCAACGAAGAAACAAAAGAATGTGTCAGTCTCTTCTGTGTACAAAAATATCTACAACCACTAATCCTTGGATAATTTAGGGATCTTGTTCTCCTAAGATGCAAATGCATGAAATTTCCTATCAATCCACTTATCAAGCTCTTTTTTCGTAGGGAACCATTTATCACACATCTCACAGATAGATCTCAGTCTTGGAAATGGAACCATTTGTTGGATTAAGGGGGCCTGACCTAGGTTCAGAGTTGTTAGCACCAACCAGAAAAACCATAACTACTTTCCCTTTCAGAAACAACCTGCATAGCGCATGTTGTAGTCTCACCTGAAGCAGTATTGGGGGTTGCTAGAACTAGGTTTCTGCATCTAGAGACAATGTGATAAATGATCTTAAGCTTTTATAAATCAAATCTGCCTTCACGCAGATCAGTAGTATTCTATGGTATGATAGATTAACTCACGTAAAATGGATTATAGACCTCCATGAAGGTCTATGATCAGTATTTGTGGACCCTAAATAGGAAAATTATCTACTTTCACACATTAATCAACAACCCTAGATCTGTGTTCACGTAGATCTATCCAATTCATTAGAAATCATAACAGAGATAACCCTTATCTTCAAGAAAATAGATAATTAATTTATTCATGCACAAATAATATAGATTCAGTAGTTCCGTGCAACATTTATTCCTTATTCCATAGAAAGCATATTATAAAGCGACATATCATAACATAAACATAATCGACAATAATGTAAGATAATTCTTCAAAACCAATCCTTATTCATATTCGACATTCATATTATAGAATCTTTCACCCTGTGCACTGAGTTGCATGGGTTTGCACACTCAGCTGTGGACTTACCAAGGACTCTTGCATACTCAAATGTAGGAGCCTTACCCTTTCGCCTAAGTATAGGAAGCAAAGCCTTCCTTCCTTAGCACTTGCGCAAAACAGTCCCTATCTTGCCTCTACCACTATTTGTTACTATTAGTTACCTCTTACACTCACTATGACTCAACTATATATAGATTTATTCAATATAATACCATGTTCCGCGGACCATGGGTGAGTCTCTAAATCGACCTATTTACTTACCCAAACAGAGCGTTAAGACCCCTTTGACTCCTATCTAGTTGCACGCTCCACATGCACATTTCACAGAGACCTTACATCTTCTACAAACATTTATTCAAAAATTGGCTTAACTAACCCCAAAAATGTCCCTAGGGACCCTATCCCAACAAAAACACATCAATAGTGATAAATTCTTAATTGCTTGCAAAACATATATAACAAACACAATTAAAATAACCATTCAACTCTTTTTGATTATGAGAATTGAGAATTTCCACAATATTCATTTTGAGTTTTTGACTTTTCAACTCAAAAACACATTAATCATACATAGATAGTAGTACCTGATATATGTTAACTCTGCTCATAAGTGAAATAGTAATGGTTCTGGTTTCTCTTAAGATCACTTCAAGTTACAGTAGTGAAAACCAAAATATTTCTTCCTAAAATTCAGAACCCCTTCTTCATATCAATGAAGGGTATTTATAGTTTCTTGTGAAAATACAATTATAGTAAAGTACCATAAAATACTGGAGTGGTTTCAAAAACCCCGACTTCCAAAAAAGTAAAAAGACAATAATAGATTGTAGTTGTAACAACTTGACTATGGTTGAGATGAAGGCTACTCTCCCATACATTGTCGAAGTTCACATATATTTGTCATTGGCTTTAATTCAAGTGGATTGAGGTTGTATGTGCATCCGTGCAATGAATAGTGCATCACTGAGTTCTAGAAGTAGATGGGTGGTTCTGTTGGATGTAACAGCCCCGAAATAAAAATACATAATTAATTAAATTAATCAAGCGATTTATAATCAACACGCAATTTATAAACTAGTTAACATTAAATTTCAAAAGAAATGTGAGGAGATACAACTTACCTATGGAATGCTAGTTGAATGCTAGTTGAATTCTGCTAATTGCAACAAAGTCTTGGGGATGACTCTCCACCCAACAGTAGGCTTAATTGCAAAAAATCTTCCTACAACTAGCCACCCCCGAGCCCTCAACCAACGTACTACTGCCAGGGTATCCTTTGTCTCACAACACTATTCTCCCAAGAGAATGGATGATGGAATCATGGAATGATGGAATGCATCTCATCTTCCTCCTCATCTATTAAATAGAGCAAACATTGGAAGGGGAACCACATGCACACACTCCATGTGTCAACATATAACTTTACTGCTTTCTTGTTTTATTCTTTTGTTTTTACTTTTTGATAGCTTTATTGATTTTTACTATTTTTTAGTTTATTCTTATTTATATTTATTTAGAGCATGTAATTAATTTATTATTATTTATTTTTTATTATTAAGGGACATTACATTTATTTTGTTATTTATTACTTCATGTAATGGTCCCGACAGCCTCTGCTAAACTAGTATAAGCAGCAGGCATCGGAAGTTTCACAACACCCAGGAAATCCCAAGGAATCTTTGTCCTTTTTCCCACTTTTGCAATTAGGCATAAGCCTCCTCGGTCTGTATCCTAGTCCAAGGCTAGCCCCAAGGCTCGCGCCTGACTCGGACCTCATCTGCCCCAAGGCAGGCATCCGATACAGTGCCCAATGTCTCTGGGCATCTCCCAAGGTTGGCCCACTCCATCCACAACTCATTAAGGTGCGCAACCCCAGGTATCAAAGTCCTTAGTCCCCTACCAGACTTTGGCATCCCAATACAATACTAGGCACCTAACCTTCAATATCAGGCACTTGGCCTTCTCAAGATGGTCCCATAGCCCTCAAGAGTTGTCCATCAAGAGCTATACAAGACAAAGGAACCACTGGCATATGTAGTGTTGATTGAGTTTGTCCCCACCCCATATGGTGTTACATATTCCCCCTCGTGCGTATGTGCTCACACGAGATCATCAAATAAACAGGCCCTCTCAGCCCATTTGTGGAGTCTTGTCAATCATCACACCTCAACATGCAACCAATGCATTAGCTATACCATCATAGTATCATAGAAAATAATCCACATGCCAAGTCTTGCATGTCATCATGAGAACATTCATCATTGTTAATCACAACATTATGAATAATAATGAACTGCATGCTCATGCATGTCATAAATTTGTACGCAACTATCACATGCTTCTCCTCATGAAATACCATCATAAGTTATAACATCAACATATTTGCATCAAAGACATATCATGACTTCACATAATAAATGAACCACATGTCAATAAACCTCATATTATAGCATCATAATTCCTATGCCACGTTATGCATATCATATCCATCATAATTATTCAACATTGAATACCTATCATCACGTAGTAAATGAATATGTCAATATACCTTGACATAACATCATAATGCCTATGCATATCATCATCATCATAAGGATACATCATCACTATAAGAACCACATGTGCTTCATTATCCTCCTACCATTATATCACGAAACCTCATGTAACATTATACTCAACATCATAATAGTTAATTAAACTAAACTAAAATCATAGTGTACAATTTAGATGTATCATAAATTTTAAACATTAAAACATGATTTAGATGCTCCATAAAAGTATCTGTCTTAGCTATCTAAGCACTCATAATTAGTTCAGCACACATTTTAATCAAGTAAATAAGGAAAATCATTAAAAATAACATCTGCATCTTCCCAAAGTTGAACCTGGGCTATATTGGTCCCACTAGACCTTGACTTGCTCAAACTCACAGTTTTCTCGATAGAGGCTATCGTTTCTTATCTAATATTCAAGTAAACTGAAGGCCACACATTAACTTGCAGTCGAACATTGGCTGAGTGCTCTTTCACTCTATGAATACTGCCTTGGTTTTAGGCCTAAGTTAGCATCCATACCTCTATAGTGAAGGATACTTGACAAAAATAACAAAAAGAAACTATATGAGTCTATTTCATTGTACTCTTGGCTGACAATATTTCATATTTCAGTTTAGAACATTAGTTGTCTAATTCTGGTCCAGAAAACTCATGCGTTTAGTTTGAGTTGTAATTTCTCCAATTTTCAGCATAGATTTTAGTTACAGAGCTCCCTTTCAATCATAACAGCATTTTTTTAAGACAGTTTATTAGCAGTTATTAGCTTAAGTTCATAATATATACGCTCTTCCTAAATAAATATTTTAGCACTAGCTATATTCATGGAATTTGCCAATAATTAATTTGTATGCCATTCATATTTCCTACTCATGTAAATTTCTCATAACTCTCAAAATACATAAGTAGGAAAATAAGTAGTAATGCATGACTCATTGAAGTGTGCACAAAGATTAACCCAGGCTAACTAGAACTAAGATCAAATCAACTATTATATGTACAAAACGATCAAGTAAAATTTGTATGTTCCATTTCTCATCGTTTTTCATGATGCTTTTCTTTTAATTTTTTTTTGCCAAGATGATGCTTGCAACTTTCTACCACCAAAACTACCATAACATCATGGCTATGAGTCATCCCAGTGATATATTCACAATCTACTATGAGTTCAACACCCATAGCCACAAATATGCTATGAATGCCAGTTGAATGCATGTAACAAGTTTTCAACAGTCAGAAATGTTATTCCCCTGTGG
This sequence comes from Pinus tabuliformis, assembly GCA_031772625.1. Taxonomy (NCBI): domain Eukaryota; kingdom Viridiplantae; phylum Streptophyta; class Pinopsida; order Pinales; family Pinaceae; genus Pinus; species Pinus tabuliformis. The sequence goes on from CM062815.1 coordinate 27,706,561, forward strand.
ATGCACATCACAAATGCTTAATAGGGGCAGGTATTTCTTGGTCATGTAATTGATCCATTAACTCATAGAGATTTAAGTGCTTGACATGTTTGAAGTGAGAAACGAGAGAAGGGAGAAGTGCATGGAACCTGATTGTGAGATTTTTGGCTACCAATGTGAGCACTTCATTCCTGATTGTGCACACCATGGATGCCAAGAGCAGATCCTACGACCTTGATAGACGTGTCAAGATGAGGGACATCAATCTCCTGTCGCTGATAGTAATCGCCACCCTGCCCTCCATTTTTTTTTATTTTTTTTAAATGGGAAGATAAATATTTTTTAAGGAATTTAAAGCTCTTAGATAATAAAAGAGTAAGGAAATGTTACAAATAAGAAAAAAAATTTAAATACCCCTCAAAATATTAATGAGAAAAATTCTTTACAGTGATTTTATAAAAATTAAAATGATAACCTTTCTCCCAAAGGAAATTGATTTTCCTCTAAAAAAAAAAAAAAAAAACTCAAAGCAATTGACGTCAAAGCTCAATGATGAAAATTATGCACTAGGTAAAGTGAATAATAGCCTCAAAAATTAAATTATAGATTCCAATGCTCTGAATAATTTATTTCTCAAAATCGACTTCAAATACTGTAGAGATTTTCACTCAGAAATGTTGATGGCTTCCCAAAAGAAATCGATAAATCATTTAGATCAAATTTTTCTATATTAAAATGTCTATAGGCCCTAAGAGTTGAACCTAAGCTTTGATACCATATGTAACAGCCCCGAAATAACAATATGTAATTAATTAGATTAATCAAGCAATTTATAATCAACACACAATTTATCAACTAGTTAACATTAAATTTCAAAAGTGATGTGAGGCGAGACAACTTACTTGTGGAACACTAGTTGAATTTTGCTAACTGTAACAAACTCTTGGGGATGACTCTCCACCCAACCATAGGCTCAATTGCACAAAATCTTGCTACAACTGGCCACCCCCGAGCCCTCAATAAACATACTATTGCTAGGGTATTCTTTGTCTCACAACACTATTCTCCCAAGAGAATGGATGATGGAATGCCTCTCATCTTCCTCCTCATCTATTAAATGGAGAAAACATTGGAAGGGGAACCACATGCACACACTCTATGTGTCAACATGCAACTTTACTGCTTTCTTGTTTGATTCTTCTGTTTTTACTTTTTGGTAGCTTTACTGATTTTTACTATTTTTTTGTTTATTCTTATTTATATTTATTTAGAGCATATAATTAATTTATTATTATTTATTATTATTTATTATTTATTTACTATTACTATTTTCTTATTTATTGTTTATTATTTATTTAATATTATATTATATTATTTATTATTTTTACTATTTATTATTTATAATTAAGGGACATTACATTGGAGAACTACCTCAACATTAGCCACTGACTATGTGGTTTAAATAAGAAATGGAAATGGCATTCCAAGTTAACTTTTGACAAATTCTCGTTTTTCTCGAACCTCCTTATTTTATGATTCCTTCCATGTTTTAATTAATAATTTCACATCGGGAAAAGTATCCTCAGGGCAATCTAAAAAAAAGTTTTCCTTTGATAAACTATCAGTGATTGATTCAATGGGATTGTTTGAAATACCCATGCCACTGAAGATTTCCATTTCTGCATTCTTGAGTTTTATTTCCCACTCTTGGAAAACAATCTCTTTATGCGATTCTTAAGTTTTAGGCAGATTGATTGATCTTCACTTAGTACTATCCTTCCAGTTTATATAATCTGAAATACTATCCCCAACTTCCTTATAGTATGTCCTCAGATCATATAATTGATTCACTAATGAATAACTTTCTTGACAAAAGTCATGGATAGTGGCTAATTGATGACAGAAAACAACTTATTGTTGATCAAGGAGGTTGTTTAGTTCTCCTACTTCCTTCTTGAATTTTGTTATCTCGGGATTCACCTTTAATTGCTGAATCTTTTGTTGAATTTCTTGGATTTGAGTATCCATGTTCTTTAGATCAAGTTCACGTCCAATATTTAAGTCATTGAAGTTATTTTGTAGTTCTGCAAGCTGTGTTTGCCACTGTTGAGCAATTACCTTTTTTTGCATTCTCAAACCATTAGGAGTTGTTGTACTTTAGAGGCTTTATCAATAGTAGAATTGGCATATTCTCTTACAAATTGCGATAGCCTTCCGTGATCGTCAACTGGAGTAGCTTGAGGATCCTTCCAAATTACATCTAAGGAAGCATTACCAGGCATTAGCGCCAGGGTCTATTCAATTATATTTCTTTTTCTCTGTCTGCAAACCACATATTTATGTTTTGGACTATAAAACACATGATGAGGATAAATTTATTCAATTTTTAAAATGACCTCAGAGGTCAGGAATACCGGGATGACCTCTAAATCATTAGTGTCCAGAGATGTTGGAGGCCTCAATAGTAAGCGAGGTCTTCCTTATAACTTCAGAGGTCTATGTAATCTTCATCTATAATGTATTCTTCATATTTTTAGGATTGGTTTCTTTGGTGAACTACTCCCATATTGAATCTATATTTTTGTCTATTAGAGTTTCTTCTCCCTAAGAAGAAGAGTAAGTACCTATCACTTTTATCTAAGATACATTAGGGACCTGTGTTTTACTACCTAAGACTTTATCTCAGTCTGTATTTTTCTGATGGATATTTAATAGATCCATAGGAAAGTGGGTTATCCTTTTATTTTTGTACTATTTAAATTGAATCAATTCCTCGAGACTTAAATATGTTTTTGCTAGTTTCTCAACCTCTGAATGGATAGAAACTGATTCAAATAGATCATCAAATTTGTTTGGCTCATTCGTGAATTGCCTAAGTTTCACTTGTATAGTGACATTCTTGGCAGTATCATTATGATCATATTGTCTATTGGGAATAGCTAGTAAATTTAAACATTGAATTTCTTCAATATCAAGAGTAGCATGCTTGAAATTGTAAAGAGCATAAACACCATATTGAATAGTAAAGGTAGGACACATTGTCATTTTACAATCTTTCATTACCTTTGAAAGGCCATTCCCTATAGTTTGGTAGTCTATTTCCTAGGCTAGGAAGTTTATCGGGAACATAAAGGTGCAACACACGAGGGTTTGCAATATTGCTAAAGATTTGAATATAATTGAAGGATTCTTCTCCAAACCATCTTGTAATTGATAATAAATCATTTTTGGTTCCAAGTGAAACTTTAGGGGCATTCTCATTAAAGAAACTTTCGTGGATGGGGAACATAACTCCATGGAAAATTTTTATAGAGATGAGGTTGGTATTTGGATTCAAAGATTATGTTATGATAGATATGGATAGGCATAGGGCCTTTGATGGTCCATTTCCATCCCATAGATGTAAATCAGAGGTGAAACAGATAACATCCTTTATATATGTGCTCATATAGAAAGGGGGTACAATGTTCTCAGAAAAAAGTGTGCTTTTTGCTATAATTCATGGTTTGGGTGCCTATGGTATCAAATAATATAATTTCCCAATCCATAATATATCCATCCGAGGAAAAATCAGTTAGGGGTACCCATTGATTTTATAATTTATAGATATTAGGCTAACCATAGATTCTACACATCATAGTAGTTATATAACATAATGATATGGCAAGGGAAGCAATAACATACGTACCCTTATCCTCATGCCTGTGTTTGTTGGAATTCCTTATCCATCCTTTGATGACCTCTGACTGATCCTCATTTTCTTTCATGAGTTTTTCTATAAATTTCTTGTCATATTTTTCTGGGGCGACAAAATCTGATACATCTTGCTCAAATCACTGTTGGTGAATGACCTAATAGTTATGTTTCTCTTAGTCATGAAATTCCTTTCTTCAATTTTCAAATTGTCGATAACCCATTTAACCATATTTGTATAGTGAATGATGTTGGGTCGAACTTCAATCCAATGCAGGAATGTATTGGCGACGTCGCTATAAGTAGTTTTAGAAACATGGGAAGAATCATCATGTGTGGTTGTTTTCTCTATCACCCTAGGTTCTTCATCTTCAAAGAGTTTATAAATGGATTCTCAAGAAGACCTTCCAACATCGGGAGTGAAGGTTGTGTCTGAAAATAATATAGACATTTTTAGTAGCTTCTAATGGAGGAGTGATTGGTTGTTGTTGAACAATGGGTCTCTTCCTGGGTTTAGTTGCCCTAGAGATTTCTGTTGAGCTTTTCTTATCAGGGCTGTCATGTAAAGGAAAACACGGGAATAAGTGGAGACTTCCTTAACTAAAGAATTGCTTAGAGAGAGTAACTAATTTCATATCAATTTATTTCTTTTATGAGCAAAATCTAGTGATATCGAGACACAATAATGAAATCGTTTAGAAATTTGAAATCATAAATCTGTTACATTTGGCCATTAAATGATAAAATGTGGGCTCACATGGGATTTTGTACACGTCGGAATATCGGAGGATTATATCAGAGAAATCTTACAGTTGTACCTTTGAAACATGTAATATTCTTACTTTGTGATGGGATTTTATTATTAAGATTCAACGGTTAAAAATATAAGTGGGAAGGCGAAGGTCCTGTATCAAAGATTTTATATTGGGGGTTAAAAAGAATGATAACATATTAGAAGTTTTGATATGGAATTTCTGATATGGATAGAGGAAGTTTATCAGAGATCGGAGGATTGGGAATATCAGAGATCAATGATATGAGGATATCAACATATCAAAGATGTCATATATCAAAGGATAGGTGAAAAGGGATATCAGTGTTTTTAGAGTGATTCTTATATTGAAAGCCATGATATTCAGAAGTTCCAATAATGCTACGTGGAAATCCTATGGGGTCAGGCCTTTATTATTCTATTCACAAAGAAGCAATTTATTACTTTTAGACATAAAATATTTGAAAAATTTAATCAGGGGCAGATTTATCGCAACTTATCCTATGGGACATGTTACAATATTTAAAATATTCCGATAAAGTTCTTTGGAAAATAGATTTTAAACAAAATCCTATGGGTAGCTTATTTATGCATATGTATTATGGGCCTAAGCTCCCATATGAATGCTCTCATAAGGGATATTTCTCATTTACTCATGTTTTTTGGAAAAATAAAACTAATATTGCCTTATTTTATTAAAACTAAGGGATTTTATCCTAAATGAAAAGGCTCCCCATTATTTATTAGTTCTACTATTAACCTTAATGGGGGGGTTTGTTGAGTAGTACAACACAATCACATTCTTTTTTCTAGTAAAGTTTGACTTACATATGGGAAATACATAAAATTAAAATAACCTAATATGAAATACCTAGATAATAAATAACGTACAATTGCCAATGACTACCCAAGTCATGCTTGTGTCTAATATCTATGTCACAACCAACATGTTAGATTTTTTATTTTCCTTAAACTCCATGAGAATGGCAATAAAACATGCTTTAACACACCTTTACTATTTTCTTACTCTACTTTTCAATATCCTCCTTGATCCATGTCTGTAATACATAGATCATGTTCTAGATTAACCATGAAAATTATAAAAAAAATGGCATTGATGGGCATAGAAACAAATGATGAGAAACTTTAATGTAAAGCACTATGTCATAGTTTTCATAAAATATACCTTAGTGATCTCACCTAAGCCTTTTGTTGCATCTTCTCACTGAGAATATCTATGCATAAAAAAATAAAACAAAAGGTTGTGCCAAGAGAGATTATTCATAAGTGAGGAACTCGGTGAGCATTTAAGCATCTTAAGAAGATTATATGAAATATATAGACTCTGGAGATATCAAATTTGCAAGACTGTGAAACAACCAAACTACAATGTATCTAATAAGTAAACAAAATCTCACCTCTTTTCAAGTTCTTCCCTTTCCAAATCTAGGGGCTTTCAATAAAAAAGCATAGCCAGCATGTAATAAACACATGTAATGATACCATTTAGTATCAAGAGCATCATATTTCAAAGAAAATAGAAAAATAATGATTACAAATAAAACCATTTTTATTTTTTCTTCCCAATATATAGAAGACCAGTGTAGATTCCTATAGGTCATGAAAACATATTTTGACTTACAAAAGATTAATCCTAGCTTCTAATAATCTTATTTTCCAAGTGAACACACCCTGCAAATGGCTACACTAATCAACACAATTTCCAATGTGTTATTTACTTGGTTCCCATTTTATGAGGATATGAATTTTTAATCCTTGTAGTCAATCCCATTTTAGAACCTTGTTTCAAACAATTGTTTAGTAGTACATGAAAGAAAAAAATGAGTAATAGCTACCTTGTAACTTCTCCATCTTCATTTGTAAGCATTTGATTACCAACTCTGCCCACAACAATCAACAACGTTGAATCTCGCAATGTTACTAGTAAAATCAACATATTGGTTCCTGCATTGATACCAAATCATGCATGACACCTGGCTACAGTAAAAGAGCATGATGCAACAAGTCAATTTGCTTTCTATTAAAGCATTTAATTACACCCATGTTATAAGATTTAATGTAATATGGTTGGGAGGGTTCAAAGGTGTGCCAATTCTTATGTCAAGTCTCACTCGATATTTTCAAACACGAGCCTTTCATGCAAATAAGTACAGAAAACATTCTTTTGTTGTGTATACAAGTATGTCCCAAAGAAAATGGCACGCATTGTGATGTCATTGAATACACGTGGTTAAAATCTTACCCATAGACACTTTTAAAAAATTAAACCTTTAGTAATTCCTTTGAAAGAAAAACATTTTAGGATGGGTGAATGTTTGGCCTTTGTTGTTGAAGTACTAGATGAAGCAATCTAGCCTTATGATTTTCCAAAAGAATTCTAAATTTGGCAATTCTAAGAGAAAATTTATATGCACATCTATATTTGAGGTATCAAGAGATTGTGAGTTTCAATCTATAAGAATCATTGATGATATGAAACAAGTAGATGGAAAATATGAATTTGGAATCATGAATGCAATCAACCACTTTAGAAAGTCTAGTAAATTAGTTTAATGGTGGAATTCACACTTCATATAGCTAGGGAAACAAGTTTTGATATTACAACCCATCTAAAATCTCAAGACCTTTGGAAAAATTGTGCAAAAAATTGTATTCACATCGAACCTACAATACCCAATGCCTATATGCAAATTATTCCTTTCTTTCTTGTAGTGTAGTTGATGTTTTCTTCTTGGTTTGTTTGAATTCCAAATGATCATAATATAATTATTATTTTGAATTTGGTTTTGTGGATATTATAAAACTTTCTATGTGTTTTCTATGGCATATATGCTACTATATTCCTACATTTTTTCTATAGAAGTAAGGATAAAGGATTGGAGCTATGTTTTCCAACTGTTAAAAACATAATGGGGGTAGGAAGCGCATCACCACAAGTTTTCAAGAGTGTCATTGAAATTTTTCCACGAGCTCAATTTTTTTCAACTTATGGTTAGTAAACCATATATTTATTGTTGACAAAGAAACAAATTAAAATCATTTCCAACGTTGCTCTTACAATCATTCTAATTCTATCATCCATTTCTACATCATATTGAAATATTTACATCTGATCTTGATCCCTTCTGGTAATTTGTTGATGATTATAAAGGTATGATAAAGGATTTCTCTTCAATTATTTTTATGGTTGCCTATGATAAAATGATTAGAGAAGGCACACCTAGAATTAGATATAAAATTACCAATGCACTACACAATCTAGATATTTCAAGACATCAAAATGTAGGCGTTTGTGTGGGAAATGCATCCCCTCATGTGTAAATTTAAATTGAACCAAACAATACATTTTTATAGGGGAATGAGCTATATAATATGGGGAATATATTAAACAAAGGGTCCTCATGTGATTCGAAAGTATTGGGGTCCAAAGGAAGCCATTACAGCTACATATAGTGAAAATTAATGGTTGAATATATAGGTGACACTACATGGATTGACAAAGAGGTCAGATTATGGCTTCTTGGTTGCTCCAAAGGCATAATTACAAGTGGTGGAGAAAATATTATCCTCCTGTAGTAAATATATTGGCTTCTTCATCACTACAAACACATGAATAGAAGTGGTGGAGAAATTTTTTGTCCTTCTGTGGTAAATATACTAAAAGTGGTAGCTTAAGATCTATAGTTTGAATGGATGACAATTGCATCACTTTTAGTAATATATATATATATAGCATGAAACTCTCCTTCGAATTATAATGAACTCCAAACTAAGTTTAAGCCTTTTTTCACATGCTTTTATTTCTGGTTTCAAGTATGAAAAGATGAATTTGACTTTTTAGAGTTAATTTTTTGAGGTAGCCAAGATAGCATTTTAGATAATCCATATGTGGCACTTAATAACATTGTATTGTTGTAGGTAGAGGAGATTTTGTTGAACCATCCAAGGACTTTGGCCATTGTGGTTGTTGGAATCCCTGATTCTAGGTTGACTGAACTCGTTACTGCGAGTATCCAGCTACACAACAATTGGAAATGGAAAGATGAGAACCTAGCAATGTAGAGTCTAGAAAATAACATATTGTCAACAAGTTTGCTAGAATTGTATTTTAAATAGAAACGATTATCCTTTCATTTTGTTTCCCTCCTTCCCATCATATTATTTTGTTTTCTTCATCCATTTCTTCAAGTTACAATCCTTTTATTTCTGTCTCTAGAGAGATATCTCTAGTTGATATAAAAATATCACATTTTTTGTGACAGTGGCACCCTTCCAAAACTATTTATGCTATGATACCTAAGCCTCCATCATTGTTGTTTCTCTGATCCTGTTGAAAAGATGCATTCGTCTCACTTTGTAAAAATATATTTTCTAACCTATGGCATTGAACATAACCAATATTTTTTTGTTTACAGATCCACCCAAGAGCATGAGTGAAACCCCTTGCTAATCTACAAGAAAGATAATGGTAATCAAACCCAATCTACCATTGTGGAGTCCCACTAGCATAGTACTAGATTGCAACAAAACCATCATTGAAAAACATCATTCATTAGTATCAAGTTTGACACAAAACCCTATAACAAAGTAATAGGTGTTTGATTAAATATGTTATATCTGCCAACCAATATCAAACATACATATTCCTTAATATCAAGTTCGATACAAAACCACTGTGGCATACATTTGATTCGATCAGTTATATAGCCCAACCGAAATTGAACATCCTCACATTCCCTAATATCAAGTCTAATACAGGAGGACTATAACATAGTAATAGTTTCTTGAATAGATCAGTTTTAAGTAGATCACTTGGTTATATAATTCTTGGTAATATGTAATTAAAAGAGGGGTAGAAATTAAAGATCTTCTAGTTCTAAAAACCATAACAAAAAATATATATTATTTATTCATATTGCAAAAAAAGGCTCTAACACCTCTTGCAAAGTATGACACTTGTTGAAGACCAAAATTGTTCCTTTTTTACACCCTCCTTAAACTCCATTATCTTCCTTTTTGACCATAATAACTCCAATTAAGTGTCAGCTTGCAAGGTTGTTGGAAAAAACATGTATTTAATCACCTTTTATTCATAGTTTCAAAGTTTATTTATTATTTTATTTAATATTTGAAAAATCTATCGAATTACATGAATTATGCAACTAATAATTGATTCTGCAGCTTACTTGAAAAATCTACATGTTTCAAAAAATCAGTTGAGGAACAAAGAATTTGAACAGGTAGCTGGAAACTAGCACAATGATATCCACCTATTCCTTTGATCTGGAAAGGTGATAAGGATGCCCGTATGATTAGGTTAACATGGAAGTCAACCCATTGGAAAATACCAAAGACAAATCAAACAAGTGAGAAGATCGTTGATTAAAGTTGATATTTTTCCATGATTTGCTTCCTCGATAACAAATCATGAAGAATCATTACTTTATTTAAACAATATTATTTTAAGATGTTATGTTGAGAAGGACAGGCTTAGAAATCTCCAAACATTTTAACAAAGGAGGTTATAAAACTTGCTTCTTGGCATGACGATACACATGAATGGTTATTATTTTAAAATCTTTTTGCAATTGATTAATTGAGCTCTTGGTTCCAATATGTTGTGCGTATAAATGAGTGGTTAATATTTGTTGATATCTACATACCTACACTCACGAGAGGGCCCCCTTGGGAGCTGTAAGGTTTCATTTTTATTTCTGGTTAAGATTTTTGTTTCATGGGATTAAGTTATCACAGTAATTATAACTTTGGTTTTTAGAAGAACGTTAGTAACAATTAAGATGGAATTTGTTATAGATTTTATAACAAAATTTGGTGTACAATTATTTCTATAGAATTTCTTTTTTAAATGTAATCTCGTTGTGTGAATGATGTAGAAAATAATGAAAGGGATTTATTATGCACATGCAAATTTTGATTGATAGATAAAAAGTAGAATCATTTGATTTGGAATTTATAATTAATTGAAGGTTTTATTTATGATAGTGTGAAGAAGATTTTGATTTTTCTAGTATGATATTTTTTTTTTCACTTTAAAATTAGCTTTCTTTTCTGTTAGTATGAAGAAGATTTAGATTTGAATTTTCTATTTATTTATGCACTTTATATTAGCTTTATTTCTGTCAGTGTGATACTTTTGTTTCCTACAAGAGTGACAATATTTTTACTTTGAGTGATTCTTAGATAAAAGATGTGTATGAAAAAATCATAATTTCATTTGAAAATTACTCACATAATAAAGAATCCTAGAAAAAATGGTGCAGATACACTTCATCATTTTACAAGCCCTGGTCGATAATTTATGAAGTAATTTAAGATCAATTCAATTACAAACATTTTGGCATTGTTTTTTAGGGAGTGTATATAGGATATCTTGTTTTAGGAGTCTATTAAAAGAAAAATGAAATAAATGCTAAAAATATATTTATTCATACGGGAAGATATTATAGGGGTAGGTTTATAAGTAGTGGTAGGAGCTCAATTCCAACATCACCACCCACCCCGCCAAGACCTTGTAGTGCTACACCATCCACCGAAACTCATATTCCATCAATTTCAGGTAGACATAAACTTCCTGAGGTACATAGATCCCAAATCCAACTGAAATATTCACCAACTTCCTCTACTGAAATCCTAGTAGATGAACCTACATATCTAACAAAAGGAGTAATCTTTCTATCTTCAATGGGAGAACAAATCTAGGAAAAGTATTGGAAGTTCCTAGTTATGAGGAAGAAAAAACATACTTTATTCCATTGGTAGAAGAACTAGAAGAGAAGCTAGAAAATAGAATTGAATAACCCTATATTAGCTCTAAGGAATTTATAATGGTAGGGGAAGGGGAAGAGGGAGTACATAATGTGAATGGTGAACTTAGGTTTGGAGGTGGAAGAGGTAGATGAGGAAATAAAGGAGGAGGTGGAGGAAGAGATGGTAGAAGAGATAAAAAACCTTTTGGGTTCCCAATATTATATTAAAATACGACGATTACAATGAAGAATATATCACCCTCCATACTACCTAATTTCCATGGCGTAAGACATGAGGATCTTGAAACATTTATCTTTGAGTTTGAAGTCTTGTGTATATTTGACGATTACTTGCTTGATTCTCAAAAATTGAAATTGTTTCCATCCACTCTTAAAGACAGAGGACTTATATGGTTTATGAGAGTAGGAACATGTTGTAGTGGATACAAACACCCTCCAAAACTTTTCCTTATCCCTTTTTGGAGCCTCCCTACCAGCCTTTCATAGCACCTTGTCTTACTTTATCAAGTACACAAGCTTCAATGTTTTTCATGCACAAAGGCAACCTGTCAAGCACATCTTGATGCATTTCCTTCATAGGTTGTTCACCCAGAGTTGGTCCAACTATAGGCTGAGCAGGTTCCCCAAGAAAATTGTGCATTTTTGGAGGGACACTAGCCTTCCCTTCGTAAATTGTGAAATTCTGTCTAGTAGCCTGTTGGGCTACAGAATTACGCAATTCTTCCAGCCAACAATCCCATCAGAAATTGCACAAATTTCCCAAGCAAGGAAACTCAGCCCAGAATTTACATAAATATGGGTAGCAGTGAGTTGATTTGCATATCAATTGCACAAATATCCTAGGCATCCATCCCAATTCCCAGCCATAAATGTGCATTTCCTTCAAACAGTCGAACAACCTCTTTCATGTGAAGTTGAGTTTAATAGTTCCCTCTAGAATTGAGAAAAATAGACTTGCATGCATGGGTTTCTTCTCACAAGGCAGCATGTAAAGGCAACCCTTGTTTCAAGGATATATGTTTAGCAAGTGGAGGTTACATGAAAGGATCATTTTGGAAACCTCCCACCAAGTGTCGCTTTCCCTAGATTTGTGGCATGCGTGTCACAACCTCGAAGTAATCAAAACTCATCAACCAGACACTGCAGAGATCATTCCTCACATCAACCTTACATCTCTAACATCACACATCACATCTAGGTGAAATTGGCACATTCAGCTCAGTTGTTTTGGGGTAAGCTCGCTTCCCATGCCTTGTGTTGCATTTCTCTCACTTTTTGTCTTTTCACTTGTATGAGCACAATTTTCTTGATTTACTTGAATGATTGCTATCGTTTACATGTATATTAGCTTGTCCTAGCACCATTTCAGTTTTGTCAACATCTCATTATTTTCGCATGCATGAAATTGTTTTTCTTGAATTGTCGTTGCTTCGGTGACTTGCCTCACCCACATCCATGTTGTTCCATTTTCTGAATCTATCATTCACCATTTGTATGCCTCATCATTCAATTATTCTTACACTCAATATCAACATGCATTCATATTCACAATCACTTTCAGTTGCCCGTCAGTGAGTCTGGGCAGCCTTGGCCCAGACTCTGCCTCACCAAGAGAGAATTGTGTAATCTTGAGAGGGAAATGTTTGTTTTTCTCTCAGGAAATGCGCATTTTTGCCCAAGCACTATCCTCTAGGACTATTTTGAACATTTTTGAGGGACAATGATTGCTGGCCTAGAAAATTGTGCAATGCAGTCACTGAGCCTGCAGCCATTGCCAGCTAAGATTGCGCATTGTGTAATCCCAATAGTCAGTAGCCAGAATGGACTATGCATTGCATAGTTCAAGCAGTCAGTTAGTCTCCCAACATCCCAGACTATGCCTTATGTAGTCTTCCAAGTCAGTCTCCCAGCCGACGTTGTGCAACCTTCATGATCAGTAACACAGGTATGTTGCAAGTCAGTTCTCAAGTTCATTTTGGTTTTCGACTGAAAGAATTATTTCTATGAGTGTTTGCCATGTCTCCAGGTATTGTAGGTGTTCATATGCCTCTAATCAGTGCAGGTAAAATGGTTTCCAAGAGGGCAGAGTCAAAGAAACCATTCAGAGAATGCTTGGAGATGAAGTCGATGAAATGTCTATGAGTTTGCCTACTCACGAAGATATCAAGTTGTTCATAGACAAGAACATCAAAATATCACAAAAAGAATCATCATGAACAAAAGTTAAAGGCAACATGCTGAATGCAGCAAACACAACAAATGCAACGAATAAAATGAATGCAGCGAATGCAGCGAACATAGTGAATGCAGCGAATGAAATGAATGCAAGAGGAAGGTTGTTGACAATACAGAGGTAGAAAAAAGTTACAAGATCAAGCAAATCCACTAATAAAGAATGAAACTTTGGAGACTCAGGCTATGAGGTGACGACGCAAAATGAAGATAGCACGAAGACAGATAATTAAACAAAGAAGGAGTTGCATGTTCTGAAGCAACAACTCAAGAAGAACATGAAGTTTCACAGAAAGACGAATGAGTTGGAACAAGAACATTAACAACAATGGGCACAAAATGCACTCATGGATGAAACTACACCTATACAAGTCAATGATCCATCCCAGAAGCTGACACGGAGTAGACATGGTGAGCAGTGTTGTTTATCACATGCAAGATATTCAGTAGCATGCATGTCATTGTGCGCATGCATGCAATCCAACCCATTCAGCACACTCACCAAGGCGAAGACAAGAAGCAAGTCCAACTGGAGTTGAACATGTACTTTGGCAATTTGATGTGCATGACCACTAGCACACACTTGAATATCAGCATAGACACATTGCATCAGTGTGTTGTCAGCTTAGCTGTAGGAAAGAATACCATGCGCATGTTAGCAAATGAGTTGGATGAAGGAGCCCAACCAATGCACCAGTTGCAATGGATTCAAGAGTTCACTTCACCAAGATGTCACCATGAGGTGCATGCACATCATCACAGATGACCAAGCTTGGCATCAACTCACCACCTTCACCCTCCCAAGCATGTCAAAGAATTGATCTCATCACAATGTATTGAGTGTCAGTGATGTCTTGCATAGCTTACTCAAGCCATTTTGTCCCACATGAGTAGATGTGCATTATAATGTAACATCATGTCAAGTGTAAGTCAAGTGTCAATAGTCGGATGCAACAGTCATAGAGTAGGTGAAGAGCCATGATGGTAGTTGAATTGTCACAAAGGGGAATGTCAAGGTTCAGCCCACCCTTTGCTATAAATAGTCCCTCATAACTCATTGTATGGGCTTTTGGTCAGCCAAACTTCTGATAAGACTATCTTGGAGAAAGCTTGGATAGTATTGTAGCGCTCCTTGAATTCTCCACTTCACGGAGTTAGTTAATCTCTTTGGAGGAGTAGGTAGATGTGGTTGTAATGTTCCATTTTTGGGACTAGTAGGTTTACATGGATGTATTGTATGATTGGGACTTACACTTCTTTATATAATAAGAGCCAACACATTTTCATGCATATGTTGTTACTGTACTTGGACTATTCTGGTTGCTTACAAATGTATGTTGTTAAATTAGTTAGTTTTGTGTGAAATCCTTTGTATGTGATTATATGAATCTTGTTGGAGATGTGTTGTTGGTTTAACCATCACTTTGGATTACCGACTGATCTTCTTTCTAGCTTGTGATGCATCTTCGGTCATGTGTTCCCTTCTCAGTTGAGTACTACTATAGATTGTCAAGGGGCACATGCATCTCACCCCGCATGTGTTAGAACCTATCATTCACCTTCCTTGACTCACTACAATGGTCACACCCTTGCTACTTACAGGGTTATCTTACTTTCCTCTGTGCGACATCGCGATAAAGTCATTACCTTACAACTCACTGCTAGGACTACTACACCAAACTATATGAGGTCTAATTGGGACTTCTTACAAGGGCGATCCCCTTAACATGTTGGCGGGTCTAGCACCATCAACATTTTGAGTGCTATAAGGAGGGATATATGAAAAGTCGTGTCCTCTCATCTAGTTGTGAACGTTTGCATATCTTTCATGGACTCTTGAACTCTTCTTCCTCTACGATGTTTTTCGAATCGTGGAGATGTCTCCATCACAAGGTAGTTTTTCAATCTCTTGTCCACTTACATGTATGATGGTGAAGGAGAAGTGGCTTGGCCTAAGTACTTACATGACTTTATTTCCATGCTTCATGAGGAAGATGAGTGTTTTGACAAACAGGCCAGCTTGTTGCTTGTGTAAAAACTTCACGAATCTCCATGTCATTATTTGCTTAGCCTACCGGCTGACAGCATGCACTCACTTGATCACTTTTGTGATCTTATTAAAGACACATTCTATCATTTTGGTACAAACCATCTTGACCGAAAACCTTTACAACAAAGAAAATCTCGGCAAGAATCAGTTATTGATTTTTGGCAGCGCTCCCATGACTTGAAATTTCAAGCTCCAAGGAGCCAGATGAAATTTGCCTATATTTGGGACCGATTCGAGTATTGTCTTAAGAAATATGGATGTCCCAATAAGAATCTTGAGATAAATCCTCGCTCAACATTATTCATTGATGGAGCTACACAATCTCATGTGGATGTGGGCACTGTCTTGGCTGACTTCCCACCTTCCTCTCATTCAATAGCTCCACCACTGCCAAGTGATGCTGAGGATCATGCTCACACACCTGTTCAACATTCAAATCCTCCCCACATCACTTCACTCATTTTTTGACCAAATTTGGTTGTAAGTCCCTTGAGTTCCCATATGCATTATGTTTTACAACCTCTGTCTTTTCACTTGGGTGTTCCTTGAGATGATACTCTCTTGTGTTCATCCAGTATGGACTCTTCACTTGTTGTGAAGGAGGAACAAACCATTGATGGAGTTGGTGTTGCAAAAAAAACATGTGCTATCATTCATGAAGAGTTTTAGTGGGAGCTTTAACATCAACACTCGGCGAAGGACGACTCCCTTCCATCCGAGTCCCCTCTGTTCTTTCCCAACATCTTTGGTAAACTTTCCATCCATGATTTCGCATGTGTGTCTTCATCTATGGATACACCCATTGTTGATCACTTGACAAGACTCGCTGGACATTGGTCCATTATTTGACAACGAAGAGGGTGAGTTATTCATTGAAAATGCACTTGATCCTTTATCTATCTTTTTTGAAAACACAAAAGATGAGTTTGTTCGCTTTTAATCTACCCCTCTGTTTGATTCATCTGATCATGAGGGTGACGATGAAATAATTTATTTTTCTGATCATGGAGGTCGTGATCCATTTACTTCCATTTTTTATCACGATCCTGAATATATCACAGTTGATCTTTCGAAGCCACTAGTTTATGATGATCTATCTAATGATGAAGTTGAAACACCCAAGACTATTGAGGCACTTCAACTCAAGCTAATGGTTATGTCAGGTCCTTGCTCTCTTGGGGTTAGTCTCACTTCTGATCATGAAACTGTTCAATCACCCAAGGCTCCTCATCACTCACTTGTATGCATTGGAGATTCGTCTCACACACAGATCACAGTTCCTCCACTCGAACTGTACAATCCCACTGCTTGTGCATTGGAGGAATCCTACATTCCAAGCACTCGTTCATGATGCAAGTTATCTTTGTTTCTTTCATTTGCTTGGATGTCACAGTCAAGAGTGTGCTAATGCTTCAAAGTTTCACGCAGTGTCACACAACACCATGATAAGTCCATGGACTACTCATCATGCACTTGTGCTCACTTATGTCCTGTGGGCATTGTCAAACACAAAGTGTGGTTGTCTTCATTGTTATATCTTTCATGCTCGCTGGTTCGCACAATTGGGTTTCTCGCGAACCAATCCTTGACCAACATGGGTCAACCAATGCACTGGTGGCTGCATTGGAAATATCACTTCACATGATCAAGCCAATGCACGTTAGTGTAGGAGTAGGAGTAGTGTTTTCTTTTAGTTGTTTTCTTACATGCTTGTTTTCTTACATCCTTTATTTATTTATTTTTTTTCTTGCTTGTTTTCTTACTTTAGTTTCTTCCATTTCCACTTCTACTCTTGCTTTGCTTTGTTGTTTCTTATTTTGCTTGTTTCATTAGTTCACTCATTTCATTCGTAGGTTAGTTTCGCATGAAACCATGTATGACTCTTGAAATGAGATGGGTGAAGTACAAGAGGGCTTGTACAATTATCACTACTTGGTTATTTGTTATCTTGCCTCTGTATGATGAAATTGTTACTTTTAGTCCATGATACATAAAGAAAAATATGTATTGTTCGAAGTGAACCTTGGTGAAAACGCAACGCTTGGATGCTAACTAGTGTCACGTTCTCTAGTCATTTGTTTTGGGTTAACCCTTGTTAGCTCAGTCAATTAGAGTAAGGTGAGGGGGAAAACCTTAACAAGCACGTCAGAGATATAATAAACCACTTCTCTACAGGAACATCCTCTTCTATTCTTAATAAGTCAGGATCCCTCTTCCACCTCTGAAATGAATAAGTGTTATGCATAGTTGAGAAAATTAAAAAAAAAATGAAAATTCAAAAAAATTCAAAATGAAAAATGAATAAGGTGAAAGAAGAGAAAGGCTTCCTACACAGGGAGGTGATGCAAGTAACTTCGCCAAGATACTGACCAGGCCCACTTGAGGCGAAGCCATGCTTGTGTTCCTATGTGACTCTGTCAGGGTACTGTCCAGGCCTGCTGGCAGCGGAGCTACACCAAAGATGAAACTAAGACTTTGACGACTATGCTGCTTGTTAGCTCTGGTATGTTCTTCAACATTTCATGGATAAAAGTAGGTTGGGCAATGTTGGGTTTGGTTACAAAGGGCTCACATCAGTTTTTCCCTCTCCTCCATTTTCCCTATAGCTCCATGAAACCCCACTATCCCTGTTTTACACCCACATTTGGCATAAAAGCCCCATTTCCTTAGCTCCCAGGTGTTTTTTGTTTAAACATTGTAAAACCCCGATAACCCATCCAAATCCTTTGGCAATACTTTTTCAGGTCATTTCATTTTAAAAACTTGTGCATTAAAGCCTGACCATCTGATCGTCCGCCGCAAGATCTGATGGCATTCGCACCTCATGATCACGCAATCTTCTCGCATATTAATCGACGGGGAAAGTGGTTTCCATCCTGTCATATCAGCCATGTGTCATGCGATGTATGGGATCATGCCCCCACTATACGTTTACAACCTTTTCCCGTGAGCGGTGTGGGGAAACCACTTACCGCCCATTGTATTGTTCCCCACTCGTTAATGCCCACACACCTTTCTCATGCGATCATCGTTGGATCTGTTGCTCCCTGATATGATGGCTCTCGTTTCTCCATTGTCATTCTTTCCCGATATCATCCGTGAACCATTCCCCATCATTCATCTGCCGAGATCTAATAGCCTACAATCTCCTCATGCATATACCTTCTGATAAGCCATTGCAAAGTGCTCTCTGCCATCGATCCATGCTATCCAACGGTGGGTCTTCCTCCACGCTGCCCGTTTCCATAGCCTGTTCTCTGCTGCCGAAGAATGAAGGCGATAAACTACCCTATACCTCGCACAGTTATTCCTCAACAACTGCATTTAACAAGAGAGGATGGCCAAGAAGAAAAAGGACGGCCTTGAGCAGATCAAAGCATCAATCAGTTATGGAAACCCTTCAATACGGAATTCCACCTGTTCGTGAAGTACAGCAGAATACCAAAAAGGGTCATTTTGTTCATTAAAACAATCAAATTGTATCAGAGACCCATGTCAAATAGTTAATGTGGTCGGTGGTCCATTATGACCCTCCACGCATAGACCAGTAGAGAAATTTTGTAAACAAACTCCATATATACCGAGAAAGAAGATGTAATGATGGTTGATGGATAATGTTTTGAAGATAAAGTTCAACTTCCGGAGATTGTAACTACTGTGATACTTGCAGCATCTCATCTTCATTTTTAGCTAATACAAGCTTATTTTGTTATTAATTTCTCACTTTCCACTTCTTATTTGTTCCAGGCTATGCTTGTTATGCATTTTTCATGTGCTCTTGAGGTTTAGCATTAGAGGGGCTATCATCCCACCTCTGTGTTAAGATCTAGTATGTATCATTGATTGTGTATGCAGGTTTCTATTATTTTAATGCCAGAGAGCTGTCATCCTATCTGTGCATTAGGAAATAGATTTGTAGACCTTTTAACTGGTTGCAACTGGTCATCACAAGGTCCTGTGCATCTGCTGGTGTGGTCAGTGTTCTCCACCTTCACCTGTTCCTCTAACTGTGAGCAATTGGTGGTCTAAAGCCTTGTAGTCTAGGGGTGTTCCCCCATGTCTGGGGTTAAGCATAGTAGAAGTGGTTATCTGGCTTGAATATGCATCATTCCTTCCATTCATCCACCATTTTCCAACATTTTTGTTGAGTTTGTAATGTTCCCGAGCATCTCTGATATACAACCTAGGAGAGTTTCTTGGGGTGATAACATTAATTGGCGTCATTGCCGGGGAGAGGAGATTGAAGCTCAGATTCCCTGGGAGAACGACACAATTCCAGATTTTGATGATAGACAAGGTCTGGGCACATTTCTGGTTGTAATCATCTATCTAGCGACTCCACTAGGGAAAGACCAACCTTTGGCGACTCCACATTGAAGTTCTGGCTTAGTTTGTAAGACATACTCAAAGAAATCCTCAGAAATCAACAGCTGAACCAGTGCCTGACCCTGAGAGGAATGTCAAATCGAAGAAAGCATCACAAAAAGGGGCATTAGAATCAGGTAAGCCCAAGAGATCTTATTTGTCTCTACATGAGGAGTTTTTAGTTGAATACACACAATTTGAAGACTTAGAGCCTAGTGTTGCTAGTGAACAAACACCTGCAGAGATTAATACAGCTCCTTATCCATCTAGTTCCCCTTTGAATCTCAGTCCAAAGAAAGCTTCCCATATAGTCCAAAACATCCCTTTGTCTCTGCCATCTATCACATTACTCCCTACCATTCAATCTGCCAGTATCCTTCCACATATCCCAATCATGGTAGGCCAGCAAGCACCCACGAAGATAGAAAGAATTGCTGCTACTAGATATGGACCTTTGGTCTTGCCTATTCCTTTAAATCCCATGCCTGTGGGAGAATATAAAAAATATATGCCCAAGTTCACTGGCATAGAGGGAGTAACAGCAGAAGAACATCTAGAAGCTTTTTATAGTTATGTTGATAACCTAGATATAAGTGAAAATGATGTGTGGATGAGAGATTTTGTCCAAAGCCTTGATGGAGAGGCCAGGAAATGGTTTAGAGAATTACCCCAGATATCTATAACAGATATTGAAGCCTTAGATGATGCATTTTTGAAGCACTGGGGAGATAAAAAGGATTTGCTATATTACCATACATATTTCGGTAACCTAAAGAGGGAAAATGGGGAATCATTGCCTGATTTTAATAAAAGATTCAATCATATGTATAGTAAGATACCAGTTGAGGTAAATCCTACCCTCACCTCTGCCAAACTCACTTATGCCAATGCTTTTGACTCTGATTTCTGCCTATTATTGAGAGAAAGGAGATGTGCCACTCTAGTCGATATGCAGGATGCAGCATTAGAGGTGGAATCCAATATTATGGCTGTAGGAAAGCTCAAAGGTCAAGCTGACAGAAGGAGGCAAAGAGGTCAGGCTTCTACCTCCTCTACATCATCTTCAGAGCCTAAATTAGATAAAATGACTAAGATGATAGAGTCATTGGCTGCTGAAATTTCTAAGCTGAAGGTTGAGCAAAATTCAAGAAAGACAAGGCAACACAACACATTTGTTCCAAGAAATCCAAATCCATTTAGAAGAGAAAATGAACAGTTGCAAATTATTCATAGGGGTGAAGAATCAAAAGAAGATCAGAAAGTTAAAGCTCCTTTCCAAAATGTAGTCATGGAGGAGGTACAATTTGAAGATGAGGATGAAATTCATTGCATGGAAGATAAAGGCAGTGCTGCATTTTTTACTTTGGTTGCTTATGAAAAATCATTGCTGCAGGAACAAGATAGTCAAGAATGGGATAGAGAAGTTGTCCTACAAACTAAGGAGTAGCGAAGATATAGTTTGAGGTCCAATGCAAAAAATTTCAAAGAGAATCCTACCCAAAGAGATGTTGTCCAAACAGAATCATAGAATAACAGACAGAGAAGACTAGTAGCTGACCCAGTCATCCTCAAAGCTCTAGTTCAAGAGGTAAGAGGTTCTGATAAGTTACCATCCTCTTTCAACCTAGAGTCAGAAGTCCAGAAGATGAAAGTCTCTATGCCTCTGGTAGAATTGGTAAAGAGTGAAATATTTAGAAAGCCTATCCTTGAAGCTCTTGAGCTGGAAACCACACAAACCTCCAATCACTCTATCAATTTGCAAGATGACAAGCCTGCCATTGTGCTTAGCCCCATGATTGAACCTGCTGATAATAATTCTCCATCCTTTTATGTCTCCTTGACCATTGATGACAAAATCCTCCACAATTGCCTACTAGACACAGGGGCCAGCCACAATTTGATGCCTAAAGCTGTCATGGAAGAGTTAGGCCTTGACATCACCATAACATATCATGATTTGTTCTCTTTTCATTCAAGAAAGGTGAAATTTCTGGGATTGATCAAAGATCTAGCCATTACCCTAACTCAACTTCCCATGAAGAGTATGATGATGGATATTGTGGTAGCAGATGTCCCTCCCAAGTTTGGCATGCTGCTGCCTAGAGGATGGATTAAGAGACTAGATGGGACATTACAGAATGTTTTATCCTATGCTATTGTCCCAGTTTTTGGACGAGAAAGCAGGAGATTGTATAGAGAAGCACAATTGGCATACATCATCAGTGATGAGAAGAATCCTACTAATCATCCTATATATGCTGTGGAAACTAATTTTGGAGCATGTATCCTCCAAATAGAAAAATCTCAGAAGGCCTAAATGCAGATCAGGAAACCAGTTTAGGCCAAAGAAGAGCAAGGAAGTCAAGTTTGGGAGATGTTCTTTGATGGAGCATGTTCCAGGGAGATTGCAGGAGCAGGGGTGATGCTGATATCTCCCCAACAGAAGAGCACACAACTGTCATTTAAGCTAGCTTTTCAAGTCACAAACAATATAGTAGAGTATGAGGTTTTTCTATTGGGCCTTAATGCAGCAAAAGACAGAGGAATCAGGAACATAAAGGTGTTTGGAGATGCTGATTTGATCATTCAGCAAGTAAATAAAACATTTCAAGCAAAGCACCCAAGGCTGAAAGCATACAGAGATGAGGTATGGAGAATCAGAGATTCTTTTGATTATTTCTATATTTCATATATTCCCACAGCCAAAAATCATCTTGCTAATTCCCTTGCTGTGTTTGCTAGTCTATTTATCCCTCCCATGCCTCATTTACGAAGTCCAAATGAAATATAAACCATCCTTGCCTGATAATGTCCAGCATTGGAAAGTTTTTGATGATGATAATGAGATAAATAGGTTTCTTCAAGTCATTGATGAGTTTTCTGAAATACAAATTGATCAAGAGAATGAAGCCTTAGAAGAAAACCCCCAGTCCCAGCTGAGAAATAAAATTGGTAAAGATAACATTGTCTAGCTTCCTAGCAATCATATTCCAAAGGGTTTAATTACTCTTGAAAGACTGATTGACCAGAATGATGTGCCTTACAAGGCTGCCCAGAAAGAAGACCAATCTACAGTCTGTAAGTATGATATAGGGAGTCTAGGTCAGCTTAGATATATAAATTTTTCCACTCATCTGTCTGATGACCAAAGTTATGAATACTGCAAATTAGTGAATCAATTTGCTGATGTGTTTGTCTGGGAGTATAGTGACTTGAAAACTTATGATAAAATGATTATTCAACATAAAATCTCTTTAGAGAAGGACACCATACCTTTCAAACAGAAGATGAGACCAATAAATACTATGCTTCTTCCTCTAATTGAAAAAGAAATTAAAAAATTGTTGGCTGCCAAGATTATAGTTCCTCTTAGATATTCCAAATGGGTAGCCAATCTAGTAGTGGTGAGGAAGAAAAGTGGAGAAATCAGACTGTGTGTTGATTTCAGAAACTTGAACAAGTTTCAAAGAAAGACAATTATCCCCTACCAAAGATGGAGCACTTGTTGCAGAAGGTCTCAGGAGCCAAAGTAATGTCTTTCATGGATGGCTTTTCAGGCTTTAATCAGATTGCAATGCATCCAGATGACTAGGAAAAGACTGCATTCACCACTCCTTGGGGCACTTTTATATATGCCAAGATGCCTTTTGGATTGGTGAATGCTGGAGAAACCTTTTAGAGAGCTATGGATATAGCATTTGTAGGAGAGAAGGATAAATTTGTCCTTATCTACCTTGATGACATAACAGTATACTCTAGCAGCCATCAAAACCATTTGGAACATTTGAAAAAAGTGTTTTTGAAGTGCAGAAGGTTTGGGATTTCAGTCAATCCTAAAAAATCACAATTTTCTTTAGAATAAGGCAAGCTGTTAGGACATGTTGTTTCTACTGCAGGTGTCTGGATTGATCCAGAAAGAGTAAAAGCAATACAAACTTTGTCTGTCCCGAGATCAAAGAAAGATATCCAATCCTTTCTGGGAAAAATTAATTTTGTCAGGAGGTTCATACCAAATTTTGTAGAACTAGTGAAGCATGTTACCTCCATGTTGAAGAAAGGGTCAGAGGTTAGATGGACTGATGCAACAAGAAAATCATTTGAGACTATTAAAAAAGCCATTATGGAGGCTCCCACATTAGTGAGTCCAGATTACAGCAAGGAGTTCCATATATTTTCATTTGCCTCTGAAGACACCATTGCAGTAGTTTTATTGCAAGAAGATGAAGAAGGTTCAGAGCATCCGTGGAATTTTTCAGTAAAAACTTAAGGGATGTTGAACTGAGGTATGACATTCTTGAAAAACAAGCATATTCTCTTATCAAATCCTTGAAAGCTTTCAGAGTTTATATCTTGCATTCCAAGATAATTGCATATGTACCCTCTACTGCAATCAAATATGTCTTGACACAACCTGATGTTGATGGAAGAACGGCTAAATGGATTGTAAAGCTGATTGAATTTAATATAGAATTGAAGCCCACTAAGCTGGTCAGAGGCCAGGGTTTTGCCAAATTATTGGTTGAAGAAAATTGTAGATCATTGGATATTGATTTCCTGTGCACAATTGCAGACATTGGTCAGACAAATGAAGAAGAGGAATCAGCTGAACCAGACAGAAAGCAGTCAGTGGCAGAAAATCTAGCTTCTTGCGATTGGTATTTTGCAATAATTAATTTCTTGTTGAAGCTAGAAATCCCTCTAGAGTTTACTCAAAGTCAAGCCAGAACTATTAAGCATAGGGCAGCTAAATATTGCATTAATGAAAATCTGCTCTACTAGAGGGATCCATCTGGAGTGCTTTTGAGGTGTTTGGACAAAGAATAGTCAATAGAAGTCATGCAGCTGTTTCATTCCAGCATGTGTGGAGGGCACCATTATTGGAAGACTACAGCTCATAAAATCCTCAGAGCTGGATACTATTGGCCCTCTTTATTTTCTGATGTATTTTCTTTTGTTAAATCTTGTGACAGGTGCTAAATATTTGAAGGAAAGCAGTAGTTGAAGTCCCTGCCCCTAAAATCAATACAGGAAAAAGGACATTTTCAGTAGTGGGGCTTGGATTTTATTGGAGAAATCAATCCACATTCCAATGGCCAGCACAGATGGATATTAGTAGCTACTGATTATTTCACTAAGTGGATTGAAGCAGTCCCTACCAGGAAGGCTGATCATAATGTGGTCATGAAGTTTTTAATTGAAAATATCTTTACCAGATTTGGTTGTCCATATAAATTAGTCACAGGCAATGTAGCAACTTTCAGGGAAAGGGAATTGGTGGAAATGTGTGATTCAATGGGTATTAAACTGGTTCATTCCACCTCATATTATCCTCAAGGAAATGGTCTGGCAGAATCCTCTAATAAAAGCCTGATAAGGATAATTAAGAAGCTATTAGAGGACAATAAAAAGAATTGGGATTCTAAGCTCAAGTATGCACTGTGGGCTGACAGAGTGACCATTAAGAAATCTACAGGGAATTCTCCTTTCAAGCTGGTATATGCTGGTATATGGTACTGAAGTTGTATTCCCAATTCAGCTAACTCTCCCTGTGGAAAAATTCCTTCAAACGGAACAAAATGAGGAATAAAACATGGAAAAGAGGATCCCTAATTTAGCAGAGGTACATCAGATTAGAGAACAATTAGTTGAAAAGGCTACAACACATCAGAAAAAGATCAAGAAAGTCTTTGACAAAGGGACTAAGGCAGATAATTTTCGGGCTGGAGACTTGGTTTTGAAATGGGATGCACTAAAGGAAAAGAAAGGCAACCATGGAAAATTTTATGCTTTCTGGACAGGCCCTTTTATTATTTCACAGATTCAAAGGAACAACACCTTCATACTGAAAATTATGGGATGAGAGGCAGTTTGTGATGGCCCAGTTAATGGGTGTTTTCTGAAAAATTATGTGGTTTAAGGTCTATGGCCTTAAATGTTGTAAATATTTTGTTTTTATCAGTTTTTTGTAGGCAAAGTAGACTCCATGCCGAATGGAACACTAGGAATTTTGGCTTTTTAGTTTTCAAATGGAAAGGCATTGATATGCAGGTTCTTGAGACCTCACAGGGAGGATCTCATCCCCAGAAGGAACCAGTGTTAGCTCTGCTATGTTCTTCAACATTTGATGGATAAAAACAGGTTGGGAAATGTTGGTTTTGGTTGCAAAGGGCTCACATTAGTTTTTCCCTCTCCTCCTTCATTTTCCCTATAACTCCATAAAACCCCAATATCCCTGTTTTACACCCACATTTGGCATAAAAGCTGTGTTTCCTTAGCTCCCGGGTGTTTTTTGTTTAAACATTGTAAAACCTCGATAACTCGTCCAAACCCTTTCGCAAGCCTTTTTCATGTCATTTCATTTAAAAAACTTGTGCATTAAAGCCTGGCCGTCCAATTGTCTACCGCAAGATCTGAAGGCATTCACACCTCATGATCATGCAATCTGCTAGCATATTAATCAACGAGGAAAGTGGTTTCCATCCTGTCATATTAGCCACATGTCATGCAATGTATGGGATCATGGCCCCACTGTACGTTTACCACCTTTTCCTGTGAGCAGTGCGGGGAAACCGCTTACCGCCCATTGTACTATTCCTCACCCATTAATGCCCGCACACCTTTCTCGTACGATGACCATTGGATCCATTGCTCCCTGATCTAACGGCTCTCGTTTGTCCGCTGCTGTTCTTTCCCGATATCGTTCGTGAACCATTCCTCGCCATTCATCTGCTGAGATCCAACAGCCTACAATATCCCCGTGCATATACCTCCCTATAAGCCATTACAAAGTGCTCTCCACCGTCGATCCATGCTATCCAACAGTGGATCTTCCTCCACGCTGCCCATGTCCATAGCCTGTTCTCTGTTGCCGAAGAACAAAGGCAATCAACTACCTTGTACCTGGCACAATTATTCCTCAACAACTACATTTAACAAGAGAGGATGGCCGAGAAGAAAAAGGACAGCCTCGAGCAGATCAACAGATTAATCAGTTATGGAACCCCTTCAATACGGCATTCAACTTGTTTGTGAAGTATAGGAAAATACCAGAAAGGGTCATTTTTTTCATTAAAACAATCAAATTGTATCAGAGACCCATGTCAAACAGTTAATGTAGTTGGTGGTCCATTATGACCCCTCCACGCATAGAACAGCAGAGCAATTTTGTAAACAAACTCCATATATACCCAAAAAAAAGATGTAATGATGGTTGATGGATAATGTTTTGATGTAAATTTCAACTTCTGGAGACTGTAACTATTGTGATACCTGCAGCGTCTGGTCTTCATTTTCAGCTAGTACAAGCTTCTTTTGTTGTTAATTGCTCACTTTCCACCTCTTCTTCATTCCAGGCTATGCTTGTTATGCATATTTCATGTGCTCTTGAGGTTTAGCATTAGAGAGGCTATCATCCCACCTCTGTGTTAAGATCTAGTATGTATCATTGATTGTGTATGCAAGTTTCTGTTATTTTAATGCCAGAGAGCTGTCATCCTGTCTGTGCATTAGGAAATAGATTTGTAGACCTTTTAACTGGTTGCGGCTAGCCATCACAGGGTCCTGTGCATCTGCTGGTGTGGTCAGTATTCTCCATCTTCACCTGTTCCTCTAACTGTGAGTAATTGGTGGTCTAAAGCCTTATAGTCTAGGGGTGTTCACCCATGTCTGAGGTTAAGCATAGTAGAAGTGGTTATCTGGCTTGAATATGCATCATTCCTTCCATTCATCCACCATTTTCCAACATTTTTGTTGAGTTTGTAATGTTCCCAAGCATCTCTGATATATAACCTAGGAGATTTTCTTGGGGTGATAACACTGCTTATGCTCCTATATACCCCTCAACCCCAATTGAAACCACCGTGTTTCCTTGCCTTGGAATGTGTGTCAATCGACAAAGAGCTTGGCAGATGTCACATCTTACAATCAAGCTAGTGTGAAACCAAGATGAGTTGAGAACTAAACAATACTTTCGGAGGTGTTAGACATGTTTTTCATGAACAAGGTCCATTCAGAGGGCTGGAGTTCTACCAGTGTTTCACTAAGTGTTGTAGCGGGTACAACCACCCTCTAAAATTTTTCCCTATTTTGGAGACTCCCTACCAACCTTTCATAGCATGTTGCCTTGCTTCATCAAGTACATAAGCTTTAGTGTTTTTCATGCACAAAGGCAGCCTGTGGAGCACAACACGATGCATTCCCCTCATAGGCTATTCACCCAGACTTCGTCGAGCTGTAAGCCGAGCATATTCCCAAAGAAAATTGTGCATTTCTGTAGGGCAACCACCCTTCCCTCTAGAAATTGCGCAATTCTATCTGGTAGCCTATTAGGCTCCAAAATTATGTAGTTCTACCAGCCAACACTCCGAGTAGAAATTGCACAAATTTCCCCAGCAGGGCTGCTCAACCCAAAATTTGCATAAATCTGGGTAGAAATTAGCTTCTTTGCCCAAAAATTATGCAAATATCTTAGGCAGTCATCCCAGCTCCCAACCAAAAATGCTCATTTACTTCAAGAAGTCTAACAACCTATTGCATGTGCAGCTGAGTTGATCGGTTCCCTCCATGACTGAGAAAAACAAACTGCATGGATGGGTTACTTCTCCCTAGGCATCATGTAAAGGCATCCCTTGTTTTAGGGATCTATGTTTATCAAGTGGAGGATACATGAAAGGCTCATTTTAGAAACCTCCCATCAAGTGTCACTTTCCCTATATTTGTGGCATGTGTGTCACAACCTTGATGAGATACTGCAGAGCTCATTCCTCACATCAACCTTGTACCTTTGATATCCCACATCACATCTAGGAGCAGTCAGCACATTCAACTCAGTTGTTTTGGGGTAAGCCTACTTCCCATGCGTTCTGTTACATTTCTATCGCTTTTGTGTTTTCTCACGTATGATCACTATTTTCTTGATTTATTTTTAATGCTCGCTATCATTTGCATGTATATTATCTTATCCTAGCACCGTTTCAGTTTTCGTCAACATCTGAGTGTTGTTTCATGCATGAAACTATTTTTCATGAATGATCATCAATTCGGTGACTTGCCTCATCCACATGTACGTTGTTACATTTTCTAAATCTACCATTCACCATTTCTATGCATGATAATTCACTTATTCTTACACTTCATATCAGAATTCATTCACATTCACATTCAGTTTCAGTTACCCGTCGATGAGTTTGGGTAGCCTTGGCCCGGACTTTGCCTCACCAAGAGCCTCACCAAGACATCATTACACAATCCTGAGAGGGAAGGCTTTGTCTTCCTCTGAGGAAATGCATATTTCTACCAAGGCACTATCCTCCAAGACTGTTTTGTGCATTTCTAAGGGACAATGACTACTGGCCTAGAAAATTGTGCAATGCAGTCACTGAGCCTGCAGCCATTACCAATTGAGATTGTGCATTGCGCAATTCTAGTAGTCAGTAGCTAGACTGGACTATGCATTGTGCAGTTCCAGTAGTCATTTAGTCTATGTGTAGCCTAGACTATGCCTTGCATAGTCTTGGCAGCCAGTATCTTGACTTGCCAGCTGAAAATGAGCGAACTCCATGATCAGTCACACAGGTATGTTGCAAGTCAATTCTCAAGTTCATTTTCGTTTTCAACTGATAGATTGCTTGCCATGAGTTTTGCCATCTCTCCAAGTATTGCACATGTTCATTTTCCTCTCATCGGTACAGGTACAATGGTTTCCAAGAGGTTCGAGTCAAAGACACTGTACACAACATGCCTCGAGATGCAGTTGATCAAATGTCTATGAGCTTTCCTGCTCACAAAGATATCAAGTTGTTTGTAGACAAGAACATCAAGATATCACAAAAATAAGAATCATGAGCAGCAGCTGAAGGCACCATACTGAATGGAGCGAACACAACGAATGCAACGAACACAACAAATGCAGCGAATGCGGAAAACGTAGCGAATGTGACGAATGTAGCGAATGCGTGAATGCATCGAATGCAACGAATTTCGTGAATGCAATGAATGCAAGAGGAAGGTTGTTGATAACACATAGGTGAAACAAAGTTGTGAGGTCAAGAAAATCCACTGATAATGAAAGAAACATTGGAGACTCAGGTTATGAGGTGACAGCGCGACATGAAGATCACGTGAAGACAGAGAATGGAACAAATAAGGAGTTGTAGTTGTTGGTGTCTAGTTATGAACAATTTATTCTCCTCTTTTCCTACAATAATGTATCAATCCGGTTGCGTATTCTTTTCAAGTCAACACCCAAGGTATATGCATGGGCAAAGTTAAAATCTTTCATCGACCAAGGGTTCGTGATTACCAAATCAAAGCATTGCAGACACAAAAATAAAAATTCAAAAGAAGAACTTGAAAAGGTATTCACAGTGATCTAAAGAATCTGCAAAAACAATCAAGAAATAAACAAAGCAATGAAAAATACACACATAACAATAAAACATGCAGCACCTAATTAGAATAGTGGGCTCAACTCTCTGATCAGGGCTGCATTACTCATAGCAAAAGATAGAACAACAAAAAGGGTTGTATTTTATTAATCTGAACAACACTGTTACAATACAATGCAGGGTCTGGCTAACCCCTCGTATAGGAATGACCCATCTTTTATACAGTACAAAGGGGAGTAACATCTCTCCCCAAAACCTAGCAACTATATGCCCAAATATATACATCAGTTCAACACAGCACCAACGCCGAGAGAGAAAGAACAAGAATGATCCAAAACAGGTTAAGAACTGCTGAAAATCAATTATGTTGTTTCATCGTGGTCGATCAACTACTGTGAATTGTGGAACTGCTACGATATGCCATGAGGTCAACACCTGCGCTCTAGAATCTACAATCATAACATGTTTTAGTGGTTTTCATAGGAAAAACCCTCATGACTCTACTTCATTAATTAAATATCTCAAGAGATGATAAAGGGGCATTACCTCATAGTTTTACATAGTAAATATATTCGAATGAATACAAAAGGGATGAAAAGAGGAGTGGAAATGCAGGAAAAGGATAGGTCGATTTGGTGCCCAACATCTCCCCCCAACTAACCTTCTGCACACCCTCGTGGAGATCTCTGTCTCCACAGGTCTGGGTTGGATAGGCTGTGGGTTTCATGAAGCTAGGAGAGATCGTATTCCTCGTCCATTTCTATTCCTGGAACCTTAAAACCCTCTGAGAGAAGGACTTCCTTCCACCAATCATTTGGTACATTATATGCTGGGGTGTAGTGCTCTACTAGCAACCAAATGATAGGGTACTGAAATCGAATTCCTATCCACCGGACCCCACTTGTCTGGATGCATGCCACGTATCTTGGCACCCTACTGAGTGCTCGCGCAAAATTTGGTGCTCCAAATGGTTCTTTGTTCCGGATAGATGTGGCTGACATCATCCACCTTTTCTGACAACTATCCAGGGCCTCAGCTTGAAACATGAATAATTGCTTGACATAGAGATCAATGCACCACTTTTGTGTCCTCAACATCTGTTCCATGTTTCCCATAATTTCTAAAAACATAATGTGCTTATTGTACATAGTCATTGATCTCTCGGGTTGTCCTCTTACCATAAAAGGCTTCGTGAGCTGATTTGAATCAAACGTATTAGAATCATTCTGCCAGCTTATCTGATTGAAAGTGTTAGAGGTGAGGACCCTTAAATGAATCTCCCCCACATATGGAACCGGATTAAATTCTCTATCAACATGCAGGAGATACCCATCCATCTAAAGCTCACACATCAAATGTTGAGTTGGCACATCATGAGCTCTCAATATCTGGTGGAGTTATACACCATCCTCAATATCGTGACTAATTTCTTTCTGGATGCTTTCCAAATAGAAGAAAAGAAAACATTAATGCAAAAATAGAGAATAACTGGAAGCGGGAGGGTGACATGCCATCACCTCCTGTGCTAAATTGAGCATCTATTCTTTGTTGGCTTTCAATTCTGCCAAGTGACATTCTAGTCGCTCCACCTTGAGTTGCTACTTTGCATACCACAATCACATTATATCTATGCACTCCACATATTCGAAGATAGCCATGGATGCTCGTTCTTACGTTCTCTTCACTTTGTTCTGATATCGCACCATGGTGGATTTCCAAGTTTCTACTTCAGCCATCAAAGAAAACTCACAACCTTCAAACAAATACTCAATAGGGTCTATCTGAGTGGCAACAGAGGTTGTTGCCACTCCATCTACCTATGTCTCCGCTTCGACCATCATGGCTTTGGGCTTCTTAGCCCACCATTTATATTTCTTCACTTGTTTCTTCAACCGGTGCACCTATCTTTTGAGCCTCTTGACCTCTGTTTTGAGCCGCATTGTTTCTTTGAATTGCAGTTGATATTTTTGCTTAATAGGAAGCCTCTGTTGCTCACACAATTCTACCCATTCTTGTTTGACCATCACCTCATCTGGT
Organism: Pinus tabuliformis; assembly: GCA_031772625.1. NCBI lineage: Eukaryota > Viridiplantae > Streptophyta > Pinopsida > Pinales > Pinaceae > Pinus > Pinus tabuliformis. The sequence continues at coordinate 27,738,883 of CM062815.1, forward strand.
ACTGCAACCAGTTCAATAGGTGGTGGATTACTCGAGGGAGTATCCACAGGGTTAATCGATGGGGCTTCTTTGCTTTGTCCCTCTTCCTTGGGAACAATCGCTTCCTTACTGACTCCTGCCTCGACCCACTATGAAGCTATCTCGATAGGTGTCGAACTCACTTTATTGGTGTCCATCGATGTTTCAGCCAAAATTTCCCCTCCAGGTTCCCTTGTTTCAGAAATACTTTCCTCTTCCTCTCTTCTGGGTTCCTGGGAAAGGTCTCTATGGAAGTCTATGACCAACAAACCTATGGCGGCTGGTTCCTTATTTGACCCATCAAACTTCAAAATCAGCGGAATGGTAACATCCTCCTCTATGTGTTAGGAAGGGCAAGACACCCTCTCCCCATTTAGAATGGAGAAGTAAGAGGAAAATTGAAAGAATTTTCCTACATGATCTATCTCGGCCCCGGTTGTAACCTCGAGCTCTTTCCCTCAGTCTACAACATCTCTGCTCTAGGTTTAAACCCTTGTTTATGTATTCACCCGTTCTGAGGTTAACGTTGGTTCTTGTGGAGCAGCATCAGTCTCAACATCTAATTCCTCTTCAATCTCCAAGGCCGGATAGGTTGATGGTGGTTCTTGTGTAACACCATTTTCCGTATCCAAAAATTATTGAATAGACAATGCTAGCACTGTTTCTTCCAACATGACATTGATAAAAATGGGTTCTTGCATCTTTGGAGTACTAAAAAGGTATGTTTTTGATGATCATTTAAGTGGCTTTTCAGTAGAACTTGTAAAACTTTTTGCATCATGAACTTGGAAAACGATAAAGAATTATAACAAAACATGTGAGATTAATATGCAAGACTTAACCACTGACAATTGTCATTCCCTCGTGTAGGAAGGGGTGAAAATGAGGAGTTTTTGTTCTAAAGGAAAGGACAAGGACGAGGTAACCGCTGTCCCTTTGACGGGAGACCGAATGCAAACAAGGCTAAGCAGATCAAAGCAAATCGGCCCTGAAAAGGAGGTGAAGACACCAGCTCGGCGCAGGAGGGAAAAGAGATGATTAAGGATTAATGGTTCGGCAAATCCCTCAGGATCCTTGATTCTAAGGGATCGCGGATTTGTCTATTTTTATACTTAGACATCTCCGCCGTCACCCATATAAAAGGGACAGCATTGTTAGCTCGGGAGGAGTTCGACATGATTATGCTTTTATGTAATTTCTGTTAAGATCAAAACTTTGATCATCGAGTCTCGATAAGAACTGGTTCATTGTAATTTTGTTTCATGCATTAATACAAACTTGGTGATTATTTCATCTCTGCGTCTGGATTAACCTCAAGTGGTGTACCCTTGGAGGCTAAGGGCCTGCCCCCGGAGGACACTTGCTTCTGTATTATTACAATTTGATTTCTGCGTGATTTTCTTAGCGTCTTTATTTGGTAATCTGATATGCTTTATAAGTTTACATCACATGCTCTGTTATGCTTAGTTCATCAAGGTTTCTACAGACAGAACTGTTGTATTGACTCTACATTATATTACTGTTCTTTTCAGAGTTTATCTAATATTGCTATTCTTAGTAGAATACTGTCATTATTCCATTACAGAGTTTTTGTGTTGTACATTCATGTTACAGGATTCATCTTGAGAGTTATGTTCTTTACGATTGTTGGATTCAGAAGTAACGTTGTTCTATTTCGAAACGCAGTCGTATTCCTTTTAATCGAGATTGATGCTTAGATCAGATTACTATTCAAGCGTGTTGTGTGCGTATATGGTTTCCAAGCGTTGTTCCTTAACTTATCAGTAATCAGTGTTGTTCCATTAGTGTGTGCTACTTGATCTGCCTTAAGAGTGGAAGATTGTTGCTTGATTACAATTAATTCATTTGAGTTAGTAGATTAAGTTTGATTATTGCTTGAGAGACTTAGTTGTTTAGCTGCTGTTCCTTTTAAGAATTGTTGTTCCTTTTCAGAATTGTTGTTCCATTCCAGATTTGTTGTTCAATTCCTTATTTGTTGTTCCATTTTCTTATCTGTTATTCCATTTAATAGCATTTGTTGTTTTGATGTGGGAGACGATCTAAGGCTGTAGTGAGCCTCGGCATTTACTGTCTGGCTCCCAGACCCGTGGTCTGTTCTCTAATTTCCTTTCCATCACTTTCCAAAGGGATGGGTTATCGCTGCCGAACCCTTGACTGATAAGTTGCCTAGTTTTCTAAGTGTGTGATTTACTGTTTTGAAGTAGCTTAGTTGTAGACAAGCATCTGTTTACTCTTGTATTTTTGAACGTTGTACTACTAGCATTACTCTGAAAAATGATAGCCTCAGACCGAGACACTCTTTGAAATAACAAAACACTCCCAGATTGACATATTAATGTGAGGTAATTAGAGGTGAAAGAGACCCTTTTTATAGCTCTACATTTTGGCGCCGTTGCCGGGGAAAGAGTGTAGCCATTTGTCCTTTTTTTCAGAGTAGTGTACGAACCTAGTAGGGAAGAGTTGGATTTTAAAAATGAAAGGTAAGAACCTACGTACGGAGCATGTAAAAGCCCTGCTCTAATGTCCACTTTCCTAACAGATTTGTTGTTGCTTTGTTTAGAATTTAGTAGTTCATTTGAGTGCATGACTAAGCAGAAAAAACCAGAAAAAAATACCAAGCCTCTACCCAAGCCAGAAAAATCTAAGGGGATAGTGACCCTTGGCCGAACGACCTTTATAAACGAAATCTATAAGAAAACAGAATCTCAGCCATTAGTAGGACCCAGGAAAATCATTTCTAAACAGCCTACTAGTTCCCTCCAGGCCACAGGATCACCATCTGTAGCCTTTGCTGAGGTGCATAGTCAAACTGAAGAGTAGGACTTTCAAGAAATTGAAAATTCTACTCCAGAACTATTGCACAAAGGAAATTTCAGCAATCTTTGTGAAGGAGAAGGAAAAACAGGGGAAACCGAGGAACCAAGATCTCCTATTGGAACAAATCAGCCATTAAATAGCCTAGATAAGGGGTGTGCTGCAAAAATCATTGTTGAAGGAACCCAATCTCCTCAGACATCAGGCATTCTCATTATCCTAGATAGAGGAAGTGCTATTAAAACTATCCCTGTCAAATCCATTCCCTCTCAACCTAGGAATACCCTCCTAGATATCCGAGAAGGTTATTGGCATATATTCGACCCTATGGCTCAGAATCAGCCAAACACTCAAACCTCTACATTATGATACCCTATAGTGGATTCTGTAGCAAATGCGTCTATGAAAGCAATCCCTCTTCAACATATCCCTACATTTCACGGTCTCACATCAGAAGAGCTGGATGCATTTTTATTTGAATTTGATGTGTTGTGCAAGGATATGATTACACCACTGACCCCCGGAAATTGAAATTATTTCCCTCTACATTAAAAGGGGCTGCTTTAAGATGGTTCATGGGATTAGGTGGTGGGGTTATAAATAACTGGGATCAAATGAAAGAATCTTTCTTAAAAAAATATCAGGATTATTGCAGGTCTAGAGAATTGAAGGACAAAATATTCCAAATGACAGCTAGACTGAATGAAACATTAGAGGAGTATGTGGAACATTTCCAGTACAATCTACAAAGATCTCCTTATGCATCACTACCTTTACCTGATAATGTGTTAAAAACTGCATTGATAAGGGGCATGAAGGAACAATGGATCGAAACATTAAACATCATGGGAAAGGGGATATTTATCAAGAGAATTTTGCTGACATTATTGATTTATGTATCAAGAGCTTAAGAGGTAGCACAAGAGTAAAACCAGAAGAACATGATCGGTTTGTAAGAGATAATAAAATTTCAACAGAAGGAGTAACACGGGTAGAAATTGGAAATTTATTGGAAAATTTTAAAACTAATATTCTGGGGACACTAACTACACAACTTGATATTATGCAGGCTAAACAGAAGCAAATGGAGGTAGAACAAAATTTAGCAATCTTCTGTCCCCGATGTAGGAAAAATCATAGTCACAAGGAATGTCCACTGGATACAGTCCAAACATTCGCCATCTGTAAAAAAGATCACCTTACGGAGAGCTGCCCCTCACTTCCTAGATTGAAAGTGGTATATAAGGAAGCGGAAGAAGAACCAAAATCGATGTACTTGATCAACCAGCGCCATCAGTGGCAGCTGAGACAATCTGGTATGTTTCCAGACCCAACTTCTTCTTTTCAGCTCCCACAATATAATGCTCAACAATATAATATGTGGCAAAGTCAATCCCAACCTCCGTTTCCAAACTGGTCACCACAGTCGTTTCCTTCTTCAAACCCGTGGCTGAATCAGGCAAGCCAATCTAGTTGGCCGAATTTCCCTTACACTCCACCATATTGGCAAGGGAGCCCATATCCTCCACAATGGACTCCCCCTACTTCATAAAGTTCAACCTGGCAGACAAACTGGTAGAGACCGATGCATCAGCCAGTAGGAACTATTCCGCTCCCTCAACCTACACTGCCAGCCTTACAACAAAATCCCCAGTATAATCTGAGACCACAACTCCCAGCCCAACCCAACCCCAATCCAAATAACAGACCGGTCCAATCTCTCCAAATTATAGAATCACCAGAAATAGGACCCGACCTGAGGGAGTGTAATGATCTTCAGTTAAGATCTGGACATATTATTGAAACTGAGGGAGATAAAACAGTTCATATTGAAGATCAGTTACCAAAAGAACATATGTTGCAACAAGAGGATGTGAATAAGCAGCAGACTCATAATCAAGCAACCACATCCTCTCCTCCGTTCCCTGAATGATTAGTCATACCTCGACCTTTACAATATCCTGATTTTGACATTCTGGGAGAATTACAAAATCTGTACATAAAAATTCCATTCCTCTAAGCCATTCAAGACATTCCCATATACGCAAAAACTATCAAAGAATTGTGCATAAAGAAACCAAGGAGGAATATAACAAATAATCCAAGAGTCCAAGTAGTCGGCACTTTATCTGATTTACTATCAGGGAAAGAAATACCCATTAAATATGAAGACCCAGGAAATCCAATTGTAACTGTTCAAATTTATGGTCAGACCCTGTCTAATGCCTTAGTTGATCTAGGAGCTGCAATTAATATTTTAACAACCACTACTTGCCAAAAGCTCGGCATTACATCTGTAGAACCCACCTCTACTTTGCTAGAATTGGCTGACCGATCTGTGGTTAGGCCGGAGGGTACTCTACATGATGTCATGGTCTCTGTAGATTCCTGGGAATATCCAACTGATTTCCTTATAATTAATCCAAAAACCAAACTTGATGGACACCCACTGATTTTAGGTAGACCTTGGCTTGCCACTGCCGATGCTTACATTGGCTGCCGCTAAGGAAATATGACCATAACCAAAGGACCAAATATCAAGAATTTAGTTCTATATCCTCCAGCGCAGCCAAGTGCCACAATAATCAAAACTAACAAGTACCCTGTATCATACCTTACTGATAACATTAGATCTCCATTAACTATACAAGAGGCACTTGATTTTAAAGACCAAATAGAAGATGATGCCAGTAATAACTTCATTAGTCAAACTAAATCCAGATCCTGCACACGGTGTCACATGATAAAAGCAGCATTTGATAATGAATTAGAAGAAGATCCTCTGAAAGATAAACATGATCAAACAATATCGGTTACTTCTGTTGCAAATAGTAAAATTGTGGAAATTGAACCAGGAAAAGCCTTAAACATTAATGCCAACCTCACACCTGAACAGGAAATGAAGCTCGTCTAGTTGCTAACAAAATATAAAGAAGCATTTGCATGGGATTACCCTGATATGAAAGGAATTGACCCCCAATTATGTACACACCACATTTATATAGAAAAGGATGCCAGACCTGTTCATCAACCTCAAAGGAGACTTAATCCTCATCTAAAAGATGTGGTAAAAGCTGAACTTCAAAAACTTTTAGATGTCAATTTTATTTATCCTATCTCTGATAGTAAATGGGTCTCTCCGCTTCTTGTGGTACCAAAAAAGAATGGGAAATGGAGAATCTGTGTGGATTACAGGGAGTTAAATAAAGCAACACAAAAAGACCACTTTCCTCTCCCATTCATAGACCGAGTATTAGATGCTTTAGCAGGAAATAAATTCTTTTCTTTCCTGGATGGCTTTAGTGGATACAATTAGATTCAGATTGCCCCTGAAGACCATGAAAAAACTACTTTTACTTGTCCTTGGGGAACATTTGCCTATCGAGTTCTACCTTTTAGCTTATGTAATGCTCCTGCCACATTCCAAAGGGCTATCCTTAGTATTTTTGCAGATTTAATAAATGATGGACTTGAAGTATACATGGATGACTTTACACCATATGGAGATGATTTTGATCCAGCATTGGACACCCTAGAAAAAGTCCTACAACGCTGCATTGCTACCAAGCTTTGCTTAAGTCACGAAAAATGCTACATGATGATGACTGAAGGACTTATCCTAGGACACTATGTTTCAGCAGCTGGTATTCAGGTAGACCCGGCCAAAATCCAAATACTTTTGCTTATTCCCACTCCTACTACTCAAACATAGGTACGCAGTTTTCTTGGATTTTCTGGTTATTATAGGTGATTTATAGAACATTATTCGAACATTGTTGCACCTCTGTATGCACTAACTGGTAACGTTGATTTTCTTTGGACAGAAAAATGTGAACGTGCTTTCAAAGATCTGAAGAAGCTCGTATCCACAGCCCCAGTCCTTCTAGGATCAAATTGGGATTTGCCATTCCAGATATCGTCTGATGCCTCAGACACAGCCATTGGAGCAGTCCTCGGGCAGGAAGAGGATAAAAAACCATATGCTATTTATTACGTCAGCAAAAATTTATCCCCTGCTGAATTAAATTACACTGTTACTTAAAAAGAATTCCTAGCTGTAATACATGCTGTCAATAAGTTTAGACATTATATTAAGGGATATCCTGTTATCTTGTATACAGATCATTCTACCATAAAATATTTAGCAAATAAGCCTGTCACAAATGCCAGAATAACTAGATGGTTGATTTTAATGTAGGAATTTGATATCACAGTCAAGGATCGACCTGGCAAAGAAAATCCTGTAGCCAATTTTCTCTCAAGAATGCCAAAGCCAATCGATGCAACAGTAGTTGAAGATCAATTTCCGGACGAGCATCTGTTTGTTGTTGCCGTTCAAACACCCTGGTATGCTAATGTTGCCAATTACCTCATAGTAGGTAAACTACCAAAACACCTAACCCTTAATGAGCGCAAACAGATTGTTCAGAAGAGTGCTCGATTCTCGTGGATTGGGGGCTATTTGTTTCACACAGGGGCAGACATGCATATCAGGAGAAGTGTTTATGAAGATGAAATCTTTGACATTTTAAAAGCCTGTCATGATGGACCATGTGGTGGACATTTCGCTCAGCATAGAACTAGACATAAAGTGCTGCAGATAGGTTATTATTGGCCCACGATTTTCAAAGATGCAAAGAAATTTGTCCAAGCCCGTGACAGTTGCCAGCGAGCAAGACGTCCTGGTCAATCTGATGAGATGCCTATGAAACCATAGTTAGTCATCGAACCATTCTCGTGATGGGCTCTTGATTTCGTTGGACCTAGCAACGCATCATCAAATCAGAAAACATATATTTTGGTGGCAACAGAATATGTTACCAAATGGGTTGAAGTAGAAGCATTGCCTAAAGCCACAGAGGACTCTGTCATATAGTTCCTGTTCCATCTATTTGTACGTTATGGCCTTCCAAGAGAAATAATTATAGATGGTGGACCACAGTTCGCTGGGAACAGAATAGCTGCAACACTCAACAACTATCATGTCCAATATAAAATCACTACTCTTTACCACCCACAAGCAAATGGGAAGGTAGAAAGCAGCAATAAGATAATAGAATCAATCCTAACGAAAACCATTGTGTCACACAGGCGTGATTGGGCTTCCAGACTACCTGAAGCACTGTGGGCTTACAGAACAACATGGAGAAGCACCACTGGTTACTCACCTTATCAATTAGTGCTTAGGAAACAACCCATTTTCCCCATAGAATTCAAAATCCAAACATTACGGACAACACAGGAAGTTGGCTTAGATCTAAGCGAAGCACAGATTAATTGACTATAGCAGATCAATGACTTGGACGAAATTAGGCTCTCTGCACTTCAAAATACTGCCCTGATTCAACAGCAGCAAGCTAAATGGCATGATGCTCTCATTAAAAATAAAGTCTTCCACGAGGGAGACTGGGCTCTGTTGTATGACTCCAGGTTTCAGGACTTCCGTGGGAAACTCCAGACTCGTTGGTTGGGACCATACGAAATCCAGAAAGTACATGACAATGGAACCCTTACTCTAATCACTATTGATGGTTCTGGATATGCCTTCAAAGTAAATGGCCACCGAGTTCATCTCTATCGCAAACCACTCACTTGGGAGTCCTTTTGCCAGCAGCTACGCCGAGGCACTAATATGGAGATTTTGGGAGAGGAAGAGAAGTCTTCCTCACCTGTAATTCATTAGGGAATTCATTTCTTTTTACAGTTTGTACATAAGTTCTTTTTCTTTGAATCATTTTTTGCACATATTTTTGAATTAATGTCTTGCTGTCATTTTTTCTGTTCCTTTTTCAAAAGAACAACATTTCTTCCGGCTGTTTCTTGTTCAAAAAAAGCAAATCCTTTAGGATCGGTCGTCATTAGGATATTTTCCTTTATTTTTTGTGTGTTTTGTTGTTCCTTTCCCAAAGGAACAAGAATTTTTTATTTTTTCCGTTCCTTTTCAAAAGGAATGGCATTGTGTATTGTTGTTGTTCCTTTTCCAAAGGAACAACATCCTTGATTTTTGCTGTTCCTTTTAAAAAGGAACGGCATTCGCTTGTTCTGTTGTTCCTTTTCTAAAGGAACAACATTTCGATTTTTTTGTTGTTCCTTTTCCAAAGAAACAACATTTTCTACTTCAGTCGTTCCTTTTCCAGAGGAACAACATTTTGGCATGTTTTGATGTTCCTTTTCCAAAGGAACAACATACTTTTTCTTTTTTGATTTCTGCTGTTCCTTTTCCAAAGGAATGGCATTTTTGCATCTTTTGATGTTCCTTTTTTAAAGGAACAACATTTTTGGTTGCTGCTGTTCCTTTTTCAAAGGAACGGCATTTCGAGTATTTTGCTGCCCTTTTCCAAGGGAATAGTATTTTTTTGTTTTTGTTGTTCCTTTTTCAAATGAACGACATTGGTGTATTCTGTTGTTCCTTTTTCCAAAAGGAACACCATTTGCACGCTTTTGCTCTCCTTGTGAAACAACTTATTCCTTTTGCTGATCTAAATTGAGGATGCTTCTTGCTCCTGTTCTTTCATGTCTTTAAGATACATCTATACACTTATGCAATGAATACAAAATCACAACATACTGAAATCCACAAATCATAAATCGCTATCTTTATAAGGCTCTGCATTGGTAAGAGGAAAAAATGAAGGACACACTTATTTATCATCTTTTGTTGTCATTGTTCTACTAATTTTGCTCCGATTGGTTATCTTTATCATGATGATCCCTTTAATCCTCTTTGATTATTATTTAGGAATAAGAGAAAAGGGTTTATATCTTCCTATTGAGATGATAAGACTTCTTCCACCATTCCTACTCTTAAGGAGTGTTGAACTACCCTTTGTGTATAAATAAGGAAAAGTACTCTATGAAAAAGAAAAAAGAAAGTAAACATGACTTATAAGTTGTCAAATGCAGGATAGGGGGTCTCATCAAGAGCCACCCTACCATGATCATGAGGATGGAAGCGAAGTGGCATTCCCACTATGGCCACCACACCAGGGATATGGTCCAAAAGGTATATCAAATAAACAAACCTTGGAACATGAGGTCTCATCACAAGCTGGCCTGCCCACTTTTCGCTCCTTCCTCATGAATGGCATTATGGTTAACTGGTTACCAAGCCAGCATAATGGCCTACATTTTGACATTACACTTCCTAACATATATACAAAGGATCATGGTTCCAGGGGTGAAATAAACAACTATGCCAAGGTTATGGACACCTGTCAGTAACAGAGCACTGTTAATGGTATTGAAGTCACATTGGTTACACCAATAGGTAATATACTAATACTCTTTTGTTTCTTATATCCTAGTAACTAATCATATATCATTTCCCGAATTATATATCGCATGAAAATTTATTACCACAAATCATGGCAGAGTAAGTGACAATGACCACATGAGATTTGGCAAGTACGACAGACGTCCTATCCCCCCAGCCTCGCATCATATTACAACAGCCTATTACGTAATACGCGATCCAACTCTACGCCTCGATTTCGGTAATTTGTTGTTTTTCTAAACATGGCATATTTTTATACGTTGTTCCTTTATGACTTTGTTTCAGAATGGGCGCTACTCCTTTATTTGACGGCTGGGACAACCTATCACATTGCGGGGGTGAGGTTAACCTCATTATTCCCTAGATTACGTGTCATCTTACTATTCGGGAAAGTATGGCATGGCTTAAAGGCATGCTATTTTCTATTTTTGTTACACGAATTGTTGTTCATAAGCCATTTCTGTTGCATACTCTGTTTTTTTTCAAACAAGTCTTGTGTCTATTACCCTCTCTGTGTTTCAACGGCACGAACAGCTGCTGTTCCATTGAGAATTCACAGTGAAACCATGGGAGGAAGAGTGATCTGGAGGGAACCGAAGGGGTTGACAGTCTCTGCCGCTGCCCGGGAAATCCTGGCAAGAGCAGGGTGGCTGACTTATCTCAAATGTTTGCAGGAGTCTAATGAGACAATCACAATTGAATTCCTACAGAATTTGCAGGAGGATTACTCCACAGTAAGGGGGAGACAGATAACAGTCACCGATGACACAATCGTAGAAGTCTCGGGACTACTAGCCACCAGACGTGTATGGACGTTAAAAAAGGAGATATTACAGAAGATTATAGAAATCTTCCTGGATGAAGGCCAGAGCTTGAAAATTAAAGGGAAGGGAGTTCTGCCAGCACTGCTAGGAGAGCCCTGGGCAGAATTGGCAAGGACCGTTCAAAGCTACATCACCTGCGAGGGTAGAAAAGACATGGTAAGACCACGACATCTTAAACTCTTAGTTGTTCTAAAGCAGAAATGCTCTATAAATCTGCCTGCACTTTTGAATTTGTTACTTCATGACGTTGCACGAAGCTTAAAAAAGGCACAGCATGTAGAGTCAGTGGTTAGTCATCATGGGTTAATTCGATTAATTATTAGTCATAGCCTCACCCAGCAGCAGAGCAGCTGGAAAGAGCTAATTGCAATGATTGGGGGGGGGTTGATAGTGCCATCCCCAAAACGTAAGCATGCTACCAGCACACCAGAACGTCCAAAAAAACACAGAGAATTAGCAAAACAGAAACATGTCACTAGTACATCCGAACGTCTAGAAACACGCAAGGAATCGGCAAAGTGTAAGCATGCCACCGGTACACCCGAACAGCCAGAAAAACGTAGGAAATCGGTCTGGTTAGCACAAATATGAGCGAGCCTGGAACAACTCCAGGAAAACACTAGCCAACCAGTAGAATCGAAGCTGAGCATTCTGAAGCAGAAGCTGAACAATCCAAGCAGGAGGAGGAAATGGGACAACAGGAAGGTAGCCCACCACAGGACCCAGTAGGAGAAGATGAATTGGCCGAATTTTTGGCCAATATGGGTGAATATGGCCAACCTTCCAGTCCATCAGACCTCCATGACAAACCCCAAGAGGAAAATGGACCTGAAAAACCACATGCAAAAGAGGCAGAAGAAGAAAATCTACTTGTTCATGATAAAGAAAAATAAGAGATACTGAACAGGAGAAATCCATTCCTAAGACACCGGAAGAAATTCCAGAGGAAGCAAGGGCAAAAAAATAAGTTTCCCAAGAATTGACAGAACCAGTTAGGGTTCCTACCCCAGAACAGCTGGAGCAGAACAATGAAGAAACACCCCAGGAGGAAGATCCAGGGACTAGTCATGGCCCAGGCCGCAGCAGATAGCCTGTTGTTCCTTCTAACGAAATTTTGGAAATTAAAGAATTGCGAAAGGAACAACAGAGACTATTGAGCATAATAGCCCAACTCCACCAGTAGATTAGGATGCTAAAAGCAAGGCAGAGGTTAAGAAAGACTACAGGGAAGAAAAAGGTGACCACTCCAGCAAAACCCCGCAAGGAAAAAAGGCGGAGGATCAGAATTCGTCCTGTTGTTCAAAACCCTGTTGAAAATCCAGCTGTTGTTCCAAATGATGCTGAAGAACAAACTGTTGTTCCATTTGAAAAGGAACAGCAACTGACTGATATCCACGTTAAAATAGAAATGGATGATATGATGACCCATGACAAGAAAATTCAGGCGGAGGCACCACTGTCAGGGGTTATAAGGGTTCTGAACTCAAAGCAACGCAATAAGAAAGTTCAGGTAAAACTCTCGGCCTCCACTGCTGCATGGAGAAGAGATCCAAAAACAATAACCTTGTGTAAGGGGTTGAAACAAGCTCAGCAAGAAGCAGAAAAGCTTAGAGAGAAAACGGTCCCTCGTGAAAAGTATGAAGAGCTACAACAACAACTTAGGAACGTCAATCAATCCGAAAGCCATGCCTTTGAAGGTTGGCAGAAGGAACAAGAGATATTTGCAAAGGTAACTCGTAGGCTAGATATTATTATCAAGCAGATGGATACCTTGTATTCTTTATACAATGACGTCTTAGCATGTAGGGCCCCTGCCAAAAATTATGCCCTGTTTTTACTGGAATGGTATTTGAAATTAAAAATAGAAGCTGTTAAAGCAGGTGCTCCCATACAAATTAACATTGTCAATGACTTTATAGACTGCTGTAAACACTACGGGGTGAAGGTCTAGAGACTGCTGTGTGAATTCTATTTGCATAACCTTGTACTAGACCAGGAGACTGAGCTAAACCCTAGCCCTTTTGTTGGAGACATCCAATTGCAGGCATTCATCTCATTCGGGGTTAATTAGATTAAATGGCTCAAAGCCTATAATACTTTCCAGAGGCAAGAAAATGGCCTAGATTTGTGGGTAAGGGCTGAGCCTAGGAACCCAGTACAGTTGTGGAAAGCACATAGAAACCTCATGAAGACTCCGGGTGTCATTGAAACATTAGGAACCATGCATGAGGCACTCATTCGACAAGGGTTAGAATACTTTCTTTCTACCAAAGACCTTGCCATTGATGCAGCTAAATTTCAATATCAAATCTCTAATCTGAATATCCAGCTCAGGGAACCATTTAAGTATGATAATTTTAAATTAGCTGCCAATCATTTGCACCTTTATGGCGAAAGCATTTTGAGAGTAGGGCCATCCTGGTTAGGATATAGGTTCCGCAGTCCAATTATTTGGCACCCTGCACCCGGATACCAAGCCCTGTATGAGATGTCTGAGGGTCAAACAGGCCATTTCTTTGACTACCTAGTTACCCATCATGGCTGTAGGCCTCCGCATGAGATTCCTTCTCCAGCCTATTCTCTCACTACCTTGCATGTCAACTACAACGTTTTCATGAGGGCATGAAACAAGGTAAGAAGGGGGGTGTGTGGAGTACTAAAAAGGTATGTTTTTGATGATCATTTCAGTGGCTTTTCAGTAGAACTTGTAAACCTTTTTGCATCATGAACTTTGAAAACAATAAAGAATTATAACAAAACATGTGAGATTAATATGCAAGACTTAACTGCTAACAATTGTCATTCCCTCATGCAGGAAGGGGTGAAAACGAGGAGTTTCTGTTCCAAAGGAAAGGACAAGGACGAGGTAACCATTGTCCCTTTGACGGGAGACCGAATGCAAACAAGGCTAAGCAGATCAAATCAAATCAGCCCTGAAAAGGAGGTGAAGACACCATCTTGGCGTAGGAGGGAAAAGAGATGATTAAGGATTAATGGTTCGGCGAATCCCTCAGGATCCTTGATCCTGAGGGATCGCTGCTTTGTCTATTTTTATACTTAGACATCTCCGCCGTCACCCATATAAAAGGGACAACATTGTTAGCTCAGGAGGAGTTCGACATGATTATGCTTTTATGTAATTTCTGTTAAGATCAAAACTTTGATCATCGAGTCTCGATAAGAACTGGTTTGTTGTAATCTTGTTTCATGCATTAATACAAACTTGGTGATTATTTCATCTCTGCGTCTGGATTAACCTCAAGCGGTGTACACTTGGAGGATAAGGGCCCGGCCCCGGAGGACACTTGCTTCTATATTATTACGATTTGATTTCTGCGTGATTTGCTTATCGTCGTTATTTGGTAATCTGATATGCTTTATAAGTTTACATCACATGCTCTGTTATGTTTAGTTCATCAAGGTTTCTATAGACAAAACTGTTGTATTGATTCTGAATTATATTACTATTCTTTTCAGAGTTGATCTAATATTGCTAGTCTTAGTAGAATACTGTCGTTATTCCATTACAGAGTTTTTGTGTTGTATATTCATGTTACAGGATTCATCTTGAGAGTTATGTTCTTTACGATTGTTGGATTCAGAAGTAACACTGTTCTATTTCGAAACGCAGTCGTATTCCTTTTAATTGAGATTGATGCTTAGATCAGATTACTATTCAAGCGTGTTGTGTGCGTATATGGTTTCCAAGCGTTGTTCCTTAACTTATTAGTAATCAGTGCTGTTCCATTAGTGTGTGCTGCTTGATCTGCCTTAAGAGTGAAAGATTGTTGTTTGATTACGATTAATGCATTTGAGTTAGTAGATTAAGTTTGATTACTGCTTGAGAGACTTAGTTGTTTAGCTATTGTTCCTTTTAAGAATTGTTGTTCCTTTTCAGAATTGCTGTTCCATTCCGGATTTGTTGTTCGATTCCTTATTTGTCATTCCATTTTCTTATATGTCGTTCCATTTAATAGCATTTTTTGTTTTGGTGTGGGAGACGATCTAAGGCTATAGTGAGCCTCGACATTTACTGTCTGGCTCCCAGACCCGTGGTCTGTTCTCTAATTTCCTTTCCATCAATTTCTAAAGGGATGGGTTATCGCTGCCGAACCCTTGACTGATAAGTTGCCTAGTTTTCTGAGTGTGTGATTTACTCTTCTGAAGTAGCTTAGTTGTAGACAAGCATCCGTTTACTCTTGTATTTCTAAATGCTGTACTACTAGCATTACTCTGACAAATGATAGCCTCAGATCGAGACACTCTTTGAAATAACAAAACGCTCCCAGATTGACATATTAATGTGAGGTAATTAGAGGTGAAGGAGACCCTTTTTATAGCTCTACAGCATCATTATGTCAATTCCATCCATTATACTTATAGCCTCTCCTTCTATTTGCCCCACGGTTCTTTCAGCTTCGGGACCCTCTCGTCGTGGTTCATCTTCCTCCATTGGTTCCATGGCTGAGGATGGTTCTTGTGGGACACCCCCTGCCACAATATTAATGAATTCTTCCACCTCAGCCTGATGTGGTACATCTTCTCTTGTTACAGTGCTACTGAATTTCTCCACTGGCTCCATAGTTGAGGCTAGTTGTTGTGAGACAGCCTCGGTCATGGTGTTGGTGACCCTTTCTATATCAGCCCCTCGTTATAGCACTTCTTCTTCCATTGGTTCTGCAGTCAAGGCTAGTTCTTGTGGAGTAGTCTCAACTATCCTTTCTGGCTCACGGTCCAGATTTTGTTCCAGCCCATTGGGTTCCATCTCCATTTCTTCTGGTTCTTCTTGACCTATGTGTTCATCCTCTGCTCCGGGTTCTTCCTCCATTGCTTCCAACTCTTCTTCTCTAGTGGCTCTAGTAGCTACTATCTGTTCCTCTTTAGAATCCCAGAATGTTTCCCATGGGATTTGAAGTCAGTCGATTGCATGCATGACTAACATCCAAACCAGCCCATGGTTGGTAATGACTGCCGCAACTTGTCGCAAACGTCGAGCAGATTGCACCATCAGCTGGAGACTTCTTAACAGGAAGAAAGGCATATTCAATAAGAAGGCTTCCAACTGTTGGAACTGGAGGTGTGCCATGTTGAAAATAATATTGAGAGGGAGGGTGAGTCAGTATTATTTAGTCAAATCATTTTTCAATTTATACAAAGATTTGTATATGCTATTTCGGTTAATAAAAACGGAGTGTATACGCAGATCTGACTAAAGAAACTCGCATTTAACTTCCAGACTTATAATTTAACTTATTCTTCAGATGTTGACCATTAATCTGTGTGTCAGAACCATATAACAGTAAGCAGGAACAGGAAAGTAGAGCAGACAGTCACACAAAAGAACATAAGATATAAGGTGGAAACCCAATGTGGGTGAAAACCACCTGCTGCAATATGTATCTATCTTCTTTCAATTAGAAACTTCTTTTTACGATGATTCTGTACTAGTGCAGTCTTATACCAGCACGCAGGCTTCAACCTGCAGAAGGCTACAACCTTCTCTCGTTCTCCAGACTCTCTTGGAAGGGAGCTACAACCCCCTTAGCTCTTGTACTAGCTGAGATACTAGTATGTAGGTGCTGACCTACAGAAGGCTTCAACCTTCTCTTTTCTTCCAGGGACCACGTTTCATAAATTTTCAGACTAGATCCATGAATATCAACCAAACATCAAATAGATCTGCAACAACTAATCTCCTTCGTACAAATACTGAATCAACCAATAACTTCTCAGAATGTTGTAACCAGAAAACAGTACCTATAACCAGACACCAATTCTGAACCCAGAACACTGCAACAATAAACAGAAGCAGCTAAAACATATTTCAAGAGACGTACACTACTTCATCAAAATAAACCTGCATACATATGCAGCTATGTCAAAGCCAACAAGCGTATACGTAGTGTTCACTTGCTTAACCTGCGTGTATACGCGCCTCTACCATCCCAAACCTGCGTACAGATCTATGAAAGATAATTTATCCTCAGACATCAGTTATACCCAAATTATCAATTTTATAGATCTAATCATGCACCAATTATAATAGATCAAAATGATACTACAATTCAAGCCTTGAGATCTTGACCCATCAATAGTACTTCACCATCTTGTAATGCTCAGGTTCCTCCGTGATTCAGGTCCACCTATATCTCACCAACCAATCGTCAGCTTTCCAGATCTTGCTCCTCTTAAGATATTCAATGCATAAGTCGATACCCCTGCCAAATGATTTCCTTTCCTTTTTATAGACTTAGGCCTTACTCAAACCATGGTCAAAAACCATTGAGCACTAATACTAGGGACCCAATACTTCGGTTCAACACTTTAAATGCAATACCAAGGACCAAAACCATAGGTTCAAATATCTCGGGCTAAATACCATGGACCAATCATAAGTTTTCCCACATGTACGTGCTTTTCTTTGCATGAAAGTGTGTGCATATGTATACGCGCCTTTTGATCAATACAACCGCGTGTATATGCGATTTTGTTACGAGGAACCTGCGTATATCTCATTTTCTTTAATTTTGAGAGCCTGAACTGTGATCTGCCATTTTGAGTGAGTTTCCATCAAGGACAACACCTGTGCCATAGTGACAAAATTCTAAAATGATATTTAAAAATGGTGGTATACCTCCCCTCGCAAGTTATGTATCTCACTACAAAACCTACTACCTCACCCCATGGGTGTGGTAATGAATTCCGGTGATACCCCCGATATTTCTGAACAACATTCTCTCTGGGTTGAAAAAATGCTTCAGGGAACTATGGGAGGGGGGTTCTTCATGAAAACCATCTATGCCCTTGCTGGGGTATCTCATTGACCTCTCTAATGGTTTCCTCTGTAACAGGGATTTCTACCCCCCAGACCCGAGAGTTCCCTTCCTCTAAATTGAGTGAAAATTCAATCACAATTGCCTCGTTAAACCCCTGCAACCTATCTAGATAGACATTCCACCATGCATTTTCCAAAACCTACAACACTTCCGAATTATTTCAGACCATTGTCATATCCTCCGGCTCATGGCGCACAACCAACCCACCAATCTTGTAGGAACTGGATCAGCACGATGGATACAGTCGGCTGGTATGGGGAGAGTAACAGCAATCCAAACTAATGATGGAAATAATGTTAGCATGGTGGACGCGAGGTAAAAGAATGGTAATAATGGCTTGTACACCTCGAAAAACATGGCGAATAATGACAGGGTATGGTAGTACAAGTGAATGATTATGGTGATTGAATACAGCGTACTGGGGAAATGACCGATAAGGTTTTTGGTGTATGATTTCAAATTCCAATGCATCAAAATAATGATTACAAAATCACAATATTTTTGGTTTTCGTTCGCATTAGATTTGGTAATTATGTGATATGATTAAAATTTTAGGTACGCCGTCGTTTATTTGTGATGGGACCCCCCAACTTAAATATGGTCGTCCGCGGCACGTACTAGTCTCTTCTTTGGAATATTTTAATTAAATCCATAAGAGTCAATGAAGGCATCCCTAGCGACCTAGCTGATGGTGGAATAACAAAAAAAATAACCAGTGGAGTAACAACAATGGCGGAGTAACAACGCTGACGGTGTAGTAGCATTGGCGGAGTAACAACACGGCGGAGTAACAACAACTGCGGAGTAACAAAGCCAATGGAGTAATAACAACGGTAGAGTAACAACGCCAGTGAAGTAACAGTAATAGCGGAGTAACAACATCGGCAGAGTAACAACAATGATAGAGTAACACCACCAGCGGAGTAACAGCAATGGCGGAGTAACAACACCGATGGAATAACAACAACAGTGGAGTAACACCATGGACAAAGTAATAACAATGGCACAGTAACATCACTGATGGAGTAACAACAACGATGGAGTAACAACATTGACAAAGCAACAACAACGACAGAGTAACAACACCGACAGAGTAACAACAACAACGAAGTAACAACATTGGCGAGTAACAACACCGACGGAGTAACAACAACAACTGTTACTTGGAAAATTTCTCAGTTTCTCCTTGTCATAATTTGGTTGTTATTCAAAAATGTAAACTTTGAAACGGGAATACCCAATACGGGTTTGGGTGGCAAAATTTTGTTAATTCTTAATTAAAGAAATATTTGAATTGCTCTACAAGAAAATTGAAAGTTCCTAAAATCAATAATTTAAATCT
Source organism: Pinus tabuliformis (assembly GCA_031772625.1). NCBI lineage: Eukaryota > Viridiplantae > Streptophyta > Pinopsida > Pinales > Pinaceae > Pinus > Pinus tabuliformis. Next base: position 27,758,011 of record CM062815.1, read on the forward strand.
GCAGGGAATGATTTTAGATATATATACTTTATAGAAAAATGAAAGTTCTTTTATTATTATGTAAATTTAACAATAGTATGTGACACTAAAATTAATAATTTAAATCTATAGGGAATGGATATAAAAAAAAAAAAAAAAATCGGGAATGATTTTATATATACTTTATAGGAAAATTGAAAGTTCTTTTATTATTATGTAAATTTAACAATAGTATGTAACACTAAAATTAATAATTTAAATCTATAGGGAATGGATAAAAAAAATAAAAAAAAAATGAAAATTAATCTGTATATATAAAGGCAATATATTTTTTAAAGAAGGATAAAAGTATATTTATCATGTACGTTAGTATTAGTATTGTTTATTGATTTAAAATGTCCATATCATTACAAGAATTTATAAAGAGACCAATAAAGGTAATCATTGTCTTAATGTTTTTTGCAATCCTATTATCTATGTATTCTATACCTCGGTTAAAAATAAATTCTGTAGTTACAACAAAAAATAATTGCTAAAAAAAGCTTTCATATAAATTAAAAGATGTGAAAAGTTGAATCTCTAGTTTTTTCTCATAAAAAAAGTATATTTTATTATCGATAGAAAATAAAATTACATTTTGTTGATACATGTCAAGCATGTATTCACATGATATCAAAAAGTTGCTAATACTGTTGATGTTTACAGGTCTATTTACATGCCATAAACTGTGAAGATCAATTATGTAGGGTGTTGAATAGAAGTCCTCAAAGAGTATGCATGTGATATAAATACAAAATATAAATCTGGGCTTGTGTAGACAACTCATTTTCATTGTTCTGTAGTTGAAAATTTGAAAACTAAAAAGCAAAAAAAAACCCATATAGTGTTGTGTTGTGCTTTCAGTTTGAGATGTCCTCTACTACAAAAGGTCGATGGTAGAACACTTAAGCCTCACCCTCATGATACTCAGTAATCATCCATGCCTTGCGAGGCAATGAAAAGCCCTCTTTAGAGAGGGTGTCCACAGTGGAGTTGTGTTCCTTGTAGATGTGAGGAATAGAGAAAGATGAGAAGACAAATTTAAGTAGTTTATGTCATACACCAGAGGTTGGAGTCTAATACTATGACATTTTTTGGTGCCTCTTGTCCAATTTATAATCAACTGTGAGTCCCCAAATATTTCTAGATTACTATCTTTAGCTAATCAAATCCACTTTCTTAGAGCATGAATAGGCCTAATGGTTATGAGCATGTGTTTCCTCTTAAGAGGTCACAGGTTCAAAAACCAGAAGGGGTTAAAGTAGTTATGCCTTCGTAGACATAATAATCAAATCGTTGCATGGAGGTGGGTCTCTTGTCCCACAAACAAGGGGTCTCATACACCAATTTGGTGTCTGGCTTGGCTATGACCTTAAATTGGATAATAATAGTAATTAGGATATAGATTATTAGAAATTCATAATCTATAAGGGTGAAAGCATGGAGCTGGGTTACACTTTTTGGCAAGAGATGGCACATTTGGGTGGAAAAAATGATTGCTCGATTGAGCCCTTTTTAAGCGCTCGATCAAGCCGTTTGAGCACTTAAACAATGTAACCCAATGTTATTTAGGAGCTCGATTTAGCTATGTCTTTGAGGCAGTCAAATGAAGGAGATTTGGTTTTGGATTTATTTTCTGGCTTAGGTAAGTTTTATTATATGGAATTGAATTTCAATATGTTATTTATTAATTTATATGTCATTGTACTAATTTACTTCATTATTTCTTTTGTGCTTGATAATTAGGTACAACACTAACATGTTTCCTTCAAAAAGGAACAATTGCATTGCTATTGAAAATGATCCAATACAGTGCAATTTTATTTAGCAAAGAACTAACGCTCTTCAATTTCTTCCAGATGCAATGAAAGAAATTTGGTTGAAGAAAGGGGACTTTAGTGAATCACGTGTGGTGAAAAAAGAAAAGGAACCCCAACCACCATTACATGGAATGATTGGAAAGGCATACAATGGGAGATTTGTAGACATCAAAGATCCATTAGAGGAGGAAAATGAGCAAAATGAAGTGAAAAATATTGTGGAGGAAGACAATGATGAAACTCCAAAGGATGAAGAGTTTGGATTACATGACATTGTTGATTAAATTTAAGTTATGCTTGGAAATGAAGCTCATTTTTGGAAACTATTGATTAGTTATACTTGTAATGTTTTGACTTTGACATTTTATGAGAAGAATAAGAACTCAATTAAGGTTGTTATGTGTTCAATATTTGTATTATGTGATTTTCGCATTCGTTTTTATGTTAATCATTATTTTTTGAAAAAAAATTAGTGATTATTATTATTTTTTGACATGAAATTAATAAAAAAACTATTATTTAACCATTTATAGTTAAAATTTTCCTATAAAAATTATGATTTTGACATGTCATCTCTAGCAAAAAATTACAAAAAATTATCAAAACGTGTAGTTTTTTAATTATATTTATGTTATAAATGGTTATTTTTTGTCAATTGTTAAAAATTATTGTTTTTTAGAGACAATTATTTCGTTTGGATTGAAATATTAATTAACGATGTATAAATATGTAGAATATCGAAAATTCAAAATATCAGCATTCTTCTTTAAATATGCAAGACAATAAAAACCTCACTACAAAAAATAAATAAATAAATAAAAACAAGAAAATATGAAGAAGACCACTTCAAAAATTATTAAATTTAGAAAATAATTATTTACATTTCATACATTAGGAAATTTAAAGTCAAAAAATAGGTCTTTTAGAAAAATGGCCCGATGCAAAATTACCACTTTTTAGAATCAACATGAAAATCACTACCATTCTAAAACGTAATGTACATAAAAAAATTTAAAGTGCCAAAAACTATGCTCTAAAAAAGACGTGTGTTTTGCATCACCCATTTTGAAAATGAGGTCACTCTTTTGCTATCTCTACAAAACGGGTAACAGTATCAGTTCCCGTTTCAAATTTTACATTGTTATTCCTAAAAAAAGACAAACTAATAAGTAGTAACAACATATTATTATTATTATTATTATTATTATTATTATTATTATATATTTATTTATTTATTAATAGAAGGCAAAGAGAGTATTCTTTGCACAAACAACCATCAAACCATATGTATTAGAAAGATGTTTGATGAAGGCATCCTTAGAAGTTGGACAGTGATATAACTTTAGACGGTGTCCGTTCACTAGGAAGGAATCACAATTTTCATCTAATGTAACCAATCTGACTATTCCGTTGTCGAGTATAGCATCCACTTCATAGGGTCCTATCCAACGAGTGTGAAACTTTCCTTTAAAATCTTTGAACCGGGAGTCATAGAGAAATGCCCAGTCTCCTGTATGAAACACCTTATTCTTGATAAATTTATCATGCCATTTCATTCTCTATTGTTGAATAGCAGTGGTTCTCTAGATAGCTACTGAATGAATCTCGTCTAACTCATTGAGTTGTTCCAACGGATGTTTCTGGACCTCTGGTAAGTCTAATCCCACTTCCAAAACCATTTTGAGCGTATTGAAATTGAACTCTACTGGAAACAAGGGGAACTTATCATAGACTAGCTCAAATGGTTAAAACTCAATTGTATTCCACCATGTCGTCCTATATGCCCAAAGAGCTTCTAGAAGTTTCTGCCAGTGTTTAATTGCTATAGTTTTTGTCAAGATATTGTCCAATACCTTGTTTGTGCTTTCTACCTGTCCATTCGCTTGGGTATGGTAAAGAGTTGTCACACTGTGTTTAACCCTGTATTTCTACATAAGCCTCTCTATCATGTGGGATGTGAACTGTGCTCCTCCATCTTAAACAATTTCACTTGGGGTACCATATCGGGCAAAAATATCTTCAAAAAGGAAATCTGCAACCACCTGTTATGTTTCTTTCACAACCACTCTGGCTTCCACCCACTTAGTCACATAATCACTGCAGACCAGGATGTGAACCTTTCGGTGAGAAGGTGGGTCAAAGGGCCCAATGAAATCAATGGCCCACTTCTCAAAAGGTTCAAGGACTATCTGGGGTTGTAATGGAATTTCATCTGATTTCGCAAGTTGTCCCATCCATTGACAGTTGTCACATCTTCAAACATAATCTCTAGTATCACGAAAGATAGAAGGCCAGTAGTATCCCATTTGCAGCACCTTGTGGCCTGTTCTTTTATCTGCAAAATGTCCTTCACAAAGTTCACCATGGGCAGCCTTCAATATCTCATCGATATCATCCTCTGATACAGAGCGTCGAATTTGTTGATCAACCCCTGTATGAAAGAGGTATCCTGCCATCCATGAATATCGGGTACTATGATGAATAATTTTCTGTTGATCCTTATATGACAAATGATGAGGTACCTTCCATGTGGCAAGATAGTTAGCAATATATTCATACCAATGAGTGTTAGTGGAAATTGTAAAGAGATATTCATCTGGAAAGCTATCTTCGATAGGTGTACCTTCGGCATTATTTTCTAACCTAGACAGAAAATCAGCAACCACGTTGTCCTTCTGTGGTTTATCTACTATGGTAATGTCAAATTCTTGAAGTAGCAAAAGCCATCTTGTAATACGACTAGGAGTAATGGGTTTATTCGTCAGGTACCTGATGGCTGCATGATTAGTGTGTACAAAGGTGGGGTAACCAGTGATATAGTGTCAAAACTTATTGATGGTGTAGATGACAGCAAGGAATTATTTTTTAGTCATGGTGTAGTTTAACTCAATAAGAGCCAAGTTCTTACTAACATAATAAACTACATATGGTACCTTATCCACTTGTTGCCCCAAAACTGCCCCAACTGTTGTCTCAGAAGCATCAACATGAATATGGAATGGTAATGCCCAGTCTGGCCCTCTAAGGATCGGGGTGTGTTGAGGGCCCCAAAATCGGGTCGACAACAAGGGGGATACCCACCCGGTCGGGAACTTGGTTGGCGGCTCCGTGTCCGTTTGGTGTAGCGGGTCCGACTGGGGATGACGGGACTAGTTTCCCGTTCTAAGGGGTGTGTGTGTAGAAAACAGTGATGTGTGCGTATGTAGAGAATGATAATAGAAAATCTGTAACTATTCTTTAACTAATCTAGTTCTAAACTTTGAAATGATTTTATACTACTTTAATCTAACAAAAACAATACATCTAATCTACACTAACCCGGGGCAGAATTTTTCCATTATGCAATCTAGAAAGATTTCACAGAATAACTGGTAATGAAGATTATTCAACTATTATGAGAATATAAATCAATAAAGATGAACCATCTTGCGTAAAAAGTTTAGCAAAACGATTGTGAACAACATATTGCATAATCAGCTATTCATGTATTAAGCACAAATCAATGACTCCACCATACAAAAGTGCCAAATGGTAGTCCACTCATTCATACATTAACATATAAATAACATCAACTGTATATTACTTTAAGAATGCAAGCATAAACTAGTCAAGAGATAAAAGTACCATTTATGACTGATTTAAATTTACAGACTCTGAGCAATAATGATCTATTTCTACTTGCTTCTAATGCCTACTAAGAGTACAGAAGTGCAACATTAGTAGCAGGTATTAAAATGCAAACATAAATAAACCTTGATCCGTCCATTCATCAAAAACCCCCTCCGAGGGTGCAAAAGTGCATGTTCTGAGGACAAGTTTTTTGACAAAATTTCGGACCCTTCTCCAATGCAACGAGAAGGGTTAAATACTAGTTAACCGACTAATTTTACTTTACACAAATTCAGGGAACGGCTTCAAATGACCGCCCTGTTACTAAAAACAAATTTATTTCTAAAACTGAATCTAATTTCTAACCGTTTCTATATCTGCTCCTTGGTGCTGTAAACAATGCGTTGTTCGCCCTGAAAGAGTCGGCTGGTTGTCTTGTTCTTTTGTTCGAGCTTGAAAATTAGAAACAACAAGTGCTGGCACCTCTTTCTGTTAGATCAGAAGATATTTTCGAAAACCTTTCTCTAGCTGGGTGTATTCGCTGTGCGCACACTTAGTACAACCCAGTTTCTTTTCGAACTGATTTTGTTGTTGCTATTCTGGTTTCCGGTCGTGCGAATGACTCAATGAGTTAGAAGTCGCGCTGTATGGACAACCCCCTGTTTCTGGAATTGTTTCCGTTCTTTGTTCCAGGCTTTTCTGGAGCGTCTTTCTTCTCTTGCGCTTCTTTCTCTGCTTTACCAAGTCTGAGCCTCAGGATTTTTGTAAACACGCTGCTTTTGTGTGCCTTTGACTCTGAGTCTTGGATAGTCTATTTTCATCAGTGCCTATTGGGCGATACTCTGGAATCCGCGGTTCTGCTGCATGTGGCATCCAATTGCGGAGGCATCTTCTCTCTGTTGTCTTATTGGCGCTCTTTCCTTCTCCTTAGATGTTTCCTGCATATAGATTTATATCATTTGTATATCTTGCAGTTTACGCAAAGAAGAAGGGAAATGACAAAACGATTGATATGAAAGCATTAAACTTTAATGAATGAGAATTTAATGACATTTATCACGACTTGACTCTTCGATAAATGTAATGCAATCATTTCTGGATACTCAAGCATGCGGTCATTAATTTCCCTTAAGGCGCGCGTTCAAATTTGGATCTACCGTGTGTGTTAGAGAATCCTTGCGATGAGCTTTTCCTGCGATTGGTATCGCAGTACCGATGGCTGCGACATTACTACATGTTATCGCAGATCGCAGATATCGCAGATCACAGTTTTGCTTGGTCGCAGATCGCAGATCGCAACATTGCAAGGTTTTCACTTTGTCACTTCGTGTTGCCTCATGCGACATTGCGACGTGCGACATCGCATATCGGCCGTCGGCGCTTTCTTTAGGTTCACCCTTCACAAATGCTTTCAACGCGCGCGATGCGATGGGTTCTCGCGTCGCTCCTTTTTAGTGCATTTGTGCGCTTCTGGGCAAGTGCTCTTTTTCCATTGCGATGCGACATAGCTTTTAGGGAGCTGATAAAAAAAAAATGTTTTTTTTTTTTTTGGTTTTTTGCCTAAGGGTCCCCCTTTGCTTGATTTTATTGCTAATATCAAATGAAAAGGGGGGTTGTTGGTGACCACAACAATGGCGATTCACTGTGAAGAACCAGTTATCTTTGTGTTTCTATTGACCGTTCACTTCCGAAACAGCAAAATTTTTATATGTCTAAATTTTGTTATAAACAGATAGAGTAGATTACCCCTCACCTCGTCAATGATACTTTGTCTCAACCTTTTTCATCCCAATTGCTTGCTTCCTCAGATTTCTTCTTGCATTCATACCAGACATTACTAGGTCGTGATTAAAGATGAAATAAGGTCTTCTCTGCATACTGGCTTAGAAGCATACTCATTTGTCGTAAGTAGAGCCTCTGCTGCTCGCAAGCGTCCATAGCCTCGACAGGGTTACCATGTTATCCAGCAATGATCCTTTTTCCTGCTTGAGGTTACTCGCAACATTCCAGAGAAAAATCCTTTTTGACACACTTTTCCTTTTTTAATTCTCTAAAGAACAATGTCTTGGTTTGGTGGCCAAATTATGACACAGTAATTCACTTGATTTACACTTTTGCTGAACAAGCCGGCTCGTGATGAGACCTCTTGTCTTTTGATTACAACAATCTTAAGTCGTTGCCCTGTTTTGATAGACAGTTTTGGCAAAGTCAGCAAGTTATAACATCTGTGATCATGATAAGCCGGCTCGTGATGAGACCTCTTATTCTTTGAGATATAGTGTTTTGCTTGGATTATTTCTCTGGGTTCTGCAATTCCCTTTTAGCCGGGAGGAAGTCATTGTTTTTCCTTAAGAAAGCTCTGGACAACAATAATAGAGTTTTTTGAAAACAACAGCTTTGCAGAGAGTACTTATTTTATTATTGGTGATACCTTTCATGGTGCTGATACAAAAACAATTTTTTAACCAAAGGTTGCCTTCGTCAAAGTTCTTTGAGGTTGAAGCTAATATCGTAATCAAGGTGAAGTTAACTCTATTTGTCAATAATAAAATTCAGATTTTTCAAAAATTTTGCTACTTGTACAAGCGAAATCAAAATCTGATAGAGAATTGGTGAGCTCTTTTCATGAATCCTTTTCACATGATCATCTACAACGGATTTTATCTATCAAAAAGAGAAAAACAAAATTAAATATAAAAACTAAATCTATCCTACAAAATTTAGAAGAATTTCTCTTCTATGGAAAATATAATTTGAGAATCAGTCCATTGACAGGTAAAGAATCTCTCCTTCCTGCCAGATCCTGCAACATAAATGTGGACGGGCCTATGACTTCTACAATCTGAAAAGGGCCAAGCCACAGCTTCTGGAATTTCGTATGTTTTCCCTTTTCTTCATGTGCCTTATCCCATTTCAAAACTAAATCACCCATCTGAAAGTTTTTTCTAGTTATGATGCTTGAGTCAAAAGAAGATTTTATAAGCGCTTGGTGATGTGCATGAGTTTTCCTAGCTTGTTCTCTTTGTTCTTCTAGTTTGATTATTTCCATTTGTCTTAATTGTAATGAGGAAGTAGGTACTTCATCGATGTATTGTACTAAAGACAAAGAGGGAATGACTAAGTGAGTCGGAAGAACCACTTCTCTCCCATAAACTAAATTAAAGGGAGAAGTGCCGATCGAAGCTTTCTTTGTAATTCTATCAGCCCATAAAGCATTTACCAGTGCTTTGTGCCAATTCTTTTGGTTTTGGTCGACTGTTCTTTTGATAATTCTGATTAGGTTTTTGTTTGTTGATTCAGCCAATCCATTACCTTGCGGATAGTAGTTGGCAGAATATTTCAGTTTGAACCCTCTTTTAAGCGCAAAATCAGTCATAGCATTTCCAGAAAAATATGAAGCGTTATCAAACATTAAGGCCGCCCGCAATCCAAACCTAGTTATGATAAATTGGTCTATGAATTTAATAATATTTTCAGAATGAACTGTCTTGAGAGGAACTGCTTCTACCCATTTGGTAAAATAATCAGTCGTCGTAAGGATATACTTATGCTGCTTAAAAGAGTGAGGAACGATCTCACCTATTATGTCCAAGCCCCATTGACTGAATGGTTGGTCGATGCTGACCGGTTGTAGTGGCATGGATGGTTTCCTTTGTTTTCCTGTAGCAGTCTGGCAGACTTGGCATTTCCTTACGTAATTGTATGAGTTTTTGAACAGCGTGGGCCAATAATATCCTGCGCGCAAGATTTTGTGTGCAGTTGCATCTCCGGCATAGTGTCCACCTGCTGGTCCATCATGAAGTTCCTGCAAAACCTTTTCGGCTTCCGTTTTCTCAAGACATCTAAGAAGTACAGAATCGTAATTCCTTTTGAACAGGACATCATTTATGAGCTAGTATGTTTAGATTTTAATCTCAGAGCTCTTTTCTTGGTATGATCCAGACGTGAAGGAGCATACCCGTTCTTAAGAAAATAAATGATGTCAGAATATAACGATTCTGTGTCGTTTAGGCTTACCTCATACGCGTGTACCTCTTCAGACGAGTTCTCAGGGATTTGCGATGCTCCAGCTAACATTTTGCAGAAGCCTTGGCCTCTTACGATGTGTGCTGGTTTGATCTCAAGGTCGTATTCCTGTAAGGCGGTGATCCAATTCGCTCTCTTCTCGCCCACATCCTTTTGTATCAGGAGGTTTCTTACCGCCGGAAATGGTACTATGACTTTGGTATGGGTTTTTAGCAAGAAACGTCTGAAATATTTGATTGCTTTAAAAATGGCATATGCCTGTTTCTCAACGTCAGAATAATTAAGTTCAGCGCCTTGTAGGTTCGAGCTAAAGAAAGCGATTGGGGCTTCTACCTTTTCTTGATCTCCCTGAGTTAAAATCGCAGCATAGGATTTTTCTGAGGCAAATGTGTATAAGATGAAAGACTCTGAAAAATTTGGGGTAGCCAAAGATGGAGCATTGATGATGGCTTGCTTAATCAAGTTGAATGCTTCGTGCTCGTCTAGACCCCATTTGAAAGTTGAATTCTTTTTTATCATATTTTGTAAGGGTGAAATAATACGTGAAAAATCCGGGACAAATCTTTTGACAAAATTGATCTGTCCAAGGAAGGATTGCATGGCTTTCTTGTTATGAGGTATGGGTATCTCGGAAATTTCCTTGATTCTGTCAGGTTCTATGTGAATACCAGATTTCGACACTATGAATCCGAGCAGTTTCCCTTTGCTTAATGCAAAGAAAGACTTCTTTGGATTGAGTGAAATCCCATACCTCAAGCATCTTTGAAAGATTTGCTTCAAATCTTTGAGATGGTTGTTCCATTTTCTGGAGTACACTGTTATATCATCCAGATAAATCACTACTGGTTTATTGACTAATCCTTTAAACGCGATGTCCATGGCTCTCTGAAAGGTAGCTCCGGCATTGATCAGACCAAATGGCATCTTTCGATATGCATAAGTGCCCCACTTGGTTCGGAACGTAGTCTTTAACTGATCATCGGGATGCACCAATACTTGATTGTATCTTGAAAATCCATCCAGGAATGACATTAATTCTGAGCCTGCTACTGCCTGTAGAATTTTCTCCATAGGTGGGAGGGGAAAATTATCTTTCTGACAGGGTTTGTTGAGATTTCGAAAGTCGATACAGATTCTAATGTCTCCGTTTTTCTTCCTAACGGGCACCATATTGGATACCCATTTGGAATGCCTGACGGGGAAAATTATTTTGGCTCTCAACAACTTATTAAGCTCAATTTTTATCTGATTTTCTAGGTTAGGGTGTATTTTCCTGAGCTTCTGCTAGACAGGTTTCTCGTTGTCAATCATTGGGATAGTGTGCTAAATGATGGAAGTGTTGTAAGTTTTCAGCTCATCGTAGTTCCAGGCAAAAACGTTTTTGTACTGTCTTAGAAGGCGAATATATGATGACTTTTCTTCAGGGGTTAGGCCCTGGCCTAGATTAACATTTTGCGGCTTTTCGTCAGTTCCTAGGTTGACTGATTCGTAGTTCAGAGTTGAACTGTAAAGCTTGGCATTAGCCGACCTTTTGAACCGACTTTTTAAGTCATATAAGTCTTCTAATTTGACCACCAATTTGGGTATAGCATTGTCAGTGCTACTTTGTTGTATTTGGTGATCATGACAGTCTTCGTCAATTATCTGGTTTGTGTAGGATCCCTCAGAGGTGAGGAAACTTACGATGTCTGGGTCGTCGTTGAACACTCTCCAGTTGGTGATATTGTCGGGAATGGAAGGTTTAAAAATTAATTCTATGGAAAACCTATCAGGACTAAAATCTTCGGAAGGGATAAGTCTAGAGGCTACGTTAGCTAACAGGTCTGCGCTCACGCTTTGAATTCTTGGAATTGACGAGATGTTAAATGCTATAAAATGTGCAGTGAGATCTTGCACTAACGATTGATAATGCTTTAAATGACTTGACAGGCAATGTATGGTGTTACGTACCTGTTTTACGACAATCTCAGAATCTCCAAAGACTTGAAGATACTTAACATTCAATCTGATTGCTTTGTATAGGCCTTGAACCAAGGCTTCGTACTCCGCTGTGTTGTTCGTGCAATCGAACTCAAGTCTGCATGTGAGCATAATCTTGTTCCCGTCTGGGTTGATCAGAACGCATCCTACTCCTGCCCCCTCGTTGGATTTAGATCCGTCAAAATATAATTTCCAAAATAAAGACGTATTTACAGAATTATCTAAAAAACTAAAACATTTCGAGTCATCAGTTTGGGAGAAATTTTCAACTTGGGATAAAACTGAATTCTCTTAGTATGTTTAAATATGAGCACTGAAATTGCCTAAGAAAGAATCTATTGCGTAATTGCCTACAATGCTGCTATTGTATGTGATGGCTTCGTTTTCTCCTTCTAGTTCTGTCACTATGTATTTTTGGTGCAACTCTCGTTCAACCTTTATCTGATTTGGTTTACCATTGAATGGTAACCACATGTGCGACCAGTCAGTTGAGAAATATCCTTGGAGTTTCTCCGACCAATCCCTGTTGAGAATCAAGCCATAGAACTCAGGGATATCAGCTACCAGAATGTCGATAACCTGACACACTTTTGGGTTAGACGAAAATCTTATGGTCACCTGATTTAGTTCACCAATCACTTCGACTTGGGATCGATCAAGTTGAACTATACGTACTGCGGATTTTTGAGGTTGCACATTCAATTTGGCACATATTGACCTTGGCAAGATATTCGTCGAAGCACCAGAATCGACCAAGCAATTGTGCACGTTTTTGTTGAAGATTTCATATGTGAGGAGAAAAGGAGGAGTATGAGATCTTGATCTTCCTCCAATCAAGGCGATGTCCTTTGGATCGATTTTATTTATCATATTGGTTGGAGGTCTTCCCAAATTGTGGGAAGCTACAGCTGTAGGTAAAGATGTAGTAGGCACAGCATGTAATTCTTTCATCATGATTTTCTGCTGGTGTTTCAGTTTACTCAATTCGTACAGAGTGATATTAGCCCTAGTCTTCTTCATGTCATCAATGATGTTATAGTCCATTTCATCCGACACTATTAGCGTTCTTGATGGAGGCGTCTGTTCAGATTGGACTGGGCTAAGCTGGGTCGCTTTAGCAGTTGTCCTTTTGTTTACGACCCTGTCTTTTGTTACAGGGCTTGCGCCCTTTTGTTTTGGGGTATTTTGGGGAGGATCAAACTGATTTTTGCTTCTCGTGCTAACAGGAAATGCTTCTTGATCCTCTTCCTGTGGGAGGATGAAATCCCACATTCCTTGAAGTTCTACAACTTCTTCCTCGTCGGTCTGCCCTTCAGTGGTATTCTCTTCTTCTTCGTCTTCTTCAGACTCAACGTTTGAGACAACACTGGGTGTTTTTACCTCGATGGGAGGATTTCTTTTAAAAGTCCTAAAGGGCTTTTTCGAAGAAGTCTCTGCTACTTGTTTCTTGATATCAACCATCTCATTGGACATGGCTTTCAAAACTTTTTGTAATCCTTCCAAATCGAAAGGATCTTTCGTTTGCTTCTTCTTGGTATCTTCTTTGAAAGAGATCTTCTTTGACTTGCGTTCTTCTATAGCGGATCTCTTTTCTAGGGCTACCACGCGTTTTTCCACTGCTAACGCTTCTGTCAAGTTGTCAACTAATGTGGTCTTATTCGCCCTATCTACGAAGATAGCCAAGTTTGGAGGTAAAGCCATGATGTACCATTCACATCTTACTTCCTCGCTAGGTTGTGAGGCAGCGGGGATTTTGTTGAGGATCTTGTTGGACCGTAAGTTAAAATCTTTAATAGGTTCTCTAGCCTCAGCCTTAAGATTAGATAGGTCATTAATCAATGTCGCGGTGGATCGGTCATCACCAAACTTAGTGAGGAACTGACTTTGAAAAATGTCCCAGCTTGTGATGGATCCGGAAGGTAACGAAAAGTACCATGACCCGGCTGTTCCTTGCATTGTATAAGGGAAGAGCCGGACAACAACGTCTTCATTAGTAACTCCGTTGAGGTTAACAGAAAGCATGAAATTATTGATATGTTCTTCGGCTAGCATTCCTACTTCTGGGTAAATTTAGGTAGCCATTTCTCTGGATGGGCCGGTATAGGACTCAAGGGTGGTGGCATTAACACCGCCCCAGGATTGTTCCATGGAGATTGGGCCATCGTGGAGTTGCTAGCTAATCGAAGTGCAGAAACCGACCCCTGATGCTGAGAAGGTGAAGAAATCAGGATCTTTGGTGTTTGAAGAGGAAGATTTGTGGAAGATGGGTGAGTGAGTTGGAATGGAAAAATGGGTGGTTGACTTCGTGGTGAGGGAGTTCATATGGACGAAGTGGATGAAGGAGTCTTACTGTCAGACTCTTGAGGTGTTTTCCTTGCTCTTTTTCTGGTAGGAAGAGGGAGTTCACTTGGCTGTATGCCAAATTTTTCACTCTTTAATCTGGTAAGGGGATGAGCAGGGTTGTACTGCGAAGTCACGCTGCTTTTAGATTTAACAGACTTCTGGTTAAAAATGGAGAATCCCTGAAGTTTACGAATCAAAGTTTGAATTTGAGGGGGTTCAATAATAGATTGGTCTGATATATTCGAATATGTAGCAGTGGTGGATACTCGAGCGACTTCAAATTCCGGGTTTAACCGTGTTGAAGAAGTCGAGGGAGTTGATGAGGGTGTATTACTCTCAGAATGGTTTTTGGATATTGCTTTAGGTGCCATTCATAGTTCATGCCCTCCTTCTAGCGCCAAATATGTTGAGGGCCCCGAAATCGGGTCGACAACAAGGGGGATACCCACCCGGTCGGGAACCTGGTTGGCAGCTCCGTGTTCGTTTGGTGTAGCGGGTCCGACTAGAGATGATGGGACCAGTTTCCCGTTCTAAGGGGTATGTGTGTGTAGAAAACAGTGATGTGTGCGTATGTAGAGAATGATAATAGAAAATCTGTAACTATTCTTTAACTAATCTAGTTCTAAACTCTGAAATGATTTTATACTACTTTAATCTAACAAAAACAATACATCTAATCTACACTAACCCGGGGCAGAATTTTTCCATTATGCAATCTAGAAAGATTTCACAGAATAACTGGTAATGAAGATTATTCAGCTATTATGAGAATATAAATCAATAAATATGAACCATCTTGCGTAAAACGTTAAGCAAAACGATTGTGAACAGCATATTGCATAATCAGCTATTCATGTATTAAGCACAAATCATTGACTCCACCGTACAAAAGTGCCAAATGGTAGTCCACTCATTCATACATTAACATATAAATATCAGTTGTATATTACTTTAAGAATGCAAGCAAAAACTAGTCAAGAGATAAAAGTACCATTTATGACTGATTTAAATTACAGACTCTGAGCAATAATGATCTATTTCTACTTGCTTCTAATGCCTACTAAGAGTACAGAAGTGCAACATCAGTAGCAGGTATTAAAATGCAAACATAAATAAATCTTGATCCGTCCATTCATCAAAAACCCCCTCCGAGGGTGCAAAAGTGCATGTTCTGAGGACAAGTTTTTTAACAAAATTTCGGACCCTTCTCCAATGCAACGAGAAGGGTTAAATACTAGTTAACTGACTAATTTTACTTTACACAAATTCAAGGAATGGCTTCAAATGACTGCCCTGTTACTAAAAACAAATTTATTTCTAAAACTAAATTTAATTTCTAACCATTTCTGTATCTGCTCCTTGGTGCTGTAAACAATGTGTTGTTCGCCCTGAAAGAGTCGGCTGGTTGTCTTGTTCTTTTGTTCGAGCTTGAAAATTAGAAACAACAAGTGCTGGCACCTCTTTCTGTTAGATCAGAAGATATTTTCGAAAACCTTTCTCTAGCTGGGTGTATTCGCTGTGTGCACACTTAGTACAACCCAGTTTCTTTTTGAACTGATTTTGCTATTGCTATTCTGGTTTCCGGTCGAGCGAATGACTCAATGAGTTAGAAGTCGCGCTGTATGGACAACCCCCTGTTTCTGGAATTGTTTCCGTTCTTTGTTCCAGGCTTTTCTGGAGCGTCTTTCTTCTCTTGCGCTTCTTTCTCTGCTTTACCAAGTCTGAGCCTCAGGATTTTTGTAAACACGCTGCTTTTGTGTGCCTTTGACTATGAGTCTTGGACAGTCTATTTTCAGCAGTGCCTGTTGGGCGATACTCTGGAATCCGTGGTTTTGCTGCATGCGGCATCCAATTGCAGAGGCATCTTCTCTCTGTTGTCTTATTGGTGCTCTTTCCTTCTCCTTAGATGTTTCCTGCATATAGATTTATATCAGTTGTATATCTTGCAGTTTACGCAAAGAAGAAGGGAAATGACGAAACGATTGATACGAAAGCATTAAACTTTAATGAATGCGAAGTTAATGACATTTATCACGACTTGACTCTTCGATAAATGTAATGCAATCATTTCTGGATACTCAAGCATGCGGTCATTAATTTCCCTTAAGGCGCGCATTCAAATTTGGATCTACCGTGTATGTTGGAGAATCCTTGCGATGAGCTTTTCCTGCGATTGGTATCGCAGTACCGATGGCTGCGACGTTACTACGTGTTATCGCAGATCGCAGTTTTGCTTGGTCGCAGATCGCAGATCGCAACATCGCAAGGTTTTCACTTTGTCACTTCGTGTTGCCTCATGGGACATTGCGACGTGCGACGTCGCATATCGGCCGTCGACGCTTTCTTTAGGTTCACCCTTCACAAATGCTTTCAACGCGCGCGATGCGATGGGTTCTTGTGTCGCTCCTTTTTAGTGCATTTGTGCGCTTTTGGGCAAGCGCTCTTTTTCCATTGCGATGCGACATAGCTTTTAGGGAGCTGATACAAAAAAAATGTTTTTTTTTTTTTGGTTTTTTGGCTAAGGGTCCCCCTTTGCTTGATTTTATTGCTAATATCAAACAAAGAGGGGGGTTGTTGGTGACCACAACAGGGTGCTACATACCAGTTCCTTGATCTTCGCAAAGGCTGCATCATAGTCATTTGTCCACACAAAGTCTACATCTTTTGTCAATAATTGAAAAAGTGGATGTGTTGTCTAAGAAAAATTTTCTATAAAGCACCTGTAATAACCAACACAAATGATAAAGCTATGTACCTTAGTGGGTGTTCTAGGTATTGGAAAATGTTGTATTACCTTTATCTTAGCTGGATCCATCTGGATTCCTACAACTGAAAGCAAGTTTCCCAGGACTATTCCTTCGTTCATCATCATATGGCATTTTTCAGTACTTAAAGAGACATGTGCCTGCTTGCATCTTTCAAGAAATTTTTCTAGCTTCCCCAATGCTTCTCCAAGTGAATATCCATATGTCTTGAAATCGTCCATATAAATCTCAACACTTTCATCCATCAGATCAGAGAAAATCCCTAAAATTTCCCAATGGAATGTTGCAAGTGCATTACAGAGACCAAATGGGAGGACTCGGTATGTGAACGTTCCCCAAGGGCATGTGAAAGTGGTCTTATCCTGATCTTTAGGAGCTATCTAGATCTGGTTGTACCTGCTAAATCCGTCCAGGAAGGAGGAAAAATTCTTCCCAGCCAACGTATCCAAGACTTGGTCAATTAATGGTAACGGAAAATGGTCTTTCTGAGTTGTCTTATTTAATTCTCTATAATCCACGGATATCCGCCATTTACCGTTTTTCTTAGGGACCATTACCAATGGGGAAACCCATTGGCTATCTGAAATGGGGTAGAGCAAGGTTAATTCTCCTTAACAATGTTTTTCAGAGAAAGGTTCATTCTCCTCTGGGGTTGCCTCACAAGATGATAGTCCTCCTTAATGTATATGTAATGGGTGCATAGATTAGCAGGAATCCCCTTCATATCTGAGTAGTCCCAGGCAAAGGCTCATTTTTGTTTCTGAAGAACAACCAAGAGTTGTTTCTTATGGGACTATGACAAATATGGATTGATATTTAGGGATTTTCCTGGTTCTATTTCCATGGAAATACTGTCATGGGGCGCGATTGTAGGTAGCTCATCAAATCCATCTACTATTCCTATACTTTCTTGTGTCTCACAACTCAAGGCGGACTCCGATATTTGTTGATTTAAATCTGAAATAGAACAGGGATCACTAATGAAGGTAGTAATTGTGTCATCGTTCATTTCGGTTTTCAGCTGGAGGGCCTGTCCAATAGTAAGAACTAGTCTTAATTCCTCATTTTCCGATTTAGACTCTTTCCTGGGTAAAAATTTCTTGTGGCTTGTTGGTTGCTGATGGTTTAGGTTCTGCGGTAGGATATAATACTAAATTCTTAGTGTTTTGTACATTTGAAATGATCATATGTCTAAACTGACACCTAATATAAGCATCTGCGGTTGCCATCCATGGTCTTCCCAGAATCAGGGGATGGCCTCTAGCTGGAGATTATGTTTGGAGTACTAGGAAGTCCACAGGGTAGTGCCATGAATCAACCGAAATTGTGATATCTTCTAACTTCCCTACCAATTTCACTATAGATCGATCTTCCATCTCTAACACTGTAGGTGTGTGTTTCAAGTTACGAAGACCTAATGCATGCATAGTTTCAACAGTGATGACATTTATGGAAGAACCCAAATCTACCAGTACATTTGGAATTTCTACCCCGTTAATTTGCACGGTTAAAATTGGGTTCTCGGGATCCCTATACTTTATAGGCATGGACCTTCCCATCATAAAATCTGATAACTTCCCCATTACATTAATGGTGAGCAGGTCTGTTGATTTCTTTTTAGGCTTCTTAGCACAATATTCCCTAAGAGTTTTTGCGTATATAGGTACGTCCCTCGTAGCTTTCAGCAGGGGAATCTTGACAAATAAATTATGTAACTCCCTTAACAGGTCAAACTCAGCTTGAGGGGTTTGTTTACTCAAAGCCAACCTTTCTGGATAGGGTGGTTTATCTTCGTGTTTTTTAGTAACTAGTGATTGAGGAGGTGTAAGATTTTTGTTGACTCGGTTTGATTCCTATTTAAACATTTCTGGTTCCTTTTCCTCACTGTCAAATCATTCAATGATAACTAGTGATGGTTGAGCATCTATTATCTGCCTAGATCATAAATTCATCTCATGGAATTCTGTGGTAGAGATGTTGTATGAAGGTAGGTTGAGTGTGTCAGCTTGTTGATCCCATTTATTGATAGGATTCAGATTAGGTTTGATGGGAAGTTGGGGATGGACAGGCTGATTACCAGGAGGCACATTAGAGAGTAACTGAAGTTGTTGTGGCATTGACTGGGGAAACTGCAGAGGAGGAGAAGGTCCCCGCCAGTTCGAAGCCCACTAGGAACTTGAACTAGCTTGAGGAGCTCACTGCTGCGAAGGCGAAAGCTGGTATTGGGGCCACATGGGCAGATAAGGCATGGACTGGGGACCCATATTAAAGTTACTAAAATATTGAGATGGATCTAGAAACATACGTGGATTTCCCATTGGCAGACGAGGTTTCCATGGATTTTTAGGTCCCATAAAGTATAGCTGCTCCATCTCTTGAACTGTCCCTTGAAAAATCGCTTTCAGTCCTAGCAAGGATGGACATGAACTTGTCGCATGATTCAACTCACAGATTGCACACTCCTCTACAGAGTTTAATGGCCATTCCCTCTATGGGTGTTTCTTCCTTCATGTTGGGAAAAATAAAGCCATAGTTCTTTCCATTTAAAGTTGTTTCTGTTTTACCTGCAGTGTGTCTATTTGTTCGGACAAGGTACTCAGGATATCAGTCCTCGAGCTATCCAATAGATTTCCAATTTATGCTTTTGTAACACCTCCTCCAGATACTTTTGTTGATTGAATCCCTTTTTTATTCATTGAAACTTCCCTTGAGCACTGTATGCACAACTCGCATATGGTTTCAAAGTTCTCCTTTGATATATCTCCTTTCCGACTATATTAACAATTCCAAAGAGTCCTCTCGGAAGGCCTGGAGAAGGATAATTTTCAAAATGTCCTTA
Source organism: Pinus tabuliformis (assembly GCA_031772625.1). Taxonomy (NCBI): domain Eukaryota; kingdom Viridiplantae; phylum Streptophyta; class Pinopsida; order Pinales; family Pinaceae; genus Pinus; species Pinus tabuliformis. The sequence continues at coordinate 27,777,411 of CM062815.1, forward strand.
TCCAGGTCAGAGTGACCTGATCTCTACAATGTGTATTTAAAGCATTCCACACAGTATTCCATATTTTCGTCCTCTTTCTGTGTAAATTTGAAAAGTTCTTCCTTAATATCCTATGATTTACAGTAGTCCTAGTACTCGCTACAAGAAAAAATGTCATTGGTGAGGGTCATGCTTGTGACAGACCTTTAAGGTCTGTCACCAATGTCGCATATGATGATGGTATTTAAAAAAGAGTTGTTGTAAGTGTATATAGTGATGGTCCTTTATGCTTTCTCACCAAAGCCATTTTCAATGACACTTTTGGTGAGGGTCGTTAAAGGCCCATCACTATTTCTCTCTTTGGTGACACTTTTGGTGAGGGTTGTTAAAGGCCCATCACTAATTCTCTCTTTTGTGACACTTCTAGTGACAATGTTTTATTGACCGTCACCAATGATCTTTTTGGTTACTTTTGGTGACGTTCAATAAATCTTCGTCATCATTTATCATTCCAGTGAGTTTTTTATTACACTTCATGCCTATGATGGACCTTTAAGTTCCATCACCAATGTCACATATGGTGATGATATTTAAAAATTCATTGTTGTAAGTGTATATAGTGATGGTCCTTTAAGGTTTGTCACCAAAGCCATTTTCAATGACACTTTTGGTGAGGGTCGTTAATTTCCCATCACTAATTCTCTCTTTGGTGACACTTTTGGTGAGGTTCGTTAAAGGCCCATCACTAATTCTCTCTTTGGTGACACTTCAAGTGACGATATTTTATTGCCCTCACCAATGATCATTTGGTTACTTTTGGTGACGGTAAAAAAATGTTCATCATCATTGATCATTCTAATGAGTTTTTGATGACGCTATGTACCTGTCACTATATTTTTTGTCAAAACATAATGATTTAAGACAATTGTTATGGAGTCTTTTTCATTATGTGTCCAAGGTCATAGTGGTTATAATAGCCAATGAATTTGTTAAGAAGTAATTAGTGTATATCATTTCCCGCAAGTTATAAGAATATAGTCTTCCTATGAGTCAACACATGATTCATCTCTATTAGGTTTATTATCTAGCAAATTTCCTTTAAATAAAGTTCCACTAGTGTGTGTAGGAACTATATTATTAATACATAATGAAGCTCTGTCGATTCTATTAATGAGAGAGACCTACCACTCCTCAACACTCATGGCACACTTTAACATGCTTTGTAACAATACACTAACATTCCTTGGCACCTCGTGTGTCATGGAACATATTTGTACCTAGAACATCTTACCATCAATAGGATGCCAAAGCACATGTTGGCAGGCCATAGCATAGCATAACACTCCCCTATCATGTATTGGCATTCCCTGTAGTCCCTAGCATGCCTTGGAACTCCTTGGCATAATATTGCATTGACCAAAATTAGCACTTGGCACACATTGGCACTTGGCATGTATTGGAACATATTATTAGTGTGGCTAGCATGCCCCTTATGAAAAAGATAAAGTCCTAACTTATTAACCCTCTTATGTGCTCATTTCCTTTCATTTTATCTTGGTTATTCCTTTTTTTACCTTGAAACTCCTTGACGCATATTGGCATACTCTGGCACCCTGCACATCCTAGCATGTCTTAGCACCTAGAATGCCTTGGCACTATTTGGCACATGTTAACACACCCCGAAACTACCTAGCACAGTCTAGCACTTCTTGGCATTCCCTGTTATTCCCTGGAATGCCTTACCCATTCTTAGCATACCTTGTCACTCCCTCCTTGGCATGGAAACTAACACTGATTGACACTCCCCAACACACCCTCATATTCATTCACTTCCATGCATTTTGACCTAGTGCTCCCTTGTGTTGTCCTAGTACTCCCTAACACTCCTCAGCATGCATTGGCACTCTCTAGCACAGCTTAACACTCATAAGTGAAGAATGAAACTTGTAACCAATGTTACCATACTTGGAATAGATAATAAATCGGTGAGGAAGTAGAGCTAAGAGTATTAATCAGATTGGGGAAAAATAAAAAATAAAAAATAAAATTCGGGAAAAAATCAGTGAATTCAATAAATAAATATATACACATATATTGAATTGAAAAAAAACACATTTTTCATTGATATTAAGTAAAGCAATTTCTAAACAATTCATAATATCAATAGATGTCAAAAATATCATGAATGAATAAGCATCTCATGTATGTTATGATTCCAAACATGATCCAAAGTACTGAGTCATGACTCTTAACTAGTGACTACAGAGAACTAGAAGCAACTTCTTCTAAAAGTTTACAAACAACTGCATACTAATTAGAAAAAATTAGTAACTAAGAGTCTAAGACTCTTAAGAGTGAGAACTAGAAGCGATTCCTCCCACTCTTCTGCTTGCTTGACTCTCAAAGTTCTTCAAGTCATGTAGGCTTAAAAGAGGAGCCTCCTCTAATTGGACCCAATCTGCTGCATTTGTAGTTTGAAAATCTATCTCTTCAAGGTCTATTGGTTAATGATCCAAACCTATCATTATCACGAGACATTGGAATGTGAATTTAAGTTTGACTTTGAACTTTAAATTTTAAACTTTAAATTCGAAATTAGATTATGAAACCTTCAAATTCAAGCTCTCACCTAGTATTTTCTTACTGCGAAGTTGTAGACTGTAATGGAAAAATACAAGGTCATTTAATCACTTTTGTGTCAATTGGTTGCGCTTCTTAGAATGTATTTTCTCAAACATGCTCCAGTTGCACTCACAACCTAAAGCACTGCATGCTTGGTTTAAGATTCAAATGGCAAATCTCTTCAAATCTAGCGTATCACTGCAAAAGTTTTGCCACCAAAGACCTAGAAAGTGGAAAGGGTTTGTGAGTAGACATACTCAATACTAAATAGTAAAAACTTAAAAAGATAACAAAATTTAATAAAACATTTAACATACAAAATAAAGTTTAAACAAATTTAATGAACTGTTAAATCCTTCAAGCCTCAAAGGGTACCTAGCAACACCTTAGACCTTTCTCATATAACACTGGTATAGGAAAATAATTTAGGTGGTGCTCTATAATCCTATAGTTGGGAAAAGACATGACTTAGAAATTTTGGATCAGGGAAGCACCTTTCCATGCATGTCATAAGTCCTTTGTGAACCTCCCCATGCTCATTAAATTTGTTGTTATCATAAAAATACTATGGGCTTAAGAAGTACCTAGCAGCGTGTAAGAGGAAATGAAATTTCCTATCCCAATGTGCATCAATAATGTCCCAAATAGGCATATACTTTGCCTCCTCATCCCCATATCTTCTTTTGATGGCCTCCTTTGTGAGACCCATCCCCTCATAAATGTAACCCATAGTGAGTTTTTCATCATCAACGATCCTGAAAGTTCAAGCTTTTAAATTTAAATTAATATGAAACATTGAAAATATAAATAAGCCTGAAATGAAAATTAAAACATGAAAAGGTTAAAAGACTTGAAGTACCTGAGAACTCTAACAAGGGACTCCATCACAGCAATAATATCTTCGACATCTTTCCAGAAACCGTCATTAAACACAAGTGCAACAACATCAATGCCTTAAAGTGTCTTGGAATGTTTATATGCCATCCAGTCAGGTCCCAGGGACATCCTCTTCATATTTATCTTTTACTCAACCACAAATTGCAAAGATATGAAATTAGTTGCAAATCTAGTCACTACATGTTGAACAATTTCTTTACCTTCAGTGTATTTTCTCATGGTGTTTAGGACAATAATGTGATTGTATAGGTATTTGGTTATCGATTTTTCTTCTCCACAACCTCATGTATCCAATGAAGCTTACCAATGTCCTCAAGCATTAAATCTATACAATGGGCAACACAATAGGTCCAAAAAATAGTGGGGCGCCTAATCTCAAAAAGTCCACCAACAACCATATATTTATCTGCATTGTCGGTGAAAATTTGTACAACATGTTCTTCTCCCACTTCTTGAACGACTTCTTCCATCATTTCACAAATAATTTGTGCAGTCCTAACCTTGTCTAAGGCATCAACTGATTTGAGAAACATTGTACCTACTAGACAAGATACAAGGAGATTTATTAAAGCTATATTCCTCTGATCTGTCCATCCATCACTCATGATCATGCACCCTATTTCTACCCATGATGAACGAAACTTAGATAGAACAAGCATGGCATATTCAACACTTTCTAATAGCATATTTGTCCTAGTGCTCTCTCATGAAAGAGATTTCAACCCTGGACCTGCAACAACAACTGCATCAATCATAGCTTGCCAATAAGGACTTATGGCATAGTGGAAAGGTATGTCAAAATAGTACCAAAAGTTAGAAATGACCTTCCTTGCTTGACTATGGACATTTTGTTTCCAACCATTGGTATCCAAGGTAGCTTGGGAACTGGGTTTTGTGGGGGGAGAAAAAATGTGTTTATGTTTCCACCTCCAATGTTGAATGTAGGAGGATTCATTTGGCCTTGAGTTTGACTTGGACTTGGAGGCATGTGTGGGAAACTTGCGAACTGCATTGACAATTCAATAGAGGGAGATGACAATGGGGTAGTGGAAGAAAAATTGTCAACTCCAGGAGTTCCTATTTTTTTTTTTTGCTTTTCTTTCTTTACATTATGATGACTCAACATATCAATGGCCAAGGTTTCTTGTTGTTGGACATTTTCGTCAATGTTTTTGCAGAGACATATATCATGGCCAGGTATTTATGCAAGGTGGTACTTGAATCTATAAATGCCTCCACTACATTTCACTTTGCAAAATTTACAAAGGAGCTTAGGGTCTCCAATAATCTTGTCACAATAAGCCCAAGCAAAGTCCTTCTCCCTTGGCATTGTTGTTTCTTAGGACTTGTGTTTAAATTTTGGCTTCCATTTAGATTTGGAGTTATGCCTTCCATTTAATTTGGCTCCTGTAAAATACAATAAAAAATTAAAATTAAAAATTCCATATATAACTTCGCAAAATAAGGGTTGGTTTTAAAGGATATGAGGTTTTGTTAAGGATCAAAGAGGAGTATATCCAGCAACACAAGCACATTTCGAGCTAATATATCATTATAACCTTGAAACACAATTAGATATATATGAGGAAATGCTACCTAAAGGAAATATTATCAACATATATTGCATTGTAATCTTGAATTTGCAAGTTCGTTTAGCATAAGACAACTGAACCAATACATCAATAACAAATTCTGGAAGAACAAAAATACCCAAAGTTGTGAATGCATGATTAAAGCCTTTGAAGTTGGCAAGACATCGACCAAGGAAGGAATGCTTGATGACTTGGTCGATGTTGGTATGAAACCATTTCTTAGTGCTTTTTTTAAATCTATTTAAGCCCCATTTATAGGGTTCAAAAGTCATAACCAAAGGAATACACTGAACATTTGATCATTGAACAGTGAAAATTTCCATTGAAACTTCAATATAGTAATATACCTATTATTTAATCCAAGTGCCAATGTACCTCGATTGTTGAATAGTGAAGTGGCTATGCCTAAAGGTAATACATGTTGAAGGTGACGGGTAACTGCCTGAGGGTCGATATTGAGTATGGATAGAGTACACATTGGCGACTACCTGATATGGAGTTTGGACTTAGGCTCACCTTGGCAGTTCCCCGATATTGAGTCTCGATTGTGTAATAGTGAGTAGTGATTGATTACTGAAGGTATCGAAGTATGATTTTTGGGCCTGAGAAATGAGAAATAAATTTTGGAATGACTGACATTTAGTTTTTAGCAATGCGGCATACCTAAAGTTGAAAAACTCGTGCTCGTCGAGTCAAGGCTGAAAATCAAATAAATTGGAATCAATCGCAGGAATTTGCTTTACTCGGAAAGTCTCAAGTCAAACTTGAATTGACCATGAGTCAAACTTGGTCAACATAAGTTAGACTCACAAATATTTAGATCAGATCACTTGGAGAGTGAACAGATTCCAACTCATGATTAATCGTGATTTATCAACGAGCCTTGTTTCGTTGCTTGTAATTGAAATCTGAACTGAAAATAGGAGATCTTACAATTGAAACTAATTGTGAATTTTCTAAACTGAAATTGGCCCATCGACATCGTTTCTATCTGTGGCTGGGAAAATCAATGAAAGAGATTCATTTTAAATGAGGTTCACGGACAAAATATTTTATGGAAGATGTTTCTTTTATGTCAAGGAAGACATAGTAATATTTTTTATTAAATTTGAGTAACAATAGTATCTACTCTATATCTCCTGTATCTCATTATTTTTATCTGTTGTAACTCATACAAAAAGTGGGTAATAGTGGACATGTATCATCAAGCTCCACTCCTTTTAATCCAGAGTTCTGCATGAAAACCTTTGTGTCACTTGCACTACAAAGCCTTTGTTGTAGAGTGTGGAGTTAACACCTACCTCTGCATGACAAAAGCTACACATACCTTTTGACTTGGTTTTTTCACCTTTTTTCCATTCTTTGTTTGGAGTCTGCAACAACAAGCTCCACATGATTTTTTTTCCATACCTCTATGTGAGTGTAACTTTACACATTTTCTTTGCTTCAACCAATATCAAAAGAATTTGTGAGCATCTTTCAAGGCACGAATACATGCTTCAATAATGGAAATTAGCATAGTTTCTAAAGCAAAAAATAATGATGGAGTTATCCTTTTCCATTTCAAATATGTTAGGATTCTATTGAGAGTTTTTTAGAGATAATTATTAACTGACCCTCTACTTTTCCCTTTTCCTTAATATAAACTGCATCTCTTATTACATTTATACTCAAGAGATTTACATCAAATTCTGGATCAAAGGGCCAAGGAATTTACATAAATGCTTCCTTGTCCAATAGAAGAATAAATGGTCAACATGTCAGCTTGACTCCAATTTCTTGGGAATTAATAATTGTTTTGAAAAATGACTACACTTATTTGAATCTAGAACTATGTTTATGCTTTGAAAATGGGTTTTCGTCCAAATTGATTTGGGAAAGGTCCTTATTAAAGGCTTCTCTATATCTCCTCCAATAGAATGAATGGCTTGTATGTTGAAAAGTATAGCAGAGCTCCCTTCTAAAAAGCCTAATCATCCCATTGTCACCAAGATCTCCTCTTTTTCCCCAAATTGGACCCAAAACAACGTTGAGTACTTAATTGTGATCCAACCTGAGAAATTTTGATTGACACTGCAACTCAAGAGCTATTAAATTTAAAGTGCGCTAATATGATTCGTCATTCTTTCATTGAGTAAGAATATTATTTTTGAATTTTTCATTTGTGCTTGTAGTATGTGGTACTAACCTTGTTTCACTTGAAAGGGTTTTTATTCTTGGACTATGACAATGCTAGTAAGATTTAGGCCTTTTGTAGTATTTGTACCCCATGGTCATTTTTGCAAGATGTATGTCGTATGTGGAAAGAAATAAGCATTTAGTTATTACCTCCTAAACTAAAGTATTGTTTCTTTTATTAGGTGTCATGTAACGTCCTCTACAAATTGAGGACAAATGGGACGTAATATCCTATCCATCCCCATAGACTATCCATAAAGGGGGCAAAACCCCAAAATACCCATTGTTGGGAAATTTTTGGGGAAACTAGGCTTAAAAAACCCAAATTTGGGGTTTGGAGTAAGGTTTACTCAATCACTTGAGAATATGAAACCCCTCTGCAAAATCTAAAAATAAAGAAGGATTGAATTCATTTTGGATCACCAAGTGTGGATTAGTTCATTTGTTCTTGAGCATTAGGTCTGATAGTTTTTTACCCCTTCTATCTCTTGTCAATTTCGGTGGTCAAATATTCCACCCTAGTTGGCTTTCCCTTATTATCTCATTGTTTGAGCACAAGGGTCTCTCGCTGGTCAGCGAATTTTATTGGATATTGGTCTCTTGTCTGGGCACAAGATTTCTGTTAAAGGTGAATGAATTTGGAGGATAGTGCATGATATCTTAGTTTTGTTTGGCATACACCTCTCTTGAATGAAGCAACAAAGTTTCTGAGTCCTTAATATCTTGTTCTGGGCAAAGCACTTACCTTAGGTAGTGGATTCGTTTCTGGCACCTGAAGTAGCGAAACTCTTTGCTTTATTTAGTTTTTGCATGTAGAGTTAAAAGGAGCACTTCCCTAGTTATTAATTCTCAGCCTTAGCTAAGGAAGCATGTTTGCATATCTCATATCATATTCACTAGCGGCAGACTTTAATTGTCTTATCTATCCATGCAAGGAAGGTGCATTAGGATTAGGAGTTAAGAAAATGAGACATTGTTGTACATGTTTCCAGATTCATTGTACCTTCTAGACTAAAGGAAAAGTGAATAGTAATGTTTGAAATTTTTAGTTATCTCTTGTTTCAAAGAGTAATAAATAGTGATGTGATTTCAGTTTCAAATTTGTGTACTTGTTGTTACTTTCTTCAGTGGTATGTGCTTCCCTATTCAAAACAAGGGGTTTTTCTGTAGTATCTAGCATCCAAAGCTTCCTAAATCCAAACTAAATATCAAATCATGCCCTCATACTCCAAATCATATAAGGCATCACCTTAGAGAAGTTCCAAAGTAGACCAATGAGCTTTGATAGGCCAACTCCAACCCCATGTCACTATACAAGTGTTGACATCACTACTATAAAAATTATTCTGAAGTGTTGCATCCTACAACAATTCCTAAGATGGATGCCCCAAGGGGTTCTAGAATGAGGTTCAACCTTCATTACCACATTTAAGACTTTTCAAACAGATCGGTCCCCTTAAACCATACCAATTTTTACACTTTCACAATTTGGCCATGTTCCTATGAATCTATATTTTGTATTGAAAAGTCAGTCATATTTTACATGTTTATTAAATATAGGAACAATTATAGGTCAACTCCAACAAAATGTCAACAAATTTGTGGGTTAAGTTGGCATTTCTCCAAATACTATCACACATGTATATATAATCACACGTTTTCCTTTTTAGATCTTGATTGGCTGAACAAAAAGGTTCATTGCCGGTGTAATTTTTTCCCATACCTCCACATCAGCATTCATAGACAAAAATATTCTTAATTCTTCATCTATGTGCACAGTAAGGTCCCTCGTGGTTGTTATTTTTGATGGAGAAACCTTTGACAGTACACCTCTTACCATAGAGATGTTGTTGTTGGATAGAAATATCCAGAGGATTCTTACACCAGAAATATAAATCGCTATTGTATATCACAATAATAAGCATTAACATATGAAGATATGCAGACCCTAAACTATGTGCATTCAATCCATTACTTTTTCTTTCATGGCAGATTTTGTTCTGTATAGTAGATGTGTTGTGGCACTTGAGTGTGTTCGCATAAAAAATTCTAAGGCCAAACCCAAATTCTCATTTGTCATGGAAATTCAACATATTCCTTGTTCACCTAAGAACTACTTGTAACTCATCTTAGGGTACTCATGTACAATATTACTCATCCCACTTAACAAGTTAACAAGACAAGGTTCATCACATCCAACCTTGGTCTAAAACAATTAAGCAACACAATTTACATCTTGACACGCCATAGCACCTGACATGTCTTTGAATGCCTTGGCACTATGCAACATGCGTTAACATTGTCTACATTCCTTAGCATGCCTTGACACTCCCTAGCACACCATGGCACTTCTTAACATTCCTTGGTAGTTTAGCATACCTCGGGATTGCCTAGCATTTAACCTTGTCACTCCCTCCATAATACACATAGAACTCATTGAAACTCCCTCTCACACACTCTTATTCATTAATTTCCATTCATTTTCAACTAGTGCTTCCTTATGTTTCCTTGACACCCTTGAACACTCCCTAGCTCACCCTAACACCTGACACATCTTGGCTTACTGCCTTAACACTCTAGCATTCCTTGGCACTACATAGTATACCTTTTCACTCTCTCCTTAGCACACCTAGACATCGCTGACACCCTTGGTCACAAAATCTTATTCATTCATTTCGATTCATTTTTACCTACTTCTCCCTTTTGTTTCCCTAGCACTCCTTATCACTCCTTGATACTCGTTGTTACACCCTAGCACTTACGACATCTTGGCATCGTGCCCTAGCCTCTAGCATGCCTTAACACTACCTAGCATACCTTGTCAATTTTTCCTTAGCACACCTAGGACTCACTAAAACTTCTAATCACAAACTCTTATTTGTTCATTTCCATTAATTTTGACATAGTTATCCCTTGTGTTTCCCTGGCACTCCCAGCTAACACTTCCTTACACGAGTTGGCACATCTTGTCCGCATGTCACCCTAGAACTTTAGCATTCCTTAGAATTGCCAAGCATGCCTTGTAACTCCTCCTTAACACACTTGTAACTCACTAACACTCCATGCCACACACTGTTATTCCTTCATTTCCATGCCTTATGACCTAGTTCTCCCTTTTGTTTCGCTAAAACTCCCTAACACTCTTTGGAACACATTGGCACACCATGGCACTTGTCACATCTTAGTAGGATTTCCTATTACTCTATCGTCTATTGGCACTACTTATCATATGTTTTCACTCCCTCCTTAGCACACCTATAACTTGTTAACACTCCCTATCACACACGCACATTCATTCATTTACATGTAATTGAAATGAGTCCTCCCTTGTGTTACCTTGGCAATCCCTAGCATGTGTTGGCGCCACATCCTAGAACCTAAAACACGTTAGAGCACACATTGGCATGCCTTAGCACTTGGCATGTCCTGATATGCCTAAAATTCATTGGAACTTTGTAACATGTGTTAGAACTTCCTGAAATTCCCTGCAAACCTTGGCACTCCCTAGTTTTCATGCCCTCATAGATCATCTTACTTTTTTGTGACTTGGGAACCCAACCAAGTCATTAAAAAAATATTGTGCCTAGACCAAAGTCTCCCTTTGTCTCAAACTAATTTTTCCATCCTCTTATCACAATCGTAGGATTTCCTCCTACAAGTCCTAATATGAAATTCTCCTAACACACTTCATCCATGGGACACCTAGAATTCACTGACACTCCCTGGCATAATCTCTTATTCATTCATTTCCATGCACTTTTACCTAGTTCTCTGTTATGATTCCCTGACACTCCCAAACACTCCTTGACATGCATTGACACTATCTGGCATATGTCAGCACATCTTTTCATTCCTTGGCATGCCATGGCACTCCTTAATTATCATTCCCTCATAACTACCCTTATTTTCTTTTAGACTTAGGAATCCAACCAAGTCTTGCCTCGACTACAACAACTTTACCAAGCTACATTTACTAGAACTAGACTATGCCTTGTTACCCTAATGGACGATAAATCATCTTAGGCTCATCATGTCCAATATTAACTCATCCCACTTAACAAGTTACCAAGTCAAGGCTCACATCCAACAGTGCCCATAAAACAACTAAGAAACATAGTTTACATCTTCACATGCCATAACATCTGGCACGTATAACAATCCATTGGCATTACATGGCACACATTATCATCCCTTGCATTCCTTGGCATGATTTTCCTCTCCCTAACAGACCCTACCAATCCCTAACATGCCCTGACACTCTAGCATGCATTTACACTGCCTAGCATATACCCTTGTCACTCCCTCCTTAACACAATTGGAACTTGCTCACACTCCCTATCACACACTCTTATATATTCATTTCCATGCAATTTGAACTATTTCTCCCTTTTGTTCTCATGGCACTACCTAACACACATTGGCACATCCTAGGACTTGACACGTCTTGGCATGTCACCCTGGCACTCTAGCATTCCTTGGAACTACCTAGCATACCTTATCACTCCCTCCTTAGCACACCTAGAATTCTCTAACAATCCATGTCACACACTCTTATTCATTCATTTCCATGCATTTGAAACTAGTGCTCCCTTGTTTTTTCCTGACACTCCATAACTCACCCTGGCATGCGTTGGCACACCTTAGCACCTATTACATCTTGTCATGTTTCCCTGGCATCTAGAATGCCTTAGAACTGCCTAGCATACCTTATCACTCCCTCCTTAGCACACCCTGAAATCACTAACACTTCCTGTCACAGACTCTTAATCATTTATTTGCATGCGTTATTTTCACCTAGTTCTCCCTTGTGTTTTCATAACACTCCCTAACACTTCCTAGCACTATTTGGCACACCTTGGCACCTACAACATATTGGTTGCATGTCACTCTGGCACGTTAGAATGACTTAGCGCTAGTTATCATACCATGTCACTACCCTCTTACCACACCTAGAACTCATTGACACTCCCTATCACACACTCTTATTCATTCATTTCCATGCATTTTGACATAGTGTTCCCATATGTCTCCCTAAAGCTCACTAATACTCACTAACACTCACCACAAATTGGAACGCCTAACTGCAATGAGTTTCATTAACAGTCAATCCAAAATCCCTTCCAGTGTCTAGCTAGTTACTTGTTCTTCACTAAGATATTAGGGTTAAGTTTATTGTATAGTATTCAGTGTGAAAATATTACTAGGTGTTTTTATCGCATAGAGTAATTATGATCTTCCCCATGTACACAAGGATAACTAAGAAGTGTTTCCCATAATCATGCAAGTGGAACTTCAACATGTACATTAGGGCAACCACAAAATATTTATCATATTTACACAATGTAAGGTGATAGGAAAATATTTACATTATATACATGAATGTACTAAGATCAGGGCCATTAGCATCATATCTACATATTTACCACAAGACGAGCGTCATTACAACCCCTTAAAAATGGCCATAAGGCCTTCCTCTTTTGCATCTCCTTGACCACAAGGGTTTAGCTGAAAAACACATAGTTCCTTTAAAGATTTGTAGGTTGAGGCAGCCACTTCAAGCCCTTGAACTTAAAGATAATCAAATGTTTGCAATTTGTTACAATAATAATTGCATTATGCACACTCCTCATCTTAGAGTTGGGTAGAGACGGAGAATACTTGATTGATGCCAACCTTGTAAATGAAAAAAAATTCCTAATCATTGGTTGGACACTCCACCACTAGTTGACACCACTAACACACACCAAAAGTCCAAGATACCCATAATATGTGCCCTACACCCAAGGGCTTAGACTACACCTCCATAAAATGTACCTTCAACTTTAGATGTCCCAAAACAGTAATATCCTAACCCTAGCCTATTTGTTATATTTTTGTAACTTTCTCCTTAACTAACATTTGCTTTTAACTATTTAATCCACTTACCATATACTCTCTCTTGTTTGCACCCACCTAGTATACAAGAACACTTATGTTTTTAATACAACCAAGTTAAGAGGGCATGTTTCTTTCTTACACTAAAATGATTTCAATACAACCAAGTTAATTTCACATGTTTCCTTTTCAAATTCCAAAAGTATAACATGTCTATCTCTATAAAATGACAACAAAATCATTGCATAAAAAAGGTAAGCTTAAAATTAAATTAAGATTAGATTATTATTATTATGATAATTACACCAAATATGAAAAAATTGTTTTCAAACACAACCATAAAAAAAAAAAAATTAGTTTATCAAATACAAGTACAAACTTATTAAGCCATCCTAAATCCATCTTAACCTGGATCTATCAAGCACCAAGAGGGATCCAATCTCTCGATGTGTGAACCTCTTTTTTGGCACTTGGTATATCCAATTTAAGATGGATCTAGGCTGGTTATATAATACTATATAATATCTACATTTGTATCTATGTGCCTCTTTCTTATTCCCTCTCTTTATCTCACCCCCAAACATACACACTCTCTCTCCATATCTATCTCTCTCTGCCTCCATCTTCCTCTCTGCCTCTCTCTATTCCCTCTATCTCTCCTCTATCTATCGCTCCCTTGTCACTCCCTCTCTCTCTCTGCCTTTCTCCCTCTATGTCTTTCTTCTTCCTTCCCTCTCTCTCACCCTCTAAGTTCATCTCTCTCTTCTCTCTCTTAGTCCTCTCTCTCCCTTTCTCTCTCACCTCCCTCTTTCCCCCCCCCCCCATCACTCTCTCTCTCTCTCTCTCTCTCTCTCTCTCTCTCTCTCTCCCCCTCCATCTTTGTGCCTCCCTCTCTCTCTCTTTCCCTTCTCTCCCTATCTTTATCCTCACCTATTCTCTCTCCCCTCCTCTCTTCTCTCCCTCTCTCTCTATCCATTTATTCCTTGTCACTCCCTCTCTCTCTCCACCTCTATCTCCCTATGCCTTAGTTCTTTCCTCCCTATCTCTCCACCTCTTTCTCCCTATGCCTTAGTTCTTTCCTCCCTCTCTCTCCCCCTCCTACTCCATATCTCTATCCCCCACTCTCTTCTTCTCTCTCTCCCCTCTCTCTCTTCCTACCTCCTTCTTTTTGTCTCCCCCCATCACTCTCTCACTCTCTCTTTCTCTCTCTCTCTCCCTCTCCACCCTCCATATTTGTCACTATCTCCCTCCCCCTCTTTTCCCTTCACTTTGCTTGCTATCATCACTTGGATCCTTAGTTAAGATAGATCTATGTTGGTTCTTACTAGTATTTGTATTATATAAATTTCTCATCTTTAAATACAAAAGTATTCTCATTTTTTATTTTATTAGAACCTTAATTCAATTTATGTGGGAATAACTTTAGTAGTCATGAGGATAGAGGGTTTGTATATATATCAAAAATAATTACAACCCTTTTCCTATTAGCTTCAAATAAAAAATGTTATAAAATTCAATTAAATTAAAAAAAAATTATTGTGAAATAAATTATGGTTTTTCGGCATGTGGTATGGATAAGGCATGATATTGGGCCATGGTATTGTAACAAAGCCTATTTACAAGTTAATAATATCGATGGTAAAGTGGGGGTTAATATCGATGGTTAAGAATCTTGTCATATTGTTATAAAATATTTAGATTGTGAAATAAGATATGATTTTTTGGCATGTGGTATTGATAAGCCATGGTATTAGCCCATGCTATTGTAACAAAACCTATTCACAAGTTCATAATATCAATGACAAAGTGGGGGTGAATTTCCACGATTAAGAATCTTGTCATATTCTTATAAAATATTTTGATTTTGAAATAAGTTACATTTTTTGGGCATGTGATATTGATAAGCCATGGTATTGTAACAAAACCTATTCAAAAGTTAATAACAAAATCAAAATATAAGAAATTGAATTTTATTATTTTTATTATTAATTGAGCCAACATTTATATTTTTTCACTCATCCCATACTTTTGACTTTTATTATTATTACTATTATTCTTTAACTAAGCCCGTATTTAGAATTGTTGACATACTTAAGTTACACCTACACATATACTCTATACTCTATAAATATTGTATTTACTGTTTTTTATGGAGGGAAATTTTAACATTTTTGAAAAAATTCAGCCTTAATTTTGATGTAACAAAGCCCTGCTAATTCCAATCTTCATTTACTTTCTAAAACAAGTAGTATATTTTCACTTTTCATAGGGCAGAGGGAAAACTAGTAGATATTATCACTTTTCACGGGGCAGGAGGGAAAACGAGATTGAAGAGAGTTGTGAATTAAATTTTCACTTTTCATAGGGTGGGAGGGAAAATGAGATTGAAGAGTTGTGAATGAAGGTTTCACCAGTAGCAGATTGATATCGAACCCCACCATTATATCTTCAATCCATTAATGGCACCTAGGTATGTTTCATTTCTAACATTGCTGCATTTACACTGCACTTTTAGTCTTCTTCACACAGGAAGGAGTACACACACCTTAGGTCTCTGGTTCAAAATTCACTATTTTTTTCATCCTTACTTTTATGTTTACAAGTAGCATATTTTCATTTTTCACAGGATGAGAGGGAAAAGATATTGAAGAGAGTTGTGAATTAAGGTTTTACTAGTAGAAAACTAATATCCAACCCCACCATTGGATCTTCAATCCATTAATGGTGCCTAAGAATGTTTCATTTCTAACCTCATTGCATGTCCACCCCACTTTTAGTCTTATTCGACACAAGGAGGACTGGTTCAAAATTCACTATTTTTTTCATCCTTTCTTTTAAGTTTAAGAGTAGCATATTTTCACTTTTCACGTGGCAGAAGGGAAAACGAGTTTGAAGAGTGTTGTGAATTAAGGTTATACCAGTAGCAAACTGATATTGAACCCCACCATTAGATCTTCAATTCATTAAGAGTAGCATATTTTCACTTTTCATAGGGCGAAAGGGAAAACGAGATTGAAGACTGTTATGAATTAAGGTTTTACCAGTAGTAAATTGATATCGAACCCCACCATTAGATCTTCAATCCATTAATCGGCCCAGGTATGTTTCATTTCTAACCTCGCTGCATTTGCACCCCACTTTCAGTCTTCTTCCACATAGGGATGAGTACACACACCTCAGATCCCCCACCATTGGATCTTCAATCCATAATGATGCCCAGGTATGTTTCATTTCTAACCTCACTGCATTTACACCCCACTTTTAGTCTTATTCCACATAGGGAGGAGTACACACACCTCAGATCTCTGGTTCAAAATTCATTATTTTTTTCATTGTTGCTTTTAAGTTTACGAGTAGCATATTTTCACTTTTCGCAGGGCGAGAGGGAAAACAAGATTGAAGGGAGTTGTGAGTTAATGTTTTACCTCTTCAATCGATTAATGGCACCCAGGTATGTTTCATTTCTAACCTCGAGGCATTTCCACCCCACTTTTAGTCTTCTTCCACACAAGGAGTACTGGTTCAAAATTCACTATTTTTTTCCTCCTCTCTTTTAAGTTTAAGAGTAGCATAATTCACCTTTCACAAAGTGGGAGGGAAAATGAGGGAAAATAGGTAAAAGCATATGTATTTTTCCTTATTTTATGGTTTGTCTCAATAGAGTTGATTTTTATTCTTTCCAAGGAAAACTCTTTGGGGAATCCAAATGGATTTTCCCCCACATTCATGGATGGCATCCCTGGTAAACCCATTGGAATTGACTAGTGCACCTCACCCAAGGGATTTCAAACAAGGAACCTCCAAGCACAGAACTAGCCAAATACCTAGTAGCATTAATGGAATTATGTTGGGCTAACCCCTTGGGCTCAATAAATCATAATCAACTACACTATTTTCCACATTAACATATTGATCCTATTTAACATTTTGTTAGAGTAACCATAACACTCCAAGCATGTTCCTATTTTTATTTTTGTTATAATTCATTCTTTGGTATGGTGACAACTTTATATGACTGTATAGATGTTTATTTTTGTCAGAGTATATGTTGAAAAGTAGATGCTCTCTTACATTCTACTTTGTTTGTTATGTATTGATGGAGTTTAGTTTCATTAGTTATGACCAAAGAACTATGTGAGGCATGTATACAAGGATTCTTGTATCATTATTTATAAACTGAACATTGTCATTGAATAAGCAAAGTAGATCCCTAATGCTACATGTTTGTATCTCAGGGAACTTCCAGTCCTAATGAATGAGGTGAAATTTAATTATTTCCAAATCTTAAGTTCTGTGAATTCACTCATATTTGGTGTTGAAATCTTTTCAACAAATGGGAAGAATTTATTTTAGTTTCATTAAAATTTTCCAAAAATAATACTAAGTTTCTCTCGGAAATGGCTTTGGGATTGAAAAATTTGTAAATATTTTTAGGGAAACAACCCAAAATACTTCTTCCAGATTAGAGTTTTATAACATTTGGTACTAAAACAGTCTTCTATTTTCTGCTGCAGATGTCTGATAGAGTGTTCCCGAAAAGTGATCAGAAAATTAGGTAGATGCATTGGATGGACTAAATAAATTTTAATGAATAATCACTTAACATAAATGATATATTAGGTTGCATAAATATATAACTTAGAAGCATGAAATGAAGAAGAAATCTCAATGAGATTGACATATTCTTAATTGAGTTGAATGACACCAGAATAACTTTGACTAGAGGGTGTTGAAAATGGCATAATTTTTTTTGGTTGGATAGATTTAGAACTAAAAATCAGAAGTTTTCTTACTTCCATAACGTGGGAAGATGTTTGTATCTCAAGTCTCAGCCTTATTAAATAATATGATTTATGCCTTGCAATGTTGAGATAAGTTTTGATACCACTTGCTAATAACCTAAACACTTTGGATGAAAATTTAGTTGTGGATCTTACTTGCAAAAGATATAAGTGAAAATATAGATTAATTGTCCCTCATGTATAATTTCCTTGAAATTCTGCTACTGCTTGAATGAATAACTTTGAAACTAATTGTTGCGTGAAGACACAAAATATCTCTACTAGTTTTTAGTTGAATATAACATAAATAAAACACAACCACACTATAGCAAAAAAAATAAAATATTCTTGGGAACCCCACTGGGAAAACCCTCTGTTAGCTATAGAAATTTAAAATAGTATCCATATTAGACTTTGAGACACCTTCTTCAAGACCAGGTTCATCGATGCTTATTTCTTTCCATATTCATTTTCATAAGCATTAGGGTTGTTTTCCGTCAAATCAAAGTAGCTAGAAAGTGTCTCTTTGATTTCAGAAAGAAGATCATGATCAACTTCATCCAAAAATCCCCTATAAGGCTCATGAGTAACAAGAAGAAAGGTCTTTTTTTATTTTATTTCATCACATGCATCCTTCATAATCACTGATTTGTCTTCCTTTCTTTCACAATCATTTTCAAGGATAGATGCGAAAGGTAATTTAGTATGATATAATCCTTAGATAACCAAACTCAAACATATTGTTGGTTAATTTATGTTGTTTGAGGTTTATTTAGTTTGATTTTTATCATGAAACTACTAGAAGCGTACTAGAATGGGTGAGTTGATTATCTTGATAACAATGTTATGGTTTGATCTAGTCCTTGAAAGGAACTTATAGTTGATGGTCAAAATTTCACATTCCTTTCATTTTTTTTATCTTCGCATATAACAAATATCTTTATGTTATAGCCTCTAGCTAGATATATACAGCAACTTCCACTCAGAAGTTGGATGCCGTCATTGTGGAGCTTGAGCTTACTCAACTTACCTTTGTTTGAGTTGAAAATGTCATTAGATCTCATTATATCGTCTATTGTAGAGCATGAATCCAATTTACCTTTGTTTCAATTAAAAATGTAATTATATCTTGCTATATCATCATTTGTAGAGAATGAATCCAATTTCTCATAGTCCATTTGCTTGAGGTATAACAAACCTACTTTAATTCATTAAACTTACTTTTCATATTCTATTTGTTGATTGTGATTCTGTAGGCCACATCTGCATTGGAAAAGGGGCATATTTAATGATGTGTGGAAGGAGAGGGAAGCTTCAATTATGTCCTTTCAAACTTTCTAAGGTATGTAATAAAATTTTAAAAAAAATCTCCAGAGAATGTTGTGCTTCAAATTTTTCTTTTGATAATTGATTATTTATGTGATCTCCCCTCTCTTACACACAACCAGAGTCCAGACATACATGGTTTTTTGGGATATGTGGACAATGGACATATTTACTCTAACCATTTATCTAGAAATTTACACTATAGAAGATCAAGCATTTATAGTCGAATATTTCCTTGCCACTAAATTAGAGTTGAAGAGTTGGAATCCTATTTTTGAGGCATATACCTCACTTTTAAATCAATTTATTGCAGACTCTGTATAGAACTTCCATGGGAGGGAAAAGAGTAATCACTACCATTGCTTAATCTTTCTGTAGACCAAGTAAATATTCCAAATGTGTATAACTTAGTAGCTCCTTGGAGAATCCCAAGAGTGGCGCTATTATAGCAACAAGAAATTCGTTTATTTTGAGTTCTTCATTAGTGCATTGATAGTATATTTTTTATTCCGTATAATACTTCAACAGTGTATGATCAAATTATAGTTAATCTTGTCATAATATTTTGACTTACCTTCTTTTAGAGGGAAACTAGAGTGTGTGTCAAGCCTGCACATCACAATTGTATCATACAAAGTTTACCTAGGATAAGTTTTGGGGATCTAAGCAGCAAGACACCTGTTGGAATTTAAGAGGCAACAATACTACAAAGTGGGAAAGAGGTTTCACAGTTAACCTAGATTTCACATTATGGTTGGAGTCGGTTTGTTGACAAGATGCCGGATACCCAAACTTCCTTTTTATGACTGAGTGCAAGATTGAATCCTTCGACATATTCCTCGCTCAATTTTCATTAAGTGACGGGTTTTCTCAGAAGTGTTGCACAGCTATAAACTTTACTAGAGTTGTTCTTGAGTCTTCAGAGGTGTTCATCTTTTCAAAGCACACACGTACAAGAAGAGGAGAAATAATATGCCTGGCTAATTTGAAGTTATCTACCTATGAATAGGGTGTTCCCATTCATAAACTTGACGACTCACTCTACTTCATTCTAGTGAACAAATTTGGGACTTGCCATGAATCACGAGACAATTCCAACCCCATAACTATAAATTTCTTATTTAAATCTATACCCAATAGATTAGAATCCGCACAAGGAGAACTCCATTCTTGTTTCGAAAGAACCTGCAATTGACTTGTACCATGCTATTTAATATTTTCCGTATGTATTCGCATCCTTGGTCTGTGACATAAAGATGCAACAAGCTACCTTGAATTTTCTATACTAACACTCCTAAAAAATAATAAAGTATGCCCAAATATATCATTTCAAATGATCTATGTAGCTCACCTTTTGGTTTTTCAATTATCGAAGTTGTTACCTATATTGATGAGAACTTCTACAACCGAAACCACAGTGACAATATATGTTATAGTTTTATGTATGTTTCGCTGGAGGTGTTTCTCCTTCAATACAGCAGCAATACATTGAAGTTTCCATTTAGGGGAGAAGTGTACCCTGTAGCAACCTTGGCCTATGTGCATATGGGTTGAATGAAAATTAGAATCTATCTGTTGTTTTGAAGGTGTTTCTACTTCAACAATACTTCATCTTTGTAGATACTTTCAGTCTGCACCTTTAGTAGATGCATGCAGCCTTGGGATACATGTTGTATATTATAGTTTTCCTATGAGGTTGTAGTAGCGATGAAAAAAGTGCATTGATTTTAGGCATATTTAGTATGCTTTTATAGTTTGACTTAGATGCTCACTTTTCTTAATTTAGGTGTTTTTCTTAGTTCTGCTTTATGCATAGATTTATCTTTAAGAAAAGTGCACAGTAGAGAAGGGTTCTATATTTTGAGCAAGGGGCACACTTCTAGGTAGGAGGTACTCTATTCTAGGAAGCTTTTGCCATTCATGCTAGGTTCTTTATCCAAGAATCCCAAGAGGCGCTATTGTAGCAATAAGAAATTCGTTTATTTTGAGTTCTTCATTGCATTGATAGTATATTGTTTATTCCATGCAATACCTCAATATTGTATACAACCATATTTAGTATGCTTTTATAGTTTGACTTAGATGCTCACTTTTCTTAATTTAGGTGTTTTGCTTAGTTTTGTTTATGCATAGATTTATCTTAAGAAAAGTGCACAATAGAGAAGGGTTCTATATTTTGAGTAGGGGACACACTTCTAGGTAGAAGGTACTTATTCTAGGAAGCTTTTTCCATGCAGGTTAGGTGCTTTATCCGAGAATCCCAAGAAGTGCTATTGTAGCAATAAGAAATTAGTTTATTTTGAGTTCTTCATTAGTGAATTGATAGTATATTGTTTACTCCATGCAATACCTCAATATTGTATGATCAAATTATAGTTATGATTGTCATAATATTTTGACTTACCCTCTTTTAGAGGGGATCTAGAGTGTCTGTCAAGCTTGCACGTCACAATTAGTTTACTTGGTACGAGTTTTGTGGATCTAAGTAGCCATATACCTATTGGAATTCAAGAGGGAACAATACTATAAAGTGGGAAAGAGGTTTCGTAGTTAACCTACCTTTCACATTATGGTTGGAGTCGGTTTGTTGGCAAGATGTTGGATACCCCAACTTCCTTTTTATTATTGAGTGCAAGATTGAATCCTTCGACATATTCCTCACTCAATTGTCATTAAGCGATGGGTTTTCTCAGAAGTTCTTCACATCTATAATCTTTACCAGAGTTGTTATTGAGTCTTTCGATGTGGTTATCTTTTCAAAGCACACGCGTACAAGAAGATGAGAAATAATATTCCCGACTAATTTCAGGTTATCTTCCTGCGAATAGGGTGTTCCCTTCCATAAACCTAGCGAATCGCTCTACTTCTTTCTAGTGAACAAATTTGGGACTTTTCATGAACTTTGAGACAATTTCAACCCCATAACTACCAGTTTCTTATTTAAAGTTATACCCACTAGATTAGAACCCACACAAGGAGAATTTCATTCCTATTTAAAAATAACCTGCAATTGACTTATACCATGCTATTTAATATTTTATGTATTTCTTCACATCCTTGGGCTGTGACATAAAGACACAACAAGTTACCTTGCATTTTCTATGCTAACACTCCTAAACAATAATAAAGTATGCCCAAATCTGTCTTTTCAAATTATATATGCATCTCACCTTTTGGTTTTTCAATTATCGAAGTTGTTACCTATATTGATGAGATCATTGAAAACCGAGGCCGCATTGACAATATCTGTTAGAGTTTTTTCCATGTTGCACTAAAGGAGTTTTTGCTTTAGTAGCACTACAATACATTGTAGTTTCCATTCAGCGAAGAAGTGTACCCATTTGCAGCCTTGGTCTGTGTACAAATGGGTTGAATTCACAATAGACTTTATCTATTGTTTTGAAGGTGTTTCTCCTTCAATAATACTCCATCTTAGTAGATCCTTTCAATCTACACCTTCAACAAATGCATACAACCTTGGGGTACATGCTATAGATTCCAGTTTTGTTGTGAGGGTATAGCAATGATGAAAGAATCACATCAATTTTAGGCATCTTATTATTGTTGTATCAAAGCATGCTTTTCTAGTGTTTCCCAAACTTATATAGAGCCATATTTACTATACTTTTATAGTTTGACTTAGATGCTCACTTTTCTAAATTTGGGTGTTTTTCTTAGTACTATTTTATGCACAGATTTATCTTTAAGAAAAATGCATAGTAGAGAAGGGTTCCATATTTTTAGCAGGGGACACTCTTCTAAGTAGGAGGTACTCTATTTTAGGGAGCTTCTATCATGCATGTTAGGTGATTTATCCTAGACAGAGTTCCAAGTCCTTTCCTCCTTGACAAAGTCCCTTCTAGACAAGACACCGGTGGATAGAGTTCCAAGTCCCTAAATTTTCCATAAACCCACATGACCCTATCTATCTAGCCTAAAATCCTTTGCATTCCAATCATCTCTTGGTTGTGATCTCACAAAGAGAGCCCTCTCAGGTTTGGTAGGGCTAGCTACCAAACTAAAAGCTTGGTCTGTAGTTACCTCCGTCAATCTCTTCATCAGCCTGGGACATTATGGAGGATAACATAGGCATAACAACTAGGGAGTGCCAAGGTGTTCTAGTCAATGTAAGGTTCCCAAGTCATGGAAAAATGCAATGCTAGTTGTGAGGTCATGACTGCCAAGGTGTGTTAAGGAATGCTAGGGCATGCTAAGATGTGCCAGATAGTATGAAGACATGTCAAGCAAGCTAATATGTGCCAAGTGCTAAGGCATGCCAAGGTGTACAAGGGTTCCAAGTCCCTGCCTCCTCTTCTTTCATATGATATCCACTTATAACATTTCATTCGCAATATTTGGTGCATTTGATAGTTATAGGTCATTTATAGGTTATGAATGTCTTCAGAGTTTCACTTGTAATTGAGTATTCATCTAAACATATTGATTCTCTTATACATGACTATTTTTCCCTCCACCCAATTTTCATAACTTCAATAACCATTAGGTAGCAACCTACATCTTCGATGTTGCTTTGCTTGTTTAGTAAAATATTGCTAAGACTTTAATTTATTGAAAGCTGTAGAATTTACAATTTATGAAGTTTCAAGGTCTAATTTTAAAAATATAATTATTTAAAGGGTTCATAATTATATTTTTAAAATTAGACCTTGAAACTTCATAAATTGTAAATTCTACAACTTTCAATAAATTAAAGTCTTAGCAATATTTTACTAAACAAGCAAAGCAACATCGAAGATGTAGGTTGCTACCTAATGGTTATTGAAGTTATGAAAATTGGGTGGAGGGAAAAATAGTTATGTATAAGAGAATCAATATGTTTAGATGAATACCCAATTACAAGTGAAACTCTGAAGACATTCATAACCTATAAATGACCTATAACTATCAAATGCACCAAATATTGCGAATGAAATGTTATAAGTGGGTATCATATGAAAGAAGAGCACGTGATTTACAAGTAGGAGGTTAGTGGTTCAATTCCATTATGCCCTGACATCCATATGGAATGGTGACGATCAATTTTTGGTGATGGAGGCTCTTTTGACCATCACCAATGAGCTTTGGTGAAAATTTTATACTCTCATAAAAAAATATGAAATGGTGATGGTCAACGAACGCCACCATATATATGCATCAACAATGACGACCCTCAAAGGTCTGTAACCATAAATAGTTGTTGTTGATATGAAATGGTGACAGTCGTTGTCTGTCATTATAGTCATTATTCGTGATGGTCATTGAATTTCACCACAACACCTATACTTCTAGCAATGCGACTTTGGTGATGGTCAATGAACATCACAATATATGTGCACCAATAGTGATGACCATTAAAGATCCATCACAATAAATCATTATTGTTCATATGAAATGGTGATGGCCACTATCCATCATTATAATCAATATTCATGATGGACCTTGAATGTCACCATAACACCTATACTTTTGGCGACGTCACCTTTGGTGACATTTAGTTTTTGGTGACCGAGGCTATGGCCCGTCACCATTGCTCATATGCAATGGTGATGGTCGATATCCATCATTATAAATAATTATTGGTGATGAACTTTGAATGTCACTACAACACCTATACTTTTGGCGACGCCATATTTGGTGATGTTCACTTTTTGGTGACGGAGACTATGGTCCATCACCATTGCTCATATGAAATGGTGACGGTCGTTATCCGTCATTATAAATAATTATTGGTGATGGACTTTGTATGTCACTACAACACCTATACTTTTGGCAATGCCACCTTTGGTGACATTTAGATTTTGGTGACGAATGCTCTTTTGACCATCACTAATGAGCTTATGGTGACATTTTTTTCCCCTCACCAATGTCCTTTTTTCTTGTAGTGACTTCTCCAAGGAAGCAGTTCTCATCTCCTCTCATGTGGTTATAGACCTTCCCCCAAGACCCATAAACCACCGTAGGGCTATCCATTTTAGCATAGTAGGGAAGATTTTCAATTTCCAAGTATCTATTATATAATCATACCCTCGACACACAATGTCATATTCAAACAAAAACATGTCAGGGTCTTCTGAAGTAAGCCCATGGAAACTCGGTAAAGCTGTTAAAGGAATGGGCTTTGTTAGTGTGTCAGTCCCAAGATCCCCTATTGGGATGTCAATAGTAGAGGTCGTAGGTGCCATGAATATCCTCCAATACTCCCTGGGGATATCAGCAGGCTCCGCAAGAAGGGCTTTTATCCCAGGGGTTCGAGTTGCCTAACAACACTCCCTCTATCCTTTGGTGATAGAAGTGTCTCTACAATTTCTTCCCCCCTATTACAGTGGCTTGACCCTTCAGATCTCCTCTCTACAACTTCTTCTTCCCTATTGGGATGGACCGTTTCCTTGGATGTTTTGCTTGCAACTTCTTATTCTTCTGTTATGAGCAACGATACCCCTTTATCAAGTGTATTGTTGCTTGTCTCTGTTGCTGCTGGAAGGGCCTGTTGTATCAAATCAGTAGCGGGTGTTGTGGATAGCACTGGTTGATCTACAGATTGTCCCTCAAATATTTTTCATACACCTAGCCTCACAGATGCACGGGAAGATGCCTCTGATTCTACTTTTGCAATGATTTGTTGGATATAATAATTCCTTCTCAAATCCTGTCCTCCCTCCTTTCGTGCTCTTCCTCTGCCCCTTTTATTTGGCTCTCTATTCATACAATTTAGTGTGAAAAAAGATGTTGACACCAAATCACAGTGCCCAAGACCTGGAGTAGGGTGTCAAAAGACCATTCCCTTCCCAGGACGAGATATCATGTTGAAAAGAGAACAGTTAACGGAAAAAACCAAAACAGGAACCTAGGGTTCAGGGCTTGGAGCATGGCATCAAAGGACTCCTCCCTCCCCAGGACAAGAAACCCAACAAGAAAAATAATACACACACAAGAAAACCTAACACTTCAAGACCTGAAGTAGGGCGTCAAAGGACCCCTCCCTCCTAGGGCAAGAGATTGGGTTTCTCAAAACCAAAACAACAAAAATGCTAGGTAAATCTAAGCATAAGGCCTGGAGCAGGGCATCAAAGGACTCCTCCCTCCCCAGGGAAAGATATCGGCCCTAATAAAATAGGAAAATAATAAAAGCACAAAACAAACAAAATACCTATGCTCAAGATCTAGAGCAGAGTGGGAAAGCTTGTTCACTCCCTAAGACAAGAGATTGACCCTCTAGTTGATAATAATTGTGTCTTGCACCTTGTTAGCCTCCCTAACAATGATGCCAAAATGTTGGTGTCCAGGTATGAAAAAATTTATTCACCCCTTTTCCTACATTAATGTATCAATCTAGATGCGTATTCTTTTCAAGGCAACACAAAAGGTATATGCAGGGGTAAGGTTACAATCTGTCATTGACCAAAGGTTCGTGATTACCAAATCAAAGAATTTTTCAAACAGAAATAAAAATTAACCTGCAGAAGTTAAAAGGGTATTCACAATGATCTAAATAACCTGCAACAACAATCAAGAAATAAACACAATAATGAACAATACACACATAACAAGAAAACACACAGCACCTGATCAGAAGAATAGGCCCATCTCTCTGATCAGGAATGCGTTACTCATAGTGAAAAATAGAACATCAAAAAGGGTTGTATTTTATTAATCTAAACAATGTTGTTACAATACAATGCAGGGTCTAGCTAACCCCTCGTATAGGAATGACCTGTCTTTTATACAGTACAAAGGGGAGTAACATCTCTCCCCAAAACCTGGCAACTATATGCCTGAAGATATACATCAGTTCAACACAGCACCAGTGCCAAGAGAGCAGAATAGGAATGATCCAAAATGATATGAGAACATCTGCAAATCAGTTATGTTGTTTCATCATGGTCGATTAGTTGTTGTGAATCACGGAACTGCTGCGATATGCCGTGAGGTCAACACCTTTGCTCCAGAATTTGCGGTCATAACATGTTTTAGTGGTTCGCATAGGCAAAACCCTCATGAATCTACTTCATTAATTCAATATCCCAAGAGAAGATAAAGGGGAATTACCCATAGTTTTACATAGTAAATATATGTGAATGAATAAAAAACGCATGAAAAGAGGAGTGGAAATGCAGGAAAAGGGTAAGCCGATTTGGTGCCCAACAGTAGGTACTAAAGTGGCGACTTAGGAAGAACATGAAGCTGCACAGAGAAACAAATGAGTTGCAGTAGGAACAGGAACAACAATGGGCACAACATGCACTCATGGATGAAACTGTGCCTGTACAGGTTAAAGATACATCCCAATAGCTGACACAGAGCAGACATGGTGAGCAGTGTTGTTGATCACATGCAAGAGATTCAGCAGCATGCATGTCATTGTGTGTATGCATGCAATCCAATCTATTATCACCTGGATTGAAGCTCAAGCTGAAGGAAGGCAATGCCTGGGTAACCACAAACCATGCTTAGACAAGTAGCTAGCCCTACTAGGCCAGGAGAAGGCTCTCTCCATAAGGATCTCAGCCAAAATCACTGGATCAAGAAATTGATATTAGGCTAGGTATAGTAACATAGGGTTTTGATTTTATTTTGAATTGTTTTGTTGGATCAGGAGGAGCCAAACAGTTAGGGCAAGGAAATGAGGCCAAAACTGCAGGGTGTTTGATGGGGCAAGGTAGGCACAATGATAAAAACCTTAGGGTTTGATGGATGAGGTGAAAAGATAGGTGAGGGGCTAGGAAAATCATGTAAACTTCATGGATTCTTCCTAAACTAAAGAAAACACACACTGTGAAATGTCTACCCAAAACAGAGCATAAAAGTTATGGATTCTTCCTTTAAAACTTGTATACATTCACATAAAGAGTATGAAATGATGAAATGGAGTAAAATATACATTTTAACACATGAAAAAATAAGAAAAAATGAACTAAGCATCAAACCACATGGATCCCAAAGAAATAGCTACAATTTTCCATTGATCTCCTCCTCTAACTGGTGCAAAATGATGTCTATCAAAGTCTAAGCAATCCCACTCAATCCAACCTCTAAAAATTACTAGGGAAATGCATAATATAGGTTTCAAACAACCCATCCTAACCTCAAGGGGTCGAATCCATGACAAGAGGGAAAGATCCAACAAACACTGAACTGATAATAAGAGAATAGGGTGGTAAAAGTGACTCACCCTTATTCCAAGCAAACTGATTCATTACACCTCATGAACTTGATTTACCTAATGTATTTACCCTAGTAAGTACTAGAAACATGATAATTACATTTAAATCGTCATTTACATAGATAAATTCATGATTTTCCAAGTTGAAAGTGAAAATTGGGACGAAACAGTGAAAATATGTACAAAATGTCAAACGCACAATGCCAGTTTTAGGCGCACAGTGCCAAGGCCAGGCGCGCCCTTCAACTTTAGCTACACTTTTGGAGGCCTTTCCAATGTCCGCATTGAGCCCACAATAGCTTGTTAGAAAGCTCTACCTGCCTACTTACAAGAACAACTTGAATTTCTAAATATGGATGTCATTTTCCCAGTCAATCACCATAGCTTCCAACACTGCTTAACGCGCAGTGCCCAGGGCAAAAAGAGGGTAGAAAGGTCATTTTTTGGGTGTTTTTTGACCTTTTGACCAACTAGTTATCCTCCAAATATTTAGAAAAACTATAGGGTGTATGTGCTCATCACTATAAATCCAAAAATGCTGACCTTTTGCTCATTATATGCCTCAAAAACGAACGCCTAAGGCACTGCGCGTTTGCCTTCCATGATTGTGCTAAAAATTGTTTGAAAAACACAGTAAGTGATTTTATGTCCCAAAATGGTTAAAAGTGTCAAAATAATATGTTATAGACATGGAGAGATGCCTCAGCAAGAATATCTAACTTTCTTTTCTCCTCTTGCTTAGTAAGTTTTTCAATTTTTGCTTGAGCTCTTTTGAGCTTGGCTCTAGCAATTTGGTTTCTCATGGCATAATGCTTTTCCATCCTCCTCTGAATGTCATTGTCCTTCTTAGTCTTGGCCAAGAGCTTCTCTAAATTCTCATTGACTCTATCAAGCCAATATTCCCGGTCTTGATTGATCATGTTTTCCCATTGTTCATCAACAATGAGCTATTCAGCAAGCTCAACTTGTCTTTTCCTTTAATGACCATTTGAAGTTTTTGTTCATCCTCCATTGTGTCCAAGTCTATAAGTTCAAAATATGTTTCTTTCTCATGGATGAATTTCTATTCCTGCATGTCCACCTCTGCCATTGTGTAATTTAGTGTGAAAAACAAAACCCTAGGGAGGTGATGGAGGGGTATATAGATGAAGGGAGTATGTGGTAATTAGAGGGAATTTCGAGGGGATGGGAAGGATATTTGGAATGTGAAAGGAATGATAGGTAGGTAGTAGTGATAGGGTTTTTTAGGGATTGGAGATGTGAATTGGGGGTAGGCTATAAGGAGCCTGGGCAAATAGGTGTCTCAGGGTTAGGGTTTTTAGTTTACTTTAGGAAAAATTAAACACAATGATACATCAAGTAAACAATGTATGAGAAAGGAAAATAGAGAGAAACCTACTTGTTTCATGTGATCAAATCATTTAGGTGAAAAAATTTTGAACTTTGGAGGTGTTTTGCTGAGTTTTGA
Source organism: Pinus tabuliformis (assembly GCA_031772625.1). Taxonomy (NCBI): domain Eukaryota; kingdom Viridiplantae; phylum Streptophyta; class Pinopsida; order Pinales; family Pinaceae; genus Pinus; species Pinus tabuliformis. The sequence goes on from CM062815.1 coordinate 27,807,288, forward strand.
GTGGCCCTGGACCTCATTGGGAAAATGTGTAGCACTCTTAACAAGCGTGCAACACCTTTCTGCAGGCCACGTTTGGAGGCTTTCTCGGTGTCCAAATTAGGCTTGGGATAGCTCGTTGGAAATATTTTCGAGTCTACTTTCTATAGATTCCTTTATTTTTCAATTTGAAGCTCATTTCACCTATAAAAAATTCAATCTCCCAAAACTGGTCAAAAAATGCAGAATGAGGGTGAAAAAATGCAGAGTGTTGTTGCAGGCAACATTTGGAGGTCTTCCTAAACTCCAAATTGAGCTCAAGATAGCTCATTGGAAATCTATTCTAGTCTAGTTTTCATTTGACTTATTACAAAAGTCATTGGGACACCCCATCTAGGTGAAAACATAATTTTCCCAAGGTCACTCCAGAAGTGCAACAACTCTCCTGTGGCACCTGTATTTTTGACATTTCTCCAAAACCATGACACCTGTGTAAAAAATGAAGGAGGTTTTTCTTCCTTGTTCTATGATGGATAAAAAAAATTCTCACGTTTGTCAAATTCATCTTTTCTTGGTCATAAACACAGTTTGAAGAAAAAATGACCCTTATGTGTGGTGAATGACTTGTCCCTTGGAATGACTTATTGACAAATGATGGAGACCTGATGTTTATGATATGAAATGGCCTCATACCTAATGATATCCCTTATGCTTCCTCTACTTAAATATCTCTGATTCCATAGCAAACCCTAGCTCAGTGGGAGAGGAAATTAGTGTTTAGTGAAGGGAAAACAGGGGATTTATAGAAAAAAAGGGAAATGAAGGGGATGGGGGATTCTAAATTCTTAGGAAAATTTTGGGAGGTAGGGAGGGATGTTAGCAAATATGGGAAAGTGGAATTTCAAGTATTGAGTGAGGGTAAGGGATCCAAAATGGAAAAACACAGCCCTAGCCTAAAAAAAGTGTCAAATTCTAACAATAGGCTAGGGTTTGCGGGAAAATGGTAAATTTGAAGGATATAAGTGATGGTTAGTGTTTAAGAAGGTATATGAAGGGTAGGGGAAGGAATATGAGCATTAGGATATAAGTTTTGTTGGTTTTTTGATCATGGGATTCATGGAACCAAAAAAAATACCCTCAAAACCCTAGGAGAGGGAAATGAGCCTTAAAACCACAACTAAGGCAACATGGTATAAGATGACCCACTCACTTACAAATGAAAAATTGGAACCTGTAATAATGATGAAAACTCTTTTAATGATGGTACACTCAACTGAGGGGTGACATGGACCAGTACTTGGAAAACTTTGGAAGGAGTGAAAACAATCCTAGACCTAATACCCAATGACCAAATTTTTACTTCAAGACTCACTGAAATGAAAAAAATTGACTTTGACACCCTAATACCACTTTGTAATAGCATGTTTGATCACTGGTGGAAGGCTCCAAGTACTGAAACTAAGACAATCCATTCAACACACTCAACAAGGTGAAGACTCGAAGCAAGTCCAACTGGAGCTGAACATGTACTTCAGCAAGATGATGTGCATGACCACCAGCACACACTTGAAGATTAGGATGGACACATTGCAATATTGTGTTTCTGACTCAGCCACAGCCAAGAAGACCATGCACATGTTAGAAGATGAGTTGGATGAAGGAGCTAAACCAGTGCTCAGTTGCAATGAAGGTAAGAGTTCACTTCAGCAAGATGTCACCATGAGGCGCATGCACAACATCATGGACAACCAAGCTTAGCATACCTTCACCATCACAAGCATGTCAAAGAATTGGTCTCATCACAATGGACCGAGCGTCAGTGATGTCTTGCATAGCTTACTGAAGCCATGTTGTCTCACATGAGTAGTTGAAGAGTCATGAGGGTAGTTGAACTCTCACAAAGGGGAATGTCCCTCATAACTCATTGTATGGGCGCTTGGTCAACCAATCTTCTGATAAGACTATCTTGGAGAAAGCTTGGACAATATTGTAACATGCCTTAGCTTCTCCACTGCATGGAGCTAGTTCATCTCTTTGGAGGAGAAAGAAGATGTGGCTGTAACGTTCCAATGTTGGGGCTAGCAAGTTTACATCGATGTATTGTATGATTGGGACTTACACTTCTTTATATAATAAGAGACAACACATTTTCATGCATATGCTATTATTATAGTTGGACTGTTCCGGTTGATTAGAAATGTAAGTTGTTTAACTTATGTAGTTGTGTATGAACTGCTTCATATGTGATTATATGAATCATGTTGCAAATGTGTTGTTGGTTTAACCATCACTTTGGATTGCCGATTGATCTCATTTCCATCTTGTGATGCATCTTTTCTCATGTGTTCCCTTCTCAGCAAGGTATTGCTAAAAGTTTCCAAGGGGTGGAATCATCTCACCCCCATGTCTTAGAACCTCTCATTCACCTTCCTTGACTCAATGCAGAAGTGACACCCTTTCTACTGACAGAGTTATCTTACTTTCCTCTATACGACATCGTGGTCAAGGCATTACCTTATGACCCACTGCTGGGACTCCTACGCCAAATAGTCTGAGGTCTAATTGGGACTTCTTATCGGGGAGATTGCCTTGACATGTTGGCGGGTCCAACACCATCAACAGAACACATACCATTAGAACGTGGGAATAAATTAAAAATGTGTTCTTATACAATTCCAAATATTATTGTATGCCTCATAACCTTAAAGATGAATTCTTTAAAATGATGCAAAAAGAGGATGAAAATATTGAAGATTTGGTTGAAATATTTTCTTATAATGTTAAAAGGGCTAAAATGCATAATTTAGATCAAGAAACTCTGAAAGATCTTTTTCTAAAATTCATTATAGATGAGTGGGTATATCTTCCAAATTTAATGGGAAAAGGAGATGTTTCTAAGTTATCATTTAGAGAAATTTGTGAACTATGTAGACACATTTAAAGAGGTAAAGCTAGAACTGGGAAAAATCCAAGAAACTTTGTTATGTCTAGGATTAATAAATCCACAACTCGGATAGTAAGTAGAGAAGAAATAGTAAATTTACTTGACAACTTCAAAATATTTTATGGAATCTTAGTAAACAAATAGCTACCCTTAAGATTCAAAACAAGAAAAAATCTGAAAATTATGCATTGTCAATTTTTTGTCCACATGCAGGAAGAAACATGATGTAATAGAATATCCTCTTGATAGTATAGAAATATGTGCTATCTGTCCAGAAATGCATATCATAGAGGAATGCCCTTCAATCCCTGTAGTTAAAGAATTCTTGCAAAATGAAGTTGAAACAAGACAAGCTAAGTCAATTTGTTTTATTGGTAAAAGACTATGGCCACCACAACAACCAAACATAGTATAAGGTCTTAATCCTCAATACCAATGATATACATAACCTTAGAACAAATGGAATACTCCAATTTCTTGGCAAAGTCGGCCACCTAAAAATCCATTGCGGACACAAGGTTGGAAGTATGCTCCTAGGAATTCTTAGTATAATCAATTTCAACAACCATTTATTAGCATATCAACCTCCATATTATCCTCCTTAATGAAAATCCTTTCCACAACATCAAATTCAAACTCAGCATTCTAATCAACCACTTCCATTACCATCTACATCATACCCCAACAAAACTAATCAACTACCTTCTCAGCCATTTCCAAATCCAAATAACAAAAATTCACAACCTGTTTACAATGTAGAAGGTCAAAATTTCCAAGCTTGCATGATAAATCCATTAGATGTAAATAATGTCCAACTTAGATCTCGTAGAATTTTGGAAAATAAGTTACTGTCAGTTTTTATTCAGGAATCTATAGAGGATGGACTCTTTAAGAAAGAAAAATCTCTTAATTAAGAAGAAAATCCTCAGAAAGAAAGCACCCATATACATGATACTTCAATAAACTCGAATCCCGTTGCATAACTTCCTTATTTTTCTATTCAAAATCCACCTTTTCCTAAAATGCTACAAATTTACAAAGGAATAGAAAAACAAATTGTGTTGCCTAAATATGGCATGTTAGATGAACTAAAAAATATTTTCCTCAAAATTCCTTTGTTGCAAGCTATAAGGGAAATACCAATATTTTCAAAGATAGTCAAGAAGTTACGCATTAAAAAACCAGGAAGAAAAAGAAAAGAAGCTAAAAAAATCTAGTTAGTTGTAAAAGTTGTATATATTATGATGGGAAAACCAACAGTTCAGAAATATCTATATATATGTAGTCCCATTGTAAAAACACACATTAATGTCGTCGAGATGCCAAACACATTGATCGATTTAGGAGCTGCTATCAATATCATGAGTAAACAAACTATGGATCAATTAAAACATTCCAATATTTAATAGACATCAACATTATTACAGTTAGCAGATATATGTGTTACCAAACCAGATGGTGTGTTAGAAGATGTATATCTATCCTTATATTATTGGTAATATCCTATTGATTTTATGATTTTAACTCCCAAGAATAATATAGGAGGACACCCATTGATTCTAGCAAGACCATGGTTAGCTACAACCAATGCTTTTATAAGTTCTAGATCTGGTGATATGTTTATTTATGATGGAAGCTCTACTAAAAAATTCATGCTACATCCTCCTGCAAAAAAACAATAGAAGTAGAAAGTGAATTTTGGATGGATGATGATAATGAAGACTTTGATATACAACGAATATTTGTTACTTCAAAAATAGATGAAGAATATCAAATTTTATATTTAATGAATAATAATGGTTCTTCCTCATATTGTGAACAATAAAAATTTTTTAATAACAATACAACGTTGAATATTTATCATCTCATCAAATGGATTTACATTCTATGGAAATTTTTGGCAATTCTTTAATAGAAATATTTCTAGGAAAAACTTTGAATATTAATGATAATCTGGAAGAATCCCAAAAGAAAGAATTGATAAAGATGTTACAAGAACATTCCTCTTCTTATGTACGGGTATGCAGTGATATGAAATTAATTGATCCTAATACTTGTATGCATCATATCTATATTGAAGAAAATTCCAAACTAGTTTTACAACCCCAAAGGAGGATGAATCCAAATCTAAGGGAAATTGTTAAAGAGGAGTTACAAAAACTGTTGAATGTGAATTTCATTTACCCAATATCAGAGAGTGAGTGGGTCTCACCATTAGTGATTGTTCCAAAGGAAAATGGAAAATGTTGAGTATGCATTGATTATAGGGAATTGAATAAAGCTACCTTGAAATATCATTTTCCGCCTCCATTTATAGATCAAGTCCTTGATACATTGGTAGGGAAAAATATTGTTCATTATTGGAGGGTTTTAGTGGATATAACCAAATCCAAGTAGCTCCAAAAGATCAAGACAAAACAACATTCACTTGTCCATGGGAAAATTATGCTTATTGGGTACTTCCTTTTGGATTATGTAATGCACCTGCAACATTCCAATGGGCAGTTCTAGTCATTTTGTCTGATCTAACTCATGATTATGTGGAAGTTTACATGGATGATTTTAGTGTTTAAGGGAATTATTTTGAGGAAGCTCTCAAAAATTTGGAAAAATTTCACATTAGATATAAAGAAACAAATCTCTCAATAAGCCATGAAAAATGTTTTATGATGTTCATCAACGGAATTATTTTAGGACACCACATTTTAGGAGATGGAATTAAAGTGGATGCATCTAAAGTAGAAGTTATTTCCAAATTATCAGTTCGTACTTGTCAAAGAGATGTTAGAAGTTTTCTTGGTTGTACTAGTTATTACAGAAGATTCATAAAAGACTTCACAAATATAGCTTCTCCACTTTTCAAATTAATTACAAAAGATTGATTGAATTCTGATTGGAAAAAATCTTTTGAAACATTGAAAGAAAATATTTCTAAAGCACCCATATTAAGAGGACCAAATTGGAGTCTCCCTTTTCATATTTCAACCAATGGTTCAGATACAGCCTTAGGACTTGTGCTGCGATGGAAATATTTGACTCCATATGCCATTTATTACATGAGTAAAAAATTGACTCTTGCAAAGTTGAATTATATTGTAACAGAAAATGAGTTTTTAGTTGTTGTACATGTCATTAATAAGTTTTGACGTTATATCACTAGTTATGAAAATTATGTTCACACAGATCACTCTACAATTATATATTTTAATGATAAATAAATTACTAATGGAAAACTTACATGATGGTTATTGTTATTACAAGAATTAAATATTATTATTTTGGATAGGCTTGGAAAGGAGAATACAGTTTCCGATTTCCTATCTAGAATCCAAAATTAGTATGTTCTTGTAAAAGATAATTTTCCTAGCGAATATCTTTTTGTGGTATCTATTAAATATCCTTGGTTTTCATATATTTCTAACTATTTTTCCACGGGAAAGTTACATTTGTATTTGTATCCTAGAGAGAAAAGGAAAGTTATTCAAACTAGTACATCTTATTCATGGATAAATGGAGAATTGTACAAAACAAGGCCCGATTTAATCATTCAAAGATGTAACAGAGAAGATGAAGTACTAGAAATATTAAAGGCTTATCAGGATGAACCATGTGGAGGAAATTTTTATGATAAAGTGACTTCGTATAAAATTCTTTTATTAGGATATGATTGGCCCTCTCTTTTTAAAGATGCCAAAGACTATGTTAAGATATGTGATAGTTGTCATAGAATGGGAAAGACTATTCCTTCAGATGAGATTCCTCTACAACCTCAAGTACTTAATAAAAAATTTGAAAGGTGGGCTTTGGGTTTTGTTGGTCCACTCAATCCAACATCAAGGAAAAAAAAAATTTCTTGTCTATACATATTATGTCACAAAATAGGTAGAAGCTAAATCACTTCCTTTTGCTACTAAAAATGTTGTATTTTCATTTGTTTTTGAGGATATCTTCACTCGTTTTGGTGTTCCAAGGGAAATTGTGATAGATCGAGGTACTCAATTTACATCCAAGTTGGTGAAAAAGATAATGGATGAATACAAAATCAAACATCAAAAATCCACTCCATACCATCTGCAATAAATTCTTACCAAACTTATACGTCTACATAGAAGGGAGTGGGCAGAAAAGCTTCCAAAATTTTTATGGGCATATCCTACGACATGGAGGAACACAATAGGGAATACTCGTTATGAACTTGTTTATGGGAAGCGAGTCATGATTCCTACTGAGTTCCGAATAAATACCTTCCAAACAACAGTGAAATTGGGTCTTGATCTATCAGAAGACCAAAAACAAAGAATGGATGAATTGAATGAACTTGATGAGATACAAAAGTATCATATTCACATAACTAATATAGTGAAACAAAAAATACCCAAATGGCGTGATAATTTTATGAAATATATGAATTTCCAGCCAAAGAATTGGGCATTACTTTTTAATTATAAATTTAAATATCTTCAAGGGAAATTTCAAACTCATTGGATTGGTTCTTGTGAGATTGAAACTTTCTTTGATAATGGAGTAGTCATAATCAAAACCATTGATGAATAAAAAGTAACTTTCCTTGTAAATGATCATAGATTATGAGTATATCATAAACCATTGACAAATGAAGAGTTCATTAGAAATTCGCAAGATAATATTGATTTGAAGTTGGTCAGGGAAGACTCTTCTTCCCGTCCAACTTAGTTATATATATATATATATATATATATATATATATATATATATATATGAAAACCAACATGTTGACATGTTTATACAGAAAATGTAGGTCAAAAACCAAGAATTCTTGGTAGCCTAAATTTTCTTTAATTTCCTTATTCTTGTCCCATTTATTTTATTCCTCTTTTGAAGAAATAAAAAAACTACATAATTGTCAATAATCTACAGCTCTCATGAAATTTAGTAGCTGACTTGACAAATTACAACCAAAGAAACCTAAATGGAGATCATAGCTAGAGAAACATAAGTAACCTACAAAAGAACAAATTAATAAGGCAAAATGAAAGGTATGTAAATATTATTCAAATATTAAAAAAAAAATATGGTATAAATAGATGATTATTTTAAAAACTAATAACCGTTTCCTCCAACATATTACACAATGATTACTCTTGTCATGACATAATGTTAGGTCCCTATGCTACTAGTGTAACCCCTTATTGTTATTAGTACAACCCCCTTATTATATTTTTGTGCCCATTTAGTCCCCATATTGTTATTATTGTGCCCCATAAAAGCCCACTATTGTTTTTTTTTTTTTTTTTTTTTTTTCTGCTTGTTAAGACTAACCTACGCACCCACGGGGGATTTGAACCGGTGACCTATCATAAGGAGTGCCTTAACAGCACACCCATTCACCGTCAATCCAAAGCCCCGTGGGCTAAAAGCCCACTATTGTTATTATTGTGCCCTTACATTATTATTGTTATGTCGACTCTGATTATATTATGACCCCTTAGACTCCTATATATAGAAAGGAGGTGTTGTCATTTGTATCATCCAAGAATTGTACATTTGTGTAATGTAAAGGAGGCTAGCCCCTCGAAGAGGCTTATTTCTAAGGTGTTGATCTATCTTTTCTATATTTTTGTGAGTTGGTTTCATAAAATTTGGTATTAGAGCTTTGGATTCTAGGGTTTTGCTGCTCCAAACAGGTCATCATGTATTATCACTATAACTTTCTTCTGCGATGTTTCAGAAGATAAAAACAAAACCCATTTGAGATGAAATCTCACTAAACCTCACGTCTGAATTTTAGATCTTTTCTCGCTATATTTTTGGAGATATGATCTGAGGAATTTAGGGTTTTTGTAAGCTCCAGAATTTCATCTAAAACAGATCACCATGGAATCTTCGCTATAATGTGTTCACTACGAAGTTGCAGAAGCTTAAAAAGCCCATTACAGAAGAAAGCGGTCTGAACCTTGGGTCTGAATTGCAGATCTTGTCTCTCTATAGTTTCAGGTATATGATCTGAGGAAGTTAGGGTTGTTGCAGACTCCCCAATTACATCCTAAACAGGTGACCTTGGAAAAATCGTCATAACTTTCTCTCTGAGTATCAGATTGAAATTTCGTAAGAAGTTATAGAAAGAGTTTGGACTGTATTTTTTGGGTATAATTTTTAGAACCTAAGGTTGAACTAGTGACATGTGGCATGTCACACAAGTTCACTCTACTAAACTAGTATATAATTAGTTCATCACGGGATATTGGGAATAAAGCTTTCTTCAGGAAACCAATTGTGATCAAACTTGCAGATTTAGAAAGAGGACTTAGAGGGATATTATTAGAACTTAAAGATCTGATATTACAGAGTTACAGTCATTTCACGATCAAGCTCCTAAAATCAAGAAAAAGTGGGATGAATAAGTTTGATGGAAAGGATTAATGACATTCATATCTTATGATGAGACATGATTATAAAAAAATTCATGAATTGAATCTTAAAAAATTAAAACTTCATGAAATTTTTCATAATCATGTCTTATCATAAGATATGAATGTCATTAAAAACTTGTCATCATTTGAAGTTATTCCACTTATCCATATATCATCCCACTTATTATGTATCCCATCTTATCCTTCACATCATATCCCACTTCCTTCGACTCTATTTCATTTTTATCCCCCGAAAACATCTCAACTGCTACCCAAATTTCGTCCTTGCTACAAAAACTCCATAATTTTGTCAAAAAGGGAAATTAAAGATTGAAAATTCCTAAAAATGGGAGTCATTATGCATTCTAAGCCAAATGGGACCAAGCTTCTTGAATCCTATCCACAAGTGAAGAAACAATTATAGCAGGTATGATGGTTACACTTCTTTGAGAATTTCAATGGGTATGACAAGCAGATCACAAAGTTGTTTGCTCGGGGCTATGATGGAATAGGCGTGGAAATTGGAGATATCAAATTAGTCTTAACATAGTCATTTATGGCAGAAGCTATAGGATTACTAAGAAATGGGGAAATTTGGTTTAGAAATCAAAAAAATCAAAGAAAAAAAGTGGAAGATCCTCTGTAAAAACAAAATGTATGGACATATTTTCAAGGAAGGAATTCCTGTAACAACTTTAAAAAGTAAATGGAGAAATTTGTTATTAGTCATTCAGAAGTTTATAAATTGTGAGGGTAGGTTTACGAGGATGTTCTTCTACTATGCTTTATTAATGATGCATTTTATTGATGGCAACGAAATCAATTTTCCATATTTGTAGCTCTGTAGTTTAAGGAAAATGATTGCTAACATCGAAAGGAAAATATCATTTGTTAACAATGCTCTGTATGATCACAGGTTAGTAAAACTTTTGACTAAAGCTCATTTGAAGAGTAAAGGGGATAATTTGGAGGATTTTCTGGTTTGAAATCATTTAAAATAAGATGAGAAAGATGAATCCAATTCTAAAATAAGAAGAAGTCAATGGAAATTTCCCTCAAACCCTAAGCTTCAAAAAAAATATTTACCTACACAATAAATACAACAATATAGGCATACAAAGAAGGATTCTGACGATGAAAGCGCTCTTTCAAATTTTTTAGAAAATCTTATAAATAATAAATATGTCAGTACATATGAAGGCCCATGAAAAGAAGGAACAGAGCTGGAAAACATTAGAAAGAAAGAGAGTCCTGTCACTGCTAAAAAACCATCAAGAAGAAGTGCACGACTTATGAAATCAACCATTAAATAGTCTCTAGGTTTTGTTGACTTACAAGAAGAAGAAGAATAAATAATACCATCACCAATTGCAAGTCCAACAAGAAAGACTCCATAAATTGACCCAATCCAACAATAAATCTATGATTATATAGAATCTATTGAATAGAAAGAAAAATAAAAAGTTGTTGATTTATCTTCAAATTAAGAAGAAATTCTAAATGAAGAAGTTCATTTCATCCCTCCAAAATAATATAGAATTGAATATACTCTTAAATATGAAATTTATGAACTGAAAATGTTAAATAAGTATTTGAAGCAGGAACATGAAGAAATGAAGGTACAAAATGACATTCAAAGAACTCAAAACGATAATATCCTCCTATATCTTTTCCGCCAATACAAGAAAAACAAGAAGTTAAAGGATAAAATAAACTTCTCAGGAGTAAAATCAAAAGTTTGCAGTGCAAGATTTTAATGAAGAAACCAAGGATGAAAACTAGTGGTAGAAAACTAGAAAGTACTAATTTAGATGTTCTTGCTCAAGCATCGGAGGTAGCTTAGTAATAGAGTGGGTTACAAAATTTTGAAATTTTGTGCATGAGGACATGCAATATATTCTATGTGGGGAATTTTGAAGACCAAAATTGTTCCTTTTTTACATCCTCCATATGCTCCATTCTCTTTCGTTTTTACAGTAATAACTCCAATTAAGTGTCATCTTCCAAGGTTATTGGCAAAACTAAGTATTTAATAATCTTTTATTCATAGTTTCCTTGTTTATTTAATATTTGACTTAATATTTGCACAAGCTACTAAATTGCATCAATTCTGCAACTAATAATTGATTCTACAGCTTACTTAAAAAATATACAGGTTCCAAAACATCAGTGTAGGAATGAAGAATATGAACACATAGCTGGAAACGAACACAATGATATCCACCTATTCCTCTGATCTAACAAGGTGATAAGGATGCTCGTATGAGAAATTCAACGTGGAAGTAAACCTAGTGGAAAAGACCAAAAACAAATTAGCCGAGTGAGGAGATCATTGATTGAAGATGATATTTTTCCTAAAGATTTACTTATTCGATAGAAAATCATGAAGATTCATTATTTTATTTAAACAATGTTATTTTAACATGATAATTTTAGAAGGATAGGCTTAGAAAAATCTCCAAACAATTTAACAAAGGAGCTTATAAAACCTACCTATCAGCATGATGATACACATGACTGGTTATTATTTCAAAAACTTTTTGCAATGTATTAATTGAGCTCTTGGTTCCAATGTATTGTGTGTATAAATGTGTGGTTCATCTCTGTTGATATTTGCATACCTACACTCACGAGAGGGCCTCCTCAGAGCTGTAATGTTTTTCTTTTATTTCTGGTTAAGTCTTCTCTTTCATAGGATTAAGTTATCACATTAACTATAACTTTGATTTTTAGAAGAACATTAGCAACAATTAAGATAGAAATTGTTATAGATTTTATAATAGAATTTTTTGTACAATTCTTTCTATAGAATTTATTTTATAAATTTAATATCATTGTATGAATGATGATAAAAATAATCAAGGGGATTTTTTATGCACATGTAAATTTTGATTGATAGATAGAAAGTGGAATCATTTGATTAGGAATTTGTAATTAGTTCAAGGTTTTATTTCTGATAGTGTGAAGAAGATTTTGGATTTTCTAGTGTGATATTTATTTATGCACTTTAAGATTAACTTTCTTTTCTATCAGTTTGAACAAGATTTAGATTTTATTTTTCTATTTATTTATGCACTTCAAATTAACTTTATTTCTATCACTGTGATACTTTCCTTTCCTCCAAGAGTGACAATATTTTTACTTTGAGTGATTATTAGATAAAACATGTGCATGAAAACATCCTAATTTAATTTGAAAATTACTCACATAATAAATAATTCTAGCACAAATGGTGCACATACACATCATCAGTTTACAAGCCCTGGTCGATAATTTATGAAGTAATTTAAGATCAAATAAATTACCAACAACACTAAACATGTTATCCAGAAATTGAAAGTGGAAAGCCACAGCCCACAACTCAACGTCAGAATAAAATTTAGATATATAAGATGATTAAAACATGTGGACCAACAAGATGACTAGAGAAATAATGAAATATGAAACATGGGATGTAGAAAGTGTTTCTGATCATTTTTCTTTTCAAAGCTCCCTTACTAATGATGTGGCAACATATTGTTTGCTGAGGAGACCCTAGAGCCCCACTCAAGAAAACGATTGCTTGAATCATCCTTGTCTACAATAAATTCAATGAAACAAAAGAAATTCTTTTTGGGCTCTTGGGAAGTTTTAAAAGCCTCCAAAACCTCTTCTTCCATATTAAGCTACATTGAAAGAAGTAGTATTGTTAAATGACACAATAAATACTTGGTGCAATTAAATGTCCACTCACATCTTGGGAAGAGGTCCAGGATTTTTGAGGCATCATTTCCACAATACACAACAATGGGGAGCTGAGAGAAATAAAATACTACCATATAATAAGTGTCAATAAGAGGAGCGAATAGACTAAAATCATGCTTGAGATATTCAACAAAATAGATTAATTGGACATCTTACATTTTCTAAGGCTTTCATTTGCACCAAACCATGTAGAGCTGACAAGAAGAGAAAACGCCCTTGGTAACAATAAAAAAAAAAAAGGTAGCAGATAAAGATTATTTTTGAGATAATCAGCTTGAAGTCCCAATTTTTAGAGGCTCTGGCATGATATGAAATCTAAAAATCATGTAGGACTGATGGGAAAATAAAATACCCATGATAAGAATCAAAAAAACAAACCATCATATTCAGATCATTATAATTTTCGAGAGGCACAACTTGTTTTGTTGTTTCGGCAGTATCGCAATTGGCTTAGTAACACCAAAAATTCTAGTGAATGTAAGAAAAACAAAGGTTCCTAACAAGAAATATAGTTTCCCCTCAGCTGACAAACTGGTTTGTTACATTAACAATGCAACATATACCTCAAGAGGTAACCCTTGCACACAACGATTTAACTGTTATGTCTATAGAGGTGTAGATACCCTGCCGCCTCTAGATTTAAGCCTATTACTTTTTAGGAAGAAAGACATGTTCTTAACCATTATGTCCATTGAGTTCAACCCAATTAAGACAAAAGTCCCCAAGTAAACAGTAACATAACTTTTGAAAAGAAGTTGGTTAGGAAGTGGGCCTTAATAAGTTTGGAAAAATGGACAAGTAAACAAAGCAATAGAATCTGCATCTTTTCACCAAGCAAACTTTATTCTATTCTCTATGTGTCTCACCTGATGAATTAAGTAGTAAATGTTAGGTTCTCCAAAATCTATTTCACTAACCTCAAAAATTACGAGCATGCCATTAATAGAAACCCCCTTCCCATTTTACTCTCCATCTTAAGAAACATACAGAAGAATAGATTCATACCATTAACAAAAGGTAAAAAATAATGATTTTAGTTGATGCAATATATAGAGAAATAGATTCATATAATTATTAGAAAATAAAAAAGACAATATCAGACAATGAAGATACAAGTGCACAAAATTTGAAAACACAGGATATCAAAGATGGAGGGTTATCTACTGGATGAGTCGTGTAATCTTCTCTTGAGCCTAAATGTTATCTACTGAATTGACAGAAAAAATAAATGTTATAAGCCACTAGAAAGGTAGAATAAATACATATTGAAGGTAATTAAAGAATCCTTTCTATGTCCATTATGCTCTACTAAGATCTTGAAAAGATTTACCCTCGTTGGATATAAAATAAAGGATACATTTCACACACTGAGGAGATCCATCAAAACCAGTGAAAAAGTCACCAGTGTGATAATTAGAAATGTGTTCACCTTGATTGTGTGAAAATAAAGCAAACATCAGATCTGCTAGATCATCAAAATTCATATATATATAAGATGAGTAGAACATATGAACCAACAAGATGACCAGACAATAATGAAATATCAAACAAGGGACGTAGAAAGTATTTTTAATTGCTCCAATTTTAAAATCCCCCTTACTAATAATTTGGAAGCCTACTATTTTCAGACAAGACCCTTGACCACCATTCAAGAAACTCATTTCTTGTATCATCCTTGCATATAATGACTTAAATCAAACAAAAGCGATCCTTTTTAGGCTCTAGGGAAGTTTTAAAATCCTCTACAATGTCTTCTTTTGTCCTAAGTTGCAAAAATAGTAGTATTGTTAAATGACACAATATATACATGGTGCATTTGAATAGCCACTGAAATTGTGGGAAAAGGTCCAAAATTTCTAAGGCATCATTAGATCAATAGACAACCATGCAGAGTTGAAAAAAATAAAATGCTCACTTATAATAAGATTCAACAAGTGGATCCAACATATTAAAAGCATGCTTGAGATATTCAACAAAATAGATTGATTAGGCATCCTACATTTTCTAAGGCTTGCAGTTGCACCAAACCATGTAGAGTTGACAAGAAGAGAAAACACCCATCATAAAAATTAAAAAAAGAAAGTAGAAAATAAAGATCATTTTTGAGATGTTCAGCTTGAAATCCACATTTTCAAATGCTATGCCATGATATGAAATCTAAAAATCATGTAGGACGAATGGGAAAATAAAATACCCATGATAAGAATCAAGAAAAGAAACCAACATATTTTGATCATTCTAATTTTCAAGAGGCACAACATGTTTCCTTGTTTCAACAGTCTCACAATTGGTTGAGTAATGTAGAAACTGTAGTTAATGTAAAAACAACAAAGGTTCCTAAATAGCCAAAATGGTTTGTTACATTAGAAATGCAATGAATGCCTCAAGAGGTAACCCTTGCATGTGTTCATTTGACTGTTATCTCTATAGAGATGTAGATACCCTACCCCCTCTAGATTTAAGCCTATGACTCTTTAGGAAGAAAGAAATGTTCTTAGTCGTTATGTCCATCGAGTTCCACACAATTAAGACAAAATTCCCCAAGTCAACAATAACAAACTTTTTGAATAGAGAAGTTGGTTAGGAAGGGGGCCTCAACAAGCTTAGCAAAATGGAAAGGTAAGAAAAGCAATAGAATATGCATCTTTTTTCCAAGTAACCTGTTATGACCTAGATTTGCCTTAGGCTGAAGAAGGCAAGCTTCCAGGGTAACCACAAACCACTTAAACTCGTAGCTAGCCCTACAAGGTCAGGAGAGGGCTCTCTCCTTTAGGATCTCAGTCAAGGTGACTGGATCAGATAGGGATTTTAGGCTAGGTATAGTAGCTTGAAAGGTTTTGATTGAATTTGTTGGTGTTTACTGGATCAAATGGAGCTAGGCAGTTTAGGTCTAGGAAATTAGGTCAGAATGCAGGGTGTTCTATAGGGCAAAGTAGGTATAGGCTTTAGCAGTTGAAATTAAGTGAAGTGAGGTGTCTAAGACCGGTGAGGAGCTGAGAAGGGCACGTGGCAATCATGGATCCTTCTCAAATAGTAGAAAATATATAATATAGAATGATTTCCCAAGGTAGAGCACTACAAACAATGGATTCTACCTATCTATATTGATATCATTCAATTAGAAGCAGTGAAATAGATGATGGCATACATAAAATATGTAAACAACTAATAAAAAAAGAATAAACTATGCTAAAACACCATACCATAGGTATCCCATAAAAATAACTGCAATTCCTATTAATTTCCTTTCCAAACTACTTACAATGGTGTAAAATCAAGCTCAGAGCATCCAAGTGAGTCCAACCCCACCAAATTACCAAGAAAACACATAATATAGACATCTAAACTACTCATCCTGACCTTCATGGTTCGAATCCATGAGAAGACGGGTTGTTTCAACTATTTCCCAACAAAGAACTGGAATATAGGCAGTCAAACAACTTGCCTCTAAAAGAGGGGAAACTGATTCATTTGCCTCAAAACCACCTCTAACTAATGAATCTACCCTATAACATTGTTTTACCATTACATTTACATGGCATGTCATCAATTACATCATTGAAATCATCAATGAGGAGAGAGAAATCAAATTCATAGTCAAAATAGGTGAATTTTGGCTTCCTGAGCAAAATGGCCCTAAGCGCAACGCCACTGGTCCTAAGCGCAACACCGTTTTCCACCTAATTTTGAAGGCCTTTCCATTAGCCAAATTGATCCCATGATAGCTCATTGGAAATTTCTTCAAGTCTAGTTTCCGGAACACTTGGAAGTTTTGAATTTGGAGCTCATTTGCCTGCTCAAACCTGGAATCTCCCAAGGCTGCTTCTGTGTGTCCAAAAAGAGGCAAAAAGGTCATTTATGGACCTTTTGGTGGACCAGTTCTACTTCAAAATTTCTGAAAATTGCTAGGGTGCATGTCCTTGATGCCCTAAATCCAAAAATGTAAGCCGTTTATCCATTGGGTGCCCCTAGAAAAAGGGGAGCGCCAGTGGCACTGCACTTCTAAGTAGATTTTCTATGTTTTGAATTTCCAAAATTTCAAAATGACAAAATTTCTTCAAAAGCTACCAAAATTTAGCATGAGACACCACAATCAACTACTTTGATAGGCTAGGAAGGCTTCAACCAACATCTTTAATCTATCTTGCTACTTTTTGCCTTCCAAAACTCTCCTTAGCCTAGCCTTTAACTTTCTAATCATCATGTTACAAATTTTGTTACTGGCCATGTAATGCTATGCCATGTGTCTGAGCATTTTCTTATCCCTATTGGCCTTGCCAATGAGCCTTTCAAGATGCAAGTTGACTCTTTCAAGCCAAGCTTCCCTATCTTGTTTTATTTCTTACTCGATAGGAGTCAAAATGACATGAGCCTCTTTGTCACTTTGCCTCTTTGTCTTTAGTAGCACAAGTTCCATGAGGACCTATTTATGACTTAGTTGTTTGTTTTCTTGCTCTAGGTATGTGATGACAAACTTAGCTCTCTCTATGTTGTCCATCAAAACTTGTGTTTGGGCTTCCTTCTTCTGAATAATGACATCTTTGAAAGTTTCCCTCTCTAGTGATTTTTCCTCCCTTATGAAGCTTTCTTTGTTGCCTTCTCTTTTCCGCTGAACTGTCACTTGTTGTCTCCTCATCATAGTAAGAATCACCTCTATCCATGATTTAATCAACTCTCTTAGTTTGCACAGTTTTGACAATGTAAATGGGACAATGTAATGGGGATGAGTGGTATGTTATAGATTTTGTAGGGATGAGTGAATTTTATATGGTTATGGCAGAGCATAAGCTATGAGAGTGAGGGGAGGATTTTTGAGAATGATATGTAAAGAGTTTGAGTTATCATGCTAGGCAATGGAATAGACAAACTGATTAGGGTTTATAGAGGAAAATTAGGGTTTAATACTAGGAGTGGAGGAGAGGTCCAAAATATCAAACATGCAAGCCAAACATTGAGTGAAGAGAGGGAACTCACTCTTAAAAGGTGAAATTGGAGTCAATTTGGTGAGAATTTTTAATTTGGAGTGATTTTGAGGGTCCCTGCCCTACGCGCAGCGCTAGGCTCTAAGCGCAACACCCTTCTACCTAAGCACAACACCTTTTTGCAGACCACTTTTGGAGGCCTTCATAGTGTAGAAATTAGCATGGAATAGCTCGTTGGAAATATTGTCGAGTCTACTTTCGAGAACATCTTGAATGTTTCACTTTGGAGTTTATTTTCCTTGTCAAAAGTGCAATCTCCCAAGGCTGGTAAAAATGTGCAGAATGAGGCTACCAAAATGCAAGTTGTTGTTTCAGTCAATGTCTAGAGGTCTTCTTAAACTCCAAATTGAGCTCATGATAGCTCATTGAAAATATATTTTCGTGTAGTTATCATTTGATGCATGAGACAAGTAATTTGGTCAACTTGGCTAGGAGAAATCTTGATTTTCCCAAGGTCACTCCAGAAGTGAATTAACTCCCTTGTAGCAACTATATTTTTGACATTTCTCTAAAACCATGACACATGTGTACAAAATGAATGAGGTTTTTCTTCCCGGGTCTATTATGGACAAAAATCTCTCTCACTTTTGTCAAATTCATCTTTTCTTGCTCAGAAACACAGTTTGAAGAAAAACCGTCCCTTATGTGTGGTGAATGGCTTGTTCCTTGGAATGACTTCTTAACAAATGATGGAGACCTGATGTTTGATGATATGAAATGGCCTCATACCTCCTGATATCTCTCATGCCTCCTATGCTCAAATATCTTTGCTCCCATAGCCAACCCTAGCTCAGTGGGAGAGGAATTTAGGGTTTTAGTGCTTGTTTCTCTTTTTCTTTTGCTGGTGAATTCGTGCTCATGATGACTTGACTTTTGTAGTGGCAGGTGCTTGCCAACATCATTAGATGCTTAGGAGTAGCTAGGAACCAATATTACATATGGAAGGATAAAATTATATAAGAAATGAAGATAAAAACAAAATACTTTGTTTTCACCTCAAAGCTTGTTTTGAGGTGAGAACTACAATAGGCTTTTGAAATAATAACTTATGACTTTGCTGATAATTATTTGCATCCTCATGTCTTTGAAGATCATTATTAGCATCCTCATGTCTTTGTTGATCATTATTGGCACATAATCATCAAATTTTGACCATGTTGGGACCCTAAAACCTAATGAGACCAAATCCTAATATTTAGAAATTAACTGCAGAGTAAATATGAACCATGACTGAACTATATGGAAGAGGATCAGAAAGTGCAGATCATGAGGGAAAACCTGAAGTGATTACCACCATCAGTGGATCCATGGCCTAATGGAATGCAAACTCATTAGTATGGGACTCCTAACATGAAAATGCAAAAGAGAGGATTTTGATCACTGATGGCAGTGTAAAAATACTGACACTAACATTGGCTCCAATGGGGATGGTAGCTCCTTGGAGGTGCCAAGAACACCGTAGACCTAGTAGCCTTATCCATTAGACATGGAGTCAAAAACTAAAACTAAAATGTATGGTTGTAAACTAACGACTTGACGACACATACTAACATTTACTCAACTAAAAACTAACTCAATACTAAAACACAACTAGCAAACTGGAAAAGATGCTCAAAACGGAGCTTATTCAATAAAACCTACTTTAACTATTCCATTCATCACCTGATCAAGTGAAATGAAACAACCAATGCGACCAAGTAAGTGTTCTAGCTACTATTTGAATTCTCTGCAAGCGCTTGCTTATGAACAACAAGAGAGAACTACTGAAAGGAAAATCCATGAAAGCTTGTAAATAGATCCAAATTTTCCCAAATTGAATAATATGGAATCTCTATCTAATTCCAAAAACACTACATAAGGATCTTAAAATTCATGTGCACTGGGACTTAGCTCATCCAATTGATTACTTTGCTTCTCCTCATACCATGAATGCAAACTTTCATTTGAGCTTTGTGATGAGACTCCTACTGAAAATGACAAAGAAACTGGCTGCTAGATCCAGTTTGTATCAATAATGTTTTCTAGCTCACAATTAGCTAATGGAGGAGGATTTTGACTACAGATATCATCCAACACATCAGTTATTGGATCGTGAAAAACTTGAAAAGACTGTTGCAACCCATTTTCTATTAGTTCTAATGAGATTGCATGATTTTCTATAGGCTACTCATTTAAAGATATGCTATGCAAAATTCCCTTCAAAAACTGAAATGATTCAAAACATAATGGTATGGAATAATCTTGCATCATTTGATCATATGTTCCATCTTCCAAGTCTTCATCTGCAACCTGACATTCAATGGAATTTGGGGGCTACCTAGATATGAGAAGTCTTGAATAAGGATTTCATTGCCCTCTAGATGGTCCATATCAAAACTTACCGACGGTTGATTTCTGATTGCACGAAAGTTTTCTCTGATGAACTGAAATGAAATAAAAAAAAGGCAAAGATCCTTCACTTACTTCAAAATTTGCTACACTTTCCTCCTCACTTTCATAGCTGATATGCATTGATTGATCACTGTATTCAAGCTGCTGAAAGTGAACTTCCTCCTTCCACAAACCAGCTGCTGATTTGTTTGCAAGACTAGCTTCTATTTGGAGAACATAATCATCATCATACTGATCAAACTGAGGCAAATCATTAGTATAAAACATGTCATCAAGCATACGTGTCATATCAACAGATATCTCTTCTCTAAGATGATCTATAAAACAATCATTACCAGATCTATGACAACTGGGATAAGAAAGAAAATGTTTTGGATAAGCCACTTTTTCTTCTTCAATCAGCGAGCCATGGTCTTGAACATCATACTCATTCCTTGTGATGATATTTTGCATCATCTCTTCCACTACACTTACCAAAATGTCGAGCTTTACCTCTAAAGATGTCGATTCCTCTAAATCTATGTTGTTCGTCTTTTCTTCCTTCAACTTTGCCCTTCTGAACAACAGATTAGCCTCTACATCTACTACATTGTTTTGCATCTCTTCAAGTGTTGAAAGGTTCCTTTCCCTTAGCTGAAGCTCCATTTCCAGATCAAAGTCTTCCGGGTAGTGTAAGAGAGTGGATCCCAGAGGAGGTCTTATATTAATCGGCATCGAAAAATAGACTTTGTTAAACTTGGTAGAAAATTGTTGCATTGTATCCCCTGGTATTCTTTTCAACTGGTTATATTCTTATAAAATCAAGAAAGGGTTTTGTCTGACCACCCACTTGTCGAGGAAAACTTTGACGAAATTCTGGAAATCTTAGATGCTCGCATCAGGTAGGGTTTTGAACCAGCTCTTGACTTTTCCTTACAAAGAAAGAGCAAAAAGCCTAACACCAACATCTTCTTCATCAACTTCATAAAGGTGAAGAAAAGACTCAAAATTCAGTACATATCTCTTAGCAATGATTTTGTCACATTCACCATCAAATCTTGGTAGATATAGGTAATGATTTTTAGGGAAAGCATGGGATATAGGAGGTAAAATCAGAGGCTTGTATCTATCTGGAATTTTACAAGGTATAGGAGTATATAAAAAAGTTGTAGAACCAGTCTTGGTATCTTTAGGCTCATCAATTTGAAGACGATCATCATAATATTCAGAAGAAGGGTCTTGATCAAGATCAAAGGCATGCGAATATTTTGTATTCACAATCTTCAAAGGAAATGAATGAAATGTAGGTTTAGGATCTTTTCTCAAATACAGTATACTTCGTAAAGCCTTCTTGACATTCTCGGGAAAAGAGAAGAAATAATTTATAACAAAGAACATAATGTCTTGGATGAAATTCCAACTTGAATACCTGATCTTTCCATATTGTCCTTTCATGTTTTTTTTGGTCAGGTTCATCCTCAAGTGGAGTCCTTGGATCTTATCTCGAAACTGATTTAGAGTCAGTGGGTGAATGATTTCAGCCTTCTGGTGTCTGATCATTGTCCACCATCAACAATCAGATCTAAACTTGATACATTTTGCTGAGGAACATAAATTACATTCCCTAGTATGGTCGCCACTATGTTATCACCTAGATTTGCCTCAGGCTAAAGAAGTCAAGCTTCTAGGGTAACCACAAACCACTTAACCTCGTAGCTCGCCCTACAAGGTTGGGAGAGGGATCTATCCTTTAGGATCTCAATCAAGGTGACTGGATCAAATAGCGATTTTAGGCTAGCTATAGTAGCTCGAAAGGTTTTGATTGAATGTATTGGTGTTTGTTGGATCAGATGGAGCAAGGTAGTTTAGGTCTGGGAAATTAGGTCAGAATGTAGGGTGTTCTATGGGGCAAGGTAGGTATAGGCTTTAGCACTTGAAATTAAGTGAAGTGAGGTGTCTATGACCAGTGAGGAACTAAGGAGGGCATGTGGCCATCATGGATCCTTCTCAAACAGCAGAAAACATGGAATACTGAATGATTTACCAAGGTAGAGCACTGCAAAAAATGGATTCTACCTATCTATATTGATATCATTCAATTAGAAGCAGTGAAATAGATGATGGCATACATAAAATATGTAAAAAACTGATAACAAAAGAAGAAACTATGCTAAAACACCATACCACAGGGATCCCATAAAAATAGCTGCAATTCCTATTAATTTCCTTGCCAAGCTGCTTACAATGGTGTACAATCAAGCTCAGAGCATCCAAGTGAGTCCAACCCCACCAAATGACCAAGAAAACACATGATATAGAAATCTAAACTACTCATCCTGACCTTCAGGGATCGAATCCATCAGAAGAGGGGTTGTTTCAACCATTTCCCAATAAAGAACTGGAATATAGTGTTGTAAATAATACTGAGAGGGGGGGGGGGGGTGAATCAGTATTATCAGATCAGTAAAAACTTTCCAATTTCATACTTAGAAACATATATGCTACTTCAGTTAAGTGAACCCGCGTGTACACGCTACTGTGTCTAATGAAACTCGCGTATATCCAGAGATCTTATAATTCAGTTAGCTTAATCTTCAGTAAATGCATCAGAACATTATTAAGGATATTAATAGTAAACAGGTGCAGAATAACAGAACAGAACATCACACAAGAGCCACACACATGAACACCATGATATAAGGTGGAAACCCAATGTGGGTGAAAACCACCTGCTGCAATTCGTCTCTTTCTTCTTTAATAAGAAACTTCTTTTACAATGTACTGGTGCAGTCCTTTACTAGTACGCAGGCTACAACCTGCAGAGGGCTACAACCCTCTCTCATTTTCCAACTACTTCTGGAAGGGAGCTACAACCCCCTCAGCTCTTGTACTAGCCGATCCATTTACTAGTATGTAGGTGTTGACCCTACAACCTTCTTTCCTTCAGGGACCACGTTTCATCAATTTTCAGACTGGATCCAAAAGTACAAAACAAACATTACTGCAATACAATCATCAACTTATACTTGTGTCATAATTCATTAAACAACCCAATACTGAATCACTGAAATCCTGTCATCAAGAACACAGAACCCAAACCAGAGCCCAGAACTCTGCAACAACCACCAGAATCAGCAGCAACCTGAAATATCAAATCTTATTATGCATACGCTACTTCACTGTCCAAAACCGCGTGTATACGCGCTTTCACCAAAGGCAACCCGCGTGCAGATCTAGAAATAGTTTCTTATGCCTTCGCTATCAGATCCGACCCTTGCCAAGCGTCCCGAACAGATAAACAGTAATACCAGATCTTCTCACTTCGTAAGACACCCATTCCTTGCTTCTTTGCCTAATGATCTTCTCCTTATATAGCCTTAGGCCCTTCACAATACCACGAGCCAAAACCATAGCAACACAATACCATCAACTTCAAAACTAGGGATCAACACGTCCGTCGAGACACCATGGTCCAAAATCATAGGCACAACTTCCAAGGAATAACCGCCACGAACCAAAAATAAGTTTTCCACATACACGCGCTTTTACTGAAGCCAACCTGCGTGTACACGCGACTTGGTATATAGTGAACCTGCGTATACGCGACTTGGTATATAGTGAACCTGCTTGTATACGTGACTTGGGCTTAACGAACCTGCGTGTATGAACTTTCTTGGCATGTTGTACTAAGATCTGTCCTCTGATTAAGTTGCCATCACCTGTACCAACCTCTGAGCACCTGTACCAACCTCTGAGTGAGTTTCCATCAAGGACAACACTTGAATCATAATGCCAACAATCTCCGCCTTTGGACTTGATGGCAACCACCACACCAAGTCACTCTCCCCCTTTGACATCAAGGGCAAAGGGCGGACCAAGATATTCTTTTCTTTGGTATACCTTCTACTGTCCATACTGCTGTCCATACTCCCCTTGAGTACATGCTGAAGTTTCTGGATTGGCCCCCCCCTTTGTATATGCCAAGTTGTACCAATCCATCCATGCTCCCCCTGAGCAGATGCAGGTTCTAAGACCAGCAATAACTATTTATCATAAGCCTGCAAAACCATTCCTTAAACAATAAGATGTATCATCAACTTCTAACCATAATGCCAACATATAGGCAGTCAAACAACTTGCCTCTAAAAGAGAGGAAACTGATTCATTTGCCTCAAAACCACGTCTAACTAATGAAGCTACCCTCTAACACTATTTTAACATTACATATACATGCCATGTCATCAATTACATTAGTGAAATCATCAATGAGGAGAGATTAATCAAATTCATAGTCAAAATAGGCAAATTTTGGCTTCCTGAGCAAAATGGCCCTAAGCACAACACCGCTGGTCCTAAGCACAGCGCCACTTTCCACCTGATTTTGGAGGCCTTCTGCTTAGCCAAATTAACCCCAGGATAGGTCATTGGAAAGGACTTCAAATCTAGTTTCTGGAACACCTATAATTGTTTAATTTGGAGCTCATTTGCCTCCTCAAAATTGGACTCTCCCAAGGTTGCTTATGTGTGTCCAAAAATAGGCAGAAAGGTCAATTTTGGGGAGTTTTTGGACCCTTTGGTGGACCAGTTCTGCTCCAAAAATTCTGAAAATTTCTAGGGTGCATGTCCCTTCATGCCCTTAATCCAAAAATCCAAGCCATTTATCCATTGGCTGCCCCTAGAAAAAGTACAGCGCCGGTGGCACTGCGCTTCTGGGTAGATTTTCTGCGTTTTGAATTTCCAAAATTTCAAAATGACAAAATTTCTTCAAAAGCTGCCCAAATTTGGCACGAGACACCACCATCAACTACTTTTATAGGCTAGGAAGGCTTCAGCCAACATTTTTAATCTATCTTGCTCCTTTTTGCCTTCCAAACTTCTCCTTAGCCTAGCCTTTAACTTTCTAATCCTCATGTTACAAATTTTGTTACAAGCCATGTAATGGTATGCCATGTGTCTAAGCATTTTCTTATCTCTGTTGGCCTTGCCAATGAGCCTTTCAAGATGTAGGTTGACTCTTTCAATCCAAGTTTCCTTATCTTGTTCAATTTCTTGCTCGATAGGAGTCAAAGTGACATGAGCCTCTTTGTCACTTTGCCTCTTTGTCTTCAATAGCGCAAGTTCCATCAGGACCTGTTTATGACTTAGTTGTTTGTTTTCTTGCTCCAGGTATGTGATGACAAACTTATCTCTCTCTAAGTTGTCCATCAAAACTTGTATTTGGGCTTCCTTCTCGTGAATAATGACATCTTTAACGGTTTCCCTCTCTTGTGATTTTGCCTCCCTTATGAGGCTTTCTTTGCTGCCTTCTCCTTTCAGCTGAATTGTCACTTATTATCTCCTCATCATAGTAAGAATCACCTCTATCCATGATTTAATCAACTCTCTTAGTTTGCACAGTTTTGACAATGTAAATGGAAAAATGTAATGGTGACGAGTGGTATGTTCTAAGGTTTGTAGGGATGAGTGAATTTTATATGGTTATGGGTAGGGCATAAGCTATGAGAGTGAGGGGAGGATTTTTTAGAATGCGATGTAGATTAAGGTGAAGGGAATAATGGGTAAAGAGTTTTAGTTATCATGCTAGGCAATGGTATAGACAAACTGATTAGGGTTTATAGAGGAAAATTAGGGTTTAATACTAAGAGTGGAGGAGAGGTCCAAAATATCAAACATGCAAGCTGTGGAGTGATAAAAAGGTGTCTTTTGAACTCCTAATTACCTTCACATTAATTATCAACCCAGGGACGACTTTTTATTTCAAGAGTGTACTTAGTCTGAGGCGGCTATTTACTCAAGAGTAATGTTTTGCAGTATAGTGCTCAAAAATCCAAAAGTAAATGAATGCTTGAAAAAGAAATCTAACAATAACATAAACTCAAATGCTCTGAAATCCAACTATTCACTCAGCAAACATCAATTGAGGATACAGTAGCAATAACTCATTCCTCTAGAGATTGATGCAATTGAAATCAAACTAGAACAAGACAATCAATCTGGGAACGAGGAAGCAATAACCAATGTTCTCTACAGTTGACAGTCCTGCTTTAAAGCAATCAAAAGGAAATCGAAATTGAACTAAAGCTGCGATTGAAAGTAAACTAGGAAAACTATTTAAAAGCAAACTCTTGCAATTAATCAACCAAACTGAACATCGAAGTAAATGGACAGCAAACTTATAATTAAAGGACTTAAACAACGAATCATATTTAATAAATCTGAACAACAAACTCTGATTAGTGGAATCGAATAACCAACAATCTGAAATGAACAGCGAAGCTTTACATTTGAAATGAACAGCATAAAAATATAAGTTGAAAAGGATAGTAATCTCTGTTATGATGGAAAAGAACAGCCACGCGATTCAATCTCAACTTGTACAATAAAACAATTCCATAAAATATTCTAACAGCACACTATAAAAACATGAAACTGTAAAATAATGCAATTCAAAAGAATAGGAAATAAATCAAACCATCACACAGTAGCAATTGTAAAGATATGATACACAGCAGCAGCGTACTCCACCAGAGGCTGGGCCCTTAGCCGCCAGCGGATGCTGCTGGGCTACTTCAGATGAAAAGAATGAACAACAACTCCCAAATCAGGTATTAATCATTAAATGGTAAAATCATTACAACAGCAACAGCTTTGAGACTTACAGCCTGAAGCAATCCTTTCTTCCTCCTATCCTATCATGAATTCTTAATTCTAAATCCTCAATTCCATCATTTTTCCATCATTCCAATCCCCCAAAAATCATCCCCATCTCTGATCTCTATTCTGATTTAAATAAAGAGAGATCAGAAAGCAGTTACAATAAAGATAAGTACAACATGATTACTATTACAAAATTGGTTTTCTTCTAACCAATTGATCAACAAGAAGATATATTTCCATCCATCTTTCAACAAGAGCAAGATGAATTTGGCTTTGCAGCTGAGATTTGGAGGACGGCCGCAACAACAAATCTGAGAAAATCGTTCTCAAAGAACCCTGCGTTTCTCTCAGTACAAGCCGAATTTGGGCAAACCGTTCTTTGATAAAGTTAATTGGGCCCATTCTAGACAAAACCCAGGTTCCAGATTTTCCAGATTCTGCTTCATTTGATCAGAATCTCAACCACAAAACCGTCACTTCTTATTCCAGTGAATTTCTGAGTTGGCACTTTTAATGATCAAATCTTCAATCTGGAAATTATCTTGGAGGCTAAAAATGGTGAATAATGTTACAACTAATTTATTAAAACTATCATTGATAAAATCATGCATAATCATCAATTTATTAGAAATAAAGGAGAATAAATAATATTCATTCATAAGAGCATAAATCTTTATAAAATGGATTTATATAATAAATTATAATAAATGACATGATGAAGAATAGTAGAAATGGGTGGAATAAGTGTTCAAAATTGATAATAATAATGGCATATTAACAACCCAAATTACCCCCACACTCAATATGTTGCATGTCCTCATGCAACGAAAACTGAATATATTGCATGTCCTCATACAACCCAAAGACAAAAACCCATGTGTTAACCAAGCAATAAAAAATATGTTCATCTCAGCTCATGAAATGGATAGAACAAATGAATTCTTCCTGAATTAATGAATATTCACTTTTAGTAATCTTGATGAAGGCATAACAATTTTTACATTGACATTCAACTATATGTATGAAGCTGTAGCAAAATATGATATAAGTAACAGCAAACTTCATTAACCATTTTCTCAAAAACTACAAACCAGCTTTTGTTGAAATTTGGCAAGTAAATTTATAATATATGAATGCCTTTATGATCCAAAAAATCAGACTGTTTTGATGCACGGATCATGAGATATAAACAAAATGGCCGTAGGTGAGAGTGCATGATTTCCAAAATTTTATGAACCAATTTATCTTGAAATTGTTTGGGTTTGTATTAATGATACGTCTATGTTTTCCAAAAATCACAAGAATTGAGTTCATAGCTTTAAAAATATTATGGAAATCAATTTCTACATTGAAATTGTATGCCTTAAATGAGAAAAAAAATAGAAAACATCCATCATGCGTAGCAATTCCTCCCCCTCTTTGAAAAATTAGCATGCCCTCATGCGATGCTAGAAAACAAATAGAGGTGGTTGCTACCAACTGTTGAATTCTATGCTTGGTGTAAAAAAACATGGAATAAGGGAGGTGTTGAGAATGATTAAGAATAGCAATGGATGATAAAGAATATGAATGACATGGTCATAAGAAAGAAATGAATGAAAACAACACTCCCCCAAACTGAAAGATAATATGTCGCTGAAAAAGGGGAAGTGGTAAAGAGGTGGAATGAAGGATGATAAATAATGCTCAAAATGGATTTCATTAAATTCTCCTAAATTCATAATAAATCAGAAAATTATGCTATTTTACCTCAAGTTTTACCTCCAAAAAGAAAAATGTGGAATGACATATATGTATTGGCATTTGTTGAAGTTGATGTAGGCAGAGTTGGTGCTGAAAGTGATACAAAAGGTGGAATCCAGGTAAGCACATCATGTCTGAAGAATTGTTCACGTTCACGAGCCTCTTCTGTTAAGTGCAATAGTGTGGTCATGCTATGAATAGAATTCTGCCCATACTTGTTGTTTTCCTGAAAACAAAGCACTATTTGGCATACAATGTTCTTGAATCCATAATGTTAGTTTTGAATAGCAACAGATAAGATGCATGCAAAAATTTCAATCAGAAAAACTTTTGTCAAACCAACAAGTTATGGCAGGGTGCAGTAATCATATCGCATGCAATCCCACAATGCATACATTCCCCCCCTTCCAATTGGAAAATGAATTCCATGACCATAAAGCGTATGAGAGGGGTTATGTTGACGGCAAGGCACAAGAATGAACAATATATTAGTAAATGAAGCAGAGTACACTTATCAATGATAGGACAACGAGAGTTATGGTTATAATGAGAGCAGAGTATGTAAATATAGTTATGAATAAGAGATAGGACGATTTGAATTGACGATAGGTGATGAAAAAGAGAAAAAGAACAACAATATGCCAAAAAAGATGCTTTACTGATAGTATGCTAGCTGAAAATGATGTGATTGATCATAAGACAATTTCTCATGCATAAAGGTTCAAAATAGGGAAAAAACAATTAAGGAAATAACTTCTCTGATAAAAAAAAAAAATAAGAAAAGGGTATTATAGTAATAATTGATGATAAGATATAACTTCAATACCATAAGCAGAGCCTCTGCTGCCAGCAGGTGTCCATAGCCTCGGCAGGGTTGCTTTTTAACCCATATGAGCCAGAATCCTCAATTTAAAACTAGAGAGTTTCAGTGTTGTTCTTACAGAAGAGACCAGTGTGCTGGCGTGGTAACCAGATAACCACACTGCCATTCACTGGGATGTAGCAGAAGTGATCAGGCCGGCTCGTGATGAGACCCCCTATCCTCCATCTGCAAACAAAATTTTGTTGTTATTACACATTTTTATGATAAAAAGAGGGAGTCTCAGTACTCCTTAAGAGCAGGGATGGTTGAAGAAGTTGAAAATGTCAATAGAAAAAAAAAATATACCCATAATCTCATTTATTACAGACAGAGAAGATTATAACCAGGGAGGATGGAACCAGCATGGTATTAAGATGATCAATCAGTATCATGTACAACAGAAAATAATGCAGTAAAGTAATATATAAATAATTGTGTCCCTTTTGAAAAAAATCTATTATCAAGGAGCTATCATGTTAAAGATCATAACGTGAATGATATTAACTCACTTCAAAATAATCCATAATTCTTATCCTCATAAAAGTAGTGTACTTCATGCCATAAAATGGAATCAGTTAAAATGTGATTGAGATGAATTAGGAATAATCCCACAAGAGGAAGGAAGGGTTGCTCTCGAAAATAATCCCAAAGTGTTGCTCTTTTGAATGAACAGCAAGAACACTCAAAAGTGATGCTCTGTGTAGGGAACAACAAAGAAAATGCATGTGAAAAAGTGTTGTTCCTTAAGAGGAACAAAAAAATGCGAAAATGTTGTTCCTTTGAAAAGGAACAACAAAAATGTGAAAGTGTTGTTCCTTCGGAAAGGAACAACAAAAATGTGAAAGTGCAGAAGTGCTGTTCCATTCGGAAAGGAACAACAAAAAGTAAAAGTGCATAAGTGTTGTTTCATTCGGAAAGGAACAGTAAAAATTGAAAGTGCAGAAGTGTTATTCCATTCGGAAAGGAACAACAAAAAGTGAAAGAGCAGAAGTGTTGTTCCATTCGGAAAGGAACAGCAAAAAGTGAAAGTGCAGAAGTGTTGTTCCATTCGGAAATGAACAACAAAAAGTGAAAGTGCAGAAGTGTTGTTCCATTCGGAAAGGAATAGCAAAATGTGAAAGTGCAGAAGTGTTGTTCCATTTAGAAAGGAACAGCAAAACGTGAAAGTGCAAAAGTGTTGTTCCATTCGGAAAGGAACAACAAAAAGTGAAAGTGCAGAAGTGCTGTTCTATTCGGAAAGGAACAACAAAAAGTGAAAGTGCAGAAGCTCTGTTCCATTCGGAAAGGAACAACAAAACGTGAAAGTGTAGAAGTATTGTTCCATTCGAAAAGGAACAGCAAAAAGTGAAAGTGCAGAAGTGTTGTTCCATTTGGAAAGGAACAACAAAACGTGAAAGTGCAGAAGTGTTGTTCCATTCGGAAAGGAACAGCAAAAAGTGAAAGTGCGGAAGTGTTGTTCTATTCAGAAAGGAACAACAAAACATGAAAGTGCAGATGTGTTGTTCCATTCAGAAAGGAACAACAAAATGGACAATCATAAAATGCAAACATGCAAAAAAACAAATTAGCTGTTCACGGCATTGATGCTGAGGATGAGTTACATTTTAAATGAAGCAATACCTGAAACACAAAATATAAGAGAAATTAGAAAAGAAACAACATTTTATTTAAAAACAATATGTAAATTAAGTTACAACAGCTATGATATTATGTAAAAAAAATGATCTTTTTGAAAAATGTTTTGGCAGCAGTGATAAGACATGAATCTTCAAATCGAAATCAATTCTTCATTTCTTCTATTATGAATCCATTGGGTAATGACTTGGATGAAATTCCTTTGTTTCATTAAAATTTCTTTCAAAAATCACTCGTCCATAAATTGACCTTCTTTATTTTCCCAAGACCTGCAAAAAAATGAGTGTCTACTTGCAATAAAACATTAAATCATGGAGAAAGAGAGGTGATTGGGCTCCCCTAATCCAAGAACTATGCAAAAAACTAACAAGTAGTTACTTTGTATAACAAATCCACAAAGAAAATAACAAAGTAAAATTAAGTTGTAACCTGCGGGAGAGTAGTGGTCGACCATACTAACCAGCAGTGTTTTAATCACAGCTTCTTTGTTTTTTGTCCAAATTGAGTGATTTCGAAGCCACATGAGAGATAATTCAATGGTATATCTCCAATAGAAACAGGTTTTAAAAATTCAATGATATTATATGTCAATTTTACTTAGAACAACCTGCATAACAGAGTCATTTTCAATTACCCAGCTTAGACCAATAGTTGATATTTCAAGCATAACTTTTTTGTTTGATGTTGGATTTGAATGATTCAAATTGGAAATGAAAATAGATTCATTTATTTATCTCCAATAGAAACATGTTTTGAATACAAGAATAATTGATAGGTCAAATACTGTAAAGAACAGCCGGAAAGACAGAGTTTTAAGAGTGCTGATTTACGATAGACAGTTAGTATTTTGGTCATAACTTCCCCATACGACATCGAAAATGAGTGATTAAAATTGAATTGGAAACTAGATTCATAGGGGAATCTACAATAGAAACAGGTTTTAAAAATTCATTCATTTAGGCCTCTAAAAACTGACTGTCCCAACTCTGTTCCTGAGCTGCCTGCTAGACACCCTGTCAATGTTTTGGTTCTAACTTTTTTCATTTCAAATCCAAATTGAGTGGTTCAAATTGGGTTATAAATTAGATATCAAGGGCTACCTAGTGTAGAAACAGGTTTTAAAAATATTCACTTTTGGTCCCTCAAAACATGACTGTCCCGACTGTTTTTCCATAAATATCATCAAGCCCGAAAGCCAAAAGAAATGATATTCAACTATTTTTTCATATTGATGATAAAAATAAATATAAGTGTTTGTAGAACTATTATTTCCATTATAAGTCATCTACATACACAAATGAAAAAAATTATCACTGATGTTGACTTCCATAGCATGTTGCAACAAAAAAAACTAGTTTTACAAAAAAAAAACAAAATGCATTTATTTATTCCCTTATTTATTTTATTTTCTACACTAACCTATTTTGATTTGAAAAATGAATATGACTATGTATAGGAGTACTTCCAATGGAACCATTTTCGAAATAAAGCTTCATGTATGCACATACCCAAATTTGAAAAATGCATGTTAATGGATATTAGGGTATGAGAAGCCAACTTCCCTTCAAAAAATGGTATTAAAAATTGTTGAAGCATAGAGTGATGTTGCAAACAAATGATGGAGTGAAACCAATCTTCAATGTATCCATTACTTTCTTGATTTTTCATATCCATCAGATCATGAAGTTCTTGAGCTTTTAAAATAACTTGTTGATACATACTATAAGAAACCTCATTTTCTTCCATGGCTTCTACAATTTTTGAATTTGAAACATTCTGAATCTCATTATAAGTTTTCTCTAATGGCGCATGTGAGATAGAATGGGTGGGAAGGGTGGGTAAATTTGGCAGTTCAACATTGTAAGCATGTTGTATTGGTTTATTATGGTGAGGGTGTGGAATTAGTTGAGCAGGAAAATGTGTAAGGAATGGAGCATTGTGATGATGTGGTTGATTGGGTTGAGTGGATGAATTTGTTATGCAAGCAGGATGTTGTGGAAGAGCTGGTGAAAAATATGGAGAATATGTTTATGCTACAAGATGAGGGAGAGTAGTCATGCCATCATAAGATGAACCATGTCCAACTTGTAAACAAGATTGGTGGTTATATTGAAATTGACATGGCTGCCCTAACACATTAATATTCCATAATGGATTATGCAAGTAAGAGAATGAAGAGGGAGTGTTTTGAATCATACCTGTAGGCCATGATTTCCATGGTTTTGACTTTGTTGCATCTTCTTCATCTCTTTGATATGCTACTTCCATCCTTGATAAGGAAGAACAACTAGCTATGGACTGCTCCTTTCGGTCATGAGTGGAAAACACTTCATCAAATTCTTGATTTTTCCGAACCTGCAAAGCATCCAATTTTGAACTTAGAGAGCTAATAAAATCAACTTTAAAATTTTCAAATAAAGTATTGATTTCAGCTCTTATGTCTCCTATTCTTGTAGCAGATTTGGAAAAGAAAAAACAAACATCTCTAGAATTCTTACCAGCCTTGGAGATTCCTCTTGAATACCTTATGCACAATTCACAAACATCATCATATGATAACTGAAAAACATCACCTTTTCCTATCAGATTTAAGAGTTCTAAAAATTCATCTTTGATTCCTTTAAGAAGGAGTGTTTTTAAGATCTCTTTTTCCAAATGCTTATGCTTTGATTTTTGAAGGTTATAATGAAATCGATCTACATAATCCTCCAAACTTTCATCCTCCCCTTGTATCATACTGAAAATATCTTCATTGGATTTGCAATAATCTTGGTACTTCTTGAAGAATATGTTCTTCATGTCCTCCCATGTTTGGATGCAATTCTCACCTAGGCTCATGAACCATCGGAGAGCTGCTCCTTTTAGAGTAACAGAAAACACTTTCAATCTTTGACCATTAGTACAATAATCATATCCTCTACAAAGTATTGCGAACTCAAATAAGAATGTATCTAGATCTTCATTTGCTAAACCACGAAAATTTGGTAAAGATGGGGGTATTATGTGCATTTGTGTCACTCCTCCTGGATCTTTGATAGGAAATTCAAAAGTAGAAACATGAGCCATTTCTTACCATAATATAAGATGTTTTTCATGTGTTTTTTCAAGGCTCCTTCTTCAAATGTTCCTATCAATTGATTAGTGAAATGGGTGGTGCTTACATCGCCACTTGAGAGAAATCATGAGATTTGTTTTTCAAAATTTCTATTTTTTTTCTTTTAATTCATTCACACAAAAATTCAAACAACTATTTCTACCCTAGGATCTTTGACAGTCCTGCTGGAAAGCGGGCGGGGGAGCAGGGCTTTTACATGCTCCGTACGCAGGTTCTTACCTTCCGTTTTTTATACCCAATTCTCTCCTAACAGGCACTCATCAGATGCACACTACTCTTTAAAAATGGCTACACTCTCCACGGCAATGGCGCCAAAATGTGGAGCGATAAAAAGGTGTCTTTTGAACTCCTAAGTACCTTCACATTAATTATCAACCTAGGGACGACTTTTATTTCAAGAGTGTACTCAGCCTGAGGCGGCTATTTACTCAAGAGTAATGTTTTGCAGTATAGTGCTCAAAATCCAAAAGTAAATGAATGCTTGAAAAAGAAATCTAACAATAACATAAACTCAAATGCTCTGAAATCCAACTATTCACTCAGCAAACATCAATTGAGGATACAGTAGCAATAACTCATTCCTCTAGAGATTGATGCAATTGAAATCAAACTAGAACAAGACAATCAATCTGGGAACGAGGAAGCAATAACCAATTTTCTCTACAGTTGACAGTCCTGCTTTAAAGCAATCAAAAGGAAATCGAAATTGAACTAAAGCTGCCATTGAAATTAAACTAGGAAAACTCTTTAAAAGCAAACTCTTGCAATTAATCAACCAAACTGAACAGCGAAGTAAATGGATAGAAAAATTATAATTGAAGGACTTAAACAACGAATCATATTTAATAAATCTGAATAGCAAACTCTGATTAGTGGAATCGAATAACCAACAATCTGAAATGAACAGCGAAGCTTTACATTTGAAATGAACAGCATAACAATATAAGTTGAAAAGGATAGTAATCTCTGTTATGATGGAAAAGAACAGCCACGCGATTCAATCTCAACTTGTACAATAAAACAATTCCATAAAATATTCTAATAGCACACTATAAAACCATGACACTGTAAAATAATGCAATTCAAAAGAATAGGAAATAAATCAAACCATCACACAGCATCAATTGTAAAGATATGATACACATCAGCAGCGTACTCCACCAGAGTCTGGGCCCTTAGCCGCCAGCGGATGCTGCTGGGCTACTTCAGATGAAAACGATGAACAACAACTCCCAAATCAGGTATTAATCATTAAATGGTAAAATCATTACAACAGAAGCAGCTTTGAGACTTACAGCCTGAAACAATCCTTTCTTCCTCCTACCCTATCATGAATTCTTAATTCTAAATCTCTAATTCTAAATCCTCAATTCCATCATTTTTCCATCATTCCAGTCCCCCAAAAATCATCCCCATCTCTGATCTCTGTTCTGATTTAAATAAAGAGAGATCAGTTACAATAAAGATAAGTACAACATGATTTCTATTACAAAATTGGTTTGCTTCTAACCAATTGATCAACAAGAAGATATATTTCCATCCAGCTTTCAACAAGAGCAAGACGAATTTGGCTTTGCAGCTGAGATTTGGAGGACGACCGCAACAACAAATCTGAGAAAATTGTGCTCAAAGAACCCTGTGTTTCTCTCAGTACAAGCTGAATTTGGGCAAACCGTTCCTTAATAAAGTTAATTCGGCCCGTTCTAGACAAAACCCATGTTCCGGATTTTCCAGATTCTGCTTCATTTGCTCAGAATCTCAACCGCAAAACCGTCGCTTCTTATTCCAGCGAATTTCTGAGTTGGCACTTTAATGATCAAATCTTCAATCTGGAAATTATCTTGGAGGCTAAAAATGGTGAATAATGTTACAACTGATTTATTAAAACTATCATTGATAAAATCATGCATAATCATCAATTTATTAGAAATAAAGGAGAATAAATAATATTCATTCATAAGAGCATAAATCTTTATAAAATGGATTTATATAATAAATTATAATAAATGACATGATGAAGAATAGTAGAAATGGGTGGAATAAGTGTTCAAAAGTGATAATAATAATGGCATATTAACGACCCAACACAAGCCAAACATTGAGTGAAGAGAGGGAACCTACTTCTAAAAGGTGAAATTGGAGGCAATTTGGAGTGATCTTGAGGCTCCCTGCCCTACGCGCAGTGCTAGGCTCTAAGCGCAACACCCTTCTCACTAAGTGCAACGCCTTGTTGCAAACCACTTTTGGAGGCCTTCCCGATGTCCAAAGTTAGCACATGATAGCTCGGTGGAAGTCTTATCGAGTCTACTTTCCAGAACATCTTGAATTTTGTTAAACACACATGGGCAACAACAAAATAGGAAAGATAAAACATGAGAGTACAATTTTTATTAACAAATGATTTACATTTATAGTACATTTTGTGACTGTTGGGTTTCACATCCCAAGGTCTCTTGGACTCCTTTTGTCTATCGTCTTCCACACTAACCCATTGAGGATTAGGTGTCCAACATTCCCCCCCTTAATCTGAAGGGTTATGTGTGAGTCCAAGAAGAGAGTTGTAATACAAAATGTGCAAAAATGCATGGCAGCACTAGGCTGAATGTGCTCTTTAAAATGTTGGTATAAAGGGTGGTGGTTTAAGGATAACCACCAACACTAGAATGCTTAGTGCAATTCCTGGAACTCTTCCAAAACTAGCAAGAAGCTGAAGTCTTCTGCTATAGGAAGTGCTCCTATTGTTTTAAAGAGGGAAACCTTCAACCAATAAAAAGAGGTTTCACCTCGCATAAAAGGGAGAACTTCAACCTGTAAAGGGAAGTCTCAACCTGTGATGGTTTAAGGATGACCAACAACTCTGGAATGCTTAATGCAATTCCTGGAACTCTTCCAAAACTGGCAAGAAGCTGAAGTCTTCTGCTAGAGGAAGTGTTCTCAATTTTGTTCCTAGAATTCTTCCGAAACTGGCAAAAAGCTGAAGTCTTCTGCTAGAGAAAGTGTCCCAGATTGCCAACTGAAGGCATGTTCATGGGCATCTTTGTTTCTGGCTACAACTCTAAAACTGGTGTGGCAGGTTGTGGCTCAGGCTCGCTTGATGTGACTTTGAAGCTTGTAGATGACCATCATTTCCCCCCCTGTCAGATACAAGGTGAGATGATGGAGAAAATTCCACTGTAAGATTGTTCAATACTCTAGAACAAGTTCTGACATGTGTTTGGAATATCTTCTTGGCTGTTGATGCCCATTGCCAAGAAGCGATCCATCCAAGATGAAACTTTGTTCTTGCAGGACGTTTATTTCTAAAGCATCTGTGTGAAGAATGACTAGTTTTATGACAGTGCTTACATGGATGAAGATCAAAATAGTGATCTTTCAAATGGCCAACTCGGTCACAGTGTTGGCATTTCACAATCTATTGTGGCTGTTGTGGAAGAGAACCAGGCCCTGAAACAACTGAAGGTGAACTGTCATGAGGAGCAGGTGAAGATGAACCGTCCTGAAGAAATCCAACACTTTGAAATTGGATTGGTTTGGAGTAGTCCGGAATATGAAAGGGCACGTCCTTTTCATATCCAAGACCAGTTTTGTGCTTGTTGTGGACAAGCCCTTCCCAAGGTCTGATGATGGGCTTGGAAAGTGCAAGCTGAATTTCTGCATCTGCATGTAACTCTGCTGCTTTATTGGGCACTGGATCTGAATCAACTTCAACAATATTGACTTGCTGCTTATAGGAGTTTGTTTCATTGTTCTGAACAGAAACAGGTTCAGAATGATGACTCCTCTGTTTTAATTCTTCTTGCTGAAGCTGAGATTCTAACTGCAAAAATTCAATCTTTTCATGTGCATCTTGTAGGCATATTTGAATATCTGTGAGAGTGATTTTTCCAATTTCAATTGTATCATGAACATTGGAGTGGATTAAAGTATTTAGCAATTCTAATAACTCAGTAATTCTAACCATTTTCTTAACCGCTCAAACTTATGAAATGAGGTTTTTTTTTTTTTGTAACTTCTCAATGGTGCATATATTAAACACCAATTCATTAATAGATTGGCTTTGATATAAGTCTCTAGACTATCAAAATATGTAGCGATGAGGCGATGTCTTTATAAAAAACAAAACCCTCAAATCACACTGTTAAAACTAACACCGATGCAAACACAAACAATTCGATCACTGTCTTAGCTTCTCAAAATTGCCGCTCTTTAAATTCGTATCAAAAGAACAGAAAAAAAATAGAATTATATATCCTGCTCAAAAGATGCCTTCAAGCTCGTCTTTGCAAATAAATTATCAAAGAGGGCCTCCCTTGCCCTCAAGTCTTAATAAATCCTCTGATGATGGAAAAAAGGCTTTGCTCATGGGGCCTCCAGCTCCCAAGCAGAGGAAAAATCCCGAAATTGTATTAGATGAAGGCACATACGTTGCAGCTTTTGAAAAAACTCATTGAAAGGGATTTTCCTTTTTCGATTTACCTAAGCTTCACGATCGCCTGGATTGGCTTGAAGCCATCCACAGATCCGTGAAGCCCAATTGAAGGTTATTGAAAAGAGGCGAGGAAGGGTCAGCCAGGATTGAGCCCTTGTCACGCCAGCATCGTCGGTTGTGGATCCCTTTGGAACTCCTGCATCTCTTGTTGCCCCTTCTCCGGCACCGTCGTCAGTGAGATCGATGAGGTCTCCTAGTCAACATCCTTTGAGCCTGGACTCGGTTGGTGATTTGGACAACGAGTTGCCCGACGACACCCCCATGTCTCGCTACTTGCATGATGCTGAATCACAACCAGAGCAGAGCATTGCCGAAGAAAGTGATAGGATAACCGATGGTTTTGGTACCTCAGGGTAGCCTGAGAGCACATTGGTGAACTAGAAATATACAACTAAGAATCTTCTTATGTACGATTTCTATACGCATGTTGCAGGTGCGATCATCATCCTGGAGGTATGTTATTGAAATGGGAAATCGATGCCAATGTCTGTCTCTACTCTGGTGTCCAATACCATTTTATTCCCATCGTTCCAGCCAAATCTAACACTTATCCCGACGTTCCAGATTCCACTTAGGGCGCCTTTCAACAAATTCCACGCTCACCACACCAGTTTTGAAAGACTACGTCGTTTTTTGCTTCCCAAGAATGCTAGGCTTCACTAGCAGTGTCAAGAGACTCGTATCCAAGAAAATTAGCAGAGGGACAGAGTCAGACTTCTAAAGAAATTATAGTGCATAGTAGAGTTCACCATGTTCAATCCACGATTTACCATGTAGATGACAACAAATAGAATTTTTACCAAACTCCCACATTTAGACTTGAGCTTCTGCGTTCAGCTTCCATAAAATTTGCCAGCAAGCATATCTTTTATGTCAATATTCCAGTATTAAAAACACACATAATAAATCAGGGCCACATAGTATATATAAATCGAGAGGTGGAGCGTTATATTAGAGGTGGAGCAGAGTATAGCGGGAGATAAAAGCGTTTATGGCCAGAGTGAATATGAATAAAAACTGGAGTGAACAGCAATGGAACCAGCAGCTTAACCTTCCCGAGGTAGACCCTTAAAAGGCTTGGCCATGGTTAGGGAGGACCCGAGCTTCACCTTCATGAGGGTAGACGTGGGCTTAAAGCCTCAAAAGCTTGGGACTTAACGTCGAGTGTTACGTGTAGAACCCTATTCATTCATGCCAGAGCATACAAACAGAGTTACAAAAGATAAATAGGACGCTGAAGCTGGTTGGATGGTCCATAAAGGTATCTTTTTGTGCATGGATTTATTAAGACGCATCCTCTAAACAATACCAACGGAACCCACAGCGTAAACAGATATATTGGTAGTGTTAAACAATAAGAACTGTGTTAACATATACAACATTCAAACCTCAATGGGGCAGCGTTCAAGAAACTAGACTGCTCCTGCTCCATCTTCATCTTTCAAGCCTAGAAGGAAAGCGTGTTGGGAATGTTTTGGGAACATTCATGAATTTCTTATACCTGTCATTCCAACAGCGTTCCAATACCGAGCGTGTAGTGGTCCTTCATGCAGTACTCCCTCACACTTCTGGCATCCGAATTAAAAGTAAAAGGCTTGCGCTCT
Source organism: Pinus tabuliformis (assembly GCA_031772625.1). Classification (NCBI taxonomy): domain Eukaryota; kingdom Viridiplantae; phylum Streptophyta; class Pinopsida; order Pinales; family Pinaceae; genus Pinus; species Pinus tabuliformis. Next base: position 27,847,798 of record CM062815.1, read on the forward strand.
CAGAAAAAGCACATGCTCGAACAATGTGCTTGTGCACAAAACAGTGCAACACATCTCCTATCAACACATCCCATATTTTGGCACTAAAATCAGCTGATCCTAACGAGCAAGACAGGATTAGGATTCTTCTGTCTACTTCCAACGATTACGACTGATAATTCCTCCAATTCCTCTGGCAACGTCCAGAAGGTATTATGCAAAGAAGATATTATATCATAGCAACGCAGCATAAAAAAGGTCGGTCAGAGAAGAGGGTGCAGAAAATTATTATGGCAGAGAGCCCTGGGTGCAGAAAATTATGCACAGAAGACATGCAGAGAGGTAGCGTTTGTAGCAGGTCTCTTGATAGAGGGCGCAGGCTGAGGGTGCAAACAATATCAAAAAACGTATATGACACTGCCTGGGGCAGGCTATAATAAGTTGCAGTGGCAGGTGGATGATTAATAGCAAGATTTATTGGGGCAGAGAGCCCAATTTAGGTCCTGCTTTCTAACAGTTGTAGATTTCAGAGAGTCTAGATACCGCTGAGGTTTAGAAACAAGCTCACAGAAAATGACCACAAAAATTAGTGGCTTAAATTGGAGCAGGACCATCAATCGCCCACTCTAATACCATGTTAAACACACATGGGCAACAACAAAATAGGAAAGATAAAACATGAGAGTACAATTTTTATTAACAAATGATTACATTTATAGTACATGTTGTGACCATTGGGTTTCACATCCCAAGGTCTCTTGGACTCCTTTTGTCCATTCTGCTTCCACACTAACCCATTGAGGATTAGGTGTCCAACAAATTTTTCAATTTAGAGTTTATTTTCCCTGTCAAACGTCCAATATCACAAGACTGTTCAAAATGTGTAGAATGAGGCTGCCAAAATGAATAGTGTTGTTTCAGTCAATGTTTTGAGGTCTTCCTGAACTCCAAATTAAGCTCATGATAGCTCATGGAAAATGTCTTTGTTTATAGTTATCATTTGACTCATAAAACAAGTCATTTGGTCAACCTGGCTAGGAGAAATATTGATTTTCCTAAGGTCACTCCAAAATTGCATTAACTCTCTTGTAGCAACTATACTTTTGACATTTCTCTAAAACCATGACACCCATGTACAAACTGGAGGTTTTTCTTCTTGGGTCTATGATGGAGAAAAACCTCTCTCACTTTTGTCAAATTCATTTTTTCTTGCTCAGAAACGCAGTTTGAAGAGAAACTGTCCCTTATGTGTAGTGAATGGCTTGTTCCTTTGAATGAATTCTTGACAAATGATGGAGACCTGATGTTTGATGATATGAAATGGCCTCATACCTTATGATATCTTTCAACCTCCTCTGCTCAGATATCTCTACTCCCATAGCCAACCCTAGCTCAGTGGGAGATGAATTTAGGGTTTTAGTGCTTGTTTCTCTTTTGCTTTTGTAGATGAACTAGTGCTCATGATGACTTAATTTTTGCAATGGCAGGTGCTTGGAAACATTATTATATGCTTAGGAGCAGCTGGGAACCAATATTATATATGGAAACATAAAATCACATAACAAATGAAGATAAAAACAAAATACTCTGTTTTCACCTCAAAACAAGTTTTGAGGTGAGAACTACATTAGGCTTTCGAAATAATAACTTATGACTTTGTTGATCATTATTGGCATCCTCATGTCTTTTCTGATAATTATTGGCACATAATCATCAAATTTTTACCATGGTGGGACCCTAAAACCTAATGAGACCAAACCCTAAGATTTAGAAATGAACTACAGAGTAAATATGAACCATGACTGAACTATATGGAAGAGGATCAGCAAGTATAGATCATGAGGGAAAAATTGAGGTGATTACCACCATTAGTGAATCCATGACCTAATGGAATGCAAACTCATCAGTATGGGACTCCTAACATGAAAATGCAAAAGAGCAGATTTTGATCACTGATGGTAGTGTGAAAATGCTAACACTAACATAACCTTTATTTTATTCTCCATGCATGTCACCTAATGAATTAACTAGTAAAAGATATGTTGGCCATTTAGGCCAGGTTCTCAAAAATCTATTTGAGCAACCTCAAAATTGAGTGGCATGCCTTTAATAGAAACCTCCTTCTGATTTTACTTTCCAACATAAGGTGTAACATACAGAAGAATAGATTCATAACATTAGAAAAAAAAACATGATCTCAGTAGTTGTTATATACAAAAAAATAGATTCATAACATTATTAAGAAATAAAAAAGATGATCTTAGACAATGAAGGCACAAGTGCACAAAATTTGACAACACAAAACATCAAAGACATAAGGTTACCTATTGTATGTGTGGTGCAAACTTTTCTGAAGCTCAAGAATATGGAAAAATAACCTACAAGATTGATAGAAAAAATAAAAGCTATAAGACTCTAGAATGATAGAATATATACATATTGAAGGTAATTAAATAAGCCTTTCTATGTCCATTACGCTCTCTAAGATCTTGAAAATATTTACCCTAGTTGGAGACTCAAGAAAGGATACATTCCACACATCGAGGAGATCCAACAAAACCCATGAAAAGGTCACTAGTGTGATAATTAGAAATGTTTTCACCTTGACTATGTGAAAAGAAAGAAAACATCAGATCTGCTAGATCATCAAAATTCAGATATATAAGATGACTAGAACATATGGACCAACAGGATGACCATAAAATAATTAAATCTCAAACATGGGATGTAGAAAGTGTTTCTAATTGCTCTACTTTTAAAATCCCCCTTACTGATGATTTGGCTGCCTATTGTTTTCTAAGGAGACCATGGACCCCCGCTCAAGAAACTCATTGCTTGTATCACCCTTGTGGACAGTGACTTCAATGAAGTAAAAGCAATCCTTTTTAGGGTCTACGGAAGTTTTAAATTCATATACAACTTCTTCCTCCATCTTAAGCTCCACAAAAATAAGTAGTATTGTTAAATGACACAATAAATACTTGGTGTAGTTAAATGGCCACTAAAATCTTGGGAAAAGTTCCAGAATTTTTTAGGCAACCTTGGCCCAATACACAACCATGCAGAGCTAACAAAAATAAAATACACCCATATAATAAAATTCAACAAGAGGAGCCAAAAAGTAAAATCATGTATTGAGATAGCAAGAGAAGCCAACATTTAGATATTCAACAGAAATGATTGATTGGGCATCCTACATTTTCTAAGGCTTGTAGTTGCACCAAGCCATGCAGAGATGAAAAGAAGAGAAAACACCCATGATAAGAATAAAAAATAAAGTAGCAGATAAGGATCACTTTTGAGATAATGAGCTTGAACTCCACATTTTCATAGGCTCTGGCATGATATGAAATCTAAAAAAATGTGTAGGGCTAATGGGAACAAAAAATACCCATGATAAGAATCAACAAAAGAGACCAACATATTCATATCATTCTCAATTTCCAAAGGCACAACATGTTTTCTTATTTCAGCAGTCTCACAACTGACTGAGAAACACATAAACTGATAGCAAATGTTGGAGAAACAAAGGTTCCTAATAAGAAATATTGTTTCCCTTGAGCTGATATACTAGTTTGTTACATCAATAATGTCATAGATACTTCCAGAGGCAACTCTTGCATGTGATGACTTGAATGATATGTCTATAGAGATGTAGATATCATACCCACTCTAGATGTAAGCCTATGACCCTTAGGAACAAGGACATGTTCTTAACGATTACGACCATCAAGTTCCATAAAATTAAGACAAAAGTCCCCAATTAAACAATAACATTATTTTTTAAGACAAGTTGGTTAGGAAGTGGGCCTCAACAAGCATGGAAAAATGGACAAGTAATGAAAGCAATATAATTTGGATCTTTTTACCAAGCAACCTTTAATCTATTCTTCATGCATCTCACCTGATGAATTAACCAGTAAACAATATGTTGGCCACTTGTGTTAGATTCTCCAAAATCTATTTCACCAACCTCAAAATTGAGGGGCACACCATTAATAGAAACCCCCTCCCATTTTACTCAGCACCCTAAGTTGTAACATACAAAAGAATAGATTCATATCATTATCAAAAAATAGGAAAGACGATCTCAGTAGCTGCAATATACAGAAAAAAAAGATTCAATCATTATGAGAAAATAAAAAAGATGATCTCAGACAATGAAGGCTCAAGTGCATGAAATTGACAGCAAAAGACATATAATATAGAAGGTTAACTGTTGGATGTGTGGTGAAAACTTCTCCAGAGACTGAGTGTATGGAAAGTTAGCCTACAAGAGTGATCAAAAAAAGAAAAGTTACAAGACCTTGGAAAGCTAGAATAAATACATATTGAAGGTAATTAAAGAAGCATTTCCATGTCACTTACGCTCTACTAAGATCTTGAAAATTTTTACCCTGGGTGGATACCCAAGAAAGGATACATTCCACTAACTGAGGAGACCCAAGAAAATCTATAAAAAAGTCATTGGTGTGATAATTAGCAATGTAGTGACCATGATTGTGTGAAAATAAACCAAAGAACATGTTATCACTCAGAATTTTCACAAGGTTAAAGAAGAAATTTCTGAGGTACCCACAAACCAATCTTTTAGAATTAGGTGCTAGCCCACCTAAATTCAGAGAGGGCTCTCTCTTTATGATTTAACTATGTTTGAAAGGATTTTAGGCTAGTATTAATGTTCAATGAGGTTGTTTTGATTTTGGTTGGGTGGTGGAATTCAGGGAATAGATGGATAGAATGATGTCTCTGGGCCATTGGGCTATGGAGTCAAAGAAGGGCAGAAAAACAGGGATTAGCTCACTAAAGAGAGTGTTCAAAGGGAAAGCTAGTGGAGTAAAGTGCAGGTTTTTAAGCCAAATGGGTGAAATGATCTTAACCAGGGTGAGAGAGCACTTAATAATTCTCAGACCAGGATTAAAATGAGGAACAGAGGATAATCATGAACAAAGGGAAATTAACAATCCTTTACTATATATTACAAGGAGACTACTTGAACTAAGGAGCAATAAAGAATTCCTTAACTTAGATAATTAGCAGAAAACATTAAAATGCATAATAGTGAAAACAATGTGAAGTGAAGCAAATTTTGAGATATCATTCATATTATATCATTTAGATTCAGATAAACATAATGGAAAACTTTAAAGAATATAACAAAAACATGAGAGAATACTTGTCCACACTTTGCTCAACACTTGAATCCTTTGAAATATCTGGTCTTTATTCATCAACCCAACTTGCTGGCTTAGTCAATGCTCCAATAGCTTTATAGTATTTTGATCAGTAATTCTATAGAAATGTCTAAGAATCCACCCAAAATACTTCAAATGAAGAAGTATTTATACTAATTGTAAACTGAAATATCTTGAAAAAATATCAAGATTAGTTTCACAAATATCTCCAACTGTTTACATTAATAGAACTTAAATAAAGGACATTCAAAACTAATGAATCTATTTCGAACTATTTCTATGGAATTATGATGACAAAGAAGGGAAAGTGGAATTTGATAGCAGCTCCTAGTTGATGATGAGGCATCCCATTCACTAACTGCATCCTTCCTTTGTGCATTCTGCCCCAGAAATTATGCAAACTTAGGGTCCAATGATATGCTTGTATATCTCAATCCGTGATATATATGAAAAAAGTGAAAGATTTTATTTTATATAGGAATGTTTTTGAGATAAACCTCTCTCATTTTCCCAAAATTCATCTCCCACTGTTCACAATATTCTCTACAAAAATATGTCAAAAATAGGACTTTGCACAAACTGAACAATAGGTTGTGAAGACATGCACTTATCTCCCTCTTGGAAATACCTGTGTAAAAATTGAGATAGGCTTTTGTATATTATCTTGTTAGGAACAAAAACATTCTCTAGTTTTGTGAAATAAGTTTTGGATTGGCCACAATAGTTTTTGAAAAACTATGACTTAAACAAGAAATTTCTGAAGAATGTACCACTTCTCCTCTGATTTCATATTTTAACCTTAAATTCCTTTCAACTGTTTTTCACTTTTACCTTGGATAAATTTCATTGTAGCTAGTGAAACTGTTTTCATCTTTGTTTAACCCTTAATGTCTTCATGTTTACTTTTACTGTTTACTGTTTACTTTTTACTTTTACCATTCTGTTTTTTCATCTGTCTTCTCTTTGACATGAATTTGTATGCTCTGTTTTGTAATTGTCTTCCCTGCTGTTTATATTCATGCTAGATGATTTACTTAATTTGGTCTTCAATCTAATACTCTTTAATCCTAATACACTTTTGACTGTTCTTTACTGTGTCCTTTTACCTTCACTGTATATTTTAGGTTTTTACTGTCTATTTCAACAGTGAATCATTTAATTTTATGTTTCCTCTGCTTGTCTTTTAACTATGTTTTATTTTCCATCTCTCTTTGAATATACTTGATAACAATCTTGGAGTAAACAAGTCTTATGAATAGTATTAAGACCTTTTATCCAAGGATGTGGTCTTCTGATCACCTGTAAAACAAAACAAATTGTTAAGAAAGCATTGGTTTGCAAGGGAGGTCAAGAAAGGTTTCATTTGAGCTTGAGAGGTCTGTGGAGTGAGTCCATAATGATTTTTGGTAGGTAAACCATTCTTGAATTGGTTAACAGAGGCTTCAAGTGGCGTATCTAGGTTACATAGGGTTTTACTGCACAGTCAAGTGAAAAATGAGCAAAACTGGGGTTTTTGTGTTTAAACGGGTAAATGGTTGATATTGGCGCGTAAACAAAAGAGTTGGCTTTAACTGAATGATGGGACAACTTTGTCATTTAGTGGAGGTAGTAAGCAGGAGCGGTATTGATTTTCATCGCATAGCTTTTGGGAGGCTAGTGGTTTTGGAGGAGGGTTGCATGATTCCACTAGTCAATTGACACGTAGCATCGACACTATTTGGGAAACTGCTCACATCACATGCTAAAGGCCGACCAAAAGGCTCATGCTATATGAGTGATAGCCATCAGATCTAAGGGATCTGATCAGACTATGGTCGGGGTGATGAAGTGACTGATGGATAATGGAGGGTGGGCCCGATATTAATTAAAGGAGTTACTCATATTGGGGGCGATCTGATTGGTCACTGAGTTATTAATTAATCCTAGTGACTAATTAATCCTCATTTAACATGGTAGGGTCGGGGTTCTTAATTAGTTATGGTTTAACTAATTAATCCCAATTATCGGTGTTATTATGGTTATTTTGCAACCAAGGGTGGGATATATAATTTATTGGGTTTTTAATAATAATACAGGTAATGGGTGTTTTATTTTCGGGAGTTAAATAATACAAGTTAAAAGTTAATATGACTTTGTGGAAATTCAACATGCGCTAAGATAAAACGTTTCCGAAAGTATATTTCATCATATAACATTTATAACTTAGGCTAAATGAATATGAGGGTTTATATGGAGAATGTTTTAATTTCCCTAAGTAAAATAGTATTTTACTTAGGAAAAGCTTTATAAAGGGAGTGAGTGACTTTATGAAGGGGTAATTGTTGAGGAAGGGGATTTAAGTACTTTAGGTATTCCAAATTATTGGGCTGAGGGTCTGGTCCCTCCAAAAGTCAGATAAATGCTCTAAGCCCCTCTAAATTTGTAAGTGCCTTTAGTACTTAGGGGAAATTAGTGAAACTTAAGGGTAAAATGGACAGGGAAATTAATTAATTTGACTTTGTTTATTTAATGTGTTGTCTCCAATGTGAGTTGTGCTTTGTCCCAGTGACGAAAGTAAAATATTTAAGCATTAAACTTAACCATTCAACACACATTTATTCTGCAACCATCATATACTTACCCTACCTACTTTATCCTAGCATTTTTACTTCTTTATTAGGGTGCACTTAAACTGGCAAACCCTTATCACACTTTCTTTTCTTTTACATAGTGATATCTATCTAAGTCTATTCTTATTACATCCAAGGGCTCAGATTAAACTATTGAGCTCCTTTTATTCACTTTACCTATCTACTTATCTACCAAGCTTAAACTGTTTGGTCAGATCTCTATTTTCTATATCTAAAAACATGAAATTGAAAACATGGAATAATCAAGATTAAGCTTATTTGGTTACCATGGATTGTGGAATATATGACAGGTTGCACACAATCTTTATTATGAATAAAGTAAATAGTAGTGGCATTTGGGCTTGCACACTTTCATGGTCCTTTTATTTTTGTTGGGATTCATTTTCTTTCATTTTTTTTGACCTTTTCTTTATTCTTTTTTCCCTTTGATTTTTCTTTTAGGGCATACCCTCTTTACATTTTTTTATTTTTTTATTTTCCACAAATATGGAAAAAATTTGCAGAAGAAAAGGTATGTACATATTTCAGAACTAAACCAAGTCAATCATGATATATGACACCTATTGGTATAGGAACCTAACAGTGGCTCCACTTGGGAATGGCATTTCCTTGTGAAATTTCAAGAACACCGTTGACTAGTAGCTTGATCCATTGGGCCAATTCACACATGTATATGCTATGTTGCATAATCTTTGTGACTAAAACTTTTGAATTGAAAATACATCCTTTCTGCAAACTAAAATCTGATATAACATAAACTTGCTGCTAAAAATTAAATTTATTTAAACTGAAATCCTACCTACTTATTCTAATTAGCTTTCTAACTGTTGGTTAGGTAAAATGAAACAACCAATGCAACCATCCAAGCATTATATATATTGGTGACCTTTGTTTCTTGTGCTTGTTGGTGTTTAAAATTGAGATCTTGCAATCAAACATAGCTTTGTTAACCTTTGATAAGATAAGGAAATTCCCGATCTCCTTTCTTGAAAATAGAAACTGTACAAAAGGATCTTGTAGAATATATACACTTTTCTTGAACTGATTCAAACAACTTCACATCTATTGTGTATGGCATGCATGCCATGAAACTGAAATATCACTTTTATCTTTATCACCTTGCATGTTTTCAACTGTTCTTTGTTGATGATATTTCTACTGATTGTAATGTATGTCTAGTGAAACCATTATCATCTTGATTTTGACTCTTATAGTTTGTTAATGGAGAGAAATTATGATTGGATTCATCATCCCTCCTATCATCTATTGGATCATAAAGAACTTATAAGGATTGTTGCAACTTATTACATATAGGTTCAAATGGAACTTCATATATTTCTACAAGCTACTCATCCTTTTCTTTAAAAATTTTACACCACATTTCCTTTAAAAATTGAAATGATTTAAAACAAAGAGGCAGGGAATAATCTTGGATCATTTGATCATATGTTCCGACTTCCAAGTCTTCTTCTGCAACTTAACATTCAATGGCATTTTGGGGCTGCAAATCTAGATATGAGAATTCTCGAAAAAGGATTTTATTGCCCTCTAGATGGTTAATATCAAAACTTGTTGACATTTGATTTCTAATTGCATGATAGTTATCTCTGATAAACTGAAATGAAGCAAAAAAAATGGTAAAGTTCCTTCACTGATTTGAAAATTTTCTGCACTTGCCTCCTCATTGTCATAGCTGAAATGAACACGCTGATCACTATTTTCAAGCTGCTGAACCTGAACTTCCTTATTCCTCGAATTAGCTTCTAATTCCTCTACAAGGTTATTTTGGATTTAAGAGACATAATCATTATTATATTGATCAATCATAGGCACATCATCATAAGAAGTAATGTCACCAAATGTACATATTATATCAACAGATTGCCTCTCCACATATCGTTCTATAACTCTATCTTCAGATTTATGGTAGTTGGAATTAACAGGACTTTGTTCATGGATGTCAACCTCTTTCTTTTGTGAAACAAATGTGTCATGGTGATTTTGAACAAAAAAATCAACTTTCATTGTGATCTTATGAATCATTTCCTTTGTTTTCTTTATCAAAATGTCAAGCTTTTCCTCTTTCCTTGCTTTCAACTTTTCTCTTCTAATTTTCAGATTAACTTCTACATCTACTGCCATGTTCTATATCTATTCCATTGTTGAGGGGTTTCTTTCTCTTAGATGAAATTCTATCTCTGAATCAAATGCTCTTGGATAATGCAAGAAAGCTGAACTAGGGGGAGGTCTTATATTTAATGGTATTGAATAATAGATTTGATTAAATCTATCTTAAAATTGTTGTATTGTTTCATCTGGCTATCTTTCTAACTAATTATATTCTTCTATGATCACAATAAGATGGACTTTAATTATCCCTCTATTAAGGAAGAGTTTGAGAAACTACTCGAGATTTGAGATGCTTGCCTCCGGCAGGGTTTTGAACCAACTCTTGACTTTGTCTTGCAAAGAAAGAGCAAAAAGCCTAATACTAACATCCTCTTCATCTACTTCAAATGAGTTAAGATAATCTTCAAAAGCTTGAATATGTTTTTGGGCAGTGATACCATTCTCTCCATCAAACCCAGGGAGGTTAGGATAATCGTTAGGGAAAGCATGGAGTGTAGGAGGTAAAATGAATGGTTTATATCTATCAGGAACTTTATGAGGTACTGGAATATGTATAGGGATTGTATGATGAGTCTTAATTTTTTTATTCTCCTCAATTGGAAAATGATCTTCATAAGAATTAGAAGAATGTTGCTCAAATGTGTAAGGAGATTTTATATCTACATTTTTCAAAGGGAAATAATAAAAAATTAATCTAAAATCTTCTCTAAAATACAATATACATTGAAAAAATTTATCAATGAGAAAGAACATAATGTCTTGGATAACAATCCAAGTTAGAAGGCTGATCTTTTCGCATACTTCTTTCAGGTTCATTTCTCCAGTGGAGTCTTGATTGTGAAATTGATTTGGAGTCGCCAAGTGGATGATTTTAACCTTTGTGTGTCTGATCATTGTCCACCATCATAGATCAGATCTAAACCTATAAAACAATTCTGAAGAAAATGTTAGTTCTCCCAAAGGGAGTCGCCACTGTGTTATCACTGAGAATTTTCTCAAGGTTAAAGAAAGAAATTTCTGAGGTAACCACAAACCAATCTTTTAGACTTAGATGCTAGCCCACCTAAATCCAGAGAGGGCTCTCTCTTTATGATTTAACTATGTTTGAAAGGATTTTAGGCTAGTATTAATGTTGAATGAGGTTGTTTTGATTTTGATTGGGTGGTGGAATTCTGGGAACAGATGGATATAATGATGTCTCTAGACCATTGGGCTATGGAGTCAAAGAAGGGCAGAAAAACGGGAATTAGCTCACTAAAGGGAGTGTTCATAGGGCAAGCTAGCGAAGTAAAGTGTAGGTCTTTACGCCAAATGGGTGAAATGATCTTAACTAGGGTGAGAGAGCACTTAAGAATTCTCATACCAGGATTAAAATGAGGAATAGAGGATAATCATGAACAAAGGGCAATTAAAAATACTTTACTATAGATTACAAGGAGACTACCTGAACTAAGGAGCAATAAAGAATTCCTTAACTTAGATAATTAGCAGAAAACATTAAAATGACCAAAAAAATAATGGAATCTCACACATGGAATGTAGAAAGTGTGTCTAATTGATCACCTTTTCAAATCCCCTTACTGATTATTTGGTAGCCTATTGTTTGTTAAAAATAACCTGGATCCCCACTCAAACAACCCATTGCTTCTATCATCCTTGTGTACAATCGACTTGAATGAAGCAAAACTAATATTTTTTGGACTCTAGGGAAGTTTTAAAAGTCTCTACAACCTCTTCTTCCATCTTAAGCTACACAGGTAGAGGTAGTAATGTTAAATGAAAAAATAAATACCTGGTGCAGTTAAATGGTCACTGGCATATTGGGAAAAGGTCCATAATTTATGAGGCATCATTGGCACAATACACAACCATTTAGAGATGACAAAAATAAAATACACCCATATAATAAAATTCAACAAGAGGAGCCAACAAATTGAAATCATGCTTGAGATATTCAACATAAATGATTGATTGGGAATCCTACATTTTCTAAGGCTTGAAGTTGCACCACACCATGTAGAGCTCACAAGAAGAGAAATCATCCAAGATAAGAATACAAAAAAAAGTAGCAGATAAAGATCATTTTTTAGATAATCAGCCTAAAGTCCACATTTTCATAGGCTCTGGCATGATATGAAAGCTAAATATCATGTAGTGCTGATGGGAACAAACAATACCCATGATAACAATAAAAAAAATAAACCAACATATTCATATCATTCTAATTTTCTAGAGGCACGAATTTTTTTTCTTTTTTCAGTAGTCTCACAATTGGCCGAGTAACACAAAAAATACTAGTGAATGTAGGAACAACAAACAATTCCTAGAAAGAAATATTGTTGCCCCTCAGCTGACAAACTAGTTTTTTACATCAACAATACAATAGATACCTCAAGAGGTAACCCTTGCATGCAATGACTACTATGTCTATAGAGATGTTGATACCCTAACCCTTCTAGATTTAGGCATGTGACTATTTAGGAAGAAAGACGCGTTCTTTACCATTATTTCCATTGAGTTCCACCCAACTAAAAACAAGTCCCCTAATCAAAAATAACATATTTTTTGAAGAGAAATTAGTTAGGAAGTGGGCCTCAACAAGCTTGGAAAAATGGACAAGTAAACAAAGCAATAAAATCTGCATGTTTTCATCAAGTAACATTTATTCTGTTCTCCATGCATCTCACCTGATGTTAACTGATAAAATAAATGTTTCCCATTTGTGCTAGGTTATCCAAAATATATTTCACCATCATAAAAATTGAGGGGCACACCATAAATGGAAACTCCCTTCCCATTTTACTCTCCATACTAAGCTACAACATACAAAAGAATAGATCATAGCATTATCAAAAAATGATGATCTCAATATTTGTAATATATAGAAAAAGAGATTTACAACATTATCAAAAAATAGAAAATATGATCTTAGGCAATGAAGGATCAAGTGGACAAAGTTTGACAACACGGAACATCCAAGACATAAGCTTACCTGTTAGATGTGTGGTGCAAACTTCTCCAGAGCCTGAGTGTATAGCAAGGTAGCCTACAATATTGGCAGAAGAAGAAAAAAAAAAAAGTTATAAGACTCTGGAAAGTTTGAATAAATACATATTGAAGGTAATTAAAAAAACCTTTCTATGTCCATTACACTCTAGTAAGATGTTGAAAATATTTACCCTATTTAGATACCCAAGAATGGATACATTCCACACGCTGAGGAGACCCAACAAAAAATTTTAAAACGTCACCAGTGTGATATATAAGAAATGTGTTCACCTTGATTGTGTGAAAATAAAGAAAACATAAGATTCTGCTACATCTCCTCTGTATTGAATTGTTGGTATCCTGACATACATCAATTTTTTTTGAAATGGAATTCTGTGTAGGTATCCTAACATACAAAAATATTTTTCTCAAATGGATTTTTGTGGAAATGGTTATCTATATTCCTTGATCCCTCCAAAAACCTTCATAGACAATTAAATGAATGTTAGTTAGTATGATTTCTCACCCTATTGGCCTTGTATAGAAGTTCTATGATGCTCCAGATAAACTAAACAACAAGAATTATCATTCATAGTGCACAAAGAATGAACAATAAATATAAGAGAATAATTCATGTTAAGAAACAACCTAATTTCGAGGATCCTTAATTTTAGAGACACACCACTAATAAGAGTTACATTTCATGTTTACCAAAGACATCACAAAAAACTCGAGGAATTTTATTCAAATTGTGAATAATGTGAATCTTCCTCTAAACCTGGAACACAAATATACGACAATTGGTTACTAGCATAATGGTAAAAATAGAGGTCTTACACATATGAAAGTGAAGAAAAATAAAAGAGTTTCTATAAAAATAATTTATGGATAGACCCTTGTACTAATTGCATGAAATGTTTGGGTCTATAAAATAATTAACCAATTATTATATATTAGTTTATTTAACTAGATATGAGTGACAACCAACATTTAATGATATGTGCATCCACATCTTTCCCACTTCTCCATAATGCAGTAGGCAGGGCATGCATGCCAAATTATAGATTTTATGAGTCGTGTTTTACCATGGAGAATAAATACAAGGTTTGTTTCACCGAGCAAGGGGATATACGACTCAGTTAATTCCTTAATTGATGGAATTAATGGGGTGAGTTGGGCAAGATCACAGACTAATTGCAATTCATGTGTGCATCAAGAAATTATAAGTGGAGTTCAATTCATGACCTATATCCAAGCAATAGACCAGGAATGAGTGAGTGTTAGCAATAACTTGACACAAAATAATTTTGGCATATACAACATAAAGTTGTTATGGGAAGAATGAATGTGATTAGTGATTACTCACCTTGGTTATTAGGTAAGAAGAAATATTTCCACAGAGTAGAAACAACAAGTACAAGCACACTAGCAGATGCTAACACATGATTCTGAGATCTATAGTAACTCGAATTACTTGGTGTGGAGAAAGGGTTCATACCCTATCAAAAAAGAACAATAAAATTAGTATCATGTATGACTCTTTGAGAAGGGAGTGACTATCCACTAAGTACCTACACCTAAAGCTCTAGGACTACCCCTTTGCATCAAACCTGACTCGGTGATGAATTAGGATACTCGAAGAAATGAATATCGCTCCACTAGATACTTAAAAAGAAGAATACAAAGAATGAACCAAAAATAGAATTAATAGATTAATAGAGCCATATGTAAGAGGAGATGTTAGATGATGGACAAAAAAAATGACAACCTACATCAAAGTATCATAGGCGTGCTCACTATTCATTCGTTCAAGAAGTTTATTCAGTGGAGGTAAGCATATTACCCTCTTCCAGTGCCTTTAGTGAAATGTTATTTGGCTTGGAGAATGTATATCAGCCCCAATTGTTTAGTGCTCTTGTTGGCTACAGTGTCATGTTATCCCTTATATGAAGTTGTAGAATCATCTCTTTCCAACAACAAAAGTTAGCATTAGTATCCTTCTTGTTGGAAATGGACTACAAATCGTGTCTAGCCTTATCATGGTAACAAACCCAATATATAATATAATAACTTCTAAGGCCTTAGTAATGGAATATATAGGAGAATCATTGTGCTCTATAGAGACAACCATTGAGATATTGAGGTAACACATGTTTATATACATATCCATATAAAGTAGACAGTAGTTCCTATCTAGCTTTCTATAAAAGGAATTAAAATATATTATTTTATCTTTGGTCATGCAAGCTGGAGCTCCTTGGGGTTTAGTCATATCAATAGTTTTGCTTTGGAGTATAGGATATTGGGTAAATCCATTCAAATATTTCATACCATGAGTGTTAGTCTTGTAAACTTGTGAACTTTGCTCACTATTAATGTTGCGTGTGGATATTTTATGTATCATAAGCTTAACTGAATGAAGATCTAGTTTATTTGAAGAGTCTATAGCGCGTGCCCACATAACTAAGGGTATTTGGAATTTTTAGCTTTCTTAATCCAAAACTAATTTACCAAGTTGAAATGAATATTTTCTAAATTTCATAAATAAAATCATCGTTCTTTTCGGTTAAAACTTGACATTTTAAGAATATTTAATATTTTCAAAATTTGTACGCTTATTTTTTTGTATGCTTCTGAAACTTACCTTGTCAAAACTATTTGAAATCCCTACATATTTGACACATAATGCCTCATCTGTTATAGACTAGCATTGATCTCAGAGATTGGAATGAAACGTATGGTCCTCCATGCTACCTGATGTAAAGGAAGTGCGAGTTATGACTCATTATAGTACGGCTATAGGTTTTTGAGATTGGAGGAGCCAATTTTCCACAAACCCTTGGACTCATTAAGCAACTGTAATTGGAAGGCTTCTTCAGGAACTTGAAGCTCCATTGATCCTCACTATAAAATCCTCAAAAGATATTTGGATTGGGCATAAATATCATTATAATTAGGGCTTATTGGAATAATCAGGTCCAAGTTTTTATACGGTCTAGGATGGATATGACTTTGGATGACAAATAAATAGAAAGCTTCCTAGAATTCATTGTTCAATCTCAGACATCTGGTAGGTTTAGTAGCTTTTTTAGTTATAGAATAGTGTAAAGTTTTAAGCTATATACATAGAATAAACTTAATAACATAGGCATGAAATTTTAATTTCATTATATTCAATGATAATTTCACTGATTCAATTCATTTGGTTGGAATTTATCCTTACCTCTCAAATTTTATCTTCAGATTACCTACAAATTTGTTTACTAGTGGTGTTAGCATCAGTCTAATTAATAAAAAACTAGAGGTAATATACACACAAGGAGGAAGAAAATATTTATATGTATTAGCACCTAATTAAATCCCTCATCCTTGGAGTACTAATAGGTATTAAACCCCAACATGATCTAGGGTTAGTTGCTCTCAGACAATGGGAGGGAGTTTTGAAAAAGTCGAAGATGGATGAAGTTGAATGCAAGTCTAGATTGGAATATACCATGTTGGATGAAAATAAATGCTCTCATATGATTTGCAAGTGTTTTTCTACTGCCAAAAATGAAGGAAAATATTGAAAGAACATGAATATCATTACTCCATAGGTATGTGTTGTGTATGCTTATGAACCCCACATAATCAAAACAAACCCAAAAAACTTTATGCCTCTGGTTCAGAGACTAACTGGAAAATTTAATAATGAATCAAGCAGGAAAAACATGCAACCAAATCCCAAGGGTCAATCCTTTGAGGTAACCGCTACAGAAGTCAATATAGAAAATATAGTATATACAATTTATAGTAATGATCAACAAGCTATCATGGAAAACAAGACTACGAAATTTTCAACTAAATATTGCTCTACTTTATCTAAACAATTCAGTGGGATAGATATGATTTTCCATAGTATGCATGAGATTCATTTTTTCAGGAACACTTCTCTATTTCATAATATTTATGATCAGATGAATCCTTATCTATAGACATAATAACTCCTAGTTTAGTTGGCCAAATATTTCCATAGGTCTACAACATTCTAGGTATCAACGCTTTGCTAGAGAGTCATTGGATTTCGTTGTTGAGGGCTGCCCATACTCACCAATAAAATGCCAACTAGTTCTAGCAATTTTTGGCTGCTGATTTCAATCGTTGCTAACTTCACGATAACTTCCGAATATGTATGTCTTGCATCTAGGATAGTTTAAGAGTGTATGGAGAATCCCATTCTTGATTTGAGCCTTGACAGAGGGATCAAGAACAACCCAATGCTTAAGGAACTCTCCCTTCCTAGTAGCTTCTTTGGCATCCAAGGAATTTTTAAATATAAGGCCAGCCAACCTTGATTCTTGGTGGTTTATCATTGTTTTCAAGTTCCACAGAAAATGATAGGGGGATAATACCCATTAAGTTTTGTTTCCGAAACTACCTGGATTTTCTTCAGCAATTTTATGAACATTCCCATCTAGTGATTGGGCGTTCAGAATAATCTGCTTATTATGTTACTATGATAAACATATCACCCTAGTAATACTAAATCCATAACAAAATTAATCAAGTCCCAAATAGAGAAGAAACCTCAAGTCAAGAATCAATCAAAACCCAAATCACAGTAAATCAAGCTGACCATTCGAACCCCAAATTAAAAAAACAATATACCCTCTTGCTGGTCTAAATCTAATGATGAAAATGCCCATTAAAATTGAAAATAAAATTGATATTATAGAAATCAGACAATGGAATAAATAAACCTCATCACAGAAATTGAAATTATTTAAGGTATAGGCACTTACCTAGATCATTCCTCTGCACCTTAGGGAGCCAAGAAACTACCATCTAGATATCTGACTTCGCAACCTAGAGCTCAAAAATTGAACCTCTGGGAGACTAAATGGGCATGAAGGGTTCAATCTTTGCCAAGATTCCATCTGCTTATTTTCATTCATAGTGCCATGGAGAACATAGGCGGGGAGATCTATGTAGCACCCATTGTGCCTACCCAAGGTAGAAAAGCTCATAGTTGGGGAAATGAGATGGGGGAATTTAGAAATTTTGCGACCCTTACCCTGGAATTTGACGAAGGGAATCAAAACCTCTAGCTGGTCAAGCTCCCGTAAATCACCATTCTTAAAGTTTGTCTATTCGCAAGAGCCTGATAACATGATCATGGGCCTCGTATTGTTCATAATGTTGCTAAGCCCTACAAGGCCATGGAAGCACCCCAACCTAGATTTTTTCAAGAAGACTTGGAGCTTTCCTCTCAAGGATTGTAGGCACTCATGGCATAACCACATATTGTTCATTGTGGAAGGAAATGAAGCAAACACCTTCCTTGATTGAGCAATTGGCAAAGTATGTCACTAGAAATATTTCCTCTCGTTCGAACATCTAAATGATGCCTACATTCACCAGGGTTGTAACTGCTAAAACATTTAAAACTCCCCTTTAGTATTTGATTATATGTCATTTATGGATGAATTGATTGAATGAAATTTTCCATAAATGTGAGTACCTACAAAGGGTAACCTATATGATTCGATAGCATCAGAGGTTAAGAAAATAAAAAATAATTTAAATATTCATGATGAAATACTTTTTTTCCTCATAAAACTTGTCTTGGTCGATACAATTCCATGACAAAGAAGTGTTTATTTGGCCAAGGTAGGTGCACTGTGCAATGATGTCAATTTTACACGTAGACATTGTTTGGCTGATTTAGTCACGTTGTCCTGTGCAAGAGAGAATTTTGTAGATAGAGTTAGGTTTTGTCTTAAATTTTGCAGTGTGTCATGTTGTGGTTTTTTTAGATTAGTTTTTTCTTAAAAATTAAATTTAAAATAATAAATTTTAACTTAAAATAATTGAAATAAAAAAATAGGTTTTTGATACAAAAGATTTCTTTTGTTTTAAAAGAATGCTTTAAAAGTCTCTTTCTTTTAGTAGTGATGTCAATCACACATGATAGGATGTCAATCAAGAAAACTGGAAGGGTTTCCGAGGTTCCAACCATTCCTGAGAAGGAAAGAGTCATTTTGGTGAAAAAAATCCCAATTCTTAAATCCAAGCGTTATAATACCATGCAAATTTGAAAACCATGGTAAGCATATTAAACGTCTATCATAGGGATAATAAATAACTCTCTCTACTTTTCAATGACGTACTAATTCTAGGCAATTACAGATTGGATTGGATAGTTTTCCCTAACATATTTAATAACGCTAGCATATAAAGGGGATCCAGGTAAGAAGGTCAACATCATATAGCTTCTTTTTTATATCAAGTATAAAAACCCTGAGTTAGTTGCTATAATTTCTTACAGAGATTCACAGATAAAGATGGAAAAAATAATATCTACCCTAACTATGTAATGTTGGATAAATGGTAATATATAAATAAATTATACCCTTCAATAGTCTAAAACCTTATTATGAACATGTAGGCATAATAGTAAAGGATGTTTGCACTGCACAAAAAGATTACTTTACCAGTGGTCATACCACATTCTTTTTGATATCCAGTATAAAAACCTTAACCTAGTAGGTATAACTTCCAACATAAAGTCACCGGTAAACATGAAAGAAAGAAAAATCATTACTCTACCCTCTAAAATATTGGATAAATGATAACATGCAAATAAATTATACCCTTAAACATTAACCCCAATTTCTACCAAGTTATAAATGGAACTTATTGAGTGACATAGGAACAAGAACACAAGGTATACATGTAACATCTAGATAAACATGAAATGATAGGTAGATATTAGAAACTAAATGTAATTATAATAGTATTGTTGGCAAGTACAAAGTGTAATTAGTAGCCAAAAGCTATGTGCAGAAAGAAGGAATAAATCACAAATATTTTTTTTACCTATAGTATTAGTATAATGGGACTATTCCTGGACTAAAGATTCCTCATTAAAGGATTTTTTTTTCTCTGGTAACTATTCCAAAGGCTAGAGGCCAACCAAAGGCCAATTAATAGAGAATATTGCAATGAGTGTAATAGTCATCCTAATTTTTTGTTTTGAAAAGTAAATTCAATGTTTTCTTAAATGTCCCATAAGTAGCATATGAATGGTGTTGCTAATAATCAATGGTATAAAAGAATTGAGCCCTATTTTATGGGAAAAATATACATGAATGTGCATAGCACCCTTACATCTTACCATGATTCCCAACAAGTAGGGGACATCAATTTCATCTCTTAAGGTAGTTCGTTGTTACTATTGCTGCCAATATTTTTATTGTAGTTGTGCCATACCCAACTCCACTAGTAGTCATTTGTGGTGTTTGACTCAAGTTTGATGTAATTAAGATTATACTCAAGTCCTGGACAAATTTATTAAAATAGATACTCAGCCATAGCATAAAGGCAGTAATATGCAGTAGATTCATTCTATGAAATGATTGAATTTGGCATGTGAATCTCACATCTAAGGACCATTAAAATCCCATGGATGGAGACTGATCAGGATTCAACCTGTCATCGTGGATGGAGATTGACCCGGGTTCAAAATCTATTTTTCCCTATGACAAGTATCTTGTAACATACCCCCATATATCTCTTCTTCTCTCCCTATCTCTTTTCTAGAGTTTTGGATAAGCATGTTAACGAAATCAATGAGAGAAACATCTAAGGTCATGGATCAATGGGGGAGATAGTTGGAGCATGTCTCTTTGAGAAGAACATTTAATGGAATTCAAAGCTTAGGGTACTACTTGAAATTGACAAGGCTACTCTACCTAAGCTTATAGGGAATTTCAGTTACAAAATGGGATGGAAATAGTTTTGAGAAAAAACTTACCTTGGAGTTGCTCATGGTTGAACTGTAAATCTGCTATGGTTAATGAGAGTGTTGTAACCACAGGTTTGCCAGGGAAGCTGAGTGAGAGCCCCTATGAGAAATCTTAGCTTGGGAATGCATGTGACACAACAACGGTGAATACAAAAAAATAGATATTTCTTAACTATGCATCTATTTCCATACTAAAGGGTTCTAGTGTTTATTGAAAATATGGGTCTACTTTTACCGTCCTATCTTCAAGCATGAGCTACTTTTTCTTCCCATATTGTATCAACACTATTGTACTCAACTATTCCATTGACCTACTTTATGGTCAATAGTTGTGTTGGGTTGTGTTATATTCTCTCCACGACTAGTCCGAGTAGTTAAGTTGGGGAGTTAGAGGCGAGGCGGGTAGGCGCCCCTTTGTAGCATCAGGCACAGCAGGGGGGGCAACAGCCCCCCCTATGGGGGGGTTTGACAGGGGCGATAGGCCCCCTCTATAAGGTACAGGATGCCCTGAGAATTTTTTTTATGGACCCTATATTAGGTGGGTGGACCTACCTATGGTTTTGAGCATGGATTTCGCACATGGTTTTGGGTGTGATTGTTTTCTATCCATGGTATTTTATATATCTCGTCAAGGGAACTACGGTTATGTTCTAATCCAAGGTTAATGGATTGGGGTTTGTGGTTGATTCGGCATTTATATATATGTATTATAACATTGAAAGGAATATATTGAAAAATAAATCTAGTACTCCTGGTTTTGGGATCTAGGGTAAAATCTTTGTGTATATTTGTTTTATGTGTTATGCTCTCATCATTGTTTATTTTCTATTTATAGAATTTGTATGCAGGTAATTTATGTATGGGGTTAGAACCTACATTTGGTATTAGAGTTTTTTTGGCTTCAAGGGGATGCTTTTACTGCTAATGGGATTTGATTGGACCTGTGGTAGACCTTGTTCAGTGGGAGATTTGTGGGATTGATTCTTGTAGTGAAAGAAGATGGCGAGCAGTGGAAAGATAGAGATCGAGAAATTTAATGGTCAGAGTTTTGAGTTGTGGAAACTCAATATGGAGGATCTGTTGGTGGATAATGATCAATGGATTGCAGTAGATCCAGGTACTAAACCACACAATATAGATCGATGGATCGCGGTAGATGAAGACTGGAAGAAGTTGGATCAGAAGGAAAAAAGCATAATACGATTGTGTGCCTTAGATTAAGTATTGATGAATGTATCAAGGGAAGCTATGGAAAAGTTTTTGTGGGACAAGTTAGGGACTTTGTACCAATATAATTCTCTAGTGAATAAATTGTTCCTATGAAAAAAAGTTGTATAACCTAAGGATGAAAGATGGAGACTCAGTGACAGAGCATCTGAATGCATTTAATATTGTTATAAGCCAGTTATTATCTATTGATATCAAAATTTTATATGTAGATAACTGCATTAGTTTTTTGTGTTCTTTACTAGATTCATGGATTCCTCTCATTGTTACAATAGGTAGCAATGCAACTACCTTAAATTTTTATGGAATAGTCTCATCCTTACTGATGTGGGAGATGAGATGGAAAAATATGGAGAGTCGGAATGGTGATGCCTTGTTTGTACGAAGAAAATCTGAGAATAGAAACAAAAATAATTCCTCGAGTGGGAGATCTAAATCGAGAGGGAGATCTAAATCTCCAGGACACCCTGTAAAGTTGTGTTGGAAATGCAGAAAGGAAGAACACTACAAAAGCTACTATAAATCTAAAGTTCCTGAGAAATAAAAGGGACCTAATGATGATCCTTCTGCAGAGGGTGAAAACCACCTCAAATGAAGCTGGGGATGTGTACTTGGCTTCTTCTTTAGGTACACATGTAGATCATGAGGCATGGTTGATTGACTCAGGTGCATCCTTTCACTTCACTCCCCATAGAGAGTGGTTCTACGAGTATGAGAAATATGGTGGTGGTGATGTCTTCTAAGTGGATGATAGGAAGGCTAGAATCATTGGTCATAGAAAAATCAAGTTGAAGGTGCAATGTGGAAGAATTAGAACACTTCTAGGTTTTCTGCATATTCTTGCATTAGTCGGAAATATAGTTTGTGTAAGCAAGTTGGATGATTTAGGTGTAAAAAAAAAATTGTTAGAGAAATATACCTGCAAGATGGTTCAGGGAGCACTGGTATTGATGCAGGGAGTTTGGACTGGAACTCTATACAAGCTGCAAGGTAGCACTGTTATTCATGGGTGCAATAGTTATGTGGTTCCTGAAAGTGGAGCAAAAAATCTAGTGGTCTCTAGAGAAAAGACCATGCTATGGCATCAAAGGCTTGGAAATATTGGAGAGAAGGGCCTTCGAATACTTCATTGTAAAGGCATGGTAGAAGGTATGTCTAATAGCTCTCTGGATTTTGATTTTTGTGAAAATTTTGTATATGGGAAGCAGAATCGGGTGAGTTTCCCCTCTGGTGGTAAAACGGCGTGTAAGGCCTAGTATTTTGTTTTCATCTATATTAATTAAATATTAATCATAAGTTTCATCTATATCAATTAAATATTAATCATAAGTTTCATCTACATCAACCATATGTAAATCATAAAAAGTTCATTACTACATGTATAAAATTAAACAACTTCACATACCTTGTTAAAATTAAACAACTTCACATACCTAGTTTCTCTTGGTTGACGAAGTTGATCCATGGTTGAATCTTGAATCCAGTCTTGAGCTTCCGCTTCCAAACCAACTAATTCCTCCCAGCCAATCTGGGACAAGCCTCTCCGGCTCCTAGACCCAGAAGACTTCAAGAATGAAGTCTTCTAGCCCCCGTGCCCAAAACCCCAAGAACAAGGCCTAAATCTCATAGGTCTATAGTTAAATCTCATAGATATATAGCTAAAATCTGAGTCCAAGACTCATCCCCAATTCTTTCTCCCAGAGTCTCCATTTCTTCCATATATCCCCATTTTCCCCAGAAGAACCCCCCCACCTTACTTCTCATTTAGATTTTTTTATATAGGGAAGGTTTCTTCCCTCCGAAGAAACCCCACCTTCCTTTCCTCCAATCAATCTTAAGATTTAACCTTATCCATTAATATATTATTACTTGAGTTGGTCATTATACATTAAATGAGATTTTTAACTTTATCATCTCAACCGACTTCGAGAAGAGGATTTTCTTTTAAGTACCTTAGCATGACTTGCCCAAAGATTATGAAGTAAAATAAATCTTGTCCATTGTAATAATAATTATTTATTATTTAATTAAAATTTTATTAATGAAATTAAATTAATATATTTTATTGTACTACTTAACAAATAAGGTATTAATTAATACTTTTAAAAACTAATTCATTTTCTTACATAGACATTTATATAATTAAATTAGTATGTATATTAGTGCAATGCCTGCGATGCATGTGTATGTAGCTATCATACACACGTCTCGTAAGAATGCTAATAATCAGTAACTCAAGATACGAAAAATACTTTATTTTGAGGTTTATACATATTAAGTTAATTGATGAAAAATCAAAAGTGTTCAACCTTCCTTTATTCAACATGTTTAAGAAACTTTAATGAAACCCAACAATCAATGTGGACCTGCAATGTTATATCCAGTTGTCCCCTTCCTCGAGTGAGAGAAGGTTGGTAAAGACAATTAGGTATTGGGATTGACATCATGTTTTTCCATGATAATGAAGATTGATAAGTGGAAAGAGTAGACTGCCAACCATGGCAGTCGAGCATTTGTCACTGATGGGAGCCATATAGGTAAGAAATATCATTGGGATGCATATATTATAAATATGTTTCATATTACATACTCTTATATACTCTTATATATATTCCATACACCTTTTATATTTATTAAAATTCTAAACTTGTATCTCACAATTATCACAATTATAATTGGCATAATTGCAATAGTTTAAATTTTAAGTTATGTTTTGTAAAAATTATCAACTTTTTTTATACCTCTTTAATTTGGTGTCACAAGTGTCAGAAGCTTAAAAAGAAAAATATATATTTTTATTACCAATTTAATTAATGATTAAACCAATTCTCATCTCATTCATATTCCCAATACCTTTCTCACACTAATCCATTAAAATAATTGATTTGGCTTAATAATCGATAATAAAAAAAATTGACATATATGTGTGTTTAGCCTTTGTCAAGAATTGAATCAAAAAATCAAATACCACATAGAATCACTATGAAACATGAATTAAGTGTGATATATCACAATATAAATTCAATATACTACATTGATTTCATATAGTATTAAATTACATTTTATTTTATTTTATTTTATCAGGGATGTTCGAGATGGAAAAGGTTTTTCCGTTTGGCATGACAATATAAAAATTTTAGATACGGAGGTGGAGAATTTGCACTACAAGCCATTATGCATAAATTAATCAATTTTGAGCAAAAGTCTTTCCCAAAGAAATATCTTCAGGGATATATATATATAGTTTCCAACTATTCATTTTGGCTACCAATTGACTAATAAATACCATGTTCTGCTCGCCATACGCACTCTATCTCATCCACTGGTGTTCGCCTCCAGGTACTTGAAAGTATGGAATTGAGAGCACCTAGCCCATAAAAACAAAAGAAAATTTGTCTCTCCACTTAGACCTCAATTCAGTACGGGAAAGACACATATCTTTCAGTAGGGGAAAGACACATATCTTTTATTATAGATTATTTCATGTGGGGACACTCCATAGGAGACATATAATCTCATGTGCTTATACCTAGTGGAGGGAAGAGCTTCAGTAGACCATCATTGATACACATTATGCCACACATTAGACATGCTACGCCAACTAGTAAATAGACTATACCAACTTTTATATATGTTATGCCAACATTTGGGAGAGCTATTTTAAGTACTATAGATCCTGAATTACTACAATACATTCCAGAAAAAGGTGAGTTAACCTACGAAATAGAGATAGAACCGGAATTTTTATTTATCTTTTTATAAAATTCTTAAGTATATAAAAATTTAAAATTATTAAATGTAAAAATAAATATAGTTTTCATTATATTTTAATTTTATATTTATTAAGATATATAAAAATTCAAATAAATTTAAGTGAACTTAATGCATTTTTCCCTTTATTAGGAATAAATATAAGGTAACATTACTTCGGGAACAATATTTGAAATATCTTTCCCTCGGGAAAGTGAGTTGCAAGAAGGTAATTATAGATACTCTATTGTATGTGCCTAAAAATTGGCCATTAAAATTATGTTGATATGCCTTATCCATATAATTCGATATGCTCGTCAATACTTTACATTAGGCATAGTTTCCAGTAGAGCATCATTATCATGGCGCAATGCCTTTTCTCATAAACGTTAGTAACACTGTAGGAGGGAGAAGAAATTTATTAGGCTAAATAATTACAATAATTTTCTTGTGGACAAATGTAATATATAGTCAAAACGTGGACACTAAAATGCAATGATATCTTCCTTTTGGCCATTTGTGCATGAAGAAAAGCAGATTTGTCAACACGTCTTCACTGTCAGTTATAGCTCACTCATCTTTTGTTTGTATCTTACTGCACGCTTTCAACAGGTCTAAAACCGTTTAAAACTAGGTTTAATTCAAATGTAATAGATGGTTTACATGCATTCAACCCTGTAGGCGTGGATCCACATGGCCATCATGCAACTTGAAAGGTGAACGGTTGAGATCTCTTAACACAATCTGACGACTGGAATTAAGGTTTTGAATGGATTAGGGTAGAGTATCCTTTGTCTCATTCTAACTCTATCGCTCTTGCCCAGTTCTGCAACTGGCCTTCACTTGCATATTTGGCCTAGGCTCATGCTCCTAGCTCTGCAGTTGATGAACATCATCTCTTTAAAGTCGACTTCTCAGATATTCTAATGTATTTTGTTGTATAATTCATTGATTTGGCTTGGGTTACCGTCAGACTGCAACTTAGATGTCAACTAATAAAGATAAGGTCATGTTTAAGAAGTTTCTGGTTATATTTGGGATGATGGCCTTCCCATGTCAAGTTAGAGATTTAAGTTATTGCATGAGTAATAATGAAATTGAAAGCATATACTATTAATATATTCACCTGTTAAGTTATATATGAAGGAATGTGTGCTATAACATCTCTTGAGATATAGATGGTATTTAAAGGTAAGATCTAGACTTCAAAGTAAAGGCTCGAGAGGAACCAAGTTTGAGAGGTATGAACTATAAAATGATGGACTATATGATTCAAAGGAAGGATTTATATCCCTTATGATGGGGATATTCGAAACATCATCCTTAAAGAACCCCATAGAGCACTTTATTGTGCACATCTAGGCATACAAAGAAAAAAGTATGCCGACAAAAGGAAACTCTTCTTTTGGTTGGGCATGAAGCACAATAGTGTCTAGTTCGTTGCAAAATGCCTTGAATGCCAACAAGTAAAAGGTTGGCCATCATCACCCAACCGATCTACTACAACCACATGACATTCCTATGACCAAGTGGGAGGTGATTTCTCTGCATTTTGTCATAGGAATAACTCTTAACCCACAAAGACACAATACCATTTTGGTTGTCGTGGATAAACTAACTAAAAGTGCCCACTTTATCCCTGTAAAAGTTACTTGAGAAGTTATTGCCATAGCTCGAGCATTTATAAACAAAAATGTTAGATTCCATAGAGTACCTAAGAATATCATATTGGCTAAGGATTCACGACTCACTTCAAGGTTTTGGACTTGTATACAATCAGCTTTAGGAACCCAACTAAATTTAAGTACGACTTATTTCCCTGCAAAAAAAAAAACCCCATCAGATTTCGAAAGGGGACAAAGTTGTCACCCTGGTTTATTAGACCATTTAAATTTATTTTTTTAAAGAATTAAACCTATCACATAGCTCACACATCTCATAAAATTCAATTGAAGGAACTACCAGCATTCGGCGAAAGAACATTTATGGTCGAACCATTACATATATTGGATCGTAGGGTTTAGCTCAAGTGCCACCTGATGCACTAGGTTAAGGTCCAATGGGACAAGTATAGTCCTAGATTTCCTGCCTAGCGAGACATAAAGACCATGCATCGGAATTATCCCAACTTGTTTTCATGGGCTATCATTCTGAAATTATTTATAGCTATGAAGAGTTACACATAAGATTGTTATTTCAAATGCTTATGTTTTGTCATGTATGATTAATTAAATATGCACATATTGTTGGTACATGGAAACCTCCGTGAATAATGTTATGAATGAGATTTCTACGTATTATGTTTTATTTATGAGCATATGTGATAATGTTAAAAGACCATAGATTTCTTATTATCGATGAAATGGATATAATTATAGTAATCACACTTAACTATTTAATGTGAAAATTAATTGTAGGTATATTGGTTAGATGTAGCCAAGTTATGTTATATAAACTTAAAGATCAATATCATAGATGTCAACAAAATTTGAATGTTGGGAAAACTATTATTTGGATATAGCTTGGTTACAAATATATATCGATACATATGTTATGATGTGTGGACAAGTATTTATGTGCAGGTGCTATCGTTATCCAAACCGACTATGTGATGACAAAATCCCAAGAACAGTTGAGTCTCAATGAGAGTCCATGATAGGGTGTTGACCTTGATGTTACTAGGAGGGGTGGAGGTGTTTCCCACTGTTTATTCTCAAAAACCTGGAGTCATGGGAGGACTGTGTGAGTCACGCTCCCCTAGACATGTGATGATGACTACCAGATGCCTACTAGGAAATCAGGTCGATATAGTTAACATTTTCACCCTTGGGGTTTATGAATGGTTGGATCAGTATAATTGACCCCATGACATATTCCAGTAGAGGAAGGATAGGATGGGAGCATAAGGGATAGGAAGGATACGATGATTTTAGAATAGCTTGGGAACTTAGTTGGGACAAGGTATGACTATTAAAGTTGTAAACTTATAAATGTTCAAAAAAAAAGAAATTATAGTGTCCTCACATTAAACGAAAATTTAATCACGGGACATAATCCTTACACAAATTATATTAATCATTAAAATAATTACTAATATACTATATAAAATCAACTATGGGATAATGCTTTTTTGAAGGAGGGGTGTATGTAGTGACCCATCTTGAGTAACTGATTATTAGCATGCTTATGAGACGTGTGTATGATAGCTACATATACATGCATCATAGGCATTGCACTAGTATACATACTAATTTAATTATATAAATGTCTATGTAAGAAAATGAATCTGTTTTTAAAAGTATTAATTAATAGCTTATTTGTTAAGTAGTACGCTAAAATATATCAATTTAATTTCATTAATAAAATTTTAATTAAATAATAAATAATTATTATTACAATGGACAAGATTTATTTTACTTCATAATCTTTGGGCAAGTCATGCTAAGCTAATTAAAAGAAAATCCTCTTCTTGAAGTCGGTTGAGATGATAAAGTTAAAAATCTCATTTAATGTAATGATCAACTCAAGTAATAATATATTAATGGATAAGGTTAAATATTAAGACTGATTGGAGGAAAGGAAGGTGGGGTTTCTTCAGAGGGAAGAAACCTTCCCTATATAAAAATCTAAATGAGAAGTAAGGGAGGCTTCTTCTAGGGAAAATGGGGATATATGGAAGAAATGGAGACTCTGGGAGAAAGAATTGGGAATGAGTCTTAGACTCAGATTTTAGCTATATTTATATGAGATTTAACTATAGACCTATGAGATTTAGACCCTATTCTTGGGGTTTTGGGCATGGGATTTAGGAGACTTCATTCTTGAAGTCTTTTGGGTCTGGGAGCCAGAGAATCTTGTCCCAAATTGGCTGAGAGGAATTAGTCGGTTTGGAAGCGGAAGCTCAAGACTGGATTCAAGATTCAATCCTATATCGACTTCGTCAACCAAGAGAAACTAGGTATGTGAAGTTGTTTAATTTTATACATGTAGTAATGGACTTTTTATGATTTACATATGGTTGATGTAGATGAAACTTATTATTAATATTTAATTGATATAGATGAAACTTATGATTAATATTTAATTTATATAGATGAAAACAAAATACTAGGCCTTACAGGGCGAAACAAACATTAGAGCTTGTGCACAGTGATGTTTTTGGACCTATGTCAGTTCCATCACTAGATATGTTTGTGTACTATGTATCATTTATAAATTACTTCTCAAGGAATACATGGATATATTTCCTCAAGAACAGATATGAAGTCCTTAACAGGTTTAAAGAATTTAAGCCTCTGGTGGAAAACTAGAGAGAGAAGAAGATAAAGGTGTTGAGAAAAGCTAACGGTGGAGAGTTTCGCAAGAAGGAATTTTGAGAGTTCTATAAGAAGTGTGGTATAGCGCAAGAGAATACTACTCCATACACACCTGAGAGAAATGGAGTTGTAGAAAGAATGAACAAGGTGTTGATGGAAAAGGAAAGAAGCACGGTTAGTGGTGTCAGGTTAGGACAGGAATTCTAGGCAGAGGCAGTGGAGACTGCATGTTACCTGGTCAATAGATCACCTTCATCAGCATTGGAGGAAAAGACTCCACAAGAGGTATGGACTGGTAAGAAACCTTCTCTTTCACATCTAAGGGTTTTTGGATGTGGTGCATATGTACATGTTCCAAAGGACAAAAGAACAAAATAATATAGTAAATCTGAAAAATGCATCTTTGTTGGGTATAAGGATGGTTTAACAGGTTATAAGCTTTGGAACCCAGTAACAAGGAAGGTTGTGTACAACTGAGATGTGTTGTTTAGAGCTGAAAGATGTTAATAAACATGAATTCCTACCGAAAGAACCTAAGAATATAGATTTTGAGCTAAAGGAGGAAAAATCATACTCTACAGAAGAAGAGGAATCAGAAGATTAAGAACCACAAACTCTGGTTGTGAGAATATCAGTTCAAGAAAGAAGGTAGCCAGAAAGCTATAGTCCATGTTCTTTCTTTTCAAAATTTTCTCTATCTATTACTGATGATGATCCTAGAACTATGAAGGAAGTAGTATATTTAGAGGATGGAAAACTTTGGAAAGAGACCATGGTTGATGAAATGACATCTTTTCCCAAAAATAGGGCTTGGGTTCTAGTGGAGTTGTTGGCTAGAAGGAAACCCATTAGAAAAAAATGGGTGTTCAAGAAGAAGATTAATGCAGAAGGAAAGGTGGAGAAATACAAAGCTCGGTTTGTAGAAAAATATTATTCCCAGGTGTTGAAAATTCATTTTGGTGATATCTTTTCTCTTGTTGCCAAGGTAACTTCTATTATATTACTTTTATCTATTGCTATTGCTTTTTATTTTGAGGTAGAATAGATGGATGTGAAGACAACATTTCTTCATGGGGATCTGGAAGAAGAGATCTACATGAAGAAACCTGAAGGCTTTGTGGTGAAGAGTAAGAAAGAACTAGTATTCAAGTTAAAAAAGTCTTTGTATGGGTTAAAACAATCACCAAGTATTTGGTATCAGAAATTTGATACATTTATACAGGGACTTGGCTTCACCAGAAGTAAAGCAGATCATTGTGTGTATTTTAAACTAATTGGTGACCATGTTATTTATCTAGTCTTATATGTGGATGATATGTTACTAGTTGGAAATGACAAAGAAAGTATCGGGGATTTGAAGACCAAATTGTCCTCCAAATTAGACATGAAAGATATTAGTGTTGGAAACTATATTTTTGGCATGGAAATTAAATGAGATCGGGAAAAGAGGAAACTCTGGTTAAACCAGAGGAAGTATGTCAAGACAATACTGCAGAGGTTTAATATGCAAGATATTAAATTGGTGAAGTTTCCTATTCATATAGGTGTAAAGTTATCTCTTGAACAGTGCCCCAAGACATAAGAATAGGAACAGGAAACATCTCGTGTTCCATATGCAAGTGTAGTCGGTAGTATGATGTATGCAATGGTATGCAATAGACCAGACATTGCACATGCAATGGGAGTATTGAGAAGGTTTATGTCAAAACCAGGGAAGGAGCATTGGATAGCAGTGAAGCGAGTTTTTAGGTATTTGCGTGGCACTAGTCATTATGGTTTGTGCTACGAAGGAGTACCAGGATTGGATAGAGTTTTGGACATCCATGGCTTTGTGGATGAACATTGGGCTAGAGATCTGGATCAGATAAGATCTACAAGTGGGTATGTGTTTAACCTATTTGAAGGTGCAGTCAGTTGGATGAGTAAGAGACAATCTGTAGTGGCACTGTCAACTATAGTGGCAGACTACATGGCAACCACTCATGCAAGCAAGGAAGCATTTTCGTTGCAGAGATTGTGTTCAAGTATGGGGTTAGTACAACGAGCTATAAGGATAGACTGTGATAGCCAAAGTGCAATTTTCTTGGCAAATAAACCTGCTTATCATTCAAAGACAAAGCACATTGATTTTCAGTATCACTTTGTGAGGGATATGATAGAAAACAAAAAGGTGTTGTTGGTAAAGGTGGAAATTTTGAAGAATACTACAGACGCATTGAGAGAGTCTATGAGCATTGAGAAGTTCTCTTGGTGTAGAGAAACAATGGGCATTGCAGGGCTTGATCAATGACTCAGCTCTCCTATGGTCCACCGTGGAAAGAAAACAACAAATTTTGGGTTGTGTTATATTCTTTACATGTCTAGCCCCTTCGTTGTGCAAAGTGCAATGGGGGCGATCACAAGGGAGGTGATAGGCTCCCCTGTTGGGAGGTTTGAGGGGGGAAGTATGCCCCCTCTATGAGGTTTTGGGTAGCACCCCAGGAATTTTTTTTGGACCCTATATTAGGTGGGTGGACCTACCTATGGTTTTGTGCATTGATTTCACACATGGTTTTCGGCGTGATGGTTTTCTCTCCATGGTATTTTGTAGATCCGGTCAAGGGAACTACAGTTATGTACTAATCCAGGGTTAATGGATTGGGGTTTATGGATTGTTTGGCATTTATATATATGTATTGTAACATTGAAAGGAATATAATAAAAAATCAATCTGGTAGTCCCGGTTTTGGGATCCAGGGGAAAACATCTGTGTATATTTGTTTTATGTGTTATGCTCTTGCCATTGTTTATTTTTTGTTTTTAGAATTCTTATGTAGTTAATTGTTGTATTGGGTTAAAATCTACAAGTTGGACCTAAATAATACTATTTTATCACCACACCTCCACCCTACAAAATTTGGAGTGTGTACTATATGATAGAACATCCCTAGTGAAAAATTATCTAAACCATGGAAAGTCAATTTTTCACTGTAAAATAATTACTTTAGAAAACCAAACAACATAAACTAAACAACCTCTCAAAATAACTATATGTTCTTAATTTATAAACACATATTTTAGAAAAAAAATAGCCGAACTCAACAATTGCTTATCAAAACCTGTCACTAATGGTCATTAATTCTTCACATGAAAATATGCTACAGAAAAACCGCTAAAATGTTAAACGTCAAATCTCTATTGTTGATCAATACCCTCACATTATTTTTATAGAAATCAAAAGGGAAGAGTAGGGTCTAAAAAATAGATCTAAAACATAGATATATGGATCTGCAAGAAGATGATGTGGTGAACTCCAAGCCATGAGTTCATATTACCTTCGGATCTGCACCATAACTGAAGGTTGAACTCCAAGAGAGAAAAGTTTCTAAAACTAAAATTGTATTGTCCTCAGCATGTTATCTACTTTGACTGGATATTAAGGACATGGATAACCTTATATTTTCCTTACCCTACCTAAAATTGGTGCACACATGCACACTAACTGATAGAAGGAAAATTTAGGGTTGCGTCCTATAGTTATTCAATCATGGTTTCCATCATCTACAAATTAGGTCTTTTTCTGATGTAATAGAGAGCACCAAATCTGTTGTATGTACTCTAGCACATTGAATATTATCATAGGCACAGTGTTGGCTTAAGGGGGCCTGACCTAGGTTCGCAGTTAATTTGCCAAACAAATCCCTACACTACTTGCCCTTTCGGCATCATCCCGCAGAGCGCAGACTGAAGTCTCACCTGAAGCAGTATGGGGGGATGCTGGAACCAAGTTTCCACACCCTGGAGATGTCTGAGGGGTCGATTTAGTCCAACTATGAATACTTTTTTGTAGGTAACTTCGTGCACTATCCTGACCTGCAATAACTTCATGAACTGTTATAACCACCTTTGCGTAGCCCTCACCAGGGGCTGTGGTGCTTTTGAGCTACTTATGGCAACAATATAAGCTATTTCCCCAAGTTACACCATGGATCTCGCTTATTTTCTTAAAATTGTTAGTTATCTTTGCATAAATAGATACTTATCTCACATTTACTTAATCAACACAATCATATAAGTTCGCAAACCATATAAACAGTGAAATTCAATCCATTCCCAATATACTCAAAGCAAACAGGAAATAGATACATAGAATTAATGTGAAACTTCTCTTTATTAATGCTTCAATGGTTACAAACTCGACTCACCCTACGCACTCAACGACAAGGGTCTTGCACTCAGCTATGGACTACTAGGCCTCTGCACACTCACCTGCAGAGCCTTCTCCTACTCTACAACCCAAAGACTCAACTCTACACTTCAGTTAAGAGTCAATTCTTCATCCTTCGATCCTTTTCCTTCTATTCTTCATTTACAACTTAGAGCCTCGCTCTATTTATATAATCCCATATTTCACGGACCATGGGTAGATCCCTAAAGCTGACATTACATTACAAAATTAAGGGAAGACAAGCCTATGATTCATGTAGAAACTTCGCACTCTGCGCCCATAAAATGCAGAGTCTTTACATCGGATTTACATCTTTTGACCAAAATCTAGCATTTAAGCCCCAAAACTTCCCTTGGGAGATCCCGCGCCCAACAAGACCCCAACACAAACATCGTGACTTGCCCTTGAGTCACTTTGTCGGTGCAAAGATCTTCGCGCGAAGACCACCCAACTCTTCTTGGACTGCTGCAAGATTAGCATCGCAATGAGTAGCTATCTGTTGTACTTCCTAGAAGCATTATTCAGAGACTATTGTAGCTAAACTGCTTCCCTACACCAGTTTATAGTCACATGCATCCTTTCAGCTACCTAGAGGGAGAAGACTATGCTTCTGTTGGCTAGTCAGATAGTCAAGCCACCTGTGTATGGCTTCAACCGGATGCCATTCACCTTTCCTGGGAAAGGTTCTCCATTTAAATTTACCAACTACACCACGCCTCCATCTGCGACCTCCTTATAACATATGGTCCCAGCCAATGCATTCTGAGTTTTCCCAGGAATTTATCAAAACTTACTATCATACAATAACACCAAATCATTCACCTTGAAGGTGCG
This sequence comes from Pinus tabuliformis, assembly GCA_031772625.1. NCBI lineage: Eukaryota > Viridiplantae > Streptophyta > Pinopsida > Pinales > Pinaceae > Pinus > Pinus tabuliformis. The sequence continues at coordinate 27,882,840 of CM062815.1, forward strand.
CAACTTGATATGTCGATTGTGCCAGACCTTTTCGCACTACTTTTGTACATGTTGGTGAAAGCCAACTGAAAATTGTTCTTCCTCCAATTGCATGAGTCTCTCCTCTAGGGCTCCGAGGTCCGTCATACTTGTGAGTGCTGCTATGCATAGACTAGGCACAATGTATTCCATCAGCATTATGACTTCCACTCCATAGACCAACTGGAAAGGTGTTTGTCCTATGAGTTTATTGCATGTCGTCCTATAAGCCCATAATACTGCAGGTACGTGTAGGTCCCAATCACTTCACTACGCATTGCATACCTTGGTTAGTGTAGTCTCCAGTACTTTGTTAAAGACTTCAACTTCTTTTGTCAGCGCATTGATCATCTCGTTTAGGAAATGTGTATCGCGATTTCTCATCAAGATCTTCGGACATCCAACTCGTGTCAATACATGTTCAAACAAAAACTTTGCAGCCATCATGGTCGTGCAATCTTTTACTGGCTGCACTTCTGCCTAGCGAGTGAGGTATTCTATCATAGTAATAATATATCTTGTGCCTATCTTTCCTTGTGGTTTGATATTTCCTACAAATTTGGTCGCCCACTTTTCAAAGGGTTGCAACATCATTTGCGGATTCAAAGGCCACTTATCCCTCCGTGATGGCTTACCCGTTGTTTGACATACATCACATGCCTTGCAATGTGCTTTTGAATCCTGATGAAGGGTCAGCCACCACAAACCTGTGCGGAGAATCTTCTGCACAGTTGCTCTCCTTGCGTAATGACCTCCCACGGGGCCCCCATGAGTGTTCACGAGGAGGCTACTTCATTGAAACTCTAGTACATACCTTTACAATATCTCATCATTCCCCATCTTGTATATATGCCCCGCAATGACAAAAATAATTGTCGTGTGCACCACTAGTTTCTTCTTCTGCTCGAAAAAGTAACCTTCTATCACAGTTCCAGTTGTTAGAAAGTGAATTATATCTTAAAATTTTCCATCTACTACATGCACAGAAAAACGTTTCGCATCAGGTAGTCCTTCATCCAAGCTAGTAGGTTCCTCCCCTGTTTGAATGTGTGACAGGTGATTAGGTCCCATGATTAGTCACCCAGGCTTCACAACAACTTCAAAATTGTATTCTTGGAATAATAAAAGCCACCTTCATATGCGCCCCCCCAACATAGGCTTATTGAGCAAGTATTTCAGCACATAATGATCTGTATACATCTTGAAGTGTCCTCCTAGCAATTAGTGTCAATATTTCTGGAGTGCATACACCATAGCCGGCCCCTCATGTTCAGTGGTCGAATAGCTCTTTTCTGCTTTGGATAGTATATGACTCATGAATGCGATAGGGTGATCCAAGCCTTCTCCACCATCTTATGTGAGTACTACCCCTAGCGCTATACACAATGCATCAACATGAACATGAAATTCCTTCTTCCAGTTTGGGAAGACAAGAATCGGCATAGTAACCATCTTCTCATTCAATATATCTAGGCTTTACTTAAAGTCATAATCCTAGCAAAACGTGACATCCTTCTTCAATATTTTTTCCATCGGCGCAGTGATCTAGGCGTAACTCTTGATAAACTTTCTATTGTACCCAACATGTCCCAAGGTAGCGCGCAACTATTTCACACTGCACGGTGCTTCCAAATTCAGAATCACCACAGTTTTCATGGGGTCCACCATCAACCCTTGTTTACAAACCACATGGCCCAACAGGTTCCCAAAAGGAATGAGGAACATACATTTATTGAGGTTGAGAGAAATTTGGTATCTTCAGCTTGTATCTAGCATTAAGCACAGGTTTGCTACATGGCACCTAACCAGCCCAAATACAATCTAGTCATCAAAATAGACCTCCAAGAACTTATGCATATATTTCTTGAACGCCACAACAACTACGCACGAAAATATAGGCGCATTCTTCATTCAAAATAGCATGAAAGTGTATTGAAAGCAACCCCACTCCATCATGAAGGTCATCTTACTCCTATCCTTTGGCGCAATCCTGATCTGGTGGTGCCCTAAGAACCCATCAATGAAAGAATATGCTTCCTGACTACCTACATTCTCCAACACCTCATCTGTGAACAGAGTTGGGAATGGATCATGTACACATGCATCATTTAAATTTCTGAGATCCACGCATATTATTAATTCATCCTTCTACTTCTTTTCTTGTACCACCATCAGGCCTACCCAATCAGATTCCTCCGCAAGCTCAATGACGCCTGTCATGAGCATCTTATCTAATTCTTCCTTTTATTTCAGATTTAGGGGATATGGTCTCTGCTTGACTAGCTTCGCGTCGGGTTTTAATGTAATCCTTAGTGCCCATAAGTATCTGATTATTCCTTTTAATTCCGTAAACTTGGTCGGGAACAAGTCCTGATATTCGCATAGTAGTTCAGGGACCTTGTCCACTATCGTGTTGTCCTAGTAATCTCCCATCTTCCCAAATTTAGGCTCTACCTCCATACCAATATTCACCTGCTTATTCTTCACTGGCACAGTTATGTCAAGATTTTCAATTTGTGGTCCTTGAACCTCGCGCTGGCCTTTTTTTTTAGGAATATTAATTTTCTATGGATATTCCTCCTCTTCCTCAATAGTTACATTATAACACTCTAGCGCACAGCTTATCTGAGTAGCCCAATCAGGCTGAATCAACTCTACCAACTCCTGTGGCATTCTAAATATGGCCACTTTTACTTCTTGTAGTGCTTCATCAATACTATCCCAACCATCCTGAAAATTGAAGGTCATCATGAATCCTTCGTGCAGAATATCCCATTCACTTGTCCCATGGTGGAGCTTTGTTTCTATATACCAGTTCATTGGTATAACATCCAAGTTGTGATAGAATAGGTGCACCCACTGAGGCTGTGGATTTTCCCCATAGGCTTGCATCCACTTAGCCAGATGCATGCCTGAATCATCTTTCCCATTGTATTTATCTATCAATCGTACTCTAGGCTTCTCAAACCATGTGTGCATCATCCTTCTACATTCATGGTAGTCATCAAAGCTCCCTTTATGCATACCCCACAAACTTGCTAGCATAGTGCATAGTACCCAATTCAAGGACTCGAAACATTGATTTTCTGTCACCTCCCTTTCAAACTTATATAGGAAAGTATCTACCTCACTTAACCCATCATAAGTAGGTAGATCCCTCACTTATGTCGATACACAGTGGAATGATCTTAACATCGTATTACAGTTCAGCATGGTTACCTCGTGTAATCGGTTCTGCCATCGCTCTATCTCTTCATCAGAATCTTACATGCAGGAGCTTTCACACTCCCATGAGATCTGTCCGTCCGTGGTGGGATTTACCTAATCTTTCTCTCACACAGTTATTTTGTAGATGCAATCCAAATCATCATCACTTTCGTAGTCACGCACTGGCTTTATATAGCGTGATCCTTTAGTAGGGTCCAAGGGTATAACTACACGCAGAGACTTCTTCTCAAAAATCATCTTACGCTTCTTCATATTAATCACCTCATTCATGTTAGTGGCCTAATCAATTTCTAAGAGCACGGGGTAGGGATTGTTGTCATCAACAATCTCTATTACTTCAAATTCTGCTAGTGTGGTCACTCCCTCAATATCCGCAGTAATTCCCTGCAATCTCCCCAAAGGTATTACCTTCTGTTGGTTCACCATTCGCAACTGAATAGGAGACCATGGTATCGTAGGTCTCCCCATTCAGTCCCATGTCTGCTTCGGCAGAACATTCATATCTAAACCTAAATCTAGTATTACTTGGTCCATTTCATATTCTCCAATTTGCATGGTTAACCTCATTTATCTTCCCTTCCTCATCTTATTCTTTCCAATCTTTCAAACTACACACATTTCTCCTGGTGCAGTCCCAGCGCATCTGTTAATGAGTTCCTGCAATCCCTTTACAACTTTACTGTTGTGCAGTAGCTTCATGCATGTTTCCAGGAATGTTGTAAGCATAGACGAGTCCATCTCTGGTTCTAGTCTTTCTTTGATTTCTGAAGTGGAGGCATCAACAAAGATTTTCTTAGCTTCTATGAAGGTTTTCCGAGTGCACTCTAAATCAAACTCTGCTTCTTTCGCCGGAGCTTTGTGAACCCAAGTACTCTATTCAAGTTGTTTGCCTTTCTCATCTCCCATCGTGATTCCACTTCAAAGCACAATGTTCACATTTGGATCTTCCTCATGCGGCTCAGACCTCATCATTTGCATGTTCTGAGTCGGGGGAGGTGTTAGCACTCCCTTGTCACGTATCCTAGATATCAGTGTAGTACAATATTCCATCTCATGATCAAACAAGGTACAATATAGACATGATGGACACGTTGGGTTCGTACAATTGCATTCATAATGTCCCAGCCCTCCGTAATTGTAGCTTATCAGTTGTCCATGACCTCTTCCAGGTCCTTCTCCACCTCGACCCCATCTGTGCCCCTTAAATCCTACTCATGCCACTCCTACGTTCTGGTATAGGGACCACGTTTTGGCCTAAACTCTGTAGGTGGGAGTTCTATCCATCATCAACTCATAACTCCTACAAGTGCACTCATCATGTCCCACTGACCTACAAAAATTACAGAACAATTGCTGCGGATTTTGCATGTACTTCTGTAGCAAATGGTGGCTGTCCATAGCATTCTTTCCACCTATTTGACAAATCGTACACCACAGAGAATGCACCGCACTCAGTCCTGCGTGTTCTTATGGCCTTAACATCATCGGTCCTCATCCTATGAGCTAATTTGCGAACACTAGGTAGTGGTCCTTATCATGACCCTGATTCTTGAATTTTATGCACCACACCTCTTCATGCACTTCTGGTCGAGGTGTTCTATCTTGTTTCAGACTCTGCATCTCAAGGCATAAGCTTTTCAACTACGCATGGATCTGCTAAAATCCTAAGTTAGGATGCTGCATTGGGGTCTCATGAAGCCTCATCACGATCTCTAAGGCCTCTGCCTAAGTTGTTAACTTTTGCTATGACAACGTGCTCCTTAAATACGGTGTTAGCGATGCTGCAAACCATTCGCATTGTTGTCCATCTGTTAGATTCATATTAGCTTCGTGAATCTTACACTTCAACCTCTGATCCAACTCCCAAGGAGTCTCACCTCATAGCATTGATTGTGCTTCAGACTTTGGCCTGCTAGATTCTCTGTTTAGCACTGTTGGATATCCACAATTCCCGCATTTGGATTATCATTAGAGTGCTTAACATACCAGGTTAGCGTGCGATCTTGCAGAGCGCTAACCATTGTTGCTTTGTTTATATTATCATCTGTAACTCCCTGCACTTCCATAAGGCTCGTATGACGAACCAAAATTGGTCTGGATCCTCACTTCCCACTTCCTTGAACACAGGCAACTTTATCATGCTTTCCATATTGACTCGCAGTGGTGGTGGAGGTGGTATGGGTGAAGATGGAGGTGATGGTGGTGAAGCTGGTGGTGGTGTGGGTGGGGGTGGTATGCGCAGAATTCTCGCCTTATCAAATGGAACGCACTTTATGGAGAGACCTTCGTGAGCTCTTCCTCGTCCCCTTACAGACGTGAAATCAAAGGGCTATTCTCTCATCCCTTACTTCCTTCATTTCTATAGGTTTTTCCACTTCACGTAGCTCCAAACATCAAGGTAATTACATAACCCTCTTTTCACACAATAGCATTTTAATCCAAATATTTAAAGAATTTACGTACTTACCTCACTATCCTTTGACGAAGCGTCACTTTGCCTCACTATAGCTGACTAAAATGTCTACTACGAACTTAGTAATGAATCCTCCTATAATCTGATTGATCCAGTGATCAACGACACGCATGATCTTATCCTCCGATTCTTCCAATCTACACACCAACTCTGGGGTCCACACAATAGGACCGTAGAGCTTCCACCTTCCTTGGCTATCTTCTAGCTTCACGATCCACTCATACAACTCAGTAGGAAAAGATGCGAAGAAGATTTCGTGGATCTCTGTGTACAGGTAGTAGCCTAACCACTCTTCTTCTATCAGTCGCGGATTCTTGTTCTCCTGCACTGTGAACTCATGAATTATCTTGTCCAACCAACCTTCAATTTCCTTCTTAGTCAGATTCCAATGATACAACATTAGACATCTTTATCCAAATTATGGTCCTGGCCACAGAACCATTTCTTGGCTTGAGGGGGCCTGACCTAGGCTCGGAGTTAATTAGCCAAACAAATCTCTACACTACTGGCCTTTTCGGCATCAACCCGCAGAGCACGGACTGAAGTCTCACTGGAGGCAGTATGGGGGGATGTTGGAACCAAGTTTCTGCACCCTAGATATTTCTGAGGGGTTGATTTAGTCCAACTGTGAATACCTTCGCGCAGGTTACTTCATGCACTATCTTGACCTGAGATACCTTCATGAACTATTATAACCACCTTCACGCAACCCTCACCAGGGGTTGAGCTGCTTTCACACTGCTTATGGCAGAAATCTAAGCTATTTCCCCAAGTTACACTATGGATCTTGCTTATCTTCTTGCAATTGTTAGTTATCTTTGCGTAAACAAATACTTATCTCACGTTTACTTAATCAACATAATCATATAAGTTTGTGCACCATATAAACAGTGAAAAAGCAATCCATACCCAATATACTCAAAGCATAAAAACATGAAATAGATACATAGAATTAATGTGATACCTCTCTTTATTAATTCTTCAATGGTTACAGAGTCGACTCAACCTGCACACTCAGCTGCAGGGTTCGCACACTCAGCTGCGGACAACTAGGCCTCTGCGCACTCAGCTGTAGAGCCTTCTCCTACTCTACGACCCAAAGACTTGACTCTAAACTTAAGATAAGACTCATTTCTTCATCCTTCGATCCTTTTCCTTCTATTCTTCTTTTACAACTTAGAGCCTCACTTTATTTATACAATCCCATGGTATGCGGACCATGGGTAGATCCCTAAAGCTGACATTACATTACAAAATTAAGGGTAGACAACCCTATGACTCACATACAAACTTCGCACTCCGTGCCCATAAAATGTGGTGTCTTTACATAGGATTTACATATTTTGACCAAAATCTGGGCTTTAAGCCCCAAAACTTCCCTTGGGGGATCTCGTGCCCAACGCACACACTCTAACATGTTGTTGAACATGTAATTTTATGAGTATGTGGTTATAACTTGTGATTCCCTAATATAATTTATAAGGATTAAGCCTTCTAGTAACAAACATACTTGCATGTATATTGAAACCACTAGAAGCAGCCCATAACTAGATGTTAATAGAATATTCCATGTGGTTACAAATATAGAAACCTGTAACTAATATTATGACACTTGGATCCTAAATGGTATGATATTGAAAAAACAATAAAAGGTCCTCCTTCAAGTGACATAGAGGCCATTAAGAGTTTCATGACATCAATGAAAATGATTTATGGTTTAGATTAAGAAGAAGAACCCATTGTCTAAATTCGATTTTCCCTTCTTTTCTTTTCATGTGGATAATGTGAATTTGGCACAATTGAGGCTTTATGTGATGGCGATTGTGGAAAATGTCCATTAAGATGTTGGAAACTTCATGGTGTACTTTCCCAGGTACTGCAAGGATTTTCTATACAATTTCTTACACAATTACCCAGTTCCCATCCCCTAAGAAAGGAGTTGGAGTACTTATCATTCATTGAAGAGGAAAATTTGGGATTTGCATAAAACTTTATTTATATTAATAGTATCTATCATCCTCTTGCTTAGGAAGACATTGGGTACAAGAAATCTACTTCTCAAAAATAGGACCAATAGAAGTTCCTCACACAATACTACAATTTCACAACCACGCATAGATAGGTACGTTTTGATCAATCCATGCATAGTTTTGGCATCAAAGTTAATAATACACTAAGCAGTATGTAACTCAGAGATGGGTATTGGGGGGAAAAATCAACAATTCTCATCCAAATCGTTGATATGCTTCAAATCTTGCACCTGTCACCCCCTATATCGTGTAATATGTCCCATTTCCCAAACCTTGTCGAATTCCAGAGGTCTAATCTGGCATCCACCACACCCCCCCCCCCCCCCCCCCGGCGACATAATTTATTTAGTTATAGGTTAGTCCATGGGTTCTAGAGGTAATATTCCTCCACTGTGCAACCCAAGTGGGACTCCATAGATATGTATGTCTGCTCACTAGTCTATAAGGGATTCCAGGGAGCAATGTCTCCACCCTTTGATGAAAAAGGGACTCCATAGATCAACATCTCCACTCTTTAGACAATAGGGATTCTAGAGGTGTTGTCTCCACCCTAACTATGCTCAAGGTTTCTAGAGACCCATCCCCACCCTATGTACCAAGTTGGAACGATATGGGATTAGCCAACCTCTTATCAAAAACCTCTACCCTCTAATGTGACCACTACAATTAATTTCAACCATAGAACCTACAGGGTTTATTCGGGAAGGTTTCCAGAGGACGATACTTCCCATTCCCTGAATATGGTCACAATCTTGGTGCCTAAGACAATGTTCCGGTAGGAAAAACTCAAAGGGAAGATCAAATATAATTATTTAAAATAAATATAAAAAAAGGGTCTCATTGATTAAGCTAATTAACTAAGAGAACCCTCTCTACAACATGAATTTTCCTCAAAATCATTACACACAGAAATGCCAATTCAAAATCCTAAACTTTGAGCCAATGTATCCCCTTTATTCTGTGGCTCCTGCTGAACTAAAACTATATGTAATTGTCTCAAACTAACATACACTCACGTCTTTCCTTAGTGTGTAAATCAAGCAATACCAATTAGGGTTCATGTTCATGAACCATGCATATAATTTTTCTATGGATATTCAGAGGAGCTTGCCACGGGGATACATATTGTCGTTATCCATGGGTGTTGTTGGCATACATTTTTCTGAACTGAATCCAAATGTGAAGATGTTGGTGTAACCAAAGCATATGACAGAACATAAGAGAACTACCTAAGATGGCAAACTTAACATGTGTCTCATTGAGTGGGGACCTTTCTAAACTTTGTAAGAGTGATGGTCAAAGGGAAAATGTGCTTTAGCAACATGAATACTATTATGTAGATGCAAGCCAATTCTTTTAGGAAATTTGTCAAATAGTTTTCATTCAACACTCAAAAACATAAGGGTTATGAATATCGAGTCATAATTTGGAGGGATTGTGATTTTTAGACACATCAGACCCTAAACAATGGGTTATAACTAGTTATAACCAATAAAGCTAATAAGAAACATAGAAAACTTACAATAAGAAAACTTGATAGACCGCAATGAAATTATTCCCAATGTCTTTGCAAAGAAAATGGTATCAAGGGTATAATGCCATAATATTTCTTGAGGCTTCTAATACTAACCTATCAAGTTACAAGTTCCATTCTATCGTTGTCTCAGCAAGGCCAGACTACCATTCCTATGCAGTCAATGTTGCAATCTCGCCCTTAGTCACTATAATGTTTCCTTCTTCTTTTTTTCCTTCCTTTGTTTCCCAAAATCTCGTTTTTCCTCCTTTCTCATTCTCTCCCTATTGATCACTTCTTTCCCATCATCTCCTCTTCATACTCACTTCCTAACTTTTCTACTATTTCCTTACACCTCTAGTTACTTAGGACAATACCTTGTCTCCTTGATTTTCTTTTCCATTTGGCCCCCTTTGTTTAAAAATTCAAATTGTTTCCTCTAATAATCTTGATTGATATATGCCTATCACAAAATACTTGGATTTATGTATGTAGGAGTTGTTAGATGGAGTCCTCACATTTGATCACAGTTCATCTCCTCACATAAAAGACAAAGGAATTTAGCAATAGGAAAATAGTTTTTTTGTCTTGTTTGAGGAATCTCTCTTAAGAGCATGAAATTTAGTTTGGAGATGCACACAGAGTATAAAAAGGTTAAGGTGAGGGTACTTATGCGTATTTTCATTGCAATCATTAGGAGGAATGAGATGATTGATGCAGTGAGACCGATTACCTAAATCCGTTCTTAATGTAATTAAAACTCTTTTTGGAGAGGCTTAGTTCTTGTATTATGGTCATATAGTCACTACAACTGCTGGAAATTATTCCATCATAATGACATGAGGTAAATATGCAATGAAGAAACAATGATAACTGAAACGGAGCATTGCAATGGAGTAGACCGACTTTATCACATCGCGATTTAATTAGAGGACATTATGCTTTATGCCTTCGACAGTTAAATATTGGAGAGATTAAAGGAATATTCCATGATTAAATCACATCGCACATAATCAAGGGATGTTGCGTGGATAGAACCATTGTGATGGTAGGGTGTCTACAATTTATTTAGGCAATGGAATACTCATTACAAAATTCCATGAATTGTCGTAGAAAAAAAATGTACTTTTTCACTAACAATTAGTTAGCTTCAACATTCTGAATCAACTAGATTTTTATACTAATAAGAAACTAACTTCTTACATCGACAATTAGCTAGCTTCAACAAAAACAATAAACTAGATTCAACATTGATATTGAGCTAGCTTCTCACATCAATACTCAACTAGATTTTATGCTAATAAGAAAATATGAACATGAACAAAACTACTAAGCTAAAATTATGTGGAAACAAAATGATTCCAACGTATTGATATTACATTTTAACACATTCATGTAATTTGATGGTCTAGAGACAAAAACGTAATTTCATAGATTCAACAACCTTTATGACATAATATATTACATTTTATTTAGTCTCACACTTTAACATCTACACCAAACCAAGTTGAATCATGTCTCTGAGAAAAGGTGACTAAAATATAATACGTTTACTCCTTGTATGATATGTCGATGATCTACTAAATGTAATGGCACTTTGACTATAGCAAAAAATGTTCACATAATATTATTTATAGCTTCTTTGTTAGCCCCTGTAGTAGCAATGTCTTCATCCTCTACACTTGAGAAAGCAACAATGGACTACTTCTTAGTCATCTAGTTGATGGCCCCACCAAAAAAATTCAAATACACCTACAGAATTTATGTTATCTACATCTCTATCCTAATCAAGATATATAAAATATCATCAATAGAATTATTCATTTTAATTTTTCTTCTAACATAAAACATATTCCTTGGTTTCCTTTAAATAATGAAAAATGATTTCTACCGTGATGCAATTCTCCTTCGTTGGATTAGACATAAATAAACTAACAACTCCCACTAAATGTGTAATTCCATGCCTACATAAGAAACCCTATAACTTCAACATATGGCATATTGGTCATATATTCCCTTTCTATTTCAATCTTAAAACATATCTTTGGGGATACAGAGGCAGTTCAAGAACTATATGTTCTAGAGATAGATACAAATGCATCAGTAGTGAAGGAAAGTGTATCTATGAGTTGACTTTTGATGCCTACAGTCAAGGTCAAGGTAAAGAAGGTAGGGTGACTGGTGTGGAAAACATAATGCGTGTCCAACATAAGTGTTTACTAGGGGTGAGTTGGAAAGTCTTTTGATATTAGTCTCTTTTGATTGGCTATGGGACATGTTAATGGAGAGGGATATACTGACAATTGTTATTTTGAGAGGTGATTATGAGGTTGGTAGATAGGAGGACAAGCCAGTAAAGGGTACAATCAAGAGCACAAGAGCAGTCACATAGATACTGTCATTTTTTCCACTGATCTAGGAGAGACCATGTAGAGAGATAATACCACCTTAGCTAGTGGCTATATATAAAGAGTATATGGAGCTTATGGGGAATATTTATTAGGATCACACTATGACAGACGAGACAAAAGATAGGCTAGGAGAGGGCCATCCAAGTACGAACTATCTATACATATCACATGTAGTTTGTATAGGTAATGTCATATTTGAATATTAGCTCACACACATTTGTGTTCCCATTGGGAAAGATGACACCTACACTAAAGGATGTAGACTAGATCACAAGATGTAGAATAGATGACTTATAGATGGTGCCATCATAGAAGCTGGGGTGTTTGGCTGAGAAGAATAAATTTCAAACAAATTGGAGGTAATTTATTGGCTCTCTCCATCGATAAAAAAATATAGCTCTTCTCAAATGATAGATCTTCTCATTCTATAGCTTTCCATGAAACCCTATGATGACTAGGTCAAGAGCTGAACAAGCCTCCAGTGGAACACCATCTCTGTGGAATTTTTGAAGTCTGAGCATATCTAAGATAAAGTCCAAGCCTATTTTGTGATGAATCCCAAGCCCATTTTGAGGGTGAATTTCAAGACTTATCTCTGATAATATCGAAGCCCATTGAAAGTTGAAATCTAAGTGTATTATGTGGTGAAGGCTGAACTTTTTGGGACAGTAAAGAAGGCATAAATTTGTCCTTAGTACAAGTCCAAGTCTAGACTTTGATTGAGTTCGTTGCGGACAATTTAAAGGAAATTTATGGCCAACTTTTGGAGGGCTAACTTGGTACTTGTTGGACACTTATCTATCTCACATTAGGAGAGAGGATAAAGTTATACATGTCTTCCATGTTATATATTTGCATGCAACATCCTATTTAATGTTACAACATGTTTTTTTGGCACCCATAAAATGTAGATTGCTAATAATTCTCTTAGGAAGGATATGATGTCTTACATCCTTATAAGTATAGATATTTTCATTGGAATGCGACTAGGGAAATGAAAAATATTATAATTTTTAGAAGTCCTTTTGTTCCATCTTCGACATTGTAGAAGTTCTTTTTCCCAATCTAGTTGGACTCATTAGCATTGTAGAAGTTCCAAAATTTAGTGTTACCATATTTGACTAGTATTCTCTACAAATTATCGATGCCAATATTATCACTTATTGATCCCTGAGCCTATTCACCTAGTATTCTATAAATTCACACATTTATCAGCCTCACCATTATTGAAAGTGAAATTTCACATCACTCATGTTCATAATTTTCACCCAAATTTCACTAGATTCCAAGAGAGGTGTATGTAAAAGGATGACAAGGAGAAGGACAAGGATTTCTTCATGTTCAAAACCCCATTCTTCATGATGGATTGATATTTTTCTTGCATAGCTTTCTTCCATACTTCTTGATGAGAAACATGTTCAAATGTAGATGGTTTTACTTCAATTAGTCTTTTCATATATGTAGCATAGACATAATATCTCTTTGGCCTTTTGCTTCCCCTAAAGGTTCCTTTCGCAGCTCCATGCTCTTCAGCATTTTCAAGAGTCACATTTAACCAATTTTTCCTTTTCCTTGTGCTTGGTATGATCACACATTGAATAGTCTCACTTGGTCCTTCTTCTTCCTCTTGAATTGTAGAAGGGTTGTTGGTTTGTACTTCTTATTCTCCAAATATGGGTAGATCTTCCTCATCAAAATCAATAGGAATATCCTTCAATATTTTTTAGGATTTATTTTCATCAAATATAATGTCCCTTCTTACATCAACGTGTCTCCCTTCCTTGATGTAGATTCTATATGACTTTGAGGGGAGAGTATAGCCAACGAAGATCCATTTGATGCTTGTAGAATATAGCTTCTTTTGTTTGTCCTTTGGAGCATGGATATAGGCAGGACTCTCAAAGATTCATAGATGGTCCACACTTGGCTTCTTTCCTCTGAATTCTTCCTCATGTGTCATATTATCGAGAATTCTATGACCTCTATTTTGAATATATGTAGATGTCATTAATGCTTCTCCCCATTGTTAACTAGGAAATCCCTTTTACGAATAGAAGTGATCCCTCTAGTCCAATGAGTGGATCTAGTAAGAACTGAAACAAATCATGTAAAAATATCCTAGCTTAAATCAGAATGAGATGAGACATGAAAGATGGCCTACCTCACTCCTATGCGGTTCCTTTTCAATGTTGATCTCGATCTCCTCAATTCCAAGCTCGATCCTCAATATTTTGTTTTGAATGAATACCGGAAAGAGAGATAAAACAAGCACAAAAAAGGAAAAACATAGCATATGAATTGTAACGTAAACCATATGACAAATCCAGGAGCATCATACTAAGCAAGTATTCATTTACATGCTTATGGAAAGTAAACATGAATTGTATTAATAATAAACAAAAGATGGAACCATACAACCACTACCTTGATGTTGGAAGCCTCCTTGAGGATTCCTTTCCAAGTTCAAGCCAACACTTCTCAAGCTCTCCTTTCTCCTTTAGAAATTAGTAGCAATTAGGCATAATTTAGTAGTAGCATGACCAATTTGGTATGACCAACCATTTTAGGGTATAAGGGAATGTATTTGTACGGAAGGAGAGGGAATTAGGGATCCACAAAAGGGGGAAGAAGGTCCACATCTTGAGGGGCAGATCCCTAAGGCTAGGATCAAGCACTCAAAAATTGGAGAACTCGACCATATCCTTATTCAACAATAACTATCTCATCCTTCTTGAGGCTTCTAGTAAGAGAAGCTTCTACTTCATTTTTGGAGAAACCACCTGAGGAGGATTAGCGTGGATTTTCCTACCAAAAGTCGCACTACCAATGCTAGTCACTAGTTAGACCAAAGGGTACTAGCACGGGTTTTCCTACTAAAAGTGGCTCTGGGCTTTCAAATATTTTCTTTTAACAAGCTCTTCTAGAATTAATTCAATGCATTTCGTCTTCTTTTCTTCAAGATGCTCGCATCAATGCTTTTCATGATGAATTCATTGATAGATTTTGTCGCTCTGTGACATTTAGGGAAGATTTTGACACCTCAAGGTATAAAGCATGATTTTAGAACAGGAAGTGATGGCTGAAGTGTGTTATAGGTCAAGCAAAGGACTTTGGAGAACTACTGTCAGGAGACCTACAAATCAAACATAATACAACACATATGACATCTATGAGTAGGCACAATACACAAATCCATGACATGGGTACAACCATCTGACTAGAAAGGATCATGTGCATGGATCCGCAAAATGGATGCAACCATCCAACTAGAAAGGATCATATGTATGGATCCATGACATGGACGCAACCATCTGCCTAGAAAGGATCATGTATACAATCATGAATTCTAAATAAATCCATGTAGCCTTGATTTATCAGATGAAATCCATAGTCTTCACCTTTTTCATGATCCAACCAAAGTACGAATCTAACCATGCGAATAGACATGTTGAATTGAAACATGGTAAAAACCACCTGAATACCAGTCAATGATGTGAACCGTTAATAGGCATGAGAGAAACCACCAATAATGACAATGGCTCTCAAGGTACAACAACACAATCCATAAGTGTGAATAAGGAAGCTGAAATCAAACACTTGTAGAATCATACGATCAAATGCCAATCATGTGAACCTATCGTGAATGTGAAGAACCTGCCATTGAGGAATGCAAGCTCCAAGATACTAAAAGGGAGTTTCTCAATCGTCTTCCTGAATAATGAGTTGACTCGACAAGATGTGATCCATCGAAGGAGGGTCATAATGTTTCCCACATCATCGACACGAAACAAAGGACTTTGAAAATTTCGTGAGATTGATTCAAGATTGTAGTAGAGAACATCAAATGGGATATAAGAGGTTTGAATTTGTAGATGGAACTTCTCTTGAACATATCGACGACATGACTCTAGAGTTTGACAACATTTGACTCAAAAATAAGATAAGAGGTGATGGTGACAATGTAATCAAATGAGAGGAAACTGGATTTCCAAAAACGCAGTCAGACAAGTGATGAAGTCAGGATAATCCAAACCCAACACGATATACATATAAGTGTCATGTTCAAAATAAAAATGTTGCCTTTATACAAAATACATGATACATGTTTACTTCCATTTTTCACCACTATTTCTAGCGAGTACCTCTTTATTTTCAATCCCATGTGTGAAGACGATACCATATGCTTATCATATAAGTTCATCCTTTGGATGAATCCATCCTACTATTTTTAACGAGCCCTATGAAGGATTAGCTCAATCTTTTCATGATGACAAGTCCTTCATTGTTTTAGCTTTACAAGTCCAATAGAGGGGTAATTCGACATATTTTACATGTTTATATGGTTTGAAAAAGAGGCAAAAATGAAACTCCAAAGGTCCCTTTCATAGATAGTATCTCGAATCCAAAAAGGTAGAAAACAATATTCAAGAGAACCTCTTAGTCATGTGTGATTAAGGTATTCCTTTTTCATTCATTAGTCTATCTCATTCCAGAAAAGGGTTAAATCTATACTGAGTAGACATCTTTTCATTTACTTTTACAAGTTTGAAAAGGCAAGTGCTTGACAATATTTTCATATTTTGAGAGTCTAAAAAGTGCTTAAAGAGGACTGCTCCTAAAGGAACGAGTGGTATAACAGGATAGCAACTAGTTCTATTGATGATGGTACTACTCAAAACATGTAAAGTTCATGAGTCTAGCTAATAAGACCACTCATTGCAGATGTTCCCTCGGGAAGGGTAAAACAATCAAGTGAAAGTGTATGATCGGCCAAAGAGATGGTGATGATGGAATGAAAAACCAAGGCTCGTCTAGCAAAAATATGCTAATAAAGATGGAAATCACAAGAGGTAAAGTGGAAATGGTTTTATTTTTACACAAGATTGAAACATCAGAAACTATGCTTGAGGATACTTAAAGATGGTTTCATTATTTTGCAAGCTTGAAACATGAGAAAAAACTATTCTTGGATTTGATTTCATTTTTACACAAGCTTGAAAAGGAAACAAGCTATGCTTAGATTTGGTTTCATTTTTACACAAGCTTGAAACAAAGATAAAATATGCTTGAGATAAGTTTGCATGCCACTAGGATAATGACTCAATTCAAGGTACATGCCCCCCAAGCTTCATTTCATTCACCTAAGCAGACTACTTGTTACTAACAGGTGGATGGAATGAAGGTTGACTTATTAGATCAAGTGAAAGACTCGTCTGTGATTTTCTGATATGTAATCAAAGACTCGAATTGGAAGGGGATTTCTTTCAATTTTTAAGAAGAACTTGAGTGGTACAATGGAAAAGAACCATGCTCATGACTCCTTGTTTCATTTTTTAAGGAGATTGACACAAGTAAAGGAACTATGCTCGAGGAACCTTGATTCATTTTTTAATGAGGTTGACAGAGTAAAAGAAACATCTTCATGACATTATTGTAGCGGCTACAACCACCCTCCAAAAGTTTGGCTCACATGCAAATTTTGGATCCTACCTTCGATCCTGTGATAGAACATCCTTGGTCATTGATTGGTAAGCTAATGATTTCAAGCTCCCCTCCTTGAACCTAAGAGTTGCTTGCATTCTCATCTTTATGCAGCATGTGTCATTTTCAGGCATAGGGGTTGTTATTTGTCATGCAAGGGAAATTTTGTTTTTATTCAAGGGAAATAATGTGTGCATGAGTGGTTGTCATCACATAGACATGTTTCACACAATTTTATCATGAAGGTTGTTCCATCAAGAAAAGTAGGTCTTATGCATTACGGATGGTCTACGTTGTGTCACTAAGTGTCTGTGTGCAATCACAATCAAGTCCTATCAATTTTACATATGTTTCACTGATCTCCACTTACCCATTTTCCCAAGCAACCTAGCCTCATCCAACTTCTTAGAACTGTGCAATTTTCTTCTGCTGCAACCATCAAGCTTCCTCCCTTTCCTATTGAAACAACATAGTGTACGAAAACACCAACCTCCCCTGCCTACCAAAACACCACAACCCACAGAGACCCTAGCCAACACTGCTCTCCGGAAATGCACAGAGTAGTCTAGCTGCACTACACTCAGAAATTGTGCAGAGGTGTCCTCCTAGGACCCCCATCCCATAATAGTGTCCTCTGCCCCAAAACTATCCAATGTTATCCAATCTTCCTTGTTTATCTTGCATGCAGAAACTACACAGATGGGCCTCCTAGGGCCTCATCCTAGCAGCAGTCACTGTCCACTGAAATTGTGCAAATCTACCTCTTAGTGACTATAGGAAAACGTGACATGCTGAAATCACTTCTAAGGAGTTGAGGATAAGGACAAAGGAACCAAGTAATGGAAAAGATCAAGACCGCATGCAAACTTCGTCGGATGCATGTGCATATTGAGGGTAAGTATGGTAAGTAAAGAACACCTTTTGAAGTACACCTCTTAGTTGAGTTTGTAGGGCTGATTGTCATTGTCATATTATCTTATCCTCAGTAACATGTGTTAGATTCAGTATTTGCATATTGCCATCAGTGATCAAAACTCCTCTTTTATGTCATATTAGGGTCCCATTCTAAAATTTTTGTCATTCCACCAGGTCGACATGCAAAACTTTGGTCATTTAAGGTTGAATTAGGGTTTCCTTTACTCCTTTTATAAATTTACCCATTGCTAGCTCATTTCAGCCTTGCTGAGTATCCATTGTCCATAAAGTTAATGACATCATTGTTATAGACATTTTTGTGCCTTACAGCATGAAGCATGAAATGTCCATAATCAAAGGGATCCAAAGTCCCTAAACATGTTGTTCTTACCCCTAGAGGAACAAGGTCAGCAAACCACAGCACTTCAAATCAGTTCTCCACCTGAAAACGCTCAAAAACAAGGCAATTCTGGATCATGTCAACTGCTACACTGGCTACCTACACTGAATGTCAACTGCTACACTGGCTACCTGCACTGAATGTCAACTGCTACACTGGCTACCTGCGCTGAATGTCAACTCCAACACTAGCTACCTGCGCTGAACGTGTTTGGACAAGTGGCAAGCTCATTTCTCAAGGTGTCAATGCCCAGGAAGCTTCCAAAATGACACTTGGATCAGGGAATTCGCCCAGTGATGAGTAAGAGGTTCTTAAACTCCAAGTGGAAGCAAGGATCTCCAAGTGGACTCAAGAACTGAAGTATAACTGAAGTGGGAGAGGACACTAGTCAGCTTGAAGCCAGCCTCAAGCTGACTCATCCTTTCTCCAAATCTCCTATATATAGAGCTCTCTCATGAGGTCTAGGGAGGCTGGAATTTTGTGCAAAGTAAGGAAGTGCTGTTGGTTTACAGTTAGAGTTATTGGGTGATTGCTTTTATAGAGGAGAAGAGGAGATTTCTTGCTGCTGAGGAGGTGCTGCTGGATTGGAGCCATTTATGGTTGTAACCTTCTCAGAACCTTTATCTTCTATCAATAAAGCTTTTGATGTTCTCCTATATACTTGTATTGCAATGATGTATTGTTTTTATCTGTATATTTGATCCATTCTAATCCATGCATCAGTTATGAGTACATGTTTCTTGTAGTTTCCCTCTCTTGTTTTTGCAGGATCTTTGTGTAGCTGGGCCGGCAAAAGGAGCAAGGAGCTGCGAACAACAGGCAAAGAGAGAAGACAGGATCGACAAAAGCGAAAGACATCGGTTGGTCAATCTTTTCTTCCTTCTCTGTACTTTCATAAAGGAAAAATATCAAAGCTTTACTTTCAGTTGTTGCTAAGGAACTATCACCCTTAGAGTAGGGATAGGGTCATTCCGAGTCGGATACTTTTCCCCACAACAAACTGGCGACTCCATTGGGGAGCGTATCCATTTGATTTGTGTTTGTAGTATCTTTGCTATTCATTTCCTGAACCAAAGAGTACCGAATCGAAAAGCTTTTGACTATATCAAAAGCGAAGTAGAGGGGCTGCTACTCTTGCTCATTTTCTGAGCAGATTCATGATTTGAAGAGCTGATCTACAAAAGAATCTTGTGCTCTTTGTGATAGCTTTTCATCCTCTTGATCATCCCTTAGCTTGTACTTGACCTATAGCTTTTTATTTCAGCAAAAACAGTGAATTTTTGAGCTTTTTATGACCCGGAAATCCTTGTAAACGCAACTCTCGTGTCTCAGTGCAGGCTGTCCAAAGGAAGTCTGCATTTCAGCGCAGGTACTCCCTTCGAGAACTGCGCTGAAAGTCAGTTTGACAGACCAGAGCCTGCGCTGGACCAGTTAGCCAGTGTCTTGCTGAGGTTTCCTACTGAGTCTTGGCCCTGTTTTCACTGTTGTTTTGCTGCTGATTGCTTGTCATTTGTACTTGCTGTAAACCAACTTTCCTTGACATTATTCCGCCTCAGTTGTGTGATGAAACTGTGATTGTTCTTTCAATATTTCTTGTTTCAGTTACAGTTTCCCATTGTGAAAAGCGAACCAGTATAGCTGTGGCCTCTTAGATCCTGAACTGTGAAAGTGTCTTTGTGATCTTAAGAGCTAGTTTTATTACTGTTCATGGCTGTTTGAGTTTGTTTGTTTTTCATTTTATGGTTTGAATTCATACATTTTTAGTGTCGAAACAAGTACTTGTAAGGCGTCTTTTGATTTTAGACAAAACTTGTTTGTTTACGCTTCAAATTGAATTCGAAAATTATACGACAGTTTCCTTTTGTCTACATCAACATTAAAGGAAAAGAAAAGAAATACATGCATCTTGCATTTGCATTTTGATAAGTTTGCGTGATTGATCTAGGAGAAAGTGCATTAGTTTGTGCTTTGTGTTCTGTGTGGAAAGATAATGTTTTTCTCTCCCCTCAGTAGTTAGGATTTTCAAAGCTAAAAAGATTGTAAAGCTTGCTTATCATTTTAGCTGCATTTAGGAATTTGTACCAATACATCTCGTGGTGATCCTGAAAGGCAAACTGCTAAGCAAGATCAACATTAAAATAAATCCAATTTACATAACAACGCTTTGTAACATAACGCAAACATCTAGAGGTCTAGGTAGAGACGTGTTCCGGCGTCGTTAAACATAGTGACTGTCGATCTCTACGAAGGTGGGTGATTCCTCCTGAGAGACGATAGCACTAATACGGACTTGTGCTCCCGCGTACCGTCGCGTATATTGGGAGACCCCTATAGGCATTTATCCTTTATCCTTAGGAAGCCGTGTCGGCCGCCCTACTGATCGCGATGCAGTGAACACAGCATTCACGAAGATCGACCACCCATACCGTAAAACGTATTCTGTGGTTTCGCGAAAGGTTTGGCACACCCTCTGCCTAGATCTCCAAAGCAGTTTCTTTTGGCCCTTTTCAAACTCTATAACTGAAAAGGTCCAACCGAGCATTTGTCACTTCGGGCTCGTTAATACATCGAAGGCGACTAGAGTCATCTTTAGCTTTTTCTCGACTCTTAAAACATGAAAAAGCA
The DNA here is from genome assembly GCA_031772625.1 of Pinus tabuliformis. Classification (NCBI taxonomy): domain Eukaryota; kingdom Viridiplantae; phylum Streptophyta; class Pinopsida; order Pinales; family Pinaceae; genus Pinus; species Pinus tabuliformis. Next base: position 27,903,934 of record CM062815.1, read on the forward strand.
AAGTTGTGTCTAAAGCGTCGTTATAAAATTTATTTTAAGCGGAATAATCATCACCCTTCCCTCGTTGATCTTCGAAGTTAGTCCACCACAAGTGGAAGTTCCTGTAGAATCGCTAAGAAATCTTTTGGATAGAACTAGATATGTCTGAACAACCGTCGACATCTAGGACTGTGTCGTCCGACACAGCTGTAGCAGAGCCTCCTGCTGCTACTCCAACGATGTTCGCTGGTATACCATCTGTCACGGCAAATTGTCAACAACAAGCCGGAGTCCAATCAGGGACAACGACATGGTTAGTTCCTATTTCTTCATCCGGATTATCATCTGGTATTTCTTATGTTGAAACTCGCCAAATTGATCCATTTGGAGGTCAATCTGGGCAATCGATCCCCTTGAGTTCCGGATTGATACCATATGGGGGGCAGTATGCCCTTTCATTACCTCCTCTGGGAGGATGCCCATCCGTGAGTTCACAACAAAGTTCAGGTCAAACTGGAATTACATCCAGCGGTTGGGTACCAATACTGCCTCAACAACCAGGAGTTGTATATTCTATGCAACCAGTCCGCCCTGTGTCGAATGTTGCCACTATACCTGGTATGGTGATTGCCTCGCAAGTACAAGCGCTGCCTACTGTATGTCAACCCCAAGTTTCTCAGGTTGCCATACAACAGCCTCTTGTCTCGACATCTCAATCGCAACCTCAGGTCAGTGCCTCCTTATCTGGAGCAACTCAGGATCAAACAAGTACTGTGACTCCTCATCTTGGTCAATCATCTAGTATTGGGCATCAGCAAATGGTCCAACAACCAGAGCTGGTTAGAACTCAACAACTGCAATTCCAGCAATCATATCAAGGACCTGAGCAACAAGTCTTTGTAAGTAATGGGCAACCATACTATAATGGTTATACCCATCAACCTTGTCAAAGTTGCCAACATTATGCTGGTATGCAAAGACCCACTGCTCAGGCGATTCCATCTTATCCTGGATATGCTTCGCCTAACCTGAATCAACAGTTGCCCTTTGTAGCAACTCTAGAATTACCAGATCTAAACCGGCTGACGAATGATCCAATTGCTTATGCCCCTTGGTGGCCAGCGATTCCACACAAACTTCCATCAGACATTCCTAAATTTAATGGAAAGCCAGGTGAAGACCCGTCGAATCACGTGATGACATTCCATCTATGGTGTTCATCAAACACCTTGAATGATGATTCGATAAGACTTCGCCTTTTTCAGAGGACGTTAACGGGTCCAGCGGCAAAATGGTATATTGAATTGCCTAGAGCTTCGTTCGACAACTTCAGTACCTTAGCTACAACCTTTTTAACCCATTTTCAATTACCGATAAGGTATGAAATGGGAACAGAACTCCTTACCAACTTCAAACAGACAACGGCCACTCATATATCTGATCATATACACGAATGGCGACGTCGTCGTAGGATGGTAAAAACATATGTTCCCGATCAGCTATTAGCTGAATGGTTTATAAAATCATTACTTCCGGCCATAACGGAAGATGTGGCCAAGGGGGGAGTCGTAACAGAAGAGCAAGTTATAGCTCGTGCGCAATATCTAGACTTGGTTTATACTCAGTCTGGCACGCTCTATGACAAAATACCTGACGCCCCTAGACCGGAATTCTCAATTCCTCCTCCTCCTAAATCAAACAATGACTCTCACGCCGGCGATGACGTGATTGGCAAGCACAAAATTTACAGTCAAAATGCAAATGAAAAACTTCTTGCCTCAGAAGTAGATGCCATGTCGACCGACAAGGGCAAGCAACTGAAGCAACCAGGGGGCAAGAAGAAAAAGACAGGAAGAAAAAGGAAACCCCCGGCAGGGTGTCATATATGCGATGAGGATCATTGGACGAAATATTGTCCACATATAGCTGAAGTTAAGAAACTCTTCAAGAGTTCAAAAACCCCAGCAGTATTGACTGATCCGTTTCCTAATCCAGGTCAAAATCTGGTTGCTAATCAAAATGCTTCCGGATCCCAAGTGCTTATGTTGTCTACCTCGAAGCAGCAAGATAATGCTCTGACAAGGAGTAAAGATTATGGGAATCCACAGCCGTCGAATAACAAGGCTAATGAACAACCTAGTAGTTCGACGACAACTTTAACCAAAGTTGTGCCACCCATCATTCATGAACAAAAGATAAAGTCGCCAAAGGGAGTAGTACACAAGTCGACATTTAATCCTCGTGCAAAAATAGAGGACTCGGCCCAATCACCGTCCGCTATGTCGAAACTTGAGGTACTGCAAAATTGCCTCTCCCAAGAGCAAGCTTTATTATCAACAATAGGTGGGATTGACCCAATGGATTCCAATCTTGTGGCCTTTAATCATAAAGGATATGACCCTCAGTTACCAGCTCAACTAGCTTTCCTTATTCAAGTGAAAGCCCTCAACAAAACTGTTCATCGAACAATTATTGATGAGGGAGCATCTACATGTCTTATGTCGATGAGTTGCTGGAAAAATTTAGGCTGACCACCCTTGTCGAAATCGTCAACGACGTTAAAAGCATTTGATGGACGATCATACACTCCATACGGGATTTTAAGTAACTTGCAAGTTGAACTGGGGGGAAAAACAGTAGAAGTTGATGTTGAAGTAATCGATGGAAACCTCGATTACAACATCCTACTGGGAAGGCCCTGGATATATGCCATGGCCGCAGTTGTGTCGACCTACTTCAGAAAGATTGCATTTCCCTTCCAAGGAGGAATTACAATCGTTGACCAACAAACATTTCTCCCCAACAGTTCACAAGTTACGGGAAGCATTCCAATGATCCATGGAAGGAATCATTCGCTCCAAAATATCGGAGTAGGTCTCCTAAAAGACCCTGCCTTAATGGGTACTTTTACCCTACCGCCTCCGAGCAATCTGGCGGGAGTGGCCACGGTGGAAACCTACAAAATGAAATCTAATCCAATCTTCTGGTTGGATTCGGAAGATTCCTAGATATTTTGTCGGTTTCGAGGATAGTTCTTATCTTGTGTCAACCTCATTAAAAAAAATGAAACAAATCCCCGAGGTAAACCTTCATTCCAACCACCGAGTTGGATGCAATGAAGCTTGGGGGGCATGCACCTCGATTTGCATTATTATGCTGGGGGCATGCAAACTTATCTTCGAGCAGTTTTAGCAATGTTCATGCTCGTTAAAAAATAAACGCAAGAATCGAGCAGTTTTTGTGCAGAAGTTCATGCTCGTTAAAAAATAAACGTAAGTTGTGAGCAATCTTCCCCTAGAGTTCAAGCTCATTCAGAAAAAATGAACCGGTAAATAACCTTTTGAGATCGTAAATTCATCAGCCATAAAAAAGCCTTGGTCGTGTTTGTGCACCGTCACCTCCACTTTTCATTTGGCCGATCATTCACCTCCATTTGTGTGTTTGCCTCTTTTGAGAAACAGCTGCGAAGAGTGATTTCACCTAGCCATCCTTGTGACACTGCCGTGATTGGAAAATTCCAACCTGTACCTGGAATCTGCTGCTATCCCTGTTTATCACTCGTTCCTCAAAAGACGAGTCTTCTTTGAACTCTTTTCACTGACTCGTAAAATATGAAAAGTTTGCCGAGTTTTGGCCTTCCAGCTCGTTAAACGACCGGAAGAGCTATCCCTCTTTTAAACTTTAATCTTTTTGGACCTGAGGGATTATTACACAAAAAGATCGAGCGCTTGTCTTGTTCGGCTCGTTAAAAGTACCGAACACCCATCCCTTCTGTATTGTTTTATACTTTTTCGGGCTTAAGGGATTAGATGACGAAAAAGGATATCTGGAGTTGACTTTATGTACCTTTTCAGACTCTCTAAAAATGAAAAGGACCGAGTTATCCTTGTCGTTAGACTCGTTAAATTCATTAAATAGCGACAAACTTGTCTTTAGACGAGAACGAGTTTCCCTATCGCTAAGCTCGTTAAATCATAGAGATGGGCTTGCCCGAAGGGCAGGTTATAGAACAAGCATATGTTATCCTCCTCAAGCTTGACAAAAATAAAGAGGTACTGGTCAGAAATGACTGGGGAAAAATTGGGAGAACATCAAAGCTTAATGGTAGCAAGTCGCTCTTGAACATGACACTTTTCTTCCGTACCACATCGGGTTGGGTTGTTTCATTCACCGGTCTCATCACCATGGTCTTCGCCAAACCACCCACATTTTGGGGTAATGCTACCGATCCATCGCATCAGTGCCGTTATATGTTCAAGAGAGGTCATTCTGAAAGTGTCAACCGTGTCCCATCCACTGCCATACATTATCCTTCATCCATTCATGATCGCCACCCTGAATCACATGTCACAGTTTGTTTTCACCTCCGCTAAAATCATTAGCTCCGTTCCGTGTCATTGATGTGGGATTCATTAAGGCCCTCCTTTGACGGATCGCTTCTTGTCGACTTCAGCTCATTATCCAAGAAGTTGATCTAGGAACAACCCCATCAGTACTTTGAAGCTTGCATGCCTCAATGGCAAGTTTCTCACTTCCGGCGACAGGTATTCATCAATGACCTTCGACCAGAAGATTTTGCGTGGCGTTCGACGCCAAGTCCTTTATTCACGCCACGTGAATTGTACTGCAGTACCTTGAGGGTCATTATCATTATCGGTGATTCCTCTCGCGCTTGTTAACGGTTTTCATCATTGACCGGTAATCAAGCGATGTCTTTCCATGTTCGACTTCAGTGCAATTTTCACATGGATCGACTTATCCTTAGAGTGAAGATCGAGCGAGTTTGAAGACCCCGGATCTAGTTTCATCCATCCGGGCTGCGAAATATATTCAGGAAATATAAAAACATTTGTCATGTACATCATTGCAGCAGATGATCATCCTATTCAAAGGATGATAATTTCAGCAAAGAATTATCAGTCTACCATCAGACGATCGTCTGTTCTATGTACCAAAATGTATTTATAAAGCTGAGCATGGGAATGCCCGCCTCAGCTAGATCATGAAAACAGAATGAAAAATAATGTATTGTATTGTATCGTATTACAGGGCACCTCTCAGCACTTGAATGAACTTCGGATCCTCTGGATAAAGCATTTCACCCGATAAACGACCTCATACTTTAGGGGGCAACTGTTATAGACATTTTTGTGCCTTACAGCATGAAGCATGAAATGTCCATAATCAAAGGGATCCAAAGTCCCTAAACATGTTGTTCTTACCCCTAGAGGAACAAGGTCAGCAAACCACAGCACTTCAAATCAGTTCTCCACCTGAAAACGCTCAAAAACAAGGCAATTCTGGATCATGTCAACTGCTACACTGGCTACCTGCACTGAATGTCAACTGCTACACTGGCTACCTGCACTGAATGTCAACTGCTACACTGGCTACCTGCGCTGAATGTCAACTCCAACACTAGCTACCTGCGCTGAACGTGTTTGGACAAGTGGCAAGCTCATTTCTCAAGGTGTCAATGCCCAGGAAGCTTCCAAAATGACACTTGGATCAGGGAATTCGCCCAGTGATGAGTAAGAGGTTCTTAAACTCCAAGTGGAAGCAAGGATCTCCAAGTGGACTCAAGAACTGAAGTATAACTGAAGTGGGAGAGGACACTAGTCAGCTTGAAGCCAGCCTCAAGCTGACTCATCCTTTCTCCAAATCTCCTATATATAGAGCTCTCTCATGAGGTCTAGGGAGGCTGGAATTTTGTGTAAAGTAAGGAAGTGCTGTTGGTTTACAGTTAGAGTTATTGGGTGATTACTTTTATAGAGGAGAAGAGGAGATTTCTTGCTACTGAGGAGGTGCTGCTGGATTGGAGCCATTTATGGTTGTAACCTTCTCAGAACCTTTATCTTCTATCAATAAAGCTTTTGATGTTCTCCTATATACTTGTATTGCAATGATGTATTGTTTTTATCTGTATATTTGATCCATTCTAATCCATGCATCAGTTATGAGTACATGTTTCTTGTAGTTTCCCTCTCTTGTTTTTGTAGGATCTTTGTGTAGCTGGGCCGGCAAAAGGAGCAAGGAGCTGGGAACAACAGGCAAAGAGAGAAGATAGGATCGACAAAAGCGAAAGACATCGGTTGGTCAATCTTTTCTTCCTTCTCTGTACTTTCATAAAGGAAAAATATCAAAGCTTTACTTTCAGTTGTTGCTAAGGAACTATCACCCTTAGAGTAGGGATAGGGTCATTCCGAGTCGGATACTTTTCCCCACAACAATCATGACATCACATCAGTCATGTCATCTTGAAATTCAGTCCTTCAAGGTCTCATTAGGTCTTTTAGGGTTTTTCAAGGTTTCATTAGGTCATTAGGGTTTCCAAGGTTCCAATAAAACTTCATTCCATTGCATAAGACTGGCAAGTAAAGGGTGATAAAATAACATCTCTTCACCATGTGAAGATTATTTGTAAAGAGAAATGCTTATTTCATCATGTAATTTTATGTTCACTATATGTAATAAGTATTGTTCCTAAGCTGCCAACTCAATCTCTATATGCCAAATTCATTAAAGAAAAATCAAATTCAAAGAGTTCTCAAAGACCATCAAGAGGTCAATTTGTCAAAGGAAATAGTCAAGTGAAAGGGTAATGTTTCAAAAAGTTAAGTGAATGCCAAAGGGAGTTGTTTTTCCCAAGGGTTTCCAAATCATCATTTTCCACAAGCAATAAACCCTAATTTCTTCTCCCACTCAGCTAGGGTTGGCTATGGAATCAGAGACATCTGAGCAGAGGATGCCTAAGGGAGGTCATTCGAGCAAGTATGAGTCCATTCCAAGTCATAAATGTCATGCCTCCATCATATTTCAAGAATTCATTCCAAGGGACAAATCATTTGCCACACATAGGGCTAGCTTTTCTTCCAAGTATGTTTCCAACCAAGCATAGATGAATTTTACAAAAGTGAGAGAGGTATTTTCCATACTATTCCAAGGATTAAAAACCTCCTTCAGTTTTTACATGGGTGTTATGGTTTTTGAGAAATGGCAAAAATAGAGTTGCTACAAGAGAGTTTCTTCACTTCTAGAGTGACCTTGGGAAAGTCAATTTGTCTCCTAGATGGAGTGTCGAAATGAATTTCTTGATCAACCAAATGATACCTAGGCAAAAAGATAGTTCCAATGAGCTATCATGAGCTCAACTTAGAGTTGAGGAAGACCTCCAAATGTTTCTTTCAAGATCACACATCATTTTTTGCACCCTCATTCTGCACTTTCTGACCAGTCTTGGGAGAATGAACTTTTGGATGGTCAAATAAAGTCAATTTTAAAAAATAAAGGTAGATTTGGAAACTATATAGGATAATATTTCCAATGAGCTATATTGGGTGCAATTTTGACAAGTTGTGAGCAAATTTTGCAAGTTGTGAATTTATGTGTTTTTTAAGGCATTTTTAGCACAATAAAAAGGTCAAACACGCAAGGGTGATGCGCTCTGTTTTTGGGGTATCTAATGAGAAAAATGTCAACATAATTGGATTCATGGTGATGAGGACATGCACCCTATGAATTTTATAGGCATTTGGAGACAAACTGGTCAGTTAAAAAGGTCAAAAACCACCAAAAAACCATGTCTCTGCTCCAATTTGAAAAACAAAGACATGTCTAGAAAGTAGGCTTGAAAGGGATTTCAAATAGGCCATCTTGGAGAAACTGTGGACATCAAGAAGGCACGCAAAAGTAGTCCTGAACTTGGAGGGTGCGTTTGACAAAGAAAGTGTGTGTTTGATAGAGAGAGGGTGTGTTTGACAGTCTTCTCCAATTTTCGAAGTTTCTCTCCTGTTTTGATTTTCACCTTCGAAAATGATGATTTTACCTATGTAAATGATCAAATTGGATGTAATTATCATGTTTTTACTATTACCTAGGGTAAATTCATTAGGTAAATCAAGCAGATGAGGTGTAATGAATCAGTTCATTTAAGATATGAATGAGTCACTTGGACCATCCTATAAGTTAGCTATTAGTTCATATTTTAGTGTAATATCTTCCTCACCTCATGGATTCGACCCTTGAGGATGAGGGGAACTGGTTTTCATGTCTATTTAGTCCCTTTCTTCACCATAGAGAAGGATTGGACTCAATTGGATGTTATACTATTGATCAAAGACATAGTGTAATCATTATTTGGCAGAATTTAATGAACGAGTTGCAATGATTTTGGTGGAATTCCTGTGGTATCGAATTTTGACATAGTTTCTTCTTATGTTTCATATGTTTGAATGTTTTGTACTCCCATGTTTCAATTCACTTCTATGATATGTTGATTTTCAAGTTGATGAGCAGAATACATCTTACATGCTCTGTTTTGGGGAAATCTTCATAGTTTGTCCATTTTCTTCAGTTTAGAAAGAATACATGCTTGTCTTGCTCTTTCTAGCACCTCACCAGTGTTATCCATCTCACTTCATAACCTTAAAGTGTTTGAGTGCCTACCTACCTTGCTCCATCAGATGTCTGCAATCATACCCTTATTTTCCCTGACCTAGTCTCTTTGACCTAATCCTCTTCCAACAACCCCACCAAATCAAATTAAACAACCTCTGCACATCATATCTAGCCTAAAATCCTAATCCATCAAGCCCTCTAGCCTGTGATTACTTGAAGAGAGCCCTCTCCTGCTTGGTAGGGCTAGCTACCAAGCCAAAAGATTCGTTTGTGGTTACCTCAGCTAGACTCTTCCTCGGCCTTGGAGATCGGGAGGAGTGATAACAACATGCATGTGTGCAAACATGAAAAGTTATTTTATGTGTTTCTTCTACATGTCTTTCTTCCTTTTCACTTGTTCAACAAATTGTTGTCTTCAACATGTTGATTATTACGTCATGTTTACGACCTCGTTTTGGTGATGTTGAATGTTGTGTTTGAGTTTTGTTTGCTATGTAAACATCTATCACACTCACACACGATGTTGTAAGTATTGTCGAGCAAGCTTCATTGTGGTCATCTAAACATCTATCAAAAGTGTTGCGCTTGGCACTCACACTCGTCGATTAGTCACACTGGGTGCATGTTGTCTTGATGGTTCGAGGTGTCTTGTCGTCAAGTCATGTTGAGTGTGTGTTATCAAGGTCATACATTTATGAAGTCACATGTTCACACACTTAGTCATTTTTTCGAAACCCTGTCAACCGGACCACACTCCAACAGCTAGACCTCCGTTGAGCTACACTGCACAATTTTAGCCCTCGGTGAACATGTACTACTACCCAGAATTGCGTAGATCTTCATGGTGACCCCCAAGAAGTCTGTACTAGGAAATAATAGAGTCAACTCAAGTCTCTCACCCAAAAAAGCACAGAAGTTTCTCAGCAAGCCATCTCAATATGCGCTGGTAGCAAGAAAAACTACCAAGCCTCGAGTTCGTCAACCAGAGAGTTTGACTGAATAGTGACCTCGGGCCTCACTCCTTCAAAAAATTGCATAGAAGCTGCCAAGCATGCCCACTTCCATTGACTAAAGAAACTGCGTAGAGATGTCAGACCAACACCCGCTACCTATCACCGCACTTCCCACAAAAATTGCACATTTTTCCATCCACTCACCCTGTTAGCCGGCCTACTGCTCCTCCTCAAAACTACACAATTTTCATGAGCATTCTTCGAGCTGCTCAATAGCCCACTCAGCTCAGAAACTATGTAGGGATCTCCAACAGGCCAGCCTCCCATCCCCATGCAGTTTTTTCCAAAAGCCTCTAGTAGCTTGCTACCATCTCCCTCGAGAAATTACGCAGTTTTCACTGCCAGTCTCCCTCAGCTACCTGCACTATCTCCGTGAAACAATTATGTATATCTACTCTCAGGCCAAGCCATATCCCGTATAAAATCACTACTGATTTGGATTTCCCATATCAACCTCCTAGTGATCTCTATGAAATTTTCATGAACAATGCCCAGAGCTCGCATCCCGACTTGAAATGTGATTTGCGTAGTTTCAGAGTCCTGCCCTCTCTCCTCTTCACCTGCATGTGAAAGATAAAAACAATGCATCATGGTAGACTAGGATATTTATGGATTTGTTCTCATCTCATCATGAGTGATTGCAGATACAAGTACATGGATGAGGCATGGCACGATGATGAATGGGATGAAAATGGAGAGCACGCAAGGAGACTTGTTCGTGAACGAATGAACACATTGAGCATGCCAAAGTACAAGTGAAGGATAGACATGCACGTGCAACATCATGAAAACACTAAGACCATCGAAGACTCTGCACACCTTTCCATATGGAGGGAAAGCTATGATACACCAAGAGCACATCCATCACTCAGCAACACTGCAACGCAACATGGACACCACCAGAAACATGAACATACCAACTATGTCATGTCGAGTCATGTCATGAGTCAACTCAGCCACATTACTATTGTGGGCCATAATATTGTAATCAATGTAATGTAACATGGAATTCCAAGAGACCCACATGTAAATCTAAAGAGTCATGTAAAGTGAAGAGTAATGTAAGTCAAAAATCCATGAGGGAAGTTAAACAGTCACAAGGGCCAATTTTACCCTTGTCTATAAATACCCTTTATTTCTACATGCAAAGGAATTTTTCACCTTGGCTCCTCCCACATAGCCTAGAGAGTCTGTAATATTTTCTTTGAGGAGTGAGCAGTGGCTCTAATGCCCCTCTATTGAGGTTAGTGAGTAATGGTGTATGGATGTGTCTTAGAACTTTTTCTTAATTCAAAAGCTTGTTAACAGGTGACCACATTTCCAAACATGTATTGTATTCATTTGTAAGGACATTCTTTGGATGCTTGTAATGCATGTTGCTTTAACCTGTATTAAGATAGTTGAACTACTTTGATTGTTTTAGTTCATATGCTATTGGAAATGTGTTTTATTAGTTTTTAAATATGTCTTGCCTCTCTGGGCTATCCCGTCGGACAATCAAAAAATTAATTCTTGTAAACTTGTTATCACTCTCATCGCACTCATGTGGATTATTCCTCTGGGTGTTGTACGTGTTATCTGTTCACCTTATGTTTGTGATTGCATCATCCATGTGGATTATTTTCTTAGAGGATGTGCTTTCCTATTGTGTTGTCTGCCTCTAACAACGTTGGGACTGTTCCTTTTCAACCTGAGGCTCACTTCTACCCTCTCCCTCTATAGTGAAATAACTTTGAAACAAGAAAAACTAAGCACTCACCAGACACGCAAATCTCATTGTTCGATGACAAATAAAACCACTCTCACGTGCTAACAAGCAAGAGCTAAGCCATATCTTTAAGATAAGGGAAACTGGGCCATCATACCAGATGGGAATCCTACACCAAACGGTGTGAGGTCTAGTTACAACCTCATACCGGGGATATCCCCTGAATGTTGGCAGGTCCAGCACCGTCAACAAGCACCTATTTCATTTTTTAACAAGGTTGACATAATAAAATAACTATCCTCATGACACCTTGATCACGACCTATAAGATGCCATAACTTCCAAGAGGTTCTCATAATATGGGAGAACAATGCTCTGGAAGGGATCTAATTAAAATATTAGGTTCCAATTCCCCCAGTACATGACGCACTATATCACTGACTAAATCATCAGTAGAGGCGGGCACGGAACATGTGGCCACATAATTAGCCTATGGAAGAGGTGATACAAATTGCATACAAGGATGATTTAGGGAAGATGGTTGATCGAGAATCAAATTAGGACCAACGAATGGAAGTTGATCAATTGCCACAATTCATCCTTCATGCAGGAAACATATGACAGGAAAGAGAGAATAGACAAGAGCTCCCATGACATAAACATATCCATGGCCAAGGAGTAAATTAAAATCCAAAGGGCCTTGGACAACCATCATGTCAAAGTAGACAATTATTCCTCCCAAAGTAATAGGAAAATTAGGAATGATCTCTAACGATTAATTGGTTCCTCTATTAAAATATAACAAATTACGAGTAACGGGCGCAAGTTACAGATAACCTAAAGCTTTCCAAGTAATTGAAGGAAAAATATTAATAGATGCACCTCCATTTATGGTTATGCTAGGTATGGGTATATTACAAGCCTGTACCATCATCTATAAGGGCACATAGGAAGGAAGGTGACATCTTTCCAGTGGACTCCAATCAAAGAAAGTGGCTAAACTACTTAGAGAGGGTTCCATGAGAATAGGAGGACTACCCTCTTGAATAATGAGAATAAGAGGATCACCCCCCTCTACCATGGGAATAGGAGGATTTCTCCCCCTGTACCTTGGGAACAGGAGGATTTCCTCCTAATTCTTTGGAATCTCAAGAAAGAAGAATAATTTGAGTGGCACAGGGGAAAGGAACCATGCTCATGGCACTTGGTTTCATCTTTTAAGGAGCTTGACACAAATAAAGGAACTATGCTCCAGGAACCTTGCTTCATTTTTTAAATACGTTGACATAGTAAAATGACTATCCTCATGACACCTATTTCATTTTTTAACGAGGTTGACATAGTAAAATAACTATCCTCATGATACCTATTTCATTTTTAACGATGTTGACATAATAAAAGAACTATCCTCATGACACCTTGATCATGGCCTATAAGAGGTCATATCTTCCAAGAGGTTCCCATCAAGTGGGAGAACAATGCTCTGGAAGGGATACATGTCAAGGGATCTAATGAAAATATTAATTTCCAATGGCCCTAGTAAATGATGCACTATATTAGTGACTAGCTCATCAGTAGAGGCAGGCACGGAATAGGTTGCCACATAATTAACATGTGGCTAGGGTGATACCACTTACATATAAGGACCATTTACCGAAGATGGTTATTCGGGATTCAAATTAGAACCAATGAATGAAATATGATCAATGGCCACAATTCTTCCTTCATTTGGGAAACATATGACACAAAAGAGAGAAGAGACAAGATCTCCCATGACATAAACATAGTCATGGCCAAGGAGTAAATTAATATCCAAAGGGCCTTCGATAACCATCATGTCAAGGTAGACAATTTTCCCTCCCAAAGTAATAGGAAACTTAGGAAGGCTCCCTAACAGTTGATTCGTTCCTCTGTTAAAAGCTAATAGATTCTGGGTCACAAGCACAAGCTGCGAAGAACCTAAATCTTGCCAGGGAGTCGCCAATTTGTTAACCAAGAAATCCCTTATACAAATAGAAGAGATCCCTCTAGTCCAATGAGTGGATCTAGTAACAACTGTAACAAATACATGAAAAAGTATCCTACTTTAAATCAGCATGACATGAGAGAGGAAATATGGCCTACCTCACTCCTATGTAGTTTCTTTTCAATGTCGATCTCAATCTCCTCACTTCCAAGCTCAATCCTTGCTATTTTGTTGCGAATGAATACCTGCAAGAGAGATCAAACAAAGACAACAAAGAGAAAACATAGCATATGCATTCTATTGTAAACCATATGACACATTAGGAGAATCATACTAAGAATGTATTCTTTTACACGCTTATGGAAAGTAAACATGCATTGTACTAATAATAAACACAACAAGTAATCATACAACCACTACCTTGATGTTGGAAGCCTCCTTCAGGGTGTGCTTCCATGTCCAAGCCAAGACTTCTCAAGCTATCCTTTATCCTTCACAAATTGGCAAAAATTAGGCACAGTTTAGTAGCAGCATGACCAATCTAGTCTCACCAACCATTTGAGGGTATAAGGGAATGTATTTATAGGGAAGGAGAGGGAGTTAGGGATACATAAAATAGGGATGAATGTCCACATATTAAGGGGAAGATCCCTAAAGGTAGGATCAAGTACTCTAAATGGGAGAACTCGACAATATCCTTATTCAACAATAATTGGCTCGTTGTTCTAGAGTTTTCTAGTAAGAGAAGCTTCTAGTCCATTTTTGGAGAAACTACCTGAAGAGGATTAGTGTGGATTTTCCTATCAAAAGTCATGCTGCCAACACTAGTCACTATTTAGACCAAAGGGTACTAGCATGGGATTCCCTGCTAAAAGTAGCATTGAGCTTGAAAATAGGGTTTTCTAACAAGCTCTTCCAGAATTACTTCAAGGCATTTCTTCTTCTTTTCTTCAGGGATGCTCTGATCAATTTTTTCCATTGTGAATTCATTGACAACATTTGTCGCTTTGCAACATATTTGGCAAAGTTTTATAGCTCAGGGTATGAGATAGGGAGGGCCAAAAATTATTGTATAACCGCCATAGAAACTTTGGAAATTCTTAACCAAGTAGCATTGTTTGTACACCTTCTCCAATTGTCCTATTCGTTTGACTTTCAGCAACTCCATTTTGTTCGGGATAGTAGGGAAGAATAAGCTCCCTCTTCATTCTTGCTTCTTTACAATATGTAGTCAATTCTTTAGAAGTGTATTCCCCGCCATTGTCGGATCTAAAAGTTTTTATCTTTCTTTTGGCTAGGGTTTCCACTTTGCATCTAAACTCCTTGAATTTCTCAAATACTTCATTCTTTTTCTTTAGACCTTGTTTCGCTATTTGAAAAATGGTTTTCTTGTATTTTTTTTCAAAGACAACCCCTTGCAAAACCCTTCAAAATCTTCTTTGATATTGGTGATGCCATGAACTAGATTTTTAAGAGGAGGAATGACCTTGTAGTGAATAGGACCATATATTCTATGCCATAGCTCAATAGGAGAGATTTCCATATAAATTAGGGCTTGAGGAGGTGGTGTAATGAATCTATACAAAATTCCTTAACGAACTCCAATAACCCTAGGTTTATCAATACTTGAATCTTTTCCCCAAACTAGGACCTTTTCATCAACAAAAGAAACTCTATCCCCTTTATCTTCTCAGTAAGAAATTGAAAGAAATTTCCTTTTGAAACCTGGAGCATATAGTATGTTGTTGAGATGTAGTTTTTCTCCATTCTCTATCTTCAAGGATGTTGATCTCAAGCCTCTAACATCATATATTTTTTTGTCTCCAAATTCCACTGCATGGGAATATGGGTCCTTTGATAGAGTTTGTAGTTTTTTACTTTCCTCTGTCACATGACTCGATGCTCCACAATGAATGAGCCATGCATTATCATCATTAAGTGAACATGTAAGTGCATCTAAGAACCCTTGAATTTTGACCTTGTCAAATATGTAGTAGACAATATTGTTGATCCATCTTTCTGTAGAATTGAATCCCAATCTTGTCATAAAGGGAGTACTCATTTCCTTTAATCTAATGAAGTGATCTTCAATATTCTTTGAACTTAGGTCTAAAAACATGTTGAGAAATCAATTCTAGTAGGATTAGGGTTATATTTCTCTTTCTTGATAATTACTTGTTAATTATTTTGGCTTATTTTACTTATTTGTTATATTATCTTTCATCAAGCAATTAATGTGTGCATGAATATCACAAAAACAGAAGTCACAAGATGTAGGCACTCTGCGATGACAAAACCCCTATCTAGTGGAAGACCTAGTCAAAACTCTCTTCCCTCAATGGTTATTCTTAAGACTCTTCAACCTAGACACAGATCTCCTCCACACCAAGCCATCCTGTCCTTCTTTGATCCAACCTTTGACCTAGCCGCAAAAACACTTAGACCCTAGAAACTTTGACTTGGTAGCTTATGGCATCACCATAACCTTCAACATTAACAAGGGGACTTTAATCTCCTAAACTAGCCCACATAAGAGAGAGGGATAGAGAGAGAGAGAGAGAGACACCAAAACTTTTATTTTTGTTCTTCCCTTCCTCCTTGACCAAACACACACTCCTTTTAGCCTCCTTCCTCACCTTCGCACTTTTCCCAACTTCGAACTTTAGATATTGAATTATGTGTGAGAGAGATGAGATACTCCAAATGAAGTCGAACGACCTTGTATATATATCCTTCCAATGAGGTTGAATTGTCTTCCTTAAGGCCAACTTTATCTTCTTGAGGCGGACTTGGTGTGGAGGTTACATAATTCATTTTTAACTCAAAATCATTATTTTTACATCGTTCAAAAGCCCAAGGAGGGTCTCATAAAATATACAATTACTCTAATGACTCTTTATTAATCTTAGGATTCCACAATGGGGACTTCAACTAATAAAATGCTGACTGAAGCATCAAACCCATGCTTTAATAATTCATTGTAACAATAATAATAATAATAATAAATTGATAAATACATTTTATGAAGATTGAACTTAGTTACATTTTTCAACACCATATACGAATATAGTGCTTTTTAGAATACAATATTTAGTTTATCTATGCTTTTTTAGTTTTAAATAATGCATACGACATCTTCGGAGAATGATATGAATTTGGGTCACAACATTGTTCCATCATAATTGCAACCTAAAAAAGTTTCAAAATGTTGTAAATTGCCTAGATTTCACAAATTATTATGGTTATTACTTCATATCATAATTGAAATATCACAAGAAAAATTGACACATATGTATCTAACTTGGGGCAAGAGGGAATAAATAAATTGGGTTAGCGAAGACTAAAAAAAATTGGAATAATACAGTACTAATAAAGGTTATTTTAGTGACCAATATATCACCAATAACAACATCATTCACGACTCACTTTATAGTCACCTTCCACATGTGTCTCTTCATAGTGGGATTCACCATCATCTTCACCATCCATGCTATAGTGGGGTTCTCAAGCATCTATATTCTCTTGCTCTACTTCACACACAGAGACTTCAATTTCTCACTCTATAATACTTCTTGTGTCTTCTTCATCCATATGCATGGCTACATGATGGATTTCACTTTTATATTCTTTATGAACATCATCCAAATTTGAGTGAGATTCAAACTTGTAGTTGACTTTCTATTGATTCGTCAACGGACCATAACAAAATTTTCTACTTTATGTCACTTTACTTTATACCAAATTCTACTTCGAGGGTCTTCCATGATTCTTAGGAAGATAGAACTTTTACTGCCTTGCACAAGGACTTCTCATCTAATACATTTTTTATAAGATCCAATTCCAAGGCATCATATACTTCATCATATGGTTTATTATACCGATACTAAATCAACTCTTTACATTGAAGAGAAGTTTTCATTTTGACAATTCCCAAAATTTAAATTTTTACCAACAAATTTTGGAAGTGTTACAAGATATATCCTAATCCATTCATCCTCAAATTGTTTTACTTCATCTACTTGTCTTTTAGATGCCCTAACTATGGTGAGAACCTATATGATCTCTTCAAAATACTTTGGCTCCTCCTTTTGATTCCTTTTCTCAGTTTCCTTCAGTCTTGCTTTGTGACCCATGACTATCTTTTTTCTTTTTTCTTTTTTATTCTTTCCTTATTGTGTCAGCCTTATAGAAATGAACGTCACATACACTTGATTATCTTTACAACTAAACATTTTAACCTTCACTTTAAATGTGGCTTCTCATAACTACTAACAACTTTTTTAAGCTCTTCTATGCATATTTTCATAGAGGCTCATGGCTACATATTACGGGGGAGACTCCTTCTTTGGTCAATAAAGGTGGCTCTTTCCTCTTGATATGGTGGTGGCTTTGTAGGCTACTCACCCTAATATTTTAGTAGTTTGGTTAACAAACTCTCAATGAGCTCTAGTTTCTACTTATAGACCAATGGATGCAAACTTCAATTTGTGGGTTACTGACAATAGCTAACGCTCTTAGTGGAAGTAGCTCATTGTCTTCTTAACTCCTTTGGTTCTTTGAAACCTTGCTAAACCTTGCTATGATACCACTTGTTATTTAGAGGCAGAGATAAACATGAAACACAAGACAAATAAGTACACAATCTTGTGTTTGAATACATAATTTATATTCATTAATTATTCTCTCATATAGATCCACCAAGTTGTTGCTATTCTCTCTTCTTACTTCACATTACAATGACCCAACTATGAGTATATAAGCAGTAAAATTTATAAATACGGAATCATGCAAACTCTAACTTTATTTTCCTCATGCAAACTATGACTTGATGCTTTAACTAAACTTTTCTAACTTCACTTTAACATAAATCAACATTTTATTTTTCCTTAACTTAAATTTTCTTGACAAGACAATAGCTTTTTAACCCTTAATCACTTGACTTCTAATATTAGAGTTAAATTTATTTCCTTCAAATAACTTAACTCTTCATAAATTTCATGCATATGAGAGTACTTACTATTTACATCAAGTGAAACATTTTTTATCTATGACAAAGTTGCGATCGATGGTAGTAAATCAAATAGGAAATTTGGAGATAGATTTGTATGAATTATGTACTCTATTAATTTTTAAGTTGTTATTTGATACTCTAGTTCACTTGGTTTTAAGACATTTGAATATTTGACAACTATTTGGCCACTTGGGTTGTTTATTCTATAATATTACTTTCATTTATATCATTTGCAGATTGGTTATGTTAAGGCATAACTGTATCAAATGATTATCTACATACTTCAATAAGTGTTAAACTTATGATTTTTAATAATTGTGAAATATAAAAAGTGAAGTGTAGTATGGAACCATGTAGTTTCAGATTGACAAAATTGATGAGATGAAATGAGTCATGATGCACCACAAACCTAAATTGATGGGTCATCTGGGTGTGCTAAGCCAACCTTCAATGTGAGTGACTATAGGGGCATGACAATGGATTTTTAGGTTAAATTAAAGTTTATGCTAGAGGTACTCTTTCAACATCCTTCATAATTTATTTATAGATATCTCTATTAAGTGAGGAAGATAAATCACATAGTCATTATTCCGTAGTTTGAAATGATATCAATGACTAATATTACTTTATTCCTTAATAATGAATTTATGGTTTTCTAATTACTAGATGAAAATATTTAGAAAAATATTAATACCTAACAATAAATTAACGAAAAAGTTTTAGTTGAAGTAATTTATTTTTTTTCACATATTTAAAAAATAAATAAATAAAAGAATAACTCATGGAGTGTAACTCGATTGATAATCACCTTATTATGAAGTATTATGTAAAAGCATGAGATTCAAAGTTCAAATTCCCATGGGTTAGACCAACCAAAAAATAATAATTTTTATCTATTTATTTATTATATTTTTAGAATATGGTATATATATTGTAATTGTTTTGAAATTAAATTATCTTTAATTTATTACTTTTACGTCATTTTTAATATATTTTTCACATAAATATACATCAAACTAAATACTTAAAAAGTAGTTAAAAATATTCTAGCTTTTCAAAATGTTATATTTCAATTTTATAATTAATTAAAAACAATATAATTAGCATAGACTAATTTCGTATTTAGTTAAAAATAATTAATGAAAAAAGAAAAATATAATATAAAAGAAAGAAATTGATATAATTAAATTTCATGTGGTTTAAACAACTATTCAAAATTAAAAATATAATTATCCCTTATCCACTAATTGAATCTCTGTGCAAACTTCCCGAATGAAACAACATACAAGTTGTCTCTAATCTTATCAGCAGAGATCGAAGTGGCAAGACAGGAATTGATGTCCAAGAAAGTTTGCCAGGAAAAATTGGTGCATTCTTCAGAGTCGACTACCCCCACAAAACGAAGAGCCCAACAAATAGTTGTTTTTATATAAGATAATATGAATGGTAAGTGAAATAGCAACCTCGATATAGGCGCAAGACAATATTAGCTTGCAAGATGGCAGACGTAGGGCACACTATCATAGTCAATTTTGCAAGTCGCCGATCTGATACCACCTCACTGTCGTTCGGTAACAATCTATCCTGCTTCCGGCTGGAAGATAATATTGTCTTAAATTGATATGGTTTTGTCTTGATTGTTAACTGTCCTAAATGGGTTTCCTCCTTAATTGTCATCATCTAAAATGACCATTGTCTTAAATATAAAGTTTTGTCTTAAAATATTTTTGTCTCAAACTATTTTTTTCTTAAATATAAAGTTTTGTCTTAAATTATTTTTGTCTTAAATAAATTTTGTCTTAGATATAAAATTTTGTCTTAAAATATTTTTGTCTCAAATTGTTTTTCTCTTAAATATAAAGTTTTGTCTTAAAATTTATATTTAACACAATCCATTTGATATTAAATTTTAATGTAAAATAACTAGAATAAAAAATGACTTTTCAAGAGAATATATTTCTTTTGTCTTTAAAAAATGTCTTAAAAGTACCTTTTGTGTAGTAGTGTTGTATCCTTATTTGCATCAGATTTCATGGGGAGCTATATCATAATCCATGTATTTCATGAAATGGTTCTCTTAGATCATAGTCACCACAGTTTATTCAAAATAGTGGAGGTGTGGTGCAAAATTCATATGGTCTAAGTGATCAAATTGTGGCATTAAGGATGTTGGGAGATAGCTCTGCATTTTATGGATTCAGATTTCTTGGTTATCAAAACAATGTTTTAGATGATAGTCAGGGGAATTCCTTCAAAAATTGTTTTATTGAAGGAACCAAAAATTTGATATGTGATGATGGACAATCTCTTTATGAGGTTAACTAAATTGAAATCATGAACAATATTTTCATATTTTTTTGCTACATATTTTATGGTTGATAAACATTCTAGTGGTCGAATGTTTATTCACAAAAAAAATTCATCTCGATACAATCCCTAAGCTAAATGGCGTGATTATAGCTCAGAGTAGATCTTCTCCTAGGGATGACACAGGCTACGTATTTCTAAATTTCAATATTACTGGTAGTGGATTAATGTACCTTGACAAGGCATGGGGAAATTACTCGAGAGTAGTGTTTTCTTTCACTTACATTGCTAACATTGTCTTCCTGGAAGGATGGGATAATTGTAAGCTATTACAAGAGATATAGGAAGAGTTTCATGGTCCCATGATCTAGGCAATGACAAGGTTACACAATTTTTTAACACTAGTTTCATTTATAGGGAGAATTGGATCATAGATATACCATCTCGCCTTCAGAGAGTTGCCAATTTGATTCCACGACATGGCTGAAATATCATACCATTAATCTTTGGGTTTCAACATTTCCTTGTTCATTCACATTGATATCTCTATGTTAAGTTACATCCATGGATCATACCAAGAAATCAGAGATTGCAATAATCCAAATAGACCATTGGTAAGTTGGTTTGAACAATTGTTCTATATTTCATACCTATTTGACATTCCCAAACCATTCATTCTTTCATTTGTTATTGTTCTCTATGTCATATTTGTTTAACCACTCTTCCATGACAATTTGTTCATAAATGATACTGTTAATTTATAATATAAAATATTTATTTAAAATTTTATTTAAAAACTAATAATAATTCATTTATGGCATAGTCTAACTTACAGACAAAATAGGCCTTTTCTTTTTTTCATCTAAATCTCGCAATACAATTTCAACGAAGACTGTCATTTTTTGTTGTTTAAAATACATTTTTTTGGCATAAATGGATTCAACACCTTGAAAAAATAAAATAAAAAATCATAAAGAAGTGGAATTCTATAGATTAAATAATTTCATCTCAACTTCTTAAAAATATCTACTGAATATTAGTTAAAATTAACTAGAAAAAATGGTGTGAAGAAAGGTCATTTAATCTATAAATTAGACTGCATCTTTATTTATTATGAATAAATATTTCCATAATTTTGGATTTCAAGAAGCTTTAGATTGGTAATCGTTTTAAAGAAACTCAAATATTTGATAATCTTAAAAGTTTTGCATTTAAAACATTAACATTAATTTAAAATAACATTAATGACATTAATAATTAATAAATTAATGGCATAATTAATAATAAATTAATAACATTAAACTTTAGTATATAATTAATAAATAAAATTAATAAAAGTAGGAAACGCCATACAAGAGTTGTCTTTAAATGAGACTTTTTGGACTTTTTGGCATACTTTTTGCTAAAACCTGTTAAAACAATTTTTTATCAAATCTTGATTGTGTTGTTTAAACTAGATTTTTTACTGCATATATGGATTCCGCACCCTAAAAAAGCCCTAGGGCACTTCAATTGTGCAGATTTCACTCGTCAACTTGTGATTTCAATGAATCCCTATTGGATTCCCTATTGAATCAAATGAGAAACATACACATATTGACACAGGTATTTTTATGTGGAAACCATATGGTAAAAAAACCACTAATTTGTTTGTTCTTATGATGTAAATTAAACACCTACTTAATTACATCAATTTTTTTGTCAGCACCCACTCACAAGAGGCACAGACCCCCTTAATATATAAATAACCTACATACCAAGACAAAAAAACCTCTTATGAATGCAAGCCACCACATACTCTAGCCACTATTCTACCTTTCATACAATTTTCAAACTAAAAATAGGAGCACATGCATATATAGAGAAATATAAATCTGGTTCACTGTAGTATCATACTTCTACACCCAGTACTCTACTAATGTTCCACAGGCTCTCTCGGCCTCACATAGTAGAACCCTAGTCCTCTCCTCACTCTGGAGAAGCACATTATATTCATCCTTTTGCTCTCAACCGCATGTACTCTGCTCCCGACCTTCTATTGCCCAAACTCTCTACAACAATCTTCTTCAATTCAAGACTTGGTCTAGTTTCTCAACTTTCACAGACTCTGCTCCACTCTCTTCAGCATATACACAACAATATTGTATTCCCCTAGTTGCTTAATTGAAATCCTGATTTTTGTCTCTCTTCTCCACTGAACTCAATGTTGTCTTTGTTGCCTTCCAAACTACACGAGAGTGTACTCTTGGCATGAAACTCCATTCTTTTGTTGTGTCTCTGTTCACAAATTACGTCGTTGCATTAAAAACATGAGAATGGGATTTTTTCAATTCACCATCACCCTGTGTGATTCTCCATGCTGAGAATTTAATCTCAGTCCACCTGCACACTCCAATGAGACTCCCCTTGCTTATTCATGGCTCACAGAACTTGACTGTAGTTTAGAATAGATTCTTCAATGTTCATTTATTTATATAAGGTGTGTATGGGAAATGAGAGATGGATTTCTTTCAACATCGAGACAATCCCAACAGTTCTTTTTTTAGAATCATGGTCCTCGTTTCCTTGACCCAACGATCTCTACAGCCACCATTGATCCTGCGACACAAACTCTTCTTTGTGCATTTACTCTCTAGTTGTTGACCCATTCATCCTTTAACACTCGGTATTGTAATATCGAAGCACCACATATCGTAACCTTTATTAAAACAAATGCTACGAAAGAGCAAGAATTTGATTACTTTATCCACTCTTATGTCAGCACTTAACCTCTTTTTCACCAAAGGACCGCTTCCTGTGATCTGTAGCTTCATACTCTTATATATTGGAATATTAGAGCTCTCGTATCTTGTAACTTTTATTAAAATAATGATACGAAATGACAGGACTGTGATCTATCTTTGGCCCCTTTTGCTTAGCCCCTACTTTTTTTTCTTCCATGGGATAGGGTGCCATGCTCGAGGGCATAGTGCTTAGTTGTTAAGGCCTTCAAGCTCATGTCGTGGTCCTACCTCCTTGTGTATTCATTCTCGCCCTTGGGTTTTTTTGGCTTTCACTAATAAATTACAACACATCAGATCCCCTTTCATCATAACGTTTCTCCAAAATACATTTACAAAGGAGTTGTGAAATCTTTGACCTTTTATATACTTCCATAGCACTTAGGTGCTAGGCATTCTCTATGCCCTTGTTTATTTAGATCCCCAAAAACATGTTCGAATCAACGAATCTCCACACATCAGATCATAACTTTCCTATAAAACAATTAGACAGGAGTTACAAAAACTCCAACTTCTGAAATTCCAACCTCTGAGATGATGTCATTATCTCCACATAGCATCCACTTAGTGGTGAAATGTGTCACCTATATTTTCCCTATTAGGCCAGCTAAAATGCTAAATCTGACTGCCACGTGTCTTTTGTGTGGCCACATCATGCTGACGTTATCTGCCTCGTTAGTTTCTCATTGCCAATCACCTACTGCCATGTGTCCTATTGGAGGAGAGAGAAAGGGTCCCTTGGTCATTTTGTTTTTCAACAAATTTCTTCATAAATACTTCTCCTCACAACTTTGGTTCTTTTTAAAAGAACTCATTCATAAGGAGTTATGAAACTCTGAGGATCTGATGGTATTGACCTTCCGAGATTCGAGCCCACTCTGATATTTTGATATGATGCCTACTAGTCCTTTTAATAATGGGTCTTAATGTTTTGAGCCTTCTCTGATATCAGGTTCCGAGAATTGGCTACCGAAACTCCAACCCTCCAAAATTTTATCCTCCCGCGGTCCTAAAATGCTAGCTTGCTCTCATATTTCTACTTGTTTAGGACTTTAAGAAATTGACTTCAAAAATCAATAACTTTTGCACCAGAAGGCCATTTACCGACTTCCACACACCATTGGAAATCTCTTTCAGAGAAATTTTCAATGGAGAAAGTCCGATGTAGAGTATGAGCCCATTTTCTACCTGAGAAATGATTGCAAACTTTGTGCTATTCTTTACACCTTGGCCCTTCTCATGTGCCTGAAATACTAGAATCCTAACCACCATAGTCATTATTTTATGGCTTCTCTAATAAGCTTGCTACTATGGTGATTCTATATCAGAGACTACAACAACCATAGGACTCCCCCTAAGCTTGAAAGATCAAGCATATCAATGCTAGAATATGTTGATGTAAACCTTGATGCTGATCTGGTTGACATCAATGCCAACACACTTGCAGCAACTAGCCATCCAAAATAGTATTATCACACATGATTGGAATGGGATCATTCAAATCTACCTTAATTTCATTCAAGATCTTATTCATCCATATAATTTGTGAGTAACAAGTGGCAACTACAATATACTATGCTTCAGTAGTTGATAAAGAAATGGAGTTTTGCTTCTTTCTTACCCAGGACACTAAGAAGTTTCCCAAAAAGAATGTTACACTAGAGGTGCTCTTCCTGTCATGCATATTGCTTGCCCAATTAGTATAAATATAATCCTTCAAATTAAACTATCTTATTTTAGCATACCATAGTCTATAACCAATTGTTCCTTTAAGATATTTGAAAATCATTTTGACAACAATGACATGACTTTCATGAGGAAAATCTTGAAATCTGGCCATAAGACCCACTACTTGCATGATGTATGGTATCAAAGTTGTGAGATACAAATATATTCCTATCATTGATATGTACTTAGTATGATATACCAACGGTATCTCATCTTCTTTGCACAATTTTCATCTTCTAACCATAGGAGTTCTAATTGGCTCAAAATCTTCAAGCTAAAACCTCTTCATAGTTTCTCATAGGTACTTCAATTCGAAGATAAATACCCCATTTTCTAAATAAGAAATTTGCAGTCCTAAGAATAAGGACAATTTTTCGATCATGGACATCTCGAACTCTATCGACATATAATTTGCGAATTTTGTCCCAATTTTTCTAGATCGTTTCCAAAGATTATGTTGTCCACATACACAACTACAATTAGTAGATGATCATCTTCAGACTTTGTGTATATATTGATGTTTACAGTGCCTTTCTTAAAGCCTTGTTGCTAAATGTATCAATCTAGTCTTACAGACGAGGCTCTGGAATCTTGTTTGAGACCATATAAGGCATTTTTCTGTTTGCATACAAAACATTCATTTTAAGTGAGCATGAATCCTAATGGCTACTCAATATAAAATTCTACTTCCAAATCCCCATTAAGAAATGCCGACTTCACATCCATATAATATACCTTGATGTTTTTATGACTGTAAAAGGAAAGAGACATTTTGATAGCTTCCAGTATAGCTATTGGTGCAAAGGTTACCTCAAAATCTATCCCCTCTATCTGGGCATACCCTTTGCAAACTAATCGAGCCTTGTGCCTAATTACTTGACCCTGCTCATTTCTCTTATTTTTTAAGATCCATTTTGTACCTGTGATATTTTTCTCTTTGTGTCTTGGAACAAACTCCCAAGTGTCATTCTTCTCAATTTGATCAAGTTCTTCATTCATAGCTCTCACCCAGAACTTGTCCTCACTTTTCTGGATGAGATTTTTAGCCTCAACCTCAGATAGAAGAGAAATATTTTCACAACTTAAACTACCAACAAATTTCCTCTTGGTTTGAACACCAAGTCCTTGATCTCCAAGAATTTGGAAATAAGGGTGTTCTTTCTGTACATACCTAGAACGTGTTCTAGGCCTTGTGTTGTGTTCATTTCCATGTCTTCGTTGTCTGAATATGTTTCATCTTGATCTGAGGGCATGATTTATGAACTATCATCTCCATGTTAGTTCATGTTTCCTTTGGAGGAATCAGGTTGCGAAGTTATTTCATCTACTACTACATCAATGTAATCATCAACCCTCTTTGTTTTTTTGTTGTAGCACTTGTATCATTTACTTTGGTCATAGTACCCGAGTAATATACCCTCATGAGCACATGAATCAAACATTACGGGGTTTTTATCATTCCTTTTGACAAAGCATTTTCTCATAAACACCTTGTAGTGTTTAACTGATGTTAGTCTCCCCTTCCACAACTCATAGGGAGTTTTATCACTATTAGGCTTGAGTTGTGTTCTATTTGATAGGTACGTTGTTGCTTGTTCCACTTCTCCCTAGAAGATGTGAGGTACATCTACTTCATTCATCATAGATATGGAAATTTCCTAGATTGTGATATTCTTTCTCTCAACTACTCCATTTTGTTTTGGAGTTCTATCCATGGAATATTGCTTCCTTATGCCATGTTACTTGTGAGATCTCATACACAATACATATGATCAACAAGATAAGGCTTTCACATGTACATATAATCCATTAGATGAGAAACTTACACATATTGACATAGGTATTTTTACGTGGAAACCCAAAGGGAAGAAAACTACAAATCTATATGTTACTATGATGTAAATTAAGCACCTACTTAATTACATCAATTTTTTTGTGAGCCCCCACTCACAGGAGGCACTGACCCCCCTAAGATAACAAGCACCTATTTTCCAAGGGGCACCAACCTCTTATGAATGCAAGCCACCACCTACTCTAGCCAATGTTCTACCTTCCTTCCATTTTTCAAACTTAAAATAGGGGCACATACATATATAGAGAAATACCAATATGGTTAACTACAGTATCATACTTCTACACTCGGTCCTCTACTATTCCATTAGATCTCTCAGCCTCACATAGCAACACCATATCCTCTCCTCATTCTGGAGCAGCACACTGTACTCATCGTTCTGCTCTCAACCGCATATACTCTGCTCTCAACCTTCTATTGCACAAGCTCTCTGTAGCATTCTGCTTCAGTTCAACACTTGGTCCAGTTTCTCAACTTTTGCAAACTCTACTCCACTGTCTTCAACACATACACAACAATATTGTATTCCCCTAGTTTCTAAATGGAAATCTTGAGTTTTGTTCCTCTATTGCACTGAGCTCAATGTTGTCTCATCACCTTCCACACTACATGAGAGTGTACTCCCGAAATGACACTTCATTCATTTGTTGTGTCTCTTCTCAAAAATTATTTCGCTACATTAAAACATGAGAATGGGATTCGTTCACTTCACCATCACCCTCTGTGATTCTCCATGATAAGAATTTAATCTTAGTCCACCTGCACACTCCAATGAGACTCCCCATGCTTATTCATGGCTCACACAGATTGATTGTACTTCAGCATGGCTTCTTTGTTCTTCATTTAGTTTTATAAGGTGTGCACAAGAGATGAGAGATGGCTTTCCTTCAACATTGAGACAAACCAATTTTTTTTTTGAGAATCATGGACCTTGTCACCTTGCCCAACAATATATATAGTCACCATTACTCCACTGGAACCAACTCTTCTACGTGCATTTACTCTAGGTACCGACCCATTCATCCTTCAAAACGTTTTACTGAAATATCAAAGCTGCACATATGATAAATTTTATTAAAAAATATGCTACGAAAGAGAAATATTTTGATGCCTTTAGCCCTTCTTGTATTGGTGATTATCCTTTTTTTCGCAATAGGACCAATGCATGTGACTTGCGGCCTCATACCCCTATGTATTGGAATATCATAGCTCACATATCTTGCAACTTTTATTAAAATGATATTACGAAATCACATGACTTTGATCTGCCTTTGGCCCCTTTCACTTATCCCCTTCCTATTTTTCCTACATGGGACCGGGTATCATGACTAAGGGCATAGCATTTAGGTTCTAAGGCCTTCAGGCTCCTGCTAGGGGCATATATCCTTGTGTATTCACTCTTTCCCTTGATTCTTTTTTGCTTTCACGACTAAATTCCAACACATCGGAGCCCCTTTCATCATAGGTTTTCTCCAAAATCCATTTACAAAGGAGTTCTAAGATCTTTGACCTCTGATATAGTTCTGAAGCACTTAGGTGCTAGGCCTTCTCTATGCCCTAAGTTCTTTGGGTCCCCACGACCATGTGCTAATCAACATCAAATCTCCACACATTGGATCTGAACTTTCTTATAAAAAAATTAGACAAGAGTGACGAAAACTCCAACCTCCGAAATTCCAACCTCGAAGATGATGTAATTCTATTGTCATCATCTCCACATGGCATCTCCTTAGCAGTGACGTATGTCACTTGTATTTTCCATATTAGGCCACTAAAAATGTTGAATCTGACTACCATGTGTCCTTTGTGTGCCCACGTGATGGTAATGTCATCTGCCTCATCAACTTCTTAGTGTCAATCTCCCACTGCCATGTGTTCTATCAGAGGAGAGAGAAAGGGTTGCTTGGCCCTTTGGCTTTTCAAAAAATTTCTTTGTAAATCCTTCTCCTCGCAAGTTCAACACTTTTTAAAATAACTCATTCATAAGGACTTACGAAACTTCAAGGTTCTAATGGTCTCGACCTTCCCAGATTCCAGCCCACTCTGATATTCCGTTATGCTTCCTGCCAGTGCTTTTGATATCAAGTTTCGAGAATTAGCTCTTGAAACTATAAGCCTCTAAAATTCTATGCTCCTGAGGTCTTGAAATTTCAGCTTGCTTTGATATTTCGGCCTGCTTAGGACTTTAAGAAACTAATTTCATAAATTAATAACTTTTAATCTAGAAGGCCATTTGTAGACTTCCACACATCATTGGAAAGCACTTTCATAACACTTTTCAGTGGAGAAGTTCTGATGTAGACTTTGAACCCACTTTCTAACTGAGAAATGGCTGCAAAATATATGTTGTTCTTTACACCTTGGACCTTCTCTTGTGCCTAGAATCCTAGACTCCCAACCACCACAGTCATCATTTTATCACTTCTCCAACAAGCCTTTTACTATTGTGATTCTCTACCAAAGACTACAACAACCATAACACTCGCCTTAATCTTGACACATCAAGCATATCAATGCTAGCATATATTGCCACAAACCTCCATGTTGGCCTAGTTGACATCGATGCCAAAATAGTTGCAACCACTATCCATCCACACAATGCCAACTATCCAACAGATTCTAGACAAATTAGATCAGAAAATAAACTAGAAAGCTTTACAAAAGGTTTCACATGTAGGTAGTGTCATACATTAATAAAAGTTTCATAAATAATTAATATACTAATATTGAATATTTAAAATATCATTAATATTTAATTATGACATTAATAACATATAAAAACATATATATAACATTAATGTCATATTAATAATATATTAATCTACACATTTATAATTTTTTAACTATAAATTAACACATGTTAACTATGGTTGACTATTGTTGACATGGTCAACTATAGTCAACATGGGCATATTAGTTGACCACAGTCAACATGACTACCATGGTAAAAAGTTTTAAAGGAAATACTTTTTTAAATTTATCTATTGCTTTTAGTGATTTAATTAAAGTTTTAAATTTCAATTTAATTAATTTTAATTTATTAATTATTAAACAAATATTATATATAATAATTTAATTAAATGTTATATAACATATTTTGATGAATTTAAATATTACCTGATACATAATATATTAACAAAACATTAATATATAAGTATGTAAATTTAAACATTTCTTTAAAAAAAATGATTTATGAATATAATACTGATTTATGAATATAATAATTAATACGTAATATAATTAATATATTATTAAAATTTAATTATGACATTAATATCATATATATATATATATATATATATAAACACGATTATTAGCATATTAAGTATAAAATTATTAAAATATTAAAATAACGCTAATAAGAGTTTAACATAATATTAATGATACCTTAATAATATATTAATCTACACATTTATAAAATTTTAACTACAAAATAATCTATACATTAACACATCTTATCTATGGTTGAATATTGTTGACACAGTCAGCTATAGTCAATATGGGCATCATAGTCAACAATGGTCAACATGACTACCATGGTGAACCGCACTTACCTCACAAATCATGGTCTATCTATAAATGATCTATAGTGAACCATAGTGGATGGTCATGGTTAATCATGGAGGCTTATAATGGGTGGTTAAGGTAAACAATAGTCAAACATTGTCAACCATAGTCGACTCTAGTTAGCATGGTCAACCTAACTATGGTTAGTTATGTCCAACCATAGGAAACCTAGGTCAAGCATGGTTAAGCATGGTCATATTTGATCAAACATAATCCTCATAATCAACTTTTAAAAACTATGATATTGCATCTTCAACATTAATAATGGTTTAATATTAATCCTATTGTTTATAATCCTAGAATTTATAATATTAATCTTAGGGTTTATAATATTATGTTTAATATTGGTATAATACTAGGTTTAATATTAGGTTTAATATTGGGTTTATAATTTATAATAATGGAGTTTAATTTATGGTTTATAATATTAATTCTAGGGTTTATTATATTGGGTTTTATGATGTTAGGGTTTAATATTGTGATGTTAAAAAGGTAAAAAATAATAATTTATCCATCATCACATACTCACAAACATTATCTCAATATGATAATCAATGTGACAATCATTGTCGCAATGTTACATTACATTGCAATTTATTCAATGTTGCATTCTACATTACAAAATTGGGATTTAATATTAGGTTCATAATATTAGGGATTTTTAATAATGGGTTTAAAATATTAAGGTTTAATATTGGCTTTATAATTTATAATACTATATTTAGAATATTAGGGTTTGATATTAAGATTTATAATGTTAATCTTAGGGTTTCTAATATTAATCATATGGTTTAATATTAAATCTAATGTTTATAATATTAATCAATCCGAAAGTCATTGTTGCAATGTTCCTAATTTGTTGGGTTTATATTGGGGTTTAATATTAGGCTTTATAATATTAATCATTTGGTTTATTGTATTGGGTTTTAGATTAGGTCGTAATATTGCAATGTTGGAGCTGTGCAAAAAACTGGCCAACGTTGCAGTGTGACAAACATTTTCTGAATATGACAATGAGTCTCACAATCATTGATATAACATTAAACTGAGGTTTAATATTAGA
Source organism: Pinus tabuliformis (assembly GCA_031772625.1). Classification (NCBI taxonomy): domain Eukaryota; kingdom Viridiplantae; phylum Streptophyta; class Pinopsida; order Pinales; family Pinaceae; genus Pinus; species Pinus tabuliformis. Next base: position 27,935,304 of record CM062815.1, read on the forward strand.
TTGATATATTAGGGCTTTTAAAAATTTGGTTTATAATATTAAGATTTAATATTGAGTTTATGATTTATAATATAAAGGATTATAATAGTAGAGTTTATAATATTAATCCTAGGATTTATAATATTAACCAATCTGAAAATCGGTATCGCAATGTTCATATTCTGTTGGGTTTATAATATTAATAATCCCTTGGGTTTATAATATTAATCCCCTTTGGTTTATTAAACCATTGAGATTATAATATTAATAATCACTTAGATTTATAATATTAATATTGAGGTTTATAATCTTAAGATTTATAATTATAGCATTTGTATATTAATCCTTGATTTTATAATTTCTTGAATTTATAATATTAATCCTACAGTATATATATATATATATATATATTAGGGTTTATAATTTTATGATTTACAATATTAATTTTAGGTTTTCTATATTAATCTTAGGGTTTATATTATTAATGATAGGTTTCAATAATAATTTGAGGTTTACAATATAATCCCTTGGGTTTATAATGTTAATCCCTTGGGCCCATAATATTAATATTAGGGTTTAATATTAACAACCTAGCCCTTGAATTTATAATATAAACCCCTTGGGTTTATTTATTCCTAGGGTTTATAATATTAATCCATTGGGTTTATTAATCCCTCGGGTTTCTAATATTAACAATCCCTTAGCTTTATAATCCCGGGGCTTATAATATTAGTATGAGGGTTTCATATTAATCCTTTAGTTTTTATAATCTCTTTGGAATATAATATTAGTCTTAGGGTTTAAAGTCCTAGGGTGTAATATTAATTCTAGGTTTATAATAATAATCCTAGGGCTTAATATTAATCCCTTGGATTTATAATATTAATCAATTGGTTTTTTAATCTATTAGGTTTTTAATATTATTAGTTCCCTCGGTTTAGAATATTAATGATCCCTTGGGCTTATAATATTAATCCTTTGGATTTATAATATTAACAATCCATTAGGTTTATTAATCCATTGTGTTTATAATATTAATCCATTGGGATTATGATCCATTAGGTTTATAATAATAATCCCTTGGGTTTACAATCATAGGGTTTAATATATTAAAATTAGGGTTTATAATCTTAGCATTTATTATATCGGGTTTTATAATCTTACGGTTTTCTATATGGATTTAATATTGTGGCACTAGAATGGTATAAAAATTATCCAACGTCACATTGCAACAAACATTGTCTCAATGCAACAATTAATCTCACAATGTTACACTAAAATGAAATTTATTCAATCTCACATTGCGACATTACAAAATTGGTGTTTAATATTGGGCTTATAATTTATAGTAGTGAGGTTTATGATATTAATCTTAGGGTTTATTGTATTGAGCTTTCTAATGCTATAGTTTTATATTAGGGTTTACTACAACAATGTTGGAATGGTACATAAACCTACCCAACATCGCAGTGTGACAAACATTGTCTGAATACGATAATCAATCTAACAATCATTGTGCAATGTTACATTACATTGCAATTTATTCAACATTGTTTTTGGGAAAACTAGTGTAATGTCGACTAGCCCTTTAGGTTTGGCAGCTACCCTAGAAACAACAGTTTAAAGCAATTCAATGATTTCCTCTATGTGTAACAGATAAGAGAAAGATAATGGAACCAACTTGGAACTTCCACTTAATTCCTTGCTTGATCTCTCTCTCCCTTGACAAAGCTTGCAACTCCTCCCCATACTTAACCCGCTTGGAGAGTACCTGCACAAGTACAACAACAAGGAATCGTCAAAGCATCGCGATCTATTACAACATCAACATTGCAAAATCAGATATATAATGAACAAATGATAGCATTCACAATTGCACAATCATATGGAATAAAACTTGAAGAACTTTATTAATAGGAGGGAGAATTACAACCCAGTTGTCTGATCCAACATCATCCTCCCAGCTTCAATCCCTCTTCACCTCATGAAATAACAAGATCACACCAACAATACAATGCTCTTTCCTCAATTACAAACTATCAGCACTTCCTTGCAATTCACAATATTCTAGCCTCTAGATCTCTTAGATGAGGGATCCATTTATAGATGTGTGCAAGGGTGTAAGTCATCCATGGGGTTTGATTAGTGTCATTCCACTTGTTACAATTGGTTCCACTTGGAGATTTCTTGGATCTCTTACTCATCCCTGGGTGAATTTAGATGGGCAAGTGGCATAGGAGAAGTTTCTAGAAGATTCCATGAGCAACCACCTAGTAAATTGTCTTGGACATTTTTCCATCCTCGCCCATCGCACCCTATAGACGGCCTAATCAGTATGCATCACATTTTGCCAGTGGAGCAATCAGTATGGTTCAGTTTAGGCCATTTCTGGATGGTTTGTCAGGTGGAACTTTCGGGGAATGATGTAATCAGATGACTATGTTCCTTTAGGGTATGAAACAACTCTTTTAGGGGTTGATCAGCCCTAGTTTATCGACATATAATTTTGGGGTTGATGTGCCCAAATTTGTCTATAACAAACAACACATTGTTGCATTACAAAACTAGTGTTTAATATCAAGTTTATAATATTAGGCCTTTTTAATACTGAGTTTATTTTAAGGTTTAATATTGAGTTTATAATTTATAATATTAGGGTTTATAATATCAATCATAGGGTTTAATATCAATCCTTGGACTGATAATATTAATGAATCTTACAATCATTGTCACAATGGTTATAATATGTTTGGTTTAAAATAGTAATCTTTAGGTTTATATTCCTAGGGTTTAATATTAATCCTAGGGTTTATAATATTGATAATAGGGTTTAATATTAATCACTTGGTTTATAATCCCTTGGGTTTATAATTTTAATCCTAGTGTTTATAGTCACTTGGAGTTGTAATATTAATCTTAGGGTTTAAAATATTAATCTTAGGTTTGATATATTATTCTTAGGTGTTTAAATATTAATCTTTTGAGTTTATTAATCCCTTGGGAGGGATTTATAATATTGATAATCTTTTGAGTCTATTTATCACTTGGGTATATAATATTAATTCCTTAGGCTTATAATCCCTTGGGATTATAATATTAATCTTAGGGTTTATATTCTTAGGCCTTAATAATAATCCCTTGGGTTTATAATATTAATCCCTTGAATTTATTAATCCCAAAAAGCTTATATATTAATAATCCCTTGAGTATGTCGTGTTGATCCCTTGGATTTATAATATTATTTCTAGGGGCTTATAATATTAATGCTTTAATCCATTATGCTTATTAATCTTCTGAATTTATAATGTCAATAATCCTTTATTGATAATATTAATAATATTATTATATTATTATAAATTGCTATTATAATTATATCTTTATTGATGTCACTATTAATATTAATATTAAAGTCTATAGCATTGAGAGTTATTGATGTATATCAACTACATTTACTAATGTGATTGTGCATGTGATTGATATATGTTTACCGATGTATATCAATCACATTTATTATTGTGGTTGTACTAGTATGTACTTTATTTGTCTAAATGTAAAGTTTGAGTGATCCTAATAACTGTTTTGTTTTAAGAAGCCATATATTCATATACAGAGAATGATAATATGGCTAATACTTAACTCAGTTGGGGAAAGGAAAGGAAATTTAAGTGTCTGTTTCAATATATTAATTTCCATGCGGATTTCAAAACAGGAAAGTTATTTTTCAATTAATATTATGTCCAACGTATTGCTCTGCACCTCAACGGGAATTAAAGAATAAGGATTTTATAAATGATATTCTCCTTTAAAACTACTTATGGCCACAAACAATCTCATGCGCTTTATTGAAGACGTGACTGACTAAAAATGGACTTGAACTTGGACTAGTTTCAAAAATTTATAACCGTTTGTAACATCTCCTAATTGCTTTATGTCTCACCATTTTTATTTTGTGTGTGACCATAGCATAGCATTCTGGCGGCCCCCCTCTTTTTACATTCTCCTCTCAACGCTGAAGTTTTTCTCACCATTAGATTTCATAAGTAAGAAGTCAGGCCCAAAATATTTTTTTAAGTCTTGTCATATAATACGATGGAATACGTTAATTTCTTGCTACTTTATTCCAATATAGTCATTTAAAAATAATTAGTTTTTGCTATTTTATTTAAATAAATATAGTCATTTAAAAATAATTAGATTCTATATTAAAATGTGAGAATTGATAAATTTATAATTATTATATCTTTTATAATGGTTTTGAACTGTTGTTTAATTTTTTTCCAATTATTTATAAAATTTAGGTGTAAATTAATCACATATTATTCAATTATTTATAAAATTTAGGTGTAAATTAGTCACATATTATTTCAAATTCTCTTAGTTTTTCATGGATGTCAATATTTAGATATAGATGAGCATGGTTGCCCATGATAACCATGGACGACTATTGTGTTCATGCTTAGTCATTGTTGAGGTGGTTTAAGCATGGATGAATATGGTTGTGTTGTTGCCTATGATTGACCATGGTTGAGCTTATTTGACCATTGTTAACTATGGTCAACCATGGGTCATTATGGATGAACATGGTTCACCATGGTGAACGTAGTTGTTAATGTTTAACTATATATGAATATGGTTGCCAATATTGACTATCGTTGACAATGGTTGAACATTGTAAAGTTTGATTGATTATTATTAAGGTAGATGACCATGGTTGACTATTATATAGCCACTTTTACCATTATTGACTTGTTTGACTATGGTGACCAAAGTGTAACTATATATGTATACGATTGACCATATACACTATGAATGAGAATGGTTGAATATGGTTGAATTTATTAACCATTTTGTACTATAGATATGATCCCATTAATTTAAATTACATAAATCTCATCAATGAAACTAGAATTAATTATGCGAGATTTTAAAAAACCATTATTTTTTGTGCAAAATATAATTTAAATCAATAAGATCAACCAAGATTATATTAAATTTCAAATTTAATTATACTAATATCAAACTTTGAATCTAACTGAATTAAATTTAGAGTTTAATAATATCAAAATTTGATATATTATATTATATTAAAGCTAAAGTTAAACATGGAATGTTATATTATAATATATTAAAAGTATATTATTAGATTTATATAAATATTAAAATTTATTTTTATTAAGCTATACAATTATTATTATTAAAAATATACTAAAAATAAAATAAAAAATTTACAATATTAATATTTGTGTTTAATTAAATTATTAAAACTATTAATTATTATTGTAAAGTTATTAAAAGTTATACCGCATCTATGATACAACAACAATTGGAGTATGCCTCGTGAAAACGATTTTCAAATCCCTTCTAAACACAATTTCATTTCAACCGATGAAAGAAATTTTGTCAATCCCATACCGCTTAAAGCCCCCGGGTTTTGATTTCACAAAACATAAATCTGTTATTTTATGTTATCATTATCCATAGCTCATTACTTTTACAGCTGTCGTACCCATCATCCAATATATATACAAGAACGCTCTAATGGGAAAATACAACTGTCCCTATATCATTTTAGTTGACAACACAAAGTCTTAAGCAAAGTGAAAAGGCAGGCATATTGTCAGAATGGTGATTGCAAACCTCAAGTGAAATGATAGCTAGCTGCCACAAGTTCATGAGCTAAGCTGGGGCAACTAAACAACGCAGGTCAGCTGCCACAAGTTCAGGAGCTGACCTGTGGCAACTAAACAAGGCAGGTCAGCTAAATCACCTACATGAAGCAGTGCAGTCACCGTACTATGGTGTGGATCATTAGAATATTACAAGCATCGTACTATGGTGTGGATCATTAGAATATTACAAGCACTACTATATAGTGTATTATTGGGATAATGCAAGTATTCATGCTCAAATAACATAGAAAATTCATTGCAAGTATTGTTGTTTTAATAACTTTGTTTGTTAAGCGATTATATTTCTCTTATTATTCTGATTGAATTTTCTCTGATCTAATTATTTGTTTGTTTCTTACGTATGTAGTAGCCTTTTGCCTCAACTATTTTGGAGCAGATGGAGGGATTGATAATGAAGATTGGGTTTGCTCAATCATTTGGATGCACTATAAAGTTCGCAGCAACAGGGGGCTAAAAAGGCAACTGCTAAGTGTGGCAATCTCATAATTAGAGTTATGTTTATTAGAAAGAGAAGTAATAATAATAATAATTTGCAGCAAGTTAGTTTTGAGATACAAAGATTAAAACAAATTTTTAGTATCAATTATAAAAATATTAACCAGGAAAATGAAATGGATTACTAATGTATAGAAGTTTAAATTTTTTTATTAATTATAAGATTTCAGGCAATGAAATACAATGCCAATATTCTCTATCAGAATTACTATTAATATAGTGCAACAATATATAATTTATTGTAAATTTATATAAATTAAATTTGTTAATTTTAAAAATAATAATATTTTATTATTTAAAAAGGAAAGTAATTTGGAATTCAGTGGCTCGCCCCCATCTTGATTTTTCGAAGTTTATCTTTCAGTGTCAACTTCATTTGGTCAATGTTGTTCTAGAAAAGGTCCTTCAATGCTTTCCACATAGCATGCAGATTTTCCTTCCCATGGAGACTCAAGACAAATGTGGTATCGAACTCCCTTAAGGATCATCCGCCTCGCCCTTGCCACACACTTCTTCCATTCAGCCTTTTTTTGAGCATTTGATGTTGGTGTCTTAGGAATGTCATGATCAATGAATTAGTTCAAGCCATTGTCTTCCAACACGGCCTCCATCCGGTCCTTCCAAGCTATATAATTCGAATTGCCATCCAAGGCATACTTGAGCTGCAAACCATAGAACGTCATCTGTCAATCCTGAAGTATGTATTGCAAATTCAAATTTCACCTCTAACCCTGACCTCAAAAACTTCGAAATCTCCTCTAGTGTATTGTTCTCAGCTCTGATACCATGTAGAAAATCCTGTAGATTCACAAGCTCATGCAATTTACTAAAGCAAAAGACAAAAATCTACTTCTACTCTTTACAACGGAAGCCCATAAAGATCGATGAAAATAGTAATCGACGAGAGGAAGATAAATCAATGACACATAACATAATAAGTATCGAGGGAAAAACACAGCTCAAAAACCCATTATATGTATTGAATTAAATCATAAATCCAAGGTGATAATACAATGTTTGTTCTCACAAAAACATTCCCAACACTCAGTATAATCAATCTCCCATCTCACAAGCAAGCTTAATTCAAACCTTAGCCTCTTGGCCTGCTCTCCAAGCCCCTATTTCATTGCACAATTCTTATGGATGAGTTTTCCATATTAATGGGAATCTAGTGCATCCAAAATTGGGAAATCCACACTAGGTTTTGTTCCTAATTGCATGCATGATCTATACAAATTAGTAAATCATACAACGGATAATACAATGTCCCAACACTCTAGTCTCAACTTGGTATTTCTCATAATCAACATGCATGAGTTTCTAATGAGGAAATCTTCAGTTAACTGGAGTAGCACTAGTGAATGCATTAGTGCACCAATTCAACCTTAACTCTCTATTAGTTCCACTAACAGTTTGGAACTAATTTAACTGAACTTAACTTAGTAAACTAAATTATCAAATTATAACTCACAATTAAATCATATTGGACCCCTCGGATATAGAGAGAACATATACATGAATTTAGAAATACTTCCAACTAGAAATTCCTAAGCTAATTAAGTTAATTAAACTTAATTAACTATTTTCAAGTTGCTATGAAAAAAGAATTTGATTTTAATTCTCAATTTAATTCTAGGACAAATTAAACTGAAATTTTTGGATTCTATTTTTAACATTTCTTGTTGTTATTTTCAACAAAAAGATACATCCATAATGTCCTTGTTGTATCCCAAACCAATTCTGTGTTTATTTTGTGTAATATCTTCCCATGGTTTTATAAAAATTTTGGTTACGACAGGGTTCGCATCAGTATGCAAATGACTCTCGCATAAAAATTGTCTGAACACGAACTTCCGTTGCACCCAAATTTGCTTTCGGAATCACTTCATTACTCTAATCATTTTTTGACTGATGATCAAGATCAAACAAATTGTTATTCTCAAAAAGAACAAGTTCAAAATTCTTCTTTTGCAAATGTTCTTGCTTAAACTGGGACTCTAGCTGCAAGAAGTCAATTATGCTTTTAACATTTTCCAAACTTGATTGGATGCTAAAGAGTTTGTCTTTGTTGACTTGGAAATAATCATGAATAGTAGACGACATTAAATTGTTCAATAACTATATAAAATCATGGAGTTTGGCCTTGTTCTCCAGCAATCAACTTTGAAAAAAAGTGGGTGTTGGCTACCACCGAAAATGCACCCGATCTTTAATTTGATGAGTTACTTGTCTAAATTAAAATTTAATTATTGACTCACTTGACTTCATTGACCCCCTTATTCAATTTCAAACAGGTAATTTTACAACAATTCATACAAAAAATACATTATATCTCTTTTCTCTTACAAATTAATCATATGTATGCAATAAACACTTTTGGAAGGGATGCTTACCTACGAATTTAACAACTGCTAAAATATTTTCCTAGAAATAAGCGAATATGTGCATCTTCATAAAGTTATCTATTCTAACATGAAAATCAAGATTAAACACCAAAAATATTAGAGGTCAAGCATGTTTACTTTGTCAGATTCAACTCATCTGACAATGACGTTGTTGATACTATGATTCATTGCAGAGAAAAATAATACCATGGATCTGTATCATAGTGGCATACAATGTTGTTCTTTCAATGCTTAAAATTGACGAATCAAACATCAATTAAGATTATGTCAAAACGACAATATCTCTTCTTCCTGGTTAGAGCGATTCAATCCATAAAAGGGCAATATCACTCTTGTGGTCGCCCTCAACGCAGTCACCAACAAATATCATTCACATTAGTCAAAGTGTAGGGACCTCCGAGCCATGAACACAAGAGCGATGCATGTGGTCGAGTGCACTGAAGGCAAGTTTTCCCCTCTTTCACCACATTTTCATATATTCGAGGGTTTCTAGGACTGATGGTACTTAGATTCAGAATTTTAGAATAGGAAAAACCCCTGATCAACAACACGGTTTGATACCTTTTCACTGGAAATCACGCTTTGCGATTTCAAACGATATCCAATCCAAGAATTCCATCGGATTTCAGTTGTGCAAAATGCCAACTTCCTTAGTCATTTTTTTGTCTTCATAATTCAATTTCATTCCATCAATAACATAAACAAGCACAAATACAACCAAGATCTACTATCAATCCTTCACATTTCCATTTTATGTAAATAATTATTACAAATATTTGAAATATAGTTTAGAAGTCGCTCTCAATTCTTTTTTACCTTCAATTTTATTATCCAACTATTGTCAACCGTATCGACGGTTCCCTATTGAAAAGGAACTGTGAGCTTATGTGACTCAGAAAAACGAAAACCAACAGTGTGTAGTGTACAGTCTCAATAAAATCCCACAAAAAGAGAATACAGTCTCGAATGTTATAAAAATTAATTTAATGACATTAAAATAAATTAACTTTCTTTCTCTGTGGACAAGGTCTAGACTCCAAACCGCCAGTAGTCAATGGCAGCATGAGACATTATACTACTCATTCAACTCTCATTCGCTCTTGAAATTTTCCTATATTAATAGATGGAGGATCAACGCCGCAATTATTACCATTGGCCTTCCTTCTGATGATGAGTTCAAACAACTATTCCAACTTGTGCTACTCTCTTTTCTCCTTTTTTGTTGACAACAATGTTTTCAACGCGAGTTCAACATATAGGAAGGCTAGAAGGTCCAGGAAACAATGGTAGTTCGCCAAGAAAAGATGAACCCTCAAGAATGCCACAAAACTAGTGTCTCAACTTTATCAACAAGTGGATGAACTAATGCTCTGATATCACTGTAAAACACAAGAGACTGAAAATTAAATCAAATGTATATTAATCAGTCTCACAGAAGTATATACATGATGTGCATACTAATACATACAGGAAATAATTGAATTAGTTCCTCGGAGTTCTTGGACTCCAATAACTACCCAAATTGACCCAACATTGAGGATTAGCTATCTAACACTAGGGGTTCTTGATGATGTTGAATCCATTTCCACTATTAAAAAAAAAATGATTTGATCAATCCAACATTTGGATTTTTTGTAATTTATTTTACTGAATTAAAAAAATAAATAAAGAAATAAATAAAACAAACAAACAAACAAACAAACAAACAAAAAACAAACAAAAAAAAAAACAAAACAGAAAAAACAAAACAGACAAAACAAAACAAACAAACAAACAAAAACAAAAATAAAAAAAACAAAAAAAAACAAAAAAAAACCATAAAAAACAAAAAAAAACAAAAAAAAACAAAAAAACCAAAAACAAAAAAACGTTGTACAAGCCAATTTGTAGTGTTAGTAGACAACGCCTTATTGATATGGTATGCTTCTAATATATGCATAAAATAAAACTATATATCATACATTAAATTCGTTATTAGTATATACTATTTTATTTCTTTCTTTGTATTAAATACTATATTATTTATCCAACAACTAAGATAGTAAAACTAGTCACTTATTAGCCCACAGGGGTTTGGTCTCGTGGCCAGTGAATGGTCTGCTAAGTCATTCATGCCACTGTGCAGGTCATGGGTTCAAGCCTCGTCTTAACCTGAGGGGCCGTTCTTGCAGGCTAGGCGGTTCCTCCTAGCGGTTATAGTGGCAGCGGGTGGGATTCGACCCCATGTAACGTGAGTACGATACCACCATCGTTGCCAATTCCGCTAGAAATAAAAAAAAAACTAGTCACTTATTTGAACTTAAGACCTAGTGGAGACTAAACCCCACTAAAATCAAGCGAACTACACATTATGGATAATGATATTAGATAATTACATATGTTTTTCTCAATTGAGGTTATATTTGGTGATTGGGAGGAAATAATAAAATCATCCCCACCCCTATTGACATCCCCACAATTAACATCCCCATTGATGTGCATGTTAGTTATGTTCCTTTACAAGTTTGACCACAAGCTTTTGTGATTGGATTGCACTGGATTTATTCCTTTTGATAATATAGTGTTAAGTTATGGTATGTTCTATGCTTAGAGCAATTTACTTTTCTTTCTTATTATTATTCATAGATTAGCAATCACATGTGCATAAGTAAAGTGCAGATAGAACATTAAACGATCAACAGAAAACAAGCCAAGACAAGAGACACAAGATGTGGTGGCTAGCCAGGGACAAACCCCACAATGTGTGGGGAAACCCTTTGATCAAATCTTCTTTTATCTTCAATATTTCAGTAGAGAGAAATTGTACAATAAATCTGATTTATATCAGCAGTAGCAAACCCTAGATCAGCAGCATCATCATTAGTGGCTTCATCATCAAAACTAGGGCAGACGATATCTCGCAAACCGACCATCGAATCGGCTTGATTCCACCACCAAAAGTTGCGGCCTTCCGAGGAGGTCCTGATGAACCTAAAAAAGAGTTCAGAAGAGGAGGTTTGATGGTCCATGCTGGTCAAATTTTGGATCTGCAGTTGTAGCTTCAGCTTTAGTAGCTTCCTTCAAACTAGGGCAGTCGATATCTCACAAACCGTACATCGAATTGGCTTGATTCCACCAAAAAAAGTTGCAGCCTTCAGAGGATGTTCAGATGGACCTACAGTGCAGTTCTGATGAGGAGATATTCTGGTCCACACAAGTCAAGCTTCACTTCTGCAGTTTCTGCCCTAACATCTGCAACTTCTCCTCCACATGTGTGAGGAAGGTCTCTTTTCTGCGCAATAGAGAAGAGCCTCTTTTCTGCGCAGGAGGGAGAGAGAGATGTGATGAGATGAGTGAGTGCAAATGAGGAAAATTCCTCTTGTATTTATACACAACTGATGATGTTTGAATAGATGCATCTATTAGGCTTGTGAGCCTACATGAGTGTAGGTCGGCTTGATAATAATTCCATAATCAAACTAAATTCATATCTCAATGAATACTTACCGGAATCGGATGATCTTTAGATAAATCCTACACCTCTCGATGAGAGGAATCTAATGAACATATTATCAACCATGAATAAGATGACCCACATGAAGTTTGGCCCTAGTTGCCAATTTTAACACTCCCTCTCAACTAGGGAGAACTTCATATGCAATCTGTCGTCGGTCACTACTATCCATCCATCAAATGTACTACCCTATACAGCCTGACCCTTGCCCTGCTCTACTCTATTTTTCCTGTTCTGCTTTGCCTTGTTCTGCCCTGTACTGATATGTACTGCTCTTCTTTGTTTTTGTCCAAATTATGAAGAAGAATAAATGATCGAGGATGCATAATACTGACTCAAAATCAGTCTCAGAGTATGTACCATTGGTCCCAGACCAGCCTCAACCAAATCGAAGTTAGTCATATTGAGTACAACTCCTACCACTGGTCCCAGCCCAGTATCATCCTCCACTGACTCAAAGTCAGTCTCAAAGTGCATACCATTGGTCCCAAACTAGTCTCAACTGACCTGAAGCTAGCATCATAGTATGTACCACTCCTACCACTAGTCCCAGACCAATATCGCAGTCTCAAAGAGCGTACCACTAGTCCCAGACTAGTCTCAACCGACCCGAAGTCAGCATCATAGTATGTACCACTCTCACTGGTCCTAGACCAATCCTGCACTGACCCGAGGTTAGTCTCAGAGTATGTACCATTGGTCCTAGACCAGTCTCAAATGACTCGAAGTCAGTTTCATAGTGGGTACAACTCCTACCACTAGTCCCAGACCATTATCATTGATCCCAGATCAATGAAGGTCATCCTAGCATAGGGAGTAAGATAGATATAGTGATTCATCCATCGGTAATACTATGGTCCCTAACTTCATTTCCCTGCTCATTGATCAAATGAGAGGTACTTTCGATGAGTCCTTGACTGCATGGGTAGGATGCCTTGACAGGAGAACTAATCATCCTACTACACAATCACCATGTAGAACACATCATCCAGACCTCACAGGAGAACCAATCATCCTACTACATAGTCGTCATGGAGAACACATCATCCAGACCTCATAAGAGAACCAATCATCCTACTACATAGTTGCCACGGGGTGTACATGTACACCACCAGGGGATAGTGAATCACCCTGTGGTCATATGTCGCTCCAAGAAGTACCCCGCACCCCCCCTGGAGCTCCCAGAGCTCAATGCATCATACAAGACCCTCATCAGAGGGTCTTTGAACAACACTAAGTTGTTCTCGAAAAGTCAAGAATTTGAATTTCCCTAGGGGCTTTATCAGAATGTCAGCAACCTATTCATCTGTAACAATATGTTGGAGCCTTATAGCTCCCCGCTGCACCATATCTCAAATATAGTGATACCTGATATCGATATGCTTGGAGCGATCATGAAATATGGTATTCTCTGACAAACAAATCCCACTCTGGTTGTCACATAGGATCACGGTGGTATCCAATGTAAATCCAAACAACTCACTGAAGAGCTTTCGCAACCAGACTGCCTCATAGGAGGCCATGCTAGCAGCAATATATTATGCTTCAGTAGTGCACAAAGCCACCGAATTTTGCTTCCTGCTCATCCAGGATATCAAAGCAGATCCCAACGAGAAACAACAACCAGAAGTGCTCTTATGGTCCTCCACATTTCCTACCCAATCAGCATCAGTATATCCAAGTAGTCTCACATCTTCGGTAGTGTATCTTAACCCATAAGTGATTTTTCCATGAAGATATCTCAACGCATTCTTGGCACTAATCCAATGTATGTGATGAGGTTCAACCATATGTTGACTCAATGTGTTGACTGCAAATCATGTTTCTACATAGGAGTTCACTAAGAACATTAATGCTCCGACAAGTTGCTGATACTCGGTAGCATTTTGTAAAATAGGTCCAGCAACACTATTGCTTAACTTCTTGAAGTCAAGCTCCATCAGGGTAGTTACAGGCTTGCAATCTACCATACCAAATTTTTCCAATATCTTTATCACATATTTTCCTTGAGATAGGATAATTTCCCCTGGCTTCTACCATACTTCAAGTCCTAGGAAATAATGCATTAGTCCTAGATCCTTCATTTCAAATTCAGAAGCCAACTCCCTCTTACATTTGTGAATAAGAGGGTCTACGCCTGTTAGGAAGAGGTCATCCACATACAACACTAGTATGAGAGGTTTGTCATCTTCAACCTTAAAATAAAGGTTAGGATCAACTTCAGTCCTAGTGAATCCTAGCTTCATCAGTTAGCTATCGATCCTCTCATACCATGCTCGAGGTTCTTTCTTCAGCCCATAGAGAGCTTCCTTCAACCTGCATACATGAGATTTTCTATCATAAATCTCAAATCCTTCGGGTTGCTCCACATAGACCTCTTCTTTGATCAAACCATGCAAGAACGCAGTCTTGACATCCATCCGATGCAGGTTCCATCCTTGTGAAGCTGCAAGGGCTACGATCGATCGGATGGTCATATATCTGGCAACAGGTGCAAATATCTCATCATATTCTATACCTTCCTTCTAGGAGAAGTCACGAGCAATAAAACGAGCCTTATACTTTTCCGTACTTCCATCTGCTGCATGCTTTATCTTGTAAAGCCATTTTGAAGTGATAACTGTCATGTCTTGGGCTTTGAGAACTACTTCCTAGACATCATTCTTCATAATAGACTCATATTCTTTGGTCATAGCATCCTTCCTACTTGATGCTTGAAAACATCTGAGAACGATGAAGGCTCATTTTGTATGATCGTGCTCATGATAGTCAGGTATCCCTGATACCTGTTAGGTTTCTTACTTTCACAGAAGGTTCCTTGGGGTGCAGCATGTCCTTCAACATCATCAAGTAGCCCCCTAAGCAATGAAGGCCTCTTCCTAGAAGAGAAAGGCTCAAGTGGATAAATAGGATCCATGGGTTCCTCCACATCAAGCATTGTTACATCAACTACCCATAGAAACTTTGGAAGTCTTTGATCATGGAGCATGGAACAGGCAGCTTCCACAATCGTACGGTTCTTACTTTCCGCCACACCATTCTGCTCAGGATTATGTGGTGTAGTAGTCTCCCTCTTAATGCGAGCCTCAGATATGCCTATGTGAACCAACTCTAATATGTCGGAGGTCTTACTTTGGCTTGAGGGGAATGGTCACCTTTTGAGCTTTCCTTCGAAACATCCTAGACATACACCTTCTTTCTCTACTCGGAATTCGGGCATCCCTGTCACCATTTGTCTTACATCAAGTAGAGCTTTATAATGTGGGTGGGCAAACCTCCGATGCCAAAGTTCGGACTGAAGAGATGTGTCATAAGACATGACACCTAATGGACTTCCACCGACCTAATATAATGAATCAACACGAAACCCAAGAGTAAAGGTATCTTTAACATTATTTTTCCATATACGTACCTTGCCATCGCTGAAGGTTACCTTGTAGCCTTTGTCTTCCATTTCTGAGATGGACACCAAGTTATTTTTGAGGTCAAGTGCATATAATACATCCTGTAAGTGAATCGTATTACCTTGATTCAATTTAAGAGAGACATTGCCTACACATTTCATAGGATATTTCATATTATCTCCAAGGACAATTTCCAGGTTAGTTTCTTTCTCTATCAGATTATGGAGAAATTCTTTGTAACCAGTGAAGTGCCTTGAGGAACCACTATCAATGTGCCAAATTCCCATTGAGTTCGAAGGAGCAGAGGTAGATAGAGCATCTGGTAGATAATATTCATCCTGCTTATTTTCAACAATGTTGAATTCATACCTAGAATTTCTAGCATTCTTGAATGATTGTCCTCTTCCTTGGTTTCCAGCGCTCCATTTACTTTTTATTTTCGTAGATGTAACATCGTCCTTTTCTTCCACCCTTAGGTCCAACCTTTCCTTTTTATTTAGTCCCAAAATTATTTCTTTTCTTAGCATGAGAAGAAAAGGTAGCAGGAGGACCTTTAGGCATGGACATTTCTTGCTCTTCTACCCTTGTTTCTTCTTGGATGCATCTAGCCATTAATTCCTTGAAACCAAGAATTAAATTATTGTTTAGAAGAGTATTCCTGAACGCGTACCATTCAAATGGTAATCCTCAAAGAGTCGTGAGTGCCATTTCCCTATCAGTAATAGTCTCCCCAATAGATAGGAGATCGTTCCTGATCTCGATGATTCTTAAGAAGTATGCTTGCATACTCTCATCTTTACCCTTCTTAATTTCCTTCAGCTTATTTCTAAGAAACAAAACTTGATTTGCATCATTAACTTTAAATAAACTCACCAGTCTATCATAGATTTCCTTGGAGGTGTTCAGGTCGAAGATGTAGGCCACCAAGCACTTGTCAATAGAGTCTCAGATGATCTTGTTTCCTTTGACTTCTCTGGTTTTCCATTTGTTCCTGGCAGCAGTGGATGCATTTGATGGAGGCTCAACAATATTGCCTCTCACATGGTCCAACACTCCTTGATCTTCTAAGGTTATATAAATAGACATCTTCCATCCGTGATAGTCAGCCTTCTCACGGAGCTTGTCTTCGGCAGGAAAGAGTGATGAGGACCCCATAGTTCTTTTAGGATGGTCTTGCCAATCTTCTCTTGGGTGATTGCTCTTGCTCGAGCTTTGTCTTCACCTCAACTCTGATACCATGTTCAGTTATGGTATGTTCTATGCTTAGAGCAATTTACTTTTCTCTTATTATTATTCATATATTAGCAATCACAAGTGCATAAGCAAAGTGCAGATAGAACATTAAACGATCAACATAAAACAAGCCAAGATAAGAGACACAAGATGTGGCAGCTAGCTAGGGAAAAACCCCACAATGTGTGGGGAAACCCTTTGATCAAACATTCTTTTATCTTCAATAATTCAGCAGAGAGAAATAGTATAATAAATCTGATTTATATCAGTAGTATCAAACCCTAGATCAACAACATCGACATTAGTGGCTTCATCATCAAAACTAGGGCAGACGATATCTCTCAAACTGACCGTCGAATCGGCTTGATTCCACCACCAAAAGTTGCGACCTTCAGAGGAGGTCCAGATGAACCTACAGTGAAGTTCAGAAGAGGAGGTTTGATGGTCCACATTGGTCAAATTTTGGATCTGTAGTTGTAGCTTCAGTTTTAGCAACTTCCTTCAAACTAGGGGAGTTGATATCTCACAAACCATCCGTCAGATTGGGTTGATTCCACGACCAAAAGTTGTAGCCTTCAGAGGAGGTTCAGATGAACCTACAACACAATTCTGATGAGGAGACATTCTGGCCCACGCAGGTCAAACTTGACTTCTGCAATTTTTGCCCTAAAATTTGCAACTGCTCCTCCACATGTGTGATGAAGGTCTCTTTTCTGCGCAGTAGAGAAGAGCCTCTTTTCTGTGCAGGAGAGAGAGAGAGATGTGATGAGATGAGTGTAGGCCGGCTTGATAATAATCCCATAATCAAAATAAATTCATATCTCCATGAATACTTATTGGAATCGGATGATCTTTAGATCAATCCTACACCTCTCGATGAGAGGAATCTAATGAACATATTATCAACCATGAATAAGATGACCCACATGAAGTTTGGCCCTAGTTTCCAATTTTAACATATAGTATTTATGAGTCCACTAAGCTAATAGGCACAAGTGTTATTCGTTTCCATTCCAGCAAGACCATTCTTTGTAGTATTCCATAAATTTATCAAATGCATTCTCAACTTTTGCATATCTTAATTTTCCAATAAACAAGTTCTTAAAATTTTATATTCTCAATTTAATTATAATCTGATTTAAAATAGACTTATTTATTTTGTTTCTATGGTCTATTAACCAATAAGTAAGATGATACTTCTAACTTTATTATACAATTGCTTAAAATTATATATATAACCTTTTATATAGTCTCAATGGTTATCTCAAGTGGTCTAGAGCGAGAAGTGAAGTTCTTTGATGTTGTTGTTAATTGTTGATGATCATATGTTTAATTCTCTTCAATTCTCTTAGAGTGGGGGTCCATAATCAGGGCTAACTATTTACCCAATTTATCATCCACATAATGTGGAGACGTTCTCTTGAATTTTACACACACACACACACACACACACACACATATATATAAGCCCACTAAATTTTAACATGATCATTAATACAAATATTTATAATAAATATCCTTTATCAACTTACCCAAATTTTATTTTATTTTTGTGAATATGTAGGAAAAATTCTATTGATAGCCGAAAGAATTACATCCATTGTTAGCACAAGAGGTTTTTCAAAATTCTAGGTTTCTTGGCTTGTACAAATTGCATCTTATTGAGTCCATATAAGTCAAATACTAGCTGTAAAAAATTGAACTCTATAAACATAAGGTGACCATTTGGAAGATACATGTCAATTAAGGCCACCTTTGACTAATTGTTCCATATATTTGACATACAAGATATCCATAGGAGACCTGTATATAAAAAAGAAAAATAACCAAGGATATAACAACAGGTATGTTACTATAACTGTGTTAGGTCCCTACAATACTAGTGATTACCCCATTACTATTGTGGTTGTATCTCTTATTAATATTGTTGTGCCCCTATTGTCCCCATATTTTTATTACTGTGCCCCATAGAATCCCCATTGAAGTTAAGTTTTATGAAGTATTCCCAAAGGGGGGATGAGAAATAAGGGATGAAATTTGGGACATAGGAAGTTTACCATGCAAAATAGGGGAGAGACTCATTTTGGTTAACATGACCTTTTTAGGTTGATTGCATTCCCAATATTTGGAGGACCAAGAAAGAAAAGAAATTGCTCCCCTTATTTTATTTAGGATAGCTTACCAAATAAAGTCTATGGAGACCCCGATATTATCAAATTTTTATCTACTACACTCCTTCCAAATATCCCGTATAACAATGTAATTAGTAAAAACAGGGTCACACCAAAATTGTAAAGTGTAGTGGACAATCTTTTGTATAAAGTTGGCTTGTCAAAAGAGCAAAGCAAGGTGTTCATGAGAAGATTATTGACACTTTATGATTGTAAAAGATTATGTTACATGTTTTTTAAGTGTGTGTGTGTGTATGTGTGTATTATTAATTATTTTTTATAATTAATAAAACTAAAAATAATTTTAAATAAAATAATAATTTAATTATTTTTTATGAATTTTTATTTTTTATTGAGCAACCTAAAATATATTATAGAGTGTTTTAATGCTTATTATAAATAGATGTCTATCCATTTAATTTATATAGTTGCACTAATTATTAAGTTATTATATAATATAATTGTCGAAGACTTCTTAATTCAACTTAAGGAGGATGAGGATTTGTTGATTTTTTCTTATTTTTTTAATTGATGGCCTAGATTGATTCTCCATGGAAAATGCTCAAAATATGCTTAGTCTTAATGTTGATCAATGGTTGGAGTATATTAAAGAGTTTGTTAGGTTGCATTGACTTTTAATAAATTTAAAAAATTAGATTCATGCCACATGGCTCCTCGCTGAACAATTTCTTAGGGAGTTGAGATTATTCCAATTCTAATAAGTTCCTTCATGATAAGTTCATTATTATTATTTATAACACTCATTTATATATAAACAATTTTTATTTAGCAAAATGGGCTATTACTTTTAATAAATTTAAAAAATTAGATTCATGCAATGTCATTCCCCACCCACCAATTTCTTATAGATTTGAGATTACTCCAATTTTGATAAGTTCTCCATGATAAGTTCCTCATTATTATTTATAACATTCATTTATAATTCTTTTTTTTCTTAAATTTAAATTGACCCATAACTTTTTATAAATAGTTATATTTATGGAATGGTTAGTTATACCAACTACATTAAAAATATTATACTAATTTATAATTTTGTTATTATATATTATTTAATCGAAAATAACATGCTAAATCAACTATTTTCCAAGTTTATATCTAATTGAAAATTATTTTTATTTTTTTTGGAACCTTGTGAATATAATTGAAATTTCTGTGTATTTTTTTTAGAACCTTGTGATTTGATCTTTACTACGCCATTTGCATTGATCCACCATAAATTAAAGCTTGAACTTATCATTCATCAAGAGCTTTGTTTTCTAAAACATTATTTTTTTATTTTATTAGTATTTTGGTTGGTTAGTTTTATGGGTAAATAATTAATATTATTATTTTATTTTATGTTTTTATAAAAAAAATTAGTAATATATAACTAGCATAACCATATTAATAAATAATGGATATATACTCATTGATGTTATTTTCTTCTATTTATTGGTTATTTCACATATATTAACCATATTTACTAATGTAGTTGTGCCAGTTGAACAATGACCTCTACAAGGTGGATTTGTTGACCATGGTCAAAATTGGTTGAGTTTGATCATAGTTGACTAGGTTGATAAAGGTTAAATATGGTGGTTTTTCATGTTGAGTATGGATTGACTATCATTATCCAAAGTTTACTATGATCAACCAAAACTGTTAATTATAATATTAAATAAAAATGTTTTATAATTTTTTTTTTGTATGAATTACATTTGATTTTCTATAAAGGTAAATAGAACATGAAAATATTATGAAATTATATTTAACATGGAAAAAATTTAAATAAATTATTTGATGTGTTCTATATCATATAAATTAAAATATAATTAGAAATGTAAAAAATTATCTTAAATATTGAAAATTCCATTATTTATATTAATATCAAGTTAAGTCATGAGAATAGAATCCAGTGACAAATAACTTGATACTCCGTATATTTATACATTTTCCCATAAGAAATATATTAAATTTCATGGAAGGAATGTATTTCTTTGAGGGACTCAAGGATGCTTGAAGTTTGAATTAAACCTTTTTGGTGAGGATGGCAATAATTCCTCCCAACCAAATGTATACTCATCCCCCTCTCTATCTATTTATATATAGGTGATTTAAATAAACAATGATGAAATATATATGGAAAAAAAAAAGAATTTAAAAACTAAAACATGTATTGAGATTTCAATTTCAATAATATAAGACATGAAATTAGAATAATAAACTATAATTTCTTCATGAGGTCAACAAAATGAAATTGTATAACATAGACACTAATCACCACTACTAACAATAAAAAAATTTAAGTAGATATTATAATTATAGATGGAAGAATATCATAGCTCATGATTCTCAATTTTCGTCCATGTTGTCCTCATTAAAATTAGCATTGTTGCCACTGCTCTCTCGTCCATCCTCATCCTTTATATCCAATATGATCTTTGCATCTATTGTTGTGGAGGATGGCCCCTCAAAAGGCTCACCATCACTAAAAGTGTCAAATTTAGAACTAGTTCATTAAGATCGAAGTTGGGAAATGGCAACTCAGAAATACTCATCATGAAATGCATCCCACATCTTTGTCTTTCCCTTGAATCACTCCTCCCTTTGGCTAAAATAATATAGAGATTCGTGTGCACATACACAATTTTCTCCTCCCTACATTGCTCAAGCCTACTCTTCTCCCATCTATACAAATTCTTGCATGTACTCCAATTCCTCTTGCAATAAGAGGATGGAGTATTTTGAAATATGAGTCTCATGGATAACTATTGTAAAAAATGACATGTTTCCCTATGAATTCTCCATAAACATAGGACTTCTTAATCCCTTATTTTTAAATATATCATAACGCCAATTGTAGTATTACAATTTTAGTCATATTTGGCTTACATAAATATATCATAACCTAAATTGTAGTATTACAATTTGAGTCATATTTGGCTTACAGATTGTTGGATATACTCTTGGTGTTATAGTGGTAATGACTCTTAGTCCTTGCCTAAAATACTACAAATTCACCATGGTAAAATAAGAATAAAAAAATTGTTCTTTGAATCTACTTGTGGGAGACCAATTGAATACTAGAGATTCACCATGGTAAAATAAAATACAAAATTTCCATTTGACTCTACTTGTGGGAGACCAAATGGTTGACACTTATGTGCTCCCCGCCCTAGTGGAGTGTGAGCTAGCCACAATGACTTACCATAATGTGGAGTGTGAGCTAGCCACAATGACTTACCATGATGTGGTGTGAGCTAGCCACAATGACTTACCATGATGTGGTTTGATCTTGGGCATTCTTTGGCTAGTTTTTATAAAGCTTACCATAATGTGATTTGTTCTTAAGCCTCTTTTGGATAATTGTGATAAGGGTCAAGTAATTGACCCCATACTTTTGGAACCTGAACTCTGGTTAAGTCATACATTTTTATTATATGTCGTTTATACATAATTAGATATAACTTCAAAAAAATACCTTCATACCCCTTCTCTCTATATATATTAATTACAGTTTAATAACCAACAATAAAACCAATGCAAGCAAAACCAGTTAGCAAAGTAATTATGACAATTAAATGGTAGAAAAATGTCCATATATCAAATATGAACAGATGGACCTTTTGAGAAGATAAAATTCAATGACGACCAATTGAGTTTTCCAATAGTATAGCACGTTCTCAACCTAAGCGGGAGGCAGGCCTAGAATTTGACGTTCCACAGAAAGTTTTTTCGATTTTTAAACGTATTTGACGGCACATATTTTTTTTCAAACATATAATGGCAGTTAAAAAGAATATCAAACCGTAAACTTGACGTTCAGGTGTTTAGGTTGCCCGTCATAAATTTTAGGGGGGACGAGGGAGTACAAGCTTAGTCAACCTCATCGGCTCAACCATAGATTATTCCAGACTCGATCCACACCATTGAATACTTGCAGAAGAAAGGACGGGCTTGGTATAAATTTAAAAGATTTCCTTTTTAAAATAAAATAAAGGGCGGTAATTCTTATTTTCTTATTTGTTAGGGCAATACATATTTTTCTAGCAGAGGAAGAACCACGAAAGCAGAGGACAATTTTGCCCTAATTTTTTGATTTGCAGACTTAAACTCCTCTTTTTCTTTTTTTTAATTTGCAGACTTAAACTCCTTTGTTTTTGATGTGCAGACTCCATCTCCTCCTGTGATCTTCGAAAATAGTAGAGGTGAGTTTTTCTGTGAGGTGAGTTTTTTTGTTGTTTGTTGTTCTTATCGTTAGTTTTATTTTTGAATCTTTGCGAAGTTTGGGTATGAATTTAATCTTCAACTCTTTGAAATGTGTGGATTAAGATTTAATTTAAAGGTTAGCAAAGTGAAGATTTAAATTAATTTTATAGTTTGGCAAATTCAGCATTTAAATTTAATTTAAAGTTTCAGAGACTCGATTTTGTTTCATGTTTGTCTGTCGTGGCATTTAAGTAGGAACACTTGCATTTAAATTTAGATTTCCATTGTATTTTTGAGTCTTTTTGGAAATGCACTTGAATTGAACACTTGCGTTTAAATTTAGATTTCCATTGTATTTTTGAGTCTTTTTGGAAATGCACTTGAATTGAATCATTTGTTGTCTTTTAATTTTCTAATGATACAATACACAAACTTTCTGCCTTTTACGTTTGTCACTTTCACGTCTTTAGAGATGTACAATGGTCGTGTTCAATTTCATGGGAGAGTTATTTAAGGAGGAACTTGATTTTACAAGTTAAATGATATGCATTGTCTCTGATAAATTGATTTCCAACGTAGTCTAAGATTTTGATTTCGGTTGTTTTCCAGCCAAAATTGCGGCCTCTTAGACTATAGCCAAAATTTCACTACACACTAAATTTCAAATTTCAATGGACAATCCTTAACACTGTCCCTTCTACCCATTCCATTATTGCCATAACTGCCATCTCAACATAGTGAAGAAGGAATAGAAATTAAGTGTGCCCTTGCCACTATCTGGTCAATGATATTGACTCACCATCTTATTTGTGGTATAAGGAGATTTAGAGTTGAATGTTAATTAATTACTATAAGTTTAGGAGTTTTTTTTTTATTGGTCTGAATTTGTCCAAACAATTTTGATTCATATTTTCTAATTTTATTACAAAATTTTAAAATATTTACCATTCAAATTTAATTTTATAAATTAATTTATCCTTTTTTTTTAACTTCAAATATTTTAAAGTATGCTAACTTCATGGTTAAATTAATAATCTGATTATTTAAATACAATTTCATTAAATTTGTAAAGGAAACCGTTAAAATTTAAAACATTGTTTTTCATTTCACACTGATCATTGTATTGATCACATCAAGCTTTGCAAAGAAAAAAATATAATTGTTGAGAGTGGTATGTATAGAGTAAGTTTTTTTTGTGAAATCTATGGTTATAACCACATGTGGATAGGTGCGAGTTAATAGTGAGAATTATACCGTTTCATGCCCTACTTAAGTGGAATTTTTTGTATGGTTTCTTTTTTGTAGTTAAGCGGTATTTTGTATGATTATATATTTTTTTATTATAATATTTCTTATTAAAGTGATATTTTTCTTTATTTAAATTTTAAAGAGTGGTTTTTGGGTCAAAATACTTTATATTACTTTGTGAAATTAGAAATACAACATATACTAACTAATGTTTAGAGAGAGGAAGAAAATATCGACCTCCAAGGTAGTATGACTTTGTTATAAAGTGACAACATTGGACTCCTTGTCTAAGGATGGGCGAGTTTTATAAACTCTCCTTGTGTGGTCTTCTACTTTCTTGTAACAATACAATTCACACTTCAGAGTTGGTTTCATCTATTAGCTTTTGGTCCTGTTAAAAAGAAAGATTGGACTCTAGACACAACATACATTCCAGCTTCCCAGGTCCAACAAATGCTTTAGTCCATAAACTTAGAATTCTCTTCTTTCTTTACTCCTCGCATATTAAAGTTCATTTCTACATTACCCCTAATTCTAGGTGAGGTCGAGACTCAAAAAGGTATTTTGTGGAACCCTTAAACGTTCAACCTTACAAGCAGTGGCTCATTTAACAATATTCTATTGGCTTTTGGAAAAAAAATAAAAATTGTTGAACCTTTCCTGTATATTTTCAATCTACTTTCATATCTCCACAAAGTATGACAATTTTTGCCTTTCATATCCAAAAGAGTTTGCTCTAATCCCGCCTACCTTTGAGGCATGAAAATGTATTCTTCAGAAGTTTCAAATTGCAAAAGTTCACCACAATCCATGCGCATGTTCTTAGAAAAAAATTGACTTAGCATATCTTCGATTTTGCTCATATCTTTAATAAAAAGCTCCTTAATTAGTTGTAAAAATTAACATAATCATGCTTATCAAAAGCTAGCAATGTTCGTTCAAACCTTTCATATTGAGGATGATACTTATGTCTACTTTGATGTTGTAACAAACTATTTATTCGTCCCATGTTGTAGATGGAACTTAGCAAATTTGAGAGAGATCACATGCACGAGGTTTAATACTAGAAAACCATTAAAAGTATTAGTTTATGTCTTGATGGTTGCATTAACGATATACATAATTATTGTTACTTTAAACACAAGTTATCATATATTCTAGCTAAAATATCAAAGGTGTCATGATTGGGCTTAGCCAACAAATCATTTGTGAGGGCAATGGTTCTTCCACAACTAGTTACTTCCATTTAATATTTTCCTCTTGATGCGGTTTTCCACGTCTAATATGACTAGAGGGATGCATAACACCATCTCATCCAATTGAAGATTCTCATCATCCTAACTATGTGGCCTTCTTTAGTGCCTTTCACATATTAAAATTTAAATATATAATCAAAACTATTAACCCCAAAAGCTGAAAAGCATTTTAAAACGTTAAAATTGTGGTTGTATGCTATTTTGAAGCATGTATGTTAACCTAGGAAAAACAAGGCACTCACTTCAAAGAGAGAGATCAATGAAAGTTGAGATGAAAAAATAGTTGAAAGAGAGTTTCCAAATAAAAAGAAGTTGACACTACAGCTTTGTATAAGCTCAAAGGCTATTTACATCGATAAGCTCGAAAGCTATTTAGAGGAAGCAAGATGTGATGGCATGATCTTAGCTGGGATAGTCGTCATCCTTCTTCTCTATGCTGACGATATTGTTCTTTTCACAAGGTGCCCATTTAATCTTGATAAGCAACTCAGACTTCTTAAGGATTTCTGCTCTCCCATGGGTATGACTGTTAACACTGACAAAAAAAAAGTTATGATTATCAAATCCAAGAAGGACACTTACACTAATTTTATGTATGATAATAATAACTTGGAGGAAGTGTATTCTTACAAGTACCTAGGAATTGATATTCATCAGCTCAACTCGAACAATAACATTGAGAAAATGATTAATGGGGGGTGGAAAGCTTATTTTGGTCTTGAAAATAATTGTAAAACAGCAAACCTCGTAATGTGGGATAAAAAGAAGTTCCTCTTTGAAACTTTAGTCACTCCTCTTATCTTATATGGCTGTGAGGTTTGGGGTTGCAACATCTCTAGAGAATCATGGAGAAAGATTGAGCAAATCCAGAAGCGTTTTATAACTTATAACCTGAAAATTAAAAGTAATACACCCTATCCTATTCTCCTTATAGAAGCAGGTCTTTCCCCTATTGAGAGCCTAGCTATGATTAGGTGTCTGTTGTACAAGCACAAACTCAATAACATACACGATTATAGACTTCCTAAGCTAGCTTTAAATTCCAGCCAAAACCACCTAAGGCTCAATCAGGGTGGCATAAAGACACAAGGGCCTGGTTAAACTATTGGGAGATCAACGAGAACGATGCATTGCAAAACATTAATAACATTAAAGATATTGTTACTTCTAAGTTCAAAGAAAAAATGTGGTGTAAGAAAGATTCAGTGGCTAAAAGAAAATTAAGTTATTGGTCATCAACCCCACCCTAGAAGATCAAAAGTATCTCTCTATTTTAGCTAGCTCAAAGAAGAAATTTAGTATAGCAAAGATTAGAATGAATTCTCATGAGCTCCGTAGTGAAACAAGTCGTTGGGCAGTTCCTAAAACACCATGGATGGAAAGGATCTACCATATATGTGAGAATGGGAACATCGAGGATGAAAATCACTTCCTCCACTTCCTCCTAGAGTGCCACGTACAACCACATTAGATCTCAGTTTCACAATCTTTGTTACAATATTGAACTTCCTAGCCTTTTACAATGTCAAAATTATAGTGACCTCGGGAAGCTTCTCTCCAGGCTTTTTGAGCATAGGATAGAATCTTAAATCAAAATAAATAATTTGTTTCTTTAGATAGGATAAAACAATATTTGAAAAGCATGAAAAATATAAAAAGGTCATTAAATTTCATTTTACCAACAAAAGGGATTTGAAATTCCAGACATGGCCGGAGGAAGGGGAAATTTAAGTTGATAGGTAGGATTTTTGATAGTTGCATCCGGAAAACTAAAAAGGAGATTAAAGGGCCTTGAGAAGGAGGAAATTTTCGTTTTGCAGTGGTCACGTGGGGATGAAGGAAATCCCAGTGATTTTCTATCTAAAATAACTGGAAAGCTGGACGGGTGTTGCGACCGAAATGAATAGTCCAAGAAAGTTGCAGGTCCACCCACAATGCATTTATTAAAATGCCACACTAATCGAAACCTTCTTAACGCTCTTTATTCAGGCCGCGTTCCCTATTCAGTGTTACCTTCGCTGCTCCCCATGGGTAATATTGGCATGCTCAATGATTTAATATTTCTCTGACTTTGTAATTGTTAGTGATATGAGTAGTGCGCGTGTTAGCATCAGACATCGCGTAGGTTCTATTTTTGCTCATTGTGGAAGAAAGAAGATCTTGACTGATAAGGTGCTGACAGAAGAGAGTGGGCACACATAACCCGTCCCTAACATTCTTTGTGTTTGGAGAGATGTGTGCCCACCGTCTCTTTCTGTCAGCTCCGCTCGCTATGTTCATTGTAACCTGTACCTGCGTGCTCCAATTTCCATGTTTTTTGGCGAAGTTTTGAGTTTGTGTTTTCAGTACGGATATTAAGGTAAGCCCTTAACAGCTTGAATGCTGACATTTGTCGGATTGCTGGTTCCTTTCCTATTGTTGCTGCATTTAGTTATTGGGAATATGTTCTTTATTGGAATATGTTCACTATTGGATCATGTAGGGCCAGAAGGGTTCTTTCTGGTCTCCATCCAGATTTTCAAAAATGGTTCCGTTTTCGTTGCACGAGAACAAGAATCAAGCAAGAAAATCTGGAACCGATGGTTGTATGTTTCTTTGCAACCGGTCCGTCTGTAGTCGATTCAATGAACTTGGCGATACATTTTGCGCAAACTGCCTTCATTTTTAGGGTTTCGAAGATGTATTGTCGCATATATGTTCCTTACTTTTACCGTAAACGCCTTGCGTGTAGTCTTTAAAACTTCGAGGCTTTTATATTGTTTATAAAACTATTTGTTTCCATGAAGAGCAGTCTATTGATATCTCTTTTGGGAGGAAAGAGGTATGGCTAAAGAGTCAGCCTGAAGTGCGGGGATGTTGGAAGATGTTGGGGGATGTCAGCCTGAAGTGACGACATTCATTTGCAGCTACAAACTGAGTGTCTAAATGAATGGAGAGACGTAAGGCACTGCTGACTCTTGAGTGTCTATTTTGGATTTCTTCTATACAGTTGCTTGTTGATTGTAGATTTTCACTTTTTGATTTCATGGGTTTCTTATGTTCCTTTTCTATGACGAAACAGTTTGGCAGGTCGGTAGATGACGGTGGAGCAATGCCGGAAATGAGCGCATTCCAGGTCAGGTTGTCCTTCCAGTTCAGGTTAAGGTGCTTAAGAAACCGTATGCAAGATCTGAAGTTTATTTTTCGGAATAGACAAAACTCAATATCCATGTTTCTAATTCTACTTGAAAATAAATGTCCACGTTGTGTAAAACATGTCTATCTAACGATTGTCTACATGTTGTACTTTACCTTAATTCATATCATACCAATGGCCATTTTAAGCCACGAAAATTCATATGATAGCAATGGCCTTTTTAAGTCACGAAAAATATTTTCGGAGGGAAATATTTTATTTTAAATCACATAAGAGCAATGTCCCTTTGAAGGCAAGAAATTTAGTTTTAGTTTTTTCAAAGAGCAAAGGACTCAGATATGTTTGCTATCAGACTTTCATGGTTCTCTACCGATCCATTTTTACAAAATCTATGTACCTAAGAATTTGTCGTTTTTGGTTGATGGAGCACAAGTCTAGTGGTAGCAGTAGTATCCTGGTGGTAGAGTGTAGTGTTCCAGAAGAAGTAAGACATAAAATAACATAAATAATTTTCACACACAATAGCACAAATAATTCTTACACGTAATACCAGTCCACTACAAGAGATTGGCTACTTTTAACTTTTTTGACTGGCTATTTCCAAAATAACTTTACCTATACACTAAATTTGGTAAACTGAACTCAACCTAACTCACAGTTAACCCAGTTAACTCACTTTCCAAATCTAGATTAAACTGCACATCACTCAACTTATCTTTTTATTCATCACTAGACTTGGATCTTTCTATATCTTCATGCCTGAGTAATTACTATTTCCAACATATATTTCTAAATAAGTATAATTACTATTTCCAACATATATTTCTAAAAAGGTGCAGGATCAGTCGATTATGAATTATACATGTTTCAGGAATGTTGAATATTTAGGTGACATATCGTTCCCTTTGACGCTGCCTACTTACTGAGATTAACATAATATAATATAAGTGCTATAATATGTCAGGAGTCCTAGCTAAATAGATTGCCGTTATTTCCATAATATGGATTATTCAATGAGTGAAATGATAACATATTCTAATTTGAATATTTAACCTGGATTCAGGTGTTTCAATGTATCGCTCGCCATCTTCTCTATAGCTTTGGTAGATCAGAATGACTTTTAGAACACAGATTATGTTTTTGTTTGACAAGTTTCAAATTTGGGACTTGAACGAAAAGTTGTCGCTTTAGTGAATGTGAAATATCATTCCTATCTACTCATACAATGCTACATAGACGGACAGGAGCCGAACCTCAATTAGTATATCTAGAGACAACGTTGGTTCTACAAGTGTCCTGTATGCAAATAAAGAGATATAGCAGCATCATATGCTTTTGAAGACTGTGGCTTCATCTGAAATGCAGCGTTTATAGATGTGGTGAGAGAAAATGTAGAAAACGAGTTGCTGGACTCTCGGCATTCGACTGTTAATCTGTTCTCCCCCCAAAGCAGTGGTTTTAAGCGATGAATCATGTCGCTGGCTCTGAATTCGAAAGATTTCTAATTTGTCCGAACTTTCTTAGATACAAAAGGGTTCAAAAAAAGCATACCAGAATGTGGATTTTCGGCAATTTGCCATGAGTAAAACACCACACTCTAATCTTCCGGACCCAGAGCCCTCTTCTCATGCGTCATAGGGTCTTCGCTGAATATCGAAAGTTAGTCAGGAGTTTGCGCGCGTGAAAATGTGACTCTCTGTGAATATAAAGATTGCTTTATTGTAAGAATAATAATTTGATGTTAAAATCAGTGTGAATCCAAATATTAAATTCGTTTACGAAATTTCTTAATTTTATTAAATTAAAAATTAATAAAAATTATATTTATACTCTTATGGTGGTAAAGATTATTATAGTTTTGATGATTTGGAAAGTTATAAACCTCAATCTTATAATAAATAATTTAATTTGATTATGAATTTTAATTGGGATCTATTTTCTTAAGACAAAGTGTATTTTATTTTTAGTTCTATTATTCTCAAAAAGATAAAATATTCTCATACACTTTTAGTTCTATTATTCTCAAAAAAGATAAAATATTCTCACATTCTATGGTGGTAAAGATTATTATAGTTTTGATGATTTGGAAAGTTATAAACCTCAATCTTATAATAAATAATTTGATTATGAATTTTAATTGGGATCTATTTTCTTAAGACAAAGTGTATTTTATTTTTAGTTTTATTATTCTCAAAAAGATGAAATATTCTCACATTCTATGATGTTTGAGAATTGTTTAATGCCTTATTTTACCCTGTGGTTTGTGGGAGTTGGTTTGTATTATAGGAATGCTGATTTTTCTTTATTGTGTTAGCAAGAATTGAAAGACACTTTTGATCTTTTAGATTAGGGTTGCAACAACTTTATAATATCTTTTTTTTGTTTTTGTTTTTAAATCTTTAATGCACCACAAAGTCTCTAATCTAATAATATTTCTAATGTAGTATGTATCTTATAGAATGACACTTCGTATATTTCCTAATGATTTAGCTAAGACTTGGAATTTTGATACTATCCTCACTTGAATTATCAATGGTTATTGTTGGAGTTGCAAGCAAAATTTTGGAGCCTTTTCTCATCCATGTTGTTTATTTTGTTTTTGTGCATTAAGTACCTCAGCATGGCCTTGTGCTAAATGAGGAAGTGGCTTGCTTCTATGAGGAGGATGTGATAGAGTGTATTGCTTCCAATATGAAAACTATAAGTCATAAAATTCTTTTAGATATGCCTTATCCCTCTTCAAGAATCTTTGAAGTATTGCAACCAGAAACTTCATATTCGTATAAGATAATAATACTGGTGAGAGTATCAAATAAGATCTTTTTCTTATGCCTCAACTAAAGGCATACTACCTTACATGTATATTTGAGCCCATAATAACCCTTCCACCCTCCATATTCCCCTTTTTTTAATACTGTAATTCCAATTGAGCTTATGATCAATATTGGTTCCATGATATTTTTATGAAGGAACTTTGTCCAAACTATTATTATCATATATGAAAGTTTCATAAGTGATAATTTGTAATTAATTGTCATAAACTTTGTTTTTCCTATCGTCATAGTGATACGCATATTAGAGTGGAAGTCTTTGAGGGTTCTTGGATGATTATTAATGTCATAGAGATTATGTAACTTAAGAACAATATCAATTACACAAAAAGGAAGAAAAATGGCTATACTAGCAAGAGTGGAGTTAATACAACATGACCTTTCCAACAAACATTCTAACTTAACAATGTAAATGCAAAATAGAGTATGTTACAAACCATGCATCTTAAAAGAGATAAGAAGCAAAAAAATAACCCATATCTAGGTGTGAATTTCTTCTTACAATAAACACAATGTATACAACAAGCTTTGATGATGCTAAAACTAGCTCTCCTTGGTGTGTGTGTTAGTGTGTCTGTATAGATACATCATGGTACAGTTACAATGAAAGGTTCTATCTGACCTCCTAATACAACAAATAAAATCACTGCTCAATTTCTCATGTAGCTTCTTTTAGAGTTCTATTATTCCATTATATTAGTTTATTCCATAATGGTTCTATTCCAAAGATATATTGAATGTGATCAACAACTTTCTATATTTCAAGAATCAACTTATCTTCTTCATCTAATTTTGGAAATTATGTTTGCACTAATATAGTTTTCCCTACATCCTTCTTAGGTATGATATATATAAAAAAATGGTATTAATGAGAAAAGAGGGAAAATCTAACTCACACACCACTTGCCCATTCCTATTATTAATCTTGTAAGGTTACAAAACTTTGGAGCTAACTTTTTTAGTCTTCTTTTTCTTGGGTGTATATTTCTTATAAGGTTGTAGTTTTCGAAAAACCGAATCACCCTCAGCTTTTCATTTACTTCGATGTTGATATGTTAGTTGTTTCATCATATTTTGCACCATTTGAAGAATTTCCTTAAGAATTTCCAATCCTCCTTTAGTATTTTCCGTATGTAACTCTATTTCATGTACTCTGAAATTATCTTGCAAAAGATATGAGAGACTAGGAGGTGGATATCTATAAAGAACCTCAGATGGGATAATTTTAGTAGATGTATGATAGGAAAAATTATACCACCACCCTTTTAGAGCAATCCACTTCATCAATTGAGATTGCTTATTTGGAGAATAACATTGTAGAGAACCCTCTAAAAATTTATTAACTAGTTATTTTTTACCCTTTGTATGTGGATGATATGTTGAACTCGTCACTAGTTCCATAATTATTTCCTAAAATTTCCTATGAAATTTGGATTTCTGCCACTTAATATTATGTTGCAAAGATCATAAAGTTTATGAATTTCCTTTATGAATACTTACACCAGTTCGCTTTTCATGTATGTACTTTGAATACCACAAAAACGTGCATATATATATATATATATACATATATATATACATATACATATACATATACATATACATATACATATACATATGCATATACATATACATATCAACAACCAAAAAATGGGATATTTAGCCTCATATTTCGGTAACCATATCTCTTTCCATATTTCATTAGGTATGCATAGTGTCTAAGTAACCCTAGACATTTTACTATCTCCTTCCTTCCTTCGGACACCTCGACATGCTCCTTACAAAATTTTGATATGGTTTAAGTAAGCACACATTTCCTTCCATCATATAATCATGAGACTTCATTAATATTTGTTTCTTGAACTATGATTGAGGGAATAAAAATATTCTACCCTTCTGCCAAAGTATATATCCTTTCTATTTTGGTTATTTCATAGAGTTGGCTCCTTATACAATATATTTTTCATTTGGTGCTATTGTGATTTTTCCATTCATGGAAAGCTTCTTCAATCCATACCCAAAGAGAAGATGTAATGGGATATTAAATTGAGGTTTCTTTTCTAGAAAGAACATCCACTTCCACATTATTCTTCGACTTCTTGTCAATTATTTCAAAAAATAATCCTTTCATTTTAGTTAACCATTTTTGTTGTTATTCTCATGAAAATAATTTCTCCAAAGACTACCTTAGCCTATTGTGGTGTGTCTTGACTTAAAGTTTCTTCCAATTATATACAATCACTATTTTTTTATTGAATGTAGAATTACTTCCATATCTTTTTCATATGTTTATTTCACCTAATCTTTTCCCTTGAACTATTTTCTTTCAAAATATAGTAGTCTCCCTTCTTGCATTAAAAATACTCCAAGTCTTGGTGCATCACATTTAACTATGAATGATCCAGATTTAAATAGGAACACAACAAATTACAGAGATAACCATAAATATAGAGATGAGCAGAAATAATACTTCATTTCATTAATGTAAAATACTGAAGTACGCTTACAAACAAAAATGGAAATAAACTAGATCAAGTGATGGTAGCTTATCTCTAAGAAGAGATGTGGCAGCTACATGTCTCTAAACTTTGTCTTACAATGAGGCTCAAAGGCATATTTATTATTGAGAAACAAAGGAAAAATCTAAACATCCAAAAACCTAACCCTAGGAGATGAAGCGCCAAACTATGGGCCCCATTTGGGTAGGTTGGTACATCAACTTCCCAGGGTCGTAACTTTGGCATATGATCTCTGTTTGATGTGCACAATACCTCGTTAGAAATGTCAATCCGAGGACTACAACTTTTGCATGGCCAAAATTAGTGTATAAGCCATGTTGGCCATTGTTTTCCAAAAACATCGTTTAAGGTCTCAAAATGGTTGTGGAAGTTTAGGACCCGAAAAACTGCCAAAAATAGTAAATTGTGCTACAATTTAGAAAGCTGAAAAACTGAAATAAACAATGGTGGGGATCCAAGTGGAATAGGTAGGTAGCTACCAATATCCACCTATATTAATGAATGTCCAAAATCGGGTGTTTTGATACTAGTGTAAAAGACATGACGACCTTTAAAAGAGAGAGTACGAAAGTAGCCTTATCATTCCAAATGAATTTTTCTTCAAGAGAGATGTGAGTGGGCCCACAATGGATGAATAATTATTAACAAATTTCCAATAATATCTTGTAAGTCTGAAAATCATCTAAGACTCTTGATGTTTTAAGGAATAGACAATTATGTAATAGTTTGGATCTTTTGAGGGTCCACCTTAATTTCATCCTTTGAAACAATATCACTCAAGTACTCCACTTATTGGTTCTAAAAATCATGTTTGAATCATTTTAAATATAAATTATTGTTATTAAAAATATATAGCACTTTATCCACATTTTTAATGTGATCTTCCCATGATTTACTGTAGATAAGAATATAATCAAATAAAATCATCACAAATTTTATAAAATAAGGCAGAATTTTTTTGTTCATAAGGCTTCAAAACGTAGAAGGAGCATTAGTCAACCAAAAAAGCATGAACAAGAACTCATAGTTTCCTTGATGTGTTTTAAAAGTTGTTTTGGGAATGTCTTATTTTCCTAATTTGACTTGGTGGTTTCCTAATTCAAGAGCAAGCTTTGTAAAATAAGCCACTTGGTGAAGCTTATTTAATAGATCATCAATATTTAGGACAATGAATGTATTGTTAATGGAAACTTCTTATACATATATAATGAGGACACATCCTCATAGAATTATATTTTTTCCTCACCATCACTATTGGAGTTGAAAATGAAATCCTACCATGCTGAATAATACATGAATCTATCATGCCTTATACCATTTTTTTCAATCTCCTCTTTTATTATTGATGATGACATATATAAGGCCTTTTATTAGGAGGAGAA
The DNA here is from genome assembly GCA_031772625.1 of Pinus tabuliformis. Classification (NCBI taxonomy): domain Eukaryota; kingdom Viridiplantae; phylum Streptophyta; class Pinopsida; order Pinales; family Pinaceae; genus Pinus; species Pinus tabuliformis. The sequence continues at coordinate 27,970,755 of CM062815.1, forward strand.
ATTCTAGGTACTAATTCAATTTTATGTCCGTGATTTCTTTATGGAGGTAGTCACTTATAAATTCCTTTGAAAACCCTATAGTTCTTTTCCAATATGCATTTTAATTCTCTGAAAATATTAGCATCTTCCTTATTTGCATCCACATAATAAAATCTAACCATCTGTTGCTACCCATTTTTAGGAGTTTTTCCATTCTATGAGAGCTAATGAGTTTAGAAGGTATAAATTTTAACCCTTTGAGTTCATATTCAACTCTCTCCAATTCAAATATGACGAATAGTGCAATATAATTTATAGAAATTGTATCCAATTTTCTCAACCATTGAATTCCTAGAACAACAACTACACCTCCAATTGGAATGACATACATTGATCTTTCCAAATTATACTGTTCTATACTTGGTTTAATGTTGTGGTGTTTTCCAGCATAATTAATACTCCCTCCATTTACAACTAAAACTTGATAATTTTTTACTAGATACCAATAAGCACTATGACACTTTGATTCGTAATCTAACAAACAATATTTAGGGTTTCATGTAGCAACCCTTTTTGCCACCCCATGTATTAGTCATAATTTATATTTTTCTATGTAAATAAATGTGAAAATGTAAATATAGTTGAGTGGGAGGAGTGGACACAGATTCAGAGGTCTCGGGAGGATGAGTTGTGTGTAAACGTAAACCCAAGCCACTTCAATTATTTTTCCCCATCTAATCTCCTTGACAAATTGATGATCTATTGGTGCAAGCATTGAACATGTGTATGGGTTGCCTGATTAAAGGATGTGCTCCCATACTCTCACTATTCTTATGGAACATGTTTAGAGAGTCAACACAAAAGATAGGGATAAAGAGAGTCGAAATTGGGGAAGGAGATTCATAGCAGGACGATTAAAGAAAGGAGGAAAAGAACAAAGAATCCATGATGAAAATAGAGAGTGAAAACAAAGGAGCACCGAGAATAAAAAACATAAGAGAAGAGGAGATGGGATGTTGTTTCCTATAATTATTAGTATGACCAATGCTATTCGTTAGTTTCTAGAAGGTGCAAAGAAGCCTTTGCAAAGAAAGTGACTCACTAGTGCTTGTCGTCTCAACTATTAAACCTCTAAGTTCTTTCCAAGGGATTGATAAACGGGTTACAACTTCATAGATGGGTTGATAAAGAACTAAGGTGCTTATGGGAAGGTTGATAAACCACTTGGTAGGTGGAGAATTTTGGGTGCTTTTTGTCTCAGATGGTAAACCTCTATGTGCATTCTTGTATGTTGAAAAAATACTTGGATAGTGTTCTCTAGATCTGTGTAGTGCTTGCCCTGAAGGTCCAATTGACAAACCACCCTTAGAGTGATATAATTATCCTAACACAAGAATAACTTCACTAAGATTTGGGTGAATCCATTTGATCATTTACAGAGTGTTGTCGATCACTTTGGTGCTTACTACATGAGGTTGTCAATAAACCACCAAAAGAGGCACTCCCTCTCTGGTTTGGTTAAGTTTTTACCTATATGATTTTTTTATAGGAAATAAGTCCTTATATTTTGAATTTGGCTCAAAGGTGGTTAGCTCCAAGAAAGAGTGCAGTGTAGTTGTCCTATGGTTAAGTGGAGTGTTGAAGTCCCTCCTTATGTTGCGAACAATACAAGTTGATCAAATAAGTGTATTTACTCAATTATTTATGTGTACCATGAATGGTTAATAATATATATTATGTGATGTGGAAGTACACCGATTGAGACTAGAATTGGAGTAATGTTGATATTACTATACATACATGATGATTTCCTACTTAGACGTTCACATGGATTTGTTGGTTTCATAGAACTTTATATTGCTAACATTTTTTTACTGAGAGTGTCAGATAAATGAATAGGCTTGAGTGTTTAACTAATGTTGTTCATTGACTTTATTTATGACTGGAATATGAATATTTTTGGCTATTCTCAATATGATACGACTTACGTGTGATGTGAATTTGGGTTATGTGGCCCATCACTTTATTTTGGATGACTTATAAATTATGTGTGATCTTAGCCAATTAATTACATATGAGGATTCTTTGAATGAGTTTCATAATAGACTAGGATGATATGAATAGCTAACATACTTCTCTACTAATTCATCAATGTTCAGTGCATGATATGTTTTAAGAATTTAAATATTTTTCCTATTTATGGTATTATATGCAACTCTTCTAGTTTTAAAATTCATACCTTTAGAATGTAGCAAAATATTCAATAAAAAAACATGTAATTTTCTGTTAAAATTGATAAATTTTTGGCAAATATTATACATTTAATCATATATATGTAAAAAATAGGTGAATCTTTAACCAAATGAGTGATTATGTTCTCTAGAAAGAGTCCAAAAAAATAGCTACTTAGTCAAAGTTGGCCCCTAAAATATCCCCTAGTTGTGTGAATCAGTATTAGGGATTCTCACCCATCATTCTTGTCTCTAAAAATGCTTAAGAGCAACTCTCCTGTGTGAGTAAGCATTCAAAATTAGTGGCCATTTTATCTTATATTTGTAGGCCTTTAGTTAAATAATTATGGAGTAAATGAAATGGAGCACAGATGGAGATGGCATATGCATGCCCTGGGTTGTATGTGTCAATTTGAAAGAGAGGTATAGTTAAAATACCTGTGGAAGAGACGAAGTGTGCATGGGTAAAACATTGCTGGGAAGTCATATGTGTGGGTGGGACCCCACCCCAAGGGGGTCTAATTTCTTGTGCGCATTTTGGAAGGATTGTGACTGAGATAATGTGTGCATAAGGAGGATCCAAAGGGTTTTTTCCGTATGTTCTATTGGAAGATATTAATTAAGGAATATGGTTGGGACTAGTCTTAAATTCCAATCATCTGACCCTAGGTGTGTTAAGAAATAAATTTTTGGAATCGGTGGGGGACCTCGGACCATGATGTTGTTGCTATGTGGATGAGTCTTAGTGGAGAACGATCATAGACGTAGTGGGGCCAAGATACTAGCATTAGAGGAAATTTCTGCGTAGTGGCCTCCTAAAGAAAAAAATAAAATAATAGTAAAAATAATAAAATAAGAGTTATGAATTTTGGAGGGAAAAAAAGAAAACTACATTTTTTAATTATAATTTTTACCTATCTCCTTGTAGGTTTACTCAAATTTCAAGTGTAGACACTTGTTAGATTCATAATTAAATTTCACATCCAATGAGTACCCATTATGCATACTTTTGAGAAGACCCACATTGATAAAAATTAAAGATACATTAAAAAAGCTTGTTGAACACGTGTTTTTAATTTTCAATTATTATCAATGTGGGTCTTCTCAAAAGCATGCATAATGGATACTCGTTGGATGCGAAATTTAATTCTATATCAAACAAGTGTCTACACTTGAAATTTGAGTAAAACTATGAGGAGATAAACCAAAAATACAATTAAAAAAAAATTAATAATTTTTCTTCTTTTCCCTCCAAAATATTTTCAGGTACCTCTTTTTAAATATAAAGTAGTTTGATTGGTTTACATATTATGACATGGAAATTACATGAAAATTTATGGGCACTTTTAGGCCAAACTTTCCTCTAATGAGCCCACACTCCTAAGTCCACACGGAATGTGTTGATGGTAATAAAGCACATTTGTATGGATGTAATGGAAGAATCATGAGATGTGTTGAATGACCTTAGATAGCATGGCATGTTCACATGGTTCACATTGGGGTACCACGTAGTAGTTCTTTGTCGATGTGGCACAATCAGCTAATCAAACTTTAAAGGGGTATAGCTTTTGATCCAAAATTCAGATTGAGGTAAAAATTATATTCTTGGATATCAAAAGTTAACTTCCACATGCTTCAAAGAAAGAGGATTTTTGTGTAACCCCATCTCAATAAAGAGCCACGTGGGTTAGGCTGATTAAAATTAACACCTCCCACATCCTAAGAAGAGCACGGGGGTGGGAGGGAGCATTAGAGTGTGATATCAGAGTCAAGGTTCTACATTGGACCTTTGGAGATAAAATTTGGAGCCATGATACAAAACAATATCAGAGTGTTAATTAGGCTTAGGGGGGTAACATTAGATGCTCTATTAGTAATTTAATGGAAGAACATTTAGACTAATAGTCAATTGTATGTGTATATGAGTGCTAATTTCATAATGATATCTCTTGTGAATGCTTGCATGATGATTTTTTTATATGTTATTTTATTTTCTAACTATCATACTGTTAAAATTGGAAACTAGGGCCAAACTCCATGTGGGTCATATTATTTATGGCAACTGATATTTTTATTAGATCCCTCTCATTGAGAGGTGTAGGATTGATCTAAAGATCATCTGATTCTGATAAGTTTTTATGAAGCTATGAATTTATTTATGTTATGGACAAATTGTTAAGTTGACCAACAACTTATGTAGGCTTAGAAGCCCAACAGTCATGTCTATTCAACCTCTACGTTTTAGTATAAATAGAAGAGGGCTTCAAGTGATTTATACACACACTTGGATCTCTTCCTCTCTCTACTTGTCTTTGGGTTTTAATAGAATGAGAGATCCTAAGGAAAAACCAAAAAAGTCAGAAAAGTTGGAATTGCCGGAAAAGTTGGAAAAGCCGGAACTGCTGGAAAGGATAGAATAGCCAAAAAATCCAGAAATCTGGAACTGCCAGAAAAGCCGAAAAAGCTGAAAAAGCCCGAAAAGCTGGAAACACCGAAAAAGCCAGAACTGCCAGAAAAGTCGGAACTGCCAGAAAAGTCGGAACTGCCAGAAAAGCCAGAACTACTAGAAAATCCGGAAACATAGGAAAAGCTAGAAATACTGGAAAAGCTGAGAAAACCAGAAAAGCCGGAAAAGTTGGAAATGCTGGAAATGTCAGAACTGCCGGAAAAGCTAGAACTACCGGAAAAGTCGGAACTACCAAGAACTGCTGAAACAGCCGGAGCATCTATCTGTGAAGGAAGGTAGCATGATGTATGAGATCATGGACATCATAATAAGCAGCATGATGATATGAGCATGGGCAGCATAATGATGCATGATGACATGATGTATGGGCAACATGATGTATGGGCGACATGACGAAGATCATGGGCAACATGATGTATGGGCAACATGATGAAGATCATGGACAACATGATGTATGGATAACATGATGAAGATCATGGGCAACATGATGTATGGACAACATGATGAAGATCATGGGCAGCATGATGTATGGTCTACATGATGTAGATCATGGGCATCATGATGTATGGGCAGCTCAATGATGTATGAGATCATGAGCAACATGATGATGCATGATGCAGCATGATGGTACTACACAGTAAGGTGCAGCAAATGGATGAGATGCAACACTATGATGGGTGAAGGAGTCACCTTAGAAAATCAGTTGAAGCAATATGTCTTCAACTGATCTGTGCCAATATCAAAAGTCAAAGTGTTTACTTCTATTGTAAATGTACTATCTATCTCTCTCTCTGTCTTTCTCTGCTGAACTTTGAAGAACATAAAAGAAGAATTGATCAAGGGTTTCCCCACATTAGGGTTTGTCCCTAGCTAGCACCACATCTTGTGTCCTCTTATCTTGGCTTGTCTTCTGCGATTTATAGTTAGGTTCTATCTGCAGTTTACTTTATGCTGATATGATTGCTAATGTGGAAAAGAAATTGAAATAAATTTCTCTAGCATAGAACATACCTAAAATTAACACATACTAATGAGATAATGAATGTTTCAACTAGTTTCACATCAACAAGCTTATTAAAAAAATTCCAAGGTCATGGGTAATCGTGCACATTTGTATTTTGATTTAACTAATAAACGTATGTTGTTACTCCACGACTATTTTTTCTGCAATTTTCATCTCTTCATTGCTCTCTCCCTCTCTGCCCTTTCTTCTACCTCAATTAATGCCAACTCCCTTTCATCTTCCTCCCTAGCAATTCTTTCACTGCAAATGTAACCATGAAAAACACACTTAATACCACGTTTGAATGCTTCTTTAGCAACAAATAAATTTACATGTAGAAAAGTAAACTGCCCCTCTAAGAAATAAAACATGAAACTAATCTACTCTGTAAAGAATGGAACTAAATATTACCTTCTTCTCTCTTCAGCTAGTATTCTACTAAATCCAACCTCCATGTCACGGTCATCTTCATCATCCATATCACTATAATTATTTGGATTATACCTGAAAGTATTAAGCACTTGTTAGGATCACATATATGAAAGCCAAGCAGACAATATCATAAAACCACAGTACCAAAGGCCATATTTCAATCATGTTAATAGTATTTCATCAAGGAAAATTAAGACATTACCCAAATATCTGTCTGATCATGCTACTAACATTGCCACCATCTTCAAGATCATAGTCATCATTGAAAGGCCTCCTCTTCTTGGGCCGATCATAATGCAATTCACGAACCAAGGGGACCTTTACAGACTTTACCTATAAGGCAAAGAAATGAAATTACAAAATTGCAATCATCAGACAGACATTGAAATGAAAATCAGAATGCTCAAACAAAGAAGTTCAAAATTGTGACGGAATTGGTCAAACCTGAGACTTTGGCAGTAGTTTTGGTGCCGGTCTTGGTGTTTGTCTTGGTGCTCGTTTGGGTGGAAGTTTTGTCTCCATATTTTGCACTGGAAAACACATAAGAAAACACAAAGATACAACAAGAAAATAAACAAATGATAAGCAATATGGTGCATTAAAACATTGATAGATCCCAACATTGTCAGGAAGAAAACCCGATTCAAAAATGAGAGAGGAAGACCCCCATGATTGGGTGCATATCTTAGAATTTTATGGGTTGAGTTAAGAAGTTGCAAGGATGAAAATGAAAAGATTTTTAGATCTTAGGAAAAGTAGGAAAAATTCAATGCACTAATATTGTAGAATTTATCATATATCCGAAGGAAGAAGCAACAAGAACTAGGTTCCAAATACTTAAGAAGGCATAAGTCCAAGCAGAGCCCATTTGTACCCTAGAAGAATGAATTGGAGAATAATGGAGATGAAGGTAGAAAATCTAAGAAGAGACACATGAGGACAAGTGAATATAGGATGGGAGGAGGAGCTCCACTCAATACTATAGAGACAAGGATAGGTAGTATCCTTCTACTCTTTCATCTTAGTATCCTTTTTGGTTATTACTTTTATTCATTATTTCCAATACTCTTTCATCTTAGTAACCCCTTTTATTTGTTTATTATAAGGAATGGTCCCTTATTACCTTAATATATATATATATATATATATATATATTTATAATTCTTCATATATTTATTTATTTATCTTACACCTAATATAACTAATTTTATATATTTATATATAAATTATATATATTTATTTATTTATTTTATACCTAATATAACTAAGTTTGACCTTGCTCCTTAAGTCAAATTTTTGCCCAGGTAACCGTTGGTGTCTCTGCTCTGGCTATTTAAACAGGCTAAGCTAGATCTGTTTTTCAACTTGTCCTGACGATGAACCACACTGGTTGGTTCGAAACGCATCGACAAATGGTTTCTCATGTGATTTTTGCCGAAAAATCTATCATTAAGAAGGATAGGTAGTCATGAGAAACTTTCTAATGTTGTAACTAAGAGACATCACCAATAAAATAGCAATGAGAGGAACTTAGTGTCGAAGGAATTTATGAAGGAAAAACCTCCTAAATTCGATGGAGAAGTCAAGAAGGAAAAAGAGGCAGAATCATGGTCATTCAGAATGAAGAAGCACTTTAGAGTAGATGACTATTTTGACAATATGGAGGCAAGAGTAGTCATTTTTAACTTGAAAGGTAGAGCTAATATCTCGTGGGAAGACTTGAGAAATTTCAAAGATGAGAGAGAAAGTGTTATCTTGGAGGTGATTTGAGAGGTATTTCCCAGACAAATACTTATCTGAAAGGTACTATGATAACAAGGTTAAATAGTTTCATGACCACAAATTGCGGAGGCTTACAAATTATGAGTATAATAAGAGATTCTTGGAGTTGTTGAGGTATGTGCCTTATATGAAGGAAGAGAATGCAAATATTCAAAGGTACCTCGATGAATTGTCATAGGTTTACAATAGTAGAATTGAATTTGATGTGTCAACGACATTAGAGGACACCATCTAGAAAATCGAGTACTGTTATGAACAAAAAAAGCATAAGAATGAATTATGAACTAATTGGAATACATGAGGTAGGCCTAGTTTTAGGGGAAAGGAGAAGAAATATTCGAGACATTTGTTAGGAGGAAAGAATGAGAAGTTCACTGCCCCTATCAAGGGTGAATTTAAACAAAGATGTGCTCACTCCAATTAAGATTGGTTCTCTAATGATCCAGCTAGATATTGGTGGCCACTTGCTTACTCCACCTAGACCTCTAGTCGGTTTCGTCAGTTTCCTTGATTATATTACTATTTGCCATTTTTAGCAGTTTTTCAGGTCTTAAGCTTCTGAAGTTGCTTTGACCCCCTAAACGACATTTGTTTTTATGTATGCAATATGCCCAAGGCCATTGGCAAGGGCCAATTGCAAATCCTATAATACTCATATTGATATTTATAACGAGGTGTCGTACTCACCAAACAGAGATCATATGACCAAGTTATGACCCTGTGAAGTTGGTTGCCCAACTAACCCCAACGGGGCCCACAAAGGCTTGGCATTCCATCCCTTAGGGTTAGGTTTTTGGTTATTTAGGCTTTCCCCTTATTGTTCAATATTAAAAAGGCCCTTAAGCCTCATTGTAATATAGTTCAGAGGCATGTAATTACCATGTCTCTTCTCAGAGATAAGCTATCATCGCCCCAAATACTTTATTTCCATTCTGCTTGTAAGCATATTTTAGTTCTTTGTTATTAATGAAATGAAGATTTATTTATGCTGCATATTTGTGTTTATTTTTATATATTTATTTTGTTGCATTCCTACATATGTCAGGACTAATGGTATTTGAGCGATCTTCTATTTCTTTGTTTTTCTTTGCATGACCCCAACGAGGTTAGTGTATAACGAGTTAGGGCTCGAACTAGCTGAACCTTTGCAAGACCAGCCTCTCAAACCCTAACGACCTCCCATGGCGGAAGACACACAAGTTGAGGAAGTAGGAGATCCTTCCAAAATATTTCTCAAACAAGCCCTCGAGAAACATGATGATGGATGACCTTTCCCAGATCCTTCAGCGACTACCCACAGGTGACGCATCTTCATCCAGCAACCACTCTGGAGGTGCCACTTTCATATTCACATATATGAAGGCCAGATAGATTTATACACCATAGATAGATGGTTAAATATATTGGAAGCATATTTCTCAGTTCATGACTTTTCCAATCAAAAAAAGATTATTTTTTCACTCCTTAAGGTTACACCACATGTTAAGGATTGGTGGGAAACCTATTGTGAACAGGAGGATGAGAGGGAACCCTCACTGTTTTCAGCCACACCCTCTTGGAATTCTTTCAAAGATGCCATTAAGGTAGAATATTACCCTGTTGGTATCTGTTATCACCCCAAGAAACTCTCCTAGGTTGTATCTCAGAGATGCTCGGGAACATTACAAACTCAACAAAAAATGTTGGAAATGGGTGGATGAAAGGAAGGAACGATGCATATTCAAGCCAGATAAGCACTTCTACTATGCTTAACCCCAGACATGGGTGAACACCCCCAAACTACAAGGCTTTAGACCACCAATTACTCACAGTTTGAGGATTGAGTGAACATGGAGAAAACTGACCACAGCAGCAGATGCATAAGACCATGTGATGGTCAGTTGCAACCAGTAAAGAGGTCTACAAATCTATTTCCTAATGCACATACAGGATGAAAGCTCTCTGGCACTAAGTAAATAGAAACCTGCATAGCACATTCAATGATACATACTAGATTCTAACACAGAGGTGGGATGACAGCCCCTCTAATGCTAAACATCAAGATCACATGAAAAATACATAACAGGCACAACCTAGAACAGAGTAGAAATGGAAAATGAGCAATTAACAGCAAAAGAAGCTTGTATTAGCTGAAAATGAAGACCAGAAACTGCAGATATCATAGTAGTTACAGTCTCCACAAGTTGAACCTTACATCAAAGCTACCACCATCAACCTTCATTACATCTTGCTTCTGGGTATATATAGAGGTTGATTACAAAAATACTCTGCTATGCTATGCGTGGAGGGGTCATAATGGACCACCAACCACTTTAACTATCTAATATGGGTCTCTGCTGCAATCTTCCTGCTTTAATGAACAAAATTGGCCTTTACTGCTGCTCAATCGTCCTTCCTGAACAGGTGGAGTACTATATAGAAGAAGTTCGCTAACTGATAAATGCTTTAACTGCTCAAGGCACGTCTTTTTCTTCTCAACCATACTTTTTGTTGAATGCAGTGGTTGAGGAATAATTGCACCGAGTACAGGTAGTTGATCGCCATTGTCCTTCGGAAGCACAGCTTAGTCAAAGGTGGCGTAGACTTTATGGCAGGTGGATAGAGTGAACGGAGGAATGAGGTGGACTGTCAGATTGCACAGATCAATGGTGGAGACAGCGTGACAGGGGTTATCGAGAGGTATGTGAGTGGGATAAATGAGGGTTGTTGAATCTTATATGGGCAGATCTAACGGTCATCGGGGGCGGAAGATACGTTGACGATAATGAGAGAGGGAAGGTGTGATTGGTGGTAGGCAGTATTCCCCGCACCGCTATCAAGGTCGGGCAGTAAATGTACATAGTCGAGTGATCACAATAGGAGGACGACACGTGGCAAATGGAACCGGCGGCAAATCGCTTTCCCCGCTGGTTAACGAGCGTGCAGGTTATGGGAGAGGGAAGCACGAATGCCGTCGGATCATGCGGCAAACGATCGGATGGTGGAGGTTAGACGCACATGTTTTTTGATTGATGTGACAGGGAAAGACTTCACGGGTAGTGCTTTTCGCATAGGCACGGTTATATGAGTAAAACCTTAGCACTGAGGGGCTAGACGAGGGAGGGGCTTACACAGGGTTTTGGGAGAAAAATAAGGATGAAGGGGTTAAGGGAGAATAAGGATAATTAAGGGGAAGTGAGGAATGGACTGATGTGAGCCTCCTTCAAGCACAAAACACCACGGCCAAGCTGTCCTTGACCCTCAAATGTTGAATTATATAACAGAGCTAACACTGGCTCCTTCTGGGGATGAGATCCTCCCTGTGGGGATGAGATCATAGGGCTAAGCACAATAACAATCTTATCATCTTGCAAGTTGACAGAGTCAGTGGAGGTTTGTGTGATTTATAGCTCAAGAGCCTCAAGGATAGGCCTTCTGAACACTTCACTCTTTACCAATTCTACCAGAGGCATAGATATTCTCAACTTTTGGACTTCTGAATCAAAGCTGAAAGAGGAAGGAAACTTGTCAGAACCTCTTACCTCTTGAACTGAAGCTTTGAGGATGACTGGATCAGTTGCTGGTCTTCTCTGTCTGATATTCTGTGACTCTGTTTGGACAACATCTCTTTGGGTAGGATTCTCCTTGACATTTTTTGCATTTGACCTCAGATTGTATCTTTGCTGTTCACTAGTCTGCCGAAAAACCTCTTTGTCCCATTCTTGACTCATTTGGTCCTGCAGCAGTGATTCTTCATATGCAACCAACGTCAAAAAGGTAGCACTGCCTTTATCTTCCATACAATGAATTTCATCCTCATCTTCAAATTGTTCCTCCTCCATGACTACATTTTGAAAAGGAGCTTTAACTTTTTGTTCTTCATTTGTTTCTTTACCCCTCTAAATTATTTGTAACTGTTCATTTGCTCTTTTAAATGGATTTGGGTTTCTTGGACCAAATGTGCCTTGAGTTCTGCTCAATCTTCAGCTTAGATATTTCAATAGCCAATGACTCTATCATCTTAGTCATTTTGTCTAATTTGGGCTCTGAAGATGAAACAGAGGAAGAAGAAGCCTCACCTCTCTACCTTCTTCTATCAGCATGACTTTTTAGCTTTTCTACAGCCATAATATTGGATTCCACTTCTAGTGCTGCATCCTACATGTCAGCTAGAGTGGCACATATTCTTTCTCTCAATAACAGGCAGAAATTAGAGTCAAAAGCATTGGCATAAGTGAGTTTGGCAGAGGTGGGGGTAGGATTTACCTCAGTTGGTATCTTACTATACATACGATTGAATCTTTTATTAAAATCAGGCAATGATTCCCCATTTTCCCTCTTCAGGTTACCAAACTCAGTATGGTAATATAGAAAGTCCTTTTTATCTCCCTAGTGCTTAAAAAATGCTTCATCTAAGGCTTCAATATTAGTAATAGATCCAGGGGCTAGTTCTTTAAACCAATTTCTGGACTCTCCATCAAGGCTCTATACAAAAACTCTCATCCACACATCATTTTCACTTATATCTAAGTTATCAGCATAACTATAAAAAGCCTCAAGGTGTTCTTCAGCTGTTACTCCCTCTATGCCAGTGAACTTAGGCATATATTTTTGATATTCTCCTATTGGCATAGCATTTAAAGGAACGGGAAAGACCAGGGGTCCATATCTGGTAGCTACAATTCTTTCTATCTTTGTAGGTGCTTGCTGGCCTGCCATGACTGGAGTATGTGGAAGTACACTGGCAGATTGAGCAGTATGAAACAATGAAATGGATGACAAAGATAAAGGGATGTTATGGACTGTATGGGAAGCTTTCTTTGGACTAAGATTCAAAGGGGAACTAGATGGATAAGGAGCTCTATTAATCTCTAAAATAATTTGTTGACTAACAGTTCTAGGCTCTAAATCTTCAAACTGTATATCTTCAGCTATAACCTTATCTTTCAGAGATTCATGAGTTTTCTTAGGCTTACTTAATCCTGATACTCCTTTCTGCAATGTTTTATTTTATTTGACAATCTTCTCAAGGTCAGGCACTGGTTCAGCTAGTGATTTCTGAGGATTTCGTCGAGTATGCCTCATAAACTGAGCCAGAACAGCAGTGTGGAGTCACCAAAGGTTGGTCTTCCTCCAATGGAGTCGCCAGATAGATGATTACAACTAGAAATGTGTCCAAACCTTGTCTATCATCAAAATCTGGAACTGTGTCGTTCTCCCAAGGAAGTTGAGCTTCAATCTCCTCTCCCCAGTAACAGCACCAATTAATGTTATCACCCCAAGAAACTCTCCTAGGTTGTATCTCAAAGATGCTCAGGAACATTACAAACTCAACAAAGAATGTTGGAAATGGGTGGATGAAAGGAAGGAATGATGCGTATTCAAGCCAGATAACCACTTCTACTATGCTTAACCTAGACATGGGTGAACACCCCCAGACTACAAGGCTTTCGACCACTAATTACTCACAGTTTGAGGATTGAGTGAACATGGAGAAAACTGACCACACCAGTAGATACACAAGACCATGTGATGGTCGGTTGCAACCAATAAAGAGGTCTGCAAATCTATATCCTAATGCACAAACAGGATGATAGCTCTCTGGCACTAAGTAAATACAAACCTACATAGCACATTCAATGATACATACTAGATTCTAACACAGAGGTGGGATGACAGCCCCGCTAATGCTAAACATCAAGAGCACATGAAAAATACATAACAGGCATAGCCTAGAATAGAGTAGAAATGGAAAGTGAACAATTAACAGCAAAAGAAGCTTGCATTAGCTGAAAATGAAGACCAGACGCTGCAGGTATCACAGTAGTTACAGTCTCCAGAAGTTGAACCTTACATCAAAACTAACACCATCAACCTTCATCACATCTTACTTCTGGGTATATATAGAGGTTGATTACAAAAATACTCTGCTATGCTATGCATGGAGGGTTCATAATGGACCACCAACCGCTTTAACTATCTAATATGGGTCTCTGCTATAATCTTCCTGCTTTAATGAACAGAATTGGCCTTTTGTACTGCTCGGTCATCCTTCTTAAACAGGTGGAGTACTGTATAGAAGAAGTTCCATAACTAATAAATGCTTTAACTGCTCGAGGCACGTCTTTTTCTTCTCTGCCATACTTTCTGTTGAATGCAGTGGTTGAGGAATAATTGCGCCGAGTACAAGTAGTTGATCGCCATTGTCCTTCGGAAGCACAGCTCAGTCAAAGCTGGCGTAGACTTCATGGCGGGTGGACAGAGTGAACGGAGGAACGAGGCAGACCGTTGGATTGCACAGATCAACGGTGGAGACAGTGTGATAGGGGTTATCAGGAGGTATGTGAGTGGGATAAACGAGGGTCGTCGGATCTTATACGGGAAGATCTAACGGTCGTCGGGGGTGGAAGATACGCTTACGATAACGAGCGGGGGAAGGTACGATGGGCAGTAAGCAGTATTCCTCGCATCACTATTGGGGTCAGGCGGTAAACGTACATAGCTGAGAAATCACAATAGGAGGACGACACGTGGCAGATGGGACCGGCGGCAAACCACTTTCCCCGCTGGTTAACGAGTGTGTAGGTTATGGGAGTAGGAAGTGCAAATGCCGTCAGATCGTGCAGCAAACGATCAGATGATGGAGGTTAGAAGCACATTTTTTTTTATTGATGTGACAGGGAAATACTTTTTGGGTAGTTCTTTTTGTGCAAGTGCGGTTATATGGGTAAAACCTTAGCGCTGACGAGCTAGACAAGAGAGGGGATTACACAGGGTTTTGGGAGAAAAACAGAGATGAAGGGGTTAAGGGAGAATAAGGAGAATGAAGGGGAAGTGAGGAATGGACTGACGCAAGCCTCTTTCAAGCACAAAATAGCACAGCCAAGTTTTCCTTGACCCTCAAATGTTTAATTATATAGCAGAGCTAACAGTATCTATGAAGATAAATACATAAAGTGGACCATGCTACTCCAGGGAAGGGACAATACGTTCAAGAGTTCACAAATATTTTTCATACCCTTCGCACAAAGTTGGGTATCAAGGATTCTCAGAGGCATTTGTAGTCATGTACGTGACTATTTGCAAAAGTACATCCAAGACGATATGGAGTTCTTGGACATCTCCTCACTTGGTGTTTCCTATTGATATACTATTAACATGAATCATAAATTTAAACAGAAGAAGCAAAACTTTGCATCTACTAATTCAAAGCAAGGGAAAGGTGTCCCCAAACTATAGAACAAAGGACAAAGCCAAGGCAGGGTGACCCGAGACAACCCATTGAAGCTGCAAGTAAAGAAAAACACAATGAAGACAAAGAGGAACATAAGGAAATGGTGTGAGTTCCATAAGATCCCTACTCATAACACAAGTGAGTGTTGAGCCAAGTAATCATTAGTGGCAGAGATGAAGGCTGAATCAAATGCATGTTCTATCTTTGAGTTAAAGCCCAACAAGGGGAATGACAAATGGAATCATATTATTGTTGCAAAGCACAGTGCCACCGTCGCTACGACCAATATCTAGAATATTGAGCCCAAAGAACTAGAGGAGGGGGAGTCCCTCTTCCACTCACAGATGTGGGTGAAGGATTCTCCTCTATAGTTCATTGTCGACATTGAAAGCCAAAATAACATCATTTTAGCAGAGATCATGAAGTCATTGGGCCTACTAGCCACACCACACCCACATCCATACACCACCAGGTAGTTCACCAAGGATGATATCTCCACGTTAGCTAGCAGTGTCACCTTCTTTATAGCATCAAGCCCTTCATAGTTGAGGTATTGTGTGATGTTTATCCTCTTAATGTTTGTGATGTATATTAGGGAAACCATACCTGTGGAAGCATAATGGTGCTTATTATTCTAGGCCTCAAACTATTATTATTTCTTTGGGAAATAAGTTATACATGATATCAAAGGTATCACCGCCTACCAGCATCTCTTTGATCTTTGTGAACGAATGTGGTAAGAGCATTTCCTAGACTGGGAAATTTATCTTCCATATGATTTACCCTCAATACAAGAAGAATATTGTGGCCACATCCATAGGCTCGAGACAGGGATCCTATGCACAAGAATAGTAGATGTAAAAGGTCATGGAGGAGTACATGGACATCTTCACCTCACCCACAGGGGTACCACTGCACTATCAAGTCAAGTACTTTGTCAATGTCATCCCATACATGTCACTACTCAATAGGATGATCTATCCACACTCTATTCTGGAGAATGATGAAATTAAGAGGCAAATTTAAGAGTTGTTGTATAAAGAGAGAATCAGGCCAATTTCATCACCCTGTGGGAGACCGATCACGTTGGTACAAAAGAAATACAACACCTAGAGACTCTTTATTGACTATTGAGCACTAAATAATATCATTGTCTTTAATCAGTATCCAATACCATAGATTGATGACCTTCTTGACTAGCTTAAGGGGGCCAAATATTTCAGGAAGATTGATTTGAAGTCCAGTTATCGCCAGGTGCTAATCGAAGCCTCTGATGTGTGGAAGACAACCTTCATTCCAATGAGGGACTTTTTGAATGGCTAGTCATGCATTTTGGGTTGATGAATGCCCATGTAACCTTCATGAGGCTGATGGAAGCCATCTTGAGGCCCTTCACCAACTCATCCTTGATAGTGTATTTTGATGAAATCATGATCTTACGTCGGAGTTAGAAGTAACACCTACACCATATTTGGAATTTCCTTCAAACCTTGCTACAACACTAGTTGTGTGCCAATTTTGAGAAATACACTTTTTATATGAGCTAGGTTCATTATCTATGGTACATTACTGATGAGCAAGGTGTGCATGTGGACCTAGCCAAGATATGAGTTATTCAAGATTAGCCAGCCCCAACCACTCTAACAAATCTACGTCGCTTTCTGGGACTTTCCAATTTCTACTGTAGGTTCATGTTGGGTTTATCTCATATCACTTGTCATTTGAGTCAAGTCACCAAGGGTAGAGTGAAAGAAAATTTCTTATGGTCCGAGTCCCAAAAAAATTCATTTTCTGAGTTGAAGCATCACATTTTCTTTGCACTAGTGTTCAAATTACTAGACCTACATCAACCAATTGAGATTGAGACAGATGACTCTGACTATGCCATCGCAGTAGTTCTTACTTAGCAAGGGCATCTGGTGGCATATCGCAGTGGGACACTTTCAGACACAATCTGAAAGTATCACACCTATGACAAAGAGATGTATTTCATTGTCCAAGGTTGTCAACAATTGAAGTATTACATTATGGGGAAGGAAACAACCATCCACATAGACCACCAATCCCTGTAATCCATACAAATAGAAGGAAAGTTGCAGAACAATCGCCATCAAAAGTGATTCACATATATGTAACAGTTTCATTTGACATGAAGCATAAGGATGGCAGCACTAATAATGTTGAAGATTGTCTCAGTCGACTACTAGTTATGGCACTAACCACTGTGCTTGACTCCTCTAGACACGAGACTTTTGGGTGATTGCATCTTTACAAGAGCGATTCAAAATTTGGCAACACATACTAGATTCTCTTGGAAGGAAGGACAGTTATGTATGTTCACGTCCAAGGAACATTGCTATGCCACCTGGGACACCTCTATGTTCCTTCAAGCAAGCATGCCAAGATGATTTTGGAGGAACACTACAATCAAGTCATTAGACATTTTTTAGTAGAGAAAACACTGGCAGTGCTGCAAAATTATTTTTATTGATCGAACCTTCGACAATATGTTGGAAATTAGATCAAATCCTGCACTCCCTGTGTCATTTCCAATCTGAAAATCAACAATCAAGGCCTACATACTCCTCTACCTACTCCTAGTTGGCCTTGAGAATCCATCTCCATGGATTATATGTCGAACTTTCCTTCTACTAAGCATGGAACATATTATCTAATATGCCCATTTTGGCAACTTGCAAGAAGAGTATCACAAAAAAATCCATTGCTAAGATCTTATTTGAACAAGTGTGGGTACACTTTAGCATCCCACGACCCGTTATCTTAAATTGGGACAATACGTTCCTGAGTACATTTTGGTTAAGCCTCCAGTCAATGTTGAATACCAAGCTCACTAATTCCATGGTCTTACACCCCCATATTGATGGCCAAACATAGGTCATCAATAGGATGATCGTGCATATTTTGCACATGTACAACTCAAAGAATTCATGCACATGGGATGAAAGACTCCCTATGTTCCACACATCTATAATAGAGCTCTCCATAGCTCAACTAACCACAACCACTTTCAGGTGGGATTAGGATTCCATCCACTATGTCCCGTAGATGTTTCCATTTCATTTCCAACTATAGAAGCATATTTGGCTCATGTCTAATTCGATGTTGGCATGGCTAAAAAATTCATTGACCTCATTCAACACATCCTCAATTAGGTCCATGATATATTGGATGGAGAAAATGCTAAGTATAAACAATGTCATGATCAACATTGGGTACCACACAAGTTCTAGTGTTGTAGGGAAAAGTATCCGACTCGGATGACCCTATCCCACTCTAAGGGTGATAGTACCTCAGCAACAACTGTAAACAAAACTACTTAAGGTTTACTTCTTTATGAAAGCAAGAGAGAATGAAGAAATGCACTAACCGTTGCCTTGCGCTTAATGTCGAATCCAAACTCTTCTCTTTGCTTGCTTGCTCCCAGCTCTTTGCTCTTTTGCTGGCCCAGCTACAATGAGATCCTGCAAAATAACAAAGAAGGAAACTACAAGAAGCATGCAATCATAATTGATTCAAGGATTAGCATAAATCAAATATACAATTATCACAATATATCATTGAAACAAGTGCATATAGAAGAACCTCAATAGCTTTTATTAATGGAAGAAGTAAAGTTCTGAGAGTGTTACAACCATTGAAGGCCCCAATCCAGCAACACCTCCCAGCAGAAAGAATTTCTCCTCTTCACCTCCTTCAAGCAATCACCCAATAGCTCTATAGTGAAACCAACAGCATATCATTACTTTGCACAAAATTCCAGCCTCCTGAGCTCATAGGAGAGAGCTCAATATATAGATGAATTGAGAAAGGATGAGTCAGCTTGCAACTGATGTGTAGCTGCCTTGTGTCCTCTCTCTCTTCAGTTGATCTTCAGTTCTTGAGTCCACTTGGAGAACCTTGCTTCCACTTGGAGAAACAGAGCCTCTGACTCATCACAAGGCGAAATCCATGATCCAAGTGTCATTTTTGGAAGATTCCAGAGCAATGACTCAGTGTGCCACTTGTCCCATCTCGCTCAGCGCAGGTGGCCTTTGTTCTACCTGCTTTGCAACGCAGGTACACCATGGAGGAGTTGAGTTTCAGCGCAGAAGCCTAGTGGAGCACCTGCTTTGATTTCAGGATTGCTTGTTTTTGAGTGTTTTCAGGTGGAGAACTGATCTGAGAGCTGTTGGTTTGCTGACCTTGTTCCTCTAGGGTAGGAACATCATGTTTAGGGACTTTGGATCCCTTGGATTATTGACAATTCATGCCTAATACTGCAAGGCACAAAATTGTCTATAACAGATGCCCCCTAAAGTATGAGGTCGTTTATCGGGTGAAATGCTTTATTAGGAGGATCCGAAGTTCATTCAATCTGCTGAGAAGTGTCCTGTAATAAGATAGAATACAATACATTATTTTTCATACTTTTTCATGATCTGGCTGAGGCGGGCATTCCCATGCTCAGCTTTACAAATTCATTTTGGTACATAGAACAGACGATCGTCTGATGTTAGACTGATAATTCTCTGCTGAAATTATCATCCTTTGAGAAGGATGATCATCTGCTGCAATGATGTACACATCAAATGTCTTTATATCCTGAATATATATCGCAGCTCGGATGGATGAAACTAGATCCGGGGTCTTCAATCTCTTCCGATCTTCACTCGATGTACAAGTCGATCCATGTGAGAATTTCTTGAAGTCGAACATGGAAAGACATCGCTTGATTACCGGTCAATGATGTAAACCGTTAACAAGCGCGAGAGGAATCACCGATAAGGATGATGACCCTCAAGGTACAGCAGTACAATTCACATGGTGGGAATAAAGGACTTGGCGTCGACCACCATGCAAAATCCTCTGGTCGAAGGTCATTGATGTATACCTGTTGCCGGAAGTGAGAAACTTGCCATTGAGGCATGCAAGCTTCAAAGTACTGAAGGGGGTTGTTCCTAGATCAAATCCTTGGATAATGAGCTGATGTCGACAAGGAGCGATCCATCAAAGGAGGGCCTTAATGAATCCCACATCAGTGACACGGAACGGAGCTAGTGATTGTGATGAGGGGAAAACAAACTGTGATGTATGATTCAGGGTGGCGGTCATGAAATGGGTGAAGGACAATGTATGGTAGTGGATGGGACACGGTTGACTCTTTGCAAAACAACATCTCTTGAACATATAAAGACACTAATGTGATGGATTGGTAGCATTACCCCAACTGTGGATGGTGTGGCGAGGACCATGGTGATGAGACCGATGAATGAAACAACCCAACCCGATGTGATACGGAGGACAAAGTGTCATGTTCAAGAGTGACTTGCTACCATTAAAGCTGTGAGGTTCTCCCAATTTTTCCCCAATCATTGCTGACCAGTACCTCTTTATTTTTGTCAAGCTTGAGGAGGATAACATATGCTTGTTCTATAACCTGCCCTTCGGACGCCCATCGCTATGTTTTAACGAGCCTAGCGATAGGGAAACTCGTTCTCGTCTAAAGACAAGTTTGTCGCTATTTAATAAATTTAACGAGTCTAACGACAAGGATAACTCGGTCCTTTTCATTTTTAGAGAGTCTGAAAAGGTACATAAAGTCAACTCCAGAATTCCTTTTTCATCATCTAATCCCTTAAGTCCGAAAAAGTATAAAACAATACAGAAGGGATGATTTTTCGGTACTTTTAACGAGCCGAACAAAACAAGCGCTCGATCTTTTTGTGCAATAATCCCTCAGGTCCAAAAAGATTAAAATCTAGTGGAGGGATAGCTCTTCCGGTCGTTTAACGAGCTGGAAGGCCAAAACTCAGCAAACTTTTCATATTTTACGAGTCAGGAGAAAAGAGCTCAAAGAAGACTCATCTTTTGAGGAACGAGTGATAAACAGGGATAGCAGCAGATTCCAGGTACAGGTTGGAATTTTCCAATCACGGCAGTGTCACAAGGATGGCTAAGTGAAATCACTCTTCGCAGCTGTTCCTCAAAATGGGTAAACAAACATATGGAGATGAACGATTGGCCAAATGAACGGATGGAGGTGAGACTGCAAGAACACGACCAAGGGCTTAAATATGGCTGTCAAAGGTTACATTTACCAAGGTTATTTACTGGTTCATTTTTTCTGGGTGAGCTCGAACTCTAGGGGAAGATTGCTCACAACTTATGTTTATTTTTTAACGAGCATGAACTATGTGCTAAAACTGCTCGATCTTGCGTTTATTTTTTAACGAGCATGAACTGTGTGCTAAAAATGCTCGAATATTTGCATGCCCCCAGCATCATAATAACGCATGTCAAAGGAGGGTGCCCCCCAAGCTTCATTGCATTCAACTTGGTGGTTGGAATGAAGGTTTACCTTTGAATTTTGAAAAGGGGATTTGTTTCATTTTTTTAATGAGGTTGACATAGTAAAAGAACTATCCTCATGACTCCTTGTTTCATTTTTTAACGAGGTTGACACGAGATAAGAACCGTCCTCGGTGCCGACAAAATATCTAGGAATCTTCCGAATCCAACCAGAAGATTGGATTAGATTTCATTTTGTAGGTTTCCACCGTGGCCACTCCCGCCAGATTACTTGGAGGCGGTAGGGCGAAAGTACCCATTAAAGCAGGGTCTTTTAGGAGACCTACTCCGATATTTTGGAGCAAATGATTCCTTCCATGGATCATTGGAATGCTTCCTGTAACTTGTGAACTGTTGTGGAGAAAAGTTTGTTGGTCGACAATTGTAATTCCTCCTTGGAAGGGGAATGCAATCTTCCTGAAGTAGGTCGACACAACTGCGGCCATGGCATAGATCCATGGTCTTCCAAGTAGGATGTTGTAATCGAGGTTTCCATCAATTACTTCAACATCAATTCCTACTGTTTTGCCCCCCAGTTCAACTTGCAAGTTACTTAAAATCCCGTATGGAGTGTATGATCGTCCATCAAATGCTTTTAACGTCGTCGACGATTTCGACAAGGGTGGTGAGCCTAAATCTTTCCAGCAACTCATCGACATAAGACATGTAGATGCCCCCTCATCAATAATTGTTCGATGAACAGTTTTGTTGAGGGCTTTCACTCGAATAAGGAAGGCTAGTTGAGCTGGTAACTGAGGGTCATATCCTTTACGATCAAAGGCCACAAGATTGGAATCCATTGGGCCAATCCCACCTATTGCTGATAATAAAGCTTGCTCTTGGGAGGGGTAATTTTGTGGTACCTCAAGTGTCGACATAGTGGACGGCGATTGGGCCAGGTCCTTTACTATATTATAATTCTGTGCTTCTTTGGCACGAGGATTAAATGTCGATTTGTGTACTACTCCCTTTGGTGACTTTATCTTTGGCTCAGGAACGATGGGTGGTACAACTTCGGTCAAAGTTGTTGTTGAACTACTAGGTCGTTCATTAACCTTGTTGTTCGACAGCTTTGGATTCCCGTAATCTTTATTCCTTGTCAAAGCATTATTCTGTTGCTTTGAGGTAGACAACATAAGCACTTGGGATCCGGAAGCATTTTGATTAGCAACCATATTTTGACCTGGATTAGGAAACGGATCAGTCAATACTGCTGAGGTTTTTGAACTCTTGAAGAGTTTCTTAACTTCAGCTATATGTGGACAATATTTCGTCCAATGATCCTCATCGCATATATGACACCCTGCCGGGGGTTTCCTTTTTCTTCCTGTCTTTTTCTTCTTGCCCCCTGGTTGCTTCAGTTGTTTGCCCTTGTCGGTCGACATGGCATTTACTTCTGAGGCAAGAAGTTTTTCATTTGCATTTTGACTGTAAATTTTGTGCTTGCCAATCACGTCATCGCCGGCGTGAGAGTCATTGTTTGATTTAGGAGGAGGAGGAATTGAGAATTCCGGTCTAGGGGCGTCAGGTATTTTGTCGTAGAGCGTGCCAGACTGAGTATAAACCAAGTCTAGATATTGCGCACGAGCTATAACTTGCTCTTCTGTTACGACTCCCCCCTTGGCCACATCTTCTGTTATGGCCGGAAGTAATGACTTTATAAACCATTCAGCTAATAGCTGATCAAGAACATATGTTTTTACCATCCTACGACGACGTCGCCATTCATGTATATGATCAGATATATGAGTGGCCGTTGTCTGTTGAAGTTGGTAAGGAGTTCTGTTCCTGTTTCATACCTTATTGGTAATTGAAAATGGGTTAAAAAGGTAGTAGCTAAGGCACTGAAGTTGTCGAACGAAGCTCTAGGCAATTCAATATACCTTTTTGCCGTTGGACCCGTTAACGTCCTCTGAAAAAGGCGAAGTCTTATCGAATCATCATTCAGGGTGTTTGATGAACACCATAGATGGAATGTCATCACGTGATTCGACGGGTCTTCACCTGGATTTCCATTAAATTTAGGAATGTCTGATGGAAGTTTGTGTGGAATCGCTGGCCACCAAGGGGCATAAGCAATTGGATCATTCGTCAGCCGGTTTAGATCTGGTAATTCTAGAGTTGCTACAAAGGGCAACTGTTGATTCAGGTTAGGCGAAGCATATCCAGGATAAGATGGAATCGCCTGAGCAGTGGGTCTTTGCATACCAGCATAATGTTGGCAACTTTGACAAGGTTGATGGGTATAACCATTATAGTATGGTTGCCCATTACTTACAAAGACTTGTTGCTCAGGTCCTTGATATGATTGCTGGAATTGCGGTTGTTGAGTTCGAACCAGCTCTGGTTGTTGGACCATTTGCTGACGCCCAATACTAGATGATTGACCAAGATGAGGAGTCACAATACTTGTTTGATCCTGAGTCGCTCCAGATAAGGAGGAACTGACCTGAGGTTGCGATTGAGATGTCGAGACAAGAGGCTGTTGCATGGCAACCTGAGAAACTTGGGGTTGACATACAGTAGGCAACGCTTGTACTTGCGACGCAATCACCATACCAGGTATAGTGGCAACATTCGACACAGGGTGGACTGGTTGCATAGAATATACAACTCCTGGTTGTTGAGGCAGTATTGGTACCCAACTGCTGGATGTAATTCCATTTTGACCTGAACTTTGTTGTGAACTCACGGATGGGCATCCTCCCGGAGGAGGTAATGAAAGGGCATACTGCCCCCCATATGGTATCAATCCGGAACTCAAGGGGATCGATTGCCCAGATTGACCTCCAAATGGATCAATTTGGCGAGTTTCAACATAAGAAATACCAGATGATAATCCGGACGAAGAAATAGGAACTAACCATGTCATCGTCCCTGATGGGACTCCGGCTTGTTGTTGATAACTTGCCGGGACAGATGGTATACCATCGAACATTGTTGGGATAGCAGCAGGAGGCTCTGCTGCTGCTGTGTCGGACGACACAGTCCTAGATGTCGACGGTTGTTCAGACATATCTAGTCTATCCAAAAGATTTCTTAGCGATTCTACAGGAACTTCCACTTGTGGTGGACTAACTTCGAAGATCAACGAGGGAAAGGTGATGATTATTCCGCTTAAAATAAATTTTATAACGACGCTTTAGACACAACTTGCTTTTTCAGTTTTAAAGAGTCGAGAAAAAGCTAAAGATGACTCTAGTCTCCTTCGATGTTTTAACGAGCCCGAAGTGACAAATGCTCGGATGGACTTTTTCAGTTATAGAGTTTGAAAAAGGCCAAAAGAAACTGCTCTGGAGATCTAGGCAGAGGGTGTGCCAAACCTTTCGCAAAACCACGGAATACGTTTTACGGTACGTGTGGTCAATCTTCGTGAATGCTGTGTTCACTGCATTGTGATCAGTAGGGCGGCCGACACGGCTTCCTATGGATAAAGGCTTTGTTCCTATAGGGGTCTCCCAATATATACGTGATGGTACGTGGGAGCACAAGTCCGTATTAGTGCCACCGACTCTCAGGAGGAATCACCCACCTTCGTAGAGATCGACAGTCACTACGTTTAACGACGCCGGAACACGTCTCTACCTAGACCTCTATGTGTTTGCGTTATGTTACAAAGCGTTGTTATGTAAATTGAATTTATTTTAATGTTGATCTTGTTTAGCAGTTTGCCTTTAAGGATCACCACGAGATGTATGTAACAAATTCCTAAATGCAGCCTAAGATGAGAAGCAAGCTTTTTCAAATCTTTTTGACTGATGAAAATCTTAACTACTGAGGGAGAAGAAAGGCATATCTTTTCACACAGTTCATACAGCACAAACTAATGCACTTTCTCCTAAATCATCATGCAAACAGTCAAATGCAAAATGCACAATGCATGTATTTTCTTTTCCCTTTCGTAATGTTGATGTATTACAAAAAGAAAGTTGTTATATAACTTCGATTTCAATTTCAAGCGAAAGTAAACAAGCTAGTCCAAAATCAAAAGACACCTTAAGATTTACTTGCTTAAACACTGGAAATGCATGAAATCAAACCATAATGACGAAAGCAAAAGACCAATCAGCTATGAACGGCAAACAAACTAACTCTTAAGATCAGCAAGACACCTATCACAGGTTTAGATCTAAGAGGCAACAGCAAGACTAGTTCACTTTTCGTTATGGGAAACCGTAAATGATGTAAGAAATACAAAAGAACAAGTACAGTTTCTTTATATAACCGAGCTGGAATAATGGCAAGTAAAGTTGGTTTCAGATAGGTACATGGACTGGTAACTGGCTGCAAAAACAATAGTGAAAAAAGGGCAAGAAACAGGAGGAAACCCCAGCAGCACTAGGCAAAACTGGATCAAAGCAGGTAGTACACTGTCAGTTTGACATTCAGCGCAGGTCCCGAAGGGGCTACCTGCGTTGCAAAGCAGGTAGCCTGCGTACAGCCTGCTTTGGAAAACGAAAGTTGCGTTTTCACAGTTTCCGGGTCACAGTTTTCTCAAAAATTCACGGTTTTTGCTCAAATCAGAAGCTATCAGTCAAGCACACACTAAGGGATGACAGGGAAGGTGAAAAGCTATCACTAAGAGCTTACAAGGATCCTTGTAGATCAGCTCTTCAAATCATGAACATGCTCAGAACTGAGCTAGAGTAGCTGCCCTCTACTTCGCTTTTGATATAGTCAAAAGCTTTTCGATTTGGTACTCTTTTGTTCAGGAAATGAATAGCAAAATACTACAAACAATCAAACAGATACGATCCCCAGTGGAGTCGCCAGTTTGTTGTAGGGAAAAGTATCCGACTCGGATGACCCTATCCCACTCTAAGGGTGATAGTACCTCAGCAACAACTGTAAACAAAACTACTTAGGGTTTACTTCTTTATGAAAGCGAGAGAGAATGAAGAAATGCACTAACCGTTGCCTTGCGCTTAATGTCGAATCCAAACTCTTCTCTTTGCTTGCTTGCTCCCAGCTCCCAGCTCTTTTGCTGGCCCAGCTACAATGAGATCCTGCAAAATAACAAAGAAGGAAACTACAAGAAGCATGCAATCATAACTGATTCAAGGATTAGCATAAATCAAATATACAATTATCACAATATATCATTGAAACAAGTGCATATAGAAGAACCTCAATAGCTTTTATTAATGGAAGAAGTAAAGTTCTGAGAGTGTTACAACCATTGAAGGCCCCAATCCAGCAACACCTTCCAGCAGAAAGAATTTCTCCTCTTCACCTCCTTCAAGCAATCACCCAATAGCTCTATAGTGAAACCAACAGCATATCATTACTTTGCACAAAATTCCAGCCTCCTGAGCTCATAGGAGAGAGCTCAATATATAGATGAATTGAGAAAGGATGAGTCAGCTTGCAACTGATGTGTAGCTGCCTTGTGTCCTCTCTCTCTTCAGTTGATCTTCAGTTCTTGAGTCCACTTGGAGAACCTTGCTTCCACTTGGAGAAACAGAGCCTCTGACTCATCATAAGGCGAAATCCCTAATCCAAGTGTCACTTTTGGAAGATTCCAGAGCAATGACTCAGTGTGCCACTTGTCCCATCTCGATCAGCGCAGGTGGCCTTTGTTCTACCTGCTTTGCAACACAGGTACACCATGGAGGAGTTGAGTTTCAGCGCAGAAGCCTAGTGGAGCACCTGCTTTGATTTCAGGATTGCTTGTTTTTGAGTGTTTTCAGGTGGAGAACTGATCTGAGAGCTGTTGGTTTGCTGACCTTGTTCCTCTAGGGGTAGGAACATCATGTTTAGGGACTTTGGATCCCTTGGATTATTGACAATTCATGCCTGATACTGCAAGGCACAAAATTGTCTATAACATCTAGGTGGGTGACAAAGTTTCGTTACATTTACAAAAGGAGTGCCTCACTAGACCCCACTCTAAGATTCCCCAGCTCCAATATGGGCCTTACAAAATCACTAAGGTTGTAGTGGATATTTATTTTGATCTCAACATTCCACCTTTCCTTGGCCTACACCCAGTATTCAATGTGTTCTGGTTGTGGCCATATTTTCCCCTACTATTGGACACATCAAACATTGTTCAACAGCTGACACCAACAAAGCTAAACCAAAGATGTATTGAACAATTCACAATTGATAGGATCATGGAAATTCATATCAAGAACACTCTCCAGTAAAGCATCCAACTATATCATGTTGTCAAATGAGGCCAACTCCTTCACTAGGGCAAGTGGCTCACGAGGGACCAGGTTTAACAAAATTTCCTCACCTCATGGGGGCTATGTACGAAATGGGGACCATTTCTTCCTAAGGGGGGAGGAATGATATAGGTGGATATTGGTGGCTTCTTGCCTATTCCACCTATACCTCCAATTGGTTTCATCAGTTTCCTTGATTATAGCACAGTTTACTATTTTAGCATTTTTCGGGTCATAAATTTCTAGAGTTGTTTTGATCCACTAAATGAAATTTTTTTATATATGAAATAGGAAATGTCTTGCATCAAATCTTGTATTACCCATATAAATATTTATAACGAGGTATCGTATTTTCTAAATGAAGATCATATGACCAAGTTACGACCTTGGGAAGTTGGATGCTCAACTAACCCCAATGGGCCCCACAAAATCTTGGTGTTCCATCTCCTGGGGTTAGGTGTTTGGTTGTTTAGGGTTTATCCTTGTTGTTCTATAATAAAAAGGCCCTTGAGACTCATTTTAATATAGTTCACGGCCACGTAGTTTCCAAATACCTTCCTAGAGATAAGCTACCATCACTTGAGCTAGTTTATTTTCATTCTACTTATAAGCATATTTCAGTTCTATGAAATTAATGAAATGAAGATTTATTTTTGTTGCATCTATGTGTTTATGTTTATATTTGTATTTTATTTCATTCGTGCATAAGTTCAGATTATCTAAGCGAGAAAGACAGGGAACAAAGGGCTTCTGAGGAGGACACATACAATGTTGGACTTGTGGATAAAACCACATGTCATAGGATTTCCTCAGTGATAGTAGAATGGATAAGACTTGTATATTGTGCAAGAAGTAGAGACTGTCAATCATGTGACACAAAATGTGCCATGAATATATGTTGTGTTGGAAAATAGGCAGGTTGAGCATCAAGCTTCAGCGATCTTGTTGGAATGTATGGTTGTTAACTAAAATTTATCTATTTTGCTTGACCACACTCTTATTTTAGGTTGTTTATTTGAAGGTCATGGAAAGGTGTGTGTTTCACAATAAATCCTATCAAAAATTATGGTTTTTTTAGTTATAAATGAGAACCAAAAAGCGAGTTGCAGACATGGTGGAATCATGTTCAATGGTGATAAACAACAATCCAATGTTGGCCAATTCAAATTTGTTTTTATTTGGCTTATACAATGTGCTAGTAAGTATGGACTCGCTAGCAATCCACCATACAAAGATTGATTTCCATGGAAGTTCAATACAATGTCATAGTCATGAGGGAGAATGGGGGATGATGGAAGGGATATGAAAGACGATGACAATTAGGCAGATACCAATGCTAAAAATGAAAAGATGTGCCCAAAAGGAATATTCATTATATGCATTCTAAGTGACTAGTGAAGCAGAAGATGGAAAGTATAGAATGGAAGTGAATTCAATATTAAGATAATTTGTCAATGTATTTCCTAAGGAAATACTAGGATTTCTACCAAGAAGAGAAATCAATTTCTCAATCGAATTAATTCTAGGATCAACACTAGTTTGAAAAGCTCCATATCACATGAACATGCTAGAGTTTTTGGAGATAAAATTTCAATTGAAGGAACTACTAGAAAAGGGGTATATGAAACCCAGAGTATCACTTTAGTGTACCATAATACTATTTGTGAAGAAAAAGGATGCAACATTGTAGCTACGCATTGACTACATGTAGATAAATAAATCCATAGTAAAGAACATATATCTTCTATCTAGGATTGATAACTTATTTTATTAACCGAGAGGGGATGCATGATTTTCAAAAATAGACTTTAGGTTTGGGATCATCAACTAGATTAAGGATGATAATATACACAAGACAAATTCCAAAACCAAATATGGTAATTATGAGTTTGTGGTGGTTCCATTTGGACTCACAAATACTCCAACCACATTTATGTGTTTGATGAACAATGTCCTTATCATGTATTTGGATAGGATTGTGTTGGTATTTTTATATCAAATATTCATTTACTCTAAGACCAAATAAGAGTATAAATAAGTTTTGAGATAAATACTTCAATTATTGAGAGAGTTTGATAATTTTTGCAAGCTCAATGACTGCGATTTCTTCCAATCACAAGTTCAGTACTTGGTAGATATTATCTCCAAGGAAGGAGTACCAGTAGAACCAAAAATGATTAAGTCCATCATGGAGTGGCCTTATCCTAAACATGTTACAAAAGTTAAATCCTTTATGGGTTTGGTTGGATATTATGAGATATTCATTCAAAATTTCTTAAGGATTGGGTATTCGATCATAGCCTTGCAGAAGAAAGGAGTTAAGTTCCAATGGGCATTAGAATGCACAACTAGTTTTATGTAACTAAAATACCTACTCAAACATGCACCAATATTGAAAATAACTAACTTGGGAAAATATTTCATGTTTTTGACTAATGCTTGTAAGGAGGGGATCAGTCAAATCTAATGCAATAAGGACATGTGGCTTGTCATCAATCATAAAAAATTGATGACCATGAGTGAAATTATTCCACTGATTACTTGGAGCTTGTTTCAATAGTGCATGCATGGAAAATGCATATGTACAACCTGGTAGGAAGGAAGTTCATTTTAATGCCATATCATGGAGGGCTTATATTTATTTGACTTGGCCAAGCTAAATTCATGACAAAAAATATGGCTAGCCTCAATCAATGAATTCGATTTTGAAATAAATTATATTAAATTCAAATAAAAAAAGGTAGAAGATGCACTTAACATAAGGGTACAAGTGGCTCATGTGGTGGCCATAAGCACT
This sequence comes from Pinus tabuliformis, assembly GCA_031772625.1. NCBI lineage: Eukaryota > Viridiplantae > Streptophyta > Pinopsida > Pinales > Pinaceae > Pinus > Pinus tabuliformis. Next base: position 28,001,177 of record CM062815.1, read on the forward strand.
TGTGATTTTGATATGAGAGAGAGGATCAAAGAGGCCTTACTTCAGGATGAAAATTATCAGCATGTGAAGGAATTCTTGCAACAAGAGATAAAAGGATCATTGTTTAATAATTCCTCACTCACTAGTGATGGTATGTTGAAAATCAAAGGTAGATGGTATGTGCCTTACATGGTTGACATGAAGAATCTTATGAAAAAATGACAATACCTATGAAGAAAATGTCATACTGTACAAGCATGAAAAGAGAAGTCTCTAAGTACATTTGTAGGTTCCTAGAATGTCAACAAGTTAGAGAGAAGGTAGATACCCAACAGGATTGTTGCAACCAATCTCCATTCCTAAGCTGAAATGGGAAGTGATCTCTACGGAATTTCTCATTGGATTTCCAAATACAACTAAATAACATGATGCTATAATGTTGGTAGTGGACAAGTTGAGAAAGGAATCTCATTTTATATCTTTCAATTCCACCCATAAGAAAATTGACCTTCTCAAATTTTCGTGAAGGAAGTATTTAGATTCCATGATATACCTTTGAAGATCAGTTTAGATTGGGATGCCAAATTCACCTCAAAGATTTGGAGAGCATTTTTTTGTTGGATTTGGGATATTTTTAACATTTATCATAGTGTATAATCTGTAGATGAATGGTTAAACTGAAAGAGTAAATAAAGTTCTAAAATACATGCTAAGGATGTCTGTCATACATTGGCATAAGTGGTGGGAAGAGTTCCTACCCTTGCTGGAATTTCTCTACGACAATGGATATCAGGATTCAATAAAGATGAGTCCTTTGGAAGGTATATATGGATGAAAATGTGGCACACCCATAAAATAGAATGATCTAGTGAATAGGTGGTTATTGGGCTTTATATGCTAGAGGAAAGGAGCACAAACTAATTACTATCAGGTATAAATTAAGGAAATCCTAGATAAGAAAAGATTTATGCCAATCAATAAAGAGTGTGCAATGATTTTCAAGTTAGATAACATGTCTATCTTTCAATGGGACCAAAAAATAGTTTATTGAGGATAAGACCATGTTCCAAGTGGGCACTGAGGTTTTGTGGACCAATTCAAATATTGGAAGGTGTGGGGGCAGTGGCTTATAGACTAGCGTTTCCACCCACAGTGAAAGAACAATATGTTTTCGACATTTATTTTCTTAAAATGTACATATATGATCTTAATAAAATTTTGATTTGTCTATGATACATTTGGAATCTAAGGGATAATTCCAACCATAACCAAAATGCATATTGGACTAGAGGAATATCACACTCCAAAATTGAGTAATAGATTAGGTTAAGGTGTAACGAAAGTAATTTTGACCAGATGAAGACACATGGGAAATGGATGATAAGATGATGATATCTTCTCCATTTCCATTTATTGTGTAAATTAATGTAAATATTTGTGTGCATCAAGGTCAAAAATCTTATTTTTGCTCTTTGTATAGAACACCGATGATAATGTTCCTCTAACGAGTGGGGTCTGCAACAACCCTTTTTTCTAACCCCATGTAAAAGTCACCATTTGTATTTGTTTATGTAAATAAATGTGAAAATGTATACATGGATGAGTTAGAGAACTGGACACAGATTCATAGCTATCAAGAGGGGAGTTTCTTATGCTATATGTAAGCCTAAACCCGAGACACTTCATCTAACATTCCCCGTTTAATCTCCCTATCAAATTGATGATTTGTTAGTGCAAACACTAAATTTTTGTGTGGGTTTCTTGAGTAAAGGATGAACTTCCATATTATCCCTGTTCTCATGGAACATGTTAAGAGAGTCAACACGTAGGAGAGGGAGAAGAAGAAACCAGGCAGGACCAACAAAGACGTGGCCAAGGAGAAACGAAAGAGAAGAGAAGAGAAGGAAAAGAGGATTTGATTTCACTCTCTATAATTTCTGGTATGTCCAGTGATGTTTATCGACTTTAGGATGGACTAATGAAGGCTTATTGGAGAGAGTGACTCAACAGTGCTTCTTGTCCTAGTAAATAAGCCTCTAAGTTCTTTCCTAGGGGTTGATAAACCAAATAGAGCTTGTTGAATGGACCAGTAAACCATTTAGGCTCTTGTTAGAAGGCTAATAAACCATTTGGCATGTGTACACACTTGGGTTTCTATTTCCTTGTCTATTAAACCTCTAGGTGCTTCCCTTATTTTGATAAACTAGTTGGAGCTTGCTGAATGTGTTGATAAAACAACTAGATAGTGTGATATGGATTCTTGTAATTGTTTCCTTGATAATCCAACTAATAAGCCACCCTTAGAGTAAGATGATTCTCTTGGACTGAGTAGGAATTCATTGAGCCTTGGGTGAATTCCTGTGATCCTTTATCGATTGGTGTCAGTCGCGATGGTGCTTACTATGTGAGGATGTTGATAAACATCCTAGACAATGCACTCCCTCTCCAGTCTAGTTGTCTTGTTATAGGTGTGAAAATCCCTTAAGAAAATAACTCATATTCTGGATTTGGCTAGTGGGTGGTTAGATGCAAGAAATACTATAATATATCTAGCGTATGGTTGGGTTGAGGGTTCAAAATGTCTCCTTTAGTTTTCATCCTTTAAAGTTGATCAAAAAAGTGTATTTACTCATGCATTTACTTATACAATGAATGGTCAATAATGTTTATTATGTGATTCAAAAGTGCATGAGTTGATATTAGCAATGAAATAATGTTGATATTCCTACATGGGGATTATGATTACTTTCTATTTTGGTATCATAGAGCTATGTATTTATGATGTTGTTTGGTCCATAATGTGATATACATGAATGGGCATGAATGATTGACTTATGTTGTTTGCTCAGTTTGTATGACTATAATATGACTATGTTTGGATATGCTCAATATGATACAAACTCGATGTAAGGTGAATCTAGGTCGTGTGGCTCTCTGTTTTATGTTGTATGACTCATAAATTATGTGTCATGTTAACCAATTATTAATGAGGATTTTTTGAATGGGTTTCATAGTAGATCAGGATTGTCTGAATAGTTTGAATATTTCTTTACTAAGTCATGAATGATGTGTGAATTGGTATTGGGTATTCTTACCCCTTATTCTTGTCTTTAAATTTGTTTTCCTTAATGGTTCATAGGAGCTTGATCTACCATTGTTGATAATTCACCATTAATGACCTTTCGATGTTAGGTCAGGCTTGTTCCTTTCACCATAGAATTTAGGAGTAAATTGAAAGGAGTGGGGAACGAGATGATGTATGCATGGTCCCTGTCTCTTTGAGTGAATTTAAAAGAGAGGCATAGTTAAAACACCCATGGACAAGATGACTTCTTCATGGGTGAAACCTTGATGGGATGACATATGTGTGAGTGGGACACTCCCTACTTGTTAGTCTATCCTACAAATATTTTGGAAGGACAACAACCATGATGACTTGTGCATAAGGAGGACCCATAGGCTTCATTTTGTTGGAGTGTGTTGGAGAAAATTAATTAAGGCATGTCGTTGGTATTAGTCTCAATCCTGAGCTCCAAGATCCTAGTTGTGTAAGGAAATAAAATTTTTAAATGGGCTATGGACCTAGGACCACGGTAATGTGAATCTGTGGATACGTCTTAGTGGAGAATGGTCATAGACACCGTGGGGTTGAGCTCTTGGAGTTCACACTCCTAATTCCACATGGAACATGATGATGCCAGAAGAGGAAATATGTGTCGATGCCACATACGAATAGTGAGAGGCATTGGATGATTAGGGATCACATGGAAGGTCCATGTGAGCCACCTATGGGTGCCACATGGTGGTTCTTTGTTGACGTGGCACAATATGGTTGATGTTACCTTAAAGGTGTATATATTTTGATCTAGAATTCGAACTGAAGTAAAAAGTATACCACTATAAATCTGTCGATGAGCTGGATATGATAGTGATATTAAAAGATAATTTATCAAATTTTCAAAGAAATATGACTTTTTTGTAAGCCCGTCTTCATAATGAACCATGCGGGTCATTTTAATTTAAAGTAAAAACTCCCACAACTCACGAAGAGAGAGGATGTGGGAGGGAGAATTACATTTGATGAGATGGAAAACCTACTAATGCATTCATTAATGTATGAATGTATTAATGATTTCCTAGTGGTATTTTCACCAATTTCTTTTCCAATAACTCACAATATCTAAAATGGGTTTACCCACATGTATAATTGAAAAATCTCTCCTTCCAATATCTCATATATAATTGATGTGAAGGAGACTATATTGTGTGCAAGGGTGCAATGCAATGAGATCTAATTCTTATGTAGAGGCATATCCTTGTACGGTTGGGAGTTTACCTAAGGAATAAAAAGGATTCTTCTGTGGATGTTTAACCACACTAGGTGTTTACCATGTAACCTCTCTCGAACCCTTCTTTTGTCTTTCATTGTATATTCATTATTATTGTCTAATGATTTTTACACAATATATTATACAATATAAATATTTATCATATGTTTATGCATATTTTTAAAATCTAACATTGTAACAAAGTTAAATTACTAAGCTCTCTCTACTGGAATAAGTTCAACACTAAAATTTTCACTTCAAACTTTAGTATATCTAGACTTTTGTATCCCCTCTCTTATAGACCAACATTCATAACTAGACAACCACCTAGGTTTTTACTAGATCTAGGCATATGCCCGAGACACTTTTTTGTGATTGTGACCTTACTACTAGCTCCTAAGGAGCTAAATTAGTTAAAATATACTATTCACTCACTATATTTGGCTTTCATTTTCCCAAAACCTAAATATTTTACGTACACTACCCTAAGTAAAATATTTTTTAGGTTTGGTAATAACTAAGCCTATTTTTCTTTACTAGGCCTATGTTTTGCTCCCAACCCCATAAATTTTGAACTAGGATGCCATTTGGGTAATTTATTTTTACTTTGTTTTAGTTTTCCCCATCTACCTATTTATCCATTTCCATCACGTCTCCACATAGTTTGCAGACATGTACATTTGAGATTTTCTACTATGTTATTTCTTTTCATAATTTTTTCTACAAACTTGTATGGATTTTGTAGATTTGATGTCAACAATGTTCTCAAAAGTGCGTGGGGACAAGTTCTACCACTATTAACATTATATAACCTCAAGCTTTCCTAGTATTTTTTCTGTGGACCATATAGAGCTATATGAACTAGTTTTTTCTTATGTACAACTAATGTTTTCAAGGTGTTTTATTCTACAAAACCACCTACCTCATCCTATTAAATGTAAATATGAATTGTTTTCTCTATTGGGTTATTTATTCTACATTCTACCTCTGTTAGTCTCGTATGAGCGGGATCTCTACTAGGTTTGAATTCCAATCGCTCGAAAGATCTTGGCCATGTAAACCACATGGATGTAAAGTTTTAAATGTAGGATTTGTAAAGTAGATAATTGTGTATGGTTTCCAGTGGGATTACATTATTTATGAATTCAATATTAGAGATCTACCAAACATTAAGGGTCATGCATAGATCATTTCTACTCTCCATTACGCAAAACTTTTCCATGTGATAAGTTGGTTCACTTAGTTTTTTGGATATTTTCAATAAATTCTCTCATCAGGTTTTGTATATCTAATATTTCTTGCTTATGGTATCCACATCTACCACTATGTTCTATTATTACCTTCATATCTCTTCTAAATATTTTTAACTCCAAGTTTACCAAAGACTCAGTTCCATCTAGTCTCCTCTGAAGCTTAGTCTAATTGATATGTTGGATGTTTAGCTATCTATTCCATACGTTCACTTCTTTAGATCTCACTAAAATTTGTTTGGTTAATTTCTCTCTTTTATGTTAGTATCCACATGGAAAAATCTCTCTATCTATTAGTGTGCATAAAGACAAATTTTAGTGATTCAACAACTTTGTATGCATATGGTAGTTTATCTTTGACTATACTCCACCTTCATTCAAATGTAAGGCCCACCACTTTTTTGTTGGGTTCTTTCATAACTTAGAAATTTAGATCTAAGCACATTTTGTGACTAGGAATTTGCATATGGGGGTTGTTTTACCACCATTGATGTGGTGATCTCTCCAATTATCTATATATCAGGAGAATGTTTGTTGTGATCTATTTATATTTTTTCATATTAGGAGGATATTTTGATGTGATACCTCACCTGTTCTATATATATGCCTTGTAAGCCATTCTTTGTTTTTTAGCACTTGAATTTCTTCTTTGAATTTTCTTTATGTGCAGTGGATTTGTTTTCCTAGAGTTGTCATGCATTTTTCCTCATCTTCTTATTGAAAATCTAGCAACTCGTCAGATGCAGCTTTCATTGAGTTGTGCCATTTTTTCAACACATCCTTGCATGACACTTTCGATTTGATAGTTTGTTTGCTTACATATACGTGTGGGGTGTGTCACTTTCTTATTGGAGAACTAATATACATTGTTTACCATTAGCACATTTATGAGTGTTATGAATACTAGTCAGGTATTTTTTCATATTTTTTTATGTATCTGAATATGTATATTGGTCATGGTCTTCAAACTTCCTTATAAGTGTTTATTCTATACCGGTGCTAATGTTTAAACTTCTTCAAGTGTGTTGCTTGTTGCTAGTTGCAATGTTCATGCTTGTTTAGGAGTGTTTCCTTTTATCATTTATAGTGTTTAGAATTCATCATGCGTGTTGCTTGTTGTTGGTGAAAATTTTCACACTTATTTAGAAGTTTTTATTTTATATTAGTGACAATGTTTATACTTATTTAGGAGTATTTCTTGATTACTAGTGATACAATTCATAATTCTTCAAGAGTGTTTCTTGTTGTTGGTGATAATTCCCAGAAATTGGCAGAAGTGCTTTTTACAATGTTTGGTTATCCATTGTATTCATAAAAACTTAAGGGTGAATTCTTTGCTATTATTTTTTTTTCTCCAAACTACGTTCACATAGGGGTGTTGAAACCAAATATTATTTAAGGATCTAAAGAAGTAGCATGGCTCTAGGTGGTTCAATAAGATAAAATGTGGAATCTAGGGTGCTTCTTTACATTCAAATTATCATTCGAAGACCGAACACATTTATTTTTCTAGTCATTTGACATCTAGTAACTGATCACGGTTTTTCTCTCAAATACCAAATTTATTAATATTTATTTATACTCATTCAGGATCTGGTAGATGATGGTGCTTTTTCTCCTCTAGTAAAAACCACATTTACCTTGATAATCATTTAGGATTTAGTATGTCAGGGAATTTTCTATCTCGAGTATTTACCTACTTAACAACAAATTTTGGATGTATTTCCAAAATCCATCACAATGGTGAAATTTACTAGACTTTGTAATTTATTACAGATAAAAATATTCAAGGAGGAATATGATTTAATGACATCTTCCTCCTATGATACATTCCCTCTAGTAAGCATTAAGGATGAGTGTTATAATGTTAATGTATTAATGATTTCCAAGTGGTCTTTTTACCAAGTGATTATTTAGTAAATCACAATATTATAAAAGTGTTTTATCTGACACTAGGGTTTTAATATGTAATTCATCTCTCACCTATTTTTGTCTTGCCTTGATTATTTACCATTATTGTATAACGGATTTTTTTTAACAGTAGCAATTATTTTTTTATTTATATAAACGATTGATCCTGTTATGAAACCAGCTCGCAAAATAGAAGAAAATATATAGCAATGACTTCAAAATCAGCCTCTTCGAGGCGGGAACTTGCTTTACATTAAAAAATGAACAATTCTTGGATGATACAGATGACAAAACCTCCTTTCTATATATAGGAGTCTAAGGGGTCAAAATATAATCAAAGCCGACATAACAATAATAATGTAAGGGCACAATAATAACAATATGGGGACAATAGGGGCGCAACAATAACAATGAGGGCTACAATGACAATAGTAATGGGGGAATCACTAGTATTATAGGGACCTAACATGCCCCTCTACTTCAAAAAATGTTTTTTCCTTAATTCTTGAGTAGTTTTGGATGCTTCTGTATAAAATTCTCATCCTCCCATGTGGAATATTCAACGGGTAAGTTCTTCCACATGATGAGATACTTCGAAATTGATCAATTTGCATAGCTCCCAAGTTCTTGTTTCTGTGACTACTTCAGGTTCCAATATGATTCTTCATGTTTGAACTAGGAGGTTGTCACCTATAACCTTCTTTAAGCATGAAACATGGAAAACTAGGTGCACTCGGGAAGCTGCAAGAAGCTCTAATTTGTATGCCATAGTGCCAATCTTTTGCAACACCTTGTAAAGACCATAATACTTTGGTGATAATTTATTATCCTTCTTATCTTTTTTGAGGGACATTTATTTATATGGTTGCAGTCGTAGGAATACCCAGTCACCTATAACAAAACTTCTCTCACTATGATGTCAATCTCGTCGTTGTTTCATTATATTCTGCACCAAAGTAAGGTTATCCTTTAAGAGTTGGAGACCTTGTTGTTGATGCTCGATGTGATCTTCCACTGCTTGAACCTCAGAATTTTCTCTTAAATATGATGTGATCGACGGTGGATGATATCCATAAAGTGCCATAAATGGGGTCATTTTTGCTACAGTATGGAAGTGTTATACCACCATTCAACTAGAGGCAACCATTTGACCCATTGTGTTTGTTTATCAGATACAAAGAAACGAAGATATCCTTGCAAACATTTTTTTACTATCCCATTTTTCCCATGAAATTGAGCATGATAAGATGAACTATGAGCTAACTAAGTACCAAGACAAGAAAAAAATTCTATCCATAAATTTCCATGTAGCTTTTGAATTGTTTCCATAAATTCAGTAGAAACTATATTGGCTTTAAATGGATGAGATAATGCACAAATGTGTGCATACTTGGTAAGTATGCCAACTAACACCATGATGACACCCTTTCCTTTGAACTTGGGTAAATTTGTGATAAAATCCATTGAAACCTCCTCCCAACGTTTGCTTGGAATGGATAAAGGTTGTAATAGACTTGGGGTCTTAGTTATTTCAGCTTTATTTTGATGAAAAACCAAACATTCATCCACAAAATTTTTAATATCCGATTTAAGGCCGTCCTAAAAAAATTCCTTCTTAACCCTGTGGTAAGTTTTTAAAAATCCTAAGTGCCCTCCTAACGAAGAGGTGTGCAATTCCATAAGAATATTTTGTTTGAGTTGGGAATTCTTACATAGGTATAAGCGATATATGTACAATAACAAATCATTTTTCCAGCTAAATGTATCAGATGTACTGGGAACTTGTTGTAACTTTCGAATGAGCCCACACTTCTTCATCATTCTCCCATTCATCCCTTTCTTCATTTATCCAATCTGGTTGGATAATCGGAATGGTGCAAAGCAATGCTTCCACATCCTCATGCTTTCTTGAGAGCGCATCTACCACAATATTTTGCTTCCCATTTTTGTAGATGATTTCAAATTCATAACCTAACATATTTGTGACCCATTTTTGCTTCTCTTATGAAGATAATCTTTGTTCTAGAAAGTATTTAAGACTATCACGATCCGTTTTTACCTTGAAGTGTCTTCCCATTAGGTAGGGTCGCCATTTCTTAAGTGCATGTAGTATTGCCAACATTTCCTTGTCATAAATATGTTTGTGTAAATACTTTCCTTTGATTCGACGAATTTCAAAATCAATGGGTCTCTCTTCTTACATTAAAGAAATGCCAATTCCATTTCCTAAGGCATCACATTCCATAAGAAAAGTTTTTGTGAAGTCTGGCGTAGCTAAGACCGGTGCTTGACACATTTCCTCTTTAATATGTTCAAAGGCCTTCATTGCTTCTGGAATCCATGAAAATGTATCTTTCTTCAATAATGTTGTTAGAGGTGCTGCTATTCTCCCATAATGCTTAAAAAGCTTGCGATAATACCCTGTCAACCTGAGAAATCCTCGCAAATGCTTTATGGATGTGGGGATTTTCCATTCCTTAATGGCTTTAACTTTCTAGGGTCTACCTTAACACCTTCATGAGATACAATATGACCCAGATATTCCATCTCTTGTACTCCAAAGAAACATTTGGAGCTTTTTGCATATAATTGTTTCTCCTCCATTAGTTTGAGCACCTTGTCAACATGTTGAACATGATCCCTCTAGGACTTGTTGTAGATTAGTATATAATCAAAAAATACTAACACAAACTTTCTAAAGAAGGTTTTGAAAATGGAATTCATCAAACCTTGAAATGTAGAAGGTGCATTGGTAAGGCAAAAGGAAATGACCAAAAATTCATAATGACCCTCATGAGTTCTAAAAGTTGTTCTTGGAATGTCTTCAATCTTCATTCTGATTTGATGATATCCTGAATGAAGATCCAACTTGGTGAAGTAAATTGATCCATGCAATTCATCCAATAATTCATCAATGAAAAGAATGGGAAATTTATCTTTAATAGTAAGCTTTTTGAGCTTGCAATAATCTGGACACATGCTCCATGATCCATCCTTCTTGTGCACAAATACTACTAGAGCAGAGAAAGAACTTTGACTAGGTTGAATTATACCAGCCTCTAGCATTTTTGCAACAATACATTCAATTTCACTCTTTTGGGCATAGGGATATCTGTAAGGCATGATGTTTGGAGGAACACTTCCTGGAATCAAATGAATAGCATTATCATGATCATGAATGGGTGGGAGGCCTTAGGGAGTCTCAAATACCTTGGAATGATTATCCAAGAATTTTTGGAGATATGGAGAAATATATGATTTCGATGTGGGAACCTCTAGCAAACATAATTGTGCAATTACACCTCGTTGTTCTTTCTTTAGACGCTTTTTCATTCCATTAAAGCTTATTATCTTTCTCAATTTCCCTGCGATACCCCTTAATTCAACTACCTTTCCTTCATAAACAAATTTCATGAAATGTTCTTGACAACTAAAATTATAGTACCCAAGGATTGTAGTCATTGGACTCCTAATACAACATCAGCATCACCCATTGGAATGGAAAGCATTGGGATATTCAAGACATATTCATCCATTGATAGCTTGATATTATGTCACTTTCCATAGAAATTTATTGTTCCTCCACTTGCAACCATCACTTGAATCTCTGGTGTTGCATATAGGAAGCAATTCAATTCCTTGGCTATCTTACAATGAAAAAAATTATGGATACTTCCTGAATCAATCAATACTATTACCTTTTTCTTCTTGGTATGTCCTACTATCTTGATAGTTTGAGGAGTGGTAATTTCGTCCAATGCATTACAATATATGGTCAGATTCATTTCTTCTTTCTCTACTGTTTTTTCCTGGTGTATATCCTATTCTTTTTACATTTCTTGTTCCTTTTCTTCCTCCTCTTCACAATCTATGTAAAATAATTTCTTCTCAGCACATTTATGACCTTTAATGTATTTTCTATCACAACTGTAACAAAGTCCTTTTGCTCTTTTTCTTCCAATTTTTGTGGTGTCAACCTTGTAGGTTGTGGAAGGCTAGGGTAAACAACACTTCCATCTTATTGTTGTGAGTGGTAAGATTCCTTGTTGTCATAATTTTTCTTTCCATTTTTCTTGCCAACCTGAATTTCTTTTCCAATGAATCAACATTCCAAAGGCGAACCTCATGTTGGATGTTATCCTTTAAAGCCCCTATGAACACATCAATACTATGCTTGTCTGGAATATATTTTACCCTTATATTCAATTTTTGGAAGTCCTAAATGTGCTCCATCATTAAGCCCTTTTGTTTGAGATTTATCAATTGGCTAAAAGAGGTGTTGTTTTTTGTATCCTCATAATGTGTTATCATTTCTTCCTTTACCCAAGTGACAATATGTTTACAAGAGAAAATCCATCGATACCAAAAAAATTTATTGGTTCCAAATATAAAGTTGAAATGCGTACCTTTTGTGTGTTTTTCATATTATGGAGATCAAAATATTTCTTCATCTATAGTATCCATGTTACGTGATCCTTGCCATCAAAATTCCTCATATCGATCTTTGGAACATGATGGGTCTTCAATCCAATGTTAGAGTCTATGAAATCATGATTAACATTTCTTTTGTTCTCATCATGAATTTCATTTACTACCCTTTTGCTATTAGTAAGCATTTCTTGTAGCAATTTTGTCAATTTTTTCTTCAAATCTTCCATGTTTCCTTTAAGTTTTTCTTCTATACCATCCATCTTAGCTTCCACATCATTCTTCTTAGCTTCCACAACTTTCTTTAAACCATCAATCTTAGCTTCTATGCCTTTATTTAAACCATCCATCTTATCTTCTATGCCATCCATCTTAGTTTCCACACCATTCATCTTAGCTTCCACGACATTCTTTAAACCATCCATCTTAGCTTCTATTACTTTTTGTGAGAGTGAATTTTGTTGCACTTGGTCTCGTAATTTTGATATATCATGTTGTATTTCTTCTTCTTCTTCATGAGTCATGCTAGAGATTTCAGGTTGCTTGTAGGTGTTTCCATTTTCTTTCTGTGGGGAATCAATTAATCATAATAATTCTTCATTGTGCCCTTTGAATTCCTTCAAACTATTTTTTCAACAAAACTTATGAAAAAAGAAAAAACTACATACTTTTTTTTCACTTTGTAGGATCTCGATATTGAATCTGGTGTATCTCTGTAATTACGGGTCTCCAAGGTCTGAAATTACATCCTGTGATAGCCCTCTAAGTCCTCTTTCCAACCCCCCACAAGTCTGATCAAGATTGGATTCTCCAAGGAAGAATTATGCCAAATCTCACACGATGACCTGATTATAGACTCGTTTAGTAGAGCAAATTTGTATGAAATACTACATGTCATTTTTTCAATCGTTGGACCTAAGATTGATACGTAGCCATCCTTGTTCTATGGCATTTTACGTAATTTCAATCTAATGCTCAAAGAGAAAGTTATGACTATTTTCCCCAAGTCACATGTTTGAGATATAATTCGAGAGCCTACCAAAACCCTAACTTCCTTGGATCCTATCTCTGAAACTATAGCGAGAAAAGATTTGAAATTCGGACCCAAGGTTCATCATGATTGCGGTGCATATCAGTTTTAATATAATCTTTTTAAACGTAGTAAAAAAAAATGTTATAGTGAAAATTCCACAATGACTTGTTTGGAGCAACGAAACCCTATAATCCAAATCTCTGATACCAATTCTTATGCAACCATCTCAAAAAATAAAATAAAAGATAGAGAAACAACTTCAAAATAATCCTCTTTGAGGGGGAAACCTCCTTTACATTACAAAAATGAACAATTCTTGGATGATACAAATGACAAAGCCTCCTTTCTATATATAGGAGCCTAAGGGGTCACAATATAATCAAATCCGACATAACAATAATAATATAAGGGCACAACAATAACAATAGTGGGCTTCTATGGGGCGAAATAATAACAATATGGGGACAATATGGGCACAACAATAAGAATAAGGGCTATAGTGACAATAGTAATGGGGGAATCAGTAGTATTATAGGGACCTAACAAATCCATAGATCAGATAAATAATACATAATTGAAAGAATTTTCGGTGCAATATTTACAAACTTTAGCTCATAAAAGTATAATTATAATTCTCTTAGGTTGAACATCATCCTTCACATCTATATTCCAATTGTAATCTCTATAAAATACCTGTAATATAAGTATACAAAAACATTTCATTATTCATTATTTAAAATATAAAACCCCTCACGAGGTCACTTGCATCTGGAGTCCTTGAGCTTCATTGTCATTGGCTACCTAATATCCATTATACTTATCCTCCTCTCTACCTTCCATAAATTTATCATTCAAGTCTACATTTCGTAGATCATTAATTTGTTATGCCCCATCATACTCTTCTAGATTCTTGTCAATATCCTCAAATCCCTTTTTTAGAACTACCAATGGTGTAGATAGGATATCAAGCATGTGTTCCAATTCATTAGCCACCATGTTGACATTACAATTAACAACCTAACATTATGGATTTCTCCTAAAGTGCACATCGAATAGTTAGTCTCCAGAACCTTCTACCATCTTTGTGGCCTTCCATAATCTCACATATCATATTCCCAATTTCATGACTTTCCCAAATGTATAAAGAATAATTTACCAGATAATTCACTTCAAGCAAAATTGAACTGATATCTAATATAAAATTTCACCCATCAATGTCAATTTTAAGAGTCAAATTAAATTCTTGAATGTATATCCCAAGAACATGCTGAATAAATCCATGAATATTTTAATGTTTGCCCCACATTGTCCCTTAGTACAATATTTCAATTGTGCACCAACCAATTTTTCATTTCAAATGAACATATTTCTATATACATAATTCCCAAGCACCTTAATGCAAGTTGGGTCGATTAATGCAGGCTGACTCAAATCCATGGCATCCCCTTGTATTCATTACTAGATTTGATTTTCTTGCCTCATTCCTTAAATCAAACATCCATCCACCACCTTTGGTATCCATTGTACTATTGGTGATCTTGCCATGTCTCAAATGATTCTATCTAACACAAATGAACACATGCTCCCCTGCCATCTATAACACCTCATTTCTCCACTTTTCCAATTAGTGGTTGAGTTGAGGATCTGTGGCACAATGTGCCCCTTTCATATTGCCTCTGCTTACAAACTTCATTCTATTTTGTATTTCCATAATCAAACCTAAAAGGAAAGGATTTCATCCCTCATTTATATAGTTATAATTTCACATTAAATAAAAAAAGAGATGAATATGATTAAACTACTATCATGGAGGAGGGAAAAAAATGATTTCCTCTTTTACCTTCAATTCTCCATGTTGTAAATCAACTCCCAAATTTGCTAATATATCTTCCTTATAATTTTTATAGGAAATGGTAGAATGCCATAGTTTCAAAGACATGGCATAGGGAGAGATTGTGTTGAATTAATTCACTCTTTTTATATTTATATTATTTTGAATCATTCAAAATCTACCTCGAGTTATCTGAGAATTCCATATTACTGTTACTTTTTAATATTTTCTTTTATGCATTAGAATGATTCCTATCTATAATGCTCACTAATCAACCTGATTTGTTTTGGTTATCCCTATATTCCAATTATATCTAAATTATTTTGGTTCTTTGGGAAAACAGTAACCCCTCCTTCTCCTGCTACCCGTATTATTATCTATTTTCTTTTAATAGGAAACTACATCATCTATTTATTTCTCATATATTAATTCATATTTGTAAAATGTAACATCATTAAAATATATATCACACATGTCCAAATCCACATTGCGGACAATTTTCATCTTTATTCCATACTCTTTTAAGTTGAAAGGTTATTTCTCATATGTTTTTGTATATGCCTCCATTTCCTCTTCATCATTATTATCCAAGGATAACAATTTTGATTCTCTACATTTTCCCCTTTGACCAACTTTTTGTTACTACCAAAGCATACTCCTTTTTATCTTCTTTCCTACATTTCCTTTTTTCTATATTCAAGTAGGTTGAGGAAGGTGTTAGACTCCGTCTTGTATGACAGTGTGAGATTAATTCTTCTTCAAAACCCTATTTTGAAGAAGAAATCATTAAATGTGTTTTTTTTTTAAATATGTAATTTGTCAAAATGTTCCAAAGTTCTACAGTTCTTCAAATGGCATCATTTTCGCTCCTATCTCTGCATTCAAACGAAACAAAAATTGGCATTTACATAAAAGGCTTACAGATGCATGACAGTGGCATGTATACATGTGGGTACTTAATACTATGGGTACAAGGAAAGATTTACATGAACCAACCACAAGCATGCTACGCGGCTTGCACTTGCAGGGAATACAGCAAGAGCCCAACAAGCCCGCATTTCTAGCTCCACTCGACAATCTGCTTCAAATTCATTTATGTTTTTATAATATAACAATTTGAAGAAAACAAACATGGTTTGAGGAAAGCCTTGAAGAATTTGTTTACCCAAAAGGAGATCCAGATGCTGTTACAATTAGTGGGAGAGATGTTGAGCTTTTAGACCCGGGAGTCTTTATCAACGACACATTAATTGATTTTTACATCAAATATCTGCAGAGTGAAATCTCTGAGTCACGGAGACAGGCTTGCCATTCCTTTAACAATTTTTTTTTTTGGAAGTTAGCTGATTTGGATAAATTTCCAGAAACTGAAGTAGTAAGTCATGAGGCTTTTCTACGTGTGGGAAAGTGGACTCGAAGAGTGAACATCTTTGAAAAGGATTATAATTTTATACCAGTTAATTACAGTTATCATTGGAGTTTGATTATTATTTGCAATCCTGGAGCAGCTATCTTGGAAGATGGCAATCAATCAAAAACACCGTGCATACTGCACATGGATTCTCTTAATGGCACCCATGGAAATTTTAGCAAGCTTATCCAAAGTTACCTCTGGGAGGAATGGCGAGAGAGACATATGGCAGATGACACATCATTTGTTACAGCTGAAAAGTTTTACAATATGGCATTTATTTCTCTCGAGGTACCTCAGCAAAATAATTACCATGATTGTGGACTTTTCTTGCTCCACTACGTTGAAATGTTCTTGAAAAAGTTCCTACAACATTTAGCCTTACACAATTAGCGAACACTGCATATTTTGTTACAAATGATTGGTTTGTTCTGGCTGAAGCTTCTTCGTTGACTATATATATCCGTCAACTCATCTACAAACTTCAAAAGGCTTTTCTAGCACCGGCCCAATGCTAAATTGTGGTACAGGTCGGCAATCTTATAAAGCAGCACAAAATGATGCTGGTACTAGCATGGATGTAGAATTTGTTTTCGAAGATTATTCTGCTAACCAAAGATCTTCTGAAAATTCTGTTCTACTTGAAGATACATTGAAACACAATTCTGTATGCCATATGGATAAAGATACCGAGCAAACATCTGTATGCCAGACAAGTAAAGATGCTTTGATAGAAGGTTCTGGGAAAGATCTTGGTGATGTTCCTACTGAATGTGATGAAGCAGAACATCATTTCAAATGCGATGAAAGGGTCAGGTCTCAGAGTCTCTCGTTGCAACGGTGGAAGTCTACTCTCAGGCACACAGTGGAGAGTGTAGATAAAAATACAGAGGATTTTCCTTCTGGGCATCAAGTAAACGAATTTCCTTTGGGTATTTTTAATCCGATTAGAACTAATGAGCCTGGCCAATACGAGCAAAAAACTGTAGACATTGGAGTCTCAACGGAAATGACTTTGGGAGTTCAGTTTGATTTATCGGCTAGTGAGGGTTATGTCAATATTGACCAGTTATTATATCAGCAGGATGAACATACAAAGTTGCCATGGTGAATATCAAATGTAAAGGGTGTGGTATATTGCCCAAAAGCGCTATTCAAATGCAGCAAAAATTAGAAACGCAGATCATCTACCGCGGCAGGGAGATAGGAACGCTCGCCCATTTTTGATCCTCAGTCCTGATTCTATGGGATTTGCGCTCCAACGTTTATCTCTTAATTGGCCATCAGAGGATTTTTAGAGGAACGCTGTTCTATTTTAGAATAGATGGAAACGCTCTTTTCTTTTTTTTGTAACTGCAGGTGAAACAGCGCCCCTGTTTTGGGGTCGATTTGTTTTTCCCTTAGCAGCATTTATTTATTGTATTAAAAAATAATTTGTAAAGAGAAGATAGAATGAATTATGAGTGCTGGTGGAGGAGAACAGAGAGCTTACTTGTATAGTTTTTGACAGAGAATTTAATGAAAAATACAGCTCTGACCCCTGAGATTCCTGTGGTATGACAATTTAGCATAAGTTTTCCTTCTGTTTCATATGTAACCTATTATGTTTTCATTTCACTTCATGATCATTTCCAATTGAACAAATGAAGTGTTTAGGTAGAATTCATAATATTTTATGCTCTGCCTATAAGTTTGTTCATATTTAATGTTTTCTTCTGTTTGACAAGGATTCATCCTCTATGCCCTTGTCAGCTCCTCAGCAGTCTTGCCATTCCATTTAATCGCAATTTGATGTTAAATTTCTTGCCTACCTTGCCTCAGGAGATAATCTGTGTTTTTTATTGTATTTCTCTGTTCAAGTTGTTTCTTTGCCCCATGCAGCCCAGAAAACCCCATTATCCATTAAAACCCCTTTTTCTATCAATTTACTAGCCTAGAATCAATTTCTTTTAAAGTCATCTCAGCCCCTTTTAGAAAAAAATTTGCTGAGATAGACCGGAGAGAGCCCTCTCCTGTCCTCGTAGGGCTAGCTATGAGGCTAAGTGGTTTGATGTTACCTTGAGTTTCGCCTTCTTCAGCCTGAGGAAAATTCAAGCGCTAACATATTGGCGACCATACTGGGGAGAACATTCGACTTGTTGATTGTCTTGTCCCAGTACATGAAATCAAATTGCAGATCTGATGCTGATGGTGGACAGCAGTCAGATACATATGCAGGCTGAACCATTCACCTGGCGACTCCAATTCGATCCAGACATTCCAACGCTTGCTGATCCATTCATGTAATGGTAGGGTATGTGGCAAACCCTGTCTTGCGTGAAGCTATAGAAGAAATAAGAAAGGAGTTAGCAGATACTGAATTTGAAGAAGATGTTTTCAGTGCCTTGCTTCATTGGTTGAAATATCCAAAGTTCCCTTGGTTCAAAACTAGATTTTGTGAGTTAATTGTTGAAAGAATCGAAAAGGAGATTCAAGAATTAGATGAGCAAATCCAGTCATATGATTTCCAAGACCCTAAAAAGTTCTTGGAAATCCTTCCTCCTTCACAACAAGAAATAACAGACTTGCCTACAGATGTTTACATTGACAGTGTGCAGCTGGAAGTATGTATTGCAGAGTTGGGGCAGCCAACAGAGTCCGGCTTCCGCGATCCAATGGCAACATACATGGACACATTTTTCAGTTTGATTGATAGATCAGGCTGTCTTGTACGTGACCAGGCTCATTACGTGCATGAAGGGCTGCCAGCAATTACATCTGTGTCCTCGTGGAAGCCTTCTCAAGCGGCATCATTCTCAGGTTTACTTGAATGGTTGATTTGGCATTTCAGTATTACCTGATCTAGTGTTTTTACAGCAACGTAGGGTAGATTTTGTAAATAAATAAGCAGCCAAAAGGCAGCATTTTGTTCCAGTTTTATTACAGTTTAGTTTGAAGTTTGCCGAATTAGTCTTTCAATCAATTTAGTCAGTTTCCAGTTAATAAGTTGAGTCTTCAGTTGTGTTGATTTGTTGAAATCATGACTCCATAACCCAATGGATGGAGGCACTGTCTGCTCTCCCAAAGTTCTGTGGTTCTTGGCACCTCCACAAAGCGGCAGCTTCCATCCCAAGTGGAGCCGATGTTAGACTCTGTCTTGTATGACAGTGTGAGATTAATTCTTCTTCAAAACCCTGTTTTGAAGAAGAAATCATTAAATGTGTTTTTTTTTTAAATATGTAATTTGTCAAAATGTTCCAAAGTTCTACAGTTCTTCAAATGGCAGCAGTTTCATCAGCTCCTATCTCTGCATTCAAACGAAACAAAAATTGGCATTTACATAAAAGGCTTACAGATGCATGACAGTGGCATGTATACATGTGGGTACTTAAAACTGTGGGCACAAGGAAAGATTTACATGAACCAACCACAAGCATGCTACGCGACTTGCACTTGCAGGGAATACAGCAAGAGCCCAACAAGCCCGCATTTCTAGCTCCACTCGACAATTTGCTTCAAATTCATTTATGTTTTGATAATATAAAAATTTGAAGAAAACAAACATGGTTTGAGGAAAGTCTTGAAGAATTTGTTTACCCAAAAGGAGATCCAGATGCTGTTACAATTAGTGGGAGAGATGTTGAGCTTTTAGACCCGGGAGTCTTTATCAATGACACATTAATTGATTTTTACATCAAATATCTGCAGAGTGAAATCTCTGAGTCACGGAGACAGGCTTGCCATTCCTTTAACAATTTTTTTTTTTGGAAGTTAGCTGATTTGGATAAATTTCTAGAAACAGAAGTAGTAAGCCGTGAGGCTTTTCTACGTGTGGGAAAGTGGACTCGAAGAGTGAACATCTTTGAAAAGGATTATATTTTTATACCAGTTAATTACAGTTATCATTGGAGTTTGATTATTATTTGCAATCCTGGAGCAGCTATCTTGGAAGATGGCAATCAATCAAAAACACCGTGCATACTGCACATGGATTCTCTTAATGGCACCCATGGAAATTTTAGCAAGCTCATCCAAAGTTACCTCTGGGAGGAATGGCGAGAGAGACATATGGCGGATGACACATCATTTGTTACAGCTGAAAAGTTTTACAATATGGCATTTATTTCTCTCGAGGTACCTCAGCAAAATAATTACCATGATTGTGGACTTTTCTTGCTCCATTACGTTGAAATGTTCTTGAGACAAGTTCCTACAACATTTAGCCTTCCACAATTAGCGAACACTGCATATTTTCTTACAAATGATTGGTTTGTTCTGGCTGAAGCTTCTTCGTTGAAGCGCTTATATATCCGTCAACTCATCTACAAACTTCATAAAGGCTTTTCTAGCACCGGCCCAATGCTAAATTGTGGTACAGGTCAGCAGTCTTATAAAGCAGCACAAAATGATGCTGGTACTAGCATGGATGTAGAATTTGTTTTCGAAGATTATTCTGCTAACCAAAGATCTTCTGAAAATTCTGTTCTACTTGAAGATACATTGAAACACAATTCTGTATTCCATATGGATAAAGATACCGAGCAAACATCTGTATGCCAGACAAGTAACGATGCTTTGATAGAAGGTTCTGGGAAAGCTCTTGGTGATGTTCCTACTGAATGTGATGAAGCAGAACATCATTTCAAATGCGATGAAAGGGTCAGGTCTCAGAGTCTCTCGTTGCAACGATGGAAGTCTACTCTCAGGCACACAGTGGAGAGTGTAGATAAAAATACAGAAGATTTTCCTTCTGGGCATCAAGTAAACGAGTTTCCTTTTGGTATTTTTAATCCGATTAGAACTAATGAGCCTGGCCAATACGAGCAAAAAACTGTAGACATTGGAGTCTCAACGGAAATGACTTTGGGAGTTCAGTTTGATTTATCGGCCAGTGAGGGTTATGTCAATATTGACCAGTTATTATATCAGCAGGATGAACATTCCAAGTTGCCGTGGTGGATATCAAATGTAAAGGGTGTGGTATATGGCCCAAGAGTGCTATTCAAACGCAGCCAAAATTAGAAACGCAGATCATCTACCGCGGCAGGGAGATAGGAATGCTCGCCCATTTTTGATCCTCGGTCCTGATTCTATGGGATTTGCGCTCCAGTGTTTATCTCTTAATTGGCCATCAGAGGATTTTTAGAGGAACGCTGTTCTATTTTAGAATAGATGGAAACACTCTTTTCTTTTTTTTGTAACTGCAGGTGAAACAACGCCCCTGTTTTGGGGTCGATTTGTTTTTCCCTTAGCAACATTTATTTATTGTATTAAAAATTCATTTGTAAAGAGAAGATAGAGAGAAATCTGAGTGTTGGTGGAGGAGAACAGAGAGCTTACTTGTACAGTTTTTGATAGAGAATTTAATGAAAAATACAGCTCTGACTCCTGAGATTTCTGTGGTATGACAATTTAGCATAATTTTTCCTTCTGTTTCATATGTAACCTGTTATGTTTTCATTTCACTTCATGATCATTCCCAATTGAACAAATGAAGTGTTTAGGTAGAATTCATAATATTTTATGCTCTGCCTATAAGTTTGTTCATATTTAATTTTTTCTTCTGTTTGACAAGGATTCATCCTCTATGCCCTTGTCAGCTCCTCAGCAGTCTTACCATTCCATTTAATCGCAATTTGATGTTAAATTTCTTGCCTACCTTGCCTCAGGAGATAATCTGTGTTTTTTATTGTTTTTCTCTGTTCAAGCTGTTTCTTTGCCCCATGCAGCCCAGAAAACCCCATTATCCATTAAAACCCCTTTTTCTATCAATTTACTAGCCTAAAATCAGTTTCTTTTAAAGTCATCTCAGCCCCTTTTAGAAAACTTTTTGCTGAGATAGACTGGAGAGAGCCCTCTCCTATCCTCGTAGGGCTAGCTACGAGGCTAAGTGGTTTGATGTTACCTTGAGTTTCACCTTCTTCAGCCTGAGGCAAATTCAAGCGCTAACAGAAGGATTGTCACTAGAACTCAAAAATGAATTTTTCTTCCTATCTATGCTCCCATTCTTGACTTGTGTATAGCCTTATTATTTACTTCAAATTTTTACTAAATTCTCATGTTTAATGTCTTCTTTAATCCACCCATGTATGATTCCAACACTTTTTCATCACTTATTTTATCCACCCATGTGATCAAAAACCTAAAATTTTAAATTATAATATTCAATATCACCAAACTAGTTGATACCTTTCAATTGGCTAAAGTAGTCTTATGCCCAATTCTTGACATATTATGCTTGTAATTCTATTGCTAATAAACCTTAAGTATAATGATAAGAATTAGGTTGGTAAGCCTTTCTTAAGAAATAATAAAATAATGCATTTATGAGATTCAACATGCTATCGATGCCAGGGAGGTTCGCGGGAGTTTCCTGGAAGTGCTAGGGTTTGCAGGCATTCGTGGGAGTTTCCATGGAAGCACCCAAAGGAGGGAGCTCCACTCCCTCCTATACGCAGGCAATGGCTAGCTGAGGAAAGAAACCAATAGAGAGTGTTAGAGGTCCTTTAGGTGAAGGGATAAGGAATACGGAAGAGGAACAAGATTTAAACAAGACAAGGGAGAATAACAACAATAAAGAAAATAAGGAAGAAGACAAGGAACAAGGAGTGAAAAACAAAGCACAAAAGGGGCCATGTAATCCCAAAGCTAAGGTCACACCCAGAGTAGTTTTAAATGATCTTGCTCTGCAGGCGCACAGGGACCACATGCGAACATAGCTATCATTTGTAAATTCATGGGATTATGGCCCATTGAAAAGGCTTTACAGACATTGATTAAATACAACTGGAAACCAAAAGGAAGCATTGACCTACATCTCGGTCAAAGGGTTTCTTCACTATGGTCTTCACAAATATTGAGGATAAAGACAGGGTCTTTGAAGGAGGGCCATACTTCTATGCAGCAACAGGCCTCTACATGCGACCATGGATGATGAATTTTTTCCCTGAGTGAGAAAATTTCACTTCGGTCTCGGTCTGGGTAAGACTCTACTCTCTACCTCTTGATTACTAGCAAACGGAATCATTATCTTCCATAGGAAACAAATTAGGCCGCTTTTTCAAGGCTTCTGAGGCCACCAAAAGAGGAAAGTACACTTCCTTCGCACGAATATGTGTGGAGATGGATCTATCTGGGTCTCTACCAGATGAAGTCATCTTGGAAGTTTTTGATGAAGAATGGGTACAAACAATAGACTATGAACATATTTCTTTTAGATGTCGGAGGTGCCATGAGCATGGGCACCTATTAAGGGACTGCCCTCTCAATAAAATAGAAAACAGAAGTAAAGTGACCATAATGAAAGATATTGAAGGTTTTCACAAAGTGGCACATAAAGGAAAAGGGGGAAAGAGGGGGCCAAAGTAGCATAAAATAGAAGGGCAATAGGCTAATCTGAATAGGTTCCATGTACTTGAAGAAGAAGAAGAGATAGAAAAAGCAGATCATGTTATGGAAGGAAGTCCAGTGGAGAAGGAAAAAGAAGTAGAGTACAAACACAGGATTGTTACAAATAGAAAGAGACTATGTTGAGTGAAGTAGAACTGGAGATGGACCTAGAAATGACCCAGAGTGAGATGGAAATGGAGGATCATCAACAGTGGGAGATTCTTGATAGGGAACACCTAGATCTGGAAGGGTTCTTGAAACAAGGGACCATAAGTGGGGTAGACTCATTACTGCAAGAAGATTTCAATAGAGTACAGCAGCTGTTCCTATGTATAACTCAAGATAAAGGGTTGGACAGACAAAGAAATAATGAAAGGCAAGGCAATGAAGTTGTAAAAACTATGAAAAACACACTTGGATTAGCACCCAGAAACCCAGGAAAGAAAAGAGGCAAGAAAAATCAGAATGATTTATTGATGGAATGTGGAAAGCTAATGGTCGATTTAGGTAAGATGAAAGATCTAACCAACTACCCCTTTACTAATCTTTAATTATGAAGTTTACATCTTGGAATATCAGAGGTCTAGGTAGTAAAAGAAAACAAAGAATTCTTAGTAATAGAATGAAACAAGAAGCTCTGGATATGATCTTCATCCAGGAAAATAAATGTTCCATTCAAAAAATAAAAGAAATCCATAACAAATGGCTCAATATATTTGAGTTTCTAGAAGTCAAAGCAGATAATACAGCAGAGGGCATACTTACTCTTTGGAACCCCCAAAATATTGGCATAGTAGAAGCTAAGGCATCTAGAAATTATTTATCAGTGGTTATACAACCGGTGGGGGATAGGGAGACCTGTCTGGTCACAAATGTTTATGGCCCACAAAGAATAGATGATAAACTCATGTTTCTAGATTCTCTTATGGAGCTTAGAGACAGACATGTAGATGTACCATCGATCTTGTGTGGGGATTTCAACATGATCAATTCACTTTCAGAGAAAAAAGGGGGAACCAAAACTTTAAGCAGAGACTCTTCAGCATTTCAAACTTTTATAGACAATATGAAGATTATTGATACTCACATGAGTAATGGTCTCTTTACTTGGAACAATAAAAGAAGTGGAGAGTCACAAGTAGCCTCAAAGTTAGACAAATTCATAATCTCAGAGGATCTTATGCTTACCAACAAGGAAATGATAGTGAGAATTCTCCCCTTTGGAGGCTCGGACCATTGGTCTATTCAACTTGAGGTTCAGGGCATTGGTACCCCCAAGAACAGACCTTTCAGATTTGAGAATATCTGGCTCACCCACCCAGACTTCATCAGCAACATTACAAAATGGTGGACAGAAGATCTGCATATTCAGGGTATAAGAATGTTCCAGCTACACAAAATACTAAAGCACATCAAGCTCAGACTTAAAGATTGGAACAAGAATGAATTTGGCAATATTTTTGCAGCAAAAGAAGCTGTGGAAGATAAAATGAGGGATATCAATCAAACCATTATCACAAAAGGCTTTGATAAAGATAGAAATGACCTAGTCACCAAACACCATCAAAACTAGGAGAATTTATGTAAACAAGAGGAAATATTTTGGAGACAAAAATCTAGAGTTCAATGGCTAAAAGAAGGGGAGCGTAACACTAGATTTTTCCACAGATCTACCATAGAAAACAGATCTCATAACAGGATCTCTTCGATCAAGGATGAGGGTAGTCATCTTCATAATTCCCATAAGGATATTGAAGATGTGTTAGTTGAGCACTTTCATGGAATAACACAAGAAACCATTCCCAGTGGAGAGCATTTTATCAAGGATTTAACAAGACATATACCTAGACTAGTTACTAGAGAGGATAATTTCAATCTCAATAGGCCAGTGACAGAAGAGGAGGTTAGTGAGGTTGTTAAAGAAATGCGGAATGGTAAAGCACCAGGCCTTGATGGTTTCAGTGTGGATTTCTTTAAGGCTTGCTCGAGTATTGTTAAACAAGATATTCTGAATATAGTGGAAGATTTCAAGTTGAATAGAGCTATTTTGAAGGTGCTCAACACTTCCTTCATCTCCCCGATCCCCAAATAGGACAATTCTCAGACTCCAGACAGGTTTAGACCCATAGCCTTGTGCAATGTGGTTTATAAGATAATATCCAAGGTTGTTGCTAACAGACTCAAACCACTTCTTCCTACTCTAGTTTCTGTGGAGCAATCTAGTTATGTGGAGGGCAAACAAATTCTTAATAACATCATTCAAGCACATGAGGTGGTGCACTCTTTGACAAGCAATAGAAAGGCCGGTATGATTATGCAATTTGACCTAGCCAAAGCTTATGATAAGTTGAATTGGACCTATATAAGGAAGGTCCTTATTGCTTTTGGGTTTGATCATAACTGGGTAAGATGGGTAATGGCCCTAGTAATGTCTTCCAGCTTTTCAATTCTGGTTAATGGTTCTCCTTCCAGGACTTCAACTCCTTCCAGATGCCTCAGGCAAGGTGATCCACTCTCTCCCTTTCTCTTCATACTCATGACAGAAGGACTGGGTCATTCTATCAAGAATGCGAAAGAAGTTAGTAATATCAAAGGTCTCCAACTTTCAGAGAATGGTCAGGCTTTGACCCATCAACAATTTGTTGATGATACTATGTTGCCGGGAATCTCCATGGTCAAAGAGGCTCTAGCGTATAAACATCTCCTATCTAACTTTGCCATGGCTACAGATATGGAAGTTAATCTCTCCAAATCTAAGAATTTTTTCTTTAATACCAATATTGCTATTCAGAAAAATGTCTCCAAGATTCTAGGCTTTCAAATGGATGTTCTTCCCTCCAAATATTTGGGAGTTGCCCTTATTGATAAACCTTTACACAAGGGAATTTGGGAACCGGTGATTAATAAGATGCAGGATAAAATCAGGAAATGGACCTTTAGATCCTTAAACTTGGCTTGTCGGTTAAACTTGGCTATTCTCCAATCAATCCCCATCTTCATGCTATTCGCCCTTCCAGCTCCAGAAGGAGTTTT
Source organism: Pinus tabuliformis (assembly GCA_031772625.1). Lineage (NCBI taxonomy): Eukaryota > Viridiplantae > Streptophyta > Pinopsida > Pinales > Pinaceae > Pinus > Pinus tabuliformis. The sequence goes on from CM062815.1 coordinate 28,027,749, forward strand.
GAAACATTTTAGAACCATTAAAAGAGACTTTCTTTGGGGGAAGGGGGAGGAAAGAAATAAATGGGTCTTGGTGGCCTGGGAGAAGACTTTCAAACCTAAAAAATATGGGGGTCTTGGATTGGATGATCCGGAAGCACTAAGTCAAGTTTTAGGGGCGAAATTATGGTGGTGCTAGGTAAAAGACCCAAAGGCGCAGTGGGCTAGCATCTGGAAAGAAAAATATGGCAGCACTTGGCAAGATAATGATCTCATAAGGATGTTTGGCATCATTAAGGGCTCACACATCGAGAATAAGGCCTGGGGGAATAGAGGATTAGTACAAAAAAATAGGTTCTAGGAGATCAAAGATGGTGATCTTGCTTTGTTTTGGGAGGATAAATGGCAACAAGAACCTACATTGTTAAGAGAGGACCTATTGGACCTCAAGAAATATACAGATACCCAATGGTTATTTAAGGTAAATGATTTTTGGGATCAAACCAATAGTGAAGGAAAATGGAGAACCTAGAAGAAGTTGGATAACAGGGAAGACAGCCCACTAAAAGCCAAAGCAGAGGCACTTCTTACAATGTTGGAACAAAGGAAAATATTAGTGACAAGGGGGCATGATCAACTTAGATGTGGCAACAATAATGCAGGCGCCTTCAATCTTAAGGAGGCAAAATGCATACTCCTTGAGCTGGATTCCAATGAACCAGACAAGGTTTGGCAGAACATATGGAGACACAAGGATGGATGAAGATTAAACTCTTCATGTGGTTGGTTCATCATAGGAAAATTCTGACTTGGGATAACATTTGAAAGAGGGGTGTTCTGGGCCCTTCCATATGCCAGCTCTGTGAAGCCCAAGAGGAAACAATGGAGCACCTTCTTAATAACTGCATTTTCACCTCTTGGTTGTGAGATACTTTTGCCTCTATCTGCCAGTAGGCAGACAAGGACAAAGGAAGCATCATCAATACCCTAAACAATTGGAGAAGCAACTTCTCTGATTTTGAACTTCTAGGCTCTGCCTGGGCTTTAACACCAAGCTTCATAATATGGACTATCTGGAAAGAAAGGAACAATAGAATCTTAAGACTATAAAATGTTCCTCCCAGCACCTTTTTAAGCAAATCTTAAGACAACTTAAGGAGATGGTAAGTACTATAGTGCGAACTTACCCTAAGAATCCATCGTCAGAAGCTGAAATGTAGATTCTTCTTAAGTTGGGTATGCAAGGGCTTATTCCACAAGGCCTAGACAACAAGGGTTTGAAAGTTGATACTAAGCAGGATTATTGGCATCCTCCCCCTCAGGGTTTTTTGAAATACAACATTGATGGGGATTCCAAAGATAACCCGAGTATTGCTGGCTGTGGACGCGTGTTAAGGGATGAAAATGACAGTCTCCTTTTAATTTTCCATTACCATTTGGGAAGAGCCACTCACAATATGGCGGAACTAATGGCTCTTGAACAATGTTTATAATTCCTAAAGTAGGATAATCTCTAGAATTTTATTGTTGAAGCTGATTCAGAGTTAATGATAAACTCAGGCAAAAGAATCAGCTATGGCACAGAGCCAAAAAAAGTCTCAAAACAATGGAGGCTTCTCCAGGTCTTTCAAAGGATTCAGCTTCATCTCCAAGGCTTACGTAGCATGAGTTTTAACCATGTACGTAGGACAGCAAACAAATTGGTGGACATCTTGGCCAATCAAGGAGTGCTCTGTACCAAAAGTAGGGTTGCGCTAAGTTGGTCTAATATGCCTATGAATAGATTAAAGGTGATATGTCATGACCAGGCAGATGAGGACATAATGGTGTTCTGAAACAAAGGCACAGAGACAGGGTCTAGGTGATGTGGATTCTTTATGCGGAGTTTTTTCAAAAAGTAAGAGCATTCTAGGGATGCATGTGACTGTTGGCCTCCCCAACCCTCGACAGTATGAACACACAAGTTTCAGTTGGAGGTTGCTGGGCAGTCTCAAGTCTGCGAAAGGTCGAACGAATAGATGCTTTTTCTTCTTACACTGATTCATGAGCCCGCGGAGATGGGATGATGAGTGGGGTAGGAATTCCGACCTTCCTGGCAGCCTTAAACCCCCCGTGATTTTTTTTGTTGCTGTAATACCGATTGCGAGGTGGTTTATCATCCATTTCATGCCCTTCACGCTAAAAGCGGTTTTGTGGAGTTGGGAGATTCCATTCACCTTGCTCCACGTGGCATAGTATGGGGAAGGAATACTGCCCTCATCGCGCAGTCATGTTTAGTATGTTAGGCTCATGCAATATGATCCTCGGTCATTGGATCATGCAAGATGGATCTATGGTTAGGAACAAGCGAGAATGTTGGTTAATCGTTGAGCTACTAGGTATAGGGATATTATCCTCTGTCATTGGATCTGGCATGGACGATCTATGGTCGGAACAAGTGAGCATGTTGGTGGGTCTAGGATGGCTATCGCGTGGTTAATCACCAGGCTTCTAGGTATAGCGATATTATCCCCTGCCATTGGATTTGGCGTGGAGGATCGACAGACAAGGATAATGATGCTGGTCTGGGGAAGAATATCTTCCGAATAGGTTTCGTGTTTTGGTGGAATTCGATGGCTTTCACGCGCTCTTCATGCTCGAGGGTTATCGCCCACTCAGAACCATATTCCTTTTAGATGGGTCACTAATGCCCCATTGGGTCTGACTCTTTATTTTACTTGTTTGATTGTTTGAGGAACCGAGGCTCAATGTTTAAGCCTTAAGCTCGAGGCCCTAGGTTGTATGTGGATGGATTTTCTTTTGCGCACAGTTCCTTGGGGACTATTGTATTTTAGGTAAGTTGTTTTTAGATTTAATGAAATAAAAGATACGACTCTTGCTTCAGCAAAAAGAAAATGATAAGAATAAGGTTTTATTTTAACTTCCTATTGATAACATTGATATGGTTTTATCTCAAAATTCAAATTTTCAATGTGAATCATTTTCTTATCATCCATAGTGTTATGCAATTCAAAATATTTATCTATTTGGTGCACCTAGGTAAATACCTATGTTCCTTCAAACTTCCTTAACTAAACCTTGGGAAGCTTCACTCTATGAAACCATCCATGAGTAGCTCCACAACAAGAGTTAACTCTAACTAAAAATTTCTTTGCATTGACAAGTCATTCAATAGGAATATTACCTTTATTTTCATGATTTATATCAAACACATTATAAATTTAAGTGGCCCTACATTTATCAATTCTATAATATTTTGTTTGATTCCAATAACCTTTTGCTCCAACCATTTCATATTCTTATCTACTTCTTCATAATTTTCATCCATGTCCCTTTTAACAAATTATTTCATCTACAACAAATTAACCTTCAAACATTATTTATTTCCTTAGCTTGACACTCCATCTTGGGTACATTGTACTACACATATTCCATTTCTTGATAACTGATGGATGATATTTCTCGAGATTTAAGTGGTGAGGTAACTTTTGAACTATCCTTAGGGACATGTGTGTAAATAATAATGTTCATCTATTTCCTTTTTATAACAAATTTTCAATCACCAAAATAAGATTTTCAAGTCAAAAGTTATTACAATTGTAAGTTACATACCTTTCAAAACCTAATTCATAGACACTCTTTATATTTGACGTTAGTCTTGATATTTTTCTTAAATTTGATCCCCTCCAAATATCAAATATTGTCATATAGTAATTTGATATCTCTTCTCTAGAATTCCATGGGTCTAACGAAAATTTGATTCGTCCTGTGAAATTGATGGTAAGTTTCTTAAAAATTTCTATTATTTTTCCCTCTTCCCAAAAGTGAAGTTCTAAAGCATGCCACATCTCTAACTTTTCAATTATAATTTAGAAATATTTACCTAAGGTAATTTGTGACCTATCGTGAAATCTATAGGAATTTCACAATCTGAGGTGTCCTAGGGAAAATATTTGTGTGAAAATTCTAATATCACTTGTTTGAAACTAATTTCAAGACCATCCACAAACCCTTAGTTGCATAGGATATATTTTCAAAAGTAAAGTGACCCAAAATATAAAATTTTGACTATATTTAGTCTAATAAAGTTTCTCAAAATACTAAAAATTTCAGTATCTACAACTTCCAAAAAAAAATTTATAGAAAAAAATGTAATGGTAATTTTTTAAACTCATTTCAAGGCTATTTACAAACCCTAAATTCTAAAGTGTATATCTCTAAAAGTACAGTGACTAAAATTTAATAATTCATATTACATTTTCCCTAAGACATCTTCTCAACATGTTCAAAACTTTTCCATTCCAATATTCTAAGAGAAATTGTTGTAGCAAAAAAAATGTTTGCATGATCAGATACCTAAGGTTATGAATCATGCATATTAAAAATGATAAGAATCTAATAATTATAGTCCACTTTGAGGAGAAACCTTCCTTTACAATGAAAATAATTTATAAAACAATATTTTTTAATCCTAATACTAGCTTTCCTTGGTATATATAAAGAATACTAATTGAATAATTACAATGAAAGGTAAACGAAACGTTCTAGCCAATGTTATAATATAACAATAAATTGATTATGAATACTCAGGGCCTTAATATAGGGTAATAAGGTCCTTAATAGAGTAGGGGATAGGGGAAAACCTTAGTTGACTCCTATATTATAATTAATTTCTTCTCACCACCCCTCAACATTCCTAAACTTGGTAACAAAACTTGCATATAGGTTTATAGTAGCATCTCTTAGCTCATAAGGAACTTTAATCTACTATAACATATTATAAAGGTTATTCCTAAAAACATTGCAAAAATATTTTCTAAAATAAATGAAATGACAAAGATTGGTTTTACCATTACAAAAATTACATAATGACCCTCAATATAAAATGATGGGCCACAATTGATGCATATTTGGTGCAACCAACTTATCATTTAGCTATGTTTGTGTGACTTTCAAGCCATATGGTTATCCTCCTTCCCAAAATACCTTTTGTAAATATCATCTAATATAGTGATAATCATAATCGTCATATAGCTACAAGAATTAGTCTTATCCCCACATTTAAATATAGCACCAATGAGGCATTGAGTTAAGGGCTTAGCGAAGCCCTGCTTGATCACCAAATTGAAGAACTTATGTCTATGAAGGACGAAGATAAGCCCTCCGTTTTTTAATATTTCAACTTGTTAGATTTTAGTGTCCTTATATTTCTCTTTTCTAAGTCACCTAACCCAAAACATTACATCTTATATGGAAAATGCTTCATTATTTACATGAGCATTTGGAACATTTTTCACAACAAATAATATTTTTGAGGTAGGAGTTCTATTCCTTCAAGGAAATCATGTTATCTTCTTTAGTTGTATGAGTCAAGGTTTACCTCCAAAATTTCATATGTTCAATTGTTGATAGATAGAGGAGCCTCTCTTTTTGTCTATTGATGTAATTCATTCGTTTCCCTTTAGTTAGACCTTTGTTTGTTTTTATCTTATCTAGTTTTATTAACACATTAAAAATATGTGGTGGAATTTTTTTTATCAATTTTGTTGTCTCTGTCATACTAAGGGTTGGATGTCCTATTTTTTATTTTCACTAACATCTCAATAAATAATTCGTTATTAGAGGTTAAATCTATCGTTGTAAAATTACGATAAAGGTGTTCAATATTGTACCTATAAATTAGGAGATTCAATTCAGTATATATCAACTATATGTAAATAAATATGAAAATACATTTTATATATATAATTTTCACCATAGGAAAGGAAATATATATTATTTAATCTTTATCATATTAAAAAAGAGAGGACACAAAATAAGTTTTAGTAAAATTATGTTAATACATATTAATCCTAAATTTGAATATATTTTCAGCTTTTTGAGAGTGGATATTTCTACAGTTATTCATATTGCATGAATATTTCAGATATGAACTATTAAGAGTCTTCCCTATCTTACATTTGGGATGGATTTGGGGTGGACACTCCACCCATCATGAGGGACAAAACTTAAATAGATGGTAAGCACGAGAACTTATCTAACTTATAAGTAGTAAGAGGAAGAAGACTAGAATAACGATTATAAGAATTCTTTTATTTTTTTAATAAGAACATAAGTTGTCAAAAGGGGAGACAGAATTATATAATTAGATGAAGTTAATCAAAATTCGTAGTCAAAGAAATAAGTCAAAAATATTAAAATAAAAGAATGAATTAAAAGGAAAAATTTATTTTAATGTATGAATGGTTAAAAATTATATATATATATATATATCTATATATATATATATATATATATATATATATATATATATATATATATATATATATGAAATATTACTATTAAATTCTTAAAAAGTCTAAAATATAGAGAAGTTAAGAGAGGGAAGTGGTTTTACATTAGAATAGATATAACTTTAATGGTTCATACTCTAATTTTTTTTATTCTTCTATTTGAATATATTTTGGATTATTTCTTTGACTATAAAATTTGATTAATTTTTTCTAATATATAATTTCTTTTCTCCTTTTCACTATTTATGCTCTTATTTTAATTTTCTTTTTTCTTGTGAGTGTTATTTCAGTCTTCTTCTTCATATTACTTAAACTCTTATTATTACTATCTATTTTCTTTCTCGTCCCTCATGATCGGTGAAGTGTCCACCTAAAACTCTACATTCTTCATATCCTATAGATTCAAGTAATATTTTTATCTTTATTTATTTTAACAATTTAAGTAAATATAAAAAATAAAGGGAAAAAATCTCTTTAATATATAAATAATGATGATGATGATGATGATGATGATGATGGTTAACATCCACTGAGACCAAATTGGTCTATCGAACCTACAATTTTCTTAATTTTTACTTGTCTGGCTCCTCGTCTTTCTTGGCGAGATTGGTGTTGTAGCTTTCTTTCTTTTCTCTACGGTCTTCCAACTTCCTTTGTCTTGCATCTCCTTCATCTCTTCTGGTTCTTGGGACATTGGTGTCTTAGCTTCGCGATATATAAAAAATCAATTAATTTGTTATTTATATTTTTAACAATTAATATAATTTGAAATATAATTATATATTAAAAACTATTTTTATACATAAAATTTATGTTTTTGATATAAATAAGTAAACAAAATAAATTCATCAAAGTTTAAATAAAAGAAACATCTGTCTTACTTTTTGTTGGAAGTAATGTTTCCATGTCATGTGTAGTTGTCATTATGAGCCATGAGAAGTCAATTTAGATGTTGTTGTTTCCTATGTATGAGTGATCTAGATGTGTTGAAGTGAGTGATATGTGTCCTATATATTTGTAACTCTTATGATCAATAAATATATAGAAATAGGTGTTTGGTGTTGTGTGTAATCTGTTGTATGATTTCTCTCTATTTTCTAACTTGGTATCATAGCTTATTGTAACTTAACTCCCTTACGTGAGGGACAACAAGATGTGAGAGAGCATTGAGTTTTATTTCTTTATAATTAGATCGGTGGTAGCTTAGAGGTGTGCTTGTCTTTGGTATTGTTCATCTGAGGTGTGCTTGTCTTTGGTATTGTTCATCTGGCTATTCCTGTGTATATACCTCATTCTTGTTTGTAGATCACAATTTCATATATGGATATTATTGATAGTCAAGGGTTTTGTAGAAATTGGCAAAGTGTATTTTACTTTTTAGAGAATTGCAGTATGGTATTATATTGGTGATGGAAATGCGTTGGTTTACGTATTTCATATCCGACGTATGAGCACTCTATCTGCGGGGCTTTGTAATAACTAAGCAGTTATTCTTAGACCAAAATAGCAGAGGGTCGAATAGATCAGTTTCTCCTGATCTGTTGGAATTAACCTGACATTGTAGTATGCTGATGAAATTGTTGGAATTAACATGACATTGTAGTATGCTGATGAAATTGGATTGGGATGATGGCGATCTATATATTATGGGTCAAATCGAAGCCGATAAACAAAACTATGTATCTTCAGGTTGAATCCAAGAATTTTTATACTAGAAGTAAGTGGAAGAAGAAATAGAACAATGCTCTGGAATTAACATGACATTGTAGTATGCTGATGAAATTGGATTGGGATGATGATGATCTATATATTATGGGTGAAATCGAAGCCGATAAACAAAACTATGTATCTTCAGGTTGAATCCAAGAATTTTTATACTAGAAGTAAGTGGAAGAAGAAATAGAACAATGCTCTTTATACACTGCGTTATGTAGTTCCCAAGATTAGCAAGATGGACATCCAGTCTATAATAGGGGACACTATAAGATAAGTGTTAGATCTGCAAAAGACGATATGAGAGATCAACGGTGAAATTGAGGGTCTGCGCAATTTAAGTAAGGGTGATCATACTCAAACCATTCTACAGACTTTCAACCCTCTAGCAAATGCTAATTGATTGCACCGCATCAACTACTACACAAATGAATATGTAGGGGATCTTTCATAAGTCAGTTGGTTCAACCACCATTCCAAGGATCGTGGACGAAAGGCCGTAGATTTAGTGGCGAATATTATGTTGTGTCGGTTCGTGGATCAAGTAGCTGGTAGCTAGTGATGTTGGACATAACTCAGCGTAGGGACTGTCCATGTAATTGCAGAGTCAAGGAATGCAAAAGAACCAATTTTGCGGAGCAAGTATTTCCAATGGGAAAGATTTAATTTTTGGACGATTTCTGGTTCAAGATCTGCTTTGAAGTGGAGTGGTTATATTATTTAAATATAAATATTAAAAACAAATGTGTTTCTTTGTGTAGTAGTTATATTTATGTTTTTATTCGCAAGAATCAAATGCCAACTATTGAATAGACTAATGTGAGTCATCATGTTTTGTGAGCCTTAGTAACAGGTAGGTAGTTCTTAATAAGGTCACGCTTGATCGAGCCAGTAAAAGTTATTTTATAAGGTCTACTTGTAGAATTATCAGCTAAAGACATTATGTACCTAGAATGTTGTCCGAGATAATTGATGAAGGCTGCATAGGGCCGTGGATTCACATATGGTGGTAGTTCCATAGGATGGTTGAATATAGAGACTGATCCTTTGTACTCTGAGAAGTTGAGAAGGGTCAATTCTACAAAGTACGCCAACAGCTATGTCTTAAATGGATCAAGTTGGAAGCTTTAATGTGTGGTGAAGAAAATAGTGGAAACCATGATATTTGAGAGTGGATATGAATGCTAGTGTTGACCATATCAGACAAATCTAACAAAGATTCATTTCTTATTGTAATATGTTTTTTCAATGTTTCCCATGTAAGCATTAAGGGAGGATGTTAGAAGTAATGCTTCCATGACATGTGTAGTTGTCATTATGAGTCATTCTAGATATCGTTGTTTACTATGTATGAGTTGTAGTTGTGATCTAGATGTGTCGAAGTCAGTGATTTGTATACTACATATTTATAACTATCAATAAATATATCAAAGTGGGTGTTTGATGTTGTGTATAACCATTCTATGATATCTCTATTTTCTAACACTTCCTTTTAATAAATTTACTTTTAATGAATTTTAATGAATTTACTATAATATGAATATTTAAAAAAGTAATAAGTTTAACCATTCATCATCTATGGTTTCCGTGGTGGTTCCGTGGTGGTGGTATAGTATTATATTTTTTGGATATGAAATTAGTTAATAATTGGTCTTATAATAAGAGTGTTTGTCTTTTATCTATTTTTTCAACCAGATTTAGTGAGGAATTAAAATATAATTATGTTTTACAGATTTTGGACATGAACGTAGAATCGTATATAAAAGAAAACCTTTTTTAAAAGAATGAAAATGCGAAATCCAACCCTTAAATTTATCTTAGTTATTATTATTGCTTTCTAATTACAATATTAAATTTTAAAACTTTTCTGGCATAAAGAATTCAAAAACAAGACGTAATTATATTTTATCCAATACTCTCTTCCCACTAAACATGAATCAGTGTATAGTTTGTTGGTTACTTAACAAACACACTGTGAAAAATGTTTAATTCTTCATATTTATTTATATGTTTTTAAATTGATTTCCTTACTCTTGTTAATGATAACTAGGGATGCTAGTTTTTTTAGAAATTGTACCAGGAAGTAGAATTACAGAATTCAATTATTTTTTTCATCTTCTCCTATGTCTTCTTTCTGGATCTCCTCTTTTTCTTCTAAATTCTTCTCCTCTAGTTTTGAAAATTCATGTGGAGTTACTAAATTTCTTAAATTAGATCATATCATTACAATTTGAAATTTTTCTTATATTTCTTATTGCTCATTTTCTATGAGCCTAGTAGATGAATGTATATGTGTCTTTGAATTTTCCTATTGTTCTTCTTGATCCTCAAATATTTCAGATGTATTATTAATGGAATTGGATTACCTTTACAAAGGTTTCTTCATAAATTTAGTTCCATTAACTCGTGGATTTTTTTTCCTCTTGGGTACTATTTTGATTGTTTCCTTTTCATTGATGTTTTCAAGGGCTAGAACCTGCTTCACTGGTGTTGTGCTTCTTCTATGCTTTATAAACTCTTTGTGATGTGGCTATAGTCATGGTAAGTGTTATATTTGAGAAAAACATATTCATAATCAAGAGCTGGAATATGTCTCCAACATTCCATATTAACTAAATTGAATCACCTTTGATAGGACCTCCTTCCCATAAACTTTTGCACAAATTCTGGGATGGGCATACATTCCCCATTTTAACTCTACTTGGTTAATGAAATGTTGTAGCTTGTCTCCAATAGCTTTTAGAGTCTCTTTATCTCATAGAATGATAGGAAGATGTAGAATCTTGATGCATACTAGGGAAACCAATATTTCCATCTATAAATAAAAATAGTAGGTATGTTGAAAAGGTGAATCCAAATTTTTGGTTGCATGTACCTAAATTACATGACATACAGGTTGTAGGCCTATGAAATTTATGACTAAGTTTTGATCATGCAACAATATGGCTTTCTGTGTAGCATCTATATTTGATATTCTCAACATATGAATGCATTCTATTGTTTCGATTAATTTAATATTGTGAGGGAGTGCATATTTTGTCAGTGTATCAATAATCCTAGGAACCCCAAGTCCTAATCCAATAAGGTGGATAAGTTAAACATGACAAGATAGACCCCTCACCCCACACTTGTGAAAGCACCTAGGAAGAGATGTTATTCATTTTACATTATTCTAGTCCATAACTTCTGCTTTAGGTGATGAGTAGGGTAAATCTTATCCATAAAGGAAGTCACCCTTCTACATAGGATTGGTTGAGAAATGGAAATTCCAACAACCGTGATTCAAGAATGGCATGGATTCTAATGGATTGGAAAAAAGGATTCCTTGTAATACAATGACATAGCTTGGGTATGAACTTTAACTCCAACTATACACATTTATTGTAGCTCATCATGTCTTGTGATTTCACGAATGCTTAAGGTAAACACTAGCCATTGCACTTAACCCTTTTCAAAATCTCCATTTTCAAACCCACATCATAATTAAGTAAAACTAATATATTATTTCTTTCGTTTTCTCAATATTGAAAGTAATATACACTATTATTTTACAATTATATATATATATATATATATATATAAAGTTGCAAGTACTACTGGGCAAAGAGTCGGAAAATAAAATTTCAAAAATTATGATTTTTTTGTCATTCAAAAAAACTTCTATTATATGATCATGAAAATAGAAGATATGAAATGATTTTCAATGGCTCTTCTAGCTTCACCCCAACCGGATTTGTTAGCTAGGAGAGCTGGAATATAGTGCATACGATTTTTCTAGTGAACCTTTATTTCTTAAGGGGTAGACAACCATACATGCCAAAAGAGAGACAAAATAAGTAGAAATCTCGTGGATGTCATATCGAGGTGGTGGCTGACGAGGATGCAGGGGAGGAGCTACCATTGGTTCATGTTGCTTGTGCATTTGGAAATCTATGTGTTCCATTCTAGCCTCAAGTTCTTTTAGGATGTAATTAGTTCGTCATTGGCTGCTACACATATTGGCCAGTTGCTCCAAAATCTATGTCTAGATATATGAATATCATTCATATAGGCCACTAACTCATTATAGTCCTCAAATGTATGCTCTTTGATAATATCCATGTTGGCCTTAATTCCCCTCAATTGTTCAACTAATGATTCTAAGGTGACCGATAGGTTCACATGACCCGAAGAGCGGCCCAGGTCCTGGGAAACTTCACTGTCTCTATTCATGCTCGGAGACTCTTCCTCGGTGGAGAATATTTCACTTTCAGCCCTTGTTGCAGCCTTCCTGAGGTGGCCACCACCTATGCAGGGTTGTCCCCATTGTCGAGCCATACCTGCCTACAAAACTATAACCTATACCTAGAACACAACTCAGACACCAACACCCTCAAAGACACCCACCAAAGTCACACAAAGAAGGCACCAATAAACTAGCTTAGATGAAAGAGAAACATACCCCAATGCTCAAAAAACACCACAAGGACCAGGGGTGGAAAAATTCTTAGTCACACTCAGATGGTGGTTCTAAGTGGCTTGAAGGACTTTTAGATTCAATACAATTCCCGACCCCAACCAGTGCTCCCAAATAGACACAAATATGCAACAAGCATGGCGACTAATAGACTTTCAACATACAAAATGATAGCATACAAAATTTAACAACTCTAGTACGAGGCTAGACTGAAGGAACAACTAAACAGTATGTAACACAATGAGAATGGACCTAAGGGAATCAAAGGATTTACCGCCCTGATGTAGCAGGGGACAGGACAAAAAACACAACTTGGAGGGAATTGAAAGTAGCTCTATGACACTGGACTGCCACAAGTCATACTTTAATAGGTGATTCTAATGCCCATAGCACGAAATCCCCCATGAAGAAAATCGGGTTCCTATCACCACATAGACAAATGACCCATGTCGAAAATACAAGATAAATAAAATGAATAACTAAATTCCATTGAGTGAATCCCATAATAGGGACCAACAACGCTTACAAAATTCTTTGTTGGTGGATGCAATTCCTAGATAAAGAAGGAGACCTTCAGGGTAGGAAGGTCACATTCTTGGATCCCAAGTGAATGCCTAAGAGTTGCTCGATAATGAAATTTCAATATTAAGATGTTTCTCAATTTATTGTCCCTGTTCGACTCCTAGAGCCATCCTCCTTGGTATCCACTGCAGAGTCTTTGCTCCCTATTCCCTCTATTTATCTCCCAATTTACACAACCATTCAAAATTTCACTGAGGAGAGAAATAGGTATACCCAACACCTCTAAAGGCTTCGTTGTCCAAACATACCATCGATTAATATTTTTTATGGTCAACAACATGTATGACACATGGTAAAAAGGGGAGAACCTGAGGCCACTTGAAAAGTTGTTCGCTCACCCGCAACGAGGGTAAAAATTATGATTTATATTTCTAAATAAAATTATTAAAAATATTTGTTATAATTATATATATTTAAATTATGAAGTTTTTAAATTTAAATATTTTTTTTTCTTCTACAAGTAAAACATTATATATTCCATATGATGAATATATATATGATCAATTTTGTCAACATCCATCATGTCACTTGTGAGAATTTAACCTATGTAGGGAGGATTCCATTTCTTCTTCTAATCACTATAGATAACCCTATGTGATAAAATTATTTTACTAATAAAAATTAAAATATAATTTTCATTAAAGAAAAATTAAATATTATTTTCTATTTAACATTTATTATTTTAATATTTAAATCCTAAATATAAATTCTAATTAATCATATTAATAACTACCTTTGAGAGGGGTGTTAATGCAGATAGGACAGAGCTTGAGTTTATGTGCCCACCACCTTTGGGCAGTCACAAACTCATTTAATATGGGAGTATGCACCACCTCCCTCGCATGGATGAACATGTTGTGAAATTGTTGGAGGTGGTTTAGATTGATGGCAAGTAACGAGAAGTAGTTTGTGAGTGTCAAGGTTTATTCCTCAGCATTATATAAAATATTGTTAAATTTATGGTTCGTGGGGTCTCTCTTGGTGTTTTTTCTCTAAGGTATTTTCCTGAGGGGGAGGGAGAATCTTAGATTTTCCTGCACATGGTTCATGGAGATGATGTTATAGACACGAGATTTTTTCTCGGTGATGGAGTGGCGAGCTCCTCTTGGTGGTCTGGAAAATTAGGATTGTAAGTTTTGGTTCGTCTCATGGAATTGGTTACTTTTCACTTACTTTTGGCCTTGTTGTTGCATTGGGTGTGTCTGTCTCAATGATGGTTTGTTTATAGTTCCAGTATTGAAGGATTTTTTTTACATGGTCTTGGGCCCGAGGTTTTGTTAATTGGATTTAGCTATGTTTCATCATGAGTCATTGTGCAGTAGGCTCTTTCTGTCTCGCGTTGTGGGTAGTTGGTGTGGGTGGTATTTTTAGGATAGTTGTTCTCGATTCTTGTGGTATTATGCTTCAGCCCAAGTGTTTATTGTTGTCCTTTGGTTTTGGGTCTGTGGTTGGTATGGTGCCAAGATGGGGTGTTGTATGGGTCAAATGGTGGAGGATTGTAAGTATGTAGTGGAGTTTGTGTCGCCTCTCATTTGTGCTCGTTGTATGCTCTCCAAGTATAGTTATTTTATTTTGGGGCTATTGTGACGACATAGTGTGTTGGTGCCCTAACTTAGGAGAAGATAGAGTCTGCTCTATTTATCCTTTTACAAGTAGGTGAAATCCCTATAAATATTTCAATCATCCCCTATTTGAATTTGGCATGCCTCTAAGGAAACATTAGAGAAGCAAAATGGGTGGAGGAAGTGTTGCTTGTCATGATCAGAGGGGCACGAGATTGTTTTCCCATGAATTTGTGGAATCCTATTTCAACGTTGTCCCTTTGGATATGCGTCTAAACATAAGAGAATTGGAGATGAAGGAGGGCGAAGAAAGGCAGTCATTGTCTCATTCAGAACCGCTAGAAGATTTAGGTGGATGGGTTCTAGATCTCGGACACACTAAAGGTAGGAAAAAGAAAATTCTTAAATTTAGTGAACCTTCATTGGAAAATGAAGACATTGTTGGGCTTAGTTATTAGAGACAAACAAGTTGATAAATACAGATGTAAAGAGAATGTTAAATAACTTTCATTTTGGTATGGATGGAATTGATGCCTGATTGAGACATGTTGGAAGCCATATTCCCTGCGAGTCGGAAGGTTGTGACCATGGTGAGCTACCTATTTTTAGTGTTCATTCTCCAGCGATAGTTTCCTCATATAATAAGGACTAGCATTGAAGGGTTTCAATTGGTTGATGTTGTTTGAATTCTTAGTTGGTGTTTCTCGTTGTCCATTTAAGCTCAATATGGGAATTTCTCTAGAGGGATTATGATGATGTATGGTGTCATGTCCCGGTATTTGGTATGGTTTGGTGTTTTTGTTTAGTTATGTTGATGTTTCTTTATGGCTCCAAGATGAAATGTGTTTCCTCCTACGCGAGTTCTAAGAGAAGGTTTTGGTTGCTTGTATGTTGATTTGGGAATGCCATTTTTTTTTCTCTTTATGTTTATATGGTGGGAAGCGTATAAGCCTAACTAAATAGCGATTATATCATATGTAAATAACTAGTTTTTATTGGGTTTATGCTGAAGAGAATTGGGTTTATGCTTAAGAGGTCAAATTCTTCTATTGGAATTCCCCATGCCATACCAATTTATCCATGTATCTTTGTTTCTTTAACTAATACAAAGTACTCGAATTAAAAACATTCATAGTAATAATTAAAAAAAAATAACCAACACCCCAAACATAACAAAATGTTTATCTAAGTTCATAAAAGGAAGCAAACTTATAAGTCACGTTATTATGTACCATTATGAATGAGCATGTTGGTGAATGAAAAATCACCTATTATCCCACAAATAGATCTTAGTATTTATTATTATCTTCACAGTTTTGTCCTTAAATCATTATCCTTATCTACTAAATTCAGTAGTTTCTACTAACTTCCGATCATGTATTTGATAAATACATGTACACGTATCTATGTTGTATCACATTCATGCTATTTTTATTAGATGTAGGGATTCCATAGATATTGGGATTGATATGGAAAAAGATTGTGTAACACTTAATATAAGGAATATGTTCTTAATTCTAGGAGAGTGTAATGTGATAATTTGTGACAAAATATATTTCAATTTGTGATAATTCATATATATATATATATATATATTTTTTTAATTTAATATATATATAATAGAGTTATAAATATGTTTAAAATTTTCCGAGGTGTCCGCTTTGTAAAATGTTATAATTATTTATATTATTTACGTCGACAATATTTGGATTATATTCATATAGGAAATGGCTATTCTTTATTCTCTTACACTATTAATTCCCAATTCAACATATTCTTTCAATTGTGATCTCCATGTTTGTTTTTTTAAGTCAAAATAATCTAGTGAAATGAGGCAGCGCCTAACGAGCCATATATAGGGTATTAAATGCCCTTGAAGATGCACGGGACATAGCCCGTTAACACACGAATTTCCTTTTTTTATTTAGTGGCGAATTTCGCAATTCGTGTGTTAACGGGTTATGTCCCGTGAATCTTCAAGGGCATTTAATACCCTATATATGGCTCGTTAGGCGCTGCCATGAAATGAGAGTCGATTAAATTGTTTAACCTAATTTTCTTTCCTAAATGAAAACATGTACCGACTAATATGATATCTATGGTTATAAAAATATTAATAATAATTTTTTACACTAAAAATTTGAAAAAGTTGCAACATTTTCTATATATTTTAAGAAATGTGATAAAATGATAGATAATTGTCATATAATTACGATTGATTTGTATTTAAAATGCTAAATATTATAATTTCAATTTAATGGATTTTTGTGAGTTTATATTTTCAAATTTTTTTAAGGAAATTTATGAAGAAATTTCATTGAATGCTTTTGTATATTCATGAATAACATTTATGGAAAACTCATCAACATGTATTATGTTAGACACCTAATAGGTTAGAGTCATGGTGAGGAATATGAACACAAAATTCCTTGTAAAATTAATTCAATCATTATAATGATGCATTTACATATGTATCATATTAATGAAAAACAATTTACACTTATCTTTATTATTGGTTTGTAGTCGAACATTGGTACTAGAGCTGTAGGAACTCCCCTTTTCATTTGAGCTTATCAGCTTTGACATTCTTTGCCTTTTGCTTCCATCCTCTTAGAATTTCTCTAGTTTGCTTAATAGAGATTCTTAGTCATTTTTTGAGTGCCTATCTTATATCTATGATCCCACTTCCCTATCGATTGTTTCCTTTTCTTTGGCATCTAATTTTCAATTTCTTTGCATTGGAATTATTCTCTACCAGTTCCATCATTGTTACTCTACTTCGCACTCTTGAGTGGTCTATAAACCTTCATGGAACCATACTTTCCATTTTGGAAAAACCCTTATATGCATTTTTTTCTTCTTTATCTGCATGACTTGGGTTTTCTACCTCAATCAACTCTTGTGCATTCTATTTAGTGAGAACATTGTTTTCATTGCCTTCTGCATATTATTAACACTAGGTCACCTTCATTAGAGTATGCAAGGTTGACCAAAGAAGAAACAATGAGGTGATTTTCATTAAAAATTGATGCCCTCAATGGGGCACAAACATTGGGTTATTTTTATTGATCATTTGTGGCCATTATTTCATAGAGCATGATGATTGATGATTGAAAGAATGAACAAGAGTAGTGATTTCCCATAAACAAGGATAGGGGGTGCTATATTGTTTCTTCATAGAATTATAAATGTTTTTTCTTCTTGGTCAAATAAGAGTGGAGCCTTCTATTAACTGTAAGAAAGATTACATATGTTACATGGCTTTACAAAGTAAGGATCAACAAGGGCTAACCCTATGAAGGGTAACTAAATACATAACCCGAAACCATCTAAGATCTCGTGAGATCTGATGATCACAAACACTCTCATCTCGGCAACATGTGCCCCTTTTACCCGGTTCACAGGCCCGAAATGATTTTGAGCCATTGGTTTAAACAGTTCGGGTCCATTTTGAAACTTAATTTTGATTAATTGTAGAACCCGACGATTAATCCAATGGTCCTCCAAGATATCAAAGAAGAAACCTGCACGGTCTATAATTTCCTTTCTGGACCTGGTGAGGATTATAAACCGTTAGACTAAAGAGCATCAAGTCTGCTTTGGTGGTTAACCTTCAATTACTCTTCCGCCCGATGGCCGTTAGATTACACAGGCTATAAAGATCCGTGGTTGACGACCTACAAAGAGGCCTGTTGTTTACCAAGTGCCTCTCTCCTATGGAAAGCTTTGTTTTAAGAATTTATCTTCTCCCTTTTTACTTTTCTTCCTTTTTTTTGGAAATTAACAGTTAAAAATGACTTACACTTCCGCTTTTTCCCGCTTCCATTAGTCTTCCTTCTTATTTAGTCCTAGTAGTTTGGAAGTTTTCCATGTCTTTGTCTGCCTGTCTTTGACAATCCTCACGCAATTTCCTCGAGGGTGTTGAGTCCCATGCATACTTGCTGTAAATTTCTTTGCAAGACACTCCATCATTCGCCAGACGATCAGGCAACATATTGGCTTTTCTTCGCACATGAATAAAGTTGGCTATTCTTAGGGTTTGTAGGTGGGAATGAATATGCTAAAAGACCTGCAAAAGTTGCCAATGTTTTGATACTTTTCCAGGTGATTTTTCATTGCAGGTCTTCTTGGCCGCATTAATAACCAATTTCAAGTCTACTTCAATGATGACATTATGAGAATTTGACTCAATTAGTATTTCCAAGCACTGCTCTAAGGCCATGAGCTCTACCAAGTTATTTGTGGCAGTTCCCAGATGACTATGAAATATGTCCTTTATGCACCCCTACTCATCTCTAATGACCCCACCAAAACCAGCCATCCCTGGGTTACCTTTAGAGGCTCCATCTATGTTAATTTTCAAGAAACCATGAGGAGGAGGTTGCCAAAAGTATTTACCAATGTTTATCTAGCTCACATCCTTATGTATGCTCTAGGGAACTAGAGAATGGAGACCCAACTATAGTAATATACGAGTCTCCTAGGGTAGAGTCAGGTTCTCAAGAGGTCTCCCTAACATGCCACCAACAGTGCCTTTGAGATGTATTAATATTTGTACAATAGTATTCTAGGTTGAGCTAGTTTTTCCCTTGAAAATCTTGCCATTACGTTCTTTCCAGACGTCCCAGATTAAGAAGCCTAGAATCATAGTCCAAGCATGGTTGATGATCTCATTGCCTGAGAAGTTCCTTCTCCAATTCCTAAAAGTGTTGGTAATACTGAGGCCATCCCTGTCAGATTTCCTGAAGACTAAGGTCACCCAATCCCACAATGTTGAGGTGAAAGGGCAAAGGTTGACTAAGTGTTCCATCATCTCCTCTTATGTATCACACAGATAGCATTTGGATGGGCCAACAAAACATTTCTTCAGAAGATTTTCCCAAGTTAGAATTTTCTTTTTTTGAACTAACCACATGAACAACTTTATCTTCATCCAATGTGGCTACTGCTAGAGGTTTTTCCATGTCTTGTCAGGGTTTTGATAATCAAACCCTAGGGCTATTTATTTGGCTTCTTTTAGGTTAAAGTTACCTTTTGTGTTTCTTCCCCATATTAGTTGGTCAGGCGAGGATGAAACCAAAATCTTCCTTTGTTCCAAGTCCATAGCAAGAGAGTTTACTTGAGCTTTCGAAGGGCTCTCTTCCCTGTAGCGTAGATCCTTCCATATTCTCCATTTGCATTGTTCCTTACCTGCTCCCAGAAGTCACTCAACATGCATAAAACTTTGTTGTCGGTGTCATTCTTGAGATCAGTTAGTTCTTCCCTAAACAGGTTTGGTTATTACTATCAGTTGTCCTCCCAGAATCTTGCTAGGTTCCCATCTCGGATCTCCCATAAGTTGTGCTGCTGGACAATGCCTCTATTTTCCCAAGAAAGATTCCAAATGTGGGAGCCCTTGATAAGCTCAGACATTCAAATATGATCCATTTCTTGCCAATTTCTTGCACATTTCTGTTTCCAAAGCTTGGCCCATGGTGTTGTCGATTCCTTGAGCCACCTCCACCAAAGCTTTGCACCCAAAACTCTGCTGAGGGTTTTAGCATCATGAAGCCCCAAACCTACATGGGCCCTAGGTTTGCAAAGCTTATCGCAAGCTTCCAAAACCCACTTCTTTTTCTCTTCCCCTTTGCCCCAAATAAAATCTCTTTGAATGTTCCTGATTTGTTGTAAAACTCCTTTAGGAAAAGGAAGAGCAAACATTATGAAAATGGGTATGGCCTAATGGATAGCTTTTGTGAGCACAAGATGCCCTGCTAAATTTAACAATCTGCATGTCCATTTCCTGACCTTATCCTGAAGTTCATTAATGACTGACTCCCACACTCCCTTGCTTAGAGGTTTGTCTGTAAGGAGCATTCCCGGGTACTTAGAGGGTAACTAATCCCTTTGGAACCCTAGAATTTTGGTAAGATTTCTCTGAATAGCAATGTTAGTGTTAAAAAAGAAAACTTTTGATTTTTCAAGGCTTACCTTTGTACCAGTGGTCACAGCAAAGTCATTCAAGATTTGTTTAAAATCTTTGGCTTCCTTGACTGTGGGAATGCCCTACAACATAGTTTCATCCACAAATTGTTGGTGAGTTGAGGTTGCTCCATCTGTGGTGATTTTCAAACCCTTGATTCTTCCCTTAGCACTTGCCATTTTTATCGCTCTATTTAGCCCTTCCATCATGAACACAAAGAGGAAGGGGGAGAGCGGATATCCTTGCCTTAGTCCCCTAGAAGGCATGAAGGTTCTTGAGGGTGAGCCATTAAGCAGGATTCAGAAACTGGTCGTGGTTGCAAGGGCCATAACCCATCTGATCCAATTGTGATCAAAACCATAAGCTTTCAACACTGCCCTGATGTAAGACCATCTTAGCTTTTCATAAGCTTTTGCTAGGTCAAGCTATATGATTATACCAGCTTGCTTGTTGCTTTTCAGAGAGTGTACCATCTCATGAGATTGTATGATATTGTTGAGAATCTGTCTTCCTTCCACATAATCAGTTTTCTCCTCTAAGATGAGAGCTGCAAGAAGGGTCTTGAGACTATTACCAATCACTTTTGAAATAATTTTGTACACCACATTACATAAATCTATGGGTCTGAATCTATCCGGTGTGATGGATTTCTCTTGCTTTGAAATCAAAGCTATGAAAGAGGCATTGAGATCCTTTAGGACCAATCTGGATCTTCTTGAGTCTTCTGCCACATCAAGGATGTCTTGCTTGATTGTTTTCCAGCATTCTTTGAAAAAGTCCACATTGAAACCATTTGGGTAGGAGCTTTCCCATTTTGCAGCTTGTTGATAATTTCACCGACCTCATCTTCGGAAACTAGCCTATTGAGATTATGATTGTCTTCCCTTGTGACAAACTTGGGAATGTACCTTGTGAATTTGTTAATGAACTGTGACTTGTCTAAGAGAGGATCCTTTGCAATGCTAAGTAAGTGCTGTACTAGGACAAATTCCATTTCTTTGTGGGTGATGAGCTCTTTCCCTTGAGAATCTGAGTTTTAGAATTCTGTTGTGTGACCTGTGACTCAAAGTTGACTTGTGAAAAAACATTGCGTTTTTCCCCTTCTTTTATCCATTGTACTCTTGATTTCTGTCTCCAGAAAATCTTCTCTTGCCTGCACCTTTCATCCCATGCCTTCTGAAGAGCATCTGCTTGAGATTTCCTTTCCTCGTTAAAGCCATCTGTGATCATAAGCTGATTAATCCCCTAAAGTTTATGTTCAAATTCTTTCTTGGATTCGAAAATGTACCAAACTATTTTTTGTTCCAATATTTGAGTCTGAATTTGATGTGTTTAAGTCTTTTTTGTTGCATGAACATTTTGGTTCCTTGAAAGGGCAACTCTTCCATCCACCATTTTTCAATATTTTTGGTGAAGCCAGGTGAGAAAGCCAAACATTTTCAAACCTGAAAGGCTTGTTCATCGGTGTGCCCATAAAAGTGGCTTAAAGTTGGACTGGCCAGTGGTCTGAGCCTCCAAAAGGAAGGATTAAAGCTCACATATCAAGGCCTGTGAGAAATAGGTCCTCTGAGATCATGAATCTGACATTTTTAGAGGCAACTTGAGAAGCCCCTCCTCTTTTGTTGTTCTAGGTGAAGGTGCCATTTATTGTTTCAACATTCACTAATCTCATGTTATTTATGAAATTCTAGAAGGCAATGGAGTCTCTGCCTAGTGTTCTGGTACCCCATCTTTTTCTCTGTAAGAGATTTGATCATATTGAAATCCCTTGCTAGAATCCAGGGTATATCAGGATATCTCTTTCTTAGCTCCTCAAGGGAAGTGAGAAGCTTGAGTTTGTCTTCCATTTTTTGAGGACCATAGACATTTGTAATCATGTAACTCTCCTTATCACCCACAGGTTGTATTACCAGTGAAAGATCTAGTTCCTGGACGCTTTCAAGTTTTTTGGGATCCCAAAGCGTAAGAATCCCTCCTGCCAAATTGTCTGCCTTAACCTCTAGATACTCATACCTGCTCAACCATTTTCTATGTATTTCTCTGATTTTATCCATCGAGCATTTTGTTTCCTGAATGAAAACCATGTCTGTTTTTCCTTCTTTTATTCTACTGTTGAGATTTCTTTGTTTCCTTTTACTTCCTAGGCCCCTAATATTCTAGGTTGTAAACTTCATTAAGAAAGGTTTGTAAAAGAGTAACTGGTGAGATATTTCATCCTACCTGAGTTGATCATTAGTTTTTCGCATTCTGTCAACAGCTTATTCTGTCCTTTCCTTCCCCTTTTCTTACCCAGGTTCTTGGACGAGTGCTCCGGTGTTTCCTCCATTGTCTTCATCCCTCTATTTTCTTGGCTTTTATGGTTTCTTTTGACTCCAGAGCTTTTCAATTGTGATCTCCATAGGAAGAGTTGTTGAACCCTATCAAACTCCTCTTTTGGTAGGGAGTCAAATCCTTTGGTAATGCCATGCTCCAAAAACTTTTCTAGATCCAAGTTTTCCTTCTCAAGAACCTCTTGTAGTTCATGATCCTCCATTCCCACCTCACTTGGGGTCATCTCATGGTCTCTGCTAAGCTCCACAATGCTCGGTAGGTCATCCTATTGTTGGCTATTGTCTGGTATGTCCTCCATGCTAGTATCCCTATCCTTCTCATTGGTCTTAGTCTCTAGTTTCTAGTTTTCCCGTTTTTTCCAATTTCTTCTTCTAAGATTTTGAAACTGTTATGGCTCAGTTGTCTGTCCACATTGATTTTATTTTGGTGTTGCTTTCCTCCTTTCCCCTTACCCCCCACATTAGTGAAACCCTCAGAATCTTTGCTTGTGGTGGTTTTTTTGCTTCTTTCCAGTTTGTTTAATGGGCAATCTCTGTATAGGTGCCCATGTTCATGGCACTTGCGGCACCTAAATGGGACATGCTCACAGTCCACCGCCTGCACCCATTCCTCATCATAAACTTATAAAATGATCTCTTCTGGGAGTGCCCCAAATAGGTCCATTTCCACATAGATCCGTGTGAAGGAAATATATTTTCCTCTTAATGTCTCATCTGATGTCTTTATAAAATGCCATAGTTTATTTCAAATAGTCTTTAGAGACTCTAGAAGCCAATAATATAAAGGAAGGGAGTAAAGTATTATCCATACCAGTACTGAAATGAACGTTTCTCATTTTGGGAGAAAGTTCATCACCCATGGTCGCATGTACAGACCTCCAGTAGCATAAAAATAGGGTCCTCCCTTGAACACTATGTCTTTATCTTCTAAGCTCATGAACACCACCATGAAGAAACCCTTGGATCCAAGATGAAGGTTTATTTCTCCTTTCGGTTTCCAGTGGTACCTTATCCATGCATTTAAGGCTTTCTCCGTCGGCAAAGTCCCCATAAATTTGCATATGATTGCATGTTATGCCATGTGATCTTTATGCACCTATAGCACTGGGTCACTTATAACGACCTCGGGAGTGATGTTTGACTTGGGTTTGCAGCCCCTTGTTGCCCTAAAAGGTGCAAATTTCTGACTGCTGCCCTATTTCCTCTTCTCCCTGCTATCTTCCTCATGATTTTCTCTTTGTTCGTGAGATTTGATTTTTCCTGTGTTAGTGTCCTCAGTGATCCCCTTTTTTGGTTTCTTGAAGTGATGCCGATTAGTTTCCTTGTTTCTATTCGCGGCTATGTGATTGTAGGAGGGAGCAAAACTCCCTCCTCCACGACCCACCATGGTTACCAGCTTCAAACCCTGACTCAAACCCTAGATAAGAATGCCAATGAGTTAAACATTTTCTATATATATATATATATATATATATATATATATATATATATATATATATATATATATATAGATATATATATATATATATATTTATGTATTTATTTATTTATTTATTTTTGGCCAAGAGATACCCCTTCAACCGTAGAATTAAAATGTTAATCATTCCTCAAGTTTTTATTGTGTGTATTCCTATGTCAATAAGTTATATTGAGCAAAAAAAGAAACCACCGTTGATTTTGAGGAAAGGAAGGCGCTAAAGGTTGAAATTGTTGAAATATTCAGTGTTTTTTATGAATGGAGTTGCAGGTTTCTAGTCTCCTTCAACATAATGAGAACACATTCCTACCTAAATAACATAGTTTTTCTTAACATAATGGATATAATAATGGTGGAACTTACGATAGCAGGGTTATTAGAAACATGAATAGTTTCTACGGTGGAAAAGGCCAAGAATGCTCATGTCAACTAGTTTTCTATATGGCTGCAATTTGATTCCCTCTCCTTATGTAGTAGGAATTTATTATAAGTTGGCCCATAGTTAGTTATTGTATTTCGAGTGTTGTTCAAAGAGGTTTCCCATTCAACACAGGTCACTATTGGTTATGGTTCATTTATTCCATGTTGTATTTTTGAGTTTTATAATACATTTAATGAAAATTTATTTGAGTTTTTATGGTTTAGCCTAATAGAAGTATTATCAAGTTTATTTCTTGGGAACAAAGTAGGATATTTTTTTTTATCTTTGAAGGAAAAAGGAGGTTGGTAGCATTCAAGTTGATTCTTGAAATTTTTTGTTCAAAATTTGTAGAAACTAACTTGATATTTAAGTTCCTCTTAAAAATACGCCCACTTAAAAAAGAATGAAAACTAATAAAAAAATAAATTCTGGGAAGTGGAGATATTATTGATTTAGAATCAACCATTTTTCTAAGGTTTTTTCTATGATGATCACAAATTTTATAGATTAGATATATTTTGATACAATTCATAGATTTTGGTTGAACCAATGTCAACATTTATAGGTATGATTTGTCATTTTATATTTGAGTTCAAAATTTCCACGATGAGAACTATAGTAGAAGTTGTAAGTACTTTACAGTTTGGCCTTAAATGTTATCTTAAATAGGTTAAAAACTAGAAATTTTCAAATACTTTTAATTAGGTCACCATGCTCCTAAATTTTTGAATTTTCTTCGGATATGTGTTTCAACATACTTAAATATCATAGGGATATGTTGTTGAGTAGGTAAAAAATTGGTCTTGCAATAATACATATAAGAAAATCAAGTGAAATCACATTGTTGGAAACCCTTGTAACCCTTGTTGGTACTACTTTGAGTAGCGTCATGTCGAGAAATAGCTGCATATGGAATATCGCTTCCATTTACTTTTAGCTATATAGGAACTCCCATATGTATGCCTGGGACTTGACTTAAATAAACTAATATGTTGTATTTTCCCTATAGCGCACCAAGAATAGTACTCAAGGATATTATTATCTTCTATGTTGGTCATCAAGTATTATGGTTAAAGGAACTATTAAGCCTCCATAGTTAGTAATCCTAGGTATTTAAACGAATATTGTTATTGGAACCCATAGGTATATAGGATATATATATCAATTGACACACCCATTTCATTACGACCATGTAGCCTTTGTGAGTAAGTTCACCCATCATGGGTAATTAACAATATGAGCATATTCTCTAATTTTCATAGGTTTAATAGTTTGGAAAAATAGCTTCATAATTTAGGTAAGAAGTTGGATGAGAAATTAGAGATGTTGAATTAGAACTAGGATAAGAATATTTAGAATTAAAATCAACAGATCATAGATAAATTCTAACATATTGAAAGAGAATTTACCTATATCCTAGCTAAATGCATACTAAAGGAACAATATTGGACTACACAACACATTGACCCACACCAAGGAGTAAATTATAATCAAAGGCAATGTATCCATCCACAACCGTATTCAACTCCACACAACACTATACCAATAGATAATAACATATCAAACCATTACCCTAAGGTAGAAATGAACAAGGTTGATTGTTTCACCCATTAGGATGGGCCACTCATATCAAACATTTCTTCTCCATGTAGGGAATTACTAATTAATGATCAAATTTAGGGTGGGAATCCTATTTTTATATAAACAATGATGGAAACAATGACAATGGAATAAAAACAAAAAATGCATGCTACATCACTCGAAGCCATATTTCTAAAACTATACATGGATGTTCAAAGAGAGATTCTCACTTTTTGGGGCACCTTACCAAATTACATTAAATAGGCTTAGTCACCAACTTTATGGCATCCTTTGATAAATTAGTCATTTCTACCGAGAAATTAGTAGAGTATTTCGATAATGAATGTTTGATTAGTGACCTCATGGTAGAGATTCAAGAAAAGTTATATTATAAAACCTTGCTACATGGTTGGAAGTAATGTCGAATTTTTCCTCCTTATTGGAACCCAAAAATGTCTTCATCCACCAAATGTTTCACCACATATTACTAGCCTTTTGTTATACACAACCCTCATTTAATGGGAAACCACATTTGAATTCCCCAATCGTGGGGATGAGGATATCTATGGCCAAATGAGATTGTGAGGCCTCTTGGGACTAGCATGGGGCACTCATTTAGTGGGGGATCACTTTTGAATGTCACAATTATGGGATTAGTGGATTTATGGCCTAATTGGATTGAAGTGCCTCTTGAGACTACCATGGGTTAACACTTGATGGGGGTAGGAAAACCCACCCTCTATTACAAAATGGAGGTTTTTAACTAATAGCCCTCTTGTATTTTTACTATACATGTTCCTCTTGTAGAAATTTATGCCACCTCATCTTAATAATTTTTCTACATCTTTCCTTCATAAATTTTCAGCATAACCTCCTAACTAACACATATTCTTCTAAATTAAAATATTACAATTTTAAAAATAATGAAAAAGGGAACCACTCCCTTTGGTAAAATGATTTTTTCTACTTGACTCCCTATTGTAGCTCTTGCATGCTTTCTACAAAGTATTCACTTTCAACACTTATGATTTCCTTATTTACCAAATTCCTCAATTCATCAACCACTCTTGGGTGCATTCCACGAAATATGTAGGATGGAATGATTATGATGCTTCTTTTGGGAGATTCATTGTAAGAAAACTTATCTTGAGCCATAAGTTCATCCCATTGCTTCAAATGTTCACTTTCCATACTTCTCAAAGTGTTCCCCAATCTCTTATTCACCACCCTTTTCTACCTATTTTCTGTGGGTGATAAGCTAAATTGAAATCAAGTAAGGTCCTAGCTTCTTCCATATTGTTCTCCAAAAATGGCAGACAAATCTCATGTCTTGAACTAAAATGATTCTTTTGGGAAACCCATGTAACCTTATTCCTTAAATAAGAGATCAACTACATTTTTTGTGTCACTAGCCTTGGAACAAGCAATAAAATTATCCATTTTAGAGATCCCATCCACATCAACATAAACAGAGTCATTTCCCTATTGGGTTCAAGGTAATCCAAAAACAATGTCCATACTAATATAATCCCATGGTATGGTTGGAATTTATAATGGATGGTATAATATTTTGTTCTAGATCCTTCCTTTTGCATGTTCACACATTCTTCATTTCTCAATATATCTCTTCACATCAGCTTGCATACCTAGCGAAAAATGAAAAGAATTTAATAGAGAACATTTTTGTCAGCTTGAAAGTGTCTTGAAATCCATTTGCTATTATGTTTCTCTATTATATTATCTATCATGGAGAATTTCAATATGTAAATTCAACTTTGAAAAAAATCACCATTTGCATCATATTGTTTGACCACTATGTTCTATTCATGATGGTTAGGTTTTCACCAGATAAATATGCTTCCTTGCAATCTGTATCATCCTTGTAGATTCTATATTTCATTCATGACTAAAGCATAACTTGGAATTCTTGTAGCATCAAGTTCATTCTCCTTAAAGCATCCACTACCTTGTTTTATGAAGCATTCCTATGCTTAATCACAAAAGTAAAATTTTATAGAAATTCTAACCCATTTAGTATGTCTTTGGTTCAGTCTTGGTTGTTTGTTAATTAATTTCAAAACATGATTGTCAATATACAAGACAAATTCCTTGGGCATCGAGTAGTTCCTCCAAATTTTCAAGGCTTGGACTATAACATAAAATTCCATTTCATATGAGGAATATTTTTTCGTGGCTTCATTTAACTTCTTGATAAAGACAACAATCCACCTCCCTTTTTGATTTAGCACTTCTTCAATGGAAGCTTCACTCAAAACCATTTCAACCCAATTTTGTTTGTTAGAGTTAGGTAGGGTTAGAACAATCTCTTCTATGATATTTTCTTTTATAATAATTAAAATTTGCAATCAACTACTATTGTTCATTTCAAGGGTTGTATGTTATCCTTAACAATGTCTATAATAGGTGCATATCTATTACTAAAGTTTTTGTTGAATTTATTGTAAAAACTTATGAGACCATGAAAGCATGTGACCTCAAAGAAATTCCATGGGACAAGATAATCAATTATTGTTCTGACTCTTTTAAGGTTCATCTTCAAACCAACTTTAAAAATTATAAAGCCCAAATAGACCAATTCATTTTTCATAAATATACATTTGTTCAAATTAATCAATAACGTTTCTTTCTACAAGGTGTTTAAAACCAACCTGAGATTTTATGGATGCTCCTCCTTTGTTTAGCTATAGATGATAACAAACTTGCCTATATATTCCTCCAAAAATTCATTTGCCAGCCTCATAAAAGTATTCGGTGCATTATTAAGGAAAAAATACATCACTAACCACTCATAAAATCCATGGTTTGTCTTGAGTATGTTTTTCATTTATCCCCTTCTCTAATTTGGATTTGATGGTACCCAGTCTTCAAATCGATTTTTGAGAAATATTTAGCACCAGTGAAATAATCAATTATATCATCAATACATGGAAGAGGAAATATTTACATGATAGTTATCTTATTGACAACTCTCAAATTAGTTCACATCCTCCATCCACCATATTTCTTTAGACTAATAATAGTGGGAACAATGCATGGACTGACCCTCTCTTTGATGAGGCCCCACACCAACAAATCCTATACTTGCTTCCTCACTTCTTCTTTTTATTAATGAATCATTATGTAGACCACTTTATTTGTAATAATTTATTTTGGAATTACATCGATATGGTGTCTATTTCTTCAAATAAGAAGTAAATTTCTTCGTATTTCACTCACAATTATGTCACTAAAATCATCCAATACATTACCTTGGGTTTGAAAAATCAAAGAAAAATGTACTTCCTTCTCTTTGACCCCATGTAGGCTCTCCTCGCCACTCATTAACACCACACTGGGACCAACTTCTTCTTTAACTCCATCTTGTAAAAGAAACAATTTATGATTTTTATCATCTTTCCCAAATGTCTAAGTGTTCCTTTTTCCATCATGGATAACTCTCCTATCAAACATCCATGGTATTACCAAAAAATATCGCAAACATCATTAGATATTACATCCTAAATCATTTCATCTTTGTACCTTCCAATCTTAAAATCTATTTTACATTGTTCTTTGAATAGGATTTGATGGCCCTTTGTAACCATGAAACTTTGTAAGGAGTAGGATGTTGTGTTACTTTTAAACCTAGTTTTCCTGTCATGTTTGTTGAAAGAAAATTATATCTATTACCACTATCAATTACAACCTTACAAGATTTATCTCTTAACTCACACATGGTCCTAAAAAGTAGTCGCCTCTAAGATGGTTACTTAGTAATTTCCTTTTCTGATTTAACTAAGACTCTCTTCAACAAAAAGGATTCTCATATTTCAACAACTTCTTCAATTTCCACTATATTCACATTATCCTCTTTAGCATCTAATGGAGGAGAATTCAACCCAATAATGTCATTGTATTTTAGTAGACATAGGGGTATTGTGTTTTCATGGGAGTTGGTCTCCTAAGTGTGAATTAATGTAATTATTTAGGCTTTTGAGTGATTTTAATGAGAATAGGATTTAATTGAATATAGTGAGGCATATTTGTAAATGTTCTTGAATGTAGGAGAACATGAGGGATTAGGATAATTGAGAGAGGAGAGGATTTGAGAATTAATTGTAAAACTCAAATTAGGAGTTAGTTCATGATTTTATGGATTAGAGAGGATCCTTAGGGAGGAGGAAGAGATTTTAGGATTTTGTTGAGAAATCTATGGATCTAAACTACGAATTGGTTTTAGAATCCCTAAGCGTAAAAGGCAAAGGCAGAGGTTAGAAAGTTAGATGTTTTATATAGGCTAGATAGATAGCTAAAGTGTGGTTGTGAGCCTATGGGCAGAGTGTGGAAAGATGAAACAAATTAGAATAATCAGGACAGAGAGGCAGAGTCTCGATATGTAATCATTGTTATATGTTTATATATATACAGGGATTTATTCGAACCTGTATAAATGTGTGATTGAATATTGAATGATAAATTACAATGAATTAGAGATTTACATAATCTATATATGCAGGCAGAGTTCAACAAATGCACAGAGAGGAAGACAGCAAGACACAGGGTTGTAACAAGCCATTGATCCATTCGAAGGATCAAATTAATGCTCTAGAATGACAGTGATTTAAGAGCTCACAGAGTTTAAGCTCAAGAGGGAGTCACAACAGAATAGCAGAAGACCCGGAATCATTGAAGAAACCCGAAACCACAGTGAAATACTGAAGAAATAGCAGAAAAATCTAAGTGAGGAGAGAAGAAATTAACTATCGACACATAGTAGCCATTGGATCTTTATGATCAATGACCAATATTAAGTCGCATTGGCAGAAATTCTGTAGAGATATTGGAATCAGGCCTTGGACAGTTGCGATGAGCGATTGCCGATTGATCGTGGATCGTTGGATCGGAACCAGATCGACGGTCGTGATTTCATCGCAAATCGGAAATCGAAGAGGTCAAAGAGCTGGTGGTAATGGATGTTGTGATAGCGATGTGCGATAGGCCGATACGCCAATAGTGATAAAGCACGATTGGCGATCAGAGGTATTGGCGATCAGGGTTTCGAAGATCGGAGTGCACAGTGCTATGGAAAGGTGATATGGCAGACCCGATAAGTTATATGGCACGGTTAATGATATTTGAAATCTGATATTATGGTAATCACATATCGAGGGTGATAAGATTCATGTGTTAATGTGACCCACGGGATATAACGATTGCAATTAGCGATAAAGGAGCATGCATAGATAAATGTGCAGAAGCCGTATTAAAGCGGAAAGGTTTGAATACGCATGTTTTATGATTTCTATTATATAAACATTATAATACAAATATCATCGGTATGAGGTTTTCATGTGTAAGTCCAACATTACCAAGGTATAAAGAGTGGGTTAGGTTATATATGTGACAACAATGTTATGAAGGTTTAATGTGCAGTCTTAAGGTTTTAAACTAAGGTTTATGAGGGTGGATAGAGTCTCGATTGACGGAAATGATTAAGGGAAAGACTGAGCAATTGTAATGAATAACTCCGCATAAGAGTTTAATAAATGGGCCTTAAACATTCCTTTATATTTTAAGGTTTGACTTGGAAGAGAGTCTAAAATTCGTGGGGAAAAAATGTTATATACATACTGTGGGTGTAAGAAGGGGTAACCCTACGTCATTTGGTATTAGAGAAAAATTGTAATTGAAACAATTGGTGTTAAATGGAACAAAGAAATTATATGTGAAAGAATTAAAACAGAGTCACCTGTTAAAGTTTTTATGTAGGCAAGGGCGATCATATTTTAACCTAACAAATAGTAGGTACACAGAGGTAAGGTATAACAGAATATTGGAACTTGCAGATACAAGGAACAGAAGAGAACCCTTTTAAAGGGTAGGAAATGGTGGAACAAGATCATGCAGAGATCTTGAAGGTGATATGACATGTTTTGTTTAATTTGATTTGAAGATTGGAGAATGTGTGTTTGTACATTGATGCATAGATAACAACAAAAAAAGGTGAGAAGATTGCAACAACCTAGAGCGAGGAGTGCTCAATTGGTTCCAAAGGAAAGAACCAGAGAGATGCCAAAAGACTGAGCTCAAAGGAGAGAATCTTAGTGAGGCATATGTAACAAGGAGGAGACTTGTTACGGCATGGGTATTGTTGCAGTTCACAAACATAATTCCACAAAGGATGTGGGTAGAATTACTAAGGGATGAAGAAGACGGTAAGACTTTCTAAGTGAAAGAAGAGGTGGTCAGAACCAAGTACTTCATGGTGATTGAAATAAAAGAGGACAGTTGTGTTCTTAAGAGGTGCAGATGAGTTAAAGCCTAGAAGGAGCAGAGAGGAGTGCTCAAAAGAGGTTCCAGAGACAAAAAACCAAGTGCTTGCCAAAGGACCGAGTATAGAGGAAAGCTTGGTGAGGTAAGTTGCAACAAGGAGGACTTGTTGTTGCAGAGGTTTTAATGCAACACATAGTGAGTGAGTGAGGAGCTCACAAGATAGAGAAGAAGATGGCTACTAATAGTCATAGCAAAGGTTCTAAGGAAGACCACAGTAGAAGAAAGATGAAGAAAGAGGATGCCAAGGCAAATGGCAAGAGGATCAGTCAAGAGGAAATTGACAAAGAAATTGCAAAGATGAAATAATAGCTCGATGTATTGATGATGATACTAGAGGAAAGCCAGAGACAAGGTTGGGTATTAAACAAGAATCCAGTGAAGTGGCATAAGTTGCAGAGAAGGCTACAACAAAGGCAAGTAAGGTGGTTAATGGGAAAACTCAGAGAAGCTGAATTGGAAATGGAAGTGTCCATTTGTGAACTAGAGTAGGGTGAAGTTATGGGTGAAGATGAAGACTTGAAGACTGAAACTTCAAGTGAGGGAAAAAGGTCTGATGATTTTAAATTTGATAATTTGTGTATGTTTGCAGGTGAAACATGTAAAGAAGGAAAATTTGCTGATATTGACATAAAGAGGGAAGAAAACAGGCAGAATCTAAATTCTATTTTAAAAGAGGAAGTGGGGAAGGATATAAAGCAATCAAGTAAAGGACTCGATGAGATTGAGGAGAAGACCATCGAACTATTTCTAAGTCATGTAAAGGACTTGGAAAAGCTGGAGGAATTGGTGATTGAATCATCAGATGAGATCATGAGGTCTTGTGGTTTTACAACTGACAGGTTGTGTATGAATGCAGGTATTGCAGAAGACAAACCATTTTATGGAAATGTCTTGAATGAAGCTGAAAATTGCCAGGTAAAGTATGATGATGACTATCTTTCAAAGGAAGAGAAAGTTGAGTTATTACAATAGGAGTTCATAAATTCCATTCTTAATGGAGGAAATATCTTCAGTAGGGATGAGACAGTTATGTCCTATGATAAGAAATTTTCTATTGAAGAGAATAATGAGGAATTGATTTTCTTAAATGATCAAAGGGAGAGTCATGGACAAACATCTAAAAGTTTCAAAGGGATAGAGGATTAGAATTTAATTCTAATCAAAATTGAACAAATAGTGTCAATAAGTTATGCTTGTGACAAAAGAAGAAGATAGTGAGGATTGTACAGAACCTTTGGGAGAAATTCCAAGCGAGATGGCAAATTTGTGGCATGAGTTAAGTCTTTTGGAAGAAAGGCTAGAAAGCAAAAAAGTTAAGTGTCCAAGTTGTAAAGTCAAAGCTGAATGAGAACGAAGAAGTTCACTACAATGGACAGGGACAGAAATAAATCATTAAAATAGATGGTGTGGAGGAGAGACTAGTTGACAGTCTCATGAATTTTTTTGAGAATTCAAATCAGCATTCTGATGTGCTAATAGTGGAGGAGAAGACATAGAAGCAAACTGAATTGTTGCCAAAGGTGGAAAAGGCGCAGAAGTATTATGTTTTTTATTTTAATAATTGTTTTGTGAGTGCAGGTTTAGTTGCAAATGATGGAGTTAATTTGGCACAGATGAGCAACCAAATAAAAATGAAAGAAGAATATCATGTGGAAGAATTTAATCCATGGAACAGAGATGCTCAATTGCTGGAGAGAATGTTGGAAAGTCATGATTCAGTGCAGATAGAAATAATCATGAAAGAGGGTAAAGATGAAAGGGAGGCAATAAGCATAGGAGTCAAAGAAAAAGTTGGAGCAAGAGCAAGAGCAATGTTTACAATGGTAGCAAGAGAAAAAGTAGAAGAAAAGGTAAACCAACAACTACAAAGTGAAAGTAACCAACAACAGTTTGAAGTGTTAGTGGACAATAGCAACAACCTGAAGGAAAGAGAAAGAGGAAGAAGTAAGAGGCAGAATATGGACCAGTCCAAGGATGAAATGGAGATAGAGATTAAAGAATTATGGCAGTTGATGATGAAACATACCATATGGAGGAGAATGATAGCAGCGAGAAGCATAATCAATTAGAGTATGAACCTTATTGACAAGGAAAGGAAGATGAAACAGAAAACAGTAGAAGTACAATAGCAACAAAGATGCAAGGCATTTGGGCGGCTACAACCTAGAGTTTGGGACCTTGGAGGTTTTTCTGTCAACGTATGAACCCACATGATCAGGAAATCATGAAAATTTTCTACTTTAGGAGTCTGATGCAGGAGCATTAAGCCCAATAATGTCATTGTATTTTAGTAGACATAGGGTTATTGTGTTTTCAAGGGACTTGGTCTCCTAAGTGTGAATTAATGTAATTATTTAGGTTTTTGAGTGATTTTAATGAGAATAGGATTTAATTGAATATAGTGAGGCATATTTGTAAATGTTCTCAAATGTAGGAGAACATGAGGGATTAGGATAATTGCGAGAGGAGAGGATTTGAGAATTAATTGTAAAACTCAGATTAGGAGTTAGTTCATGATTTTATGGATTAGAGAGGATCCTTAGGGATGAGGAAGAGATTTTGGGATTTTGATGAGAAATCTATGGATCTAAACTAGGAATTAGTTTTCGAATCCCTTTATATAAATGTAAGCCTAAAAGGAAAAGACAGAGGTTAGAAAGTTAGATGTTTAGATAGGCTAGATAGATAGCTAAAGTGTGGTTGTGAGCCTATGGGCAGAGTGTGGAAAGAGGCCACTAATTAGAATAATCGGGCCATAGAGACAGAGTCTCGATATGTAATCATTGTGATATGTTTATATATATATATATATATATATATATATATATATATAGATACAGGGTTTGATTCAAACCTGTATAAATGTGTGATTGAATATCGAATGATAAATTACAATGAATCATAGATTTTCATAATCTATATATGCAGGTGGAGTTCAGCGAATGCACATAGAGGAAGAGAGCAAGACAGAGGCTCGTAATGGGCCATTGATCCATTCAAAGGATCAAATTAATGCTCTAGAATGACAGTGATTTAAGATTTCACAGAGTTTAAGCTCAGGAGGGAGTCACAGTGGAACAACAGAAGACCCAGAATCATTGAAAAGCCTGAAACCACAGTGAAATACTGAAGAAATAGCAGAAAAACCTAAGTGAGGAGCGAAGAAATGATGTATGGGCGCATAGTAGTCATTTGATCTTTATGATCAACGGCCAAGATTAAGTCACATCAGTGGAAATCCTGTAGAGATATCGAAATCGGGCCTTGGATAGTTGCGATGAGCGACTGCCGATTAATCGTGGACCATTGGATTGGAACCAGATCGACGGTCAGGATTTAATCGCAAATCAAAAATCGGAGAGGTCAAAGAGCTGGTAGTAATGGATGTTGTGATAGTGATGTGCGATAGGCCGATACATCGATAATGATAAAGCACGATCAGCGATCGAGGTTTCGGAGATTGGAGTGTAGCGCTGTGGAAAGGTGATATGGCGGACCCGATAAGTTATATGGCGTGGTTAATGATATTTGAAATCCGATATTGTGGTAATCACATATCGGGGGTGATAAGAGTCATGCGTTGATGTGACCCATGGGATATAGCAATTGCGATTAGTGATAAAGGAGCATGCATCCATAAATGTGCAGAAGCCATATTAAAGCGGAAAGGTATGAATACGCATGTTTTATGTGATTTCTATTATATAAACATTATAATAGAAATAGCACCGGTATGAGGTTTTCATGTGTAAGTCCAACATTACCAAGGTATAAAGAGTGTGTTAGGTTATGTATGCAGCAACAATGTTATGAAGGTTTAATGTGCGGGCTTAAAGTTTTAAACTAAGCTTTATGAGGGTGGATAGAGTCCTGATAGAAGGAAATGATTAAGGGAAAGACTAAGAAATTGTAATGAATAATTCCGCATAAGAGTTTAATAAAGGGGCCTTAACCATTCCTTTACATTTGAAGGTTTGACTCAGAAGAGAGTCTAAAATTCTTGGGGAAAAAATGTTATATAAATACTGTGGGTGTAAGCAGGGGTAACCCTGCGTCAGCATCTACCACATATACACTCCTCTGACCTAATAGAGTATTCTATATTAATCCCCATGACATATGGCCTAATCGTTTGAACATCTGTAGCATGTGGGTTGGTAGTATATGCATCTCTATTTTCCCATAGAGAATGACCTTTTTCTTGTAAAGTAATATCCCATTTGTGGCTACTTATTTCAACTCCCGCCTTATTCCTTTGAAGGTTGAAATATCTCTCTAGTAATTTATTGTCATTTTCCTTTAGCATGACCTTTTCTGTTACTCTTCTCACTTTGTTTCCTCAACATATTTTCCTTATATTTTAATGCAACTTGGTAAGCATCCACAACTGTGTTTATATTCAAGATGTTGATCCCTTATTAAATCTAATAACTCAATCCATTAAGATATCCAAAAAAAATTTCAACAACCTCTTCAATGTGTCTAGATCTAATATTTAATTTATCAATTTCTTCGTTGTATTCCTTCGTTGTTATGAATTTCAACCTAAGGTTTTCCAACTGCTTGAAAATTTAATTGGTATTCCTTGGGCATGATTTTTTTTCTTGTTATTATTCTATCCTAGATTCTAATATTTAACTTTCCTTTTCGTTTCCTATTTTCCTGCACTTCATCCTACCGTAGGGTTATTTATCCTTTCAACCTTGTGATAGACAACATAACTTTCTTTGTCTCATCGACTTCTTCATAATCAGAATACGTTTCCTGTAGAAATTTCTCATTTCCCACCCCGGTTTTCAGTTTCTCCTTATTTCTCCCATATATTTAAATGCGCTTTCCCATAACCATACATTTAACAAGCTAGAAAAAATAAATTTGCTAAAAACACAAATTCTGGAAATTTAACAAAATGCTAGAAATTGTAGAAATAAAAATCAGCAGTAATAAACAACAATTAAAACACATTTAAACACTGAGATTTTTGGTCAATGTGACCCTGGAAAAACCCCCTACAACTCTTGGGGAAAACCAGTTTGAGAGCTCTTCTTTATTTCTGGAAAATGCCTTTTTACAGTAAGAGAAATGTTCAGCAAACAGACTTTTACAACTTATCTCAGCCTTGCTGAAACTCAGCCTGCTGTTACTCGCAGCTGTTACACCGCTGCTGTTGCTGATACACGCTGCTATTGTTGATACACAGCTGCTGATACACCACTGTTGTTGCTGATACACCGCTGTTGTTGCTGATACACAGCTGCTGATAGACCGCTGCTGTTGCTGATACACAACTGCTGATACACCGCTGCTGTTGCTGATACACCACCCAGAAATCTCCCTTGCTCTCTTTCTCTCCTTCTCTCAATCTGCTCATGAAAGAATTGAATCGAATGTGTGTGATCCTTTCCTCCTTTTCCTCCCTTAATATAACTCCAAGTGACTTTTGGGTGATCCAAGTGACTTTTGGGTGATCTCTAAATCCAATGGCTGAAATAGATTTAGATCAATGGCTAAGATTAAATGCTCATTTAAATCTCACTTTTCATTTTTTAATTCACCCCACTTTAATAAAGACCCACTTAGTCATTTATTTCCAAAGTCACTTTTCCTTTCTAATTTTTCATTGACTTTATAAAAGTCACTTTAAAATTAGACTTAGTAACTTTATCACTTAAAGTCACTTTTAAATTAGATTTAACTTTATAAAATTATAAAGTCACTTTAGGAGAAAAATTAAATTCTTTTGGACACTTTTCCCTAGGCCAAAGATCAAAGCCTAAGGGAACCACCTATCCTCCGGTACTAAATTTCAACACTCCCTCTTACCGAGGAAGGTGTTCCTCACCACACCCATCTTGTCTCTGAAGTAGACATGCTTGCCCCGTGGTAAGGCTTTGGTAAGAATATCTGCAACCTGCTCATCAGTGGAAATATACTCAAGCTTCACAACTCCCTTCTGAACATAGTCTCTGATGAAATGATATCTGATCCCGATATGCTTTGACCTGTCATGAAATACTGGATCCACCGTGAGTTTAATGCAAGTCTGATTATCACAGTAAATCACTGAAGGTCTCAACGGCTGACCAAATAAGCCAAACAACATCTTGCAAAGCCAAATAGCCTCACAACTAGCTAGACGGGCTGCCATATACTCTGCTTCCGCTGAACTCAGTGCTACTGACTGCTGCTTCCGGCTGAACCATGACACTACTGCTAAACCCAACCCAAAACAACACCCTGAAGTGCTCTTCCTATCAGAAGCACAACCTGCCCAATCAGAATCAGTGTATCCTGCCAATCTCACTCCATCTCCCTGCCTGTAGTCCATACCATAATCCATTGTCCCCTGCAAGTACCGCAAAATGTATTTTGCAGCCACCCAGTGAACCTTCCTAGGCTCACACATAAACTTACTCATCGTGTTGACTGCAAAACAGATATCTGGTCTAGTGTTGACCAAATGCATCAAGGAACCAATCAGCTGCCTGTGCAATGTGGGATCCACCAACTCGAAATCCGAAGCATGAAGCTTCTTCCAGTTGGTGATCATCGGTGTCGACATGGGTCTACAATCCTCCATGTGGAATCTGCTAAGGATGTCCACAATATACTTCCCCTGCCCCAGGAAGAAATGCCCCTCCTCCTGCCATACCTCCAAACCCAAAAAGTAATGCATCAAGCCGATGTCCTTCATCTCAAACTCCGTCGCAAGATCTCTCTTGCAGTGCTCTATAAGTCTCTCTGCACCTGTAATGATCAAGTCATCCACATACAGCACCAGAATGAGAGGCTCCTCACCAATCACAATAAAGTAAAGGTTCGGATCTGCCTCACTCTTTGTGAAACCCATCCCCTACAAATATGTATCTATCCTGGAGTACCAAGCTCTGGGAGCTTGCTTCAGGCCATAAAGGGCCTTCTTCAGTCTGCACACATGGGACTCCTTCCCATGCACCTCAAAGCCCTGTGGATGCTCAATGTACACCTCCTCCTATATGAAGCCATTGAGAAATGCGGTCTTCACATCCATCTGGTGGATCTTCCAACCCATCTCTGCTACTATCGATATAATGGAGCGGATCGAAGTATATCGAGCCACGAGAGCGAAGGTCTCCTCATAATCAACTCCCTCTACCTGGGAGAACCCTCTAGCCACAAACCTCGCTTTGAATTTCTCAATGCTGCCATCTGCAGCATGCTTTACCTTGTAAAGCCATCTGGAAGTAACCACGGATTTACCCTCAGGCCTCGGCACCACCTCCCAAACATCATTCTTCATGATAGAAGAATACTCCTCCTGCATGGCCTCTCTCCAGACCTGCTGGCTAGCTGCCTCCTCATAGCTAGAAGGCTCAGAGTCAAGGATGCTCGTAACCATCGCCATATAGCTACAAAACCTCTCAGGTGGTCTACTCTCTCTAACTAGCCTCTTCAGCTCAGCAACAGATGTGGCATCTCTCAAGGTGTCTTGAAGCCACTTGGGCTTTCTCTTCCCTGAGCATGCTTCTCCCATAGGAGAATGAAACTCCTCCTCCTCATCACCATCAGTAGCCTGAACTCCTGACTATCTGTCTGTTGTCCTCCTGCGTGCACCTGAACCTGTAGAAGCTGAGGCACCGTGTGAACTGTCCAACAATGGACTCCCTAGTGAACTGCTCTGCATGCTGCCCGGAGCACCACCCCTCTGGCTCAGCGAGCCACTGCTCACTGACGGACCTGACATCCTCATAGATGTACCTCCGAATCCTCCTGATCCCTGCCCACTGGATCCCTGCGAATGACTCAACTGCTACTGAGGGTCTGGCTGATCCAGATACTCTAACTCCCGTGACCTCCTAAAGGCCCTGTCCTCCTCGAACTTCACATCCCGTCTGACAACAACTCTCCTCTGTGCAGGAATGTAAATCCGAAAGGCCTTTGAGGTCTCACTGTAGCCCACAAAGATACCCTTCTCTACAGTGGGCTCTAGTTTGGTCCTCTTCTCCTTGGGTATATAGGAGTATGTAATGCATCCAAAGATATGAAGATGACCAATATCAGGCTTCTTCCCAGAGAAAGCCTCCTCCGGAGTCATGTGCCCCAAGGCACGATGCGGACTCCTGTTCTGCAAGTAAACAGCTGTGTTGCAGGCCTCTGCCCACAAGAACAATGGCAACCCCTGATCATGTAACATGGCTTTGGCAGCCCCTATGATGGATCTGTTCTTCCTCTCCGCAACCCCGTTCTGCTGGGGGTTGTAAGGAACAGTGAACTCCCTCCTAATGCCTACCTCCACACAATAGTCAACAAAATCTCCAAGGGTGTACTCTCCTCCATTGTCCGACCTCAGGGACTTGATCTTTCGACCTGTCTGAGTCTCCACAAGAGCTCTGAACTCCTGAAACCGCTTGAAGACCTCACTCTTGGTCTTCAAAAAATAAATCCAGGTACTCCTAGAGTGATCATCGATGAATAAAACATAGTACTCATATGCACTCAAGGAAACATGAGACATTCGACCACTCACATCGGAATGAATCAAATCAAGTATCCCTGTCGCTCTACTGTCACTGCTGGGAAAAGGGGATTTGGCAAACTTGCCCATCACACAACCTCTGCAAGTATCAAAGTGATCAGTACTGAAATCTGGCACACCTGTAGTGATCTCCCGCAATGTCCTCAAGGCTCCATGATACATATGTCCCATCCTGTAGTGCCAAATCTCACACAGCTCAGAACTGCTAGCTATGTTGTCGGTACCACTGCTCAATGCCAAAAGGGGCTGGAATGCAAACTTGTACACCTTTGCATGGCGTACACCTATCACTCTAGCTGAATCAGCTGGAGTGCCCCTGGGATACATCAACACCTGTCCTCCCCTGAACAGTACCTCATATCCTATGTCCTCTAAAGCTGAGACGGATTCCTTCTAGAATTGGCCTCTTACCCTTGTTGTTCTTTTTATTATAAGCAGCCAACTGAGTAGCATCAGTAGGCACAACAACAGGGTTCTGTGTGGTATGCACCATGATATCCCAGACCTCTGCCTCCTCAAATATACTCTGCATTCTCTCCTTCCAAATGCTGTAATTTATATGCCTATCCAGCCTATCCTCCACCCTCAATCGCAATGACATCCTGCTATCTTAAAACTGAAAAATAGCACTGCTGTAGTAAAGGTAAAACTGTTGTTTATGAAAAATCAGCTTGTTGGAATTTTCTGAGTGAAAAATCAGCAACTGTAATTTTTTTCCTTTTGCTGTCCCAAACTGCCCTTCGGCACTCAAGCTCCGATACCATGTAGAAATTTCTCATTTCCCACCCCGGTTTTCAGTTTCTCCTTATTTCTCCCATATAGTTAAATGCCCTTTCCCATAACCATACATTTAACAAGCTGGAAAAAATAAATTTGCTGAAAACACAAATTCTGGAAATTTTACAGAATGCTGGAAATTTCAGAAATAAAAATCAGCAGTAATAAACAGCCATTAAAACACATTTAAACACTGAGATTTTTGGTCAATGTGACCCTGCAAAAACCCCCTACAACTCTTGGGGAAAACCAGTTTGAGAGCTCTTCTTTATTTCTGGAAAATGCCTTTTTACAGTAAGAGAAATGTTCAGCAAAAAATCAGCAAACAGACTTTTACAACTTATCTCAGCCTTGCTGAAACTCAGCCTGTTGTTACTCCGCAGCTGTTACACCGCTGCTGTTGCTGATACACCGCTGCTGTTGCTGATACACAGCTGCTGATACACCGCTGCTGTTGCTGATACACCGCTGTTGTTGCTGATACACAGATGTTGATACACCGCTGCTGTTGTTGATACACCGCTGTTGTTGCTGATACACCGCCCAGAAATCTCCCTTGCTCTCTTTCTCTCCTTCTCTCAATCTGCTCATGAAAGAATTGAATCGAATGTGTGTGATCTTTTCCTCCTTTTCCTCCCTTAATATAACTCCAAGTGACTTTTGGGTGATCTCTAAATCCAATGGCTGAAATAGATTTAGATCAATGGCTGAGATTAAATGCTCATTTAAATCTCACTTTTTATTTTTTAATTCACCCCACTTTAATAAAGACACACTTAGTCATTTATTTCTAAAGTCACTTTTCTTTTCTAATTTTTCATTGACTTTATAAAAGTCACTTTAAAATTAGACTTAGTAACTTTATCACTTAAAGTCACTTTTAAATTAGATTTAACTTTATAAAATTATAAAGTCACTTTAGGAGAAAAATTAAATTCTTTTGGACACTTTTCCCTAGGCCAAAGATCAAAGCCTAAGGGAACCACCTGTTCTCCAGTACCAAATTTCAACATTTCCATGGAATTTATCCAATCCATTAATTCGTCAACATTCAAATTATATTCACATACAACTACTTCCATTTTGATCTAGCAAACATTTAGCTGTCATGTTCAACATTTCCTCATTTATTAATTCTCCTCCTTCTTATTCACTACATGGTTCTTATTCTACATCAAATGCATCTCCTATGTTAGTGCCTTTCCTCTTAGTAGTTTATGTTGCTTCCAACATTTCTTCAATGTGTCTCATCTCCTCTTTTAAGTTTGCATTTGCTAGACACCTCCCTCTACCTTCTCCTCTAACTACGAGTCTCCTTCCACCTATTCCTCAAGATACTCCTCAATGCTTTTCTACCATGTGTCAAGGGGAACTATGTTTTGATACAACAGTTTGATGTTGAATTGGTATTTAGTATTGGAACCATAATATTTATTCACCTGCCAATTTTTTTGCAGTGTATTCCAATCCTTTTGTTGCGCATGCCCCTAGTTTAAGGGGAAACCACCTTTGAACCCTGTGATCACATGGATGAGTGGATGTAACACCTAGTATGATTGTGGAGCCTCTAAGGATTACCATGGGGCTGTCATCTAAACAGATACCATTTTGAATGGTGTGACAACAGGGATGAGCATATCTATGGCCTAAATTGATTATGGGGCCTCATTAAACTATTGTGGGATAGCATCAGGCTTGGGAGGTAGTGAAAACCACCAAATAATAACTCCAAGTGATGTGGATTACCCATATCTTCTTTTGGCTCCCATTCTCATTCTGCCAAACCACTCTTTCACTCCCACACACTCTCCACCTTCATGTAAAAACTGCCTGATTTGTTGGGACTTTAAGTGGAATATCAAGCTAGTCCCCCAACTTCTGGGTGCTGGAAATGGAACATCATCTAGAATAATGTGAATGGTCATGGATTTTCTAGTATGGATTTCATATTATTATTTTTCAAGGGTCCAATGACCTGATTTCCTTGTGATACTACACAGATTTATTGAATGCCCCAATGTGTCTAGAAATGGATGCATCTACAAAACTGTAGTTGAACCTATGA
This sequence comes from Pinus tabuliformis, assembly GCA_031772625.1. Classification (NCBI taxonomy): domain Eukaryota; kingdom Viridiplantae; phylum Streptophyta; class Pinopsida; order Pinales; family Pinaceae; genus Pinus; species Pinus tabuliformis. The sequence goes on from CM062815.1 coordinate 28,071,792, forward strand.
CCTCCAAGAACTAGATAGTCCCACAAATATATAGAGAGAGATTTTTTAGTGATTTAATTATAATTACAGGGTATAAAATTGAACAAAAATCATTTGGAATCTAACAAAAAAAAAATTACAAAGGGAATAACTCAACCCTCACAGTTAGATTAGATAGAATGAGACAATTATATAGGATCTAGTAATTTCCCATTTTCTCTACCGAAATCACACATTTTTTTATCAAATAGCTAGCCCTGTATATCCTACTTAGCTAACAAATTATCTTCATTACAAAATGAATATTATTAACTAACATCCTTATTTTATTTTTTCTATATTTGTCCTTATAGGACACTTCAACATAAACTCCTAACTATCATAGACTCTCCTAAATTAGAATATGACAATTTAAATAAAATGCTAAAGGGACCCACTCCCCTTGGTGAAATAATTGTTTCTACTAAGATTCACATCTATCAGGAAGTGACTTAGAGGGAATTATATGTAGAAATAATGATTAATGTACAAACCAAAAAAATAACATTTTCTCACTGCACTTTTTCTCCAAAGGTAATTTTCCAAGCAGTAGTCCTACTCTTCACATGAGAATACAAAGTTTCTCTCTAAATATGTGGAGTCTACTATAATTGTGATGAAAAACATTGTCCAAGCCATCAGTGTAAATAATGAAAATTGTTCCAAATCAGTACGATGGTTTAAGCCTTCACGAAAAACATAACCACTAAAGAGAAACTTAGGTTGCATATTAAAGACACTAACACATAGTCTCAAATTTGTTTTGACCCTTCATTTCCTTAAGAAAAAGCCCTAACCTCCCTATGTGCATTATCAGGCATTTTCACTCAACAAGCCTTGAAACACATAGGCTCTATGAAGCACCAAAACGTCATACTCCTAGTTGATAGTCATCATACTCACAATATTATTCATAATAGAGTCACAAAATAAAGTCATTCTCTTGTAAACACAATGAAAAAAATTCAAATAATGATTTCTAATGGAGGTATCATGAAATTTGTCGGTAGATGTGAAAATGTTAAAGTCTAGCATGGAGACTATTAACCCAAAACATGCTCAAAATCCGTCGATTTCCATTAATATGAGTGGGTGTGATATAGTATTAGGGAAAGAATGGTTATCCATGTTTGGAATAGTTATTATAGATTTCAGAGAACTCTATATTTATTTCACTAAACAAGGTCATGCACAAAAGCTTTCATGGATTGATGTAGTCCCTCCTATAATAGTTAGCTTTAATCATATGAAAAAATCATTAAAGAAACATAACTTTGGGATTATTTCCCAATTTAATGCCATATAAGTTATGGATAATCCTACATAAGGAATATACCACAATTTATAGCTAATCCTTGACATACATGTTTATGATTTTAAGACAAAGGGTTTATCATCTTCGTGGAGAGAGCACGACTACCGAACTCCCATGATTCTAGAAATTAAACCAACAACCTTTGGCCCAAAACAGTGAAATATAAAATGTCATCTAAGGACTATTTGAGATTATGGTCACATGACCTTGCACAACCACTTACTCATCGCTATTAATCATTCTGTAAAGTAAGGAAGGAACTTAGTTCATATGTCGTTATTTTAGGTTTCATAATAAGTTTAGAATCAACAAAAAAATTCGCATCCTAGTTATTCATGATGTCTTGCATGAACTTCGTGGATACTTGTTAAGATCCATTTGCATTCAAGATATTACCAAACCAACATTAAATACCCTAAGAAAACATTTAGAATAGACAAATTTCATTGAGTTTCTAATGATGCCTTTCAACCTTTGTAATGCGCAACATTGGTAACAATAATTTAAAATCATTCTTGCAAAATTTATTTTGGTAATTTTTTTATGACATATTAATCTATAATAAAATGTGAATAGAAAATAGAGAATATTGGTAATTCCTTGGAGATTTAAGAGATGACAAGGTATTTGTGAAGAACTTCAATTATGTTTTTTTGGCTCATGAGGTTTAATATTTTGGTGACATATTAAGTTAGGATGTAGTATGAGTGGACTTCAAGAATGTTGTGGCTATGCAAGATTGGTTCCATCCCAAAACACCACAAATTTCAAGAAGATTCTTAGGACTTATAGGATATCATAGGGATTTTGTAAAAATTATGGTAAACTTGTAGCTCTCTAACTTCACTCGTTAAAATAAATGCTTTTATTTGGACTACAAACCAATATGTTCCTTTATTTATTTAAAGGATTATGTATGCACTACTTTAGCATTATCAATGTTTAACTTTAGTAAGACTATATTCATGGAATGTGGTGCCTCAAAAAAATGTCTAGTAGTTGTTGCTACAAAGCTTGCATTGTAAAAATTATAAGAAACCAATAATCAATGTCCTCCTCAATGGGAAGAACTCTTTTTACAATAAGTACAATGTATAATATAATATTTGATGATTCTAAGACTAGGTCTCCTTAGTGTATATACAAGAGACAAGAAGTATAATTACAATAAAATGGGACTAGGAGGGTTTCTAACCTACATAAAAATATAACATTAGAAATGTAATCACTCAATATCTAAGGTTTAATAAGGAGTTTTAAGGATAAAATGGGCCTTATATAGGACTTACATGACCCTCCTCTTAAAATAAGTGTTTTTCTCAAAACTTGAAGAAATGTGGGTGATTTTTCATGAATAAGTCATCCTTCAATGTTGCTTCTTCTGCCAGTAGCTTCTTCCATTTGAAGGTGTTCTGCATAATTTCTTGTTTTCTCAACTTCTTATTACTTTTTTTATATATTGTTTTGTGTTCTAGTATTATTTTCATTTCCTTCTTAATCTGTGGTAGAATAGTTTATACTAGGATATTTTCACCAATTACCTTCTTTAAGAAGAAAACACGAAATGATAAATGTAAATGTGAAGGTGGAGGTAACTCCAATTTGTAAGCATACTTTGAATCCTATGCAACACCTTATATTTTTCATAATACCTTGGTGTTAATTTATTGACCTTCTTTTGTTCCTTAAGGAGCAGTTATTTATATGTGTGTAGTCTCACAAATACCCAATCCCCCACTTCAAATTCTCTTTCAATTAGATGTTGACCTTCTTGTTGTTTTCTCCTACATTATGCCGTAAACAATTTTCCCTCCGATAGTTTGAGAACCTAAGTGGTCCTTTGTTGCTTGAGCCTTTATGGCCCCTTTCAAGGGTGATGGGATGAATGGAGGATGATATGCATAAAGTTCCATAAATGATGACATTTTTTATGAGGTATTGAAGGATGTGTTGTACCATCATTATGCCATGGGTATCCATTTGCCCCATTCTGTCTATTTATTATATGAAAATAAAAATAAACATACTTCTAAAAATAAACATACCCAGGGGTGACGCATTAGCTTCCAACAGCTACTCTAGAAATGCCACACCATTTAAGGTACAAGTTAATTTTGAAATCCCCATATTCGAGGGTTAGATAGACACATATGTCATCGATAAATGATTAAATCTACTAAAGGGTTATTTTTCTTTTCATGATTTTTCCAGTCGGGAAGAGATTATTTTCGCTCTTCTCAAAGTAGCCCCCCACGTCAAGGATTGGTGGGAAACCTACTATGAGCAGAAGGATGAAAGTAGAGGCTCACTATTTTCAACTACACTGACTTGGAATTCATTCTGGGATGCTATCAAGGAGTAGTACTACCCTGTCGGAAGCTATGAGGATCAATACATAAAGTGGACCATGCTGCGGCAAGGAAGGGACCAAGACGTGCCGGAGTTTACCAATATTTTCCATACCCTTCGCACAAAGTTGGGTATCAAGGATTCGAAGCAACATTTGGTACTCAAATACCATAGCTGCCTACACAAGTACATCCAAGAAGAAATGAAATTCCTAAACATCTCCCCGCTCGGAACGACATACTAATATGCAATCAAGATTGAGAAAATGTTTAAACAGAAGAAGCGAGACTTTGGATCTGTGAATCTGAAGCAAGGGAAAGGTGCCCCTAAACCACAGAATAAAGGACAAAACCAAGGCGAGGTGGCCCAAGACAACCTACCAAAGCGACAAGAAAATAATAGCCCCGCGAAGCCGAAAAAGGACACGGGAAAGTGGTGTGAGTTCCATAAGAGCTCCACTTACCACACAAGTGAGTGTCAGGCCAAGCAGTCACTGGTGGTTGAGATAAAGGTTTGAGAATCAGATGCATGTTTCAACTCTAATTCAGAACCCGATGAGGGGAATGACAAAGGGAAGAAGATTATTGATTCGGAGCCCAATGCCACCATTGCCACCACAAAGATCCAAAAGGAGGAACCCAAAGATCTAGAGGATGAGGAGCATCTCTTCCACTCCCAAATGTGGTTAAATGGCTCCCCTCTATAGTTCATTATCAATAGCGGGAGCCAAAAGAACCTCATTTCGGCAGAGATCGTGAAGCGACTGGGCTTACCAACCATAGCACATCCACAACTATACACCATCAGGTGGCTTCACCAAGGACGGGATATTCGCATGAGCCAGCAGTGTCTCCTTCCATACACATTAAGCCCTTCACAGATGAGGTATTGTGTAACATTGCTCCCCTTGAAGTTTGTGATCTATTATTAGGACAACCATACTTGTGGAAGCGACATGCTGTGTATGAATCAAGGCCCCATGCTATTATTGTTACTTTAGGAAATAAGTTGTACAAGATACCGGAGGTAGCACCACCTACTGCCATCTCTTTGGTTACTACAAAACAATGCAGTAAGCTCATTTCCAAAACCAAGAAAAAATTTTCCCTAATGATATGCCCTCAAGGAAAGAAGAAGACGGTGGCCACGGCCTCCAAACAAGGCCCCTCTGCACGACAACTACAGATGAATAAGGTCGTGTAGGAGTATGAGGACATGTTCACCTCCCCCGCAGGGGTTCCTCTACACTGTCAGGTCAATCACTCCATCGATTTGACCCTAGGTGCACCGCTGCCCAATGGACCAATCTATTGGCGCTCTATTCTGGAGAACAATGAAATCAAGAGGCAGATTCAAGAGCTGCTGCAGAAAGGTCACCCCCATCTGATTTCATCACCCTATGGGAGCCCAATTGTGTTGGTACAGAAGAAGGATGGGACTTGGAGACTTTGTATTGACTATTATGCGCTGAACAAGATCACTATCCATAATAGGTACTCGATCCCAAGCATTGATGACCTCCTATACCAATTGAAGGGGGGAAAATATTTTAGCAAGATTGATTTGAAGTCAAGATATTTGAATTGACGAATGCTCCTGCAACCTTCATGAGGCTAATGGATGACATCTTGTAGCCATTCACCAACTCATTTGTAGTGGTACACCTAGATGACATCCTGATCTTCAGCCAAAGTTGGGAAGAGCACCTCCACCACATCCGACGAGTTCTCCAAACACTGCGGCAACACAAGTTATGTGCCAATTTATAGAAATGCACTTTTGGCATGACCCAGGTTCAGTATCTGGGATACATTATTGATGAATAGGGACTGCATGTGGATCCAACCAAGATCCAATTCATTCAGGATTGGCCATCTCCAACCACTCAGATAGAGCTCTGTAGCTTTCTAGGTCTTGCTAACTTCTACCACAAGTTCGTGTTGGAATTTTCTATTAAATTGGAAACTAAGGCCAAACTCCATGTGGGTCATCTTATTTATGGAAGCTGATATTTTTATTAGATCCCTCTCATTGAGAGGTGTATTATTTATCTAAATATCATCTGATTCCGATAAGTATTCATGGAGTTATCAATTTATTTATGTTACAAGACAAATTGTCAAGTCGGTTAGCAACTTGACTAGGCTCAGAAGCCCAACCAACATGTCTATTCAACCTCTATGTTTTTAGTATAAATAGAAGATGACTTGAGGTCATTTGGTACACTAACTTCATGTGATCTCCTCCTCTCCACGTCTTTGGCTTTTTGGTGAAGGAGAGATGCATAGAGGATACGCTGGCCTATGTACGAATGATGCCCTAGATCTGAACGCAGAAGCCCTAGAAACTGTCATGGAGACTCTATATGCACAGCAATGAAAACATCTATGTGATGCCCTAATCCATTGGCAATGGACTATACGCATAGTGTGGACAATCTATACGTTGCCACCTGATACGCAGTTATGGAAACTATATGCTGTCACCTTATACACATATGCAGTTATGTACACATAACACTCTATACACCGTCATGATATATATGCACAATCTATACGTTGTCATTATACACAGAAATGGAGAATATTTGCATAAGGGAGCTACATCAGCAGTAAGGTATTGACTTCACCATGGTGCAGTCATGGCACTCTCGGCATCCTGTAACGTTCGTTGATTTGGCAGCGTGGGATCTAGAAGCATAGATCAGACAGCGTGTATTGAATGATCTCGGCATAAGGACGCAATCACCATGAATGAATACCCTCAACCTCCACACGTCTATGATATAACTATAGCCGATCTATTATAAATCAATTATACTACAACGTGGGATCCGCGTTAATGCCACGTAGCTGTAGGTGATAGCGTGGTAAAATCCAAGGCTATCTATGGAAAGAAGTAGTATTGACACCAGATCTCGGTGGTTCTTCTGTAGATGTTTAAGTATATTGAATAGAAATATGAACATAATCCAGTAACGTATCTATTGCAAACCATGATCTGAATCAAAATAAGTGACAAGGGTAAGGATCTCAGTTGGATGAAAATCTCGAATGAAGGGACTAAGTTATCTCACACATCAGTCCTGAAATATAGATCTTGGTGAAATCCATATGGTAGTAAAAACATCTTTTACAGTAGTGATGTGGAGTATTAAATGATGTTCTAATATGCAGTCACAATGATCATAAGCAGTAATTTTTATGATGGTTACAGTATCAACATAATGAGAATGATAAGGATGAATAGTCTCATATCATGATGATGAATGATGTAGCATGATGGGCATGGGTAACATGATGATGGGAGCATATGGGAGTAGCTCAGTGACTAGGTGCAGCACAGGGATGGGTGCAACATGAGTACAAGCTGCAACACTATGTTAGATGAAGCGATCACCTTAGAGAATCATTTGAAGTAGAATGTCTTCAACTGATCTCAAGTATCATCATTATAGGAGATGATCTATGCTTAGATCTTGATAAGTCAAAGTGTTGACTTTTATAGTAAATGTACTATCTCTCTATTCTTTCTCTACTGAACTTTAAAGAACATAAAAGAAGAATTGATCAAGGGTTTCCACACATTGGGGTTTGTCCTTGGCTAGCGCCACATCTTGATCCTCTTGTCTTGGCTTGTCTTCTGTAATTTATATTTATGTTCTATCTGTAGTTTACCTTAATGATGATGTGACTGCTAACTATGAAATTTTAAATAAATTTCTCTAGCATAGAACATACCTAAAATTAACATGGTATCAGAGCTGAGGTGAAGACAATTCCTAAGAAAGACTAAAAGAGCAATTACCGAAGACAGTTGGGACAGGACAAAAGGATCAATGGGTTCCTCGTCCCTCTTCTAATTCACCTAGGGTGAATTCGATGTAAATAATATTATCAGAATGATGCAGTGTAAGCTTCTAATGACCTACCTAAATATCACTTCATTAGGAAGTTCAGATCTAAGGGTGGAAGGAAAGGTGGATGCCTTGGTTGCAATAAGTTTGGCCATTATGCGAAGGAGTGTCTGAATGGCGGAGAGAAATCTCTTGATGAAGATAATAATCATTCTAGGGACATATTCAATGATCTAAGGAATGATAAGTAATGTAGGTCACCAAGGACACATCTGACTTTTCAGAGAAAACAAGGAACCCCAGGTATGAAGAATCAAAAGTTGTTTCTGATAAGATAAAGAGGCATTATCTTGTATTGGCCCTCTCATTCAGATTCTTTGGGAATCTGGCTTATTTATTGTAGTGCTTCAAGGCACTTCATCAGATAGATGGGTACACTCTTTAATTTGGTAGAGATGGAAACAATCGTGGGATTATACTTGGAGCTGATGCCACCTATCCCAGAAAGGATGTTGGGAATGTTATCCATCAACCGAATGGGGCTAACTCAATTCATTTACAAAATATCTTTTATGTACCTGATCGCAAGAAGAACTTGGTGTCCATTTCAGCAATGGAAGTCGAAGGTTATGAGGTGGCACTCATCAATGAAAATCAGGTCCACAAGCTTGGAACAACCTGAGGAGTTTGAGATTGATGATCAAGAATATCACGTATGAGGTGGAAGAAATCCCTCTATCGCTTGAAGCAAAACACCTCGGGCATAGTATGAGAGGATAGATAGTTGTCGAATGAAGTGAGATTCACTAGGATTATATGACCATCAAGAATGGGCATATGTCCAATTAGTTAATCCTATACCCTCCTACTCAACCTTCTTTAGAGTATGATTTACCTTTATGGCTGGAGGAGGAGGAAGAAGATGAGGTTTATTCCACCCAAATTTATGCTTTGGAAGTAAGCATGGGAGGAAGACAACAAGATGAGGATAACTTGATTGAAAACCTACTCCAAAGTCCAACTCCTGGTTCATTACATTTAGAAGAAGAAGTAAAGGAAACCCAGAACAATCATCCAATTGACTTATGCTTGGCTGATTCCAACCCACTCCATGTCAAAACCATAAAATTCGGCCCAGATAAAACCATGAAAATTAATCCATCTCTTTCTTCTCCCGAAGAGGAGAAGCTATGCAACATGTTAAAGGAAAATCTAGAAGCCTTCGCTTGGAGTTACAAGGAAATGAAAGGAGTACACCCCTTAGAGTGTACTCACCACATATACATCAAGGAAGGTTTCAAGCTGGTCTGATAACCAAAAAGGAGGTTGAAACCATTTCTTAATGATATAGTCAAAAATTACAGGGAGTTGAACAAAGCCACAAAGAAGGATAATTTTATTCTACCCTTCATTGACCAAGTGCTAGATGGCCTAGCAGGGTTTTCTCTTTCCTAGATGGATTCAGTGGGTACAACCAAATCCAGATCTACCCAGAAGACCAGGATAAGACAACATTCACCTATCCCTTGGGAACTTTTGCCTATAGGGTCCTTCCTTTTGGCCTATGCAATGGTCCTGCCACTTTCCAGAGAGTAGTCTTGTGTATTTTCGCCAAATTAGTCCATGATGCGATGGAAATTTATATGGATGATTTTACACCTTATGGTTGTGATTTTCAAGAAGCCCTGACTAACCTAGGAAAAGTACTGCACAAATGCATTGAAATGAACCTCTCTCTCAGTCCTAAAAATGTGAATTCATAATGATTGAAGGAACCGTGCTAGGTCATTCAATATCTCAGTAAGGACTGCAAGTGGACCCGAACAAAATAGCCATCATCCAAAGGGTCCCACCTCCTCAAAAATAGAGAGATATCAAACGTTTGTTAGGGTTAGCTAGATACTATTGAAGGTCCATAAAGGACTTCAGCAAGTTGGCCTCTCCTTTATTTGGTTTGTTGGCCAAAGATTTTGAGTTTATATTGTCAAAAAGTTGTCAAGAGACCTTAGACATTCTAAAGGGTAAGTTAACCACTGCACCAATTCTCTGAGGTCCAAACTGAGACCTCCCCTTCCATATTCATGCTGATGCCTCACACAAAGCCATAGGAGCATCCCTGTCAGGTAAAGGAAAAATTGCCTTATGATATCTATTTTACTAGTAAGAACTTGTCAAAGGTTGAGCTAAATTATAGAGTGACCAAAAATGAACTCCTAGTTTTCATGCATTCATTAAAAAAATTCAGCCATTACATTACAGGCTATCAAACATTTGTGCATAGTGACCATGTTACAATCAAATATTTAATGGACAAACCAGATGTGAATGCTCAAATTATAAGATGGTTTATTTTATTATAACAGTTTGATCTAACCATTGTTGATAAGCCTGGTAAGGAAAATGTTGTTGCAGACATTTATTCTAGGGTAAATGTGCTTGAAGGTGAAGAAGTAATGGTGGATGATCAATTACTGCACGAGAACTTGCTTACTATTTCAGTTCTCTCTCCATGGTTTGTTGATATATAAAACTATTTGGTATCAGCACAGTTCCCACCAAACTTTCCCTCCAAAGAAAAGAGAAATATAGTTAGGAAAATCACCCCCGTCACTTGGATTGGGGGCAATCATTTCAAACTTGGCCTAGATCAAATCTTGAGAAGGTGCATCAGGGAAGAGGAAGTCTTTGACATCCTTCTGACCTGTCATGATGGGCCTTGTGGAGGTCACTTTGCAGCAAAGAGGACAACATTCAAAGTGTTACAAGCAGGATATTATTGGCCCACTCTTCATCGCGATGTGAAAAAGTACACTAGTCAGTGTGATCCGTGTCATAGGATGGGAAGGCCTACTCCAAGGGATGAAATTCCCCTGTAGCCTCAAGTGACTTTCGAGCCATTTAACAAGTGGGGTATGGACTTCATTGGGCATGCCAACCCTTCTTCAAAGCAAAAGTAGTACATTATTGTGTGCACTAATTATTTGACTAAGTGGGATGAAACCAAGGCAATTAAGGCAACAATAGAAGAGAAGGTGGATGAGTTCCTAAGGGAGAATGTATTCTACAAATTTGGGTACCCTAGATAGCTAGTTATAAAATAAGGAATCCAGTTTACCTCCACAATGATTGAAGACCTGCTCAGGCATCAAAAGAGCAAGCATAGGACCTCCACACCGTATCATCCACAAGATAATGGGCAAGTCGAGGTGACCAATAGGGCAATGGAGGGCATCTTAACCAAGGTAGTGAGAAACGATAGGAAAGATTGGGCAGAAAGACTATTTGAGGCCACCTAGGCCTATAATACCACATGGAAGACCACCACTAGATTCACACCATATGAGCTGGTCTATGGGAAGAAGGCCTTGTTGTCCATTGAATTTGAATATAACACATTAAGGATGGAAGCCCAACTATATTTGGATCTCAATAGTGCACAGAAAGAGAGATTTATCTAATTGAATGGCTTGGATGAATTTAGAATGTAGGCCCTCCTACATACAGAGATAGTTCAACTTCAGAGGAAGATCTGGCATGATAAACATATTAAGTAGAAGTAATTTCAGGACGATGATTGGGCATTGTTATATGATTCTGGGTATAAATAACTCAAGGGAAATTTAAGGACAAGAAGGCTCAGACCTTATGTTGTGGAAAGATGCCATGATAATGGTTCAGTGCAAATCAGAACTATAGATGAAGAAGACATTCATTTGCTTGTTAATGGGCATTGATTGAAAATGTACAAGAGACCATTATCAAAACAATAGTTCATTGATAATATCAATAAAACAGTGATGATGGTGGAGCAATGTTTCAGCTCCTCCATCATAAAATCACTGAAAAGACAAGGATATAGGTGAAAACCTGCATGAGGAACCCAAGTCCCATCTTTGGGTTGAAAACCTCGTGAGGCAGCCCAATGATGAAAAACAAGAAGAGGAAAAAAGAGAAAAAAGAACAGAAGGAAAAATAGAATAAGAAGATCCCTAGATGAAAACCTTCCTTGAGGCACCCAGGGAAAACAACTAGGGTGAAAACCTCTCTAAGGCGGCCTAGTTGTTTTTCAAAAAAGGAAAAAAAGAAAAAAAAAAAAAGAGAAAAATATATAATTGTCATGAAATTTCCATTTGCAGGTGGGCGATAAAGACAATCAATGAGAAAAATAGGATCCAAAGGGAACCCTGCATCTCACATATTCATCTCCTCCACTCCTTACCATGCATCCCTCCATAATTTTTTTCATTTTTCCACTCCATTGCTTCAATTTATGCAAAGGTTATGTTTTCCACAGGATCCCCTATATTCCTACAAGATCCCCTGAAAACCTACAACATGATCTTGTAGGAATTACACTGAACTGGAAATCCTACAGGAAGCAATCTGAAGGCACGTGATGGATTTGTTAGGTCCCTAAAATTCACCCTAAGCATGGTCTAGCACCTCACCTTGTCCGCCATCATCATCCCTACACTCATGATTCAAAACAAAAAAATCAGTTTCAACAGTTTCTTCCAGTCTTAGAAAAACAAGGGAAACAGAGAGGAGTAAGAGCATTACCTGAGTATCCTTTTCTCTACACACTTCTACTCCTTCTTTCCATCCATGTCACCATCCTCACAATCCCAACCAACAACATGATTAAAGAATTATGAGGGAGAAGCAACTACATGACATCCTGTAGGAAATCCTGTAGCAACCTATCCCACATATTGCCAATCACACCAACAATAGTTATTCACTAGGATGATCTAGGAGGTCCACAGCAGTAGTAGAATCAGATCTTCAGCCACAGATACCTACAAAATCAAAGAAACCATTAGCAGACAGCAAGAGGAGGAAGAAGAATGGCATGCAACAAATATACAACGCAGCACCTCTGGTCTTCGACAACTGCAACATAGCATCGAAACCACAGGTAAGTATCCTGCTCACTCACTCATATGAATCATGTAGTCAAAAGTTGTAAGGGTTATGAGATAGTTGGTTTATAAGTGAAAAGGTGGCCAGTTAACTTGGCCACCTTCATTCAGTCAGCACATGCACAACTAGGTGTCCTCTCACACGTGGCTACAGTCAACTCAAAGACAGAGAAGGAGTAGGACAAAAAACGGTTAAACTATGGATCTACGAGGTGGGAGCTGATTACGAGGAGTGGGAAATGATGAGGTTGTAGTGAGGACCAATGGTCCAAAAATGGAAATGTACCTTTGCTGCGAGCACACCACCTCACCCCGAATCACCATAAGAGGAAATAAAACATTGTTCCCTTGCATTGATGAATTTCACCTCCTAAAAAATTCCTCACTCGAGTCACTCTCATAACCCAGGCCACCCACTGGAAGCAAAGATCCATCATTCTACACAGGAATTCCAACAGGACCATGCACAGGAATTCCTTTAGGATACAGTCTACAGGACACACAGAGACTATCTACAGGATTGGCAGACAAGAGTTCAGAAGGGATATCATGGGAATTGGCCACTACAACCAGTTTAAAGAGGTAGGCTCTAAAATTTCATCCCCCCTTTGCAAGTAAATGAACCAGGGACTCTCAAATTTAGTTAATTTAGCAATTGTGTGAAGTGAATTAAATACATAGTCAACTCTATTTTGCTCCTGCATTTGAAAATTTGTGTCAACCCTCTCATTTTCTCCTCAAGATTCACCAACAAGATGACAGGAGGGTTTAATAGGAGAGATCCCACAAACACTGTGAGAATCCAACAACACCCCCAGGTTCTTGAAATCTTTACAAGACACAACTAGATGGGGTTTTTCAAAAAATTCAGAGGGTATGATGATGAGGTAGCTCAAGAATTTTCTCTCTCCCTCACTCCACACAGTAGAATCCATGCCACTGTTATGGTAAGGGGCCTCACTATAGATCTCACCTGAGAGTTCATCAGCATGATCACCACACTTCCCTTAGGAATCCCATGGAGAAAAGAAGACAAAGGAGACAACCAGGTGGCAAAAATAAAATTCTTTTTAGAAGGTGAAGAACCAACTGAGGACAAAAATGGAGTAAGGAGGGATAGTCTGCCATACCCATGGAGTGAGGTAGGCTACCAACTCATCAAATACAACTCATGTGAGTGTATATATAGTGTTGTTTATGGCTATCATTTTAGGATCCTTGAGGAATTAATATTTGGGGTAGAAACACCACCTCACCAAATACTCAGCATACCATATTTCTTGTTGAAATTACTCATAGGCTCAAGCAACAAAGTACAGGAAGGGAATTCCCAACAATTGGATCAACTCTGGGTTCGTACAAACTTAAGAGGTGTCGGCAATATATGTGCAACATATAATGTGTCCTTCCTTTGTTTTCATGATGTAATGGAGTGCATTTACTAAAGTCAAATCCTAAACTAATTGTAGAAAATGAAATGTTCGAAATGGAATCTTAACCTATTGCAAGAAAGAAAGTACAAGCAAAGAGACGTAAACTCAATGCAAAATCACACCATTTCCTAATTAATTGCCAAGAAACTATGGTTTGCAATAATGCTAAATTATCATGAAAAAAATTCTACTGTCTAATCATGGAAGTAAGAAGCATCAAACATCACTAATGTGCAAGTAAAGGGACTGAAATAAATCTGTTTTTGTCTTTTTGTCTTTTCATGCAAAATCAAGTATGCAAACTAATTTACTTTGGTGATGTGGCAGGTGAATTAAGGATGTTGGAGATTGGATGGAAGGGTTAGGAGATGGTTGGATGGTGTGGGAGACCCTTAGGAGGATTTTGGTGACTTCCTAGAGGTTTTCCCTCAATTCGACCTCAAAACGGGCCATTTCAGGAAAACCTACACAATGTACTAGAAACCTACAAGATGATCTTGTAGGAATTACAGTGAAGGTACAGGATACAACCAAGAGAAAATGTGAGGTGTTGGAGGTAATGTAAGGCTTAGGGAAGGTGGTATATGGGTGTAATTGAGTGAAAAAATGCTTGGGATCACTCAGAACTCAAAACCAAAGTTGGGAGATGGATGGATTTTCTCAAAAATCTTGGAGAAGTTTCCTTGTGAAATGATGAAATTGGTGAGGGTTTAATGACCAAGCAAATCAAAACCAAATTGGATGGGACAGCTTCTATTATTAAATAGGATGTATTATGTCCCTATCCCAAGTGGAATCACTCAAAAATACCTATGTTAACCCATGCAAAAAAAATAAAATAAAAACATTACTAGTCAAAAATCTAGAAATTTGAGAGCTAGTGAGCTAGTAAATCTAAGAAATGCCTAACCAAATCAAGTGAAAATGCAATGGGGTGATTTGTTTATGAACTAGAATGTTTTTTCTTATCTAATGCAAGTGGAATCAAGTTGATTGAGGCTTGTTAGCATGATCTAAAAAATATCAGAAATTTATTGTTTTTTGCTAAAAAGGAGGTCCAACAATCTAGATTTGGGAATAAGAAGACTAATCCAAGCAACTAAATGATTGTTACGAACTTCCAAAGCTTTTCAAAGGATGAAATAATGCTTGTGATCCTGCAAAAGAACTTACATCAACCATCTAGCTCAATCCTACAACAAGAAATCATTAATACTAAATGCAGAAATGGAAAGAAATAAAAACTAGAGATGCATGTGAATAAGCAATGAAAAGAAGGAAAGAAAATGATACAAAAGGGCTCTGAGGTTCTTGGGTTGGCCAAGCCCAAATAAACTCAAAGACCTATGGAGGAGAACAATATTTAGAAGTTGAACATGACACCAATAATCATTATTTTCATCAATAGAATTACATCATTGCAAGAAAATACATGGAGCTGCAAAAATGCAAGCTCTCTCCACTCTACTCTATTTTTGAGCTGCAAGACTTGTGACAGTTTTTTATGTCATCCATTGTTTTGGTAATAAGAATGACTTTTGTTTTGAGCTAGCACTGAGTTAACTCATAGGGCTGAAGCTCTTGTGTTAGGGCCCAGCCCTAGCAGCCAAGGCTCCTCTTTATTGTACATCTATGCTAGTATAAATTCATAGCTTAATTGTTCATTTGCTTAGTGGATGCACTTCCATTACAGCAGTATAAATTAGATTGGTTGTGTGATATTTTTCTTCCATTTGTGCCTTCTTTCAACTAATAGGTTAGCAAGGAGAAAAAGGATCACCACCAGGTTGTCAGCAGGTGTCTGGGCCTCACTTCCTCCCTCTGGGACCATGACTTGAGGAAGGGACCCTTCAGTAGCCCCAAAAACACAAATTTCAAGTTCTTGTATGAGCTTTGGATTTTGTTGTCTTTGATTTAGTCTTTGGTTCAAGTTGGAAGGTAGATTTCATTGTCATATTTTTCCATCTCCATTTCTACAATAAGACCTCACTCATGCTTTCATTCCCTTCAGCAACTTTCTTCATGCATAATATAGGCAATTGATTCATGATTTTCTAGTTTATGAAAATGTCTCTTGTTGCATAGTTCTTGGAAGACACACATGTTTTAAGCAGAGCAGGTACTTCAGGAGGAAACCCAAATTTCATCACTAGTAACCACCTTCCACTTCATTCACCGTATACATCTCTTGTTTCACCATCACCCTCAATAGTTTTCATCATATTTCATTGAAATTCCCCTAGATACATTGAGTGAATCTAGCCATCTCTTATCTTGGATATTGACTCCTGAGTGCTCCTAGGCCTTCTGACACCCCATTCCACTCATCACACACCTTTTCTAAGCTTCCCAACACCTCCAACACCTGAAAATTAGCTCTTGGTTGTATCATGTAAGTTTCATGTAATTCCTACAGGATCATCCTCTAGGTTTCTAGTACATCTTGTAGGTTTTCTTGAAATGGCCCATTTTGAGGCCGAATTGATAAGAAACCTCTAGGAAGTCACAAAAAGCCTCCTAGGACCCTTCCACACCATCCAACCACTTCATAAACCTTCTAGCCCTCCTCAATCACCTCCCATCCACCTATCACATCCACAAGAACAATTAGTTTGCATACTTGATTTTTCCTAAAAAAAACCAAAAAAGTGAAAACAGATTTAGTTTAGTTTTTTTTCTTACACATTAGTATGGTTTGATTCTCTTTACTTCTACAGTGGAGATAGTAGCATTTGTTTAGTGTTGATTTAGTAATTCTGCTTAGCATAGCTATTTAAATGGTTAATTAGGATATGGTGTGATTTAGCATTACATGTTGTTTTCTTCATTACTGCAATAGAGTAGCTCTCTTAGAGTAGATTTTCCCTTCTTCCATCAAAGAATCAAAGCTTCTTCTGAATCTATAGAAGCCTAGCTTGGAACCTCTGGCGTCTCTTGCCGGCTGAACAATGGCAACAGGTAGGACCATCACTTTTACTTTTGTGTATAGCACTATCAGCTCCAAGTTTGTATGAACCCTGGGTTGATAAGTAAAGCTGGTAGCCCAGAAGTTGCAACATCCTTGCTGTAATACTGGTGATCATCACTTTTTGGAGTATGTGATGGTCTCCATTGACTCCTAGGAGTACCCTGCAGATTTCCTAGTTCTCCAGCCTAAGGCTAAGCTTACTAGTTATCCTCTCATCCTTGGGAGGCCATGGTTGGCCATAGCCAATGCTTACATCAGCTGCAAAGCTGGGAATATGACCATCAAGAATTAGCATATGTCCAAGCAGTTAGTCTTGTATCCTCCTGCTCAACCTTCTCTAGAGCATGATTTACCCTTATGGTTGGAGGAGGAGGAAGAAGATGAGGCTTATTTCACCCAACTTTATGCTTTGGAAGTAAACATGGGAGGAGGAAAGCAAGAAGGGGATGACTTGATTGAACACCTGCTCTAAAGTCCAACTCCTGGTTCATTACCCTTAGAATAAGCAGTAAAGGAAACCCAGAACAATCATCCAATTGACTTATTCTTGGCCAATTCCAACCCACTCCGTGTCAAAAACATAGAATTCGGCCCAGAGAAAACCTTGAAAATTAATCCATCTCTTTCTGCTCTCGAAGAGGTGAAACTATGCAACATGTTAAAGGAAAATATAGAAGCCTTCACTTAGAGTTACAAGGAAATGAAGGGAGTACACCCCTCAGTGTGTACTCACCATATATACATCAAAGAAGGTTGCAAGTTGGTCCGGAAACCACAAAGGAGGATGAATCCAACTCTTAAAGATAGAGTCAAAAATTACAAGGAGTTGAACAAAGTGAAAAAGAAGGATCATTTTCCTCTACCCTTCATTAACCATGTGCTAGACAGCCTGGTAGGGGAAAGGTTTTTCCCTTTCCTAGATGGATTCAGTGGGTACAGCCAAATCCATATCTACCCAGAAGACCAGGATAAGGCCACATTCACCTGTCCTTGGGTAAATTTTTCCTATATGGTCCTTCCTTTTGGTCTATGCAATGCTCCTGCCACTTTCCAGAGAGCAGTCTTGAGTATTTTCGTTGAATTAGTCCATGATGTGGTGGAAATTTATATGGATGATTTTACACCTTATGGCTATGACTTTCAAGAAGCCCTGACTAACCTAGGGAAAGTACTGCACAAATGCATTGAAATGAACCTATCTCTCAGTCCTGAAAAATGTGAATTCCTAATGACTGAAGGGATCGTGCTAGGTCATTCAATATCTCAGCAAGGATTGCAGGTGGACCCAAACAAAATAGGCATCATCCAGAGGGTCCCACCTCCTCAAAAGCAGAGAGATGTCAGAGGTTTCTTAGGGTTAGCTAGATACTACTGAAGGTTCATAAAGGACTTTAACAAGTTGGCCTCTCCTTTATTTGGGTTTTTGGCCAAAGCTTCCGAGTTTATGTGGTCAAAAGCCTGTCAAGAGGCCTTAGACATTCTAAAGGGTAAGTTAACCACTGAACCAATTCTACGAGGCCAAAACTAGGCCCTCCCCTTACATATTTATGCTAATGCCTCACACAAAGCCATAGGAGTAGCCCCAGGTCAGGGAGAGGAAAAGCTGCCTTATGTTATCTATTTTATCAGTAAGAACTTGTCAAAGGCTGAGCTAAATTATACAGTAACTGAAAAGAAATTCTTGGATGTTACGCATTCATTAAAATAATTCAAGCATTACATTACAAGCTATCAAACATTTGTTCATACTGACCATGTTGCAATCAAATATTTACTGAACAAACCAGATGTGAATGCTCGAATTATAAGATGGTTTCTTTTATAACAGCAATTTTATCTAACCATTGTTGATAAGACCAGTAAGGAAAATGTTGTTACAAAATTTTTATCTAGGGTAAATGTGCTTGCAGGTAAATAAGGAATGGTGGATGACCAATTACCGGATGAGCACTTGTTTGCTATTTCAGTTCTTTCTCCTTGTTTTTTTGATATAGAAAACTATTTGATATTATCACAGTTCCCACCAAACTTGCCCTCCAAAGAAAAGAGCAATATAGTCAGGAAAAGCGCCCCCTTCACTTGGAATGGGGGAAATATTTTCAAACTTGGCCCAAATAAAATCTTGAGAAGGTGCATCAGGGAAGAGGAAGTCTTTGACATCCTTCTGACTTGTCATGATGGGCCTTGTGGAGGTCAATTTGCATCAAAGGGGATAACATTCAAAGTGTTACAAGTAGGCTATTGTTGTCCGACTCTTCATCAGGATGTGAAAAAGTGAAATAGTCAATGTGATCGGTGCCAAAGGATGGGAAGGCCTACTCCAAGAGATGAAATTCCCCTGCATCCTCAAGTGACTTTTAAGCCATTTGACAAGTGGGGCATGGACTTCATTGGGCCTATCAACACTTCTTCAAAGAAAAAAAAGTACATTATTATGTGCACTGATTATTTGACTAAGTGGGCTTAAACCAAGGCAATTAAGGTAGCAACAAAAGAGAATGTGGTTGAGTTCATAAGGGAGAATGTATTCTATAAATTTTGGTACCCTAGAGAGCTAGTCAAAGACCAGGGCAACCAGTTTACCTCCAACATTATTGAAGACCTGCTCAACCATCACAAGATAAAGCATAGGACCTCCACTCCCTATTATCCACAAGCTAATGGGCAAGTGGAGGTGACCAATAGGGCACTAGAGGGCATCTTAACCAAGGTAGTGAGCAACAACAGGAAGGATTGGGCAAAAGGACTTGTTGATGCCACCTGGGCCTATAATACCACATGGAAGACGAACACTAGATTCACACCCTATGAGCTGGTCTATGGGAAAAAGGCCTTGATGTCCATCGAGTTTGAATATAACACATTAAGGATGGCAGCCCAACTATATTTGGATCTCAGCAGTGCACAGAAAGAGAGATTGTTCCAATTGAATGGCTTGGATGAATTCAGAATGCAGGCCCTCCTACGTACATAGATAGTTCAACTTCAGAGGAAGATCCAGCATGATAAACATATGAAGGAGAATAATTTTCAGTAGGGCGATTGGGCTTTGTTATATGATTCTAGGTATAAAGACTTCAAGGGCAAGTTAAGGAGAAGATGGCTTGGACCTTGTGTTGTGAAAAGATTCCATGATAATGGTTCAGTGCAAATCAGAACTATAGATGAAGAATCCATTCCTTTGCTTGTTGATGGGCACCGATTGAAAATGTACAAGAGACCTTTATCAAAACAAGATTTCATTGATAATATCAATAAAATAGTGATGATGGTGGAGCAAGTTCCAGCTCCTCCATCATCAAATCACTGGAAAAAAATAAAGAAAAAAAACCCTCCATGAGGTGCCCGAGTACCATCTTTGGGTTGAAAACCTCGTGAGGCAGACCAATGATGAAAAAAAAAATAGGAAAAAAGAACAAAATGAAAAAGACAATAAGAAGATCCCTGGATGAAAACCTTCCTTGAGGTGCCCAGGGCAAACAGCTAGGGTGAAAACCTCTCTAAGGCATCCTAGTTGTTTTTAAAAAAAAAAGAGAGAAAAATTTATAATTGTCATGAGATTTCCATTTGCAGGTGGGCGAGAAAGACAGTCAAGGAGCAAAAGAGGATCCAAGGTGTTACCGGGAATAGTGTCTATGCAGAACTGCTAATCCCACTAAGACTGGTAGCTACCTTAGAAACAAACAA
This sequence comes from Pinus tabuliformis, assembly GCA_031772625.1. Classification (NCBI taxonomy): domain Eukaryota; kingdom Viridiplantae; phylum Streptophyta; class Pinopsida; order Pinales; family Pinaceae; genus Pinus; species Pinus tabuliformis. The sequence continues at coordinate 28,092,340 of CM062815.1, forward strand.
AGTAAAACTACTTTCGTTTTCCTTTATGAAAGATAGATGTGAGAAGAATAAAAGAGACCAACCTTTGTCTTGCGCTTGGTTCTTTGTTCGATTCCTCTCTCTTCTGATAGTCCTTTGCTACTTGCTTTCTTGTATACCCAGCTTCACAGAGTACCTGTAGAATCAAAGAAGCATAACACTATACAAGAACATAGATCTATTATCATAAACAATTTAGGATCAGATGTAAATTGACCATACAAATGCATAAAACATGAATCACACAAGAGTATGGAGGAAAACTTGAATAGCTTTATTGATAATCAAGAAAGAGCCAAGAGAGTTACAACCAATTGTTCTGACCCAGCATCATCCTCTCAGCAAGTAAGCCCTTCTTCACCTCATGAAAAGCTTAGATCACCCAACACTATGATGTTGCCTCAAGAAACCAACAACAATTCCTTACAAGATGCAAAATTCCAGCCCCTGGATCTCTGGGATGAGGGATCCATATATAGATGTCTGCAAGGGAGATGAGTCAGCTTGTGATTTGATTAGTGTCTTCCCTCTTACAGTTCTTGATTCCACTTGGAGATTGATGATCTCTTACTCATCCCTGGTCGAATTCAGAGAGGCAAGTGTCACAGGAGAAGTTTCTGGAAGATTCCATGCTTCTCCACCTTGCGGATTGACACTGCCATTTGTCCCTTCTCGCCCATCGCGCCCCATAGAAGGGCTTCTTGAAATGCAATGCACCTACTGTGTGTATTTAGGTGGGATGCAATGCACTTTGCCTATGGAGCAGGTGAAATGGTCTAGTTTTGACCAGTTCTGACTAGTTTTTCATGGAGAACTTCTGGGAGAAGCTGTAATCAGTTGACCTTGTTCTTTTAGGGGTTGGAACAACACCTTTAGGGACTTAGGAGCCCTTGGTTTATGGACATTTTATGCTTGGGGTTGCAGTGCCCAAAAATGTCTATAACAGTTGCCCCCTAAAGCATGAGGTCCTTAATCTTTTGATGTCGGGTGATATGCTTTATCATGAGGATCCGAAGTTCTTTCAAGCTGGAAGGAGACCTGTAATAAGATACAATACAATACATTATCTTCATAATATTTTCATGATCTAGCCGAGGCGGGCATTCCCATGCTCAGCTTTATAAATTCATTTTCATGTACATAGGACAGACAATCGTTTGAGTGTAGACTGATGATTCTGGTAGAGCCATCATCCCTTAGATTGGATGATTATCTGTGCAAAAATGATGTACATTTGATGTCTTTATTTTCCTGAATATATATCACAGCCTGGATGGATGAAACTAGATCTGGGGTCTTCAATCTCGTTCTATCTTCACTCAAAGTACAAGTCGATCGATGTGAGAGATGTTCTGGAGTTGAACATGGAAAGACATCGCCTGATTACCAGCCAATGATGTAAGTTGTTAACAGGTGCGAGAGGAATCACCGATAATGATAATGATCCTCAAGGTACTGCAGTACAATTCACGTGGTGTGAATAAGGGACTTGGCATCGAACACCACGCAAAATCTTTCGGTTGAAGGCCATTGATGTAAACCTGTCGCCAGAAGTGAGAAACTTGCCATTGAGGCATGCAAGCTTCAAAGTACTGAAAGGGGTGTTCCTAGATCGACTTCTTGGATAATGAGTTGATGTCGACAAGAAGCGATCCGTCATAGGAGGGCCTTAATGAATCCCACATCAATGACACGGAACGGAGCAAATGATTTTAATGGAGGTGAAAACGATCTGGTGAAATAAGGTTCAGGGTGGCGGTCATGAAAGAATGGAGCTTAAATGTATTGCAACGGGTGAGACACAGGTGGATTTTCTGAGTGACTTCTCTTGAACATATCGGAGACACTAACATGATGGATTGGTAGCATTAACCCCAAATGTGGATGGTGTGATGTGACCATGGTGATGTGACCGGTGAATGAAACAACCCAACCCGACTTGGATGCGGAGTGAAAGTGTCATGTTCAAGAGCGACTTGCTACCAACAAAGTTTCTTCAAGTTTTCTTCCCAATTTTTCCCCAGTCATTGCTGACCAGTACCTCTTTATTTTTTTCAAGCTTGAGGAGGATAACATATGCTTGTTCTATAATTTTCCCTTCGAGCAAACCCATCGCTATGTTTTAACGAGCCTAGCGATAGTGAAACTCCTTCTTGTCTGTTATGGATAAGTTTGACTCTATTAGGTTTTAACAAGTTTAACGACAAAGATAACTCGGTCCTTTTCAATTTTAGAGATTCTAAAAAGGGACGTAAAGGAAACACCAAAAATCCTTTTTCATCATCTAATCCCTTAGGTCTGAAAAAAGTATAAAACAATACAGAAGGGATGAATTTTTGGTACTTTTAATGAGCCGAACAAAACAAGCACTCGATCTTTTTGTGTAATAATCCCTCAAGTCCAAAAAGATTAAAATCTAGAGGAGGGATAGCACTTCCAGTCACTTTAACAAGCTGGAGAGGCCAATGGCTCAGCAATCTTTTCATATTTTACGAGTCAGTTGAAAAGAGCTTAAAGGAGACTCGTCTTTGAGGAACGAGTGATAAATTTGGGTAGCAGCTGGTTCCAGGTAAGGTTTGGAATTTCCCAATCATGGCAGTGTTACAAGGATGGCTAACAGGATCACTTTTTGCAGCTGTTCCTCAAAAGGGGTAAACAATCAAGTGGAGGTGAATGATCGGCCAATACAAAGTGGAGGTGATGATGAGAACACAACCAAGGCTTCAAAGGCTGAAGTACTACATTCACGATGGTTATTTACCAGAAATTGGTTCATTTTTTAATGAGCTTAAACGTTGGGGGAAACATTTGCTCGTTGCTTATGTTTAACTTTTAACGAGCATGAAGTCCGCGTTAAAACTGCTCGATATAACGGTCATTTCTTGACTTTACCATTAATAGCTTTATTCCTTCAAAGATTGTACTCTCATTTTACCATTTCATTTGAACTTTGACTTGTTGGAGCTTTGGAGGTGCTTTTCCCCCTTGATTTTCACCAGCTAATTTCGGGAGATTCTGTGGACGATTTTTGGCACCGTCTGAACTAGGTAGGAGCTAAACTTGAGCTCTTTCATTTCATCTTTTCCGTTTTGCATTCTCAGCTTGATTTCTGGTTTTTCTAAGCCTCTGGGGTTTGAAAAACTCACTCTGGCCCCATCGCACCCTTTCTGCATCGAAGGTGCATTGCATGTTGGCCTACTCACTGGGCAGTTGACATGCAATGCACCCAAGACTAAGTTGGAGGTGCGATGGGCGCAAGGAGGGAAATTTGTGCACAATTTTTAATGGAAATTTTTGCCTGTTTCTCACCAAATCAGGATCTAACTCTTCTCTTGTTTGCTTTCAAATATTTATTGGAGTAAGATGACTATTACATGGCGAGAACGTGAGCATGAAGAAGAAGACATGCTTGCTTTACATGATCCGGTTACAGTAAATGCACTGCGGAACTATGGCATGTTGAAGTTTTTCCGCATCTCTAGCATGAGACAACAAATCAAATTGCTGCAGTATTTGCTCGATGCTTGGGATCCTACCAGCCAGGTGCTCAAGATTAGGGGAAAATCCATCCCCTTGACTGTAGTGGACATCTATTTTTTGACCGGCTTATCGAGGCGGGGTGCCCCTATCTCTTTATCAGGTTCGGCCCGTGGAGGTGAATCTGTGAGAGATTATGTTTGCAGGTATTGCAGAGAGGGATCTCAGCCGAGTAAAGATGGCAAGATCGTCATCCGAGATGTCACTGACAGGTCTTTGAGGACCATTCTATTCACTTTTGGTAGGATGGCTGGTGGTGTGGCTTTCCATGTGGCCAACCGGTCTTATATGCAGTATGCCTTCGAATGTCTCGAACCGAAGGTGTTCAACTGGTGTGATGCAGTACTCCTTGTGATGAAAGAACAGTTGACCAAGGTGAAAAATGGAAGATTGAAGAATTTTGGGTATGGTTCTATTTTGACCGCCTTCGCCTTGGAAAGGATACCACTGATGCAGCCGCAGTATATTGCACTTGGTTTACCTCCACCGACTGAACTACTGATGCATAGATGGGTCGACCACATGTACAGACATGCTGGTCAGTCTCAGATTTCTTTTTATGATACCTTCTTCGGGTGGTTTTATCGTCAGGAGATGGTTTATTTCGAGTACCCATATGCTGGTATGGACTTCCGGGGTGACCCGGATTTGGTACTGCTGGCTGGCGAGTAGTGGGGTGCCATTGGTAAATTCTTAACAATATTTCTGTTTATCATTTTTCTTTTATAATGTCCTTGTGCTTTATTATGTCAAGACTAATCAGAACTCATGTGCTCATGCAGACGTTGGTCCTGTTTGGCCAGTAGTATGCCCAAGAGGGCCAGCCGCCGCTCTAGCAGGAGAGGCTGTGGGAAGGGCTATCCTTCGCGACTTTGATGTGGCCAAGACTCTTTCAGCATTATAGGACCATGTGGAGGGCCTCACTCTCAGTATTCCAGATGTGAGGACTGACGAGCTGCCCCTAAGGTTGCAGCGACATACCACTGGCGTGCCAAGTCGATGGACTAGGCTTTTACGCATGATTGCACAGGCGGTGACTTGTTATCACCAGCATCATTAGACTAGGGTGCCCCCTAGCATTTTGAGTTTTGGGTCATTTGACCAATTTTGTCTTGGTTACAGAAAATTATGTGTAAACCATAAACAATTATATACATATACATATACATATATATATATATATATATATATATATATATATATATATATATATATATATATATATATATATATATATATATATATATATTTGATTTTCGAAGTTTTATCTTGGTTAAGTTATATGATCCACATGCAAATATTGATGAAATGCTTCTTTTTATAAATGTTGCAAATGTCTATCTAACACATAATTTGCCAATGAGTCAGTTAATGTGTTTAAGCTTCTGGAAATATGTTGATATTGAATAAAGTCAAATTTCCTTTCCAAAATCTTGACCCTTAGGAACATGTGATAGATAGCTGGATTTCGGACGGAGTAGATACCAATGAGCTGTAGTATGACGAGCTGTGAGTCTAGCCTGACGACCAGTCGACATATGCCATGTGTGATTGCATCAGAGAGAAGTTCTATCAACGCGCTATATTCAGCGATGTTATTCATTGATCAACCAATACATACCCCTCTGAAACTTACTAACTCGCCGCTTGGATCAAAAATGGCCCACGCTGTAGAAGATAGGTTCCGCGAACTACGACTTGGTCCGTCGGCATATCAAACAAAAGATTCCAATAGGTTCGACATCTGCGACAAATGTAAAAAGTGGATTTACTTGACCAAAACAAATACTTTAGCAAAAACATAAATGTAACAAAAGCATATTAGTTACCATACTGATTATGCATAGTAAAGCTTAAGGTACAACCCGTTACGGGGATGCGCCAATGGAATTCCGTCATAATCCATTAACTCGTAGGCTCCTTTTGCTAACACTCGTTTAACAATATAGGGGCCCATCCATAAAGACTTGAATTTACCTGCTCCCAACTTATCAGATTCTTGGTCATAAAGTAAGACCAGGTCACCTTCTGAGAAGACACGGGGTTTGACATTCTTGTCGAACTATGCCTTGACTCGTTTCTTATGGGCTTCGTTAGCCAAAGAGACATCACGACGGGTTTCATCCAATTGTATTAGTTCCAAGGAATGAGCCTCCTCTTCAGAATTTCTGGGGAGAAGGTCGATTGCGAGTTTGAGGGACGAGATTTCACACTGAACTGGTAAGATTGCTTCTAGGCCATACACCAGTTGGAAAGATGTAAACCCGGTTGCATTCCTTACCGATGTTCGGTATGCCCACAAGGCCGAGTACAGGATCAGGTGCCAACTCCTTTTGTGGACTCCAATCATCCTTTGCAGCATACGCTTCAAGACTTTGTTGATTGCTTCAACTTGTCCGTTGGCCTGCGGGTAATATGGAGTAGAGCTGTCGTGAGACAACCCTAATTTGGCAGCTAATTCAGCCATCGTGTGATTGAGAAAATGCGATCCATGATCTATGACTATAGCCTGTGGAACGCTGAATCTGGCGACTACATGATTGAAAAGAAAAGGGCAGTTGTTTCACCAGTGTTATCTAATGTAGGCATCGCCTTGACCCATTTGGTAAAATAGTCCACTGCGACTATGATATACCCATGCCCCCCGGTCGAGGTGGGGTTACATGTCATGAAATCGATGCCCCATTTGGTGAATGGCCCAACAGCAACTATTGGCTGCAGAGGTGTGGGTGGTCTTCTGGTTTTTCTATCGAAAATTTGACAGGCATGGCAACTTCTAACTACTGTTATGCAATCTTTGAACATTGTTGGCCAAAAGTATCCTGCTCGTAAAAAAATTTGCGTTGTAGCGTAACCGGATTGATTCCCCCCACACGCGCCTGAATGGAAATCATTTAGGACTTTTTCGGCCTCCTCATGGGTGAGGCACCTCCTTAGAATTGTTTCGACACCACGACGGTAAAGCGTGTCACCAATGATCATGTAGTCTTTTGATTGGTATCGAATACGTTTTTGTTCAGAGCGGGAGGTATTAGGCCTATATTTTTGGGTTTGGAGATAAATGATTATATCTCCATACCATAGATTGCTTGAAGATATCAGAAAAAAGATTCATCCACAATTGTTTCTTCGGATGTTTCATCGTTAGACGACGATGGGAGATCGCATAATAATTCTGCGAAAACCAGGGCTTTCTTTGACTTGGATTTTACAAATTCCATATCAAACTCTTGTAGAATTGCTATCCATTTTGAATATTTTCCCCCCAGCAACTGTTGCGACAATATATAATTCATCGGGTTGCAATTTGAGAGAATGGTAGCTTTTCGGAAGAGGACATAGTGTCGAAATCTCTGTATCGCTTGAACAGCTGCGAGCGCTAGCTTTTCAACATAATAATATTTGCTTTCTATATCATTTAAGTTCTTACTTAAATAATATATAGGATGTTCAATTCCGTTGTCTTCTTGAACTAAAACCATTGCGATGGTTGTATCCGCTGCAGCCAGATACAGGTTAAAGTCTTTTTGATAATCAGGAGCGTACATTAATGATGCTTTCATTAGGGAGTCTTTTAAAGCATCAAAGAAAGCTTGCGCGACCTGATCCCAGACGAAAGGCACTTCCTCTCTCAATAGATTTGTATAACCTTTGGCAAGTTCAGCGTAATTTGGAATGAACCTCCTCAGAAAGTTTGCTTTCCCTTGGAGTTTCTGAATCTGAAGCAAATTTGAAGGTGGAGGCAAATTTATGATTGCCTGAACCTTACATGGGTCGAGACGAATCCCGTCCTTTGAGACTACAAAGCCAAGTAAACGACCAGAACTGACACAGAACACACATTTGTGTGGATTGAGTCGTATCTTGTAGTGTCGGCAATGTAGAAATATCGCTCTTAAATGCTGCGGATGATCAATCCGCTTTTGAAAATGAGCCGGAATGTTGTCGAGATATGGTTGAACGATGTTTTTCATATCATGGAAGGCATAATTCATTGCCCTCTGAAACGTCGCCCCTGCATTCTTTAAACCAAAGGGTAATTTGCAATATGCGAATGTGCCCCACGGAAAAATAAATGCATTCTTTGACTGGTCCTGTGGGCAGATATTTATTTGATTATACCTGGAGAATCCATCCATAAATGAAAAGATTTCACATCCGGTGCATTCATCAATTATCTGGTCAATAAAGGGTGTAGGGTAGTTGTCTTTTGGACAAGCTTGATTTACATCCCTATAATCGACGCACACTCTAATCGTTCCTTCTTTTTTCATAACAGGAACAATGTTCGATACCCAATCGGTTAGAGGAACCAGGTAAATGAAACCAGCATGGAGAAGCTTTTCAACTTCCGCCTTGATGGTAGCGGCTTTCTTGGGGTGTACCTGCCGTAGCTGTTGTCGTACTGGTTTGACATCTGGATACATCTTGATTTCGTGTTCAACAATACTCGAGTCAATGCCTGGCATTTCATTATATGACCAAGCAAAGACATCTCTGAATTCGCGAAAAAGAGCGTTATATATTTCCAATTCTGAAGGAGAACAACATTTTCCAACATAAATATTCTCTACAACATCTGTTTTGGTCGAGATATTTATGGCAATAGTCTCTTCAATGCTGGACAAGTTTCACTCAGAATCCACCGTGTTTACAGTATTTGATAGGAAATAAAAAACTGAAGGATGATGAAAGTCATCAGGAGTATCCTCTTTACAATCCAGAAGATGGGAACGATGGTGGTAATCTTCCCATAGCGTCCCTTCAATTACCATTGATTGAACAATTCCTTCGTCAGTGTAATGCACTTGCGACCAAGGATCTGAAGGGGTGCCATATTCCTTAGACCTATTTATCCAAACACTTTATGAGCATTGATTTGGGTTTGCCTCCCATGCTAGAAACATTGATTGATACAATATTTCTATTGGGCTTGGAGGCAATACCTGCGTATGATCCATGTTTATATCGTTTTCTGAGATCTTTTCCATCGAAGATATCATATTGCAGGTTCCTACTGACGCCACTTCCGCCAGATTGATTGGAGGCGGAAGGGCAAAAGTCCCCATTAATATAGGGTCTTTTAGGAGGCCTACCCCGATATTTTGAAGCAAATGGGGGCTTCCATGGATCATCGGAATGCTTCCCGTAACTTGGGAACCATTTGGGAGGAAAGTTTTTTGATCGACGATCATAATCCCTCCTTGAAAGGGAAATTCAATCTTCCAAAAATAGGTTGACACAATAGCGGCCATAGCATATATCCATGGTCTTCCTAGTAGGATGTTGTAATCGAGGTTTCCGTCAATTACTTCAACATCTATTTCTACAGTTTTTCCCCCTAGTTCAACTTGCAAGTTACTTAGAATACCATACAGGGTATATGTTCGTCCGTCGAATACTTTTAATGTTGTCGAAGATCGCGACAAGGTTGGAGATCCTAAAGTTTTCCAGCAACTCATCGACATAATACATGTAGATGCCCCCTCATCAATAATTTTTCGATGAACAGTTTTGTTGAGGCTTTCACTTGAATGAGGAAAGCTAGTTGAGCTGGTAACTGAGGATCGTATCCTTTATGATTAAAGGACAAAAGATTAGAATCCTTTGGGTCTATCCCACTGATAGCTAATAATAAAGCTTGCTTTTGGGACGGGAAATTTTGCAGTACCTCAAGTGTCGACATAGCGGATGGCGATTGGGCCAGATCTTCCACTATATTATAATGCTGTGCTTCTCTGGCATGAGGATTAAATGTCGACTTATGTACTACTCCCTTTGGCGGTTTTATTGTTAGCTCAGGAATGATGGGTGGCGCAACTTCTGTCGAAGTTGTTGTCGAACTACTAGGTTGATCTTTATCCTTGTTGTTCGACAGTTGTGGATTCCCGTAATCTTTGTTCCTTGTCAATATCAACGCATCATTTTTCTATTTTGAAACCGACAACATTACCACTTGAGATGGGGAATCATTTCCACTTTCAACCAGATTTGTTCCCGGATTCGGAAACGGATCAGTTAATACTGCCGAGGTTTTTGAATTCTTGAAGAATTTTCTAAGCTCAGCTCTGTGTGGACAATCTGATGTCCAATGATCCTCATCGCATACAAAACATGGATTTTTTGGTTTCCTATTTCCAGGAGGGTTTGCAGAAGATTTTTCAGGTGATGATTCCTCCTGTTTCTTCTTCTTCCCTTTGTTTTTCTTCTTGCCTCCTGGTTGCTTGGTTTCTTTGCCTTTACCTGTTGAGACAGCATTTACTTCCGAGGCAAGTTCTTCTTTTGCATTTTGACTGGAAATCTTACAGGCCTTTTTAGATGTAGCCTTTGTCGATTTTGTGTCTGGTGCACCAATCACGCCATCATCGGCATGAGAGTCATTGTTTGACTTAGGAGGAGGGACCGAGAATTCCGGTCTGGGAGCGTCAGGTATTTTATCGTAGAGCGTGCCAGGCTGAGTGTAAATCAAGTCTAAATATTGCGCACGAGCAATAACTTGCTCTTCGGTGACGACTCCCCCTTTTGCCACATCTTCTGTAATGGAAGGTAACAAAGACTTAATAAACCATTCAGCTAAAAGCTGATCAGGAACATACGTTTTTACCATTCTACGACGACATCACCACTCATGAATATGATCAGATATGTGAGTGGCCATTGTTTGTTTGAAATTGGTAAGAAGTTTTGTTCCCGTTTCATACCTTATCGGTAACTGAAAATGGGTTAAAAAGGTTGTGGCTAGGGTACTGAAGTTGTCAAATGAAGCTATGGGCAATTTGATATACCATTTTGCTGCCAGACCAGTTAACATCCTCTGAAAAAGGCGAAGCCTAATCGAATCATCGTTTAGGGTGTTTGATGAACACCACAGATGAAAGGTCATCACATGATTCGACAGGTCTTCACCCAGATTTCCATTAAATTTAGGAATATCTGATGGAAGTTTATGCGGAATCGCTGGCCACCAAGGGGCGTAGGCGATTGGATCGTTTGTTAACTAATTTAGATCCGGTAACTCTAAAGTCGCCATGAAGGGTAACTGTTGGTTCAGGATAGGCGAAGCATACCCAGGATAAGATGGGATTGCCTGAGCAGTTGGTCTTTGCATACCAGCATAATGCATTTGATGCTAGTAACTTTGGTAAGGTTGATGGGCATAACCATTATAGAATGGTTGATTCTGACCGTTTTGAATATACGGTTGCCCACTATTGGCAAATATTTGTTGCTCAGATCCTTGGTATACCTGTTGGAATTGCGGTTGTTGGTATTGCACCAGCCATGGTTGTGAAGCCATGTGTTGTTGCCCGATACTAACTGTTTGACCAAGATGAGGGGTAATTGTACCCGTTTGGGCCTGTGTCATTCCACCAGTCGGCGATTGTGGTTGAGTTGCAGGGTTAAGAGGCTGTTGCATTACAACCTGAGAAACCTGAGGTTGGCATACAATAGGCAACGCTTGTACTTGCGACACCGTCACAATAGCTGGCGTAGTTGGTATATTTGACATAGGTAAACATTGTTGCATTGAATATACAACTCTTGGTTGTTGAGGCAGTATAAGCACCCAACCGCTAGATGTAATTCCAGCATAACCTGAATTTTGTTGTGAACTCCCGTATGGTTGTCCTCCCGGAGGAGACAATGAAAGGGTATATTGCCCCCCATATGGCGGTAATCCGGTACTTAAAGGAATTGTTTGCCCTTGAGGACTGGACTACCCAAATTGACACCCAGAAGGATAAATTTGTTGAGACTCAACATAATATTTTCCGGATACTATTCCGGTTGAACAAACAAGAACATACCATACTGTCGAAATAGCCCCTGAGTGGGCCACTTCTAGCAATTGAGAGCTAGTTGGGACAGATGGTATACCAGCGAACATTGTTGGAGTGACGGCAGGAGGTTCTGTCGTTGCTGTGTCAGACGACGCAGTCCTAGATGTCGACGGTTGTTCAGACATTTCTAGTCTATCCAAAAGATTGCCTAGCGATTCTACAGGAGCTTCTGCTAGCGGTAGACTAATTCCTGATGAAGAAGGATACAGAGTGGTCCTGACTCCAAATCACGATGGAGTACTAGATGTAGGATCCTCCACAATATCTTCTATAGCAATCAGGCCAGGTGGAAGAGGTAGACCGTCAGGTCCGTAAAATATTTCTGGTGCCGAAGAAGGTATAGAATCTGCAGCGACAAATGTTTGGGGAATAACACCTTCTGAATCAGTTATAGATGGAACTGGTTCAGTAATACAAGTGTTTACCCTCAGACTAGGATCAGTGCTACTGTCCTTCGGTGGCTGCTGAACTTCTTCTGTAAAGGCAGGGATAGCAGAAATGTTTGGAGTAACCAGAGTCTCCGATGGTGTTGGAACACTTGTCCTAACTTTACCAGGGGATTTGGAACCGGTTAAACGAGTTCGCTTTTTCCATAATAGCTTCGATTCCGGAGACAAAGACGGTTGACTCGTAAGCCTCCGCGAACAACGGGGTTTCAATTGACTTTCTTCCACGATTGCGGATTACTCGATCAACTAAAAATCAAGGGGAAGTATATTTCCGAATTAGATGAATTTTAAATGCTTTGACACAACTTTTTTTTTTCAATTTTTAAGAGTCGAGAAAAAACAAAAGATGACTCTAGTCGCCTTCGATTTTTAATGAGCCTGAAGTGACAAGTGCTCAGATCGACCTTTTCCGTTAAGGAGTCTGAAAAGGAACGAAAGGGACTGCTCTAGAAATCTAAGCAGAGGGATTACCAAACCAATCGAAAAACTGCAGAATACTTTTTATGATACGGAAGTCAATCTTCCCGAATGCTGTGTTCGGTGCATTGCGATCGATAGGGCGGCAGACACAGCTTCCTATGGATAAAGGATTAAGCCTATTGTGGTCTCCCAAAATATACTCGACGATACGTGGGAGCACAAGTCCGTACTGGCACTTATCATCTCAAAGTGGAGGAATCACCCAACCAACAGTGAAAACAACAGTTACCAGGCTTTACGATGCCGGAATACGTCTCTAGCCTAGACTTCTAGATGTTGTGTGTTAGGTTCCAAAGCGTTGTTAGATTCATTAAATTTATTTTATAGTTGATCTTGCTTAAAAAAATCTCCTTTCAGGTTCACCACGTGATGTAGAGGTACAATTCCTAAAATGCAATCTAAGATGATAAACAGTTGTTTTATCTTCTTTGTGCAATGAAAACCCTAGCTACTAAGGAAAGAGAGACAGTATTCTTTCAGCAAAGAGCAAAGAGCACACACTATATGCATTGTCCTAAATCAAACCAATCAAACAGTCTAAATGCAAATGCACATGCACGTATTTGTTTTCAGCCTTCTTAATATGTGAATGATAAAAAGAAAGCTAATGCGCAAATCTGAATTATTTTTCAAAGCGACAATTACTAACAAGTTTCTTTTCAAAATCAAAATGAAGACAATGACAACACTTTGCGATTTGGAATTGAAAACTTGCTTTCGACACTAGAAAAACTACTAATTTAGATCAAATAAAATAGTAACAGGGTAATCGACTATCAAGAGCAATCAGACTCTCTTCTATGACTGAAAATGACACTTGCAACACTTTCAAATCAAGAAACGACAATACAATTACGTTACTTCTTTGTAAAGGAGAACTGAAAATGACTCAAAAAATACATAAAAACATTTACAGTTCTTTGCACAATGGAGGCGGAATAATAGCAAGGAAAGGGGTTTCAAACAGAGGTGCACTGACTACAGGCAGCAAAACTCTTGAATAGATCTGAAAAGATTGAACACAGAAACCAAAATTTAGGAACAATGCCTAGTCTGATCAGCGCACCTGCAACACAGTGAAACTGAAATGAAACGCACCTACTACACTTGGGAAGTGCGCTGAATTTGAGATTCACAGAACAGACAGTGCGCTAGACTAGGGACGAGACTTTGATTGGGTTCCGAGTCACAGTTTGCAGTTCAGTTCAGTGATTTTGGCCGAGCAAGTGGTAATCAGTAAATCAATCACAGGGGTAGATCTAATGAGGTTACTAGAGCCACCACAAGGGCAATTAGAGATCTTGTAAATCAGTTTTTTAAATCATAAACAAAACCTGGAGATTGAATGAAGCAGCATTGATCTACTTTGCACTTGCATAGCAAATGCAGTTCAAAGGCTAGCTGGCTTGACTTCAGGCTCCATCTGTAAGTTTATAAAGTAAACAAATGTAGATGAACAAACAATCTACTCGCTCCCCAGTGGAGTCACCATTTTGTTACCGGGAATAGTCTCTATGTAGAACTACTAATCCCACTAAGGCTGGTAGCTACCTTAGAAACAAACAAAGTAAAACTACTTTCGTTTTCCTTTATGAAAGATAGATGAGAGAAGAATAAAAGAGACCAACCTCTGTCTTGCACTTGGTTCTTTGTTTGATTCCTCTCTCTTCTGATAGTCCTTTGCTACTTGCTTTCATGTATACCCAGCTTCACAGAGTACCTGTAGAATCAAAGCAGCATAACACTATACAAGAACATAGATCTATTATCATAAACAATTTAGGATCAGATGTAAATTGACCATAAAAATGCATAAAACATGAATCACACAAGAGTATGGAGGAAAACTTGAATAGCTTTATTGATAATCAAGAAAGAGCCAAGAGAGTTACAACCAATTGTTCTAACCCAGCATCATCCTCTCAGCAGGTAAGCCCTTCTTCACCTCATGAAAAGCTTAGATCACCCAACACTATGATGTTGCCTCAAGAAACCAACAGCAATTCCTTACAAGATGCAAAATTCTAGCCCCTGGATCTTTGGGATGAGGGATCCATATATAGATGTCTGCAAGGGAGATGAGTCAGCTTGTGATTTAATTAGTGTCTTCCCTCTGACAGTTCTTGCTTCCACTTGGAGATTGATGATCTCTTACTCATCCCTAGTCGAATTCAGAGAGGCAAGTGTCACAGGAGAAGTTTTTGGAAGATTCCATGCTTCTCCACCTTGCGGATTGACACTGCCATTTGTCCCTTCTTGCCCACCGGCCCCATAGAAGGGCTTTTTGAAATGCAATGCACCTACTGTGTGTATTTAGGTGGGATGCAACGCACTTTGCCTATGGAGCAGGTGAAATGGTCCAGTTTTGACCAGTTCTGAGTAGTTTTTTATGGAGAACTTCAGGGAGAAGCTGTAATCAGTTGACCTTATTCTTTTAGGGGTTGGAACAACACCTTTAGGGACTTAGGAGCCCTTGGTTTATGGACATTTTATGCTTGGGGTTGCAGTGCCCAAAAATGTCTATAACAAAAGGGAACCCTGCCTCTCACATATTCATCTTCTCCACTCCTTACCATGCATCCCTCCATCATTTCTGTCATTTTTCCACTCCATTGCTTCGATTTATGCAAAGACTGTGTTTTCTACAGGATCCCTTGTATTCCTACAGGATCCCCTGAAAACCTACAGGATGATCCTGTAGGAATTACAGTGACCTAGAAATCCTACAGGAAGCAATCCGAAGGCACATGATGGATTTGTTAGGTCCCTAAAATTCACCCTATGCATGATCTATCACCTCACCTCGTCCACCATCATCATCCTTGCACTCACCATTCAAAACAAAAAAATCAGTTTCAACAATTTCTTCCAGTCTTAGAAAAAAAATGAAACAGAGAGGACTAAGAGAATTACCTTAGTATCCTTTGTTCTACACACTTATACTCCTTTCCATCCATTTCACTATCCTCGCAGCCCCAGCCAGCAACATGATTAAATAATTCTGAGGGAGAAGCAACTACATGACATCCTGTAGGAAATCCTGTAGCAGCCTATCCCACAGAATTCCAATCACACCAGCAACAAGACTTCACTAAGATGCTCGAGGAGCTCCATAGTAGTAGCAGCATCAGACCCTCAGCCACAGATACCTGCAAAAGCAAAGAAACCATTAGCAGACAGCAAGAGGAGGAAGAAGAATGGAATGCAACAAATATACAATGTAGCACCTCTGGTCTTCGACAACTGCAGCATAGCATCGAAACCACAGGTAAGTATCCCACTCGCTCACTCATATGCATCATGTAGTAAAAATTTGTAAGGGTTATGAGATAGTTGGTTTATAAGTGAAAAGGTGGCTAGTTAACTTGGCCACCTTTGTTCAGTCAGCACATGCACAATCGGGTGTCCTCTCACCCATGGCTACAGTCAACTCAAAGACAGAGAAGGAGTAGGACAAAAAGCGGTTAAACTACGGATCTACAAGATGGGACCTGATTACGAGGACTGGGAAATGATGAGGTGGTAGTGGGGACAAATAATGTATAAATGGCAATATAACTTTGCTACCAGCACACCACCTCACCCCGAATCACCATACGAGGAAATAAAACATTGTTCCCATGCATTCATGCATTTCACCTCCTCGAAACTCCCTCACTCAAGTTGCTCTCATAACCCAGACCACCCACCGAAAGCAAAGATCCATCATTCTACACAAGAATTCCTACAGGACCATTCACAGGAATTCCTACATGATACAGTCTACAGGATACACAAAGACTGTCTACAAGATACACTGAGACTGTCTATAGGATTGGCAGAGAAGATTTCAGAAGGGATATCACAGGGATTGGCCACTGCAACCTGTCTAAAGAGGTAGGCTCTAAAATTTCATCCCCATTGGCAAGTAAATGAACCAGGGATACTCTCAAATTTAGTGAATTTAACAACTGTGTGAAGTGAATTAAATACACAGTCAACTCTGTTTTTCTCCTACATTTGAAAAATTGTGTCAACCCTCTCATTTTCTCCTCAATATTCACTAGCAAGATGACAGGAGGGTTTAATAGGAGAGAACCCACAAACACTGCGAGAATCCATCGACACCCTCAGGTGCTTCAAATCTTTACAAGACATAATCGGATGGGGTTTTTCAAAAAATTCATAGGGTATGATGATGAGGTAGCTCAAGAATTATCTTTGTCCCTCACTCCACACAGCAGAATCCATGCCACTGTTATAGTGTGGGGCCTCACTATACATCTCACCCCAGAGCTCGTCAGCAGGGTCACCACTCTTCCCCTAGGAATCCCATGGAGAAAAGAAGACAAAGGAGACAACCAGGTGGCAAAAAGAAAATTCTTTTCAGAAGGTGAAGAACCCACTGAGGACAAAATTGGAGTAAGGAGGGACATTCTTCTATACCCATGGAGTGAGGTAGGCTACCAACTCATCAAATACATCTCATTTGAGGGTATATATAGTGTTGTTTATGGCTATCATTTCAGGATCCTTGAGGAATTAAGATTTGGGGTAGAAACACCACCTCACTAAAGACTCAACATACCATATTTCTTGTTGAAATCACTCATAGACTCAAGCAACAAAGTGAAGGAAGGGAATTCCCAAAATTGGCTCACAATGGGTTGATTAGGATCCTCATTGAAGATGCCCTCCAAAACCTCAGAACCCTTATAACATGGTCAGTCTTCAAAGACTTGCTAGCAGAGGATGACATCAAAGCCCTCACTTATGATGTTAGTCCTACTGTCAGTGAAGAGGAGGTAAAACATGAAGAGGAGGATACAGAGAAAGATAAGGATGAGATGGATGAAGAAGGATTTGACACAGAGGAACATGATGAAGCTGAAGAAGAAGAGGGAGAAGAGAAGGAGGATGATGAAGAAACACAAGAGGAAATTAAGGAGGAAATTGATAAAGATGATGAAGATATAGAAGAGGAAGAAGACAAGAAAAACGGAGAGGAAGAAGACAATAAAATAGAGGGGAAAGAACACAAGGAGGACTCATTTGGGGTGTCCCGAAGGCCACTAAGAGAGAGGCAGCAGCTACCCTGACTACTCTCAATGACCCAGTGAAGCAAAAAGGAAAAAGGAGGAGGCAAACCCCACTACATTTCAGAACAAGAAAGAGCACAAGAATAAAACAAGGGAAGCCACAAACATCAACAAAAATTCCTATTGAGATTTAATATTCCCCTAAACAATAAGACAAAATACCTTCCCCTAAGTCCCCTATCACCTATGTAACGAGGCCTACTACTAGATCAACTTCCTCAAAGGGTAAGGCAATCCTACAGGATCCACAACAAAATCTACATGAAGCAAAAATAGTCCTACAGGATACTCTGTTGAATCTACAAGAGGCATAGAAATTGGAAAGAAAGGTAGGGGAGAAGCAAGAAGCTAAAGGGGAATACCGAGAAATAAGGGAACCCAGCCCCCAACCTAACCTGGACTCCTATTACTGATTTATTGAAGGAGGCAGGGTAATACCTCAAAAATTTTCCATCGCATTTTTCTTTGGGCTTGAGAAGGAGAGGGCCAGAACCCACCGATGGATGCAGATCACCAAATCAAAGGGGGTGGAAGACATTGGGCACATGGAAGAGAAACTCAAAGAAATGGGCAGAGATCTATGTGGCTTAAGGGATAGAGAAGCTATAATGTGAAATCAACTTGAGAGAGAAAATGCATGATTGAGGGGACAACTGCAGGAAAGAGAGAACCAACTAGCATGTATGGCCAACCTCTCCTTGGAGGCAATCCAGTGTAGGATGCCAGCTAATTCCTATGATTTTTACCTCAAATAACAATGGATGTAGTTTTAGATTAAGACACTAGCACAGAGGGGAACCATGCCATTTTAGGACTATAGGTAGTTTATTGATATTTGTGATCAAAGTACACTAGATGATAAGGCCAAAATGGCTGAGTTTTATTTGCACAACATGGCCCTCACAGACATGAATGTTTGGGACCCTAATCCCAAGCTAGGAGATCTACAATTAATGGATTTGGCATCATGGATGAACCATGAGGAGTCAAGAACTACAGAGATGAAAAGGATATTGGCCAGAGAGCAATCTGAACCATTTTTTATCAGAGTTGAACAATCAAATCCCGTGGCCCTTATCAGTACCCATAATCTGATTACAAATGATCCTTAGCTGGCACCTAGATATCTTGCTGCCCAAGAGCAACAAATTTCACATTTTGAGGACATGTTTAGGCTACTAGCATATGATAGTATACATGTTTGCCTAAGGATATGGAACACACTACCACATAGCTTCTCCCCTCAAAGTTTGAGAGAGGCACTCAACAGGACACCCATGTATAATAAATCTATGCAAAGGTTGAAGGTTAATTGGATAGGACTAAAACTCAATCCACCACTACTATTAGGGATGCTAGAAGGGAGAAAAGAAGAAGAAGAAAAGAGGCAGTGGGAAGAATTCGAAAAGAAATTAGGCTTCTATGAACAAGAAGAAGAGACCACAATAGAGGCATGGGATGTCAGAGAGGCTACCAGGGCCATGGAGGATATGGATATTGACTAAGTTGGTCAAGGGATGAGCAACACTTTTAATAGGGGGGTGATGATGAGCCTCATCAATGGTTAATTATATGGGCCTTAATTCACCTCCTAGCTTAGTCAAACCAACTATTCTCATAACTTATTTCCTACTTTTGATTATATTTTTTTTATGAGATGAGTTAGAGTTGGATATTTTTCTTTGTGGTTTAACGTGCATTTAATGCAGGATTAAAAGATAAAAGCAAGGAAGTTTGGAAAAGTCCAAGGTCAAAACTCGAATGGGACAAGGGAGAGGGATTATAGGAGGTAAAGCATCCTCATTTACTACCCCCCCATTTGAATATTCCTCCATCGGCTCGGAGTGCAAATAGCCAAATCATGAGGACTAGAAGGAAGCCAAGCAAGTGAAAGACAAAGCACCAGTTTATATCGAGTTTGGGAGCCGAGCCTCCCTAATTGTAAGGAATTCATTGGAGACTTCATATGTATAAGTAGAGAGGCTTAGGACCTCAGTAGGATTCAAATTTTTTATTGTAAAACTCTACTTTATTTTCGAGTTGCAAGACTTGTCACAGTTTTTGATGTAATCCATTGTTTTGGTAATAAGAATGAGTTTTGTTTTGAGCCAGAATTGAGTTAACTCAAAGGGCTGAAGCTCTTGGGTTAGGGACCAACCTCAACAGCCAAGGCTCCTCTTTATTGTACATGTATGCTAGTATAGATTCATAGCTTAATTGTTCATTTGCTTAGTAGATGCATTTCCATCACAGTAGTATACGTTAGATTGGTTATGTGATAGTTTGCTTCCATTTGTGCCTTCTTTCAAGTAACAGGTTAATAAGGAGAAAAAGGATCACCACCAGGTTGTCAGCAGGTGTCTGGGCCTCACTTCCTCCCTTTGGGACCATGACTTTAGGAAGGGACCCTTCAGCAGCCCCAAAAACACAAATTTCTAGTTCTTATATGAGCTTTGGGGTTTGTTGTCTTTTACTCAGTATTTGGTCCATGTTGCAATGAAGATTTCATTATCACCTTTTTCCATCTCCATTTCTGCAATAATATCTCACTTATGCTTTCATTCCCTTCAGCAACTTTCTTCATGCATAATATAGGAAATTGATTCATGCTTTTCTAATTTATGAAAATGTATCTTGTTGCATATTTCATGGAATACACACATGTTTAAAGCAGAGGAGATACTTTAGGAGGAGACCCAAACTTCATCACTAGCAACCACCTTCCACTTCATCCACCATAGCCATCTCTTGTTTCACCATCACCCTCACTAGTTTTTCATCATTTCTCATTGAAATTCCCATAGATACATTGAGTGAATCTGGCCATGCCTTATCTTGGATATTGACTCATCAGTGCTCCTAGACCTTCTAACACCCCATTCCACTCATCGCACACCTTTCCCAAACTTCCCAACACCTCACAATTAGCTCTTTGTTGTATCCTGTAGGTTTCCTGTAATTCCTACAGGATCATCCTGTAGGTTTCTAGTACATCTTGTAGGTTTTCCTAAAATGGCCTGTTTTGAGGCCGAATTGATAGGAAACCTCTAGGAAGTCACAAAAGGCCTCCTAGGACCCTTCCACACCATCCAACCACTTCATAAACCTTCTAGCCATCCTAAATCACCTCCCATCCACCTGTTGCATCCATATGAACAATTAGTTTTCATACTTGATTTTGCCTAAAAAAACAAAAAAGTGAAAATAGATTAGTTTAGTTTTTCTTCTTACACATCAGTATGGTTTGATGCTCTTTACTTCTGCAGCTGAGATAGTATCATTTGTTTAGTTTTGATTTAGCGATTCTGCTTAGCATAGTTGTTTAAATGGTTAATTAGGATATGGTGTGATTTAGCATTACATGTTGATTTCTTCATTACTGCAACAGAGTAGCTCTTTTAGAGTAGATTTTCCCTTCTTCCTTCAAATAATCAAAGCTTCTTCTGACTCTATAGAAGTATGGTTTGGAGCCCCTCGGGTCTCTCACCAGTTGAACAATGACAATAGACAAGATCATCATTTTTACTTGTGCATATAGCATTGTCACCTCCAAGTTTGTACGAACCCCGGGTTGATAAGTAAAGCTGGTAGCCCAGGAGTTGTAGCATCCTTGCTACAATACTGGCACTCATCATCACCCACCTAGAACCTATGTGGCATCCAATGTTGATCATCATGCTACTTGTACTTATCATTGTCTTTGTCCAATATTTCATGGACCTGCTAGCGGTTTCGGTGAATGTGTTCAATGAAGTTATTATCCCTATCAACTTTTTCCTAGACATGAGTCAAATCTACCTTAGTAGTCACAAATGGTATGGCCACATCAATGGGACATACTAGTTGGAATCTCAATCCCACATAAAAGGGGTTTTAGCCAGTGAGCTATGGTGAGATTTGTTGTATCTGTGTTGCACATAGGGAAGGCTCCCATCCAATGTGTGTGTATGCTTTGAGTTGTACATGCATAGAATGTGCGTGATCATCTTGTTGACAACCTTTGTTTGGCCATCAGATTGAGGGTGGAAGGTCGTGGACTTAGTGAGCTTGGTATCCAACGTTAATAAGAGGCTTGAAAAAAATGTACTCAGGACCTTGATATCCCAATCTAGGATAATGGACTGTGGGATCACAAAGTGTAACCACACTCATTCAAAGTAGAGCTTGGCATTGGCTTCTGTTGTGATACTCTTCTTGGAGGCTGCTAAAATTACCATCTTAGATCATTTTTCGATGACCATAGTCATTTCCATGCTTAGTAGAAGGAAGGCCCAACATGTAATCCATGGAGATCAATTCCCAAGGTTGACTAGGAGTAGGCAAAGGAGTATATAGGCCTTTCTTCTTGATGGTTGGTTTTGCAATGGCATAGGTAGTGTAGGATCTGATGTACTTCCCAAGATCCTATCTTCAGGGATACGACTACAGTTTTCCTCCCAAATCATCTTGAAATTTTTACTTGAAGGAACACAAAGGTGTCACAGGTGGCATAAAAGTGCACCCTAGAGGAGAAAATCAAGAACTCTCCTACCTTCCAGGATCATCTGGTATGCATTGCCAAATTTTGAATCGCTCTTTTAAAGATGCGGCCACCCTGAGGTCTCATGTCCACAAGAGTCAAGCACAGTGGTCACCACCATAACCGATGGTCAGTTGAGACAATCTGCAAAATTATTGGTTATGTTCAAATGAAACTATTGCAAATATGTGGACCATTTATGATGGCTATCATTCTGTAACTTACCTTCTATCTATATGAACTACATGGGTTGGTGGTCTATGTGGATGATCGTTTCCTTCCCTAAAATGTAATGCTTCCATTGTTGGTAGGCTTGCATAAAATAATACATCTCTTTATCATAAGTGGGATAATTTATGAGTGTATCTGAAAGTGTCTCACTGTAATATGCCAACAGATTCCCCTACTTGGTAATAATTATGTCGATAACATAGTTAGATGCTTCTGTCTCTATTTCAAATGGTCGCTCTAGGATTTTTAATGTGAGCGCAGGTGTAGAGCATATGTGATTCTTCAACTCGACAAATACCTTCAGTTGGGATTTAGATCAAAATAAATTTTCTTTCGCTCTGCCCTTGGTGACTTGACTCAAAGGAAAAGTGATATGAGAGAATCCCAACACATACATGTGATAAAAATTGGCAAGACCCATCTAGGTATAGTAACGCGAACGAGGTGGTAAAGGGTCGCAAGATGTCATCCATTAGCCACATGAAGGTTCCAAGGGAATTCGTCAACCTGAAAGTCATGACCAACCATTTGAAAAGGCCCTCCTTCGATTTAAATGCAGTCTTCCACACATTGGAGGGTTCAGTTTGTACCTAGTGATAATTGGACTTCATGTCAATATTATTGAAATATTTGACCCACTTGAGTTGGTACAAAAGGTCATAAATCTGTGGGATTGGATACCTATTCCAAACAATGGTATTGTTCAGTGCCCAATAGTCAATACGGAGTCTCCAGATGCCTTATTTCTTCTGTACCAACATGATGGGGCTCCCAGAGGGTGCTTAACATGGCCTGATGTGCCTTTTCTACAACATCTCCTGAACCTGCCTCTTAATTTCATTGTTCTCTAGAACACAGTGTCGATAGATCCATCCATTGGATAGCTATGAACCTGGGGTCAAATCAATGTGGTGCTTGAACTCACAGTGCAAGGGCGCCCCTATGGGGGAGATGAATATGTCTCTATACTCTTCCATAACCTTGTTCATCTATTGTTGCCATGCAAAGGAGCCTTGTCTGGAGGTTGTAGATGTGGCCGTAGTATTCTTCTTTCTCTGAGGGAGAATCATAAGGAAGAAAATTTTCCCAGTCTGGGAAATGATCTTACTGCATTTCTTCATAGAGAGGAAAGAGATGGCGGTAGGAAGTGCTACCTCCGCTATCCTATACAACTTATTACCCAAACAAATAATGACAATACGAGGCCTAGACTCATACACATCACGATGCTTCTACAAGTATTGTTTTCCTCATAATACATCAAAAATTTTAAGAGGAGAAACAACAAAAAGTACCTCATTTGTGAAGGGCTTGATGTTGTATGGAAGGCGACACTGATGGTCAACGTGGAGATCGCACCCTTGGTAAATCCACCTGATGGCATATGGATGTGGGTGTGGTCTGGTCAGTAAGCCCAATATCTTGATGAAATCTACTGAAATTTAGTTATTTTGGCTTCCATTGTTGACAATGAATTGTAGCGTAGAACCATTCACCCACACCTCTGAGTGGAAGAGACGCTCCCCCTCCTCTAGATCTTTGAGATCAATCTTCTGGATCTTGGTGGTGATAATAGTGGCACTAGGCTCCACATCAATAATTTGCTTCCCTTTTTCATTCCCAGTGTCATTTTCTGACTTAGGGTTGTAAAATGCATATGTTTCATAAGCCTTCATCTCGATCAAAAATGATGGTTTGGCTCAACACTCAAGTTGTGAGTGAGGCTCTTATAGAACTCACACCATTTCCCTGTCTCCCTCTTTATCCTCGTGGTGTTGTTCTTTTCTTTCAACTTTGATGAGTTGTCCTTGGTCTCCCCACCTTGGCTTAGTCCTTTGTTCTCCAGTTTGGGGGCGCCTTTCCCTTCCTTTAGATTCACAGATCAAAAGTCTCGATTCTTCTGTATAAAATTATGCTTGAGGTTGACAGTGTATCGATAGGAAGTGTAAAGTGAAGATATGTTAAGGAAATCCATCTCATCCTGGATGTACTTGTGTCGACAACTGTGATACTTGAGTATAAAATACCACTCAGAATCCTTGATACCCAACTTCGTGTGAAGGGTATGAAAAATATTTGTGAACTTTGGCAAATCTTGGTCCCTTCCCTACCATAGTGTGGTCCACTTTATGTATTTATCTTCAAATCTCTCGATAGTATAATATTATTCCTTGATGGCATCTCGAAAATAATTCCAAGTGGGTGCGGCTAAAAGTAATGAGGATTCCCTCTCATCATTTTCTTCACAATAGGTTTCCCACTATTCTTTGACATCAAAGGAAACTTGATGGAGTACAAAAGTAATCCTATCCCTATTGGAAAACTTATCAACCAAAAACTATCCTTCCAACATATTTAACCATCTATCTACAATGTCTGCATTTATCTAGACTTCAAATATTGGAATGTCAAAGTTAACTTGTACCTTATAAGGAATGGTGCCTCCAATGTGGTTGTTAGATGAAGATGTGTCACATGTGGGTATCTTCCCAAGGATCTAGGAAAATTTATCCATCATTTTGATCCTTTGTCACTTAAGGGCTTCCTCGAACAATATTTTGAAAGGATCTCTTGCTCCCTCATCTTTATTTTCTTCTGCCATTGGAGGTCATCGGGGTTTGCGATGTTGGTCGTGCAAAGGTTCAACTAGTCCGAGCCTTAATTCCCTATACCCCAACCTCATTGGGGACATGCAAAGAAAAACATAGAAATAGAAGACCACTCTAATACCACTAATCCGAACTTATGAAGGAATGCAACAAAATACATATATAAGCATAAACACAGAGATGCAATAGAAATAAAACTTCATTTCATTAATATCAAAGAAGTGAAATGTGCTTACATAAATTATGGAAATAAACTAGCTTGGGCGATGGTAGATTATCTGAGAAGTGATGTGGAAGCTACATGCATATGAATTGTGTTACAGTAAGGCTTGGTGACCCTTTTATCATTGAGAAACCATAAACATCCAAAAACCTAACCCTAGGAGATGAAGCGCAAAAAGCTTGTGGGCCCTATTGGGGTAAGTTGGAACACCAAAATTTAAAGGTCTCAACATTGGCATATGATCTCCATTTTTCTAGAATAATACCTCGCTTCGAATATCTCAAAGAGGAGGCTGAAAAAAAACCAACTTACCATTTTGGCACCTTTTTGGTCTCACATTTTTCCCTAAAAATGTCTTTTAGCCCCTCAAAACAGATATGGAAGTTTAGAACCTGAAAAACTCCAAAAAATAGTTATTTGTGCTTCAGTTACGGAAAGTGAAAAGAAAAAACATTGTCGGTCCAATTGGATTAGGTGGGTGGCCACCAATATCCACCTGGATCAACAAGTGCAGTTGTTTATATTTTCGTTTCACCTTTTGGTGTTTTATCAAAGTCCTTTCAGTCGGGAAATTTGGTCTTTTATAGGGCATCTCTTAGATGGATAAGTTCCCATCCCTGATTCTCTTGGACACTCTCTAAGGGTCACTATCCTTTGGTGTCTTTAGCTTTATAGTAAGAAGATGCTTCTTCTATGCCCTTCCCTCTATCAATCTTGGAAGTGAAAGTCAGGAACTTGCTTGCCTTACAGGAGCATCTGGTATATGTTGTCAAATTATGGATAGCTCTTGTAAATGTGTGGCCACCTTGAAGTCTCATGTCCAAAAGATTCGAGCAGAGTGTTCAGTGCCATAACCGGTGGTCATCTGAGATAGTTTGTAACATTATTGGTGTTTCCCTTCTTGTACTTGATGTCCAAATGGAACAATTGCAGATATGTGCACCATTTTTTACAACGATGATTCTACAACTTCCCTTGTGTTTGTGTGAACTACAAGGGATGGTGGTCTATGTGGATGATCACCTCCTTCCTAGAATGTAATGCTTTCATTTTCGGCAGGTCTGCACAATAGAATACATATATTTTCCATAAGTGGGATACTTTTAGACTGTGTCTGAAAGTGTCTCACTATGATATGCCTTCGGGTGCCTCTGCTGGGTAAGAATTGCACCATTAGCATAGTCAGATGCATCTCTCTCTATTTCAAATTGATGTTGCAAGTCTGGTAATGTGAGAGCTGGTGCAGAGGAGAGGAGATGCTTCAACTCAACAAATTCCTTTTGTTGGGATTCGGGCCAAAACATATTTTCTTTCGCTCCGCCCTTGGTGACTTCACTCAAAGGCCAAGTGATATGAGAAAATGCAAACATGAACTTGCGATAGAAATTATCAAGACCTAGAAAGTTGTGAAGCTCTATTAGAGTGCTTGGGGCTAGCCAGTCTTGAATAACTTGTATCTTTGTTGGACGCACATGCACACCTCAATCATTAATGAAGTACCCCAGATATTAAATGTGGGTAATACTAAAATTGTATTTCTCCAAATTGGCACACAATTTGTGTTGTCGTAGGGTTTGGAGGAATATTTGATATGGTCTATGTGTTCTTCCCAACTCCGACTGAAGATCAATCATCCAGGCACACTACCATGAATGAGTTGGCATTCCTCAACCCAAAAGGCATGACCAACCATTCGAAAAGGCCCTCCTTGTATTTGAAGGTGGTCTTCCACAAATAAGAGGGTTCAACTAGTACCTGGTGATAACTGAAATTCAAGCCAATATTTCTAAAATATTTGGCCCCCTTGAGTTGGTCCATAAGGTCACCAATCCATGGGATTGGATAACTATTCCAGAAAATGATCTTTATTAGTTCCCAATAGTCAATATAGAGTCTCCAAGTGTAGTCTTTCTTCTATATAGGGTGATGAACTTGGCCTGATGTGCCCTTTCTATAATAACTCTTGAATCTGCTTCTTAATTTCATCATTCTCCAAAATTAAGTGTAGTTAAATCGATCCGTTGGGTAGCGACGCGCCCAGGGTCAGATCAATGGAGTGCCTGACCTGATAGTGTAGGGGTACCAAAAATATATATAGAACAAAGAAATTATGCACAAAGTATAAAAACAGGTGAATCACTTAATGAATCACAGGAGAGGAAGATTGTTCTTCCTCCCGTAGAATTTGCATATCGAAGTCCTCACATAGTTGCTGGCAGAAGGATTCCTGAGTAAGTGGTTTGCGGTATAATCGAACTCGGTGGCCATTTACTTTAAAGGTATGTCCAGATCCATGGATAGTGACTAGAGTTAGGGTGCCATTATCATGTACCTTCTGGATTTCATATGGCCGCAGCCAGCGAGTCTGAAGTTTCCTGGGAAAATCTTGAAACCTGGAATCGTATAAGACTGCCTAGTCTCCTTCGCGAAAGACTTTTTTTTAATGAGAGTGTCATGCCATTTAGCTCGCTGCTGTTGGATTAATGCAGTATGTTGAAGGGCAGAGAGCTTGATTTCATCTAGCTCATTGATCTGCTGTAATCTATTAATCTGTGCCTCGTTTAGATCTAGGCCTACTTCTTGTGCTATTCGCAGTGTTTGGATTTCGAATTCTATGGGGAAAATAGGTTTCTTTCCAAACACCAATTGGTATGGTGAATAGCCGGTAGTGCTTCTCCATGTTTTTTTGTAGGCCCACAAGGCTTCTGGTAGTCTTGCAGCCCAATCGCGTCTATGTGACGCAATGGTTTTTGTCAAGATTGCTTCTATTATTTTGTTGCTGCTTTCTACTTGACCGTTTGCTTGTGGGTGGTATGGAGTAGTAATTTTATGCTAGATATGATAGTTCTTAAGTGTTGCAGCAATCTTGTTACCAACAAACTGTGGTCCACCGTCTATAATTATGTCTCTTGGAAGCCCATATCGCACAAATATATGAAACAGGAACTGTATGACAGAATCCTCTGTAGCTCTCAGTAATGCTTCTGCTTCAACCCATTTGGTGACATATTATGTTGCCACCAGAATATATGTTTTCTAGTTCAAGGATGGGTTAATTGGACCAACAAAATCAAGTGCCCATCGCTCGAATGGTTCAATAACCAGTTGTGGGTTCAGGGGCATTTAGTCGCACTGACCAGGGCGTCCTACTCTTTGACAACTGTCACAAGTTTGAACGAACTTCTTTGCATCTTTGAAGATTGTAGGCCAATAATACCCTGTTTGCAGCACCTTATGTCCAGTTCTCTTATCAACAAAGTTTCCATCACATGGTTCGTCATGACAAGCTTTGAAAATATAAAAAATTTCATCCTCCCGGACACATCTCCTGATGTGCATATCTGCTCCTGTATGGAACAGGTAGCCCCCAATCCAGGAAAATCGAGCACTTCGCTGGACAATCTGTTTTCGTTCATTGGGGGTCAGATGTTTTGGTAATTTACCTACTGCTAAGTATTCACAACATCAACATACCAAGGTGTTTTAACAATGATAGCAAACAAATGCTCATCTAGAAATTGATCTTCAACTGCTGTTGCGTCCACTGGTTTTGGCATTCAGAAAGTTAGCTACAAGATTTTATTTTCCAGGTCTGTCCTTGATTGTAATATCAAATTCCTGCAATAAGATAAGCCATCTAGTTATTCTACCATTTGTGATTGGTTTATTTGCTAAATATTTTATGGCAGAGTGATCTGTATACAAGATAACAGGATATCCAGTAATGTAATGCCTGAACTTATTGACAGCATGTATTACAGCTAGAAATTCCTTTTCAGTAACTGTATAATTCAATTTAGCAGGGGATAAGTTCTTGCTAATATAATAAATTGTATGTGGTTTTTTATCTTCTTCCTGCCCAAGGACTACTCCAATAGTTGTATCTGAGGCATCTGATGAAATTTGGAATAGCAAGTCCCAATTTGGTCCTCGAAGGACTAGAGCTGTGGACAAACGCTTCTTCAGATCCTGAAAAGCATGGTCACATTTTTCTGTCCAAAGAAAGTCAACATTACTTGTCAGTGCATATAAAGGTGCAGAAACATGTGAAAAATGTTCTATAAACCTTCTATAATAACCAGAGAATCCGAGAAAACTACGTACCTCTGTTTGAGTGGTAGGAATGGGAATTAGTAGAATTATTTGAATTTTGGCTGGGTCTACTTCTATGCCAGATGATGAGATATAATGGCCTAGAATAACTCCTTCAGTCATTATCATATAGCATTTTTTATGGCTTAAGCAAAGCCTGGTGGCAATGCAGTGCTGCAGGACTTTTTCCAGTGTGTCCAATGCTGGGTGAAAGTCATCTCTGCATGTAAAATCATCCATGTAGACTTCGAGCCTATTGAAAATGAAATTAACTCAAACAAATTACAGAAAAACACACATAAAAACCAGACACAAAATATTGGTGGAAAAACGTTGAAGCCTCATGCTACCTCAGGTATTCTTACTCTCATTCTCATTCAAAAATAATTGAATATAGTGTTACAAATAAATAGATGAGAGACAGTGTTCTCAATATAGTGCATGCTATCTTAGACACTTTTGGTTGAGATAATTTCTCCTTTGGTTGAGATAATTTCTCACCAGACACACACTAATATAGGAGTTACCTAAACTAACTCCTATCTTAGAGGAACAACCGAAGAGTTAGGCACAAATTCCTAACTTGGAATATTTAATTTATTTATTTATTTTTGGATTTATTATTGTTTTATGAGAGAGGCTAACATTCCCCCCTTCAATGATAAATCCAAAATAAGAACGAGGAACCATCTTCCAAGTTCTCATGTTGATCCTCAAAAATATTGCTTGAAAAAACCGCCAAATCTGGATGCTGAAGAAACTGCAATATGAAGAGACTGAGTCAGCTGTGTGGCTGATTCATCTCAGAAGGACGCTTGACAACTCCATCATGTGCCAAGCTGCAAAAGGATCCAACTATCCTTTGCTTGAAAACAACATCCAGTGTCCACTGACACAATTTGATGAACGCCCACTAGCGTATTTGCTAATGATCACTGCTGATGAGAAAGGCCCACTGGATGATGAAGATGCCCACTGGCCGCTTCGCTGATGTTGTCTAGACTTTCAGTCTGACAACCACTTGTCAATTTCATTGATATTTTCCCCCCTTTGTCAGCTGAAAGGAGAGACAATCTTCTTCAAATCATTTCTGAATTCTGAACTCCCCCCCTTCAGGTGTAGGAGAGTGTCACTGTTGTACTCCCTCATTCAACTGAATGAGAGTACCATCTTCATTTGACTTTGGCTACAATATGTGTGAGTGAATTCGATTGTAAAACTTGTACAATCTTTTGGCTGTGGATGACCATTCCCAGGGATCAATCCATGAAAAAATTATCTTTAATCTAGAAGGTTGGTCTTGTTTGCAACATTTCTCTAATGAATTATTATGCTTGCTACAATGGTGACAAGGATGAAGATCAAAACACTGATCTTTCATATGGTCAGTTCTTTGACAATGAGAACATTTCGGTTTGTCTTCAACTTGAGTTTGCACGCATGTCTATTTATTTGCAACTTTCTCATGGCTTGTTGATGTTATTTGATCAAGAAACCCTGCACTAATGAACTTGATCAACTTAGAATAATCGGGGATATGCAAGTTGTTTTCATCTTTGTCATATCCTAATCCTTGTCGTTTTTTGTTACTTTGAATTTCTTCCCATGGCTTGATGATGGGTTTGGAAGAAAGTCAAACTGGAACAACTTCAACACTTGAAGCTGGTTGGATGAATGATTTGGAATCAACATCTTTATATTCATTTGTATGGTTGAATGACTTGGAAGAAGCACTCTTTTGTTGCAGCTCATCTCTTTGCAGTTGTGATTCTAGTTGAAGGAACTCAATCGTTTCATGTGCATGTTGAAGATGCACTTGAATGTCAGCAAGAGTGGTTTTGCTGATCTGAACCATGTCACTAGCTGATGATAACATTAAGTTGTTAATAATTTGGGACAACTGAATGTGTCTCTCCATGTTGTCTTGCTTACTTGGAAAATAGGCTTGCTTGGTGGAGAATTCGTGCTTGAAAATTGCGCACTTGAGTTGATCACTCAAATGACAGGCTTTCTTGTACTGATACTTTTAAATACTTTCTTGAACGGCTGATACTTTTAAACACTTTGCTTGAACTGTTGATTTCACACTCGCTTGATGACGATTGCTTTGCTTGAATGCTTCACATGCACTTGTGAACGCTGTAAGAAACTTTGCACTTGATTTGGACATGCTCGCTTGATTGGTTGTTTGAATTACACTTGTTGGGAACACTTGCTATAGTTGTAGAACTTTCTCGCTTAAACTCTGGAATTCATGCTTGCTTGCACTGTTTTGACACAAATTGCTTAAATGAATACTCATGCTCGCTTGCAGGAGATGTGAACTTGTTTCCTGTTTGCTTTAGAGTTAAAATTCGTGCATTCACTTGATTCTGTTTAAAGGAAGGGTGTCGAACATTGTCGAAAATTCACCCAAAAAAGCTTACAATGATTTTAATGACTTACTACAATGAATTCAATTTGACTCAATCAAGACTTGGGTGTCGATTTCAACCGAGAATGCACCCTTACAATTCAATGTAATTTGAGTTTGATTACAAGTTCAATAATGTTGATGTAGACTGTGCTCTGAAACGTTGAACTTTACAGATTCATTAACTTGATTGTAGTGATGTAGACATTGCTTTGAAATTTTGGAGGCTGCAGATTCATGAACTTGATTCCATTGAGTGAATTTGTTTGTTGAGGTAGAATGCCAATGTTGAAAGCTTTGATTATTTGTTGTAGTGACGCAATGCATGTGTTGAGCTTAATTATCCTTCCTTGAAGCTATTTTGTTAAAGTGTTGTGCTTGCTTGCATTGAACATTATGTGTGTTAAATGAGATCATTTATGTGTCAAAACTAGACACAAATAAAAAGGCAACAACATGAAGCATGTACCATCATGAACACACTCTTCATGTACCTAAGATCCCCTTATTCAGTTTCGGGTGGATCTAGGACACAAACACCACAAAAAAAATGTCTTTATTAAATAGTGAATTACATCAACCTTCACCTTCACACAACCCCTTGTCTTCAAAAATAAAAGTATACTCTACTAAAAAGCTTTCTTCAAAAATACAATAATGAGCTTCTTTTTTAAAAAGCTTCACTTATCACTCCAAAATTCCAAAATATGCACCTTATCCACTCATCTTCTTTCTTATGTCACTCCTTATATCTCCCCAAAGCACTCCAAAAAGAATTTTTACACATTAAACGGCATACCTCATTACAAAAATTAAAAAAAAATTATCCACTCCTTATCTCTCCAAAAAACACTTTAACTAAGTTATGCCCACTTAAAATTCAAACATAATAAAATCTCTGCTTCACATTACACCACTCATCCCTTTTTATGCACAAGGCTTAAGAAAAATACAAGTAAAAGGTTATAAACTCACATTTTGGAAATGCCCATGTTCCCAAGCATAAAACCTTTAAAAATATTACTCCATTAACAGTGCTTTAAAATGTTTTGACTTTGAAAATTTGATCTACCTGACGGATGTGAAATCTAGAATAGTTGGAGGGCATTCACTTCAATGGCATGGTTTGAATCAATCCATAAACGCTTTAATGAAAATCAACATTACTTGCAGGGGCTATGCAGATAATTAAAACAACTCCACGCTTTCCTTCAGTGACATGTGTTGTACCTTTGGAAGTAATGCAACCATGAAGAAGTAATTCTTGGGACACCGGCATAATAGGCAACCAACGCAGGCTCAAAACTCAATAGAAGCGATTTCAAGCAAGTTCTCCATGAAGGTTCTGGTCAGATAGCTTGTCACGCAGCTAGTCACATTGTTGTATGGTGATTGTGAAAGAAACACAACGTATATGCTGTTGTATGCTAGTCCTCCAATTTCTTATGCGTTGGAAGTCTAGCGCAGGCCTTCCTTACGCAAGTTGCTTCCGAAGGTGGCTTTACACTTGTTTATGAACGCAGGTGCCTTCACTGTGAATGTTTCAGCTATGACATGACTGCTAGAATCCTTGGAAAGTAAGAGAACCAAATGGAGGACAAATTTAGAATGGAGATGAACTGCAGAAAAGGCAGAAACCCAAAATTATCACCAGTTAGATTTATGTCTCTCACATAAAATCTATTCCATTGTAGCACAAATCCTCCATTAGCAATAGCTTTCCATTAATCAGTCAACAACTCTGTGGAACAATTAAAGTTATCTGCTCTCACACGGAGCAAGCTAGTCTGATACTAATTGATGCAGCTGAGGGCCACAGTGATGAAATTGCACAAAAAAAACATGGAAGAAATTGAAAATTAAACACAAAATTGCAATGGGCCAAAGCACCTCTTATTTATTTCATCGATCGACCAATCTCTACGGGCCTTGGGGTAAAATCCCTTCTTCGATCGATTGACAATCTTAAACAATAGATCCTCGGAGCTTGAACTGTCGCAGTCAAAATCCACCAGTCACATTGCCAGGCCACTAAGACACCAATGAATTTGTCTGTGCATTCATAAGTGAGAAATTCCTATATAGGTTCTAGAAAAAAGGTAAACGAGAAAACACACATTCAAGTTTAGAATCTAATCGGTTAGAATGCATTCATTCGGGTCGGGCCCAATAAATTTGGTATCAATGACCTCAACTGGAGCTTCATCACCAACTGGTGCAAACACACGCCGTGTAGAATTTATTTGTCTTCAAGCATAAATCATGTCATCCTCTTCGAACGCTTTGGCAATGATAGACCCTCTGGATCTCAAGACTGTAATTTCCATGGAAACTCTTCTTCAATGCTCTGGTAGCTGTCAATTACCTCCATAATTCATGCTACAGGTCTTATGCATAAGCTGAATATTGTTCTATGCACAAGTCCTCCATAGAGCTCTACGCTCCTTGCAAATTTCGATTGCCCACAATACAAATGTAGGTTACATTGCTCTTCGAAAAACCAAAACTGTAATATGCAAACAAATCAAATATGTAATCCACGTTACCAACACGACCTGATGACGTAGATCTACTGAGATGTCTCAGATGCACCCGTCTTCTCGCCAGTTTTGGCCTTTTTGTTATAGGTTCACGCTCACGCTACAACAACTACCTTACAAATAACTTGAAGGCTCGTGGGTTTGGATGCAACGTCGATGCAACCTCACACAGGTCTAACATAGCTCTGATACCACATATTGAAAATGAAATTAACTCAAACAAATTACAGAAAAACACACATAAAATCCAGACACAAAATATTGGTGGAAAAACGCTGAAGCCTCATGCTACCTCAGGTATTCTTACTCTCATTCTCATTCAAAAATAATTGAATATAGTGTTACAAATAAATAGATGAGAGGCAGCGTTCTCAAGATAGTGCGTGCTATCTTAGACACTTTTGGTTGAGATAATTTCTCACCAGACACACACCAATATAGGAGTTACCTAAACTAACTCCTATCTTAGAGGAACAACCCAAGAGTTAGGAACAAATTCCTAACTTGGAATATTTAATTCATTTATTTATTTTTGGATTTATTATTATTTTATGAGAGAGGCTAACAAGCCCCTCATTTATTAGGTCTAAAAAATGGTAAGGATAGCTCTTTGAAATGTGGCAAGAGAATTGCATAAGCCAAAAGGTAGAACTCTGTAGGCAAACGTTCCCCAGGGACAAGTAAAAGCGGTTTTGTCTTGGTCTTCAGGGGCAATCTAAATCTAATTGTATCCACTAAAGCCATCTAAGAAAGAAAAGAATTTCTTTCCTGCTAGAGTGTCTAATACTTGATCAATGAATGGAAGGGAAAAGTGGGCTTTTTGTGTTGCTTTTTTTAGTTCTCTATAGTCCACACAAATCCTCCACTTTCCATTCTTCTTTGGTACCACAACAAGTGGAGAGACCCATTTACTATTGGAGATAGGGTAGATGAAGTTAACATCTAAAATTTTTTGAAGTTCAGCTTTTACAACGTCTTTTAGATGAGGATTAAGTCTCCTTTGTGGTTGGCGAACAGGTATCGCATCCTTTTCTATGTAAATGTGGTGTGTACATAACTGGGGGTCAATTCCTTTCATATCGGGGTAGTCCCATGCAAATGCTTCTTTATGTTTCCTCAATAATTGGATGAGCTTCTTTTCTTGTTCGAAAGTCAGGTTGGCATTAATGTTTAATGTCTTTTCTGGCTCAATTTCCACAATTTCACTATTAGAAACAGAGGTAGTAGGTATTGTTTGATCATGTGTATCTTTAAGAAGATCCTCTTCTAATTCATTATCAAATGTTGCTTCTATCATGTGAAATTGTACGTGGGATCTGGGTTCAGCTTGGCTAATGAAATTAT
This sequence comes from Pinus tabuliformis, assembly GCA_031772625.1. Taxonomy (NCBI): domain Eukaryota; kingdom Viridiplantae; phylum Streptophyta; class Pinopsida; order Pinales; family Pinaceae; genus Pinus; species Pinus tabuliformis. Next base: position 28,127,714 of record CM062815.1, read on the forward strand.
TAATTGCATCATCTTCTGTTTGGTCTTTGAAATCGAGGGCCTCTTGTATGGTTAATGGAGATCTAATATCTTCGATGAGGTATGATACAGGATGCTTATTAGTTTTTATTATTGTGACACTTGGCTGCGCTGGGCAGTATAAAGCTAGATTCTTAATATTTGTCCCCCTATTAATGGTCATATTACCTTGTCGGCAGCCAACATAAGCATTGGCAGTTGCGAGCCAAGGTCTGCCTAAGATCAATGGATGTCCATCAAGTCAGGTTTTGGGGTTTATTATCATAAAATCGGCCGGATACTCCCAGGAGTCAACAGATACCATAACATAATGTAGTGTGCCCTCTGGCCTAACTACAGGTTGATCAGCCAGTTCTAATAAAGTGGAGGTCAGTTCTATTGATGTAATGCCCAGTTTTTGGCAAGTAGTGGTTGTTAAGATGTTAATTGCAGCTCCTAGATCAACTAAGGCATTTGAGAAGGTTTGACCATATATTTGTACGGTTACTATTGGATTTCCTAGGTCTTCGTATTTAACGGGTGTTTCTTTTACTGATAATAAGTCAAATAAAGTGCCAACTACTTGGACTTTTGGGTTATTTTTTATTGTCCTCCTTGGTTTCATTATACATAGTTCTTTGATAGTCTTTGCATATATCGAGATGTCTTGAGTGGCTTGGAGGAGCGGGATTTTTATGTACAGGTTTCATAATTCTCCCAGAATGTCAAAATCAAGATATTGTATAGGTCGAGGTATAATTAAGTGTTCTGGGAATGGAGGAGAGGATGTGGTTGCTGGATCATGACTTTGTTGTCTGGTCACGTCCTTTTCTTGTAATGGTTGTTCTACAGGCAACTGATTTTCAACTTGAACTTTTTTATCTCCCTCTGTTTCAATGATACACCCAGATCTTAATTGAAGGTCATTACAATCCCTTAGATCGGTTCCTATCTCTGGTGTTTCGATTATTTTAATGGACTGGACATGTCTGTTATTTGGATTGGGGTTGGGTTGGGCTGGGCGTTGCGGCCTTAAGTTCGACTGGGGGTTTTTTTGTAGGGCTGGCAGTGTAGGTTGAGGGAGCGGGATGGTTCCTACTGGCTGATTCATTGGTCTTTGCCAGTTTGTCTGCCAGGTTTGACTCTGTGAAGTAGGAGGAGTCCATTGTGGTGGAAAAACATTGTTTTTCAATATGGTGGGGTATAGGGAAAATTTGGCCAATTGGGTTGGCTTGCTTGATTCGGCCATGGAGATGATGAAGGGATGATTGCTGTGACCAATTCGGGAAGGGAGGTTGATTTTGCCACATTGACTTATATTGTTGAGCATGATATTGTGGAGGCTGGAAAGAAGAATCTGGACTAAAAACGTACCTGGTTGTCGCAGCTGCCACTGAAAACGCAGATTAAGTAGATACACCGATTCTAGCTCCTCTCTTCCTCCTTGTATACTGCTTTCAATCCAGGAAGTGAGGGGCAGCTTTCTATGGAGTGGTCTTTTGTACAAATGGCACAAACTTGAACTACATCTAATGGACACTCCTTGTCGTTGTGTTTCTTTCTGCGTCCGGGACAGAAGATTGCCAAATTTTGTTCTACTTCTGCTTGTTTTTGTTCCGCCTGCATAATATCAAGTTGTGTTGTCAGCATCCCCAATATGTCAGTTTTAAAATTTTCTAATAAATTTCCAATTTCTGCATGAGTTTCTCCTTCTACCAAAATTCTATTATATCTTACAAATCGATCATGTTCTGCTGGTTTTAGCCTTCTGTTGCCTCTCAAGCTCTTGATACATAAATCAATAATGCCAGCAAAATTTTCTTGATAAATATCTCCTTTCCCCATAATGTTTAATGTCTCGATCCATTGTTCCTTCATTCCCCTAATTAATGTTGTTTTTATACATTATCAGGTAAAGATAATGATGCATAAGGAGATCTTTGAAGATTATACTGGAATCGTTCAACATACTCTTCTAATGTTTCATTTGGTTTAGCTACCATCTGAAATATTTCATCTTTTAACTCTCGAGACCTGCAATAGTCCTGATATTTTTTTAGAAAATACTCTTTCATTTGATCCCAATTATTTATAACACCACCACCTAATCCCATAAACCATCTTAAAATAGCTCCTTATAATGTAGAGGGAAATAATTTCAGTTTCTGGGAATCAGTGGTATAGTCATATCCTCTACAGGACACATTGAATTCAAACAGGAATGCATCCGGATCTTCTGATGTAAGGCCATGGAATGTAGGGATATGATGGAGGGGAATTGCTTTCATAGGTGCATTAGCTGTAGTATCCACAACGGGGTATTGCAGTGTAGAGGTTTGGGTGTTATGCTGATTCTAGGCCATTTGGTCAAATATGTGCCAATAGCCTTCTGGGATATCTAGGAGGGTATTCCTAGGCTGTCAAGGGGGAATGGCTCTAATGGGGATGGCCTTAGCAGCACTTCCTTTATCTAGGATGATGAGAGTGCCTAATGTCTGGGGGGATTCAGGTTCTTGAATTTCGTTATAAATGATTTTTGCAGCACTTCCCTTATCTGGGCTGCTTAATGGCTAAACTACCCTACAAGGGGATTTTGGTTCTTCAGCTTCTCCTGTTTCTCCTCTTCCTTCACAGAGATTGCTAAGGTTCCCTAACTGCAATGATTTTAGGCTAGAATTTTCAATTTCTTGAAAATCTTGCTCTTTGGTTTGACTATGCGCTGCAGAAAAGGCTACAAATGGTGATCCTTTGGCCTGAAGGGAACTAGTAGGTTGTCTAAAAGTAACTTCTCTAGGTCCTACTGAAGGCTGAGATTCTACTTTCTTAAAAATTTCATCTATAAAGGTCGATCAGCCAAGGGTCACCGACCCCTTAGCTTTATCAAACTTGGGTAGAGGTTTGGGATTCTTTTCTGGCTTTTTCTTCTTAGTCATGCACATAAATCAACTACTAGGTTCCACCCAAACAAAACAGAAACAAATCTGCAGGAAAGCAGGCAAGGGAGCAGGGCTATTACATACTCCACACGCAGTTCCTACCTTTCATTTTTAAAACCCAGTTCTTTTCTAATAGGTTATTACACTACTCTGGAAAAGAAACAAATGGTAAAAAGGGTCTTTTTCACCTCTAATTACCTCACATTAACTTGTCAATCCAGGAACGATTTGTTATCTCAAAGAGTGTACTCAGTTTGAGGCTGTCATTTGTCAGAGTAATAATAGTAGTATAGCTCAAGAAAATACAAGAGTAAATGGATGATTGAAACAAGATGTACTTACAGCGAAATACTTTATAAACTAAATCATGCACTTGGAAAACTAAGCAATTTATCAGTCAAGGGTCCAGTAACAATAACTCATCCCTTTGGAAACTGATTTAACTAAAGGTAATCAAGGAACAGATCATCAATCTGGGGACTAGACAACAAATGCCAATGCCCACTACAGTTTCAAATCATTCCGCACAGCAAAGCAAAAATAACTCAAATAACAGGAAATGCAACAACAACTAAGAAATTGAATAACAACTAGAAAATGTAACAGCAACTAAGTCTAATGAACATCAACACCTTAATCTACAGGAGCAAGTGCAGCAATCGTATCCTACAGAAATCGGATGGCAATCTCTACTTAAAGGATAAATCGGACAGCAAGTGGAAATGGAATGGCAACCAATTACCAGTGGAATATAGAACAACACTTAGAGCCAATTGTGAATATACAGTACCAAAATAAAAAACACACACAGCACACAGAGATATTAAGAGAAACAGTAATCTGCGTTTGATACCACAAATATTGATCTCAATTAGAAAAGATAACGATCACAATTCATAATGGAACAACAATGTCAATTGAACAACAATCATAATGAAGTATAAACCATAGACGAATACAGTAATACCAACTTAAGAATATTACAGCTCGGTTACTCTGCAATTGAACAACAATAGCATTCTATAAAGAACAGTAATGTTACATTAATGACTTAAAGGAACAACAATACATTATAAGATCAGAATGAACAATACGACTTTCCTGTTGCAGAGAATGATATTGTAAATATAACAGAGCTGTGATATAAAATAACAAAACACGCCAAATTACTGATCAAAGCTGATAACAAAAACCACACACGAACTAAAGATAATGATACAGGAGCAAGTGTTCCACCAGGGCCGAGCCCTTAGCCTCCAGGGACACACCGCTTGAAATTATTCCAAGATCAAAGATGGAACAACAACCAGATTTATATTAAAGCATTAAAACAGAGTTACAGTGGATCACTTCTCAACGAGAGTCGATGATCAAAGTTTCAAATACAGAGCAAAGTCACATAAAAATTAACAGTATTTCTTTCCGGGCTAGCAGTACTACCCCTACTTATAACAGCTGAAGCGGAGATATCAAGGATGCGAAAATAGTTAAAGCAGTGATCCCTCAGGATCAAAGGATCCTGAGGGATCCGCGACGCTGTTAATCCTCAGTTATTCAGTCGTTTTCTTGCACCGAGTCGATATCTCCTTTTCCTTTCCTTGGCTGAGATGTTTTAATTTAGATCGTTTTGTTTGCATATGGTTCCCCGCCAAAGGGACAGCGGTTAGCTTGGCCCTGTCTTTTTCTTTGGAGCGACAGTCTTTAGCTTTTCCCTTTTCCTGCATAAGAAATGGCAAGTATTAGCGTTTACATGTTGCATAAAAATATTATAGATTTTTCATGATTTCCCATTATCTACCTAGTTCATGATGCAAAGATGTTACGAGTTCTAAAGAAAAGATGACAAAATATTCAATAAAAACAGACCTTCTTCAGTACTCCACACACCCCCCTGCTTACCCTTTTTCATGCCCTCATGAAAACATTGTAGTTGACATGTAAGGTAGTGAGAGAGTAGGCTGGAGATGGGATCTCATGTGGTGGTCTACAGCCCTGATGCCTAACTAGGTGTTCAAAAAGATAGCCTATCTGACCTTGAGGCATTTCATACAGGGCTTGGTATCCAGGTGCAGGGTGCCAAATAATTGGACTCCGAAACCTATATCCTAACCAAGACGGCCCTGCCCTCAAGATAATTTCACCATAGAGGTTCAAACGATTAGCGGATAACTTAAAGTTCTCATAATTAAATGGTTCCCTAAGTTGGATGTTCGGATGAGAGGTCTGATATCGAAATTTAGCAACTGCAATGGCAAGGTCCTTAATGGTAAATAAGTATTCTATCCCTTGTCGATTGATTGTTGTATGAATGGGTCCTAACGCGTCAATCACGCCCGGAGTCCTCATGAGGCTCCTATGTTTATTCCATAACTGTAATGGATCTCTAGGCTCAGCTCTTACCCATAAGTCTAATCCATTTTCTTGTCTTTGGAAGGCATTATAGGCTTTAAGCCATTTGATTTGATTATCCAAACAAAATAAATGCCTCCAGTTGGATATCCCCAACGAAAGGGCCGGGGTTCTGCTCTGTCTCTTAATCTAACACAAGGTTATGTAGATAGAATTCACACAGTAGTCTTTGAAGCTTTACTCCATAGTGCTTACAACAATTTATAAAATCATCAATAGTATTAATTTGTATAGGGGCTCCTGCTTTGACGGCCTTAATTTTCAATTGCAAATATCATTCCATTAAAAACAAGGCATAATTCTTGGCAGGGACTCTACATGCTAGGACGTCAGTTTACAAAGAGCATAAGGTATCCATCTGTCTGATAACTACATCTAATCTATGACTTACCTTTGCGACTTTTTCTTGTTCTTTTCGCCATCCTTCAAAGGCATGGCTTTCAGATAAATTGACATTCCTTAGCTATTGTTTTAATTCTTCATACTTTTCTCGAGAAACAATTTGTTCCATGAGTTTTTATACTACTTGCTGAGCTTCCATCAAACCCTCTCGTAGGGTTACTGTCCTCAGATCGTTGTCCCACGTAGTAGTGGCCAGTGGAAGATTTACTTGAATCTTCTTATTGCTTCGCCTTGTGTTTATAGTCTGTATCCCTTCAGAGGATTGTGCCTCTATCTGAACTTCCTTGTCACACGTCAATATATCGTCTGTTTGTACTTCAACATGAGCAACAGCGAAATGCTGTTCCTTTTTCTTTTGAATGGCAGTCTGGACTTTAGCAAGAGTTTGAACAGCACACTGTTCTTCAACGACGGTTTGAATAGCAGACTATTCTTCGACAGGGTTTTGAACAGCAGGCTGAACAGGGGTCTTTCGAACCTTTTTCTTGGGGGATCTCACCAGAGTGGCTGCATGTCTTCCCCCTGAAGTTCTTTTTACTCTCTTTTTCATTCTCAAAACCCTGATTTGTTGTCGAAGTCGAGCTATCACATTTAGTAATCTTTGCTATTCTTTTCATAATCATTTAATTTCTTCTGTTTCCTTAGAAGGAATAGTTGTTTGTTTACTCGGGCCTGGACTGTTATCTTGGCCAATTCCCTAGTTTTCCTCTTGGGGTTCTCCTTCGCTATTTTGTTCAGGTTGCTTAGGAGTAGAAACCCTAGCTGGCTTTGTTGCTGAGCAAGACTGTGGCTAACAATCAGCCGTATCAGTCCATGGTGACTTACTACTGATTCTACATGTTGTGACTTTTTCATGCTTCGAGCAACATCATGAAGTAATGAATTTAAAAATGCAGGTAGGTTTACAGAGCATTTCTCTTTTCATATAGATAAGAGTTTAAGGTGTCATGGTCTTACCACGTCTTTCCTGCCTTCACAAGTTATGTAGCTTTGGATGATCCTCGCCAATTCTACACATGGCTCTCCTAATGCTGCTGGTAGGACTCCCTTTCCCCTGATGTTATAGACATTTTTGTGCCTTACAGCATTGAGCATGAAATGTCCATAATCTAAGGGATCCAAAGTCCCTAAACATGTTGTTCCTACCCCTAGAGGAACAAGGCCAATAAACCACAGCAATTCAGAGAAGTTCTCCACCAAAAACTGATCAAAACCAAGTCAATTCAGGATCATTTCAGTGGCTACACTAGCTATCTGCGCTGAATGTCAAAGCCAACACTGGCTACCTGCGCTGAATGTCAACTGCAACACTGGCTACCTGCGCTGAGTGAGAAGGGACAAGTGGCAAGTTCATTTCTCAAGGTGTCAGAGCCTAGGAAGCTTCCAAAATGACACTTGCCTCAGGGAATTCGACTGGTGATGAGTAAGAGGTTCCAAATCTCCAAGTGGAAGCAAGAACCTCCAAGTGGAATCAAGAACTGACAGAGGGAGAGGACACTAGTCACATCTCAAGCTGACTCATCCTCTCTCCAAACATCTATATATGGATCTCTCCCCCATGAGATCAGGGGGGCTGGAATTTTGTGAATGCAAAGAATTGCTGTTGGTTTGAGTTTAGAGCTATTGGGTGATTTGCTTTGAAGGAGGTGAAGAGGAGATTCCTTTCTGCTAGGAAGGTGATGCTGGATTGGGCCTCTTATGGTTGTATCACTTCCTGAACTTTACTTCTTCATCAATAAATCCATTTGAGTTTCTTCTATATGCATGTATCTCAATGATGTTTTGTTGTATTTGCATATTTAGTTTATTCTAATCCTTAAACTAGTTATGAATGTATGCTTCTTGTAGTTCCCCTCTCTTGCCATTTTGCAGGAACTTGGTGTAGCTGGGCCAGTGAAGGAGCAAGGAGCTGGGGGCAAGCAGCAAGGAGTGAGATTGGATCAACAGACTAGCGAAAGACATCGGTTAGTTAACTCCTTCTCCTCTCATTACATTTCATAAAGAAGAACACTTAGATAGTTTTGTCTTGTTTGTTGCTGAGGTACTATCACTCCTTAGAGTGGGATAGGGTCATTCCGTATTGGATACTTTTCCCAACAACACCTGACTGTTAGGTTCTGGCCTTCATCCTGGAAGATCTTCATGATCTTTTGCAATCTCTCCTTCTTTAGAGTCCACACAGGTCCAGTGGCTACCAGTCCCGAGACCTCTGCAATTATGTCATTGATAACTGCTATGTGTTTTCCCCTTACTGTGGAGTGGTATTCTTGCAAGTTCTGCAAGAATTCTATTGCCACGGTCTCGTTGGATTCCTGTAAATGATTAAGATAGACTAACCATCCTGCCCTTGCCAGGATTTCCCGTGCAGCGTCAGAAACTGTCAATACCTGTGGTTCTCTTCGAATTAACCTTCCTCCCATGCTTTAGCTCACTGTAAAAATGCAGAGACAACAATGGAACAACCAGTTATTCAAACTGTTAGAAACACAGAGGAAATAGCAAAATCACAAGGCTCATTCAAATATTACTAATTGTTGCAGACTATGATACGGAAATATCTTAGGAACAGCAAGGCATGAAAATTGAAAAACGAGATACCGTTAAGCCTTGCTATTCCCAAGTAAGAGTTTGCCGAATAATAGCCTGACACGTATGTTAGCAAATTATGAAGTCAGCCCCCCCCCCCCCCCCCACAGAAATGTGATAGGCCATCCTCGGCCATCAAATGAAGGAGCGATGGGCCAATCTGTTCTAGTACAAGGTCATAAAGGAACAGTGTATGCCAAGAGGCCACGTTTACAAACAGAGCAGGTTACCGAAATCGAGGTGTATAATAGGATCACTTAATAAATAAGAAAATGCGGTTACATTATGCAAGGCTGGGAAGATAGGACAGCTGACGTGCACAACAAGTGTAATGCAATCATTGTCTACTTTTTCCATCATGATTGGTTATGATGGATTTCCATGTGTTTAATGGTTCGGGGAAGTGATATGCATAATCTTATTTGACAGATTACAAAGGTATAAGACAGAGAAGGGTATTAATGATTACTATTGGTGTATAAGAAATGTGAATTCAATACCATTAACAGAGCTCTGCTGCCAACAGGTGTCCATAACCTTGGCAGAGCTGTTTATTTCACCCATGGAACCATGATCCTTTGTGTATGCCTAGGAAGTATTGTTCAGTATCAAAATGGAGGTCATTATGCTGGCTTGGTAACCAGTTAAATCATAATTCCATTCACGAGGAAGGAGTGAAAGGTGGGCCAGGCCGGCTCGTAATGAGACCTCTTGTTCCAAGGACTCCTTATTTTTTCTGATGTGCCTCTTGGACCATATCCCTGGTGTGGTGGCCATAGTGGGAATGCCACTTCACTTTCTTCCTTATGATCATGGTAGGCTGGCTCTTGATGAGACCCCGTATCCTGCATTTGACAATTCAAAACATTCTTCCTTAAGTGTAGGAATGGTGGAAGAAGTCTTAACATCTCAATAGAAGAATATAAACCCTTTTGTTCTTATTCCTTAATAATGATCAAAAGAGATTATGGGAGTTTAAAAAGAACCATCATGATAAATATGACCAATCATGTCAGTATCAGTAGGGTAATGACAACAAAAGTGATAAATAATTGTTTCCTTTCTTTGTTCCTCTTTATCAATTCACAGAAATTTCTTGTAAAAGTAGCGATTTTATATAATTTGTTGATTTTAGTATGCTCTAGCTTTGTATCCATTGTATGAGTGTATAGTTGTGCTCTAAAAGACCTGAAATAAGAGGAACAGTAGGTATCTTTGGGCATAAGTAAAAGGAATATGAGAATGTTTTCTTTTGAAAAAGGAAGGGCAAAGGAATACAAGTGTTGTTCCTTTGAAAAAGGGACAGCAAAAACCGAAAGTTCCGTTCCTTAGAAAAAAAGGAACAGTGAAAACCAAACATGCCATTCCTTTAGAAAAGGAACAGCAAAAAACCAAAAGTGTCGTTCCTTTGGAAAAGGAACAGTAGAAACGCAAGTGCTAAAAGTGTCATTCCTTTGAAAACGAAATAGCAAAAACGAAAATGTTCTTCCTTTGGAAACAGAACAGCAAAAATCAAAAAGTGTTGTTCCTTTGGAAACGGAACAGCAGAAAACTCAAATGCCATTCCTTTGGAAAAGGAACAGCAAAAATCAAAAGTGTTGTTCCTTTAGAAAAGGAACAGCAGGAAACTCAAATGCCATTCCTTTGGAAAAGGAACAGCAAAATGAAAAGTGTTGTTCGTTTAGAAAAGGAATAGTAGAATACTCAAATGTCGTTCCTTTGGAAAAGGAAAAGCAGAAAAATCAAATGTTGTTCCTTTGGAAAAGGAACAACAAAATGAAAATGAGACAGAACGGTTGAAACAAAAGGTGTTGTTCTTTTGAAAAAGGAACAACAACAATGAAAAAAGTGTACACAAATGTTGTCCCTTCAGAAAGGGAACAACAAAACAATAGCGTTGTTTCTTCTGAAAAGGAGCAACAGAAAAAAAATGCAAATACAAAATATATACACAACAAAGAAATTATGTACAAGGTATAAAAACAGGTGAATCACTTAATGAATCACAGGTGAGGAAGATTGCTCTTCCTCCTGTAGAATTTGCATATCGGAGTCCTCGCGTAGTTGCTGGCAGAAGGATTCCCGAGTAAGTGGTTTTCGGTATAATCGAACTCGGTGGCCATTTACTTTAAAGGTATGTCCAGATCCGTCAATAGTGACTAGATTTAGGGTGCCATTATCATGTACCTTCTAGATTTCATATGGCCCCAGCCAGCAAGTCTGAAGTTTCCCAGGAAAATCCTGAAACCTGGAATCGTATAAGAGCGCCCAGTCTCCTTCGCGGAAGACTTTGTTTTTAATGAGAGTGTCATGCCATTTAGCTCGCTACTGTTGGATTAATGCAGTATGTTGAAGGGCAGAGAACCTGATTTCATCTAGCTCATTGATCTGCTGTAATCTATTAATCTGTGCCTCGTTTAGATCTAGGCCTACTTCTTGTGTTGTTCGCAGTGTTTGGATTTCAAATTCTATGGTGAAAATAGGTTGCTTTCCAAACACTAATTGATATGGTGAATAGCCAGTAGTGCTTCTCCATGTTTTTCTATGGGCCCACAAGGCTTCTAATAGTCTTGCAGCCCAATCGCGTCTATGTGACGCAATGGTTTTTGTCAATATTTCTTCTATTATTTTGTTGCTGCTTTTTACTTGACCGTTTTCTTGTGGGTGGTATGGAGTAGTAATTTTAGGTTGGATATGATAGTTCTTAAGTGTTGCAGCAATCTTGTTACCAACAAACTATGATCCATCGTCTGTAATTATGTCTCTTGGAAGCCTATATCGCACAAATATATGAAACAGGAACTGTATGACAAAATCCTCTATAGCTCTCGATAATGCTTCTGCTTCAACCCATTTGGTGACATATTCTGTTGCCACCAGAATATATGTTTTCTCATTCGAGGATGGGTTTATTGGACCAACAAAATCAAGTTCCCACCACTCGAATGGTTCAATAACCAGTTATGGGTTCAGGGGCATTTCGTCGAACTGGCCAAGGCGTTGTGCCCTTTGACAACTGTCACAAGTTTGAACAAACTTCTTTGCATCTTAGAAGATCGTAGGCCAATAATACCCTGTTTGCAGCACCTTATGTCCAGTTCTCTTATCGGCAAAGTGTCCACCACATGGTCCGTTGTCACAAGCTTTGAAAATATCAAAAATTTCATCCTCCCGGACACATCTCCTGATGTGCATATTTGCTCCTGTATGGAACAGGTAGCCCCCAATCGAGGAAAATCAAGCACTTCGCTGGACAATCTATTTTCATTCATTGGGGGTCAAAAGTGTTGGTAATTTACCTACTGCTAAGTAATTCACAACATCAACATACCAAGGTGTTTTAATAGTGACAACAAACAAATTCTCATCTAGAAATTGATCTTCAACTGTTGTTGTGTCCACTGGTTTTGGCGTTCACGAGAGAAAGTCAACTACAGGATTTTCTTTTCTAAGTCTGTCCTTGATTGTAATATCAAATTCCTGCAATAAGATCAACCATCTAGTTATTCTACCATTTGTGATTGGTTTATTTGCTAAATATTTTATGCCAGAGTGATATGTATACAAGATAACAGGATATCCAATAATGTAATGCCTGAACTTATTGACAGCATATATTACACCTAGAAATTCCTTTTCAGTAACAGTATAATTCAATTCAACAGGGGATAAGTTCTTGCTAATATAATAAATTGCATATGGTTTTTTATCTTCTTCCTGCCCAAGGACTGCTCCAATAGCTGTATCTGAGGCATCTGATGAAATTTGGAATGGCAGGTCCCAATTTGGTCCTCGAAGGACTGGAGCTGTGGACACAAGCTTCTTCAAATCCTGAAAAGCATGGTCACATTTTTCTATCCAAAGAAAGTCAACATTACCTATCAGTGCATATAGAGGTGCAGCAATATGTGAAAAATGTTCTATAAACCTTCTATAATAACCAGAGAATCCGAGAAAACTACGTACCTCTGTTTGAGTGGTAGGAGTGGGAATTAGCAGAATTATTTGAATTTTGGTTGGGTCTACTTGTATGCGAGCTGATGAGATATAATGGCCTAGAATAAGTCCTTCAGTCATCATCATATAGCATTTTTTATGGCTTAAGAAAAGCCTGGTGGCAATGTAGCGCTGCAGGACTTTTCCAGTGTGTCCAATGCTGTGTCAAAATCATCTTTGTATGGTGTAAAATTATCCATGTAGACTTCGAGTCCCTCATTTATTAGGTCTGAAAAAATGCTGAGGATAGCTCTTTGAAATGTGGCAGGAGCATTGCATAAGCCAAAAGGTAGAACTCTGTAGGAAAATGTTCCCCAGGGACAAGTAAAAGTGGTTTTGTCTTGGTCTTCAAGGGCAATCTGAATCTGATTGTATCCACTCAAGCCATCTAAGAAAGAAAAGAATTTATTTCCTGCTAGAGTGTCTAATACTTGATCAATGAATGGAAGGGGAAAGCGGTCTTTTTGTGTTGCTTTGTTTAGTTCTCTATAGTCTACACAAATCCTCCACTTTCCATTCTTCTTTGGTACCATAACAAGTGGAGAGACCCATTTACTATCGGAGATAGGGTAGATGAAGTTAACATCTAAAAAAATTTTAAGTTTAGCTTTTACAACGTCTTTTAGATGAGGATAAAGTCTCCTTTGTGGTTGGCGAATAGGTCTCGCATCCTTTTCTATGTAAATGTGGTGTGTACATAACTGGGGGTCAATTCCTTTCATATCGGGGTAGTCCCATGCAAATGCTTCTTTATGTTTCCTCAATAATTGGATGAGCTTCTTTTCTTGTTCGGAAGTCAGGTTGGCATTAATGTTTAAAGTCTTTCCGGGCTCAATTTCCACAATTTTGCTATTCGAAACAAAGCTAGTAGTTATTGTTTGATAATGTGTATCTTTAAGAAGATCCTCTTCTAATTCATTATCAAATGCTGCTTCTATCATGTGACATTGTACGTGGGATCTGGGTTCAGCTTGGCTAATGAAATTATTAATGGCATCATCTTCTGTTTGGTCTTTGAAATCAAGGGCCTCTTGTATGGTTAATGGAGATCTAATATTTTCGGTGAGGTATGATACAGGATGCTTGTTAGTTTTTATTATTGTGACACTTGGCTGCGCTGGGGGGTATAAAGCTAGATTCTTAATATTTTTCCCCCTAGTAATGGTCATATTACCTTGTCGGCAGCTAATACAAGCATCAGCAATTGTGAGCCAAGGTCTGCCTAAGATCAATGGATGTCCACCAAGTTGGTTTTTGGGGTTTATTATCAGAAAATCGGCCGGATACTCCCAGGAGTTAACAGATACCATAACATCATGTAGTGTGCCCTCTGGCCTAACTACAGATCGATCAGCCAGTTCTAATAAGGTGGAGGCTGGTTCTACTGATGTAATGCCCAGTTTTTGGCAAGTAGTGGTTGTTAAGATGTTAATTGCAGCTTCTAGAACAACTAAGGCATTCGAGAAGGTTTTACCATAGATTTGTACGGTTACTATTGGATTTCCTGGGTCTTCGTATTTAACGGGTGTTACTTTTCCTGAGAATAAGTCAGATAAAGTGCCAATTACTTGGACTTTTGGGTTATTTGTTATTGTCCTCCTTGGTTTCTTTATACATAGTTCTTTGATAGTCTTTGCATATATCGATATGTCTTGAATGGCTTGGAGGAGTGGGATTTTTATGTATAGGTTTCGTAATTCTTCCAGAATGTCAAAATCAGGGTATTGTATAGGTTGAGGTATAATTAACCGTTCTGGGAATGGAGCAGAGGATGTGATTGCTGGAGCATGATTTTGTTGTCTGGTCACGTCTTCTTCTTGTAATGGTTGTTCTATAGGCAACTGATTTTCAACTTGAACTATTTTATCTCCCTCTGTTCCAATGATAAGCCCAGATCTTAATTGAAGGTCATTACACTCCCTTAGATCGGTTCCTATCTCTGGTGTTTCGATTATTTGAATGGACTGGACCAGTCTTTTATTTGGATTGGGGTTGGGTTGGGCTGGGAGTTGTGGCCTTAAGTTAGACTGGGGGTTTTGTTGTAGGCCTGGCAGTGTAGGTTGAGGGAGCTCGATGGTTCCTACTGGCTGATTCATCGGTCTTTGCTAGTTTGTCTTCCAGGTTTGACTCTATGATGTAGGAGGAGTCCATTGAGGTGGAAAAACATTGTTTTGCCAATATGGTGGGGTATAGGAAAATTTGGCCAATTGGGTTGGCTTGCTTGATTCGGCCATGGAGATGATGAAGGGAATGACTGTTGTGACCAATTCGGGAAGGGAGGTTGATTTTGCCACATTGAATTATGTTGTTGAGCATGATATTGTGGAGGCTGGAAAGAAGAAGCTAGGTCTGAAAACATACCTGTTTGTCGTGGCTGCCATTGACAGCACTAATTAAGTAGATATACTGATTCTAGCTCCTCTTCTGCCTCCTTGTATACTGCTTTCAATCCAGGAAGTGAGGGGCAGCTTCCTGTGGAGTGGTATTTTGTACAAATGGCACAAACTTGAACTACATCTAATGGACACTCCTTGTGGCTGTGTTTCTTTCTACATCTGGGACAGAAGATTGCCAAATTCTGTTCTACTTCTGCTTGCTTTTGTTTGGCCTGCATAATATCAAGTTGTGTTGTCAGCGTCCCCAATATGTCAGTTTTAAAATTTTCTAATAAATTTCCAATTTCTGCATGAGTTACTCCTTCTGCCGAAATTCTATTATCTCTTACAAATCAATCATGTTCTGCTGGTTTTAGCCTTGTGCTGTCTCTCGAGCTCTTGATACATAAATCAATAATGTCAGAAAATTTTTCTTGATAAATATCTCCTTTCCCTATAATGTTTAATGTCTCGATCCATCGTTCCTTGATTCCCCTAATTAATGTTGTTTTTAATACATTATCAGGTAAAGTTAATGATGCATAAGGAGATCTTTGAAGATTAAACTGGAATCATTCAACATACTCTTCTAATGTTTCATTTGGTTTAGCTACCATCTGAAATATTTCATATTTTAACTCTCGAGACCTACAATAGTCCTGATATGTTTCTAGAAAACACTCTTTCATTTGATCCTAATTATTTATAACACCACCACCTAATCCCATAAACCATCTTAAAGAAGCTCCTTTTAATGTAGATGGAAATAATTTCAGTTTCTAGGGATCGGTGGTATAGTCATATCCTCTACACAGCACATCGAATTCAAACAGGAATGCATCCAGATCTTTTGATGTAAGGCCATGGAATATCCTGGAGGGGAATTTCTTTCATAGGCGCATTAGCTACAGTGTCCACAATGGGGTATTGCAGTGTAGAGGTTTGGGTGTTCGGCTGATTCTGGGCCATTTGGTCAAATATGTGGCAATAGCCTTCTGGGATATCTAGGAGGGTATTCCTAGGTTGTCGAGGGGGAATGGCTCTAATGGGGATGGCCTTGACATCACTTCCTTTATATGGGATGATGAGAGTGCCTAATGTCTGGGGGGAATTAAGGTTCTTGAATTTCGTTATAAATGATTTTTGCAGCACTTCCCTTATCTGGGATGCTTATAGGCTGAATTGCCCTAAGAGGGGATTTTGGTTCTTTAGCTTCTCCTATTTCTCCTCTTCCTTCACAAAGATTGCTAAGGTTCCCTTCCTGCAATGATTTTAGGCTAGAATTTTCAATTTCTTGAAAATCTTGCTCTTTGGTTTGACTATGCACCTCAGCAAAGGCTACAGATGGTGATCCTGTGGCCTGAAGTGAACTAGTAGGCTGTCTAAAAGAAACTTTTCTAGGTCCTACTGAAGGCTAAGATTCTGCTTTCTTAAAGATTTCAACTATAAAGGTCGATCAGCCAAGGGTCACCGGCCCCTTAGCTTTATCAGACTTGGGTAGAGGTTTGGGATTCTTTTCTGGTCTTTTCTGCTTAGTCATGCACACAAATCAACTACTAGGTTCTACCCAAACAAAACAGCAACAAATCTGCAGGAAAGTGGGCAAGGGAGCAGGGCTATTACATACTCCACACGCAGGTTCTTACCTTCCGTTTTTAAAACCCAGTTCTTTACTAACAGTTTCTTACACTACTCTGGAAAAGAAACAAATGGCTACACTCTTCCTCAGAAATGGCGCCAAAATGTCGAACTGTAAAAAGGGTCTTTTTCACCTCTAATTACCTCACATTAACTTGTCAAGCCAGGAACGATTTGTTATCTCAAAGAGTGTACTCAGTTTGAGGCTGTCATTTTTTAGAGTAATGCTAGTAGTATAGCTCATGAAAATACAAGAGTAAATGGATGCTTGAAACAAGATCTACTTACAGCAAAATACTTTAAAAACTAAATCATGCACTTGGAAAACTAAGAAATTTATCAGTCAAGGGTCCAGTAACAACAACTCATCCCTTTGGAAACTAATGTAACTAAAGGCAATCAAGAAACAGATCACCAATCTGGGGACTAGACAACAAATGCCAATGCCCACTACAGTTTCAGATCGTTCTGCACACCAAAGCAACAATAACGCAGATAACAGGAAATGGAACAGAAACTAAGAAATGGAAGAGCAACTAGAAAATGTAACGGCAACTAAGTCTGATGAACAGCAACACCTTAATCTACAGGAACAAGTTCAGCAATCATATCCTACAGAAATCGGATAGCAATCTCTACTTAAAGGATAAATTGGACAGCAAATAGAAATGGAATGACAACCAATTACCAATGGAATATAGAACAACGCTTAGAGCTAATTGTGAATATACAGTACCGAAATAAACAACACACACAGCACACAGAGATATTAAGAGAAACAGTAATCTGCGTCTGATACCACAAATATTGATCTCAGTTAGAAAAGATAACGATTGCAATTCATAATGGAAGAGCAATGTCAATTGAATAGCAACGGTAATGAAGTATAAACCATAGACTAAGACAATAATACCAACTTCAGAATATTATAGCTCGGTTACTCTGCAATTGAACAGAAATAGCGTTCTGTAAAGAATAGTAATGTTACATTAATGACTTAAAGGAACAGCAATACGTTATAGGGTCAGAAGGAACAATATGACTTTCCTATTGCAGAGAACGATATTGTAAATATAACAGAGTTATGATATAAAATAACAAAACACACCAGATTAGCGATCAAAGCTGATAACGAAAACCACACACGAACTAAAGATAATGATACAGGAGCAAGTGTTCCACCAGGGTCGGGCCCTTAGCCTCCAGGGACACACCGCTTGAAATTATTCTAGGATCAAAGATAGAACAACAACTAGATTTATATTAAAGCATTAAAACAGAGTTACAGTGGATCACTTCTCAACGAGAGTCGATGATCAAAGTTTCAAATACAGAGCAAAGTCACATAAAAATTAACAGTCTTTCTTTCCGGGCTAGTAGTGCTACCCCTACTTATAATAGCTGAAGTGGAGATATCAAGGATGTGAAAATAGTTAAAGCAGCGATCCCTCAGGATCAAAGGATCCTGATGGATCCGCCAAGCTGTTAATCCTCAGTTATCGGGTCGTTTTCTTGCACCGAGTTGATATCTCCTTTTCCTTTCCTTGGATGAGATGTTTTAATTTAGATCGTCTTGTTTGCATATGGTTCCCCTCCAAAGCGACAATAGTTAGCTTGGACCTGTCTTTTTTTTTGGAGCGGCAATCTTTAGTTTTTCAATTTTCCTGCATAAGAAATGGAAATTATTAGCGTTTTCATGTTGCATATAAATCTTATAGATTTTTCATGATTTCCCATTATCTACCTAGTTCATGATGCAAAGATGTTACGAGTTCTAAAGAAAATATGACAAAATTGTCAATAAAAACATACCTTCTTCAGTACTCCACACACCCCCCTGCTTACCCTTTTTCATGCCCTCATGAAAACATTGTAGTTGACATGTAAGGCAGTGACAGAGTAGGCTGGAGATGGCATCTCATGTGGTGGTCTATAGCCAGATGCCTAACTAGGTGTTCAAAAAGATGGTCTGTCTGACCCTCAGGCATTTCATACCGGGCTTGGTATCCAAGTGCAGGGTGCCAAATAATCGGACTCCGAAACCTATATCCTAACCAATATGGCCCTTCCCTCAAGATAATTTCACCATATAGGTTCAAACGATCAGCAGCTAACTTAAATTTCTCGTAATTAAATGGTTCCCTGAGTTGGATGTTTGGATTAGAGGACTGATATCGAAATTTAGCAGCTGCGATGGTAAGGTCCTTAATGGTAAAGAAGTATTCTATCCCTTACCGATTGATTGTTGTATGAATGGGTCCTAATGCGTCAATCATGCCTGGAGTCCTCATGAGGCTCCTGTGTTTATTCCATAACTGTAGTGGATCTCTAGGTTCAGCTCTTACCCATAGGTCTAATCCATTTTCTTGTCTTTGGAAGGCATTATAGGCTTTAAGCCATTTGATTTAATTAACTCCAAACGAAATAAATGCCTAGAGTTGGATATCCCCAATGAAAGGGTTGGGGTTATGCTCTGTCTCTTGATCTAACACAAGGTTATGCAGATAGAATTCACACAATAGTCTTTGAACCTTTACTCCATAGTGCTTACAAGAATTTATAAAATCATCAATAGTATTAATTTTAATAGGGGCTCCTGCTTTGAAGGACTTAATTTTCAAATGCAAATATCGTTCCATTAAAAACAAGGCATAATTCTTGGCAGGGGCTCTACATGCTAGGACGTCAGTGTACAAAGAGCATAAGGTATCCATCTGTCTGATAACTACATCTAATCTATGACTTACCTTTGCAACTTTTTTTGTTCTTTTCGCCATCCTTCAAAGGCCTAGCTTTCGAATAAATTGAACTTCCTTAGTTGTTGTTGTAATTCTTCATACTTTTCTTGAGAAACCGTTTGTTCTGTGAGTTTTTCTACTGCTTGCTGAGCTTGCATCAAACCCTCTCGTAGGGTTACTGTCCTCGGATCGTTGTCCCACGTAGTAGTGGCCAATGGAAGATTTACTTGAATCTTCTTATTGTGTCGCCTTGTGTTTATAGTCTATATCCCTTTAGAGGATTGTACCTCTGTCTGAACTTCCTTGTGACAGGCCGATATATCGTCTGTTTGCACTTCAACATGAACAACAGTGAAATGCTATTCCTTTTGCTTTTGAACTGCAGTCTGCAATTTAACAAGAGTTTGAATAGTAGACTGTTCTTCAACAGCGGTTTGAACAGAAGACTGTTCTTCGACAAGGTTTTGAACAGCAGGCTGAACAGGGGTCTTTCGAACCTTTTTCTTGGGGGGTCTCACCGGAGTGGCTGCATGTCTTCCCCCTGAAGTTATTTTTGCTCTCTTTCTCATTCTCAAAACCCTGATTTGCTGTTAAAGTCGAGCTATCACATTTAGTAATCTTTGCTATTCTTTTCGTATTCGTTCAATTTCTTCTATTTCCTTATAAGGAACAGCTATCTATTTACTCGGGCCTGGACTGTTATCTTGGCCAATTCCCTGGTTTTCCTCTTGGGGTGCTCCTTCGTTGTTTTGTTCAGGTTGCTTAGGAGTAGAAACCCTAGCTGGCTCTTTTGCTGAGCAAGACTGTGGCTAACTGTCAGCCGTATTAGTCCATGGTGACTTACTACCGATTCTAGATGTTGTGACTTTTTCATGCTTCGGGCAACAACATGAAGTAATGAATTTTAAAATGTAGGTAGGTTCACAGAGCATTTCTCTTTTAATACAGCTAAGAGTTTAAGGTGTCGTGGTCTTACCATGTCTTTCTTGCCTTCACAGTTGATGTAGCTGTGGATGATCCTCACCAATTCTGCCCATGGATCTCCTAATGCTGCTAGTAGGACTCACTTTCCATTGACTGTCAAGTTATGGCCTTCATCCTGGAAGATCTTCATAATATTTTGTAGTCTCTCCTTCTTTAGATTCCACACAGGTCCAGTGGTTGGCAGTCCTGAGACTTCTGCAATTACGTCATCGATAACTACTATGTGTTTTCCCCTTACTGTGGAGTGGTACTCTTGCAAGTTCTACAAGAATTCTATTGCCACAGTGTCGTTGGATTCCTATAAATGATTAAGATAGACTAACCATCCTGCCCTTGCCAATATTTCCTGTGCAGTGTCAGAAACTATCAATACCTGTGGTTCTCTTCGAATTGGCCTTTCTCCCATGCTTTAGCTCACTGTAAAAATGTAAAGACGACAATGGAACAGCAGGCTGTTCAAACTATTAGAAACACAAAGAAAATAGCAAAATCGCAAGGCTCATTCAAATCTTACTAATTGTTGCAGACTATGATACGAAAATATATTAGGAACAACAAGGCATGAAAATTGAAAAATGAGATACCATTAAGCATTTCTATTCCCGAGTAAGAGTTTGCCGATTAATAGCCTGACATGTATGTCAGCAAATTATGAAGGCAGCCCCCCCCCCCGGAGCGGCGGGCTGATCTGTTCTGGTACAGGGTCACAAAGGAACAGCGTAAGCCAAGATGCCATGTTTACAAATGAAGCAGGTTACCGAAATCGAGGTGTATAATAGGATTACTTAATAAATAAGAAAATGTGGTTACATGATGCGAGGCTGGGAAGATAGGACAGCTGACGTGCACAACGAGTGTAATGCGATCATTGTCTACTTTTTCCATCATGATTGGTTATGATGGATTTTCATGTGTTTAATGGTTCGGGGAAGTGATATGCATAATCTTATTTGACAGATTACACAGGTATAAGACAGATAAGGGTATTAATGATTACTATAGGTGTATAAAAAATGTGACTTCAATACCATTAACAGAGCTCTGCTACCGATAGGTGTCCATAACCTTCGCAGAGTTGTTTATTTCACCCATGGAACCATGATTCTTTGTGTATGCCTAGGAATTATTGTTCAGTATCAAAATGGAGGTCATTATGCTGGCTTGGTAACCAGTTAAATCATAATGCCATTCACGAGGAAAGAGTGAAAGGTGGGCAGGTCGGTTCGTAATGAGACCTCTTGTTCCAAGGACTCTTTACTTTTTCTAATGTGCCTCTTGGACCATATCCCTGGTTTGGTGGCCATAGTGGGAATGCCACTTCACTTTCTTCCTTATGATCATGGTAGGCTGGCTCTTGATGAGACCCCCCATCCTGCATTTAACAATTCAAAACATTCTTCTTTTTTTTCTTTTTTTTATAAAATTCTTTCCTATTTATACACAAAGGGTGTTTCGGCCCTCCTTAAGAGTAGGAATGGTGGAAGAAGTCTTAACATCTCAATAGAAAAATATAAACCCTTTTGTTCTTATTCCTTAATAATGATCAAAAGAGATTATGGGAGTTTAAAATGAACCAGCATGATAAAGATGACCAATCATGTCAGTATTAGTAGGGTAATGACAGCAAAAGAGATAAATAATTGTGTCCTTTCTTTGTTCCTCTTTATCAATTCACAACAATTTCTTGTAAAAGTAGCGATTTTATATAATTTGTTGATTTCAATATGCTCTAGCTTTGTATTCATTGCATGGGTGTATAGTTGTGTTCAAAAAGACCTGAAACAAGAGGAACAGCAGGTATCTTTAGGCATAAGTAAAAGGAATACGAGAATGTTGTCGTTTGAAAAAGGAAGGGAAAAGGAATACAAGTGTTGTTCCTTTGAAAAAGGAACAGAAAAACTGAAAGTATCGTTCCTTTGAAAAAAAGGAACAGTAAAAACCGAACATGCCATTCCTTTAGAAAAGGAACAGCAGAAAACCAAAAGTGTCATTCCTTTGGAAAAGGAACGGCAGAAACGCAAATTCTAAAAGTGCCATTCCTTTGGAAAAGGAACAACAAAAATGAAAATGTTGTTCCCGTGGAAAAGGAACAGCAAAAATAAAAAATTGTTGTTCCTTTGGAAAAGGAACAGCAGAAAACTCAAATGTCGTTCCTTTGGAAAAGGAACAACAAAAATCAAAAGTGTTGTTCCTTTAGAAAAGGAACAACAGAAAACTCAAATGCCATTCCTTTGGAAAAGGAATAGAAAAATGAAAAGTGTTGTTCCTTTAGAAAAGGAACAGTAGAAAACTCAAATGTCGTTCCTTTGGAAAAGGAACAACAAAAATCAAAAGTGTTGTTCCTTTAGAAAAGGAACAGTAGAAAACTAAAATGTCGTTCCTTTGGAAAAGGAACAACAAAATGAAAATGAGAAAGAACGGCTGAAACAAAAGGTGCTGTTCTTTTGAAAAAGGAATAGCAACAATGACAAAAGTGTACACAAATGTTGTCCCTTCAGAAAAGGAACAACAAAACAACAACGTTTTTTCTTCTAAAAAGGAGCAGTAGAAAAAAAATGCAAATACGAAAATATATACAGAACAAAGAAATTGTGTAAAAAGTATTAAAACAGGTGAATCACTTAATGAATCACAGGTGAGGAAGATTGCTCTTCCTCCTGTAGAATTTGCATATCGGAATCCTCGCGTAGTTGCTAGCAGAAGGATTCCCGAGTAAGTGGTTTGCGGTATAATCAAACTCGGTGGCCATTTACTTTAAAGGTATGTCCAGATCCATCAATAGTGACAAGAGTTAGGGTGCCATTATCATGTACCTTCTAGATTTCATATGCCCCCAGCCAGCGAGTCTGAAGTTTCCCGGGAAAATCCTGAAACATGGAATCGTATAAGAGCGCCCAGTCTCCTTCGTGGAAGACTTTGTTTTTAATGAGAGTGTCATTCCATTTAGCTCGCTGCTGTGGATTAATGCAGTATGTTGAAGGGCAGAGAGCTTAATTTCATCTAGCTCATTGATCTATTGTAATATATTAATCTGTGCCTCGTTTAGATCTAGGCCAACTTCTTGTGCTGTTCGCAGTGTTTGGATTTAGAATTCTATGTGGAAAATAGGTTGCTTTCCAAACACCAATTAGTATGGTGAATAGCTGGTTGTGCTTCTCCATGTTGTTCTGTAGGCCCACAAGGCTTTTGGTAGTCTTGCAGCCCAATCGCATCTATATGACGCAATGGTTTTTGTCAAGATTGTTTCTATTATTTTGTTGCTGCTTTCTACTTGACCGTTTGCTTGTGGGTGGTATGGAGTAGTAATTTTATGCTAGATATGATAGTTCTTAAGTGCTGCAGAAATCTTGTTACCATCAAACTATGGTCCATTGTCTATAATTATGTCTCTTGGAAGCCCATATCGCACAAATAAATGAAACAGGAACTGTATGACAGAATCCTCTGTAGCTCTCGGTAATGCTTCTGCTTCAACCCATTTGGTGACATATTCTGTTGCCACCAGAATATATATTTTCTAGTTCGAGGATGGGTTAATTGGACCTGTTGGGGGTTCAGGGGCATTTCGTCGGACTAGCCAGGGCATCCTGCCCTTTGAAAACTGTCACAAATTTGAATGAACTTCTTTGCATCTTTGAAGATCGTAGGCCAATAATACCATGTTTGTAGCACCTTATGTCCAGTTCTCTTATTGGAAAAGTGTCCGCCACATGGTCCGTCATGACAAGCTTTGAAAATATCAAAAATTTCATCCTCCTGGACAAATCTCCTGATGTGCATATCTGCTCCTGTATGGAACAGGTAGCCCCCAATTCAGGAAAATCGAGCAATTCGCTGGACAATCTATTTTCATTCATTGGGGGTCAAATTTTTTGGTAATTTACCTACTGCTAAGTAATTCGCAACATCATCATACTAGGGTGTTTTAATAGTGACAGCAAACACATGCTCATCTGGAAATTGATCTTCAACTGCTACTGCGTCCACTAGTTTTGGCATTCCCAAGAGAAAGTCAGCTACAGGATTTTCCTTTCCAGGTCTATCCTTGATTGTAATATCAAATTCTTGCAATAAGATCAGCCATCTAGTTATTCTACCATTTGTGATTGGTTTATTTGCTAAATATTTCATGGTAGAGTGATCTGTATACAAGATAACATGATATCCAGTAATGTAATGCTTGAACTTATTGACAGCATGTATTACAGCTAGAAATTCCTTTTAAGTAATAGTATAATTCAATTCAGCAGGGGATAAGTTCTTGCTAATATAATAAATTGCATATGGTTTTTTATTTTCTTCCTGCCCAAGGACTGATCCAATAGTTGTATCTGAGGCATCTAATGAAATTTGGAATGGCAGGTCCCAGTTTGGTCCTTGGAGGGCTGGAGTTCTGGACACAAGCTTCTTTAGATCCTGAAAAGCATGGTCACATTTTTCTGTCCAAATAAAGTCAACATTACCTGTCAGTGCATATAGAGGTGCAGCAATATGTGAAAAATGTTCTATAAACCTTCTATAATAACCAAAGAATCTGAGAAAACTACGTACCTCTGTTTGAGTGGTAGGAGTGGGAATTAGCAAAATTATTTGAATTTTGGTTGGGTCTACTTGTATGCCAGCTGCTGAGATATAATGGCCTAGAATAAGTCCTTCAGTCATCATCATATAGCATTTTTTATGGCTTAAGCAAAACCTAGTGGCAATGTAGCACTACAGGGCTTTTTCCAGTGTGTCCAATGCTGGGACAAAATCATCTCTGTATAGTGTAAAATCATCCATGTAGACTTCGAGCCCCTCATTTATTAGGTCTGAAAATATGCTGAGATAGCTCTTTGAAATGTGGCAGGAGCATTGTATAAGCCAAAAGGTAGAACTTTGTAGGCAAATGTTCCCCAGGGACAAGTAAAAGTGGTTTTATCTTGGTCTTCAGGGGCAATTTGAATATGATTGTGTCCACTGAAGCCCTCTAAGAAAGAAAATAATTTCTTTCTTGCTAGAGTGTCTAATACTTGATCAATGAATGGAAGGGGAAAGCGGTCTTTTTGAGTTGCTTTGTTTAGTTCTCTATAGTCTACACAAATTCTCCACTTTCCATTCTTCTTTGGTACCACAACAAGTGGAGAGACCCATTTACTATCGGAGATAGGGTAGATGAAGTTAACATCTAAAAGTTTTTGAAGTTCAACTTTTACAACGTCTTTTAGATGAGGATTAAGTCTCCTTTGTGGTTGGCGAATAGGTCTCGCATCCTTTTCTATGTAAATATGGTGTGTACATAACTGGGGGTCAATTCCTTTCATATCAGGGTAGTCCCATGCAAATGCTTCTTTATGTTTCCTTAATAATTGGAAGAGCTTCTTTTCTTGTTCGGAAGTCAAGTTGGCATTAATGTTTAAAGTCTTTCCTGGCTCAATTTCCACAATTTTTCTATTCGAAACAGAGGTAGTAGGTATTGTTTGATCATGTGTATCTTTAAGAAGATCTTCTTCTAATTCATTATCAAATGCTGCTTCTATCATGTGACATTGTACATGGGATCTGGGTTCAGCTTGGCTAATGAAATTATTAATGGCATCATCTTCTGTTTGGTCTTTGAAATCAAGGGCCTCTTATATGGCTAATGGAGATCTAATATTTTCAGTGAGGTATGATACAGGATGCTTGTTATTTTTTATTATTGTGACACTTGGCTACGCTGGGGGTATAAAGCTAGATTCTTAATATTTGTCCCCCTAGTAATGGTCATATTACCTTGTCGGCAGCCAATATAAGCATCGGCAGTTGCGAGCCAAGGTCTGCCTAAGATCAATGGATGTCCATCAAGTCGGTTTTTGGGGTTTATTATCAGAAAATTGGTCGGATACTCCCAGGAGTCAACAGATACCATAACATCATGTAGTGTGCCCTCTGGCCTAACTACAGATCGATCAGCCAGTTCTAATAAAGTGGAGGTCGGTTCTACTGATGTAATGAGCCTTTTTTGGCAGTAGTGGTTGTTAAGATGTTAATTGCAGCTCCTAGATCAACTAAGGCATTTGAGAAGGTTTGACCATAGATTTGTACAGTTACTATTGGATTTCCTGGGTCTTCGTATTTAACGGGTGTTTCTTTTCCTGATAATAAGTCAAATAAAGTGCCAACTACTTGGACTTTTGGGTTATTTGTTATTGTCCTCCTTGGTTTCTTTATACATAGTTCTTTGATAGTCTTTGCATATATCGAGATGTCTTGAATGGCTTGGAGGAGCAGGATTTTTATGTACAGGTTTCGTAATTCTCCCAGAATGTCAAAATCAGGGTATTGTATAGGTCGAGGTATAATTAAGCATTCTGGAAATGAAAGAGAGGATGTGGTTGCTGGATCATGACTTTGTTGTCTGGTCACATCCTCTTCTTGTAATGGTTGTTCTACAGGCAACTGATTTTCAACTTGAACTGTTTTATCTCTCTCTGTTTCAATGATACGCCCAGATCTTAATTGAAGGTCATTACACTCCCTTAGATCGGTTCCTATCTTTGGTGTTTCGATTATTTGAATGGACTCGACCAGTCTGTTATTTGGATTGGGGTTGGGTTGGGCTGGGAGTTTCTGCCTTATGTTAGACTGGGGGTTTTGTTGTAGGGCTGGCAATGTAGGTTGAGGGAGTGAGATGGTTCCTACTGGTTGATTCATTGGTCTTTGCCAGTTTGTCTACCAGGTTTGACTCTGTGAAGTAGGAGGAGTCCATTGTGGTAGAAAAACATTGTTTTGCCAATATGGTGGGGTATAGGGAAAATTTTTCCAATTGGGTAGGCTTACTTGATTCGGCCATGGAGATGATGAAGGGAATGATTGTCGTGACCAATTCGGGAAGGGAGGTTGATTTTGCCACATTGAATTATATTGTTGATCATGATATTGCGGAGGCTGGAAAGAAGAAGCTGGGTCTGAAAACATACATGTTTGTCGCGGTTTCCATTGACGACGCTAACTAAGTAGATACACCGATTATGGCTCCTCTCATGCCTCCTTGTATTCTGCTTTCAATCCAGGAAGTGAGGGGCAACTTTCTGTGGAGTGGTCTTTTGTACAAATGGCGCAAACTTGCACTGCATCTAATGGACACTCCTTATGGTTGTGTTTCTTTCTGCATCTGGGACAGAAGATTGCCAAATTTTGTTCTACTTCTTCTTGCTTTTGTTTTTCCTACGTAATATCAAGTTGTGTTGTCAGCGTCCCCAATATGTCAGTTTTAAAATTTTCTAATAAATTTCCAATTTCTGCACGAGTTACTCCTCCTGCCGAAATTCTATTATCTCTTACAAATTGATCATGTTTTGTTGGTTTTAGCCTTGTGCTACCTATTATCACAAAACCAGTACTAGGGGCTGCAACCAAGCAA
Source organism: Pinus tabuliformis (assembly GCA_031772625.1). NCBI lineage: Eukaryota > Viridiplantae > Streptophyta > Pinopsida > Pinales > Pinaceae > Pinus > Pinus tabuliformis. The sequence continues at coordinate 28,155,159 of CM062815.1, forward strand.
GGCTTCGTGTAACTGTTTCAGACCAGACTTTAGACTAGGAATTAGCCTTCCTAATCAGAGAGGGCTCTCTCACAGGCTTTTGATAGGAAATTAATCACAACAACAGAGGGCTAACTCTTCATACATTTATATAAATATAGCTGGTTGGATACATATCAAATAAGTATTCATTGGGCTATGGAGTCTCTCACATCTAATAGACAAAAGCACAGTCATTTCATGGAAGTCAAGGTTCTTTGCATTAGCTGTTCAAGCATGCTTCACCAAAACCCACAGCTTGTCAAACACACAGGAAGTCAGAGCATATAATATGAATTCTGAGTGATTGTGCTATAACAAGGCTGTAAAAAGAACATTAAGAAACTAAACCACTATCACACTCGAACAACACAATCCATTGAGAATCTTGAGAAGAAATAACCTGTTTTACCATTACTGTAACAGTCTTTACATAAGCTCATAAAACTCTGTTTTTGTATATAAAAAGTCCAACCCCTATTACATCCTACATTGATCCCTATATAGGCAAGCAAACTAAACCACCTCGAGCTTCCTCCTCCAGCATGAGGGGAGCCTCGAAGGTGGCTATTAACTATTCCTACATGCTATTTAATTAATGTATTTATTACAAAGTGCTGAAATGTAATTGCACACAATCCTAATCAAACTAAAACATTAATTCCTTTCTCCTCGCAGGCTTGATGCTTTCTTGAATGCTTTGACAGCTGTCCTCCTTCAATTAATCTGATATGGCTGAGCTACGGATGCAATGAATGCTGACTTAGGATGCTTGAAAGCGCTGATGGCTCATTAATTGATCACAAGATGTGCTCCTATTTAAACGGTCTCTGTCTCCCAGCACTTTCCGAAAGTGTAGAAGTATGTTCCCAACTCTTTAATAACTTTGAACGCTGCTACCAAATACCATACCATGTCTCCAGATGAGTTGTATTCTGCCTTGATGTACAGGTGTCTCTCCTCTAACATTCCTGGTCAAACTGTTCATTTTGCATTGAAAACATCACCTACAGCAGTTTCGTAGCGCGCTACGAAACTGCTGTGTGATTAAAAAAAACACAGTCTTCCTTTAAACTTCTTACAAAATTGTATATCTGCTGTTGCCATTCTTCAGCTTCACCTTTGCTATGCTGAGATTCAGAATCCCATTCCCTGTAACATGAACCTCCAACAGATAGACCAACTGCACATAAATCTTCTCGAGCTTCTGATTTGTTTTGGTCTGAAGTCTTAGAATTCCAAATACATGCTTTCCCAGAAACTCAATTACCCATATCTTCTTGGAAATGACAATCTCCTATTGAGAGTAACAAGAATAAATTTAGAATACATAAACTCGAGAACATAAAGTGACATCGAAGAAAACTTAATGTACATAAAGCCTGATGCTTTAGCCAGATGATACAACAAGCTTTTCCAATTTTCCAATATTTCACTGGTTATCCCATTCATTTTCCAAGCCATCTCTTGAGCCCTCTTCATTTCTGTCATAATTTGAAAGTTCCTCATTTTTATCTTGTTCATCTTCCACAGCACAAGACTTTGACGGACAGCTTGCTGAAAGTCTGCTTGAAAACGTTCTTCATCATCGTCTTCAGCATGGAGCTGCCTCAGTGTCTTAGAGCTGTTTTCACCTGAAGCAAATCCTGCCTTCTCATTTGAAGGGAACCCTTGCTTTGAAACTGTGTTAGGCCTTGACTGCATCGAACTATATGAACTATGTTTATAAGTTGCAGGCATAGGTAAAGTAATTAGTGCATTTGAATGGAACATCTTTGGCACTATTTTCAGATGAGGAGTCCACAATGTGATTATTTTCATGTTTAGCAGACAGATTAGGGATGTATGCACTTGTTGCACGGCTTGTCATTTGTGAAATGCCCTTCTGTCTACTTCTGTTCCCTCGTGAATTCTGCCCCAGTGGAGGAAACCTCTCAAACTCTGTTTCTTGAATGAAATTATCTGCAATATTCCTAGGCTGACTGTGCAAATCAGAGCGCTGCAATTTCTGCCTTTCTGGATTAATCCCATTGCTTAACATTTGTTTGGGACCATAGTCTCTACCACTTTTTTTTATGCTTCCCACATGTATATATCTTTTGTTCTGGTCTGCGAAACCAGCACCATCATAGCGCACCAGCTCCTTGTCGACTGCAAATGGTTGGTTATCTTCAAAGTGAACAATAAAGGGTGAAGATGAAAACGCTGCAAGATTCTCATATGAACCATATTTAAGTTCTGTATCCACCTTTAGGAGCAACCATTCCGATGACGGTGCCGCCAGACACAGATGGCATTTTGTCAAGAGCGCTACACATGCAACACCGAATGCTTGAGATTAGACGGGAACACTCCACGCATTTCAATCAACTTCAGAGTCTCATGTTGTTTCTAACTGCCACGCTTCTTAGTTGGAGATATAACCGACAAGTCTACATTCAATGTTTCGGTGGGAACCTGAAAAATTCCAACAGCAGATTTCGCATTTGAAACTTTTGATGTGTCAGACCAAGTTATAGAAGGCACCTACGGAGATAAATGATCGATTATTTGTTGACTATTAGAATTTTGTTTAGAAGTTGTTGATACTGAAACTTAAAGGACCTTCACTCCTGCTGCTACTTCCAACCCGACTTGTCTAATTCCATAGCTTGACAGATGCATCATTGCTGATCTGATTCCCACAGCAAATTCAGCTTCCTTGCCTCCAAACCTTCCCACAGGTCCAGCATACATTCCTCGATCAAATATCTCATTATGGCTGATAAAATTACTTGCAGCCTCTTGTAGATGCCCACAAACTGCTGGGGTTGGATGAAGTAACGACAAAAGAGAAAATTCACCAGCTTCATCTTTCAATTCACCTATCAAACGGGCATATAGATGCTGCACCTTTGCCTGCTTTATAAGGCTTTTCTCAGACTCCACATTAACATATTTGCAAATTGTCTCCATCTTCTCCTTGATATTCTCTTTAACTATTTCAAATTCACGGTGATCTTTAGAGCTGTAGAGCAAATCTAGTCCAATCTGTAAATCCTCCATGCTATTATGTCCTCGAGCACGGGTTCCAGCAACTGCTTCACTTGAAACAAGGCTGTCATTCCTATAAAATAGTTTCTCTGGCATGCTTCCAATAAAAGCCGATAGTTTGGGAAGCTGAAAACAGAATTGATACGCATTTTGATCATTTTCCTGGAGAGAAGATATCAACTCAAAAGGATCAATGTTTCCATCTATTTCAAGCTTTGACCTCCTAGCTAAAACAACCTTAGAAAGGCTGCTCCAATCAAGAAAAGGAATGCTACGAATAAGCTTTGGAGAATTTTTCCAGCCTTCAGCACTGTTCAAACTTATCAGTTCTAAGGCCTTATGCACAGTGGCATCCCAGGAATGCTCATCTGGAACATTATTCTTGTTTATCATGGTCAAATGAAGCATGTTTCCAGATGTTCTCATTTCAGCAGATACCTGGTGCAATGTCAGTTCAAGCGTATCTAATCCTTTGTTGAAGGTCCACAAAAGAGAATTATCCCATGCAATAGTTGCTGCTAGAACAGAATTTCCATCAAATCTTTAATATGAGACTCCCCTCTTATATCATTATCATCCAACAGAAAAGAATAATCTATCGAAGACTGCACAAGCTCTTATTTGATTTACCAAGAAAATTGGCCACTAAACCATAGACACTGTTTTGCAACAATGCCACATATGCAGCTCTGTGTAGTGCTTCTAGAAGCTTCCCTTAAATATCTGTCATTTCCCAATTTCGCAGCGCAGCCAATGCAAGATTAGTGTTTTTTGCTACGAAATCACTAAAACAGGTGGCGCTGCGAAACTGCTAAAAAGAATCCTGGCGCTGCGAAACTGCTAAACAGAATTCAGGCGCTGCGAAAACACCCTGACTTTAAGCTAGACTAAAAATTTTTGACAACAGCATTTTCAGTGATAACACTACCTCTCGAGCTCTTGATACATAAATCAATAATGTCAGCAAAATTTTCTTGATAAATATCTCCTTTCCCCATAATGTTTAATGTCTCGATCCATTGTTCCTTCATTCCCCTAATTAATGTTGTTTTTAATACATTATCAAGTAAAGGTAATGATGCATAATGAGATCTTTGAAGATTATACTGGAATCATTCAACATACTCTTCTAATGTTTCATTTGGTTTAGGTACCATCTGAAATATTACATCTTTTAACTCTCGAGACCTACAATAGCCCTGATATTTTTTAGAAAAGGCTCTTTCATTTGATCCCAATTATATATAACCCCACCACCTAATCCCATAAACCATATTAAAGAAGCTTCTTTTAATGTAGAGGGAAATAATTTCAGTTTCTGGGGATCGGTGGTATAGTCATATCCTCTACACAGCACATCGAATTCAAACAGGAATGCATCCGGATCTTCTGATTTAAGGCCATGGAATGTAGGGATATACTGGAGGGGAATTGCTTTCATAGGTGCATTAGTTGCAGTATCCACAATGGGGTATTGCAGTGTAGAGGTTTGGGTGTTAGGCTGATTCTGGGCCATTTGGTCAAATATGTGCCAATAGCCTTATGGTATATCTAGGAGGGTATTCCTAGGTTGTCAAAGGGAATGGCTCTAATGGGGATGGCCTTGACAGCACTTCCTTTATATGGGATGATGAGAGTGCCTAATGTCTGGGGGGATTCAGGTTCTTGAATTTCGTTATAAATGATTTTTGCAGCACTTCCCTTATCTGGGCTGCTTAATGGCTGAATTACCCTAAGAGGGGATTTTGGTTCTTCAGCTTCTCCTGTTTCTCCTCTTCCTTCATAGAGATTGCTAAGGTTCCCTTCCTGTAATGATTTTAGGCTAGAATTTTCAATTTCTTGAAAATATTTCTCTTTGGTTTGACTATGCACCTCAGCAAAGGCTACAGATGGTGATCCTGTGGCCTGAAGGGAACTAGTAGGCTGTCTAGAAGTAACTTTTCTAGGTCCTACTAAAGGCTGAGATTCTGCTTTCTTAAAGATTTCATCTATAAAGGTTGATCAGCCAAGGGTCACCAACCCCTTAGCTTTATCAGACTTTGGTAGAGGTTTGGGATTCTTTTCTAACTTTTTCTGCTTAGTCATGCACACAAATCAATTGCTAGGTTCTACCCTAACAAAACAACAACAAATCTGCAGGAAAGCAGGCAAGAGAGCAGGGCTATTACATACTACACACGCAGGTTCTTACCTTCCATTTTTAAAACCCAGTTCTTTCCTAACAGGTTCTTACACTACTCTAGAAAAGAAACAAATGGCTACACTCTTCCTCGACAATGGCGTCAAAATGTCGAGCCATAAAAAGGGTCTTTTTCACCTCTAATTACCTCACATTAACTTGTCAATCCAGGAATGATTTGTTATCTCAAAGAGTGTACTCAGTTTGAGGTTGTCATTTGTCAGGGTAATGCTAGTAGTAGAGCTCAAGAAAATACAAGAGTAAACGGATGCTTGAAACAAGATCTACTTACAGCAAAATACTTTAAAAACTAAATCATGCACTTGGAAAACTAAGCAATTTATCAGTCAAGGGTCTAGTAACAATAACTCGTCCCTTTGGAAACTGATGTAACTAAAGGTAATCAAGGAACAGATCATCAATATGGGGACTAGACAACAAATGCCAACGCCCACTACAATTTCAGTTTGTTCTGCACACCAAAGCAATAATAACGCAAATAACAGGAAATGGAACAACAACTAAGAAATGGAACAGCAACTAGAAAATGTAACAACAACTAAGTCTGATGAACAGCAACACCTTAATCTACAGGAACAAGTGTAGCAATCGTATCCTACGAAAATCAGATGGCAATCTCTACTTAAAGGATAAATCGGACAGCAAATAGAAATGGAACGGCAACCAATTACCAATGGAATATAGAACAGCGCTTAGAGCCAATTGTGAATATACAGTACCGAAATAAATAACACACACAACACACAGAGATATTAAGAGAAACAGTAATATGCGTCTGATACCACAAATATTGATCTCAGTTAGAAAAGATAACGATCACAATTCATAATGGAAAAGCAATGTCAATTGAATAGCAATTGTAATGAAGTATAAACCATAGACGAATATAGTAATACCAACTTAAGAATATTACAGCTCGGTTACTCTGCAATTGAACAAAAATAGCATTCTGTAAAGAACAGTAATGTTACATTAATGACTTAAAGGAACAGCAATATGTTATAGGGTCAGAATGAACAATACGACTTTCCTATTGCAGATAACGATATTGTAAATATAACAGAGCTGTGATATAAAATAACAAAACACACCAGATTACAGATCAAAGATGATAACAAAAACCACACACGAACTAAAGATAATGATACAGGAGCAAGTGTTCCACCAGGGTCGGGCCCTTAGCCTCCAGGGACACACCGCTTGAAATTATTCCAGGATCAAAGATGGAACAACAACCAGATTTATATTAAAGCATTAAAACAGAGTTACAGTGGATCACTTCTCAACGAGAGTCGATGATCAAAGTTTCAAATACAAAGCAAAGTCACATAAAAATTAACAGTCTTTCTTTCTTGGCTAGCAGTGCTACCCCTACTTATAACAGTTGAAGCAGAGATATCAAGGATGCAAAAATAGTTAAAGCAGCAATCCCTCAGGATCAAAGGATCCTAAGGGATCCGCCATGCTGTTAATCCTCATTTATCTAGTTGTTTTCTTACGCCGAGTCGATATCTCCTTTTCCTTTCCTTGGCTGAGATTTTTTAGTTTAGATCATCTTGTTTGCATATGGTTCCCCGCCAAAGGGACAACGGTTAGCTTGGCCCTGTCTTTTTCTTTGGAGCGGCAATATTTAGTTTTTCCCTTTTCCTGCATAAGAAATGGCAATTATTAGCATTTTCATGTTGCATATAAATCTCTTATATTTGTCATTATTTCCCATTATATACCTAGTTCATGATGCAAAGATGTTACGAGTTGTAAAGAAAAGATGACAAAATAGTCAATAAAACATACCTTCTTCAGTACTGCACAAACGCCTTATACCCAAACCTCATTTGGGACATGCAAAGAAAAATAGAGAAAGAGAAGACTGCTATGATACCACTGGTCTGAACTTATGGAGGAACGCAACATAATACATATCTAAACATAAACACAAAGATGCATTAGAAATTAAAATTCATTTGATTAATATCAAAGAACTAAAATATTCTTACATACAAAATGCAAATAAACTAGCTTGAGTGATGGTAGTTTCTATATTAGAAGAGATGTGGTTTCTACATGCCTCTGAACTATGTTACAATGAGGTTTAGTGGCCCTTTTATCATTGGGAAACAATGAGAAACCCTAAACATCAAAAAATCTAACCCTAAGAGATGAAGCACCAAAAGCTTGTGGGCCCTGTTGGAGTAAGTTGGAAACTCAACTTCCCAGGGTATCAACTTTGGCATACGATCTTCATTTGGATATCATAATACCTCGTTTCAAAGATCTTGAAGACGAGGATAAAAGGAAACCAATATATTTGTTAGCCACATTTCCAGTCTCTATGTTTTCCCTAAAAAAGTCTTTTAGTCCCTCAAAACAATTCTGGTTAGGACCCGAAAAAGTGCACAAAATAGTAAGTTGTGCTATAATTAATGAAACTAAAAAGAAACAACGGTGCATGTCCAAGTGGATTAGTTAGGTGGCGACCAATATCCACTTGGAGCATTAGGTTTAGTTATTTATATTTTCATTTCACCTTTTGGTGTTCTATCAAAGTCCTTCCAGTTGGTGAATTTGGTCTTTTGTAGGGAATCTCTTATCTAACTAAGTTCCTTTCTCCTATGCTCTTGAACACTCTCCAAAGGTCGCTATCCTTTAGTGTCTTTAGCTTTGTAGTAAGTGGTTTATTTTTCTATGCCCCTACCTCTATCAATCCCTACAAGTTTGTTTCTCTGTGCCGAGCTCAATTGGTCTCTCCAAGGCATGAAGCCTCCACTACCTATCCTTCTTATGGCTCTATTGATTTTATTGGCTCTATGTGGGTGTTATCTCATCAATATGAGCTCGAGTCCCTTATGGAGAACAAGGATGCTTCCTCCTCAGACTCTGGGTATTCTATTCAATTTCATCTATGTCCTCACTCTCCCATAACAATGATGAAAATAACAAGCTCAAACAAAGATGTGTCATGAGTCAACTAATATATTATTCCTCACTGAAGAATTACAAAATCTCTAGTCCAAAGTGAATTTTATTGAAGAGGAAAATGGTTGGATTTGACGCCAACTTGCAGACATGCAATTCCAGAGGAATGCTAATGAGAAATGAAACAAAACAAGTAGTTACTTAGGAGGATCCTCAGATAATATTTCTATAGATCCCCCTAGTTGAATTATGTTTAAAGTTTGCAAATGTATTGTGTTTTGTGGCCAATATTGTAGGGCCCATAGTTGTAGCAATTTTCACATAATGTATCAACATGACAGTACGACAAAAGTAATTTTTGAAACTTCCCATGTGATATTTATTGAATACATTATTGCTTTTCACTGAATGTAAACACTTCCCAAGTTTCTAGTTGTGTTTAGAGCACAAACTTAATGGAAAAATTAATCATCCTTGTCAAAAAAGAAAAGAAAAAAATATGTTATACTTCTATGATTCCTTATTATAATCGTAACTATGAAATTCCATGTAATATTTACATCACTTGGAATTGATTTGACGATAATCCAGTCACTATATGAAACTATATTTGATATTGAAATCACATTGTCATCCTTGGTAACACGTTAAAATAATTTATTTAGATTCAATACTAAATCCACTTTGTAGACTCTAGATTGGATGATCTATTTTTCATTTTTTAAGTTAGACACTTTTTTGAGAGGAACTCATATGTACATATAGCTTCTTCATATTCTACATGAAAAGTTTTAATATTTGATTTAAAGACCACAAACTTGTTTTTTCCTTTAAAATTGTATTAAAGAAAATATTTTCTTCCCTTTTTTGTCCCAAGAAAGAAATTTGATACCAATTGTAGTATAGCTCAATATGTCTGAAAGTATAAAATGAGATAAACTCTTATCTTTAGAAATAAGCCAAGTCATTAAAACCAAATAATGAACATAATAAAATCTTAAAGAAAATCCTTGAGATAGTTGATTTCCCTTAAATTGTATACTTAAAAACCCAAATATAACCTCTATCACCTAATAATACATGTAATTATTACCTTGATTATTGTCCATATTGTTAGTTTACATGCCATTTCTTATGTTGGAATGTGGAACTAATATTCTTAACCATTTCGATGAATTTCGTGACCATTGGAAGCATTAACATCCTAATGTACATAATTTTTTGAAGGAAAATGAGTTGTATTATTAGCCCACCAACAACCTTCCATAATGATAGGTTCCATGTCACATTCGTTGTCATTATACACCTAAATTATTAGTAAAAAATAGATTTTTCAACAATTAAAGGTAAGGTGTCTGGGTAGCAAGCCCATGGGAACAATTACCATGCTTCTAGGGATTTTTTGAGGGAAATTCAACCCTCTTATTGATGGCATTGTTCCCAACGTTTTCTATAAGAAGTGGAAATAGAGCCAATCAAAGGGAATTCCTTTTTATGGCGAAGATATTTATATTGTTACCTTCTATATTTCTATCTTTTTACGTTTCCATCCCTATAATGAAAATTTTCCATTAATGAAAGAAATATATTTTTGGAAGTATTTTGAGTTGATTTTTATTGAGGTTTCTCAACACCTTTTTAAGGGATATCCCAAATGAGCTCTCCAACCCTTATTATACTTTCTCTAATTTTTATCCACATGTTTCCTTAAGCTCTCAAAATTTTCTTATTATTGTACAACAATATTGATATAGTTTATATTCCTGTAGCTTCTTGTAGATAATATCTCTTATGTGTTGAGTGTCAATCATAGTATTTGTGATTTGATTATCTATATCTACTTTATTTCGTAATTCCTTCCTTGATTTGCTACATTTTTGTCATTTTTGTTGTTTATTTTAGAATTATAGGTCTTCTTGTAGAAATATAAGCTTTCCCATAAATAGACTCGAGAGCACTCCTTTTGAATTCTAAATTAATATTTAATATTGGTTGTTTGTAGAACATCTCATTTAGTCAACATAGCATGGTTAAGTGGTTGAAGAGGATTAAAAGAATAAGTTGTCGCACCAAGATGGTTTCCTGTAGGATCACAAATTGTCTTAGTTTGGTTTTTTTGAATGTATTTCTTTGTTTTTATAGACACAAAAGTGTAGCATTATTTTCCATGCAAAATAATGTATCTCCTTGAGTGAAATTAATGTATTTTTAGTTTTTATAGTATTTCTAACTAGCAATTTCACTTATCTAGCTTTGTTTCCTTTGATTCCTACAACTTTAATTCTAATATTTTAATTCTCACACTTAGGTTGTTGAGTCACCAACCCATACTAAGCTACATCAATTAAAATGATAGTTAATAAGCATCACCACTTTGTTCACTTATCAATAAATCCATATTTTTCATGAATTAGTGTGTATTAAAAGAAAAAAATAATTGTGAATTGCATACAAAATGCATGACTCCTCTTAAGTTTGTACAAAGCCTAGGTTGACATAGTAGAGTTGAAATATTTAGGGCTACAAAGTTGCTGCTAAAATACTGAGGGTGATTAGTAAGGTGACACCATAAAATATTCCATATGAAAGGAAACCATTCCATAAGATATTCTTGTTATAGTTATAAAATTCCTAACAATACATTTCATTACATTTCTTTTTCTCTTTCTATAGCTCTATAAGCTCCTAGTAACTTTCTAGTGAAGGAACCTTCAAGTAACCCTTCTTACTTTTATTGCTTTTAATCTATTGAATATGATTTATTTAGTAGAGGCTCCCTCCATAATAGAAATATATAGCCACGTATCTATTATTACTCCCCTTCGGTACCTTCCCCATAACCCCATATTATCTCCACTAGATATATTACAAAAAAGGTGGTGCATTGTTTAATATTTTGATAGTGTATTCTCATGAAATGTTTCTCTTTACTATTAACATTTTAGACATATATAACTAGATTTATTTTATGCCAAAATAATGGGTTACATGTGGAACACCAATAAGCACTCTAAAATAATAATAAAATGTCTACTGAAATGTCCACAAGTATTATTATCATGATAAACTCTAGTGTGTTATGATATAAGGACTCCCACATGAAGTTATGGGAAAGGTGTCGAAAATGGGGTGGCTAAGAATGCACTCATTCAAGAATGAAAACACACACACACACAAATTCTTGAAAACATACATGCATTCCTTCCCATGTAGCATTAGAAAAATTCCATAGTCTAACACATCCCTCCTAAGAAAAATAATTATTCTTTGATATACATGCAATATCAAACAATAATACTCATCTCAATATATCAAGATACTAATTAAGGAGGCTCTGCCATTCCCTTAGCTATAATACACCACTACCCAAGTATTGAATTTTGTTCTCACTATATTATAGAAAAAATATAGTCAATTAGAATATCTAAATATAGTGTTAGGTATACATAATGGAAATGCTTCATCCGCAAAGGTATGTGGAAGTGACATTCTATATAAATCTACTATTAGACACAAAAATTGCTTGAAAGGGTACAAATGGATGTTATAGGCATTTCGAAATAGGAAGAACCATATATATTTTCTACATGTATTCTTCATCAATTATAGTTTTACCCAATGAATGACATATTGCCATGTTATTTAAAGATGTTGAAGAATGTCTCTAATAATAAAAACATGAGCTTGATAACCCTAAATAAATATTTTAAAAACAGCAAATGATTATTTGTCTAAGGTAGAGTTTGAGGTTGGTATGCCCCAATGTACAGAATGTCACACCTCCATTGGACATAGTAGTAGTAATTTGGATCATCCAATAAAAAATTATGCAATTGTAAGTTACATACCTTTCAGTCACAAACCATATCGTCTATAAACTATACCTCCTAAAATCCCATATCCATAGAATATGCCTTAGAATGTATCATGAATCAACACATGTACCTTGATATGTTTCCTTATTCATCTAAGATTTTTGTTATCTAAAACATCCTAGAAAATATGTGACAGTGAAAGTATGAAGATGTCTAATTAAAGAAAAAAGCCATAGGATAGTATGCTATTGATACTAAGTGTTATGAACCGAACTCCTTAGAAATGATCAAAAGTCAATGAATATAGTCCAATTCAAGGGTAAAGCATCCTTTACAGTGAATATGATTCCAGGACAAGATAGGATTTTGATACAATTGAACCTCCTTTATTATAAATAGGTCATGAAGTGACATGATGTAACATACTACTAGGTCGACCTTAAAATATCTAATAAACTCATAGTATTTCAGAGTATCTTACATAGGAAACCTCATTATAAATTATTCCTTCTTATATGATCACATACTCGGTCTTGAATATTCTATAATCACTTTTGGTCCTTGTTTCCCACCATTTTGTGGGTGATATCCCTACGAGATTTTTTTTTTTCCAAGGTGGTCCTCATCCAGCAGCCTCTTGTTGTCACCAACTAGCGCATTGTACCATTTCTCTACTACCTGAGCCAACCATGTGGTCCCTCGTCCATATTCCATGATTGTATGTTTGAAGTTGGGCCTCCTGAACCTAAAGGTATCCCTTATCATTTGATAATTGAATATTGTAGTGTTATGAAACCAACTCACAAAAAGATAGAAAAGAAAGATCAATGCCTTAGAATTTAGCCTCTTCGAGGGGGCAACCTCCTTTACATTACTCAAATGAACAATTCTTGGATGATACAAATGACAATACCTCCTTTCTATATATAGGAGTCTAAGGGGTCATAATATAGTCAAAGCCGACATAATAATAATAATGTAAGGGCATAATAATAACAATAGTGGGCATCTATGGGGCACAATAATAACAATATGGGGACTACATGGGCACAACAATATAATAAGGGGGTTGTACTAATAAAAATAAGGGGTTACACTAGTAGTATAGGGACCTAACATGCCACTCTCCTTTAAAAAGTGTTGTCCTCAACGCTTGAGTAGTTCTTGAGGCTTTTGTATAAAATTCTTGTATTTCGATGTGGAATCTTCAACGGGTAAGTTTTTCAACGTGGTGAGATACTCTCAAATTGATCGATTTTGTAGCTGTCAAGTTCTTGTTTCTGTGGCTGCTCCAGGTTCCAATATGATTTTTCCTTGCTCAACAAGTTCTAGCAATATTGTTTGAACTGGGATCTTCTGCAACTTTTGAATAAGTGGCCACACTTCTTCATCCTTCTTCCATTCATCCCTTGCTTCATTTATCCAATCTAGTTGGATAATAGAAATAGCATAAAACAATGCTTCCACATCCTCATCCTTTCTTCAGAGTGCATCCGCAACAACATTTTGCTTCCCTTTTTTGTAGATGATTTCAAAGTCATAACCCAACATTTTTTGACCTATTTTTTATATTCTTCTAAAGATAAGCTTTGTCCTAAAAAGTATTTAAGACTATCATGATCCATTTTTACCTTGAAATGTCTTCCCATTAGGTAAGGTCATCATTTCTTAAGTGCACATAGTATTGCCAACATTTCCTTCTCATAAATAGCTTGCTTGAGACGTAGCCGTAAAAATACCCAATCGCCTACATAAAAAAAAAAAATCAATGTGATATTGATCTGCCTATTGTTTCATTCCATTCTGCACCAAAATGGCGTTATCCTTTAAAAGTTGGAGAACTTGTTGTTGATGCTCGATGTGATCTTTCACTACTTGAATCTTTTTCTTCTTGATATGTCCTTCTATCTTGAGAGTTTGAGGAGTGTTAATTTCTTCCAATGCATTACAAGCTATGCTTGGATTCATTTCTTGATGATCAATGTGATGTTTCACTTCTTGAACATTTTTCTTCTTGATATGTCCTTCTATCTTGATAGTTTTAGGAGTGGTAATTCTTGCCAATGCCTTACAAGATATGGTCAGATTCATTTCTTCTTTCTCGATGTGATCTTTCACTTCTTGAACCTTTTTCTTCTTGACATGTCCTTCTATCTTGATAGTTTGAGGAGTTGTAATTCTTTCCAATGCTTTACAATATATGGTCGAATTCATTTCTTATTTCTCTTCACAATCTATGTAAAATAATTTCTTCTCAACACACTTATGACCTTTAATGTATTTGTTATCACAATTGTAACAAAGTCCTTTAGCTCTTTTTTCTTCCAATTGTTGTGGTGTCAACCTTGTAGGTTGTGGAAGGCTAGGAGAAATAACACTTCCATCTTTATGGTTGTGATGGGTAGACTTCCTTGTTGCCATAATTTTTCTTTCCAATTTTCTTGCCAACCTGAATGCCTTCTCCAATGAATCAAGCTCCTAAAGACGAACCTCATCTTGAATGTTATCCTTTAAAGTCCCTATGGAGACATCAACCCTATGCTTCTCTGGATTATCATTTTCTCTTATATTCAATTTTTGAAAGTCCTCAATAGGGTCTGTCATTGAACACTTTTGTTTGAGATTTATCAATTTGCTAAAGAAGGTGTTTCTCTTTGTATCCTCATAATGCCCTATCATTTCCTCTGTGAAAATTGACCACGTAACAAGTGTTTTATGAGAACAAATCCCTTTATACCATAAAAATTGATACGGTTCTAAATATGAAGATGCAATGCGTACCTTTTGTAATAGTTGCACCTCATGTAGGTCAAAATATTACTCCATCTATAGTATCCAATTTACCGGATCCTTGCCATCAAACTTCCTCATATCGCCTTTGCTTGATTTTAGGAGCTCAATATCGAAACAATTGAAACTCTGCAATTTTAGATCTCCAAGTTCTGTCATTTTGTCCTGCAGTATCCCTCTGAGTCCTCTTTCTAACCCCACAATTCTGATCAAGATTAGATTCTGCAAGGAAGAGTTATGTCAAATCTCCCACGATGACCTGATTATAGACTGACTGAGTAGAGAAAACTTGTATGAAGTGCCACATGTCACTTTTTCAACCTTAGGACCTGAAACTAATACACAAAAAACTATAGTCCTCTCTCATTCTGAAAGTCTTATGAAATTTTAATTTGATGCTCAGAGAGAATGTTATGATGAGTTTCCCAAGGTCACCTATTTAGGATGTAATTCAGGTGCTTGCAAAAACCCTACAAGCCTTGGATTGTATCTCCAAAAATATATCTTACTAGGATCTGAAATTTGGGTCCGAGCTTCACCAAAATTGCAGCTCAAATGGGTTTTAATTTTAGAGTCTGAAACTTTGCATAAAATCAAGTATAGCGAAAATGTGACGATGACCTGTTTGAGATGGAGTTCTAGAGTTTTCAAAAACCTTAACTTCCTCAGATCATATCTCCAACAATATAGCGAGAGAAGATCTGAAATTTCAACTCGAGGTTCAGAACGATTTTTGGGAAAATGGGTTTTTGTTTTATCTTTTGAAACTTTGTAGCGAAAACGTTATAGCAAAAATTCCATGGGGACCTATTTGGAGCTGCAAAACCCTAGAATCCAAATCTTTAATACCAAATGTTATGAAACCAACTCACAAAAATATAGAAGAGAAAGATCAATGCCTTAGAATTAAGCCTCTTCGAGGGGGCAACCTCATTTACAATACACAAATGAACAATTCTTGGATGATACAAATGACAAGACCTCCTTTCTATATATAAGAGTCTAAGGGGTCATAATATATTCGGAGCCAACATAACCATAATAATGTAAAGGCATAATAATAACAATAGTGGGCATCTATGGGGCACAATAATAACAATATGGGGACTACATGGGCACAACAATATAATACGGGGTTGTACTAATAACAATAAGGGGTTACACTAGTAGTATAGGGACCTAACATGTAGTTTGCTTATAATGGACATTTTTGGGCATGGATTATTAAGGGGATTCAATAGAAAGAATGGGTTAGACTTATGCCCTTGTCCCATAGACCCCTTTTGGATATTAATCTTGAATTCTAATCCCGTGGGATCTCTTTCACTGGCCATTTGGGTTTAAGGATGGTATTTCACAGGACAACCTGATTTTGGTTGTGTGGTCCCACTCCCTTATCCACTTTTATTACCCTCTTTCCACTCATGATTACCCCATTTGTCATTTCTCCCACTTGGATCCACATTCCTCCACTGTGTCCATATAGGGTTAGCTCACCCCTTAACCTCGCCCACACCTTTGGTCAAGCCTGGAACGATGCCCCAAAGGTTTATGCAACTAAAAAGAAAGATAAAAGAATATTTTGCCACATTTAATGGGAAAACGTACCACAAAATGCAAAATATGGTCAGGACAAACACATTTAGCACGTGGGAAAATCCAATACATGAGCTCTTGATACAAATTTAAATAGGAATGCAACAAATTATAGTTAAAACCATAAATACAAATATGCAACAGAAATAACACTTCATTTCATTAATATCAAATACTGAAATATGCTTACAAACAGAATGGAAATAGGACTAGCTCAGGTGATAATAGCTTATCTCTGAGAAGAGAGGTGGTGGCTACATACCTCTAAAATATGTTACAATGAGGCTCAATGGCCTACTTATTATTGAAAAACATGAGGAAACCCTAAACAACCAAAACCCTAACCCCACGAGATGTAACACCAAGAGTCTGTGGGCCTCGTTGGGGTTAGTTGGGCAGTGAACTTCCCAGGGTCATAACTTGTTCATTTTACACGTACGATACCTTTTTGGAAAGGTCTCTTCGAGAACTACAAGATTTTTCATAAGCCCTTTCCTTTAGCCATGAGCTTGCAACAAACCTCAGAAAACATCATTAGGGGTTCAAAACTACTCCAGAAGTTCAAGACCCGAAAAACTGCTAAAAATAGTAAATGTTGGAATAAACAAGGAAACAAATGAAACTGACTAGAGGTCTAAGTGGGATAGGTAGGTGGCCACCAATATCCACCTAGATAATTCCTCTCCCATAAGGAATCAATGGTCCCCATTGTGTGCAGAGCCTCCATGAGGTGAGGATATTTATGTTGAACCTAGTCCTTGGTGAGCCACTTGACTTGGTGCAGGAGTTGGCCAACTTTGAAAACTTAATATAGTTAGATTGTTCGCAAGTGTTCTTGACCTATGCATCCATAATCTGATAAGTTTTGGTTTGTTCCATGCATTTTGGGTTTAACTCTATTGTTGTGGGTTGTTTTGCAATGTCTAATGTGTCCAACAATGGTGGGAAGTATGGTCGAAGGAAGTCCACATTGAACAATGGGTGCAAGCTAAGGAATGGGGGTAAGGAGTTCTTTCTAAAAATTCAACCACACTTGTCACCCACATGAAACTTCTGTGGCACTAGTTGTTGATCATGTCACTGCTTGCACTTGACATTTGACTTCTCCAGGATGTTATGAACCTATTGGTGGATGTGTTAGATGCGTTCACTAAATCGGTCACTTTATTAACCTCAGACAGTACATGTGTGGATTATGTCTACATAGTTTCATGAGGCATGGGAACATTAATCAGACATAATGGTTGAAATCCTAGACCCACTTTGGCAGGGACTATGACCAGTCGAGCTATGGAGATATCTCTTATAACCGTGTTGCACATATGGAAGACTCTCGTCCTAGGTTTGAGGATGCTTGGAGTTGTACATGCAAAGTATGTGCACTATCATCCTATTGAAGACCTTCGTCTAACCATCAATCTGGGTATGGAAGGCAGTTGATTTGATGAGCTTGGTGTAGAATAGTGTCTAAAGGCTTGACAAGAGTGTGCTCAGGAACCTTTTATCTCGATATGATATAATGGTCTGCGGGATCCAAAAATGTACCCGTACTCATTCAAAGAAGAGTTTGGCAGTGTCCTCTACTATGATACTCTTCTTACAGGCCGCTAATATAGCCATCTTACAAAATCTATATACGACCGCAAATACAAAGTCATTAAAATGCTTGGTAGAAAGGAGGCTAGACATATAGTCCATGGAGACAGATTCCCACGGCCACTGAGAGTAGGCATAGGAGTGTACAGGCCTTGCTTCTTGATGGTTGGCTTGCCAATGGTGTAGGTAGTGCAGGATCTGATATATTTCACAACATCCATTCGGAGTTTGGGCCAATAAAATTACTTTTTTAGTATAGCCACAGTTTTCTCCACCCCAAAGTGTCCTGCGACGCAATTGTAGTGCACCTCCCAAATTAGCTTGGCACACTCACTTGAAGGAAAACAAAGGTGGCCCAAGTAGCATAATCATGCATCCTAGAGGTGGAAATCAGAAACTTGCTTGCCAGGTACTAGCATCTGGTATGTCGAGGTGAACTTTGGATCATTTTTGTATAGTTGTGGCCATCCATAGGTCTCCTATCCACAAGAGTTGAGAACAATAGTTAGTTTTGTAACTGGGGTCCAGCTGAGGCAGACTACAAAATGATTGGTGCTACCCTTTTTGTATTTAATGTTCAAGTGTAATTGTTGCAGATATGTAGACCACTTCTAATGGTCATCATTCTGAAACTTCCCTTGTGTTTGTATAAACTGAAGAGGTTGGTCATCGATGTGTATGACGCCTCCTTCCCCAGAATGTAGTGCTTCCATTTTTGGCAAGCCTACATGATGGAATATATCTCTTTATCATAGGTGGGGTACTTATGAATTGTATCGGAAAGTGTCTTACTATGATAGGCCCCTAGATGCCTGTATTGGATGAGGACTACACCAATAACATAGTCTGAGGCGTCTGTCTCGATTTCAAATGATTGTTGTAGGTATGGCAGTGTGAGTACTGGTGCAAAGTAGAGGTGGTTCTTCAAATCAACAAACACCTTCTGTTGGTACTTGGACCATGAAAAATTTCTTTCACCCTGCCCTTATTAATATGACTCAAAGGCAAACTGATATGGGAGAATCCCAACATGAACATCTGATAGAAATTTGCAAGGCCCAAAAAGCTATGAAGCTCCATTAGAGTGGTCAGGATTGGCCAGTCGTGAATGACTTGGATCTTGGCTAGGTCCACATGCACACCACACTCATCTATGATGTAACCCAAGTATTGGACTTGGCTCATGCCAAAGGTGAATTTCTCCAAGTTGGCGCATAGTTTCTATTGTCGAAGTGTTTGAAGGACCTATCAAATGTGTTGCAAGTGTTCTTCCCAAATCTTGTTGAAGATTAGGATTTCATCCAGATAAAACACCATGAACGAGTTGGTGAAGGGCCGCAATATGTCATCCATTAGGCTCATAAAAGTAGCATGGGTATTTGTCAACCATAACAACATAACAAACCATTCAAAAAGGCCTTCCTTGGATTTAAAGGTGGTCTTCCATACATATGTGGGCTCCATTGGAACTTGGTGATAACCAGAATTCATATCGATCTTGCTCAAATACTTGGGCCCCCTGAGTTGGTCTAGTAGTTCATCAATCCATGGGATTGGATACCTATTCCTAACAGTGATTTTTTTTAGTACTTGATAATCAATGTAGAGCCTCCACGTCCCATCCTTCTTCTCTACAAGTACAATTAGGCTCCGACAAGACCAGGAACTTGGTCAGATTTGCTCTTTCTGCAGCAACTCCTAGATTTTATGCTTGATCTCTTCATTTTCCTTAATGGAGCAGTGATATATCATCCTATTGGGTAGAGGTGCTCTAGGAGTCAGATCAATTGAATGCTAGACCTGAAAATGCAAGGGTGCCCACGTGGGTGAGGAGAAGATGTCCCTGTATTCTTCCACGACCATATCCGCCTGCTTCTGCTGCTTGGAGGAACCCTTCCCAGGGGCCATGGATGTGGCTATGATCTTCCCCTTACTTTGAGATCGAATCAGAAAGAAAACAAATTTCCCAGTCTTGGAGATGACCTTACTACTTTTCTTAGCAGATATCAAAGAGATAGTGGTAGGTGTGGCCACCACTGATATCCTATATAACTTAGTACCCAAATAAATAATAACAGAGTGATTTCTAGACCCATATACAACATGTCACTTCCATAAGTATGGTTTTCCTAATAATACATCACAAAATTCAAGAGGAGAAACATCACACAATACCTCTTCTATGAAGGGTTTGATGTTGTAGGGATGGCGACACTATTGGATGACGCGGAGATCTCATCCTTGGTGAAGCCACTCGATGGTGTACGGTTGTGGATGTGTTGTAGTTGGGAGGCCCAGCCGCTTCATGACCTCTGCTGAAATGAGGTCCTTTTGGCTCCTATTATTGACAATGAATTGTAGTGGAGAAACCTTCACCCACATCTGTGATTGGAATAGGTGCTCCCCCTCTTTTGGATATTCAGGCTCAACCTTCTAGATCTTGGTGGTGGCCATAGTGGCACTAGGCTCCTCATCAATGATCTGCTTCCCTTTGTCATTCCCCTTGTCGAGTTTTGATTCAGAGTCGGAACATGCGTTAGACTCAAAGGCCTTCAACTCAAACACCAGTGACTTCTTGGCCCGACATTCACTTGTGTTGTGAGTGGAGCTCTTATGGAACTCACATCACTTCCCTGTATCCTTATTTCTCTTCGTGGTGTTTTTCTCTGCTTCTGGCTTCGGCGCATTATCCTAGGTCACCCCGCCTTGGATTTTCCCTTTGATCTGTGGTTTGGGGGCACCATTCCCTTGATTTGGATTCGTAAATCCAAAGTATCTATTTTTTTTTTATGATTCTACTCAATCTTGATAGTGTATCAATACATCATGTCGAGCGAGGAGATGTCCAGGAACTCCATCTAATCTTGGTTGTACCTGTGTATTCAGTCATGGTACTTGTTACCAAATGTTTCTTAGAATCCTTAATACCCAACTTCCAAAAAAGGGTTTGAAAAACATTGGTAAACTCCAGCGCGTCTTGGTCCCTTCCCTATTACAGTGTAGTCTACTTTATGTATTTATCCTCATAGCTCCAAAGAGTGTAGTACTACTACTTGATGGCATATAGGAATGAATCCTAAGTGGGGGAGATCGAAAATAGTAAGGGTGTACTTTCATCCTTCTGCTAATAGTAGGTTTCCCACTAGTTGTTGGCGTGGGGGATAGCTTTGAGAAGAGAAAAAGTATTATTTTCCTGGCTGGAAAAATCATGAACAGAAAAATATCCTTCTAGCAGATTTAACCATATTTCTACGGCGTCCACATCTATCTGACCCTCAAATATTTGAATGTCAAAGTTAAATTGTACCTTAAATGGTGTAGTGCTTCCAAAGTAGTTGATGGAAGTAGATGTGTCACCCTTGGGTATCCGATGAAGGATCTAGGCAAAGTTGTCCATCATCGCATTCCTCTGTCGCTCAAGGGCTTCTTTGAGCAAGATTTTGAAAGGATATATTTCCCCCTCATCTTAATTTTCTTCCTCCATGGGAGGCCATCAGGATTTCTGAGGTTGGTCTCGCAAAGGTTCGATTGGTTCAAGCCCTAACTCCTTATATCCTGACCTTTTTGGGGACATGCAAAGAAAAATAGAGAAAGAGTGGGCCGCTCTGATACCACTAATCCAAATTTAAATAGGAACACAAAAAATTATGGATATAACAATAAATAAAAAGACGCAACATAAATAAAACTTCATTTCATTAATATCAAATACTAAAATATGCTTACAAACATAATGGAAATAATACTAGCTTGGGTGATGGTAGCTTATCTCTCAGAAGAGATGTGGCAGCTACATGCCTCTAAACTGTATTTTGATGATGCTCAATGGTATATTTATTATTGAAAACCATGAGAAAACCCTAAAAAATCAAAACCCTAACCCCAAGAGATGTAACGCCAAGAGTTTGTGGGCCCCATTGGGGTTAGTTAGGTAGCCAACTTCTTGGGATCATAACTTGGTCATATTATCTTCGTTTTATGCATACAATACCTTGTTGGAAAGGTCTCCCCGAGTAATATTATATTTTTTGCAAGCCCCTATCTTTGGTTATGGGCTTGCAACAGACCTCAAGAAAATTTCATTTAGGGGGTCAAAACTGCTCCAAAAGTTCAAGACTCAAAAAACTGCTAAAAATAGTAAATGTTGAAATAAACAACGAAACACATGAAACTAATTGAAGGTCTAGGTGGGATAGGTGGGTGGCCACCAATATCCACCTGGATCAACTCTACCTGACCATTATGGCCATCACCCTAGTTCCTACAGGTTCTATAAACCTCCTTCATCATATAGGAACCCATGATTATTCCAAACCCTAAGGGGAAATGAACTGCCCTAGCTTAAAAGGGGGTATTCACTGCTATATCTTATACATCATTCTCTTACCCCTTGAGCCCTAAGTAGTTAATCAAAGAAAAATCATAAAAAAAAGGCATATAAAGAAGCGTGGAAAAATCAAGTTCGAGCACCTCATGTATCATGATTTCTCCCTCCTATACATTATAAGCACAAGTGTGGGCTTCCCTCTCATTAGCTAGCCTTGTACCCTAGGATGTGACCCAGGATTTCCCCTTCTCATCCCTTCTTATATTCACCTATCTATCACATGCAACCACCTTTTGAAGGACATACCTTGAATATAGTATCCCCTCTAGAAGTAGAAACCACCTAATAGGATTCTTGGTTAACCCCATTTGGCGTTTAGGAGAAATTGACACATCATGAAACCCATTATGGAAGAGCAGGACCTTTTTAAGTCCCCACTTGTGGTCCATGATTGGTAAGATCATTTGTTCAATTTCTCTAATGACTTTTTGTACTGGAAGGCTAGGGGACACATTGGATCTTATGCAAGATTGCAGATGGTCTCCATCTTGGGTTAGGTCTCCTTATACACATTCTTAATCCTAAAGCAGGCCACATTAGAACATGTAGGGTATGTGTTGATATCCATGGGCCTCCACAACAGTGTAAAATACTCCATGGATCCTCAGGGATGGTCAGATATGCTCGAAATACTCCTATTGGATGAGGAAGATGCACCTGGCTCACCTTTGCCCAACTGACCCCACAGATGTATCATGCACTTGGAAGCTGACCTAGGACTTGTAGGAAGATGTGAAATCCCCTATACCATTATCAAATATCTTGCAGATGATCTACAATAATCTTCGACTCATTTGGATACCCATGAGGTTATTTTTGTGCCTCCACACCCATTAGATGCACCACAGATTTATTGTTTGGAGAACAAGGGGGCCAATCCCTTGTTCATCACTTTTGAGGATCATACTCTTCATTATGGAACTCATGGACCTAATTAGGCCTCTTAGATGGCCCTACGACATGCATAGATTATTATTTGACATCTTAAGAGGCTTATTCTTTTATTTGTGAGCTAGTTTGGTGGGCTTGTCTCCAAACATTACATTATTAGAACATTGTTTTTTTTGGGGGCTTATGTAAGAAAAGGAGACCAATTAGAAATCATATTTATTGTATAAATACAAGTGATATTAGTTCATTTTCTCATCATCACTTTGGATTGGATCTTTTCTCTCTCATGAGAATTTCACACTTTTTCTAGGGGATGAATTGGAGCTTTATGGATGGATTTTGATGTGTGGATATTGATCTATCTTATCTTGGAGCTTCTCTCTTGTCAATTGTGTATTGTTGGATATATTATGTTACATGTAAGTACATTATTTTAATGTAATTATTTTTTTACTTTTTCATATAAATTGAATTAGGATTTAAGCTATTTTTAGGGCAATTTTTTTTTGGTGTGGTTCACGGACACCGTGGTCATTGGGTAGCCACTACGTCCACTGAAATATCTGAGCTGATCAACCTCGAAGGGAATTGAGCCCCACGACCAATAACTAGGCCTAACGCCAAGGGCTTCAGGGATAACTGACCCTGCGATGTCCCAATCAGTGAAACACTGATTTGACTGGTTGAGCTAACCCTTGGGACTAATATTTTGAGGGCTAATTGCTGCATGCATTTACTACTTTAAATTGTGGAATTTTGTCTCTATTATAACATCTCTCAATGTATGGGCCATGTAATGTGAAATGAATATCCTAGGGATAATTCCATTAACTAATTGACCTTGATAAGCCATCTCCTTTGCACATCGAAGTATAAAATCTGCAAGATTTCTTCTCTTTGACCTAGAAGGCTAGCGAAGAAGTTTTGAGGCCTCCGTGACCAAGAAATAAAGGTCCTCAATCATACTCATAATAGAATCCATTATCCCAAGACTAAGACGCTGATATACCAAGACGTAGTCACCTAAAATCACATATTTCTCACCTTTTCCCCGATCTAGCCAGTTTAGGTCACCTAGGGCATCATTTTCCCGCAAACTATCCCTCCAAAAAGTTTGATCTCCTAGGCTCTCCTACGCTGGTGTCTTCTCACAACCTCCTCCAATTTTGAAGCCTTTCCAACAGTGGAATTGGGATTAAATCCAAAGATTAGATCCAAGATCAAACTTTTCCCTAGAATCCCTAGGGCTAGTACATCATAGGGTCAATTAGACACCTTCAAGTGAAAATTTCTTTCTTTGATCCTTTCCCCCACCTTGTCTAGGGTGATAAAATCATTTGTTTCCATAGTATTTCCTCCAACCCTAAACTATGTCCACTTGGTCCCGTGTGGTCCCACTCCTTTGAAAAGACAATTCTTCAATAACCATCCAAGATACTAATTTTAATAAGGACTTTAGGGATTGGGAAACTCCTTCACAAGCCATATCCCATAGCCCTAACCCTCAAATCTGCATATACTTTCCCTAGAAGACATTGTACCTTGCTTAGAAAGAAACCAAGCTCCATCCTTCAAGCTCTTCTCGGAAGGTGATTATTTGGGTCACTCATATCCATCCATTGATTTATCCTTCATCGATGACTCCATAATATACTAGGTCTCCTCCCATCAATGAAATTACATGAATAGAATGGAGACTTAGTTGAGGTGAGAGTGGGCTAAGTTTCCATTTCTTTCCCTTGGCATAACATTTCCCCTTTAGGTCCTCTCCTAGTTTGAGTGGTAACATTCTGGCATCATTGTCGGGAAACGAAACACATGTTTTGTTCCCTATACGACATATTGACGTATCATTATTGGTGACTCCATTGGAAGAACGAAGCCCTAGTTCTTCATTAAACTTTAAGGTTAATGCTTGTAGGGTGAAGCAAAAAATTTTCTAGGCATATTTAATTTCACCTTAGTGGCTTCTACATATTTTTCGTGCATACCTCAAATAGGTTGTCTTTCTTTAATAAATTTCCCACTTTGGAAATTGCTAGCATCCCTGGGCATCCTAATCAGGTTGCGGGAATGATGGTAGGTGGGGTGCCCATGTTTGAAGGTGATCCACTCTCCACAATTGACCACATAGAAATATTTAGTGCACATGCTTCAAGAGAGAAGGTTTTCCACCAATATGTCCTTATGTTATTGTCCATGGGATCTCTCGAGGGTCATAACTCATGGTTGCATGATCATGAACCTAGGAGCATTTCATCTATTGAAGAGTTTGTTGATGGCTTTCTTAGACATTTTCAAGTACGCCCTGGATTAAGCATCCAAGAGGAAGCCTTCACCAATCATCATCAAGACATTAAGAATATAGGTAATGAGAACTCCTTGGTTCAACATGATGAAAATGATGATTTTGAACACACATATGTTGGGAAGGATGAATGTGTGGAAAGTGAGATTGAGACCACCCTTACCTTTCTCAAGGATATTACTCCCAATCAGTCCTCTTGTGAAAACCTTGAGAAAAATTATCCCATTAGCCCCTTGAAATATTAAATAATAGATTATTTCCACATAGAAAATGAGAAATAGGAAATTGTTTGTTCTCAATTTGATTGTGCTCCTATTTATGACACCGAGAAGGAGGATGAGGATAAGATTGGTATTCCCTTCCCCTAAGTCACTATTTATGATGGCTTACCCATTGATACCCTTGGGAAGGAGAATATTCATTTTCATTTTCATAAAGAGAGGCAATTTTAATTGATCAATTTCCCTTTAGGATAGACCCAATATTTGATACTAAGGAAATTGATAAGGCTCCCACTTCTCCTAAGTATGATTGTATGTTCAAATCACATGAGCCTTCAGATTATGATTTTTGGAAAGCACAACCCATTGAATACAATACTTATTTATCCCTTTTTCCTATTGGTCATCATCTCTAGTCTTTATCAAGTGATTCCCTCACCCCGGGTCATGTGATCTCAGGTAACTATGAGTCCTTCCCCCTTCCCAAGTATAGTTTCAAGGAAAATTCCTTCATTGATTATAAATTTCCTCCTTGGATGCACCATGAAGGTTTTGATCACTCCATAGTCTCCCTTATCCAGTGTAATCATCGTGTGCAACCTACTTGTGTTTCTCCATCTTGTCTGTCTCCATTTCCTACTAATCATAACCCGAAGACGACCATAAGCCATGAGGCAAATAATAAGGAAAATGGTGGAAGTGATATGCCAGAGATTGTTATCCATCAAAGGTTTATGAGCTTCGTTGTTGACATCTCTATTTTTTGGTTGCAATAGAATATCTCATGGACTATGATACATCCTTTTCTTACCTCTTCTCATAAAACAATCCTTATGCGAGCATCATCTTTTCCCACCTCCTACCCTCAACATCCTCCATATGTCTGGGTTTGCATTCGCTTTGGGATTTGTTGCATGAGTAATCATATACACATGCATATTTGTATTGAATTGATGATATGTTGGTTGCACTAGATTTAAGATTACACTTAATAATATCTTTATCATATGCATGTTAGGTAGGATGCATTGCATGCTAATTTTCACATTAGAACTACTATCATATGATATTTCTCATGGTAGATAGATGCATATTTGCATATTTTATTTTTTGTTGATTTTATGGCCTAACATATAGCATGTGTGATCATGAGATGTCACAAAATCATGTTTCCCTATGTTTTTCCATTTGTTATACCTGAAGGTGACAGGGCTACGGTAACCAAGAAGATGGTTGGAGTTCTCGTGATCTCCAATTCGAGTAGCTTCGCCCACTTATTTGAGAGATCACATCCTAGTTGGAGCCACATGTTACCCACCATTTTTTGGGTGATATCCTTAGGAGAAATTGTTTTCTCAAACATGGTCCTCAATTGACATCCAGCAACCCCTTGCAATCACTAGCTAGCTCATTGTTCCATTTCTCCAACCTAAGCCAACCATGTGGTCCCATGCCCATCTTCCATGATCGTATGTTTGAAGGTGGGCCTCCCAAACCTAAAGGTATGCCTTGTCATTTGATAATTGAGTATTGTAGCTTGTTTATCATGGAAACTTATGGGCATGGATTAATGGGAGAATTTGGCGGAAATAATGGGTTAGGTTTGTACCCTTGTCCCCTCGACCCCATTTGGATATTAACCTTGCATTCTAGTCCTGTGGGATCTCCTTTAATGACAATTTGGATTTAGGGATGGTATTTCATGGGAAAACTCAAATTTGGTTGTGTGGTCCCACTCCCTTATCCACATGTATTACCCTCTTTCCACTCATTATTACCCCATTCGTAATTTCTCCCCACTTGGGTCCACATTCTTCCACTGGGCCCAGATCGGGTTAAATCACCCCTTCCCCTCTTCCACACCTTGGGTCAAGCCTGGAATGATGTCCCCAAGGTTGATGCACCTAAAAAGAAAGATAAAAGCACATTTGGCCACATTTAACAAGAAAATGTACCACAAAATGCAAAATATGGTTGTAACAAACAAATTTAGCACATGGGAAAAATCCAATACATGAGCTCTACTCCACCATCATGGCCATCACCCTGGTTCCTACAGGTTCTTTGAACCTCCTTCATCTAATAGGAACCCATGATTGTCCAACACCATGGTCGACAATGAACCACCCTACCTTAAAAGCAGGTATTCACTGCTATATCTTATCCATCATTCTCTTACCCTTTGATCCCCGAGTAGTTAATAAAACAAAAATCATAAAAAGAAAAATGCATATAAATAAGGGTGGAAACATCAAGGTAGATGCACCTCAAGACGCGATTTCTCCCTCTTATACATTATAAACCCAAGTGTGGGATTCCCTCTTATTAGCTGCCCTTGTACCTCAGCATGTGAGCTAGGGCTACCCCTTCTCATCACCTACTCCATTCACCTATCTATCACATCTCACTTCATTTTAAAGGATGTATCTTGAATATATTATCCCCTTTAGAAGTAGAAACCATCTAATCGGATTCTTGGTTAACCCCATTTGGATTTTAGGAGACATTGACACATATTAAAGTTCATTATGGAAGGGCATGCCATTATGAAGTCCCCAGATATGTTCCATTATTGTTAAGCTAATTTACTTGATTTATCTAATGACTTTTTGTATTCGAAGGCTAGGGGATGCATTGGATCTTATTCAGGATTGTAGATGGTCTCCATCTTGGGTTTGGTCTCCCTATATGGGGTCATAATCCTCCAGAGGGATACATTGGGACATGTAGGGTGTTTTTTGAGATACATGTACCTCAACATTAGTAGCAAACACTCCATGGATCCCTAAGGATGGTCATAGATACTCGCGATACTCCTATTGGACGAGGAAGATGCACATAGTTCACCTTTGCCCAGCTAGTCCCACAGATGTACCATGCACTTGGCAGCTGACACAATGTCACATCCCCTATGCCATCATAATATCCCTTGTAGGCGATCTACATGCATCTTCGACCCATTTAGAGACCCATGACGTTAGTGTTGTGCCCCCACACCCATTGGGAGCACCACAAATTTATTGTTTGGAGAACAAGGGGTCCAACCCATTTCCATCACTTTTGAGGGTCCTAATATTCATTATGGCACTCATGGACCTCAATGTACCTCTTAGAGGGCCCTATGACATGCATAAATTATTATTTGACATCTTGAGAGGCTTATTCTTTCATTTGTGAGCTAGTTTGGCGAGCTTGTCACCAAAAGTTAGATTATTAGAACATTATTTTATTTTTTGGGCTTATGTAGGCCAATGAGGCTAATTAAAACTCCTATTTATTGTATAAATACAATTGATATGAGTTAATTTTCTCATCATCACTTTGGATTGGATCTTTTCTCTCTCTTGAGAATTTCACACCTTTTTTGGGGGATGAATTGGAGCATTATGGATGAATTTTGATGTGTGGATATTGGTCTATCTTATCTTGGAGCTTCTCTCTTGTCAATTGTGGATGGTTGGATATATTTTGTTACAAGTAAGTACATTTTTTTAATGTAATTATTTTTTTGATTTTTCATATACATTGGATTTGGATTTTTGCTATTCTTCAGGCTAATTGTTGCATGCATTTACTGATTTAAATTGTGGAATTTTGTCTCTATTATAGCATCTCTCAATGTATGGGCCATGTAATGTGAATGAAATCACCAAGGGGTAATTCCATTAACGATTTTACCTTGATAGGCCATCTGCTTTGCACATCGATGTATAAAAGCTGCAAGATCACTTCTCTTTGACCTAGAAGACTAGCAAAGTAGTCTTGAGGCCTCCTTGAACAAGAACCAAATGTCATCACTCATATTAATCATAAACTCCATTCTCCCAAGCCTAAGTCACTTATCTACCAAGAGGTGGTCACCTAAAATCACATATTTTTCACCTTTTCCCTAGTCTAGCCAAGTTGGGTCTTAGGGCATCATTTTCCCGGTAAACTATCCCTTCAAAAAGTTTGACCTCCTAGGGTTTCTTGTGCTAATGTTTCCTCAAGGCCTCCTCCAATTTTGAAGCCATTTCAATGGTGGTGTTGGGAGAAAATCCAAGCCCTATCTCTGAGATCAAAATTTAACCTAACATCCCCAGGGCTAGTACCTCATAGGATCAATTCAATACCTTCAAGTGAAAATTATTTCTTTGATCCTTTCCCCCACCTTGTCTAGCATAAGAATATGATAGATTTCCATACTCTTTCCTCCTACCCTAGATTGGGTCCACTTTGTCCCGTGTGGTCCCACTCCATTGAAAATAAAATTCTTCAAGAACCATCCAGGATATCGATTTCAATAAGGATTTTAGGGATTGGGAAACTCCTTCACAAGTCATATCTCATATACCTAACCCTCAAATCCTCCCTTAGTTTCCCTAGAAGACATTGTACCTTGCTTAGAAAGCAAGAAAGCTCCATCCTTCAAGCTATTAAGATATTCCGACACATAGGAAATAATTAAGTATAACTTGGTGTAGTGTATAGTTAGGTATGTGTTTCTTTAGTATGTACATTTTTTAACTTACAATCTGATGGTCATGATATGTTCCAAACATGAAGTGATCTGACGGTTCATTCTCTCCTCGGTATTACTGACATTTGATTTGTGGCTTAACACCCGATTGGTCCATGATCTCTTTTAAAGAGAATGGAGAGTTATTTGTTAAGTGGCTATTCATGAGAGAAGCTTAGGTAAATTTTCTTTCTTTTACATTAATAAAGTGCCTGAAGTGGTTGCGTTGGATCAGGCTGTGGATTGTTTCCCTCTTTGAGGGTATTAACCACATTAAGGATACTGGTGTATTGATTTGTGATTTGTTTGTGAGCGGTGTCCTTTGGTGTTCTATCTAAGGAACTTGCCCTATAAATTCCTCCATGGTATCTGAGCTATTCGAGGGCAACATTCATTGGTAATCCAAAATCGAAATTGATACAACTACATTCGACTATCATTTCCTAGGTCTACTGCTTCTGACTGCTTTCGGGCCAAGAGGACTGCTCTATTGTTTCAGGAGCATCTGTTCCAGTGAGGAACCCCTTTCTTTTCACGCGAAAAGGTTTCCGATAGCCCTAGGTACATCAATTTTAAGATTTGGAGGTATACAATCTTTATTTGTAGTTATAATTATTTGCCTCTCTATTTATTTTGGATTATAGTCCTCTATAAAAAAAAATTATTACCAAATCTATACCTTTCATTTTTGTGTATGCTCTTTGCCCCGTGACTCTGTGCGATCTGGGAAAACCAAAAATAGAAAGAAATGATTTTTCTCATGCTTATGCTCTTTTCTACCACACCTTAGTGTGATCTTCAAAAAATCAGAAACATTGGGGAAAATATCTAGTTTCTGGCCAAATCTAACTTTAAGCCGTAAGGCTTGGATACTTTTGCTTGTTCGTTTCGTTTGTGTGGTTGTTTTTTTGTTTTGTAGATAAAAATGGGTTTATCAAGTAAGCATGCATCCCAAAGCTTCAACGAACAAAAAAAAAAACCCTTCCTCATTTCCAACAATTTATAACTTTTTAAACTAACTCACTTGGTCTAAAGCTACTTTATGAGAATAGACGTATTGAGTTCAAGTCTTTCTTTTTCTTGAAGTACTTTTTCAAAAAACACATGTAACTTATGTTTTAAAGTTATTTTATGTAAAAGTGTTCTCACCCATTGTAAAAAGTGAGTCACTTATAATTCTAAAAGCACTTTATCTTTTATTTAAGTTACAATTTAGTAGATAGTTCATAAAGTACCATTGTGAAAGTGACTTTCACTTATTTAAAAAATTGGGTCACATAAAGTAATAATTTTTTTTTAAAGTGAGATAATTAGATTAAGTTTGGAAAATTGGGGGGGGTGTGGGTGTGGGGGTGGGGTTTAAATATAACATTATTATCAACTTCCAAAAATTCACGTGATTCATTGGCATCTTCAACAACTTTTCTTTAAAAAATCACAACTTCTTCATCGGGAAGCTATTTTTTTTAATCGACCTAATTTTTTTAGATCTTTCTATTTGAACACTTAGTTTTAGCATATAGAGCTTCAATTTCTTTTAAAATGGAAAGTCTATTCCTAGTTATTCTTGACAACACCAAGTACTTCCAATGGCTATCCTACATGGTGGATTTACTTAGAAGTAAATGTCTTTATAGAATAGCCTCAGGCCAAGAGTCTAAACCTGAATATGAAGATAAACAAGCCAAATGGAAAAATAAGCAAGATCAAGCACGTGGATTGATAGGGATGTCTATTTCTCTATACTTTAGATTCCATATCGCAGAAATTGATACCCCTGATGAAGCAATGAAAAATCTCAATAATGTTTTTGGAATTAAAAATGAAATTAGAGTCCATCAACTCGAAAATGAGTTTCTTACGTTGGACCCCTAATAATTTTTCTTCCATTGAAGCTTTTTTGTCTAATTTCAAGACCCTTAGACTTCTCTTGGAATGTGTTAAGGTTAAGAAAGAAGATGTTAGCCTTATTTATTCCATTCTTACTAAGTTAGGATCAACCTACTCTATGTTTGTTTCCATCTTCCATTCTACTAGAGAAGCCTCTATTTCTCAAGGAAAGTTGACAAGTCCCCCTCTTTTGATGCCTTCTATGATTCTTTAATAAGAGAGCAAGAAAAACTCTTACATATTGGTCTTCTTAATACTAGAAAATCTTCTTATAAATCCTTAGGAGCCCAACAACAACCAAGTTCAAAGAACCCTAAGAAGTAGCATCCTAAAAAGAATGGTCCTAAACCAAACAAGGGTCCTAAGCAGTTTCAGTCTCACAATGAAAAATCAACTCAACAAAATGATAAGGCAACTAAAAACAAAGGGAAGAAGACTGATAAACATTGAAACTTTCATAATTGTGATGGCCACTTAAAATCCAATTGCTTTAAGAAGATGAAATTCTTGGAAGCAACAATGAAGAAGCATAACATCCATTTAGAGCACTCTTCAACTTCAACTTCATCTTCAGGTATAACACTTTTTGCATGTGGTTTTCAAGCATCTTTGTCTGGTTATGCACTAAATATATATTCTTCTTGTCATTCTCCTGAGTGGCTCATTGATTCTAGAGCTTCTTATCACATGGCCAAAAACAAAGCCATGTTTTCTTTTTTAAATGATTGTAACACCAAAAATATATATGTTGGTGATGATAGATATCTTAGTGTTGTAGGGAATGGAATTATTCATCTATACAATGGTGAATTTAATCATGTATTATGTGTTTCTACCTTATCCTACAACCTTTTATCTATATATCCGATAACTCATTCAGGTGAAGGTAAAATTGTTGAATTTTCACCTTCTTGATGTTGTAATTAAAGACCTAAGAGATCCTACACAGATTTTATCTACTGCCATTGTTGATGATTCTACAAGGTTGTATATGTTTAACCACTTTGGGACATCAACTCTTCCCTTGGTATTTGTTTCTCATAAGGATAAAATGATAAAACTTTGGCATGAGTGATTTGGTCACTTAAACTATCGCTCCCTTCAAAATATATGTAAATAAAATATGGTGATAGGTCTTCCTATGGTATCTTTTAGGGCTAGTGTTTGTTCCAGATGTGTACTCAAAAAACATCATCGAGAGATTTTTGAGAAACATGCCTCTTGGCACACCTCAGCCCCTTTACAGCTTGTGCATAGTGATTTATGTGGTCCACTTCCAATTGTTTCATTCTCTAGATACAAGTGTTTCTTAACTTTCATTGATGATTTCTCCAAATGCACTTAGGTACACATCTTGAAACTCAAGAGTGAATTCTTTAACATGTTCTTAGCCTTTAAGGCCATTGTTGAGAAACAATCTAGACATCAAATTCTGAAGCTAAGATTTCATAATGGCGGAGAATATGTTAGCAACAAATTCCAAACTTTTGCATTGAGCATGGAATTCAACTTCAACATATTGTTCCATATACTCCACAGGGAAATGGTGTAGCTAAAAGGAAGAATCGTACATTAAAGGAAATGGCTAATTGTATGCTTCAATCTAAAGGACTTAGTCTTAATTTTTGGGTTGAAACAATTAACTATGCAAATTACATAGTAAATCGCACTTCTACTAAGGTTTTAAAGAATATCACTCCAAAAGAAGCATGGATCTCAATTAAACCAGATGTAAGTCACTTTTGTGTTTTTCCAAGTGAAGCATGGGCCCATATTGCATATGTGAAACATAAAGCCTTAGAACCTAGGAGTGAAAAATGTATTTTTGTTGGATATTCTAAAAATGTAAAACGATATATACTTATTCAACCTAAATCCAAAAAAGTTATCATTAGAAGAGATGTAAATTTTGTTGAAAATATATCGGCCTACGAGCCTAGTTCGATGGATGTACCACCTCTCTCTATCCCTTCTACGTTTGAAAATATTCCTTCTTCAAATGATGACAGCAAGGATGACAATCATCCCCCACCTTCTTTGGATCCTCCTTCAGCTCCTCAGCTTCCAAAATGGGTCTACACTACTCAGGATTCAACACATTCTCTTGTAGGTGATCCTAAAGATTAACGTCATACATGTTCTCAATTCGATAGAGCCTCTTCTTTATTGGCTCAAGATTCAGCAAATTATGATCCTCACACCTTTGCAGAAGCTTCAAGCCATCTAGATTTGGACGCAGCTATGAATGAAGAATATCATTCATTATTGGAAAATGATACATTGGACCTTGTTCCTCTTCCAAAGGGATGAAAACTTGTTAGATTCAAATGGGTTTAGAAAACCAAATTTGGACCAGATTTAAAAGTTGATAAACATAAATTTTGTCTTATTGCTAAGCGTTTTTCACAAGTTTAAGGCATTGACTATACTGAAACCTTCCCCCCTATTACTAAAATGAACTCTATCCACCCTGTTATTTCCCTTGTTGCCTCTTTCAAATGGGAAGTCCATCAAGGATGTTAAATCCACCTTCTTGCATGGTGACTTGCATGAAGAAATCTATATGGAAAATCCTCCTATCCTTATACAAACAGACTCCATCCTTGTATTTCAGCTTAAGAAATCCCTTTATGGTCTCAAGCAAGCCCCTTGGGCTTGGTATGCCAAAATGGATAGCTTTCTTTTAGATATTGGATTTCCTAGGTGTCATTCTGACAATACTGTCTATGCCAAGAAAGTGGGTAAGTCTCTTATCATTCTTATTCTTTATGTTGATGATCTTATCCTTACTGGTAGTGATCCCAACCTTATAAACCATGTGAAGTACAACATTAAAAAGTAGATTGAAATGACAAATTTAGGACACTTGCATTATTTTCTTGGTCTTCAAGTCTTGCAATCCAAAGAAAGTATTTCCCTTTCCCAGTCCAAGTGTGCATGTGATATTCTACACCACCTTCAAATGGAAGACTATAAGCCAACCCCTTCTCCCTTTTAGTCTGGAGCCAAACTTTTAGTCACTTGTACTTCCCCGGAAGTTGATGCTACCTTATATTGTGAGCTTGTTCGAAAACTTTTGTATCTGACCCATACTCGTCCTGACCTTTCTATTGTCGTTGGCCTTGTTGCTCAGTTTTTTAAAAGCCCGCATGAAAGTCATTGGAAAGCAGCTAAAATAATATTTCATTGTGTTCTATGTATAGTTCAGTTTGGGATTCATTACTTTTCAGAAGCATCCACTCTATTGATTAGTTTCACTAATTCTAATTGGGTTGGTGACCCTGATGATCAGAAGTCTACTGCAGGTTACGTCTTCATTCTTAGTTTTGGACCTATTACATGGGCTTGCAATAAATAAAGTGTCAGTTCTCTTTCTTCAACAGAAGTAGAGTATCATGGTACCATTGAAGCTACTAAGGAAGCCCTATGGCTTCGTCAGATCCTGTCAGAGTTTTGATTTCAGTAGCAGCATCTGACTACACTTTGGTGTGATAATCAAAGTTTCATTCATCTATGAAAATATCAAGTCCAACATCAGCGCAACAAACACATTGAACTACACATTCCGTTCATCAAAAAGCTCATTCATGAACATGTTCTTGAAGTTCAATATTGTTCATCCAATGATCAAGTTGCATAAATGTTTACAAAGGCTATCATAGAGGCGAAGTTTACTAAAATTTGATTTATCGTTGGAGTTCAGGAAGTTGTCACTAAGCGGGGATAGGCTCTAATGCCTCCTTCCTTATCCTATTTTGTCATCTTTTCACATCCTTCAATCCTATCTCAAGTTGTTCTTAACGGGGGATGTTAGGATATTCTGACACATAGGAAATAAGTAAGTTTAACTTGGCCTAGTGTATAGTTAGGTAATGTGTGTTTCTTTTGTATGTACTTTTTGTAACTTACAATCTGATGGTCATGATATGTTCTAGACATGAAGTGATCCAACAGTTGATTCTCTCCTCAATATTACCGACACTTGATCCATGGCTTAGCACTCGATTGGTCCATGATCTCTATTTAAAGATCATGGAGGGTCATTTGTTAGGTGACCATTCATGAGAGAAGCTTATAAAAATTTTATTTCTTTTACATTAATAAATTGCCTGAAGTGGTCGTGTTGGCTCATGCCATGGACTATTTCTCTCTTTGATGGTTTAAACGTGTCAAGAATACAAGTGTGTTGATCTCTGATCTATTTGTGAGCAGTGTCCGTTGTTTTTTTTATCTAAGGTACTTACCTTGTAAATTCCTAGAGAAGCTCTTCTAGGAAGGTGATTATTTGGTTCACTCATATCCATCAATTGATTTATCCTTCATCGGTGAATCCATAATATATCGGGTCTCCTCCCATCAGTGAAAGTCTGTAAATAGAAGGGAGCCTTAACTGAGGTTACTGTGGGTTAAGTCCCCATTTTTTTCCCTTGGCCTAGCATTTCCCCTTTAGGGATCCCCTTTAGGTCACCTGCTAGTTTGAGCAGTAACAGTCCTTAAATTTAGATTCAGTTTTAAAAAATGTGTATTTAAAATTGAATCCAACAAGTTCCATGGTTTTGTAGTCTCACTCACTGATACATGTACAATTACTAAGATATATTACTTTGTCAATATGTTTGGGGTCATCTCCTAATTCCTCTACAATTACCCACATTATTCTTCAACACTAAATGATCTCATAAAAATAAATTATTTTACCTACTAGAATGAGGACACCAAATTATGCTTTAGAGAACCTAATGATTTTTTCCTATCAACCATGGATTTAATTATGTATTCCATTTTTTTCTTGATATTCCATTAAGCCTTACTAATTGAATCCAATTTTGATGGCATGTTCTGTTAGGCCCCTATACTACTAGTGTAACCCCTTATTGTTATTAGTACAACCCACTTATTATATTGATGTACCCATGTAGTGCCCATATTGTTACTATTGTGCCACATAGAAGCCCACTACTGTTATTATTGTGCCCTTACATTATTATTGTTATGTCGGCTTTGATTATGTTATGACCCCTTAGACTCCTATATATAGAAAGGAGGTCTTTTCATTTGTAGCATCCAAGAATTGTTCATTTATGTAATGTAAAGGAGGTTTCCCCCTCGAAGAGGCTGAATTCTAAGACGTTGATCTATCTTTTCTCTCTTTTCTTGAGCTGGTTTCATAACATTTGGTATCAGAGCTTTCGATTCTAGGGTTTCGCTGCTCCAAACAGGTCATCGTGGAATTTTCGCTATAACTTTTTTTCTGCAAGGTTCTAAAAGTTGAAAAAAAAACCCATTTGAGAAGAAATAGCGCTAAACCTGGGGTCCGAATTTCGAAGCGTTTCTCACTATATTTGCGGAGATATGATCTAAGGAAGTTGGTCTTTTTGTAGACTCCTGAATTACATTCCAAATAGGTGACCTAGGGAAAATAGTCATAACTTTCTCTATGAGCATCGGATTGAAATTTCGTAAGAAGGTACAGAAAGAGAACGGACTTTAGTTTCTTGTTTATCTTTTTTAGATCCAAAGGTTGAAACAGTGACTCGTGGCACATCGTACAAGTTCGCCCTACTGAACTAGTCTATAATCAGGTCATCTTGGGAGATTGTGCATAACTCTTCCTTGGAGAATCCAACTTGGATCAGACTAGTGGCACTGTAAAGAGGACATAGAGGGCTACTGCAGATCGCAATTTCAGAACTTAAATATCCGAAAGTACAGAGTTACAGTCGTTTCAAGATGGAGCTCCTAAAATCA
The DNA here is from genome assembly GCA_031772625.1 of Pinus tabuliformis. NCBI lineage: Eukaryota > Viridiplantae > Streptophyta > Pinopsida > Pinales > Pinaceae > Pinus > Pinus tabuliformis. Next base: position 28,193,066 of record CM062815.1, read on the forward strand.
AGAAAACGCAAGATGAGGAAGTTTGATGGCAAGGATCTGGTAAATTGGATACTTCAAATGGAGCAATATTTTGATCTACATGGTGTACCACTGTTACAAAAGGTATGTATTGCATCTTCATATTTAGAACCAGATCAATTTTTATGGTATGAAGGGCTTTGTTCTCATAAACAACTTGTTACGTGGTCAATTTTCACGGAGGAAATGATAGCACATTATGAGGATACAAAGAGCAACACCTTCTTTAGAGCAACACCACAACAATTGGAAAGAGTAAAAGGGCTTTGTGACATAGTGGAAAGAAAAATTATGGAAACCAGGAAGCCTACCCCTCACAACTATAAATATGGAAGTGTTGTTTCTCCTAGCCTTCCACAACCTACAAGGGTTACACCATAACAATTGGAAGAAAAAAGAGAAAAAGGGCTTTGTTACAATTGTGATAGAAAATGCACTAAAGGTCATAAGTGCGCTGAGAAGAAATTATTTTACATAGAATATGAAGAGGAGGAAGAAAAGGATCAAGAAACATCAAAAGAAGAAGATATATGCCAGGACCCCACCCCAGAGAAAGAAGAAATGAATCAGACCATATCTTGTAAAGCATTGGCAAGAATTACCACTCCTCAAACTCTCAAGATAGAAGGACATATCAAGAAGAAAAAGGTGCAAGAAGTGAAAGATCACATCGAGAAAGAAGAAATGAATCCAACCATATCTTGTAATTCATTGGTCAAAATTACCACTCCTCAAACTATCAAGATAGAAGGACATATCAAGAAGAAAAATGTTCAAGAAGTGAAAGATCACATCGAGCATCAAGAAATGAATCTGACCATATCTTGTAAAGGATTGGAAGAAATTACCACTCCTCAAACTCTAGATATAGAAGGATATATCAATAAGAAAAAGGTTCAAGCAGAGAAAGATCACATCGAGCATCAACAACAAGTTCTCCAACTTTTAAAGGATAACGCCACTTCAGTGCAAAATCAAATGAAACAACAGGTAGATCAACATCGTAGTGAAAAATGTTTTGATGTAGGTGATTGGGTATTTTTATTGCTACATATCATGCAAGATATTTATGAGAAGGAAATGTTGGCAATACTACATGCACTTAAAAAATGGCGACCTTACCGAATAGGAAGACTCTTCAAGGATGAGGATGTGGAAGCATTGTTTTGTTCTATTTCTATTATCCAACCAGATTGGATAAACGAAGCAAGGGATGAATGGAAGAAGGACGAAGAAGTATGGCCACTTATTCAAAAGTTGCAAAAGATCCCAATTCAAACAATATTGCCAAAAATTGAAGAGGAAGGAAATATCATATTGGAACCTGGAGCAGTGACAGAAACAATAACCCGATAGCTATGAAATCGATCAATTTCAGAGTATCTCATCAAGTGGAAGAACTTACCTGCTGAAGATTCCACGTGGGAGGACAAGAATTTTATACAAAAGCATCAAGAACTACTCAAGCATTGAGGACAATGCTTTTTGAAGGAGAGGGGCATGTTAGGCCCCTATAATACTAGTGTAACCCCTTATTGTTATTGGTACAACCCACTTATTATATTGATGTACCCATGTAGTGCCCATATTGTTACTATTGTGCCACATAGAAGCTCACTATTGTTATTATTCTGCCCTTACATTATTATTGTTATGTCGGCTTTGATTATGTTATGACCCCTTAGACTCCTATATATAGAAAGGAGGTCTTTTCATTTGTAGCATCCAAGAATTGTTCATTTATGTAATGTAAAGGAGGTTGCCCCCTCGAAGAGGCTGAATTCTAAGGCGTTGATCTATCTTTTCTCTCTTTTCTTGAGCTGGTTTCATAACATGTTCACTTAGGAATATATAATTGTGTTAAGCATGTTGTCAACTACATCTTTTACAATTTCCTTCCCCATGAAAGTACCTAATTTGACATTGAAAATAAATGCCTTATCTTTCTATTTGTCAGAAATATGCTTCAATATTACATTCTAAACTACATCACATCTATAAATGTTCAACATAGCAATACTTTCCACTTTGTTTGCAATACTAACTTCAAAGGATTCACTACAACATGGATCCTCCTCTTACAAGAATATGTGCATGAGCTTTTTGCTCACATGTCTAAAAAGTGAATGACCATTGAAAACAACTAAGCGATTCCTCTCTCATTATTTATCATCTTGTTTGTATATATGATTATGTTCTTGATGATATCATCTTACATATACAAAATGCTAGTATAACCTCATGTGATTAGTGTGAAGATATTATGTTAGTTATATTTTGGTTATTAAGAAGATAAAATTAACCTAGGGTAAGCATCACATCTGACTAAATGCTCCCATAGGTTATCGAAATAATTAACCTATGACATAGGACGTAAATTTGTGGGATATTAAAGAATACCTCTAATTCCACTAGGTATTGATAAAGACCTCCCAAAATCCTTTTATTAAACTCCTCTCCCAATACGTCTATCTAGCAAAATCAAAACCCTATTTCTAATAGACATCACTTATTTTTACCAAATACCTCCTTCTATAACCTTCAATAGCTACAAACCCACTATATTCAACATCCTTACTCCAATACCTACAGTATATTGAATCTATTTTCATAATTAAAAAATAAATAAATAAATAAAAATTATGAATGAACGTGATAAGATATTGGTCAATACGTGAAACCCTGTGAATGCCCGATGGTATGTCATCTTGGGAAGAACTCTCTACAAGAGAAACTTGATTATATCCTCCTCTAATGCCTAAGTGATGAAAACAAATTATGGGGTCTGATCAAATTTTTCCCCTAAAGATTTGATTCCCGAAACTATGGGGTATGGGCCATTTAAAGATTGCATATTTCAGCCACTCTATAGTTATGGGACTCACAAAACTCTAAATCCCCAAACTTAATACTTCAACCTTTTTCCAGGACCATGAATAAGACCACCACAATGATTTTTTAGATCACCAAGAACTCACTAGAAGTTGCTTCAACCTTCACCCAAACCATCCAAGTGATGTCCCAATTCTTATTGATTGGGGCTTAACCCTACTTCTCTTGAGATACAGTCACTCTTTTTGGTAACTAGGTGATATATATATATCAGTCTCAAACCTTTATCTAATGGCTAAAATCTATTAGAGATCAACGATTATGGTTGCATCAAGTAAAAAAAAAATCGTCACTCCAATAGACCCCTGGTTAACTCGATGAGACTTCATTGGTTGAGAAATGTGGGCCTAATAGCTTACCACGTGAAAAAAAGGCTTCTACTGACACCACCTAAACAATCCAATGAGTTTTGATTAGACGATGGCCTCAATAACAATGATCTATTGGTGAATATTAATGGTTCACAACAATTGCAATTCCCATCATGGTTTTGTTGCTCGTCTTCACACGCTAGAATTTATTCGAACCCTTTAGTATTGTGGCTTCAATGTGACATGGATATGGTGCTTGCACTACATCCACTTCTATGTGACATATCCATCTTTGTAGGTGACCTCAAACACAAAAAACTTTCAGCTCGTATGAATTTGGGTTTGTTACATTGTTAACCAAAACTTGTAAATCGAAAACATAGAAATTGGACACGTGCATAAAATAAACATCTATATTTCAAAAATACATGGGATATATATATATCTATAGATATATATATATATATATATATATATATATATATATATATATATATATATATATATATATATATATATATATATATATATATATATCTATTCAACATTAAACATATTTACATTTTGCAGCCTCTCAGATACTGAAAAGCTTCTTGGCCTAATCTACATTGTACTGATCATGCTCTTTCAAGAAATTTGCAAGTTGCACATATATTCCAAAAAGAAATAAAACAAACCATATCATTTACAAACATAAGGAATCATGCCCTCTTTCCATGACATGCCTTCTAGAGGCTTCAAATATTTTATATGTTATAGGAAATTAGAGGAAATCATGTCCTATTTCTATGATTGCCATAATCCAGCTCGTGGAGGATTCCATAAATCAGATTTAATTTGGGAGGGAGTTTATGCCCTTGCATCAATAACTCTATAAGGATCGACAACTACCTTGCAGGAGATTCATGATGAATGATACAGTGACCACTTTGGTCAACTTTCAACCACTAACAATATGATTAACATGGGCTATTTTCATACCCTTCTCTATTGATTCCCTCAAGAATTTTGAACAAAATTCCAAGTGTTGGTATCATACGTTAGGGTCCCAAGATCATCATCAGGAGATCCATGCATATACTATCATCCCTTCAACCTACCTTCAATGAATTATCCATTTAATATATTTGTACACTATCAATATCATATTCTTAATATCATAATTTTAGATGATGGTATAGCCTTCAAGAATCACAAATCGGATGCAATCCATGCCAACTACACCATATCATGTTATTTATCGTCCCTGTATTATCCTAAAGATAATTAAAAGGATGAAACCTTCAAGAAGTATCCTATCCTATGAGAATGATGTTGGGCATCCAAGGAAGAAATCATGCTCCTATGAAAATAATGTTTTCAAGCTTGTACTCTCTCTTATAGTGCTCTTCATCTAAATCTCAATGCTACATTTATAACAACAAGGCAAGTTCACTTAAAAATGATATGGACTTCACAACATTGCAATTGATTGGGGTAATGAATCATACAACTTGGTTGATAATGATACTTATTCCCTAAAACACCATGCATGCAAAGCTCCTTATTTCTTGATCCTTCTCATTTCTATCATTGCCTTTATGTCTTGATTCACACATGTGAATTTTCCCCTTTCTCTATCATCTTATATTGTGTACAATGATTGAACTACCAAGATATTTCTTTAGGTGATGCCCATGTCAAGAAAATTAATTCGTAGTAGTGTTAAGACATTGTGCCCCTTTCATCATTTTTGGAAACTACTAGCCCTAGTTGTCATGTCCCATTGAACCACTATTGTGTACATTTTTCTCTCTAACTTGTTTCATACATGTCCTTTATGTTGTTATTTCCCTTTCCATTGGGTTTACCCTTTCACCATTAATGCATACCATCTTTCCCTTTCTACTGTCTTCGTATCATTAGAGATCTTTGATAAGTTGAGGAAACTATCTCTCTTGGATACTTCTATGGACGAATTATCCAAGTCACAATGTATCCCAAATCCCTTCGCACTATAGTTAAGACCTTGATGGAACTAATAACATACTAAGGTAAATGGAAATTCCATTTAGTAGTAATGAGGTGTCATTTTGTGTTTCTTATTGTTAGTATGTGCATTCACACATTTTAGGAAGCTAGTTATGACATGCTTTTTTATACTTTCATTTCTATTTTCCCATTAGTTGTGGTTGTGCTTTTACCTCATCTCCTCCCAAGAGAGTGATTGCCACCATTTTTTCTCTATTTAGGATAAGCATATCATTTTTTCTTTGAATTCTTGATGGTATAATTATAACTATGTTCTACAAGTGACATTTTATTCTTGCAAAGTATGTAAGGTGACATATCATTCACATGCCTTAGTAAGTTCCAGTAGATATTCATAGGTAAAGTTAATTGTAGGCATCATCTTCTCTGTATTTCTTCCTTTTCTTTTTTATGCTATGATTGCTACTTAATTTTCATTAACTAAATTTTTCATGCTTTCAAGTTTACTTGTTCTTTTTATTGTATTCATTACAAATGTTTGCTCCCATTAACGTCACCTTTCTTCTCTATTTTCCATGTTACTTGTCATCATACACCAATCATATCATTTGTGATTCTACACTTGTGTCTTGATGTTTATTTATGAGGACCTCCAAGATCGATACAATGCCAGACCTCACTACATGACTGATTTCTGCCTTACGTCAGAGTATTGATGGTTCCTCCACACATATCCATCAACCCCTTTTTATTTCCATGTGTTATGGTGATTTATGTAGCTTCGTGTATTATTTTCTTCATCTTCCTCTTTCTTACGTGTCATATGCTCTTACATAGCACCTTATTTGTCTCCGTTCATTGATAACCATTACTCTTACTATGAGAACAATATATAGTATATTGATTTTGTACTCAGTTCTTTATATACGGTCATAGTATGTTGGGTACAAGTATCCTTAGATTTTCAAGCATCTTCAATACACCCAATCCATATGGATTACCTTTGATTAAGTTTTTCATTTAGGAATTCTCTTCTTACCTTTATTATATTTCATCCCTTTTTTCTTATATTAAGTGTATGCTTATATTTCATCCCTTTTTAGTTAGAAATGTATTTTTTAATTCTCCAGTATTCTTATACTTCTTTTAGGATGCACACAAACACAGTGAAATTTGAACTTCACCGTATGAATTAAATTAATCCTCCGACTTTTCGTGATGTTTTACATTTGTTGATGCACACAAACACACTGAAATTTTGACTTCACCTCATGAAGTCATTCACTAGAAGATGTCGTGATTTTAAAAGCCACCGAACGATAAGGTACATGCATGGTACAATTTCATTAAGAATGGAACCATAGTGCATAAATAAGACTAGCAGGTTAATTGAGAGGAGTTGATTTGGATGATCAGATAACTAGAGTGTGAACAGCAAATCATATTTCCTCATGTACTATAAATATGTTCCCTACATTATAAAAAGTTAATTTTACTGCAGGATAAATGCAAAACTGAGTCGTAAGGAGGGACTAGTAAATGTAGCATGGTTAAAATCGATAAAATATGAGAATCTAGATTTCAATTAGCTAAATGACAAAAGACTCTCCAGGTAAGGTCCCTGGAGAGTGTACAAACACTCACACAATCTATTACATCAATCAAGAGAACAACCTAGTACATATAGGCTTTCTCATAATGAGGCGGTTTGAACCACTCCCTGAATATTAGGATCTGAGATCTAAAGTTAGACTCTCAATCTTATCATCACCATAACAGTAAACCAAGTTTGGATTTCTACATTAATTCTAACACTCCCCCTTAATGGAGAAATGGTTCACTACAAAACTTAAATAACATACAACACCTGCTGGTCTCAGTCTCAGCTAGGCTTATAATTAAAAACATGAAACATCTTGGTAACATAGTTTTCATCTTAGTCTTCTTGCTGCAGAGTCCATGCTTGTTCATTTTGAACTTTCCTCGCCATGAGATAGTGATGTATCTTTGCCTCATTTCTTCCCCTGTGAAGGAAAACTTGAATTCTTGTTCTCGTCCTTCTGAGAATTATGTGGATAGGAGACTTTTCCCTCTCATTATTTTTTGTGTCAACCATTTGAATGTCAACTATGATGTATTCATCATTCATTGATTTAACTTCTACACACACAGAAATATTAATGAGATCATTACATTTTCAATATAAATTTTCTCCAGCTTTGTATTCTTCTGCCATGTCTTTGCAATCAACTTCTTGTGGCTCCACCAATTGATCTTCAACACTTTCTTCCTCTTCAAACCCCTCTTGAAGATCAACTCATGAAACTTGCACAATAGATTGTGCCTCTTGATTCTGGTAGTCATCAACAGACCCACATTTTTCTGAAATTTCTTTTGACTTGAACATACTACCCAAGCCAGAAATGCCTCCAAATGGCCACATAAAAAAGACATCATCAAACATATCCATATCAAAGACATCTCAACACACTATTCCACAATGACACATGAACAAAATGTTCTGTGTATTACCAAGCCATGAACCAAATTGGAAGGGCAAATGTTTAACAATGCAGACAATTGAAATTTAAAAAAATAGACAAATTCAATCCACCATGGGTAGAACGCTACTTCTGCAGAACTGCCTCAAAATCCACACCAATGTTCCACAAATCTTCCAAGCTTCCTGGTCTGGGACTCGTTCTTCTCCGCCTTAGATTGCTAAAGGGGCACGAGATCGTATCACACTACTATCCGTACAAAGCCAAACCATTGGCGCTCACTATGCAGTGGCCACACCATGCCTTCACTGCAACAGATTTGATGTGTGTGAGAAGCAACAGATCTTTAACAAACATTGGCGGATAATAAACTGAAGTGAAATGAAACAATAGCTTTGAGGACATTAAACTCCACTATTTATTTATAATACGTTGAAGAATTTCATCAAAAAACGTGGAAATCTTGGTATCTTAAACGACTCTGGAGTTTAATGGACACTGTAGTTCCACGCCCCCAAAAGACACAAAAAACTTTAAACTTCAAACAAACAAAAAAAGGGCCTTAAGAAGACTCGGAAAACTCCACACTCACCGCAACAGATCTGTTCCACTGTGCGGATCCACCAATAGACAACATCTTAGATAGACCTTCAACGAGTTCTGATAGTCAAAATACACTAATCGATCTCAAGCTTCAAAACTTTCGATCTGCCAGCGCACCTTCCGTAGGGAAAAAAAATTGTGCTTCATTGTTCAAAGTTTAAATTAAAAGTATCATGCTTCAACACCTATTATGCCTCCCCCATGAACATTTTGCCTTCACAGCCACGGATATATTGAACGATCTGCACTTCACAACAACCACACCAACGATATTCTCCTGGAAGACACACGAGTGACACTGTTGATCCAATCTACCGGATCTACCAATCCATAGACGGTCAACACCATCCTCCTCTAATCAACGAGCATTAGAATGCCATGAACCAGAACTAGATCATGATGATCTGATCTGCTCGATCTGCCAACCAATCCACTTAATGTAGAATGTCAACCAGGGTGAAATTTAGGTTGGAAAAAACATGTGATGATGCCATGCGTTGAATACGTGTTCCAACATGCCACTCACAAGGCAGAGGCTTTTGCTCTAGACACCAAATTTTACTAAGTACACCTTCAAGGACTCGCCTTGCTTAATAAAAGCGCACAAGCCTCTGATCCCAAGCTCCGATACCATGATAAAACATGACAATCCAGATTTAAATTAGTGATGCAGGAGCATCCAGCTGAGGGTACCATGATCGGGTGTTTGGTCTCAACTAAGGAGGACAGGTTTATTATCATTCGGTTTCCTTTATGTTTGTTGATCAAAACAGTGTTTAGGAACTTGTTTTTTTAATTTCATTATTAGTTAAGGGATATCTAGGAATAGTACAATTAGTTTAGGGTCGTTACCACCACATTGTTTGTCTTTTTGTTAATTTATCTTATAGTTGTCTTTTCATTTAAAAAAATATATATTGTATATCTTACAGCACAAGAAGACCCTAAATAGTTATCAATTATGTAACTGTAAAAGCAACTGAAGAATAACTGTGAACAGTTCAGGTAACTGGAGGCAAACAATACAAAAGCCAATGTAATACAGTTTTGAAGAGTTTGATTCCCCAGAACAGGAATAGAATACAAAAGTAAATAATTATCAAAAACCTGAGTATTTGAGTCCATCTGTAATAAGCAATCTTTCGTTTTATTTCTTTTCTTTTCCCACTAATTACTGTATATGACAATTAGACAAAGAAATGCATTTCTTTATTCCCAAAAATCTTTTCTAACAGACAGAGACATAGTTCTTAACTTCAAACGACGAGAATAAGGAGAATAGCATTAACAGGATAACTAGTTACATAATCCCAGCAACAGTACAAGTTCCAAACACAAGGTGCAAGAAACAACCATAAAAGCGAGCCAGCGAATTCAAACACTGTAGAATGCATTCATGATAGAGGTAACCCATGTATAACCGAATATCTTTCTTCCATTATATACAATTTAATGTTGGCATACAGAAACAAATAAAATTGTCAAGTGCGTAAGACCAGCAACAGCAAAGTGGAATGACTTCCTCTTTAGTAAAAAACAAACAGCGAAGCTAGGGTTTGAAAACCCTTAACAGCTACAGTATTGTCGAAAGGAAGAAATTATTTACAACTTGAACCCGAAGATCATTGGGTGCTAAATAACAGACAGAGGAGATAAATATCTCTATTCCTAACCTAATAGCATACTATACTACTGAAGGATCCGAAGAAGGAAGTCTACAAATAACAAGACTATAATAGAGAATGACCTACCGGTTTCATTGGTAGAAATCCAAGCAGCGACTCAATCTGGAGCCAACCCCAACCTGCAAACGGAACAACAGAGACATATTAGTGTTTGTATTCCAAAAACAAGTTGTGAGAACCAGTGACGAGCAGTGAAAGTAGGACCATAACTTACCTTACCAGAAGGATAGAAAGCGTCGACGGAATGAATTCGAAATTGGTCACAGCCACAAGAGGGAGCCCTGCTCACAAGGAGAAGCTACCCTTAGTACCACAGTAAAACTGTGTAAATAACTATAGCAAGGAAGGAAAGGACTTACCTTGCCAGTATCTGTCGAAGCTGAGCACAGGGGTCCGTTGTGACCACAACCTGAAACCCACAGAGAGTTAACAGCAGATTAACCAGAAATGCAACCAGAGAAATATATACAGAGAAAGTTAATAGAACAACAGAACTAGCAGTGTCCACGGTGAAGACTAACAAACCAGGCAGAGGAATCCATAAGCAGGTGAGGACAAGGCGCCTTTACAAAAACTTAACACAATTGCGGACAAACCCTCACTGGAGCAGAGCAAAAGCCAAGCACCAAAGTGAAAAGTGAAAAGTGGGAAGGAGTATAGTCGAAGCATGAAGCGTGAAGACCGAGGCAAGGACAGGTGTCCTCACTCACCTATCAACGTACCAAAAATAACTATGCCATCAATCCAAAACCAAAAACAATATCTGCGCTAATCAACTATTTAATGTTAACTATGATTTCTTTGACCTGATCCAAAATATTAATCATTGTTTAATTAACTTTAATCCATAGGTTAATGGGTTGGTCCCATCATATTGTGGTATCAAAATAGGATTTGGAGTTTTCCTGAGAAATGGAAGTTGGAAGACGAGGTCGTGGAAGAGGTTCTTGGAGAGTAGCAGAGGAAGCATTGCGGGAGGAAATTAGGATCCTTACTACCCGATTGGAGGCAGCTGAAGCAGGAAGGAGAAAGGATCCGGAGGTAGGAGATGACAGCGAAGAAGAAGCCATAGTTGCAATAGATGGATCGGATGAAGAAGCGCCAAAAATTAGATTGTTGAGGTCAGTCCTATTGGCTAGCAGCAAGCCTAAGCCAAAGATTCCAAATTACGATGGCAACTTGCCACAAAAGTTCTGTTGGACTGGATTAGAGAATTGGACAAATATTTCGAATGTGAAGAGGTCAGTGAGGATTGGAGAGTTAAGTTCGCTGCAACAAAGCTGAAAGGACACGTAGCCTTGTGGTGGGACAGTGTCCAAGTGGAAAGAAGAAGGATGAACAAATTGCCAATAAAGAAATGGCCAATAATGGTGGCCAAGCTGAAGGGAAGATTTTTGCTCAAAGATTACCAGATTGCACTGCATCGACAATTGCAGAATTTGAGGCAAAAAGGGATGACAGTGAGAGAATATACGGAAGAATTCTACCGAGTCAATTTAAGAGCTAGTTACGTGGAGGACACCTCGGAAAAAACAGCAAGGTATGTAAATGGTCTGAGACTGGAAATATTAGATGAGATAAGCATTCTTTCCCCAAAAAATATGGAGGAAGCGTACCAGAGTGCTATGAAGGCAGAGGAGAAGATCACCAAAAAACAAAATGCTAGGAGAGGACGGGGAATCGGCAGAGGAAGAGGACAATCCTATGGCAAAGGATGAACTTCCAGTAATAGTGAAGAGGTCAGCAGTTCCAAGACTTTAGGAATAGCAGAAAAAGGAGACAACACTAGAGGTGGAAGGCCATATCAGAGAGGAAGAGGAAATGACCAAGGCAAAGGAGTTGCCTATCAGTGCTACTAGTGCAACAAGTGGGGGCACAGATCTTTCGAGTGTCCTGAAGCGGAACAAGCTGGTCAAAGGGGAGTGTATGTTGCACAACCAGAGGAAGCAGAGGCACCACCCCAGGAAGCAGAAAATGTGCTAAAAACAGGGGAAGCCCTAGTTCTGAATAAAGTTCTTATATTGAAACCAGCCAAGGGGACAACGAAACAAACTCAAAGGAAGGCATTATTCCAGATAGTTTGTAAGTCGCACAGAAAATGCTGCAAGTTGATTATCGACAGTGGGAGCACGGATAATCTGGTTGCCACAGAGATGGTAGAGAAGTTGGGTTTGAAGCGGCTGAAGCACCCCACTCCCTACAAGGTATCATGGTTGTAAAAAGGCCATCATCTATTGGTCGACGAACAGTGTGAAGTTGAGTTCCGTATAGGCAGGTATAAAGAGAAGGTTATTTGTGATATTATGCCAATGGACATATGTCATATACTACTAGGAAGGCCATGGCAATATGACCGAAAGGTAGTGCATGATGGGAAGACAAACTATTACAAGTTTGTTAAAGATGGGATTAAGCACACACTTATGCCCATCAAGGAGGAGGAGATAGCAAAAACAAGCGGGACGAAAGTGTTAGTAATGGGTGGAAAACAGTTTTTGAAGCAGATTGAAGATAGTGAAGTGAACTATGTTGTTGTGAGAAGGGAAAAAATAGTACTATTACACACAAAAGTGTCTGATTTGCCTGCATAAATTCAGAAAATGCTGCAGGAATTCAGCAATATTGTAGTGGACGCTTTACCAGATAAGTTACCTCCTAAGAGAAGTATAAGTCATCATATTCACTTTATACCTGAAGCAAGTCTACTAAACAAGGCAACATACCGGATGAGCCCCAAAGATAATGAGGAAATCAGAAAACAGGTGCAGGAATTGCTAGACAAAGGGTTGATAAGGGAGAGTTTGAGCCCTTGTGCGGTTCCAATAGTTCTCACTCCCAAGAAAGGAGGAGAATGGCGAATGTGCAAGGATTCGAGGGCCATCAATAAGATTACCATCAGGTACAAGTTTCCACTGCCACGGATGGACGATATGATGGACTGCCTGAGTGGGGCAACATACTTCTTGAAGATTGATCTGAAGAGTGGTTATCATCAAATTCAAATCAGGGAAGGGGATGAGTGGAAGATAGCCTTCAAGACCAATGAAGGGATGTATGAGTGGCTGGTAATGCCCTTTGGATTAAGTAAAGCCCCTAGTACCTTTGTGTGACTAATGAATGAAATTCTGAAAGAGTTCATTGGAAAGTTTGTAATGGTGTATCTTGATGATATATTAATTTTCAACAAGACTAAAGAGGAACACTTTCGACATGTTTGAAGTGTGCTAGAAAAATTGCAGCAGAATAAGCTGCTGATAAATCTTAAAAAATATACTTTTCTTCAAAGAGAACTGGTTTATCTGGGTTTTGTGATTGCAAAAAACGAGTTGAAGATGGACCCAGAGAAGATTGCAACAATCATTAACTAGCCATCCCCAAAAAGTCTGTTTGAGGTACTTAGTTTTCATGGGCTGGCAAGTTTTTATCGCAAATTTATAAGGAATTTCAGTGAGATCTGTGCACCTATGTTGGATACTATAAAGAAGGCAAGTCAGCCTTTTTGTTGCACCGAGGCAGCAGAGAAAAGCTTTCAGCTACTAAAGAAGAAGATCATAGAAAGACCAATCCTGAGATTGCCAGATTTTAACAAGCTTTTTCAGGTTCGTTTTGATGCAAGCAGTACAACCATTGGAGCTGTACTTAGCCAAGAAGACAAACCTGTTGTGTTTTTAAGCGAGAAGTTGAATGGGAGAAGGTAGAATTATTCATCTTATGACAAATAATTCTATGTTGTCGTCCAAGCACTGAAGCATTGGAGACACTATCTGCTGGGGAGTGAGTTTGTTTTATTTTCTGATAATCCTGCGCTGCAATACGTGATGCAACAGCATAAGCTGAATCACAAGCATGCTAAGTGGGTCAAATATCTACAGAGTTTCACTTTTGTTTTGAAACACATTAGCGAGTAGGCAAACAAGGTGGTAGATGCATTGAGCAGATTAGCTTTGTTCTTGCAGGAGAGTACGATACAAGTGCTGGGCTTTGAGCATTTGAAAGACTTGTATCAGATCGACGCAGATTTTAAAGAGGCTTATGAAGCCTGTCAAAATCCTTTGTTGAGAAACAATAGTCCATGGTTGGACTATAATTTACAGGAGAAGCTATTGTTTAAAGGGGGGCAGTTATGCATTCTCGATTGTTTGATGAGAGAGAATATCATTCAGGAGAAGTGATGAGCCCCAAATTTGGTAGCATTTTGGGCTCATTTGGCCTCACTACCCTTGCTCAACCCTTCATTTTTCATGACTTATGCATCATTTTTTAGTATATTTATGTTATTTGCACGAATGAAGGGCAGTCACTATTCCTAGGTGGCTAACATATGTTTATTTCAGGTTTTTTGACATTTAATGGAGCAAAACCACGCAAATGAAGGCTAGGAGACAGCCAAGGTGGCATTGAGGTTTTGTAGGAAGGTTGTCCACGACATTGAATGGCCTTCCTCGTGATCTCCACCCAAAACTCCGAGCTCCAACAGCTATCACCACCGAGCTAGAAGGCAGCCAACGGATTCTAAGGGAACGGCAGTTTACTTTTAGTTTGGTCAGCCAAGCCCCACTAATTTAGGAGGCCAGCTTCGCCCTCATAATGTATAAATTTTGAGGATGTAGCCTTCGAGAAGAGACTTTTGAAACTTTGTTGCAGATTCTGAATTACGAGCTATAGCTCTGTTTTTCTCTTTGTAAGCCATTTTTGGCATGTTATCAGACTTTTGACTATTATCTTTTAATGAAAAAGCAGGCAGATTTGAGGCAGCTCTGAGTTCTTAAAGGAGCTTAAGCTCTCAGGGTTGGGCCCAACCTGAGAGCCTAAGGCTTCCTTCCTTTGTATTGTTACTTGTCTTTCTTTCAGCATTGCATTTCTTTCCTTTACATGCACTTGGAAAACACAGTTTGCTGAGTTGACTGTTTTGGTGTGATTACGTAGGTTAGTTTTATGAACAAAGTTGCTTCAGTAGTTTAGATTAGAGTAGGGAGATTGAAGTTAATTTGAGTTCCAAAAAGGGTTGAATGCACGCTCACTTTCACCTCTGTTTGGGGACCGGAAGTGCAAACCGTGCCAACTACCAAAAACACAGTTTTACATGTTCATGCAAGCTTTAACGTAATATTTCTGTTTGTAGAAGTATCCATGCATTTAGATCTTGTGGAATAACTCTTTGTTTCAGCACCATGCACGATTTCCCTTACAAATGACATTGTTGTTCTTTGGTTTCTAATAAAACAGTTAGAATAGGTTGATGAAATTTCGGTTATATGCAAGACAGGGGTGATTTGTTTCATTTACACTGCACAGCACCACTTCATCGTTTCCTTATCCTTCTAAGCCATGCCTAGGCCATCTACTCGTCTTCCAGTTTGATCATTTGCCTCCCCACTCTTCTAATATCCACGTTGTTTTATCTTTTCGGCCTTCCATTCCCTCTACCTTCCTCTAGACCAACCAGCTTTGCACACCCCCTCTCCATCTCATCTCTTTGTCCATAAGCCATCACAAGCTCTCCTCCTACCTCCATATCCACCCATACAGCTCATTCACTCATCCATCACCCAAAACTCCGATTGCAGAACATCCTGTAGAAATTACGGGAATTCCTGTAGAAATCTTGAACTTCCTGTAGAATCCCCTACAGACATCCTGTAGAAGCTTGAAAACATGGTTGCCAGGCATCTGAACTTTGTGAACTTCTCTGGAATGATGTGAGGGATCCCTTAGACCCTCTCAGAGTCCTCCTGACCTTTTCCAAGCCTTCCTCCCCTTGATCTACCCCTGCACAGTCAAGACCCAGTAAGAAGCATAGTCATAATAACTCTAGCGACTTGAGCAAAAATACAAAAACATGTTCTCTTCAAATGAAAGTAGTTTAAACACATGCATATCATCTCAATAGAAGTAATGACATCACTTTTAGAAGTTGCATTCCCACCATTGCATCATAAGGACTAAGCTGGTAGAATTAGAGTTTGCTAGGGTTTCCATGTCTTGTTGGCTTTCAGTTCATTTTTGCAAAGTAGGTTAATTTCCTTTGAGATGGCTTTCGTTCATCACTTAAAAAGCTTCTTCTGAGAACATATAGAAGTTGGCTTGAGCCCTAGCGGACTTGTGCCAGCTGACCAAGTGACAGTTGCGACAAGAGCTAGTACTTCTGCATACAGCACCGTCGCTTCCAAGTTTGTTACGAACTACCGGGTTGATAAAATTAGAGAAGGAAGCTCCAGGAGTTGTAGCATTATTGCTACAATACTAGAGCCCACCATCTTTTTGGCGCTGTTGCCGGGGAAGCGTCAGAGTATTAGTAATTATTGCTTTTCTTCTATTTTCCTACTGTCTCATTCTGCTAAGTAGTTTATTTCATTTCCATTCTGCAAAAGTAGCATAGACATTTCCTGCTTTCATAGATTAACATTTCAATTCCGCAATTTCATTTCTGCAAACGTAGAATTAGCATTTCAATTCTGCAAGCGTAGACTAGCATTTCAATTCCTGCAATTTCATTTGAGCAAAGTAGATTAGTTCTTTCTTGCTTTCATTTCAATTCTACATTTTCCTTTCAGCAAAATAGTTAGTTGTAGATCAATCTGTTTCAGTTTTACAGGTACCAAAAAAAACAAAAGCAATCAAAAAAGTCTTTCCATTTCATGCCTCGTAGGAACTGTGATAAAACAGGCAAATTCTTACCCAACACCCCCACCACATCACTGAGTCACCCTTCTCTCTTCTTTGGTGACAGTGATCCTGAAGAACCTATAGGTGAACCTCCTGAGATATACAAAGATCCTATAGCAGAAGAAGAGTTAGAGACCATTCCACCTGAAGCTATGGCTGACAATAGGGAAGAAGATAAGAGAATAGAAGGTGCCTTCCCCATCCAAGAGACCAATGGAGACATGAAAATCAAGAATATTGGCCCCTCCACTTTACCTCACTTCCATGGGCTGACTACTGAAGATCCTGATACCTTCCTACTTGAGTTTGTTGTCCTGTGTCGAACCTATGACTACACTGAAAATGAGCAGAAGCTGAAACTCTTCCCTTCAACCCTTAAGGATGCAGTATTACGCTGGTTCATGGGCTTACCTGGGAACAGTATCACCACTTGGGCTCAGATGCAGCACGCTTTCAACACTAAATACCGGGACTACTGTAGGTCCAAGGAAACCAAGGGAGAAATCTTTCGGATGACCATGGGAAATGATGAGTCCTTAGAGGATTATGAGGAAAGGTTCCAACTTAGTTATAAACGGGCCAGGTGCACACTTGACCCTGAATCCCTCAAGTTGGTCCTGCTCCGAGGAGTCCCTGAAGACCTCTTAGATACCCTTCACATGTTAGCTGGAGGAGATATTTACCAACTGCCTTATGAAGATATAAAAACTGTGTTTAGAAACCACTCTAGGGTAGCCCGGAAAAGAGGTAGAGGAAACCTCCTCTCAGCTGGTATTACTTTCTCCAAACATGAGTTTGCAAATCAATTAGAAGATCTCAAGAGTGAGGTGAGACAGACCATTGCCATGCAGCTGGACACATTCAGGATCCAGTAGAAGAAAGAAGAAGCTGAGAGGGCCTTGGCTATCTTCTGCCCTAGGTGCACAAGGAAACACCCTAAGAACGAATGCCCATTACATTCGGTTGAAGTGTGTTTTGTTTGTGAGGAGGACCACCCCACAAACCAATGTCCAACCTTACCTGGGCTTAAAGCCATGTATCAAGGGACAGAAGCCCCCACTGAACCTCTCTATTTCCTCAACCAAAGGAGGCCACAAGGACCTAGACCTTACCAGCAGGGGATGCAAGGGGCACCCCAAGCTTATTACAGCCCCAACCAATCTACTCCTATGCCTTCCTGGGGTCCCCCTGCTCATCCTTCCTGGTCTATGCCTCCTCCATGGTCTTACCAACCTCAGTATCATACTCAACCCACTACTCATTCGTATCACTCACATGCCCAGCCACAACCTCAGTGGAATGCACCTCAATCGGGGTGGAGGACCCAATACAACACTCCTCCCGCAAATTTTGCCTCCACCACCAGCTCAACCACAACCATTACCTCCTGATCCTCCAAGGCAACCTCAAATTCCTACTCAACCGAACCCGAACCCCAACAACAGACAGGCCCAGCAGGTATATACTAGGGAAACATCATGCCCTACCTATGTTGTGGAGATCCAGGAGATCAATCTTCGATCTGGAAAGACTCTTCCGAATCGCCAACCTCCTCCCCCAGAGGACGAGGAAGATAAACAGGAAAGTGAACCAAAGGCTATTCCACCCTTTCCTGAGAGACTAACCACCACCACACAACCCAACCCAGAGGAGGATGAGCTTCTGGGAGAGCTCAAACAGTTGTGTGTGAAAATTCCACTTCTCCAAGCCATCAAATATGTACCGATATACAACAAACTGGTTAAGGAAAAGTGTTTCAGACACCCAGGCAGGCGAAAGAGAGATGCTTCAACCATCAATGTCTTAGGACAGTTGTCTGACCTTATGTTAGGACAAGTCATCTGCCCTAAGTATCTAGATCCTGGGAGTCCTGTAGTAGATGTCCACATCAATGGCACCATCATACCTCACACCCTGATTGATCTGGGGGCTGTCATTAATGTGATGATTAGGGATACTGTTATCTCAAAATCAAGCACTGAAGGCTGCTAATCAGTAAGACTCTGTGTAACTATTTCAAACCAGACTTTTGACTAAGGCTTAGCCTCCTTAGCCTGAGAGGGCTCTCTCAAAGGGTTATTGATTTTAACTATTGATGAGATGGCTAACTCTTGCAAAGTAAATTAACACATATGTTGGCTGGACAGACATTACAAAGACTTCCATTGGGCTCATGGAGTTAATCATCACTTCAGCAAACTATAAAACTACTCATTCATAGAAGTCAGGGCATGTAATGTTTAAACACTCAAAATACCTCTCATAGAAACCTCAACTTACAAATACACACAGGAAATCAGAGCAGCAAAGTGAATTCTGAGTGATTGTATATCTATACAGCTGTAAAACATAAAGGATAAAACAAAACCACATATATCTTGAGCATTTGAAACACTGTATGAATCCTGAGAAGAAAGGCAGTCATTTGTATTACTGAAAATAAGTTTTTACACAAGCCAAAATAAACTTTGTTTTCTCAAAAATATCCAACCCCCATTACATCAAAGTTTCATCTATATATAGAAACATGTCCTTAACTACTTTGAGCTTCCTCCTCCAGCATGAGGGGAGCTCGATGACTGCTACTAATTACCCCTATCTACTATTTAACTAACTCATTAATTACAATAAGTGCTGAACTGGAATTTCAAAGAGTCCTGATTACACTATAACTCTAATTCTATCCTCCTCATAGAATGATTCTTCTTTGCTCCTTGACACCTGTCTCCTTTCAGTTAGGCCGAGATAGCTGAGAAGAGGATGCAATGTTCCAGGCTAGCTTTGGATACTGAATGCGTTGATGGTTCAATAATATTAGGATAAAACCCTTGTTTTTCCGGTCTCAGTCTTCCACTACCTCTTCAAAAATGTAGCAGCATGTCTCCAGCTCTTTAATATCCCAAAAATGATGAGCATCACCATATTTCAAAATGTGCTGGAGGCTTCGTTGATGAACAGGTGTGCAAGCCAAAACTCCTCGTATGCAACTCCTTCCAAACCCTAAGGACCGAAAATAAAGTGCCTTTATAATGAAAACTTTTTAACTTGAGACAAAAACACTTCACTTTACAAAAAAGGTACACCTGTCATCATTTGAATGGTTATGCTAGCTTCATGTGGTCTCCTAAATGTCCCTTAGATATTTCCTTTGGAAACTTTCTGATCCTCCCAACAAATTGTTGGTCTTCATTAAAAAACAACACCTACAGCAGTTTCGTAGCGCGCTACGAAACTACTGAATTTGCTAAAACAGTGTGTATTTGCCTTGAGGAATTTTCTGCTTGGACCTTTGATTCTTTAAACCTTCTTTACACGTGGCAGAGATCTATATGTCTTCAAAATAATGGAATTAAACAAAATTTTGACAAAACTTATAACAAGACCTTTCTCACCATCAATGAACAGCTAATTGACCTAGCTGTGCTTTTAAGTCTGCAACCTCTCTCCTCAAGGCTTTGTTTTCAGCTCTTAGAGGCATGTTTATTTTTCTGATGAGTTTAGCTTGCTTGAGAGCTGGAACTGTCCATGTATAAACATCAGCTACTGAATCCACCTGACCTACTAGGCTTTTAATTCCTTTTAACACAGCTCTTCGATAATTTGCATACCTGACTGCAAACTCCCTAGTGGCATTCTTCACCTTGGCAATTTCATTCTTTGCTGCCTCCAACTGGTTCTTTATAGCTATAATATTACCTCCTTGGGAAATAATGACTGTTCTATTCTTGTCTTTTTGCTTGATTTGCTCTGCCTCCTCTGTTCTGGACAATTCTTCAACTACCTCTGTTCTAGGCAATTTTTCAACTTCCTCTGCTCTATATAGTTTCTCAGCTTCCCTTACTTGTTTCCTTGTAACAGGCCTTCGTGGTTTGAAGATAAATTCCTCACCTGGTTCATCAAACCTCAGTCTTTTTGAAGCTTTAGATTTTTTAGTGCTTTCTGGTGATGATTGAGTCAAATCAATGTGCATTGGTTCAATATGCACCGGTTCAACCTGCTCAAACTCAATGGCCTCAAGCAAATCACTCAAGCTGGCCTTAGATATTGGACTTTCCTCAACAGCTAATGCTTTGCCCTTTTCTTTGCTTATTTGACTCCTTGTCCTAACTCTTGATACTTTTTCAGATCCACTTGGTCCAGGTACATCTTTCTTGTGTTTAGCTTCTTCTTTTGATGATGGCTGAGGTTGCTCTTTAATAACCAAGGGCTTCACTGATTTTCTCAACTGTGACTTGACCTTCTTTTTATCCTTTGCCTCCTTTCGAAGCTCAACTATCGTGGGTTCCTCAACTGATTCTTCTTTTTCTCTAACCGGTTGTGGAGTAAGACCTGTTTTACTCTGGAAACCAGCCATGAAGATGAAAGAGTTCCAGTCTCTACCAATTTTCTGAAGACCATCCAGCACTAACAGTTTAACCAAACCATGGTGAAATAACGATGTTTCACAGTCATCCTTTCTTAATTGCACTTTGTCACACATTTTGCTGAGACTGCGAAACAAGTAAAATGGAATATCTATGGATGCTTTACCAGTAAAATGCAACAGCAACTTGAAGTGATAGGAGTAGACCTTATTATATCTTCCCTCACAGGTTAAGTACTTTTGAATACAGGTGAGAAGAAGGGCATAGTGCTCCTTAACATAGTTTCTAGGCACAGCCTTTGTTAGGTCTTCATTCACATATGTCTCTTTTAAAAACTCTTTGCAGGGGTTCATATCAAATTTAAAGTTTTTAAACCACTCTTGCCCCCCTCTTGGAATCTCAGTTACAGTAGCAATTTCCTCTGGAGACACTTGAACTTCTAACATAGATATTTTAGAATTCAAACCCGTAAAGTTTAAGGCAGAATCCTTTGTTACCTGAGCATGGCCACCCTGCAGCTTCTTACAGAAATTCCAACAGCCAGCATCCTTGAAGGCCTTCTTCACACCTTAATCTCTTAATGCAAGGTCCAAACCTTCAGGCTCTGTTCTCTGACATTTTCCAGACCTATGTTCTTTCCTCTCCATTTTGCCTTTGAAATTTCCGCACAGTCAATTACCAACAGCTTCAACTAAACTGATGATTCAATTCTTTTTCACTCAGGCTCGCTTGCAATCAGGCTCACTTGAAAAAACTCGGGCTCGCTTGCAATTCAAATATCTCATCACACAAGGTCACTTATGCATCATTTACAATCATCATAAAGAATCTATGCACGGTAAAACCAATTTGAATTATATTTATGTGCATGCCTGCAAATCTATTGGTGGAGTGATGGTTAATGAGTGTTTGGGAGGTACGCCCACTGACATGAACGGACGGAAATGATGACTCATCAACAGACTTGACCTTTTTAGGAATATACGCTGCAAAACGCACGAATCCGCGATTTCGTAGCGCAGTTAGTTATAAATTGGCAAAATGCGATGCGAAACGGCTTGATGTTGACGCACTGCGAAATGGCTAAACCATGATTACGCTGCAAAATTAACCAATGAGACTGCGCTGCGAAAATACGGAAAGGACCGGTGACATGTACAAGAAAAGACATGGCTTTTGCACTCATGATGGAGGATGACCAATAGGATTAGAGAATGATCCACATCAAACCCCTTTAAAACTTGAACCCTAAGTAAGAAACATAGGACAAAAACCATTTGACACCAATTTTTTGACAGTGAACTTGGACAAAAGATTATATACATATGTTTGTAGTTCTAAGTGATAACAGATACTATGCTTAAACTCAACCTTCAGGGTTCCTTGAGGAAGACCTCGACAGTCCTACAACTAGCAGATCGCTCCACCGTGACTCCCGAAGGGATTGTGGAGGATATCTTGGTCTCTGTTGACTCTTGGGAATACCCTGCAGATTTCTTGGTTCTGCAACCAAAGGCAAAGCTTACTGGATACCCTCTTATTTTGGGAAGGCCTTGGTTAGCCACTGCAGATGCTTACATAAGCTGTCATGCAGGAAACATGACCATCAAAAATGGTCCTATGTCCAAGCAGCTAGTCCTATACCCTCCTGCCCAACCCTCATTAGAGCATGACTTACCACTTTGGTTGGAGGAAGGAGAAGAGGATGAGGTGTACTCAGCACCTTTGTGCACCCTAGACACCACTAGAAGAGACCCCCCAACCGAGGATGACTTGATTGAGACCTTGATCCAGAATCCACCTCCCAGTGCACTATCCTTAGAGAAATTGGTGGAGGATGCCAAGCCAGCGCCTTAGTGGACCTTTGTGCAACCAACCCTGTCACTCCCAGAGTCAAAAATGTGGAGTTCAACCCTGAGAGAACATTAAAGATCAGCTCCTCCCTATCTCCTTCCCAGGAAAAGGAGCTGTGTAGCCTGTTGGCCAGTCATCTAGATGCTTTTGCTTGGAGCTATAAGGAGATGAAAGGAGTCCATCCTTCGGTCTTTACTCATCACATCTACATCAAGGAGGATTGTAAACCAGTTAGGCAACCCCAGAGGAGAATGAATCCAGCCCTTAATGACATCGTCAAGGAAGAATTGCAAAAACTGTTGGATGCCGGATTCATCTACCCCATCTCGGATAGAGAATGGGTGTCCCCTCTGGTGTTGGTTCCCAAGAAAAATGGGAAGTGGAGAATCTGTGTGGACTATCGAGAACTGAACAAAGCTACCAATAAAGACCATTTTCCTCTACCTTTCATAGATCAAGTGTTGGATGGACTGGCAGGAAAGAAGTTCTTCTCTTTCCTAGATGGGTTTAGCGGGTATAACCAAATCCAAATCAGTCCAGAAGACCAATATAAGACCACCTTCACTTGTCCTTGGGGTACCTTTGCCTACCGAGTTCTTCCCTTTGGACAATGCAATGCTCCTGCTACCTTCCAGAGAGCCGTCTTGAGCATCTTCTCTGAGCTGGTCCATGATGCGGTGGAAATCTATATGGATGACTTCACTCCTTATGGGTCCAACTTCCAGGAAGCATTGTCCAATCTGGGAAAGGTCCTAGCCAAATGCATTGAGATGAACCTGTTCCTTAGTCCTGAAAAATGTGAATTCTTGATGACTGAAGGGACCGTTCTAGGCCATACCATTTCTTACCAAGGGTTACAGGTGGATCCTAACAAAATTTCTCTCATCAAGAAGGTTCCACCTCCTCAAAAGGTAAGGGATGTTCGAAGTTTCTTAGGATTAGCACGGTATTACAGGAGATTCATTAAAGACTTCAGCAAGTTAGCCTCGCCATTGTTTGGCCTTTTGGCAAAGGATGTGGAGTTTAAATGGACTGACGATTGTCAGAGGGCTCTGAATGAATTAAAGCACAAGTTGGTGTCTGCCCCAATCTTGAGAGGTCCAAACTGGGCTCTACCTTTCCACATCCACACTGATGCCTCGAACAAAGCCATAGGGGCAGCCTTAGGACAAGTTGAACAAAAACTTCCATATGCCATTTACTTTGTTAGCAAAAACTTATCCAAGGCTGAACTGAACTACACTGTAACCGAGAAAGAATTTTTGGCCGTGGTCCATGCACTGAACAAGTTCCGACATAATATCACTGGCTATCAAACATTTGTACATATTGATCATGCTGCAATTAGATATTTAATGAATAAACCAGATGTGAATGCTCGTATTATTAGATGGTTACTTTTGTTGCAGCAGTTTGATTTGACCATCGTTGACAAACCAGGTAAAGAGAATGTTGTTGCTGACTTTTTATCTAGATTGGACTTGTCTGCAGATGAGAATGGGACAGTGGATTACCAGATGCCCGATGAACATCTGTTTGCTATTTCAGTACTCTCTCCATGGTTTGCTGATATAGCAAACTACCTTGTTTCCGCACAGTTCCCTCCGCACCTGTCCTCAAGAGAGAAGAGCAGAATCGTCAAAAAAAGTGCCTCGTTCACTTGGATCAGGGGCAACCTGTTCAAGCTTGGCCCTGATCAGATCTTAAGGCGTTGTGTAAGGGAGGAGGAAGTCTTTGATATCCTCCTCACTTATCATGATGGACCTTGTGGAGGACATTTTGCAGCAAAGAGGACCGCCTTCAAAATATTGCAGGCATGCTATTATTGGCCCACACTTCATCAAGATGTCAGAAGGTATATCAGCCAATGTGACCGATGCCAAAGGATGGGGAAACCAACTCAAAGGGATGAAATGCATCTCCAACCTCAAGTGACTCTTGAGCCATTTGAGAAGTGGGGTATGGATTTTGTGGGTCCCATCAACCCTCCTTCGAGGCAAAGATCTTACATCATTGCGTGCACCGACTACCTGACAAAGTGGGTAGAAACCAAGGCAATCAAAGCAGCGACAGAATAAAAGGTGGCTGAGTTCTTAATAGAAAACATCTTCTACAAATTTGGCTACCCAAGAGAGCTAGTCACCGATCAAGGAAGCCAGTTCACATCCAACTTAGTTGAAGACCTACTAGCTCATCACAAAATCAAGCATAGGACTTCCACCCCCTATCACCCTCAAGCAAATGGGCAGGTGGAAGTCACCAATAGAGCATTGGAAGGGATCTTGACTAAGGTGGTGAGCAGCAGCAGGAAGGATTGGGCAGATCGCCTGGTTGAGGCCACATGGGCTTACAACACCACTTAGAAGACCACAACCGACTTCACAACTTATGAGCTGGTTTATGGGAAGAGAGCTTTGCTATCTATCGAATTTGAATACAACACTTTGAGGATCGCAGCTCATCTGGACCTAGATCTCAGCCATGCCCAACAAGAAAGGTTATTGCAGCTGAATGGATTGGATGAGCACCGAATGCAGGCCCTTCTTCACACAGAAGTGGTTCAATTTCAGAGGAAGGTGTGGCATGACCAACACCTCAATGATAAGCAATTGCAGCCAGGAGATTGGGCGCTGTTGTATGATTCCAGGCATAAAGATTTCAAGGGGAAGCTGAGAACTAGATGGTTGGGACCATATGCAGTGGAGAAATGTCATGACAATGGATCTGTTCTCATTCGGACCATTGATGAGGAGGCCATCCCCATGCTTGTCAATGGGCATCGACTGAAAATCTACAGGAAACCTCTCTCAAGACAAGAATTCATTAAAACTGTGGAGAAATCAGTGTTGGTCATAGAGAAGGGTTCTGCCTCTATTTTGGGCATACCCTGAAGATCTTAAAAAATAAATAAATAAATAAAGATCCTTGGGTGAAAACCGCTCTGAGGCTCCCAAGGCAGATGGTAGGGGTGAAAACCTCATTGAGGCGCCCCTGCTGTCTTTCAAAAAAAAAAAAAGAAAAAAGTTTGAAAAAGACCCTTAAGTGAAAACCTTTTTGAGGCTCTTGAGGCAGATGGAAAAGGGTGAAAACCTCATTGAGGCGCCCCTGCTGTCTTTCAAAAAAAAAAAAAAAACAAACACAAAAAAAGCAGGGACAGCAAGTTCACAATGTGGCAATGCATGCAGGTTGCAGGTTTATGAAGGAAGAAGAGGTCCCTCAACTTGAAGACAAGGGTCCATATCATGCTTCCAGGAGACCCTACCAGCACCTCCTCCGAGAACACTCATCTCCTCTAAGGTATGGGCACGATTTCCTCACAGCTCAGTCTTCTACAGGAAGTTACAGACTTTCTACAGGAAGTTCTGTATTTCTACAGGAAACTTCCTGTAGAAGTTTTGGACGGCCCAGAACTAATTGTATGAGGAGATCTAACGACCAAGGTCTGGTATGGACACATGCAAGCTACTTTTTTCACCTTCACACACTGCTGTCACCTCCTTCTACCACCCCTGTCGACATGCAATGAAGATACCTGCACAATCGAAGCAGATCAGTGAATTATCAAGAGGAAGTAATTCTGAAATGAAAAAATGTCGAGATGCCATGCAAAACTCAACCCAGCTATCCAAGGGCCCTGCGAGCGTGATCGTGATGCCACTGTCTTCATCAGCATGCACCCGAGAAGAACAAACTACTACAGGACATCCTACAGGAATCCCGTAGCAGTTTAGCCAACTAGAGTGTACACCATTCAATCGCCTGCAACATGCAATAGTAAAGCGGGCGCATGTAGCGGAGTCATACGCTTCATCATTAGCAACAGCAAGCAAATCCGGACCTGTGTAAATAGCAGCAGCAGCCAGAAAATCTAGTCATCGTCGTCCTGAAGCCTGGAAAATCATGTCGCGGCCGCACAGGTAAGTGCCTCGCCCTTTCTTTCGTCGAATTACATGAATATTACTTTGAAATGTTTGCAAGCATGAAATGAACGGGTTGAGCAGTTGCATGGCCATTCCACTGGCCACGTCGACCAGTCAGCTGGTCTAGTCGGATGTGTAGAATGGTGGCCGTGGAAAAAGAACGGGTAGTGGACACGTGAGAACCGTCCAGTCGGGGAGAAACGAGTTGTAACAGAAATGACGGCGGCGGATCTGCGGAGAATGATGCAGCAGTCAGGGAATTTGCAGGGGAATGAGTAGACGACGTCATCCAACGGTCCGGCAGGGACAACTCACCCCCGCGCCATGAATTCCGCCGGATTCAAATCTATCGGCTAGATCGCCACCCCACGCATTTATCATCAGCCGTTTGGAAGTCGAGTGAGCATCCGCATTCCTCTGAAGCTCGACACTCCAAGTCTTCGGCCGTTCGAACGTCTGATAGCAGCAGAAGGCGCAGAACCACTACAGTATCCTCCAGAATTCGTGCGCTGCGTCTACAGGAAAGCTGCTTCTACAGGAAATTGGGCTCTTCACGTCAAAAGGTGGCATATTAAAAAGGTAAGCCTGAACCGTCCATGCAATTGGTTTCGAAGGTGGCAGAGTCGACGTTCTACAGTCTGGTCGTAAAAAAAATTGCAAGTATTGTCTGTCATTTGCATGAATTGTCGTCCTACAGGATATGAGTTATAATTAAGCCATGTTAAGGCTCATCTGGAGATAAGTTTTCGTGAATTGTATGCATGGCAGAGGAGTAATTCTACGCTCTATCCTAGTAGGCCAATTTTCTTCCGCACACGCCACCTCCAGCTAACGCAGCAGTTTTTCACCATGCCGGGTGGGTTCATAAGAAGGGAACCAACCGACTCACAAAAGCTAAGAGAGAATCCTGAGGTGGTGGAGCTGTTCACGCAAGCTCAATGGATGTCGTTCTGCGACAAATTGCAGGGCTATGATGATGAGGTGGCAGAGGAGTTTTTGCAAGCTCTGAAGCCGAAATCCAAAACATTGGCCACCGTCAACTTCAGGGGTTTGAGTCTCAGACTCACCCCACAATTCATCAGCCGAGTGACTGAGCTCCCAATGGGGTTACCATGGGATAAAGAAGAGAGGAAGTTGGGACAGAAGGCTAAGAAGGAATTCTTCCCCCCAGAGGAGGAATTCTCAGAAGACAAAAATGGTTTCGTAGAACCAGCTTGCTGCCACTTTGGAGTGAAGTCAGCCTCCAGATTATGAAGTACATCACCTACGAAGGTTGGTTTAGCATTGTATATGGGTACCATTTTCGGTTACTCACAGAATTAAGGCATCAGATGGACCTACCTGTAGAGAACAAACTAAGCATCCCCTACTTTCTACTACAGTCTATGATTGAATGTGCCACCAAGTTGAAAGAAGGCACACCAGACCAGGTAGCCCACCATGGACTCATTAAGCTCCTCGTGGAGGATGCGCTCCACACATACAAGGTTCCTCTCTCATGGGAAGCCTTCAGGAATTTGACCAAATATGGAGATATAAGGATGTTGACCGAAGAGCTCGGTTCATCCAGCAGTGAGGAGAAGGAGTCAGTGCCCGCAGGGAAGAAAGAAAAAGGCCAGAGACCCACGACCACAGAGCAGAAGAAAGAGCAAAAGAAGAAACAAGAGAAAAAGGGTGCCAAAGAGAAGGATGACACACCCATATTGACGGCCAGAGAGAAGAGATTGCAAAGCAGAGTGGACAAGGCTGAGCAGGTCCACGTCAACAAAGGTACCTCGATAGCAGCCACAGCCAAGTCAAAAAGTAAAACCCATTCAGCAAAACAAACTAAAGCGGTGCCACCTGTTTCTACAGGAACACCAAAACCGGCTTCTACAGGAAGCCAGAAATCAACTAAAAAAGGGTCTTCTATAGGAAGCCCTGAGAAAGCGAAACCCAAGGAGAAGAAAACTGACATTCTTGCAAGGGAGGCAGCAGCCGTGCTGGCCGCCCTCAGTACACCTCCTAAGCCAAAGGAGAAGAGAAAGAGGGAAGTCCCTCTATATTTTAAAGCTAGGAGAAGTGTGAGAATAAAAACAGGCAAGCCACAGCCTCCATCCAGCAGCCCAATCACTATAGAGGATGCCCCTACTTTGCCCAAGGAGAGGTCCCCCTCAAAGATATCAGTCACCTATGAGAGGGGGAGCCCGAAGAAAACTACTTGGAAGGATCGGTTGGACCAGTTGGCCTCAAAAGCCCGGCTACAGGATGCTGAGGATGCTCTACAGGAAACCTTGGCCCGCCTTAAGGAGATAGAGAGGATGGAAGGAGAAGCACCCTCATCACCACCGAGGGAGGGCAAAGTAGAGCCACCAAAAGAGGTAGAGAAAGAACATATTCCGGAACCTAGCCCTCAGCCAAGTCTGAGTTCATATTACAACTTCTTAGAGGCTGGAAAAATTATACCTCAGAAATTCACTATGCCACTGTTCTTTGCATTGGAGGAAGAGCGAGTACGAACCCACACGTGGATGAAAATAGCCAAATCAAAAGGTGTGGCAGACATAGGCCCCTTGGAGGAACAACTCAAGGAGGCTAGAAAGGAATTGGTTATGGCTAAACATGTGGCAAATTGCCAGCGGGTGTTCCTACAGGAAAAAAACGAAAAACTTAAACTGCAGCTACAAGAGCTGAGGAGAGGAACAGGCACACCCTCAGGGGACATCACAGCAGAACAACAAGGCAAAAAGGAACTGCAAATCGGTCTTGGGGAGCCAACCTTGCATCTACAGGAAGCATAACAGCAAGCACAAATTGAGGTGCAAGCTTTCAGACAACACCTGCAGCAGAAAGAGGCACAATTGGCCTGCATGGCCAGTTGGGCCATGGATGCTATACAGTGCAAACAGCCGGCCAAATCCTATGGCTTATACCTGAAAGACCAATGGCTGCAATTTCAAATCAATACCTTGGCGCAAAGGGGTATCTCTCAGCTCCAAGACCCGTAGCAATTCACTGAATTATGCAGTACCAGTTCATCAGAGGATAAGGCCAAATTAGCGGAGTTCTACCTCCATAATTTGGCCCTGCCTAATGTAATTTCATGGGATCCCAATACGGCCTTAGGAGATATGCAATTAATGGCATTTGCCTCATGGTTGAACCATGAGGACAAAAGAGTAGCAGAAGCCAAAGCGGTCA
Source organism: Pinus tabuliformis (assembly GCA_031772625.1). Taxonomy (NCBI): domain Eukaryota; kingdom Viridiplantae; phylum Streptophyta; class Pinopsida; order Pinales; family Pinaceae; genus Pinus; species Pinus tabuliformis. Next base: position 28,223,031 of record CM062815.1, read on the forward strand.
TGAACCGAGAATTGAATGAGCCATTGCTAATTAGAGCAGAACCAGGGGATCCAGTTGCACTAATCTCGGCACACCAACACTTGTCCACCGACCCTCAAGCTTCATTGAGATATATGGATCAGCAGGCCCAGGCCATAGCGCATTTTGAGGACATGGAGAGACTGTTAGGAGAAAACTCTGTCCAAGCTTGCACCCACCGATGGAATACATTGGCCCACAGTCTGAAAATCAGAGAGTATCATACTCCAACTCGGATGAGGGAAGCTCTAGTACGGGTGCCCCTCTATAAGAAATCCATGCAAAACCTCCAGGCCAGCTGGATTGGCCTCAAGCTAAGCCCACCACTGCTGCTAGGATTGATGGAAGGCAGCACAGAGAAAGATGAAAATGAACAGTGGGAAGAGGTGAACAGAAAGGCTGGGTTCCATATCAGCAAGGAGGACACTACTACAGAGGCTTGGGATGTGAGGGTGGTAGTAAAGGCAATGAAGGATGAGGAGCTGGATTAGTTGCTCAAGGATGAGCAAATATTTTAGCTGGGGGGTGATGATGAGCCCCAAATTTGGTAACATTTTGGGCTCATTTGGCCTCACTACCCTTGCTCAACCCTTCATTTTTCATGACTTATGCATCATTTTTTAGTATATTTATGTTATTTACACGAATGAAGGGCAGTCACTATTCCTAGGTGGCTAACATATGTTTATTTCAGGTTTTTTGACATTTAATGGAGCAAAACCACGCAAATGAAGGCTAGGAGACAGCCAAGGTGGCATTGAGGTTTTGTAGGAAGGTTGTCCACAGCATTGAATGGCCTTCCTCGTGATCTCCACCCACAACTCCGAGCTCCAACAGCTATCACCACCGAGCTAGAAGGCAGCCAATGGATTCTAAGGGAACAACAGTTTACTTTTAGTTTGGTCAGCCAAGCCCCACTAATTTAGGAGGCCAGCTTGGCCCTCATAATGTATAAATGTTGAGGTTGTAGCCTTTGAGAAGAGACTTTTGAAACTTTGTTGCAGATTCTGAATTACGAGCTATAGCTCTATTTTGCTCTTTGTAAGCCATTTTTGGCATGTTATCAGACTTTTGACTATTATCTTTTAATGAAAAAGCAGGCAGATTTGAGGCAGCTCTGAGTTCTTAAAGGAGCTTAAGCTCTCAGGGTTGGGCCCAACCTGAGAGCCTAAGGCTTCCTTCCTTTGTATTGTTACTTGTCTTTCTTTCAGCATTGCATTTCTTTCCTTTACATGCACTTGGAAAACATAGTTTGCTGAGTTGACTGTTTTGGTGTGATTATGTAGGTTAGTTTTATGAACAAAGTTGCTTCAGTAGTTTAGATTAGAGTAGGGAGATTGAAGTTAATTTGAGTTCCAAAAAGGGTTGAATGCATGCTCACTTTCACCTCTGTTTGGGGACCGGAAGTGCAGACCGTGCCAACTACCAAAAACACAGTTTTACATGTTCATGCAAGCTTTAACGTAATATTTCTGTTTGTAGAAGTATCCATGCATTTAGATCTTGTGGAATAACTCTTTGTTTCAGCACCATGCACGATTTCCCTTACAAATGACATTGTTGTTCTTTGGTTTCTAATAAAACAGTTAGAATAGGTTGATGAAATTTTGGTTATATGCAAGACAGGGGTGATTTGTTTCATTTACACTGCGCAGCACCACTTCATCATTTCCTTATCCTTCTAAGCCATGCCTAGGCCATCTACTCGTCTTCCAGTTAGATCATTTGCCTCCCCACTCTTCTAATATCCACGTTGTTTTATCTTTTCAGCCTTCCATTGCCTCTACCTTCCTCTAGACCAACCAACTTTGCACACCCCCTCTCCATCTCATCTCTCTGTCCATAAGCCATCACAAGCTCTCCTCCTACCTCCCTATCCACCCATACAGCTCATTCACTCATCCATCACCCAAAACTCCGATTGCAGAACATCCTGTAGAAATTACGGGACTTCCTGTAGAAATTCTGAACTTCTTGTAGAATCCCCTGCAGACATCCTGTAGAAGCTTTCAAACACGGTTTCCAGGCATCTGAACTTTGTGAACTTCTCTGGAATGATGTGAGGGATCCCTTAGACCCTCTCAGAGTCCTCCTTACCTTTTCCAAGCCTTCCTCCCCTTGATCTACCCCTGCACGGTCAAGACCCAGTAAGAAGCATAGTCATAATAACTCCAGCGACTTGAGCAAAAATACAAAAACATGTTCTCTTCAGATGAAAGTAGTTTAAACACATGCATATCATCTCAATAGAAGTAATGACATCACTTTTAGAAGTTGCATTCCCACCATTGCATCATAAGGACTAAGCTGGTAGAATTAGGGTTTGCTAGGGTTTCCATGTCTTGTTGGCTTTCAGTTCATTTTTGCAAAGTAGGTTAATTTCCTTTGAGATAGCTTTCGTTCATCACTTATAAAGCTTCTTCTGAGAACATATAAAAGTTGGCTTGAGCCCTAGCGGACTTGTGCCAGCTGACCAGGTGACAGCTGCGACAAGAGCTAGTACTTGTGCATACAGCACCGTCGCTTCCAAGTTTGTTACGAACTACCGGGTTGATAAAATTAGAGAAGGAAGCTCCGGGAGTTGTAGCATTATTGCTACAATACTGGAGCCCACCAAGAAGCACAGTGGAGGTCTAGCCGGGAATTTCGGCATAGAAAAAACATTAGATCAGCTTAGCCATTTTTATTATTGGCCAAGAATGCGAAGGGATGTGTAGAGATTTGTGACCAGATGTAAAGTGTGTCAGTTGGCGAAAGGACACAGTCAGAATACGGGACTCTACACACCATTGCCTATTCCAAGTAGACCGTGGGACTCAGTCAGTTTGGACTGTCTCTTGGGTCTACCAAGGATGCAGTGGGGTTATAATTCTATGATGGTAGTGGTAGATTGGTTCTCGATGATGGCACATTTCATCCCTTGTAAAAAAACCAATGATGCCACTCACGTGGCCCACATATTTTTCATAGAGATCGTCAGGCTACATGACCTGCCTAAGTCCATTATTTCTGACAGGGACATGAAATTTACAGGGCACTTTTGGCGCACCTTGTGGAAGAATATGGACATACAATTAAGTTTCAGCTCTGCTTATCACCCACAGACCGATGTGAAAACAGAGGTCGTAAACAAGAGCTTGGGGAACCTACTACGAAGTTTGATCGGGGAGAATTCACGAATGTGGGATTGTGTACCTGTCTAGGCAGAGTTCGCTTACAACGACTCACCCAATCGTAGCATGGGGTATAGTCCTTTTTAGATATTATATGGCATGCATCCTCATGGAGTGCATGAGTTATGAGATTTAGGATAGCAGGAAAGAAAGAGTGCTGATGGGGAAGATTTCATGAAAGCAATGAATGACCTACACGAGTAGGTAAATATGAAGTTGCAGGACAGCAATCAAAAGTATAAGCAGCGGGTAGACCTGAAATGGTGAGAAGTACAGTTTGATGTGGGGGATGAATTCCTCACGTATTTGCGCAAGGAACATTTTCCTAGAGGTGCATACAACAAACTGAAGTACAAAAAGATTGGCCCTTGCAAAATTCTCCGAAAATTTTCAGGCAATGCTTATGAATTACAGCTGCCACCAGGAATAGCAATCGCGCACATCTTCAATGTGGCAAACTTGTTTCCATATACTGCCTATCCTAAGGAAGACAGTACATCACGGCCTACATGGGACACACAGGAAGGGAGTGAGACTTGGATGAGATAGATGCCTTCAACTCAGCCCCTTGAGATCGAGGGAATCCTCGACACTCAGGTGGCTAGGCAACTCGGCGGAAGGAATACCTACAGTGTCTAATCAAGTGGAAGAACCATCCCATTGAGGATAGTTCATGGCTTAACGCCAAATAGATACAACAGGTAGGTTATTCAATCGAGAAGCTCATGGACCAGAGTCATGAATTTTTCTTACCTCGGGAGCCTGATGTAAGAGCATCCAGCTGAGGGTACCATGACCGGGTGTTTGGTCTCAGCTAAGGAGGACAAGTTTATTATCATTTGGTTTCCTTTATGTTTGTTGATCAAAACAGTGTTTAGGAACTTGTTTTTTTAATTTCATTATTAGTTAAGGGATATCTAGGAACAATACAATTAGTTTAGGGTCGTTACTGCCACACTTTTTGTATTTTTCTTAATTTATCTTACAGCTGTCTTTTCATTTAAAAAAATATATATTGTATATCTTACAGCACAAGAAGACCCAAAATAGTTATCAATTATGTAACTGTAAAAGTAACTAAAGAATAACTATGAACAGTTCGGGTAACTGTAGGCAAACAACACAAAAGCCAATGTAATACATTTTTTAAGAGTTTGATTCACCAGAACAAGAATAGAATACAAAAGTAAATAATTATCAAAAACCTGAGTATCTGAGTCCATCTGTAACAAGCAATCTTTCGTTTTATTTCTTTTCTTTTCCCACTAATTACTGTGTATGACAATTAGACAAAGAAATGTGTTTCTTTATTCCCAGAAATCTTTTCTAACAGACAAAGACATATTTCTTAACTTCGAATGATGAGGATAAGGAGCATAGCAGTAACAGGAGAACTAGTTACATAATCCCAGCAACAGTACAAGTTCCATACACTTAGCGCAAGCAATAACCATAGAAGCGAGCCAGCAGATTCAAACACTGTAGAATGCATTCATGACAGAGGTAACCCATGTATAACCAAATATCTTTTTTCCATTATATATAATTTAATGTTGGCATACAGAAACAAATAAAATTGTCAAGTGCATAAGACCAGCAACAGCAAAGTGGAATGACTTCCTCTTCAGAAAAGAACAAACAATGAAGCTAGGGTTTGAAAACCCTGAACAACTACAGTACTGTCGAAAGGAAGAAATTATTTACAACTTGAACCCAAAGATCATTGGATGCTAAATAACAGATAGAGGAGCTAAATCTCTCAATTCCTAACCTAATAGCAAACTATACCAGCGAAGGATCCAAAGAAGGAAGTCTACAAACAACAAGACTATAATAGAGAACGACCCTACCGGTTTCATTGGTAGAAATCCGAGCAGCGACTCAATCTAAAGCCAACCCCAACCTGCAAAGGGGACAATAGAGACATATTAGTGTTTGCATTCCAAAAAAAATGTGTGAGAACCAGTGCCAAGCAGTGAAAGTAGGACCATAACTTACCTTACCAGAAGGATAGAAAGCGTCGGGGGAACGAATTCAAAACTAGGTCATAGCCACAAGAGGGAGCCCTACTCACAAGGAGTGGCTACCCTTAGTACCATAGTAAAACTTAGTAAATAACTATAGCAAGGAAGGAAAGGACTTACCTTGCCAGTGTTTGTCGAAGCCAAGCACAAGGGTTCGTTGTGACTGCAACCTGAAACCCACAGAGAGTTAACAGCAGATTAACCAACCATGCAACCAGAGAAATATATACAAAGAAAGTTAAGATAACAATAGAACTAGCAACATCCACGGTGAAGAGTAACAAACTAGGTAGAGGAATCCATAACCAGGTGCTGACAAGGCACCATTAAAAAAACTTAACACAGTTGTGAACAAACCCTCACAAACCCTCCCAGGAGAAGAGCAAAAGCCAAGCACCAAAGTGACAAGTGAAAACAGGAAGGAGGAATATAGTCAAAGCATAGAGGGTGAAGACCGAGGCAAGGACAGGTGTCCTCACTCACCTACCAATGTACCAGTAATAACTACGCCATCAATCCAAAACCAAAAAAATATCTGCGCTAATCAACTGTTTAATGTTAACTATGATTGATTTGACCTGATCTGAAATATTAATCATTGTTTAATTAACTTTAATCCATAAGTTAACAGGCTGGTCCCATCAATTAGCTAAATTCCAAAAGACTCTCCAGGTAACATACCTGGAGAGTGTACAACACTTACACAATCTGTTACATCAATCAAGAGAATAGCCTAGTACATATAGGCTTTCTCATAATGAGGTGGTTTGAACCACTCCTTGAATATTAGGATCTGAAATCTAAAGTTAAACTCACAATCCTACAATCACCATAACAGTAAACTAAGTTTGGATTTCTCCATTAATTCTAACACGGAAGGTGTTGAAACTCTTTTTTTAATGTATCGTGATTTACAGAGAGTATTATTTATGTCATTTAGAACTGTAAGTTGGCAACGCTGAAACGGTAAATTAGCAGGAATTTATTTCAACTGACCAACCATAAACGATATTGAGTGGATAGTGATTATGGGGAGCCCTTATGCAATTTACTCAACTCTCTATCCTGTAATAAGAATTATTGCGGCTTGATTGTTACACGTTTTGTTTTTTTATCACATCAATTATCAATTTTGTAATAAAATTATTTTGGGGGATTGTATTATTTCTTTGTTCTAAATTTCACTTTTGAATGTCCCGAGGATTTGAATTAGGCAAATTACAAAAAAATTCCAAAAACTCTATGAGATTTGGGAGGAAAATAACCCAAAAATATACCAAGGAAAAAGAATTTGAACGAAATTAATCCAAAAAAAATTAAATAATTAGGTTGTGACATTATAATATCACTCTTAAATAAAATACATGCCCATCCCACCAAAACAAAGTTCAAAGCTACTATAATGAAAATAAATAATCAATTGGAAGTTCATCTTTCTACATAAATTTTAGTTCATTGACAATGATTATTGGTTTATTTCTCCAAGTTAGATCTCATTTTGTATCCGCGAGTTATTAGTTGATTAGACATCATTTCATTAAAATGCTACAACATCTTGGTATGCATTTGAATCAAAGATATTTACAGAAACATAGGGCAACTGTGACAACACGAACCAACAAGAACAAGCCTCAAACAGTCTGTTTTGGAGGCCACCAAAAAGACATATCAGAGACTAACAGGTTTTTAACCATTTACATTTCAAAAAGTCTTCCAGCCTATTATGAAGACATAGCAGCACAAAATAATAGAGTGATAAGACAAAATAACCCAGCTCTAAACCATTGACCATCTAAGGATCTCACAGAGATACCGTTGACTAGATTAAAAGATTGTCTTCAAAAGAAAAAATTGTACAAACTTATATATCAAAAGCAGCTAGAAGATCAAAACAGCTGATAGATCCCAGAGAACGGCATGCTCCTCTAATCCATTCCTCCAGATTTGTCCTTTGGGGATGAGAAGACATTTTTTTTGGAAATAAGATCGACCTGATTGTTGAATTCCTTGTAGATGTGAAAAAAAGATAAATATTGAAACTCCAGTTGTAAATTTTCAATCTTTCACTTCCGGTAACTTAGACTTAAAATGTGTAATTTAGATTTCTTGCACAATCAATCAATAATGACTTTGGAATCTCCTTGGATTGATAGCTTGAAGATGTTTAATGACTTTGTCAAGCTAAGAGCTCAGCTTTTGTGTTTTGTGTTGGTGCCTTGACCAAGACCAAGGCTAGTTTCCAGCACATGATTTTGTGAGATCAAAATGATGAAGCCTCCCCCACAAACACCACCATTGGAAGCACCATCAAAATAAGTAGATGGAAAATCCACATTACCAATAGGAAGAACAACCCTTCTTATTTGGGTCACTTTAATTATAATAGGGAAATCTCCAAATGATGCCACCACTTTGGAACTAGCCTTCAGCAACTTTGGAGTGATATTTTCAAAGATTTTCTTTTTTGTTAATCCCTATAGGCTCCATGCTATAAAGATAGTCAGAGTCTGGAACCTTTTCATATTTCTATGCTAGTAAAGAATGCATTCCTCAAAGGAGCTGAAGAAAACTGGAGCCTTCAAACCTATAAAGGTTACAACATTTGACCAAAGTTACATTGAAACTTCACACTCAAGAACTAGATGTGTTATGGTCTCCTCAATAGATCGACATAAGCAACAAGAGATGGGGATTGGGAAGTCTCTTTTACGCAGATTATCCCAAGCAATAATTTTATTCCTAAGAACCAACCATTTGAATGTTTTAAGTTTGGTGGGGAGGTTCCATTTCCGTATTATGGATGACCACCATAGTGGTGCCTCAATGCAAGAGAAGAAGAAATGGTCGAATAAACTGATTTGGTATCAAGTCTGCCAGCTGCATTATCTTAGGACCATTTTAAATTATCATCCTCATTAGTGACATGACCACCATTTTGTGATAGATTATTGATGAATCATTTCACAATCCTCAGCATGAAACCCTTGTAAATGAAGATGAGAATAGATAAGCCATTGACCCGTAGAAAGGTCAAACAAGAAGGAACTGAAGGCTTGTCCTAACAAATAAAGGCCTTTAGAGTTGCTAATACTAACCAGAGACTCAAAGAGCACACAAAAGGATAACCACCCAAAAAGGGGTCTTCGCCCAGGCATATTTCGTGACCACTCCCGACCTTCCAAATTAACCATTTTAAAAGCCAAGAGAGTGGGCATAAGGCCCCTCGAGACAAGTGAATGAGAGAATGGACCTGAAGAGGCCTTGTTCTAGATCCATTCTATCAAGGAATATTTTTTTAAATATTTATCCTTGATCACCTCATTCCACAAACCTTTCCCAAAAAAGAGATCCCCAAAGGTTTTTCAATGTTAAAGCTTTCCCAAACTAGGAGAGGTCTTTTAGCCCCCACCCCCGAAATTTTTTTGGTATGGAAATAGAATCCTAGCTCGATAGATCGATCTTTTCATTTTTGGACCTGTGTGACCATAAGAAATGAAACATTTCTTGTCTAATTATATTGAGAATAAATGAAGGAACTCCTATAGACTCAGCTAGTAGAGAGGGATGCATTTGAGAACATATTCAACAAGCACCAAACGACCTCCAAGTGACAACCACCTATAGCACCAACACTTAATTTTCCTTTACACCTTTTTGACCTGCGAGGCTCAGTCTTCCTTCCTGCATCTATTTGGCTTTATCCAAAATCCCAAATATTTAAAACCTTTTGCCAACTCCTCCATTTTACAAGGCAAATATGCCTTGATCATCTCCATAACCTGGGCTTCAATTCCATGCTGGAGGAAACTATATTTATTGAGGTTGACTTCCATTCTTGTCACCTTACAAAAGTAGGAGATATTGTTTTTGTAAACAAAACATTCCTCCACCGAGCCATCTCCCATAATAAGCATGTCATCAACAAGGAAATTATGTGTGATGATTTGAGCCGTAGAAATACAGACACCTTTGATCCTTCCTGCCCTTTTTCATGAAGAATCATATAACTAAGGCCTTTAATAATAAAAAGAAAAAGAAGAGGAGACATGGGACAACCCTGTCCGAGACCTCTTGAGTTGTGAATGAAACCAAAAGGGGAGCCATTGATTATGGTTGCAATGTTTTTCGATGGCACACAAGTCATGACCCAATTGGTGATTGAATGTCCCAGATCCATATGAATCAAAACCAGCATGAGATAGTCCCAATTAACCTTATCATAGGCTTTCGTCAAATCCAATTTGAAGATTAGGGCCCTGGACTTCTGGAATTTTATGGATGCAAGCAATCCCAGGCTATGCTAATTGCCTCATGAATTTGCCTTCCTTAGAGGTATCCAAATTTCTCATGTGAGATTTTCTCATTTATCTTCTCCTTCATCCTATTGCTATATTCTAGCAATGATATTGTAACCTGGGATGCAATGTGACATGGTATGAAATTGATGGAAAGACTGAACTTTGGATAACGTAGGGATCAAAGAAATGTAAGTAGCATTCACTACTTTATTGATTCATCCTAGTTGGACATTGGATAAACAAACGCTCCCTATGTGTTTCATGACATGGACTAATTTCCTCTTGTGGATCATTATCTCTGGTGATGCAATCGTGGACTAACACCCGCAGATTTTGGTCTAACGACAATCGTGGTTTCCAACAAGTGGTATCATAGCATAGGTCATGAGTTCGATACACGATGAGCTCGCATTGGGGGGGATATTGTTGGACATTGGATAAATCAATGCTCTGTGTGTGTTTCGTGACATGAACTAACTGCCTCTTTTGGATAGTTATCTCTAGTGATGTGATCATTAACTAACACCTGCAATTTTTGGTCTAACAACAATTGTGATTCTCAAAAGTCCTTTCACCCTTGATTCCTCTACAACCTTAAGAATATCTTCTACAAAGAGGTCAAAGAAGTGTAGAAAAAATTCATCTGACCAGCCATTTGGTCCAAGACTTTTTTCTTTAGCACAACTTTTTAGAGTGTTTTCAACTTCCCCCAAAGTGACATGTCTACCAATGTGGACAACCTCCTCCTCTGAGAAAAATCAAGGAAACAAATTAATGACCTATAGTTGGTCCAAAATGTTATTAATTAAAGGTTTCTTGAAAAGAGATGAGAAGTGAGAGACAACTACAATTTATAGGTCTTCTTAAGTTGTTATCATATCACCATCCAACCCCTTCAATTCCTAGATAACATTATTCACTTTCCTATGAGAGGCATACTTATGGAAAAACTTTGTGTTGCCATCCCCCTGAGAAATCCAATTTTCCCTGCTCTTGATTCTCCAAGTCTCCTCATTGAGATTTAAAATGTGAATTTTCTTTGACTGGATATTACACAAATGCCTTTTGACTTTTGTTGGAATCATGTTTATAAAGAAGGACCGACTCAAAAGATTGTTTTCATGTCCGACGGCATAAAGTTCATCATTCAAAGTTTTATTCATTTCCTTCTCCCATTTAATCACAATTTTGTTCAATGAGTTTAACTTATAGGAGAGGTATTCCATATCAAAACCAAAATTTGGTGCTCTTGGACCAGAAACTTTTGACAACATTATTGAAAGACAAATCCTTGAGCCAAGAGTGATTAAATTTGAAGGGATAGGAGGTTTTTGAAAATTGAAGTTCAAGCTCCAGAAAAATAGGTATGTGATCTGAAATACTATCAAAAAAAATCCAAGATATATACTTACTAATGGAAGAGATCAAGTTTTCCACCAATATAAATCTATCCAACCTTTTTGCGATACCTTTGCCTCCTACCTGACCATTTCTCCATGTAGGGGAAACAAGAGTAGGACATATATCAACCAAATTCACATTTTGGAATAGGTTAGAAAAAGAAGAGGCTAATGGATCCAACCTAGCTCTACTACCCCAAACATCATTGGCTGACAATGTTAAATTAATATCTCTAGCTAGGATTAAATTATGATAGCTAAGGAGGCCACTTTGATGGAAAAAAATTGCTAGAAAACTAATTTGTCTTCATATGGATCGTAAAAATTTCCAATAGTCACTGAGCTAGGAAAACCCCTCAAGTTTCCTTCCAAAATGATGCCCACCTTTGACTCGAAAGATAAAAGAGAAACCTAAGAGGGATATGAGATCATTGCTAACCCCCTATATTGACCATTTGCATCTGATGCACATACACACAACCCAGAACAAATGTTTGAAAAGAAATCCATGGCTTTAACTCCATACATGATAGATTCTTGAAACAAACACACAGAGGGATGATAGGTTTCTATAAGTCTCTTTAGGGAATCATAGTTGGTTATCCCCCTACCCCCTTAATATTAAGAGAGAGCATAATCATTTCCAACCCCCACATGAGTGTTCCTATGCTCTAAGGGCTCGAGAAGAGGATGAAATAGTGTGGGAGGTCCGAAACAAGGAGCCATCCCTAGCCATCGAATTTTTGTTGGACTTTTTCTTTCCAATAGTGATGTTTTCATCAAAAAAGACAAGGATTTCCACTAGGGATGACGATATAGAGGAGGAATTAAGGATGTGCAGGGGGGAAGGCCTTCAAAATATCATTGCATGAATTATGGGAGGTTGGAGCGATTCTAGCGAAGGTCTCAAAGACAGAAAAAACTGGCAAGGATGCCAATGCAATCAGGGGAGGAAAAAAAATTATATTTAAGGTACCTATAAATAGTGACTATCCCCTTGAGGGAAAGATGTGAGAGGGAAGGGTCACCACTAAAACAAAACAGGAACATGTTTGATGGGGACGGTGAGTCGAAAGGGGAGGTTAGGAAGCTAGAGGATGAGACGATTGCTCGAGAAAGGGAGATACAACGCCATTGATAACATGATTGAGTCTAAAATAGAATTCCTTAACATATTAACATCTAAAGAGACTAAATGATCGAAGGAAGCAGAGGAAATAAAGATATCATCCAACATAAGCATATCTTCAGGAGATAAATCCAAAACTAAAGAATCTTAAAATGGGGATACCTAGAGCAAGCAAACATATGTGGAAATCAGTTCCTGTTGTTAACCACTGGAAGGAGCCCTCACATTAGAAAACACCTCTATTGGCTCAGGGTTTAGAAAGAAAGGAGTCGAGAAGTGAAAATTATGTTCGACATACCTGGAAATATTTCTTAAAAAAGGAGCCAAGGAAGATTTTTATGTGATTTCATGTTGCTCTGAGCCTGAGTGACCCACAAAAGAGGATAGGGAATACGTCGGTTCCATGAGATTATTTCCCTTATATTCAATGACACATACATTGTGTAGCCTCGGCAATCCTTCTTCACATGGCCAGTCTAGTGATATATGAGACATCGAAAGGGAACTTTCCAGTCCAGTAGTCCAGAGCTTGAACATAAATATGATCTCCACAAGAAATAAACATAACTTCAAGGAGTCGTTCCTGAGTGTCTAACTCCGCGAGAATCTAAGAAAACATTTTATCAAACTCCACCAGTGATTTTTTATCAAAGAAAAGAAATTGCCCCAAAGTGTTTGCTACACTGCTAAAGATATTTCTTGACCACAACTCGAGTGGAAAACCTAGAAGTTTAACGCATAAGTATTTTTGTCGGGGTTTCTCACTGGAAGGGTTAAAACCAATATGCCATATTTGGGTCCAAATAAAGCAGCTACAAAACAACCATAACCCATGGCTTTCCCAAAACCCTAAGAAATTCTTGTTCCCATAAGGGTAACACAAGCCAATTGTTTTCTAGAAGACTGATCTTAGGAGCATACCCGAGAATGGGTTTCTAGGCTGACTCTGCCCATTTCTATATACTTTCCTTAAATAAATAAATAAAGAAGATCCTCCCAACCAGAGTTCATTATAGAAGGCTTGAAACCCTATTCAGGTTTACATCCATCCCAAGTGTCAACAATTGTTTGTTCGCACCTACCTTAAATGCTTTCTGATGCCACTTGTCCCTACCCACCTCGTTGCACAGACCTAAGAAAGCTAACAATGGAGACAAATATATGGGAGCCTCAAGTACGGATGAGGGCTCTAGCTGGGAAATATATTATCTAACAGTAAATTTTGAAGCCTCATACCTTTTACCACCTCTCATTGCCTCTTTCCTCATAGGAACGGATCGGCCTGAGGGCTCCCAACCTTCTAGTTGGGGGACACCTTCCTCTAAAATCGAAATGCGGGGGTCAACATCAAGAAGAGCTTTGTTGTAAGGCACACCACTTTGAGGGGAAGGAGAGAGCTTCAGTGAATAATTTGGACCATGGAAAGCCTTATCAAAGACTATGGAGTTAAAATCCCCACAATAGTGACTCTCTGACATAAACTGAGTCGGTCCTAGGGATCGAGGGAAGGTCAGAACCATAAGACTGTTCAACTACACAAGCAATGGGGAGATAAAGATAGAGAAGAAGGCTTGCTTCAAGCGTAACACCAAGGAAGATCGAAAATAAAGCTGAGCCTCATTTGATTCTCCCTAGGCATCGAAATCAAAGGTGTCAGGCCCCTACCTTGGCAATAGTCTTTCCACTGCACGAAAGGGGTGCGGCACCACCACCCGATTTTTTTTCACCAATAATTTTAAGTGTGGACTATGCCTAACATTCCATACTTAGTTTTTTTTTCACTTTCTAAGTATTAACATTCATATACACAACGGAAAACATCAATTATTCTCCTTTCATAATCATTATCATTTTACACATATGCACAACAGATACAATTTTACAAGAGGGGAAACTCCCTAAATATGAGTATGCCCACAATGATAACAATAATCTTTCATAAAATACAATTACAGTCTTTGAAGAGGAACCCCAACTTCCTTCTCACAATATCTGTCAAAACAGGCAACTCAGTCTACACCGTGCAGCCTTGCTTGAACCTCCATTTAGGAACTTGTTCACTCGGTCGTTCAGGAACTCGTTCAGCCCGTTCACCCTGTCGTTCGGGAATTCGTTCACTCGGTCGCTCAGGAACTCATTCGGCCCATTCACCTGATCATTCAGGAATTTGTTCACCCAGTCATTCAGCGATTCGTTCACCTGGTCATTCAGGAACTCGTTCAACCTGTTCACCTGATCATTCAGGAATTCGTTTACCGAACCTTTCAGAGACTCATTCGGCCCATTCACCTGGTCATTCAGGAATTCGTTCACTCGGTCATTCAAGAACTCGTTGCACCTGTTCACCTAGTCGTTCAGGAATTTGTTCAGTCAGTCATTCAGGAACTCGTTCGGCCCATTCACCCGGTTGTTCAAGAATTCGTTAACCTGACCGTTCAGGAACTCATTCGTTCCATTCACCGGTCATGTAGGAACGCATTCGGCTCATCCACCCAGTCATTCAGGAATTCATTCACCCGATCATTCAGGAATTCATTCACCCGGTCGTTCACAAACTCATTCAGCCCATTCACCCAGTCGTTTAGGAACTCGTTCGGCTCGTTCACCCTGTCGTTCAAGAACCCATTCACCTGACGGTGTAGACTATCATTTGGCTCGGTTCTCCTGTCATGCAGTGACACCCTTGGTGGTTCGCCTGCCGCAGCTCGCCTAGGCAGGGTCGCCCGTCAAACCCGAATTTCTACATTCTGTTTCTTCTTCTTGGTGCTTCGGTCAAGAGCCACCAGCACCTCGCCTTTACCTTATTCATCCACCTTCTTTTAGCTCGCCCTTCTCCTTGATCTCACACTCACTTGTGAACTTGAAACTTTATGATTTCGCCTCTTCAACATATCCTTTACTTATATGCCCATCCAAGGATATAACGTGGGTCAGACTACCCAGGCCAACCCCTCAACTTGGCCAACTCACCCACACTTCACGTCGACTCGCCCATGTAACTGCCCCGCTAGGTCCACACGCCCAACTTCGCACTATATAAGCTCACCATCGCAAGTTTGCACACTTAGCAAAATTTCGATTTTTCGACTCTCTGTTGGATCGTTGTGCTCGTGCCCCTGATGCCTTTAACCAAATTCCCTAGCTTGTCACACTTCTCCAACTCATCCCATCGTCGCAATAAAACGACGCAACTGACTCGCCCGCTCAACGACTCGTCACACTGCTGACTCATCGCAAGCCCAACTCACCATGTTTAACCGAGAGTGCGCCCACCCAACTCATCACACTTCAACTGTTGACTTGTGGGCTTGACATAATCCCCCACTCTAAATGGTTTTCGTCCTCGACAACACCATCATACGACATCGCAAAGTGTCGCTAGCTTCAAAATCCAAAATTTCCATGTTGCCCACCTCCACTCTGCCATCGCATGAACCAAAGGTTCATGTCTCCATGAATAGGAAAGTCTCCTCAATCCATGATCATCAACCACCCCCATCGCAAATCCACATGCTGCCTCACCGTGGAAGGTTGGTCCCTCCAACTCAAGTTACATGCCATCATTGCAACATATCGTGTTGACCCCATCATGTATCGTCATCATGTGAACTCTTGTCGGGATACTCCAACACAATTCAAGCATACCTTGGTACACTACTAGCACCCATGAATCGTACTAGTTGGGTAGGTAATCCAACTATCACATCCAAACCATGAGAATGCACCTCCTCATGTCATCATCAGTCGTTTCTCTCAGCCTCCTATCACAATATCAACTCCATCAAGAATCAATCTCCATCAAAGTGTAAATAAGCCATGCCCAGGTCCATGAAGTAATCTCCATCTTATCTGCAACATGTTGTCCATGATGTTTGGTGTCAATGTGCTACAAATCATATGCATCTATCCCAACATCATCATCCATATATGTGTAAGATCCATCTCTTTAAAGTGAAGAGATCCTCTCATCAAACCGACTCTCGATGTGCCACATCCAGATCCATGAAGCAATCTCCATCATATTTGTAATGTGCCATCCCTCAAGTCTGCCAAAGAAACAAGTATACACATGTATCATCATCCATGTGTTTCCCATGGTTAGAGACCAATCAGCTCCCATATATCAAAAGTGGTTAAGTCTCAGCTCAACCCACGCCCAAGTGTTGCCACCAAGGCATCATCATCGCTACAACTCCATCAACTCCAAAGTGTCTCATATCAATCCTCCACATCAAGTCACTCTTCCAAGCACACCCATAAATGTACTCAAAAGTATGCACCCCATACTACATCAAAGTCACTGACCTCAGCTCCTCAATGTATCAGACCCTCCAAGTCCACTATAATATGAAGTCCCCAATGGCTACAACAATCTCATGTCATCATGAGCTCCATGAATCATCTCCAACCAACACCCTAGCAAGCATACATGTCTCGGCCCCAAAGGTCTCTACAAGATGCCTCAGCTCTCCATGTAGTGAATGCTCCATAGTCTGCTCACAAATCCAACCAAGTCCATGGCCTTGTTGTACACAAGTGCACAACCTCTCCATCGACTCATAAATAAAAGTATCCATGTCACATCAGCAAATCTATCTGCACAACATCATTGTCTTGGCACTCCTCATTAGATGCCCATAAGTGACATCTCTTCAAGTGCACCTGCATAATGTCCCTGCATAAGACTTCCAAGCTCCATCTACTCAACTCGATGTCCATGACTCAAGTTTCCCATGTTGTCCAACTAAGTTGAGCCATCACAACATCCATCATCTTCATCCAAGTCTACAATCCGGTCTAGTGCCCATAGCCACCCAAGCCATATATCATCAATCACCTAAGTCCCTTCCATCACAACGCCCCCACTAAAGGGTCCACCAAGACTGCCTCTTGGCCTCGGCCATGAGAAGTCCACCCAAGTATCATCTAAGCAAGTGTGTGCCCTTCTCCAATCAGTCCATGAGTCATGCTTGGCACTTAGCCAATTCTTCATATTGCTAAAGCATGACCCATTCCTATGTAATGATCATCACGTTCCTCCCTTGTCAAGGGAATTTGCACCTTCTGTCATAAGGTCACAAATAGCCCCAACAAGCTCTGCAACAGTCAATGGTCCTTGCTTCTGCATACAAGGTTTCATCGTAGACATCCATGGTAAGATCTTCCACCGTATTGGTAAACCGACTTTGCCCTTCCTTGCATATGGCTCATCCTCAAAAAGCTCCAATGAAACACAAGTAAAAGTAGAAACACTTACTTCATCACGAGGCTCCTCCATGTGAGTATCCTCATCTATCAATATCTGCAAAATGCACGATCCTGGTCCAACTTGAGCAATTTCAAGTTCCTCCTCCATCATTGTCATATCTGCAACATCCTTAAACATCAAGACTTCCTCTTCTTGATCATCGAAATCTGCAGCTACATCCTGCTCCATTAACCAACCAAGTCGAAGAAGTTCACCTTCAACATTCATTTCTTAAGACTTCAAGTTCATCTCAAATCTCTGAGTTCTCTTCTTTCATCCACTTCAACCTGTATAAGGTCAGCAAGAGCCTCCCTTGGCATTCTTCCAAACCCGCCATGTCTTGTCATTCAACTTGGCCCAAGCACAATGCTTCACCCCTGTTAAACCTATCACGAAGTGTAACACTTCACCTGTAAGCCTCGTTCAACTAAATCAAGCTCGGATACCAACTGTCACGCCCCTAGCCTGGTGGTAATCTTTCAACCACACGAAGGGCGGTGTGACACCACCATCTGATTTCTTTTCACCAATACTTTCAAGTGTGGACTACGCCTAACATTCCATACTTATCTTATTTTTCACTTTTTAAGCATTAACATTCATATGCATAGTGGAAGCATTCAATTATTCTTCTTTCATCATCATTATCATTTTACACATATGCACAGTGGATACAATTTAATGGGAGGGGAAACTCCCTAAATATGAGTTTGCCCACAATGATAACAATAATATTTCATAAAATACAATTATAGTCTTTGAAGAGGAACCCCAACTTCCTTCTCACAATATCTGTCAAAACAGGCAACTTGGTCTGCATCGTGCAGCCTTGCCCAAACCTCCGTTCGGGAAATTTTTCACGTAGTTGTTCAGGAACTCGTTTGGCCCATTCACCCGGTCATTCAGGAATTCGTTCACCCAGTCATTCAGGAACTTGTTCACCCTGTTCACTCGATTGTTTAGGAATTCATTCACTCGATCGTTCAGGAACTCGTTCGGCCCGTTCACCCGGTCATTCAGGAATTCGTGCACCTGGTTGTTCAAGAGCTCGTTCGGCTTGTTCACCAGGTTGTTTAGGAATCTATTCATCCAACCGTGTAAACTATTGTTCGGCTTGGTTCGCCCGTTGTGCAGCGACGCCCTAGGCGGTTTGCCCATCGTACCTCACCTGCACAGTGTCGTCCGCCAAACCCGAATTTATGCGTTCTGTTTCATCGGTTTGGGGCTTTGATCAAGAGCTGCCTGCACCTTGCCTTCACCTTATTCATCCACCTTCTTTTAGCTTGCCCTTCTCCTTGATCTCGCACTCACTTGTGAACTTGAAACTTTATGATTTATCCTCTTTAACGTATCCTTTACTTATACAACCATCCAAGGATATAATGTGGGTCGGTCTGTTCAGGCCAACCCGTCAACTCAACCAACTCGCCCACACTTCACATCGGATCACCCATGTCGCTGCCCTGACGGGTCCACATGCCCAACTTCGCACCATATAAGCTCATCGTCGCAAGTTCGCACACTTAGCCAAATTTCAATTTTTCGACTCTCCGTTGGCTCGTCGTGCTCGTGCCCTGGGTGCCCTTAACTGACCGCCCTAGCTTGTTGCACTTCACCAACTCATCCCATCATCACAACGAAATGTCACAACCAACTTGCCCGCTCAACGACTCGTCGCATGCCCATCTCGTCGCATTTAACCAAGAGCATGCCCACCCAACTCATCGCACACCAACCACTGACTAGTGGGCTTGACGAAAGGTGTCATCACTGCATGACATCATAGTAGAAGAAAAAACAAGAGGGAGCAAAGGGAAAAAAGGTTGGCACCCACTAACTGCCACCGGGAAAGACATACACAATGATTGGACAAGAAACTCAAAAAGGTAAGAAAATCGGCCAGGTAGCCCACGTAGGAAGAGAGGAAACTTGGAAAGAAAAGGAGAGCTACTCGATAAACCACTCAACCATCAGACTAACGCTAGAGGGGATAGGGAAAAATTGTTAACATAATCCACCCAAAATAAAGGAAGACCCCACAACTCCACAAAATCTGGAAACAAACTTGACCAAGTGGACTACACGTTTCCAATTGTAAGGTTCCTTCAATTACCCCGCCCAGTTGGATGCTTGTTTGATCATGAACCCGACACCTATTAGCGCTCGACGAATGCAAATGGAAGAACCTAGACCTGTAGAGCTCAGAGTTCTCATAGGATTTCCTCGTAGAGCTCAAAGTTCTCCCCAACTTAAGCCTCTTGTAATTTTTAGTTGATTAGACATATATGAAGATGGTCTCATTAGATGCTATCAGTCAAGGATTAGTTCATTATATTTCTATTTCTTTTATTAAATAGAAATAATGTGAACTTTAATGTACAGGATAGAAAGCACTGCAGGGAGTTAATAATTGGCCACTACCTTGTGAATATTGTTTTACATGATTACAACTTGGTGGGAACCAACATTGACTAATAATTATGGTTTCCAATGACCATGGCTGGCTCTAATCCTTCCAATTATATAAAGATTTGTATTTTTTTCCAATAGAAAAAAAGCATTTATATTTAAAATTTGAATATACGGACTTTTGAAGCTTTACTAAGCAGAAACATATACAACCTTTACAAAATTGTATTGTATAGTATATATATATATAGAAAACAACAAATACAAAACTCAAAATTCCATATGACTAGTTCAAAACATGGCTCTATAAAACACTATTCAAATTTGTCAACTTATATGAAACCCTGGATTCTTTCATCTGTAGTCTTGTGTACCATACCTTCATACAAAAAGGAAATAAAGGGAAATTATATTCTGATAAACATAGTGTTAGTCATAGTATTAGAGACTGCGCCAACAGGGAAAGAGGATAGTTCGTTCACTTCAACATTCAACTCCCAGAAAAAATGCTTTTAAAAGCAACAAATAAAAGAATTCAAAAAACATCTAAATAATCTAAGAGATAGAACCAAGCCCCATATCACCCGCTCAAACATATTTGTCAGCGCATTTTAATCACCAACTGGAAATTGCCAAGAATCTACAAATTTTTTATACCTTTATATTTAGGAACTTCGAGGTAAGTCCAATCTACCTGGGCAAAGATGAGTGTATGATGCTATATTCATAGAAACCATATACTTAAACAGCAAATTAATGACGTTTGGCATGCCGCGTTTCATAATGTTGTAGTCTAACATTATTGGGTGGGTTTTGTTATGGAATATGGGAATTTTAGTTATATTTTGAGAAAATGTGGTAAGGATTTTTGTAATATAGTTTTTAAATTTCAAGATTTTAAGTGTTGTAGAGGTTTTTGATGATGCTGAATCTATTTTTGTGATAAAAAAACATGATTCAAACACTAACACTATAAGATTTTTTGAAATTTTTTTATCCAAATTCCAACCACTTTTAACTATCCACACAATTCCTTCCTCCTCCACCCTGAGTAGACGACTCCTTTCATAATTATAATTATTATAATTATAGTGATCACAATTATAATTATAATTATAGTGAGTGATCAGATATGTGGACAAGGTTGAGTTGGTAAATGCTGCACTACCATCAGTTATGTAGACAAGGTTGAGTTGGTAAAGGCTGCACTACCATCAGTTTGGCGTGCTATGGTTTTTCGTAATTCGCAAATACATTTTAATAGGCCACTATTTAGTTTTAAAAGAATTTTAATTTAGTTATTCATAATTAATAATTTATTGTATATATTTAATTTTAATAAAATGTTTTTAAAATAGTAATTGAAAACATAGGATTGAATCTGTTATTTTTCATTTTAATTAGGAATAATTTCATATTTTGATATTAGATTTTTATTGTTTGTTTAATTTATATTATAATTTGTTTTTAGAGTTTTTGATAAATTTGATGGGCTGTTTTAGATGTTAAGTTATTGGTTCAATTTTCCTTCTAATTTTGATGATGTTCTTGGAAATGTCCATGATAGAGTCTCACCAATCAACTTTTATATATATATATATATATAATTTATATAATTTAATTAATTTTACATTTTTTTTAAATTTTGGTAATGTAAGATGTATTATAAAGTAAGTTTTTCAAATCTTATTATGAATTGTTTTCTATAGACACTCATTAACCATTTAATTTATATGACTTTATTAGTTAACAAAAATTAAATTATTTTTTTATAATATTTATTTATTCAAAAATTATAATATAAATTTATGATAGTGAAAGTGTTTTCATATTATTAACTAATAAAATTAATTTAGAAAATAAAAATAAATAAATTTTATGTTGAAAGTAGAATGTAAATTTTATTTTTTATTTTAAATATTTGAATATTATATGATGATGATGATGTTGATTTATTGATAAAGCATTGGTTTATTTAATTAAGAATGGCAAGAGATTATTTAGATCTCTTTAAAATTGTATTTATAGATTGAAAAACCATTTAGACGAGTGTCTCGAGAGTAAAATACCGTAATACTCTTCACGACTTAGAAGGTTGGAATTATGACAAATATTTCTAGTTGGGATCTAATTTGGATATATATATGACATTGTTTTTTAAAGTTATTCTCATATTCAACACTCCTAGTGTCACAATAGTGACAAATTCTTTGTCCCATGGTGTTTTGGGAATTGTCCACCACTTATCTTCACTGTGTAGCTTATGAGAATTTGTTATTTTTTTTTTATGCTGAAGCAAGAGTCGATCCTTCTTTTCCATTAAGCCAGAAAATAATTTACATAATGTACAACCGTCCACAAGGTACTGTGGACCCCTGAAAATTTAAGTGCTAACTGCCAGAGGCATTAACCCCCAACCTTACAAATATAAATCCAAACCCTTAGAATACACAAAAAGTTCGAGCAAAAATTCAAAATAACGTTAAAAAATCCACGTAACCTCCTGCGCAACTGCTCACCAGACTAGCAAATTTTAATCATAATCGTCCTTCTCCGCACTTAATCCAACGGTCGAGGAAGAAATTGTACCACGCTATCGTTCTATGTTTAACGACCCAGCCCCACCGAATAGCGCGATCATTCCTAACCGTTGATCCACCCCACGAAATTTGATGGTTGAGAATAATATCGCACGGTGCAAGAGCATCGAACAATAGCGTGCGATGAGGGCAGTATTCGTTCCATCCCGCCTGCCACATGTAGGTTGATGAAGGGAATCGCATCCAATTCGCAAAAACCACTTCCTACTTGAGAGACGTGTGATCACTCGAAAACCACTAGGGGAGCTATTTTGCATCCCAGAAAGGGAATTCAAGGGTATTACAGCCGCTGGAAAAGATAGGATTCCAATCCCTCACATCCTTACCTCTGCGCCTAAACCTAATACCATGGAATGTGCTGGTCCTTCCCCCTGGTTGACCAATCGAAAAACTAAGAATTCCAAGCAACAATCTCTAGGTATTTCTCCGGTAATTTCTAAAACCATGTTTACCAGGGCTGCTGAAGTCAACAGTGGCCAGCCTCCCACCAACAACTCATCTGAAGAAAAATAGTGAAACATAAGGGGTAAAATCATTAAGAACATGCCTCTGTGGCTCTATTTCTAAACACCTCCCTATCCTCTTCCGCTTGGTCATGACAGAGTGCTTTTAGTCTTCCCTGAGGCAACTCATGCGAACCCATTGAAACCCTGCCTTCAGTGCAGCTCACCCCTTGGTTAGCTAGAATATATGCTAGCTTGTTGGCCTTTCTACTCACATGGTTGAAGCTTACTGTGCGCAGTCCTTGGAGGTGACCCTGAATTCTTTGGAAAACCTGGATTAGCCTCCAGTGTTTTAAGACTTTCTCCGGCCCCGTTCCACAACTAATTCTCTTGGCCGAGTTAATAATTAACTCAGAGTCAGCTTCTATAATCACATTTAGGCAGTTATCCTGCTTCATAAAATCTAAGCATTGCTCCATAGCCATTAATTCCGCCATGTTGTTTGTGGCTCTACCTAAATGGCAATGGAAGATGAAGAGAAGGCTCCTTCTTCATCCCTTAAAACCCCTCCAAAACCCGCAGTACCTGGGTTGCCTTTTGAAGCCCCATCAATGTTATATTTTAGAAAACCTTTTGGGGGAGGATGCTAGAATTCCTTCTCAGTTTCTCTTATGATTACTTTCCTATCCAAGCCTTGAGGAATAAGCCCCCGCATACCCAGCTGACTAAGAATTCTCCTTTCAGTCATTGTGGGTGGATTCTTAGGGTGATTATGCACAGTGGTGCTCACCGTCTCCTTAAGTTGTTTCAGGATCTGCTCAAATAGGCGATGAGAGGGATTCTTTTCATTTTTGAAGATTCTCTTATTCCTTTCTTTCTAAACATTCCAAATAATGAATCTTGGTGTTAGAGCCCAAGAAGAGCTGAGAAATTCATATTCCAAAAAGCTTTTTCTCCAATTGTTTAGGGTATTAATGATACCCCTTTGTCTATGTCAATCTGTTGGAAAATGGTGGCAAAAGTATCCCATAACCGGGAGGTGAAAATGCAAAGATGTTCCATTGTCTCCTCTTGAGTTTCACAGAGCTGGCATCTGGAAGGCCCCAGAACACCCCTCTTCCTAATATTATCCCAAGTCAAAATTTTCTTATGAAGAACTAGCCACATGAAGAGTTTGATCTTCATCCACACTTGGTGCCTCCACAGTTTCTGCCAACTTATGTCCGGAACCTGGTTATCCAACTCAAGGAGAATAACTTTGGCTTCTTTAATAATAAAGGTGTCCTCTTTATTGTTGCCACATCTTAGTTGGTCCTACCCCCCTGTTACTAAAATCATCCTTTGTTCCAACATTTTCATTAGTGCTTTTGCTTTTGCTTTCAATGGGCTATCCTCCCTGCACTCTATGTTTTTCCAGGTTCTCCACTTTCCTGTGCTATGGGTATGATCCCAAAAATATTTTACCTTAGTTAATCCTTGGTTGTCTGTCTTGTACTTTAGGTCCAAAAGGTCCTCTTTTAGCAACTTTGGTTCTTGTTGCCATTTATCCTCCCAGAATAGTGTTAGATCTCCCTCTCTGATTTCCCATAAGCTGTTTTTTTTTACTAAGCCTCTATTCTCCCAGGCCTTATTCCAGATATATGAGCTCTGTATATTTCCAGACATTCTTATGAGATCAATTGTTTGCCAAGAGCTGGCATATTTTTCTTTCTAGGTACTTGCCCATTGAGCCTGTGGATTTTTAACCCATTGCCACCATAGTTTGGCCCCTAAAACTTTGCTGAGAATTTCCAGATCATCCAAGCCAAGTCCCCCATGGATCTTGGGTCTGCAGATTTTTTCCCATGAAATTAAGGTCCATTTCTTGCTTATCTCCTCCTTACCCCAAAGAAAGTCTCTTTGGATTGTTCTGAATTGATGTAAGACTCCTTTTGGAGTAGGGAGAGCTGAAAGCATGAAAATTGGGATTGATTGAAGCACCGCCTTTGTAAGCACCAACCTACCAGCCAGGTTTAAAGATCTGATGGTCCATTTTCAGACTTTATCCTGCATCTTATTAACCAACAGTTCCCAAATTCTCTTGTGCAAAGGTTTAGCAGTTAGAGGAACTCCCAAATATATTGAAGGGAGGGAATCCCTTTGAAAGCCTAAAATTCTGGAGATATTTCTCTGAATAGCAATGTTGGTATTAAAGAAAAAGATTTTTGATTTGGAGAGATTGACTTCCATACCTGTAGCCATGGCAAAGTCCTTCAGGATTTGTTTGTACGCTAGAGCTTCTTTGACTATGGGGATTCCCTGTAACATGGTATCATCTACAAATTGTTGATGAGTCAATGTGTGACCATTCTCAGTTAGTTGCAGGCCCTTAATCTTACCCGTTACTTTAGCATGCTTGATAGATCGACCAAGTCCTTCCATCATAAGGATGAAGAGAAAGTGAGAGAGTGGGTCTCCTTGCCTGAGGCCTCTTGAAGGCATAAAAGTCTCGGAGGGAGATCCATTAACCAATATTGAAAAGCTGGAGGAAGTTATCAGGGGCATAACCCGTCTGATCAAGCTATTATCAAATCCAAAAGTGATGAGAACTTTCCTAATATAGGTCCAATTCACCTTGTCATAAGCTTTGGCTATGTCCAGTTGCATGATCATATCAGCCTTCCTCTTACTAGTCAATGAGTGCACCACCTCGTGAGCTTGAATGATGTTATTTAGAATTTGTCTGCCTTCCACATAACTGGATTGTTCCACTGAAACAAGTGTAGGAAGTAGAGGTTTGAGTCTATTGGCCACTACCTTGGATATTATCTTGTAAACCACATTAAATAGAGCTATGGGTCTATACTTATTTGGAGATTGAGCGTTGTCATGTTTAGGGATCAGGGAGATGAAGGAGGTATTGAGCACCTTTAAAATAGTTTTGTTTAGCTTGGAATCCTCCACTACATTCAAAATATCCTGTTTAACAATATTCCAACAAGCCTTTAAAAAATCCACATTGAAACTATCAGGTCCTGAAGCTTTGCCATTCTGCATATCTTTGATGACCTCCCTGACCTCCTCTTCAGTTACTAGTTTGTTAAGGTTGAAATTATCCTCTCTAGTCACCAGCTTAGGTATATGACTAGTAATGTCCCTGATAAAGTGCTCTCTATCTGAATTGGTTTCTTGGGCTACGCCTCAGAAGTGCTGAACTAACACAGCATCTATGT
Organism: Pinus tabuliformis; assembly: GCA_031772625.1. Taxonomy (NCBI): domain Eukaryota; kingdom Viridiplantae; phylum Streptophyta; class Pinopsida; order Pinales; family Pinaceae; genus Pinus; species Pinus tabuliformis. The sequence continues at coordinate 28,248,985 of CM062815.1, forward strand.
CCTCATGGGAGGTAAGAAGATTCCCATCCTTGTCCTTGATCGAATAGATTTTGTTGTGAGCTCTATTTGCCATGGTGGATCTATGGAAAAATCTAGTGTTCTGCTCTCCTTCTTTTAGCCATTGAACTCTAGATTTTTGTCTCCAAAATATTTCCTCTTGTTTACATAAATTTTCCTTCTCTTGATGATGCTTGTCAACTTGATCGCTTTTGAATTTATCAAAGCCTTCTGCGATCAGTGATTGGTTGAGTTCCTGCATTTTGTTTTCAACTACTTTTTTTCTAGCAAAAATATTGCCAAAATCATTCTTGTTCCAATATTTAAGCCTGAGCTTGATGTGCTTTAATCTTTTGTGAAGAAGGAACATTCTTGTTCCCTGAATATGCAAATATTATTCCCACCATTTTTCAATATTGCTTATGAATTCTGGGTGGGAAAGCCAAATGTTCTCAAATCTGAAAGGTTTATTCCTAGGGATACCTGTGCCCTAGATCTCTAGTTGAACCGGCTAGTGATCTAAGCCTCCAAAGGGGAGAACTCTCGCTATTATTTCCTTGTCTATGAGCATAAGGTCCTCTAAAATAATGAATCTATCTAACTTGGAGGCTACATGAGACTCTCCTCCTCTTTTATTGTTCCAAGTAAAAAGGCCATTATTCATTTCAGTGTCAACTAACTTCATATTGTCTGTAAATGTTTGAAATGCTAAAGGGTCTTTGCTTAGAGCTCTGGTTCCCCCTTTCTTCTCCGTAAGTGATTTGATCATATTGAAGTCCCCTCCCATGATCCAAGGTGTTCCTACATGTCTGTCCCTAAGATCCACAAGAGAATATAGAAACCTGAGTTTATCATCCAATCTTTGAGGGCCATAAACATTCGTGACCAGGTAGGTATTCCTGTCTCCTATAGGCTGAATAACCACTGACAGATAATTCCTAGATGCATTAGCGTCTATAATGCCAATTTTTTGTGGGTTCCAGAGAGTGAGTATGCCCCTACTGTATTCTCTTCTTTGACTTCTAGAAATTCAAATCTACTGAGCCATTTGCTATGTATTTGTCTTAACTTTTGAATGGAACATTTCGTTTCATGGATAAAGATTATATCCAGATCTGCTTGTTTCATTCTAGTGTTAAGAATTCTATGTTTTCTTTTACTACCTAGGCCCCTGATCTTCCAAGTTGTAAATTTCATAATTAAATATTTGTAAAGGAGTAGTTGGCTAGATCTTTCATCTTACCTGAATCTATCATTATATTTCCACATTCCATCAATAGTTCATTCTGATTTTTCCTGCCTCTTTTCTTTCCTGGGTTTCTAGGTACTAGTCCTGGTGTAGCTTTCATCGTTTTCACACCATCGTTACCCTGCCTGTCCATGTTTTTTACCTTCTCCAACCCCTTAGCCTGAGTTTTCCATAAAAACAACTGTTGGATTCTATTGATCTCTTCCTGAGGTAACGATTCTACCCCTCCCGTGGTTCCTTGAATCAAGAACCCTTCCAGATCTAGGTGTTCCCTATCAAGAATCTCTTGTAGCTCGTGGTCCTCCAATTCCATCTCACTCTCGGACATTTCCTGGTCCATTTCCAGATCTGCATCACTTAACATAGTCTCTTTTTGTTTCTCTATCTTTTGTGTATGTTCACAGTCTTCTTCTCTCTCCTTCTCCCCAGGACTTTCTCCCATTGCTTGACCTCCCTTTGTTATCTCTGCATCCTCTTCAAGAACTTGGAACTTGTTCTAGTTGTTCTGTTTCCCTTCACTTTGATGTTGCTTTGGCCCTCTTTTGCCGCCTTTTCCCCTATATACCACTTTGTGAAAGCCATCAAAGTCTTTCATTGTATTAGCGTTGCTTTTGTTCTCTACTTTATTGAGAGGGTAGTATCTGAATAGGTGCCCATGTTCATGACATCTTCGACATCTGAACGAAATATGCTCATAATGTACTTTTTGCACCCATTCTTCATCAAAAACCTCCAAAATTACCTCGTCTGGAAGAGCTCCGGATAGATCCATTTCCACACATATCCTTGCAAAGGAAGTATATTTCCCCTTCTTGTGGCTTCAAAAGCTTTGACAAAACGCCCTAATTTATTGCCTATGGCAGCTAACGATTCAGTTTGCCAAAAATCAAGAGGTAGAGAATAGAGTCTTACCTAGACCGGGACCGAAGTAAAAGTCTCATGCTCCGGGAAAAATTCATCATCCATGGCCGCATATAGAGGCTTGCTGCTGCATAGAAGTAGGGTCCTCCTTCGAACACTCTGTCTTTATCTTCAATATTCGTGAAGACCACCGTGAAGAATCCCTTTGACCCAAGATGTAGGTCAATACTTCCTTTCAGTTTCCACTGGTATTTAATCCACGTCTATAAAGCTTTTTCAATGAGCCATAATCCCATGAATTTATAGATAATAGCATAAGTCTGCATGTGCTCCCTGTGCACTTGCAGAGACAGATCATTTAATACTACTCTAGGTGTGATCTCAGTTTTGGGTTTACAAGGTCCCTTCTGTCTTTTGTTCCTTGTTTTTTGTCCTCTTCCTCCTTGTCTTTTGCGCTATTATTCTCCCTTGTTTTGGTGCCTTCTGTATCCTCTTCCATATTACTATTTCCTTCCTCAGCAATACCTCTGGCATTTTCCAAAGGTTTCTTGCCCCTATTGGCCACAACCTCCTTGTAGGAGGAGTGGAGCTCCTCCTCTACGTCCTTCCATGGAGATCAACCACTGCAACACTCTGGAACCCTAGCTGTTCACCCACCGCTCCCTCAATCAACCCTACATGTATGCTTTTTCATTTTTCTCATCATAACTTTCTCTCTGAGCATCAGATTGAAATTTCAATTTGCACTCTTATGAGAATTTGTTATTATATTAGTAATGTTGATTCTATTCTTTGCACTAGTTAGAATTAAGAGGTAGTTTTGATCTTCTAGGTTAGGGTTGACCCCTTCCTTTTAGAAACTTAACTTTATTTTATCCTTTGATTCTTTGTTCCACAACAAATTCTCCCTCAATTTAAATCTAATAGTATTTCTAATATTATGAGGATTTTCCCATGTATTAGGTATTTCATGGTGTGATTAGATAGCCTCCATGCAATGACGATGGGGCACCATGCTAAGGCACATGCACCACTACAAGCACCCACCACTCCATGCAATATAGGATACTATCTAAAAACATAATGGTTGAGAGTAGGCTTTAGTTCTAGATCATGCCATAGGAAGCTTATGGAATGATAACTAGCAACACAACAACAATGATGATGGTAGATAACATCATCAATTAGCTACAAATGCAAGGTATGTAGCTTTCTTCCATCGAAATCCAATGAATGATTTTAGATGCACTTCTCCTTTTATTTGGCCCATTGTTTACGTTTAGACCATCCAACAACGCCGCCCCACCAACTATCTATTGATCGTCTACTTTAGATCCTTTTAATCATTATCGATCCACACCCATGATGACTTGGGAAGGATCCACTACATGACACTGAGAAAAACTTGGCATCCCATGATGTTGCAAAATCTTTTTATCACTCATTTCCTTCTTGAATCAAGAATTGTCTTCAAAATCTAAAAAACATAGTTAGGAGGGATAGATATTTTAATTCTATGGGAAAATCAATTTCATGGTTGGGTGTCTCCTTTAGGACCCAAGAACTAGCAGGAACAAGGACACCAAATTCCACCATATCGTAGAGCTCTACTGACACACTCAAACATTTGTAGTTAGTGTCCTCCTCACTTAGGATGCAAAAATGTTGGAACTCAAATAATATCTACACAATCTAGATAAGTAGGAGTGCCTACTAGTTACCCTCTCTGCTGGATTGGCAAATAAGCATGGTGGTGTCTATGTTTCTAAAGTTTTAAGATGCTTCAAGATCAACCCCATTGATGTCTAAATAGGCCTTATAACATTGGAAACATTGCTATATTTACTTACTTAGGTCTCATAGTTATTTTCTATTATGAGTTTCTTGAATGTTCTATTGGCTTTATAATTCTAAGTGGTTTAAATCTCAACACAATGCTAGTCTAATTTTGAATATGGAAGACTAACCTTAAGAGCTTCTTTCCAAAATTAATTAATGATGTCTATTTTCCCATAAGGAATCCTTCAAGACTCCTTTATTTTTGTTTCCTTAAATATTTTGTGTGGCTACTCTATATAGCTACTTTGTATTCTTCAATCTATTAGAGGCTAAACTTTTGTATATATTTACAAAGATAATTTCCCACTAATATAATAGATATCTTACTTGCAAAAGAATATATGATCATTATTTTTAGTATTTATCGTTTTAGGTTAGGTTAAGCCTAGGCTAGATCCAACCCTAATGTTGGATAAAATAATGTTGATTTTGATAACGAGATGTTGTCACCAAGATTGTGTGAGACTCCATTGATTATCCACACCTCATGGTATTGTATAATCTCATAATTAGATCCCACCCTGAACCCCACCCCATGAGATTTCAATGTAATACTTAATCGAGACTATACCTCACATAATCCATCGAGTTTACTTTATATATTATATATGCACTTATTTTTAAAATACAAAATTTTATTTCTCTTAATTTTGAACAACTTATTTTAATCAAAATAATAAATATGCATGCCTAACCAAGATAATTCAATCGTTTCCATGCCCACTTGTAAAATGACAATTTTGACATATTATATATTAATTTTTAAAAAGTAAACAAAGACATAGATCAAGGTAAATCAATTCTAGATGAAATAAGATACTTGTTAGCATTCAATGTGTTTTCTTTCACTAAAATAATTATTTTTTAATTAAAATATATTGTAACTTAATTTTACAATTTAGTAATACAAAATGTATCACTATATTGAGATCATTGAACAAAAACAAGTAATTTACGTAGGAAGATAATATGGGATCCCTCGTGATATATCAAAATGGGCTCTGGATGTGATGTACCCGTAATGATGCAATAGAAACATTTGGAAGTTAAAGAGTAATAAATAAACCCTTGTGTTTAGATAGGTCAATTGTGTCTACATGGGTTACGTGGGAGTCCCTTTATCTATATTTTTAAAATTATACACTTGTGTCTTAATGTTTGGGTATGAAGCATAGTTATGACATTCTCCTGAATTGGGGAAAAAAGTACAGAAATTCACCAATTCAGTTCAAGTGTCGAACAATTCGCTGAAATTTGATCTGATTCATAACATATGGGGTTAATCGTGATGTTAGTGTAGTTGCTTAAGCCTTTGGCTCGAGATGTTTTCTAAACACCCAGGGTTAATCTATTAGATTATATTAACTGCAAATCTATGGCACATATCCAAAATATTTATTCATTCATTGTTATATGATGCTATGAACAAAGATAGAGAGAAGCGGGATGGGATATACAAAAAAAGGAAAGAAAATGACACGTAGAAGAAGGAAAAAAAAAAATTGAAGGTAAATTGAAATTAGAAAAATTTTGATTTTCCATTCTAGAAACCTAGAAAAGAGTTCATGAAAGAAAATGTGTGGAAGTGGCTTAAATTGTTATAAGGTGCTTTGAACACAAATCGATAAAGATTGGATGGCATATACAAAGAAGGAAAATGAATGGTATGTTAGAAAAAATAGAAGAGATCAGAGAGAGTGATTGTACAACAAACCACACTTGATACTTTTATTGATTAGCATGGGTACAAATATATAGGACATAAATTATTGACTTTGACACATTTAGATCATGACTACAACTCATACATTGGAAACAACAACTTCTAGATTGACTTTTCATAGCTCCTAATGACAACTACACATGAAATGGAAGCAATGATTCCAATACCCTCCCTTAATGCTTACATGAAAAACATTAAAAACACATTACAACAATAAATGAATCCGCCACATTTGTGTGATATTATCACCACTGGCACTCATATCGACTCTGAAATCTCATGGTTTCCACTCTTTTCTTCACCACATTTTCAAGCTTCCCACTTGATCCATTTAAGACATAACCGCTTCAGAGCATCGTTGACATGCTTTGCAAAATTGATGCTTCTCAACCTCCCGAAGTGCAATGGATCAGTCTCGATATTGAACCATCCTATGGAACTGCAACCATCTGTAAATATATGGCCTTGTGCCATATTCATTGGTTATCTAGGATAGTATTTTGGGTAAAAAATGTCTTCAACATACAATTCTACAACTTGACATTGTATAAATAACCTGTACTGATGCCCCTAGAGAATGATGGGTCACACCATCTTGACCTTATTAAGAACTACGTATGACTATTTCTCCCGGAGCATGATGGGTCATATTATTATGTTGCAGAGATGGCATGTTCTTTGTGGTTCTGCATCATTTGAATTGCACAGTACACTTGAACAATAACACACTGCAACACACTAAAACATCACCATAAAAATTTCTATCAATATATATATATATATATATATATATATATACTTCTAGATCAAGAATGGTGGATCTAGATTACTAAAAATAGCTAGTACAACTATTAACCTAGGAACTCACACAATTACAACTCAAGACAACTTGGAAGTCATGGAAACATTACTTCCAACAAGGTAAAATAGGAAAAAGAAAATAGAAAGTAAAATTGATATTAGAAGAAATCCCTTTTTTCAGTTGTGGAAACCTAGAAATGAGGATAGAGAGGAACGTGTGAAGTGGCTTAATTTTATGATTGATTGTGTTAGGATATTCTGACACATAGGAAATAGTTAAGTATAATTTGGTCTAGTGTAGAGTTAGGTAAAGTGTGTTTCTTTACTATGTACTTTTGTAACTTACAATCTGACGGTTCATTCTCTCCTCGGTATTACCGATACTTGATCCATGGCTTAACACCTGATTGGTCCATGATCTCTATTTAAAGAGCATGGAGGGTCATTTGTAGTGTAACTATTCATGAGAGAAGCTTATGTAAATTTTCATTCATTTATTAATATATTGCCTGAAGTGGCCACGTTGGCTCAAGCATATTGGTGTATTGATTTGTGGTTTGTTTGTGAGCGGTGTCCTTTGGTATTCTATCTGACGAACTTACCCTGTAAATTCCTCATGGTATAAGAGATATTTGAGGGCCACGTCCATTGGTGATCCAAATATGAAGCCTGTAGAACTGCATCCGACTGCCGTTTCCTAGATCCACTGTTTTTACATGCTTTCGAGCCGAGAGAACTGCTCTATTGTGTTAGGAGCATCTTTTCCAGTGAGGAACCCTTTTCATTTCACGCGAAAAGGTTTCTGGTAGCCCTAGCTACATCATTTTTAAGATTTGGAGGTAGACAATGTTTATTTGTAGTTTCTAGTTATTTTCTCTCTCTTTATTTCGGTTTATTTAGCTCTTTATTTTTTTATTACCGGATCTATACCTTTCATTTCTGCATATGCTCTTTGCCCCACGCCTCTGTGCGATCTGGGAAAATTAGAAATAGAGAGGAAGGATTTTTCTCATGCATTTGCTCTTTTCCGCTGCGCCTTAGTGTGATCTCGGAAAATCAAAAACATTGAGGAAAATATATAGTTTCTGGCTAAAGCTAGCTTCAAGCCGTAAGGTTTGTTTTTTTTTTCTTGTATGTCCATGTTGGGTTTTGTGTTTTTTGTTCTGTAGGGAAAAAAGGAGCTTTCTCAAGTAAGCACGCAACCCAAAGAGTGACTAAAAAAAAAAAAAAAACCCCTTCCTCTTTTTCACAAACTACTAACCTTTTAATCTAGCTCACTTGGTCCAAAGCTACTTTATGAGAATAGAGGTCTTGAGTCCAAGTCTTTTTCGGTCCAAAGCTACTTTATTAGATTACGTTTGGAAAGGGGGCAGATTTTTTTTTAAATATAACATTATCATTCATTTCCGCACATTCCCACACTTCGTCAACATCTTCAACAACTTATCTTCAAAAATCCATAACTTCTTCATCTGGAAGCCATTTTCAGAGCCATTTTTTTAATCAGCCTATTTTTTTGAGATCTTTCCATTGGAACACTTATTTTTAGCATATACAACTTTAGTTTCTATTAAAAATGGAAAGTCCATGCCAAGTTATTCTTGACAGCACCAACTACTTCCAATGGTGGTTCTACATTGTGGATTTACTTAGAAGTAAAGGTCTTTACCGAATAGCCTCAGGCCAAGAAACCAAACTAGATGAAGATAAGGCAGCTAAATGGGAAAATATGCAAGATCAAACACATGGGTTGATAGGGATGTCTTTTTCTCCAGACCTTAGATTCCATATCGCAGAACTTGATACTCTTAATTAAGCAATGAAACAGATCACTAAAGTTTTTGGAATTAAAAATGAACTTAGAGCCCATCAACTCGAAAATGAGTTGCTTACATTGGACCCCAATAATTTTTCTTTCATTGAAGATGTTTTGTCCAAGTTCAAGATCCTTAGGCTTCTCTTGGAAGGTGTTAAGGTTAAGAAAGAAGATGGTAACCTTATCTATTCCATTCTTACTAAGTTGGGACCAACCTACTCTATGTTTGTTTCCACCTTCCATTCTACAAGAGAAGCCTTCATTTCTCAAGGACAAGCCTACAAGTCCCCTTCCTTTGATTCCTTTTGTGATTCTTTAATAAGAAAACAAGAAAAGCTCTTACACCTTGGTCTTCTTAATCTTGGAAACTCTTCTAAGAAAGCATTAGCTGCTTAGTAGCAACCAAATTCAAAGAATCCTAAGAAGCCGTATCCTAAAAAGAATGGTCCTAAACTAAACAAGGGTCCTAAGCCATTTCAGCCTCAAAATGAAAAATCATTTCAACAAAATGATAAGGCAAATAAAAACAAAGGGAAGAAGACTGATAGACATTGCCACTTTTGTAATTGAGATGGCCACTTAGAATCCAAATGCTTTAAGAAGATGGAAGCCTTGGAAGTAGCAATGAAAAAGCATAACATCCATTTGGAGCACTGTTCAACTTGAACTTCATCTTCAAGAATATCACTTTCTGCATGTGGTTTTCAAACATCTCGGACTCGATATGCACTAAATGTGTATTCTTCTTCTAATTCTCATGAGTGGCTAATTGATTATGGAGCTTCTTATCACATGGCCAAAAACAAAGCCATGTTTTCTACTTTAAATGATTGTAACACCAAAAATATATATGTTGGTGATGATAGATCTCTTGGTGTTGTAGGAACTGGAACTGTTCATATAGATAATGGTCAATTTAATGATGTATTATGTGTTCCAACCTTATCCTGCAACCTTCTATCTGTATATCAGATAACTCATTCAGCTAAAGGTAAAATCTTTGAATTTTCACCTCACGATGTTGTAATTAAGGACCTAAGAGATCCTAGATAGATTTTAGCCACTGGCATTGCTGATGATTCTACAAGATTGTATAAGTTTAACAAATTTGGGTCATCAAATCTTCCCTCGGTATTTGTTGCTCATAATGATGAAGTGAGAAAACTTTGACATGAGTGATTTGGTCATTTAAACTATCGCTCCCTTCGGAATCTATGTAAATAAAATATGGTGACAGGTCTTCCAATGGTATCTTGCAGAGATGGTGTTTGTTTTGGATGTGTACTCGGAAAACATCATCGAGATGGTTTTGAAAAATGTGCCTCTTGGCACGCCTCCACCCCTTTACAGCTTGTGCATAGTGATTTATGTGGTCCACTTCTAGTTGTTTCATTCTCTAGCTACAATTATTTCTTAACTTCCATTGATGATTTCTTAAGACGCACTTGGGTATACTTCTTAAAACTCAAGAGTGAAGTATTTAACATGTTTTTGGCCTTTAAGGCCTTTTGTTGTCAAACAATCTGGACATCAAATTATTAAGCTAAGATCTGATAATGGCGGAGAATATGTTAACAACAAATTCAACAACTTTTTCACTGAGAATGGAATTCAAATGCAACATATTGTTCCATATACTCCACAACAAAATTGTGTAGCTGAAAGGAAGAATCGCACCTTAAAGGAAATGGCTAATTGTATGCTTCAATCTAAAGGACTTAATCTTAATTTTTGGGCAGAAGCAATTAACTGTGAAAATTACATAATAAACTGTAGTCCTACTAAGGTTTTAAAGAATATCACTCCAAAAGAAGCATGGAGCTCAATTAAACCAGATGTAAGTCACTTTCGTGTTTTTGGAAGTGAAACATGGGCCCATATTCTAGATGAGAAACATAAAGCTTTAGAACCTAAGAGTGAAAAATGTATTTTTGTTGGATATTCTGAAGATGTCAAAGGATATAGACTTATTCCACTTAAGTCCAAAAATGTTATCATTAGAAGAGATGTAAAGTTTTTTGAAAATATATCGGCCTACGAGCCTAGTTTGGTGGATGTGCCACCTCTCTCTATCTCTTCTACTTTTCAAAATATTTCTTCTTCAAATGATGAAAGCGAGGATGAAAATCCTCCCCCACCTTCTCAGGATCCTTCTTCAGCTCCTCAGCTTCCAAAATGGGTCTGTGCTACTCGGGATGCAGCAGATGCTCTTGTCGGTGATCCTACAGATCAGCGACGTACACGTTCTTAGTTCAATAGAGCCTCTTCTTTACTGGCTCAAGCTTCAATGAATTATGATCCTGACAACTTTGCAGAAGCTTCAGGTCATCCAGATTGGGACGCAGCTATGAATGAAGAATATAGTTCATTATTGGCAAATGATACATGGGATCTTGTTCCTCTACCAAAGTGACGAAAACTTGTTAGATGCAAATGGGTTTACAGAACCAAGTATGGACCAGATGGGAAAGTTGATAAACATAAAGCTCGTCTTGTTGCTAAGCGTTTTTCACAAGTTGAAGGCATTGACTATACTGAGACCTTCTCCGATGTTTCCAAAATGAACTCTATCCGCCTTGTTCTTTCCCTTGCTGCGTCTTTCAAATGGGAAGTCCATCATATGGATGTTAAAGCTGCCTTCTTGCATGGGGACTTGCATGAAGAAATCTATATGGGACAACCTACTGGCTTTATACAAACAAACTCCAGCCTTGTATGTTGTCTTAAGAAATCCATTTATGGTCTCAAGTAAGCTCCTCGGGCTTAGTATGCCAAAATGGATAGCTTTCTTTTAGAAACTGGATTTTCTAGGTGTCATTCTAACAATACTGTCTACACCAAGAAAATGGGCAAGTCTCTTATCATTCTTGTTCTTTATGTTGATGATCTTATCCTCATTGGTAGTGATCCCAACCATATAAAGCATGTGATGTCCAGCCTTAAAAAGAAGTTTAAAATGAAAAACTTAGGACACTTGCATTATTTTCTTGGTCTTCAAGTCCTGCAATCCAAGGAAGGTATTTCCCTTGCCCAGTCCAAGTATGCCTGTGATCTTCTACACCATTTTCACATGGAAGACTGTAAGCTAGCCCCTTCTTCCTTTCATTCTCGAGCCAAACTTTCAGTCACTTGTACATCCCTTGAAGTTGATGCTACCTTATACCGTCAACTTGTAGGGAAAGTTTTGTATTTGACCCATACTCATCTTGACCTTTGCTTTGTTGTTGCCCTTATTGCTCGGTTTATGAAAAACCCACATGAAAGTCATTGGAAAGAAGCTAAAAGAATACTTCGTTATGTTCGAGGTACAATCCAGTTTGGGATTCATTACAATGCAGAAGCATCTCCTTTATTGGTTCGTTTCACTGATTCTGATTGGGTTGGTGACCCTTATGATCGGAAGTCTACTACAGGTTATGTGTTCACTCTTGTTTCAAGACCTATTACATGGGCTTGCAAAAAGAAAAGTGCCATCTCTCTTTCTTTAGCAGAAGTAGAGTATCTTCGTGCTGTAGAAGCTAGTAAGGAAGCTCTGTGGCTTCATCAGATCTTGTCAGAGTTTGCCTTTTAGCAGCAGCATCCCACTACACTTTGGTGTGATAATCAAAGTGTCATTCAACTATGCAAAGATCCAGTCCAACATCAGAGTAGAAAACACATTGAACTGCACATGCACTTCATCAGAAAGCTCATTCACGACCATGTTCTTGAAGTACAATATTATTCAACAGATGATCAAGTTGCAGACATCTTTACAAAGGCTCTCACAAAGGCGAAGTTTACTAAACTTCGATTTATGGTTGGAGTTCAAGAAGTTGTCACTAAGGGGGGATAGGCTCTAATACCTACTTCCTTCTCCTATTGTGTCATATTTGTACATCCTTCAATCCTATCCCAAGTTGTTCTTAAAGGGGGATGTTAGGATATTTCGACACATAGGAAATAGTTAAGTATAACTTGGTCTAGTGTAGAGTTAGGTAAAGTGTGTTTCTTTACCATGTACTTATGTAATTTACAATCCAACGGTCACGATATGTAGTGATCCAGTAGTTCATTCTCTCCTCGGTATTACCGACACTTGATCTGTGGCTTAACACCCGATTGGTCCATGATCTCTATTTAAAGAGCATGGAGGGTCATTTGTAGGGTAACCGTTCATGAGAGAAGCTTATGTAAATTTTCATTCTTTTATTAATAAATTGCCGGAAGTGGCCGCGTTGGCTCAGGCTATGCATTGTTTCCGTCTTTGAGGGTTTTAACCATGTCAACAATATTGGTGTATTGATTTGTGATCTGTTTGTGAGTGGTGTCCTTTGGTGTTCTGTCTGAGGAACTTACCCTATAAATTCCTACAAATTGGTTTTTATTTATAGAGGGATTATAGATAAACTAGTTTTTAATACATCTATTACATAAATATGTTTCTTCTGTTTCAAATTAAGGAAGGATATGACATCAAAGTTTTGAGAAAAAAGAAGTTTTTGGAGAAAAAAGATGAATAATAGAATTTTTAGATAAATTTTATCTGTAAAATTGTTATATTATTTGGAATTAATAAAATTTATCAAAATTAAAAAAATTAAAAAAATAACTAACAGAAACACAAATCTTTATGATTTCTATTATAAAAAAAATTCAAATTGATTTTTTTTCATTCAAATTTTTATAGTATCTAATTAAAATCCTAATTTAAATTCAAACTTAGCAATTATGGTATGAAGACCGGCCTTTATGATTGATAAGATGCCAGACTTCACACCATGTTCCCTCACACGGTATTGATTCATCCCACGTATGCAAATCAACCCCTTTCCATTTCTAAATCAACCCTTTAGGTTTCCTTATATTGTGATTTACATCCTTTTGTTGTATTATTTTCTTTATATTCCTTTTTTTCTTGACTTATCATATGTGCTTACAAAAACCTTTATTAATCTTCGTTCATTGATAACAATTACTTTATATTGAAATATATAGTATATGGATTTTGTACTAAATTGTAAGATCGTTAATAGTTTTAAGAAACTTCAATACACCCCCAATCATATAAATTACATGGGTACTACTTTTTGTGATGATTTACATTTGCTGATCAAGTTTTCCATTTAGGAATTCTCTTCCTACTTGAATCAACATTAGCATGCATACTTATATTTCAACTTTTTGTGGTGAATTATGTTTGTGCATAAGTTTTTCACTTAGGCAATCTCTTCCTACTTGAATTAGCATGATCATGTATTATTATATTTCATGGTTAGAAATGTATTTTTGAGTTCTCCACTGTTTTTAAATTTGTTGAAAGATTCACACTAACCTACTGAAATTTGGACTTTATCTTATTAAGTCATTCACCAGTATTGGGACTTATAGAGTATGATTTATGTCATTTTGAGGTGTGTAAGTTGGCTATGCTGTAGTCGTAAATTAGCAGGGATTTATTTTAGGCAACCATAATTACGTGGAGTCTTTGGGAATTAATTCAACTTTCCATCCTGAAATGAGAATGGTTTCAGTTTGATTGTTCTATGTTGTTGGAGAATCTAATCCCAACCATATGTTAGGTGTCACAACCATTCTTCCAAGTGACCCAGTTCAGTTTGACTTAGTTGAGTTTAAGTCGGGTTTAACTCCAGTAATTTATTTGTGATGTTTCTAATGTAATCTTATTTAACTGATTTGTAATACTAATGAGAGCAAGTCCTCTTATCCACATTTTGTTCTTTTCAATTATTGTCATGGTATAGAGCTCAGTGTGTGTAAGGCTCCTTGAGAGCAACAGAGAAAGACGAGTTTGTATAAGACTCCTTGAGAGAGTAGCAACTTGACTGAAGAGAAAGGGTAAGCCTCTTTGAGAGAGCAGCAAAAGTTTGAAGAAGCAGCGAGAAAACCAAAAAGCCAACTACAGCAAGGCGAAACAAATTGAAGATTTTTTTTTTGAGAGAAATTAACCCTTTTATGCATTAAACCAGTGTGTTAGTAACTCCACATTTTGTTACCTTCAATTCTTGTCATAGGTTGCATTACCTTTTCACATCAATTATCATATTTTTTTTATATTTTTGGGAAATTGTAATTTTCATGGTATTTTTTAATGTATAAATATTATTGGTATCACCCAAAAATAAAACTTAAAAAATTAGATTGTGATAATATAATATCGCTCATATTAAACTGTCAGACACAAATTTCAAAGTTATTGTAACAGAAACAGATTAACCAGAAGCTCGTCATTCTATGGAAATATTAGTTCATTAAGAATCATCACTGATATGTTTCTCTAACTTAGATCTCGTTTTATGTCCACTTGTTATTAGTCGATGACACGTTACTAGTTGATTGATTAGACATATGTGGAGACAGTAATGATTAGTTCATTGTCTTTCTATTTTTTTTATTGCATAGAAATAATGTGAAATTTAATAGATAGGTTGAAAAGAAATGCAGTGAGCAGTCACTTCCCGTATAGTTATTCACATGACTACTGCTGGCTGTACTAGGAGTTAATCATTTCCAATGATCATTACTTGCTCGAAAGAGTCATTGAAGTTATATAAATATTTTTATCTATATTTTCAATTTTTTTTAAATAGAAAAAAATTCCTTATATTTATAAATTTCAAATTTTAATAGACAAATTTCTCAAACTTTACTAATTTCATAAACTAAATATAACATTCAAATCTGTGTAATATTTTTTTAAACAACCAAATTGAACAAAATTAACGTGCTAATATGACTGGTTTAAATCATGACCGTATAACACTTTTCAAAAGTATTCAAAACTAACAACTTATGTCAAAATCTAGATTCGTCCATGTAAAGGTTTTCCACCATACTTGTGTACAAAAAGGAAATGAAGATAAACTATATTATGATAATCATGGTATCACATATTTGGCAATCCGTAAAAGAGGGAGTTTCTTAGATAGTTCTTAGACTTTCAACTCCCACAAAATATTCTTAAAAAACAGCAAAAGAGAATTGAAAAAACTTCTAAATAATAAAAAAAATGGAACTAAAGAATTATATTACCCACTGACATTTTAATGACCAACTGAAATTTGCCAAGAACCTGCAATTTCTTTATACTTATATTTTCATTAAGAAAAACAAAAGAGAGTTACATTTTCTATTCTACTTATTGTAGTCCCCAATATTCTGAAAAGCCAAAGGAAAAAACTCCCAGAATGGAGGGAATGCTTTGAAATCCATAGAGCCCCTTACTTCACAATTTGACCTTAAAAAGTCATTAAAAAAAAATAATCAGTTTAAAAAGTATGTTTTTTTGTTTCGAAGGTTATGGAAATTCCAATCATATTTTCAAAAAATCTAGCAGGGATTTTTGTAAATCAAGTAAAAACTATTAAAATTTATAATTTTAAGTGTCTAGAACTTTTTTAATGATATTAATCTATTTTCATCATAAAAACATAATTCAAACACTACATCTACAATTTTTTTTAAATTTATTTTTTCTCTTTTAAAAATTAGAAAATTCCTCGGCCTCTTACTCCGATAAAAAAAACCTATCACTTGTACCTGTATATTCTTTATTTAATAGATAATGGTATATTTATTAAATAGCAAATTAATGACGTTGGGCATGCTACGTCTCATAATTGTAGTGAACGGATATCTGAACAATGCTGATTGGCCGATGGTACAGGCCATATAATTGGATCGCACTACTAGAACTTCGGCGTGGTATGGTTTTTCATATTTACTAACGCATTTTAATTCGTAACGATTTATTTTTAAAATAAGTGCGAATGCATTTTAATTCGTAACTATTTATTTTTAAAAGAATTTTAATTTAGTTATTTATAATATTTGTATGGATCGTATAGATTTAATTTTCATAAAATATTTTTAAAATAGTAATTGACTAGCAATTGCCCTAAAAAGTGCAAAGAGAGGCCGATAGATTTTTTAAATTGGAAAAATGGTATAAAAATTGGAAAATTGGTCTGACGATAATATTTGTAGATATGTATGCGATATACCATATGTATTGGCAAATTTAAATTTTATATTTCCATCCGAGATTGCTTTTCAATGCTTTGGTACACTAATTATAATTATATTTCCCGGTGACATTACCATATTTTCCAAAAGCAATTCAATGCTTGTGCTCAGGATATTTAAAAGCTATTCTATTCCTTCTCAAATAAACAGAACAACTGTTCAGTTTGCATGGAAAAAACACTTGAATGACCAGGTGTGAGTCACATACACTTCCGGCCAATTGGATAAAACAATTTGTTTAATTGGCATACAAGAAAAATAATAAGAGGAACAAATTAGCCACTGCAACTAGCTACTGCAAGAACACCAAATTAAGGAAGAAAAATGATGAAGTAAAGAAATGTTGGTGCCGGATAATTGCAAGAAAGAATCTCAAATCTGTTTAAGCTTAGTCTCCAGCATTTCAAGTTGGCAAAGTACTCATGTATATCCATCCATAAATGCATGCCTCCTGAGGAGGAAGCTAGAAGTGAAACATCTGAACCTTCATTGAGTAAAGGTAACCCCTCATTGTAATCATTTCCAGACTAGTATACCCATACAAACAAGGTTTCTGCAAAGATGAAGCATCAGCATAGACCCTTCTATTTAACAAAAAGGGGTTTACTGCTTAGTCAGGAGCACCCTTAAATAGGCAAGACTGTTGAGACTTAAATCCCAAAAATAGCCTAATACTTGTATTTTTCTAAAGACTAATGTAGAATTTTTGCAACCACAAACTAGTTTAGTCACTAACATCAGTTCATACCTTGCACAAGGTTCAATAAAAAAAAAGGATGGCAGAGACACTCATACAGAGACAAATAAGGATGATTTTCTAGCACCCTTATAGCCTTGGCATAAATAGTTCATTAGCTAATAAGATGCCACAAGTTGATGCATCAACTTGCTTATGGTGACTTCACCTTAAACAAAATATTTATGAGTATGCAAGCAAGCACACTGGTTTATCTGACTAAAGCATATGCATCAACATTTTTAAATTGTCACCATAAACAAAATATTTATGAGTATGCAAGCAAGCACACTGGTTTATCTGACTAAAGCATATGCATCAACATTTCTAAATTGTCACCATAAACAAAATATTTATGAGTATGCAAGCAAGCACACTGGGTTATCTGACTAAAGCATATGCATCAACATTTCTAAATTTCTTCTTCTGGGATAGCACCAATCAGAAAAAGCTTTTGCACTTACATAGCGATACAACTGTTTTGTTTTGGAAAGAAGTGAGTTCGTGGGTAGCCACCTGCTCCAAGGGGGGACATGAAATCTAAATACTAAATATGCAGCAACAAATGTACTCAATTGTGTGGAAACTTTGTAGTTTGCCTACTTAAACCAACTCGGCCAAAACCAGAAGCTTGCAGCTTACATAAACCAACTCGGCCAAAACCAGAAGCTTGCAGATTACAGTGGCTCTTCACTGGTAAATATGGTCAAGATAGATGAACTCTTGGGAGGGTAGAATATATGACTGACATTGCAGCCTACAAGCAGTTCGTTCAGCTGCCAACGAAAATGCTAAAAGATGTATTTGTGCTTTAAGAGATTTCAGCGTCTCAAAATGTGACTGTGATCAATAAACGATCTTGAATACCAAAATCAGCATTAAGTATTAATAAGCAAATGTCTTGACTTATCCAGACATGCTTCAATTAACCATTGATCATTTATCCTAACACGTTAACTAGGCAGCACGTTTTTCTTGTTAGTTGCTATATTGGGAATGACAAATAGACCATTTCAAAATGTTTTGATATTATGAATAGTTGGTTTCATTGTATATTTATAGTCATCAGTGCACCTATTTATAATCGTTGTTCTTCCAACAAAAAAACTCTAATTTCAAAACAAGAGGACTGAGGATTAGATATAGAGCAGCTGCAACAGCAGCAACTATTGAAACGCCTTCGCTCAAATCCACAGCAATAGTCGGACGCTCTAATCTCTTATAAACCCAATTGAGCCAAGAGACTGCATACTGTCCAAAAATTACAGTTGCAGAAGTAGCACTACTACCATAACGTGCGCGCTTTCATGAAGTTTGTAACTTTCATTTTTGCAGTAGACCTTTCTAAGCTTGACAATGTCCTCTGGTTTCCATCTAATGAGAAGTGAAAGATGATAAAAAAGCTTTGGGTGTTCGTAAAGGCACAACAGGGTAAAGAGAGCATTTATAATTTGATTGTTGACCTCGTACCAGACATCCCTCTGTTTCTTTGTAGGTAGGGCCCTATTCAGAAGGCCAACCATAAGAAAAAATAGAATAGCTCCTGAAACTGCCATGGCAATCCCCCATATCAATAGCGTCAAATTCCTCGGATTTAGCAGCCATTAGGTTCTTCATCAATGATACAACAAAGGTAATGTAAGCTATGTAAACATAATTCCAACTTCATGTCATATGTACCCAAATGGAACCTTGTCTGAAATTTTAATATCCTCATCTGAAATATTCCTTCAAAAAGCCTCCAAACCAACTTGTGGTAGGACTTTCTTCTTCTAAGGCTCCCTTCTTGCTCACCTCCTACATCCATGTTGTTCTTGCTCACCTCCTACATCCATGTTGTCCTAGGCCCTAGTTCAACCTAGGAAGAAGGTTCTCCATCAATGATGCAATAAAGGTAATGTAAGCCATGTAGCCATGCTTCCAACTACATGTCAGATTTTCCCAAATAGATCCTCATGCTGAAATATGCTTTCAAAAGAAAACCCCAAACCAACAACACCTCCCACCTCTACACCTTTAATGTTCCCATGGATGATGAATGGAAGGACTCTTTGGCAAGATAGAACAAGGTGTATAGCCTCCAAGTCTCCCCCCAAAACCTGCAATAATCACTGCGCTCCATGGGCTTCCTGTGTGCTGATAAGAAAAAAATGGCAAAAAATGCAAAATAAGATATGTATTTTCAGGACGTTAACAAGTTCCACATTAACTCATCTCCTTGTGCCTCTGTCACTTATTCTCTCTGTGCATCTTCTTCCCCCCCCCCCCAAAAAAAAAAATGGCAACATTTTCATTTCTGAAAACCAGAAAACACAAATGCGGGATTTGTCGGTTTTTAGCAACAAATTCCAGTTAAATTTTGATATTGTTTAATAATAATTTCCAGTCTTCAACCTTCACACGACAAAATGAAAACAAAAAACAATTGCAAGAATCCAAAACACAAGTTTCAGCGGTTTCAACGTCAAAGGTTCTCATAATTATAACTGATTTTCTCCATCAATCAACAGTCGCTTCCAGCTAGAAATAGCAAAACAGCATGAATCTTAAAATAGTAAGTGAAGACAACTAAAGACTGCTGCATTTTCGATTTTCACGCAGTTTCCAATTAACTTCCGAGCTTTGTTTGGCGATGATTTCCAGTCTGAAGAAAAATGAAAATTGAAACAAAATTTTGCAAGAATCTGAAACAAACACACGTTTCAGGGTCTGAATGTCTAAGGTTTCAATAAGTAATTTGAATCTAAATTCTGCGTTTTTAACGAGCATTTCTAGCTTTAAAAAAGCACTTGAACGTTCTCAATCTAACAAAGAGATTGCTGTTAACTACCTGCACTTCTAAAGTCTCAATCAGTAATTTGATTTTAAATTCTGCAACTTTTGACAAACATTTCCAGCTTCAAAAATAAGGACTAAAGTATCCTGAATCTAATAAAAAGAAGTAATATTAAATACCTTATTTAGCAAGAAATTGGGGAAGAGCTGATTGTTTGTGAGATAGAGGCTACAGCAGGGGCAATTGCTCTTGTTATTGAGATGCGTCATGATGCACATGTAGGAGAAGCTGTGGCCGCAAGCCGTGAGGAACACATCCTTCATCGTCATATGTACCCAAATGGAACCTTGTCTGAAATTTTAATATCCTCATCTGAAATATTCCTTCAAAAAGCCTCCAAACCAACTTGTGGTAGGACTTTCTTCTTCTAAGGCTCCCTTCTTGCTCACCTCCTACATCCATGTTGTCCTAGGCCCTAGTTCAACCTAGGAAGAAGGTTTTCCATCAATGATGCAATAAAGGTAATGTAAGCCATGTATCCATGCTTCCAACTACATGTCAGATTTTCCCAAATAGATCCTCATGCTGAAATATGCTTTCAAAAGAAAACCCCAAACCAACAACACCTCCCACCTCTACACCTTTAATGTTCCCATGGATGATGAATGGAAGGACTCTTTGGCAAGATAGAACAAGGCGTATAGCCTCCAAGTCTCCCCCCAAAACCTGCAATAATCACTGCGCTCCATGGGCTTCCTGTGTGCTGATGAGAAAAACATGGCAAAAAATGCAAAATAAGATATCTATTTTCAGGAGGTTAACAAGTTCCACATTGACTCATCTCCTTGTGCCTCTGTCGCTTATTCTCTCTGTACATCTTCTCCCCCCCCCCCCCCCCCCCCCCAAAAAACCCCCCCAAAAAAAAATGGCAACATTTTCATTTCTGAAAACCAGAAAACACAAATGCGGGATTTGTCAGTTTTTAGCAACAAATTCCAGTTAAATTTTGATATTGTTTAATAATAATTTCCAGTCTTCAACCTTCACACGGCAAAATGAAAACAAAAAACAATTGCAAGAATCCAAAACACAAGTTTCAGCGGTTTCAACGTCAAAGGTTCTCATAATTATAACTGATTTTCTCCATCAATCAACAGTTGCTTCCAGCTAGAAATAGCAAAACAACATGAATCTTAAAATAGTAAGCGAAGACAACTAAAGACTGCTGCATTTTCGATTTTCACGCAGTTTCCAATTAACTTCCGAGCTTTGTTTGGCGATGATTTCCAGTCTGAAGAAAAATGAAAATTGAAACAAAATTTTGCAAGAATCTGAAACAAACACACGTTTCAGGGTCTGAATGTCTAAGGTTTCAATAAGTAATTTGAATCTAAATTCTGCGTTTTTAACGAGCATTTCTAGCTTTAAAAAAGCACTTGAACGTTCTCAATCTAACAAAGAGATTGCTATTAACTACCTGCACTTCTAAAGTCTCAATCAGTAATTTGATTTTAAATTCTGCAACTTTTGACAAACATTTCCAGCTTCAAAAATAAGGACTAAAGTATCCTGAATCTAATAAAAAGAACTAATATTAAATACCTTATTTAGCAAGAAATTGGGGAAGAGCTAATTGTTTGTGAGATAGAGGCTACAACAGGGGCAATTTCTCTTGTTATTGAGATGCGTCATGATGCACATGTAGCAGAAGCTGTGGCCGCAAGCCGTGAGGAACGCATCCTTCATCGTCTGCATGCAGATAGGGCACAGAAAATCCTTGTCCAGCTCCCATTTCGAGACAGTATTGGGATTCGAACATGGGACCGGTGCAGTTCCACGCTCCACATCATTATCATTGTCACTGTTAGAATACGGTGGCTGCTGCAGCATCTCTGGCTTCGCAGACGGCACGCGAGTCCCAACTGAACCTCCTGCCCCAGACTCCATTGCTCCCTGACCTGGTCTTCTTCACTGTGGAATTGCCATGGCGAACGCTTTGAGCGCTTTCAGCTGAGCGATTGGAAATGAAACGTTTTGCATCACAGCTGGAGCACAGCGCATTATCAAACAATAAATTCTATACTTAATTCAAACTGACGCTTCTCGAAGTCCGGCGGTGCGCACATATGTCAAATGGAATATCTCTCTGTGTACAGATGCCCGTGCGCACATATGTCAAATGGAATATCTCTCTGTGTACAGATGCCCGCTGAATGTGGAAGACACGTGTCAATTACAGAGACAAAAGGACGACGAAACTCTGTTTCAAAGGAAGGCCTATCGGCCTAAAAATAGATAATTGAATGGTTTATTTTTCATTTTAATTAAATAAAATTTGATATTATATTAGAGTTTCAATATTTTTAATTCATATAATATTTTTTTTAAATGATTATTTATTTCCATGGGGTGGATAAGCAAAGGGTGAAGAGCCTGGTGAGTTCAACATGACGTGTGGAGACAAGTGAGGAGATTGACCACACTAAGTGGCACTGTCCGAGCATAACCATCGAGAAGGAAGATGCTACTTATATATCTCGAAATTCAAAGACCTCCGTTATAGTTGTTTTCTTAGTATAGGAGGTTGGATGAGCAGTTTCAGTGCAGCTTAGTGTGCACAGGCGCTTCACATGTGCATGCATGCTAGTCTAGGTGCCTTTGTGTTGAATGGAGTTGGTTGGGGGTGGAATGTTTGCCCTGCAGACCTCGTTTGAGTGATGGTGAGAGTGGTGTGTGATCCTAGAGAGTGGGGTTAGGGGCACATGCACTGAGTGTTAGGAACATATAATGAAGTTGCTGCGATTCGAGTTTAGGTGATATAGCTCTACCTAGGGGGAAGCTGTTGCATTGTGTTAGAAATTTGGTAAGCGGGGGGCTCCTTCCCTGCTTCGTTTTCTTTTTGTTTTATGTATCTTGTTAGTATTGGGTCACCTCGATTGGTTTCCCCTTTTGTGAGGACGTTATTCTGAAGCAGGGCCTTGTCTCAGAACTCTAGGGTGGCAGAATTGGGTGGCCATTTTGTCTTGAAGGCTCGGCAAGGGTTTTCCCTCAGATAATTGGGATGAATTAATTCACAGTTGGTGTGTTTGACATGCCTGTGGACACTATGCTTGTTGGGTGGTTGCGCTCCCCCTCTTAAGCGGGACTAGTGGGCATCATGGCAATGGTATGGACATCTCTCTTGCTATGAAGATTTGGTGTGAGGTTCACTAGGTAGACATGTTGAGACAGTGCAGGTGGGCTTGTCGTGGTGTAGGTCCCTGTGGCCATTGTACATATATGGAAGATGAGGCGGCCCACGTCCGTGCCTAGTGATTGGGACATGTGGAGCAACCTCCTATGCCGACCTTTGTTGTAGAAAAATTGAGGGATATCATTGTCAGTCTCGATGTCATTGACTAGTAAAGGTACAATAACATAAACATGACCATTGCTTATTTTAATGATGTCCAATACACCTAGGGAGAAATTATGGAGCCCCTAGCTCTTGTCCTTCGTAGCCAACGTCAAACCAGTAAGAGGTTGGATCAGATTGAAGCACAATTGGCTCGTATCGATTTCCGTGTTCATAATGGGCATGGCCCTCATATGGTCCCAGGTGCATCTCATGCACTGAATCTCCCTTTGTGAAATGTTATTTGTTGGTCGTTTTTTGGTCCCTTTTTTTGTGTTGTATGGCTCTTCTGACTTTGAGATTATTATAAGAAATGGTAATATCTTCTAAGTTTTTGCACTGCTCTCCTGGCGAACAAATCTGGTCGGAGTGAAGCGGGGAAAGCAAATGATATGGACTTACGTAAGAACACAACATAATATAGATATAAACATAAACACTGATTTGGGGCAGAAATAAATCTTCATTTCATTAATGTCAAAAAACTGAAAGATGTTTACAAGCAGAATGGAAATAAACTAGCTTGGGTGATGGTAGTTATCTCTAAGAAGAGATGTGGTAGCTATATGCCTTTGAATTTTGTCACAATGAGGCTTAAGGGCCTTTTTATTATTAATAAACAAAAGGAAACCCTCAACAACCAAAACGTTAACCCCAAGAGATGGAACACTAAGAGTTTGTTAGGCAACCAACTTCCCAGGGTTCTAACTTGGTCATACGATCTATGTTTGGCACGTACAATACCTCGTTGGAAACATATCTACGAGTACCACAAGGTTTGCAACATGCCCTTTCTTATAGTTACGGAAGTGCTCCGGACCTCAAAAAATGTTGTTTATTAGGTCAAAATAGCTCTAGAATTTCAAGACCCGAGAAAATGCTAAAAATAGTAATGTTGCTATAATCACGGAAACTAATGAAACTGACTAGAGGTCTAGGTCGAATAGGCAGGTGGCCACCAATATTCGCCTGGATCAGTCCTCCCCCCTTAGGAAGCAATGGTCCCCATTTTGTGTAGAGCCTCCATGAGGTGAGGAAATTTCTGTTCAACTTGGTCCCTCATGAACCACTTGCCCTCATGAAGGAGGTGGTCTGCTTTGATAACTCGATATAGTTGGATCCTTTGCTAATCAGTTTTCTTGATATGTGTGTCCATGATACTGTGAGTTGTGGCTTGTTTGATGCAGGTTGGGTTAAGCTATGTTGGTGTGAGTTGCTCAGTAATGTCAGATGTGTCCAATGCTGGGGGAAAGTATTGTCACAGTCGGCCCACATTAAATATTGGGTGCATGCCAAGGAACAGTGGAATGTTGAGCTTGAAGGCATTGTCCCCTATAGCCTTGGGGACATTGTACGCCACATATTGAAGTTGGCGAAGCTTGTGGTGGGTGTTGTAACATATTTTGACACACTGAAAATAAAAAAATTTCAGTGTGAAATTGCCTTTTCTTCTGAGTTAAATACTGAGGGCATATATAAATTTTATGCTTTTGGATGATTTTTTTTATATAATTTTAATTTTTAAATAAATTATTTTTAATAAAAATATATAAGTTTATATTTTTTATTAAAACGATTTATTTAAAACATTAATTTTATGTTTAAGTGGGCCAAGCCTTAGTTGCTGACCCCACCAAATCCTGTTCCATTTAATTACTAGGACCCACAGCTGTCACCTCCACCTTCGAAATCATGACCCCACCACCATTTCCTCTCATGTGTTAAACACCCATCACGTCGCCTCTCATCCGCACACCCTTCCATAATCTGATGGCCCACGACCCTTTTCGTCCCTCATTCGTCGTCCGAACTTTATCGGTTGGGGGGGGGGGGGTCCGAAAGAGGCAGTTTCGCAAACCGCCATCACAAACAACCTTTTCCACATTTTAGTGTTCCAGGACTTAAAATCCCGAAACCATTTACCACTTTGACTTACTCTCAAACGCGGTTTACATGTATTCCATTACCATCGCTCCTATGTCATCGTCCACCTCCTCTCTCCTATCCATTGCATTTATTCCACTTCATCCACCACATCATCCATCTACTGCCCTTCATCCAATAAAACTTCACCATGTCAGTTGCCCGTTGCGCCACAACGCTCCCGTTCCATTGCCTGTCTCATGGTCATTGAAACTATGTTTTTCCTATACACCTCATTGATTTAAAACATGGTTTCCGAACCCATGAGAACGTATTTTCAGAAACTGAAAGAGGTTTTTTCTTCCAATATCCTTATTAACAAAAAATTCTCCCAGTTTTGTAACAACTCTTATGGTTTGGGAGATTTTAAAGAAACTTTGAAGACATATGTTCTCGAATTTTTCCCATTTAGTCATATTTTTGCATAACATATTGTGGCCAATAAAATATGATTCTTGAGAAACTGAAGGATTTTTATGTTCCTAAGATGCTAAAGTAAAATAACCTACTTCATATTTTACACAACTATTACATAATCAGAGATACAAGTACATCTTCACAACCTATTTTTTGGATTGTGTAAATTCCTTTTTAGACATCTTTTTGCAGAAAGTATTGTGAACAGTTGGAGCTGAATTTGGAGAAACTGAGTGAGGTTTATCTCAAAGGCATGAATGGACCCTATTCTGCAGGATTTCAAGAGGAAAATGCTCAAAGACAGTTAGTGACTTGGAGGCCACCTCATCAAATATGAGTTATAAACAAATTCGAATTTCTCTTCTTAGCAACATAAATCCTCAAGGATAGTATCAGAACTATTCAAATAGTTTTAGTTACCTTTATTTGTGTTCTATTTTTGTAATACGGTTTTTAGATATTTGTAGTAGCCCTTGACATTTTTATCAAGATATTTTGTAATAAACTATATAAATACTTCATCAATTGAAGTAATCAGTTTGGGCTTTTGATGCCAAAAATCTTAACTCTATAATAAAGCTTCTGTTGTAGTATCTAATGAAACCCTTATGGCTCTAGTTTTGACAGAATTTTGTGTTTCGAGTATGTTTTTCCAGATTTTCATATCTTATTTCTACACATGATAAAAGTGTTTATAGGAAGGTCTACACAATCATTATCTTTAGAAAGATATTTGTTTATTGGACTGTTTGTTCATCATAACTCCTCTTTAACTGGTTTTTGTTTTGTGCTTTCTAACAGCTATTACAAGGGATTAGCTTATTAGGCTATTTGTATGAAATAGCTCATCTTAGAATTGGTTTTAGTTTGGCCATTCTGTTTCCCTTTAAATCTATTTTGTTGGGCTGTAGAAATCTTATACATGCATTCAAATTTTCCTAGTGGTGAAGTAATCAATCTGGCTACTTAATTATTAGGAATCTCCTTTTCTTTTGCTAAATTCTTATACAAATCAAGTCATTCTGTCAGGCTGGAAGATGACACTTTCAAAAGGAACCCTGTGAGAGAGCCCTTAAATCATGAGTAGGAATTGTCATTGATTGTCTACCACCCCCACTAAAATCATAAATCTGGCCATTGTGCTTCAAAGGTTGTTGTTCAGTGACAGGTGAACAACGTTAAACAAAGCTTTGTAACAGCTGAGGGAGCCCCCTTTGGTTCAAGGGCCAGCTTGAACCTAAAGGCTGGTTGAGTTGGTTTCCTAGCATAGTTTTTGCAGCCAAGGACTGCCTACGGGAAACATGTACAACATTTGGCGCCGTTGCCAGGGAAGCAAAGTAAAAAACTTTCTCCAGGGAATGATAAAATTCAGATCTATTTCTTGCTGGTGAACAAGGAATATGCATTTGTATTGGTTGCATTATTTTCACCTGGCGACTCCACTTTGTCGGATGGCACTTCCACTCAATTACCGATCCCACTCTTGTTTCGAAATTTCAACTGCCTTTATTGCTATGTGAGGTTTGTTGATACTTGTAGTAAGCAGTATATGTATCTCCCTCTCAGCCTTGATCAAAAATCTAAAATCTCTACAGAGGATGCAACTTCTAAATGATACATGTGAGTATAGGTTTTCCATTGGAGTTTGTGTTCATATTGTATATATTCTTTAGATTTTCAGGTGCCTGCAACATGGTTTGTCAATAAATCCACTCCGCACTTGGTTATACTAGAAAGTAGATTACACCAACAGTGTAAGTTTTTCAGTTCAGTTAGATAGAGGTGTGGGATTGATTAGCTACTTTCGGATTCAGTATGCAGTAGGTCTACAATTGTTTCAGTTATATTTAAAGATTGCGGTATTAAGTTTGGTTTGGTTGAGTGCAATGACTTCCAAGGGATTAACTGATTAACTCCATAGCCCATGAATTAGGCACTCTTGTGCTTATTTCCACTTATAGTGTCAGTAGTTTCACTTCAGTAGTTTTCAACCTAGAATTTTCAGTTTTCTGTATGAAAGAGTATCCGGATTAGTGCTGGCATATGGTTGCACTTCACAGTTGCAGTTTGCAGTCTGCACTAGTAGGCTATTCAAATGACAGGGTTGATCCAGGAGAGTTTATTATGGCATATGATGGTTGATGATCATGTTTACAGTATGACTCCATGCCCAACGCTAAAGGAAATTGACCTGCTTTTTCTTTGCATCCCATAGGGGGAAGCAATCCCCATTGGAGTTGATGTTGTAACATATTTTGACACACTGAAAATTAAAAGTTTTCAATGTGAAATTGTCTTTTCTTCTAAGTTGAATATTGAGGGCATATATAAGTTTTATGCTTTTAGATGATTTTTTTTTTATATAATTTTATTTTTTAAATAAATTAATTTTAATAAAATATATAAGTTTATCTTTTTTATTAAAATGATTTATTTAAAACATTAATTTTATGTTTAAGTGGTCCAAGCCTTGGTTGCCGACCCCACCAAATCCCATTCCATTTAATTACTGTGACCCACAACTGTCACCTCCGCCTTCGAAATCATGACCCCAACACCATTTTCGCTCATGTGTTAAACACCCATCACCTCGCCTCTCATTCTGCACACCCTTGCATCATCTGATGGCCCACGGCCCTTTTCGGCCCTCATTCGCTATTCGAACTTTTTCAGTTGGGGGGTTCCAAAATAGGAAGTTTCCCAAACCACCATCATAAACAAACTTTTCCACATTTTTGTGTTTCAGGACTTAAAATCCCGAAACCATTTACTGTCTTGACTTACTCCCGAATACGGTTTACTTCTATTCCATTACTGCCGCTCCTATGTCATCATCCACCTCCACTCTTCTATCCATTGCGTTCATTCCACTTCATCTGCCACATCATCCATCTACTACCCTTCATCCAATAAAACTTCACCATGTCAGTTTCTCGTTGCGCCACAACACTCTCATTCCATTGCTTGTCTCATGGTCATTGAAACTATGTTTTTCCTATACACCTCATTGATTTAAAACATGGTTTTTGAACCCATGAGAATGTATTTTTAGAAATTAAGGAATTTTTTTCTGCATATATCCTTATTAAAAAAAACCTCTCCCAGTTTTGTAACAACTCTTACGGTTTGGGAGATTTTAAAGAAACTTTGAAGACATATGTTCTCGGATTATTCCTGTTTGGTCATATTTGTGCAGAACAGATTGTGGCCAATAAAAGATGATTCTTGAGAAACGGAAGGAGGTTTATGTTCCTAAGATGCTAACATAAAATAACCTACTTCATATTTTACACAGCTATTACATAATCAGAGATACAAGGACATCTTCACAACCTATTTTTCGGATTGTGTAAATTCCTTTTTAGAAATCTTTTTACAGAAAGTATTGTGAACAACTAGAGCCGAATTTGGAAAAAATGAGTGAGGTTTATCTCAAGAACATATTCATATATAATAACCTCTCTCAAGTTTTTTAGAGCTATCTCTTATTGAGATATACAAAGGCATGACTGGACCCTATTCTGTAGGATTTCGGGAGGAAAATGCTCAAAGCCAGTTGGTGACTTGGAGGCCACCTCATCAAATATGAGTTGTAAACAAATTTTAATTTCTCCTCTTAGAAACAGATATCCTCAAGGATAGTACCAGAATCTTCAAATAGTTTTAGTTACCTTTATTTCTATTCTATTTTTCTAATACAATTTTTAGATATTTGTAGTAGCCCTTGACATTTTTATCAAGATATTTTGTAATAACTGTACAAGTACTTCATCAATTGAAGTAATAAGCGTGGGATATTGATGCCAAAACTCTTAACTCTGTAATAAAGCTTCTATTTTAGTATTTCTAATGAAAGCCTTATGGCTCTAGTTTTGACAGAATTTTGTGTTTCAGGTATGTTTTTCTAGTTTTTCATATCTTATTTCTACACATGATAAAAGTGTTTATAGGAAGGTCTGCAAAATCATTATCTTTAGAAAGAGATTTGTTTATTGGATTGTTTGTTCATCATAACTCCTCTTTAACTGGTTCTTTTTTTGTGCTTTCTGACAGCCATTACAAGGGATTAGCTTATTAGGCTATTGGTCTGAAATAGCTCCTCTTAGAATTGGTTTCAGTTTGGCCATTTTGTTTCCCTTTAAATCTGTTTTGTTAGGTTGTAGAAATATTCTACATGCATCCAAATTTTCTAGTGGTCAAGTAATCAGTCTGGCTACTTAATTATTAGGAATCTCCTTACATTCTTCTGCCAAATTCTAATACAAATAAAGTCATTCTGTCATGCTGGAAGCTGACACTTTCAAAGGAACCCTGTGAGAGAGCCTTTAAATCATGAGTAGGAATTGCCATTGATCGTCTACCACCCCCATTAAAACCATAATTCTAGCCATTGTGCTTCAAAGGCTATTATTCAGTGACAGGTGAACAACACTAAACAAAGCCTCGTAACAGCTGAGGGAGTCCCCTTTGGTTCAAGGGCCATCTTGAACCTAAAGGCTGGTTGAGTTGGCTTCCTAGCATATTTTTTGCAACCAAGGACTGCCTATGGGAAACAGGTACAACAATGGGGCACAACGAGGCACTTCTTCTTCAGATGTAACCAAACTTTGTCTCCCACCTAGAACTTATATGGCACCTAATGTTGATCATGACATTGCTTGTATTTAGCATTGAGTCTATCCAAAATGTCATGGACCTGCTGGAAGATGTGTTGAATGCTCTCAATGAATATGTTAGCCCTATCGACTTGGGAATGGACATGAGATGAATCTGCTTGAGAAGCTGCAAATGGTATTTCCACATCAATGGGACACATTGGATCGAATCCTAATCCCACCTTAAAGGAGTTGTGGCCAGTTGCTATGGATATTTCTGTTGTAGCTATTCTGGACACAGGGAGGCTTTCATCCCATTTCCATGGATGCTTCGAGTTGTACATGTGCATAATTTGCCTGATCAGCCTATTGAAAACCTCTATTTCGCCATCGGTTTGGGTGTGGAAGGTCGTGGACTTCATGAGCTTGGTATCTAGCATCTACCAGAGACTTGACTAAAATGTACTTAGGAACCTGTTGTCCCAATCTGAGATAATAGACAGTGGGATCCCAAAGTGTACCCATACTCATTCAAGGAAGAGATTAACAGTGGATTTTGCTATGATACTCTTCTTGCAGGCCACTAGAGCGGCCATCTTAGAGAATTTATCGACGACCATGAAAACGAAGTCGTTTCATGCTTAATACAAGAAAGGCTTGACATTTAATCAAGGGAGATGGATCCCCAAGGCTGACTAGGAGTAGGCAAAGGAGTATATAGGCCTTTGTTATTGATTGTCACTTGGGCAATAGCACAGGAAGTGCATGATCTAATGTACTTCCCAACATCATGTCGATGGTTAATCAAATAAAAATACTTCTATTAGACTGCCACTATTTTCACTGCTCTGAAATGTCTACTGACCTGAATATAGCGTGTCTACAAAATCATATTGGCACACTTTCTTGAAGGAACATAGAGGTGTCCCAAGTGGCACAACAATGTGCCTTGGAGGTGAAAATCTATAACTTTCTTGCCTTCAAGGAGCATCTGGTATGTGTTGTCGAATTCTGGATTATTGTTGCAAATATGTGGCCACCCCGAAGTCTCATGTCCACAAGAGCCAAGGACAGTGGTTACTGCCATATTGGCTTAGATAGTTTGCAACATTATTGGTGTTTCCCTTCTTGTACTTGATGTTCAAATGGAACTGTTGTAGATATGTGGACCACTTCCAATGGTGATCGTTCTGCAACTTTCCTTGTGTCTGTATGAATTACAGGGTTGGTGGCATGTGTGGATGATTATTTCCTTCCCCAAAATGTAATGCTTCAATTATTGGCAGGCTTGCATAATGAAATACATCTCTTTGTCATAGGTGGAATACTCTCAGACTGTGTCTGAAAGTGTCTCACTGTGATATGCCACTAGATTCCCCTATTGAGTAACAATTGCCCCGATGGCATAGTTGAAGGCATTTATCTCAATCTCAAATGGTTGATGCAGATCTAGTAATGTGAGCACTGGTGTAGAGCAGAGGTGATGCTTCAACTAAGAAAATGAATTATATTGGGATTCAGACCATAAGAGCTTTAGTTTTGCTCTGCCCTTGGTCACTGTTACATTGGACAATCCCTTTTGTGGACAAGAGTGATCTCCCTTGATCCTAAATGGAAACTAGAAACAATCATGACAATTGAACTAACCCTTTCCCTAAGTTGAACTTGTTTGAATTATAAGAAGTATAGCTAATGGATGGGACACTTAACTATTTCATGAAATTCCTGATGAAGATCCGTTGTTGTGACTTGATGTAGTTCTTTAATGCTTAATAAGACTTACAAACATAGACCATAAAAGGATAAAAAGCACATGTGATATAATAATCCAAACAACTTAACCTAATGATAAAGGAAATCAGGGATTGAATTTTCCTTAATAAACATTATAAACAATTGTAAACCATTCATCATTCACATAAGACAAAATCAATGGGAGAAAGTGTTCATTTGTATTAATCAAAAAATAAGATGAGCCTTACAACCTTCACCTTGATGCCGTGAGGTCCCTCCCAAATGCCTTCAATATCCTCCTTAGATGACAAGCTTTCCAATCTCAAACCAACAACATAAGTTTATTTTCTCTCAATTCTGACCTCCTCAATCCCTCTACCCTCTAGTCATTTTATAGGCCAAGAGGAGGAAGTTTCAGATCCATGAGAGGAGGATGAGTCTCCTTCATATTTCATCTTATCATCCTCAATTTGATGGGAAAACTGAGATAATGAACAAATTTTTGGAAGGATATCTCCGTTTCTTTGTATCTAATAAATAGACACAATGGTTGCCTCTAACTGAATGGTGGTATAACACTTCCTTCCATACTGCAGCAAAAATGACCCCATTTATTGCACTTTATGGATGTCATCCACTGTCCATCACATCATATTTAAGAGAAAATTCTAAGGTTCAAGCAGTGGAAGATCACATCAAGAACCAACAAAAATTTCTCCATATCTTAAAGGATAACCTGACTTTAGCACAAAATAGAATGAAACAACAGGCAGATCAACATCGCAATGAAAGACATTTTGATGTAGGTGACTGGGTATTTCTATGACTACAACCATACAAACAAATGCCCCTCAAGTAAGCTAAGATAATAAATTGTCACCAAGTATTATGGTATGTACAAGGTGTTGCAAAATATTTGTATTGTGGCATACAAATTAGAACTTCCTGCATCTTCCTGAGTGCACCCAATTTTCCATGTTTCATGCTTAAAGAAGGTTATAGGTGACAAGCTCCCAATTCAAACAATATTGCCAGAACTTGACGAGGAAAGAAAAATCATATTGGAACCTGAAGCAGTCACTGAAACAAAAACTCGAAAGCTACGAAATCGATCAATTTTAGAGTATATCATAAAGTGGAAGAACTTACCCGCTGAAGATTCCACATGGGAGGATGAGAATTTTATACAAAGGCATCCATAACTACTCAAGCAGTGAGGACAACACTTTTTTGAAGGAGATGGGCATGTTTGGTCCTTAAAATACTAGTGTATTCCCTTATTATTATTGTCATTGTAGCCCCTTATTGTTATTGTTGTGCCCTTACGTTATTATTGTTATGTCGGCTTTGATTATATTGTGACCGCTTAGACTCCAATATATTGAAAGGAGGTCTTGTCATTTGTATCATCAAATAATTGTTCATTTGTGTAATGGAAAGGAGGTTGGCCCCTCAAAGAGGTTGATTTTGAAGTCGTTTATGTATCTTTTCTTCTATTTTGTGAGCTGGTTGCATAACATGGAGATGCATCTTCTGAGGGTTATAGTTCGAATAGTCATAACCTAGAAGCCTTCAGTTGGGAAATATTCGACCAACTATGTTTCTAGAATGTAGTTTTTTATTTTTACTTTCTAGAATTCACTCGCGCAGGTTTATAGTAGCAAAAAGAGCATAGCTCTGTGATGTTCTCAAAGTCAATTTTAGCACACACGTGGGAAAATCTAAAGAAAACAACACAAATGGAACTTAACAAGGTGTGACAACTATTTGACTCAAATTTCTCATGTACTTTAACATATTTGAGTTTTTTTACTTCAAGGGAGCTGGTTCAAACATGTCCATGGATGGTAAAAATATTCATAAACTGATCAAGTGTCATGTCGACAAATTGACATGTAACAGATCACCCCCTAAAGTGCGAAGTCTATAAAAATAAGTTTAAAATATTGAATTGCTTTATCATTACAAGGATCAGATCAGAGGAAATGGTCGGAAACCTACAAGGAACATTCAAGGGAACACAAATGCAAATATATATATATATATATATATATATATATAATCATCTTTGAGGTAGGCATTCACATACTCAATGTAAAGCGAACTAAATGAACAAGCATGGAAAAACTAAGATCATATATATGGTAAACAAAGCATGGACACAACCATCTATTTACATAATCATGAATATAAATTTTCCTTGCAACCTGGATTGATGAAACTAGATCCAGGGTCTTGATCTCCATCTGTCGATCCATAGTACGATTCTAACCATGTTAGTGAATGTCTCAAAGTCGAACATGGTAGAAACCACTTGATTACCCATCAATAATGTGAACCGTTAACAAGTACGAGAGAAACCACCAATAATGACAATGGTTCTCAAGTACTCCCTGTACAATCTATGAAGTGTGAATAAGTGATCTAAAGTCTAACACTCATAAAATCATTCGATCGAAGGCCAATGATGAAAACATGTCATCGAAAGAGGGAAACCTATCATTAAGGCATGCAGGCTTCAAGAAACTGAAGGTTTCTAAATCAACTTTCTAGATAATGAGCTGAAGTCGATAGGAAGCAATTTGTCATAGGAAAGCCTATGACACGAAACATGATATCAAGTTTTGAAAATAGATTGCAAGGACTGACTCAAGGATGGCCAACGTGAGTGAAGGCAAAGAATTTTTAAAGGGATTTGAGTTGAGTTTGAACTTCTCTTGAACACATAATGACACAAAAATAACTTAGCAACATTTGACTTAATGATAATACCCAAAACCAAGAAGACTTTCAATGAGGTTCGATTAACTGTAAGGTAAATGGATTTCCCAACCCGAACATGAATGTGACAGAATGTCATGTTCAAGAGGGACATACTACCTTTTAAATCTGATAATGTAAAATGGACACCTTCCCCAATTTCCCCCCACGATTACTAGCAAGTACCTCTTTATTGTTTACAAGCTTGAGGAGGATAACATATTCTTGGACTGTAAGCTCATCCTTCAGATGAGTCCATCGAAGTATTTTTAACGAACCCTAAGAAGGAGTGGTTCGGTCTCGTCATGCTTAATGAGTCCTATACTGTTTAATTTTTATGAGTCCATTAAAGGGGTAACTCGATGTCATTTTATTTTAAGAGTTTGAAAAATACACAAATAGGAAACTCATTCAGTTCTTTTGTCGTAAAAACTTAACCAACTCATAAAAAGTAAAGCTCGCCGTTTTTCATTTTTAGAGAGTCAGAAGAAAAACACAATTAGGCTCCATCAGGTTCTTTTTCGTCAGTTTAGTCTCTTAGGTCCAAAAAATGATAAAATAATACAAGAGAGAATTCTATTAACCATGTCAACGTATAGCTTTTTCATAAACAGTCCTGACTCAGTCCGTAAAAGGGGTAAACTTATACTGAGTGGATGGTTGTTCATTTACTTTTACAAGTTCAAACAAGTAAGTACTTGAAAATATTTTCATTTTGAAAGAGTCTGAAAAGGGCTTAAAAGAGGACTCCATGATTTTCACTTTTCGTAATTTTTTAAGAGCATGAAAAGTGATAAAAGTCTGCTAAAATGTCAAAAATGATTCATCTTGACTCCATAAATGATCTTGCACATTTAAACTCAATAACTTGTCATAACTGCTCAAAAGGGACAATTTCCCTCCCAAAAAGGTTCAAAACATAAAAAATAATATGTTTTAAGCTTCAAAAGCTTATAAAAGAGGGTAAAAGTAATTTATTTTTACCATTTGCATTTTCATCAGTTCAGAGTGGAGAGAGGAGTTTTTACCATCAAACTTCTAGGACTGATTCTAAGCCAACCAGTGGATGAAATTGTGCACTGTTTCTTCTAGGTAGAACATCTCTCCATAACTTAGCTTTTCATCCATTCAGTTTTTCATTTTAAGATTTCATTTCATTTTTTGGAAAAAAACCTTGTTCAAAAATGCACCCTTGACCCTATGCAAAATTTTTTCAATCGGGCCTGTGCAGGTCGATAAAATTTTCCACGCGGAAAATCACAGACTGTGCAGAATTTTGTGAGAAAAATCCACGCAGCTCTGCCTTGTCCATAAAAGGGAGGTCACACAGGCGCTGGGGGTTATTTTTAAAATAAGGTTTTAGCCATTAAAAATGTGAAATGAATTTTAAAAATGTCTCTAATTGCTTTAAAATGTTCATTTCAGATTATTTGATTGCTTGAAAATGAAGTGGAGGGAAAGAGAGAATGAAGCCAATGATTTGAAATCTTTGGTGGGTCCGACCACCTTGTAGGCTCTCAGGACTTTTGGTCTCTTGAAATACTCGCTTATCCTTGGGATGAAAGCTCAGGTAGATCAAATGACGTGGTTGGTAAGGACCTGGAATGTCCACGAACAATGTTTTGTGATCGTTGATTATCACCTTACCATTGACATTGATGATATCTATTTCCTGACTGGGTTGTCTCATCGGGGAGCTGATCTCTCAATATTAACATTGAGAGCAGGGGGAGATACTACTTATGGATACCTATGACACTTTTGCAGGGTGTTGAAAATTGGCAACAAGAAATTGCTAAAAATAGCACTGCTAAAAATAACATTTTGGGCATTAGTGCTGGATTGGGCAACAGGGAATGAAAAATGGAAGTGTTAAAAATAGAAGTTCTATTTTTAGTAGTTCAAGTTGGATTCCTATTTTTAGACAGTCCCTGGTCTAAAATAGTAAGTAAAATTCGAATTTTGTCTTACCAGCAGTTTGAATATTAATTAATTAATTCTCCATGAGTTAATTAGTTAAGGAAAATCAAACTCGAAGTCTTTGTGAGGACATGCAATAATTTCTCCACTAATTGGGGAATGTGTCCTTGATTTGCTCCACTGATTGAGGAATTAATGATAAGTTCTATATTGAGAGGATCAGTTGACTTAGTTTAACTTAGTCAAGTTCAGTTAGATTAATTTAACAAGTTGTTAAATTAATGAGATATAGTTTGGTGATGCTTGCATGCATGTGACAACTGTTATTTTCAGATAATTGTGTATTCACTCATGGATAACTGATGCATGTCAGTTCTGTCAGAGACCCAGTTGAGATCAGAGAAGGGACAGTGTACTATCAGTTGGATGAATATTTTTCCTATAAAGGAATCTCATCCATGATGAGGATTTATCTCCTTCACATTTGTGTAGTTATTTCAAAGGTCAGTGTTGTGTGTGAGGTGAAAATCATACAGGTTGCAGCTGGAGGACCCAGGAAAAACTATGCATAGAAATAGGAGGCTTGGAGGGCAGGGGAGAAGGTTTGTGAGAAGCCTTTGACTGTCTATGAGCAGTAGAGGGATTATACTGAGAGCTAGATAGCTTCCGAGCTAAGGCTTTGTGTAATCCGAACTATATTTCCACTTGTATGATAATACAGAGATGGGGTTTTAGGTAGGTGTTTTAAAATATAAAATTGTATTTCTCTTAATTTTGAACAACTTATTTTAATCAAAATAATAAATATGCATGCCTAACCACGATAATTCAAATGTTTCCATGCCCACTTGTAAAATTACAATTTTGACATATTATATATTAATTTTTAAAAAGTAAACAAAGACATAGATCAAGCTAAATCAATTCTAGATGAAATAAGATACTTTTTAGCATTCAATGTGTTTTCTTTCACTAAAATAATTATTTTTTTATTAAAATATATTCTAACTTAATTTTACAATTTAGTAATACAAAATGTATCACTATATTGATGACATTGAACAAAAACAAGTAATTTACCTAGGGAAGATAATATGGGATCCCTCGTGATATATCAAAATGGGTTCTAGATGTGATGTACCCGTAATGATGCAATAGAAACATTTGGAAGTCAAAGAGTAATAAATAAACCCTTGTGTTTAGATAGGTCAATTGTGTCTACATGGGTTACATGGGAGTCCTTTTATCTACACTTTTAAAATTATACACTTGTGTCTTAATGTTTGGGTATGAAGCATAGTTATGACAATCTCCTGAATTGGGGAAAAAAGTACAGAAATTCGCCAATTTAGTTCAAGTGTCGAACAATTCACTGAAATTTGATTTGATTCATAACATATGGGGTTAATCATGATGTTAATGTAGTTGCTTAAGCCTTTGGCTCGAGATGTTTTCTAAACACCCAGGATTAATCTATTAGATTATATTAACTGCAAATCTATGGCACATATCCAAAAGATTTATTCGTTCATTGTTATATGATGCTATGAACAAAGATAGAGAGAAGCGGGATGGGATATACAAAGAAGGAAAGAAAATGACAGGTAGAAGAAGGAAATTTTTTTTTGAAGGTAAATTGAAATTCGAAAAATTTTGTTTTTCCATTCTAGAAACCTAGAAAAGAGTTCATGAAAGAAAATGTGTGAAAGTGGCTTAAATTGTTATAAGGTGCTTTGAACACAAATAGATAAAGATTGGATGGCATATACAAAGAAGGAAAATGAAATGTATGTTAGAAAAAATACAAGAGATCAGAGAGAGATTGATTGCACAACAAACCACACTTGATACTTTTATTGATCAGCATGGGCACAAATATATAGGACATAAATTATTGATTTTGACTCATTTAGATCATGAATACAACTCATACATTGGAAACAAAAACTTCGAGACTGACTCTTCATAGCTCCTAATGACAACTACACATGACATGGAAGCAATAATTCCAATACCCTCCCTTAATGCTTACATGAAAAACATTAAAAACACATTACAACAATAAATGAATCTGCCACATTTGTGTGATATGATCATCACTAGCACTCATATCGACTCTGACATCTCATGGTTTCCACTCTTTTCTTCACCACATTTTCGAGCTTCCCACTTGATCCATTTAAGACATAACTGCTTCAGAGCATCGTTGACATGCTTTGCAAAATTGATGCTTCTCAACCTCTCGAAGTGCAATGGATCAGTCTCGATACTAAACCATCCTATGGAACTGCAACCATCTATGAATATATGGCCTTGTGCCATATTCATTGGTTATCTGGGACAATATTTTGGGTAAAAAATGTCTTAAACATACAATTCTACAACTTGACATTGTATAAATAACCTGTACTGACGCCCCTGGAGCATGACGGTTCGCACCATCTTGACCTTATTAAGAACTACCTATGACTATTTCTCCTGGAGCATGATGGGTCATATTATTATGTTGCATAGGTGGCATGTTCTTTGTGGTTCTGCATCATTTGAATTGCACAATACACTTGAACAATAACACACTACAACAAAATAAAACATCACCATAAAAATTTCTATCGATATATATATCTATATATATATTGTAAGCATACACAACACAAATCATACTATTATTTTGTGAGATATATATATATATATATATATATATATATATATATATATATATATGAATACATGATACTTTTAGATCAAGAATGGTGGATCTAGATTACTAAAAGTAGCTAGTACAACTATTAACCTAGGAACTCACACAATTACAACTCAAGACAACTTGGAAGTCATGGAAGCATTACTTCCAACAAGGTAAAATAGGAAAAAGAAAATAGAAAGTAACATTGATATTAGAAGAAATCCATTTTTTCAATTGTGGAAACCTAGAAATGAGGATAGAAAGAAATGTGTGAAGTGGCTTAATTTTATGATTGATTGTGTTAGGATATTCTGACACATAGGAAATAGTTAAGCATAACTTGGTCTAGTGTAGAGTTAGGTAAAGTGTGTTTATTTACTATGTACTTTCGTAACTTACAATCTGATGGTTCATTCTCTCCTCGGTATTACCGACACTTGATCCGTGGCTTAACACCCAATTGGTCCATGATCTCTCTTTAAAGAGCATGGAGGGTCATTTGTAGTGTAACCGTTCATGAGAGAAGCTTATGTAAATTTTCATTCATTTATTAATAAATTGCCTGAAGTGGCCGCGTTGGCTCAAGCTGTGGACTGTTTCCCTCTTTGAGGGTTTTAACCACGTTAATAATATTGGTGTATTGCTTTGTGGTCTATTTGTGAGCTGTGTCCTTTGGTGTTCTATCTGAGAACTTACCCTGTAAATTCCTCATGGTATCAGAGCTATTTGAGGGCCGCATCTGTTGGTGATTCAAATCTGAAGCCTGTAGAACTGCATCCGACTGTCGTTTCCTAGATATATTGTTTCTGATTGCTTTTGAGCCAAGAGGAATGCTCTATTGTGTTAGGAGCATCTTTTCTAGTGAGGAACCCTTTTTGTTTCACGCGAAAAGGTTTCTGGAGCCCTAGCTACATCATTTTAAGATCTAGAGGTAAATAATGTTTAATTGCAGTTTCTAGTTATTTTCTCTCTCTTTATTTCGGTTTATTTAGCTCTTTGTTTTTTTATTACCGGATCTATACCTTTCATTTCTGTGTATGCTCTTTGCCCCGCGACTTTGTGCGATCTGGGGATATCAGAAATAGAGAGGAAGGATTTTTCTCATGCATATGCTCTTTTCCGCCACACCTTACTGTGATCTCGGAAAATCAAAAACATTGAGGAAAATATATAGTTTCTGGCTAAAGCTAGCTTCAAGCCATAAGGTTTGTTTTTTTCTTGTATGTCCATGTTGGGTTTTGTGTTTTTTGTTCTGTAGGGAAAAAAGGAGCTTTCTCAAGTAAAAAAGCAACCCAAAGCTTCAGTGACTAAAAAAAAACCCCTTCCTCTTTTTCAAAAACTACTAACCTTTTAATCTAGCTCACTTGGTCCAAAGCTACTTTATGAGAATAGAGGTCTTGAGTCCAAGTTTTTCTTGGTCCAAATCTACTTTATTAGATTAATTTTGGAAAGGGGACAGATTTTTTATAAATATAACATTATCATTCATTTCTGCACATTCCCGCACTTCGTCGACATCTTCAACAACTT
Source organism: Pinus tabuliformis (assembly GCA_031772625.1). Taxonomy (NCBI): domain Eukaryota; kingdom Viridiplantae; phylum Streptophyta; class Pinopsida; order Pinales; family Pinaceae; genus Pinus; species Pinus tabuliformis. The sequence goes on from CM062815.1 coordinate 28,289,767, forward strand.
TTCTTCAAAAATCCATAACTTCTTCATCCGGAAGCCATTTTTAGAGCCATTTTTTTAATCAGCCTATTTTTTCGAGATATTTCCATTGGAACACTTATTTTTAGCATATACAACTTCAGTTTCTATTAAAAATGGAAAGTCCATGCCAAGTTATTCTTGACAGCACCAACTACTTCCAATGGTGGTCCTACATTGTGGATTTACTTAGAAGTAAAGGTCTTTACCGAATAGCCTCAGGCCAAGAAGCCAAACTGAAATATGAAGATAAGGCAGCCAAATGGGAAAATATGCAAGATCAAGCACATGGGTTGATAGGTATGTCTTTTTCTCCAGACCTTAGATTCCATATCGCAGAACTTGATACTCCTGATGAAGCAATGAAACAGATCACTAAAGTTTTTGGAATTAAAAATGAACTTAGAGCCCATCAACTCAAAAATGAGTTGCTTACATTGGACCCCAATAATTTTTCTTCCATTGAAGATTTTTTGTCTAAGTTCAAGACCCTTAGGCTTCTCTTGGAAGGTGTTAAGGTTAAGAAAGAAGATGGTAACCTTATCTATTCCATTCTTACTAAGTTGGGACCAGCCTACTTTGTGTTTGTTTCCACCTTCCATTCTACAAGAGAAGCCTTCATTTCTCAAGGACAAGCTTACAAGTCTCCTTCCTTTGATTCCTTTTGTGATTCTTTAATAAGAGAACAAGAAAAACTCTTACACCTTGGTCTTCTTAATCTTGGAAACTCTTCTAAGAAAGCCTTAGCTGTCAAGCAACAGCCAAATTCATAGAATCCTAAGAAGCTGTATCCTAAAAAGAATGGTCTTAAACCAAACAAGGGTCCTAAGCCATTTCAGCCTCAAAATGAAAAATCATTTCAACAAAATGATAAGGCAAATAAAAACAAAGGGAAGAAGACTGATAGACATTGCCACTTTTGTAATTGAGATGGCCACTTAGAATCCAAATGCTTAAAGAAGATGGAAGCCTTGGAAGTAGCAATGAAGAAGCATAACATCCATTTGGAGCACTCTTCAACTTCAACTTCATCTTCATCTTCAAGAATAGCACTTTCTACATGTGGTTGTCAAGCATCTCGGACTGGATATGCACTAAATGTATCTTCTTCTTCTAATTCTCATGAGTGGCTAATTGATTATGGAGCTTCTTATCACATGGCCAAAAACAAAGCCATGTTTTCTTCTTTAAATGATTGTAACGCCAAAAATATATATGTTGGTGATGATAGATCTATTGGTGTAGGAACTGGAACTATTCATATAGATAATGGTCAATTTAATGATGTATTATGTGTTCCAACCTTATCCTGCAACCTTCTATCTGTATATCAGATAACTCATTCAGCTGAAGGTAAAATCATTGAATTTTCACCTCACAATGTTGTAATTAAGGACCTAAGAGATCCTAGATAGATTTTAGCCACTGGCATTGCTCATGATTATACAAGGTTGTATAAGTTTAACAACTTTGGGTCATCAAATCTTCCCTCGGTATTTGTTGCTCATAATGATGAAGTGAGCAAACTTTGACATGAGTGATTTGGTCACTTAAACAATCGCTCCCTTTGGAATCTATGTAAAGAAAATATGGTGACAGGTCTTCCAATGGTATCTTTCAGAAATGGTGTTTGTTTTGGATGTGTACTCGGAAAACATCATCGAGATGGTTTTGAAAAATGTGCCTCTTAGCACGCCTCCACCCCTTTACAGCTTGTGCATAGTGATTTATGTGGTCCACTTCCAGTTGTTTCATTCTCTGGCTACAAGTATTTCTTAACTTCCATTGATGATTTATCGAGATGCAATTGGGTATACTTCTTAAAACTCAAGAGTGAAGTATTTATCATGCTTTTTGCCTTTAAGGCCTTTTGTTGAAAAAAAATCTCGACATCAAATTCTTAAGCTAAGATCTGATAATGGCGGAGAATATGTTAACAACAAATTCAACAAATTTTGCACTGAGAATGGAATTCAAATGCAACATACTGTTCCATATACTCCACAACAAAATTGTGTAGCTGAAAGGAAGAATCGCACCTTAAAGGAAATGGCTAATTGTATGCTTCAATCTAAAGGACTTAGTCTTAATTTTTGGGCAGAAGCAATTAACTGTGAAAATTACATAATAAATCGCACTCCTACTAAGGTTTTAAAGAATATCACTCCAGAAGAAGCATGGAGCTCAATTAAACCAGATGTAAGTCACTTTCGTGCTTTTGTACGTGAAACATGGGCCCATATTCTAGATGAGAAACATAAAGCTTTAGAACCTAAGAGTGAAAAATGTATTTTTGTTGGATATTCTGAAGATGTCAAAGGATATAGACTTATTCCACTTAAGTCCAAAAATGTTATCATTAGAAGAGATGTAAAGTTTGTTGAAAATATATTGGCCTACGAGCCTAGTTTGGTGGATGTGCCACCTCTCTCTATCTCTTCTACTTTTCAAAATATTTCTTCTTCAGATGATGAAAGCGAGGATGATAATCCTCCCCCACCTTCTCAGTGTCCTTCTTCAGCTCCTCAGCTTCCAAAATGGATCCGTGCTACTCGGAATGCAGCAGGTGCTCTTGCTGGTGATCCTACAGATTAGCGACGTACATGTTCTCAGTACGATAGAGCCTCTTCCTTACTGGCTCAAGCTTCAGTGAATTATGATCCTGACAACTTTGCAGAAGCTTCAGGCCATCCAGATTGGGATGTAGCTATGAATGAAGAATGTAGTTCATTATTGGCAAATGATACATGGGATCTTGTTCCTCTACCAAAGGGATGAAAACTAGTTAGATGCAAATGGGTTTACAGAAACAAGTATGGACCAGATGGGAAAGTTGATAAACATAAAGCTCGTCTTGTTGCTAAGAGTTTTCACAAGTTGAAGGCATTGACTATACTGAGACCTTCTCCGTTGTTTCCGAATTGAATTCTATCCGCCTTGTTCTTTCCCTTGCTGCCTCTTTCAAATGGGAAGTCCATCAGATGGATGTTAAATCTGCCTTCTTGAATGGGGACTTGCATGAAGAAATCTATATGGAACAACCTACTGGCTTTATACAAACAAACTCCAGCCTTGTATGTTGGCTTAAGAAATCCATTTATGGTCTCAAGCAAGCTCCTCGGGCTTGGTATGCCAAAATGGATAGCTTTCTTTTAGAAGCTGGCTTTTCTAGGTGTCATTCTGACAATACTGTCTACACCAAGAAAATGGGCAAGTCTCTTATCATTCTTGTTCTTTATGTTGATGATCTTATCCTCATTGGTAGTGATCCCAACCGTATAAACCATGTGATGTCCAGCCTTAAAAATAAGTTTAAAATGACAGACTTAGGACACTTGCATTATTTTCTTGGTCTTCAAGTCTTGCAATCCAAGGAAGGTATTTCCCTTACCCAGTCCAAGTATGGCTGTGATCTTGTACACCATTTTCACATGGAAGACTGTAAGCCAACCCCTTCTCCCTTTCATTCTCGAGCAAAACTTTCAGTCACTTGTACTTCCCCTGAATTTGATGCTACCTTATACCGTCAACTTGTAGGAAAACTTTTGTATCTGACCCATACTCATCTTGACCTTTGCTTTGTTGTTGGCCTTATTGTTCGGTTTATGAAAACCCACATGAAAGTCATTAGAAAGTAGCTAAAAGGATACTTCATTATGTTCGATGTACATCTAGTTTGGGATTCATTACAGTGTAGAAGCATCTCCTTTATTGGTTTTTTTCATTGATTCTGATTGGGTTGGTGACCCTGATGAATGGAAGTCTACTGCAGGTTATGTGTTCACTCTTGGTTCAGGACCTATTACATGGGCTTGCAAAAAGCAAAGTGCCATCTCTCTTTCTTTAGCAGAAGTAGAGTTTCGTGGTGCTGTAGAAGCTAGTAAGGAAGCCCTGTGGCTTCGTCAGATTCTGTCAGAGTTTGGATTTCAGAAGTAGCGTTCGACTACACTTTGGTGTGATAATCAAAGTGTCATTTAACTATGCAAAGATCCAGTCCAACATCAGTGTAGCAAACACATTGAACTGCACATGCAATTCATCAGAAAGCTCATTCACGACCATGTTCTTGAAGTACAATATTGTTCAACAGATGATCAAGTTGCAGACATCTTTACAAAGGCTCTCACAGAGGCAAAGTTTACTAAACTTCGATTTATGGTTGGAGGTCAGGGAGTTGTCACTAAGGGGGGATAGGCTCTAATGCCTACTTCCTTCTCCTATTGTGTCATATTTGTACATCCTTCAATCCTATCCCAAGCTGTTCTTAAGGGTGGATGTTAGGATATTCTGACACATAGGAAATAGTTAAGTATAACTTGGTCTAGTGTAGAGTTAGCTAAAGTTTGTTTCTTTACTATGTACTTTTGTAATTTACAATCTGACGGTCACGATATGTAGTGATTTGACGGTTCATTCTCTCCTCGGTATTACTGACACTTGATCCGTGGCTTACCACCCGATTGGTCCATGATCTCTATTTAAAGAGCATGGAGGGTCATTTGTAGGGTAACCGTTCATGAGAGAAGCTTATGTAAATTTTCATTCTTTTATTAATAAATTCCCTGCAGCGGCTGCGTTGGCTCAGGCCATGGACTGTTTCTGTCTTTGAGGGTTTTAACCACGTCAAGAATATTGCTATATTGATTTGTGATCTGTTTGTGAGTGGTGTCCTTTGGTGTTCTGTCTGAGGAACTTACCCTGTAAATTCCTACAGATTGGTTTTTATTTATAGAGGGATTATAGATAAACTAGTTTTTAATACATCTATTACATAAATATGTTTCTTCTGTTTCAAATTAAGGAAGGATATGACATCAAAGTTTTGAGAAAAAAGAAGTTTTGGAGAAAAAAGATGAATAATATAATTTTTAGATAAATTTTATCTATAAAATTGTAATATTATTTGAAATTAATAAAATTTATCAAAATAAAAAAAATAACTAACAAAAACACCAAACTTTATGATGTCTATTATAAAAAAATTCAAATTGATTTTTTTTCATTCAAATTTTTATAGTATCTAATTAAAATCCTTATTTAAATTCAAACTTAGTAATTATGGTATGAAGACCGGCCTTTATGGTTGATAAGATGCCAGACTTCACACCATGTTCCCTCACACGGTATTGATTCATCCCATGTATGTAAATCAACCCCTTTCCATTTCTAAATCAACCCTTTATATTTCCTTGTATTGTGATTTACATCATTTTGTTGTATTATTTTCTTTATATTCCTTTTTCTTACTTATCATATGTGCTTACAAAAACCTTTATTAATTTTCGTTCATTGATAACAATTACTTTATATTGAAATATATAGTATATGGATTTTGTACTAAATTGTAAGATCGTTAATAGTTTTAAGAAACTTCAATACACCCCAATCATATAAATTACATGGGTACTACATTTTGTGATGATTTACATTTGCTGATCAAGTTTTCCATTTAGGAATTCTCTTCCTACTTGAATCAACATCAGATGCATACTTATATTTCAACTTTTTGTGGTGAATTATGTTTGCTGAATAATTTTTTCATTTAGGCAATCTCTTCCTACTTGAATCAACATGATCATGCATGCTTATATTTCATCCCTTTCTAGTTACAAATGTATTTTTGAGTTCTCCACTGTTCTTAAATTTGTTGAAAGATTCACACCAGCATACTGAAATTTGGACTTCACCTTATCAAGTCATTCACCAATATCGGGATCTACAAAGTATGATTTATGTCATTTTGAGGTGTGTAAGTTGGCTATGCTGCAGCCGTAAATTAGCTGGGATTTATTTTAGGCAACCATAATTACATGGAGTCTTTGCGGAATTAATTCAACTTTCCATCCTGAAATGAGAATGGTTTCAGTTTGGTTGTTCTATGTTGTTGGAGAATCTAATCCCAACCATATGTTAGGTGTCAAAACCATTCTTCCAAGTGACCAAGTTCAGTTTGACTTAGTTGAGTTTAGGTCGGGTTTAACTCCAGAATTTACTAGTGATGTTTCTAATGTAATCTTATTTAACTGATTTGTAATACTAATGAGAGCAAGTCCTCTTCTCCACATTTTGTTCTTTTCAATTATTGTCATGGTATCAGTGCTCAGTGTGTGTAAGACTCCTTGAGAGCAACAGAGAAAGATGAGTTTGTATAAGACTCCTTGAGAGAGTAGCAACTTGACTGAAGAGAAAGGGTAGCCTCTTTGAGAGAGTAGCAGAAATTTGAAGAAGCAACGAGAAAACCAAAAAGGCAACTACAGCAAGGTGAAACAAATTGAAGATTTTTTTTGTTTTTTTGTTTTTTTGGAGAAATTAACGCTTTTATGCGTTAAACCAGTGCGTTAGTAACTCCACACTTTGTTACCTTCAATTCTTGTCATAGGTCGCGTTACCTTTTCACATAAATTATCATATTTTTTTATATTTTTGGGAAATTGTAATTTTCATGGTATTTTTTAATGTATAAATATTATTGGTATCACCCAAAAATAAAACTTAAAAAATTAGATTGTGATAATATAATATTGCTCATATTAAATTGTCAGACACAAATTTCAAAGTTACTGTAATGGAAACAGAATCAATCGGAAGCTCGTCATTCTATGGAAATATTAGTTCATTGAGAATCATCACTGATATGTTTTTCTAACTTAAATCTCGTTTTCTGTCCACTTGTTATTAGTCGATCACAAGTTACTAGTTGATTGATTAGACATATATGGAGACAATAATGATTAGTTCATTGTCTTTCTATTTTTTTTATTGCATAGAAATAATGTGAAATTTAATAGATAGGTTGAAAAGAAATGCAGTGAGCGGTCACTTCCCATATAGTTATTCACATGACTACTCCTTGCTGTGCTAAGAGTTAATCATTCCAATGATCATTACTTGCTTGAAAGAGTCATTGAAGTTATATAAATATTTTTATCTATATTTTCAATTTTTTTTAAATAGAAAAAAATCGTTATATTTATAAATTTCAAATTTTAATATACAAATTTCTCGAACTTTACTAATTTCATAAACTAAATACAACATTCAAATCTATGTAATATTTTTTTAAACAACCAAATTGAACAAAATTGACATGATAATATGACTAGTTTACATCATGACCCTATAACACTTTTCAAAAGTATTCAAAACTAACAACTTATGTCAAAAAGGAAATGAAGATAAACTATATTCTGATAATCATGGTATCACATATTTGGCAATCCGTAAAAGAGGGAGTTTCTTAGATAGTTCTTAGACATTCAACTCCCAAAAAATATTCTTAAAAAACAGCAAAAGAGAATTGAACAAACTTCTAAATAATAAACAAAATGGAATCAAAGAATTATATTACCCACTGACATTTTAATGACCAACTGAAACTTGCCGAGAACCTGCAATTTCTTTATACTTATATTTTCATTAAGAAAAACAAAAGAGAGTTACGTTTTCTATTCTACTTACTGTAGTCCCCAATATTCTAAAAAGCCAAAGGAAAAAACTCTCAGAATGGAGGGAATGCTTTGAAATCCATAGAGCCCCGTACTTCACAATTTGACCTTAAAAAGTCATTAAAAAAAAAGAAAAAAAAGAAAAAAAATCAGTTTAAAAATTATGTTTTTTTTGTTTGGAAGGTTATGGAAATTCCAATCATATTTTGAAAAATTCTAGCAGGAATTTTTGTAAATCAAGTAAAAACTGTTAAAATTTATAATTTTAAGTGTCTGAAACTTTTTTAATGATATTGATCAATTTTCACCATAAAAACATAATTCAAACACTACATCTACAATTTTTTTAAAAAATTAATTTTTTCCAAATTCCAACAACTTTTAAAAATTAGAAAATTCCTCCGCCTCTTACTCCCATGAAAAAAAACCAATCACTTGTACCTGTATATTCTTTATTTAATAGATTATGGTATATTTATTAAATAGCAAATTAATGACGTTGGGCATGCTACGTTTCATAACTGTAGTGAACGGATATCTGAACAATGTTGATTGGCCGATGGTACAGGCCATATAATTGGATCGCACTACTAGGACTTCGGCGTGGTATGGTTTTTCATATTTACTAATGCATTTTATTCGTAACGATTTATTTTTAAAAGAAGTGCGAATGCATTTTAATTCGTAACTATTTATTTTTAAAAGAATTTTAATTTAGTCATTTATAATTATTTGTATGGATGGTATAGGTTTAATTTTCATAAAATATTTTTGAAATAGTAATTGAAAATAGATAATTGAATTTGTTTAGTTTTCAATTTAATTAAATAAAATTTGATATTATATTAGAGTTTGATTATATTTTTAATTCATATAATATTTTTTTCAAATGATAATTTATTTCCATGGGGTGGATAAGCAAGGGGTGCAGAGCCTGGTGAGTTCAACATGACGTGTGGAGACAAGTGAGGAGATTGACCACACTAAGTGGCACTGTCCAAGCAGAACCATCGAGAAGGAAAATGTTTGCACTGCAGACCTCGTTTGGGTGATGGTGAGAGTGGTGTGTGATCCTAGAGAGCGGGGTTAGGGGCACATGCACTGAGTGCTAGGAACATAGAATGAAGTTCTTGCGATTTGAGTTCAGGTGATATAGCTCTGCCTAGGGCGAAGCTGTTGCATTGTGTCAGAAATTTGGTAAGCAGGTGGCTCCTTCCCTGCTTCGTTTGCTTTTGTTTTATGTATCTCGTTAGTATTGGGTCACCTCGATTGGTTTCCCCTTTTGTGAGGACGTTATTCTGTAGCAGGGCCTTGTCTCAGAACTCTAGGGTGGCAGAATTGGGTGGCCATTTTGTCTTGAAGGCTCAGTAAGGGTTTTCCCTCGGATAATTGGGATGATTTAATTCACAGTTGGTGTGTTTGACATGCCTGTGGACACTACGCTTGTTGGGTGGTTGCGCTCCCCCTCTTAAGTGGGACTAGTGGGCATCATGGCAATGGTATGGACACCTCTCTTGCTATGAAGATTTGGTGTGAGGTTTACTAGGTAGACATGTTGAGACAGTGCAGGTGGGCTTGTCGTGGTGTAGGTCCCTGTGGTCATTGTACATATATGGAAGATGAGGTGGCCCACGTCCGTGCCCAGTGATTGGGACATGTGGAGCAACCTCCTATGCCGACCTCTGTTGCAGAGCAATTGAGGGATATCCTTGTTAGTCTCGATGTCATTGACTAGCAGAGGTACAATAACAAAAACATGACCATTGCTTATTTTAATGATGTCCAATACACCTAGGGAGAAATTATGGAGTCCCTAGCTTTTGTCCTTCGTAGCCAATGTCAAACCAGTAAGAAGTTGGATCAGATTGAAGCACAATTGGCTTGTATCGATTTCTGTGTTCATAACGGGCATGGCCCTCATATGGTCCCAGGTGCATCTCATGCACTGAATCTCCCTTTGTGAAATGTTATTTGTTGGTAGTTTTTTGGTCCTTTTTTTGTGTTGTATGGCTTTTCTGACTTTGAGGTTATTATAAGAAATGGCAATATCTTCTAAGTTTTTGCACTGCTCTCCTGGCGAACAGATCTGGTCGGAGTGAAGCAGGGAGAGCAAATGATATGGACTTATGTAGGAACACAACATAATATAGATATAAACATAAACACTAATTTGGGGCAGAAATAAATCTTCATTTCATTAATGTCAAAAAACTGAAAGATGCTTACAAGCAGAATGGAAATAAACTAGCTCGGGTGATGGTAGTTATCTCTAAGAAGAGATGTGGTAGCTATATGCCTTTGAATTTTGTCACAATGAGGCTTAAGGGCCTTTTTATTATTAATAAACAAAAGGAAACCCTCAACAACCAAAACCTTAACCCCAGGAGATGGAACACTAACAGTTTGTTAGGCAGCCAACTTCCCAGGGTTCTAACTTGGTCATACGATCTATGTTTGGCACATAGAATACCTCGTTGGAAATATATCTACGAGTACCACAGGGTTTGCAACATGCTCTTTCTTATAGTTACAGAAGTGCTCCGGACCTCAAAAAATGTTGTTTATTAGGTCAAAATAGCTCCGGAAGTTCAAGACCCGAGATAATGCTAAAAATAGTAATGTTGCTATAATCAAAGAAACTAATGAAACTGACTAGAGGTCTAGGTTGAATAGGCAGGTGGCCACCAATATCCACCTGGATCAGTCCTCCCCCCTTAGGAAGCAATGGTCCCCATTTTATGTAGAGCCTCCATGAGGTGAGCAAATTTCTGTTCAACTTGGTCCCTCATGAACCACTTGCCCTCATGAAGGAGGTGGTCTGCTTTGATAACTCGATATAGTTGGATCCTTTGCTAATCAACTTTCTTGATATGTGTGTCCATGATACTGTGAGTTGTGGCTTGTTTGATGCAGGTTGGGTTAAGCTATGTTGGTGTGAGTTGCTCAGCAATGTCAGATGTGTCCAATGCTAGGGGAAAGTATTGTCACAGTTGGTCCACATTAAATATTGGGTGCATGCCAAGGAACAGTGGAATGCTGAGCTTGAAGGCATTGTCCCCTATAGCCTTGGGGATATTGTACGCCACATATCGACGTAGGAAAAGCTTATGGTGGGTGTTGTAACATATTTGACACACTGAAAATAAAAAGTTTTCAGTGTGAAATTGCCTTTTCTTCTGAGTTAAATACTGAGGGCATATATAAATTTTATGCTTTTGGATGATTTCTTTTTATATAATTCTAACTTTTAAATAAATTAATTTTAATAAAAATATATCAGTTTATATTTTTTATTAAAACAATTTATTTAAAACATTAATTTTATGTTTAAGTGGGCCATGCCTTAGTTGCTGACCCTACCAAATCCTGTTCCATTTAATTACTAGGACCCACAGTTATCACCTCTACCTTCGAAATCATGACCCCACCACCATTTCCTCTCATGTGTTAAACACCCATCATGTCGCCTCTCATCCACACACCCTTCCATCGTTTAATGGCCCACGACGCTTTTCGGCGCTCATTCACTGTCCGAACTTTATTGGTGGGGGGGGGGGGTCTGAAAGAGGTAGTTTCGCAAACCGCCATCACAAACAACCTTTTCCACATTTTAATGTTCCGGGACTTAAAATCCCAAAATCATTTACGGCCTTGACTTACTCTCGAACTCGGTTTACATCTATTCCATTACCACTGCTCCTATGTCATCGTCCACCTCCTCTATCCTATCCATTGCGTTCATTCAACTCCCTCCTCCAAATCATCCATCTGCTGTCCTTCATCCAAAAAAAATTCACCACATCAGTTGCCCGTTGCGCCACAACGCTCCCGTTCCATTGCCTATCTCATGGTCATTGAAACTAAGTTTTTCCTATACACCTCATTGATTTAAAACATGGTTTCCGAACCCATGAGAACGTATTTTCAGAAACAAAAAGAGGTTTTTTCTTCCAATATCCTTATTAACAAAAACTTCTCCCAGTTTTGTAACAACTCTTATGGTTTGGGAGATTTTAAAGAAACTTTGAAGACATATGTTCCTGGATTTTTCCTATTTAGTCATATTTTTGCATAACAGATTGTGGCCAATAAAAGATGATTCTTGAGAAACTGAAGGAAATTTATGTTCCTATGATACTAAAGTAAAATAACCTACTTCATATTTTATATAGCTATTACATAATCATAGATACAAGTACATCTTCACAACCTATTTTTTGGATTCAGCGTAAATTCCTTTTTAGAGATCTGTTTGCAGAAAGTATTATGAACAGTTGGAGCCGAATTTGGGGGAACTGAGTGAGGTTTATCTCAAAGGCATGAATGGACCCTATTCTGCAGGATTTCGGGAGGAAAATGCTCAAAGACAGTTAGTGACTTGGAGGCCACCTCATCAAATATGAGTTGTAAACAAATTCGAATTTCTCTTCTTAGCAACATAAATCCTCAAGCATAGTAGCGGAACTCTTCAAATAGTTTTAGTTACCTTTATTTGTGTTCTATTTTTGTAATACAGTTTTTAGATATTTGTAGTAGCCCTTGATATTTTTATCAAGATATTTTGTAATAAACTGTATAAATACTTCATCAATTGAAGTAATAAGTGTGGGCTTTTGATGCCAAAAATCTTAACTCTGTAATAAAGCTTCTGTTGTAGTATTTCTAATGAAAGCCTTATGGCTCTAGTTTTGACAGAATTTTGTGTTTCGAGTATGTTTTTCCAGTTTTTCATATCTTATTTCTACACATGATAAAAGTGTTTATAGGAAGGTCTACAAAATCATTATCTTTAGAAAGATATTTGTTTATTGGACTGTTTGTTCATCATAACTCCTCTTTAACTGGTTTTTGTTTTGTGCTTTCTAACAGCCATTACAAGGGATTAGCTTATTAGGCTATTTCTCTGAAATAGCTCATCTTAGAATTGGTTTTAGTCTGGCCATTCTGTTTCCCGTTAAATCTGTTTTGTTGGGCTGTAGAAATCTTCTACACGCATTCAAATTTTCGTAGTGGTGAAGTAATCAGTCTGGCTACTTAATTATTAGGAATCTCCTTACATTCTTTTGCTAAATTCTTATACAAATCAAGTCATTCTGTCGGGCTGGACGCTGACACTTTCAAAAGGAACCCTATGAGAGAGCCTTTAAATCATGAGTAGGAATTGTCATTGATTGTCTACCACCCCCAATAAAATCATAAATCTGGCCATTGTGCTTTAAAGGTTGTTGTTCAGTGATAGGTGAACAACGTTAAACAAAGCCTCGTAACAGCTGAGGGAGCCCCCTTTGGTTCAAGGGCCATCTTGAACCTAAAGGTTGGCTAAGTTGGTTTCCTGGCGTAGTTTTTGAAGCCAAGGACTGCCTACAGGAAACATGTACAACATCTGGTGCCACTACCGGGGAAGCAAAGTAAAAAACTTTCTCCAGGGAACGATAAATTTCAGATCTATTTCTTGCTAGTGAACAAGGAATAGGCATTTGTATTGGTTGCATTATTTTCACCTGACGACTCCACTTTGTCAGATGACGTTCCAATCAATTACCGATCCCACTCTTGTTTTGAAATTTTAGTTGCCTTTACTATTATGTGAGGTTTGTTGATACTTGCATTAAATAGTATATGTATCTCCCTCTCAACCTTGATCAAAAATCTAAAATGTCTACAGAGGATGCAACTTCTAAATGATACATGTGAGTATAGGTTTTCCATTGGAGTTTATGTTCATATTGTATATATTCTTCAGATTTTTAGGTGCTTGCAACATGGTTTGTCAATAAATCCACTCCACACTTGTTTATGTTGGAAAGCAGATTACACCAATAGTGTAAATTTTTCAGTTCAGTTAGATAGAGGTGTGGGATTGACTAGCTAGTTTCAGATTCAGTATGCAGTAGGTCTACAATTGTTTCAGTTATATTTCAAGATTGCGGTATTAAGTTTGGTTTGGTTGAGTGCAACGACTTCTGAGGGATTAATTGATTAACTCCATAGCCCATGAATTAGGCACTCTTCTGCTTATTTCCACTTACAGTGTCAGTAGTTTCACTTCAGTAGTTTTCAACCTAGAATTTTCAGTTTTCTGTATGAAAGAGTATCCGGGTTAGTGCTGGCATATGGTTGCACTTCACACTTGCAGTTTGCAGTCTGCATTAGTAGGCTATTCAAATGACAGGGTTGATCTAGGAGAGTTGATTATGGCAGATGATGGTTGATGATCATGTTTACAGTATGATTCCATGCCCAACGCTAAAGGAAATTGATCTACATTTTCTTTGCATCCAACAGGGGGAAGCAATCCCCATTGGATTTGATGTTGTAACATATTTTGACACACTGAAAATTTTTAATTGTCTTTTCTTCTAAGTTAAATATTGAGGGCATATATAAATTTTATGCTTTCGCATGATTTTTTTTTTTTTGTTTTTTTTTTTTTAATTTTTAAATAAATTACTTTTAATAAAAATATATAAGTTTATGTTTTTTATTAAGATGATTTATTTAAAACATTAATTTTATGTTTAAGTGGGCCAAGCCTTAGTTGTCGACCCCACCAAATCCCATCCCATTTAATTACTGGGACCCACAGCTGTCACCTCCGCCTTCGAAATCATGACCCCATCACCATTTTCACTCATGTGTTAAACACCCATCACCTCGCCTCTCATTCCGCACACCCTTCCATCATCTAATGGCTCACGACCCTTTTTGGCCCTCATTCGTTGTTCGAACCTTTTCAGGGGGGGGTCCAAAATAGGCAGTTTCCAAAACTACCATCATAAAAAAACTTTTCCACATTTTTGTGTTTCGGGACTTAAAATCCTGAAACCATTCACTGCCTTGACTTACTCCCGAACACAGTTTACATCTATTCCATTACTGCCGCTCCTATGTCATTGTCCACCTCCACTCTCCTATCCGTTTCATTCATTCCACTTCATCTGTCACATCATCCATCTACTGCCCTTAATCCATTAAAACTTCACCATGTCAGTTTCTCGTTGTGCCACAACACTCTCATTCCATTGCCTGTCTCATGGTCACTGAAATTATGTTTTTCCTATACACTTCATTGATTTAAAACATGGTTTTTGAACCCATGAGAACGTATTTTCAGAAACTAAAGGAATTATTTTTTGCAAATATCCTTATTAAAAAAAACTTCTCCCAGTTTTGTAACAACTCTTATGGCTTGGGAGATTTTAAAGAAACTTTGAAGACATATGTTCTTGGATTATTCTTGTTTAGTCATATTTGTGTAGAATAGATTGTGGCCAATAAAAGATGATTCTTGAGAAACGGAAGGAGGTTTATGTTCCTAAGATGCTAACATAAAATAACCTACTTCATATTTTACACAGCTATTACATAATCAGAGATACAAGGACATCTTCATAGACTATTTTTCGGATTGTGTAAATTCCTTTTTAGAAATCGTTTTACAGAACGTATTGTGAACAGCTAGAGTCGAATTTGGCGAAACTGAGTGAGGTTTATCTCAAGAACATATTCATATATAATAACCTGTCTCAAGTTTTACATAGCTATCTCTTATTGAGATATACAAAGGCATGTCTGGACCCTATTCTGCAGGATTTCGGGAGGAAAATGCTCAAAGACAAATAGTGGCTTGAAGGCCACCTCATCAAATATGAGTTGTAAACAAATTTGAATTTCTCTTCTTAGAAACAAAGATCCTCAACGATAGTACCAAAATCTTCAAATAGTTTTAGTTACCTTTATTTGTGTTCTATTTTTCTAATATAATTTTCAGATATTTGTAGTAGCCCTTGATATTTTTATCAAGATATTTTGTAATAAACTGTACAAATACTTCATCAATTGAAGTAATAAGTGTGGGATTTTGATGCCAAAAATCTTAACTCTGTAATAAAGATTTTGTTTTAGTATTTCTAATGAAAGCCTTATGGCTCTTGTTTTGACAGAATTTTGTGTTTCAAGTATGTTTTTCCAGTTTTTCATATCTTATTTCTCCACATGATAAAAGTGTTTATAGGAAGGAAAGCAAAATCATTATCTTTAGAAAGATATTTTTTTATTGGACTGTTTGTTCATCATAACTCCTCTTTAACTGGTTTTTGTTTTGTGCTTTTTGACAGCCATTACAAGGGTTTAGCTTATTAGGCTATTTGTCTGAAATAGCTCTCTTAGAATTGGTTTCAGTTGGGCCATTCTGTTTCCCTTTAAATCTGTTTTGTTGGGTTGTAGAAATATTCTACATGCATCCAAATTTTCTAGTGGTCAAGTAATCAGTCTGACTACTTAATTATTATGAATCTCCTTACATTCTTCTGCCAAATTCTAATACAAATAAAGTCATTCTGTCACGCTGGAAGCTGACACTTTCAAAGGAACCCTGTGAGAGCCTTTAAATCATGAGTAGGAATTGCCATTGATCGTGTATCACCCCCATTAAAACTATAATTCTAGCCATTGTGCTTCAAAGGCTGTTATTCAGTGACAGGTGAAAAACGTTAAACAAAGCCTCGTAACAGCTGAGGGAGCCAACTCTGGTTCAAGTGCCAGCTTGAACCTAAAGGCTGGTTGAGTTGGTTTCCTGGCATAGTTTTTGCAGCCAAGGACTGCCTATGGGAAACAGGTACAACAATGGGGCACAATGAGGCACTTCTTCTTCAAATGTAACCAAACTTTGTCTCCCACCTAGAACTTATATGGCATCTAATTTTTATCATGACATTGCTTGTATTTAGCATTGAGTCTATCCAAAATGTCATGGACCTATTGGAAGATGTGTTGAATGCGCTCAATGAAGATGTTAGCCCTATCGACTTGGGAATGGACATGAGATGAATCTGCCTGAGTAGCTGCAAATGGTATTGCCACATCAATGGGGCACAATGGATTGAATCCTAATCCCACCTTAAAGGCGTTGTGGCCAGTTGCTATGGATATTTCTGTTGTAGCTATTATGGACACAGGGGAGGCTTTCATCCCATTTCCATGGATGCTTCGAGTTGTACATGTGCATAATTTGCATGATCAGCCTATTGACAACCTCTGTTTGGCCATCGTTTTGGGTGTGGAAGGTCGTGGACTTCATGATCTTGGTATCTAGCATCTACCAGAGGCTTGACTAAAATGTACTTAGGAACCTGTTGTCCCAATCTGAGATAATAGACAGTGGGATCCCAAAGTGTACCCATACTCATTCAAGGAAGAGATTAATAGTGGATTTTGCTATGATACTCTTCTTGCAGGCCACTAGAGCGGCCATCTTAGAGAATTTATCGACGACCATGAAAACGAAGTCGTTTCATGCTTAATACAAGAAAGGCTTGAAATTTAACCAAGGGAGATGGATCCCCAAGGCTGACTAGGAGTAGGCAAAGGAGTATATAGGCCTTTGTTATTGATTGTCACTTGGGCAATAGCACAGGAAGTGCATGATCTAATGTACTTCCCAACATCATGTCGATGGTTAATCAAATAAAAATACTTCTATTAGACTGCCACTATTTTCACTGCTCCGAAATGTCTACTGACCTGACTATAGCGTGTCTACAAAATCATATTGGCACACTTTCTTGAAGGAACATAGAGGTGTCCCAAGTGGCACAACAATGTGCCTTGGAGGTGAAAATCTATAACTTTCTTGCCTTCAAGGAGCATCTGGTATGTGTTGTCGAATTCTGGATTATTGTTGCAAATATGTGGCCACCCCGAAGTCTCATGTCCACAAGAGCCAAGGACAGTGGTTACTGCCATATTGGCTTAGATAGTTTGCAACATTATTGGTGTTTCCCTTCTTGTACTTGATGTTCAAATGGAACTGTTGCAGATATGTGGACCACTTCCAATGGTGATCGTTTTGCAACTTTCCTTGTGTCTGTATGAATTACAGGGTTGGTGTCTTGTGTGGATGATTGTTTCCTTCCAAAAAATGTAATGCTTCAATTATCAATAGGCTTGCACAATGAAATACATCTCTTTGTCATAGGTGGAATACTCTCAGACTGTGTCTGAAAGTGTCTCACTGTGATATGTCACTAGATTCCCCTTTTGAGTAACAACTGCCCCGATGGCATAGCTGAAGGCATTTATCTCAATCTCAAATGGTTGATTCAAATCTAGTAATGTGAGCACTGGTGTAGAGTAGAGGTGATGCTTCAACTCAGAAAATGAATTATATTGGGATTCAAACCATAAGAGCTTTAGTTTTGCTTTGCCCTTGGTCACTGTTACAATGGACAATCCCTTTTGCGGACAACAGTGATCTCCCTTGATCCTAAATGGAAACTAGAAACAATCATGACAATTGAACTAACTCTTTCCCTAAGTTGAACTTTTTTGAATTATAAGAAGTATAGCTAATGGATGAGCCACTTAACTATTTCATGAAATTCCTGATGAAGATCCGTTGTTGTGACTTGATGTAGTTCTTCAATGCTTAATAAGACTTACAAACATAGACCATAAAAGGATCAAAAGCACATGTGATATAATAATCCAAACAACTTAGCCTAATGATCAAGGAAATTAGGGATTGAATTTGCCTTAATAAACATTATAAACAATTGTAAACCATTCATCATTCACATAAGACAAAATCAATGGGAGAAAGTGTTCATTTGTATTAATCAGAAAATAAGAGGAGCCTTACAACCTTCACCTTGATGTCGTGAGGTCCCTCCCAAATGCATTCAATATCCTCCTTAGATGACAAGCTTTCCAATCTCAAACCAACAACATAAGTTTATTTTCTCTCAATTCTGACCTCCTCAATCCCTCTACCCTCTAGTCATTTTATAGGCCAAGAGGAGGAAGTTTCAGATCCATGAGAGGAGGATAAGACTCCCTTATATCTCATCTTATCATCCTCAATCTGATGGGAAAACTGAGATAATGAATTTTTTTTTGAAAGGATATCTCTGTTTCTTTGTATCTGATAAATAGACACAATGGTTGCCTCTAACTGAATGGTAGTATAACACTTCCTTCCATACTGCAGCAAAAATGACCCCATTTGTTGGACTTTATGAATATCATCCACTATCCATCACATCATATTTAAGAGAAAATTTTAAGGTTCAAGAAGTGGAAGATCACATCAAGCACCAACAAAAATTTCTCAATATCTTAAAGGATAACCTGACTTTAGCACAAAATAGAATGAAACAACAGGTAGATCAGCATCACAACGAAGGACATTTTGATGTAGGTGACTGGGTATTTCTATGACTACAACCATACAAACAAATGTCCCTCAAGTAAGCTAAGATAATTAATTGTCATCAAGTATTGCAAAAGATTTGTATTGTGGCACACAAATTGGAACTTCCTGCATCTTCCTGAGTGCACCTAGTTTTCCATGTTTCATGCGAAAAAAGGTTATAGGTGACAAGCTCCCAATTCAAACAATATTGCCAGAACTTGATGAGGAAGGAAAAATCATATTGCAACCTGAAGTAGTCACTGAAACAAGAACTCGACAGCTACGAAATCGATCAATTTTAGAGTATCTCATAAAGTGGAAGAACTTACCCACTGAATATTCCACATGGGAGGATGAGAATTTTATACAGAGGCATCCATAACTACTGAAGCAGTGAGGACAACACTTTTTTGAAGGAGATGGGCATGTTTGGTCCTTATAATACTAGTGTATTCGCTTATTATTATTGTCATTGTAGCCCCTTATTGTTATTGTTGTGCCCGTTTTGTCCCCATATTGTTATTATTGTGCCCCATAGAAGCCCACTATTGTTATTGTTGTGCCCTTACATTATTATTGTTATGTCGGCTTTGATTATATTGTGACCCCTTAGACTCCGATATATAGAAAGGGGGTCTTGTCATTTGTATCATCAAATAATTGTTCATTTGTGTAATGTAAAGGAGGTTTCCCCCTCAAAGAGGTTGATTTTGAAGTCGTTTATCTATCTTTTCTTCTATTTTGTGAGCTGGTTGCATAACATGGAGATGCATCTTCTGAATTGC
This sequence comes from Pinus tabuliformis, assembly GCA_031772625.1. Taxonomy (NCBI): domain Eukaryota; kingdom Viridiplantae; phylum Streptophyta; class Pinopsida; order Pinales; family Pinaceae; genus Pinus; species Pinus tabuliformis. The sequence goes on from CM062815.1 coordinate 28,309,203, forward strand.
TTTATCATTACAAGGATCGGATCAAAGGAAATGGTTGGAAACCTGCAAGGAACATTCAATGGAACACAAATGCAAATATATATAAAAAATCATCTTTGAGGTAGGCATTCACATACTCAAAGTAAAGCGAACTCAATGAACAAGCATGGAAAAACTAAGATCATATATATTGTAAACAAAGCATGGACACAACCATCTATTTACATAATCATGAATATAAATTTTCCTCACAACCTGGATTGATGAAACTAGATCCAGGGTCTTCATCTCCATCTGTCGATCCATAGTACGATTCTAACCATGTTAGTGAATTTCTCATAGTCGAACATGGTAGAAACCACTTGATTACCAATCAATAATGTGAACCGTTAACAAGTACGAGAGAAACCACCAATAATGACAATGGTTCTCAAGGTACTCCTTGTACAATCTATGAAGTGTGAATAAGTGATCTAAAGTTGAACACTCATAGAATCATTCGATCGAAGGCCAATGATGAAAACATGTTGTCGAAAGAGGGAAACCTATCATTAAGGCATGCGGGCTTCAAGAAACTGAAGGTTTCTAAATCAACTTTCTAGACAATGAGTTGAAGTAGATAGGAAGCAATTTGTCATAGGAAAGCCTATGACACGAAACATGATATCAAGTTTTGAAAATAGATTGCAAGGACTGACTCAAGGATGGCCAACGTGAATGAAGGCAAAGAATTTGTAAAGGGATTTGAACTGAGGTTGAACTTCTCTTAAACACATAATGACACGAAAATGACTTGGCAGCATTTGACTTAATGAAAATACCAAAAACCAAGAAGACTTTCAATGAGGTTTGATTAACTGTAAGGTAAATGGATTTCCCAACCTGGACATGAATGTGACAGAGTGTCATGTTCAAGAGGGACATACTACCTTTTAAAACTGATAATGTAAAATGGACACCTTCCCCAATTTCCCCCCACGATTACTAGCAAGTACCTCTTTATTTTTTATAAGCTTGAGGAGGATAACATATTCTTGGACTGTAAGATCATCCTTCAGATGAGTCCATCGAAGTATTTTTAACGAACCCTAAGAAGGAGTGGTTCGGTCTCGTCATGCTTAACGAGTCCTATTTTGTTTAATTTTTATGAGTCCATTAAAGGGGTAACTCGATGTCATTTTCTTTTAAGAGTTTGAAAAATATCTAAATAGGAAACTCATTCAGCTCTTTTGTTGTAAAAACTTAACGAGCTCATAAAAAGTAAAGCTCGATGTTTTTCATTTTTAGAGAGTCAGAAGAAAAACACAATTAGGCTCCATCAGGTTCTTTTTCATCAGTTTAGTCTCTTAGGTCCGAAAAATTATAAAATAATACAAGAGAGAATTCTATTAACCATGTCCGGTCAACGTATACCTTTTTCATAAACAGTCCTGACTCAGTCTGTAAAAGGGGTAAACTTATACTGAGTGGATGGTTGTTCATTTACTTTTACAAGTTCGAACAAGTAAGTACTTGAAAATATTTTCATTTTGAAAGAGTCTGAAAAGGGCTTAAAAGAGGACTCCATGATTTTCACTTTTTGTAAATTTTTTAAAGCATGAAATTGATAAAAGGCTGCTAAAATGTCAAAATTGATTCATCTTGACTCCATAAATAATCTTGCACATTTAAACTCAATAACTCATCATAACTGCTCAAAAGGGACAATTTCCCTCCCAAAAAGGTTCAAACATAAAAAATAATATGTTTTAAGCTTCAAAAGCTTATAAAAGAGGGTAAAAGTAATTTATTTTTACCATTTTCATTTTCATCGGTTCAGAGTTTTTACCATCAAACTTCTAGGAATGATTCTAAGCCAACCAGTGGATGAAATTGTGCATTGTTTCTTCCAAGTAGAAGATCTCTCCATAACTTAGCTTTTTGTCCATTCAGTTTTTCATTTTAATATTTCATTTCATTTTTTGGAAAAAAACCTTGTTCAAAAATGCGCCCTCGACCCTATGCGGAATTTTTTCAATCGGGCCTGTGCAGACCGATAAAATTTTCCCCGTGGAAAATCACGGACTGTGCAGAATTCTGTGAGAAAAATCCACGCAGCTCTGCCTTGTCCATAAAAGGGAGGTCACACAGGCGCTGGGGGTTAGTTTTAAAATAAGGTTTTAGCCATTAAAAATGTGAAATGAATTTTAAAAATGTCTCTAATTGCTTTAAAATGTTCATTTCAGGTTATTTGATTGCTCGAAAATGAAGTGGAGGGATAGAGAGAATCAAGCCAATGGTTTCAAAGCCTTGGCGAATCCGACCACCTTGTAGGCTCTCAAGACTTGGAGTCTCTTGAAATATTCACTTATCCTTGGGATGAAAGTTCAAGTAGAGAAAATGATGTGGTTGGTAAGGACCTGGAATGTCCACGAACAATGTTTTGTGATCATTGATTATTTCCTTACCATTGACGTTGACGATATCTATTTCCTGACTAGGTTGTCTCATTGGGGAGCTGATCTCTCAATATTGACATTGAGAGCAGGGGGGGATACTACGTATGGATACCTATGACACTTTTGCAGGGTGTTGAAAATTGGCAATAAGAAATTGCTAAAAATAGAAGTGCTAAAAATAGCATTTTGGGCATAAGTGCTGGATTGGGCAACGGGGAATGAAAAATGGAAGTGTTAAAAATAGAAGTTCTATTTTTAGCATTTCAAGTTGGATTCCTATTTTTAGATTGTCCCTGGTCTAAATTAGGAAGTAAAATTCGAATTTGGTCTTACTAGTAGTTTGAATATTAATTAATTAATTCTCCATGAGTTAATTAGTTAAGGAAAATCAGACTTGAAGTCTTTGTGAGAACATGCAATAATTTTTCCTCTAATTGGTGAATGTGTCCTTAGTTTGCTCCACTAGTTGAGGAATTAAGGATGAGTTCTATATTGAGAGGATAAGTTGACTTAGTTTAACTTAGTCAAGTTCAGTTAGATTAATCTAGCAAGTTGTTAAATGAATGAGATACAGTTTGTTGATGCTTGCATTCATGTGACAACTGTTATTTTCAGATAACTGTGTATTCACTCATGGATAACTGATGCATGTCAGTTCTGTCAAAGACCTAGTTGAGATCAGAGAAGGGACAGTGTGCTATCAGTTGGATGAATATTTTTCCTATAAAGGAATATCATCCATGATGAAGATTTATCTCCTTTAGATTTGTGCAGTTATTTCAGAGGTCAGTGTTGTGTGTGAGGTGAGAAACACATAGGTTGTAGCTGGAGGACCAAGGAAACACTATGCATAGAAATAGGAGGCTTGGAGGGCATAGGAGAAGGTTTTTGAGAAGCCTTTGACTGTCTATGAGTAGCAAAGGGGTTGTACTGAGAGCTTTCGAGCTAAGGCTTTGTGTAATCCGGACTATATTTCCACTTGTATGATAATACAAAGACGGGGTTTTAGGCAGGTGCTTTCCTTGGGTAAATTTTTTTGTGTTATGTGTGATTGATTCCTTATTATTAGTTATATGTGTTCTTATTGATGTTCTTCATGGTTGATTAAGCTTCCGCTAAATTGTTTGTAGAATTAGATCAAGTGTTTTCCTTTAGTACATTGCATTACTAGGTTGATCTAGAGGTGGGAAATTTGTACATGGTATTAGAGCTAACTAATTTGTAAAAGAGTTCTACATGGTATCAGAGCTAGCTGATTTGTAGAAAAATTCTACAAAATTCTACATGGTATCAGAGCACAGGTGATCAAGGAGAGAACAGTACACTGAGAGGAGATTTTAAAGTTTTGAGTTTTGGGCCGAGAGTTTGCAGAGAAGATCTAAAAATATATGTACAAAATTTTCAGAAATAAATAGCAGATTTGGATTCCTTGTGGAAAGATACCCAAAACAAACTAAAAAAATCCACTGAATCGGAGTTCGGATGAGGGAGATATCGCTGATTTAAAATTTGCTCTTTTTTTTAGAAAATTTCGTAACGGCGGGAAAGTGGAAATAGATTGGTGTGCTAGCCAAAAACCTGTATGCACTTGAGGTACAAGATGCATGCGAAGCCTTGAGGAGCAAAGCAAAGGTTAGAGAATTGGTGGTTGAGAGGGAGAGTATATTACCTCTTAACATGCAACGCTAGAAGAAGTCTCAGACAATTGTGGAGGAGCCATGATTGGTGCAGCTACTTCAAGAGGTTGTGGAGTAGCCACAACAGGGGAAGCTGAGAGGAGGTCAAGTAGAGACATCTACTCATGCAGAGGCTTCCAGTAGGGGGAAACTTTGAGCCATGTGGGCAGAGGTATCACATGCAGCCATACCTCCGGGTAGGAGGTGGGGCGATGTGGAGTGATTATCCCATGGAGGATGGGCAGGATCCTTGAGGTACCCAACCTCTTGGATGATACCTTGCTACGGGAACCCCAATGTGGAGTAGAAGGAACTGACTGATTGGGTAGAGACAGATGTGGATGGAGCGGCAGAGAGAGCTACAGTGTAGGGAATCCCAGAACAGCGCAGAGCATGCAGGCTGCAGCGATGCAAGAGGCACAAGTGTGTTGCACTGTGTAGGGTAGCACCGAAAAGGGTGCAACGGTGCGAGATGCATGGAGATGTTGCAGTAGCACAGAGGTCAGAGAGGGAGCACTTGTAAGCAGCAGGTAGAGCTTCAACATCAAAGTATGTTTCTAGCCCAATAGAGTGGTCAATTGGGAGTTTTTTTTGTTCCGAGAGTTGCTGGAGAAACCACACTTGGTAGATGTGTTGCATGCAAAACATTCTAGAGGTATAGGATAGGGTTCGAGAGGAAGCGTTTCTTATTGAGAGGGAGTGTTGAAAATTGGCAATAAGAAATTGCTAAAAATAGCATTTTGGGCATCAATGCTAGATTGGGCAACAGGGAATGAAAAATGGAAGTGTTAAAAATAGAAGTTCTATTTTTAGCAGTTGAAGTTGGATTCGTATTTTTAGATAGTCCTTGGTCTAAAATAGGAAGTAAAATTTGAATTTGGTCTTACCAACAGTTTGAATATTAATTAATTAATTCTCCATGAGTTAATTAGTTAAGGAAAATCAAACTCGAAGTCTTTGTGAGAACATGTAATAATTTCTCCACTAATTGGGGAATATGTCCTTGATTTTCTCCACTGATTGAGGAATTAATGATGAGTTCTATATTGAGAGGATCAGTTGAATTAGTTTAACTTAGTCAAGTTCAGTTAGATTAATTTAACAAGTTGTTAAATTAATGAGATACAGTTTGATGATGCTTGCATGCATGTGACAACTATTATTTTCAGATAACTGTGTATTCACTCATGGATAACTGATGCATGTCAGTTCTGTTAGAGACCCAGTTGAGATCAGAGAAGGGACAATGTACTATCAGTTGGATGAATATTTTTCCTATAAAGGAAGCTCATCCATGATGAGGATTTATCTCCTTCAGCTTTGTGCAGTTATTTCAGTGGTCAGTGTTGTGTGTGAGGTGAGAATCACATAGGTTGCAGCTGGAGGACCCAGGAAAAATTGTGCATAGAAATAGGAGGCTTGGAGGGTAGAGGAGAAGGTTTGTGAGAAGCCTTTGACTGTCTATGAGCAGTAGAGGGATTGTATTGAGAGCTGGATAGCTTCCAAGCTAAGGCTTTGTGTAATTCAGACTATATTTCCACTTTTATGATAATACAGAGATGGGGTTTTAGGTAGGTGCTTTCCCCAGGTAAATTCTTTTGTGTTATGTGTGATTGATTCCTTCTTATAAATTATATGTGTTCTTATTGATGTTGCTCATGGTTGATTAAGCTTCCTCTAAATTGTTTGTAGAAGTAGATCAAGTGTTTTGCTTTAGTACATTGCATTACTAGGTTGATCTACAGGTCAGAAATTTCTAGATGGTATTAGAGCTAACTGATTTGTAGAAAAAATTCTACATGGTATTAGAGCTAGCTGATTTGTAGAAAAATTCTACAAATTTCTACATAGGGGTGCACCACCCTAGAATGCACGAATTCACGTTCAGTCCATCGAAATTTTACCCTTGAGGACCATTGCTTTTGATATTTGCAAAATGTGTGGCAGTGCTTGCCTTCATATAGCCACATGGGCACAGATGCAGATGACCGTGGAACGTTGAGAATCCATGGTATACAACTGGTGTGAGGCAGTGGTGTTGAACATGAAGGGACAGCTGACTAGGTGCAAGAATGGAAAATTGAAGAAATTTTTATGGTGCCATTCTTGTTTTTTTTTCCCTAGAGAGGGTTCCTATTCTTCAGCCACAATAGATTCTGGTAGACGGGGGGAGTTTGAGGGATCCAGGCATGATGAAGTGGGTTGCACTAATGGCACACCATGTAGGTGATGGACCTATAGTGAGGTATACGACGAAGTTTTTTGACTGGTTCAACTAGTAGATTGTCCCGATCAAGGAATTTCCGTATTCTGGGATGGATTATAGAGGTGATCCTAATATCCCACTTCCTGCCAGAACTCAGTGGGGTGATCTAGGTAAGAATTTCTCATTTTGACATATTTTCAAATTTTTAAATTTTTATGTTTTTTTGTCTTCAAAGGCTAATTATTTGAAATTCATGTGCAAATGTGGGTCCAACCCGACCAGCCGGGCTGAGATGACACGATAGATGAGGTGAGCAACCTATATTAGATGTGGAGATGAACTGAGAGGCAAAGGACATCTTGACAGAGTTGGAGCACAACCTTGAGAGGTTGACACTATAAGAAAAAAGGTCATTGGTGAGGGTCATGCCTATGACGGACCTTTAAGGTCCGTCACCAATGTCGCATTTGGTGACAGTCTTTAAAAATGTGTTGTTGTAAGTGTATATAGTGTGTTGGGTCAATTTATTGAGTAAATTAACAAAATTATTTTAAATATTAATCTGGGTTTGTAGAACGTAGAAGCATGTCGAAAATATATGGATATAAACTATAATCAGCTTTAGAAGACAAGTTATGGAAACTAAACGACATGCAATTATGACCTAAATTAGAAGTGCATATTACAAATATAAAGTTTAACTAAGTAATTTCTAATTCAATATGTAATAAGTAGGAGAAGTGGCTCCTAACTTAAGAGAACTAGATTGACCTTCTTTTACAATACTATTTCATGAACATAATTAAAAAACCACTAATGAACAATAGCTCAAGATGCATAAAAAATAATAGAAGAGACTCCTAACTAAGGAGGTTCTTGTTGTTCTTCATTATAAATTTATTCATCATTAATTCCACCGTTAGAAAAATGGAAATTCAGAAAATCACTTAAAAGCAAGAAATATGAATTCTAGTTTCTAATCCTTGATCAGATAGAAGGAGAGTTTAACTTAAACACTCGTTTGACCCTTCATATGAAAATTAGAGTTAAGATTAAGATTCATCAACAATCATAACATATTATCATACATCTAATTAACTGATTAAACATGAATCAAAACTAGTTCAAGAAATTGCAAATAAATTAACTAGAAAGTGCACTTAGCTCAGTATGGGGGCCTTCCAACCTTACCTTGCACACTGAAAGTACTTCTCAGCTCCTGAAACTCAATCAAGAATTCACCATATAGAACAAAAGAAAAGAAGATGGAACTGGTCTCTTTGATTAATTCACAAAGTTTAGAATTCTAAAAATGAAGTTATACAAATTCTATATGTTCATGTCTTCAATGTTCTTGGCTTAAATAGAGAAATATGAAAAAAACTTAACTAAAGTGTATCTAACAACTATTTCTATCCTTATCCTATCTATCCAGGTCGAGCTCAATCATCTAATCACTCAAAATCTGGAAAATCCCATAAAATCCTAAATTTGGTCTATTTCCTAGGGATTTCCTAAATGACTGGCCTTGTTTGACCAGCTTTGACCGAGCCTTTTCAAGCTCTGTTTGACCAGCTTTGACCGGGTCTTTTTAAGCTCTATTTGATCGAGCCAATAGGTACACGTCCATTCTTAGTTCCCAAGTTTTCTAGAAATGTGCTCAGTTCATGACCAGGTGTCCTGCAAGTATGACATCAATGAAGCCATTACGAGAATTTTTAGTCCTGTCTAAAAATGCACTTAAAATCCAATTTTTGTGAAAACATCTAAAAATTGAAAAACTTAATTTACATACTTAGATATACATAAATTAGTCAAAATAGGGTGTATATGGATGGTAAATGGATGGATAACATAGAAATTAAGTGTATTTAATTAAGCAAAATTGGATAAAAAACGAGGGCCAACATCTCCCCCTTGCTGATGTACAAGCATGTCCTCATGGTTGCTTATTTCTCTTGGGCCTTCTGAGATCTGATGTAAAAACTATACCTGATCCAGATGCCTCTTGATATGCTGCTTGCAATAGATAGTCAATTCCTTTGTACTGCTCTCCCTTGTAGATTGTAGCCATGACTTTTTGTCTTTCATACTTGTTCTTCCATGAGTTTTTGTCTTTAAGCCACCTCAAAACTTGCCTGGAAAGAAGATTTTTTTTTTTTTTGTTTTCCAACTTCTTCAGTCAAATTTTCAGTTTCCTTGATCAATTTTGCATTTTTTTCTTGTATGTCTTGTTTTCTTTCTTCAAATGTCTCTATAGAATTTTGATTATTTCCAATTGATATGTTAACTCTTTTATTTTGCTAAGTTGCAGCTCTTTCTCTTCTTCTTTTGTGTCTTTGGAAAATGAAGTGGCTTCAACATTATCAAAGTATGAATCTCTCTCCAATGTCTTTTCATAGCCTTCTTTTTGCAATCTCTCAATGATTTTATCAACTTGTTTTTTTTATGGAAGGTGTTTCAACAATTTGTACCTCAGGGTATTTCTCTTTACTACTTATTTCTGCTAGACTTTATTGCCTATGCTTCCTAGGAATGGATAGGCAAGATGCTTCTCTGTCAACCATGATAGTATTTTGTTGCTTTTTGGATCTTGTCCTTGGATAAATAGGTGAGTTCATTATGCTCCTTGTTTCATGAACTGGTTTAAACGTCTCCTCTATGATTTTTTCTTCAAAATGATGTTGAACTAAAAACTCTTTCCACACTACACCTTTGGCTTTCATTTGACACTCTATAAGAATTTTGATGAGTCCTTGGTGGTAGATTTGTTCTTCCTTGGTTGTATCAAATGATCCCTTCCTATTTTTTTCCAAAAAGAAAGTCCATCCCTTATCTTTAAAGTGAAATCCCTTATGATACTATTCCCCTGATAGTGGTAGATCTAAGGCTCGAGAAATGGATTCTAGACTTAATGGGATAACTAGGTTCCCCACCATGGTTTGATCTTATGAATAATTTTTTATGAACTCCTTGGTGATGATTTCATTGTGTCTATTAAACTTTTGGAGGAAGCCTATTAGACTAGCCTGATAATGTTTTTCTATGGTCTCTTTTCTTCCACTGCTCAATCTAGAAATCTTTTGATTCTACCCTCGTAGCCATATTCTTTGAAAACCAATTTATGTAACCTTTCATTGTCAACATTCTCATTTTGAAAATAAAAATTTATGCACACATATAGATCTTTGTTGACTTATTCATGCATTATGGTGATAAGGCTTACCTCTTCTCTGATTCTCTTCATAAAGAAATGAAATCAATCTTCTTCAATCCTCTTGTTCTACTACAAAAAGGTTCACTGTTCTTTAAAACCAATAAAAAAACATTTTTCTCTATGTACAAATATTATAAAAACATTTTGAACATGTTTTTATTGCTCCTTAACTCATAATTAAATCTCTGTTTTTGCCAAAATTTACCAAAAATCCCTTCTTTGTTTCAAAAATTCTCACTGTGCACATGGATGGAACAGATTTTCCACTGTATATATATGAGAATAGGGAAAAATTATGCCCACTGTGTATAAAAATAAGTAAAATCCTGCTCTTTGTATTGTTGGGTCATGGAAAAGGTATGCATTTACTATTAACTTATTATCCTTTTCCTTTATTCTTATCCTTTCTATATCTCAATGCGCTAATCTATTAAGGAATTACGGTAAGAAATACAAAAATTATCTGCAGTTACAATTTAGATAATTATTACCTTCCTCTCTGTAGGAAAACAACAAAAGGGACAAATGTTGTTCCTTGTGAAGAAACAACAAACACCGATAAGCTAAGGAAGGAACACGGCGGTTGCAGATATGTCCAAAAGCAAATCAACAGGATCAGCGCAAGAAAGGAAATAATGTCTGAAGATGGAAAACTGTTGCGAATCCCTCAGGATCGAGAGATCCCGAGGGATCGTGTTTATCACTTATCTTTGTACCCTTTCCGATTATGAAAGATATTTTTGTAAGAAGAAAGGGGGGGGGGGATTTTTTTATTATTGTAATTGTAATTGTATTCACAAACTCTCGCTGTCAAGAAGAACACGAAAATATTGTAATGCTCATTCAATTTGATGTTTAATATATAAGTAAAGTTGTTGTTCCTTCGCATTTCCTGAAGTAAATTAGCAGTGTTTTGCTGGCGGCTAAGGGCCCAGGCACTGGTGGATTCAACTGCTCTTCTTGTGTCATACATTTTCAGTTCTTGCAAGTGTGATGGTTTAATAGTATTCTCATTTTCTGTGATTTTATTGTTGTGCTATTTATTATTTTCCCGTGTTGACAGAATCTCTTTACTTTATATAATTTGCAGGATTGTTGTTGATTCAGTTTGCTTTCATTTCAGGTCAAGTTTATTAGATAAATATTCTGCTTGATATCATCAACTGTAAAGAGTATTAACTATTTCTCTTTAAACTCCTAGATTGATATTCATCCACTGTTTAGATTAATTATTGAGGATTGGGTTTGATTTAGACTAGATCAGTTAAAGAGGGATGAGTTATCACTACTGTACTCTCAACTAATGTCATTGTTACTTTGATGAATGCAAGATTTTATTTCAGGATTGAATTTCCTTTAATTGCAATTAGAATTTATTAGATGGATCTTTTTACTCTTGTATTTAAAACATCTATACTGAAATTTAGAAGCATTACTCTCTGAGTTAAATGGCCGCCACATACTGTGTACACTCTTAAAATAAGAAGACTTCCCCGGATTGATAACTAATTGTTATAGACATATTTGGGCACTGCAACCCCAATCACATATGTCAATAAAACAAGGGCTCTTTAGTCCCTAAAATTTTTGTTTCATACCCTAAATGATCATGGTCAACTGATTACATCATTTCCCATAAGTTCCACATGAAAAACCACTCAGAATTGGCCAAAAATGGACCATACTAACTGCTCCATGGTCAGGGTGCGATGCATCTCACCTTATACACACAGGGGGTGCGATGCATACTGAAATGGCCTTCTGTAGGGTTCAATGAGCGAGAATAGACAAATGGCAGAGATAGTTTGCTAAGTGGATGATCATGGGATTTTCCAGAAACTTCTCATATGACACTTGCCTCTCTGAATTCGCCTAGGGATGAGTAAGAGATCAATGAAATCTCCAAGTGGAACCAAGAACTATCAGTGAAATGACACTAATAAAAAACCTAGAGCTGACTCACACCCTTGCAAGACATCTATAAATGGATCCCTCATCTAAGAGATCTAGAGGCTGGAGTTTTGTAATTTGTAAGGAAGTCTTGTTGGTTTATCTATGAGAAGAGACATTGTATTGTTGGGTGATCTTGCTTTTCATGAGGTGAAAAGGGCTTCTATGCTAGGAGGATGATGTTGGATCAGATAGCTGGGTTGTAATCCTCTCTTCTACTATTAATAAATTTCTTTGAGCTTTCCTCCATATAATCGTGTGTTTGTGAATCTTACTATTTATGGATGCAATTGTATGGTCAATGTGTTTTTGATTCTGCATTGTTTATGATGTTTTAGATAGAGATTCTTTGACGGTTTTATGTTACTTTGACTCTACAGGTACTCTTTGAAGTGGGACAAGTAGGAGAGGAGTGGAAAATTCTATCAAGGGAAAGAGAAATCAAGCAAGGATCCAAGTGGAAGTTCAGGTTGGTCCTCTTTTCTTCCCTCTCATCTATTACACTTAAAGGAAATCTAGGATTGCTTTGATTGTTTGTTTCTAAGATAGCTACCCGCCTTAGTGGGACTAGCAGATCAAATCAACACTAGTTTTCCCGGAAGAAAAACGTTGACTCCACTGGGGAACAAATAGTTTATTTTGTTTGTTTATTGTTTGATTTATAAACTATAGAGGGAGCCCAAAGTTAGCCTGCTAGCCTTCGAACCGCCTTTGCTATGCAATTGCAAAGTAGATGAATGCTGCTTTAGTCAATCTCTGGGTTGGTTTATGAACTAAACATCTGACTTACAAGCATTGTAAGCGCCCTTGTGGTAGCTCATAACCTCATAAGATCATACCCCTATACTTTGTTCTTTACCGTTCATAATAGCTCAACCTAAATCCCTGAACTCAGCTGCAAATTTGGCCAAAAACCCATCTCAGTTTCGATCCCTGGTCCATTGCACTGTCTCTAACTGGTGGTTTGTATGCATCACAACTCCTGTGTGTTGCAGGTGAGATGCATCCCTGTTTCCCTTAAGGATAGGTGCGATGACTGAGTGATACTGTTTTCTCTCCTTGAAAATTGGTTTTTTGACCTTGTTTTCAGCTCTGTTTGATTGCGTTGCTGCTTATGATCAGTATCTTCTTGCTGAAACCTTCTTCCTTCACATTATTCAGCCTCCATTGATTAGAAATTGTCAATGTTTTTGTGTAGTTGTCTATCATTTACAGTCCTCCTTTGTCGAAAGTAGCTTAATCAAACTGTCGTTTTTTGATCAAAAGAAGCATCGTAACTGTCATTTTGAGTAAAAAAGGAGAGTGACGTAAAGTCTTCCTCCTCTAGATAGTTGATTATAATTTTGTCATTGTATTTGATTTGGATGATTACTATTTGAAGTGTCGAAAGCAGTTTTTCAATTCAAAATCGAAAGTGTTGTTCTAGTCTTCCTTTCGTTTTTAAAAAGAAATTGTCGAAATGTAGCTTTGAAGGAAATAGTTAAGATCTGTACTTAGTTTTCTTTTTGAGCATTCTCACATTAAGGAAATGAAAAAACAAATAGATGCATTTGCATTTGCATTTAGACTGTGTGCGAAAGATGATTTAGGAAAAGTGTATTTAATGTGTGTTCTTTGCTCTTTGTTGAAAGAATCATAATCTTCTTTCCTTAGTAGCTAGGATTTTCATTGCTAAAAGAAAATAAACGACTGTTTATCATTTTAGATTGCATATTTAGGAATTTTACATCTACATCACGTGGTGAACCTTGAAAGAAAATTTTTTTAATCAAGATCAACTCTAAAATAAATCTTAATGAACATAAAAACGCTTTGGAACCTAATGCAACACATCTAGAAGTCTAGGCTAGAGACGTGTTACAGCGTTGTAAAACCTGGTAACTATCATTTTCATCGAAGGTTGGGTGATTCCTCCTCTTTGATATGACAAGTGCCAGTACGGATTTGTGCTCCCTGTACCATTGAGTATATATTGGGAGACCACAATAGGCTAATATCCTTTATCCTTAGGAAGCCGTGTTTGCTGCCCTATCGATCACAATGCACTGAATACAACATTCGGGAAGATTGACTGCCATATGTAAAGTCCTTGGTAATTTCTCTTTAATTTATCACCAAGGTGTATATTGCAGTTTTGCGATTGGTTTGGTAATCCCTCTGTCTATATTTCCAGAGTAGTCACTTTCGTTCCTTTTCAACTCCTTAAACAAAAAGATCCATCTGAGCACTTGTCACTTGAGGCTCATTAGAAATCGAAGGCAACTAGAGTCACCTTTATCTTTTTCTCGACTCTTAAAAATTGAAAAAACAAAGCTGCATCAAAGTGTCATAAAATTTATTTAATTCGGAATAACATCCCCATTCCTTCATTGATCTTAGGTTGAGATAATGGAGTCCACCAATTAAGGAATCCCTCTTGGAGGGAATCCTAGTCCTTTTTCCTCTTGGGGAGATATTGGTGCTCCGTATATGGCTACATTGTCTCTTCCGGGAATCATAATCAGCCTACCGGTATGGCTATTCTTGACCTCTGTCGTTCAAAACACCGTAATTCTTCAGTAATCAAATTAGCAACCAGAAGATACTGAAGTTGTCCCTTCACCTTTTGCTTCGCTTGTTTCTCCCTCCCCTTCTTCCTCTTCGCTTGGTGGAACTAGTGATACTAAAAACCAAGCAGCTGAGAAGAAGAAGAAAGGGAAGGAGAAGAAGAAGAAGAAGCCAGTTAAGCAAAGGGGAAATAATGAATGATCTTGTGAAAATGCGCACATTAAATCTCCTAGATATCCTTGTCTAATTTGCAAGGAAAACCATTTTCATCAAGATTGTCCCTGCATTTCGTGGATCTTGAGAGAGTGGTCTCCTAGTTCGTACCATCCAGTGTCATCAATCTCTGGTAATCAGATTGATAGCACACCATCAACTAGTGAAAATGAAAGTCTTGGACAGGAAAGAAAGGTCAAACCTCCATGTCTACTATGTGAGGGAGACCATCACCTTCCCCGTTGTCCTTTTCTAGATGAGGCCAAGAGAATCTTGCATAATCATCCTACTTCACCGTAGCGATTTCCACCTGGGTACAAGAAACTCTTACCGAGTCCATTGCTAGTTGAAAATCTGACTGACATAACTCAGTTGTCGGTCGAAACGCCTGTCATTGAAAGTGAACCTTCTGAGTCCATACCAGACCAAAGTCAACAGGTCGAGATGGCAGTCGACCTAGTCTTGCCTTCAGAAGGACCACCTTCGGATGATACAATTTCCAAAGAGAATGAGAACAACATCGTTCAAATTCTTTTTGTCAATACAGAGTCTGTTGAACTTGGGGGCAATCCACCCGTTCCTCTACAATAGGAGGAAAACCCCCTACTTCATGAGGTTTATCCAGCCATTTATCCGGTACCTCCTCCAAGCAGTCTAGTTGTTTTCTTTGATTGGAATCAATTAGCAAGACCCTGCCTTCCATCTAGCGTACCATTCTGGATCATAGTACAATTTTAAAAAATGATTGTGTTTGGCACTATCATAGATGAAGGGGCTTCAGTGAGTATCCTTTCTTCAACTGCTTGGAAAGCACTTGGTTCGCCATTGCTTCTGCTTGAAACACAAAATTTGTTAAGCTTCAACAAAAGAACCAGTCGACCGTTAGGGATCCTTCCAAAGTTGTCGATAACTTTGAAAAGGAAAACTGTTCACTTGAACGTGATGGTAGTCCAAGGGCCACTAGATTACAATCTACTCCTTGGACGTGACTATATATATAGCATGGAAGCTATTGTTTCCACACTCTTTCGAGTATTGTGTTTTCCACATGAAGGCCAACTGGTGCAACTTGTTGACCAGCTTTCATTTCTCAGTTTAAACAAAACTATGAATCAACCATCATCCCTAAATGGTCTCTTTGCATCTACAATGTCTCTTCAACCTTCATTCCATCCACCAAATTACCGCGAGTAGTTTGGTGAATGTAATGAAGTTTAGGCGGCATGCACCCTGGTCTGCTTTGGCAGGTGAACCCAGATGAAAAGAAAGATTTTCTTGAAGGTTATATGATTGGACTGAAAGCATTCCCTTACAAGTTATGTGATCAGTCTAAAATAGCTATTCCCTTGAAGGTTATATGGTTGGATTAAAAAACCATTTCCTTGCTGGATATGTGATCAATCTGAAACAACTATTTCCTTGTATGTTATGTGATTAGAAGCTCACACCATTCACCTTCGTCTATTTCGATGGACAAAGCCAAGGAATAGTTTTTGTCTGCCGATAGAAACAATCCTGCCTAACCATGTTATGAAACCAGGTTACAGAAAGATAGAAAAGATAGATCAACACCTTCAGCCTCTTCGAGGGGGCAACCTCCTTTACATTACAAAATGAATGATTCTTTGATGATACAAATGAAAATACCTCCTTTATATATATAGGAGTCTAAGGGGTCATAATATAATCAGAGCCGACATAACAATAATAATTTAAGGGCACAATAATAACAATAGTGGGCTTCTATGGGGTACAATAGTAACAATATGGGAACTACATGGGTACATCAATATAATAAGGGGATTGTACTAATAATAATAAGGGGTTACACTAGTAGTATAGGGGCCTAACACGCCCCTCTCCTTCAAAAAGTGTTGTCCTCAACGCTTGAGTAGTTCTTGATGCTTCTGTATAAAATTCTTGTCCTCCCATGTGGAATATTTAGCAGGTAAGTTCTTCCACTTGATGAGATACTGTGAAATTGATCGATTTCATAGTTGTCGGGTTCTTGTTTCTGTGGCTGCTCTAGGTTCCAATATGATTTTTCCTTCCTCTTCAATTTCTGGAAATATTGTTTGAATTGGGATCTTTTGCAACTTTTAAATAAGTGGCCATACTTCTTCGTCCTTCTTCCATTCATCCCTTGCTTCGTTTATCCAATCTGGTTGGATAATAGAAATAACACAAAACAATGCTTCCACATCCTCATCCTTTCTTGAGAGTGCATCTGCAACAAAATTTTTCTTCCATTTTCTATAGATGATGTCAAAGTCATAACCCATCATATTTGTGACACATTTTTTCTGTTCTTCTAAAGATAATAGTTGCTCTAAAAAGTATTTAAGACTATCATGATCCATTTTTACCTTGAAGTGTCTTCCCATTCAGTAAGGTTTCCATTTCTTAAGTGCATTTAGTATTGCCAACATTTCCTTCTCATAAATAGCTTGCTTGAGATGTAGTAGTAAAAATACCCAATCACCTACATCAAAACATTTTTCACTACGATGTTGATCTACCTGGTGTTTCATTCAATTTTGGACCAAGGTGGTGTTATCCTTTAAAAGTTAGAGAACTTGTTGTTGATGCTCGATGTGATATTTCACTGCTTGAACTTTTTCTTCTTGAAATGTCCTTCTATATTTAGAGTTTGAGGAGTGGTAATTTCTGCCAATCCTTTACAATATATGGTCGGATTCATTTCTTGATGCTCGATGTGATCTTTCACTTCTTGAACATTTTTCTTCTTTATATGTCCTTCTATCTTGATAGTTTGAGGAGTTGTAATTCCGACCAATGAATTACAAGATATGTTTGGATTCATTTCTTATTTCTCATTGTGATCTTTGACTTCTTGCACCTTTTTCTTCTTGATATGTCCTTCTATCTTAAGAGTTTGAGGAGTGGTAATTCTTGCCAATGCTTTACAAGATATGGTTTGATTCAGTTCTTCTTTCTCTGGGGTTGGGTCCTGGCGTATATCCTCTTATTTTGATTTTTCTTGATCCTTTTCTTCCTCCTCTTCATACTCTATGTAAAATAATTTCTTCTTAGCACACTTATGACCTTTAGTGCATTTGCTATTACAATTGTAACAAAGCCCTTTTTCTCTTTTTTCTTCCAATTGTTGTGGTGTAACCCTTGTAGGTTGTGGAAGGCTAGGAGAAACAACACTTCTATCTTATAGTTGTGAGGGTTAGACTTCGTTGTTGCCATAATTTTACTTTCCACTATGTAACAAAGCCCTTTTACTCTTTCCAATTGTTGTGGTGTTTCTCTAAAGAAGGTGTTTCTCTTTGTATCCTCATAATGTGTTATCATTTCCTTTGTGAAAATTGACCACGTAACAAGTTTTCTACGAGAACAAAGCCCTTTATACCATAAAAATTGATCCAGTTCTAAATATGAAGATGCAATACATACTTTTTATAACATTGGTACACCATGTAGATCAAAATATTGCTCTATCTGAAGTATTCAATTTACCGGATCCTTGCCATCAAACTTCCTCATATTGCCTTTTCTTGATTTTAGGAGCTTGATATTGAAATGACTATAACTCTGTAATTTAGGCTCTTCTAGTTCTGAAATTGCGACTTGAAGTAGCCCTCCATGTCCTCTTTCCAATGCCACCAGTTTGATCGAATTTAGATTCTCCAAGAAAGAGTTATTCACAATCTCCCAAGATGACCTGATTATATACCTTTTCAGAAGAGCGAAATTGTAGGAAGTTCCACGTGTCACTGTTTCGACCTTAGGATCTGAAAAATATACACAGGAAATTTCATTTCGTCCTCTTTCTATAACTTCTGATGAAATTTCAATCTGATGCTCAAAACAAAAGTTATGACAATTTTCCCAAGGTCACTTGTTTGGAATGTAATTCAGGAGTCTACAAAAAGACCAACTTCCCCAAATCATATCTCTACAAATATAGCGTGAAAAGCTCTGAATTTCAGACCCGAAGTTCAGCACGATTTCATCTCAAATGGGTTTTTTTTTGCTTCTAAAACATTGCAGAAAAAAAGTTATAGCGAAAATTCTACGATGACCTATTTGGAGCAGCGAAGACCTAGAACCCAAAGCTTTGATACCAAATGTTATGAAACCAGCTCACAAAAGATAGAAAAGATAGATCAACACCTTAGAATTCAGCCTCTTCGAGGGGGCAACCCCCTTTACATTACACAAATGAATGAGTCTTTGATGATCCAAATGAAAAGACCTCCTTTCTATATATAGGAGTCGAAGGGGTCATAATATAATTAGAGCCGACATAACAATAATAATGTAAGGGCACAATAATAACAATAGTGGGCTTTTATGGGGCACAATAGTAACAATATGGGCACTAACATGGGTACATAAATATAATAAGGGGGTTGTAGTAATAACAATAAGGGGTTACACTAGTAGTATAGGGGCCTAACAAACCGCAGGAACTTCCATATGGTAACCTGGAAACTCTCCTTTTCTTAAAAACCTGGGGGCATGCAAACCTTTGTATGCAAGTGAAAAACGACCAATTTGATTTTTTAGCTTTTTAGTTTTAGTTTTTCTAGCTTTGTAGGTTGATCATTTCTAGCCTACATAAAAAGGCCATGAGCACATGTTATAGTAGAGTTCAATCTCATTAAAAAATAAACCTACCAATAAGAGACATCTTCAAACAACTGGCAAGAGCAATGTTTCCGCAAGGTTCAAGCTCGTTAAAAAATAAACTTGCGACTGAGCATAGTTTCTTTCGATTTAAGCTCATTCAAAAATGAATCGACCCTCGGTAAATAACCTTCATGATTTCCCTGCTATCAGCCTTTTGAGCCTTGGTTGTGTTCTTACCATCACCTCCATTCCTTTGGCTGATCATACGCTTCCACCTGATTGTTTACCCTTTTGAGGAATAGTTGCGACGAGTGGTTCTGTTAGCCACCCTCTTCACACTGCCATGTTTTGAAAAGTTCCAAACTTACCTAGAACCAGTTGCTACCCAGGAACACCACTCATTCCTCAGAAACGAATCTCTTTTAAACTCTTTTTAGACTCGTTAAATATAAAAAGATTGTCAAGCTATTGGCCTTTCCAGCTCGTTAAAGTAAGAGGAAGCACCATCCCTCCTATATATTTTAATCTTTTTGGACCTGAGGGATTATCAAACAAAAGGATCGAGCGCTTGTCTTTTTCGGCTCGTTAAAGTGATCGAAAAGTCATCCCTTTCTTATTATGTTATACTTTTTCAGACTTGAGGGATTATGCTATGAGAAAGGACTGTTGGATTTTCCTTTTCGTCCCTTTTCAAACTCTCGAAACATGAAAAGGTCCAAGTTATCTTTGTCATTAAACTTGTTAAAACAATAGTGAAAAACTTGTCCACCTAGACAAAAACGAGTTTCACTGTCACTAGGCTCGCTAAAAAATAGCGACAGGTTTGCTCGAAGGGTAAATTATAGACCAAGCATATGTTATCCTCCTCAAGATTGACAAAAATAAAGAGGTACTGGTCAGCAATGACTGGGGAAAAAGGGAAGAAAACTTGAAGAATTTTATTGGTAGCAGGTTGCTCTTGAACATGACATTTTCACTCCATCACCATGGTTGAGTCAGGTTGGGTTATTCCATTCATCATATCACCATTGGTCCTTCGTACCATACATGGGGTTAATGCTACCAATCCATATCATTGTCACCGACATGTTCAAGAGAAGTCATTTAGAGAATTCACCATCCAACAAATGCCTCATCCACTGCAATACCTCTGTGGAGTACTAAAGAAGGTATGTTTTTGATGATTATTTCAGTATCTTTTCATTAGAAATTGCAAACCTTTTTGCATCAAGAACTCAGAAAATGATAAAGAATTATAATAAAACATGTGAGATTAATATGCAAGACAAAAACGCTGACAATTGTCATTTCCTTATGCAGGGAGGAGTGAAAATGAGAAGTTACCATTCCAAAGGAAAGGACAAGGATGGGTTAACTGCTATCCCTTTGACGGGAGACCGAATGCAAACAAGGCAAATCAAATCAAAGCGAATCAGCCCGGAAAAGGAGGTGGAGATATCAGCTCGGCGCAGGAGAGAAAAGAAATGATTGAGGACTAACGGTTCGGCGAATCCCTCAGGATCAAAGGGATCGTTGTTTTATCTATTTTTTCACTTAGACATCTCTGCCGTCACCCTTATAAAAGGGACAACACTGTTAGCTCGGGAGGGAGTTAGACATGGTTACGCTTTTATGTAATTTCTTTCAATATCAAAACTTTGATCATCGAGTCTCGCTAAGAACTGGTTTATTGTAATTCTGCTTTATGCATTAATACAAACTTGGTTATTACTTCATCTCTGAGTCTGGATTAACTTCAAGCGGTGTACCCTTGGAGGCTAAGGGCCCAACCCTGGAGGACACTTGCTCCTGTATTATTACGTTGGTTTATGCGTGGTTTTCCTATCGTCGTTATTTGGTAATCTGATGTGTTTTATAAGTTTACATCACATGCTCTGTTATGTTTAATTCATTAAGGTTTCCACAGACAGAACTGTCGTATTGACTCTGCATCATATTACTATTCTTTTAAGAGTTGATCTAATATTGCTAGTCTTAACAGGATACTGTTACTATTCCATTACAAAGCTTTTGTGCTGTGCACCTGTTCATTCACATTACGGAATTCATCTTGGGAGTTATGTTCTTTACGATTGTTGGATTTATGAACAACGCTGTTCTATTTTGAAACGAAGTCGTATTCCTTCTAACTGAGATTGATACTTGGACCAGATTACTATTTAAGTGTGCTGTGTGCGTATATGGCTTTCAAGCGCTGTTCCATAGTTTATCAGTAACCAGTGCTGTTCCATTGGTGTTTGCTGTTCAATTCACCCTTAAGAGTGAAAGATTGCCGTTTGATTACGATTAATGCATTTCATCTGATAGATTAAGATTGTTATTGCTTGTGAGACTTAGTTGCTGTTCTATTTCTTAGCTGTTGTCCTATTTCAGAATTGCTGTTCCATTACAGACTTGCTGTTCGATTTCTTATTTGCTGTTCCATTTCTTATCTACCGTTCCATTTCCTGTCATTTGTTATTTTGGTGTGAGGAATGATCTAAGGCTGTAGTGAGCATTGGCATTTACTGTCTGGCTCCCAGATCCACGATTTGTTCTCTGATTTCCTTTTCCATCAGTTTTCAAAGGGATGGGTTATTGCTACTGAACCCTTGACTGATAAGTTGCTTAGTCTTTCGAATGTGTGATTTACTCTTTTGAAGAAGTTAAGTTGTAGACAAGCATCCATTTACTCTTGTATTTCTGAACACTCTACTACTAGCATTACTATGGCAAATGATAGCCTCAGATTGAGACACTCTTTGAAATAAAAAACGCTCCCGGATTGACATATTAATGTGAGGTAATTAGAGGTGAAAGAGACCCTTTTTATAGCTCTACATTTTGGCGCCATTTCCGGGGAAAGATTGTAGCCATTTGTTCTTTTTTCAGAGTAGTGTACGAACCTGCTAGGGAAGAATTGGATTTTAAAAATGGAAGGTAAGAACCTACATGTGGAGCATGTAAAAGCCCTGCTCCTCTGTCTACTTTCCTACAGATTTGCTGTTGTTTTGTTTGAATAGAATTTAGTAGTTAATTTGAGTGCATGACTAAGCAGAAAAAACCAGAAAAAAATACCAAACCTCTACCCAAGCCAGAAAAAGCTAAGGGGCCGGTGACCCTTGGTCGACCAACCTTCATAAACGAAATCTACAAGAGAGGAGAATCTCAGCCATCAGTACGACCCAGGAAAATCATTTCTAAATAGCCTACTAGTTCCCTTCAGGCCACAGGATCACCATCTGTAGCCTTTGCTGAGGTGCATAGTCAAACTGAAGAGCAGGAATTTCAAGAAATTGAAAATTCTACTCCAGAACTATTGCAGGAAGGGAATTTCAGCAATCTTTGTGAAGGAGAAGGAGAGACAGGGGGAACTGAGGAACCAAGATCTCCTATTGGAACAACTCAGCCATTAAACAACCCAGACAAGGGAAGTGCTGCAAAAATCACTGTTGAAGAAACTCAATCTCCTCAGACATCAGGCATTCTCATTAACCCAGATAGAGGAAGTGCTATTAAAATTATTCCTGTTAAAGCCATTCCCTCTCAACCTAGGAATACCCTCCTAGATATCCCAGAAGGTTATTGGCATATATTCGACCAAATGGCTCAAAATTAGCCGAACACCCAAACCTCTACATTAAAATACCCTATAGTGGATTCTGCAGCAAATGCGCCTATGAAAGTATTCCCTCTTCAACATATCCCTACATTTCACGGTCTTACATCAGAAGATCCGGATGCATTTTTATTTGAATTTGATGTGTTATGCAGGGGATATGATTACACCACCGACCCCCAGAAACTGAAACCATTTCCCTCTACATTAAAAGGGGCTACTTTAAGATGGTTTATGGGATTAGGTGGCGGGGTTATAAATAATTTGGATCAAATGAAAGAATCTTTTCTAAAAAAATATCAGGATTATTGCAGGTCTAGAGAACTGAAGGACGAGATATTCCAGATGATAGCTAGACCGAATGAAACATTATAGGAGTATGCGGAACATTTCCAGTACAATCTACGAAGATCTCCTTATGCATCACTACCTTTACTTGATAATGTGTTAAAAAGAGCATTGATAAGGGGCATGAAGGAACAATGGATCGAAACATTAAACATTATGGGAAAAGGGGATATTTATCAAGAAAAGTTTGCTGACAATATTGATTTATGTATCAGGAGCTCGAGAGGCAGCACAAGAGTAAAACCGGCAGAACATGATCGGTTTGTAAGAGATAATAAAATTTCGACAGAAGGAGTAACACGTGTAGAGATCGGAAATTTATTGGAAAATTTCAAAACTGATATACTAGGGACACTGACTACACAACTTGATATTATGCAAGCCAAACAGAAGAAAATGGAGGCAGAACAGAATTTGGCGATCTTCTATCCCCGATGCAGGAAAAAGCATAGCCACAAGGAGTGTCCACTGGATACAGTCCAAACATGCGCCATCTGTACAAAAGATCACCTTATGGAGAGCTGTCCCTCACTTCCTGGATTGAAAGTGGTATATAAGGAAGCGGAAGAAGAGCCAGAATCGGTGTATTTGCTCAACCAGCGCCGTCAGTGGCAGCCGAGACAATCTGGTATGTTTCCAGACCCAACTTCTTCTTTTCAGCCTCCGCAGTATAATGCTCAACAATATAATATGTGGCAAAGTCAATCCCAATCCCCGTTTCCAAACTGGTCACCACAGTCGTTTCCTTCTTCAAACCCGTGGCTGAATCAGGCAAACCAATCTGGTTGGCCGAATTTTCCTTATACCCCACCATATTGGCAAAGTAACTCATATCCACCACAATGGACTCCCCCTACCTCGCAAAGTTCAGTCTGGCAGACAAACTAGCAGAGACCGATGCATCAGCCAGTAGGAACCATTCCGCTCCCTCAACCTACACTGCTAGCCTTACAACAAAATCCCCAGTCTAATCTGAGACCGCAACTCCCAGCCCAACCCAACCCCAATCCAAATAACAGACCGGTTCAATCTGTCCAAATCATAGAAACACCTGAGATAGGAGCTGATCTGAGGGAGTGTAATGATCTTTAGTTAAGATCTGGGCATATTATTGAAACCAAGGGAGATAAGACAGTCCAAATTGAAGATCAGTTACCCAGAGAACATCTGTCACAACATGAGGATGTGAATAAACAACAAACTCATAATCAAGCAACCACATCCTCTCCTCCATTCCCAGAATGATTAGTCATACCTCGACCTATACAATATCTTGATTTTGACATTCTAGGAGAACTACAAAATCTGTACATAAAAATTCCATTCCTCCAAGCCATTCAAGACATCCCGATATACGCAAAAACTATCAAAGAATTGTGCATAAAGAAACCAAGGAGGAATATAACAAATAATCCAAGAGTCCAAGTAGTCAGCACTTTATTTGACTTGCTATCAGGAAAGGAAACACCCATTAAATATGAAGACCCAGGAAATCTAATCGTAACTGTCCAAATTTATGGTCAAACCCTGTCCAATGCCTTAGTTGATCTAGGAGCTGCAATTAATATCTTAAAAACCACTACTTGCCAAAAGCTAGGCATTACCTCTGTAGAACCCACGTCCACCTTGCTAGAATTGGCTGACCAATCCGTGGTTAGGCCGGAGGGTACTCTACATGATTTCATGGTCTCTGTTGATTCCTGGGAATACCCAACCGATTTTTTGATAATAAATCCCAAAACCCAACTTGATGGACATCCATTGATTTTAGGTAGACCTTGGCTTGCCACTACCGATGCTTATATTGGCTGCCGGCAAGGAAATATGACCATAACCAAAGGACCAAATATCAAGAATTTAGTTCTATATCCTCCAGCGCAGTCAAGTGTCACAATAATCAAAACTAATAAGCACCCTGTATCATATCTTACTGATAACATTAGATCTCCATTAACTATAAAAGAGGCACTTGATTTCAAAGACCAAACAGAAGATGATGCCATTAATAATTTCATTAGTCAAGCTGAATCTAGATCCTGCACACAGTGTCACATGATAGAAGTAGCATTTGATAATGAATTAGAAGAAGATCCTCTGAAAGATACACATGATCAAACAATACCTGCTACTTCTGTTGCAAATAGTAAAATTGTGGAAATTGAACCGAGAAAAACCTTAAATATTAAGGCCAACCTGTTATAGGGAAAACTAGTGTCTATGCAAAATTACTAGTCCCACTAAGGCTGGTAGCTACCTTATAAACAAACAAACTAAAAACTACTTTCGTTTTCATTTATGAGAAATAGATGAGAGAAGAATAAGGAGACCAACTTCTCTCTTGCGCTTGTTTCCTTGCTCATTTCCTCTCTCTTCTGATAGGTCTTTGCCACTCGCTTCCTTGTCTACCCAGCTTCAAAGAGTACCTGTAGAATCAAAGAAGCATAACACTATCCAAGAACATAGATCTATTATCATAAACAATATAGGACCAGATGTATATTGACCACACAAATGCATAAATCATCAATCATACAAGAATGTGGAGGAAAACTTGAATAGCTTTATTGATAATCAAGAAAGAGCAAAGAGGATTACAACCAATTGTTCTGACCCAGCATCATCCTCTCAGCAAGAAAGCCCTTCTTCACCTCATGAAAAGCTTAGATCACCCAACACTATGATATTGCACCCGAAAACCAACAGAACTTCCTTACAAGATACAAAATTCCAGCCTCTGGATCTCTGGGATGAGGGATTCATATATAGATGTTTGCAAGGGGAATGAGTCAGCTTTTGAGATTTGATTAGTGTCCTACTCTGATAGTTCTTGATTCCACTTGGAGATTGATGATCTCTTACTCATCCCTGGTCGAATGTAGAGAGGCAAGTGTCACAGGAGAAGTTTCTAGAAGATTCCATGCTCCTCCACCTTGCGGATTGACCCTGCCATTTGTCCACTCTCGCCCATTGCACCCCATAGAAGGGATTTTCAACATGCATCGCCCCTACTGTGTGTATTCAAGTGGGAAGCAATGCACTTTGACTATGGAGCAGGTGAAATGGTCTAGTTTTGACCAGTTCTGAGTAGTTTTTCATGGAGAACTTCTGGGAGATGCTGTAATCAGTTGACCTTGTTCTTTTAGGGGTTGGAACAACACCTTTAGGGACTTAGGAGCCCTTAGTTTATGGACATTTATGATTGGGGTTTTAGTGCCCAAAAATTTCTATAACAGTTGCCCCCTAAAGCATGAGGTCGTTAATCTTTTGATGTCGGGTGAAATGCTTTATCATGAGGATCCGAAGTTTTTTTTCAAGCTGGAAGGTGACCTGTAATAAGATACAATACAATACATTATCTTCATAATATTTTCATGATCTAGTTGAGGCGGGAATTCCCATGCTTAGCCTTATAAATTCATTTTCATGTACATAGGACAGACATTCGTCTGAGTGTAGACTGATGATTCTGGTAGAGCCATCGTCCCTTAGATTGGATGATTATCTGTGCACCAATGATGTACATTTGATATCTTTATTTTCGTGAATATATATCGTAGCCCAGATGGATGAAACTAGATCCGGGGTCTTCAATCTCGTTCGATCTTCACTCAAAGTACAAGTCGATCCATGTGAGAGATGTTCTGGAGTCGAACATGGAAAGACATCGCCTGATTACCAGCCAATGATGTAAGCTGTTAACAGGTGCGAGAGGAATCACCGATAATGATGATGACCCTCAAGGTACTGCAGTACAATTCACTTGGTGTGAATAAGGGACTTGGCGTCGAACACCACGCAAAATCTTTTGGTCGAAGGCCATTGATGTAAACCTGTCGCCAAAAGTGAGAAACTTGCCATTGAGGCATGCAAGCTTCAAAGTACTGAAAGGGTTGTTCCTAGATCGACTTCTTGGATAATAAGCTGATGTCGACAAGAAGCAATCCGTCATAGGAGGGCCTTAGTGAATCCCACATCAATGACACAAAACGGAGCAAATGATTTTAATGGAGGTGAAAACGATCTGGTGATATAAGGTTCAGGGTGGGGGTCATGAACGATTGGAGCGTAAATGTATTGCAGTGGGTGAGACACGGGTGAATTCTCTGAGTGACTTATCTTGAACATATCGGCGACACTGACATGATGGATTGGTAGCATTAACCCCAAATTTGGATGGTGTGATGGAACCATGGTGATGTGACCAATGAATGGAACAACCCAACCCGACTCGGATGCGGAGTGAAAGTGTCATGTTCAAGAGCGACTTGCTACCGACAAAGTTTCTTCAAGTTTTCTTCCCAATTTTTCCCCAGTCATTGCTAACCAGTACCTCTTTATTTTTCTCAAGCTTGAGGAGGATAACATATGCTTGTTCTATAATTTGCCCTTCGGGCAAACCCATCGCTATGTTTTAATGAGCCTAACGATAGTGAAACTCGTTCTTGTCTGTTATGGACAAGTTTGTCGCTATTAGGTTTTAACGAGTTTAACGACAAAGATAACTCGGTCCTTTTCAATTTTAGAGAGTCTAAAAAGGGACGTAAAGGAAATTCCAAAAATCCTTTTTCATCATCTAATCCCTTAAGTCTGAAAAAGTATAAAATAATACAAAAGGGATGAATTTTCGATAATTTTAATGAGCCGAACAAAACAAGAGCTCGATCTTTTTGTGTAATAATCCCCCAGGTCCAAAAATATTAAAATATAAAGGAGGGATAGCACTTTCGGTCACTTTAACGAGCTGGAGAGGCCAATGGCTCGACAATCTTTTCATATTTTACGAGTCAGTTGAAAAGAGCTTAAAGGAGACTCGTTTTTGAGGAACGAGTGATAGACTCGGGTAGCAGCTGATTCCAGGTAAGGTTTGGAATTTTCCAATCATGGCAGTGTCACAAGGATGGCTAACAAGATCACTCTTCGGAGCTGTTCCTCAAAAGGGGTGAACAATCAAGTGGAGGTGAATGATCGGCCAATACAGAGTGGAGGTGATAATGAGAACACGACCAAGGCTTCAAAGGCTGAAGTAATACATTCACGATGGTTATTTACCGGAAATTGGTTCATTTTTTAATGATCTTAAACGCTGGGGGAAACACTTGCTCATTGCTTATGTTTATTTTTTAACGAGCTTGAATTCCGTGTTAAAACTGCTCGATCCAGTCATATAATAAGGATGTCTCATATATAAAAACGACATTATTTCAAAGCTTTGCCCCACATCCTTTCTTTATGCAAGTTAGGAAACGACCAATCCTATGAGTTTAAAGGGTTATAGACCTATAAATTTAAAAAATAAATGGCCGCTCTTCGCTTGCATGCCAAAAGGTTTGCATGCCCCCAAGTATAGCGAAGTAGAGTTTCCAGGTTACCCCTCAATTTGCAGACAAAACATTTGTTTTATCGGGAAAGGCCTACCTTTTCCAGGTTACCCCTCAATTTGCAGACAAAAAATTTGTTCTATCGGGAAAGGCCTACCTTAACAGAGGTATCTTATTTCGGTCTAATCCCATTTTCCAAAATGGATGGGTGTGTCAGACTAGTCATACATCCTCCGCGGAAACCTACACTATACCCAAGGTTTTCCTGCCGAAGCAGACTAGGGTGCATGCCTCTTGGGTTTCAGTCATGCCCTCCGAATCACTCATGCTCATCAGGAGGACGGACTGGGGATTGATGAGACATTCCTTGTGTGAAAAGACCATTCAGGGTTGGTACATGACTATTTGCTATGTGTGAACCAGGAAATGAAAGCTGGTCTACGAGCTTGACCACTCTTCCTTCGTGCGGAAAACACATTACTCTAAAGAGTGAGGAGACGACGGCTCCCATGCAATAAATATAGTCTCATCCAAGGAGTAGATTATAATCCAGGGGTCCTTGGACTACCATTACGTTCATGTGAATGGTTTTCCTTCTCAATGTTATCGGCACATCGGGAAGGATCCCTAACGGTCGACTGGTTCCTTTGTCAAAGCCTGTTATATTTCTCATCTCAGGCAAAAGCGATGGCGAACCAAGCACTTTCCAAGCACTTGAGGAAAGGATACTCACAGAAGCCCCTTCATCTATGATGGTACCGGCCATGACCATTCTATATATTTGAGCAATGATTCGAAATGGTACACTAGCCGGTAAATGAAGTCTGCCTAGTAGATTCCAGTCAAAGGAAACAACCAGGTTGCTTGGAGGTGGGACTGAATAGACGACCAGATACAACTCTGACGAACTTCCTTCCTACGGTAAAGGAATGGGTAGACTGCCCCCATGTTCATCGGAGTCTGTGCTTACGAAGAGAATTTGAACGATGTCATTCTTGTTCTCTTCGGTCACTGTATCATCTGAAGATGGACCTTCTGAAAGCAAGACCAGGTGTTACAGGGAAAGGTGTCTATGCAGAACTGCTAATCCCACTAAGGCGTGGTAGCTACCTTAGAAACAAACAAAGTAAAACTACTTTCGTTTTCCTTTATGAAAGATAGATGAGAGAAGAATAAAGGAGACCAACCTCTATCTTGCGCTTGGTTCCTTGTTCGATTCCTCTCTCTTTTGATAGTCCCTTGCTTCTCGCTTTCTCGTATACCCAGCTTCACAGAGTACATGTAGAATCAAAGCAACATAACACTATACAAGAACATGGATCTATTATCATAAACAATCTAGGATCAGATGTAAATTGACCATACAAATGCACAAAACAGAAATTACACAAGAGTATGGAGGAAAACCTGAATAGCTTTATTGATAATCAAGAAAGAGCCAAGAGAGTTACAACCAGTTGTTCTGACCCAGTATCATCCTCTCAGCAAGTAAGCCCTTCTTCACCTCATGCAAAGCTTAGATCACCCAACACTATGATGTTGCCTCAAGAAACCAACAACAATTCCTTACAAGATGCAAAATTCCAGCCTCTGGATCTCTGGGATGAGGGATCCATATATAGATATCTGTAAGGGAGATGAGTCAGCTTGTGATTTGATTAGTGTCTTCCCTCTGATAGTTCTTGCTTCCACTTGGAGATTGATGATCTCTTACTCATCCTTGGTCGAATTCAAAGAGGCAAGTGTCACAGGAGAAGTTTCTGGTGCTTCTCCACCTCGCGGATTGACACTACCATTAGTCTCTTCTCGCCCATCACACCCCATAGAAGGGCTTTTTGAAATGCAACGCACCCACTGAGTGTACTTAGGTGAGATGCAACACACTTTTCCTATGGAGCAGGTGAAATGATCCTGTTTTGACCAGTTCTCAGTACTTTTTCATGGAGAACTTCTGGGAGAAGCCGTAATCAGTTGACCTTGTTCCTTTAGGGGCTGGAACAACCCTTTTAGGGACTTAGGAGCCCTTGGTTTATGGACATTTTATGCTTGGGGTTGGAGTGCCCAAAAATGTCTATAACAGTTGCCCCCTAAAGCATGAGGTCGTTAATCTTTTTTTGATGTCGGGTGAAATGCTTTATCATGAGGATCCGAAGTTCTTTCAAGCTGGGACGAGACCTGTAATAAGATACAATACAATACATTATCTTCATAATATCTTCATGATCTAGCTGAGGCGGGCATTCCCATGCTCAGCTTTATAAATTCATTTTCATGTACATAGGACAGACAATCGTCTGAGTGTAGACTGATGATTCTGGAGGAGCCATCATCCCATAGATTGGATGATTATCTGTGCAGCAATGATGTACATTTGATGTCTTTATTTTCCTGAATATATATCGCAGCTCGGATGGATGAAACTAGATCCGGGGTCTTCAATCTTGTTCGATCTTCACTCAAAGTACAAGTCAATCCATGTGAGAGATGTTCTGGAGTCGAACATGGAAAGACATCGCCTGATTACCAGCCAATGATGTAAGCTGATAACGGGCGCGAGAGGAATCACCGATAATGATAATGACCCTCAAGGTACTGCAGTACAATTCACGTGGTGGGAATAAAGGACTTAGCGTCGAACACCACGCAAAATCTTTCGGTCGAAGGCCATTGATGTAAACCTGTCGCCGTAAGTGAGAAACTTGCCATTGGGGCATGCAAGCTTCAAAGTACTGAAATGGGTGTTCCTAGATCGACTTCTTGGATAATGAGCTGATGTCGACAAGAAGCGATCCATCATAGGAGGGCCTTAATGAATCCCACATCAATGACACGGAACAGAGAAAATGATTTTTATGGAGGTGAAAACGGTCTGGTGATATAAGGTTCAGGGTGGCGGTCATGAAAGAATGAAGCGTAAATGTATTGCAGCGGGTGAGACACAGGTGAATTCTCTGAGTGACTTCTCTTGAACATATCGGCGACACTAACATGATGGATCAGTAGCATTAACCCCAAATGTGGATTGTGTGATGTGACCATGGTGATGTGACCGGTGAATGAGACAACCCAACCCGACTTAGATGCGGAGTGAAAGTGTCATGTTCAAGAGAAACTTGCTATCAACAAAGTTTCTTCAAGTTTTCTTCCCAATTTTCCCCAGTCTTTGCTGACCAGTACCTCTTTATTTTTGTCAAGCTTGAGGAGGATAACATATGATTGTTCTATAATTTTCCATTTGGGAAAACCCATCGCTATGTTTTAACGAGCCTAGCGATAGTGAAACTCGTTCTTGTTTGCTATGGACAAGTTTGTCGCTATTAGGTTTTAACGAGTTTAACGACAAAGATAACTCGGTCCTTTTCAATTTTAGAGAGTCTGAAAAGGGACGTAAAGGAAACTCCAAAAATCCTTTTTCTTCATCTAATCCTTTAAGTCCGAAAAAGTATAAAACAATACAGAAGGGATGAATTTTCGATACTTTTAACGAGCCGAACAAAAAAAGCGCTCGATATTTTTGTGTAACAATCCCTCAGGTCCAAAAAGATTAAAATCTAAAGGAGGGATAGAACTTCCGGTCCCTTTAACGAGCTGGAGAGGCCAATGGCTTGGAAATATTTTCATATTTTACGAGTCAGTTGAAAAGAGATTAAAGGAGACTCGTCTTTGAGGAACGAGTGATAAATTTGGGTAGCAGCTGATTCCAGGTAAGGTTTGGAATTTCTTCGCAGCTGTTACACAAAAGGGGTAAACAATCAAATGGAGGTGAATGATCGGCCATTGTAGAGTGGAGGTGATGATGAGAACATGACCAAGGCTTTAAAGGCTGAAGTAATACATTCACGACAGTTATTTACCGGAAATTGGTTCATTTTTTATTGAGCTTAAACGATGGGGGAAACATTTGCTCATTGCTTATGTTTATTTTTTAACGAGCATGAAGTCCGCGTTAAAACTGCTCGAAATATCTAGTCGTATAATAAGGATGTCTCATATATAAAAACAACAATTTTTCAAATCTTTGCCCCACATTCTTTCTTTATGCAAGTTAGGAAACAACCAATCCTACGAGTTTAAAGGGTTAGAGGACCTACAAATTTAAAAAAATAAATGGTCGCTCTTTGCTTGCACGCCAAAAGGTTTGCATGCCCCCAGGTATAAAATAGAGTTTCAAGGTCACCTCTCAATCTACCGACAAAACATTTGTTTCTTCGGGAAAGGCTTACCTCTTTCAGGTTACCAAAGATTGTTCTATTTGCACCGCAAACAAAACATTTCTTCGGCGATGTCTACCAAAATAGACAAAGGTGAGTGGCGCAGACGCCTCCACCCACATAACTTTGACAAGGGAATCTTATTCCAGTCTAACCCCCTTTTCCACTCACGGACGGGAGTGTTAGACTAGTCATATATCTCTCGCGGAAACCTACCCTATACTTGAAGTTTTCCTGCCGAAGCAAACCAGGGTGCATGCCCCCTGGGTTTCAGTCATGTCCCCCGAATTACTCGCGCTCATCAGGCGGACGGACTGGAGATTGATGAGACATTGCTTGCGTGAAAAGACCATTTAGGGATGGTATATGACTATTTGCTATACGGGAACCGGGGAACGAAAGCTGGTCTACGAGCTTGACCACAATTCCTTCGTGCGGAAAACACATTACTCTAAAGAGTGATGAGACAATGGCTCCCATGCAATAAATATAGTCTCGTCCAAGGAGTAGATTATAATGTAGGGGTCCTTGGACTACCATTATGTTCATGTGAATAGTTTTCCATCTCAATGTTATGGGAACATTGGGAAGGATCCCTAACGGTCGACTGGTTCCTTTGTCAAAGCCTGTTAGATTTCTCATCTCAGGAAAAAGCGATGGCGAACCAAGCGCTTTCCAAGTAGTCGAGGAAAGGATACTCACAGAAGCCCCTTCATCTATGATGGTACCGGCCATAACCATTCTATATACTTGAGCAATGATTCAGAATGGTACACTAGCCGGTAAACGGGGTCTGCCTAGCTGATTCCAGTCGAAGGAAACAACTAGGTTGCTTGGAGGTGGGACCGAATAGACGGTCGGGTACGACTCTGACGAATTTCCTCCTTGCGGTAAAGGAATGGGTAAATTTCCCCCATGTTCATCGGAGTCTATGTTTACGAAAAGAATTTGGATGGTGTCATCCTTGTTCTCTTCGGTGACTGTATCATCTGAAGATGGAACCTCTGAAGGCAAGACCAGGTCAACTGCCACCTCGACCTTTTGACTTTCGTCTGGTATGAGTTCAGATGGTTTATCTTCAATGATAGACGCTTCGGATGACCACCTGGGTGGGTCAGCCGGATTCTCAACTAGTGACGGACTCGGCAAGAGTTTCTTATATCCAGGAGGAAGTCGTAACGGTGAAACCGGACGATCATCCAAAACTCTTTTAGCCTTGTCTAAGAAGGGACAGCGGTGGATGGCGTGATTGCCTTCACACAGTTTACAAAGAAATTTGCACTTTCCTTTTTGTCTAGGGGCTTCACCTTCACTAGTCGACGGTGTGTTTTCAACATGATCATCAGAGGTTGACGACACCGGGTTGTGCAAACGAGGAGACCAGTCCCTTAAGATCCGAGGGATGCAGGGACAATCTCTATGATAGAGGTCTCCTTTGCAAATGACACATGGCGATTTAGGCCTGGTCGGTGCAGTGTGTGGATTTTCGCTAGACGACAGTTGGTTGCCCCTTTTCGCCTTTGGCTCCTTCTTCTTCTTCTCTTTCTTCTTCTTTTCCTTCTTCTTCTCAGGTACTTGATTTTTGGCTTTACCAGCCTCATCAAGCGAAGAGGAAGGAGGAGAGGAAGAATTGGATGAAGTAGAGGGTTGGGGGGTAACTCTGGAATTGTCTAGTTTCTGACTCGATTGTTCAGGAATTGCGGTGTTCTGAACGATGGAGGTTGAGAAAAGCCATACGGGCAAGCCAATCGTCAATCCTGGAAGTGACAATGTGGCCATGGGGTGCACCAACATCTCCTCAAGAGGAGAAGGGACTAGGATTTCCTCCAAGGGGAACTCCTTGGTTGGTGGACTCCATTCTCTCAACCTAAGACCAACGTAGGAAAGGTGGTGATTATTCTGTTTAAAATAAATTTTAGATGCTTTGACACAACTTGTTTTTTCAATTTTAAAGAGTCGAGAAAAACAAAAGATGACTCTAGTCGCCGTCGATTTTTAATGAGCCTGAAGTGACAAGTGCTCAGATGGACCTTTTCCGCTAAGGAGTCTGAAAATGAACGAAAGGGACTGCTCTGGAAATCTAGGCAGAGGGATTACCAAACCAATCGCAAAACTGCAAAATACTTTTTACGGTACGACAGTAAATCTTCCCGAATGCTGTGTTCAGTGCATTGCGATCGATAGGGTAGCAGACACGGCTTCCTATGGATAAAGGATTAAGCCTATTGTGGTCTCCCAAAATATACTCGACGGTACGTGGGAGCACAAGTCCGTACTGACACTTATTGTCTCAAAGTGGAGGAATCACCCAACCAACAGCGAGAACAACAGTTACCAAGCTTTACGACGCCGGAATACGTCTCTAGCCTAGACTTCTAGATGTTGTGCGTTAGGTTCCAAAGCGTTGTTAGATTCATTAAATTTATTTTATAGTTGATCTTGCATAAGAAATTTGCCTTTCAGTGTAGATGTACAATTCCTAAAATGCAATCTAAGATGATAAACAGTCGTTTTATCTTCTTTGTGCAATGAAAATCCTAGCTACTAAAGAAAGATAGACAGTATTCTTTCAACAAAGAGCAAAGAGCACACACTATATGCATTGTCCTAAATCAAGCCAATCAAACAGTCTAAATGCAAATGCACATGCATGTATTTGTTTTCAGCCTTCTTAATATGTGAATGATAAAAAGAAAGCTAATGCACAAATCTGAATTATTTTTCAAAGCGACAATTACTAACAAGTTTCTTTTCAAAATCAAAATGAAGACAATGACAACACTTTGCGATTTGGAAATGGAAACTTGCTTTCGACACTAGAAAAACTACTAATTCAGATCAAATACAATAGTAATAGGGTAATCGACTATCAAGAGCAATCAGACTCTCTTCTATGACCGAAAACGACACTTGCGACACTTTCAAATCAAGAAACGACAGTACAATTACGTTACTTCTTTGCAAAGGAGAACTGAAAATGACTCAACAAATACACAAAAAAATTTACATTTCTTTGCACAATGGAGGCAGAATAATAGCAAGGAAAGGGGTTTCAAATAGAGGTGTACTGACTACAGGCAGCAAAACTCTTGAATAGATCTAAAAAGAGTGAACACAGAAACCAAAATTTAGGAACAATGCCTAGTCTGATTAGCGCACCTGTAACACAGTGAATTTGAAATGCAGTGCACCTACTACACTCGGGAAGTGCACTGAATTTGATATTCATAGAACAGAGAGTGCATTGGACCAGGGACGAGACTTTGCTTTGGTTCCGGGTCACAATTTGCAGTTCAATTCAGGGATTTTGGCCGAGCAAGTGGTAATTAGTAAATCAACAACAGGGGTAGATCTAAGGAGGTTACTAGAGCCACCACAAAGGCAATTAGAGAGTTTGTAAATCAGTTGTTTAATTCATAAACAAAACCTGGAGATTGACTGAAGCGACATTTATCTACTTTGCATTTGCATAGCAAATGCAGTTCGAAAGCTACCTGGCTCAACTTCAGGCTCTGTCTATAAGTTTATAAAGTAAACAAATGTAGATAGACAAACAACCTAGTCGGTCCCCAGTGGAGTCACCATTTTGTTACAGGGAAAAGTGTCTATGTAGAACTACTAATCCCACTAAGGCGTGGTAGCTACCTTAGAAACAAACAAAGTAAAACTACTTTTGTTTTCCTTTATGAAAGATAGATGAGAGAAGAATAAAGGAGACCAACCTCTGTCTTGCGCTTGGTTCCTTGTTCAATTCCTCTCTCTTCTGATAGTACCTTGCTGCTCGCTTTCTCGTATACCCAGCTTCACAGAGTACCTGTAGAATCAAAGCAGCATAACACTATACAAGAACATGGATCTATTATCATAAACAATCTAGGATCAGATGTAAATTGACCATACAAATGCACAAAACATAAATTACACAAGAGTATGGAGGAAAACTTGAATAGCTTTATTGATAATCAAGAAAGAGCCAAGAGAGTTACAACCAGTTGTTCTGACCCAGCATCATCTTCTCAGCATGTAAGCCCTTCTTCACCTCATGCAAAGCTTAGATCACCCAACACTATGATGTTGCCTCAAGAAACCAACAACAATTCCTTACAAGATGAAAAATTCCAATCTCTGGATCTCTGAGATGAGGGATCCATATATAGATATCTGTAAGGGAGATGAGTCAGCTTGTGATTTGATTAGTGTCTTCCCTTTGATAGTTCTTGCTTACACTTGGAGATTGATGATCTCTTACTCATCCTTGGTCGATTTCAGAGAGGCAAGTGTCACAGGTGAAGTTTTTGGTGCTTCTCCACCTCACGGATTGAAACTGCCATTTGTCTCTTCTCGCCCATCACACCCCATAGAAGGGATTTTTGAAATGAAACGCACCCACTGAGTGTACTTAGGTGAGATGCAACGCACTTTTCCTATGGAGTAGGTGAAATGATCTTGTTTTGACCAGTTCTGAGTAGTTTTTCATGGATAACTTTTGGGAGAAGCCGTAATCAGTTGACCTTGTTCCTTTAGGGGTTGGAACAACACTTTTAGGGACTTAGGAGCCCTTGGTTTATGGACATTTTATGCTTGGGGTTGGAGTGCCTAAAAATGTCTATAGCACCGGGTCAACTACCACCTCGACCTTTTGACTTTTGTCTGGTATGGATTCAGATGGTTTATCTTCAACGATAGATGCTCCGGCTGACCACAAGGGCGTGTCAGCCGAATTTGCAACTAGTGATGGACTCGGCAAGAGTTTCTTGTATCCAGGAGGAAGCCGTAATGGTGAAACCAGACGGTCGTCCAAAACTCTTTTAGCTTCATCTAAGAAGGGACAATGGTGGACGACGTGATCGCCTTCGCATAATTTACAAGGAAATTTATATTTTCCTTTTTTTCCAGGGGCTTCACTTTCACTAGTTGACGGTGTATGTTCAACATGATCGTCAGAGGTTGATGATACCAGATTGTGAAAACGAGGAGACCAGTCCCTTAAGATCTGAGGGATGCAAGGACAATCTCGATGATAGTGGTCTCCTTTGCAAATGACACATGACAATTTAGGCCTGGTCGGTGCAGTGTGTGGATTTTTGCTAGATGATGCTTGGTTGCCATTTTTCGCCTTTGGCTCCTTCTTCTTCTTCTCTTTCTTCTTCTTTTCCTTCTTCTTCTCAGTTACTTGATTTTGGGCTTTACCAGCTTCATCAAACGAAGAGGAAGGAGGAGAGGAAGAAATGGATGAAGTAGAGGGTTGGGGGGTAACTCTGGTATCGTTTAGTTGCTGACTTGACTGTTCAGGAATCACGGTATTCTGAACGACAGAAGTTGAGAAGAGCCATATGGGCAAGCCGATTGTCAATCCTGGAAGAGATAATGTCGCCATATGGGGTGCACCAACATCTCCCAAAGAGGAGAACAGACTAGGATTTCCTCCAAGGGGAACTCCTTGGTTGGTGGACTCCATTTTTCTCAACCTAAGACCAATGTAGGAAAGGTGATGTTTATTCCGTTTAAAATAAATTTTAGATGCTTTGACACAACTTGTTTTTTCAATTTTTAAGAGTCGAGAAAAAACAAAAGATGACTCTAGTCGCCTTCAATTTTTAATGAGTCTGAAGTGACAAGTGCTCAGATGGACCTTTTCCATTAAGGAGTCTGAAAAGGAACAAAAGGGACTGCTCTGGAAATCTAGACAGAGGGATTACCAAACCAATCGCAAAACTGCAGAATACTTTTTACGGTACGGCAGTCAATCTTCCCGAATGCTGTGTTCAGTGCATTGCGATCGATAGGGCGGCAGACATGGCTTCCTATGGATAAAGGATAAAGCCTATTGTGGTCTCCCAAAATATACTCTACGGTACATGGGAGCACAAGTCCGTATTGGCACATATCGCCTCAAAGTGGAGGAATCACCCAACCAACAGTGAAAACAATAGTTACCAGGCTTTACGACGTTGGAATACGTCTCTAGCCTAGAATTCTAGATGTTGTGCGTTAGGTTCCAAAGCATTTTTAGATTCATTAAATTTATTTTATGGTTGATCTTACTTAAGAAATTTTCCTTTCAGGTTCACCGCGTGATGTAGATGTACAATTCCTAAAATGAAATATAAGATGATAAACAGTCGTTTAATCTTCTTTTTGCAATGAAAATCCTAGCTACTAAGGAAAGAGAGATGGCGTTCTTTCAACAAAGAGAAGAGAGCAGACACTATATGCATTGTCCTAAATCAAACCAATAAACAGTATAAATGCAAATGCACATGCATGTATTTGTTTTCAGCCTTCTTAATGTGTGAATGATAAAAAAAAAGCTAAGCGCAAATCTGAATTATTTTTCAAAGCGACAATTACTAACAAGTTTCTTTTCAAAACAAAATGAGGACAATGACGACACTTTGTCATTTGGAATTGAAAAATTGCTTTCGACACTTGAAAAACTAATAATTCAAATCAAATACAAGAGTAACAGTGTAATTGACTATCAAGAACAATCAGATTCTCTTTTATGACTGAAAACGACACTTGTGACACTTTCAAATCAAGAAACGACAGTAAAATTACGCTACTTCTTTGTGAAGGAGAACTGAAAATGACTCAAAAATACATAAAAACATTTACAGTTCTTTGCACAATGGAGGCGGAATAATAGCAAGGAAAGGGGTTTCAACAGAGGTGACCTGACTACAGGCAGCAAAACTCCTGAATAGAGCTGAAAAGAGTGAACACAGAAACCAAAATTTAGGAACAAGGCCTTATCTGATTAGCGCACCTGTAACACAGTGAAACTGAAATGCAACGCACCTGCTACACTTGGGAAGTGCGATACATTTGAATTTCACAGAACAGACAATGCGTTGGACCAGGGACGAGACTTTGATTGGGTTCTGGGTCACAGTTTGCAGTTCAGTTCAAGGATTTAGGCCGAGAAAGTGGTAATCAGTAAATCAATCACAAGGGTAGATATAAAGAGGTTACTAGAGCCACCATGAGGGAAATTAGAGAGCTTGTAAATCAATCATTTAATTCATGAACAAAACCCGGCGATAGACTGAAGCAACATTGATCTACTTTGCACTTGCATAGCAAATGCAGTTCAAAGGCTAGCTGGCTTGACTTTAGGCACCATCTGTAAGTTTATAAAGTAAACAAATGTAGAAAAACAAACAATCTATTCGCTCCCCAGTGGAGTCACCATTTTGTTATCGGGAAAACTAGTGTCTATGCAGAACTGCTAGTCCCACTAAGGTTGGTAGCTACCTTAGAAACAAACAAACTAAAAACTACTTTCATTTTCCTTTATGAGAAATAGATGAGAGAAGAATAAGGAGACCAACCTCTGTCTTGCGCTTGGTTCTATTAGCCTACTGCTGCAGCAGGTATTCATCTTTCATGATCGACATTTTTACATGCCAAATATGTCATACTTTGCATGCTACAATGTTCCATATTTGCTACAGAGGCCAAAGAAGTGTCCATAAGAGTGTGCTAGTCTAAGTGCCATTGCTGTGTTCCATTTTTGATGAGTTGATCCATCTTGATGAGTTTTCAGTTAAGGGAGGGCCAAACAGCTTAATCTTGGTCTCCCTAGGTTTCAATTTCCTGTTGTAGAATATAGAGAATCATTATCTGTCCAAACAACTTAATCTTGGTAGATTTGTAGATAGGTAGAGAAACAAGGTAGCTCAACAGCTTAATCCGAGCCCTTGGATGGAATAAGTGTAGATATAGCTAGGAGGACAGCAAGAAGAAAAGAAGGAAAAGCTGGGTATGCTAGTTCAAGTGCACCCAAACCAAAAGAAGAGAAAATGCTAGGTGAGTAGGTCGAGTAGGTAGCTTTGTGGTTGCAGAATCATGGCTTGTGATCCATTTCATCTCTTCAAGTGTCAAATCTATCTAGATCACAATTATGAGGCAGTTTTCCATTTGGAGGAGCTCAAGCGAGGCATGTCTAACTTCCCCTTCTTCCCCTTCCCCAAATCATTCACTAACTTCCCCAAAGAGGTCAAGATCTGCTTGATACCTCTTAAACTTCATCATATTTCATATATTTGCCTTGGTAAAAATCTGCTTTACTTAAGGAGTGTTCACATGTTCTCTAACAAGTTCTATTTCCCCTTTAATAGCCTAAGATTTCCATACTTAGCGCTTTCTTCACAATTTCATGTTAACTACTAACTCTACTATGTAAATCCTATCTATTTTCCCCTCCCCCTACTAAAAAAACACTAGATAACTCCCCTATATACATAACCCCTCCCTCTGGTTGAAAAATAACCATAAATATCCCTTGAGAATTGCTAAGTTTGCCTGAAACTTAGTAAGAACCCTCATTTCACTCATTTAGCCATCTTTCCATGCTTCGGACCCCCTCCGATGCACTAAAACCCCTCCCAAAGCACAAAAACCCTTCTCCGATCATTAGAACCCCCCCCCCCCCCCACCATCATATTTCCCTTTTATACATATATCTCCGCATTTCTCTTATAAACCCGCTTTATCGTTTAACTTAAGTTTTTATAAAACTTAAGTTATAATGCTAAATCCCACATTTTTTGATATATCGCATCGCTCCGTGCAATACATATAAAGCCCCACCCTGGTATCCGCCGATAGCGATATTGCGATTAGATCGCAACCCTCCATCGCCCCTGCTCATCCAACGGTCCGCGTCATTTCGGCGATCGCACATATGTAAATCCCATGTCCACCCCGATGCCAAAACGCCGACTTAATCACAGCCATCCATCAGGGCCCCTGATCAACGGCCCATATTTTGTTGCAACCCCATATGTGGCTCCGACTGGCGGAGCCGAAATAAATTTAATCGCGGCATATAAAGATTTCGGGTCCCAAATGGGGCCTTTGTATAGCCAAGCGGGAGGTCTCCGATATTCCGGAGCCGAAACGCTATGGAATGAAATTTAATGTGTTTCGGGTCCAGAAGGGTCAGTACTGTACGTTCCATATACTGGGCCTAAAAAGCTACAAAGGGCAGTTTAAAGGCATTTCGGGTCCGCAGACCCATTTTTATTAAACTCCGCCGATAAGGGTCCACCGATGGGCCGGACCCGAAATCCATAAAGAAAGAGTCTAGAAGCAGATCAGGTCCGCGGGCTATATCGCTCCATTGGAGGTGTTATATATTGGGACCGTCGATCCCCCAAACCGCCGATTTAGCGCCAGTCGTTGGATCGGCCCATGCCGGATCCAACGGCTAGCATTTAATAAAATGAACAGTTGCCGCCAGTGCCCAAAATTCATGAATTTTACAGTTATATGGCATTCTGCCTGTTTTGTGGAAAAAGGGGCATTTGTCTAAGTTTGTTCATGCGGTGCCCGCGCCCGCCCAAGCTGCGAAGAACGATGGTTTTTTCAGCTATTTTTGAAATCACTCCAAGTCAAAACATTGCCCAAAACAGGGATTCGGCCTCGGCATACCTCCATAGCTCACCCTTCTGCCATTTTGCAGCTATTCACCATTTTTGAAGCCATTTTTGATTGGCCGAGCGCCGATAGCTTTCCAAAGGTAGCAAGTGGGCCTCACAACAGTTCTTTGGGCCGAGCAGTGGCCAGTAAAGGGGCAATGGGACAGTCAAAGTGTATCAGAGGGAGAAAAGCGGCCCGATTCAGTTTAAAGAGTATCAGAGCGCCAAAAAGAGTATCAGATAAAAGAAATATCAATGCAGCAGTTATGGCGCAAAGCAGGAGAACATTAAAAGTCCCCATCATAGTCAATGAGGCAGTTCTAAGCCATTATGGCTCACCAAAGCAGAATTAATGTGCTCCAATGCCATTTAACAGTAGCAGAACTGCCTAAAGGGAGCAGATAGGAGATTTAAGTCCCAGATTTTGCAGAGACAGTGTACAAAGACACCTGAGGGCAGCGCTGCAAGTTCCCAAGGCACAGTTATGGCTAAATGGCCAGCGCATCACAACAAAGGACCCATATTAATTTATTCTTGAAGCTGTTACCTCCAGCACAACTGATATAGATATTTTTAGCATTTATTTCAATAGATGTTAGGTCAGAATCATTCATTTCTCCAGATCTGCCATCAGATCTGTATTTGTACATATTTTTAGATATTTTCTCGATATAAACCTCCCTCTGTATTGTGAAAAGGGTTGGTTGGTTGTATTTCTCATTCCAGACTTGCGCTGTATATGTTAAGAACTTCTATAATCAAATATTGCTGGAATATTTGCATCTGAACTGGCTGGTTGTGCTTTCAATGGCTGAAGAGCTTGATATGGAATTCTCATGCTTCCTCATGGTCCAATAAGTCATTCCTCCCTCTCTTTATCAGTTTATATGTATCTATATCATCTATATATCATAATCTAAGTTGCAGGAAAAAGGAATAGTTCAAAACTGGCTTTCATGCCCTCTGTGCTCAATTCTTGTAACTTTTCTATGTTTTCCTCTGAATTAGTGATGAATATGCATACTTAATTGATCATGTTTAAGCTATTTCTCATTTCTGAATGCTGTCTAGGAAACTCTTCATTGCTCCTATTTAGCCTTCATCCACTTTCCCTCTTTGGCTGGATGAGAGATCCTTAATTTCCTCTCATCCCCTGACCTCCATTTCATCCTTGTTCCAGCATTAATCATTGTGCCATGTGTAGCTATTTTCTAGTCAATTTAACGTCTTAAATTGCTCTACATAAATTATCAATCCGGGTATCGTAAACTGATGAAGTGTGGTGCACTATATGTGCTTAGTTAACCTTTCTCTTACTTCGTTGTTTTATAGTTTTTGTTGTTTTTTGTGTTTTGTTCTTGTTGGTTTTCTAAAGTGTTTAATGCAACTAGTTTAATCGAAATAAAATGCAATAATCAAATAATGAAAGAATGACTATGAGACCCAGTATCCTTGCTGCTTCAGCAAAAGGACAAGATGATTCTATCACGTCATTAGTTCATTAAAAGGCTATGTGCATCACTAATCTACAATCAACTTGAAAGCAATTTATGTTCAATAATATACATGTTAAAAAGAAAATAAAATGCAGTAATTCAAACTATACATTAATATACATGAAAATCAGAAAAAGAAATACAAGAAATTAAAGTGACAACTATACAAGACAGGGCCCCCCTACCACCTATGAAATCAAATGCTTAAAGGAAAATAAAGACATCGAATAAAGGACTAATGACATCGGCCCAGTATCTCTGCTGCTGATTTAAAATGAAAATGAAATGTGAAATCTAAGTGATACTACATAAAGGAGACAAATCACACTACTTTAACCTTTTCTTAACCTTTTTACCTTTCAGCTAGTTATGAACAAGTCAGCAATGTGAGTCTTAAAGCAAACTAAACCAAGCTGTACTAAGTGATATTTTGGCTCCAATAAAGTTATTTGATTATGGAAAAAGAACCATCAATAGATGAACAACTTGATATCTAAGAGCAAAAAGTGAAGTGCAAGTTAAAGAAATGATACTAATGAAAATCAAACTACAGAAAAATAAAGGTCAGCAACATAGACAAGATGATCACACATGCCACTAGTCATGAAATCAAAGTAAAATGAAACACACTTGCATGAATGAAAAATTTAATCTACCTTACATTCTACAAAGCAATATTTACAAAATGAAATCTACTCTACTTACATCCTAATATGCTCCATGACATCTACTTCACATCTCCTTCCATGTTGAGAACATCAAAGCTTTATTCAACTTCTTCAAAAGTACAAAGTACAACAAAGTTCTCCAAAGCTTTCAAAAGCCATGGGACTAACAAGCTAAAAGGACTAAGAAAAGACTAAAAGGGAAGACTAACAAATGAAGGAGAGAGATATCCTATTTATACAAAAAGATGAGAGCCATCTCATTAATGAGAATCCATGAATCTCTCATTCTACCTCTAGAGTCCTAATCAAAATAGGAACTGATAAGACACATGTCTTTTGAGAGTTACAATACAATTAGGAGATGTGACACATATCCTCATGATCCCATGATTCTTTCCAACCAAATTCGAATTTGTCCTTAGAGTGCCACATAAGGGTCTTCTAGAAGTCTCCTTTCAACCTACACATGTCAACAACCTCAACCCATTTGTTAGGTATAAGCATATGCACATTATTTTCTAATTTTTAACCACAAATTCACTTAAAATGCTTAGAAATAATCAATATTGGAAAAACATAAAGGTGGCCCAATGATAATGAAAGTGGGATGAATGTGGTGACATAGTAGTGAAATGGAGGTGATATAATGGACATAATAGTGAAAGTGTAATGGAAATGAATGACATTTTCAAGGCTCAACAGCTATCCTGCTCCATATTCCCCTCTTCTACCAAGGAGAACACATGCATCAGTTCGCATTCACGGACTCCATGCACAATGGTTTGAACTTCTTACACTTGGCACGCCAACTCTGCTTGAATAGATCAACCATCCCACCAAACTCAAACAAAACCAATGTGCACCATATCTAGCCTAAAATCATCCCTTAAACAAAGCTAAATCCTAAAGAGAGAGCCCTC
Organism: Pinus tabuliformis; assembly: GCA_031772625.1. NCBI lineage: Eukaryota > Viridiplantae > Streptophyta > Pinopsida > Pinales > Pinaceae > Pinus > Pinus tabuliformis. Next base: position 28,354,036 of record CM062815.1, read on the forward strand.
TCTGACTGCTGGTAGGCTAGGACCTGCAGTCCAAATATTGGTTTGTGGTTACCTCAGCCGTATTCCCTTAGGATTCAAAGGGAACAACCTGAGTGTTAACATAATGGCGACTCCGCTGGGGAAAATCATCTGTTTATTACTATAAATCTCCATTTTGATCAGTTTGCCTTTCGAATAAGTCTTAAAGTTGTTTTGAAAAATCCCAAAAAATCATAAAATCTTCAAAAATCTCAAAATATTTTGTTTCCTATTTCATATTTAGTTCTGGTCTGTGTTGGTGGACAGAGATCAGACCCTTCAAAGTTAATTTATCCACCTGGCGACTCCACATAATCCTCATAATAAAGACTCTACTAGAGAAATGAACCCAAAAGAAATATATGAGCAGATCAGGCTGTTGACTCGGATTATTATCCAAGAGGTCATGTTATTTCTCTTCCATAAAATTTCGCTGTGTATATTGTATTTTAAAGACGAATTTAAATTTGATTTTTATGATTTGCCTTTTGAAAATGTTGAGGAAAAGCCTCCTTGCACATTAGAATAGCAGCCTTTAAATGCTGCTGAAGATCATCATGCAGCCAAGGAGGAAACAAGTATCAAAGCAAATCATCCTATCCCTGTTCATATCAAGCCCATTCATTCAATTCTTGTACATAATCCCATACCTCGTAAGGTTCCTGATAGATACAAGCCTCTCATTTTTCCTCCCATGCTCAATCCTTTACCTAAAAATCATCCTCAGTATCTCCCAAGATTTGATGGAGAGAATGGAGTTACTGCTCAAAAGCATATCCAAGCTTTTGAAGACTATCTTAATATATTTGAAGTAGAAGATGAGGATGTTGGTATTAGGCTGTTTGCCCTTTCTTTGGAAATCGAAGTTAGGACTTGGTTTAAAGCATTTCCTGAGGCTAGCATCTCTAATCTTGAGCAGTTATTCAAACTCTTCCTTGATAGATGGATGATCAAACTTAATTTTCTCTCCCTCATTCAAGACTATGATCAGTTAAAAAGGCTTCCTAATGCATCTGTTCAGCAATTTTCTGATCGATTCAATCAAGTATATCTTTCTATGCCCTTAAATATAAGGCCTCCTCCTGATCTAGCTCTATTGCACTATCCTAGAGCATTTGATCCAGAAATTGAGTTCCGTTTGAGAGAAAGATGCCCGTCCACTTTGAAACAAATGCAGGACATAGCTGTGGACGTGGAGGAAAATTTGAAGATGAGGGAAAAACAGCGCAAAGCAGAGGAAAAGGAAAGAATTCAAAGTGTGTTACAAAAGTCAGAGGAGATGATGCAGCTGATCACAAAGAAAGTTGAATGCTTAGAGCGCAAGAACACATCTGTTGTGCATGAGGAAAGTAGTGACATTCACGAACAAACCTACCACAAATCAGATGACATATTCATAGAGCCATATATGAAGGAGCAGTCTCCTGATACACTGTGTGAATATAATAGCTTCTCTTCTTTCAACTGTCTGCCCAAATATGATCTATATGATGATGATTATGAGCCTAACGACCAAATCAGCCTTGCAGAGGAGTCAGAGCTTATTTTGGCAAGAAGCACAGTTCAGGATCAGCAGCTTGAATCTAATGATCAGCGTGCCCATTTCAGCTATGAAGAGGAGGAGGAAAATGCAGAGTGTTTTGATTTCAGCGAAGTAACTTTACCTTTCTATTTTGAATCTTTTCAATTTATTAAGGAGAACTATCATGCAATTAATAAGCTAGTGTCAGCAAGTGTTGATATTGACCGTCTAGAGGAGAGTCAAATCCTTGCTCCTAATTCATTACCTCTAGATCTACAGCCCCAAAGTGCCACTGAATGTCAGATTGAAGAGGAAGACTCGGAAGCAGCAGCATGTGATCGAATGGTCCAAGTAGATCCCCTGCCTCTTTGTTTTCAGTCTTCTGAATTATTTCAAGAAGAAGAGGAGCAGCCAGTGCAAATCAGTCAAGTGCCATCTGGGCCTGTTTGTAATGAATTGCAAGTATCATTCCCAGTTTGGTATGATCCATCTGCTGGCAGGTTGAATGATGAAACAAATCAGTGCTCTTCTCCATTAGAAGGCTGCAAGGCTCAATCTCAAGTTACTGATGATCCCCCAATTCCAAAGCATGATAGCTGTCCCAAACTTTTGTACAGTTCTTTATTTCAGCCCAACAATAATGCATATATGCTGCAGGACCCTTTTGTACATTTTCTTGTTTCAGCAAAGGAGATCAGGACTGTCCTTGTCTTTGCAGGGATTAACAAAGCTATATCAGATTCCAAGATCTCCATTTCAAGCACCAGCAAACACAGGCAGCAAAGCTCATTGATGTTCATAATACTTAAGTGGCTACATTGACTGTTTGATTTCACCTAACAGCAAAGTAAGTGCTGGTTAGGGTAAGTAGGTAGGATTAATAAGGCAACCAGCAAAGGGAATTTTGTAGAATACAGCAACAATAGAAGATCAAGGCAGTCTGACCTGCTGTTCTTGGATTTTCACAAGGAAAAGCCATCCCCAAGTGGAGCCATTGTTAGCTTCCTGCTGCAGTAGGTATTCATCTTTCATGATCGACATTTTTACATGCCAAATATGTCATACTTTGCATGCTGCAATGTTCCATATTTGCTACAGAGGCCAAAGAAGTGTCCATGAGAGTGTGCTAGTCTAAGTGCCATTACCGTGTTCCATTTTTGATGAGTTGATCCATCTTGATGAGTTTTCAGTTAAGGGAGGGCCAAGCAGCTTAATCTTGGTCTCCCTAGGTTTCAATTTCCTGTTGTAGAATATAGAGAATCATTATCTGTCCAAACAGCTTAATCTTGGCAGATTTGTAGATAGGTAGAGAAACAAGGGTGCTCAACAGCTTAATTTGAGCCCTTGGATGAAATAAGTGTAGATATAGATAAGAGGACAGCAAGAAGAAAAGAAGGAAAAGCTAGGTATGCTAGTTCAAGTGCACCCAAACCAAAAGAAGAGAAAATTCTAGGTGAGTAGGTCGGGTAGGTAGCTTTGTGGTTGCAGAATCATGGCTTGTGATCCATTTCATCTTTTCAAGTGTCAAATCTATCCAGATCACAATTATGAGGCAGTTTTCCATTTGGAGGAGCTCAAGCGAGGCATGTCTAACTTCCCCTTCTTCCCCTTCCCCAAATCATTCACTAACTTCCCCAAAGAGGTCAAGATCTGCTTGATACCTCTTAAACTTCATCATATTTCATATCATTTTCCTTCGTAAAGATCTGCTTTACTTAAGGAGTGTTCACATGTTCTCTAACAAATTCTATTTCCCCTTTAATAGCCTAAGATTTCCATACTTAGCGCTTTCTTCACAATTTCATGTTAACTACTAAATCTACTATGTAAATCCCTATCTATTTTCTCCTCCCCCTACTAAAAAAACACTAAATAACTCCCCTGTATAATATCCCCTCCCTCTGGTTGAAAAATAACAATAAATATCCCTTGGGAATTGCTAAGTTTGCCTGAAACTTAGTAAGAACCCTCATTTCACTCATTTAGCCATCTTTCCATGCTTCGGACCCCATCCGATGCACTAAAACCCCTCCCAAAGCACAAAAAACCTTCTCCGATCATTAGAACCCCCCCACCATCATATTTCCCTTTTATACATATACCTCCGCATTTCTCTTATAAACCTGCTTTATCGTTTAACTTAAGTTTTTATAAAACTTAAGTTATAACGCTAAATCCTGCATTTTTTGATATATCGCATCGCTCCGCGCAATACATATAAATCCCCGCCCCAGTATCTGCCGATAGTGATATTGCGATTAGATCGCAACCGTCCATCGCCCCTGCTCATCCAACGGTCCGCATCATTTCAGCGATCGCCCATTTCGGCGATCGCACATATGTAAATCCCATGTCCGCCTCGATGCCAAAACGCCAACTTAATCACAGCCATCCAACATGGCCCCTGATCAAAGACCCATATTTTGTTGCAACCCCATATGTGGCTCCGATTGGCGGAGTCGAAATAAATTTAATCGCGGCATATAAAGATTTTGGGTCCCAAATGGGGCCTTTGTACAGCCAAGTGGGAGGTCTCCGATATTCCAGAGCCGAAACGCTTTGGAATGAAATATAATGTGTTTCAAGTCCGGAAGGGTCAGTACTCTACATTCCATATACTGGGCCTAAAAAGCTACAAAGGGCAGTTTAAAGGCATTTTGGGTCCGCAGACCCATTTTTATTAAAGTCCACCGATAAGGGTCCGCGATGGACCGGACCCGAAATCCATAAAGAAAGAGTCTAGAAGCAGATCGGGTCCGCGGGCTATATCGCTCCATCGGAGGTGTTATGTATTGGGACCGCCGATCCGCCAAACCTCCGATTTAGCACCAGCCATTGGATCGGCCTGCGCCGGATCCAATGGCTAGCATTTAATAAAATGAACAGTTGCCACCAACGCCCAAAATTCATGAATTTTACAGTTATATGGCATTCTGCCTATTTTGTGGAAAAAGTGGCATTTGTCTAAGTTTGTTCATGCAGTGCCCGTACCTGCCCAAGCTGCGAAGAACGATGGTTTTTTCAGCTATTTTTGAAATCACTCCAAGTCAAAACATTGCCCAAAACAGGGATTCGGCCTCGGCATACCTCCATAGCTCACCCTTCTGCCAGTTTGCAGCTATTCACCATTTTTGAAGCCATTTTTGATCGGCCGAGCGCCGATAGCTTTCCAAAGGCAGCAAGTGGGCCTCACAACAGTTCTTTGGGCCGAGCAGTGGCCCGTAAAGGGGCGATGGGACAGTCAAAGTGTATCAGAGGGAGAAAAGCGGCCCGATTCAGTTTAAAGAGTATCAGAGCGCCAAAAAGAGTATCAGATAAAAGAAATATCAATGCAACAGTTATGGCGCAAAGCAGGAGAACATTAAAAGCCCCCATCATAGTCAATGAGGCATCCTGAGCCATTATGGCTCACCAAAGCAGAATTAATGCGCTCCAATGCCACTTAACAGTAGCAGAACCGCCTAAAGGGAGCAGATAGGAGATTTAAGGCCCAGATTTTGCAGAGACAGTGTACAAAGACACCTGAGGGCAATGCTACAAGTTCCCAAGGCACAGTTATGGCTAAATGGCTAGCGCATCACAACAATGGACCCATATTAATTTATTCTTGAAGCTGTTGCCTCCAGCGTAGCTGATATAGATATTTTTAGCATTTATTTCAATAGATGTTAGGTCAGAATCATTCATTTCTCCAGATCTGCCATCAGATCTGTATTTGTACATATTTTTAAATATTTTCTCTATATAAACCTCCCTCTGTATTGTGAAAAGGGTTGGTTGGTTGTATTTCTCATTCCAGACTTGCGCTGTATATGTTAAGAACTTCTGTAATGAAAGATTGCTGGAATATTTACATCTGAACTGGCTGGTTGTGCTTTCAATGGCTGAAGAGCTTGATATGGAATTCTCATGCTTCCTCATGGTCCAATAAGTCTTTCCTCCCTCTATTTATCAGTTTATATGTATCTATATCATCTATATATCATAATCTAAGTTGCAGGAAAAAGGAATAGTTCAGAACTGGCTTTCATGCCCTCTGTGCTCAATTCTTGTAACTTTTCTATGTTTTCCTCTGAATTAGTGATGAATATGCATACTTACTTGATCATGTTTAAGCTATTTCTCATTTTTGAATGCTGTCTAGGAAACTCTTCATTGCTCCTATTTAGCCTTCATCCACTTTCCCTCTTTGGCTGGATAAGAGATCCTTAATTGCCTCTCATCCCCTGACCTCCATTTCATCCTTGTTCCAGCATTAATCATTGTGCCATGTGTAGCTATCCTGCTCCATATTCCCCTCTTCTACCAAGGAGAACACATCCATCAGTTCACATTCATGGACTCCATGCCTAATGGATTGAACTTCTTACACTTGGCATGCCAACTCTACTTGAATAGATCAACCATCCCACCAAACTCAAACAAAACCCATGTGCATCATATCTAGCCTAAAATCATCCCTTAAACAAAGCTAAATCCTAAAGAGAGAGCCCTCTCTGACTGCTGGTAGGCTAGGACCTGCAGTCCAAAGATTTGTTTGTGGTTACCTCAGCCGTATTCCCTTAGGAGTCAAAGGGAACAACCTGAGTGATAATAGGTTCCTTGCTCATTTCCTCTCTCTTCTGATAGGTCTTTGCCACTCGTTTCCTTGTCTACCCAGCTTCAAAGAGTACCTGTAGAATCAAAGCAGCATGACACTATCCAAGAACATAGATCTATTATCATAAACAATATAGGACCAGATGTATATTGACCACACAAATGCATGAATCATCAATCATACAAGAATGTGAAGGAAAACTTGAATATCTTTATTGATAATCAAGAAAGAGCAAAGAGGATTACAACCAATTGTTCTGACCCAGCATCATCCTCTCAAGAAGAAAGCCCTTCTTCACCTCATGAAAAGCTTAGATCACCCAACACTATGATATTGCACCCAAAAACCAACAACACTTCCTTACAAGATACAAAATTCCAGCCTCTGGATCTCTGGGATGAGGGATCCATATATAGATGTTTGCAAGGGGAATGAGTCAGCTTTTGAGATTTGATTAGTGTCCTCTCTCTGATAGTTCTTGATTCCACTTGGAGATTGATGATCTCTTACTCATCCCTGGTCGAATGTAGAGAGGCAAGTGTCACAGGAGAAGTTTCTGGAAGATTCCATGCTCCTCCACCTTGCGGATTGACCCTGCCATTTGTCCACTCTCGCCCATCGCACCCCATAGAAGGGCTTTTCAACATGCATCACACCTACTGTGTGTATTCAAGTGGGATGCAACGCACTTTGACTATGGAGCAGGTGAAATGGTCCAGTTTTGACTAGTTCTGAGTAGTTTTTCATGGAGAACTTCTGGGAGATGCTGTAATCAGTTGACCTTGTTCTTTTAGGGGTTGGAACAACACCTTTAGGGACTTAGGAGCCCTTAGTTTATTGACATTTATGATTGGGGTTGCAGTGTCCAAAAATGTCTATAACACAACCTCACACCTGAACAAGAAATGAAGCTCATCCATTTGTTAAGGAAATATAAAGAAGTATTTGCATGGGATTATCCTGTTATGAAAGGAATTGACCCCCAATTATGTACACACCACATTTATATATAAAAGGATGCCGAACCTGTTCGTCAACCTCAAAGGAGACTTAATCCTCATCTAAAAGATGTGGTAAAAGCTGAACTTCAAAAACTTTTAGATGTCAGTTTTATCTATCCTATCTCTGATAGTAAATGGGTCTCTCTGCTTGTGGTGGTACCAAAAAAGAATGGGAAATGGAGAATCTGTGTGGAATACAGGGAGCTAAATAAAGCAACACAAAAAGACCACTTTCCTCTCCCATTCATCGACCAAGTATTAGATACTTTAGCAGGAAAGAAATTCTTTTCTTTCCTGGATGGCTTTAGTAGATACAATCAGATTCAAATTTCCCCTGAAGACCAAGACAAAACTACTTTTACTTGTCCTTAGGGAACATTTGCCTACCGAGTTCCACCTTTTGGCTGATGCAATGCTCCTGCCACATTCTAAAGGGCTATCCTTAACATCTTTGTAGATTTAATAAATGACGGACTTGAAGTATACATGGATGACTTTACACCATATGGAGATGATTTCGATCCAGCATTGGATACCCTAGAAAAAGTCCTACAATGCTGCATTACTACCAGGCTTTGTTTAAGACACGAAAAATGTTATATGATGATGACTGAAGGACTTATCCTGGGACACTATATTTCAGCAGCTGGCATTCATGTAGACCCAGCCAAAATCCAAATACTTTTGCTTATTCCCACTCCTACCACTCAAACAAAGGTACGCAGTTTTCTTGGATTTTCTGGTTATTATAGGCGATTTATAGAACATTATTCGCACATTGCTACACCTCTATATGCACTAACTGGTAACGTTGATTTTCTTTGGACAGAAAAATGTGAACGTGCTTTCAAGGATCTGAAGAAGCTCGTATCCACAACCCCAGTCCTTCGAGGAACAAATTGGGATTTTCCATTCCAGATATCATCTGATGCCTCAGATACAGCCATTGGAGCGGTCCTTGGGCAGGAAGAGGATAAAAAACCATATGCAATTTATTACATTAGCAAAAATTTATCCCCTGCTGAATTAAACTACATTGTTACTGAAAAAGAGTTTCTAGCTGTAATACATGCTATCAATAAGTTTAGACATTACATTACTGGATATTCTGTTATCTTGTACACAGATCATTCTGCCATAAAATATTTAGCAAACAAGCCTATCACAAATGGCAGAATATTTAGCAAACAAGCCTATCACACAGGGGTAGACATGCACATCAGAAGATGCGTTCAAGAAGATGAAATCTTTGACATTTTAAAAGCCTGCCATGATGGACCATGTGGTGGACATTTCGCCGATCGCAGAACTGGACATAAAGTGCTGCAGACAGGGTATTATTTTCCCACGATTTTCAAAGACGCAAAGAAATTTGTCCAAGCCTATGACAGTTGCCAGTGAGCAGGATGCCCTGGTTAGTCTGATGAGATGCCTTTGAAACCACAGTTAGTCATTGAACCATTCAAGCGATGGGATCTTGATTTCGTTGGACCAATTAACCCATCATCAAACCAGAAAACATATATTTTGGTGGCAACAGAATATGTCACCAAGTGGGTTGAAGCAGAAGCATTGCCTAGAGCTACAAAGGACTCTGTGATACAGTTCCTATTCCATCTATTTGTACATTATGGCCTTCCAAGAGAAATAATTACAGATGGTGGACCACAGTTTGCTGGGAACAGAATAGCTGCAACACTCAACAACTATCATGTACAGCATAAAATCACTACTCCATACCACCCACAAGCGAATAGACAGGTAGAAAGCAGCAATAAAATAATAGAAGTAATTCTAATGAAAACCATTGCGTCACATAGACGTGATTGGGCTGCCAGACTACCTGAAGCACTATGGGCTTACATAACAACATGGAGAAACACCACTGGTTACTCACCTTATCAATTAGTGTTTGGAAAACAACCCATTTTCCCCATATAATTCGAAATCCAAACATTACGAACAACTCAGGAGGTTGGCTTAGATCTAACCGAGGCACAGATTAATCGATTATATTAGATCAATGAGCTGGACGAAATTAGGCTCTGTGCACTTCAAAACACTGCCCTGATCCAACAGCAGCGAGCTAAATGGCATGATGCTCTCATTAAAAATAAAGTCTTCCACGAGGGAGACTGGGCTCTGTTGTACGACTCCAGGTTTTAGCACTTCCTTGGGAAACTCCAGACTCGTTGGTTGGGACCATACGAAATCCAGAAGGTACATGACAATGGGACCCTTGCTCTAATCACTATTGACGGTTCTGGATATGCCTTCAAGGAAAATGGCCACCGAGTTCGTCTCTATCGCAAACCACTCACTCGGGAGTCCTTCTGCCAGCAGCTACGCCGAGAATCTGATATGGAGATTTTGGGGGACGAAGAGAAGTCTTCCTCACCTATAATTCATTAAGGAATTCATTTCTTTTTACAGTTTGTACATAAGTTCTTTTCTTGAATAATTTTTGTACATATTTTTGCTGTTCCTTTATTTTTTTCAAAAGAATATCATTTTCTTCTGGCTGTTCCTTTTTCAAAAGAGCAACCCCCTTTGGATCAACCATCATCTTGTTGCAATTTGGTTCTTTTTCTTTATTTTTGTGTGTTTTGCTGTTCCTTTTACAAAGGAACAACATTTTTTATTTCTGCCGTTCCTTTTCCAAAGGAATGGCATTTGTGTGTTTTTGTTGTTCCTTTTCCAAAGGAATGGCATTTGTGTGTTTTTGCTATTCCTTTTCCAAAGGAACAACATTTTTGATTTCTGCTGTTCCTTTTCCAAAGGAACGACACTTTTGCGTCTTTTGCTGTTCCTTTTCCAAAGGAACAACATTTTTGGTTACTGCTGTTCCTTTTCCAAAGGAACGACATTTTTTGCATTTCTGTGTGTTTGCTGTTCCTTTTCCAAAGGAACAACATTTTTGATTTCTGTTGTTCCTTTTTCAAAGGAACGACATTGGTATGTTCTGCTGTTCCTTTTCCAAAGGAACGACATCTGTGTGTTCTGCTGTTCCTTTTTCCAAAGGAACAACGTTTTCCATCTTTGCTGTTCCTTTTTCAAAGGAACGACATTTGCATTTTCTGCTATTTGTGGTCTCTTGTTGGCCCTTTTTCCAAAAGAAACACTTCTTGCATGCTTTTACTCTCCTTGTGAAACAACTTGTTCCTTTTGCTGTCCTAAATTGAGGATGTTATTGCTCCTGTTCTTTCAAGTCTTTTAGAATACAGCTATGCACTTATGCAATGGATACAAAATCACAACATACTGAAATCAGCCAATCATAAATCGCTATTTTTATAAGGCTCTGCATTGGTAAAAGGTCAGAAGGAAGGACACACTTATTTATCATCTTTTGCTATCATTGTTCTACTAATTCTGCTATGATTGTTCATCTTTATCATGACGACCCCTTTTTAATCCTCTTTGATTATTATTTAGGAATAAGAGCAAAGGGTTTATATCTTCCTATTGAGATGTTAAGACTTCTTCCACCATTCCTACTCTTAAGGAGTGTTGAACCACCCCTTGTGTATAAATAAGGGAAAGTACTTTATGAAAAAGAAAGAAAAAAGTAAACATGACTTATAAGTTGTCAAATGCAGGATAGGGGGTCTCATCAAGAGCCAGCCTACCATGATCATGAGGACAAAAGCGAAGTGGCATTCCCACTATGTCCACCACACCTAGGATATGGTCCAAAAGGTATATCAAATAAACAACCCTTGGAACAGGAGGTCTAATCACGAGCCGTCCTGCCCACTTTTTGCTCCTTCCTCGTGAATGGCATTATGGTTAACTGGTCACCAAGCCAGCATAATGGCCTACATTTTGACATCAGACAAAATTCCCTAAGTATACACAAAGGAGCATGGTTCCATGGGTGAAATAAACTACTCTGCCAAGGTTATGGACACCTGACGGCAGCAGAGCACTGTTAATGGTATTGAAGTCACATTATTTACACCAATGGGTGAGTTATTAACACCCTTCTGTTTCTTATACCTTAGTAATTAATCATATATCATTTCTCGAATTATATAACGCATGTAAATTTATTATCACCAATCATGGTAGAGTAATTGACAATAAATGCATGAGATTTGGAATGTAAGACAGATGTCCTATCCTCCTAGCCTCGCATCATATCACAACAGCCTCTTACGTAATAAGCGATCTAACTCTACGCCTCGATTTCGGTAATTCGCTATTTTTGTAAACATGGCATATTGCCATACGCTGTTCCTTTATGACTCTGTTTTAGAGTGGGTGCTGCTCCTTTATTTGACGGCTGGGATAGCCTATCACATTGCGGGGGGGGAGGTTAACCTCATTATTCCCTGGATTACGTGTCAGCTCACTATTTGGGAAAGTTGTGTACTAGGGTATGGCATGGCTCAACGGCATACTATTTTTATTTTTTCTGCACGAATTGTTGTTCATAAGCCATTTCTATTGTATACTCTGTTTTTTGAACAAGTCTTGCGTCTATTAGCCTCTCTATGTTTCAACAGCATGAACAACTGCCGTTCCATTGAGAGTTTACAGTGAAACCATGGGAGGAAGATCAATTCGGAGGGAACGGTAGGTGTTGACAGTCTCCGCTGCTGCCTAGGAAATCCTGGCAAGAGCAGGGTGGCTGACTTATCTCAACCGCTTGCAGGAGTCTAACGAGACGGTGGCAATTGAATTCTTGCAGAATTTGCAAGAGGATTACTCCACAGTGAGGGGGAGACATATAGCAGTCACCGATGACATAATCACAGAAGTCTCGGGACTACTATCCACCGGACCTATATGGACGTTAAAAAAGGAGAGATTGTAAAAGATTATAGAAATCTTCTGGGACGAAGGCCAGAGCCTGGAAATTAGAGGAAAGGGAGTTCTGCCAGCAACGCTAGGAGAGCCTTGGGCAGAATTGGCAAGGACCGTTCAAAGCTACATCACCTGTGAAGGAAGAAAAGACGTGGTAAGACCACGACATCTTAAACTCTTAGCTGTATTAAAGCAGAAATGCTCTGTAAATTTACCTGCATTTTTGAATTCGTTACTTCATGACGTTGCACGGAGCATAAAAAAGGCACAACATGTAAAGTCAGTTGTTAGTCATCATGGGTTGATTCGGTTAATTGTCAGCCATAGCCTCACCCAGCAGTAGAGTAGTTGGGAAGATCTAATTGCCATGATAAATGGGGGATTGGCCGCACCATCCCCAAAACGTAAACATGCCACCAATACACCAGAGCGTCCAGAAAAACGCAGGGAATTAGCAAAATGGAAACATGCCACCAGTATATCCGAGCGTCCAGAAAAATGCAAGGAATTGGCAAAGCGTAAACATACCACCAGTGTTATAGACATTTTTAGGCACTGCAACCCTGATCATAAATGTCCATAAACCAAGGGCTCTTAAGTCCCTAAAAGTGTTGTTCTGACCTCTAAAAGAACAAGGTCAACTGATTACATCTTCTCCCAGAAGTTCTCCATGAAAAACTACTCAGAACTGGTCAAAACTAGACCATCTCACCTGCTCCATGGTCAAAGTGCGCTGCATCCCACCTAAATACACACAGGAGGTGCGATGCATCTTGAAAAGCCCTTCTATGGGGTGTGATGGGCGAGAGTGGACAAATGGCAGGGTCAATCTGCAAGGTGGAGGATCATGGAATCTTCTAGAAACTTCTCCTGTGACACTTGCCTCTCTGCATTCGCCCAGGGATGAGTAAGAGATCATCAATCTCCAAGTGGAATCAAGAACTATCAGAGAGAGGACACTAATCAAATCTCAAAAGCTGACTCACCCCCCTTGCAAACATTTATATATGGATCCCTCATCCCAGAGATCCAGAGGTTGGAATTTTGTATCTTGTAAGGAAGTGCTACTGGTTTCTTGGTGTAATATCATAGTGTTGGGTGATCTAAGATTTTCATGAGGTGAAGAAAGGCTTTCTTGCTGAGAGGATGATGCTGGGTTAGAACAATTGGTTGTAATCCTCTTTGCTATTCTTTATTGTTAATAAAGCTATTCAAGTTTTCCTCTACATTCTTTTATGATTGATGATATGTGCATTTGTGTGGTCAATATATATCTGGTCCTATATTGTTTATGATAATAGATCTATGTTCTTGGATAGTGTTATGCTGCTTTGATTCTATAGGTGCTCTTTGAAGCTATGTAGATAAGGAATCAAGTGGCAGAGATCTATCAGAAGGGAGAGGAATCAAACAAGGAACCAAGCGCAAGACAGAGGTTGGTCTCCTTTATTCCCCTCTTTTCTATTTCTCATAAAGGAAAACGAAAGTGGTTTTAGTTTGTTTGTTTCTAAGGTAGCTACCAGCTTTAGTGGGACTAGCAGCTCTGCATAGACACTAGATTTCCCGATAAAAAAATGGCGAATCCAATGGGGAGCGAATATATTGTTTGTTTGTCTACATTTGTTTGCTTTATAAACTTATAGACGGACCCTGAAGTCAAGCCAGCTAGCCTTCGAATTGCAATTGCTATGCAAGTGCAATGTAGATCAATGCTGCTTCAGTCTATCTCTGGGTTTTTTTTATGAATTGAACAATCGATTTACAAGCTCTCTAATTGCCCTTGTGGTGGATCTAGTAACCTCTTTAGATCTACCCCTGTGATTGATTTACTGATTACCACTTGCTCGCCCTAAATCCTTGAACTGAGCTGCAAACTGTGACCCGGAACCCAGTTGAAGTCTCGTCCCTGGATCATCGCACTGTCTCCTCTTTGGATTTTGGATGCATCACACTTCCCGAGTGTAGTAGGTGTGCTGCATCTCTTTTTCCCTGTGTTACAGGTGCGCTGATCAGACAAGGCCTCTTCTGCTCTTACATTTTGGTTTCTGTGTTCACTCTTTTCAGCTCTATTCAGGAGTTTTGCTGTCTGTAGTCAGTACACCTCTGTTGAAACCCCCTTCCTTTCCATTATTCCACCTCCATTTCGCAAAGAACTGTAAATGTTTTTATGTATTTTGAGCCATTTTCAGTTCTCTTTTACAAAGAAGTAGCGTAATTGAACTGTCGTTTCTTGATTTGAAAGTGTCGCAAAGTGTCATTTTCAGTCATAGAAGAGAATCCGATTGTTCTTGATAGTCGATTACACTGTTACTCTTGTATTTTATTTGAATTAGTAATTTTTCAAGTGTCGAAAGCAAGTTTTCAATTCCAAATCGCAAAGTGTCGTCATTGTCCTCATTTTGTCTTGAAAAGAAACTTGCTTGTAATGTCGCTTTGAAAAATAATTCAGATTTGCACTTCGCTTTCTTTTTATCATTCACAAATTAAGAAGGCTGAAAACAAATACATGCATGTAAATTTGCATTTAGACTATTTGTTGGTTTGATTTATGATAGTGCATATAGTGTGTGCTCTCTGCTCTATGTTGAAAGAATAACATCTCTCTTTCCTTAGTAGCTAGGATTTTCATTGCAAAAAGAAGATTAAACGATTGTTTATCATCTTAGATTGCATTTTAGGAATTGTACATATACATCACACGTGAACCTAAAAGGAAAATTTCTTAAGCAAGATCAACTGTAAAATAAATTTAATGAATCTAAAAACTCTTTGGAACCTAACGCACAACATTTAGAAGTCTAGGCTAGAGACGTATTCCGGCATCGTAAAGCCTGGTAACTGTTTTTTTCATTGATGGTTGGGTGATTCCTCCACTTTGAGACGATAAGTGCCAGTACGAACTTGTGCTCCCACGTACCATCGAGCATATATTGGGAGACCACAATAGGCTTTATCCTTTATCCATAGGAAGCCGTGTCTGCCGCCCTATCGATCGCAATGCACTGAACACAACATTCGGGAAGATTGACTGCTGTACCGTAAAAAGTATTCTACAGTTTTGCGATTGGTTTGGTAATCTCTCTGTCTGGATTTCCAGAGTGGTCTCTTTTGTTCCTTTTCAGACTCCTTAAAGGAAAAGGTCCATCTGAGCACTTGTCACTTTAGGCTCATTAAAAATTGAAGGCGACTAGAGTCATCTTTTGTTTTTTCTCGACTCTTAAAAATTGAAAAAACGAGCTGTGTCAAAGCGTCTAAAATTTATTTTAATTGGAATAAATATCACCTTTCCTACGTTGGTCTTAGGTTGAGAAAAATGGAGTCCACCAACCAAGGAGTTCCCCTTGGGGGAAATCTTAGTCCTTTCCCCTCTTGGGGAGATGTTGGCGCACCCCATATGGCCACATTGTCGCTTCCAGGATTGACAATTGGCTTGCCCGTATGGCTCTTCTCAACATCTGCCATTTAGAACACCGTGATTCCTGAACAATCAAGTCAGCAACTAAACGATACCAGAGTTACCCCCCAACCCTCTACTTCATCCAATTCTTCCTCTCCTCCTTCCTCTTCGCTTGATGAAGCTGGTAAAGCCAAAAATCAAGTAACTGAGAAGAAGAAGGAGAAGAAGAAGAAAGAGAAGAAGAAGAAGGAGCCAAAGGCAAAAAGGGGCGACCAGGCATCGTCTAGCGAAAATCCACACACTACACCATCCAGGCCTAAATCGCCATGTGTCATTTTCAAACGAGGCCACTATCATCGATATTGTTCTTGCATCTCTCGAATCTTAAGGGAAAGTTCTCCTTGTCTGCACAATTTGGTGTCATCAACCTCTGATGATCATGTTGAAAGTACATCGTCAACTAGTGAAAGTGAAGCCCCTGGATAAAAAGGAAGATGTAAATTTCCTTGTAAACTGTGTGAAGGTGACCACGCCATCCACCATTGTCCCTTCTTAGACGAGGCTAAAAGAGTTTTGGACGACCGTCCGGTTTCACCGTTACGGCTTCCTCCTGGATATAAGAAGCTCTTGCCGAGTCCGTCACTAGTTGAAAATATGGCTGACACGCCCTTGTGGTCTGCCGAAGCGTCTATCATTGAAGATAAACCATCTGAATCCACACCAGACGAAAGTCAAAAGGTTGAGGCGGCAGTTGACCTGGTCTTCCCTTCAGAAGATCCATCTTCAGATGATACAGTCACCAAAGAGAACAAGAACGACACCGTTCAAATTCTCTTCGTAAGCACAGACTCCGATGAACATGGGGGCAGTCTACCCGTTCCTTTACCATAGGAAGGAAGTTCGTCAGAGTCATATCCGACCGTCTATTCGGTCCCACCTCCAAGCAACCTGGTTGTTTCCTTCGATTGGAATCTACTAGGTAGACCCCGTTTACCAGCTAGTGTACCATTTCGAATCGTTGCTCAAATATATAGAATGGTCATGGCCAGTACCATCATAGATGAAGGGGCTTCTGTGAGTATCCTTTCCTCAACTGCTTGGAAAGCGTTTGGTTCGCCATCGCTTTTGCCTGAGATGAGAAATATAACAGGCTTTGACAAAGGAACCAGTCGACCGTTAGGGATCCTTCCCAATGTGCCGATAACATTGAGAAGGAAAACCGTTCACATGAACGTAATGGTAGTCCAAGGACCCCTGGATTATAATTTACTTCTTGGACGTGACTATATTTATTGCATGGGAGCCATTGTCTCCTCACTCTTTGGAGTAATGTGTTTTCCGCATGAAGGAAGAGTGGTCAAGCTCGTAGACCATATTTCATTCCCCGGTTCACACATAGCAAATAGTCATACACCAACCCTGAATGGTCTTTTCATGCAAGGAATGTCTCATGAGGAGCACGAGTGATTCAGAGGATATCACTGAAACCTAGGGGGCATGCACCTTGGCCTGTTTCAACGGGAAAACCTTGGGTATAGGGTAGGTTTCCGTGAAGGATATATGACTGGTTGACACACCCGTCCATTTAGGAAAATGGGGTTAGACCGGAATAAGATACCTTTGTTAGAAGGTAGGCCTTTCCCGATAGAACAAATGTTTTGTCTGCAAATTGAGGGGTAGCCTGGAAAAGATAGGCCTTTCCCGATAAAACAAATGTTTTGTCTGCAAATTGAGGGGTAACCTGGAAACTCTACTTCACTATACCTGGGGGCATGCAAACCTTTTGGCATGCAAGCGAAGAGCGAACATTTATTTTTTTAAATTTGTACGTCCTATAACCCTTTAAACTCGTAGGATTGGTCGTTTCCTAACTTGCATAAAGAAAGGATGTGGGGCAAAGCTTTCAAAAAATGCCATTTTTTAAATGAGACATCCTTATTTTACAACTGGATTGAGCAGTTTTAACACGGAATTCAAGCTCGTTAAAAAATAAACATAAGCAATGATAAAATGTTCCCCCAGAGTTTAAGCTCATTAAAAAATGAACCATTTTCTGGTAAATAACCTTCGTGAATGTATTATCATCAACCTTTGAAACCTTGGTCGTGTTGTCATCATCACCTCCACTCTGTATTGGCCGATCATTCACCTCCATTTGATTGTTTTCCCTTTTTGAGGAACAGCTATGAAGAGTGATCCTGTTAGCCATCCTTGTGACACTGCCGTGATTGGAAAATTCCAAACCTTACCTGGAATCAGCTGCTACCCGAATTTATCACTCTTTCCTCAAAAAACGAGTCTCCTTTAAGCTCTTTCCAACTGACTCGTAAAATATGAATAGATTGCCGAGCAATTGGCCTCTCTAGCTCGTTAAAGTGACCGGAAGTGGTATCCCTCCTTTAGATTTTAAGCTTTTTGGACTTGCGGGATTATTACACAAAAAGATCGAGCGCTTGTTTTGTTCGCCTCGTTAAAAGTACCAAAAATTCATCCCTTTTGTATGGTTTTATACTTTTTCAGACTCAAGGGATTATATGACGAAAAAGGATTATTGGATTTTTCTTTACGTCCCTTTTTCAGACTCTCTAAAATTGAAAAGGACCAAGTTATCCTTGTCGTTAAACCCGTTAAAACCGAATAGCGACAAACTTGTCCATACAGACAAGAACGAGTTTCACTATCGCTAGGCTCGTTAAAACATAGCGATGGGTTTTCCCGAAGGGAAAATTATAGAACAAGCATATGTTATCCTCCTCAAGCTTGACAAAAATAAATAGGTACTGGTCAACAATGACTGGGGAAAAATTGGGAAGAAAACTTGAAAAAACTTTATTGGTTGCAAGTCGATCTTGAACATGACACTTTTACTCCGCATCCGATCTGGGTTGGGTTGTTCGGTTCACTGGTCATATCACCATGGGTCCATCACACCATCCATATTTGGGGTTAACGCTACCAATCCATCATGTCAGTGTCGCCGATATGTTCAAGAGAAGTTGCTCAGAGAATTCACCTGTGTCTCACCCACTGCAATACATTTACGCTCCATTCGTTCATGATCGCCACCCTGAACCTTATATCACCAGATCATTTTCACCTCCATTAAAATCATTTGCTCCGCTCCCTGTCATTGATTTGGGATTCACTAAGGCCCTCCTATGATGGATCGATTCTTGTTGACATCAACTCACTATCCGAGAAGTCGATCTAGGAACAACCGTTTCAGTACTTTGAAACTTGCATGCCTCAATGGCAAGTTTCTCACTTCCGGCGACAGGTTTACATCAATGGCCTTCGACCGAAAGATTTTGCGTGGTGTTCGATGCCAAGTCCCTTATTCACAGCACGTGAATTGTACTGTAGTACCTTGAGGGTCATCATCATTATCGGTGATTCCTCTCGCGCCTGTTAACAACTTACATCGTTGGCTGGTAATCAGGCGATGTCTTTCCATGTTCGACTTCAGAACATCTCTCACATGGATCGACTTGTACTTTGAGTGAAGATCGAATGAGATTGAAGACCCCGGATCTAGTTTCATCCATCTGGGCAGCGATATATATTCAGGAAAATAAAGCCATCAAATGTACATCATTACTACACAGATAATCATCCAACCTAAGGGATGATGGCTCTACCAGAATCATCAGTCTACACTCAGACGATTGTCTGTCTTATGTACATGAAAATGAATTTATAAAGCTGAGCATGGGAATGACCGCCTCAGCTAGATCATGAAAATATTATGAAGATAATATATTGTATTGTATCTTATTACAGGTCGCCTTCCAGCTTGAAAAAACTTCAGATCCTCATGATAAAGCATTTCACCCGACATCAACAGATTAACGACCTCATGCTTTAGGGGGCAATTGTTATAGACATTTTTGGGCACTGCAACCCTGATCATAAATGTCCATAAACCAAGGGCTCTTAAGTCCCTAAAAGTGTTGTTCCGACCTCTAAAAGAACAAGGTCAACTGATTACATCTTCTCCCAGAAGTTCTCCATGAAAAACTACTCAGAACTGGTCAAAACTGGACCATCTCACCTGCTCCATGGTCAAAGTGCGCTGCATCCAACCTAAATACACATGGGAGGTGCGATGCATCTTGAAAAGCCCTTTTATGGGGTGCGATGGGCGAGAGTGGAAAAATGGTAGGGTCACTCTGCAAGGTGGAGGATCATGGAATCTTCCATAAACTTCTCCTGTGACACTTGCCTCTCTGCATTCGCCCAGGGATGAGTAAGAGATCATCAATATCCAAGTGGAATCAAGAACTATCAGAGAGAGGACGCTAATCAAATCTCCAAAGCTGATTCACCCCCCTTGCAAACATCTATATATGGATCCCTCATCCCAGAGATCCAAAGGCTGGAATTTTGTATCTTGTAAGGAAGTGCTACTGGTTTCTTGGTGTAATATCATAGTGTTGGGTGATCTAAGATTTTCATGAGGTGAAGAAGGGCTTTCTTGCTGAGAGGATGATGTTGGGTCAGAACAGTTGGTTGTAATCCTCTTTGCTATTCTTGATTATTAATAAAGCTATTCAAGTTTTGCTCCACATTCTTGTATGATTGATGATATATGCATTTGTGTGGTCAATATATATCTGGTCCTATATTGTTTATGATAATAGATCTATGTTCTTGGATAGTGTTATGCTGATTTGATTCTACAGGTTCTCTTTGAAGCTGGGTAGACAAGGAACCGAGTGGCAGAGATCTATCAGAAGGGAGAGGAATCAAACAAGGAACCAAGTGCAAGACAGAGGTTGGTCTCCTTTATTCCCCTCTTATCTATTTCTCATAAAGGAAAATTAAAGTGGTTTTAGTTTGTTTGTTTCTAAGGTAGCTACTAGCCTTAGTGGGATTAGCAGCTCTGCATAGACACTAGGTTTCCCGATAATAACCGGTACACCCGAACGGCCAGAAAAATGCAGGAAATCGGTCCGGCTAGCACGGATATGAGCGAGGCTGGAGAAGCTCCCGGAAAACACCAGCCGACCGGTAGAAATTGAAGATGAGCAACCCTCACGGCCAGAAGGGGAGGCCGAGCAATCTGAAGAAGAAGAAAAAGAAGAGGCCGAGCAATCTGAAGAAGAAGAAGAAGAAGAGGCTGAGCAATCTGAAGAAGAAGAAGAAAATGAAGAAGGAGCCAAGCATTCTGAAGAAGAAGCCGAGCAATCTGAGCAGGAGGAGGAAATGGAACAGCAGGAAGGTAGCCCATTGCAGGACCTAGTGGGAGAAGATGAATTGGCCGAAGTCTTGGCCAATATGGGCGAATATGGCCAACCTTCCAGTCCATCAGACCTCCATGACGAAAAGAAACCCCAGGAGGAAAATGCACCTGAAGAATCACATGCAAAGGAGGCAGAAGAATAGAATCTGCCTGTTCATGATGAAGAGATGATAGGAGATACTAAACAGAAACAATCCGTTCCTACCCAGAAGACACCGGAAGAAATTCCGGAGGAAGCAGGGGCATAAAGAAAAGTCACACAAGAAATGACAGAACCATTTAGGGTTCCTGCCCCAGAACATCCAGAGCAGAATAGTGAAGAAACACCCTAGAAGGAAAATACGGGAACTAGTCACAGTCCAGGCCGCAGTGAATAGCTTGTTGTTCCTTCTAAGGAAATTTTGGAAATTAAAGAACTGCGAAAGGAACAATAGAGATTATTGAATATAATAATCCAACTCCACCAGCAGATTAGGATCCTGAAAGCAAGGCAAAGGGTAAAAAGGACTTCGGGAAGGAAAAAGGTGACCACTCCAGCAAAACCCAGCAAGGCAAAGGGGCGGAGGACCAGAATTCATCTTGCTGTTCAAAACCCTGTCGAGAACCAGGCTGTTGTTCCAAATGATGCTGAGAAACAGACTACTGTTCCAATTGAAAAGGAACAGCAACAGACTGATATTCAAGTTAAAATAGAAATGGATGAGATGATGACCTGTGATAAGGAAATTCAGATGGAGGCACCACTTTCAGGAGTGATAACGGTTATGAACTCAAAGCAACGCAATAGGAAGGTTCAGGTAAAACTCCCAGCCTCCACTGCTGCATGGAGAAGAGATCCAAAAACAGTAACCCTGCAAAAGGGGTTGATGCAAGCTTAGCAAGAAGCAGAAAAGCTTAGAGAGCAAACGGTCCCTCGCGAAAAGTATGAAGAGCTACAGCAACAGCTTAGGAACATTAATCAATCTGAAAGCCAGGCTTTTGAAGGTTGGCGAAAGGAACAAGAGAAAGTCGCAAATGTAACTCGTAGGCTAGATATCGCTATCAAGTAGATGGATACCTTGTGTTCTTTATACAATGACGTCTTAGCATGTAGAGCCCCTGCCAAGAATTATGCCTTGTTTCTACTGGAATGGTATTTGCAACTAAAAATAAAGGCTGTTAAAGCAGGTGCTCCCATACAAATTAACACTTTCAATGATTTTTATAGACTACTGTAAGCACTACGGGGTAAAAGTCCAAAGACTACTGTGTGAGTTCTATTTACATAACCTTGTATTAGACCAGGAGACCAAGCTGAACCCTGGCCCTTTTGTTGGAGACATCCAATTACAGGCGTTCATCTCATTTGGGGTTAATCAAATTAAATGGCTTAAAGCCTATAATACTTTCCAGAGGCAAGAAAACGGCTTAGATTTGTGGGTAAGGGCTGAGCCTAGGAACCCAATACAGTTGTGGAAAGCACATAGAAACCTCATGAAGACTCCAGGTGTAATTGAAACATTAGGACCCATGCATGAGGCACTCATCCGACAGGGATTAGAATACTTTCTTTCTATCAAAGACCTTGCCATTGATGCAGCTAAATTTGGGTATCAAATCTCTAATCCGAATATCTAGCTTAGGGAACTGTTTAAGTATGAGAATTTTAAATTAGCTGCCAACCGCTTGCACCTCTATGGTGAAATCGTTTTGAGGGCATGGCCATCCTGGTTAGGGTATAGGTTTCGGAGTCCAATTATTTGGTACCCTGCACCCGGATACCAAGCCCTGTATGAGATGCCCGAGGGTCAGACAGGCCATTTCTTTGACTACCTAGTTACTTATCATGGATGTAGGCCTCCACATGAGATTCCATCTCCAGCCTATTCTCTCACTGCCTTGCATGTCAACTACAATGTTTTCATGAGGGCATGAAACAGGGTAAGCAGGGGGGTGTGTGGAGTACTAAAGAAGGTATGTTTTTGATGATTATTTCAGTATCTTTTCATTAGAACTTGCAAACATTTTTGCATCATGAACTTGGAAAATGATAAAGAATTATAATAAAACATGTGAGATTAATATGCAATACTAAAACGCTGACAATTGTCATTTCCTTATGTAGGGAGGAGTTAAAACGAGAAGTTTCCATTCCAAAGGAAAGGACAAGGACAGGTTAACTGCTGTCCCTTTGACGGGAGACCGAATGCAAACAAGGCAAAGAAAATCAAAGCGAATCATCCAGGAAAAGGAGGTGGAGATATCAGCTCGGCGCAGGAGAGAAAGAAATGACTGAGGACTAATGGTTCGGTGAATCCCTCAGGATCCTCGATCCTGAGGGATCGCTGTTTTATCTATTTTTGCACTTAGACATCTCCGCCGTCACCCTTATAAAGGGGACAACACTGTTAGCTCGGGAGGGAGTTAGACATGGTTATGCTTTTATGTAATTTCTTTCAAGATCAAAACTTTGATCATCGAGTCTCGCTAAGAACTGGTTTATTGTAATTCTGCTTTATGCATCAATACAAACTTGGTTATTACTTCATCTCTGAGTCTGGATTAACTTCAAGCGGTGTACCCCTGGAGGCTAAGGGCCCAACCCTGGAGGACACTTGCTCCTGTATTATTACATTGGTTTATGCGTGGTTTGCCTATCTATTATAGACATTTTTGGGCCCTACAACCCCAAGCATGAAATGTCCATAAACCAAGGGCTCCTAAGTCCCTAAAAGTGTTTTTCTAACCCCTAAAGGAACAAGGTCAACAGATTGCAGCTTCTCCCAGAAGTTCTCCATGAGAAATTGCTCAGAATTGGTCAAAACAGGATCATTGCAGCTACTCGACTGGATAAGTGCGTTGCATCTCACCCAAATACAATGTGAGGGTGTGTTGCATTTCAAAATTCCCTTCTGTGGGGTGCGATGGGTGAGAAATGACAAATGGAAGTGTCATTCCGCGAGGTGGAGAGGAAATGGAAGCTTCCAGAATCTTCTCCTGTGACACTTGCCTCACTAAATTCGACCAAGGATGAGTAAGAGGCCATCAGTCTCCAAGTGGAAGCAAGAACTATCAGAGAGAAGACACTAATCAAATCACAAGTTGACTCATCCCCCCTACAAATATCTATATATGGATCCCTCATCCCAGAGATCCAAAGGCTGGAATTTTGCATATTGTAAGGAATTGCTGTTGGTTTCTTGAGACAAAGATCAAATTGTTGGGTGATCTAAGCTTTGTTTGAGGTGAAGAGGGGCTTCTTTGCTGGGAGGTTGATGCTGGGTCAGAACAACTGGTTGTAACTCCTCTTGGCTCTTTTCTTGTTTATCAATAAAAGTTATTTGAGTTTTCCTCCATGCTTTTGTGTCATTGATGCTTGCTACATTTGTATGGTCAATTTACATCTGATCCTAGATTGTTTATGATTATAGATCCATGTCTTTGTATAGTGCTATGCTTCTGTGATCTTACAGGTACTTTGTGTAGCTAGGCGTGCAAGGGAGCAGGTAGCGGAGGACTATCAAAGAAGAGAGGGATCAAATGGGGAGATTAGTGCAAGACAGAGGTTGGTCTTTCTGTTCCTCTTTATCTATAATTCATAAAGGAAAAACGAAAGTAGCTTTTCTCTGTTTGTTTCTAAGGCAGCTGTCACACCTTAGTGGGATAGAGCAGTTCTAAATAGACACTTTTCCCTGTAACAAAATGGCGACTCCGCTGGGGACATAATTAGTTTGTTTGTTTATCATTCTTTGTTGATTGTTTCATAAACTTACAAGTAGCATTCAAACTGCATTTGCCATAACAAATGAAAAGTAGATAACTGCTGCTTCAATCCATCCACTGGATTTTTTTATGATTTAAACAATTGATTCACAAACTATCCGATTGCCCTTGTGATAGCTCTTAGATCCTCCTTAGATCTACCCCTGATTGTTGCATTACTGATTGCTTTTTGCTCGGCCAAAACCCAAGAACTGAACTGCAAACTGTGACTCAGAACCCGAACAGAGTCTCGTTTCTGGCCCAACGCAGGTACTATTCAGAGATTCTGAATTTCAACGCACTTCCCGAGTGGACAACCTACGTTGCATTTCAGATTCTCTGTGTTACAGGTGCGCTAATCAGACTAGCTCTGTGCAGTTGTGGCTTCTGAGATTCATTCTTCCCAGTTCTATTCTTGAATTTTGCTGCCTGTGATCAGTATATGTATGTTTGAAACCCCTTTTTCTTGCTGTTATTCCACCTCTTTTGTAAAAAAGAACTAGATGTTTTTGTGTGTTTGTTGAGTCATTTACAGTTCTCCTTTGCAAAAGTAGCGTAATCGTACTGTCGTCCTTTGATTTGAAACTGTCGCAAGTGTCAATTTCAATCATAGGAAAGAGTTTGATTGCCATTGATGGTCGATTATCCTGTTACTATTGCTTTTGGTCTGAATTTGTAATTTTCTAGTGTCGAGAACAAGTATTCAGTTCAAAATCGTAAAGTGTTGTGACCATCTCCATTTTTTGATTTCGAAAAGAAACTTGTTGATATTTGTCGCTTGAAAAGAAATTCAGATTTGTGCATCAACTTTCTTTTTAGCATTCATATACTAAGAAAGTTGAAAACAAATACATGCATGTGCATTTGCATATAGACAGTTTGATTGGCTTGATTTAGGAAAGTGCATTTTAGAGTGTGCTCTTTGCTCTTTGTGAAAAGATTTTGTCTTTCTTTTCCCTAGTAGCTAGGATTTTCATTGCATAAAGGAGATAAAATGTTTGTTTATCATCTTAGATTGCATTTTAGGAATTACATCTACATCTCGTGGTGAACCCAAAAGGCAAACTTCATAAACAAGATCAACTTAAAATAAATTCAATGAATCTAACAACGCTTTGGAACTTAACGAACAACATTTAGAAGTCTAGGCTAGAGACGTATTCCGATGTCGTAAAGCCTGGTAACTGTTGTTCTCACTGATGGTTGGGTGATTCCTCCACTTTGAGACAATAAGTGCCAGTACGGACTTGTGCTCCCACGTACCATCGAGTATATTTTGGGACACTCCAATAGGCTTAATCCTTTATCCATAGGAAGCCGTGTCTGCTGCCCTATCGATCACAATGCTTGAACACAGCATTCGGGAAGATTGACTGCCGTACCGTAAAAAGTATTCTGCAGTTTTGCGATTGGTTTGGTAATCC
Source organism: Pinus tabuliformis (assembly GCA_031772625.1). Classification (NCBI taxonomy): domain Eukaryota; kingdom Viridiplantae; phylum Streptophyta; class Pinopsida; order Pinales; family Pinaceae; genus Pinus; species Pinus tabuliformis. The sequence continues at coordinate 28,379,790 of CM062815.1, forward strand.
CTCTACCTAGATTTCCAGAGTAGTCCCTTTCGTTCCTTTTCAGACTCCTTAACGGAAAAGGTCCATCTGAGCACTTGTCACTTCAGGCTCATTAAAAATCGAAGGAGACTAGAGTCATCTTTTGTTTTTTCTCGACTCTTAAAAATTGAAAAAACAAGTTGTGTCAAAGCGTCTAAAATTTATTTTAAACGGACTATTCATCACCCTTTCCTACGTTGATCTTGGGTTGAGAAAAATGGAATCTACCAACCAAGGAATTCCCCTTGGAGGAAATCCTAGTCCCTTCTCCTCTTGGGGAGATGTTGGTGCACCCCATATGGCCACATTGTCGCTTCCAGTACTGAAAATTGGTTTGCCTGTATGGCTCTTCTCAACCTCTGTCGTTCAGAACACTACTATTCCTGAACAATTGAATCAGCAACTAGACGAGTCCAAAGTTAACCACCAACCTTCTACTTCCTCTAATTCTTCCTCTCCTCCTTCCTCTTCGCTTGATGGGGCTGGTAAAGCCAAAAGCCAAGTACCTAAGGAGAAGAAGGAAAAGAAGAAGAAAGAGAAGAAGAAGAAGGAGCCAAAAGCGAATGGGGGCAAACGAGTGTCGTCTAGCGAAAATCCACACACTGCACTGACCAGGCCTAAATCGCCATGTGTCATTTGCAAAGGAGACCACTATCATAGAGATTGTCCTTGCATCCCTCGGATCTTAAGGGACTGGTCTCCTCGTTTGCACAACCCGGTGTCGTCAACCTCTGATGATCATGTTGAAAACACACCATAAACTAGTGAAAGTGAAGCCCCAGGACAAAAAGGAAAATATAGATTTCCTTGTAAACTGTGCGAAGGCGATCATGCCGTCCACCATTGTCCCTTCTTAGACGAAGCTAAAAGAGTTTTGGATGATCATCTGGTTTCACTGTTACGACTTCCTCCTGGATATAAAAAACTCTTGCCGAGTCCGTCACTAGTTGAAAATCTGGCTGGCCCACTCAGGTGGTCGGCCGAAGGATCTATCATTGAAGATAAACCATCTGAATCCATACCAAACGAAAGTCAAAAGGTCGAGGCGGCAGTTGACCTGGTCTTGCCTTCAGAGGTTCCATCTTCAGATGATACAGTCACTGAAGAGAACAAGGATGACACCGTCCAAATTCTTTTCATAAGCACAGACTCCAACGAACATGGGGGCAATTTACCCGTTCCTTTACCACAGGAAGGAAGTTCGTCAGAGTCGTACCCGACCGTCTATTCGGTCCCACCTCCAAGTGACCTAGTTGTCTCCTTCGACTGGAATCAACTAGGCAGACCCCATTTACCGGCTAGTATACCATTCCGAATCATTGTTCAAATACATAGAATGGTTATGGCTGGTACCATCATAGATGAAGGGGCTTCTATGAGTATCCTTTCCTCAACTGCTTGGAAAGCGCTTGGTTCGCCATCGCTTTTGCCTGAGATGAGAAATCTAACAGGCTTTGATAAAGGAACCAGTTGACCGTTAGGGATCCTTCCCGATGTGCCCATAACATTGAGAGGGAAAATCATTCACATGAACGTAATGGTAGTCCAAGGACCCCTGGATTACAATCTACTCCTTGGACGAGACTATATTTATTGCGTGGGAGCAATTGTCTCCTCACTCTTTAGAGTAATGTGTTTTCTGCATGAAGGAAGAGTGGTCAAGCTCGTAGACCAGCTTTCATTTCCCGGATCATACAGAGCAAATAGTCATATACCATCCTTTAATGGTATTTTCACGCAAGAAATGTCTCAATCTCCAGTCCGTCCTCCCGATGAGCGTGAGTGATTCAGGGGGACATGATTGAAACCCAAGGGGCATGCACCCTGGTTTTCTTCTGCAGGAAAACTTCGGGTATAGGGTAGGTTTCCGCGAGAGAATATGACTAGTCTGTACCCCCCTCTGTGATTGGAAGAGGGGGTTATTCTAGAACAAGATTCTCTTGTCAAAGTTATGTGAGTGGAGTAGCCTCCTTCACTCACCTTTGTTTATCTCGGTAGACATTGCCGAAAAAGTGTTTTGTTTGCGCTGTGAATAGAACAATCTTTGGGTAACTTGTAAGAGGTAGGCCTCTCTCGTTAAAACGAATGTTTTAACGTACTAAAGAAGGGGTAACCTTGAAACTCTGTTTTATACCTGGGGGCATGCAAACATTTTGGAGTGCAAGCGAAGAGAGACTATTTATTTTTTAAATTTGTGGGTCCTCTAACCCTTTAAACTCGTAGGATTGGTCGTTTCCTAACTTGCATAAAGAAAGGATGTGGGGAAAAACTCTAAAATTTGCCGTTTTTATGAGACATTCTTATCACACGACTGGATTAATCGAGCAGTTTTAGCACATAGTTCAATCTCGTTAAAAAATAAACATAAGCCATGAGCAAATGTTTCCTCCCGCGTTTAAGCTCGTTAAAAAATGAACTATTCCCCGGTAAATAACCATCGTGAATGTAGCACTTCAGCCATTAAAGCCTTGGTCGTGTTTGCACCGTCACCTCCACTTTTTCATTGGCCGATCATTCACCTTCATTTGATTGTTTACCCATTTTGAGGAATAGCTGCGAAGAGTGATTTCACTAGCCATCCTTGTGACACTGCCGTGATTGGAAAATTCCAAAACTTACCTGGAATTAGCTGCTACCCATTTTATCACTCGTTCCTGAAAAGATGAGTCTCCTTTAAGCTCTTTTCAACTGACTCGTAAAATATGAAAATATTGCCGAGCCATTGGCCTCTCCAGCTCATTAAAGGGACAAGAAGTGCTATCCCTCCTCTAGATTTTAATCTTTTTGGACCTGAGGGATTATTACACAAAAAGATCGAGCGCTTGTTTTGTTCGGCTCGTTAAAAGTATCGAAAATCCATCCCTTCTGTATTGTTTTATACTTTTTCAGACTTAAGGGATTAGATTGAGAAAAGTAAATTTTGGAGTTACCTTTATGTTCCTTTTCAGACTCTCTAAAATTGAAAAGGACCGAGTTATCTTTGTCGTTAAACTCGTCAAAAAGATTAATAGCGACAAACTTGTCTATAGACGAGAACGAGTTTCACTATCGCTAGGCTCGTTAAAACATAGCGATGGGTTTGCCCGAAGGGAAAATTATAGAAAAATCATATTTTATCCTCCTCAAGCTTGACAAAAATAAAGAGGTACTGGTCAGCAATGACTGGGGAAAATTGGGAAGAAAACTTGAAGAAACTTTGTTGGTAGCAAGTCGCTCTTGAACATGACACTTCCACTCCGTGTTCGAGTCGGGTTGGGTTGTTTCATTCACCGATCACATCACCATGGTCACGCCATACCATCCACATTTGGGGTTAATGCTACCAATCCATCACATCAGTGTCGCCGATATGTTCAAGAGAAGTCATTCAGTGAATTCACATGTGTCTCACCCACTACCATACATTATACTCCATTCTTTCATGACCGCCACCCTGAACCTTATATCACCAGATCGTTTTCACCTCCATTAAAATCATTTGCTCCGTTCCGTGTCATTGATGTGGGATTCATTAAGGCCCTCCTGTGATGGATCACTTCTTGTCGACATCAGCTCATTATCCAAGAAGTTGATCTAGGAACACCCCATTCAGTACTTTGAAGCTTGCATGCCTCAATGGCAAGTTTCTCACTTCCGACGACAGGTTTACATCAATGGCCTTCGACCGAAAGATTTTGCGTGGTGTTCGACGCCAAGTCCTTTATTCACACCACGTGAATTGTACTGCAGTACCTTGAGGGTCATTATCATTATTGGTGATTCCTCTCGCGCTTGTTAACAGTTTACATCATTGACTGGTAATCAAGCGATGTCTTTCCATGTTCGACTTCAGAACATTTCTCACATGGATCGACTTGTACTTTGAGTGAAGATCGGACGAGATTGAGGACCCCGGATCTAGTTTCATCCATCCAGGCTACAATATATATTCAAGGAAATAAAGACATTAGATGTACATCATTGCTGCACAGATAATCATCCACTCAAAAGGATGATGGCTCTATCAGAATCATCAGTCTACACTCAGACGATTGTCTGTCGTATGTACATGAAAATGAATTTATAAAGCTAAGCATGGGGACGCCCGCCTCAGCTAGATCATGAAAATAGTATGAAGATAATGTATTGTATTGTATCTTATTACAGGTCTCCTCCCAGCATTGAAAGAACTTCGGATCCTCATAATAAAGCATTTCACTCGACACCAAAAGATTAACGGCCTCATACTTTAGGGGGCAACTGTTATAGACATTTTTGGGCCCTACAACCCCAAGCATGAAATGTCCATAAACCAAGGGCTCCTAAGTCCCTAAAAGTGTTGTTCTAACCCCTAAAGGAACAAAGTCAACAGATTGCAGCTTCTCCCAGAAGTTCTCCATGAGAAACTGCTCAGAATTGGTCAAAACAGGATCATTGCAGCTGCTCCACTGGCTAAGTGTGTTGCATCTCACCCAAATACACTGTGAGGGTGCGTTTCATTTCAAAAGTCCCTTCTGTGGGGTGCGATGGGTGAGAAATGACAAATGGCAATGTCATTCCGCGAGGTGGAGAGGCAATGGAAGCTTCCAGAATCTTCTCCTGTGACACTTGCCTCACTGAATTCGACCAAGGATGAGTAAGAGGCCATCAGTCTCCACGTGGAAGCAAGAACTATCAGAGAGAAGACACTAATCAAATCACAAGCTGACTCATCCCCCTTACAAATATCTATATATGGATCCCTCATCCCAGAGATCCAGAGGCTAGAATTTTGCATATTGTAAGGAATTGTTGTTGGTTTCTTGAGACAAAGATCAGATTGTTGGGTGATCTAAGCTTTGTTTGAGGTGAAGAGGGGCTTCTTTGCTGGGAGTTTGATGCTGGGTCAGAACAACTGGTTGTAACTCCTCTTGGCTCTTTTCTTGTTTATCAATAAAAGTTATTTGAGTTTTCCTCCATGCTTTTGTGTCATTGATGCTTGCTACATTTGTATGGTCAATTTACATTTGATCCTAAATTGTTTATGATTATAGATCCATGTCTTTGTATAGTGCTATGCTTCTGTGATCTTACAGGTACTTTGTGTAGCTGGGCGTGCAAGGGAGCAGGTAGTGGAGGACTATCAAAGAAGAGGGGGATCAAATCGGGAGATTAGCGCAAGACAGAGGTTGGTCTTTCTGTTCCTCTCTATCTATAATTCATAAAGGAAAAACGAAAGTAGCTTTTCTCTGTTTGTTTCTAAGGCAGCTGTCACACCTTAGTGGGATAGAGCAGTTCTAAATAGACACTTTTCCCTGTAACACTATCGTCGTTATTTGGTAATCTGATGTGTTTTATAAGTTTACATCACATGCTCTGTTATGTTTAATTCATTAAGGTTTCCACAGACAAAACTTTTGTATTGACTCTGCATCATATTACTGTTCTTTTAAGAGTTGATCTAATATTGCTAGTCTTAGCAGAATACTGTTACTATTCCATTATAGAGCTTTTGTTCTGTGCACCTGTTCATTCACGTTACAGAATTCATCTTGGGAGTTATGTTCTTTACGATTGTTGGATTTATGAACAACGTTGTTCTATTTTGAAACGCAGTCGTATTCCTTCTAACTGAGATTGATACTTGGATCACATTACTATTTAAGTGTGTTGTGTGCGTATATGGCTTTCAAGTGCTGTTCCATAGTTTATCAGTAATCAGTGTTGTTCCATTGGTGTGTGCTGTTCGATTCGCCCTTAAGAGTGAAAGATTTCCGTTTGATTACGATTAATGCATTTGATCTGATAGATTAAGATTGTTACTGCTTGTGAGACTTAGTTGCTGTTCTATTTCTTAGCTGCTATCCTATTTCGGAATTGCTGTTCCATTACATACTTGTTGTTCAATTTCTTATTTGCTGTTCCATTTCTTATCTGCCGTTCCATTTCCTGTCATTTGTTATTTTTGTGTGAGGAACGATCTAAGGCTGTAGTGAGCATTGGCATTTACTGTCTGGCTCCCAGATCCACGATCTGTTCTCTGATTTCCTTTTCCATCAGTTTCCAAAGGGATGGGTTATTTCTACTGAACCCTTGACTGATAAGTTGCTTAGTCTTTTGAATGTGTGATTTACTCTTTTGAAGAAGTTAAGCTATAGAAAAGCATCCATTTACTCTTGTATTTCTGAACACTGTACTACTAGCATTACTCTGGCAAATGATAGCTTCAAACTGAGACACTCTTTCAAATAACAAAACGCTCCCGGATTGACATATTAATGTGAGGTAATTAGCGGTGAAAGAGACCCTTTTTATAGCTCTACAACCTCCACCCTTCATTTTTCCTGACTGCCATTCCTGAACCTTATATCACCAGATCGTTTTCACCTCCAGAAGATCTTTTTGTTCTATTTCGTGTCAGAGATGTGGGATACATCAAGGCCCTCCTATGGTGAGTCACTTGTTGACATCAACTCATTATCCAAGAAGTTGACTTAGAAACAACCCTTTCAATACTTTGAAGGTTGCATGCCTCAATGGCAAGTTTCTCACTTCCAGCGACAGGTTTACATCATCGGCCTTCGACTGAAAGATTTTCCGTGGTGTTCGACATCAGATCATATATTCACACCACGTGAATTGTACTGTAGTACCTTGAGGGTCATTATCATTATCGGTGATTCCTCTTGCACCTGTTAGTAGCTTACATTATTGGCTGGTAATCAGGCGACACCTTTTCATGTTCGACTTCACAACATCTTTTCACATGGATCTACTTGTACATCGGGCGAAGATTGAACGTGTTTGAAGACCCTAGATCTAGTTTCATCCATCCAGGCTGCGATATATTCAGGAAAATAAAAACATCAATTGTACACATAAGCTACACAAATAGTCATCTAAGCCAGGGAATATGACTCTTCATGCGAAGAATCACCAGTCTACAATAGCAGGCGATTGTCTATCATATGTACATGAAAATGAATTTATAAAGCTGAGCATGGGAATACCTGCCTCAGCTAGATCATGAAAATAATATGATGATGATGTATTTTATTGTATCTTATATAGGTCACCTCCCAGTTTGAATACCTCGGATCCTCATGATAAAGCATTTCACCCGACATTAGAAGATTTACGACCTCATGCTTTAGGGGGCAACGGTTATAGACATATTTGGGAACTGCAACCCAAATCACAGATGTCAATAAACCAAGGGCTCTTTAGTCCCTAAAAGTGTTGTTTCATACCCTAAAGGATCATGCTCAACTGATTACATCATTTCCCAAAAGTTCCACATGAAAAACCACTCAGAAATGGCCAAAACTAGACCATACTAACTGCTCCATGGTCATGGTGCGATGCATCTCACCTTATACACATGGGGGCCGTGATGCATACTCAAATTTCCTTCTGTAGGGTACGATGAGTGATAATACATAAATGGCGGAGGTAGTTTGCTAAGTGGATGATCATGGAATCTTCCAGAAAATTCTCATATGACACTTGCCTCTCTGAATTTGCCCAGGGATGAGTAAGAAATCAATGAAATCTCCAAGTGGAACCAAGAACTATCAGTGGAATGAAACTAATAAAAAACCCAGAGCTAAATCACAGCCTTGCAAGACATCTATAAATGGATCCCTCATGTGAGAGATCTAGAGGCTGGAGTTTCGTAATTTGTAAGGAAGTGTTGTTGGTTTATTTGTGAGAAGATACATTGTATTGTTGGGTGATCTTTCTTTTCATGAGGTGAAAAGGGATTCTATGCTGGGAGGACGATGCTGGATCAGAAACCTAGGTTGTAATCCTCTCTTCTACTATCAATAAAGTTTTTTGAGTTTTCTTCCATATAATCGCGTGTTTGTGAATCTTACTATTTATGAATGCAATTGTATGGTCAATGTGTTTCTGATTCTACATTGTTTATGATGTTTTAGATAGAGAGGCTTTGATGGTTTTCTATTATTTTGACTCTACTGGTATTCTTTGAAGCGGGACAAGTAGGAGAGGAGTGGCAAATTCTATCAAGGGAAAGAGAAATCAAACAAGGATCCAAGTGGAAGATCTAGGTTGGTCCTGTTTTCTTCCCTCTCATCTATTACACTTAAAGGAAATATCGACTTGCTTTCATTGTTTGTTTCTAAGATAGCTACCTGTCTTAGTGGGAGTAGCAGATCGAATCAACACTAGTTTTCCTAGAAACACTAATGTGAGGATACTTAGGAGTTTGAAAAGGAACCTTTTGTCGACCAACATTTTGGTGCCGTTGTTAGGGATAGTGTAGAAAATTCGAAGGAGTAATGTGCATCTGAAGATTGCTGTTGAAGAAGAATTGGGTTTTGAAAATGGAAGGTAAGAACCTACGTAACGAGCAAGTAAAGTTCTTTCTCTGCCACCCACTTTTCAGCACAATTACAGAAAACTGAAGTAGGTATTTGCTGCTTGTCTGTTGAGAGAGAACTAGGTATTAAAAATGAAAGGTAAGAACCTATGTAAGGAGCATGTAAAATTCCTGCTCCCCCACCTACTTTTCAGCAGAATTTCTAAGAACTTAGGGTAGAGGTAAACGTTTGAATTGTGTGTGTGAATGACTAAGAAGAAAAAAACCTGAAATAATCCAATTCCACTACCCAAACCCGACAGATCTAAGGAACCAATTACCCTTGGGCAATCAACCTTCATAAACGACATCTTAAAAAATCCGAATCTCAGCCATCAGTAGGTCCTAGAAAAGTTGCTTCCAGACAACCTACTATCTCCCTTCAGACCACAGGCTCACCATCTATAGCCTACGCTGATGTCCACAACAAAACAGAAGGGACTGAGCAGAGTTTTCAAGAAATTGAGAATTCTCGCCCAATTTCTTTACAAGAAGGGAGTTCTTATAATCTTCGTGAAGGAGGAGGAGAAACAGGGGAAATAGAGGAGCCAAGATCCCCTCAGGTAGTAATTCAACAAGGAACACTCACTATCCTAGACCGAGGGAGTGCGGTTAAGGTCATTCCCACCCCTTCTAATAATCCTAGGAATAACTCTCTAGAGATCCCAGAAGGGTATTGGCATATATTTGATCAAATGGCCAATAACCCACAAACACCTCAGACCACTACATTGTAGTATCCCATCGTTGACACAACTATCAACACACCCATTAAATCTATCCCTCTATAGAATATTCCCACCTTTCATGGATTAACATTAGAGGATCCAGACGCATTTCTATTTGAATTTGATGTATTATATCGGGGTTATGATTATACCACTGACCCCCAAAAACTAAAGTTGTTTCCTTCTACATTGAAAGGAGCAGCCTTGTGCTGGTTTATGGAATTAGGTGGAGGCACAATAAATGACCAGGATCAAATGAAAACTATCTTCCTAAAAAAATATCAGGACTATTGCAGATATAGGGAATTGAAAGATGAAATATTGCAAATGGTAGCAAGACCCAGTGAAACATTAGAAGAATATGTGGAACACTTTCAATATAACCTCCAGCGGTCTCCCTATGCAACTCTGCCTTTACCTGATAATGTGCTAAAAACTACACTGATTAAAGGGATGAAAGAACAATGGATAGAGACATTAAATATTATGGGAAATGTGATATATATCAAGAAGAATATTTTGACATTATTAAATTGTGTATCAGGTCCTCAAGAGGCAGTACGAGATTGAAACCACCAGAACGCGACATGACCTCTAGGGACAACAAAATCTTTAGTGGAGGTATAACTCGTGCAGAAATTGGAAACTTGCTACAGAATTTCAAAACAGATATTTTGGGAACTATGACAACATAATTGGACATTATGCAAGCCAAGTATAAGCAGGCGAAAGCAGAACAAAACTTGGCGATATTTTGTCCTACATGCAGGAAGAAGCTTAACCACAAAGAGTGCCCACTGGATATGGTGCAAACCTGCACCCTATGTACTAAAGATCACCCCACAGAAAGCTTCCCATCCCTCTTGGGGTTAAAAGCAGTCTATAAGGACGTAGAGGAAGAAACATAACCAGTCTACCTGCTAAATCAGCATTGCCAATGGCAGCCAAAACAAATAGGTATGTCCACTGACCCATCTTCTTTCTTTCAGTCCTCCCAATACAATTAACAACAATACCCAGGAGTTATGTTGCAGAACCAACCACGTTTTTCCAATTGGTCACAACAACCATTCTCTATGCCACCATAGCCCAACCAATCAAATCAAAATAACAATTGGCTAAATCCCTCTTACTTCCCACCATTCTGGTAGAATAATGCATATCAATCTCAATGGTCACCCTCCACCTCACAGAACCAGAACTGACAGTCGAGCTGGAAAAGACCCGCAAACTATCCAATAGGAACATTCCCCCTACCTCAACCTACACAGCCAACACCCTACACATTGCAACAAAACCCTCAGACCAACCTACGACCATAGCTCCAAGCCTAAACCAACCCAAACCCCAACAACAAACTAGTTCAATCTGTGTAAATTATTGAAGGACTAGAACAAGAAACCGAGTTAAGGGAGTGCAATGAGCTTCTATTAAGGTCTGGGCAGATAATAGAATCAGAGGGGAATAAAAATAAACAAATTTGTTGTTGGGAAAAGTATTCAATACGGAATGACCCTATCCCACTCTAAGGAGTGATAGTACCTCAACAACAAACAAGACAAAACTATCTAAGTGTTCTTCTTTATGAAATGTAAATAGAGGAGAAGGATGTAACTAACCGATGTCTTCCGCTAGTTTGTTGATCCAATCTCACTCCTTGCTACTTGCTCCCAACTGCTTGCTCCTTCACTGGCCCAGCTACACCAAGTTCCTGTAAAATGGCAAGAGAGAGAAACTACAAGAAGCATACATTCATAACTAGTTTAAGGATTAGAATAAACTAAATATGCAAATACAACAAAACATCATTGAGATACATGCATATAGAAGAAACTCAAATGGCTTTATTGATGAAGAAGTAAAGTTCAGGAAGTGATACAACCATATGAGGCCCAATCCAACATCACCTTCCCATCAGAAAGGAATCTCCTCTTCACCTCCTTCAAAGCAAATCACCCAATAGTTCTAACCTCAAACCAACAACAATTCTTTGCATTCACAAAATTCCAGCCTCCAGATCTCATGGGGGAGAGATCCATATATAGATGTTTGGAGAGAGGATGAGTCAGCCTGAGATGTGACTAGTGTCCTCTCCCTCTGTCAGTTCTTGATTCCACTTGGAGGTTCTTGCTTCCACTTGGAGATTTGGAACCTCTTACTCATCACCAGTCGAATTCCCTGAGGCAAGTTTCATTTTGGAAGCTTCCTGGGCTCTGACACCTTGAGAAATGAACTTGCCACTTGTCCCTTCTCGCTCAGTGCAGGTAGCCAGTGTTGCCTTTGACATTCAGCGCAGGTAGCCAGTGTTGGCTTTGACATTCAGCGCAGACAGCGAGTGTAGCCACTGAAATGATCCTGAATTGACTTGTTTTTGATCAGTTTTTGGTGGAGAACTTCTCTGAATTGATGTGGTTTATTGGCCTTGTTCCTCTAGGGGTAGGAACAACATGTTTAGGGACTTTGGATCCCTTAGATTATGGACATTTCATGCTCAATGCTATAAGGCACAAAAATGTCTATAACAGTTGCCCCCTAAAGTAGGAGGTCGTTTATCGGGTGAAATGCTTTATCAGGAGGATCCAAAGTTCATCCAATGCTGGGAGGAGACCTGTAATAAGATACAATACAATACATTATTTTTCATACTGCTTTCATGATCTAGCTGAGGCGGGCATTCCCATGCTCAGCTTTATAAATTCATTTTTCTGTACATAGAACAGACAATCGTCTGATGGTAGACTGATAATTTTTGATGAATTTATCATCCTTTGGGTAGGATGATCATCTGCTGTACATGTCAATGTCTTTATTTCCTGAATATATATCGTATCCCGGATGGATGAAACTAGATCCGGGGTCTTCAATCTCATCCGATATTCACTCTAAGTACAAGTCTATCCACGTGAGAATTTTTTGAAGTCGAACGTGGAAACACATCGCTTGATTACCAGTCAATGATGTAAACTGTTAACAAGCGCGAGAGGAATCACCGATAATGATGATGGCCCTCAAGGTACTGCAGTACAATTCACGTGGTGTGAATAAAGGACTTGGCGTCGAACACCACGCAAAATCTTTCGGTCGAAGGTCATTGATGAATACCAGTCGCCGGAAGTGAGAAACTTGCCATTGAGGCATGCAAGCTTCAAAGTACTGAGGGGGGTGTTCCTAGATCAACTTCTTGGATAATGAGCTGATGTCGACAAGAAGCGATCCGTCAAAGGAGGGCCTTAATGAATCCCACATCAGTGACACGGAACGGAGCTAATGATTGTGATGGAGGTGAAAACGATCTGTGACATATGATTCAGGGTGGCGGTCGTGCAAGGATGAAGGATAATGTATGGCAGTGGATGGGACACGGTTGACTCTTTCTGAAGGACATCTCTTGAACATATGGCGACACTGATGCGATGGATCGGTAGCATTACCCCAAATGTGGATGGTATGGCGAGACCATGGTGATGTGACCGGTGAATGAAACAACCCAACCCGATTGTAGTACGGAGGAAAAGTGTCATGTTCAAGAGCGACTTGCTACCATCAAAGTTTCTTTGAGTTTCTCCCAATTTTTCCCCAGTCATTTCTGACCAGTACCTCTTTATTTTTGTCAAGCTTGAGGAGGATAACATATGCTTGTTCTATAACCTGCCCTTCGGGCAAGCCCATCGCTATATTTTAACGAGCCTTGCGATAGGGAAACTCGTTCTTGTCTAAAGACAAGTTTGTCGCTATTTAATGCATTTAACGAGTCTAGCGACAAAGACAACTCGGTCCTTTTCATTTTTAGAGAGTCTGAAAAGGTACGTAAAGTTAACTCCAAAGGTCATTTTTTGTCATCTAATCCCTTAAGTCCGAAAAAGTATAAAACAATACAGAAGGGATGAATTTTTGATAGTTTTAACGAGCCGAACTAAACAAGCGCTCGATCTTTTTGTGCAATAATCCCTCAGGTCCAAAAAGATTAAAATCTAGAGGAGGGATAGCTCTTCCAGTCGCTTTAACGAGCTGGAAGGCCAAAACTCAGCAAACTTTTCATATTTTACGAGTCATATGAAAAGAGCTCAAAGAAGACTCGTCTTTTGAGGAACGAGTGATAAACAGGGATAGCAGCAGATTCCAGGTACAGGTTGGAATTTTCCAATCACGGCAGTGTCACAAGGATGGCTAGGTGAAATCACTCTTCGCAGCTGTTCCTCAAAAAGGGTAAACAATCAAATGGAGGTGAACGATCGGCCAAATGAAAAGTGGAGGTGACGGTGCAAACACGACCAAGGCTTTTATGGCTGATGAATTTACGATCACAATGGTTATTTACCGGTTCATTTTTTCTGGATGAGCTTGAACTCTAGGGGGAAGCTTGCTCACAATTTCTTTTCTATTTTTTAACGAGCATAAATTCCGCGTTAAAACTGCTCGGATCTTGCATTTATTTTTTAACGAGGATGAACTTGTGCTAAAACTGCTCGATTATACCAGTCATAAGATAAGAATGTCTCCTTAAAGATCCATTTTTTCCCGGAGCTTAGATCTCATAAAGCTTTGCTCAAATCCTTTCGTTATGCAAGTTCGGTTACGACTAATCCTACGATTTTAAAGGGTTAGACCTACAGGTTTAAAGGGAGGACCTAAAAATTTAAAAAATAAATAGCCACCCTTGCTTGCACTCCAAAAGGTTTGCATGTCCCCAGGTATAAAATACAATTTCAAGGTTACCTCTCCGGCTTCTCACATTTGTTTTACTGAGGGAGGCCTACTTCTTTCAGGTTACCCAAAGATTGTTCTATTAGTAGATTAAATAGAACATTCCTTGGTGGTGTCTACTGAAATAGACAAAGGTGAGTGACATGTTGCATCAAACACATAACTTTGACAAAAGAATCTTGTTCTAGAACAACCCCTCTTCCTAGACGGACGGGGTACGGACTAGTCATATTCTCCCGCGGAAACCTACCCTATACCCAAGGTTTTCTCTGCCCGAAGCAGACCAGGATGCATGCCCCCTGGGTTCTAGTCCCATCTTTCCGAATCACTCGCACTCATCGGGAAGAAGGACTGGGGGTGGAGACATTTCTTGATTGAACAGACCATTTAGGGTTGGTATGTGACTATTTGCGATGCGTGATCCCGGAAATGAAAGTTGGTCTACGAGCTTGACCATTCTTCCTTCGTGTGGAAAACACATTACTCTAAAGAGTGAGGAGACGATGGCTCCCATGCAATATATATAGTCTCATCCAAGGAGTAGGTTATATTCCAAGGGTCCTTGAACGACCATCATGTTCATTTGAATGGCCTTCCCTTTCAATGTTATGGGCACATTGGGGAGGATCCCTAAAGGTCGACTGGTTCCTTTATCAAAGCCCGATAGATTTCTCATCTCAGGAAAAAGCGCTGGGGAACCCAGTGCTTTCCAAGCAATAGAGGAAAGGATACTCACAGATGCCCCTTCATCAATGATTGTGCCAGCCATTACCATTCTGTATATTTGGACTATAATTCTGAATGGTATACTAGCTGGCAACCGGGGTTTGCCTAGTTGGTTCTAGTCGAAGGACACAACCAGGTTGCTTGGTGGTGGGACTGAATACACGGCCGGATATGACTCTGACGAAGTTCCTTCCTGCAATAAAGGAATGGGCACATTGCCCCCATGCTCGTCAGAGTCTGTGTTGATGAAAAGAATCTGGATGGTGTCATCCTTATTCTCTTCAGTGACAATGTCATTTGAAGATGAATCCTATGAAGGCAAGACCGGGTCAACTGCCGTCTCGACCTTTGGACTTTCGTCCGGTCTGGATTCAGTAGGTTCATTTTCAATGACTAATGCTTCAGTTGAGCACTTGAGCGGGCCAGCTGGGTTTTCAACTAACGAAGGACTTGGCACGAGTTTTTTATATCCAGGAGGAAGTCGTGACGGTGAAACCGGACGATCTTCCAAAACTCTCTTCACCTCGTCTAAGAAGGGACAACGGTGGATGGCGTGATCGCCTTCACACAGTCTGCAGGGGGATCTAGCTCCCCCTCTTTGTCTTGGACCTTCACTTTCGCTGGTTGACGGTAAGCATTCAACATGGCTATCAGAGGTTGATGCTACCGAATTGTGCAAACGAGGAGACCAGTCCCTTAGTATCCGGGGAATACAGGGACAATCTCTATGGAAGTGGTCTCCTCTACATATGACACATGGCGATTTAGGCCCGGTCAGTGCTGTGTGTGGATTTTTGTCAGATGCCTTTTGCTTGCCCCCAGTTGCCTTTGGCTCCTTCTTCTTCTTCTCTCTCTTCTTCTTCTCCTTCTTCTCTTTGGGAGCTTGGATTTTGCCGGCTCTACCTTGCGAGGAGGAAGGAGGAGAGGAAGAGTTATAGGAAGTAGAAGGCTGGTGGGCAGCTCTAGACTGATCTAACTGTTGACTCGACTGTTCATGAACCGTGGTGTTCTGAACTACATTGGTTGAGAAGAGCCAGACTGGCAGGCCAATTGTCAGTCCTGGAAGCGACAATGTGGCCACGTGGGGCGCACCAACATCTCCCCAAGAGGAGAAAGGACTAGGATTTCCATCATGGGGAATTCCTTGGTTGGTGTGTTCCATTTTCTCAACCTAAAGATCAACGCAGGAATAGGAGGTGATTTTGATCCGTTTAAAATAAATTTTTAACGACGCTTTAGACACAACTTGCTTTTTCACTTTTAAAGAGTCGAGAAAAAGCTAAAGATGACTCTAGTCTCCTTCGATGTTTTAACGAGCCCGAAGTGACAAATGCTCGGATGGACTTTTTCTGTTATAGAGTCTGAAAAAGGCCAAAAGGAACTGCTTTGGAGTTCTAGGTAGAAGGTGTGCCAAACTTTTCGCAAAACCGCAGAATACTTTTTAGGGTACGGGCGGTCGATCTTCCTGAATGTTGTGTTTAGTGCATTGCGATCAGTAGGGCGGCCGACACGGCTTCCTATGGATAAAGGCTTTATTCCTATAGGGGTCTCCCAATATATACTCGACGGTACGTGGGAGCACAGTCCGTACTGATACTTATCGCTTCACCGTGGAGGAATCACCCAACCACTCAACGGTAAGATATCAGGCTTAACGACGCCGGAACACGTCTCTAGCCTAGACCTCTATGTTGTGCGTTATGTTTCAAAGCGTTGTTATGTTCATTCAATTTATTTTAGGTTGATCTTGTTTAGAAGTTTGCCTTTTTGGATCACCACGAGATGTATGGTACAACTCCTAAATGCAGTCTAAAGATGATAAGCAAGCTTTTTCTATCTTTTCAACATATGAAAATCCTAACTACTGAGGGAAAAGAAAGACATCATCTTTTCTCACAGAGCATAGAGCACACAGTAATGCACTTTTTCCTAAATCAACATGCAAGTTGTCAAAATGAAAATGCACAAATGCAGGTATTTCTTTTCTCTTTCTTAATATTGATGTTTTATATAAAGAAAGTTGTTGTATAACTTTGAATTCGATTTCAAGTGAAAACACAAACAAGTTCTTTGTCCAAAATCAAAAGACACCTTATGATTTACTTGTTTCGACACTAGAAATGCATAAATTCAAACCATATGACGAAAGTAAAATCTAAATCAACTGTGAACAGTAAACAAACTTGCTCCTAAGATCAAAACGACACTTATGACAGGTCTAGATCTAAGGGGCCACAGTAAGACTAGTTTACTTTCGTAATGGGAAACTGCAAATGATGTAAGAAATACACAAAGAAAAAATACAGTTTCTTTATACAACCGAGGCGGAATTGAGGCAAAGAAAGGTGGTTTCAGATAGGTACATTGACTGATAACAGGCTGCAAAAAACAGGGATAAAAACTGAGCAAAAGACACAGGGAACCACAGCTGCACAAGGAAAGGACTATTTCAGCGCAGGTCTAACACAGAGGTTTTGACATTCAGCGCAGGTAGCCTTCACGGGACCTGCGTTGAAATGCAGAACCTCTTCACTGGGTCTGCGCTGAAGCAGAAACGAGAATTGTTTCTAGGTTTTGAGCTACGGTTTGCAGTTAAAATCACTGTTTTTGGCCAAATCAAAGCTAGCAATCAAGTACAACCTAAGGGATGATTCAAAGGAGGATGAAGATCTATCACTAAGAGCTATTAGAGCACTTGTGGATCAGCTCTTGAGATCATAAACAGGCCCAGTGATTGGACTAGAGTAGCTGCCCTCTACTTTGCATTTGAAAAATCCAAATGCGGTTCAATTCGGCACTCTTTGAGTTTATGAATAGCAAAAACACAAACAAACCAACAAGATACGATCCCCAGCGGAGTTGCCAATTTGTTGTTGGGAAAAGTATCCAATACGGAATGACCCTATCCCACTCTAAGGAGTGATAGTACCTCAGCAACAAACAAGACAAAACTATCTAAGTGTTCTTCTTTATGAAATGTAAATAGAGGAGAAGGATGTAACTAACCGATGTCTTCCGCTAGTTTGTTGATCCAATCTCACTCCTTGCTACTTGCTCCCAGCTGCTTGCTCCTTCACTGGCCCAGCTACACCAAGTTCCTGTAAAATGGCAAGAGAGAGAAAATACAAGAAGCATACATTCATAACTAGTTTAAGGATTAGAATAAACTAAATATGCAAATACAACAAAACATCATTGAGATACATGCATATAGAAGAAACTCAAATGGCTTTATTGATGAAGAAGTAAAGTTCAGGAAGTGATACAACCATATGAGGCCTAATCCAGCATCACCTTCCCAGCAGAAAGGAATCTCCTCTTCACCTCCTTCAAAGCAAATCACCCAATAGTTCTAACCTAAAACCAACAACAATTCTTTGCATTCACAAAATTCCAGCCTCCAGATCTCATGGGGGAGAGATCCATATATAGATGTTTGGAGAGAGGATGAGTCAGCCTGAGATGTGACTAGTGTCCTCTCCCTCTGTCAGTTCTTGATTCCACTTGGAGGTTCTTGCTTCCACTTGGAGATTTGGAACCTCTTACTCATCACCAGTTGAATTCCCTGAGGCAAGTGTCATTTTGGAAGCTTCCTGGGCTCTGACACCTTGAGAAATGAACTTGCCACTTGTCCCTTCTCGCTCAGCGTAGGTAGCCAGTGTTGGCTTTGACATTCAGCGCAGACAGCTAGTGTAGCCACTGAAATGATCCTGAATTGACTTGTTTTTGATCAGTTTTTGGTGGAGAACTTCTCTGAATTGCTGTGGTTTATTGACCTTGTTCCTCTAGGGGTAGGAACAACATGTTTAGGGACTTTGGATCCCTTAGATTATGGACATTTCATGCTCAATGCTGTAAGGCACAAAAATGTCTATAACAAAATTGAAGATCCATTACCTATGGAAAAAGCACCCCATGTGGATAACATGGTTAAATAGAAAACTCATGATCAAACGATCACCTCTTCTCCACCATTCTGAGAAAGATTAATCATACCACGCCTAATCAAATATCTTGATTTTGATCTTCTGGGAGAATTGAAAAATTTGTGTGTAAAATTATCTCTCCTCCAGGCTATTCAGGATATTCCAATTTATGCAAAAACTATTAAGGAATTGTGTATGAAAAAGACAAAGAGGAAAACAAACACAACCCCAGTTATCCATGTAGTCAGTACCTTATCTGATTTACTATCAGGCAAAGAAATACCTATAAAATATGAGGACCCAGGAAACCCTATAGTTACCATGCAAATAAATGGTTGCTCCTTCCCCAATGCATTAGTCGATTTAGGAGGAGCAATCAATATTCTTACAACAACAACTTGTCAAAAGCTTGGTATTACATCCTTGGACCCAAACATGACCTTGTTGGAACTGGCTGACCAATCAGTAGTCAAACCAGAAGGCACATTACAGGATGTAATGGTGTCTGTAGACTCTTGGGAGTACCCTGCAGTCTTTCTGATCATCAATCCTAGAAACTGAATTGATGGATATCCCTTAATTCTAGGTAGACCTTGGCTAGCAACCGCGGATTCTTACATAAGCTATCGAACAGGCAGCATGACTATAGCAAGAGGAAACAATGTGAAGAATTTAGCCTTATATCCTCCAGCTCAGCCCGGTTTAACAATAATAAAAACTAGAAAACAACCTGTATCATACCTAACTAAAAACATTAGATCATCACTAACTATAGAATATGCTCTCGAATTCAAGGATCAAACAGAAGATGACATCATTAACACATACATTAACCAACAAAATATTGTATCCCATCCAAAATGTCACATGCTAGAAGCAGCCCTCGATAACGAATTAGAAGAAGATCTGTTAAAAGATATTAACGACTGTTGTTGGGAAAAGTATCCAATACGGAATGACCCTATCCCACTCTAAGGGTGATAGATCCTTAGCAACAATCAAAGCAAAGCTGTCTAAGATTACTTCTTTATGAGATGCAAAAGGGGGAAGAAAGAGATCCACTCACTGATGTCTTTTGCCAATGGTTGATCCAATCTTCTCTCCTTACTGCTTGCTCCCAGCTCCTTGTCCTCTCACGGGCCCAGCTACACCAAGATCCTGCAAAAAGACAAGAAAGGGAAACTACAAGAAGCATGCATTCATAATTGATTCAAGGATTAGAGTAAATCAAATACGCAAGTACAACAATACATCATTGAAACACATGCGAATAGAAGAACCTCAAATACTTTATTAATGGAAGAAAGTAAGGTTCAGGTGGTGATACAACCATAAGAGGCCCAATCCAGCATCACCTTTCCGACGGAAAGAAATCTCCTCTTCACCTCCTTCAAGCAATCACCCAATAGTTCCAACTGTAAACCAACAGCAATTCTTTGCACAAAATTCCGGCCTCAAGATCTCATGGGATGAGATCCTTATCTAGAGTTTTGGAGAGAAGATGAGTCAGCTTGATGTGTGACTAGTGTCCTCTTCAACTCCAGTTCTTCTTCAGTTCTTGAGTCCACTTGGAGATCCTAGCTTCCACTTGGAGTTTTAGAACCTCTTACTCATCACTAGGCGAATCCTTTGATCCAAGTGTCATTTTGGAAGCTTCCTGGGCACTGACACATTGAGGAAAGATACCTCCACATGTCAAAACTCGCTCAGCGCAGGTAGCCTTTGTTGAAGTTGACATTCAGCATAGGTAGACCATGGAGCAGTTGACATTCAGCGTAGATGCTCAGTGGAGCAGTTGACATGATCCATAATTGACTTGTTTTTGAGTGTTTTTCAGTGGAGAACTGATCTGAATTGCTGTGGTTTGCTGACCTTGTTCCTCTAGGGGTAGGAACAACATGTTTAGGGACTTTGGATCCCTTAGATTATGGACATTTCATGCTTCATGCTGTAAGGCACAAAAATGTCTATAACAGTTGCCCCCTAAAGTATGAGGTCATTTATCGGGTGAAATGCTTTATCAGGAGGATCCGAAGTTCATTCAATCACCGGGAGGTGACCTGTAATAAAATACAATACAATACATTATTTTTCATACTGCTTTCATGATCTAGCTGAGGCGGGCATTTCCCACGCTCAGCTTTATAAATACATTTTCTGTACATAGAACAGACGATCGTCTGATGGTAGACTGATAATTCTCTGCTGAAATTATCATCCTTTGAGTAGGATGATCATCTGTTGCACATGTCAATGTTTTTATTTCTTGAATATATATCGCAGCCCGGATGGATGAAACTAGATCCGTGGTCTTCAAACTCGTCCGATCTTCACTCTAAGTAAAAGTCGATCCATGTGAGAATTTCTTGGAGTTGAACATGGAAAGAAATCGCTTGATTACCAGTCAATAATGTAAACTGTTAACAAGCACGAGAGGAATCACTGATAATGATGATGACCCTCAAGGTACTGCAGTACAATTCACGTGGTGTGAATAGAGGACTTGGCGTCGAACACCATGCAAAATCTTTCGGTCAAAGGTCATTGATGTATACCTGTCGCTGGAAGTGAGAAACTTGCCATTGAGGCATGCAAGCTTCAAAGTACTGGGGGGGGTGTTCCTAGATCAACTTCTTGGATAATGAGCTGATGTCGACAAGAAGCAATCCGTCAAAGGAGGGCCTTAATGAATCCCACATCAGTGACACGGAACGGAGCTAATGATTGTGATGAAGGTGAAAACGATCTGTGAAATATGATTCAGGGTGGCGGTCATGAAAGGATGAAAGATGATGTATGGCAGTGGATGGGACACGGTTGACTCTTCCTGAACAACATCTCTTGAACATATAACGACACTGATGTGATGGATCGGTAGCATTAACCCAAATGTGGATGGTATGGCGAGACCATGGTGATGAGACCGGTGAATGAAACAACCCAACCTGATGTGGTACGGAGGCAAAAGTGTCATGTTCAAGAGCGACTTGCTACCATTATAGCTTTGAGATTCTCCCAATTTTTCCGCAGTCATTTATGACCAGTACCTCTTTATTTTTGTCAAGATTGAGGAGGATAACATATGCTTGTTCTATAACCTGCCCTTCGGGCAAGCCCATCGCTATGTTTTAACGAGCCTAGCGATAGGGAAACTCGTTCTCGTCTAAAGACAAGTTTGTCGCTATTTAATGTTTTTAACGAGTCTAGCGACAAAGACAACTCGGTCCTTTTCATTTTTAGAGAGTCTAAAAAGGTACGTAAAGTCAACTCCAGAGGTCCTTTTTCGTCATCTAATCCCTTAAGTCCGAAAAAGTATAAAAAAATACAGAAGGGATGAATGTTCGATAGCTTTATCGAGCCGAACTAGACAAGCGCTCGATCTTTTTGTGCAATAATCCCTCAGGTCCAAAAAGATTAAAATCTAGAGGAGGGATAGCTCTTCCAGTCCTTTTAACGAGCTGGAGGGCAAAAACTCGGCAAAATTTTCATATTTTACGAGTCAGTGAAAAGAGCTCAATGAAGACTCGTATTTTGAGGAACGAGTGATAAACAGGGATAGCAGCAGATTCCAGGTACAGGTTGGAATTTTCCAATCACGGCAATGTCACAAGGATGGCTAGGTTAAATCACTCTTCGCAGATGTTCCTCAAAATAGGTAAACAATCAAGTGGATGTGAATGATCGGCCAAATGAAAAGTGGAGGTGACGGTGCAAACACGACCAAGGCTTTTATGGCTGATGAATTTACGGTCTAAAATGGTTATTTACCGGTTCATTTTTTCTGGATGAGCTTGAACTCTGGGGGAAGCTTGCTCACATGCTTATGTTTATTTTTTTAACGAGCATGAATTCCGTGTTAAAACTGCTCGGTTTTGCGTTTATTTTTTAACGAGCATGAACTTTGCCAAAACTGCTCGTTTTTGCGTTTATTTTTTAACGAGCATGAACTTTGCCAAAACTGCTCGTTTTTGTGTTTATTTTTTAACGAGCATGAACTTTTCCAAAACTGCTCGTTTTTGCATGCCCCCAGCATCATAATAACACATGTCAAGGTGCATGCCCCCCAAGCTTCATTGCATTCAACTTGGTGGTTGGAATGAAGGTTTACCCTTGAGCTTTGCCAAGGGGATTTGTTTCATTTTTTAATGAGGTTGACACAGTAAAATAACTATCCTCATGACTCCTTGTTTCATTTTTTAACGAGGTTGACACGAGATAAGAACCGTCCTCGGAGCCCACTGTATTTACAGTATTTCCATTAGGGCGATGATCCATGCCGACAAAATGTTTAGGAATCTTCTGAATCCATTAGATATAGACGATTTCATTTTGTAGGTTTCCACTGTGGCCACTTCCGCCAGATTACTTGTAGGCGGTAGGGCAAAAGTACCCATTAAGGCAGGGTCTTTTAGGAGACCTACTCCAATATTTTGAAGCGAATGATTGCTTCCATGGATCATTGGAATGCTTCCCGTAACTTGCGAACTGTTGGGAAGGAAAGTTTGTTGGTCGACGACTGTAATTCCTCCTTGAAAGGGAAATGCAATCTTCCTGAAGTAGGTCGACACAACTGTGCTCATGGCATATATCCAGGGCCTTCCCAGTAGGATGTTGTAATCGAGTTTTCCATCAATTACTTCAACATCAATTTCTACTATTTTGCCTCCTAGTTCAACTTGCAAGTTAATTAAAATCTCGTATGGAGTGTATGATCGTCCATCAAATGCTTTTAACATCGTCGACGATTTTGACAAGGGTGGTGAGCCTAATTTTTTCCAGCAACTCATCGACATAAGACATGTAGATGCCCCCTCATCAATAATTGTTCGATGAACAGTTTTGTTGAGGGCTTTCTCTTGAATAAGGAAAGCTAGTTGAGCTAGTAACTGAGGGTCATATCCTTTATGATCAAAGGCCACAAGATTGGAATCCATTGGACCAATCCCACCTATTGCTGATAATAAAGCTTGCTCTTGGGAGGGGCCATTTTGTGGTACCTCAAGTGTCGACATAGTGGACGGCGATTGGGCCAGGTCCTCTACTATATTATAATTCTGTGCTACTTTTGCACGAGGATTAAATGTCGATTTGTGTACTACTCCCTTTGGCGACTTTATCATTTGTTCAGGAATGATGGGTGGCACAACTCTGGTCAAAGTTGTCGTCGAACTACTAGGTTGTTCATCAGCCTTGTTATTCGACCCCTGTGGATTCCCGTAATCTTTATTCCTTGTCAAAGCATCATTCTGTTGCTTTGAGGTAGACAACATAAGCACTTGGGATCGGGAAGCATTTTGATTAGCAACCAGTTTTTGACCTGGATTAGGAAACGGATCAGTCAATACTGCTGGGGTTTTTGAACTCTTAAAGAGTTTCTTAACTTCAGCTATATGTGGACAATCTTTCGTCCAATGATCCTCATCGCATATATGACACCCTGCCGGGGGTTTCCTTTTTCTCCCTTTCTTTTTCTTCTTGCCCCCTGGTTGCTTCAGTTGTTTGCTCTTGTCGGTCGACATGGCATTTACTTCTGAGGCAAGAAGTTCTTCATTTGCATTTTGACTAGAAATTTTGTGTTTGCCAAACATGCCATCGCCGGCGCGAGATTCATTGTTTGATTTAGGAGGAGGAGGAATTGAGAATTCCGGTCTAGGGGCGTCAGGTATTTTGTCGTAGAGCGTGCCGGACTGAGTATAGACCAAGTCCAGATATTGCGCACGAGCGATAACCTGCTCTTCCGTTACGACTCCCCCCTTCGCCACATCTTCCGTGATGGCAGGAAGTAATGACTTGATAAACCATTCAGCTAATAGCTGATCGGGAACGTACGTTTTTACCATCCTACGACGATGTCGCCACTCATGTATATGATCAGATATGTGGGTGGCAGTTGTCTATTTGAAGTTGGTAAGGAGTTCTGTTCCTGTTTCATAACTTATCGGTAATTGAAAATGGGTTAAAAAGGTTGTGGCTAAGGTACTGAAGTTGTCGAACGAAGCTCTAGGCAATTCAATGTACCATTTTTCCGCTGGACCCGTTAACGTCCTCTGAAAGAGGCGAAGTCTTATCGAATCATCATTCAGGGTGTTTGATGAACACCATAGATGGAATGTCATCACATGATTTGACGGATCTTCACCCGGATTTCCATTAAATTTAGGAATGTTCGATGGAAGTTTATGCGGAATCACTGGCCACCAAGGGGCATAAGCAATTGTATCATTAGTCAGCCGGTTTAGATCTGGTAATTCTAGAGTTGCTACAAAGGGCAACTGTTGGTTCAGGTTAGGCGAAGCATATTCAGGATAAGATGGTATTGCCTGAGCAATGGGTCTTTGCAGACCAGCATAATGCTGACAACTTTGACAAAGTTGATGGGCATAACCATTATAGCATGGTTGCCCATTACTTACAAAGACTTGTTGCTCAGGTCCTTGATATGATTGCTGGAATGGCGGTTGTTGAGATTGAACCAGATCTGGTTGTTGGACCATTTGATGTTGACCAATACTGGATGATTGACCAGGATGAGGAGTCACAGTACTTGTTTGAGCGTGAGTCGCTCCAGATAAGGAGGCACTACCCTGAGATTGTGATTGAGCCGTTGAGACAAGAGGCTGTTGTATTGCAACCTGAGAAACTTGGGGTTGACATACAACAGGTAGCGCTTGTACTTGCGACGCATTCACCATAGCAGGTGTGGTGGGAATATTCGACATAGGGTGTACTGGTTGCATTGAATATACAACCCCTGGTTGTTGAGGCAGTATTGGTACCCAACCGCTGGATGTAATTCCAGTTTGACCTGAACCTTGTTGTAAACTCCCATATGGTTGTTCTCTAGGAGGGAACAATGAAAGAGCACACTGCCCTCCATATGGTGGAAATCCAGTACTTAAAGGGTAAATTGGCCTTTGAAGACTCATTGGATCAATTTGTTGAGTTTCAACATAAGAAATACCAGATGATAATCCGGATGAAGAAATAGGAACTAACCACGTCGTCGTCCCTGATGGGACTCCAGCTTGTTGTTGACAATTTGCCGGGATCGATGGTATACCAGCGAACATCGTTGGAGTAGCAGCAGGAGGCTCTGCTACTGCTGTGTCAGACGACACAGTCCTAGATGTGGACGGTCGTTCAGACATATCTAGTCTATCCAAAAGATTTCTTAGCGATTCTACAAGAACTTACGATGCCAAAAGACTAACTTCGAAGATCAACGAGGGAATGGTGATGATTATCCCGTTTAAAATAAATTTTAACGACGCTTAGACACAACTTGATTTTTCACTTTTAAAGAGTCGAGAAAAAGCTAAAGATGACTCTAGTCTCCTTCGATGTTTTAATGAGCCCGAAGTGACAAATGCTCGGATGGACTTTTTCAGTTATAGAGTTTGAAAAAGGTGAAAAGAAACTTCTCTGGAGATCTAGGCAGAGGGTGTGCCAAACTTTTCGCAAAACCACAGAATACGTTTTACGGTATGGGTGGTCGATCTTCGTGAATGCTGTGTTCACTGCATTGCGATCAGTAGGGCGGCCGACACGGCTTCCTATGGATAAAGGCTTTATTCCTATAGGGGTCTCCCAATATATACGCGACGGTACGTGGGAGCACAAGTCCGTATTGATACTTATCGCTTCACCGTGGAGGAATCACCCAACCACTCAACGCTAAGATATCACGTTTAACGACGCCGGAACACGTCTCTAGCTTAGACCTCTATGTGTTTGCGTTATGTTTCAAAGCGTTGTTATGTAAATTCAATTCATTTTAGGTTGATCTTGTTTAGCAGTTTGCCTTTATGGATCACCACGTGATGTATGGTACAACTCCTAAATCCAGCCTAAGAATGATAAGCAAGCTTTTTCAATCTTTCAACTTATGAAAATATTAACTACTGAGGGAAAAGAAAGACATCATCTTTTCACACAGATCATAGAGCACACACTAATGCACCTTTTCCTAAATCAACATGCAAGCTGTCAAAATGCACATGCACAATGCAGGTATTTCTTTTCTTCTTTCTTAATGTTGACGTATTACAAAAAGAAAGCTGTTGTATAATTTCGAATTCAATTTCAAGTGAAAGCAAACAAGATTTTGTCCAAAATCAAAAGAACACCTTAATATTTACTCGTTTCAACACTAGAAATACTTAAATTCGAACCATATGACGAAAGCAAAAGCTCAATCAGCTATGAGCAGCAAACAAACTAACTCTTAGGATCAAAATGACACTTTATCACAGGTCTAGATCTAAGAGGCCACAACAAGACTGGTTCACTTTCGTTATGGGGAAACCGTAAATGAAGTAAGAAATACAAAAAGAACAATCACAGTTTCTTTATACAACCGAGGCGGAATAATGGCAAAGAAAGGTAGTTTCAGATAGGTACATTGACTGGTAACAGGCTGCAGAAACAAGACTGAAAACTGGGCAACAGAAGTCAGAGGACCCCAGTTGCACAATGCAAAACTGGTTCAGCGCAGGTGGAACACAGTCAGTTTGACATTCAACGCAGGTAGCCTTCACGGGACCTGCGTTGAAAGGAAGACTGTCTTCACAGCAGCTGCGTTGGAGGAGAAACTCTCGTCCCTCCTGGGTTCCGGGTTGCAGTTTTCTCAAAAATCAACAGTTTTTGGCCAAATCAAAGGCTATCAATTAAGTACACACTAGAGGATGATTAAAGGAAGATGAAGACTATCACAAAGAGCTATTTAGAGTCCTTGTGGATCAGCTCTTCAAATCATAAACATGCCCAGAAACTGAGTTAGAGTAGCTGCCCTCTACTTTGCATTTGAAAGGTTCAAATGCAGTTCGATTCGGTACTCCCTTTGTTTAGGAAATGAATAGCAAGAAACACAAGCATCCAACAAGATAAGCTTCCCCAGCGGAGTCGCCAGTTTGTTGTTGGGAAAAGTATCCAATACGGAATGACCCTATCCCACTCTAAGGGTGATAGATCCTTAGCAACAATCAAAGCAAAGCTGTCTAAGATTACTTCTTTATGAGATGCAAAAGGGGGAAGAAAGAGATCCACTCACTGATGTCTTTCGCCAATGGTTGATCCAATCTTCTCTCCTTGCTGCTTGCTCCCAGCTCCTTGTCCTCTCACGGGCCCAACTACACCAAGATCCTGCAAAAAGACAAGAAAGGGAAACTACAAGAAGCATGCATTCATAATTGATTCAAGGATTAGAGTAAATCAAATACGCAAGTACAACAATACATCATTGAAACACATGCGAATAGAAGAACCTCAAATGCTTTATTAATGGAAGAAAGTAAGGTTCAGGTGGTGATACAACCATAAGAGGCCCAATCCACCATCACCTTCCCGACGGAAAGAAATCTCCTCTTCACCTCCTTCAAGCAATCACCCAATAGTTCCAACTGTAAACCAACATCAATTCTTTGCACAAAATTCCGGCCTCAAGATCTCATGGGATGAGATCCTTATATAGAGTTTTGGAGAGAAGATGAGTCAGCTTGATGTGTGACTAGTGTCCTCTTCAACTCCAGTTCTTCTTCAGTTCTTGAGTCCACTTGGAGATCCTAGCTTCCACTTGGAGTTTTAGAACCTCTTACTCATCACTAGGCGAATCCTTTGATCCAAGTGTCATTTTGGAAGCTTCCTGGGCACTGACACATTGAGGAAAGATACCTCCACATGTCAAAACTCGCTCAGCGCAGGTAGCCTTTGTTGAAGTTGACATTTAGCGCAGGTAGACCATGGAGCAGTTGACATTCAGCGCAGATGCTCAGTGGAGCAGTTGACATGATCCAGAATTGACTTGTTTTTGAGTGTTTTTCAGTGGAGAACTGATCTGAATTGCTGTGGTTTGCTGACCTTGTTCCTCTAGGGGTAGGAACAACATGTTTAGGGACTTTGGATCCCTTAGATTATGGACATTTCATGCTTCATGCTGTAAGGCACAAAAATGTCTATAACAACGACTAATCAATACCAACAACTTCCATTTATAACATCAAAACCATAGAAATTGAGCCAGGAAAAACTTTAAATATTAACAAAAACCTGATTGCTGAACAGGAACAGAAGCTTGTTCAACTTCTGAGAAAATTTAAAGAGGCCTTTGCATGGGATTACCTAGACATGAAAGGGATTGATCCCCAATTATGCATGCACCACATTTACAGAGAAAGATGCCAGGCCCATTTGACAACCTCAACAGAGGTTAAATCCTCATCTTAAAGATATTTTTAAAGCTAAACTACAAAAATTGTTAGATGTAAACTTCATCTACTCGATATCTGATAGCAAATGGGTCTCTCCATTAGTAGTGGTGCCTAAAAAGAATGGAAAGTGGTGTATATGTGTTGATTATAGAGAGCTTAGTAAAGCAACCTAGAAAGACCATTTTCCCCTTCCGTTCATTGACCAGGTCTTGGACACATTGGTAGGAAAAAAAGTATTTTATTTCCTGGATGGCTTCAACGGATACAATCAAATATAGATTGCCCCTGAAGACCGTGATAAGACTACCTTTACTTGCCCTCGGGGGACATTTTCTTATAGGGTATTACCTTTTGGCCTGTGCAATGCACCTGCACATTTTAGAGGGCTATTCTCAGCATTTTTTTAGATCTGACAAATGAAGGGCTCGAGGTGTATATGTATGACTTTACACCTTAGGGAGATGACTTCAAGACAACATTACAAACATTAAGAAAAGTTATATAAAGATGCATTACCACCAAGCTCTGTTTAGGCCATGAAAAATGCCACATGATGATGACTGAGGGCCTCATCTTAGGTCACTATATCTAAGCAACTAGAATCCAGTTAGATCCAGAAAAAATTCAGATAATTGTTTTAATACCTACCCCTTCCACACAGATTGAGGTACGTAGTTTCTTGGGATTTTCTAGCTATTATAGAAGATTTATAAAGAATTTTTCTCAGATTGTCGCAATGTTATATGGATTAACAAGAAATATCGATTTCATTTGGACTAAAAATTGTGACAATTCTTTTGAAGATTTAAAACGGCTTGTATCAACAACCCCAGTGTTACGGGGCCCAAATTGGTATTTGCCATTCCATATTTCATCCGACGATTTAGACACAACCATTGGAGCAGTCCTCGGCGAGGAGGAAGATAAGAAGCCATATGCGACATATTATATCAGCAAAAATCTATCTCATGCTGAATTAAATTATACTGTTACTAAAAAAGAATTTTTGGATGTAATCTATGCTATCAATAAATTCAGATATTATATAATAGGTACCCTATGGTTTTGTATACTGATCACTTTGCTATTAAATATCTAGCTAATAAACCTGTTACAAATGGAAGAGTGACAACATGGTTGATCCTTTTGTAGGAATTCGATATCACTATCAAAGATCGACCAGGAAAAGAAAAACCAGAAGAAGACTTCATTTCACGAATGCCAAAGACGGACGACTCGGAAATAGTAGAAGACTAGTTCCCTGATGAACACTTATTCGTTGTCACCGTTAAAACCATGGTACGCAGATGTTGCAAACTACCTAGCAGTGGAAAAATTACTGGAGCACTTGACGCCGAATGAAAGAAAACAAATAGTACAATGTATCACTCGGTTCTCCTGGATCGGAAGATATTTATTTCATACAGGGGTCGATATGGACATTCGCAGATGTGTCAGGGAAGAGGAAGTTTTCGACATCCTGAAAGCTTGCCACGATGGGCCTTGCGGTGGTCATTTTGCAGACTGTAGGACTAGTCACAAAGTCTTACAGATGGGCTATTATTGGCCCACTGTTTTTAGAGATGCCAAGAAGTTCGTCTAGGCATGTGACAGTTGCCAAAGAATGGGATGCCCTGGGCAGTCTGATGAGAGGTCCCTACATCCGCAATTAATAATTGAACCTTTTAAATGATGGGCATTAGATTTCATTGGTTCAATAAACCCATCATCTAATCCAAGGACATACATATTAGTAAAAACAGAGTATGTGACTAAATGGGTGGAGGTAGAAGCATTACCAAGGGCAATAGAGGACTCAGTAATCCAATTTCTTTTCCAACTATTCATGCGATATGGCTTGCCTAGAGCAATAATCACCGATGGAGTGCCACAATTCATAGGCCATAAGATCGCTGCAACATTAAAGAATCATCATATCATGCACAGAATCATGACTCCATACCACCCGCAGGCAAATGGCCAGATAGAAAGCACCAATAAAGTGATCGAGGCAATACTCACAAAGACAATTGCATCACATAAACATCACTAGGCTACCCGATTGCTAGAAGCCCTGTGGGCATACCACACGACATGAAGAAATACCACGGGATATTCCCCATATCAGCTAGTGTTTGGCAAAGAACCTATCTTCCTAATTGAATTTGAAATCTAGACACTAAGGATACCTCAGGATGTAGGCTTAGACTTAAATGAAGCACAGATTAATAGGCTACATCAAATGAATGAATTGTATGAAATGCAGCTATCAGCTGTTCAGCTCACTACACTAATCCAACAACAAAGATTGAAATGGCATGATGCCCTTATCAAAAAGGAGCTCTTCCACGAAGGAGATTGGGCACTCCTATATGATTCAAGGTTCCAGGATTTCCTGGGAAAAATCCATACCAGTTGGTTAGGACCTTATAAGATACAAAAGGTGCATGATAATGGCACCCTCACATTAGCCACCATTGATGGGTCTGGCTACTCTTTTAAAGTGAATGGAGATCGAGTATGACCCTATCACAAACTGCTTACCAGGGAGTCCTTTTGCCAACAATTATGGGAAGATTCCACCATACAAATTCTTGCTGAGGAGGGAAACCCATCCTCAGCATCAGCCCAGTGAATAATTCATTTGTTTTTGAAATGTGTCCATAAAATTTTATTTCTATTTTGATTGAATTTTCTTGTATAAATTGTATATAAGTTCCATTTTTTCTACTTTTCCTTTGTTGTTCCCTCTACGGAACAACTGTTGTTTCCCGTTAAGGAACAACTATTGTCCCTTCTAAAGAACAACAATGTTCATATGGATTTTCTTCTTGATGTTCCCTTTAAGGAACAACTATTGTTCCCTCCGAAGAACAGCTATCGTTCCCTCTAAGTAACATCAATTTTGTGTATAGATTTTTGTGTTGTTCCCTTTAAGGAACAGTTGTTGTTCCCTCTAAGGAACAGCTGTTGTCCCCTCTAAGGAACAATAGTTCCATATATATTTGTTTTCGTGCTATTCCCTTTAAGGAACAGTTGTTGTTCCCTCTAAGAAACAACTTTCGTTCCCTCTAAGGAACAACACTTCCGTGTATGTTTGTTTTCATGTTGTTCCCTTTAAGGAACAATTGTTGTTCCCTCTAAGGAACAACTGTCGTTCCCTCTAAGGAATAGAAGTTCCCTATATATTTGTTTTCATGTTGTTCCCTTTAAGGAACAGTTGTTGTTCCCTCTAAGGAACAACTGTCATTCCCTCTAAGGAACATCAGTTTCGTGTGCATTTGCTTTTTGTTGTTCCCTCTAAGGAATAGTTGTTGTTCCTTCTAAGGAACAATATTTCCATGTACATTTTCCTTTTGTTGATCCCTTTAAGGAGCAGTTGTTGTTCCCTCTAAGGAGCACTTGTCATTCCCTCTAAGGAACATTTATTTCATGTGCATTTGGTTTTTGGTGTTCCCTTTAGGGAACTGTTGCTGTTCCCTCTAAGGAACAGCTGTCGTCCCCTCTGAGGAACAATAGTTTCATGTGCATTTGTTTTTAGCTGTTCCCTTTAAGGAATAGTTGCTGTCTCTTCTAAGGAACAATTTCCATTCCCTCTAAAGAACATCAGTTCCTCTGTATTTATTTTTTTTGCTGTTCCGTTTAAGGAACAACTGTTTTTCCCTCTAAGGAACAGCTATTGTTCCATCTAAGGAACATTAGTTTCATTTGGATTTATTTTTTCACTGTTCCCTTTAAGGAACGTTGTTGTTCCCTCTAAGGAACAACAGTTTCGTTTCTTTGTTTTCTCGTTGTTCCCTCCAAGGAACAACTATCGTTCCATTTAAGGAGAAGCTACTGTTCCCTCTAAGGAATAGCTATTGTTCCCTCTGAGGAACAACCATTCCGTGTGTATTTGTTTTTTTTCTCTATTCCATGTAAGGAACAACCGTTGCTCCCTCTAAGGAACAACTATTGTTCCCTCTAAGGAATAATTGTTGTTCCCTCTAGGGAACAACAATTTTGCGTCCAATTTTTCTTTCTTTTTACTATTCCTCATAAGGAACAATTATTGTTCCCTCCAAAGAACAGTCATTGTTCCCTCTAAGGAACAGCTGCGCTATCCTCTAATGAACAATGATTTTTTTCAGCATGTACTTTTCTTGTTGTTCCCTACAGGGAACAGCTGTTGTTCCCTCTAAGGAACAGTTGTTGTTCCCTCTAAGGAATAGTAGTTTTAGTGTGCAGTTTTTCTTTTTTGCCATTGTTGTTTCCTCTAAGGGACAACACTTTCTTGTATATACCCTTTTGTTATTCCCTACAGGGAAAAACACCATCTGCGTGTAGTTTTTCAGCTGTTGTTGCCTCTAAGAAACAACACCTTTTTGTGTGCCTTTTCTTTCTGTTCCCTATAAGGAACATCACTCTTTGTGTGAGGATTTCTTTAGGAAATAAGCACTCTGTGAATATCGTTTCACTCTTTATGATCCTCTATAGGGAAAGTATACAAATATATATGGAAGGATACAAAATTTGAAGTTTACTGAAACAAGAAAATCGAATATTATCATCTTTAATGAGATTTCTTTGTATTGATCGAAAAAGGAAGGACACAACCATCTACATCACTTCATTACCCTTATTCTTACTATAAATCGAATTGATTGATTATTTGTACCATGCTAGTTCTTCCCTAACCCCTATAATTCTCTCTGTTCACTATTATCAAATAAGGTTAGGGGCATATTTTTTTCTATTGATATGTTCATACTTCTTCCACCATTCCTACTCTTAAGGAGTGTTGAGCCACCCTCTATATATAAATAGGAAGTGTTGTCTAAAAATAATAATAATAATAATAATAATACATATGTTTACTAACAATTCTATGACTTTTCCAATGGAGGATAGGGGGTCTCATCATGAGCCAGCCTACCATGATCATAAGGAAGTAGCAGAGTGGCATTCCCACTATGGCCATCACACCAATGATATGATCCAATGGATGCATCTAAAAAATTAATTCCTTGGAATAGGAGGTCTCATCACGAGTCAGCCTTCCCACCTTTTGGAACTTCCCAGTGAATGGCAATGTATTCATATGGTTACCAAGCCAGTACATTGGTCTTCACTCTGACATCATAATGCACTTTCCTAATTATACATACAGGATCATGGTTCCAAAAGGTGAAAAAGAAACTCTGTCGAGGTTATAAACACCTGTGGGCAACAGAAGTACTGCTAATGGTATTGGAGTCTTATTTTTAACATCAATAATTATTATAAATACCTTTTCTTATTTTTACCTTTACTACAGAAAGATTATGTTCCCAATCTATTTTTGAACCTATATGCATGCGATATCTTTTAAAAATCAATCATAGTAGTTTAAGTGGAATGATGACGAAAAAGTATCTTTCCTGCGCCTGATGTCCTTTTTCCTTTTTGAATCATCTCACAACATCTCCACACTTATTGATAATTTTCGTTATATGTATTGATTTCAGCACTCTGATATATTTTGCAATCTTACCATTAATATGTGTACCTTGCCACTTTTATCACCCCTGTACTTTGCCACCAGCACGTCATTTCTTCACTCATTCGATGGAAGGCAACCTATCATTTTAAAGGGGGGAGAGGAGAAACCTTTAGTGTATTTATGTATGCGTGTCAGTCCTTTATTCGATTGTGTAGGGCAATACGACATTCCATAATTATAGAGTAAGTGGTACAATAGAAAATTCTAAGTTAACGGTATTCATGCTTGTAAAAGTATCATTAAAAAATAACCATTATAACAACTTGTTGTTCCATATCTTGGCTCTGTCTATTGCTGTGATATCTCTACTATACTAAATGTTTGTAGAATACAGGCAGTATGGGTGGAAGAACAATGCATAGGGAACTGCTAATACTAGTTGTTTCAGATGTAGCCAGAGAAATTCTTGCGAGAGCTGGATGGATAACATATTTCACACGGTTTCAGCAACTCGACGAAGCAATTGTTATTGAATTCCTACAGATTTTACAGAACAAACAATCTATGATAAGAGGAAGGCAAATCATAGTGACAGATGCCGTAATAGCTAAAGTGTCTGATTATCAGTAGAATGACCTGTATGGGCTAATAAAAGATTGAAGTTGCAGGATGCTATTGCAGCCTTTAAGGATGAGGAGCAGGACCTGGTCATCAAAGGGAAACGAGTTCGACCATCATCCCTTGGAGAACCGTGGGAAAAACTAGCCAGAGTCATTAAGAACTACATCACATGTGATAGGCGAAAAGACGTGGTAAGGTCGCGTCAACTTAAACTCCTAGTTGTTCTAAAGCAAAAATGTTCTATGAATTTGCCGCGTATTTGAATTTCCTATTGCATGAAACTGCTCGAAGCATAAAAAAATCTTGGCATGTAGAAACAGTCATGAGCCACCATTGCTTTATTAGGCTGATAGTAAGTTACAACCTCACCCAGCAGCAATAAAGTTGGGAGGAATTAGTATTTACCATTGAAGGGGGCCTAGCTCTGCTTGCGCTTAACCCTGTTCCGAAAAGGAAAAGAACTACCATTTCAGCAAACACTCCCCAAAATCATAGACATTCCACTAGGGTGAGGACAAACTTAGAAGTAGCCGAAAACCCCCAGGACAGTATCAGCCAACCCATAGAATTGTCTAGCCCAGGAAGTGAACAACAATTACAGATAGAAGGCCAGGAGAACCTTGAGTCAGAACATGAGGAAGAATCAAGGCATTCTAAAGAAGAGGAAAGAGATGAATCAAAAATCCCCTCAACATCAAGTTCCCTAAGTGATTTACTGCATGATATCGAATTGGCCTAGATTTTGGCCAATATGAATGACTTCATACAACTCGAAAGCTCGCTCAATTCGAACATTGGAGCAACCCAATCTACAGAGAATTCTGATAGCATTATATCAGAAAACATAAGCTGTGAAGTAGAAAGAAGGGCAGAGACCACTCAAGAAGAGGTAAACCAACTTGGTGATATGTCCCCAGAAGATCACAGTCAGGAAGGTCTGGATACAGAGAATGTACGCCAAATAGGAGAAACATGAACAAACCAGGGAGTGGACACAGTTATTGTAGAACAAAACCAAGATGAGCAACCAAGCTCATTAGGAGCAGAAACGATTAGCAGAACAATTGTTCCTCCTAAAAATCAGAAAAACAAAATTGAAAAGCTTAGGAAGGAACAACAGAGGCTGCAGAAGTTAGTAAAGAGGCTCAGGTAAAAGATAAGAAAAATATTAGCGGGGAAGGTTCAAGATAAAATCCCGGAAACAATAAACGCAGCCATCCAAATTAAATTACATGAAAAAAAAGCTACAGGGACTCAAACTGAGCCCTTACTCATTGAACTTGATAGGGAACAACATGCAATTTTTGCAGAAGCAACTACCCAAACAAAGGCTATATCTTCTCATGACTTAGCTATTCAGATGGAGGTGGTACCCTCCTACGGCACATCTACCCAGATAGAGGCTTGGGCCTCCTACAACAATGAAACATAGACAGTAAACATCCATTCTCATAGCAGGAGTACATAGAAAAATACCCAAGCCAAAGATACCATGATGAGCAATGACCCTAGTATAGTGAATCTTCAAGCATATTTAGCCCAGGATTGGCTTACCATAGAACGGCTTGAGCTGGAAATTGTCTCCCAGCAAAACTACCAAGAATTACAGAGGCAACTTCAGGACATGAATACATCAGAAAGTGAGACCTTGGATAAATACCGAAAGGCAAAGGAAAGAATTGAGAAAATAAAGCCTTATATTAGAGAAGGTTATGAGTCAAATAGATACTATTTTCTCAGTGTACACTGATGTCCTGGCATGCAGATCCACTGCCAACAATTATGCCTTATTTTTTCTAGAAAGATACTTGCAAGCTGAAAATCGAAGTTGTCAGGGCTGGAAAACCTATAGAATTAAAAACAATTGAGGATTTCATAAAATGTTGCAAACAACATGGGGTAAAAGTCCAGAGATTGTTGTGTGAATTTCATTTACATAATTTTGTATTAGAGGAAGAAGTCGAAAAGAAGCCCACCCTTTTGTGGGGGATGTGAAATTCCAGGCTTTTATTTCATTCGCTGTCAATCAACTGAAATGGTTCAAGGCTCATAACATCTTCCAGAGGCAGGAAAATAGATTGGACCTTTGGGTCAGAGGTGAATGAAAACACCCATTACAAATGCTTTCTAGTCACAAAAGTTTGATGAAAAAGGAAGGAGTAATCAAAATTTTGGGACCTATTTGGAAAAAATTGTCCAGAAGAGACTAGAATACTTCCTCTTCATTCGGGAAAGCTCCTTGGCTATAGCCATGTTTAGGTGGACAGTTTCCAATAGCAATGTACAGAATAGAGAGCCATTTAATTATTAAAATTTTAAATTGGTTGCAGAACGCTTTGTCACTTATAGCAATCTCATCTTAAGAGAAGGTCCTTATTGGCTAGGTTGTTGCTTCCGTATCCCTATTATTTGGTATCCTGACGAAGGGTACAAGGCTATATATGAACTTCCTAAAGGATAGAAAGGGCACATCTTTGAGCTCTTGGCCAAAAACCATGGTTTCAAACCACTTTACGACATTCCTTTTCCAGCTTATTCCTTGACTGTTCTACATACGAACTACATGGTTTTGAGTTTATTTGAATGAACTCAACATCAGGTGAATTTTCATTTTGCTTTGATTTGAACATTTTTATTCATATTTTGAAATATGACTTTTTTAAAAATTGGCTTTAAAAAGTCCTTCATCCATAGAGTTCACTCTTTAATTCTTCTTATGACCTGCAAAAACATAGCATTTGCCTGCAACACAATATTAGGTGATGGAGGAAGAGAGGTGTATAGTCTCTATTCTTCCAATAAATATGTAAAATAATTAAAAGAATTTATTAGAAAACAAGTCCAAAGATGATATACAAAGAAAATTCATTCGTTTACCCCTTGAGGAATGGTGGCCAGCATAGACCTCCTAGCGGTGTTTTGTTCACAAAATATTTGTTTTATGTCCAATTAAAGTGATTTTAAAGCCAAGTTGAAGTGAATTCATATGGATACTTCCATTATAAACAAGTTTTCGAAATTATTTGAAATGATATGCTAAAAATGATGAAGCGTACCCTGTTTGATAGAGTTGCTTGTGAATTTTCGACTGGACCAACAATCACTATTTGGAGTGTAACGTTTTCGTTAAATATTGGATCGATGTGATTCCACTTGGAGATTAGATTATATTAATTTTTTTATATCCAGTAAAAAAATGTTTTTAAAATCATTATGTTTGATATCAAAAAATTGCCGATGAACAAACCTAGGAGGCAGAGTTTTATTATGCTGATTTGAAGACATGCAATCACTAAATGTGGCATACCATTTTCATTTGACATAAAAATGGGATGTTTAAAATTTTGTATTTATTTAGACTTGAATATATATCTCCCATAAAAGCATGTTTTGAAAATAATATGATTTAATATGTCAAATATGCCAATGAACAGTCAAGACCTAGAGTTGTCACCATGCAGATTTTTCGAGAAGCAGTTAGTATTTCAAGAATAAATTTTTCATATAATACCCGATTGAGGTGATTCAAATTAATTTGGAAAATATATTGCATATCTTCCCTATTAATATCAGGTAAAAATGTTTCCATTAGATGCCTAAAATATAGTTTTAAATAACTCTGTCCTCAAAATTTCTCTTGAGATCTAGTGTTTATTTTTACCTTGTCTTTTTCATTTGTGATCCAAATTGAAAAATAGGTTTAAAAACTAGTTTTCAAGATATTATTTATTGCATTTTGCCATAAAATCCTTCCAAATGAGTATTGAACAATGATTTGAAGAATTATTTATGAGAGCTTGAAACAAAATTATTATGGAAGTCTTATTGTGAACTCATTTTACTTATTTATTTCTTCTATTCTATCAAATTCTATTTTAGGAAAATAAGTCATTCTCTCAAGTATAAGAGAATTTCTAATGAATCCATTTGCGTAACAAGATCAAAAGTAGACTCACATCCAAGTTTGAAAAATATACCTTAATGAATACTTGGACTTAAAAAATTAGTTGATGCTAAAGGATGTTGAAAAATGGAGTGGTATTGAAGCCTAATGACTAGTTGAATCCAAGTTTTAATGTGATCTTTAATTTTTTGATTTTTCTCAACTATCATAACACAAAGTTTTTCCTGTGGAACTTGTTCAAAATCATGAATGCACAAGGGATCTTCTATACATTCTTTAATTTCTATCTCTATTGTTTGAACTTCATTTCATGTGATCGAGAATTCATTTATCTTCGTACAAAGATAAATAGAAGAAGCATATAGGATCTTCTTGTGGAGCCTATTGATGGATACTTTGTTGCTCTTCTATATTTTGAAATGAAGATTCATC
Source organism: Pinus tabuliformis (assembly GCA_031772625.1). Classification (NCBI taxonomy): domain Eukaryota; kingdom Viridiplantae; phylum Streptophyta; class Pinopsida; order Pinales; family Pinaceae; genus Pinus; species Pinus tabuliformis. The sequence continues at coordinate 28,418,856 of CM062815.1, forward strand.
CCTAGTGACCATTCTAAATTATGGAAAAGGGTTTAGGAGATCTTTGTGGTGGCATACCCTCATTCTCTAAATGACTTCTTTAACATCATCTTTTATAGATCTTTGTTTTGCATATGGATTTTGTAGTTAGTGAGTTTTTATTAGTGGGTGGGGGTTTTGTTTTGGGGGTCTACCTTTCTGGTCTCTATCTCTAGGCATAAAGAAACATAACTAAAAGAAAAACTATTTTTTTTTTCTTTTAATCCTCGAATTGACTATGTTGATGAATGCTTCCTCGACAACGGCACCAAAATGTTAGGTCAATTTATTGAGTAAATTAACACAATTATTTTAAATATCAATCTCAATTTGTAGAACTTAGAACCATGTCCAAAATATATGGATATCAACTATAATCAGCTTTAGAAGACAAGTTATGGAAACTGAAGGAAATGCAATTATAACCTAAATTAGAAGTGCATATTACAAATACAAAGTTTTACTAAGTAATTTCTAATTCAATATGTAATAAGCATTAGAAGTGGCTCCTAACTTAGGAGAACCAGATTGACCTTGTTTTACAATACTACTTCATGAACATAAATAAAAAACAACTAATGAAAAATAGCACAATATGCATAAAGAATAATATAAGAGACTCCTAAATAAGGAGGTCCTTGATGTTCTTCATTATAAATTTATTCATCATTAATGCCACTATTAGAGAACTAGAAATTCAGAAAATCACTTAAAAGCAAGAAAGATGAATTCTAGTTTCTAATCCCTGATTAAATAGAAGGAAAGTTTAACTTAAACACTGGTTTGAACCTTCATATGTAGATTAGAGTTAAGATTAAGATTCATCAACAATCATAATAGATTATCATACATCTAATTAACTAATTAAACATGAATCAAAACTAGTTCAAGAAATTGCAAGTAAATTAACCAGAAAGTGCACTTAGCTCGGTATGGGGGGCCTCCACCCTTACCTCACACACTGAAAGTACTTCTCATCTACTGAAACTCAATCAAGCATTAACCATATAGAACAACATAAAATAAGATGGAATTTGTCTCTTTGATTAACTCATAAAGTTTAGAATGCTCAAAATGAGTTCAAATTCTACATGTTCATGCCTTCAATGTTCTTGGCTTAAATAGAGAAATATGAAACAAACTTAACTAAAATGTCTCTAATAGCTATGTCTATCCTTATCCTATCTATTCAGGTCAAGATCATCCATCCAATCACTCGAAATCTGGAAAATCCCATAAAATCCTAAATTTGGCCTATATCCTATGGATTTCCTGAATGACTAGTCCTGTTTGACCAGCTTTGACCGGGCCTGTTTAAGCTCGGTTTGAATGAAAAAATAGGTATATGTCCATTCTTAGTTACCAATCTTTCTAGAAATTTTCTTATTTCATGCCCAGGTGTCCTGCAAGTATGAAAACAATGAAGCCATTATGAGAATTTTTAGTTTTGTCCAAAAATGCATTTAAAATCCAATTTTTGTAAAAACATCTAAAAATTGCAAAACTTAATTTATATACTTAGATATGCCTAAATTGGTCAAAATAAGGTGTATATGGATGGTAAATGGATGGATAACATTGAAATTAAGTGTATTTAGTTAAGAAAAAATTGATTAAAAACGAGGGCCAAAATAATAATGGTCCTTTAAGGTTTATCACCAAAGCCATTTTCAATGACGCTTTTGGTGAGGGCCATTAAAGGCCCATTACTAGTTCTCTCTTTGGTGACACTTTTGGTGAGGGTCGTTAAAGGCCCATCACTAATTCTCTCTCTGGTGACACTTATAGTGATGATCTTTTATTGACCATCACCAATGATCTTTTTGGTTACTTTTGATGAGGGTCAATAAATTTTCGTCATCATTGATTATTCCAATGAGTTTTTTATGACGCTTCATGCTTTTGATGGACCTTTAAGGTCTGTCACCAATTTTGCATATGGTGACGATCTTTAAAAAATCATTGTTGTAAGTGTATATAGTGATGGTCCTTTAAGGTTTGGTGAGGGTCATTAAAGACCCATCACTAATTCTCTCTTTGGTGAAACTTCTAGTGACGATCTTTTATTGACCCTCACCAATGATCTTTTTGGTTATTTTTGGTGATGATAAAAAAATGTTCATCATCATTGATCATTCCAATGAGTTTTTGATGATGCTATGTACCTGTTAATATATCTTTTTATCAAAAGATAAAATTTAAGACCATCGTTGTGGAGTCTTTTTCATTATGTGTCCAAGGTCACAATGTTTATAATAGTTAGTCAATTTGTTAAGAAGTAATTAGTGTGTATCATTTCCCTCATGTCATAAGAATATAGTTTTCCTATGAGTCAACACATGATTCATCTCTATTAGGTTTATTATCTAGCAAATTTCCTTTAAATAAAGTTCTAGTGTGTGTAAGAACTATATTATTTAATACATAATCAAGCTCTATCAATTCTATTAATGAGAGAGACCTAACACTCCTCAACACTCACGGCACACCTTAACATGCTTTGGAATAGTACACTAACATTCCTTGACACCTCGCATGTCTTGGAACATCTTTTTACCTAGAACATCTTGCCATGAGTAGGACGCCCAAGCACATGTTGGAATGCCCTGTAGTCCCTAGCATGCCCTGGAACACCTTGGCATGATATTGCATTTACAAACATTAACACTTGGCACACATTGACACTTGGCATGTGTTGGAACATATTATTAGTGTGCCTAGCATGCCTCTTTTGAAAAGATAAAGTCTCGACTTATTAACCCTATTATGTGTTCATTTCATTTCATTTTAGCTTGGTTATTCCTTTTGTTGCCTTGAAACTCCTTGACACATATTGGCATACTCTAGCACCTTGCACATCCTAGAATGTCTTAGCACCTGCCATGCCTTGGCACTATTTGGCACATGTTAGTGTTATCACCCCAAGAAACTCTCCTAGGTTGTATCTCAGAGATGCTTGGGAACATTACAAACTCAACATAAATGTTGGAAATGGGTGGATGAATGGAAGGAAAGATGCATATTCAAGCCAGATAACCACTTCTACTATTCTTAACCCAGACATGGGTGAACACCCCCAGACTACAAGGCTTTAGACCACCAATTACTCACAGTTTGAGGATTAGGTGAAGATGGACAATACTGACCACATTAGCAGATGCACAAGACCATGTGATGGCCGGCTGCAACCAGTAGAAAGGTATGTAGATCTATTTCCTAATGCACAAATAGGATGACAGCTCTCTAGCACCAAGATAATAGAAACCTACATACACATTCAATGATACATACTAGATTTTAACACAGAGGTGGGATGACAGCCCCTCAAACGCTAAACATCAAGAGCACATGAACACATGCATAACAGGCACAACCTGGAACAGAATAGAAGTGGAAAGTGAGCAATTAACAACAAAAGAAGCTTGTAGTAGCTGAAAATGAAGACCAGACGCTACAGGTATCACAGTAGTTACAGTCTCCAGAAGTTGAACCTTACATCAAAATAACATCCATCAACCCTCATTACCTTTTTTTCTGGGTATATATAGAGGTTGATTATAAAAATATCTGCTATCTTATGCGTGGAGGGGTCATAATGGACCACCAACCATATTAACTATCTAATATGGGTCTCTGCTACAAACTGTGTGCTTTAATGAACAAAATTGGCCTTTTTAGATACTCTGCTGTCCTTCTCAAGCAGGTAGAGTGCCATATGGAAGAAGTTCCATAATGGTAAATGCTGAGATCTGCCCAAGGCTGTCCTTTTCCTTTTTGGCCATAATGCTCTTGAATTCAGCTGTTGAAGAATAACAGCACAAGGTACGGGTAGATGGCTGCCATTGTCCTTTGGAAGTACAGCTTAGTCAACGGTGGTGAAGACTTTATGGTGGGTGTACGAGTGGGCGGAGGATGAACACCAACCGTTGGATGACAGTGATCGATGGCGAAGATTAGTCTACGGAGGATATCGAAAGATGGGGGAGTGGGGAGATCGCGAGCTGTTGGATCTCGGGCGGGGAGATCCAACGGTCGACGGGCGCGGAAGCTGCGGGGATGATAGCGATCTGGGAAACGGGCAAATTGCGGTAAGTCGTTTCCCCGCACCACTTATGGAGGAGGGCAGTAAAAGTACGCGGGGGGTGCGATCACAATCAGCACTCGACACGTGGCGGATGGGACGCGTCGAAAACTGCCGATATCGCGAGTTAACATGCGGGCAAGTTTTGTTAGTGGGAGGTGCGATTGCCGTTGGATCTCAAGGTGGATACGATCGATGGCGGGGATACAAACGAAGTTTATCGGGGCTGATGTGACAGGAGAAAGCCGCGGGTAGCGCTTTTTCTTTACGAAGGCACAGTTATATGGGTTAAACTTTAGCGCTGAGGGGCTTGGCCGAAAAGGGGTTTATATAGGGTTTTGGAGGCAAAATGGAGGAAAACAGGGGTTATAAGGGTATAAAGCAAATGAAGGGGGAGGGATGAAATAAACTGCTACGAGCTCCCTTCTTGCAAAAGACATACGACCATGGTAGTAATTTGGTTCTTCAAATGCACAAGCGCATAACAGAGCTAACACTGGCTCCTTCTGGGGATGAGATCCTCCCTGTGAGGTCTCAAGAACCTGCAGACCAATGCCTTCCCGATGAAAACAAATTAGCAAAACTCCTAGTGTTCCATTGGGCATGGAGTCTGACTGAACCTACACTAAAACTGATAAAACAAAATATTTACAATTTTAAGGCCAAAAGACCTTAAATCACATAAATTTTGAGAAAACGCCCATTAATTGGGCCATCAAAAACTACTTCTTCCCCCATGCTTTCTAGCATGAAGGTATTGTTCCCTTGAATATGAGAAATGATGAAAGGCCCTATCTAGAAAGCATCAAACTTCCCATGATTTCCTTTCTTCTCTTTCAATGCATCCCACTTCAGAACCAGATCTCCAACCTGAAAATTATCTGATTTTGTCCCTTTGTCAAAAGCTTGCTTGATCCTTTTCTGATGTGCTGCAACCTTTTCAACCAGTTGTTCTCTGATTTGATGTACCTCTGTTAAATCAATGATCCTCTTTGCCATGTATTCTTCTTCATTCTGTTCTGTTTGAAGGAATTTTGCCACAGGGAGAGTTAGTTGAATTGGGAATACCGTTTTAGTACCATATACCAGCTTGAAAGGAGAATTTCCTGTGGATTTCTTAATGGTCACTCTGTCAGCCTACAGTGCATACTTGAGCTTAGAATCCCAATTCCTTTTATTTTCCTCCAATAGCTTCTTAATTATCCTTATCAGGCTTTTATTAGAGGATTCTGCTAGACCATTTCCTTGAGGATAATATGAGGTGCACTGAAATAGTTTAATACCCATTGAACCACACATATCCACCAATTCTTTTGCCCTGAAGGCTGCTGCATTGTCTGTGACTAATTTATGTGGACAACCAAATCTGGTAAAGATATTCTCTGTCAAAAACTTCATGACCACATTATGATCAGCCTTCTTGGTAGGGATTGCTTCAATCCACTTAGTAAAATAATCAGTGGCTACTAATATCCATCTATTCTCGCCATTGGAATGTGGATTGATTTCTCGAATGAAATCCAAGCCCCATTGCTGAAAAGGTCCTTTTGCATGTATTGGTTTTAAGGGCAGGGACTTCAAATTCTGTTTTCCTTCAAATCTTTGGCACCTATCACAAGATTTAACAAATTAAAATACATAAGAAAATAAGGTGGGCCAATAGTATCTAGCTCTGAGGATTTTATGGGCTGTAGTCTTCCAATAATGATGCCCTCCACACATGATAGAATGAAACTGCTGCATGACTTCTATTAACTGTTATTTTTCCAAACACCTCAAAAGCACTCCAGATGGATCCCTCCAGTAGAGCATATTTTCGTTAATGCAATATTTGGCTGGTCTTAGCTTTATAGTCCTAGCTTGACTTTGAGTAAGTCCTGAAGAGATTTCTAGCTTCAGTAAGAAATTAATTATTGCAGAATACCAACCACAAGAAGCTAGATTTTTGGCCACTAACTGCTTTCTCTCTGGTTCAACTGCTTCTTCTTCTTCATCTGTCTGACTAATTTCTGCAATTGTGCATAGGAAATCAATATCCAACGATCTACAATTTTCTTCAGCTAACAACCTAGCAAGACCTTGACCTGTGACTAGCTTGGGAGGCTCAATTTTATATTAAATTCTATTAATTTTGCAATCCATTTAGCCCTTCTTCCATCAGCATCAGGTTGTGTCAAGACATCTTTTATTGCAACAGAAGGTACATATGCAATTATCTTGGAATTCAGAATGTAAACTCTGAAAGATTTCAAAGATTTGATAAGATCATATGCTTGTTTTTCAATGATATCATACCTCAATTCAACATCCCTTAGGATTTTGCTGAAAAATGCCACTAGATGCTCTGAACCTTCTTCATCTTCTTGCAATAAAACCGCTGCAATGGTGTCTTCAGAGGCAAATGAAAATATATGGAACTCCTTGTTGTAATCTGCGCTGCTTAGAGTGGGAGCTTCCATAATGAACTTTTTAACAGATTCAAATGATTTTCTTGCTACATTAGTCCATCTAACCTCTGACCCCTTCCTCAACATGGAGGTAATATGCTTCACTAATTTTGCAAAATTTGGCATAAACCTCCTCACAAAATTAATTTTGCTCAGGAAGGACTGAATATCCTTCTTTGATCTCAAGACAGACAAAGTCTATATTGCTTTTACTCTTTTTGGGTCAATTCGGACACCTGTAGTGGAAACAACATGTCCTAACAACATGCCTTCTTTTAAAGCAAATTGAGATTTTTTAGGATTGACTGAAATCCCAAACCTTCTGCACTTCAGGAACACTTTTTTCAAATGCTGCAAATGGTCTTGATGGCTGCTGGAGTATATTGTTATGTCATCAAGGTAGATAAGAACAAACTTATCCTTCTCTCCCACAAATGCTATATCCATAGCTCTCTGAAAGGTGGCTCCAGCATTCATCAATCCAAAAGGCATCTTGGCATACATGAAAGTACCCCAAGGAGTGGTGAATGTGGTCTTCTCTTGATCATCTGGGTGTAAAACTATCTGGTTAAAGCCTGCAAATCCATCCAAGAAAGACATTACTTTGGCTCCTGAGACCTTTTGCAGCAAATGCTCCATCTTAGGCAGAGGGTAGTTGTCTTTCCTAGAGCATTTGTTTAAGTTTCTGAAATCAACACACCGTCTGATTTCTCCACTTTTCTTCCTCACGACTATTAGGTTGGCTACCCACTTGGAATATCTGAGAGGGACTATGATCTTAGCAGCCAACAACTTTTTAATTTCCTTTTCAATCAAAGGAAGGAGCATAAGATTTATTGGTCTCAGCTTTTGTTTGAAAGGAAAGGTGTCTTTCTCCAGAGGGATTTTATGCTAGATTATCTTCTTATCAAACGTTTTCAGATCACTATACTCCCAAGAAAACACGTCAGCAAATTGCTTCATTAATTTGCAGTACTTAGAACTTTGGTCAGCAGATAGATGAGAAGATAGATGTATGTATCTAGGATGACTTGGACTCCCTATGTCATGCTTACAGACTGTAGATTGGTCTTCTTTTTGGGCAGCCTTGTAAGGCACATCATTCTGGTCAAACAGTCTTTCTAGAGGACTTAAACCCTTAGGAATATGATTGCTAGGAAGCTGGACAATGCTATCTTTACCAATTTTATTTCTACGCTGGGATTTGGGGATTTCTAACATGGCTTCATTTTCTTGGTCAATTTGCATTTCGGAAAACTCATCAATGACTTGCAGAAACCTATTTATTTCATCATCTTCTTCAAAAACTTTCCAATGCTGGACATTATCAGGCAAGGATGGTCTGTATTTCATTTGGACTTCATAAACTATTCTGGGAGGCGTAGGAGGGATAAACAGACTAGCAGACACAGCAAGGGAATCAACAAGCTGATTTTGGGCTCTAGGAATATATGAAATACAGAAATAATCAAAAGAATCTCTGATTCTCCATACCTCATCTCTGTATGTTTTCAGCCTTGGGTGTTTTTCCTAAAATGTTTTATTTACTTGCTGAATGATCAGATCAGCATCTCCAAACACCTTTATGTTGCTGATTCCTCTACCTTTTGCTATGTTAAGGCCCAATAGCAGAGCCTCATACTCTGCTATATTGTTAGTGACTTGAAAAGCTAGCTTGAAAGACAGATGTGTGCTTTTTTGTTCTGGAGATATCAGCACCACCCCTGCCCCTGCAGTCTCCCTAGAACATGCTCCATCAAAGAACATCTCCAAAACCTGACTTCCTTGCTCTTTCTCGGCCCGATTCACTGATTTCCTGATCTGCATTGAGGCCTTCTGTGATTCTTCTATTTGGAGGATACATGCTCCAAAATCAATGTCCACAACATAAATGGGATGATTAGTGGGATTCTTTTCATCACTGATGATGTATGCTAGCTGTGCTTCTCTATGCAATCTCCTGCTTTCTCCTCTAAATACTGGGATAGTAGCATAAGATAGATCATTCTGTAATGTCCCACCTAGTCTCTTAATCCATCCCCTGGACAACAACATGCCAAACTTAGGAGGGACATCTGCTACCGCAATATCCATCATCATACTCTTCATGGGCAGCTAAGTTAAGGTAATGGCCAGATCTTTGATTAAGCCTAGGAATTTCACTTTCCTTTAATCAAATGAGAATAGATCATGATATGGTATGGTGATATCAAGGCCTAACTCTTCCATGACAGCTTTAGGCATTAAATTGTGGCTGGCCCCTGTGTCTAGCAGGTAGTTGTGGAGGATTTTGTCATGAATGGTGAAGGAGACATAAAAAGATGGAGAATTACTATTAACAGGTTCAATAATAGGGCTAAGCACAACAGTAGGCTTATCATCTTGCAAATTGACAGAGTCAGTGGAGGTTTGTGTGGTTTCCATCTCAAGAGCTTCAAGGATAGGCTTTCTAAATACTTCACTCTTGACCAACTCTATCAGAGGCACATATATTTTTAACTTCTGGAATTCTGACTCAAAGCTGAAAGAAGGTAACTTGTCAGAACCTCTTACCTCTTGAACTGGTGCTTTGAGGATGACTGGGTCAGCTGGTGGTCTTCTCTATCTGATATTTTGTCACTCTGTTTGGACAGCAGCTCCTTGGACAGGATTCTCCTTGACATTTTTTGCATTTGACCTCAGATTGTATCTTTGCTGTTCACCAATTTGTAAAACTGCTTCTCTGTCCCACTCCTGACTGCCTTGTTCCTGCAGCAAAGATTCTTCGTATGCAGCTAATGTCAAAAAGGCAGCACTGCCTTTATCTTCCATGCAGTGAATTTCATCCTCATCTTCAAACTGTTCCTCCTCCATGACTACATTCTAGAAAGGAGCTTTAAACTTGTGTTCCTCATTTGGTTCTTTTCCCCTCTGAATTATTTGCAACTGTTCATTTTCTCTTCTGAATGGATTTGGATTTCTTGGAGCAAATGTGTTCTGTTGCCTTGTCTTTCCTGAATTTTGCTCAACCTTCAACTTAGATATTTCAGCAGCCAATGACTCTATCATCTTAGTCATTTTATCAAATTTGGGATCAGAAGATGATGCAGAGGAAGTAGAAGCCCGACCTCTCTACCTCCTTCTGTCAGCTTGATTTTTTAGCATTTCTGCAACCATAATATTGGATTCCACCTCTAGTGCTGCATCTTGCATGTCAACTAGAGTGGCACATCTCCTTTCTCTCAACAACAGGAAGAAATTCGAGTCAAAAGCATTGGCATAAGTGAGTTTGGCAGAGGTGGGGGTAGGCTTTACCTCAGCTGGTATCTTACTATACATACGATTGAATCTTTTACTAAAATCAGTCAATGATTCCCCACTTTCCCTCTTCAAGTTACCAAACTCAGTATGGTAATATAGCAAGTCCTTCTTATCTCCCCGGTGCTTCAAAAATGCATCATCTAAGGCTTCAATATCAGCAATATATCTAGGGGCTAGTTCTCTGAACCACTCTCTGGCCTCTCCATCAAGGCTCTTGACAAAAACTCTCATCCACACATCATTTTCACTTATATCTAAGTTATCAGCATAACTATAAAAATCTTCAAGGTGTTCTTCTGTTGTTACTCCCTCTGTGCCAGTGAACTTGGGCATATATTTTTGGTATTCTCCCACAGGCATGGGATTCAAAGGAACAGGCAAGACCAAAGGTCCATATCTAGAAGCTACAATTCTTTCTATCTTCGTGGGTGCTTGCTGGCCTGCCATGACTGGGGTATGTGGAAGGACACTGGAAGATTGAGCAGTATGAAACAATGAAATGGATGACAGAGACAAAGGGATGTTATGGACTATATGGGAAACTTAATTTGGACCGAGATTCAAAGGGGAACCAGATGGACAAGGAGCTATAAGAATCTCTGCAGGTGTTTGTTCACTAGCAACACTAGGCTCTAAGTCTTCAAATTGTGTATTCTCAACTAAAAACTCCTCATGCAGAGACAAATAAGATTTCTTGGGCTTACCTGATCCTGATGCTCCTTTCTGTGAAGTTTTCTTCGACTTGACAATCTTCTCAGGGTTAGGAACTGATTTAGTTGGTGATTTCTGAGGATTCCTTCGAGTATGTCTCACAAACTGAGTCAGAACTTCAATGTGGAGTCGCCAAAGGTTGGTCTTCCCCTAGTAGAGTTGCCATATAGATGATTACAACCAGAATATGTGTCCAAACCTTGTCTATCATCAAAGCTTGGAGTTGTGTCGTTCTCCTAGAGAAGCTGAGCTTCACTATCCTCTCCCTGGCAACAACACCAATTAATGTTATCACCCCAAGAAACTCTCCTAGGTTGTACCTCAGAGATGCTCGGGAACATTACAAACTCAACATAAATGTTGGAAATGGGTGGATGAATGGAAGGAATGATGCATATTCAAGCCAGATAACCACTTCTACTATGCTTAACCCTAGACATGGGTGAACACCCCCAGACTACAAGGCTTTAGACCACAATTACTCACGGTTTGAGGATTAGGTGAAGATGGAGAATACTGACCACACCAGTAGATGCACAAGACCATGTGATGGCCAACTGCAACCAGTAGAAAGGTATGTAGATCTATTTCCTAATGCACAGACAGGGTGACAGCTCTCTGGCACCAAGATAACAGAAACCTACATACACATTCAATGATACATACTAGATTCTAACACAGAGGTGGGATGACAGTCCCTCTAATGCTAAACATCAAGAGCACATGAACAAATGCATAACAGGCATAGCCTGGAACAGAATAGAAGTGGAAAGTGAGCAATTAACAACAAAAGAAGCTTGTATTAGGTGAAGATGAATACTAGACGCTGCAGTAGTTACAGTCTCAAGAAGTTGAACCTTACATCAAAATAACATCCATAAACCCTCATTACCTTTTTTTTCTGGATATATATAGAGGTTGATTATAAAAATATCTGCTATGTATGCATGGAGGGGTCATAATGGACCACCAACCACATTAAATATCTAATATAGGTCTCTGCTGCAAACTATGTGCTTTAATGAACAAAATTGGCCTTTTTAGATACTCTGCTGTCCTTCTCGAGTAGGTGGACTGCCGTATGGAAGAAGTTCCATACTGGTAAATACTGAGATTTGGCCAAGGTTGTCCTTTTTCTTTTTGGCCATAATGCTCTTGAATTCAGTTGTTAAAGAATAACTACATAGGGTACTAGTAGATGGCCGCCATTGTCCTTTGGAAGCACAGCTCATTCAAAGGCGGTGAAGACTTCATGGTGGGTGTATGAGTGGGCAGAGGATGAACACTAACCGTTGGATGATAGTGATCGATGGTGGAGATCAGTCTATAGAGGATATTGGAAGATAGGGGAGCTGGGAGATTGCGGGCCATTGGATCTTGGGTCGACGGGCGCGAAAGCTGCGGGGATGATAACAAGGTGGGGAAACGGGCGAATGGTGGTAAGTGGTTTCCCCACATTTCTTATGGAGGAGGGTGGTAAATGTATGTGGGAGGGTGCGATCACAATCAGTGCCCCACACGTGTCAGATGGGACGCGTAAAAAACCGCTGATATCGCGCGGCCAAGTTTGTTAGCAGGAGGTGCGATTGCCATTGGATCTCAAGGTGGATGCGATCAACAACCGGAAGACAAACGAAGTTAATCAGGGCTGATGTGACAGGAGAAAGCCGTGGGTAGTGCGTTTTCTTTGCGAAGGTGCGGTTATATGGTTTAAACTTTAGTGCTGAGGGGCTTGGCCGAAAAGGGGTTTATACAGGGTTTTGGAGGCAAAATGGAGGAAAACAGGGGTTATAAGGGTATAAAGCGAATGAAGGGGGAGGGATGAAATAAACTGCTGCGAGCTCCCTTCTTGCAAAAGACATATGGCCACGGTAGTAATTTGGTTCTTCAAATGCACAAGCGCATAACAGAGCTAACAATTAGCACACCGCGAAACTACCTAGCACACTCTAGCACTTCTTGACATTCCCTAATATTCCATGGCATGCCTTACCCATTCTTAGCATACCTTGTCACTCTCTCCTTGGCATGACAACTAGCACTCATTGACACTCCCCGACATACCCTTATATTCATTCACTTCCATGCATTTTGACCTAGTGCTCCCTTGTGTTGTTCCAGTAGTCCTTAACACTCCCAAGCATGCATTGACACTCTCTAGCACACCTTATGACTCTTCGATATGCTCTGCCACTTCATAGCATGAATCACACTCCCTGACGCACATTAGCACTTGGAATGTGTTGGCACTTGGCAAGTCTTATCATGTTTGGCATGCATTGAGATGACTGGGTATGCTTTGGCATGGTTTAATATTAAATTTATTTGAGATCAATTATTGGAAACTAGATGAGAAGAAATAGAGGAAGATGTGGCACTTAGAATGCATTGAGACTTGGCACTTGGCACCTTTTGGAACCTAGTGTTGGTGTGCCTAACATTCCCCTCATGGAAAAGGTAAATTGATGACTTATTAACCCTATTATGTGCTCATTTCCTTGTAGTTTCATTTGTTCCTCCTTTTTGTTTCCTTGACAGTCCCTGGCATGCATTGCCACACCCTTGTACATCATGGCATGCCTTAGCACTCAACACATCTTAGCTTGTTTGACCTGTCTTCGTACTATTTGACACATGTTAGCATGCCCTAACATTACCTAAAACACCTTTATATTCATGACCTGACAACTAGCATTACATTTTTCCATGACTTTGGAACCTTACATTCACTAGAACACCTTGGAACTCCCTAGTTGTCATGCCCTCTATTATCCTCCACAATGTCCCAGGGTGATGAGGAGATCGACAAAGGTAACCATAGACCAAGCTTTTAGTTTGGTAGCTAGCCATACCAAACAAGAGAGGGCTCTCTCTATGAAATCACAATCAAGAGATGACTGGAATGTAAATGATTTTAGGTTAGATAGCTAGGCTTAGGTGGGTTTTGGAAAATTTAGGGTTTTGTTGCTGGATAAGGGAGAAAAACCAGGTAGCTAGGTCAGGCGATCAAAGGGTTATAACAAAAAAGATATAAAGGAGCAAGGTAGCATTACTTTTGTGATGGATCTTAGGGTTTGTCGGTGTAGCTTAGTGTTTAGAATGCCTTAATGAGCATGAAACATGAATTCATTAAGCAAGAAAGAAAACAACACCTAATGATTTTTCCATCAAAACAAAGCTTCATGCAAAGAATTTTGTTTATAAATTGTAAGGAAAACCATTGAAGAATTGATGAATTTAAAGAAAAGATGAATATCTTTCATATAAAGCTATAACACAGAAAAAATAACATCACAAACTTATTGAACATGAATTCCTAGATAATAGTTGCAAACTGTGTCCTTTGATTTCTAGAAAATGTCTACATACAAGCTACAATAGTTCTCCCCTTTGAAATCCAACCCATTCTATCACTGAGAAATTGATACATAAATACCAAAAAAACATCTCCCCACTCTCAGGGGTCGAATCCATGACTCTACGAACTGTTCTGTGAGGTGTTCTAACCAAACCCTAATGTCCAGGGAAATTAAAAGCAACTTCTACAATTAACTTTGACTCCAACCTATCTCATAAATGAGGTCAAATTTACATAAAAAAAAGCTTACAAAGACTAACCACCCATTATTTACATTTATCTTTACCCCTCACATTCATCTACTTCACCCTTTCCAATTTTACCGAAGTCAAACTAGGAATTACAAAAAATTACATAGTGAAAATTTTACAAAAATCTCAGAAATTTCCAAGTGTGCAATGAGTTGTTAGAGGCCATTTTTGAGTGTCTTTATGAATTCAAAATCCAGATCTGAAGCCTTTCTAGAAATATGGGAGAGTGTAGATGTCTTTGGAGTATTTGTGCACTCAAAGTAACTCATTTGTGGCTGAGATATGGCCATTCTCCCATGGTGTCTCGAGGTGCACAACGAAATGGAAAAAGAGGCGCAAAAAGGTAATTTTTGGCCTCTTTTTTGCAATTTTCTAAAAAACCGAGCCCCATACCAAGAAAGTGTGAAAATTGTTTGCACAGGGGGTCATAATATTTCTAAAAATGTTGAGTTTCCATCATTTGGATCCCTAAGGAAGAAGCGCAACGTGAGCTCGCTGCACTCCTAGACAAACAATTGTGAAAACATTGCATGTATGCACCAAAACACAAAATTTTCTCCAAAACCTCCCAAAATTTGTCCAGAGATGTGTGATGAGGTATTTTATTCAATCATGTATGTGTCAGCAAGAAACTATAACTTACCCTTCTCCTCTTGGTTGATTAAGGTTTCCTTGAGTTTTTCCTTCAATTGCTTGATTTTGACATTGGAAACCTAATTCCTTGTGTAATAATGGATGGCCATTTATTTTGCAACATTTTATCCCTGATGGCCTTGTCAAGGAGCTTCTCAAGGTTGCAATTGAATTTTTGAAGCCAAAACTCCCTGTCCTCATTTATTTCCATGGCAATCCTCTCTTCAAAGGTCAATGCTTCAATTGGTGGATTTTGTTCTCCTTCCCTATGAAGTGCCATCCTAAGACCCATTGTCCTTGGTCTCTTCTTTGCCACATGTCCTTCATACTGCTCAGTGTCCTCATGGTCCACCACTACCTTGCCTTTCATCTCTTGTTTCTTGGCTTTGAATTTCTCTTTCTCCATGATTAATTGTTTTGCCTTATGTTGATTGTTTTCTTGCTCAAGGAATGAAATGATGAATTTGGCCCTTTCCAAATTGTCCTTGAGCTCCATGATCTGAGAATCCTTCTCTTTGATGACTTGTTGTAGGGTTTGATGCTCATCATGTGCCTCCAAGTCAACTAGGTCAAATTCATGCTCAATGGGCTCCTCATCATGCAAAGAAGCCTCATGATGTGATGGTGATCCCTGTTCTGTTGATGTAGTAGGCTTGGCCCCTTCCTCAATTTGAGGAGAAAACACAAGGCTTCTACCTCTCTGATATGTCTTGCTCACCTTAGGCCTAGGTGCCTTGGAAACCTCATCATGTTTTCTGGATGACCCCACCTCCATGGGTTGTACTGACATGGTTTGGTGCTAGCTTGGTGAAGTAGTTATATGCGTTTTCAAGGTTGTCTCAATGAAGGTGTCCCATGTCATGTTATTCTGTTTGAACTTATGGAGTACTATAACCTTTATCGGGCTATGGTGAAAGAGGCTGGGATAATGCACTTTGCCTTTCAATTGCACCCTTTTAAACATTTTGGTTAGGTTCTTATGCAAGTAGTTGGACAAATTTAGAGACTTGGCAACTGTAAAGTGCATGAGAAATGTTATGTGGTACTGATATAGCCTAGAAAATATGCCCTCACATGTGAAGAACTTCATGACAACCTTCATCAATGGTGCATATCTCTCCAACAAGTATCTGAACGGGAAAACATGTGACATGCACAAAAAGTGTGAAATGTAGCTTAGAAATGCTGAGATATGCAATCTAATCAAAGTTTTTGGTGCATTCTTACTCACTGACTCCCTATCACACACCCATTGTCTAAAGAGGCACAAAAAATGTGAAATGCAGCTTAAGATATGTAATTGATTAGCAATTTTACCTAATGATATGTGAAAGACATCGTTTAAGATGTGACAAGGACTGCTTGCACGAACCACACTTGTTGGTTCAAAACGCATCGGCTAAAAATCTCTCTTTTGTGATTTCTACTGAAAGAATTTGCTTGATGTCATTAAGTGTTACCAATTATGGCCTTGCAACATTCATGAGATGATGAACAAAGTTCTACAACCACATATTTACTCAACTCTAATTGTGTACTTAGACATATTACCTTTCATCTGGACCTAGGATGAATAAACCATGTGTTTGCAACACGTGACAAGTTATTTGTGAACATGAAGAAGTGTGCATTTGGGTAGAAGAAATTTGATTATCTTGGATTTTTGTGTGAACCACGATGGACTAAGCATTGATTCAATGCAGTTTTCAACCATTGTTATTTGGCCACCACGAAATATCAACCTTGACCTACAATATTTGCAGCAAATGGTGAACTATCTCAAGAATTATATTGCATAGTTTCCCCATGACATGCATCCTCTCAATGATTACAAGCACCTATTATATGAAATCAAAAGATTAGTAATTTTTTTCTACAAATTGGTTTGAGGTATCTTAACATAGATCACAATATTTATGGTTACATGTGAATGATGTAGTTCTCTTAATTGTGATTCATGTGGATGATTTGATTATCGCTAGAACTAATGGTGATTCAATTTAAGTCTAAAGTCACATTTGAAAGATACATTTGAAATGACTAACTTAGATCTATAGCATTTATTTCTTGGCATCAAAGTTATGCAATTGGGTGGTAGTATCTTCATTTCTTAGACAAAGTATGCTTTGGATATCCTGAAGATATTTAAAATGGATTATCTGTAAGCCTCATTCTACTCCATTTCAATTAGAAGGTAAGACAACTAAGGATTGTGATTCTTTGAAAGTCAATTTGTTGGTAGTCTTATTTATTTGAATCATAGTCAACTTTATATTGCCTTCACCATTAGTTGAATGTCTAGGTTCATGTAGGATTTGATGGAAAGCGATATGAAGACTGCAAAGAGGGAGTATCAATATATCAAAGCTACATACCAAGTTTCCATTAAGTATTCAACAAAAATTCAAATCAATTGGTTAGATATACAAACACTAATCTGTAAACAAGCGAATAATAATATACAATCCTCATTGGAAATAAACATTGCAGTCTAGCCACCACCCATTTTAGCAAAACAAATCCTTTGTGGAAAATAAACAATGTAATATTCTTTGTCTTCATACTTGCTAACTTATTGGTTTGCTTTTCATGTGGTGGAACCACTGGAAACTAAATTCCCAAACTGTGTTTATGGTAAAGGTTGAGCCTGTTAGTCCTTACAATATCCTAGGTTGAAAAGGAAATCGAGAAGGGTAACCTCAAACCACTTTAGCTTAGTAGCTAGCCCTACTGAGCATGAGAGGGACCTCTCTAAGTCTCTTATTAGTGATATGACTTTAAAGAAAACGAATTTTAGGCTAGATATGTGTATTTTCTTGTTTGCTTGTAAAATTTAAGTTTTAGGGTTTGTTGAACTTAGGGTTTGAAGCCACAAATAGGTTTAGGCTATATGAGTGCAAGAGCTAATATAAGAAGGAGCTAGATATTAGAAGCCATGGTGTATTTTCAATATTGTTAGTGTAGTATAGGGGAGAAAGTGTAGAAGAAACTAATGAGCATAATGAAACATGATTTCATTAGCTTAGGAAGACATAAACATAACTATGAAAACTAGATAACAGAGCTTGAAAAACAAGAATTCTTTATATTTCACTGTATGGCATCCGTAGAAAGAAGATATATATGTAGATAAATATGTTTAGACAATTATAAAACAGATAGAATGAAGTATAAGCACGATGAAAATAGCTGCAACCTGTCTCTGTATTAGCTGAAAAGATGATTACATGCAAGCTTCCTTCACAAAAAGTTCAACCATTCTCTCTGAAAGAGAAATGATACATAAAGACTCTCTTATACCACTTTCCCACCTTCAGAAGTCAAATTCCTTGGTGGAAGAACTAATTCTAAGATTCTCTCAACCAATAGGTGAGAGTGAGAAGGTGAAACTCAAACACTTCATGCAGAGTTTGTTTAGGAGTTTGCTACTTTTATGAGGTCTATAAACATAAAAGAGCATCCTATGATGTACATTTATTTATGCCTACATCATCTAGCCTAAAAAATAGTGCCATTACATAGAGAATGTTGACTTTGACTAAGTCAAACTAGAAACTAGAAATTTTACACAGTGAAATTTACAAGTTAAAACACAGAAAAGTGCAGAAGCGAAGCACCAACTTTGAGCTAATTTTTAGGTGCCTTCCAGGGGTCAAAATGCACAACTAGGAGAATTGTCAACTAGCCCTTCAAGTCTAGTTTGTAGAATAATTTGAATTCTGAATTTGGACCGTGGGAAGACCTTCAAAAATCCATTCTTCCAAGGTCGCTCCAGGAGCGCAACGCCTGTCAAAAAAGGGTCCAAAATGCTATTTTTTGCCACATTTTTGCATTTTCTCCAAAACTAAGCCACCTATGCAAAATTTGAGCAAATGGGATTTTAGAGGATGGAAAGAGCTTTCAAAAAATGTAGACCTTTCCTCAAATGGAGGCCTGAGGAAAAAGCGCACCGCCAAGGTGCTACGCTTTTGGAGCAATTGATTTTCTGAGTTTAGACCAAAAATTCTCAAAAAACTTAAAGTGCTCAGAATTTGCTCAAAATTGGATGGAAGGTGTAAAAATATGTTTGTTAAACCTTCATAGATACTTCAACAAGCATCTCCAAGTTTCCCTAATCCTTTTGGTCTTTTCTGGCTTCCTTGAGCTTGTTTTCAAGCTGCTTTACCTTGAAATTAGCGATCATGTTTTGAGCTTGGTAGTGGTGTGCCATATGTCTGAGCAACTGATTATCCCTTTTTGCTTTCTCAAGGAGCTTCTCCAAGTGTTCATTCACCCTATTGAGCCAATGTTCCTTGTCTTGATAGACCTCAAGGGCAATCCTATCCTCTAGGTCAAGGCCTTCATTCAACAGAATGTGCTCTTGCTCTTCTTGCAATGTCTTATTTTGGCCCTTGTTCTTGTTATTTTCCTCTTTCCTTTACCTTTTGATCCTTCAAGCTTGCTTGATTCTATGATCTCCTTACCTTTGCCAACCTGCTGCAATAACTTGGCTTGTTTTTTTTCCATGATCAATTCCTTTGCTTTGAGCTGACTATTCTCCTATTCATGGAATGATATGACATATTTTTCTCTTTCCATATTGATTGTTAGCTCTTTGACTTGATAGTCCTTTCTATGATCATCTATCGCATGCTTGAATTCTGATCCTCAGCCTCTAAATCAACTAGCTCAAACTCATTCTCAATTGTGTCTTTCTCTTTTTTTGTCGGTCCCTGCTTTGTGGATGAAGAAGGAATTGTCCCTTTCTATCCATGAGAAGAAAAAACAAGCCTATTTCCTCTATGGTACACTTTAGTCACCTCAAGCTTAGGTAGTTGAGTTTTCTCCACTGATTTTCTAGAGGACCCCACCTCTATTTGCTATTTTGGCACACTAGGAGACTGAGCTACTACATTGGCTTCATGTCACTTCAAGGTTGTTTCCAAAAATGCTTCCCAAGCCATACCTTTCTCTACAAGATGGTGAAGGAAAATAGTTTTGATTAGACTCTGATGGAACAAGCTTGGGGAGTGCTCTTTGTCCTTCAATTGTATTTTTCTGACATTTTGGAAATGCTCCTAGATAGGTAGTTACACATGTTGAGTGGCTTTTGAGAGGTTAAATGCATTAGGAGGTGAATATGATAAGCATACAACTTGGACAATCTCCCTTCACATGTGAAGAACCTCATGGCACTCTTCATCAAAGGGGCATATTTCTGTAATAAATATCTAAAAGGTATAACGTGAGCATGTTTTTCTCTGTATGACGTCTTTAAGAATGGCTTGTAGTATTCAAGATCTAGGCTCATTACTTTCACCATTTTTTGGTAACCCTCTTGCAAGTGAGATGGAGGCCATTGAAAAACTAAACTCAACACCAACAATGACAACAGTTTCACCTTTCAACTGAGTTGGCACTCAATTTGTTAATTGTTCATGAAACCCCACCTCGCTCACTCTTTTGCAAAACTTCAAGCAATGTACATCTTCGAAGCATTGTTTGATGAAAGGATAGGAGTTGATTGCATTGTAGTCTGATGGCTCATATCTGTGGATCTTCCCTCCCTTATGATGTCTTTTTCTCTCTGGTGAAGATTCTGCCTCATGATGACAAAAAATCCTATCGTCAAGCAGCGAAAAATAAAGTGTGAGGTATGAATGGAAATAAAGTGATGCGAAGGTGGATTTTGACAAAATGATAGAGGAGTTTTGAAAAAGGTAGATATGAACATTGGAAGCTAATGAAAATGAGTGAAGAAATAGTGGAAGAGTGATATGTTTGCAAGGAGGTAAAATAGGGTTTGTAATGAAACATGCCCAAAAACCTTTAGGAATGAGCTAGGGTTTTGCTTTTTGAGTGGTAAAACTTTGTTTTGATGTGCTTTAAATGGTTAAAATGGTTTATGAGACATGCATGTAGGTGCAAAACGACATTTTACATGTTTTAGAAACCAAAAATAAAAATGGCCATTTTCACCCTATCATTTCCCATGCAAAATTTCACTACAAACCCTAATTTGAAGAATCATTGACATGAGATGAATTTGGAAAAGAAAATGACGGATAATGATGGTGTAATTACTTGTCTCTTGGCTTAGAAGTCAATAAAATTAAGCTTGCAAGCCAAAAAATGAACTTTGGGAGAGTTTTGAGTCTGTAGGCACTCTATCCTTAGTGCAACGCCTCTGCTCTGAGAGCAAAGCTTTGTTCCTGAGCACAACGCCTGAAGATTTTTGCCAAATTTTCCTAGGAGACCGAATTTTTTTCTCTCTTAGATGGGATAGCTCGATACTTAAGAGTAAATAGGAGGTAAACGAACAATTTTGAGGGATTTTGGTTTTATATAGGGAAAGTTATTTCTCTTTTTACAAAAGTAATGGGACCCACCATCTTTTAAAAATTGATTTTCACTTATGAAAACAGAGTTACCTTTACCACTAAAATATTGAGCTACCTTTTACATTCCTGAGTGCTGGAACTCCTTTTTGTGGAACTTTTTGAACATGAGAACATGATGAATGTGTGAAAATTCACAAATCAATTCCCAAGAGCTCTTTGTCATGCTCTATTCACTGCTGGTTTTATTCATGAAAATGATGGACCTTGGAAACCCTTGCGACCTAATGAATGACCCGCGACTAAATGGAATGATGATGATGATTGACAGTTTTTTATTATGACACCTCCATAAAAGTGTGATGAGTGACTAGCATGAGTGGATTTCCAAAAGATTGGCCGCATCTCTAGATTGACCAAACAGTGACCAAATTTTGCTGTGTAAACCTAGTGACATAATTTTTTTTGATTCTGATACTCTCGACAAGCATAGTAAAAGAACATTTGATCCAGATGATAGGCTAACAAGACTCACACTAACACAACCCAACACTCTAATACTGACAACCAAACAAAACTTTATTTACTGCACAACACTCTAATAATCCCAACGACACCAAACTCTATTTTCTGCACACAAACAGCTATAACTATGCCCAATCACAAAACCAATAATTAAAATAGATGCAAATATATCCCAAGCAATTTGTTAAGGATTCAAGCCTAGTGTTGCAACTATTTATGAATCTACTCATTTACCTATGTAGATGCTTATTTGAATTTTCCAATGTGGTTGTTGTAATAGATGACAATGAGCATATACTAAGACCTATACCTATAGGTGGAATGCCAACAAATGCACAGGGTTCCTATGCTCAGACAGAGTATCAACTTTTATATGATGTTGTAAGATGTGGGATACAAAACATTCAAGAAATTAATTTAACCCAACAATCAGTCCAATAGCTAATTTGTGGAGTACCACCAGCTAGCACTACAATTAGGTTTATTTTAATTGTCAGATAGCCACTAGGGGGTGTGTTCTTGTCACCAACCGCCCTCCTGTTCAGATCACAAGAGAGCTGAGAAGGATTGAATGGAACCATCAACAAACCCTAAATTAGCATGAACCATAAGTATATCATAAGGAGAAGAGGATATGAACCCATGATTAAGAGAAACATAAGATATGGTAGCATTCAATTCTTTTATGGTACTGTGATACAAGAAATTTTTATGACACTATGACAAACAAGTCCGGAAATCTATGTGGCTCTATGACGCTTCTCTATGGTTCATAACACATTTGAAGTATTATATCACTGTGGAATGAAAACTCTCTGCCATATATACTTCTTAGAATTACAAATGTTTCCAAGGAGATCTACATAAATATGGCATCCTGATAGATTCAAGGAATCCAAGGCATCAAGCGCAGCCAAATTTTTTGAAGATGACGGATTTGAAAATAAGACAATAGTCTGAACTAATAAAAAAGGATAAAGGAATATGACTTGCTGGTTAATATTTGTAAGGACCCGCACTTATGGAGCCACAACCTAGTCTAGGCATTAATAAACCTTGATTATTGCACGCATATTGCCATTATCATTAGCGATGGTGATATTATGCATTGGGGTGATGTAGTGATTTAGAAAGCATTATGAGCATGATGACCACAGTGAGGTCCATGCTGGAAACATGGACACCTAGCCGGTTGAAATGACAGGCTACAACTACATGATTTTATATATAATTTTTTAACTATTTTCATCTTGGCACTCGGCTAGGTGTTTTACAGTTCTAAGATATGATTTCAGTTTTCTTATTGTCCACATTTCGAGGATGGAACTTCCAAGTAGGCTGAGGGAGGAGTCATTCCTATTGGCATCTCTATAAATTTTATTACAATTTAGGGTAAGGAGCTCCAAGGAATTGTGGTTAAACATCTTGTACCCATACCTATTTGGTAAATAGTTGAACTCAATGCAAGCTATTTACCTCATACAATTTGGAGAAGAATGGCCCATGTGGCGTGAACCATTGGAGAAAGGATTCCATGGGAGGAGTGACTAGCCATAAAACTTTCCCTTTGGGCATGAGAACTTCCAATTGGCAATCATCCAAACAATTCTAGAATTTGGCATCTCACACCCATTGTTGCTTGAGAAAGCATGCATGCACAATAATCCTATAACCATCACTTTCTCTTCTTGATGCTTGTGTTTCAGGATTGTAGAGAAAATTTGTAGTAGTGGTATTACTAATTAGAGCTAGGAAACATAGAGCATGTTTTTCCACATTATAGGAAACACAAAGCATGTAATTATCTTGAACACCATTAGCAACCTCTGGATGTAAAGGAAAATCTAAAGGAACTTTGTGTATTCAAAATAGGTCCTTTGCATTAGAGAAAGTTGCTTACTACAGTGAAGGGTTTTCTGGCTTCAACAATATTTTATGATGTTAAGGGGTTTGTAAGGTTCATTTCTTCTAATTGACTCAATTTTGTATCAACTTTGGAGTACCATTAACTCCATAACACTCCCTAACACTCCCTAGAACACATTGACACACCCTGGCACCTGGCACATCTTGGAATGTTTTCCTGACACTCTAGCATTCCTTGGCACTACCTAGCACACCTTGTCATTACCTAGCATACCTTGTCATTCCACCCTTAGCACACCTGGAACTCCCTGACAATCCCTATCACACACTCTTATTCATTCATTTCCATACATTTGAAACTAGTTCTCCCTTATGTTTCCCTGGCGCTACCTAACACTCCCTGGCATGCATTGGCACACCCTATCACTTGGAACATCTTGACATGTTTCCCTAGCATCTAGCATGCCTTATCACTACCTAGAATACCTTATCACTCACTCCTTAGCACACTTGCAACTCACTGACGCTTTCTGTCACAAACTCTTATTCATTTAATTCCATGTGTTAATTTTACCTAATGCTTCCTTGTGTTTCCTCGACATCCCCTAACACTTCCTAGCACACGTTGGCACCCTGTGGCACCTGGAACATCTTGGCTGCATGCTTCCTTGGCACTCTAGCATGCCTTAGCATTGAATAATAAAACTTTGTAAAGTCTTGGTGAATCTTTTACTAAGTTATAAAACATGTTGAAGTCTTGGTGATTTTTTTCATAAAGTATAAAACCATATATGATAATAGGAAAACATATTCAAAAAAATTTAATATACTAACTTACAGGTTTGGAAAAAAAACATAATTTGTTCTTCCTATGGTGGGCCAACTGTTTATTTTGAGTTAGTTATAGTAAACATGTTATCAAACGCATTTGTATAGGTTTGGGATTCAAACATGGGTCTCAACTATAACTGTAGCAGAGTTGAACATGGGTCTCAATCACAAGAAATTTTTTAAAATTGACCTCACTCATCATCATACTCAGAATATTTGTGTTTTGGGTACTTCTCCGCAACATTTTATAAAATAAAATTAAACAAGTATTTTTTTACTATGAATATTTGACTCTTATAAAATGTGATTACATGTTGCACACCTATTTCAGATAGATACCATTAATAGTACACTAGAGTTGGAAAATATTATAAAATTTGGAAAATTCTAATTCACAATATGATGTTATAGCCATCAAGAATATCTTTAATGTTCATCAATAACACCCACATCACTAGAAAACATAAAGGAAAATGGTATATAAATAATTTATAAAACCATAATGATGGTCCACTATAATCTAAATTCTGCAGCTTTATAGTTGTTCCTGATTACAAGTACTATATAACACAATTATTTTAACTAAATGTTATCCTAAATATTGGCAGACGAAGATGCTAATACGCTTCTTCAATGACCTTTGAAAAAATTATTAAGGTGAATTGCACACTATGTTGCATGGTATACACACTACCATAACCTGCAACACCAGAAAATGCTATTCAATTCGTTATATTGAAGTTCTTGCCAATGGAAATTACATACAATTCTTTACAATTGCAATGAAGCATTTCTTAAAAATGAATGATCCCAGTGTAAGATCAATCCCAATGTAGGATCCCAATGAAAGTGAAGTGTTTCTTTCTTTTCAACTTAAAAATTAGAAGGTTCCCTAGTAATTGTCAAAGAATCGAACCTTGGCTAAGAAGTGAACTTACCAAGTTAAAATGAAATATATCAATGTATGTGAGAATCAAACCTAGGCTAGGAAGTGCCATTACCAAGTGATAGGTATACTAGGCTAAAAAGGCAATGTTCTAAGAGTATGGGGTCCTAAAAGGTTTTAACTTCACCAGGGTATGTCCTTGAAATATTAGCAAAAACTAGACTTGCATCTGGTTTAAGAAGTAAAAACGGGGAGACCCAAAATAGTACATGTTGCAAACAAAAGTATGAAGGAATGGAGTTAAAATATACCCTTATATTGGATTTGACAGATCAATATTACCTTTGATATTTTTTGGGATGAGTGATGGAAAAAATGATATCTAAGGATAGGGAATGCAAACACAGTCAGGAAAAATAAAAATCCTGGAAGGCCTAACACTACATAATCACAAACAAATCCATGATATTTGTAGGCTTTGTTACTGGGCCCTAAAGTAAGAAACATATCGGGTTGTGATAAGAAAGTGCTAGTAAGTGGTCATAAAAATGTGAAGAGTATCTATATATTTCCTAGAAATGTCATTCCTATGTAAGATCTAGATAACCATTATCTTAAGAGGAACTCAAACGAGGAACCTTCTAATTGTAGCAATTCATTAATTCCATTATAAAAGTAGATGCTTGGCTCTCTGACATCGATTAAGGTGTAGTTTTGAGTAACAAAAATTCAAGTCTATTATTTGAAGTGACAAGTATAGAGAAAATATGAATACATATTTGGATCCTCTTATGTAAGGACCCTTGTTTGAGAAAAATCACAATCATAGTTGTGGCGACCAGTTAGCTAGTAATAAGAATTCATTGCATATGTAGTATGTCTCACAACAGTAGTTGGAGCTTTGATCACAACAAAGAAGGTACTGGTCCAGTGGCGACATCGAGCCATTAACATATAATTTTAATACCCCTAAGACATTTGACCAAAGGGACCTGGGAAAGTCACAATTAAAAAATAAATGATTGATAATTTCTGAATCTTTTGTTCATAGAACACATACGTTTGGCCCATCAATTTTTTTTTGTAATAGGCAGTCCCAAGTTTGAATACGGTTCTATAAGGAAAGCCACATGAAACATTTTAATATAGGGGCAATAGGTCAATACCATAATTTTGAATGCCACAAACTAACCCTTTGCAAAGGGTAACTTTCTAATATAACACAATAGGCATGGCGATCTGTGACATGCCCGTATGAGGATTCGCAAGCCCTTTGAAAAGAATCATTCTCCCCAGATAGTGTAATACTAGTGACAATGAGGGATTTGGTGAAAATGTCCCACTCCAAAATAAAAGAACCCAACAGGTCCAAATCATGGGCGCTTTTCCATCTGTCAACTGTGAACAACTCTGAAGGGAACACTTAAACCCATTGAAGTCTGGTTACAACTTGAGCACAAAGATGGTTGGAAAGCTTAGGGGAACATCTATGAGAGCACAACAACACCTACTTCTCTAGAAGAACCTATAATACTTTTGTGGGTTTGACTAATCACTCTTTGGTCAGTGTCTGTACACTAGCCTAGATTCTAAAGTGATATCCTTACAATCATAATCAACTATGTGTATTTTCTCTTAAAAAACTATGAAAATATAGATGTCCCCTTTATGGCCAAGTTCCATCGAAATGGTTCCTCCTACCTACCTAGTAGCTCCATTTATTTCATAACAAGACTACCCTACAAGCCACCAAATGTCAGTCATATCCATGAGGTAAAAAACAATTTTTGGTTCAAGATATAACTAAGTTGGAACAAACTTAGCTCTAGAGCCTATGTTATTTTTCAACCCCTAATATTTATGGACAAAGAGATATCAATTTTTGAAAACATGTGTGAGCCAAACTATCACCTTTCCCATATTGACTCCTTATATTAAACATCATAGAAAATCTCCAAAAGTTATTTATCCTTTACTAAACCAAACATTTGATTGAAAATGATCATTAATCATGTTACTACTTAACTGCACTTTTTGACCACACAAAATTTATTTTAATTTCACCATAATTCACCTTTGATATTACAACCAAAATCCCATCCAATAATGTTTAGTGACATAGAAACCCAACAATTTTCATACGATTAATAGTTATTTATAATTGGAAATACTTCCCTAATAACCAAAAACTTACACATTTCATTTAATTCCCCCTTGAAAAACCCATATGCATTTCATTTAAGTTCGAGATTTCACAGGATATTTGTCTTCCAAATATAATTTTTTTTAATTTCCCTCATTTATTTCCCTCAATTTGCAAGGTGTGTGTACATCACAGTATGATCTAATGCATTTAGCTGAATTCAAGAGATTGGATTTTTGGTTCCTCCAATCGTGGTGATTTCGTTCTATAGAGGGAATTTTCACAAGGTTCCCACATTCCTGGGTGGTGGCCAATCCCCAAGCCCTCCATCTCCTTTTGCCACTTCAAAATACTTCTAGACAAGCACAACTAGGAATTCAATAGGGTATATGTTCAAGATTCCATGGAGGAAGATGAACCTAAAGGCATGGGCGATAATGGCTTCACCAAAGAAGATGACATGTGCCTTTCCAATTCGAAGACTAACGAAGAAGCAGATAAGAGAGCAATAATACATTGATTATGAAAAGGAAATCAAATGTCGGGTCACAAGCCAAATGTTATAGCACAGATGGATCACAGATGAATTGTGATGATCCAGTCATCCCTAAAAATGCCAGAGATCTAAAAAGAGCCTCGTATTTGCCTAGACCCATGTTCCTAAGAGTTACATGTTCCCAAGAGTCCTAAAGCAAAGAAATTGGATCCTGAGGAAATGGTTGTGGACTTAGACGAGCAGGGTTAAGGCTCTGTGCTAAAGGAGAATCTTCCAGAGGCTACTAAACCAACTCAAGAGGTAGCTAATTTCATTTTATTTTTATTGTTTGCTTACCTTGGATGTCCCAAGTTGATCAATTAGGCTTCATAGCATTCTCATTGACCCACTATTTTAATTGTTTATTTGTTTCCAATCCTTCTTTCCTTGCCTTTTCTCATAATTCTAGTTCCTTGCTGCCCTACTAAAATTTTATGGTTACCAATGGAGTGTATTTTCTCTTTTGGTGTCATTAATCTAGGATGTTGTAAACGCATCTTTCTTTTCAGATGTAAATTTTATTTTAGTATGAAACAAGTGGAAAAAAAACAATAGAATGTCGTGTGCCCTAAAATTTTTGCATTGCGTGGCTTGACCTTTCAAGCATGGGAAAATTAGATAAAGGATTAAATTGACTATAGTTGATCTTGTTTTTGTGATTGATGATGTCAAGTTGAATGGAATGTATAGATTAAAAGATGGCATCATAGATCAAATGACAATGGGATCTTAAAAGCTAAAAGAAAAGTCGATAGACTCAACCTAGAAAGTGGAGCAATTAGGCAAGAGTGCAAGAGTTTGACCAAGATTCTATTAAAGCTATGAGAAACTATGTTAATTGTGAATTCACGATGGTTTTTTCTCCAAATGTATGATTATGGTTGAGATAGAATCACTACAAGAGAATTCTTATGAATCCATTCTTGAAATTCTCTTAACTTGCTTGTATTCACACCATAGAGAATTTCGGGATGATGTTCCTTCCATAGAGCACTCTTTGATGCTCCATAGACATAAAATGACACCACAATTAGGTTCTTTCCTAGCCATCTCGGTCAAATCTTCATCATGTTCCCCCAAAACAACATGCTTGCCCTCAGGGCCTTGATCAATAAATTTTTTTGAGACTTATGAGTTGCTTTTATAACACTTATGATATGCTTCAAAGAAAATTCAATATTATTAAATGATTATTTTCGAAACCATTTATCTCACGTGAATGCAAGAAGTATATTTTCCATAGAAACAAAGGAATCTACATTTTCTTTCATCAAATGCTCTTTCTCAACTATTTGATGTTTACTCTCTTTTGCCATTTTTGGAGTTGATACCACTGCTTCCTAAGCTGTTTGTGTTTTGCATTTGTGAAATTGACACTGTTGTTTCTTGTTTCTAAAAAAATAAACTGTGTATTCAACTCCTTCTGCACTTTTTGTTTCTCTTTCTTTACAATCTTGAATGCATGTCCAAATTATGAGCCTTTCTATAGTTTTAAACTCTCATCCAAAGGTTAGTCTTGATTATTTGCAGCTTTCTGATGCACCTTCCCTATTTTTTCTTCCGCTCCATCTCATTCATTCTTCAACATCAACAGGGTAGGTTCATCATAAACCACTGAGATCATGTAATGCTTCCTCACCATAAGCATGTTCAACATATCTAGTAATCATTGTATTTCGGGAAAAGTCCCTCTATTCAAACATATTCTCAAAGACTAAGAACACCTCTTCTATGCTGCCACATTTTCCATACAGGTCAAAAAGAGCATTTTCCACAAAGATATTTGAGTCCAACCTAAATTTAATGATGATTATATGGAACTGCATCCTAAACTAGTGCATGCTGCAAAAGTAATGGAAAAGGTGAAATTATCCAGTGTCATCCCATTTTATTGCATTTAATTGAACAATTTCAGTGACTCCTCACAAAGACCATTGTGAGCATATTCTTCGTCACGAAGAAGAACTTAATGAGCTGATCCTTCAACATAGCTAACATTTCTATATCCAACCTCCGGGAAACATAACTGGCATTTCTATGGCATCAAATTGGTTAACTCTTGATAATTCACTAGTATTAACCCTATGCCAAAATAAGGGGTAACACAGGCTCCAACTTATAGATGTTCTCTTCTTGGGAGTGAATGAGATTCTTAGAATTTTGTCATGTATATATGAGAATGGCCTCCACTTCTAGTAAAAGAACCACACAATTTTGTATTTTTCAAAGCAAAAGACAATCATCTATTTATGACAACATGAGATCAAATTTAGTGATCAAGAGAGCTTATTCATACTACACTACTGCTCAAAGGAGTTTATTCCTTCCCTACCCTACTGTAGCATGTCCAAAATGAGGGTGCTACTTGAAATCATTGATCCAATGAAACTACTTTAAAACTTGTTAATTTTAGGAAAACAATGGTATGTTCTATGCTTATATCAATTTTACTTCAATTTCTTTATTATCCCAATATCAATGTCGAGTTTAGAAATCACATCAACATGATAGTAAAATGCAAATAGAACATAAAAAATAAGAATAGAAGACTAGTCAAGACAAGAGGACACAAGATATGGCACCACCCAGGGACAAACCCCAATGTGGGGAACCCTTGATCAATTCTTCTTATAATTCTTCAAATGTTCAGCAGAGAGAGTACAATGTATAATATTCACTTGTCCAATCATAGTGGAAATTTGATCAGTCAAACAACAGAAACATAAATCTCTAACCAGAAAGCCAATGCTAGTCAATAGGGCATATTTCTTCCTCAATTCATCTCGGTCAAACCTAGTCAACTTCAACATCCAACAACAAGTCTAATCAGCCAAAAATAGTCTGAAAAAGTCCAAAAAAAATTGGTCAACAAAAGTCAACACTACAACCAGTCCCAGTACAGTCAACTTTGGTCAAACAAGAGGTTAGATTGTCTCGTTTTTTGTGCCTAGAACTGCGGCTAGCTAAGACAGAATTCCTCAACCCAAAATCGCACCAAAACAGGCCAATGCAATTCAAAACAACTTCTACAATTTTTGGTCAAATTTGGTCAATGGATAGAATAGAAAAACTATTCCTTTCCTTCGTACATGTGGAGAGCAGCTTTTGATTTTCGTACCCAATCAATGAAGGAGAGAGAAGATGTGAGTGATTGAAGTGTGTCCAAATGAGGAGGAGGCATCATGTATTTTTAGGAAAACGTTGAGGATGAATAGATGTGATTGTTGGGCTTCTGAGTCTACATGAGTTTGTTGGCCGACCTTGACAATTTGTCCATAATCAAAATAAATTCATAACTTCAATTGTACATGTCAGAATGGGATGATCTTTAGATCAATCCTACACCTCTCGGAGAGAGGAATCCAATAAAAATATGAGCTACCTCATATGATCTATCCAATATGAATTTTGGACCTAGTTTCCAAATTTAACACTCCCTCTCAACTAGGGAGAACTTCACCTACCAAACTGTCTGACAATCTGTACCATCACTATCTCTGCTTTGCTTTGCTGAACTATGAAGAAAGAAGAAATGATCGATAATGTATCATGCCATTCTCCACTTACTCGAAGTCAATCTCTAATAATATAGAGTGTGCCATACCACTCTTAACCAACCCAGAGTCAGTTTCCATTGATCCGAAATCAATATTAACATCCTAGCATAGGGAGTATGGTAGTACACGATGTGTACATTGGTAGTACTATGGTCCCTATCCTCATTTCCCTAATCATTGGCCAGATGATAGGTACTTCCCATGAGTCCTAGAATGTATGTGTAGGATGTGCCAGTAGGAGAAGGTGAACCACTCATCCTACTCATATGCAATAGGAGAAGGTGAACCCCTCAACCTATGCAGAAGTCATCATGGGGAATCATAGGGGAAGGTGAACCACTCACCTTGTACATCACACACCATTAGGGGAAGGTGAACCACCCACCCTATGGTCGCTCATCGTTCCAAGAAGTACCCAAAGCCCCCCAAAGCTCCCAGAGCTCAACATCCAATTCATATAGGATCCTCATAAGAGGGCCTCTCCACAACTCCAAGTCGTTCATAGAAGGTTAAGAATTTGACCTTCCCTAGGGGCTTCATAAGAATATCGATGACTTGATCATGAGTCCCAATGTGTTGGAGCCTTACTGCTCCCTGTTGTACCATATCCCAGATAAAGTGGTACTTGATATCAATATGCTTGGAGAGGTCTTGAAACACGGGATTCTATGGAAGACGAATCCCACTTTGGTTGTCACAGAAGATCACGGTAGTATCCATCACATGTCCAAAGAGCTCACTAATGAGCTTCCTCAACTAAAAAACTTCACAGGAGGCAAAACTAGCAGCAATGTATTCAGCCTCAGCAACCTACTTCTACTTCCTACTCATTCATGATGTTGAAGTACAACCTAGAGAGAGGCAACATTCAAATGTGCTTTTACGATCCACCACATTGCCAACCCAATCTACATTAGAGTAACCATGGAGCATCACATTTTTGACAGTGTATCTCAGTCCATAAGTGATTTTGCCCCAAAGATATCTCAAGAGATTCTTGGCAGAAATCCAATGTATGTGATGAGGCTCAACCATAAACTGGCTCAATGTATTCACTCCAAAACATATGTATGGATGGGAGTTCACCAAGAACATGAAGCCCCCCACGAGTTGACAATACTCATAAGGATTTCCCAAATCGGGCCCAACAACACTTGTGCATAACTTCTTGAAGTTAAGTTCCATTGGAGTAGTCACAAACTTGTAATCCACCATCTCAAATCTTTCAAGTATCTTCACAATATATTTTCATTGAGAAAGGAAAATATCACCTGGCTTTTTCGAGAAATACAACCCTAGGAAGTAATGCATTAGTCGTAGGTCCTTCATTTCAAATTTGGAGGCCAACTCCTTCCTACATTGATGAATGAGAGGGTTTGCACCTGTGAGAAAGAGATCATCCACATAGAGTACCAAGATGAGGGGTCTATGATTCTCATCCTTAAAGTAAAGGTTCGGATCAAGTTCACTTCTTGTAAATCCTAGCTTCATTAGATAGCTATTGATCCTCTCATACCAAGCCCAAGGTGCTTGTTTCAATCCATAGAGTGATTTCTTCAACCTGCATACATATGTTTGACGACATTGAACTTCAAACCCCTTAGGTTGTTCTACATAGACTTCATCCTTAAGATAACCATGCAAGAATTCAGTCTTGACATCCATCTTGTGAAGAGTCCACCCTTGTGAGGTAGCAAGGGCTATAATCAAATAGATGGTTGTGTAGTGGGCAATCGGTGCAAATATCTCATCATAATCTACACCTTCCTTTTGATAGAATCCTTGAGAAAGGAATCATGCCTTGAACTTTTTAGTACTTCCTTAGCTCCATGATTTATCTTGAAGAGCCATTTCGAGGTGACAATGGATTTTTTGTTGGGTCTAGGGACCATATCCCAGACATCATTCTTCATAATCTATTCATACTCTTCTTTCATTGCATCCTTCCAAACTTAGTGTTTGTTAGCTTCTTCGAATGTGCAAGGTTCAGATTGAACAATGGTTCTCATAGAAGTTAAGTACCCTTGGTACCTATTCGGCTTCTTTCTTTCACGAAATTTCCCCCTCGGTGCAACATTTCAACCTATCATATATTTCCTTTGGTGTGTTCAAATCAGAAATGTAAGCAACTGAATGCCTATGAATATAATCCCTGATAATGTTCTTGTCTTTGACTTCACCCTTCTTGTATTTGGTTTTAGCAGTAGCTAGTGCATTAGAAGGAGGTTCTAAAATCTTTCCCTACACATAATCCATCACATCTTTCTCATCTAATGTCAAATCAGGATACATCTTCCATGCATGATAATCAAACTTATCATGAAGCTTATCATCAGACTTGAAGTAGGATGTGGAAGCAATTGAATCTTGTCTTTCATCAATGATTTCTCTTCTCACTCTTACTTAGTCTTTGTCCTCACCTCAGCTCTGATACCATGTTATTTTTTGGAAAACAATGGCATGTTCTATGCTTAGAGCAATTTTACTTCAATTTTTTTATTAGCCCAATATCAATATCTAGTTTAGAAACCACATCAACATGATAGTAAAATCCAAATATAACATAAACAATAATAGTATAAGACTAGCCAAGACAAGAGCACATAAGATATGGCACCAGCCAGGGATAAGGAAACCCTTGATCAATTCTTCTTATAATTCTTCAAAAGTTCAACAGAGAGAGAGAGTACAATTTATAATATTCAATTGTCCAATTACAATGAAAATTTGATTAGTCAAACAACAGAAACAGAAAGCCCTAACTAGAAAGTCAATGCTGGCCAACGGGGAAGATTTCTTCCTCAATTCAGCTTAGTCAAACCCAACCAACTTCAACCTTCAACAGCAAGTCTAATCATCCCAAAATAGTCTGAAAAAGTCCAGTCAAAACTGGTCAAAAAATGTTAATGTTGTAGCCAGCCCTAGTATAGTCAACACTGGTGAAATAGGAGGTCAGATTGCCTTAGTTTTTGTGCCCAAAATGGTGGCCTGCTAAGACAAAATTCCTCCACCCAAAAATGTACCAAAATAGGTCAATGCAAGTCAAAACACCTTCTGCAATTATTGGTCAAATTTGGTCAATGGCTAGAATATAAAAACCCTTGCTTTCCTTCACACGTGTGGAGAGAAGCTTCTGATTTTTGTACCCAATCAATGAAGGAGAGAGAATATGTGAGTGAGTGAAGTGTGTCCAAATGAGGAGGAGGCATCATGTATTTATAGGAAAACATTGAGGATGAATAGACATGACTATTGGGCTTCTGAGCCTACATGAGTTTGTTGGCTAACCTTGACAATTTGTCCATAATCAAGATAAATTCATAACTTCATTTGTACATGTTAGAATACAAGAAAAATATGAGTTTCTTCATATGATCTGTTCAATGTAAAGTTTGGCCCTAGTTACCAAATTTAACAAAACTTCATCAATACAATGTTTTATTCCCTTATGCTTAGTTATCATGCAAAATAATGAAACATGAAAATTCCAACATTCATAGGCTGGATTTGCTATCACTGATAGGATGAAAAAGAATTTGGGTACCTGCAAATCAGCGGTAGATTGAAATTTCAAACACATTAAGTGTTGACACAAGCTGCTACAAGATCTGTCCATCCAAGATTGCATAGGGTTGTAATAATTATTGCCCATTAAATTTGAAAATTATCCTTTTCTACCACTTGGGAGTACATAATGATGTTATGTTTTGTTCCTCATGAAATATTGGCTCCATGGGATAAGCATCTTGTTTTGGTAAGTTTTTATCAAGGAACATTAGTAATAGACACATATCAACCATTGTAGGATCAAATCCTTCTCTCTAGGGAACATAATTTCTTTTGAAAATTTGCATCCATGCCTCTATCATGTTGAGAAAAATAGGGCATCACTAGTTAGGTGATTTCTCTACTTATGATAATTTCTTGTGATAGTATTTTTAATTCTTGATTACCATATTTTATTCTTGAGTTATTATCGTGTTCTTTTCATTGAGATAATTACCAAATAGTGAATAATAGTGAGACAAGAGACATAGTATATATGCTAGTCAGCCAAAGCCAAAAACCTCTCACTCTTTGAGAGGAAAACCCAAACTAAATTCTTCTTATGGAACCTTCAATTGACAAATATCAAGACCATGAAAAAGACCCTTGACACTAGAGTCCTCCCAAGACCAAGTCACTAGCCTCCTCTTCAACACTTGTCTTCCTCTTCCTCTTCTCAGATTCCTTCAGATTCTCAACCTCTTCTTGTAGCTCTACAACCCTACAACAAAATCCATCGATAATTTTCGCTCCTTGAATAGTCTCCTTTAGAAAGAGCTCGTTACACCTCAGCTCGGCTTCTTCTAGCGAGGTATTCCACCCAAACAGGATCACCTAAATTTGACTGCAATCCTTTTACCTCCGCTTGACAACTTCGGATATGCCACCTTTGCACATGATAGAGTAAACTAGCCCAAAATAGTCCACACCGATCTTCACTATCCTTCCTTCTTACTTCGCTAATGTAGAGGCTTATTCTAGTATGATTTGTGCACTTATATGAGATACTTACTTCACCGAATTGATTGCCTCCCACTAAGGCCGAGCACTACTATATATACTTGTTTGTCCATTCCCATTAGGCTGACATGATCTCTAGGGTAAGCCAACATGATCTCTCTCAAATCATCCTTACATTGTAAGCTGACTTGAGTGAGGGCTAGTGACAGGGTCTTGGAGGGTTACTTACAAAGACAAGTATGACTTTTTACAATGTGTAACATGCCTTCATTACATGAAAATGACTCTTTTATACTTTTATGACTAGATGAAAATATCCCTAAGGGCTCTCAATGGGAGCCTTAACTAAAAATAAAATCTCTTGCTTATGAAACCCATTATGCAAGAATTACAATAAATTTATTTTTCTTCTTTACATCTCTTACATAAAATCACAATCACATGTCATTATGAAGACTGAACCTAGTTACACGTTTCAACATATCAATCCATGTTGCGTCATAAGCTATTGCATTAATTATATAACATCCAGTGGAAATTTTCCAACCGAATGATTTTTGAGACTGTGTATTCACTATATTTACAGAGCTGGAAGCTTTTTGAAAGAATTTTTTAGACATAAAAATCCACAACATGATTATGTGACTTGTTACAATACTAAGGGGAGTAGTAGATACAAAATCCCAGAACTCCAAAATGCATGTATTTTACCAAAAAATTTCTTTCATTAACCTTAATATATCTCCTTAGCTTTCTTAGGCTAGAGTGGTCAAGTGGGGTCCAAAGTCCACTAGCATTTTTGACTAGAATTCATTTATGCACTGTTGGTTTAAAATAGGCGAACTTAGTGACCCTGACCAATTTCCCCCTCTTTATGGAGTATTTGACAGGTTTTCTCACTCCATGAATCAATCCCCAAGCCTTTTGAAGGCACTCTTCTCTAATGCAATATATTGAATATGCCAACATGTCCCAGAAATGGTTACTTTGATGAAGTTCCCCCTTTTTCTAGAGTATTTGACAGGTTTTCTCACTCTGTAATCCTTTTGAAGGCACTCGTCTCTAATGTAGTATATTGAATATTCCAACATGTTCTAGAATTACTTGATTATTTTATATGCCTCAACTGTGGCTCATGCTTGCAAGACATTGATTGCTTCAATTTTGGACTGTATGACATCTCAACATGGTTAGGTCAATTCTCAACATAGTTAGGTCAATTCTATATGTGAAAATTCTACAAATTGTCACAGGCCCACTGTTATTGTTAAGCCTTTATTATTGATATCCTTGTCATGATGAGTCCTTGTTACTGTTGTACTAAATTAGGAATTACAAACTGTGATCCTTGTTTTAGGTATGAGATTATATTTCATTACAACCCAAGCAAGATGGTTTGTCAACAACCTCATGTAGGTGTACTTGTATGGAAAAAATTGGAGAAAGAAATATTTAAAGAATGTGCATACTAGCCATTAGTGCACCAACATATGAGGTTGATGAATGTGTAGTAACAACAGTACCATGTTGGAAACAAAAAGGACAAGCCAGGCAAGTGAAAGTACTCTAAAAGAAATAACAAAAATAAAACATGTAAGTCCGGGGATCAAAAAAGGGCATTCCTATCATACCTACAACTCTTCTCCAAAATGTTTTACTTTGATCTTGTTTACATTCTCTACTTTGCCCATACACATGGGAATATGAACTGAAGCCCATACAGTTACATGAACTGTTTCCACTGAAGCTTGACTCAAATAAAGTCTTACTAGATCTCTAATGTAATGTGTATGCTTTGACCCTCCCGCATTAAAAGATGTGAAATTCAAATAATAGATCAAATCCTAAAGATGAGACTTCTGAATAGTCTTCAAAAGACATCCAGATTCCAAAATGCAAGCATGGCGTTGGAGCATAGGGCACCAAAGAGCTCTTTTTGTGGTTGTGCTATCTCCTCCACTTTTACTCGCAGACTTGATATGTGAAGAATATGAATGTTTTTCTTTCCTTGGCTTATTTCTTGTGTTTTTTAGAGAAGCAGTCATCAAATAACTGACTTTGTAGGACTGGAATATAGCTTGAATTGCTTAAATAAGAAAGATAATAATTATTTCTAAAGAAAATTTTGTTTTGTATTCAGGTTTACAGTGAGGCTGCCGAGGATAACAATGTATCAACCTCTCAACAGATTTGGTGTTTTAAGGTTGCATATGAAAAAATTGTCATTGCATCGGGGGCTAATGCACTCACTTTTGGAATTCATGGGGTTAACGAGCATGCATATTTCTTCGAGAAGTTCACCATGCATAGGAATTTTGTATGAAGCTTTTTACTCAACTGAATTCTTTTTGAAGTACCTGGTGAGTTTTCTATGATAAACTATTTTTATATGTTTAAATAGAAACTTGGTGCTACACTTGTACATTAGCCCTAAGACAACCTAAATAAAAACAATCCACCATTGGAATTAAATGTCAAATTGTTGGATCTTAGAGAGGGAAAACACACTATAAATTCCAGTTCTTTTACACATTTATTTGTTGTTTGAATATTCTCTTATTTGGAGTGTTGTGTTTTCTTTTTTAACAAGAACAACCATATTTTGTATTAGAAAGTTGTTGCAGTTGCACTGGTCAACATAATAATAAAAAAATAAATTATCCAAAAAGACATCTTGAAAATTGTCCAGGTTTTGGAGTTGACTGGCTAAAGAAACAAAACAATCCTTTGCAAAGGATTTTGGATAGCTACTAGTATAAAGTTATAAACTCAAAGGTATGGTGGTTGTAGGTAGGATTTTTTACTAGACTCTCAACCATTTGTTGGAGAGAAACACACTCAATTTGTCTATTTTGATTGTGTGCAAGGTTCTCAAAAGTAAGGCATACTGAGTGTTTCTAACTTCTTCTAGAAATGATAATTCTCGGGAATGCGTCCTATCAGTATTAGGGAAAAATTAATTCCTATTATTAGGGATGAAATCTTCTGCCTCCTTAAAGCTCTCTGAATTTCAATGGTCTCACATAATGGGCA
Source organism: Pinus tabuliformis (assembly GCA_031772625.1). Taxonomy (NCBI): domain Eukaryota; kingdom Viridiplantae; phylum Streptophyta; class Pinopsida; order Pinales; family Pinaceae; genus Pinus; species Pinus tabuliformis. The sequence continues at coordinate 28,457,854 of CM062815.1, forward strand.
TTTCCTAGGATTATTGTGGTCCATTATAAAGCCACTAGATAACACATGTAAAACCCCTTATCACTGCTCAATGATAATAATATAGCAGAACCACTAACTTCACCCCTTTCCAAAATTCCATTAGGTATCTAATCTACTACTAGAATTTCCACATCCTGCTGCTGATGATGAATAGTCTCATCTTCCTTGACCTCCTCCACAGTAGGATGAGGTCAAAATGAAGGCATACTCAGTGTTTCTAGCTTCTTCTAGAAATGATAATTCCCAGGAATGCATCATATTAGTATTAGAGAAAATTTAATTCCTATTATTACAGATGAAATCTTCTTACCTCCTTAGAGCTTTATGAATGTTAATGGTCTCACATAATGGGAATTTCCTAGGATGATCGTGGTCCATTATAAAGCCACTAGATAACACCTGTAAAACACCTTATCACTGCTCAATGATAACAATCTATCATAACCACTAGCTTCAACCCTTTCCAAAATTCCCTTAGGTATCTGATCTACAACTGAAATTTCCATATCCCATTGTTGATGATGAACAATCTCATCTTCCTTGACCTCCTCCACAGTAGACCCAATTGACAACCTAGTATTTGAGATCAGTGAAATAAGATATTTGACCGACACCTAAGTTCAATATCTCATTAAAGTATTTGGATTACCAATAGCCATATTAAGCACAATTTATAATCATTTGAGACATAAAATATCTAACTGGTAAATTCATAGCTCACTACATCAGAAATAACAATGCTCTTCCCATGGTAATTAAAATGGTGGGATGATCTACAACGTTAAATATTTTGTAGATAATATTGTCTCCATGACCAGACCAAATTCTTCCTTGATGCAAAATTAAGGTAAAAAACTTATTGGTTGCATGGGTTGAAGTCCTCTATCTCACATTTTAGGTTCTTTGGATAGAGTGCATGGACCCACTTGTATCATGAAAGACATGATATATCACCTGTCTGTTAGACTCCTCATAGGACTTTGGTTGGCTACTATGAAACTTTTTAGGGGTATCATCTCTATGTCCCTCCCTCTCACCAAGTGACTAAGCATCATGATGCTATCTTTGATGAGCCTTTTCATGATGACTACTAGGATCTCTTCTATAGCTCCTTTTTGGTGATGACTCTCAGCATGTATCCATGGAACATACCTCTTCTTCTCCTGTTGGGTTGCTTGTTGATGACTTCCAGCTGGTTGTAGTGAACCTTTCCTCATCTCCATCTTGTGTTGGTCCACCTATACAAAATCCTCCGAGTTCATCCTTTGTAGTTATTGAATAGTCTATGGGGAGTCGAGACTAAAGGGATTAATTCATCATCTATTCCATCCTCTCTTGTGGATGTTTCTTCCATCCTTCCCTTACTAGATGAGGTCATCATTGTTGGTACTTCATCTTGAGGTGTACAACCTAGAAATGCTTCTCGTTCCATAATGTAGTGATGCCCAAATTTGAGATGATGCTATTAATGTGGATGTATAATAGTTTGATGAAGATGGTAACAAACCCACTACTACATCGTCTCCATATTTTCATTGATGGTTTGTTTCTTTGTGATCTCATGCTTCTTATTTTGGGTTGATCTTGGTGATGCATGAACCCTTCATGTATATAGTTTGTATTGTTGCGTATTTTCTTTCCACTCATAGTTTTATGGACCATAATAACATTTTCCTATACACATGAATCAGTATGTGTCATGTTATGAGGATGATGTGCTCTCAAAGTTTGTCTGTGTTTTGAAACTTGTCCACAGTCCCAAAGGAAAGATGACTTAGCACTTGCACACATGTTGAGATTATTGGAAGCAGTAATGGGACCACAAATGGACATAGTATGGAAGCTCCAAGCTCATCATTGTGATTGGAAAATATAGAAAAGGATAAAATAGTAAAATATGACCAAGATACTCATGCACTGGCTTTTAAATCAAACTGGAATTTCTGATAATAAAGATGTTGTTAAGTGGTGTGTTCTTTGTTAGCAATTTGTTATACACTAGCTAGTGTTGTTCCATTTGATATATGGGAGAGAAATTCATTTCCAGCAACAAATAAGAATATACTTTATGACAGTGAATTTGAAAGGACATTGGCATGAATTTCACATGGATCTATTCACTTAGCAGCCTATATCCAAATAATTACAACAACATTCATTCTCAGGTCTGATATTATTGCATGTCCAACAGATTTGTCCAAGAAATAAACAGATACATAGCTTGTCATGGAGGTTTGACATCCAAGAATATTTACACTCCATTTGTAAATCATTATGCAATCGTAGTGTTCATCATATAATGTTACATTGTAGCTACATAGTTTTGTATTGATTGGGTCATAGGATTGAACTCTGTCGCAGTTGTTTTGACAATTAAGAGTTACTGTGATTTCTCATATTTCTTTGATCCTTGCTATTCTTGTAGCTCATTCTTTCGTATCCAAAATAAACATACATACAAGCCTATCTCTATCTTAATATGCATCATCTCTTTTGGTCTTGTTGTCCGCCTGTTTTTCTCATATGTTTTGGGTTTCTTGTTATGTATCACACTATAACTCTTAGGTAGCAAAGTTTTGTAGTGTCCCTTAACACACTTTTCCACATTAATGCATGTGTGTAATCCTAATTTCTTCTCCTTGGTTGAGTCTGATGCAATTCATGAACTAGGTCTCACAAAATTTGATTCACTAGCAGCTCAACATTCCAAAATATATCTTTATATAACTCACTGTCTCTTTATATTCCAACGTAGGGATTTGAAATTGAAACGTTGTCTCTTTGTATTCCAAAGTTGTCTCCTTGTGGTCCACCCATTCATTTCACATTCTTTGAAATTTTGAAGATAAAAACAAAACAAATGCACCATGAAATATTCAAAAAGGAGTAACATAAGCCAACTCCATTGAGTGCATAAACCATGCCATGGATAAATGATCATAATCATCATAAATAGGAGGGACCTTAAAACACAAGACATAAAATTTATGATTAATTTGTTCAAATTGCAAGTTAATTAGAATCCAAAGAAAAAAAACATGTTCTTTCCACTTCAAGATATTTCCTAGTTTTCACCTCTCCAAACATATGTTTAGTCTCTTTTCTTGTTTCCATATGCATCTATTCTGGAAGATCATTAGTTATATTAGTCATTTCACAAATTTTTCTTGTTGAGATATGCAACAATAAAAATGAATTCTTTGTATTAACTCCAACCAATTCTAATTCCCTTAGCCTCATCAACCCAGAGCATAATGATTGATTAGTGTTGTCCTTTCCTGCTAGGAAATGTCCAAAGCGAGTTGACTTCTCCTTGAAATTACACATGGTTTGTTGATGCAGGAACAATTTTGGATCCAAAAACCATTGGGAATCTGGTATCTAACCTGAGAAGTTTGATAAGAATATACTCATTGATGCAATAGATAGCCTCATCAAGCACTGTTGCATGTAGCCTTTAGATCACTTACTAACTATCACAATGTCTAATCTCATCTTTGCACTCCATAAAGTGTTAAAAGGTCACTGTTTCACTGTTATTTGATGGTGAAAATAGGCCCAAACCTATCTACCCTTATCTTCATCATAACTGAGTCATATAGACATATGAACACAGGGTACCCTATTGTAATTTGAGGCTTTATATGCTAATTAAACTCTGCCCATCAAAATACTCAATCAAACAATTTTGAAAGGATAGGTATATCATTGCCAAATTTACATCCATTGTTTAAAAAGGTTTCTTTTTCTCTAAGTTTGAATTGAATAAGATCATTATATAACAAGCTTTGATGGTTGCCTTGCTTCAGAAATTAAACCACCAACACAAACCTGTTCTCATCAAGAATGTATATCTAGAACTTGTTTCCCTTCAAAATTGAAGTGTTTGTCGAATAACAGGTGACACCAACCACTTGTTCATCTTTGAGTCTCGCCTTCCATTTGGAAATCTTCCATTCCTTTAAAGATTTTAGCTTCTCATCAATTTCCAACCTCTTGTTGAGAGATGCTCCATTCATTTTCTCCTGCATTTCCTTCAGTGTTGCATCTTCAACACCATTTATATCTGACAAAACCCTGTCAATTGCAACATTTGTTGCAGTAGATACTAGAATTCTCATTGCTTCCCCACCCTTGAAAGTTCTCGTGAGAAAAAGTGATGACAACAGTCATAATGTAACTTTTTCTAGACCCGAAAATTCCATGTACAATACATATTTTTTGGAAGTCTGAAGAATTATTGGAAAGTCTGAAGAGTGGAGTTGCTCATGAGGCTGCAGTTTGAAAAGTGTGATGCAAAATTTCTTTCAAGGTTTGGTTTCTCCAACACATGGAAAATTATTTTGTTATATCTATTCTTTTGATGCACAATATTTAGTTGGTAAGGCTACCATGCCATCTAATGGTGATAAGAGCTTATTACACATAAAGAAATTATATTTTCTTTCAATATAGGGCTAACTATATTTGAAGGTTAATTGTGGGAAAAGATTTACAACAAACATAAGAGAATCCAATAGAGAAGAGTAGTGTGAATTTCTAGGTTTTCAAATGATGCAGGAGAGAAATGGGTGTAGGATTGGAGGAAGCATCGTATTCCAATGTTTTCTTAACATGAATTAAATAGAACTGACAAACTTCTGGGTGAAAATTGGTTAGAGTTGTGACAAAACAAGGTAGAGCAGTAGTTAAGTGCATTAGGTTTGCAATATGGAAAACATAAATGGTAAAATGCTTAGGTGTAGTTTCAACAAAAAAATTGATATGCATAGAGAGGGCACACTTTTGGTGAGGGTGCCCACTTTAAGGCCACAAAACTAATAGCTTTCACACATTTAAGTAGGCGAGGAACCTACAATGATATCTGGTCAAACACACACAAAATTGATAGGAAATATTTGAATAACTCGTGTGGATTTATTATATTCACAAGATGTACATATTAATACATATTTTTATCACCCTTGGTTTTCGTCTTCCAAGTGGTCACTTGGAATTCAATGAATATTGGAATTCCTCCTCACCAACCCTAATAGATTAGGTGTCTAACAAACTTTTATGCTAATGGATTCAACTTGCATATACATGAAATGCAATGGAGGAATCCAACACCCTTTTTCAGAACCCACTTAACGTTTTTAGAAACTCGACAGTAATACCAGAACTGGTTTCAAACTACAAAATTCTTTGACCATTTTACCAACAACTCTGTTAGAAATTTTTGGAAATTATTGTGTATATACCCTTCTAAAATATGGCTCCTCTTTCTCACACTAACTATTAAACAAGTCTTCTAGGACAGTGACGACTCTTTGAACTACAATATTTCTTTGGCATCAAGAAAAAATTAAAATTTACAAGTTCTAGATATAGAAACTATGAAATCAAGCATTGTGTCTATACCATATATTTTGGAATAAAAATCAACTACAACATAAGATAGTTGGAATAGTTTTAGAGAATATGGTTTGTAATATGTTATTTCACTCCTTTTTCTGCATAGGATGAAGCCATTTTTTTTTTGCAATCTGATATTTTTACTGAGGTATTAAAGATATATATATTTTTAAACTCCTGGTCATTGATTCAATGCATTTATCTTCATTACCTCTTCTATATTTATCGCTATTCAACAAGATTGTTGTAGGTGCCTATACTCGTTGAAGATCATGATTATCACAGACATTCTCAAATTTTGTAATTTTTTGGGAAGCAACCTTTTGAAACTAGGCTTTTTCAAAATTCTTATATAGGAAACCATCCAGATTCTTGCATAAGAGGCTACTTTTGCATTCTAGGTTAAATTCAATGTTTTAACATATCTTTCCATGGTTTCTCAATTAGATGGAATAGTTCCTCTGCCAATAATTATTGTGGAAGAAGGATAACTTATCACATTTAACAACATATAAGATGGCTAGGTTGGATTTAAGAAGTATCCCATAATTTGGTACCTCATAATATATGTGCATGGATGATCTTAAGCTATGGGGCTCAATGTCAAGATTTAAAAATAAAGGATGCTAAGAGTTCTGCAAGTTTTTGAGTGCAATATTTTACCGAAAATATTTCATAACAATAGACTATCATGGTGAAACAAAATACAAAGTTGGTTGGTAATATGTAAACTTCAAAATCATGAGACCCTTTAGCATCAACAAAATCATAGGTTATATTCAATGCATAGGTAGTATAAGCAAAGGTATAGAGCATCTATCATTGTTTATTTCGATAATTATCTTTTCCAAGTTGATCTCTTTGTAAATTATATATTTTTGTGGAAGAATGGATAATCTCTCTAAATGAATGTGATAGAAGGAAGGATCACTTGGTGTTGGTTTTTTAGAAAGGACATGGGATGAATACCTCCGAATTGGGGTTTTATATGTGTTCTTCTAGGGCTTAATGCTTGGTACTGTTAACATTCAGTGCCCATTATTTGTCTTTAATTCTTTGCTTTGATAGCCTAGTCGTTTTGCAATGGCCCTGGGCAGCTGACATTGTCACAAGGCATGATAGAACCTAAAAATGGGTGCCCTTGGGCATGAATTGAGTTTACCAATTCTTTGGTTATTCATGGAGGTAGAAATTGCAATGATTGTTTCTCTAAAAATGTCAAGAAAGGTTGTCTTAAAGGGATTCCTTGAGGTAATAGAATCCTTTCTGATGAAACTCCTATGCACATATTTGTTGGTGTTCATTTTGGTGTATGTGATAAGTTCAAGCAATGCACACTCTGTGTACTTTTTTGGTTGAGTTCTATCTAATTCGATTTTAAGGCTTGGGTATAGGAACTTTGGAAACCATGTTTGGTTGTAAGTATTTGTGGGCTAACAAAATATCTTTTTTGTTTTCATTTAAAAAAGAATTTGACTATGCTGGTATTATTTCTTGAGGCCCTTGAATTTGTTGTAATACCTTAGTGGTTTTGTCTCCATGTGATGGAAAAATTGTTAGCTGAGTAAGCTACCAAATAATGTTTTCTCATCTTGGTGGAATTCATAGAGTTGCCCATGTAGGTATGGTATTTTTTGGACTGTATTTTGGCACACATATGAGGTCTTATATTCCATGAATGAAAGCAATTCTTTAATCCTATGCCATAGAGATTCGTTTAACAATAACAACAAGAAAAACCCTAGTAATACCATTATTTAGTCTTTGTTGGCAAGGGTTTGGATCTCCAAGCGGTGGGGTTTGGATCTATAAGTGGCACGATCGGTGGAAACAAGCTCTAAATATACTCCAAGGGTTTGGATCTCTAAGTGGCCATGGGTTTGGATCTGCAAGCGATGGGGTTTGTATCTCTAGGTATTAAGCTACAATATCTAAATCATCTAGTACAATATATGTATCTTAAATGGTATCTACAAGAAATCATGATGGAATTAGGTTAATCGATGAAACTTAAACTGGAATTCTCACTCAATCTCAAGCCATTAGATTTGTTACCTTTGTATTTTATACCTTAGCTATTGTCAGCATGGAATCTAGATTCTAGCGAAGGGGTGCTTAGGCGGGAACTTAGTGAAGAGATTTTGGGACTAACACTTGGCACAATCAGTGAAAACAAGTAGGGGTTGTGAAATGGTGAAGTGGCATGACAGAGCAGTGTTTAGGTATCATGAATACTTGGTACTAGGTGCACCGACCAAATGTTTAAATCCTTTTTCTTAGTGTGGTCATGTGTAACTTTAAAAAGGCTACAAACAAACATATAACTAAAAAGGCTAGTTATATGTGTGTTAGTTATAAAGTTACACATGACCACACTAGACCAAATAAAAAACATATATATAATGGTTGTCGTAATTTTGACAACAAACATGGTTCTTCTCAACTGTGACAACATATGTGGTTTGTCATACTTGCAACCATATAAGTAATTTGTCGCAATTATTTTTCCTTAGAAATAATACGTCACAATTATGACTCATGTAAAATAGGTCTTTGTAATTGTGACAAACATGGGCACCAAAACTAAAAAAATGACATTTTTGTTGACCTTTGCCACAGTATGGTCCATACCATTGGACTTTGTAGTCGTAATTTAGTGCTATATGTAGTAATGAAATATACACATTACACAAAAATACACATATACACATTACACAATATCATGAGAATCTAGTTACTACACAATCTCTACCCATCACTTCTCGTAGGCTCGGAAAACCCCCAATCTTGGGTGGTCCACCTATCCCAATAACTATTCATGATCAATATTTCATAATCATAATGTAAACATGGACATATGAAATTCATAATCGCATGAAAGTAAAATAATAGTAGCCAAAATCCCCTTTTCCTCAATGAATTCCTCACATAACTAGGAATCTCAAGCATGTCATCCATACATGCATTCAATTCATAAACATGATTAGTCATTCTTCCATGAGAATGATCCCTGACAGGGACCTCTCAATTTCAGTGGTTTTTTTCTACACATTCATTTAACCATTACCATGTTCATGAATATAACACATACATAATCACACACGTCAATGAGATCATAGTTTAGAGACTCCCTGCATCTATGAAAAGCATGCATAGAATTGCATCAACAATTGCCAATGCTACCAAAGGAATTATTTATCCAAATTCCTCCCCTTTACCTTTTTACCTTGATGTTATTACCAATGTTATACCTATTAATTTTTTCTATTTTTTCTCAGATAATACTCTCACTTAAAGGTGTACATTAGAATTATGGAAGTGTAGGAAGATGCATGAGGAGAAATAATGTAGCACTATATTTTATGACTTCTCCACATGTACATTTGTAGGAGGTTATGTGCAATCAGGTACAGCTGTAATGTAGATTTTAACCTGAGAAAATAAATTTTTCCACTTGGCATGCAATTTTGACACCTTGGGGTGCTTTATAAGTATGGAATATGGTGTTTCATGGCATATAGGTTAGCCCCTTTTCCTTATCATCTATCTGGTTTGCAACTTATGTACATGACATGTAGCTTTTATGCAAGTAGGCATTTTGGTACTATGAAAATAATAGGTAGAAAGCAAATTTGGTCTTACAAAAAGCATATTTTGGCCCATGGGAGTATAAATCAGGGTAGGAGATGGTGTTGGTGAACAATATGAGTAGGTTCTCCCTTAGACATGGCATGGAAAAAAATCATCATAGAGGCTAACATGGGAAATTGCCCATTCCAAAGACCTCCAAGCATGGGATTGGAGATCAAATTTGACTTTTCCAAACTCAGAGATGACACATTGCATGGTAGTATACTTAACAGTTTGGGAAATTTTGTTTTAACAATTAAGGTCTAGGAGGAGGATTCTCATCTTTGACATTGTAAAAAAGGTTAATGTTGAGGGTTGCAACTTACTTCCTTGATTACCAATTGATGAGAGGAATGATGATCATCTTTGATTTGATCAAAGTGATAATATATATTTATTGTAAAATAAACTTTGACTCTGCCAAATGGTAAAGGTTAGAAATTAGATAATCATTTTATACTTTTTCAAAACAATCTACATTGAGGATATTGTAAAATCTTTAATTAGGGGGAGGAAATGACTACGTGAGATAGGTCTGAAGGTGAAAGAATGATCATATGATCTTGATTACACTTATATTTATGATAAAACTATATGCGAATGTATGATATAGCATTTATGAACACATCTATGAGTGTTGTTGTGTTGATGTGTATGTTGGTGACAATATATCTCTGAGTTGTGATTTTCCCTATCTTCTTATAGGGATTCCTTGAAAGATAAATAGATTGGTGAACATAAGTAAATAATTTGAACTGTAACAAAAAACTTGATGTGAATATGCTATTAATTGGGGTTATAATACCAATGATTTGAGCCAAACCAGAATTCTGCTATTATAATTGAAATTTGAAATCCAAAAATTCTAGAACTAGATCTAAAATCTGAAAAATAAAGCAGACCAAATATCAGAAATTAAGAAGGCCCTAACTATAGAAAAAAATTGAATAATTACAAAATAAAAGCAAAGATATAAAGACGAGAAACGAAAAAAAATACCAGTGATTTAAACCAGAATTAGATGACTTTGAAGAACAAATGTAATGTTAGCAAGAAGTAGTTTGTAGCTGAGTAACCCAAAAAATAAATATGATACAAAGGAATTCTTCTGAGAAGGTATGGATGCCAACTCAGGTCAAATCAATAGTAGTATGGATGCTGCCTACCCCAAATAGTCTCTTCCAAAATCCATGCAATAGCACACTTCACAAACAACTTCATCAAGGTATGGATTCCAACTTAGGACCAAGGCAGTATGGATACTGCCCTTGCCCCAAATGGTCTCTTTCAGTCCACCTTCATAAAAATCCTCTACTCCAATGTCTAATGGTCATTTTATAGTTAGTCTTCCCACTTTTTGTAGAAACGAGGATCTACAAACTTTGATTAGTGACATTTATGAGTGAAAGTTGTAACCGAATATGCATGGAGTTAGAAAGGATTTTATGGTGAGAGGGACATAATTTTTATCTTTTCATGTTACTTTGAAAATTTTTACACCAAGTTTGGGCCTTGGGGGTGCTTCATGAGATGTGGGGTGCATGGTTTATGGATGGACCATGCTCTTGCTTGATGGAATTGGACATTGGAGGTGGTTTACTATTTGTTTCTAGACCTTGTTTTCATGTTTGAAAGACATTCTTCCTTGAAGTGTTGGATAAGTATGGAGCTTGGTGACTTCATGTTGTTGGTGCATGAAGGCAGTTTATGTTCTTGGAGTAGAGTTGGGTATTTTAGAGGAGGTTATTGAGCCCTAGATAGCACGGGGTTGCTTGGTTGCTTGTATGGAGGCTTACATTTTACATGTGGATTCTTGGGTTGAGGGAGTGGATACGTAGGTGTAGGAGTGCTTAAGGTGACACATGACCTTGGATATGTGTTATCCTTAAGAGGCACATGACCATGGAGATGCATTGGAGATTTGGAATTTTTGAGGATTGTTTGACCTTGGGGAGTAGTGCTCATGCCATGGAGGCCTTACTTGTTAATGATTCTCACCTTTGAGCCTCACACATGTCACTTATAGTAGAGTGCTTCACATGGGTGGACCTACTTGTGTCTTGCAAGTTTTCTTTTAGTGGACTAGGTCCACTTGTTATTGTAAATACCCTTTACCTCTCATATAAATAGAGGAAGGAGTGAGTTGTTACTATAGTTGATCATGCACTTGTGCATATTCCTTTTCATACATGGGTTAGAGATGTAAAAGTAGAGCTACTTTCTCTCTCTCTCTCTCTTTCTTTCAGTGTTCTTTGTACTTTATGTGTTTTTGCCTTAAGGTGCTAGTGTTTCTTGGAGAATTCACCTGAAAAATTCATATATATAAAGAAGAAATGAAAGATGTGGGGTGCAAGGTGTATGGTTGGACCATGCTCTTCCAGGATGGACTTGGACAGTGGAGGTGGTTTACTATTTGCTGCTAGACCTTGTTTGGATGTTTGAAAGACATTCTTCCTTGAAGTGTTGGATAAGTATGGAGCTTGGTGACTTCATGTTTTTGATGCATGAAGGGAGTTTATGTCCTTGGAGTATAGTTGGGTATTTTATAGGAGGATATTGAGCCCTAGATAGCACGGGGTTGCTTGGTTGCTTGCATGGAGGTTTACACTTGACATGTGGACTGTTGGGTTGAGGAGGTGGATATGTAGGTGTGGGAGTCCTTAAGGTGATACATTACCTTGGATATGCATTGTCGTTAAGCAGACACATGAATATGGAGATGAATTGGAGCTTTGGACCTTTGGAGGATTATCATACCTTGGGGAGTAGTGCTTATGCCATGGAGGCCTTTCTTGTTAATGATTTTCACCTTTGAGCCTAACACATGTCACTTAGAGTAGAGTAATTCACATGGGTGGACCTACTTGTGTCTTGCAGTTTGCTTGTAGTGGTCTAGGTCCACTTGTTATTGTAAAGCCCCTTTACCTCTCATATAAATAGAGGAAGGAGTAAGTTGTTATTATAGTCGATAATGCACCTATGCATATTATTTTTCATACTTGGGTTAGAGATGTAAGAGCAGTGATACTTTCTCTTTCTCTCTCACATTCAATCTTCTTTGTACGTTATGTGTTTTTGTCTTAAGGTACTAATGTTTCTTGGAGCATTCACCCGAAAAATTCATATATATAAAGAAGAAATGAAACCCATGAACACAATCACAACTTATCATATAATTGTCCATGCTTTCAAAAACCCTAGATAGGGGAAACCAAGAGAAACCCTAGCTCCACCAAAGATACTCCAATAATCAATATTTTTTAAATATATTTGGTGGAGCTAAGGTTTATATTGGTTTTTTCTATCTACGGTTTTGGAGATCTTAGAGAATTATATGATGAGTTGTGATTGTGTTCATGGATTTCAGTTCTTACACACACATATGAAGTTCTCAACTGTCCAAATTTGTGTTATTTTAGATTCGACTTCCAGCTTACCACTGCCTAGCATACCTTATCACTGCTATAAATTGTGTTATTTCAAATATTTGACTTCACTATTTTCATAAATGCAATGTCCTAAAAAAGATAGTTGAACGCTTCCATATTCATAGTTATATCATATTCTAATAATATATACATTTGTTGTACGAATCAACAATTGCCTCATGAACAACAATCACATCACAAGCAACAACTAAAATTGGTTGGGGAGGATATTAATTTATCCTCTTAAGTTCTTGAGTTCTTTATATTGTCAAATCGAATCAGAACTAGATAAAAACAAGATAAAAAACCTGGTTGACGAAAAAATACATAAATGATTCAAATTTAGGATATATATATATATATATATATATATATATATATATATATATATATATATATATATATATATATATATAGATATAGATATATTAATTTATCCTCTTAAGTTCTTGAGTTCTTTATATTGTCAAATCGAATCAGAACTAGATAAAAACAAGATAAAAAACCTTGTTGACGAAAAAATACATAAATGATTCAAATTTAGGATATATATATATATATATATATATATATATATATATATATATATATATATATATATATATATATATATATATATATATATATATATATATATATATATATATATATATATATATATATATATATATATATATATATATATATATATATATATATATATATATATATATATATATATATATATATATATATATATATATATATGTTAATGTGCATCCATATGAATCACAACCATTATACAAAAAAAATTCCATATAACTTGAGTTTTCCTGGAAATAGATTTGGAGGTTTCCCAACATGAAATTCCTAAAGAATATGTTGTCTTGAACCCAAGCGTGTACCATATCATAGTTAAAATCTAAAGTGTTTGGCACACTTAAACCTGACACTAGTCTGAGAATCATATACCATACTAAGAGTATATCTGTGCTAAGAGAGTTCACCATGCATTTATAGCCACATTTTTTCTTAAGGGTTAAAGTGGTTTTGTGCCACATAAATCTGTTTGAACGACAAATATCCATATCATAAAATAGAGGCAAGCTTGAAATGCTTGTTCTATAGCTAGAAGTATTGTTATGACATTGTTCACAACTTTTAAGTACTTTGTTGAAGGACTTCAAAAGGATATAAAAGTGATTTAGTGGGTCTGAATGTTCAATGATGGGTATTATTGTGAAATTATTTGCCTAGCATGCTCCTAGTAAATTGAAAATGTGTTTTTTATATTTATTATTTGGGCCAAATATTGTAACAATAGCACTAGTGCATTAACTATGCTAAGAGGTCACTTTCTTGTTAATTTGTCCATGACTATCTCTTTTTCAAAGCAATATTTCTTAGCTTTGTTTACATTAGTGGTTTGATAAGAACATTTTTATAGTCTCTTCACTGAATTCCTTAAAGTTTTTACATTTATGTTTTCTGACAAAAATGGCTAACATTTTACCCTGGCTAAGTAAGGATTCTTTAAATAGCCTTCTAGCTTGGATCCTTTTTGTTCCATCTAAGCTTGCCAAAGTGTCATGAGTTTACATTGAACAATGTTAGAATCCAGTCTTTTCCAGAAACACTCAAGCCAACTCTTTCATTTAGCAAATTACCAACCAGTTCTTGACATATTCTTTGAAATTTCTATGCTGAAGGTGTTGGATTTAGGTAAGTGATGTAGAATGCACACCTACATTTCTATTGTTCACCTATTAGAACAATGCAAATTATAGGAAAACTTGGAAGGGTTGGACATGACTATTCCAACCATACTCTTATTTGCCCGCAATACATATATCCATAACACATACCTACAATACTATTGTTTACCTATTCGGCTAGTGCATAATGTAGGAAAACTGTTAAATGTTGGACTTTTTTGTCTCAAGTTCACACACTAGCACTAAAGATGCAAAGTATTGTGTGCATCCTTAGATATGTTTGAGATTGCAAGCTAGCTATTTAAATAAATACATGTATAAAACTTCTATATTAGCAAAATAACCATCAATATTTTTTTACAGCATTTTGGGCTAAATTCACAATAATATGCCAAAAAGTGTCATTTCAATGTCTGGAAATTAGGATATATAAATGTGAGATATATACTCTACATCTTTGGGTAATCTCCTTTTTAAATATGAGAATTTTTAGGTTACATGTCAATAGTGTGAACTTTGAACTTTGACGAAATTCTTGAATGGACTTCGTAAGGCAATGGTACCATAAATTGTGTTATTTCAAAGATTTGACTTCCATATTTTCACAAAATACAATGTCCTCAATAAATACTTATATGTATAGATACTTATGTTCAGGATTATATTTGTGTTGGAGCGGTTCCTTTGTGTTTTACTATAATCCTGATGTTGACAAGCTTTAGCTGAATTTTTTCATTAATTGTTCATAGAATATGCAAAAGATTTCATTGTCAAAATGTGGCAAAAATTACGTTTCTCCTCATTTACTTTTTTATTGTTCATGACAAGACAATCATTTTTTAGGAATGAGGTATCCTACAATCTATTTCAATTTGTGGATTTTTTTTCCCCCCATTTTTTACAAGGATGTAGATTTCATTTTCATGTTGATCGTTTTTGCATGTATCTTATATAGCCCCAAATGCTAGTAATGGAGCGGAACTTGGGAAGTAGTCGTGGACACAGACTATCAGAGGTTAATGTTACAATACCACTTCCACCTGGTACCAGAAAAGGTTTAATGGTCTATGACATAAAGAAGATTTATTTAATGGTAGGTTGAAAGGGCAACCTCATGTATTAGTTCTAAGTCATTTATTTGTGTTTCTTAGTTGTAAGTCATCTGTTAGAATTTGAGCTTTATGAGATCAATTATTTCACTAATCCAATATGCATGGCCTGTATTTCTCACCCGATGTTAGTTACTTGACATGGTTGATATAAAATTCAATTCTAGGCCAATTTTATTTTAGTTCAAGAGATTTTATTGATTAAAAGGATGTTCATATTTTGATTGGTTTACTTGGAGCTTGATTTAAAAAAGTTTTGTAAATTCCATGTGCATGTTATTTTTTCAGGGTGAGCTCTTTGCACCAGTAAGGTCAGATGAGTCCTAGAACATAGGTATACAACAAGCACATCTCTGGCCTTTGCTATGTATATGTTATTATTTATATCATTGATGGATGGTTATTGATGACGTAAAACATAGGATGAGAAGGCCCTGCCAATTCTCTTAACAAAACAAAATAAAATGGAGTGGTAGAATTGTGTTTTAAAGGGTGAGCCAGAAATCCATACTTGAAAGGTAGAACTTGAAAATAGCAAGCTATCTGATCTAGATCTAGAGATACAACAAACTGTGGAAAAATAATGATGGTATTTGTTATCACTTTGATATTTCTTTCGAAGTTAAACAAGGAAGAAAAGTCAAAAGTAAGCACAAACCACTTTTGGAGATCAGGACCTAGCCTTCCTGATGCTTAGAGAGGGCTCTCTCTTTATAATTTAACTTTGTTTTAGTTAAGATGATTTTAGGCTAGTTATTGTTTGCACTTGGGTTTTGGTTTGAATTTTGGTGGTGGTATCACTTTAATTAGATGTACAGAGCCCTGCTTTTACCATTGGGATATGGGGTTGAATGTCAGACAAACAACACTGGATTTAGTTCTAAAAATAGTGTCTACAAGGCAAGATAGATGAGTTATTGCTGATCTCAAAGGCTAAATGGTGAAATGGTTTCAAATCGGATCTAGGGAGCAATTAAGAGTTCCCTAGGCAAGACTTCGGAAGGAATGAAAGAAGTCAACCGGGATGGGAGAGAAATTAAGGGTTCTCAAATCGGGTATCAAAGGAAAACATGTAAATGACTAACTGTGAAAAGCAGAGTGTACTAAAACAAATTCTGCGTGATATCTATAGTTAATTCATTCAAATTTAGAACACATTTAAGGTTATGATACACATAAGAAGGTAACAAAATCAAACAAAGAAGATACTTCACTGCAAATAGCTCATCTCATGAATCCTGTAGCGAAATTATTTTATTACTTGCTACAATCTGTTGACTTAAAAGTGGTACAATCACCCTTAGATTTTAAGATCAAAATAATTCTACAAATGTATAGCAATCCACACCCAATACTTCGAATTCTGAATTATTTATACAAAAGGAATTTATAAAATATCTCAAACTACATTTAGAACTAATCTAGGAAAAAGAAATATCTTCATGCAAGAAGATATAGACAACTATTGAACTGTTGTTTGTTGTCCCTGTTATTTAGGCTCTGGTGACTTTGCTCTTTGATATTTTTCCCTTAAAGTTGGTTGGTTGTTTGGTCTTCACGTTGGATGTTCTGTTTTATTTTAACCTTTCATCTGATACACTTTAACCTTGCTGACCTGTCAATATCCTTTGACTCTGCTCTTTTACTTTTTACCATAGACTTATTTTTTTACTGTGTTTTTCCTACAGTAAATCATTCAATTTTTCCCATCTCTCATCATTTGGTAATTATATATTGAGCACATTTCTGTATATTTCATTTTCCTCTATATATTTGGAAAAAATAGGCTTATTAATAAACAGGTGTTTTACCTCATGTTGGAGGTAAAACAAGTTTTCAAAATTTTGTTACAATACCTTGGCTGTTGGTAAGCCCTTCATGGATGAAGTGATTACCTGTTCTCTGGCCACTTCACTGATCTTCTTATTGTAATACTCATGTGTAATTAAATTATCACTTATAAGTAAGGGATTAGGTAATCCCTTTTCCTTCAAAAGTTCGAAATTAACCATGAACCTGTCAATGACTAGTTGCATGTTTTGACACTTATCTTCTAAGTTCAACATCAAATTCCTCTTAGTGAGGACTTTTCTGACTTCCAAAATTGTACCTGTCCTATCAGGTATCTCAAGTTCTTGCAGCTTATACTTATTCTTGGAGTTGAGGAATTGGATGATTCTTTCATCTTTCTTTGGCATATCTCCAAGTTCTTCCTTGACTCTCTGAATGGCTTCTGTGGCCTGCTTTATTAAATCAATTTGTTCAAAAATAACCTGGATGGATGGCCAAATATCATTGACAGAGTCAATGATATTGGCCCATAGCTGCTCCTTAGTTTTACCTATAGGTTCACTCAGTGTTAGTTCTTTCTCCAGGTTTTTTATTCTTTCATTCAGCCTTGTAGCCTTTGGCTGTTCTTCTTTATGCATGATCTGGGCAAGTCTGCAATCTATCTCCAAGTTGGCACTTTCTCCTTAATTTTGTTCATCTCAGTGGTTTGAATGGACATTTATTCCATTTCTTTGACCATCTTGTTTGCTTCATCAGCTATGGAGGTTGTTGTTGTTGATCCTGTTGCTAATGTAGTTGGTGTAGATGCCAATAGTGCAGTGGCCATTGGAGTAGTGGGAGATAATGATGTTGCCAAAGTAGAAGGTAAAACTATGGTCACTATTGGAATGGCAGTTGTAAGAGCATTATGAATACTAGTTTGTTTGATCTGAATCAAACTATCCAACTCTTTTTGCATATCCTTTAACTGGTCATTTAACTGTAGTACTAAGTCCATCATTTCCTCATGATTGGTTTGGCTTTCTAGGATTTCCTTTGTATGTGGGTGTTGTAAATGAGGCAACTTGAGGTGTTTCTTGAGGGTTGCTATGTCGTCATTATTATTTTTGATTAGTTTCTCTGTGGCCTTAATATCACTGGGGTCATGGCCCAGTTCAATAACCAAGTCCTCCAAGGACTTTATACTGGTGTATTTAGCCTGTGAAGAGGTCCTCTTCAATTTGTATTGAGTTGTCACATTGTCTGATGAATCCTGTAGCTTGTAAGCAATGATGGCCTTAACTGTGAGGGTGGAGTAAATCATTTCTCCAACTTTCTTGTGAAACTCTATCTAATCAATGGGATGAACATCCCTAGACAAAACCTCAAAATTAGTCTTCTTGTAATCTGCTGAGGTCTTTAGTTGTTGTACAGTGGGCTGTAAAAATGACACGTCCATTTTTCCTTCTTTGATGTCAAAGAATGACATCAGTCTGGTCTGGTTTGGTGGTATAAGATTGAGATATTTGGCATATGTCTCTAGTTTCAATTTTTCATTCCTCATCTTTATCTCTTTGAATCTATCTTTGATATCCTTTTCCTTGTTAGCTGGCCTGACAAAGGACGAAACCTCCATACTTTACTATCTCTCTATCATTTGTGTATTGCAAGTTGATGGCTGCTCTGTTTCACCTGATGGAGTCATTTAAGCTATTTCTTTACTTCTCTGCCCCATTGCCTCAATGTCAATTATTTACTCGAATGAAATGTTCTCCTCCTGTTCAAGCATATGATTCAACTTGGGCCTTTTATTTAGCTTAAAAAGTTCATCTGAAGTCTCCATGGAAGAGTTGGATGCCTGCTCCTTGTTCCTCTTAGGGCTCTTCTCCTCATTGGCTGGGGTATGTATGATAGCAGGAATGTTCATTGGCTTTCGTAAATCCAGAACATGTAGGAAAGAGCTTTGGTCAAATTGATTTTCTAGATCAATCAGTGTGTTCTCCACATCCACAACTATGTTGTCCATATCAATCAATGTGTTCTCCACCCACTCAGTTTGGTTAGCAAACTATTCAATATCAGGTCATAGGTGGTGGATATAAGGTCTCAACTTGACCTTCAGTCTCAGCTTGTTTATGACCCCATGAGGGTCATAGTGCCAGATGAAACTCTTTCTGAATTTCATTTGTTGAAGTAACCCGTCAGCCTCTGGTCCAACCTCTATGTTGTTGCAAATGAATGGGCCCAATTGGTTTTTTAACTTGAACTGTGTTTTCTTCCTAGCAGATAGGAAGTGGACCTCATCAGAATTGATGATTTGTGTGAAATATTCAAAGGAAAATATCCTCAAAGGGAGGTATTTTGGAAACTTATAGGGGGCTAGCTCACATCCATAAATTCTGATCTCAATGTGGTTTTGGTACAAGTACCAATCTCCCACCTTGTTGTTCTTGGTCATTTGCAGTACCCTCTTGATGTCTTGGCCGATTCTGGGCTGAGTAGTTGAAGTGATCATGTTCATGTCTGGGTATACAATGGATTCTATGAAGTCTTTGTAGGTGAATTTTGTGGAAAACTGCTGGACCAAGGGTGTCTAGTAGATGACTGATCTCTCCTTTCCCTTGGTCTCCAATTTCTGAATCCTCATAGGGAACTTGTCTGTCTGGTAATATAAAAACATATAAAACAACATTGAAGAGTATTTGAAAACTCTTTTAGTGGGTAGTATTGTGAATTGTTCATGCATTCTATTTGCAATAAACTGAGCATAATCGTACATAATAGCAGGAGGATTTCCTGGAGTGAAAATTGACAGAAAGGCCATGATGACTTCATCCACATGCTCATCTAATGTGTATCATAGGATGCATGAGAGGATGGTGATTATGCACCTGCAAGTCTATGAAAAAATGGTGGTAGCATAGGGTGGAGTATCTGTAGGAGTATGGCGTTCCTCAATGATGAAATTCTGGAAAATTTGCTTGATTTTGATTGGGTCTAGTGTGATGTACAAGTTTCCAATGGACACAGGGGTCTGATTAGGGCTAGGCTGGATTTGTAGCATCTAGTTGATGGATTCAATAGTAATGGTGAATATCAACTATTGGTTTGGTGCCAAAATAGCCCTTTGGCTTGGGAAATAGCAGGCATGAAACAGATGTACAATACCAGGGATAGGGTGAATTTTTGGGAATGTGTACCTTGGTAAATTGGATTCACAAAGGTGAATGTCATCTACATGGTTTAGTAACCTATCCTTACTCCAATAATGGATTTTCAGAAGGTGGCCTGGAGAAGCAGTGTCTTTAATTTGGAAATCCTTGTCTCCTAGGGAAAAATGGTCAATGTCCAGGTGAGGGGTTGACAGAGGTCTAACATCCAGAGAGGTCCGGGAAGCTATCTTTAGGATAAATGTGGGAATCATGGTTATACGGGCTGAAGCAGTGAAGTTTTGAAAACTCAGGCGCAATGATAGGGTAATGGCAGTTTGCAAGATAGGGGTTTGGGTATTCATTGGTACTCTCAATTCAAGGGAAATTAATTAAATTCAATTACTTTAATGTTTGAATTAACTATACATTCTTGAATTTGAGAGGTTCTTTCTGGTTTGTTATCAAAATACCTAGAATTTGAGGTTCAGACTGCAAACTGGTTTTTATGGTGGTCGCAGAGGGTAGTGTGGCTTCAAGTATGTTGTGGATGGTTGAATTGGGCGTTTGGGGCGTACTCAAAAGGTACTCGGCGGTTGATTTTGGTTGTAGAAACTTGGGTTTGCACAGGAAGGCTTGGAAGCTTTCGCAGAGCAAATTGAGCGAAAAGGGTAAAAATGAGGGTCTTTGGCCTTTTAACCGACAACGGTTGGAAGTTGGCACGAAAATTCATAATGAACAATGATGGTTTTGGCTTACACAAGGAGGCATTTTAGGGGGCCATCACACTGCTTTTGGCCATCGGGTGGTATTTTCCTGAGGGCATGTGAGTTAATGTAGTGCTGCCATGTAGCCAAAAGGGGCCTGGGCAAAACCGCTCATATTGTGTGCTCTCAGGCAGGGTAAAATTTAGGAGGTGAACGGACGCAATATGGATGCGTGCCATCAGATCTGGGGGTGACAGATCTGACGGTTGTCGCACGATGAAGTTGCACGGTGGGAAATCAGGGCGGAAATTAGCGGGGCCCAAGGGTTAATTACAATTGATTTGTAATTAATTTATGAGTAATGGCAGGATTAAAAATATAATGACTGGGGTTTATGTAGCGGGGTTAGTTTACTGCACCAGGGTGGCAGGTTAAACAAGTTTTGTCAGGAAAATGGTGAATTGTAGGGTTTATTAATAATGCGGGGGGGGGGAATAAAACTTAGGATAAAGGGTTTTGTAGGTTTTTTTAAGGTTTTTAGGGAAATTAATCAAGGGGAAAGTGATTTTTTTTAAGGGGAAATGGGTTTCACACTAGGGAAAAAGGGTTTTTGGGTAGGGGAATGAATTTGGAGGGTAATTTTCTAGGGAATGTGTGAAACCAAGGGGTAAGGGTGAAAATGAAGGGAAAAGGTGTCTTCATAAGAAATGAAGGGGTAAAAGGGGAAATTAGTAAGCATTTAGTAGGGGGTGAAATAAAATGAAGGGGGAAGTTAACCAAATCAGATTATAAGCATCCTTTTACTTTTATAACTGCTCCTGCACACTAAAACACATGATTAAACATGATATATGTTCTTATGCTTCAATCAACTTTGTACTTTCTGCAACCTTTTTTCTACTTACCTTTTACTTATCCTAACATTTTTTCTTCACTTTGTTGGGTGCATTTAAGATAGCATACCCTTTCAATTCCTTTTTTCTTTTGAAAAGTAAACTATCTACTTCTAAGCTTATATCATCAAATGGGTCAGATTAAGCTTATGAGCACATTTTATTTCTCTACCTATCTACTGATCTGCCAAGATTAAACAGATTAGCTAGACCTTTATTCTCTAACTATAAATAGGAAATTTAAAGCATGAAGTAGCCAAGAATAAATAGTTTGACTATCATGGGTTGTGGCATGTATGACAAGCTGCACACAACCATTATTTTAGATAGTAAATTAAAGAGTACTGGCACTTGGACTTGCACACTTTCATGATATGTTTTTGTTTGGAGTTCATATTTTTTCATTTTTTTTATATTTTCTTATTCTTTTTTTCCTTCGATATTTCTTTTAGGGCATACCCTCTTCACATTTTTTTATTTTAATATGGAAAACATTCGTAGAAAGAAAAGGTATGTACAATATTACAAGACTTAACTATAGTCAATTCAAAATTATGAATCATATTATTATAGGACTCTAACTGTGGCTCCACATGGGGATGGCATTTCCTGGTGAAATGTTAAGAACTCTAAAGATCAGTAGCCTTTGAATTGTGACTATAGTTACCTTGTGAACTGTCCTTCTGTGATTCTACTTTATTGATAGTTATGATGGTGAATCCTTCAAAGCTCAGGGCCTTCTCTCTGGGCTTCAACTTCAAAGGATTACCATCCAATCCAATCTACACTCTGCAATGTTATGTATAATGATGCAAAGTAAAGTGAACTATTATTAGTTAGTGGAAAAATAATGCTTCAACATTCTACCATTAACAGGTCCTCTTGGTAGATCTGATCCATCTATCTCTCTCAAGAACAAGGCATTGTTCCCCCCTATAACCATAAATGACATAAGGCCCTTGCCACAAAAAATCAAATTTTCCATGCTTGTCTTTGTCTTCTACCCTTGAATCCAACTTAAGGACTTTATCCCCTATGTAAAAATCATTTGCTTTACTCTTTTTTATCAAAAACCTTCTTGATTTTGTCTTGGATTACCTTTGATTTTACATATACTTCTTCTATGGTCTGTTGCAGGTGTTTGGTCTGATTTATTCTTCTCTGAATATCATTTGGTTCCACCTATAATTCCTGGATGATGTTAATCACTGGTACTCCTAAATATGATGGAAAAACAACATCCATCCCATATACCAGTTGATAAGGTGATGTTCCAATGGACTTCTTAGTAGTCAGTCTATCTGCCCATAAGGCATTGACTAACTTCTTGTTCCATGTATTTTTGTTATCTTCCAACAATTTCTTAATGATATTTACCAGACTTTCATTAGATGATTCTGCAAGTCCATTACCTTAAGGGTAATAGGAAATGGAGTGACCAAGGGTGATGTGGTATTTGTTACAAAATTTTGTCATTCTCTTGGATTTAAAGGCAGCTGCATTATCAGTAATGAGCTTCTACGGGCATCCAAATCTTTACAAGATATTATTTTCCAGAAATGAGATTATGAGAGTGTCTATTGCTTGTCTAGAAGGGATGGCTTCTATCCATTTGGTGAAATACTCAGTAGCTGTCAGAATCCATTTGTGCTGAGCTGAAGAGGCTGGGTGTATTTCTCCAATGAAGTCTAATTCCCATTGTTGAAATGGCATTTTAGTGGAAATTGGTTTAAGAGGCAAGGGTAAAAGTTTTCTCTTTCCCTCAAATATCTAGCATTTATGACAGGAGGTCACATGTTTCTTAACATCTGCAAACAAAGTGGGCCAGTAGAAACTAGCGCTCAAGATTTTGTCAGTAGTGATCTTCTAGTACAAGTGTCCTCCACAATCCCTTGCATGAAACTCTTACATGATTTTATCAGCTTCATTTTTCACTAAACAATTCAAAAGAATACCACTATTGTCTTTCCAAAACAATGCATTATCTATGATACAATACTTTAATGAATTCATCTTTAAAAGTCTAGCTTTAGTTATTGTTAAACCAGGAGGAGCTTGTAAATTTTGTAATACAAATATAACATCTGCATACCAGGGTGAATCAGTAAAAGTTTCACTGATCGATGGAGTCGCCATCTCTTCCTAATCATCAAGGGCACGAATGAAGTTTATATCAAGGGCATGATAGTTTGATTCAGCCATGAGTTTGGATAAACCTTGGCCTTTGATAAGCTTAGTTGGCTATATATATATGTTATATTCCAATATTGTGGCAATCCATTTGCCTCTTTTCCCTTCAGGCCCATTTTGTGTCAAAATGTCCTTAACTATAGAATTTGGAACATAAGCAATAATGTGAGAATACAGAATGTATAATCTGAAGTCTTCGAAAACATTTACTAAAGCTAATGCTTGTTTTTCCATAATATTGTATTTGAGTGTGGCATCTCTTAAGGATTTACTAAAAAATGCAATTTCTTGTTCATATCCTTGGTTTTTCATTTGTAGCAAGACAGATGCAATGGTGTGTTCTGAAGGAAAGGAAAAAATTATAAAATCCTTGTTAAAATCATGACTTATCAGAATGAGAGTTTTGGTTAAGGCTTCCTTGATGGCTTCAAAGGATTTCTTAGCCTCCACTGTCCATTTAAGTGCTGAGTCCTTTCTTAGCATGTTATTTAATTCTCTAATCAGTTCTACTAGATTTGAAATGAATCTCCTAAGAAAGTTTATCTTGCTTAGAAGTGACTGTAACTCTCTAATGTTTCTAGGAGGGGTAATGGTCAAAATGGCCTCTGTTTGAGTAGGATCTATTCTAATCCCATCTTTAGATATGATATGTCCCAACATTTTTCGCTCTTCCAAACCAAAGAGTGTCTTTTTGGGATTTAAAGAAATCACAAATTTTCTACATTTGATAAATACTCTTCTCAGGTGGTCTAGGTGTTCATTGTCAAATTTAGAGAATACTGTGATGTCATCTTCATATACTACTAGGACGTCATGGATCTCCTTGGCAAAAGCTATATTCATAGCTCTTTGAAATGTGGAACCTACATTCATTAATAAAAAAGGCATGTTAAAATACATGAAGGTACCCAAAGATGTAGTAAATGCAGTTTTGGCTTGGTCCTCTGGTTGAACTAAGATCTGGTTAGACCTAGAGAATCCATGTAATAGTGAAATCCTTGATGAGCCTACTACCCTCTACAGGATATGGTCCATTTTTTGTAGAGGATAGTTATCTTTTAGTGAGACCTTGTTTAAATTTCTGAAATCTACACAAATTCTAATTTCACCAGTCTTTTCCCTAGTAGTGACTAAGTTTGAAATCCAATCTAAGTATCTAATGGGGGCTATAATTTGGGCATCAAACATTATTTTAACTTCTTTCTCAATAGATGGCATAAGAATTTGGTTTATTCTCCTAAGTTTATGTTTGAAAGGTTTATGATCTTCTTTTAGAGGTATTTTGTGTTGGATTATGCTAGTGTCATAAGATTTTAAGTCTTCATGACTCCAGGCAAATACATACTAGAACTCTCTAAACAGATTGATGTATTTAACCTTTTCCTATGGAGTTAAGTCTTTTGATATTTTAATGAGTTTTGGTTTATCCTCAGTTCCTATGTTACACTCTTCTATGTCAGCTCCCAAAGGTTCCATTTTGGGTTTCCTAGCTACATCATTAGAGTCAAACAAATCTTCTAAAGGGACTGATCCTTTAGGCAAAAAATTATTTTTCAGATTAAGAATTTCTGAATCATCACTCATTATTTCTTCAATCTCTACATTCTCTAAACTATCTATTTCTACTCTAGTAAATTTAGTTGGTTTAGCTATATCTAAAATATTTACATCTATGTTACCTTCTATATTATTGTCTATTGTACAGTCTGTATCTATATTACAATTTTGAAACTCACCTTCATTGTTCATGAAATCGTAAATATGAGAATCTTGGGAGAAAATCTGCCAATACTTCAGGTTGTCTAGTATAATAGGCCTATGTATGACTTTTGCAGTGTACTAATGGTTGGGTTGAAATGGCAATTTACAGGTACTAGGAAAAGTAGCCAGACTGTGGGCCTCCATGTTTTGTTTTCTAGGAATGTCAGCAAAGTTTGTTTCCAGGAGGTCTTTGATCAAGTCTAGGACAATTTCCTTATATTCACCAAGTCTGGGATTGTTTAAAGAGTATTCACCATTAATCTATTTCATAATCCACTCTGAGTCTCCCATGATAGAAACTCTTTTGGCTCAAAGTTTCCTAACCAATTGTAACCCTAGAATCAGGGCTTCATATTGAGCCACATTATTGGTACACTTGAAGTTCAATATGAAAGCATGTCCCTCAGCATGATTATTCTCCATATTATGGATCCACACTCCTGCACCATCCCCTAACCTATTGACAAATCCATCAAAGTCTAGATTCCATAGGGACTCATAAAAAATGTTCTCACTGTCGGCTATTTTGTATTTCAGTTCTTGAGCTATGATTTCCTTATTGTCATGTTCTGCATTGTATAAGATAAAAGAGTCCATATCTGAATGCATGGAGTATATGGGAAATTTTTGTGGTTTTTCATCACTACTCACCATGTATTTCATCAAGGTCTCTCTATATAGTTTTCTTGGTTGGCCAAAAACAAATGGCAGCATAAGACATATCTAACTACAAGGATCCTTGTAGTTTTACTCTGCATGAGCGAGATAGTATCATTCCATATTTGGGTGGGATGTCTGCAGCTACTATGTCCATTAGAATACTCTTTGCAGGGCATTGGAAAAGAGTTACACATAATTACTTGATCAAACCAAGGCATTTAACTTGGCTAGATTCAAAAGAAAACAAATCCTTTTATGGTTTGGTAATGTCTAGATTCAGTCTTTCCATGATTGCCTTTGGCATAAAATTATGGGATGCCCCTGAGTCTAACATAGCATTATGCAATATTTTGTCATGAATGTTCAGGCTAATGTAGAAATGAGGAACTCCCCCTTGCTGATGAATACCATTGGTCTCAGGGCCAAACAATAATTCAAGTTGATCATCATTCAAGCTAACAACATCCTCTCCCTCTCCTATGTTTAAAGTTTTAGTTATCGGTGACCTATAGGATTCATTCTTTACTA
Organism: Pinus tabuliformis; assembly: GCA_031772625.1. Classification (NCBI taxonomy): domain Eukaryota; kingdom Viridiplantae; phylum Streptophyta; class Pinopsida; order Pinales; family Pinaceae; genus Pinus; species Pinus tabuliformis. Next base: position 28,484,791 of record CM062815.1, read on the forward strand.
GTTCGTTCAAGGGAACTGATATCTTTAATTTTTCTATTTCATTTTTGATGTTGAAAGGGAGCTGAGCTTTGTTTATTTGATCTAGATCTTCCTTAACATGTTTAGTTTATGTGTTCTTATCCTGTTTCTCAGTACAAGGCATCTTAGTCTATGTTTCTACTTTTTTTCCTTGATTTCTCTTATTTTGATTGATTTCACTAACTGTCTCTGTTTGAGTTTCAATGGAGGTTATATCTACAATTTTAGGGTAGAAGTCTTTGGTGATCCCCTAGGTAGGATTTGTAACACTTTGGTAAGTGGAGCTTCTTTTATTATCTTAGTCAGGGTCTGGATGGATCTTTTAATAGGAGTATTATTGTTGTTTTTACTTCTTAAGCTATATTTTTTGTGTACCTCATATATAGCTGACTCATATCCTTGTTTAAAGTATTCACCATATTCTAATTGCAACTATTGCAGCATGTACAACTCCCATTCTTCTTGAGTAAGAAAAAAAACATCTTCATCTTTGATTTCTAGTAAGTTTATCTAGGTATCATCCTCTCCTTCTTGGTCCTGTGGACCCTCAGCATAGTTCTCTTGGAAGGGGGGCCTAATCTATTGATTTGGTATATCATTCTTTCCACTCTTAGGGTTATTCCTAAAATTGTGGTTTCTTATTGGGGGTGGTTGTTGATTTTCCCATTGAGTTTTCCTTTCCATGCTTTCTAATCTATCCATTATTATATCTACACTCTTGGCTAAACTATCTATCTTTCCGTCAGAAGTGGACGTTTCCTCTTTAATTACAACTCTCTTTTCATTTCTCATTCTGGCTTTCTTGGCTAATAGGTTGGCCTCTACACTAACAACATTGCTTTGCATTTGTTCCAATGTTTCAGGGTTTCTTTCCCTTAACTGGTATGACATGTCAGTGTCAAAACCATCCGGGAATTTAATTAATGCAAGGTCAGGTGGAGGCATAATATTAGCTGGGATTGCATTGTAGATATTATTAACTAGGTACAATAATCTTGGACTGAATCATTAGGAGCTCCTCTAATATTGTCATATTCAGAAGGTATTTGCAGATGGTTTTTCTCTCTCCCATCTATCAATGAATAATATATGAAAATTAGCAAAGTCTGCAATATTATGGGCAGGTAAAGCTTTGAACCATTTCTTGACATCCCTAGTTAATGTCTGGGAAAACAACCTCATTTGAACATCCGATTCATCTATCTCATGCAACTCAAAATAGTCAGTCATCTTGTTTACATGCTGCCGAGAAGTGTACTGACCAGTAGTATCAAACAAGAATATTTTTCTCTGATAATCTTGGGGCATGGCATGGAGTTGTGCAAGTAAAACCGGAGGTGCATATCAGTCTGCATGGCTTGGATTCTGGCTTGACTAGGGGGTAAAGTGTTGGTAGTTGAGGAAGGGCTTGAAATGGATGGAGATGAACTAGATGATGGTGAGGATGGTTGATGAATAACTGGTTTAGGGGATTGGATTGTGGTGGATACTATTGGTGAGTGTTACATAACATTTTCTCACTGTCCTTGTAGTCCTCGTTCCTTGATCCTGGAGGACCTCTACAGTGAACCCCATATGCTTTGTCTTCATGGAGAAACTCCCATTATGTCCCTCTTCATGAGCATATCATTTCCCTTTTGCACCATTTCCCCTGAAACTTCTGTTTTTCCTAATTTACAAGACCAGTGCTAATGGCCTTTGTATCCCCCATGCCAATGTGTAAAGATTAGCACAATTCCCCACGCCTATCAGTGCGATTGAGCTATGTTCCAGTTGTGTCGGTCCTATTATGGAAAAGTTTTTAAATTAGACCTGAAGCTCCATAATGGAAGTCCGGTAAATGGTTTGGCTGGATGGGGTCGAGGATATCAGTTTGGGCTCCTTTCCCCTATAATGATGGAACTACCTCAAGAGATAAGTCCTTCTACCATGAGAAGAGGATCCATCTCCCATCCATGTTTCCTATATAAACCTCCCTTCTCCCAAGCACAAAATAGTTGCAGTGATATAGTTAGAGTGTTGGCTGAGTGTGAGTATGCTATTAGACAAGCAATCTATTACTAGTTGTAGCCATCTAGTTGTGTGTGGGAGAAGTGTGTTTGGTTTGGAGTGAAGCTTAAAGGTAAGAGCCTTTAAACTATTGTTGTTTTAAGCCATCATGAAGTGCTAGCATAAGTGTGTGGGAACCTGATCTTGTTAAAGGAAGACTGCGACGTCAAGATGAATGGTTGTAACATCTATTTGATATTAATATCTGCAACTATCAATTGATTTCCTACATGTTTTGTAATATTACATATTCATGTCTTGATGCTTCTTTAATCATTGAGTAGGTTGGATTGCAATTTGTCTAATATTATGTTTTTATGATGTTGTTGTTTACTTGTTTCAGAAACTTGAAGAAGGAATCGAGAGATTTTTGGAGTGAGCAAGCGAGGACATCATCAAGCAGGATAAGCAACCAAGAGGTAGGCCCTCTTGATTGATTCTAACCTAAGGAAATATTCAATAGAATGTAACTGTTGTGGCTAGACCGATTATCAGGCTAGAGGATTTCGTTCGTGTCCACACTTATAATATTACTTCACTACAACTTGGCGACTCCGCTAGGGAGATCCCATCTTTTTGTTTGTTCTGGATTTCATGATTTCATGAAAGCTTTCCTAGTTTCACATTTTCCCTTTTGTTCTATTGCTTTTCTCTTTCTTACTCGCTTAAGTCTAAATATAATAGTAGCAAATCTAGTCCTTGTTTCGATTTTTTTTTCTTAGTTCCTCGGATAGCATGTTTAATCAACTGAGAATCGCGCTGATCAATTCAAATTGTAGAGGAATAGTCCCGCCGACCCACCTCTGGCACTTGTTGTCAGTTAGGCAATCGCACTGATTCTTGTAAGTAAAGATTAGGGCTAGAGCCCAATCTTGGCTAGTGTGTTCTGCTCTTGTTTTTTTGACCTTGTGAGCCTTTTGAATGTTTTTCTCCCTGATTAGAAAGCTACTCTTTGTTTGTTTTTTCTTGCTTGTAGTCTTGTCATGTTGTTATTTGATTGATCGAGTCATTGAGTAGCCAACGACACTAGGACATCTAGCTAGTTGTCCATTCAATAGCTTATGGACTCATTGAGTCTGGTTGTGGGTGTGTTTGCTCTTTGCATTTGTTGTTTGGTCCCTTGTACAAATTTAATGTCTTTTTTCACAAGTTTGAAAAAGTTTTGTTTACTATTTTGAACTTATTTTTCTGACATAGAATACATTTTCGGTCTTGTGTTTGGCAAAGTCGATGCTTAATTGATCTGAATGAACTTCTCTTTTCACATTTCCATCTGCTTGAAGAGCTCATAGTCTCGAAAATTTTCTCATCAAAAGATTGTATGTGAAAGTTTGTTTCGTTGTTTTATGAGAAGATATGAAATTATAGCTAGTTGTATCATTATGATTCATATCTCTTAGGAACTAGAATTGCATCAGCATTTGAAAAGGAAGAGAATTTTTTTCATTTCAAAAGGACTAATAGATAAGTGCTTGTTAGGAAATTTAGGAAATGGAATGCATTTTTCATTAGTTTATTTTTTTCGAAAAGTGAAGTAGTGGAAAATCATTTTGTTTTTAGTTGCTTGATTGTTTTCATTTGATTGAGTAGTTTCTACCCTCTCTAGTGTAATTATTTCATCGAATTGAAAGTTTCCTGTCCCATTTAGTTGCATTTTAGGATTTTCGAGTAGCATCACTAAGACCTGAAAACTGAAACTTAACTCTAGACCAACTCTAAAATGAATTCAATTTACCTAAGGCACATTTTACATTAACGATCACATCTAGAGGGTCTAGGCTTGAGACGTGTTCCAGCATGTGTAAACCTAACAGTTGTCATTAGCTTTGGCATTAGATACTGCTAGCACAGATATGTGCTCCTCATACTGTCACATATATAACGAGAGACCCCACTAGGCTGCAATCTTTTTATCCTTAGGAAGTTGAGTCAACCACCTTGCGAATGTTATATACCAAACACAGCATTGAGGGAGATTTCCTACTCATACTTCTTGGTTCGCTAGGAGGTATTCTACAGTTCATGGTTTCCTGGTAATCATGTTTACCTAGATCATCCAGAGTAGTCATTTGATCTTTTTGACTCATTAAACTTAAAATATCATTCGAGCACTTGTCCTTTCGAGCTCGTTTCCAATCAAAAGTGATAGAGTCATCTTGATTTCTTTCTTGACTCTCTAAAAATGAAAGAACATCAGTCTTTTATGAATCTTAAATAGTTGATTGCCCATGATCTAAAACATCCTCTTAGATTTTTTGACCAAATCGTGAGTTCCCTTAAAAGGAAATTTTTAAAGCCTTGAAGTTATTTGTTATGTTAGCTAAGACAAGGTCATCGTGGATGAACCATTTGGTTCACCTATTTCCTCTTCCTCTCCTCCATCTGAAATATTGTTCGAGGAGCCCCTTCCTGAGTTATCAGAGCCATTTTGGGACCAAAATGTTGAACTCGCAATTTTTTTGAGTGTTCAACCATTATCATCTCGTCCTCCACCTACTTTCGATTCAGGGTCATTTGCTGGTCTTGATCCAGAATTTCCGGATAATCTCGTTCGAACTCCAGAGAACTTGCCGAACACCAATGGTCAGCTTGGACTAGTTATCTATCCTCCGAACCCTTTGTTCGATGCTATTGAGATATCACCACAGTGCCTTTATAGTCCATACGATTAAGCGGGTGTTCCTTTGTTACTATCAGCTAGTACACGTTCGGCTATCTATCGTCATTTGTTTCTAGACATGAAACCCAAGGGCGATGCTCTAGTCACTTTTCTGGATGAGTCCAAAGTCTCGACTCCACACACTTTTGAGAGAGATGAATTGCAACTGCAATTCCCTCCTGAGGGTTTCCCTTATTCATAAGGTATCCCCGCCAGCTTGCCACCCAACTACGTGTCTTTAGGTCACTTAGTTTCAGGCACGTCGAGTGCCTCATCACTCTATCATAACTCTATATGGGCATCAGGAGTCTGACCTACATCAAGTCTGTTCATCGTGAACATGACCTCCCAACCAGTTGTTACTTCAGTCCTAATGCAACTCACCATTTCGAGCACTCTTGTACCATCAATCCCAGTTACGCGTTAGTCAGAACCTACAGTTTGAAAGATTGTCTCTGCTAGTTCTTCTGTCCTGTTAGTCGGTGGCCAGATTATGCCACTGCCTAGGGGGAAGAATCTGAATGTCTCTATGGTGTCAGGTACCACTAATGTGAGCAGCTCATAAACTCACATTCTTGGTATAAACCAGCCCTCTTATGTTATTATTTATAACCCTGCTAACCCTACTAGATCAAGCAATGTCCAGTACCAAAAGGTTCTGAATCCTGGTGGTCTGTCTGGATCAAACAATGTTCATTATCAACAACCTTATGGGGCTCACGTCCAATACAAAAATCCTTACGTTCCATATGGTTCTCAACCTTACACAACCCCATCTAGGTACTACATCCAACCTGGCTATGGCAAGATTCAGTTTGGTAATTTCCTGGGCACTGTTCAAGTACCATTGCAACAACAAGGAAATCGTTTGCAACAACAAGGGCAACCTCTGTTGAAGCAAGGGCTCTCGACGCAATAGCAAGGGAAGATTATCCCACAACGAGGTCACCTACAACAACTGCAAGGTCAGTCCTTCCAATAGTTGTAGCAAACCACATAGCAGTAGATGCAATATACTCTGCATAGCTCTCAACCCATACCCTCGTAGGGCCAATCTCTGCAAGCCCAGGGACAAATTTTGGACCGCAAGGTCAGCATAACCAGCCTGGGCAAAAAAAAACCTGATATACCTATCAACAAGGGAAACCCTTGCAAGGATAGGTTCAAGGTCAAATCTTGCAGCAGCAGGTGCAGAATCCTCTTGTCTAAGGCCAACAGGTTTAGAATCCTGCCAGCCAAGGGCACCAGGTATAGAACCCCTATGTCCAAGGGCAACAAAGGTATCAACCTTATGCCCAAGGACTGCAAGTCCAAAGCCCTCTTGTTCAGGGACAAGAGGCCCAACAGCCCTATGTTCCAGGACAATAGGTCCCATACCCACATGTTCAGGGTCAACAGGCTCAACAACCTTTTAACCCATACATTGCCTATCAACAACTTGTGCATGGATAGTTTCAAGGTATTTGTTATAGACATTTTTGGGCACTACAACCCCAATCATATATTTCCATAAACCAAGGGGTTCTGAGTCCCTAAAAGTGTTGTTTCATGCCCTAAAGAAACAAGGTCAGCTGATTACATCATCTCCCAGAAGTTCTCCACAGGAAACTACTCAGAACTGGTCAAAATTGGACCATACAGGATGCTTAGTGCTAAGGGTGCGATGCATCTCACCTGCCCAGTGCAAAAAGTGTGATGCATACTGAAAAGCCCTTCTATAGGGTGTGATGGGCAAGAATGGACAAATGGCAGAGACAGTTTGCAAGGTGGATGATCATGGAATCTTCCAGAAACTTCTCCTCTAACACTTGTCTCTCTGAATTTGCCCAGGGATGAGTAAGAGATCATCAATCTCCAAGTGAAATCAAGAACTATCATAGAGAAGACACTAATCAAAATCCCAGAAGCTGACTCACCTCCCTGAAATCATCTATATATGGATCCCTCATCCCAGAGATCTAGAGGCTAGAATTTTGTATCTTGTAAGGAAGTGCTGTTGGTTTCTTGGTGGAATATCATAGTGTTGGGTGATCTAAGCTTTTCATGAGGTGAAGAAGGGCTTCCATGCTGGGAGGATGACACTGGGTCAGATAAATGGGTTGTAATCCTCTCTTCTAATCTTTATATCAATAAAGCTATTCAAGTTTTCCTCCACATTCTTGTATGTCTGATAGTATATGCATTTGTGTGGTCAATATATATCTAGTCCTATATTGTTTATGAGTGTAGATCTCTGCACTTTGAAGGTATTATGCTACTTTGACTTTACAGGTACTCTTTGAAGTGGAGTGGTTAAGGGAGAAGCGGCAAAGACCTATTGGTGAGGAGAAGGAACAAGCAAAGAATCGAGCGAAAGATCGAGGTTGATATTCTTTGATCCTATCCTATCTACTTCTCATAAAGGGAGACGAAAGTAACTTTAATCTATTTGTTTCTAAGATAGCTACCTGTCTTAGTGGGACTAGCAACTTTGCATAGACACTAGATTTCCCGATAACAAAATGGCGACTCTGCTAGGGAGCGAATAGATTGTTTGCTTGTCTATATTTGTTTGTTTTATAAACTTACAAACGGAGCCTGAAGTTAAGCCAGCTAGCCTTCGAACTGCATTTTCTATGCAAGTGAAAAGTAGATCAATGCTGCTTCAGTCTATCTCCAGGTTTTGTTTATAAACTGAACAATTGATTTTCAAACATCCTAAGTGCCCTAGTGGTGGCTCTAGTAACCTCATTAGATTAGCCCCTGTGATTTCTATTTACTGGCTATCATTAGCTTAGCCTAAATCCCTGAACTAAGCTACAAACCGTGACCAAGAACCAAGTTGAAGTCTCGTCCCTGGACCATCGCACCTTCTCCTTTTGGGAATCTGGATGCATCACACCTCCTGTGTGCAGTAGGTGTGCTGCATCGCACTTTCCCTGTGTTGCAGGTGCACTGATAAGATAAGACCTCTTCTGCTCTCAGATTTTGGTTTCTGTGTTCACTCTTTTCAGCTTTATTCAGGAGTTTTGCTGTCTATGATCAGTATACCACTGTGGAAACTCCCTTCCTTTGCATGATTCCACCTCCATAGTACAAAGAATTGTGAATGTTTTTATGTATTGTGCGCCATTTACAGTTCTCTTTTACAAAAAGTAGCGTAATCGAACTGTCGTCTTTTGATTTGGAAGCGTCGCAAGTGTCGTTTTACGTCAAAGAAAGGAATTCTATTGTTCTTGATGTTTGATTATACAGTTACTCTTTTATTTGATTTGGATTAGTAGTTATTCAAGTGTCAAAACCAGTTTTCAATTCAAAGTCACAAAGTGTTGTCATTATCTTCCTTTCGTTTTGAAGAGAAATTTGTTAGTACTGTCGCTTTGAAAAGATAATTCAAATTTGTACTTAGCATTCTTCTTATCATTCACACATTAACAAAGCTGAAAACAAATACATGATGTGCATTTGCATTTAGACTGCTTGTTGGTTTGATTTAGGACAGTGCATCTAGTGTGTGCTCTCTGCTCTATGTTGAAAGAATATCATCTCTCTTTCTTTAGTAGCTATGATTTTCATTGAAAAAAGAAGATTAAATGATTGTTTATCATCTTAGATTGCATTTTAGGAATTGTATATCTACAACACATAGTGAACCTGAAAGGAAAATTTCTTAAGAAATATCAACTGTAAAATAAATTCAATGAACGTAAAAACACTTTGGAACCTAATGCACAACATCTAGAAGTCTAGGTTAGAGACGTATTTCGGCGTCGTAAAGCCTGGTAACTATCGCTTTCATTATAGGCTGGGTGATTCCTCCTCTTTGAGACGACAAGTGCCAGTACAGACTTGTGCTCCCACGTACCGTCGAGTATATATTGGGAGATCACAATAGGCTATATCCTTTATCCTTAGGAAGCTGTGTCTGCCGCCTTATCAATTGCAATGCATTGAACACAACATTTGGGAAGATTAACTGCCGTACCGTAAAAAGTATTATGTAGTTTTGCAATTGGTTTGGTAATCCCTCTGTCTAGATTTCTAGCATAGCATCTTTCATTCCTTTTCAGACTCCTTAAAAGAAAAGGTCCATCTGAGCACTTGTCACTTCAGGCTCATTAAAAATCGAAGGTGACTAGAGTCATCTTTTGTTTTTTCTCAACTCTTAAAAATTGAAAAAAAAAGTTGTGTCAAAGCGTCTAAAATTTATTTTAATCGGAATAATATCACTATTCACGCGTTGGTCTTAGTTTGAGGAAAATGGAGTCCACCGACCAAGGATTTCCCCTTGGAGGAAATCCTAGTCCTTTCCCCTCTTGGGGAGATCTTGGTGCACCTCATATGGCCACATTGTCGCTTCCAGGATTGATGATTGGCTTGCAAATATAGCACTTCTCGACCTTCGTCGTTCAGAATACCGTGATTCCTGAACATTCGAGTCAGAAACTAGATGATACTAAAGTTACCCCCGGACCTTCTACTTCATCCGATTCTCCCTCTCCTCCTTCCTCTTCGCTTGATGAAGCTGGTAAAGCCAAAAATCAAGTAACTAAGAAGGAGAAGAAGGGGAAAGAGAAGAAGAAGGAGCCAAAGGCAAAAAGGGGTAACCAGGCATCGTCTAGTGAAAATCCACACACTGCACCATCCAAGCCTAAATCTCCATGTGTCATTTGAAAAGGAGAACACTATCATTGAGATTGTCCTTGCATCCCTCGGATCTTAAGGGACTAGTCTCCTCGTTTGCACAATCCGGTGTCATCAACCTCTGGAGATCATGTTGAAAGTACACTGTCACCTAGTGAAAGCGAAGCATTTGTACAGAAAAGGAAATGTAAATTTCCTTGTAAACTGTGTGAAGGTGATCACGTTGTCCACCATTTTCCCTTCGTAGACGAAGCTAAAAGAGTCTTAGATAACTGTCCTGCTTCACTGTTATGGCTTCCTCCTGGATACAAGAAACTCTTGCCGAGTCCATCACTAGTTGAAAATCTGATTTACACACCCTTGGTCAGTCAAAGCATCTATCATTGAAGATAAACCCATTGAACCCATACTAGACGAAATTCAAAAGGTTGAGGCAGCAGTTGACCCGGCCTTGTCTTCGGAAGGTCCATCCTCAGATGATACAATCACCGAAGAGAATGAGAATGACACTGTTCAAATTATTTTTGTAAACACAGACTCCAATGAACATGGGTGCAATCTATTCGTTCCTTTACCATAGGAAGGAAGTTTGTCAGAGTCATATCCGGCCGTCTATTCGGTCCCACCTCCAAGAAACCTAGTCATTTCCTTCGATTGGAATCTACTAGGTAGACCCCGTTTACCGGCTAATGTACCATTTCGAATCATTGTAAAAGCTTACAAAATAGTCATGATCAGTACCATCATAGATGAAAGGGCTTCTGTGAGTATCCTTTCCTCAACTTCTTGGAAAGCGCTTGGGTCGCCATCGCTTCTGCCTGAGATGAGAAATCTAATAGGCTTCGACAAAGGAACCAGTCGATCGTTAGGGATCCTCCCCAATGTGCCTATAACTTTGAGAAGGAAAACCATTTATATGAACGTAATGGTAGTCCAAGGACCTCTAGACTATAATCTACTCCTTAGGTGTGACTATATTTATTGCATGGGAGCCATTTTCCCCTCACTCTTTTGAGTAATGTGTTTTCCGCATGAAGGCTGAGTGGTCCAGCTTGTAGACCAGATTTCATTCCCCGGCTCACACATAGCTAATAGTCAAATGCCATCCCTAAATGGTCTTTTCATGCAAGGAATGTCTCATCAATCTCCAGTTCGTCCACCTGAAGAACGCGAGTAATTCGGGAGGTCGTGACTGAAACCCATGGGGCATGCGCCCTGGTCTGCTCCGGCAGGAAAACTTTGGGTATAGAGTAGGTTTCAGTGAAGGATATATGACTGGTCCGACACCCGTTTGTATGGGGAAATGGGATTAGACTGGATAAGATACCTCCATTAGAAGGTATTCCTTTCCTGATAGAAAAAATGTTTTGTTTGCAAATTGAGGGGTAGCGTCGAAACTCTACTTCACTATACTTGGGGGCATGCAAACCTTCTTGTGTGCAAGTGAAGAGTGACCATTTATTTTCTTAGTTTGCAGCTTCTCAAACCCTTTAAACTTGTAGGATTGGTCGTTCCTAGCTTACATAAAGGAAGGATACGGAGCAAAGCTTCGAAAGGTGCAAGCTCCATAAAAATGGAATCTATCGATGAGACATCCTTATTATACGACTGGCACGAGCAGTTTTTATGTGAATTTCAAGCTCATTAAAAATTAAACCTAAGCAATGAACAAATGTTTCCTCAAAGTTTAAGCTCATTAAAAAATGAACCAATTTCCATTAAATAACCATTGTGAATGCATTATTATCAGCTCTTGAGCCTTGGTTGTGTTCTCAACATCACCTCCACTCTGTTTTAGCCGATCATTCGCCTCCATTTGATTGTTTACCCCTTTTGAGGAACATCTGCGAAGAGTGATTCTGTTAGCCATCCTTGTGACACTGCCATGATTGGAAAATTCCAAACGTTACCTGGAATCAACTACTACCCGCAATTATCACTCGTTCCTCAAAAAACGAGTCTCCTTTAAGCTCTTTTCATGTGACTCGTAAAATATGAAAATATTGTCGAGCAATTGGCCTCTCCAGCTCATTAAGAGTGCTATCCTTCCTCTAGATTTTAATATTTTTGGACCTGAGGGATTATTACACAAAAAGATCGAGTGCTTATTTTGTTCGGCTCGATAAAATTATCAAAAATTCATCCCTTTCGTATTATTTTATACTTTTTCAGACTTAAGGGATTACATGATGAAAAAGGATTATTGGAGTTTCTTTTACGTCCCTTTTCAGACTCTCTAAAATTGAAAAAGGACTGAGTTGTCTTTGATGTTAAACTCGTTAAAACCAATAGCGACAAACTTGTCCATATAGACAAGAATGTGTTTCACTTTCACTAGGCTCATTAAAACATAGCGATGGGTTTTCCCGAAGGGAAAATTATAGAACAAGCATATGTTATCCTCCTCAAGCTTGATAAAAATAAAGAGGTACTGGTCAGTAATGACTGGGGAAAAATTAGGAAGAAAACTTGAAGAAACTTTATTGGTAGCAAAGTCGCTCTTGAACATGACACTTTCACTCCATGTCTGAGTCAGGTTGGGTTATTCCGTTCACCGGTCATATTACCATTGGTCCATCGTACCATCCATCTTTGGGGTTAACGCTACCAATCCATTTCAAGTGTCACCGATATGTTCAAGAGAAGTCCATCAGAGAATTGACCGACCCATCTTGTGTCTCATCCACTACAATACCTTTATGCTTCATTCTTTCATGACCACCACCCTTAACCTTGTATCATCAAATCGTTTTCACCTCCAAAAGTCATTTGCTCCATTCCGTGTCATAGATGTGGGATTCATTAACGCCCTCCTACGACGAGTCACTTCTTGTCGACATCAGCTCATTATCCAAGAAGTCGACCTAGGAACAACCCTTTCAGTACTTTGAAGCTTGCATTCCTCAGTGGCAAGTTTCTCACTTTCGGCGACAGGTTTACATCAATGGCCTTCGACCGAGAGATTTTGCATGGCGTTCGATGCCAAGTCCCATTTTCACACCACATGAATTGTACTGCCATACCTTGAGGGTCATCATAATTATCAGTGATTTCTCTCGTGCCTATTAATAGCTTACATCATTGGCTAGTAATCAGGCGATGTCTTTCCATGTTCGACTCCGGAACATTTTTCACATGGATCGACTTGTACTTCGGGTGAAGATTGGACGAGTTTGAAGACCCCAGATCCAGTTTCATCTGGGCTATGATATATTCAGGAAAATAAAGACATCAAATGTACATCATTGTTGCACAGATGATCATCCGAATCAAAGGATGATGGCTCTATCAGAATCATCAGTTTGCCACGCAAACAGTTGTCTGTCCTATGTACATGAAAATGAATTTATAAAGCTGAGCATGGGAATGCCCGCCTCAGCTAGATCATGAAAATATTATGAAGATAATTTATTGTATTGTATCTTATTACAGGTCACCTTCCAGTTCGAAAAACCTCGGATCCTCATGATAAAGCATTTCACTCGACATCAAAATATTAACGACCTCATGCTTTATGGGGCAACAGTTATAGACATTTTTGGGCAAGCAACCCAAATCATATATGTCCATAAACCAAGGGCTTCTGAGTCTCTAAATGTGTTGTTTCATGCCCTAAAGAAACAAGGTCAGCTTATTACATCATCTCCCAGAAGTTCTCCACAGGAAACCACTCAGAATTGGTCAAAACTGGACCATACAGGTTTCTCAGTGCTAACGTACGATGCATCTCAGCTACCCAGTGCAAAAAGTACGATGCATACTGAAAAGCACTTCTGTATGGTGCGATGGGCGAGAATGGACAAATGGCAGAGACAGTTTGTACGGTGGATGATCATGGTATCTTCCAGAAACTTCTCCTGTGACACTTGCCTCTCTGAATTCGCCCAGGGATGAGTAAGAGATCATCAATCTCCAAGTGGAATCAAAAACTATCAGAGAGAAGACACTAATCAAAATCCCAGAAGCTGACTCACCTCCATGCAATCATCTATATATGGATCCCTCATCCCATAGATCTAGAGGCTGGAATTTTGTATCTTGTAAGGAAGTGTTGTTGGCTTCTTGGTGGAATACATAGTGTTGGGTGATCTAAGCTTTTCATGAGGTGAAGAAGGGCTTTCATGCTGGGAGGATGACGCTGGGTCAGATCAATGGGTTGTAATCCTCTCTTCTAATTTTTATATCAATAAAGCTATTCAAGTTTTCCTCCACATTCTTGTATGTCTGATAGTATATGCATTTGTGTGGTCAATATATATCTAGTCCTATATTGTTTATGATTGTAGATCTCTGCACTTTGAAGGTATTATGCTGCTTTGACTTTACAGGTACTCTTTGAAGTGGAGTGGTTAAGGGAGAAGCGACAAAGACCTATTGGTGAGGAGAAGGAACAAGCAAAGAACTGAGCGAAAGATCGAGGTTGGTATTCTTTGATCCTCTCTTATCTACTTCTCATAAAGGGAAATGAAAGTAACTTTAATCTGTTTGTTTCTAAGTTAGCTACCCGTCTTAGTGGGACTAGCAGCTCTACATAGAAACTAGATTTCCCGATAACTGTATTCATGGTCCAAATCCTCCCTTTGGTCAAAGTAACCTGCAATGGGTGCAGCCTCAGATGCCATATGGCCAAAATCCCTCACTGTGGGGTCAAAATCCTTACTAGTAGGGATGGGCTCCTCCTTATCGGCCCACTTATCGACCTCCCATGCATTTTAACACTCAATTACCCTTTTTGGATACACTTGAGTTGTTGGATGTGTTACGCCTCACGAATGATCTGATTCTTCATTCACCATACTGGCCTCCAGTGTCGTCCAAGATACCAAGTGATTTCCCCAAGTTTGATGGGAAAGCTAAGGAAGATCCTCAAGCCCACGTGATGACATATCACCTCTGGTGCTCATCGAATTCATACATGGATGATTCCATTCGTCTTCGTCTTTTCAACAAACCCTTATGGGTGTCGCAACAAAATGGTACATCGAGCTACCTTGAAGTACTTTTCAAGACTTCAATTTGTTAGGCATGGCCTTCCTCACACATTTTCAACTTCCGTTTCATTATGAAACAGGCACCTATCTTCTTACATCGCTTAAGCAAGAAGCTACAATGCACATCTCTGATCACATCCATGAATGGAGACGTAGACATCGACTGATCAAGTTTGAAATAACTGAACAGTTGCTCACTGAATGGTTTACCAAATTGTTTGTAGCCCCAATTTCTCGCAATATAGCCATGGGTGGATGTGTCACTAAAGAGCAAGCCATCGCTTGTGCCCAATACTTAGACCTGGTCTACTCTTAGTCTGACACCTTATACGAATTATTACCCAATTCTCTACGGCCATCATCCAATCCCGTCACATCGAAGTCACCCACTGCCCCTCCAATTGATGGAGTTATTGGTTCAATATTGCAGGCCCCTACCAAAACTTCTTCCAATCAGAAGTTGGTCTCGAATACTGCTCTCAACAGTTCATCTCAGAACCCTCCAGGCCTTGGTAAAACCTCAAAGGTCCACTCTATCTACTCTATCGCAATGGACAAATCCTTGAAGGGAAAGAAGAAAGGCAAAGGCAAGGCTAAAGTCAAGGCCCTAAAATAAGGTCCTCCCAAATTGTCTGCCGAAAAATCATCACAACAGAAACCTAAGTATCCTTGCCTCATTTGCAAAGAGGATCACTATACTAAGGATTGTCCACAACGATCCGAAAGTTAGTCGATTGCTCAAGGGGACCCCTGTTGTCCTCAAATAGCCCTTTCCGTCTCAACAAAATCAAATGGTATACTAACCCTGATCTGATTCGTTTGGATCTCAAGTGTTCATGATAAGCATGCCCATTAATGTGGCTACTTGATTAAAGGACTATCAAACTCCAGCTCCCACAATAGGAAAAGAAAAAGAAGTTCGATCTTCTTCTTCTACACTAAGTTCTGTCCCTCTGCAAATTGAGCACCCTAACCCTGATTTCGCTCCATGGCCACCCTCTTGAGGTGTGCTAAGGAAATCCTCATACAATCCCAACGCCCGAGCCGCTCAGCATTACAATATTGTTAAATATTTGGCTCAGTCTCCATTAACTATGTCGGCTCTCGAGGTACTCGAAAGCTACCTATCAGAACAAAAATGTTTGCTGTTAGCTATTGGGGGCTTCGATCCCACCGATTCTAATTTGATCTATTTCGATCTAGAGAACCATATTCTGAGACTCCCTCATCAGATTTCCTTTCTTATTCAGGTAATCATTAATGAAAAGACCATCCACCGCACCGTCATAGATGAAGGTGCTTCTACTTGCATCATGTCAACTGCATGCTAGAAGGCTATTGGTTCCCATGCACTAAACGAGTCTCGTAACACATTGGAAGATTTTAATGGGTGCGATTCATGACCCTTCTATGTTTTACCCAACCTTTCCATCACCCTGGAAGGCAAGACAGTGCAAGTCGAAGTAGATATTTTTTATGCCAATCTCAAATATAATCTTCTACTCGGCCAAAGTTGGACTCATGCCATGCATGTCATCGCCTTATATTTGTTTCATGTGACTCGGTTTCCCCATCAAGGGAGGATTCTCACCATTGATCAGTTGTCTTTCTTTGCCTCTTCCTCATCTGATGGCAACAGTCCATATGTCAAGCACTCTAGTGCTCCCTTTGAGAATGTGGGGGTAGGTCTCTTCAAAGATTCTACCTTATTGGGGATTTTTTCACTCCCACCTCCTCATGTTGCCTCCGTCAACATGATATCAATTAAATATGATCCCTGGGTCATACCTATGCCAGATCTAGTTGATGCTTGGGGCGGCGTCATGCCGCTTAGTCCCACCGAAGTCAATTACGTGGAAATAATTTTGGCTATGAACTTTGCATCTTATGATTCTCATATTTCGAAGAGCTCTCTCGATATGTATTCTCAATCCCCCTGGCTTGGCACTTTGGAATCATTTGATCCCTTAGCTGAGACCTTCCTCATCAATGAAGGTATCATGGAAATCATGTCTCTCGAGGAACCACCATGGATTGATACCCATCATTGCTCCTCATTCCTGCCTCACCCGATAGTCATGTCTACCTCTTTCGAAGAGTCCTCTAATCTATTTCCACCATCGACTGTTACTCATGAAGTATGGTCGGAAGGAAATCTGGGTAATATTACCCAAATGATGCCGATTGACATTTCTATCAAACCCGATATCGTTGAACACATTCATATCGAGGTATCTTGTTCTCCAGATGAGATCAAGACATATACCCATCTTTTTCAAGAATTGTGAGATGTGTTTGCATGGTCTTACAAAGAAATGCCTAGCATTGATCCCAACATCGTGGTGCATGAAATACCAACGTATCTAGATGCGAAGCCCATTCACTAACGGCTTTGTCTGGTGCACCCTAGAAAGGCGGTGCAATTAAGGGTGAAGTTGGAAATCTTCTAAAATATGGATTCATTTATCCCATTCCCCTTACAGAATGGGTGTCTAATATTGTCCTGGTGAATAAAAAACAAGGCACAATATGCGTTTGCATGGATTATCGAGATCTTAATCGTGCCTGTCCTAAAGAAAACTATCTGACTCCCTTCATTGATCAAATAATTGATGAGTGTGCCAGGAGTGAGATTTTTTCCTTTATGGATGGTTTTTCTAGTTACAATCAGATCAATATCTCACCAGTTGATCAAGAGAAGACAACCTTTATCTGCCCATGGGGTACATTTGCATACAAGAAGCTCCCTTTCGGCCTCAAAAATGTTGGAGCCACATTTCAATAGGAAATGTCCTATGTGTTTCATGATATTTGCAACATTTCCCAACCTTACTTGGATGACCTCCCTGTCCATTCTCATAAGCGACAAGATCACCCGAACCACCTACGACAGATTTTTATACATTGTAGGCACTATAACATCTGGTTAAATCCAAACAAATGTGTTTTCTGCATGGAATCAGGATGACTCCTTGGCTTCATAGTTTCCAAGGACGGGATTCACCTGGATCTACTAAAAGCAAGGCCCTTGTAAATTTACCCCCTGCCTCTTCACTACACCAAATCTAGAGCTTTCAAGGCAAGGCCAACTTTCTTCATCGTTTTATACCCAACTACACTGAGCTAGCTATGGGATTTACTTGGTTGCTCAAAAAAGGAACACCCTTTGCATGGGATGAGATAGCCCAAAAGTATTTTGATGATCTTAAGGTTATCCTCATAAATTCTCCTCTGTTGCATCCACCATATTATTATCGAGATTACTTCTTTTACCTAGACGCAGCCCCTAGTACCTGTTGTGGCCACAACCACCACCATATCAAAACTTACCTTGGCAACACTTTTGGATGGGTCTCTGAGAATTTTTCACAAATGGTTTAAGCCCCTTAATAAATCCCTCGCATACAACCTTGTTTAAGCCCTTCATTCCTATGTTCATTGGGATTTATGTAACTCAAAAAACCATCTATCGCTTCATTTTCCCATCATAATTCATTACAATGGAAATGCTTCGCAAAACATGCATAAACCGTTTTTGGGCCTATCGCAATCAACAAAACGCATTTATGGCTTTCGTACCCGATGGGTTTTATTAACCCAAATGCATATATTTCGGGTTTGGAGCCCCATCGCAAATCGCTATCGGCCAATCCCTAAAACCATATATATAAGGGGTGCATATGTTTTCCAGACCCAATGGCCATATTAACCACGATATATATTCTATTGGGTCCGCCCTCCCAATCGCATATCGCAATCGGTAGGGCTAGTGGCCTGCATATAAGCCATACTATTATAACTCGGACCCACAGATTATTGCAAACTGGAGCGTGTAGCATTTCAAGTCTAGCCTTATGGCCGAACATGGTTTTCCCCATATATTCCTTTGTTTTTCAAAAAACATTGAAGTCCCAGATTTCAAAGGCAATCTTGTTGTTATGGACCCGTCGGCGGTATTAACGGATATATATATGTTTTCAGGTTTGGGGCCATATCGCATGTCGCAATCGGTGGAGCCCCAGGCTTGTGCATATTTCGATATGTGATATGTCGGACCTCACAATATTTATAAGCCTAAATAAATAAAATTTGAGGTCCGTCCTGAGTGATCAGGGTGAGATTTTCTTTGTTTTCTCGTGTTTTCCAAAAGTCCCGATATACCAAAGGGAGCAGGTTTTTAGTGTAAAAGGCGGGCCTGTGGAGTCCCAATAGTGTAGTCGCACATCAGGGAAGTGGAAGACATGGGTACTACGACTCATGGAGGGGCTGATACCCGATTGTGACTAAGTGAAACCCTCGAAAACTCTGCCAAGACTATGGATTGAGTGGGAAATTGTGTGTTGCCTATGTTTTATGCGTACATCATTTTTCACACTTGTTCCTGTAGTTTTATAAAAGTTAATAAAGGCAACGTTTATGTTTTTTTTATTTTTATTTCTGTTATATTATTCACAATCATGAAGCTAATGATAACTATCTCTGTAGGCGAGAAATAAAGGACACAACAGTGGATTCAAAGAGTCATGTATGCAGAAGCACTGTATTCAATGGTCTGGCCTCAAGTGTTCCAGGTTGGAACCCCACGCGTTTCCTATACATTCCAAAAGCAAAGTTATCCTAGTTTTCATCATGGGAAGGCAACACACAGTCACCCTTTTTTCCAACATCTGTTCACTTCCTCAGGAAATGAATCACTCCAGCAGATATGCTTTCTACATGTCAGCAATTACGATGATGATCCTATCTCTGTACACTCGATTTGCATATTGAAAAAAGTGGGGAATTTGAATAGGTAGGGTAGACCTAGAGTTGAGGGATTTTGCATAAGTAGTACCTCCAAAGAGGAGAAGAGGCTTTTTGTTTGGATAAGAACAATTTTGATTTATTTTGAATAAGGAGGACTGTTTGGTCAAAGAAGGAGCCTGTAGTTTTTGATTATTTTTCCTTTGCTTTTATGTGTTTTGAAGCAGATTGTTGTCGTGGGCATAAATATAAATGTGATTTGTGTTTGTGAATATTGATGGCATAATATTCATGATTAGTCTTGTTTATTTGAATATGATTCAATTGCTTGGTCAACTTATGAATGATCACTGATTCAAAACCATATTAAATACCAGTTGTAAGTTTATTTGTGCAGAAAGGAATGTGTATTCTTGTATGAGAAATTTGATTACAATAAAATCTAATACAACCTTGTTCATCTATGAACTCAGTAATTGATTCTTCGTACTTGAAATTTATTTATGGTGTTTAATCTCTTTTATTATGCTCCTGTAGGATAGACTATAATAGTTAAGTTTAACATAGGTAAGTAGTAGTGTAGATAGGATTTAATGCATAGTGGTTAGTTGTTTTAATTTTGTTGATTCAATTGAAGCCTTCTTCTCAGAAGCCATCTTTCAACTCATTTGACAGTTTACGAGGTCCCTTAAAGCCCATTGGAACTAGCCATTCCAAATGAAAGCAGGCCTAGTCGGGGCTTGCGAAAGGGTTAGTTCCGTTTGTTGGTATAGCGAAAATTCGCCATGTCAACAAATTGGCACTAGAAGGAGGGCCTGAACTGTCGTCCACAAATTTTCAAGATTTCATCCATAAGTGCCATGCATGGATTCAAGAAGATTAATACATGGATTGTAAAGGTCGAAAAGACCCCTCCTCTCATTTGGAAAAGCCTCATTTCGAAGAAGAGACAATGTGGGAGTATCCTGTCGCTAAGGAACAACCAGTCAGAAAACTTTCTCGGGCTTATGCTCACTCCCTATCAAAGCTCCCTATCTTTCAGTCATTACCTCCGCTAGAAAAAATAAATCCAAGGGTCTATCACATAAACGAAGAGACATTTGTAGCCCCTTCTCTTGAATATTTTGTGCTTGACTATTTCCAAATCATCGACTCTCCTTGGGAAGAAATTTCTGAAGATTCCCCTTCTCAAAGCAATCCCTGGCCTAATTTGGAAAATCCTAATGGAGAAAAACTCCACCAACACATCCCTATCCTTGAGATGGCTAATATTCCTCAACCAGGTGGAAACCAACCCCCACCTCCTCCGAGAGCACTGCCTCCCTGGCTCGCTCAGGATGTCGTGCTGATACCTGACAACAACATCCCTTACCCAAGAATGCAGAAAAGGTACTGCCTAAATTTGACCCTAAGCGGGGAGACACTGATTAAAACCATATCAATTCATTCTTCCCGGCCGTGTGCATGCTGGGGGTAGCCGATCAAGATATATTTTGTCGCATATTCCATTTTACCCTCACTGGTGTAGCTTCCACATGATAATTTAGCTTGAGAATTGGATCGATCACCTCGTGGGCT
The DNA here is from genome assembly GCA_031772625.1 of Pinus tabuliformis. Classification (NCBI taxonomy): domain Eukaryota; kingdom Viridiplantae; phylum Streptophyta; class Pinopsida; order Pinales; family Pinaceae; genus Pinus; species Pinus tabuliformis. The sequence continues at coordinate 28,505,452 of CM062815.1, forward strand.
ACCTTTCAATAGACCTTTTTAGACAAGTATGGCAATGAAAAAACTCCTGCTGCCTTAGTCCTGGAACTATCTCATTTGAAAATGGAAACCAAAGAAAAGGTTAAGGATTTTAATATCCGGTTCAACACCTTATTCAATAGAATGTTGTCCACTGCCAGACCTACAGAAGAGGTGTGCATGAAATTCTACATCACTGCTCTCCCTGTCCCTACTGCGATGTGGGTTAAAAGGAGTAACGTACAGACCTTACAAGGTGCTATCGATGAAGAAGTAAAAGTCGAGAATGAAATACTCAGTCTCACAGCATGCCACCCTGCAACTGGAGAAAAGAAATCCTCTCAAGCATCCAAGAAGAATAATGGGAGTGATAATGAAGGGGCTAAAACTAAAGACAAGGACACCACATCTATGGAAGGTTTGCATTGGATCATTAAGAAGCTAACAAACACAATCATCAATATGAGAAGGAATTTTTCCACCCTATGAAGGCACCTACTCCCAAAGCTCCTACTGAGAAGAGTAGACCCTGCGGTCAATCCAAGAATACCGCTGTTGCAAACCACCCAGAGAAAGAAAATGAATCTCCCACTGCAACGAAGGCTACTAAATATGGTAAACTCCTACCTAAGAATGGAAAAACTGGTATGTTTACTATGCCCTATCCTGTTTATAACATTGATTACAATATTGTGGATGATCTTAAGGAATCTAGGGATAATATCACATACTTTGATTTGCTGAAATTAATGCAGCAAAGATATTTGTTGTTGAAAGCTATGAATGAGAGAAACTCCAAAACTCCCACCATCCCAAGAAACCAAACTAAGAAGTCAGTGTCCATACCTATTAACACCTCCATTGCATCCCATATCCCATCAGCTGTGGAGGCCAGTCTGTCCAAAATGAATCGAAATCCCCAAGATGTCAATGCAGTCATGATAGGGAGAAAGTCAAAATCCATGACCCCACCTTTCCTGATCACATTTGAAATCCTCAACATGAATGTACACAATTGCTTGGTAGATTTTGGTGCCTCGTCCACTGTGATGCCCTATGTTGTTGCCAAAAGACTGCATGCTATACCTGAGAAAACTGGGATTGGAATTATGCAATTAGATAGGACAAATGTGAAAGTGATTGGGGAATTGAAAGATGTGTTGATTCGGATGGCTGCTAAACAATAATACACACAAGTTATTGATATAGTGGTAGTCAATATACCCAAGGCCTATGGAATGCTGCTTAGTAGGGATTGGTCAACAAAACTCAATGGACATTTCTCAACTGATTGGTCACACCTCTTGCTTCCTCAAAAGGGAAAAGGTGATATGTTGAGAGTTGATCAAGAAAGATACATGAAATATGTGATAAGGGAACTAAATGGTCCCAATGAGCTTGTAATGTTTACCAACTCCATCCTTGGGAGCTATAGTTTCAATGTTTATGCTACAGAAAGTTGTTTTGGAGAATTTCATGCAGAAATAGTTGAAGAAACTTTGACATACACACAGTTGGAAATTCCCTCCCACAATCCAACCGATGAACTATCCTGTATTATAGTAGATGATAGGACTAATTTCTTAGATAGTAGTTCAATTGATGTAACATTAGATTCTATATTCTGGACACTCTATTTTGATGGTTCTAACTGCCTTGAAGGTGCAAGTGCTGGAAGAATTCTCATTGACCCGCAAGGGAACCAAGATTTGATGGCCAGCCAGTTGGAGTTTGTATGCACCAAAAACACAACAGAATGTGAAGGCCTGCTACAAAGCCTGAAGAAAGCTATTGATATGAATGTAAAAAATCTTAAAGTTTTTGGTGACTCATAGATAATCGTAGATTAGGTAAGGAAAATGATACATTGCAATTCACCACACCTGGTAAGGTACCAACATGCGGTACAGGACTTAATTGATAGTTTTGATTCTTTTAATATCACATACATACCTCGAGGGAAAAACCAAGATGCTGATCTGATGGCTAATATGGCTGCTAAACTTTTGCCTGATTTTAGATTGCGGAAAGATAAATGTTCTGTTGAATTGATTTTTAGACCATCCGTGCCTAATAACATCTCCAATTGGCAGGTGTTCGAAGATGATGAGAAAATCCTTGTTTTATTGCACTATGAGAAGTCATTCAAGGATGCAGTCATTGAAGAAAAGGATCATGACAAGCTTATGAATGAGAGGGAAGATGAGGAAAAGGATTAGCTCAATGTGATTCCAAAATTAGTAGTTAAGACAGAGCACTTGTATGACTTGCATGATAAATTCAAGAAACCGAATAACTGCAAAACGCATAGCTCATCCATGAAGTATGAAATGGTCAACCTTGGGACCAAAGAAGACCCAAAAAATGTCAATATGGGCCTTGGATGCTCTCCATAATAAAAGGCTACATTTTTCAAGCTATTTAAAGACTACAAGGGCGTCTTTTCATGGACATATGAAGACCTAAAGACCTTTGATACCAGTGTTATGTAGCATGTGATCCCTTTGGAAAAGGAGGCCAGGCCCTAGCAACAGAAGCTGCGTCAGATGCATCCAAGCCTAGAACCATTGGTGAAGAAAGAACTGAACAAAATGTTGGACGCTAAAATCATCTTCACAGTTAGACACACCCGTCGGGAAGCCAATCTCGTGCCAATGAGAAAGAAAAATGGAGACATCAAGCTGTGCATTGATTTCAGAAACATGAACAAAGCATATCAAAAGGATAACAATCTTGTCCCTTCTATTGAACACATCCTTCAATGTGTTTCTGGGTTTGAAATTTTGTCCCTATTAGATGGGTTTTTAGGATATAATCAGGTATTGGTATCTCATGGGGATTAACTTAAGACAACCTTCAACACCAAATGGGGCACCTACGCATATCGTAAAATGCCTTTTGGGCTCATTAATGCTGGCGCCACATTCCAGAGAGCTATGGTGATCCAAGTGGATATTGGTGGCCACCTGCCAAATCCACCTGGACCCCCACCATTGTCTTTATCAGCATTTTCAGTTTCCTTAATTGTAGCACAATTTACTATTTTTAGTAGTTTTTCGGGTCCTGAACTTCCGGAGCCGTTTTGAGGCCCTAAACGACATTTTTTGGGGAATCCGGGGGCAACACAAGTCCATGGGATGGACTGGTGGACTAGTGTTGCCTGTTCCAACCATGATAGTGCTCGGATAGATCTTTCTAATGAGCTATTGTACGCGTCACACGGAGATCATATGCCAAAGTTACGACCCCGGGAAGTTGATGTACCAACTTACCCCCAAACGGGGCCCACCGTTTGGCGTTTCATCTCCTAGGGTTAGGTTTTGGAATGTTAAGGGTTTTTCCATTGTTTCTCAACAATAAATAGGCCTTCGAGCCTCATTGTAACACAGTTCAGAGGCATGTGGCCATCACATCTCTTCTCAGAGATAAGCTACCATCGCCCTAGCTAGTTCATTTTCATTTCTGTTTGTAAGCATATTTCAGTATTTTCCATTAATGAAACGAAGTATTATTTCCGCTGCATATTTGTGTATATGGGTATCTCTGTAATTTTTTGCGTTCCTGTTTAAATCTGGATCAGTGGTATCAGAGTGGTCTGCTTTTTCTCTGTTTTTCTTTGCATGTCCCCAACAAGGTCGGGATATAAGGAGTTAGGGCTTGAACTGGTTGAACCTTTGCAAGACCAGCCTCGCAAATCCCGACGGCCTCCCATGGCGGACGAGAAGAAAGACGAGGGGGCAGGAGATCCCTTCAAAATCTTGCTCGAAGAAGCGCTCGAGCGACAACGGAACGCGATGATGGACAGCTTTGCACAGATCCTTCAGCGGCTACCCAGAAGCGGCGCATCGGCTTCCAGCAGCTCCTCTGGAAACGCCACACCCTTTAAGGTACAAGTTAATTTTGAAATCCCCATATTCGAGGGTCAGATAGACGCCGATGCCGTAGATAAATGGTTAAATCTGCTAGAGGGTTATTTTTCTGTTCATGAATTTTCGAGTCGGGAAAAGATTGTTTTTGCTCTTCTCAAAGTAGCCCCCCACGTCAAGGACTGGTGGGAAACCTACTGCGAGCAGAAGGATGAAAGTACTGGCTCACTATTTTCAGCCGCACCCAACTGGGATTCGTTCCGGGATGCCATCAAGGAGCAGTACTACCCTGTCGGAAGCTATGAGGATGAATACATAAAGTGGACCACGCTACGGCAGGGAAGGGACCAAGACGTGCCGGAGTTCACCAATCTTTTCCATACCCTTCGCACAAAGTTGGGTATCAAGGATTCGGAGCAACATTTGATACTCAAATACCGTGGCTGCCTGCACAAGTACATCCAGGAAGAAATACAGTTCCTAAACATCCCCTCGCTCGGCGCAGCATACCGGTATGCCGTCAAGGTCGAGCAGAAGTTTAAACAAAAGAAGCGAGACTTTGGATCTGCGAATCCAAAGCAAGGGAAAGGTGCCCCTAAACCACAGAACAAAGGACAAAGCCAAGGCGGGACAGCCCAAGACAACCAGCCGAAGCTGCAAGCAAAGAGCAACGCCGCGAAGCCGAGAAAGGACACTGGAAAATGGTGCGAGTTCCATAAGAGCTCCACTCACAACACAAGTGAGTGTCGGGCCAAGCAGTCACTGGTGGCTGAGCTAAAGGTTTCAGAATCAGATGCATGTTCCGACTCTGAGTCAGAACCCGATAAGGGGTATGAAAAAGGGAAGCAAATCATTGATGCGGATTCCAGCGCCACTGTTACTACTGCAAAGATCCAGAAAAATGGACCCGAAGATCCAGAGGAGGAGGAGCGTCTCTTCCACTCCGAGATGTGGGTAAAGGGCTCCCCGATACAGTTCATTGTTGATAGCGGGAGTCAAAAGAACCTCATTTCGGCAGAGGTCGTGAAGCGGTTGGGCTTACCGACCACAGCACATCCACAACCATACACCATTGGGTGGCTTCACCAAGGGTGAGATCTCCGCGTGAGCCAGCAGTGTCGCCTTCCATACAACATCAAGCCCTTCACGGATGAGGTATTGTGTGACATTGCTCCCCTTGAAGTTTGTGATGTATTACTAGGACAACCATACTTGTGGAAGCGACATGCTGTGTATGAATCAAGGCCCCGTGCTATTATTATTACATTGGGAAATAAGTTTTTCAGGATACCAGAGGTAGCACCACCTGCCGCCATCTCTTTGATTACTGCAAAACAATGCAGTAAGATCATTTCCAAAACTAGGAAATTTGTTTTCCTGATGATACGCCCTCAAGGGAAGAAGAAGACAGTGGCCGCGGCCTCCAAACGGGGTCCCTCTGCACGGCAGCTACAGATGGACAAGATTGTGGAGGAGTACGAAGACATCTTCACCTCCCCGGCAGGGGTTCCTCTGCACTATCAAGTCAAGCACTCCATCGATCTGACCCCAGGTGCGCCGCTACACAATGGACCAATTTATCGGCGCTCCGTTCTGGAGAACAATGAAATCAAGAGGTAGATTCAGGAGCTCCTGCAGAAAGGTCACATCCGTCCGAGTTCTTCGCCCTGTGGGAGCCCGATAGTGTTGGTACAGAAGAAGGATGGGACGTGGAGACTCTGTATTGAATATCGGGCACTGAACAAGATCACTGTCCGTAATAGGTACCCGATCTCGCGGATTGATGACCTCCTAGACCAACTAAAGGGGGCGAAATATTTCAGCAAGATCGATCTGAAGTCAAGATATCACCAGGTACCAATTGAACCCTCAGATGTGTGGAAGACTGCCTTCAAATCCAAGGAGGGCCTCTTCGAATGGTTGGTCATGCCTTTCGGATTGACGAATGCTCCTGCAACCTTTATGAGGCTAATGGATGACATCTTGCGGCCATTCACCAACTCCTTTGTAGTAGTATACTTGGATGACATTCTGATATTCAGCTAGAGTTGGGAAGAGCACCTCCACCACATCCGATAGGTTCTCCAAACACTGCGGCAACACAAGCTATGTGCCAATTTGGAGAAATGCACTTTTGGCATGACCGAGGTTCAGTATCTGGGATACATAATTGATGAACAGGGGGTGCATGTCGATCCAGCCAAGGTCCAAGTCATTCGGGATTGGCCCTTTCCAACCACTCTAGTAGAGCTCCGCAGCTTTCTAGGTCTTGCCAACTTCTACCGCAGGTTTGTGTTGGGATTTTCTCATATTTCTTGGCCCTTGAGTCAAGTCACCAAGGGCGGGGCGAAAGCAAAATTCTTTTGGTCTGAATCTCAACAGAAGGCATTCAGGGAGTTGAAGGATCGCCTCTGCACGGCACCAGTGCTCGCGTTACCAGATTTACAACAACCATTTGAGGTCGAGACAGATGCCTCTGACTATGCTATTGGGGCAGTCCTTACTCAACATGGACATCCAGTGGCATATCACAGTGAAACACTTTCAGACACGGTCCGGAAGTACCCCACTTATGATAAAGAGATGTATTCCATTGTACAGGCCTGCCGACAATGGAAGCATTACATTTTGGGGAAGGAAACGGTCATCCACACAGACCACCGACCTCTGTAGTTCATACAGACCCAAGGGAAGTTGCAGAATGATCGCCATCAGAAGTGGTCTACATACCTGCAACAATTTCACTTGAATATCAAGTATAAAAAGGGCAGCACCAATAATGTTGCAGATTGCCTCAGTCGACCACCGATCATGGCGCTAACCACAGTGCTCAACTCTTGCGGGCACGAGACTTCTGATTGGCCACTTCTCTACAAAAGCGACCCAGAATTCGGCCACACATACCAGACACTCTTGGAGGGTCGGCAGGTTGCAGAGTTTCACCTCGAGGATGCCCTATTATGCCACCTCGGTCACCTTTGTGTTCCTTCAAGCGAGCGTGCCAAGATGATTTGGGAAGCACACTACAGTCGGGCTGTTGGGCATTTCGGGGTCGAGAAAACAGTGGCAGTACTGCAAAACTATTTCTATTGGCCGAATCTTCGACAGGATGTTGGGAAGTACATCCGATCATGTACTGCCTGTGCCATTGCCAAACCGACCATTAAGAAGCAAGGCCTCTATACCCCGTTGCCTACCCCTAGTCGACCTTGGGAATCCATCTCCATGGATTACATGTCAGGCCTTCCTTCCACTAAGCATGGAAATGACTGTGTTTTTGTGGTCGTCGACAGGTTCTCAAAGATGGCCATTATGATGGCCTGCAAGAAGAATATCACAGCAGAAGCCACTGCTAAACTTTTCTTTGAACGAGTGTGGGTGCACTTTGGGATCCCACAGTCTATCATCTCAGATCGGGACAGTCGGTTTCTCAGCACCTTTTGGTCCAGTCTCTAGTCAATGCTGGACACCAAACTCACGAAGTCCACAGCCTTCCATCCTCAAACTGATGGCCAGATAGAGGTTGTCAATAGGATGATTGTGCACATTCTGCGCATGTATAACTCAAAGCATCCACGCACATGGGACGAGAGCCTCCCCTACGTTCAGCACAGCTACAACCGAGCTCTTCACAACTCCACTGGCCATAGCCCTTTTCAGGTGGGTTTGGGATTCCAGCCACTATGCCCCTTTGATGTGGCCATGCCACTTGCAGCTACTCACATGAATTTAGCTCATGTCCAGTCCGAAACAGATAAGGCCACCAGCTTCATTGAGCGCATCCAACATATTTGCCAGCAGGTCCATGACATTCTTGAGAAATCAAATGCCAAGTACAAGCAGCGACATGATCAACATCGGGTGCCACACAAGTTTCAGGTGGGCGACAAAGTCTGGTTGCATTTGCAAAAGGAACGCCTTACTGGAGCCTATCGGAAATTGAGACCACTCCGATATGGTCCTTACACCATTACTAAGGCTATGGGAGACAATGCATTTGAGCTAAGCATTCCCCCATTCCTTGGCCTGCACCCAGTATTCAATGTGGACCGCCTTCGGCCATACTTTCCACCATTGCTAGACACATCCGACATTGCAGAACAGCTCAAACCCACAGAATTAAATCCAGATTGCACGGAACAAGCTGCAACTGATCGGATCATGGACACACAGATCAAGAACACTCGCCAACAGAATATCCAACTGTATCGAGTTGTCAAAGCGGGCCAACTCCTTCAGCAGGGCAAGTGGCTCACCAGGGAACAAGTTCAGCAGAAGTCTCCTCATCTCATGGAGGAGCTCAACGCAATGGGGACCATTGCTTCCTAAGGGGGGAGGAATGATCCAGGTGGATATTGGTGGCCACCTGCCAAATCCACCTGGACCCCCACCATTATCTTTCTCAGCATTTTCAGTTTCCTTAATTGTAGCACAATTTACTATTTTTAGCAGTTTTTCGGGTCCTGAACTTCCGGAGTTGTTTTGAGGCCCTAAACGACGTTTTTTGGGGAATCTGGGGGCAACACGAGTCCATGGAATGGACTGGTGTTGCCCGTTCCAACCATGATAGTGCTCGGATAGATCTTTCTAATGAGCTATTGTACGCGTCACACGGAGATCATATGCCAAAGTTACGACCCCGAGAAGTTGATGTACCAACTTACCCCCAAACGGGGCCCACAGTTTGGCGTTTCATCTCCTAGGGTTAGGTTTTGGAATGTTAAGGGTTTTTCCATTGTTTCTCAACAATAAATAGGCCTTCGAGCCTCATTGTAACACAGTTCAGAGGCATGTAGCCATCACATCTCTTCTCAGAGATAAGCTACCATCGCCCTAGCTAGTTCATTTTCATTTCTGTTTGTAAGCATATTTCAGTATTTTCCATTAATGAAACGAAGTATTATTTCCGCTGCATATTTGTGTATATGGGTATCTCTGTAATTTGTTGCGTTCCTGTTTAAATCTGGATCATATGGACATAGCTTTCCAAGGGTTGATGAACATATCAGTAGTGGCCTATATGGATGACATCACAGTGTATTCATATCACATAAGCGATCACATTTATCACCTGAGATAGATTTTCGAAAGATGTCGAAGTTATGGAATTTCATTGAATCCGAAGAAGAGCATCTTTGCAGTCACAGAAGGGAGACTATTGGGTCATATCCTATCTAAAGAAGGGATTGTCATTGATCCTGAAAGAATATAGACCATCATGAGAATACAACCCCTTGCCAATAAAAAAGCCATGAAATATTTCTTCGGGAAGATTAATTTCATTAGAAAATTTGTCTCAAGCTTCACAGAAATAGTGCGCCCCTTGCAGCTGATGATGAAGAAAGATGTTGTGTATAAATGGAGCGATGAAGCTAAGGAAGCATTTCACTGAATCAAGGAATCCATTACTGAAGCTCCTGCAATTGTCAGCCCCGATTTTAGCAAGGAGTTCTTCTTGTACACTTTTGCTTCTGATGTTTCAGACGCCACAATTCTCACTCAAAAAATTTATGAGGGCGACGAAGTCCCTATTTCTTATATGAGCTCTAATCTCCAAGGGGTAGAACTCAACTACCCAGACGTAGAGAAACATGGATATGTAGTTTTGAAGGCCGTAAAACATTTCCTCCCTTATTTACTAAAGGCCAAGACCAAATTCATTGTTCCCCATCCTACTGTAAGAGCCCTCTTCATGCAAAAAAAAATGCGTGAACGCAGAGGGAACTGGATAACCGCCCTTCAAGAGTTCGACCTTGAGGTAAAGCCGACACAGATAGTTCGAGGGTAGGTACTTTGTAGGCTAGCAGGAGAAGCCTTGGCGGATAGAAAAGTGACATTCGAAGAATCAGGAATGTTGAGCATGCAAAATGCACAAATGGAACTCAGGGAAGAGCCCTTATGGATTAAAGAAGCACTGATGTATGAGCGAGAGACGTTGGAAGCCCTTTTGGACCCTGAGTCATGGTACTACAACATAGAATTCTATCTAGTGCAGGGATCATGTCCTAAACACATGGATGAATCATAGAGGAGAGCACTCATATTGAAATCCAATCAGTATCATTTGGCCAACAATGTATTATACAGAAAAAATCATAATGGAATCTGGCTAAGGTGTTTGGAGAAGGATGATGCCAACCATGTATTGAAAGAAATGCATGACGCCCCAACAAGTGGTCACTATGGTGGAGAGACCACTACTCAAAAAATATTAAGATCTGGGTATTATTGGCCCACAGTGTTCAGAGACTCACACACCTACGCTCACAAATGCAAGGTGTGTCAAACTACCGTAGGATGAGAAAGAAAGCCTGTTGTTCCCCTCAAGCCTGTTATGATTTATCGACCATTCCAGCAGTGGGGCCTAGATGTCATAGGCGAGATCACTCCAAACTCTTCACAGCAACGCAAGTATATACTCATAGCGACTGATTACTTCACCATATGGACCAAAGCCATCCTACTCTGGAAGGCGAACGAAGATGAGGTAATATCATTCATTGAGAAATTCATTCTCAATAGGTATGGCATCCTTGACGCCCTCATATTTGATAACGCTTCTTAATTTTCATCTCTGAAACTGACTGAGTTCACTATTGATAAATAAATCCACATAAAGTACACAACAAACTATTATGCCAAGGGAAACGGAGTTGGAGAGTCTTCAAATAAAAACATTATCTGCATAATCTGCAAGTCAATCACTAGCAACCAGAGGACCTGGCACAACACCCTAACAAATTCCCTTTGGGCTAATAGGGTCACCCCTAAAGTGGCCTTAGGAAACTCCCCATACTTCCTCAGCTATGGACAGGAAGCCATCTTGCCCCCAAACGTTACCCTTCCCTCCTTACAGCTCTCCCAAGCTTCAAGAGGAACCCCTTCAGCCTTGCTTCAAGAAAGGATCAACCAACTGATGAGGCTGGAGGAATTAAGAGATAGAGCCATAATTAAATTCGAAAATCATCTGGTAGGAGATAAAGATTTCAAAGTAGGGGAGATAGTCCTGAAATGGGACAAGCTGAGTGAGCCAAAGGGTAAACACACAAAATTCCAACACCTATGGTTGGGCCCATTCCAAGTCATTGAAAAACTTGGTCAAGGGACTTACAGGTTGAAAACTGTACAGGAAGAGACTGAAAATCTCCCTGTTAATGGCTATCTGAAGAGATACTTCGGGTAGCCACCACATGGTGGTTGCCTCTTGAGTAGGTTAGAGTTCATTTCATTTTGTTGTTAGTTTAGTTGTATTTCTATCTTTTCCTTTTGTTTTCTGTAAAGTCTATTTTCCTACTGTTTTGAATCACAGTCCTTTTCAGCCAACTGATTTTGGTAATCTAGTCTCATTCTACCTTTCAGATTTTCCCTCATTCACCATTTTCAGCCTTTCCCTTCCCCATTAACCTGCTGATGATTTTTTTGTTCCTAAATCCATCATTTCCATGCAAATCAAACAAACATTCTATTAGCCCATAAGTACTTGAAAATTAGATGTGGAATTCAAACCAAACCCCTCATTGGCATCTGTTGGGAACTATGTGAGATATGTTGATAACTTGGTTACCTCGAGCATGTAGGGGCATCTTTATAAAACAAAAAATGTGTAACTACAGCTGGACTGGCATGGAGGAACGCTGCATCTTAAGTAATCGCACTCAGACCTAGCCTATACTTGCCTATAAGGTTTATAGTCATTCTCTAGTGGTCCCATACACCACACTAAATTTTTCAATACCTGTTATGTACAAGTAAAACTCCTTTCATGGGCTAAGCTCACTGTCATATACCCTGTGACAAATCCAATTGTGCTCTAGTCCTTATGCCTAAAAATGGAAGGACTTATTTAAAAGAAGATGAAATATCAAGTCCTTGTGCCAATCTGGAAGGATAAGTTGTTTCGGAAGCCAGTTAGAGCAAGGACTATTCTTGGGCTTAGAGTACCATTGATACAACAAGCCCAACCTTACTTAAGTAGTTTAAAAATATGGCATGATCCATGACTATGCCCCATTCAATCATATGAAAATATAGCACTGAAATTCTCATATAAAGTGTAGATAAACATATCTACATCAAGTTTGATGAACAATAAAGAGATGAGGTACATACCTAAATAGGTATTGATAGACCAATGATGGCCCCAAAAGGATTTTTGAAAGTAGGAAATAGGTAAAGGAAGGTTAATAAATCCCATAACACTGTCGTTGGAGAATGCCTATCAAAACCCTATTAGTAAGTAGAAGCTATTTGTCTCTATCCCACCTGAAGCAACTGATGTTGAAGTGGAACCCATGCTTGTCAATATGTATAGTTTGCATTTCAAGTTTATCCTAACACCCTGATGTTTTATTGATCTGAGGATTATTTGGAAATAGATATAACTGGTTTGCCCAACGGTTCACCATTTGTTGTGGCCACAACCACCACCATATCAAAACTTTCCTTGGAAACAATCTTGGATGGGTCTCTGAGAAGTTTTCACAAATGGTTTAAGCCCCTTAATAAATCCCTTGCATACAACCTCGTTTAAACCCTTCATTCCTATGTTCATCGGGATTTATGTAACTCACAAAACCCTCTATCACTTCATTTTCCCATCATAATTCCTTACAATAGAAATGCTTCGCAAAACACGCATAAACCCTTTTTGTGCCTATCGCAATCAACACAACACATTTATGGCTTCCGGACCCGATGGGTTTTATTAACCCAAATGCATATATTTCAGGTCCGAAGCCCCATCACAAATTGCTATTGGCCAAGCCCCAAAACCATATATATAAGGGGCACGTATGTCTTCCAGACCCGATGGCCATATTAACCATGATATATATTCTATCGGGTCCGCCCTCCCAATCGCATATCGCAATCGGCAGGGCCCGGGGCCTGCATATAAGGCATACCATTACACCCTAGACTCGCTGATTCTTATGAACTGCAGCGTATAACATTTCAAGTCTAGCCTTATGGCCGGACATGGTTTTCCCCATATATTCCTTTGTTTTTCGAAAAACATTGAAGTCTCGGTTTTCAAAGGCAAGCCTGTTGTTATGGACCCGCCAGTGGTATTAACGAATATATATATATATATATATATATATATATATATATATGTATTTTGAGTACGGGGCCATATCGCATGTCGCAATCGGTGGAGCCCCAGGCTCGTGCATATTGTGATATGCAATATGTTGGCCCCGACGACATTTATAAGTCCCGATATATAAAATTTTAGGTCCAGACTGAGTGATCGGGGCGGGATTTTCTTTGTTTTCCCATGTTTTCCAAACTTCCCGATATACCAAAGGGAGTGGATTTTTCGTGTAAAAGGCGGGCCTGTGGAGCCCTGATAGTGTAATTGCACATCCGAGAAGTGGAAGGCATGGGTACTACGACCCGCGGAGGGGACGATACCTGATTGCGACTAAGTGAAGCCCTCGAAAACCATAGGAAGCCTATTGATTGAGCAAGAAATTGTGTGTTTCTTGTGTTTTATGCATAAATCCTTTTTCACACTTATTCCCATAGATTTATAAAAGTTAATAAAGGCGGAATTTATGTTATATTTTTCAAAATCATGAAGCGAATGATAACTATCTCTGCAAGCAAGAAATAAAGGACGCAAGAATGGATTCGAAGAGTCATGTATGCAGAAGCATTGTATTCAACAGTCTAGCCTCAAGCGTTCTAGGTCGAAACCCCACGCATTATGTGTACATTCCGAAAGAAAATGTTAGAAAATTATATATTACGGAGCAATGAAAAACATAAAATATTGCAGAAATATAAACACAGCAAATGCATAAAATAAGAGAGACACAGATATACGTGGTTCACCTAGTTTGGGCTATGTCCATGGATAAATAGCCAATCCTTCTTTTATTATATTATCCAACAAACTGAAGAGATACAACCTACAACAAATCCGCGGTAACACCCTCTTCGCTCTCAATCTCCTCTCTCTTCCTCACTCAAAATACAGATATCCATAGACACAATACAATTCCTTCATATATAGTGAGGGGTTGCCTTCTAGGGAGAAAAACCCTAAATTAAACATAACTTCTACCATCAGATCATTCGCCTAATGAACGGCCCAGATTGACTAGAAATTACTAGAATTTTACAAGGAAATTTTACATCTATTTTTAGCTTTGGGGGCGTTGCTCCCGAACCCCCCGCCGGGGGACTGCTGGCCCCCGAACCCCCTAGCCGAGGGGGATTAGCCCCCTAAGACCCCCGCACGGGGGACAAGTCCCCCCGCGCCCCCCCGCATGGAGGGGTGTACAGTTTCCTGGGGTATACATCCACCTGAAACCTTTGAATACAGAAGATAATTAGGCTCCACACCTAACAACCTCCCACTTGGAGACTGATTATAGCAACTCCACCGCTGCTTCATTTGCTAGACAATGACTCCACTTTGGACCTGGTTGTTTCTCATCTTTTTCATCATACTTGAAGACCAATTGAAACTGAGAAGATTCTTAGTTTCTCCCTAGTTACAACTTTTGTTGACATATCTGCAGGATTCTGGCTAGTGTGTATCTTTTCCAACTTCAACTATCCATCTTCCAATGCTGGCCGTATGAAATGGTACTTCAGCTGTATATTTTTAGTCTTGGAATGAAATGCAGAGTTGTTTGCAAGATGTATGGCACTCTGGCTGTCACTATATAACCTGCCCAACTCCTGCTTCTTGCCCAATTCATCCAGAAACCTTTGTAACGAAATCATTTCTTTACTAGCCTCTGTAGTAGCAACATACTCTACTTCTGTTGTTGAATGTGCAACAACACTTTGGATTTTTGAAACCCAACTGACAGCTATTCCACCTACAGTAAATACATATCTTGTAGTGCTCCTCCTGTTATCTCTGTCACCTGCCATATCTACATCAACATATCCATGTAGAGCAATATTTGAACCACCAAAGCATAATGCTTGATTTGTGGTACCTCTCAAATACTTGAGAATCCACTTCATTGCCATCCAATGTTGTTTTCCTGAATTGTTCATGTACCTGCTTACAACTCCCACTGCATGTGCAATATCAGGCCTTGTGTAGACCATTGCATACATTAAGCTTCTAACTGCTGATGCATATGGAACTTTAGACATATGAGCCATTTCTTCCTGAGTCTTGGGACACGCCTCCTTACTTAATTTGAAATGGCTAGCCAAAGGTATACCAAATGGTTTTGCATTCGGCGTATTAAACCTTTTCAACACCTTTTCTATGTACTCACTTTGAGACAATGTTAATTTGTGATTCTTCTTGTCTCTAGTTATTCTCATACATTGTTTTACAACACCCAAATCCTTCATTTCAAATGAGTTTGCCAATTTTATTTTGAGCACATTTATCTCCTGCATGTTAGAACCTGCAACAAACATGTCATCTACATACAATAACAATATAATATAGCTGCCATCATTTTGCCTTTTGAGATAAACACAATGATTAGAGTGACACCTAGTATAACCTTGTTCATACATAACCCTGTCAAATTTTAGATACCACTGCCTTGGAGCCTATTTTAAGCCATACAAGCTCTTCTTCAACCTAAACACTAGTTTCTCCTTCCCTTTTACCTCATATCCTTGTGGCTGCTGCATATATATATCTTCCTCCAAATCCCCATGGAGAAAGGATGTATTTACATCTAACTGCTAAAGATGTAAATCTTTAGCAGCTTCTAGACTTAGAATAGTTCTGATTGAAGTCATTTTCAGAACAGGAGAAAATATCTCATCAAATTCTATACCCTTTTTCTGTGCAAACCCTTTCACCACAAGTCTAGCTTTATACCTCTGTTTTCCTCCATCTTCTTCCTTCAGCCTGTAAACCCATTTATTCTGCAATGTTGTTTTACCTGCAGGCAACCTGACTAATTCCCAAGCCTAGTTATGTGCTAAGGAGTCCATCTCTTCTTTCATGGCTTGCTCCCACTTCTTCCTAGTTTCTACCTGCACTGCTTCTTCATAACATTCTAGTTCACCAGAATCAGTCAACAATACATAATATAATGAAGGAGAGTATCATTCAGGGGGTCTACTTATCCTGAGAGATCTTCTAACACCACTTTCAGGTGTTTGAAGTGCTTGTTGCTATTGTGGTTTTTGTTCTAGCTATTGATCATTATGATTTTCAGGAACCATCACTTTTCCTGTGATATCGGCAAGCACTGTGTATTCTCTGTTTTCTTTGTCTTGTTTCTTTTCCTGCAATTGATTCTTATACAAGACCTTTTCATTGAATATTACATCTTTTCTCCTAATGATTTTGTGATTTACATAATCATATATGCGATAACCAAAATCATTAACACCATATCCAATAAAGGTACATTTCTTTGATTTTGCCTCAAGCTTTGTTATATTTTCTTTGTTAATGTGGACAAAAGCTTCACAACCAAAAGTATTTAAAAAAGAGTAGTTTACCTTTTTACCTGTCCATGCCTCCTCTGGAATACCACCATCCAGGGAACTTGAAGGCCCTCTGTTTATTAGATAAACAACAATATCTACAACATCTGCCCAAAATTGTAAAGGCAATCCCGCATGCAATCTCATGCACCTTGCACGCTCCATGATTGTTCTGTTCATCCTTTCTGACACACCATTTTCTTGTGGTGTTCCTGGAACTGTCTTCTCTCTACGAATTCCATTCTCTAAACAGTACCTATCAAACTCTTTTCTGCAATATTCACCTCCATTATCTGATCTGAGACACTTCCTTCTCCCTGTCTCATTTTCAACCAAAGCTTTCCATTTCTTGAAAGTACCAAATACATCAGATTTATTTTGAATACAATAAATCCAGGTTTTTCTGGTTGCATCATCAATAAAAGTAACATAATAACGAGAGCCACCAAGAGATGATACCTGACCAGGTCCCCATACATCTGTATGAACACGCTCTAATTTTTTGCTCTTCTTTTCTTTCCCAACTCTAAGGAATCTGACTCTCTTCTGTTTTCCATAAACACAATTCTCACAGAATTTTAAATCAACATACTTCAAACCTGGAAAAAAGAAGAATCTGCATCCCCTTCTCACTCATGTGCCTGAGCCTATGATTCCACAATGTCGTATCTTCTCCTGTAGAGGTTAAAGCATTAACGGAATTAGAAATACCATTGCCTAAATACAATGTACCAACCTTTTCTCCTTTCGCTATTACCAGGGATCCTTTAGTGACCTTCCAGGTTTTATCTGTGAAAGTACTTACGCAACCTTCACCTCCCAACTGCCTGTTGAAATCAGATTTTTCTTTAGATCTGGAACATGCATTACCTCCTTCAATAGCCATTGATTTCCATTCTGTTGTTTTATGAAAATTGTACTCATTCCAACAATTTTACAGGGTTTATCATCACCCAATCGAACTTGTCCAAAATCTCCTTGAACATAATCATGGAAATGTTTCTTATCAGGTGTGGCATGGAATTAGGCCCTTGAATCTACCACTCAGGCATCAATAATATTTTCTAATGAAAGAATCAAAGCATCTTGCAACACATCACCTGTTACATTCGCTTCATGATTAGCTTCTTCTTGCACATCTCCTTCTTTTCCCATATGAGACTTGCAATATTTCTTCAGGTGTCCTTTCTTCCCGCATTTCCAACACACTATCCTCGATCTGGACTTGGATCTGCCTTTTCTTGACTTACTGCGATATCCTAGGCTCTTTCCTCTTTCCATTTTTCTTCCCCTAATCTCTGCAGTCAAAGCATTACCTGATGACTCACCAGAGATTTTCCGTCGCATTTCCTCGCTAAGGATTGCATCGACAACATCATCAAACTTTAAAGTACTAGATCCAAAGACAGAGTTACTAACAGCCATAACTAAACCATTTCAACTTTCTGGCAATGAGAACAAAAATAACAGAGCCCCAACTTCATCATCAAAATTTACCCCTACAGAACTTAACTGACTTGTAACTGTAATAAAATCATTTAAATGATCCGCAATAGATCCACCTTTTGACATCTTCATATTAAATAAATGCTTCAAAAGAAATACTTTATTTGAGGCCGAGGGTTTTTCATACAGTTTAGCTAATGTTGACATTAAACCCTATGTTGTCGTTTCCTTTGAAATATTAAATGCTGCCGACGCCGCTAGGCACATCCGTATTGTTCCAAGTGCCTTTTTGTCCAGAATATCCCACTCTGTGTCTGTCATACTCGTCGGCTTCTTTGTCTTTCCACTCAATGGTACAGATCTCTCCGATACAGATAATCTTCCATCTGCATCTTCCATAGCTAGTAGTTTTGGTCGTTGAATTTTTTGACCCTAAACCTACCATCTTCCACCATTGCTCCCACTCAAACTAGGAACCCTTCTCCCCTACGAGTTTATCAGCCAAATATACCTTCGGCTCTGATACCAGTTGTTAGAAAATTATATATTATGAAGCAATGGAACACATAAAATATTGCAGAAATATAAACATATAAAACACATAAAACAAGAGACACAAATATACGTGGTTCACCCAGTTTGGGCTACGTCCACGGAGAAATAGCCAGTCCTTCTTTTATTATATTATCCAGAAAACTGAAGAGATACAACCTATAGTAGATCTGTTGTAACACCCTCTTCGCTCTCAATCTCCTCTCTCTTCCTCACTCAAAATACAGATATCCATAGAGACAATACAATTCCCTCATATATAGTGAGGGGTTTCCTTCTAGGGAAAAAACCCTAAATTAAACATAACTTCTACCGTCAAATCATCCACCTAATGAACGGCCTAGATTGACTAGAAATTACTATACTTTTACAAGGCAATTTTACATCTAATTTTAGCTTCGGGGGCACTACCCCCGAACCCCTGCCGGGGGACCGCTGGCCCGCGGACCCCCAAGCCAGGGGGGATTAGCCTCTCGGACCCCTGCGGGGGGGACAAGTCCCCCCCACACCCCCCCCCACCGGCGTGGAGGGGTGTACAGTCTTCCTAGGGTATACATCCAGCTGAAACCGTTGAATACAAAAGATAATCAGGCTCCACACCTAACAGAAAAGTTGTCCTGGTTTTCATCATGGGAAGGTGTTGAAGCCCCGAAAATTGGGTCGACAACAAGGGGGATACCCACCCGATCCGGACCTTGGTTGGTAGCTCCTTATCCGTTTGGTATAGCGGGTCCGACTGGGGATAATGGGACCAGTTTCCCAATTTAAGGGTGTGTGTGTGTGTAGAGTTGGATGATGCTGATCTAAGAGTACTTAAAGCTAATTTAATTCAAACTTCTAAACTAACTCTATGCTATTGTAATCTAATGAGAAACAACACATCTAATCTACGCTAACCCGGGGTGAATTTCTTCTATTATGCGATCTAAAGAGATTTCAAACAATAACTAGTAATAAAGAACATTCAGCTATCATAAGAATAGAAATCAATTAAGATAAACCACTTTGCATAAAAAGTTAGGCAAAATAGTTGTGAACAGCATATCGCATAATAAGTTATTCATATATCAAACATAAATAAATGACTCCACCATACAAAAGTTCCAAATGGTAACTCATACATTCATGCAGTAACATATAAACAACTAAAAACTATATATCACGTTCAGAATATAAACAGAAACAGTCAAGAGATAAAAGTACCATTTATGACTGGTTCCACTCATAAGCTTCAAGCAACAATGATTTATCTCTCCTTGCTCTAACATCTAGTAAGAGTACATAAGTGCAACATCAATAGCAGATATCAAATGCAAACATTAATAAACCTTGATCCATCCATTCATCAAAACCCCCTCCGAGGGTGAAAAAGTGCATGTTTTGAGGACAAGTTTTTTGACAAATTTCTGGACCCTTCTCTAAATGCATGAGAAGGGTTTAAATACTGCTAACTAATTAACTTAATTACATCAATTAGGATACGGTTTTAAATTACCGCCCTTCTGCTAAAGCAAAACTATTTCTAAAAATTGAATGTAATTCCTAACCATTTTTGTATTTGCTCCTTAGTGCTGCAAGCATGCAACATTCGCCTAGGAAGAGTCGGCTGGTTGCCTTCTGCTTTCGTTTGAGCTATGAAAATAGAAATAACAAGCGTTGGCACCACTTTCTCGTAAACTAGAAGATATTTTCGAGAATCTTACTCTGGCTGAGTGTATTCACTGCGTGTATACTTGGTAATAACCAAAATTTCTCTCAAATTGATTCTGCTTTTGCTATTTCGATTTCCGGCCTTGCGAATAATTGAATAAGTTAGGGACTTTGCTTTCTAAACAATTTTCTGCATTGAAAACTGCCTCCGTTCTTTGTTCCGGGCTTTTCTGGTGCGTTGTCCTTCTTTAGCGCCTTTTTTCTTTTTGCTTTACCCAGCATAAGCTTCAGGATCTTTTGTAAACATGTTGCTTTTGTGCGCTTTTGACTCTGGGCGTTGGATGGCCTATTGACATCAGCATCTGTTGAGTGATACTCTGGAATCTGTGGTCCTGTTGCATGCGGCATCCGTTTCTGAAGGGATCTCTTCTCTGTTCTCCGAGCATTGGCGCTTTCCCCTTTTCCTTAGATGTTTCCTGCACATTGCTTCATGTTATTTCCTGTCTTACAGTTTACGCAAAGGAAAAGAGTAATGATAATAAAGATTGACATGAAAGCTTTAAGCTCTTATGAATGCATAATCATGACACCCATAACTAACTGACTCTTCGAAAAACACAAAACTATCCTTCTTGAATACTTTGGCGTACAATCATTAATTTCTTTTAAGGCGCGTGCCCAATTTTGGTTTACGGACAGCTTTCCTTGAATACTGCGCCGAGGAAAATTTGCGATGGGTGATTTCTGCAACTCGCATTGCAGCATCGCAGATCGCGTCGTCAAGATGTGTCATCGCAAAAATTCATGATCGCATTTATCGCAAATCACATTTATCGCAGATCGCATTTATCGCAGATCGCAGATTGCAGATCGCGCTTAATCATTCGATCATTGTGTGCTGCTTACGCGATGTTGCAATATGCGACGTCGCATATCGGCTGTCGGAGATTTCTTAAGATTTTTCTTTTAAGAGCGCTTCATAATGTATGCGATGCGATGAATTTTGTGTCGCTTCTTCGCAGTTTATTATGCTCATAAGAAAACGTTTCATTCTCTTCTCACGATGCGATACAGCTTTAAGGAGTTGAAATACAAAAATTTTCATAAAATGTTTTTTGGATTATTTATTAAGGGTCCCCATTTGCTTGGTGTTATTGCTAATACCAAACAAATAGGGGGGTTGTTGGTGGCCACAACAATGGCGATTCACTGGGAAGAACCAGTTATCTCTACTTTTCTATTGAATTTTAACTTCCAAAGCAGAAAATTTTTTCATAAGTCTAAATTTTGTTATGGACAAATAGCGTACATTATGCCTTATCCTATCAATGATATTTTGTTTCAACCTTTTCCTATTCCAATTGTTTGCTTCCTCAAGCTTAGTCCTTGCATTTACATCAGCCATTACTTGGTATTTTAAAGATAAAATAAGGTCTTCTCTGTGTGCTGGCTTTTAAAATATGCTCATTTGTCGTAGGTAGAGCCTCTGCTGCTAGCAGACGTCCATAGCCTCGACAGGGTTACCTATTACCCAGCAATGATCCTTTATCCTGCTTAAGGCTATTTACAACTTTTCAGAGAAAAACCCATTTTGACACTTTTTCCTTTTTTATTCTCTAAAGAACAATGTCTTGGTTTGGTGGCCAAATTATGACACAGTCATTCACTTGATTTACACTTTTTCTGAACAAGCTGGCTCGTGATGAGACCCCTTGTCTTTTGATTGCAACAATCTTGAGTCATTGCCCTGTTTTGGTGGACAGTATTGGCAAAGTCAGCAAGTTATAATATCTGTGATCATGATAAGCCGGCTCGTGATGAGACCTCTTATTGAGATATAGTGTTTTCTCGGATTGTTCCTCTGAATGCTGCGATTTTCTTTAGCAGGGAGGAAATCATTGTTTTTCCTTAAGAAAACTCTGGACGATAATAATAGAGTTTGAAAACAACAGTTTTACAGAGAATATTTATTTTGTTATTGATACCTTTCATTGTGCTGATATAAAACAATTTCTTCGCTAAAGGTTGCTTTCATCAAATTTTTTGAAGTTGAAACTAGTATCATATCTAGGCTAAAGTTAACTCTATCTGTCAATAATAAAGATCAGATTTTTCGAAAATTTTACTACTTGTACAAGAGAAAAAAAATCAAAATCTGATAGAGAATTGATGTCTTTTTCGTGAGCCCATGTAGTAACCATCTACAACTGGTTTTATTATGGAAAAAGAAAAAGAAAAACTAAAACTATCCTACAGAATAGAAGAGTAATCTTCTATGGAAAATATATTTTAAGGATTTGTCCATTAACAGGCAAAGAATCCCTTCTACCTGCTAAATCCTGCAACACAAACGTTGATGGGCCTATGACTTCTACAATCTGAAAAGGACCAAGCCACATCTTCTGAAATTTCGTATGCTTGCCCTTTTCTTCATGAGCCTTATCCCATTTCAAAACTAAATCTCCCATCTGAAAAAATTTTCTAGTCATTATGCTCGAGTCAAAAGAGGATTTTATTAGCGCTTGGTGATGAGCATGGGTTTTCTTAGCTTGTTCTCGTTGTTCTTCTACTTTAATTATTTCCATTTGTCTTAGTTGTATGGAGGAAGTAGAT
This sequence comes from Pinus tabuliformis, assembly GCA_031772625.1. Taxonomy (NCBI): domain Eukaryota; kingdom Viridiplantae; phylum Streptophyta; class Pinopsida; order Pinales; family Pinaceae; genus Pinus; species Pinus tabuliformis. Next base: position 28,528,005 of record CM062815.1, read on the forward strand.
ACTTCATCGATGTATTGTACTAAAGACAAAGAGGGGATGACTAAGTGAGTTGGAAGAACCACTTCTTTCCCATAAACTAAATTAAAGGGAGAAGTGCCGATTGAAGATTTCTTCGTTATTCTATCTGCCCATAAAGCATTTACCAAAGCTCTGTGCCAATTCTTTTGGTTCTGGTCAACTGTTCTTTTAATAATCCTGATTAGGTTTTTATTTGTTGACTCAGCCAATCCATTACCTTGCGGATAGTAGTTGGCCGAATATTTCAGTTTGAACCCTCTTTTAAGTGCAAACTCAGTCATTGCATTCCCAGAAAAGTATGAGGCATTATCAAACATTAAAGCCGTTGGCAATCCAAACCTAGTGATTATAAATTGATCTATGAATTCAATGATGTTTTCAGAATTAGCTGTCTTGAGAGGAACTGCTTCTACCCATTTAGTAAAATAATCTGTTGCCGTGAGGATGTACCTATGCTGCTTAGAAGAGTGAGGAATGATCTCACCTATTATGTCCAAGCCCCACTGACTGAATGGTTTCTCGATGTTTACCGGCTGTAGTGGCATGGACGGTTTCTTTTGTCTCCCTGTAGTAGTTTGGCAGACTTGGCATTTCCTCACGTAATTGTGTGAGTCTTTGAACAACGTGGGCCAATAATATCCTACACGTAAAATTTTATGTGCAGTAGTGTCTCCAGCATAGTGTCCGCCTCCTGGTCCATCGTGGAGTTCCTGCAAAACCTTTTCGGCTTCAATTTTCTCAAGAAACCTAAGAAGAAAAGAATCGTAATTCTTTTTAAACAGAACATCATTTATGAGCTGATATTGTTTAGCTTTCAATCTCAGAGCTCTTTTCTTGGTGTCATCCAGGTGTGATGGAGAATACCCGTTCTTAAGATAATAAATGGTGTCAGCATATAATGATTCTGCATCGTTTAGGCTTACCTCATACATTTGTACCTCTTCAGATGAATTTTCAAGAATTTGCGATGCTCCAGCCAACATTTTGCAGAAGCCTTGACCTCTCACAATGCTTGTTGGTTTAATCTCAAGGTCGTATTCTTGTAAAGCGGTGATCCAATTTGGTCTTTTTTCACCCACATCCTTCTGTATTAGAAGATTTCTTACCGCTAGAAACGGTACTATGACCTTAGTATGGGTTTTAAGTAAGAAAGGTCTGAAATACTTGACCGCTTTGAAAACAGCATATGCCTGTTTCTCCACGTCTGAATAGTTGAGTTCAACACCTTGTAAATTCGAGCTAAAAATTGCGATTGGAGCTTCCGCTTTCTCTTGATTTGCTTGAGTTAGAATTGTGGCATATGATTTCTCTGAGGCAAATGTGTATAAGATAAAAGATTCTGAAAAATTCGGGGTTGCTAAAGATAGAGCGTTAATGATAGCTTGTTTGATCAGGTTGAATGCCTCATGCTCATCTTGACCCCATTTAAAATTTGAATTCTTTTTAATCATGGTTTGCAAAGGAGAAACAATTCGTGAAAAATATGGGACAAATCTCTTCACGAAATTGATTTGACCAAGGAAAGATTGCATGGCTTTTTTGTTATGAGGTAGGGATATTTCAGAAATTTCTTTGATTATGTCTGGCTCAATGTGAATACCAGATTTTGACACTATGAATCCTAGAAGTTTTCCTTCACTTAATGCGAAAAAATATTTCTTTGGGTTAAGTGAAATCCCATACCTTAAACATCGTTGAAAGATTTGTTTCAAGTCTTTGAGATGGTCGCTTTTCTGCTTGGAATACACTGTTATATCATCCAAATAAATTACTACAGATTTATTGACTAAACCCTTGAATGCGATGTCCATGGCTCTCTGAAATGTAGCGCCGGCATTGATCAAACCAAATGGCATCTTCCATATGCGTATCTGCCCCATTTAGTTCGAAATGTGGTTTTTAACTGATCATCGGGATGTACCAGCACTTGATTGTATCCTGAAAATCCATCCAAAAAAGACATTAGTTCTGAGCCTGCTACTGCCTATAATATCTGCTCCATAGGTGGGAGGGGAAAATTGTCTTTTTGACAGGCTTTGTTGAGATTCTGAAAATCGATGCAGATTCTAATATCTCCGTTTTTCTTTCTAACGGGTACCATATTGGAGACCCATTTGGAATGTCTGATGGGGAAAATTATTCTGGCTTGTAATAACTTATTTAGCTTAGTTTTTATCTGATTTTCTAAATTGGGGTGGATTTTTCTAAGTTTCTGTTGGACAGGTTTTTCGTTGTCAATCATAGGGATAGTATGTTGAATGATAGAAGTGTCGTATGTCTTCAGCTCATCGTAATTCCAGGCAAAAACATTTTTTTATTGTCTCAAAAGACGAATATATGCTAGTTTTTCTTCAGGGGCTAGGCCGTGGCCTAGATTAACGTTTTGTGGTTTATCATCGGTTCCTAGGTTTACTAATTTGTAGTTCAGAGTTGAACTGTAGAGCTTCGAATTGGTAGACCTTTTAAACCAACTTTTCAAATCGTATAAGTCTTCCAACTTAACCACCGATTTAGGTATAGCATTATCAGTGCTATCTTGTTGTATTTGTCGATCGTGATGGTCTTCGTCAATTATTTGATTGGAGTAGGATCCTTCAGAGGTGAGGAAATTAACAATATCAGGATCGTCATTGAATACTCTCCAATTTGTAATGTTGTCAGGGATGGACGGTGTAAAGATTAATTCTATTGAGAATCTATCCAGACTAAAATCTTCAGAGGGAATAAGTCTAGAGGCTACGTTAGCTAAAAGGTCTGTGCTCTCGTTTTGGAGTCTTGGGATTGACGAAATATTGAATGCTATAAAATGCTCAGTCAGATCTTGTACTAAAGATTGATAGTGTTTCAAATGACCTGATAGGCAATGTATGGTGTTACGTACCTGTTTGACGACAATCTCAGAGTCTCCGAAGACTTGAAGATACTTGACGTTCAGATCGATTGCTTTGTATAGGCCTTGCACCAAGGCCTCATATTCCGCTGTATTGTTTGTGCAATCGAATTCAAGTCTGCACGTAAGCATGGTCTTATTTCCTTCTGGACTAATCAGAATGCATCCTGCCCCTGCTCCTTCGTTAGATTTAGAGCCATCAAAATATAATTTCCAAAACGAAGATGTATTTACAGGTTTATCTACAAAATTAACACAGTTTGAATTATCAGTTTGGGAAAAATTTTCGACTTGGGACAAAACTGAATTTTCTAAGTAAGGTGATGTATGAGCATTGAAATTGCCGAGGAAAGAATCTACCGAGTAATTGCCTATGATACTGCAGTTATATGCTATTGCTTCATTTTCTCCCTCCAATTCCGTTACTATGTACTTCTGGTGTAACTCTCGTTCAACCTTTATTTGATTTGGTTTACCATTGTAGGGTAACCACATGTGCGACCAGTCGGTTGAGAAGTATCCATGGAGTTTTTCAGACCAATCCCTGCTAAGAATCAAGCCATAGAATTCTGGGATATCAGCTACTAGAATGTCAATAACCTGACATACCCTCGGGTTAGACGAGAATCTTATGGTCACTTGATTAAGTTCACCAATCACTTCGACTTGAGATTGATCAAGCTGAACTATGCGCACTGCGGATTTTTGTGGTTGAACATTCAACTTGGCACATATTGATCTGGGTAAAATATTCGTCGAAGCACCAGAATCTACCAAACAATTGTGCACATTTTTATTGAAAATTTCATAAGTGAGAAGAAAAGGGGGAGTGTGAGACCTTGATCTTCCTCCAATCAAGGCGATGTCATTTGGATCCATATTATTGATCGTGTTGGTTGGAGGTCTTCCCATGTTTTGGGAAGCTACAGCTGTAGGCAAAGATGTAACAGGCACATCATGTAATTATTTCATCATTATCTTCTGTTGATGTTTCAATTTGCTCAATTCATAAAGAGTGATATTAGCCCTAGTCTTTTTCATGTCATCAATAATATTGTATTCCATTTCATCCGACACTATCAGTGTTCTTGATGGAGGTGTTTGATCTGGTTGGACTGGGCTAGATTGAGTCGCTTTAGAAGTTGTTTTCTTTGTTGCCACTTTATCTTTTGCTGCAGGGCTTGTGCCCTTCTGCTTAGGGGTAGTTTGGGGAGGATCAAGTTGATTTTTGCTTCGTGTGCTAATCGGAAATGCTTCTTGATCTTCTTCTTGTGGGAGGATGAAATCCCACATTCCTTGTAGTTCCACAACTTCTTCGTCATCGGTTTGCCCTTCAGTGGTACTCTCTTCTTCTTCCTCTTCTTCGGATTTGACATTTGAGATAGCGTTGGGTGGTTTCACATCCATTGAAGGGCCTCTTTTAAAATCTTTGTAGGGCTTTTTTGAAGAAGTTTCTGCTACTTGTTTTTTTATGTCAATCATCTCATTGGACATGGTCTAATACTTTTTGCAATCCTTCCAAATCGAAAGGATATTTCGTTTGTTTCTTCTTGGGGTCTTCCTTGAAGGTGACTTTTTTAGATTTACGCTCCTCTATCGCAGATCTCTTTTCCAGGGCTACTACGCGTTTCTCTACTGCTATCGCCTCTGTCAGGTTTACAACTAAGGTTGTTTTATTCGCCCTATCCACGAAGATTGCTAAGTTTGATGGTAAGGCCGTAATATACCATTCACATCGTACTTCTTCGCTGGGTTGGGAAGCAGTGGGAATTTTGTTGAGGATTTTATTGAACCGTAAGTTGAAATCTTTGATGGGTTCTCTAGCCTCGGCTTTAAGATTGGATAGGTCATTGATTAACGTTGTCGTTGATCTGTCATCACCAAACTTGGTAAGGAATTGACTTTGAAAAATGTCCCAACTTGTGATAGACCCAGAAGGTAATGAAAAGTACCATGACCCGGCTGTTCCTTGCATTGTATAGGGAAAAAGCCGGACAACAGCAACCTCGTTGGTAACTCCGTTGAGATTGACAGAAAGCATGAAATTGTTAATGTGCTCTTCAGCTAGCATGCCTGCTTCTGGATTGAATTTTGGTAGCTATTTCTCAGGATGGGTCGGTATTTGGCTCAGGGGTGGAGGCATTAAAACTGCCCCAGGATTGTTCCATGGAGACTGGGCCATCATTGAGATGCTAGTAAATGAAAGTGCAGAGGATGATCCCTGAGGCTGGGAAGATGAAGATATTATGATCTTAGATGATTGAAGAAGAGGGGTTGTGGAAGATGGATGAGTGGTTTGGAATGGAGATGTGGGTGGCTGACTTCGCGGTGAGGGAGTTGAAATGGACGATGTAGATGAAAGAGTCTCACTGTCAGACTCTGGTGGTGTTTTCCTTACTCTTTTCCTGGTGGGGAGAGGGAATTCAGTTGGTTGGATGCCAAATTTTTCACTCTTTAATCTGGTCAGGGGATGAGCAGGATTTTACTGCGAAATCACGTTGTTTTGAGATTTATTAGACCTCTGTGTAAAAATAGAAAATCCTTGGAGTTTGCGAATCAGAGTTTGAACTTCAAGGGATTCAATGGTAGATTGGTTTGAAATACTAGGGTATGTAGCAGCGGTTAATAATCGAGCGACTTCCGACTCTGGATTTAAACGTACTGGGGAAGTCGGGGGAGTTGATGAGGGCGATTTACTCTCGGAATGGTATTTAGATTTTGATTTAGGTGCCATTCATAGTTTGGGCCCTCCTTCTAGTGCCAAATATGTTGAAGCCCCGAAAATTGGGTCGACAACAAGGGGGATACCCACCCGGTCCGAACCTTGGTTGGCATCTACTTATCCGTTTGGTATAGCGGGTCCGATTGGGGATAATGGGACCAGTTTCCCAATTTAAGGGTGTGTGTGTGTGTACAGTTGGATGATGCTGATCTAAGAGTACTTAAAGCTAATTTAATTCAAACTTCTAAACTAACTCTATGCTATTGTAATCTAATGAGAAACAACACATCTAATCTACGCTAACCCGGGGTGAATTTCTTCTATTATGCGATCTAAAGAGATTTCAAACAATAACTGGTAATAAAGATCATTCAACTATCATAAGAATAGAAATCAATTAAGATAAACCACTTTGCATAAAAAGTTAGGCAAAACAGTTGTGAACAGCATATCGCATAATAAGTTATTCATATATCAAACATAAATAAATGACTCCACCATACAAAAGTGCCAAATGGTAACTCATACATTCATGCAGTAACATATAAACAACTAAAAACTATATATCACTTTAAGAATATAAACAGAAACAGTCAAGAGATAAAAGTACCATTTATGACTGGTTCCACTCATAAGCTTCAAGCAACAATGATTTATCTCTCCTTGCTCTAACATCTAGTAAGAGTACAGAAGTGCAACATCAGTAGCAGATATCAAATGCAAACATTAATAAACCTTGATCCATCCATTCATCAAAACCCCCTCTGAGGGTGCAAAAGTGCATGTTCTGAGGACAAGTTTTTTTACAAATTTCTGGACCCTTCTCTAAATGCATGAGAAGGGTTTAAATACTGCTAACTAATTAACTTAATTACATCAATTTAGGATACAGTTTTAAATGACCGCCCTTTTGCTAAAGAAAAACTATTTCTAAAAATTGAATCTAATTCCTAACCATTTCTGTATTTGCTCCTTAGTGCTGCAAGCATGCAACATTCGCCTAGGAAGAGTCAGCTGGTCACCTTCTGCTTTCGTTTGAGCTATGAAAATAGAAATAACAAGCGCTAGCACCACTTTCTGGTAAACTAGAAGATATTTTCGAGAATCTTACTCTGGATGGGTGTATTCACTGCGTGTATACTTGGTAATAAACCAAATTTCTCTCAAACTGATTCTGCGTTTGCTATTTCGGTTTCCGGCCTTGCGAATGACTGAATAAGTTAGGGACTTTACTTTCTAAACAATTTTCTGCATTGAAAACTTCCTCCGTTCTTTGTTCCGGGCTTTTCTGGTGCATTGTCCTTCTTTAGCGCCTTTTTTCTTTTTGCTTTACCCAGCATAAGCTTCAGGATCTTTTGCAAACATGCTGCTTTTGTGCGCTTTTGACTCTGGGCGTTGGATGGCCTATTGACATCAGCATCTGTTGAGTGATACTCTGGAATCTGTGGTCCTGTTGCATGCGGCATCCGTTTCTGAAGGGATCTCTTCTCTGTTCTCCGAGCATTGGCGCTTTCCCCTTTTCCTTAGATGTTTCCTGCACATTGCTTCATGTTATTTCCTGTCTTACAGTTTACGCAAAGGAAAAGAGTAATGATAATAAAGATTGACATGAAAGCTTTAAGCTCTTATGAATGCATAATCATGACACCCATAACTAACTGACTCTTCGAAAAACACAAAACTGTCCTTCTTGAATACTTTGGCGTACAATCATTAATTTCTTTTAAGGCACGCGCCCAATTTTGGTTTATGGACAACTTTCCTTGAATACTGCGCCGAGGAAAATTTGCGATGGGTGATTTCTGCGACTCGCATCGTAGCATCGCGGATCGCGTCGTCAAGATTTGTCATCGCAGAAATTCATGATCGCATTTATCTCAAATCGCATTTATCGCAGATCGCATTTATCGCAGATCGCAGATCGCGCTTAGTCATTCGATCATTGTGTGCTGCTTACGCGATGTTGCGATATGCGACGTCGCATATCGGCTGTCGGAGATTTCTTAAGATTTTTCTTTTAAGAGCGCTTCATAATGTATGCGATGCGATGAATTTCGCGTCGCTTCTTCGCAGTTTATTATGCTCATAAGAAAACGTTTCATTCTCTTCTCGCGATGCGATACAACTTTAAGGAGTTGAAATACAAAAATTTTCATAAAATGTTTTTTGGATTTTTTATTAAGGGTCCCCATTTGCTTGGTGTTATTGCTAATACCAAACAAATAGGGGGGTTGTTGGTGGCCACAACAGAAGGCGACACACAGTCACCCTTTTTACCAACATCTGTTCACTTCCTTAGGAAATGAATCACTCCAGCAGATATGCTTTCTATGTGTCAGCAGTTACGATGACGATCCTATCTTTGTATACTCGATTTGCATATCGAAAACAGTGGGGAAGATGAAGAGGCAGGGTAGACCTAGAATTGAGGTCTTTTGCATAAGTAGTACCTATGAAGAGGAGAAGAGGCTTTTTGTTTGGATAATAATAGTTTTGATTTATTGTGAATAAGGAGGACTGTTTGGTCGAAGAAGGAGCATGTAGTTTCTGATTATTTTGCGTTTGCTTTTATGTGTTTTGAAGCATAGTGTTGCTGTGAGCATAAATATAAATGTGATTTGTGTTTGTGCATATTGATGACATATTGTTCATGTTTAGTCTTGTTTATTTGAATATGATTCAATTTCTTAGTCAACTTATGAACGATCATTGATTTAAAACCATATTAAACACCAGTTGCAGGTTTATTTGTGCAGAAAGGAATGTGTATTCCTGTATGAGAAATATGATTGCAATCAAATCTAATACAACATTTTTCGTCTATGAACTCAGTAATTGATTTTTCGGACTTGGAATTTATTTATGGTGTTTAATCTCTTTTATTATGCTCCTGCAGGATAGACTAGAATAGTTAAGTTTAGTATAGGGAAGTAGAAGTAGTGTAGATAGGATTTAATACATAGTGGTTAGCTATTTTAATTTTGTTGATTCAATTGAAGCCTTCTTCTCAGAAGCCATCTTTCAACTCATTTAACAGTTTACGGGGTCCCTTAAAACCTGTTGGAACTAGCCATTCCAAATGAAAGAAAGTCTAGTTGGGGCTTGCAATCATGTTAGTTCCCTTTGTTGGTATAGAAAAAATTCGTCATGTCAATAGCACCATAACTATGGTGTTGATTCAAGACGACGACGAAGGCACTGAACATGTCATCTACTACCTAAGTTGGCATCTCCTCGATTCTGAAATGCGTTATGCACATGTCGAGAAGTTGGCTTTGGCCACCGTCCAGGTTGTTCAACATTTTTGGCCTTATATTCTCTTACGAACGACTATAGTGATTTTTGAATGCAACCCTATGACCTACATCCTGACTGGTCAGTTGTCGGGGGTCAATTATTCTAAATGGATCATTATCTTGCAAGAATTCGGTTTGGTCTTCACTACACCCAAATCTAAGAAGTCACTTATTTTTGCAAAATTGATCTATTCGCTTCCTTCTCCTTGCTAGTGTAGATGAACAACTCCCAGACAAGACCGTTTTTTTTATTAGCACCCTTGATCCATGGTACGGTGATATCATCGTGTATCTCCAAACCTCCACGTTTCGGTCCACGTTGACCAAAGATGATCATTGAAGGATTTAGCATCATTCTCAACCCTACTGCATTATTGGTGATACTTTATACCATGTCTATATCGACTTTGTTCTTCGCCGATGCCTCATGATTGAGGAAGCTGAAAGAGTTCTCAATGATTTCCACTCTAGGGCATGTGGTGGTCATATGTTTGGTTATGCTACAGCTCATAAAATCCTTCACGCTAGTTATTTCTAGCCATCCATCTTCAAAGACTACTTTTTTTTTGTCCGCAAGTGCCATGAATGCCAAATCTACCAACGCAAGGTGCATGCCTCACCCGCTCACCTACACCCCGTCATTACTATTGGTCCCTTTACCAAATGGGGCATCGATTATATGACATGTAACCCTTGTTTGGCTAGGGGGCATGGCTATATTATCATTGATGTGGATTACTTCACCAAATGGGCTGAAGCGATGCCTACATATTCAGCAGATGGTAAGGCAAAAAATCAATTCCTTTTTAACCATGTTATTTCAAGATTCGGTGTACCCCAAGCCATTGTCATAGATCATGGCTCCCACTTTAGAGATTACATGATGGCAAAACTGACATCTACATTGGGCTTGCGCCATGATGGCTAGACCCCGTATTACCCTCAGGCCAACGGCCAAGTTGAAGCTGTGAACAAAGTCTTGGTCACCATGCTTCAACGTACTAATGGGATGCACAAATCAAATTGGCATCTCATGCTTTTTTCAACTTTGTGGTCCTACCGAACTTCAACCAAAGATGCCACTAGTTTCACACCATTCCAGTTGGTCTATCGTCTAGAAGCAAAATTGTCGATTGAATGTGAGATTCCTTCACTTAAGTTAGTTTTTCAACTCCTCCCTAAAACACCACCTCAAGAGGAATGCCTCTTATATTTGGAATGAATGGATGAGACTCGCTGTCTCATTGCCTTGGTCATCGAAGCACAAAAGAAACGGGTCAAATCCCATTTCGACCTGTCGGTCTCCCCTCATGCTTTCTTTGAGGGTGATTTGGTCCTACTATACCATCAAGCTAATGATAAGATGGGGGAAGGAAAGTTCGAACCTATGTGGCATGGGCCATATATTGTAAAACATGTTTTGCAGAAAGGAGCATATGAACTTATTGATTATGAAGGAAATCCTCTCGATAAGCCCCGAAATGGGCTTCACCTCAAAAATTACTATGCTTAGGTCATATTGCATGGTTACTTATGTACATTACTATGTGATTCATTTCTGTACAGTGTGGTTTTGTGTGGAATTTTTCGAACAACTTACCTGTTTACTATGATTTTTGTGCTTTGCAAATGTCTGCAACTCCCCACATCGGTTTCGCCGATGGTGCTTGTCGAAGTACCCGGAACCTATCATCCGCAGCATGGGCTATATATAACCCTAACGGTGAGTTGATTGATATTGAAGGTATCTTCCTAGGTCGTACAACCAATAACATCACTGAATATAGTGCAGTCATCGAACTGTTATCAGAAACTATCGCTCTAGGCATCAGATAATTAGTTGTCAACCTAGATTCGCAGCTTGTCATCCTTCAACTCAACGGGCAATATTCCATGAGGAACCCTCAAATCTTACGAATGTATCTCTGTATCTGTATCTTGGAAAGACATTTTGATTATATCGCATATCATCATATTCCTAGACGCATGAATACATTAATAGATGCATTAGCTAATTACATGTTGGATAGACATTTACAAAATATGTAAAAGATAAGACAAACCATTTGTACCATAATAGATAGGAAAATATAACATATATACATATGTGAAAATGTTTGATACATCAAAACCCTAAAAAAAAAAATTTTATGTCTCCAATAACATCGGCGGCTCACAGGCCTTGTACATCTAATGCATGCAGGCCTTAAACAATATGTAAATACTGGACCTAGGAACTACTCAGCATGTTGTTCATGATAGCACGAAACAACTTGCACTATGTGACTCAGAAATTGGTGGATCCAATCTGAGACTCCCACTGTGTGCCTCTAGTACTGTCGAGGCATGTCTCCTATCCAACTATACTCAGGGATACCATGAGTCAACCCCTCGAGGTTCCTCATAATCTCCTCCTCGTTATCGCTCCTTTTCTAATAAGGGGCGACAATGTCAAAAGGATGAGGATAGCGAGTGGCTATCGGGGACATCCCGGCTGGCCACTCTGGTCCAACATCTGCATACACTAGAAATTTTATAAGCATGCATATAATAAAAACAATTAAGAAACATCAAAATCAATTTTTTTTTTGGTTTTTTACCTTCATCATCGAAGTCCACCCCATCTGGCAAGGGAATATCTAGGTCTCCATGGAAATCACTGTGTTGTATGACCAGTCCTCCATGATGATTTTTTGTCATCGTAACCACGAAAAGAATGTTGGTCGGTAGGACATCTAATGACCCCAATGATCCTGTGCATCAAATGACTCCAACGGGCCATCCTTGGATCATGTGGTGCAGGAGGATCAACCTCAGTCAACTGATACTAGAACAGTGGCACTCGTTCCAGGAAGAAGGTCACAAGTACTGATCTAAAGCCAAATTGCTTCATATTTCCCGCCTTTTCCCTCAAGGACAACTGGCGCTTTATATTCATCTTCATGGCCTTTGCCCAGTTGAAGATCGTGGGAGTTGTGCAATCTATAGCGTAAAGGAACTTCAACTTATTAGTCTCATGGTCTCCCTGGACCCTGCCACTCTATTGATGGTCAATAGAATCACCCTCAGTGTCAAATCCTGTACACTGGAAATCTCAATCTTCCTCCTTTTGGATTTTAGGGCCTTAAGACAATGCGTGGAAAATAGGGAAGATATGCTTGCCCCGACTGGACTTGATCCATACAAACTCACTGGCTCACCTCTACAAGACAACCCAATGATGAAGTAATTGTCTAAAGTCATCAGCTCCAGCTCGTGGTCCCCAATGAAAAAAAATCTCATGTTTAATGTCCCAAAGGCTTATCAAATACTGAAGCAATTCAGGCTGGGCCCGCATCATTGGTGTAAGGAAAAATTTGAGGAGCCCGCAAGCCCTCAAATCCTCCAGGCAATTTGGATCATCCATTGCCTAGGTGTCCACATCTTCGTGTTCTCTTTCCTTCCAATCCACCATTTTTTGCATTTTCTCTCTTCCAAAAGCCATTTTTTTGAGTCAATCATCAATTTTGGTACATAAAAATCAAATTTTAACATTCAGTTATTGAGAAAATTGTTTTTGACCTATCCATGGCACTGGAACGCCTATTTTAGAAATATTCACACCGGTCGGTGTGGATGGTTGTGAAAATGACCCTCGGCTGGCATGATCTCGTGCCCCGAAAACGAGTTGACCGAGGGGAAAATAATTTCGCAAAAACCTCCCTAAAAATCCAAAAAAATGGTTAAAAGCATAAATGAATAGCAAAAAATGGAGCTCAAGACTTCGGCTATTACTTGGAACTGATGGATCATCGATTGGCCTCCCAGATCTCCCGCACTTCACTCCGAAAAACCTAGGGCAAAAGGGGATAAAAGTCTTCACTACAAAGGTAGTAAGGTAAATGGTAAAAATAAATTTACTTTTCCCCTATTTATTCATTTTTTCATGAAAATATCAGGTTTTGTAAATATTTTTGACCTATTTTGTCTCAAGGACTCGATAATACACTTTTCCTTGCTTGTGTAGCGACAGGTTCCATGATGGTAATGAGTCATATTTCAGCTCTTTTCTCGACTCGTTAAACTCATATGAAAATATCATCGAGTATTTTTCCCTTTTTTACTCGTTAAAGAGAATAAAAATGGGTGGTTCGCTTTCAGTGCTTTTCTAGCCCTTTAAAAACGAAAATATGGCTGAGCCCTTGTCGTTTTGAAGTCATTAATGGACGTGAAACATCATGCGCCTAGTATAAGTTTACCCCTTTTTCGGGCTGGGAGGCACTATTTACGAAAAAGGTACTCCTTGACTGAAATGGTCAAGCGATTCTCTCAAGTATTTTTTTCTACCTTTTCGGGCTCGAGAGACACAAATGTACGAAAAGGGACCATGTGGAGTTTTCTTTTACGTGTTTTTTTCAAACTCTCTAAACATGAAAAAGATACCGAGTTACACCTTTATTGGCCTTGTTAAACTATTAAAAAACATCGGATTCGTCGCCATGATGAACATGATCTTCTCCTTCCTAGGGTTCGTTAAACTTACTAGGTTGGATTCATCCGAAGGATGAACTTATAGTGCAAGCATATGCTATCCCCTTCAAGCTTACGATAAAAAATAATTGGGGTACTCATCTAGAAATGAGGGGGGGGAATTTTGGAAATCTATGGAGTCGTGTCGGCAATGCACTCTTGAACATGACACTCTTTGCTTCGTGTTAGGTTGGGACATCCTCCTTTACATCATTGACTTTCCTAGGTTTGGGCCATTCGTTTTTTCCTTCCATCTGATCTCTGCTATGTCACCATGACCACCGATCCCATGGATCCAAAAGCTTCCAAACATCCAGTTGTGTCGGCGATATGTTCAAGAGTTGTTCTTCTGCAGTTACACTTAGCTATGATTCTCTGTGTCATCCAAAATAATTTTTGCATCTTCTTGTCTGGCATCAATGATGTGGGATTAATTATGTCCCTCCTTCGACATGGTCACTTTCCGTCGACATCGGCTCATTATCTGGGAAGTTGATTGAGAGACTCCCTTCCCGTACCTTAGAGCTTGCATGCCTTTATGGCAATTTCTTCGCACTTGGCGAAATGTTCACGTCATTGGCTTTCGATCGAGTGATTTCATGGATGTTCGAATTTAGTTCCTGTACTCATGTTCCATGAAATGTGTTGATAGTACCTTGAGGGCCATTGTCACTATTGGTGGTTTCTCTCGCGCTTGTTAACAATTCACGTCATTGATTGGTAATCAAGTGACTTTCTAGCATGTTCGACGTCAACATGTATATTCGCAAGCTAGGATTTGTACTTTGATCGGGTTGTGTTGGAGCACAAGACCCTAGAGTCAGATTAAAAAAAGTCCAAGTTGCGAAGTGGTGTGGCATGGTTATTGTGATATGTATGTCTCTTTCAGATGGTTGGCTACAGCTAGACCATGAGTTATCATATGTGATCCTTCTCATTATTGGATGGTTGCGACCATACCTTGTTTTCATTATGATCCTCTTTGAAGGATGGCTACACCCATACCCAGATCCATTTACATGATCATTCTCTGGATGGTTGCATCCATGACATGATTCTTGTATCTTTTGATAGAGATTTTAGTTTATGTATATGTATATGTACTTGCTTGTAGGTTTTTTGACAAAGACCAGTTCCCCACACTAATTTATAAAGAATTTCATCCCTCACTTTGGTTCGGCCTTCATGCCTTAGGGGGCATCTGTTACACAACATTTTGTCAGTGTCCCTGTACTCCCCGTTCCTTGATCCTGGAGGACATCTACAGTGAACCCTGTATACTTTGTCTTCATGGAGAAACTCCCATTATGTCCCTCTTCATGAGCATATTAGTTCCCTTCTGCACCATTTCCCCTGAAACTTCTGTTTTGCCCAATTTACAAGACCGATGCTAATAGCCTTTGTATTCCTCATGCCAATGTGCAGATATTAGCACTATTCCCTGCACCGATCAGTGTGAATGAGTTGTGTTCCAGACGTGTCGGTCTTGTTATGGAAAATTTTTTAAATTAGAGCTGAAGCTTCCATCTCTAGAAGCTTCGTAACGGAAATTTGATAAATGGTTTGGCCGAATGGGGTCGAGGATGACAATTTGGGATCCTTTCCCCTATAATGATGGAACTACTTCAAGAGATAAGTCCTTCTCCCATGAGAATAGGATCCATCTCCCATCCATCTTTCCTATATAAACCTCCTTTCTTCCCAAGCACAAACTAGTTGTAGCGATATAGTTAGAGTGTTGGCTGAGTGTGAGTATGATATCAGACAAGCAAGCTATTACTGGTTGTAGCCATCTAGTTGTGTGTGGGAGAAGAGCGTTTGGTTTGGAGTGAAGCCTAAAGGGAAGAGTCTTTAAAATATTGTTGTTTGAAGCCATCATGAAGTGCTAGCAGAAGTGTGTGGGAACATGGTCTTGTCAGAGGAAGACTATGACGTCAAGACAACTGGTTGTAATCTCTCTTTGATATTAATATATGCAACTAACGATTGATTTCCTTCATGTTTTCTAATATTACATATTCAAGTCTTGATGCTTCTTGACTCATTGAGTAGGTTGGATTGCAATTTGTCTATTATTATGTTTGTATGTTGTTGTTGTTTACTCTTTTCAGGAGTTTGAAGAAGGAAGCGAGAGATTGGTAGAGCGAGCAAGCAAGGACATCATAAAGAAGGATAAGTGACCAAGAGGTAGGCCCTCTTGATTGATTCTAACCTAAGGAAATATTCCATAGAATGTAACTGTTGTGGCTAGACCCATTATTGGGCTAGAAGAATTCATTCATGTTCGCACCTATAATTTTACTTCACCACAGTGAGGTTATGGTAAAAGAAGGTGTATTTATAGTGAGTGAAGATTGTGTAGAAATTTTAGAGGCAGCAGCAATAAGGGCAGCTAGTTCAACAAATTGTTGAAGGTAAGCACTATTTATATTGTTGATCAATGTAGAGGTCAAGGCTTCTAACTTGTCAGAAGCATCCAAGACAAATTTATCTAAATCTGGATGGATAACCCTTTTTGATTCAATAAGTTGAGTAAACCTAGGGTCTAACACTATTTCATGGATGGCATTATCAGATTTAGTTATAAATAAGGAGAGGTCAAATGACAAATCAAAAGGGACTTCCTCTAAAGTTCGCAACTCCTCAAGGAGTGAATTTGCTTTGACTAATTGTCTACTACTTGCCCAAGTTTCTTGGTTTTTTGGCTTTCATAGAATTCTGTCTGGGTTATCAACTATGGTAGCAGGGTTTGGATCTGGGTTCACCCTAGTATATTGAATCTTCTTGGGAGCCAAAATTTTAACTTTTTTAACTGTTTTTATGAAATTTTTCAAGATTAACATTGGAAAATGACCTTAAGGGGCTTAAGATGAAATTTAAGGTTTACTTAAAGTTTTATGAGACTGAGGATTAGAGTTCCCCAGTATGGTCGCCAATTATGTTATCACTCTGATATTTCCTTCAAAGTTAAAGAAGGAAGAAAAGTCAAAGGTAACCACAAACCACTTTTGGACATCAGGAGCTAGCCTTCCTGATGCTAAAAGAGAGCTCTCTCTTTATAATTTAACTTTGTTTTAGTTAAGATGATTTTAGGCTAGTACTGTTTGCACTTGGGTTTTGGTTTGAATTTGGGTGGTGGGATCACTTTACTTAGATGAACAAAGGCTTTCTTTTACCATTGGGATATGGCATTGAATGTCAAACAAATAAGACTGGATTCAGCTCTAAAAACAGTGTATACAGGGTAAGATAGATGACTTACTACAGATCTCAAAGGATAAATGGTGAAATGGTTTCAAATCGGATCTAGGGAGAAATTAAGGGTTCCCTAGGCAGGACTCTAGAAGGAATGAAAGAATTCAACCAGGATGAGAGAGAAATTAAGGGTTCTCAAATTCGAGTATAAGAGGAAAACATGTAAATGACTAATTGTGCAAAATAGAGTGTACTTAAGCAAATTCTGAGTGATATCTCCAGTTAATTCATTCAAATTTAGAACACATTTAAGAATAGGAAACACATTAGAAGGTAACAAAATAAAACAAAGAATATACTTCACTTTTAAATAGATCATCTCATGAATCCTATAGCGAAATTATTTTATTACTTGCTCCAGTCTATTGACTTGAAAGTGGTACAATCACCCTTAGATTTTAAGATCAAAATAACTCTACAAATGTATAGCAATCCACATGGGCAATACTTCGAATTCTGAAGTATTTATACAAAAAGAATTTACAAAATATCTCAAACTGCATTGAGAACTAATCTAGGAAAAAGAAATATCTTCATGCAAGAAGATAGAGACAACTATTGAACTACTGCTTGTTGTCCCTGTTATTTAGGTTCGGTTGGATTTTCTCTTTGATAATTTTCCCTTTAAGTTGGTTGGTTGTTTGGTCTTCATGCTGGATTTTCTATTTTACTTTAATATTTCATCTCATACTCTTTCATCTGATACACTTTAACCTTGCTAACCTGTCAATATCCTTTTACTGCGCTCTTTTACTTTTTACCGCAGACTTATATTTTTACTATGTTATTCCTTCAATAAATCATTTAGTTTTTCCCATCTCTCATCATCTGGTAATTTGATATTGAGCATATTTCTGTATATTTCATCTACCTCTATATATTTGGCAAAATTAGGCTTATTAATAAATAGATGTTTTACCTCATGCTGGAGGTAAAACATGTTTTCAAAAGTTTGATACAATACTTTACCTATTAGTAAGCCCTTCATGGATGAAGTGATTACCTATTCTCTAGTCACTTCCCTGATCTTCTTATTGTAATCTTCATGTGTCATTAACTTATCATTTATAACTAAGGGATTAGGTAATCCCTTTTCCCTCAAAAGTTCGAATTTAGCCATGAATCTGTCAACGGCTAGTTACATGTTTTGACATTTATCTTCTAAGTTGCTACAACGGAAACAATGGTTTAATGAAAACCCACAAATTTATTCATAAAATCCAAAAATCACCCCTTTTTACACAATACAACCCCTTTTCTTTATCGGAACCGAAAAGCCTAGGAAAAGGCTTAAAACTATGATTTTTCCCTTTCGGAACCCAAAACCTTTGAACAGGCTTAAACAACACTTTTTCGCCTTTATAAACAATTATATGATTTATTACCGCAGATCCAAATCTGGCCGATCAAATGGCTCAAAATGAATCGCAATATCAATAATCGGCAGGCGCAAGGCTCTTATATCGACACTATCCCTTGGTCCGTTGTGATATCACTGATCGTTATCGTAGATTTACAATGGCACTTAACACTTAATAAACTCTGCTCCCGTTGTCCAATGTGATATATGTCCCGGATCCAATAGGATCCAAAACTTGAATGCATAATATTTCAAGTCCCTTTCTTGAATCCGCTAAGTGTTTTAGCACAATTTCCCTTTATAAATGGCTTTCAGCGATGCGGCAAGGAAATACACAGGGCGATGCGATTTTGGGTTGTACAGACCTGATAGCAATAAAACTCCCGTCCATAATGATTTGAAATGTGGTTTTGCAATCCGAATGTGTTTTACGCCTGATACTTAATGTATTTGGGTTTTTTTGCCTGCGAAACCAAAACGATGGAATGTGATCACCAATTGATCCTTTAACACCAGATCTCCATTAAAACATATGAAAAGCACAGGCCAACATCAATATTATCTGAATTCAAAGAAAAGAAAGCATTTCTAGGCCTCCACGGGCTGTTTAATACACTATGTCTCGACCTTAGGCTAGATTACACAGAAAAAGACCTCTGTCTCCCACAAAAATGCATTCCACACACTCTCTCTATGCTCTCACTCCACTCTACCCCCACTCATTACATTTTCCTTCCTTTTATCAATCGACAAACACTCTAACCATATCTAACAACAAATCTCTATTTTTGATAGATTTAACAACAATCTTCTAATTACTAGCTCTTCTTATCTCTGAATCTAAAATAATATAGTCGCTAACTTATTAAAATAATGAATTATAACTAATTTCTTGATAGATCCAACCGTCTCAGTAAAAATTGGTTTTGACCAATAAGTTAATGAATTTCAACCTGTTTAGCCACAACATGTGAACAAGTTTTCACATTGTTGGCTAAGTCTCGATGCTCCTGCGTCAGACTCTCGGGGAAGAAAATATTTGCCCTTCAAGCTTTCAGGACTTACTACTGATCTGAAAATCACCCTTGAGTGACCTCATTTAATTAATTAATGAATGAAAGTATTACAGACTCATTCGCTAGTGTGTGTCTATGTTATTTTAGGCAATGGATCGATCAGATTGAAAAATACACAGACACTGGAAAATGGAAAACAGCAAGAGAAACATAGTAAGAAAATACAAGAACACAACAAATTAATAAGGAGCTCACCCTATCCTCCAGGGCTACATCTCCAGTCTAGCTTTCAGTGGTGGCCTTCTTTTATTGTGTCTTTAAAGCAGAGAATTACAATGAGGAGCTCAATCTGAGTCTCTTGAAACAGGATTGCTTGGCAGGGTGGTTCTTGGATTCCCCAAGCCACTAGAGTACACAGACTCTTTGCCTTACCACCTCTTGACCTCTCTGGTCTACAATGGAAGGAGTCCTATGTGGTGCTCAATTCCCGACAGATCCTCTCAGGGATTTGCTCAATGATGCCTTATGCTACAGGTCAGCTCTGCTTTCTGTCTTTTTGCTCTTTGCTTCATTGTCTCTTCTGTCTTTGTCCTCTTCTCTCTGGTTCTTCCTCTTGGTGTCCTCTTTGGTCTTTAACATTCTTTGTTCATGGCTTTAAAGCCAGTTGATCTCACGACTGTTCAATTCCCCTTCCACCTCCGT
Source organism: Pinus tabuliformis (assembly GCA_031772625.1). Classification (NCBI taxonomy): domain Eukaryota; kingdom Viridiplantae; phylum Streptophyta; class Pinopsida; order Pinales; family Pinaceae; genus Pinus; species Pinus tabuliformis. Next base: position 28,547,773 of record CM062815.1, read on the forward strand.
CGGATCGCCTGCTATTGCTCACTTGGAATTCCCTGTCTCTGCGTCATTGTCAACGGCTTCACAGGGAGATGCCACTTGTCCTCTTGCAAACTGCGCTAACTCTTCCTCGTCGGTTCGGTTCTTCGGTTACGTCGAGAAATGACTCATCTGCCACCTCAGCGGTCAAATTGGACCTCAAATCCTTATAGATTGTGGCCTAATCCCCTATCCAATCTGGTTCTTTCATTGGGTGCATTCTCAGTAGTCAAATCTAGAGCCCCCAGATCCGACATCATTTTCTCATTTCACACGGTTGACTTGCTCGACCCTTAGCATGCGATGAGCAGCATTTTTCTCTCTCCTCTACCTACCACGCATCGGGTGCTGAGTGGAATCTCTCATTTTTATCCAAATTTGCTTACCGCCCAAGGGTGCCTCCGATAAATACTATCGGTTTTGGAGCACTGGTCCCGCCTTTAGCCTTTAGCGCTTTTCTCCATGATTTTCTTGGCTTCCATTCAATCGAGCACACAGGGCCCTTCCTAAACTGCCTCCTTTTCCAAATTTGGGCTTCCCAGGTGCTAGTTTCGCCTCCGTACATGGTCTCCATGGGCCTTGATTAGTGCGCTTTGACCGAGCTCCTCGTCGTTCCTCACTGGCTGCCAACTACCACTATTCAAAAGTCTTCTTGATCGTTTTGCGCTCTTGAATTCGAAGTTTTTTTCCTGATCTGAATACAGTCATGGCTCTCTGATAATTCTTCATGGATCCAATTCGAATCACAGCCTTCCCACTGAAAAGGCTTTTGGACCACAAAAACTTGGTTTTCAAGCATCAACTAAGTGAGGGTACTATTATCTCACTTGTCCAATCTCTATCCACTTTGCACTGCTCGGCTTTGAACCTTTGAGCCCAATTTTGAGGTACTCAACATCTCCCCTATGTGTCGTCCTCACCTTCCTGTCTAAAACTATGTCTTCCTGCAATTCATTAAGATATTCAGGTAGCAGGTCATCAATAGAAGGCAACTGACTCTAGTCTTCGGGATCCTCAATTAGAGAAGGTTCAAACAATGTCAAGCAATTTGCATTTACAACTGAGTACATGTGCATGTAAGCTGGTAGATCAAGGCGAAAAGCATTCTCACCAATCTTCTCAAGTATCCTAAAAGGTCCATACCTGATAGGCTTTAGCTTTTTACCTTCACCTTGCATCTTATCCTTGCTAATATACAGCCAGACCTGGTCATGAACTTGGAAATTATGCTCCATCCGATGCTTGTCATGCCTGGCCTTGTATTTGGCTTGGCTCTTTTCCAGCTGTTGCTGTACTTCCTGGTGGATCTCCTGGATTTGTTCAATGAACCTAGTTTCCTTGTCCAAATCACTGTGTCCATCAACTATGATATCTTTACCAAAGACAAAATCCAAAGGAGACCTTGGTGTGAAACCAAAACAGTTCTCAAAAGGAGATCTCTGTGTAGAAGAATGTTTTGCTCTGTTGTAAGCATGTTGCATATAACACAAATATTCATCCCAAAGCTTAGGATGTTTGCTGCAATATCCTCTGAGTAACTGGATCACTATCTTGTTAACTACTTCTGTCTGGCCATCAGTTTGTGGATGAAAAGATGTGCTTTTCTTTAGTTTGGTGTCCATCAGTTCCCACATACTTAACCAAAACTTCCCCACAAATCGGGTGTCTCGATCAGATACAATGGAAGTGGGTAATCCAAAATGAACCCATACATGTTCAAAGAACAGTTTTGCAGTTTGTTCAGCTATAATCTGTTTATTACAAGGTATCAAAGTACACATTTTGCTAAACCTATCCACAACAACATATAGATAATCATGACCTTTCCTAGATTTAGGCAGGTCCCCAACAAAATCCATGGAAACACTTTCCCAAGGGTGAGAAGTAACTAGTAGTGGAGTGTACAAGCCTAGTTTTCTATTGCTGGGCTTGCTTTTAGCACACATAGTACATCCTCTTACATATCTAGAAATTGTCTCGTGCATTTTTGGCCAATAACAAAATCTTTTCAGCTGTGCAACTATTTTACTTACCCCAAAGTGACCTAATATCAGAGAAGTGTGTGCTTCTTTAATTATCTTTACTCTCTCAGTTTGTGGAATGCATAACTTCCAACAATGGTATAAGAGACGGTGTAGAGCTGTAACAAAGGTCTCTTTCACCTCTAGTTATGCTACATTAATAAGTCAATCCGGGAACGCTTTGTTATTGCAAAGAGTAGCTCAATCCGAGGCTATTCGTCAGAGTAATGCTTCGTAGTACAGTGTCTAGAAAAATACAAGAGTAAATGGATGCTAAACTATAACTAATTTGCTTTTAAAAGAAAGGAATCACACCAGGCCATTTATCAGTCAAGGGTGCGGAAGCGATAACCCATCCCTCTAGAAACTGATGAAAAGGAAATAGAGCATGGACCAAAGATCTGGGAGCTAAGAAGCGACTTGCTGACTCACTACAGCTTTAGACCTTCTCCCACACCAAAACAGTAAATGCAAGGAAATGGAACAGCAGAAAGTAAAATGGAATAGCAAACGGAAAATGGAACAGCAAATCTGAAATGGAACAGCAGTAGATGGAACGGCAATAAATGGAACAGCAAATCAGTAAACTAGATCTTGCGAGTTAGAACTACACTCTCATTCCGCAATCAAATAACAATCATCAAAAGAAATTCAAATGAACCTTACTTAATGAAGCGATCTTCACAAATGAATTATGGAACAGCACTTATCGTACATACGCAACACACTTATTATAGCAATCTAATGTTTCCAGAGAATATGACTCTGCTCCAGATAGAATAATATTACTTTCGGGTTCCCACGAATCAGAGTTCAGATGAATCCAATAGCAATATTTAATATGAAGGCTCTGTAACAGAAACAGTTGGCTTAAATAGTGAACCTGCAATCAACTCTGAAGAGATTCATTTACACGATACAGAGTTACTTACATAAATCTTCTGAATGAAACCATTAATGAATTAGTCGTAACAGAGCATAGAACAGCATATGACAAACACATCAGATTACCAAACTATATAAACAATCCACACAGAAATCAAATTATAATGATACAAAAGCAAGTGTCCTTCGGAGCCGGGCCCTTAGCTTCCAAGGATACACTGCCTTAGATTACTCCAGACGCAGAGATGAAGTAAAACACCAAGTCTTTCGTGTTAATGCATCATCAAAAGTACAGCAAAACAAGTCTTAACGAGACTCGATGATCAAAGTTCAAACTGAGACTTAAATTTACATATATGAAAAAAGGTCTCTCGAGCTTAACACTGCTGCCCCTTTTTATAAGAGAAATGGCGGAGGTATCTAGGTAGCAAAAATAAGCAAAACAGCGATTCCTCAGGATCAAAGATCCTGAGGGATTCGCCAAGTCGTTACTCCTTGATTTTCCTTTCCCTGCTTCGCCGAATTGGTAATTCGCCTTTCTTTCCCGGGTTGTTCTGCCTCGATCCGCTTGATCTCGTTCGCATCCGGTTTCCTCCCAAAGGGACAGCAGTTACTCTTCCTTTGTCTTCTCCTATTGAACAGTAATCCTTCGTTTCCACCCTTTTCTGCATGAAAATATAACAATTATCAGTGATTACGTTTTCATACTAATTCTCACATATTCTACTAAAAATGCTTTATCTCTTTAAGTTCATTATGTAGAAAGGGTTACAATTGCTACCAAAAAGTCACTAAATTATTGGTCAAAACATACCTTTCTAGAGCTCCACACACCCCCCTGCTTACCCTGTTTCATGCCCTCATGAAAACATTATAGTTGATATGCAGAGCAGTACGAGAGTAGGCCGGAGAGGGAATCTCGTGTGGAGGCCTACAACTGTGATGAGCAACCAAATCATCAAAAAACTGATTTGTTTGACCTTCAGGCATTTCATACAAGGCCTGGTATCCGGGTGCAGGGTGCCAGATGATTGGACTACGAAATCGATACCCTAACCAGGATGGCCCTGCTTGCAAAATTCGCTCGCCATAAAGGTTCAAACGGCTGGCCGCCAGCTCAAAATTTTCATATCTGAGTGGTTCCCTGAGCTGGATATTTGGGTTCGAAATCTGATATCGAAATTTTGTAGCATCAGTAACAAGGTCTTTAATAGTCAGAAAATATTCCAAATTTTGTCTGATTAAGTCCTCATGCATGGGTCCTAATGTCTCCATAACACCCGGGGTTCTCATAAGGTTCCTATGTGCTCTCCATAACCGCACTGGGTCTCTAGGCTCGGCTCTCACCCACAAGTCTAGGCTATTTTCCTGTCTCTGGAAAGTGGTATAAGCCCTGAGCCATTTTAGCTGATTAACCCTGAAGGAAACAAAGGCTTGCAATTGTATGTCCCCAACGAAAGGGCCAGGATTTAAATCAGTTTCCTGGTCTAGCACGAGGTTATGCAAGTAAAATTCACATAATAATCTTTGGACCTTAATTCCATAATGCTTGCAACAATCTATAAAATCATTAAGGGTATTGATTTGTATAGGGGCACCTGCCCTGACAGCTTTTATCTTTAATCGTAAATATCGTTCAAGCAAAAATAAAGCATAGTTTTTAGCAGGGGCCCTACAGGCTAGAACATCATTATACAAGGAACACATAGTGTTCATTTGCCTAGCAACAATATCTAATCGACGAGTTACCTTTGCAACCTTTTCCTGCTCTTTTTGCCAACCTTCGAAGGCTTGGCTCTCGGACTGACTAATATTCCGAAGTTGCTGCTGCAACTCTTCATATTTCTCCCAGGGGACTGTTTGTTCCTTCAATTGTTCAGTTTCCTGTTGAGCTTCCTTCATCATTTTATGCAAGGTTCTTGTTTTTGGATCCTTTTTCCATAGGGCCGTGGAGGCCGGGAGTTTTACCTGAACCTTTTTGTTATGCTGCTTAGAGTTCCGAACCCGGATCACCCCTAACGGCGGTGCCTCTGTTTGGATTTCCTTATTCTCCTTTTCTTTCTTGACATGAACAAAAGGTTGATGTGGTTCCTCTGCTAATGGAATGGCAGTTTGTTCTTCAGTAGCAATTGGAACAGCAGTCTGTTCCTCATTATCAATTGGAACAGCAGTCTGTCCCTCAGTGGCCATTGGAACAGCAGTTTGTTCCTCAGCGTCATTTGGAATAGCTGCAGGTCTTCTAATCAGGTTTCGATCAACAGTGCGAGTGTAAATCCCTCGGCTTCTTGTCCGACGGGATTCTGCTGTAGCGGTCCTCTTCCTCTTCTGTGCGGTCCTTTGTATCCTCAGACTGGCTTTCAGAATGCGAATTTTCTGTCGGAGCCGAGCTATAGTGCTCAGCAGCCTCTGCTGTCTAGTCCTCAATTTCTTGATTTCCCTTGTCTCGGCAGAGGGTTTGGGGCTGGCCCTTAAATCTGCCCCTGTGCCTAGCATTTCTTCTGGTGCTTCGGGAACAGGTTGTTCCCGGTTGATATCCCTTATTTCTTCCTCTTGAACGGGTGGATTTTCTTCTCCTTGGTTCTCTAGATGTGAATTCTCGGGTATCTCTTCCTCTGGCGGCCCATCGGGAGGACCTGCTGGGTTAGAGGGTTGGCCAAATTCCCCCAAACTGGCCAGAATTGCGGCCAATTCTTCTTCGCCCATAGGGTCTCGCAGCGGGCTGCTTTCAGGTTGCATTACTTCTTCTTCCCGATTGTCTTGTTCAGTGACTGCCTTTGAGTGTTCAGCTTCAGAGTGCATTTCTCCTTCCTTTCCTCCTTCTCCGGCTTGTTCAGCCTCATCCCCAGATTGTCCAGCATTTTCATCAGAAGGTATTTCTTCTGGTTCTGGAGGTTCGTCTGTAATCTCAATTGGTTGGCTGGTGTTTCGAATCTTTTCCAGCCTCCCTCGTATTCGAGCTAGCCGAATCGATTTCCTTGATTTTTCTGGTTGTTCAGGTGTATTGGCAACAAGTTTTTCTGCTATCACTTCTCTGTGTTTTTCTGGTCGCTCCGGTGTATCTGAAGAATGCTTTCGTTTCGAAGCGACACGTTTTCCAGCCGCCACTTTTCTGCGTTTCTCTGATTGTTCTGGCGTGCTGGAGGAGGTTTCAGGTTTTGGGGATGGTGCTGTCAATTCCCCCCCAGTCAATGCAATGAGCTCCTCCCAGCTGCTTTGCTGTTGAGTGAGGCTATGGCTCACTATTAATCGAATCAATCCATGGTGGCTAACAACTGCGTCTACGTGCTGGGCCCTTTTCAGGCTTCGAGCCGCATCATGCAATAGCGAATTTAAAAGTGCAGGCATATTTACAGAACATTTTTCTTTTAAAACAGCTAACAGTTTAAGATGGCGAGGTCTTACCATGTCCTTCCTTCCTTCGCAAGTAATGTAACTCTGTACTATCTTTGCTAGTTCAGTCCAGGGTTCTCCTAACGTAGCTGGCAGAACTCCCTTCCCTTTCACTGTTAAGCTTTGGCCTTCATCTTGAAAAATTTCCATAATCTTCTGCAGTCTTTCTTTCTTCAGTGTCCATACAGGTCCGGTGGCTGGTAGGCCTGAAACTTCTGTAATTACATCGTCAGTGACCAGTATCCGTCTTTCTCTTACTGTGGAGTAGTCTTCTTGCAAGTTTTGCAGAAATTCCAACGCTACTGCCTCGTTTGGTTCTTGTAGGCGATTGAAGTAATTCAGCCATCCAGCCTTTTCCAGGATCTCCCGAGCAGCAGCAGAGACTGTCAATTCCTGGGGTTCACTTCGGACTGCCTTACCTCCCATGGTTCTACTAAGAATTTTTAATGGAACAGCAACTGTCTGAGCTATTTTGGGATGTAGAGAAGGTGATCGTCGCGGAAAAAAAACAGAGCATGCAGCAAAGATGGATTGCGGATGGCAACTTTGCGTAAAATAGAAGTATCATACCGTTAAACCATGCCATTCCTTCGTACACTATCTACCCCGAATAGTGTGGTGACACGTACTCCATGGAGTAATGAGATTACCTTCCCCCCCACGATGTGATAGGCTGCCCCAGCCGTCAAATAGAGGAGCAGCAGCCATCGTGTTACCAGTTATAAATAACAACATATAAAATTACGCCATGTTTTGGATAGACAACTAAATACCGAAATCGAGGCAAAAAGGTGGATCGTGTTTTACATAAGAGCTTTCATAATATGATGCGAGGCTGGGGGATGGGACGTCTGTCACTCGTACGAAGTCCCGAGGGGTCATTGTCAGTTCTTTTGCCATGATTGGTAGTAATGAGGATTCATGCGATATGTTAATCAGGGAATAAAATATGAATTATTCATAGAATAGAAGAAATAAAGAGGTATTAGTATTATCCCTGTTGGTGTAACCATTTATGACTTCAATACCATTAACAGAGCTCTGCTGCCAACAGGTGTCCATAACCTTGACAGAGTTGTTTATTTCACCCCCGGAACCATGATCCTGTATGTGTATAAAAATATTTTGTCAAAATACAGGCCATTATGCTGGCTTGGTAACCAGATAGCCATAATGCCATTCACCAGGGAGGCGCGAAACTTGGGCAGGCCGGCTCATGATGAGACTTCCTGTTCCAAGGTCTGCTTAGTTAGTGTACCTTTGGACCATATCCCTGGTATGGTGGCCATGCTGGGAATGCCACTTCGCTTCCAACCTGATGATCATGGTAGGCTGGCTCTTGATGAGACCCCCTATCCTGCATTTGACAATAAATCACATTCGTCATTATTTTTCCCTTTTTTTTTTTTTCTTTTTTTTTTTCGTAATATTTACACATAAGGGTGGTTCAGCACTCCTTAAGAGTGGGAATGGTGGAAGAAGTCTTATCATCCCAACAAGAAAATATAAATCCTCTGTTCTTATTCTTATGTGATAATCAGAAAAAATTATTTTTAAGGAAATTGCCATGATAAAGATAACCAACCAGGGCAATGGGAACAAGTCAATGACAACGGGGATGAGAAGTAAGTATGTCCCCCCTCCTGTCCTCTTATCAATACTAGGCTCTATAAAGATAGCGATTTTATGATATGTTGACTTCGGTGTGTTGTAATTGATGTCCATTGCATAAGTGTATAGCTGTATCTTAAAGACTGGAAAGATGATGGGTGAAAAAAACATCCTCAATATGAGTCATCACTGAGACAAAGATATGACTATGGTGTTCCTTTTGAAAGAGAAGAATCCATGCAAGCAAATAGTTGGGATGTTGTTCTCCTAAGATCATGAGTGCCGTCTAAAAAAATTATCAACTGCTGTTCCTTTTGGAAAGGAACAAAAAAACTTGCAAATGTTGTCCCTTTCTTGAAAAGGAACAACAAAAACTCACCACTGTTGTTCCTTTGAAAAGGAACATCCAAACTCAAAACGCTGTTCCTTTAAAAAGGAACAGCAAAACGCGAAACGATGTTCCTTTAAAAAGGAACAGTAAAACTAAAAACAGAAAAACTCGAAATGTTGTTCCTTTTGAAAAAGGAACAGCAAAAACACGAAGTGCTGTTCCTTTTGAAAAAGGAACAACAAAACACGAAGTGCTGTTCCTTTTGAAAAAGGAACAGCAAAAACTCGAAGTGCTGTTCCTTTTGGAAAAGGAACAACAAAAACTCGAAGTTCTGTTCCTTTTGAAAAAGGAACAGCAAACACTCGAAGTGCTGTTCCTTTTGAAAAAGGAACAGGAAAAACACGAAGTGCTGTTCCTTTTGAAAAAGGAACAGCAAAAACTCGAAAACAAACCACTGTTGTTCCTTCTGAAAAAGGAACAGCAAAAACTCAAAAATGTTGTTCCTTTTGAAAAAAAGGAACAACAAAAACACACTATCTGTAAAGAGCAATCTTTAAAAAAGAGATCAAAGAAATATTAAAAAACATATATACAAGAACTTATGTACAAGTCGAAAGAATGAATTCCTTACTGAATTGTAGGTGAGGAAGATTTTACTTCCTCTCCTAGAATTTTCATGTCAGTATCTTGACGTAGCTGCTCACAGAAGGATTCCCGAGTGAGTGGCCTGCGATAGAGACGAACTCGATGGCCATTTACCTTGAATGCATATCCAGAACCATCGATTGTAATGACAGTAAGGGTCCCATTATCATGTACCTTCTGGATTTCATATGGCCCCAGCCATCGAGTCTGCAGTTTCCCCGGGAAGTCCTGAAACCGAGAGTCATATAACAGGGCCCAGTCCCCTTCGTGAAAGACTTTGTTCTTAATAAGTGCATCATGCCATTTAGCCCGCTGCTGTTGAATAAGTGTTGTCTTCTGTAATGCAGAGAGCCTTATTTCGTCCAATTCATTAATCTGCTGTAGTCGATTGATTTGTGCCTCACTTAAATCCAGGCCAACTTCCTGTGCAGTTCGCAGGGTTTGGATTTCGAATTCTATGGGGAAAAATAGGTTGTTTCCCAAACACTAATTGATAGGGCGAATAACCAGTGGTACTTCTCCAGGTGGTTCTATAGGCCCAGAGTGCTTCAGGTAGTCGGGCGGCCCAATCACGCCTATGTGAAGCAATGGTTTTTGTTAAAATTGATTCTATTACCTTATTGCTGCTCTCTACTTGCCCATTCGCCTGCGAGTGATATGGGGTAGTGATTTTGTGCTGGACGTGATAGTTGTTAAGTGTTGCAGCTAATTTGTTTCCGACAAATTGAGGTCCTCCATCTGTAATTATTTCTCTCGGAAGGCCATATCGTACAAACAAATGGAATAGGAACTGAACTACCGAATCTTCTGTAGCTCTAGGTAACGCTTCGGCTTCAACCCATTTGGTAACATATTCTGTGGCTACCAAGATATATGTTCTCTGATTTGATGATGGGTTGATGGGTCCAACGAAGTCAAGGGCCCATCATTCAAAAGGTTCAATGACCAACTGTGGCCTCAGAGGCATCTCGTCAGCTTGACCAGGTCGTCCCGCTCGCTGGCAACTGTCACAGGCTTGAACAAATTTCTTCGCATCCTTAAAAATTGTAGGCCAGTAATATCCCGTCTGCATCACTTTATGTGCTGTTCTTTTTTCTGCAAAGTGTCCCCCGCAAGGTCCGTCATGACAGGCTTTTAAGATGTCAAAAATTTCATCTTCTCGAATACATCTCCTGATTTGCATGTCTGCCCCTGTGTGGAACAAATAGCCCCCAATCCATGAAAATCGAGTGCTCTTCTGAACAATCTGCTTACGTTCATTAGGGGTTAAGTGCTTTGGTAGTTTACCTGCTGTAAGGTAGTTGGCAACATCAGCATACCAGGGTGTTTGGGCAGCAACAGCAAACAGGTGTTCATCCGGAAATTGGTCTTCTACTGCTGCTGCTTCAATTGGTTTTGGTATCCGTGAGAGAAAATCAGCTACAGGGTTTTCCTTGCGGGGTCTATCTTTGATTGTGATATCAAATTCCTGCAATAAGATCAACCATCTTGTTACTCTGGCATTTGTAACAGGTTTATTTGCTAAATACTTAATGGCAGAATGATCTGTATATAAAACAACGGGATAGCCTGTGATATAATGTCTAAATTTATTGACAGCATGTATTACAGCGAGGAATTATTTTTCGGTGACAGTATAATTTAATTCAGCAGGGGTTAAATTTTTGCTGATATAATAAATAGCATAAGGTTTTTTATCCTCCTCCTGTCCAAGCACTGCACCGATTGCTGTGTCTGAGGCATCAGATGAGATTTGGAATGGTAAATTCCAGTTTCGTCCTCAAAGGACTGGAGCTGTTGATACAAGCTTCTTTAAATCCTGGAAGGCGCGGTCACATTTTTCTGTCCACATGAAATCAACATTACCTGTTAGTGCATATAAAGGTGCAGCAATGTGTGAATAATGTTCTATAAATCGTCTGTAATACCCAGAAAATCCAAGAAAGCTGCGTACCTCCGTCTGAGTGGTGGGGGTGGGAATAAGCAAAAGAATCTGAATTTTAGCTGGATCTACCTGAATGTCGGCTGCTGAGACGTAGTGCCCTAGAATAAGCCCTTCTGTCATCATCATATAACACTTTTCGTGGCTTAAGCAAATCCTAGTAGCAATGCAGCACTGTAGGACTTTTTCTAGAGTGTCTAGAGCTGGGTCAAAATCATCTCCATATGGTGTAAAGTCATCCATGTAGACTTCAAGCCCATCATTTATTAAGTCTGCAAAGATGCTAAGAATGGCCCTTTGGAATGTGGCAGGGGCATTACATAGGCCAAAGGGTAGAACTCTATAGGCGAACGTTCCCCAAGGACAAGTAAAGGTAGTTTTGTCCTGGTCTTCAGGGGCAATCTGAATCTGATTGTATCCACTGAAGCCATCTAGGAAAGAAAAGAATTTCTTTCCTGCTAACGTGTCCAGTACCTGGTCTATGAATGGGAGGGGAAAATGGTCTTTTTGTGTGGCTTTGTTTAGCTCTCTATAATCCACACAAATCCTCCATTTCCCATTCTTCTTGGGTACAACCACAAGTGGAGAGACCCACTTACTATCAGAAATAGGATAAATAAAATTAACATCTAAAAGCTTCTGAAGTTCTGCTTTCACAACATCTTTCAGATGGGGGTTGAGTCTTCTTTGCAGTTGACGAACAGGTCTTGCATCTTTTTCTATGTAAATATGGTGGGTGCATAACTGGGGATCAATCCCTTTCATATCAGGGTAGTCCCATGCAAATGCTTCTTGATATTTTTGTAACAGATGGATGAGTTTTATTTCTTGATCTGGTGTAAGGTTGGCATTGATGTTTAGCGTTTTTCCGGGTTCAATTTCCACCACTTTACTATTAGCAACAGAAGTCACAGGTATCGTTTGGTCATGTGTATCTTTCAAGGGGTCTTCTTCCAGTTCATTCTCAAATGCAGCTTCTATCGTAAAACATTGTGCATGAGGTCTAGATTCAGTTTGACTAACGAAGTTATTGATGGCATCATCTTCTGTTTGATCTTTGAAGTCTAGAGCCTTCTGTATAGTCAATGGTGATCTGATATTGTCAGTAAGGTATGAAACAGGGTGCTGGTTAATTTTTATTGTTGTAAGACTTGGCTGTGCTGGAGGATATAGGACTAGATTTTTGATATTTGGTCCTCTGGTTATTGTCATATTCCCCTGCCGACAACCAATGTATGCATCGGCAGTAGCCAGCCAGGGTCTTCCTAAAATTAAAGGGTGTCCATCCAGTCTGGTTTTTGGATTAATTACCAGGAAGTCAGTCGGGTATTCCAAAGAATCTACAGAGACCATGACATCATATAAAGTTCCTTCTGGTCGCACCACAGATCGATCAGCTAATTCTAACAAAGTAGAAGTGGGTTCTACCGATGTAATCCCAAGCTTTTGGCATGTAGAAGTTGTCAAAATATTAATTGCAGCTCCTAAATCAACTAAAGCATTAGTCAAAGTCTGTCCATAGATTTGAACAGTTACTATTGGGTTTCCCGGATCTTCATATTTAATGGGTATTCCTGATAACAAGTCAGATAAAGTACCAACTACTTGGACTCTTGGGTTAGTGGTTGGATTCCTCCTTGATTTCTTTATGCACAATTCTTTTATAGTTTTTGCGTATATAGGGATGTCTTGAATGGCTTGGAGGAATGGAATTCTTATGTACAGATTTTTTAATTCCCCCAGAATGTCGAAGTTCGGTTGTTGTATAGGTCGTGGTAAGACTAATCGTTCTGGGAAGGGAGGAGCGGGTTCATTTATTTGATGATGAGTCTGCTCCTTATTTACGTTCTCTCGTTGTAACGGTTGTTCTATTGGTAACTGATCTTCAATGTGCATTGTTTTATCTCCCTCTGTTTTTATTATTCGTCCAGATCTTAACTGAAGATCGTTGCACTCCCTCAGTTCAGGTCCGATTTCTGTTGATTCAATGATTTGGAGAGACTGGACCGGCCTATTATTAGGATTAGGATTAGGTTGAGCTGGGAGTTGCGGTCTCAGATTAGGCTGGGGACTTTGTTGCAAAGCTGGCAAAGTCGGTTGAGGGAGTGGAATAGTTCCTATTGGCTGATATGTCGATTTTGGCCAATTTGTCTGCCAGGGTGAACTTTGTGAAGTAGGGGGGTCCATTGCGGAGGGTATGAGTTATTGTGCCAATATGGTGGAGTGTAAGGAAAATTTGGCCAACCAAATTGGCTTAGCTGATTCATCCATGGATTTGGAGAAGGAAATAGTTGTGACAACCAGTTCGGAAATGGGGGTTGAGATTGATTTTGCCACATACTATATTGTGGAGGCTGAAAAGAAGAAGTCGGGTCTGAAAACATACCTGATTGCTTTGGTTGCCATTGGCGACGCTGGTTAACAAAGTATGCTGGTTCCGGTTCTTCTTCTGCTTCCTTATATACTGCTTTCAATCCAGGAAGTGAGGGGAAACTTTCGGTAAGGTAATCTTTTGTACAGATAGCACATGATAAAACTGTATCCAGCGGACATTCCTTGTGGCTATGCTTTCTCCTACATCGGGGGCAGAAGATCGCCAAATTCTGTTCTGCCTCAATCTGCTTCTGCTTAGCCTGCACAATATCGAGTTGTGTAGTTAATGTCCCCAGAATATCAGTTTTAAAATTTTCTAATAAATTGCCAAGTTCTACACGTGTTACTCCTTCCGCTGGTGCTTTGTTATCTCTGACAAACCGATCATATTCTGCTGGTTTTATCCTTGTGCTGCCTCTCGAACTTCTGATACATAGATCAATGATGTTAGCAAAATTTTCTTGATAAATATCCCCTTTTCCCATGATATTTAATGTTTCGATCCACTGCTCTTTCATGCCCCTGATTAATGCAGTTTTTAACACATTATCAGGCAGTGGTAATGATGCATAAGGCGACCTTTGTAAATTATACTGAAAACGTTCTACATATTCTTTTAATGTTTCATTCGGCCTAGCTATCATTTGGAATATTTCATCTTTCAATTCTCTAGACCTACAATAGTCTTGATATTTCTTTAGAAAATATTCCTTCATCTGCTCCCAGTTATTTATAACCCCACCACCTAAACCCATAAACCATCTTAAGGCTGCTCCTTTTAAAGTGGAGGGGAACAACTTTAATTTCTGGGGGTCAGTGGTGTAATCATATCCCCTGCATAAGACATCAAATTCAAATAAGAATGCGTCCAGGTCTTCTGATGTCAGTCCATGAAATGTAGTAATGTGTTGAAGGGGAATTGCTTTCATAGGAGCATTTGCTGCGGAATCCACTATAGGATACTGTAATGTAGAAGTTTGAGTATTGGGCTGATTCTGTGCCATAGGATCGAATATGTGCCAATAACCTTCAGGGATTTCTAAAAGGGTATTCTTAGGCTGAGGAGGTACGGTTTTGGTTGTCTTAATAGCACTCCCTTTGTCCGGAATGATGGAAGCTCCTGCTACTTGAGGAGATTGAATCCCTTCAATGATTTTTACAGGGCTCCCTTTATCTGGGCTTTCTAATGGATGGATTATCCCAGGAGATCTTGGTTCTTCAACTTCTCCTGTTTCCCCTTCTCCTTCACAAAGATTGCTCAGAGTCCCTTCCTGCAGTCGTTCTGGAATAGAATTTTCAATTTCTTGAAAGTCCTGTTCATCAGTCTGACTATGCACCTCAGCGAAGGCTACAGATGGTGACCCTGTGGCCTGAAGGGAACCAGTAGGCTGATTGGGATTGGTTTTTTTGAAACCTACTGATGGCTGAGATTCAGTTTTCTTATAGATTTCGTCTATGAAGGTCGTTCGGCCAAGGGTTACCGGCCCTTTGGCTTTTTTGGGTTTGAATGGAGGTTTGATAATTTTCTCTGGCTTTTTCTGCTTAGTCATGCATTATATAAACTACCAAATTCTATTCACCCCACAATTCTGCCAGGAAAGCGGACGGTGGAGCAGGGCTTTTACATGCTCCGTACGCAGGTTCTTACCTTCCGTTTTTAAAATCCAACTCTCCCCTAGCAGACTCGTACACTACTCTGTAAAAGACAAATGGCTGTACTCTTTCCCCGGCAACGGCTCCAAAATGTAGAGCTGTAACAAGGGTCTCTTTCACCTCTAGTTATGCTACATTAATAAGTCAATCCGGGAACGTTTTGTTATTGCAAAGAGTAGCTCAATCCGAGGCTATTCGTCAGAGTAATGCTTCATAGTACAGTGTCTAGAAAAATACAAGAGTAAATGGATGCTAAACTATAAATAATTTGCTTTTAAAAGAAAGGAATCACACTAGGCCATTTATTAGTCAAGGGTGCGGAAGCGATAACCCATCCCTCTAGAAACTGATGAAAAGGAAATAGAGCATGGACCAAAGATCTGGGAGCTAAGTAGCGACTTGCTGACTCACTACAGCTTTAGACCTTCTCCCACACCAAAACAGTAAATGCAAGGAAATGGAACAACATAAAGTAAAATGGAACAGCAAACGGAAAATGGAACAACAAATCTGAAATGGAACAGCAGTAGATGGAACGGCAATAAATGGAACAACAAATCAGTAAACTAGATCTCGCGAGTTAGAACTACACTCTCATTCCGCAATCAAATAACAATCATCAAAAGCAATTCCAATGAACCTTACTTAATGAAGCGATCTTCACAAATGAATTATGGAACAGCACTTATCGTACATACGCAACACACTTATTATAGCAATCTAATGTTTCCAGAGAATATGACTCTGCTCCAGATAGAATAATATTACTTTCGGGTTCCCACGAATCAGAGTTCAGATGAATCCAATAGCAATATTTAATATGAAGGCTCTGTAACAGAAACAGTTGGCTTAAATAGTGAACCTGCAATCAACTCTGAAGAGATTCATTTACACGATACAGAGTTACTTACATAAATCTTCTGAATGAAACCATTAATGAATTAGTCGTAACAGGGCATAGAACAGCATATGACAAACACATCAGATTACCAAACTATATAAACAATCCACACAGAAATCAAATTATAATGATACAAAAGAAAGTGTCCTTCGGAGCCGGGCCCTTAGCTTCCAAGGATACACTGCCTTAGATTACTCCAGACGCAGAGATGAAGTAAAACACCAAGTCTTTCGTGTTAATGCATCAACAAAAGTACAGCAAAACAAGTCTTAACGAGACTCGATGATCAAAGTTCAAACTAAGACTTAAATTTACATATATGAAAAAAGGTCTCTCGAGCTTAACACTGCTGCCCCTTTTTATAAGAGAAATGGCGGAGGTATCTAGGTAGCAAAAATAAGCAAAACAGTGATTCCTCAGGATCAAAGATCCTGAGGGATTCGCCAAGCCGTTACTCCTTGATTTTCCTTTCCCTGCTTCGCCGAATTGGTAATTCTCCTTCCTTTCCTGGGTCGTTCTGCCTCGATCCGCTTGATCTCGTTCGCATCCGGTTTTCTCCCAAAGGGACAACAGTTACTCTTCCTTTGTCTTCTCCCCTTGAACAGTAATCCTTCGTTTCCACCCTTTTCTGCATGAAAAGATAACAATTATCAGTGATTACGTTTTCATACTAATTCTCACATATTCTACTAAAAATGCTTTATCTCTTTAAGTTCATTATGCAGAAAGGGTTACAACTGCTACCAAAAAGTCACTAAATTATTGGTCAAAACATACCTTTCCAGAGCTCCACAGATGGTCCTTCACATGATAATCCAATTCTTCTACTCGTTTGCCTCAACTCAAAGTTGCATATACACCTTTAAAGTCTATATCTTGAGCATACTTTTCAATGTAACTTTCATGTAACACAAAATTATGCTTAAGTATAGTAGATGCATTTATAATAGGTCTAGGTAACATGTCTGCAACCTTATTATGTATGCCTTTTTTATATCTGATGACTAAATGAAACTGTTGTAGAAAACCCATCCATCTATAGTGTCTTGATTGCTGCAACTTAGTTTGGGAGTGTAGATATTGAAGTGGTTGATGATCAGTATGTAACACTGTCTCTTTTCCCATTAACTAATGTTTCCACTTTTTCACACTTTGGACTAATGCATATAATTCTTTATCATATGTAGGATAGTTAACTACTGCATGATTAAAAGTCTTATAATGGTAACATATGGGTTTACTGTGCTGTGTCAACACTACTCCCATGGCATAGTCACTAGAATCGGTTTGGATCTCAAATGTTCTTTATAGATCAGGTAGTGCTAGTACAGGGGTTGTACTAATCTTTTCTTTCAAGGTGTCGAAGGCTTTCTAGTGTTTGCCTCCCCACTGAAACACCTTGTTCAATCCTATTAAAGCATATAAGGGAGCTACAATTGAGGAAAAGTTAGAAATGAAATTCCTCCAATATTGTGCTGCCCCTAAGAAGCTTCTCACTTCTGTAGCAGACTTGGGTTTAGGCTAGTTTACAATGACTACCACCTTAGGGGGATCTAGTTTCAATTCACCACCCCCTACTATATGACCCAAATAATTTAGAGATGTTTTGCCAAATTCACATTTTGAGAGTTTAACATGAAGTTTTTCTCTTTTCAAAACATCTAATGTTTGCTTAACATGCTTTAAGTGTTCTTCCCACATTTTACTAAAAATCAGAATGTCATCCAGATACACAATAACAAAATCATCAATAAAAGGTCTGAGTACATCATTCATTAATCTCATGAAAGTAGCAGGAGCATTGGCCAAGCCAAAAGGCATAACCAGTCAGTCATACAATCCCTACTTTGTTTTGAAAGCAGTCTTCCATGCATCTTGTTCTGCAACTCTAACCTGATGGTATCCATTGTGCAAGTCCATCTTGGTGAAATAAACAGCTTCTTTCAATTGATCTAAAATACCATCTATTCGAGGAAGGGGATAACAGTTTTTGATTGTTATCTTATTCAGTGCTCAGTATTCAATGCACATTCTCCACGAGCCATCTTTCTTTCTCACCAAAACGATTGGTGACCCACATGGTGATGTGCTAGGCCTGATGAACCCCTTCACGAGCAACTCCTGCACTTGCTTCTTGATTTAAGCATTCTCTAAAGCAGACAACTTGTACATTCCAATGTTAGGCAATGGAGCATCTTGCTGCAAAGTAATATCATGTACTATTTCCTTTTTGGGTGGCAGACCTTTAGGTTCTTGAAACAAGATATCATACTCTGAAACAACCTTTTCTATACCAGCTTGTTGTTTAGCATTATAGCCCTCAAATACATTGGTTTTATCAGGTTTATTTTCCTTTACAACCATCAGTAAGAATTGTTTGCATGAATTTATCATTCTTTTCATATGCCCTGAGTTTATGAGAGTATAATTATTCTTGAGATTATGAGCTCTTAAAAAGTATTCGATTCCATCTTTAACAAGCAGATACTTGTTCTCAACTCTATAGAAAATAACTTTTCTATTATACAAGTAAGGACTTCCTAAAGAAATTCCATATATATCCAAAGAAACTATGTCTAACTCAACCTCATCTACAAAAGTTGACCCAAAAGAAAACTTGAGTTTGCACTGTCTAGTCACTTGTAGTTGTGCTTTATCATTCAACCATCTTAATGGGTATGGCTTCTTGTGAGATGTAGTTGCTAATACCAATTTCTTTACAATTGCTTCAGAAATTAAATTTACTTGTGAGCCACTATCAAACAAAGTATCAATCTTTTAATGTTTGGAAATAACCCAAATGGAAAATCTCATGTCTTTTCTCTCATTTTCTTCATCAGTAATAGATTGAGCAGAATTACTAGTAGATGCTTCATAATTCTTACCTTTTATACCTGTGGCTACAATGGTTGTTTCATCTCTTGAATCTAACCCCAAATCTTTCTGAATAGCTACAACAATCTTCTTCTTCTTGCCCTCGAACTTCTTAGGCCTCAGCTCTGGATGCAGAATCCAACAATGCTCATCATCATGCCCATCCTTTTTACAGTGAGTGCATGAAGCTTTTCTTTTTTGTGCAGTGTTAGCCTTCCTTGCTTTCCACTTCTGCTTTCTTTTCTCCTTGCTCTTGCTTGCAGTGGGTTGGGATGGTCCCCCAACTTCTAGATTTCCATTCTTTCCTCCAGCTTCTAGATGAGTAGCTTGTACAGATACCTCATCTATACTACTGGGATTAAACATGAGGATGGTATGCCTCATGTAGCGGTGTGGATCACCAAAGTACTTCAACAAAGTCTCTGGTGAGTATAATAAGATTCCTAGAATCAATGCTCTCTTTCTGAATTCTTGAGTGTACCCTTGCACACTTTTCCCTTTAAACTGCCGAAGAGTTTTCCAACTCATCATGGCTTGTTGCATGTAAGCTAATGGATAGAACTACTTTTTGATTGCAAAAACAAATTCACTCCAGATAGAGATGGTCTTACCATGTCTTTTCATGTTAGCTTGGGTTCTACCTTCCCACCAAACCAAGACAGTTCCTCCTAGGCGTAGGCTTGCCAGCTGAATCTTGCTCTTGTCTAATTCGATGTTCTGTACTCTGCAATAAACATCAATTTGTCTAATCCAATTATCCAACTTTTCTGCATTTAGCTCTCCATCATATATAGGCAAATCAAATTTAACATCTAGTTTGATCAAAGATGCTTTCTTGTTATGCACAATGCTATTAGGAGGTGTGAGAAAGCTTTCCTCTTTCCCTTTTCCTCTTGAGTGGTCATGGAAATGTGATTCATCTTCTCCTTTTGTCTTGTTTAGAGCCTGATGAATCTTCACCCTTATGTTTTCGAAAGTCCCTATACATTTCTTCCATCATGGACTTTATGGCTAGGAAACTTTTTATGAATTGAGGGTCTGGCCCCACATAACCTTCCTCTGACATTGTCTTCCGAGGATAGGCTCTCCCAATCTAAGGATTAGTTTCAAACAATTCTCCTTCTCCTTGTTTGAGCTTTGAAATAGTGAGCATTCACAGCTAAACCAACACAAGCTTGTCTAACCTTAATAGCCTAAAGCTCTGATACCACTTGATCTGAAAATCATCATTGAGTGGACCTCAGTTAATTAATTAATTAATGAAGGTAGTACAAACTCATGCGTTGGTGTGTTTCTATGTTATTTTAGGCAATGGATCGATCAGATTGCAAAATACATAGACACTGGAAAATGGAAAACAACAAGAGAAACACAGTAAGCAAATACAAGAACACAACAAATTAATAAGGAGTTCGCCCTATCCTCCAGGGCTACGTCTCGGCTCTAGCTTTCAGTGGTGGCCTTCTTTTATTGTGTCTTTAAAGTAGAGAATTACAATGAGGAGCTCAATCTGAGTCTCCTGAAATAGGATTGTTTGGCAGGGTGGTTCTTGGATTCCCCAAGCCACTAGAGTACATAGACTCTTTGCCTTACCAGCTCTTGACCTCTCCAGTCTACAATGGAAGGAGCCCTATGTGGTGCTCAATTCCCTACAGATCCTCTCAGGGATTTTCTCAATGCTGCCTTATGCTGCAGGTCAGCTCGGCTTTCTGTCTTTCTACTCTTTGCTTCACTGTCTCTTTTGTCTTTGTCCTCTTCACTTTGGTTCTTCCTCTTGGTGTCCTCTCTGGTATTTAATGTTCTCTATTCATGGCTTTAAAGCTAGTTGATCTCATGACTATTTAATTCCCCTTCCACCTCTTTCGGATTGCCTGCTATTGTTCACTTGGAATTCCCTGTCTCTGCGTCATCGTCAATGGCTTCACAGGGAGTGGCACTTGTCCTCTCGCAAACTGCACTAGCTCTTCCTCGTCGGTTTGGTTCTTCGGTTATGTTGGGAAATGACTCATCCACCGCCTCAGTGGTCAAATCAGAACTCAAATCCTTATAGATCACAGCTTAATCCCCTGTCCAATCTAGTTCTTTCATCGGGCATATTCTCATCCGTTAGACCTGGAGCCTGCAGATTTGACGCCACTCGCTCATTTCGCGTGGTTGACTTGCTCGACCGTTAGCACACGATGAGTGGAAGTTTTCTCTCTCCTCCACCTACCATGCGTCGGGTGCTGAGTGGAATCGCTCGTTCATCTCCAAATCCACTTACCGCCCAAGGGTGCCCCCAAAAAATACTGTCGGTTTTGGAGTGTGGGTCCCACCTTTAGCCTTTAATGCTTTTCCCTACGTTTTCCCGGCTTCCATGTGACCGAGTGCTCGGGGCCCTTCCTTCTCGAGGGGTTTTGCCCAGTGACGCGTGATTAGCGCTAAGCGCTAATCGCGCATCAGAAACTACCTCCTTTTCCCGATCTGGGCTTCCCAGGTGCTAGTTTCGCCTCCTGCACAGTCTCCATGGGACTCGTTTAGCGCACTTTGACTGAGGTCCTTGTCGTTCCTCGCTGGCTGCCAACTGCCACTGTTCAGAAGTCTTCATGGTCATTCTGTGCTCTTGAATTCGAAGTTTTTGCCCTGATTTGAATACAGTCATGGTTCTCTGATAATTCTTCATCGATCCAATTTGGATGAACTCCATACTTCTGTAGTTTTGTTGCTGTCAACCAACTGGAATCTTCCACTGGTTGTTCTTTCCAGTTCACTGGATATTGGAAATAAGTTTTCCCTCTTATTTTTTTAGATACTCTTTGATCCAAAATAGCTTCAACTTCTTTCTTTACTTCTTTTGGTACCTGTTCCTCCCAGTTCACGGTTTGAGATTCATCTCCTATAGCTTCCTCCTGTAATTATTCTTCTACCTCCTTGAATGGATATAAATCTAATACATTAAAAATGGGGGATATTCCAATCCCTTCTGGAAACTCAATCATATATGCATTGGATGAAAATTTCCTTATAATTTTACAAGGTCCTATCTTTTTAATTTTTAGTTTGTTGTAAGTTTTAGTAGGAAATCTCTCTTTCCTCAAATGCACCATCACTAAGTCTCCCAATTGGAACTGTCTCTCTATTCTTTTCAGATTTTCCCTCTGCTTGTATTTGTTGCTACTTTCCTGCAATTTACCTTTGACTTCTTCCTATAATCTTTGCATCTATACTGCAAACTCTTCAACGCTTGCACTCCTGGCTTCCTATTTTCCCAAATCCCTAAGCTTATACACACCTCTCAGATGCATTCCAAATACAATATAAAATGGACTCATTCCAGTGCTTCGGTTTGGTGTATCATTGTAAGCAAACTTAGCTTGTGCTAGTGCCAAATCCCATTGTTTGGGATTCTGATATACTAAACTCCCTAATATATTTCCCAAGCTCCTGTTCACTACTTCGGTCTATCCATATGTTTGAGGATGGTATGATGAACTAAAAATGAGGTTAGCTCCCAGTTTCTTCCAATGTGTCCTCCAGAAATTCCCTACAAACATGGTATCTCGATCTGATACAATACTTACAGGTAAACCATGAAATCTTACAATCTATGAAAAGAATAAATTAGTTATGTGTGTTGCATCACTAGCTTTATTACAAGCAATAAAATGTGCAATTTTAGAAGATCTATCTATTACAACATAAATGGAATCATTTCCTCTATGATTTTTTGGTAATCCTAGAACAAAATCCATGCTGACTGCATCCCACAGTCGATCTGGTATGGGCAATGGATGATACAGTCCTGTATTCTGACTCCTTCCTTTGGCATGCTAACATATCCTACATTTCTCAACAAACTTTTTAACATCGGTTTTCATTTTGGGCCAATAATAAAAAGAATTCACCTGAGTGAAGGTTTTATCTTGTCCACAATGACCAGATAACCCTCCACTATGTTTCTCCTTGATTATGTTCTCCCTCATGGAACATTTGGGAATACATAACTTGTTTCTTTTAAATAATAGGCCTCCTTGAATGAGGTATTCCATCCATTGACTTCTATTATGGCTCATCGGATTCTGAACTGTTGTGTAGATATCTCTAAAATCTTCATCATCCTTGTACATTTCTATCATTTCCTCAAACCCTACAACACCCAGTTTGAACCCTTGCATAATAAAACTTACCCTGCTCAATCCAGTTGCTACTTTATTAGACTTACCACTCTTATGCTTTATTACAAAAGTAAAACTTTGCAGAAATTCTACCCACTTGGCATGCTTCTGATTCAACTTCGGTTGGTTATTGATAAACTGTAAAGCATGATTGTCTGAATATAATATGAATTCTTTTGCAAACAAGTAATGCCTTCACTTTTCCAAATCTTGCATAATAGCATAAAACTCCTTGTCATAAGAAGAATATTTCTTCTTTGCATCATTCAGTTTCTCACTGAAATATGCTATTGGCCTTTACTCTTGACTCAAAACTACACCGACTACTACCCCACTGGCATATTTCTACTTGAAAGACTTTCTCAAAATTAGGCAATGCTAAAATTGCCTCTTCTGTTATCTTCTTCTTCAGAAAATTAAAGTTTCTGTCTGCTACTTCTATCCATCGAAATGGCCGATTGATCTCCTTGATTATCTCAAGGATTAGTGCACAAATTTGACTAAACCCTCTTATAAATTTTCTATAAAAACTTGCAAGTCCATGGAAGATTCTTACCTCAAATATACTTCTGGGAGTAGGCCAGTTCTAGATTGCTTGGACCTTCTCTGGATCCATATTCAAGCCTTATTTGGAAACTACAAATCCTAAGTAAACCAGCTCTTCCTTTGTGAAACTACACTTCTTCAAATTTATTAGTTGTTTCTCTTTCTGCAGAGTTCTTAAGACCAACTTAAGGTGTTCTAAATAATCCTCTTTACTTTTACTAAACACTAGAATATCATCAAGGTAAAAAATGACAAATTTACTTGCATACTCCTTGAATACTTCGTTCATTAGTCTCATGAATGTGCTGGGTGCATTAGTGAACCCAAAAGGCATCACTAACCACTCATGCAGTCCACTAATTTTTTTGAAGGCAATTTTCCATTCATCGCCTTCTCGAATGCTTATCTGATGATACACGCTCTTCAAATCTATCTTATTAAATTATATGGATCCACTAAAATAGTCCATTAAATCATCCATGCGTGGCAAAGGAAATTTGTACCTCATTGTGATCTTGTTGATAGCTCTAGAATCTGTGCACATGCGCCATTTTCGTCCTTGCTTCAGACTGAGTACTATTGGTACAACACATGGATAGAGACTCTCTCTGATCAGCCCCTTATCCATCAGTTCATGTACTTGCCTTCCAACTTCTGCATTTTCTTGAGGAGTTAGTCTATACGTAGCTTTATTTGGTAAACTTGCCCCTGGTATTAGGTCGATATGATGGCTAATACTTCTAATCGGTGGTAAGGCATTCGGTAATTCATCCACAATGATATCAATAAATTCATCTAACAAAACTTTAACTTATTCTGGCAGATCATCTAAATTTGAGTAGGTTAAGATTACCTTTGGCCTTCCTACGATAGAAAAATGAAACTCCTCGCTTTTCACTACCTCCTGTAGCCATTCTTTTCCACTTATCAACATAATACTATTTCTAGGCGTTCCTTTATTAGCATCATTCTTCAATGGCGACAGTGTGTGTTTAGTTTCATCCTTCTCTATGGTATAGGTGTTTGTCCTCCCATCATGAACCTCTTTTCGATCAAACTACCATGGTCTTCCCAATAATATATGACATACATCCATGGGCATTACATCGCATAAAATCACATCTTTATACATACCAATTTGTATCTCAACATTGCATTGTTCTGTCATAACGAATTGATGCCTCTTCTGCAACCAAGACACTCTGTAGGGTGTAGGATGTACTCTCTTTCCTAACCCAAGCTTATCCACCATCTCTATGGACACAATATTGTTAATGCTTCCACTGTCAATTATTACCTTACAACACTTATCTTTTGATATACATGTGGTTTTGAACAAGTTCTTCCTCTACGCAGGCTCTCTAGTCTCCTTCTCTACTCTCAGCAAAGTTCTTCTTAATAACAGTGATTCACCTTCTTCATGGGGTTCTTACTTTTCCACAAGTCGATGTGGTTTTGGCTTTGCCTCAGCCACACTTGCATGCCTCTAATTTGTTGGTTTAGTATGAGGACAGTCCCATGACATATGTCCCCACTCTCCACATGTATAACATCGAACATCTCTTCCTCGCCCTCTTCCTCTAGGCGCGAATCTTCCTCTTTTAGCTTCACCCCTATGTGGTTCTGCTACTTGAGCTCCTTGCTTCATGCTTATGTTGTTGTCCTCTGGATCTGGTAGCTCATCTACCTCTCACTAAGCTTTTTCCTCTATTCCTTTGAATCTGTTTCCTCACTATCTTCTCTTCTGCCTTCAAATTTTCTTGATAGGCATCCTCAATAGTTTTTCAGACTTAACAAGCTAATCTCATCTTGTATATCATACCTTAAACCATTTATATATCTAGCTATCTTTTCCACATCATTTTTTACATGCCCTGCTCTAATACTCAATCTATATAATTCTTCTGTATACTCCTTAACAAACATTCCTTTCCATTTTCAATTTTGCAATTGCTTAAAAAGATTCAAATGATAATCTTTAGGAAAAAACTTGGCTTTCATTTTACTTACCATTTTGTCCCATTGCTTGATCTTGGGCTTTCCTTTCCTCATTCTTGATGTATGTACCTCATCCCACTAGATAGCTCCATGACCCTTCAATCTGGTGATTGTGAACTTCATCATCTTCTTCTCCTCAACCTCTTCATAGTCAAAGTATTGGTCTATCAATTTGATCCAATCCATAAGCTCTTCTACATTTAGACTCCCTTCATACATAGGGATTTCCATATTGTGTTTTCCTCCTACTTTTTCCAACATCTTGATGACTTTGGCAGTCTCATTATCTTCTTCTGCTTCCTCCACATCTGCAGCAGATTCTTGTGAAGAACTTTCATCTAGTTCATCAAGTGCTCTTCTATGAGCAGTCTCAATTGTCCCCATTTGTGCACGCAGACTCTGCACCTCTTCCAATAGAATTACATTTGGATCTGGTCTTCCTCGACCAATTCCTCTCCTTGGTGGCATCTTCGCTACAACAACTCTTTCTTCTGCTATGATCCCAAAAATGGTGTAGAGGAAACAATGGTTTAATGAAAACCCACAAATGGATTCATAAAATCCAACAATCACCCCTTTTTACACAATATAACCCCTTTTCGTTATCGGAACCGAAAAACCTAGGAAAAGGCTTAAAACTATGCTTTTTCCCTTTCCGAACCCAAAACCTTTGAAAAGCCTTAAACAATGCTTTTCCACCTTTATAAACAATTATATGAGTTATTACCGCAGATCTAGATCTGGACAATTGAACGGCTTAAAATGAATCGCAATATTGGCAATCGACAGGCGCAAGGCTCTTATATCGGCGCTATCCCCCGGTCTGATGTGATATCGTTGTTCGCTATTGGTGATTTACAATGGCGCTTAACACTTAATAAACTCCACTCCCGATGTGTCGATGCAATATATGTCCCAGATCCGATATGATCCAATAGTCCAATGCATAATATTTCATGTCCATTTCTTGAATCCACTAAGTGTTTTAGCATGATTTCCCTTTATAAATGGCTTTCAGCAATGCAACAAGGAAATACACAAGGTGATGCGATTTGGGGTTCTATGGACCCGATAGCAATAAAACTACCGTCTATAATGATTTGAAATCCGGTTTTTCAATCCGAATGTTTTTTATGCCCAGTACTTAGTGTATTTGGGTTTTTCTGCCTGCGAAACCAAAACAATGGAATGCGCTCACCAATTGATCCTTTAACACTAGATCTCCATTAAAACATATGAAAAACATAGGCCAACGTCAACGTTATCTGAATTCAGAGAAAAGCAAGCATTTGAAGGCCTCCACGGGCTATTTAATACACTATGAACATAACACTGTTTTATTTCCAATAAACAGTACAGAGTCTCAACCTTAGGCCAAATTACACAAAAAAAGACCTCTGTCTCCCACAAAAATTCATTCCACACACTCTCTCTACGCTCTTGCTCCACTCTACCCCCACTCATTACATTTTCCTTCCTTTTATCAATCGATAAAAACTTTAACCATATCTAACAACAAGTCTCTATTTTCAATACATCTAACAGCAATCTTCTAATTACTAGCTCTTCTTATCTCTAAATCTAAAATAAGATAGTCTCTAACTTATT
The DNA here is from genome assembly GCA_031772625.1 of Pinus tabuliformis. Lineage (NCBI taxonomy): Eukaryota > Viridiplantae > Streptophyta > Pinopsida > Pinales > Pinaceae > Pinus > Pinus tabuliformis. Next base: position 28,574,720 of record CM062815.1, read on the forward strand.
ACAATAATGAATTATAACTAATTTCTTGAGAGATCCAACCCTCTCAGTAAAATCCGATTTTGACCAATCAGTCAATGAAATTTCATCCTGTTTAGCCACAACATGTGAACAAGTTTTCACATTACTGGCTAAGTCCCGATGCTCTTGGATCATAAGTTCAACATCAAATTCCTCTTAGTGAGGACTATTCTAACTTCCAAAATTATACCTGTCCTGTTAGGTATCTCAAGTTCTTGCATCTCATACTTATTCTTGGAGTTGAGGAAGTGGATGATTCTTGTAGCTTCCTCTAGCATATCTCCAAGTTCTTCCTTGACTCTCTGAATGGCTTTGGTGGCCTGCTTTATTAAATCAATTTGTTCAAAAATAACCTGGATGGATGGCCAAATATTGTTGACATAGTCAATGATATTGGCTCGCAACTGCTCCTTAGCTTTACCTATAGGTTCACTCAATGTTAGTTCTTTCTCCAGGCTTTTTATTCTTTCATTCATCCTTGTAGCCTTTTGCTATTCTTCTTTATGCATGATCTGGGCAAGTTGCAATCTATCTCCAGGCTTGTGACTTTCTACTTAATTCTTTTCATCTTAGTGGTCTGAATGGACATTTCTTCCATTGCTTTGACTAGCTTGTTTGCTTCATCACCTGTGGAGGCTATTGCTATTGATCATGTTGTTGATGTAGTTGGTGTAGATTCCGGCAATGCAGTTGCCATTGGAGCAGTGGGAGCTCATGATGCTGCCAAAGTAGAAGGAATAGATGTGGTCACTATTGGAATGACAGTTGTTGGAGCATTATCAATACTAGCTTATTTGAGTTGAATCAAGTTATCCAACTCTTTCTCCATCTCCTTTAACTGGTCATTCAGCTGTAGCACTAAGTCCATCATTTCCTCATGATTGGTCTACCTTTCGAGGACTTCATTTGTCTACGGGTGTTGTAAATGAGGCAACCTGAGCTGTTTCTTGAGGGATGCTATGTCCTCATTCTTCTTTTTTATTAGTTTTCCTTAACATCACTTGGGTCATGGCCCAGTTCAATAACCAAGTCCTCCAAGGACCTTATCCTGGTGACTTTAGCCTATGAAGAGGCCCTCTCCAATTTGTATTGAGCTGTCAAATTGTCCAATGAATCCTGCATCTTGTAAGCAACCATGGCCATAGCTGTGAGGGTGGAGTAAATCATTTCTCCATCCTGTTTGTGAAAGTCTATCTGATCAATGGGATGAACATCCCTAGCCAACACCTCAAAATTAGTCTTCTTGTAATCTGCTGAGGTCTTTGGTTTCTATACATTGGGTTGCAAAAATGATACCTACATTTTTCCTTCTTTTATATCAAAGGCTGACATCAGTATGGTCTGGTTTTGGCGGTGTAAGAATGAGGTATTTGGCATATGTCTCTACTTTCAATTTTTCATTCCTCATCTTTATCTCTTTGAATCTGTCTTTGATATCCTTTTCCTTCTTAACTGGCCTGACAAAGGAAGAAACCTCCATACTCTGATGTCTCTCTATCATATGTGTATTGGAGGTTGATGGTTGCTTTGTTTCACTTGATGCAGTCGTTTCAGGTGTTTCTTTACTTCTCTTCCCCATTGCCTCAATGTCAATTATTTCCTCTAATGCAATGTTCTCCTCCTGTTCAGACACAAGATTCAACTTGGGCCTTTTATTTAGCTTAAACAGTTCATCTGAAGTCTCCATGGCAGAGCTAGATGCCTCCTCCCTGTTCCTCTTAGGATTCTTCTCCTCATTGGTTGGGGTCTGTATGATAGGAGGAATGTTCATTGGCTCTCGTAATTCTGGAACCTGCAGGAAAGAGCTCTGGTCAAATTGATTTTCTAGATCAATCAGTGTGTTCTCCACATCTATAGTTGTGTTGTCAATATCAATCAATGTGTTCTCCACCCACTCAATTTGGTTAGCAAACTGTTCAATGTCAGGTCGTAGGTGTTGGATGTAAGGTCCCAACTTGAACTTGAGTCTGAGCTTGTTTATGACCCCATGAGGGTCATAGTGCCAGATGAAACTATTTCTAAATTTCATTTGTTTAAGTAACCTATCGGTCTCTGGTCCAGCCTCTTTGTTGTTGCAAATGAATGGGCCCTATTGGTTTTTTAACTTGAACTGTATTTTCTTCCTAGCAGATAGGAAGTGGACCTCATTAGAATTGATGATTTGTCTAAAATATTCCAGGGAAAATATCCTCATAAGGAGGTATTTGGGCAACTTATAGGGGGCTAGCTCATAGCCATAAATTCTGATCTCAGTGTGGTTTTGGTATAAGTACCAATCTCCCACCTTGCTATTCTTGACCAATTGCAGTACCCTCTTGATGTCTTGGGCGATTTTGGGCTAGGTAGTTGAAGTCAGCATGTTCATGACTGGGTATACAAAGGAGACTATGAAGTCTTTGTAGGTGAATGTTGTGGGAAACTTCTGGACCAAGCGTGTCCAGTAGATGACTGATCTCTCCTTTCCCTTGGTGTCCAATTTCTGGATCCTCACAATGAACTTGTCTATCTGGTAATACAAAAACATATAAGAAAACACTGAAGAGTATTTGAAAGCTCTTTCAGTGGGCAGTCTGGTTAATTGTTCATGCATTCTGTCTGCAATGTACTAAGCATAATCATACATAATAGCAGGAGGCTTGCCTGGAGTGAAAATGGACAGGAAGGCCATGATGAACTCATCCACATGCTCATTTGATGTGTATCCTAGGATGAATGAGAGCATGGTGATTATGCGCCTGCCAGTCTTTGAAAAAATGGTGGCAGCATGAAGTGGAGTGTTTGTAGGAGTATGGAGTTCCTCAATGACGAAATTCTGGGAAATTTGCTTGATTTTGACTGGGTCTAGTGTGATGTACAGGTCCAAAAGATTTCCAATGGACTAAGGGGTCTAATTAGGGCTAGGTTTGATTTGTAGCATCTGGTTGATGGATTCAACAGTAATAGTGAATAGAAAATGTTGGTTTGGTGCCACAATAGCCTTTGGATTGGGAAATAGCAGGCGTGACTGAAATGTACAATATCAGGGAATGTGTACTTGGCTAAATTGGATTCTCAAAGGTGAATGTCATCTGCATGGTTTAGGAACCTATCCTTACTCTAGCACTGGATTTTTAGAAGGTGGCCTGAAGTAGTAGTGTCTTTAATTTGGAGATCCTTGTCTACTAGGGCCCAATGGTCAATGTCCAGGTGAGGGGTTGACATAGGTTTGACATTTAGAGAGGTTTGGGCAGCCATCTTTAGGATAAATGTGGGAATGAAGCTTATACAGGTTGAAGCAGTGAGGTTTCAAAAACTCAGGTGTAGTGATAGGGTAATGGTAGTTTGTAGGATAGGGGTTTGGGTATTTAGCGGGAAATACACTCAATTCAAGGGAAATTAATTAAATTCAATTACTTTAATGTTTTAATTAACTGTACATTCTTGAATTTGAGAGGGCCATTTCTGGTTTGTTATCAAAATACTTGGAATTTGAGGTTCAGACTACAAACTAGTTTTGATGGCAGTCGCAGAGGGTAATGTGGCTTCAGGTATGCTGTGGATGGCTGAATTGAGTGTCTGGTGCATACTCAAAAGGTACTCAGCAGTTGAATTCAGTTGCAGAAAGTTGGGTTTGCACAGGAAGGCTTGGAAGCTTTTGTAGAGCAAATTGAGCAAAAAGGGTAAAAATGGGTGTCTGCGGCCTTTTAATCGGCAACGGTTAGAAGTTGGCGTGAAACTTCATAATAAATAGTGATGGTTTTGGCTTACGTGGGGAGGCAGTTTAGGAGGCCATCACACCACTTTTGGCCATTGGGTGGTATATTCTTGAGAGCACCCGAGTTAATGCAATGCTGCCATGTAGCCAAAAGGGGCCCAGGCAAAACACTCATATCGTGTGCTCTCGGGTGGGTAAACTTCAGGAGGTAAATGGATGCGATATGGATGCGTGTCATTAGATCTATGGGTGACAGATCTGACAGTTTTCACGTGGTGAAGTTGCATGGCAGGAAATTGGGGTGGAAATTAGTGGGGCCCAAGGGTTAATTACAATTGGTTTGTAATTAATTTATGAGTAATGGTGAGATTTAAAATATAATCACTGTGCTTTATGTAGCGGGGTTAGTTTACCACACCAGGGTGGCGGGATAAACACGCTTTATTGGGAAAATGGTGAATTGTGGGGTTTATTAATAATGCAGGGGGGATAAAACCTAGGATAAAGGGTTTTATGGGTTTTTTTGGTGTTTTTAGGGAAATCAATCAAGTGGAAAGTGATTTTTTTAAAGGGGAAAGGGGTTTCACACTAGGAAAAAAGGGATTTTGGGTAGGGGAATGTGTGAAACCAAGGGGAAAGGGTGAAAATGAAGGGAAAAGGTGTCTTCATAAGAAATGAAGGGGTAAAAGGGGAAATTAGTAAGTATTTAGTTGGGGGTGAAATGAAATGAAGGGGAAGTTAACCAAATCAGCTTATAAGAATACTTTTACTTTTATAACTACTCCTGAACATTGGAACACATCATTAAACATGATAGATGTTCTTATGCTTTAATCAACTTTGCACTTTATGCAACCTTTCTTCTACTTACCGTTTTACTTACCCTAACATTTTTTCTTCACTTTGTTGGGTGCATTTAAGCTAGCATACCCTTTCCTTTCCTTTTTCTTTTGAAAAGTAAACTATCTACTTCTAACCTTATCTCTTTCAATGGCTCATATTAAGCTTATGAGCACATTTTATTTCTCTACCTATCTATTGATTTGCCAAGATTAAACAGATTGGCCAGATCTTTATTCTCTAACTATAAACAGGAAATTTAAAGCATGAAGTAGTAAAGAATAAATAGTTTGACTATCATGGATTGTGGCATGTATGACAAGCTGCACACAACCATTATTTTAGACAGTAAATTAAAGAGTAGTGGCACTTGGACTTGCACACTTTGATGATATGTTTTTGTTTTGGATTCATCATTTTTCATTTTTTTGATCTTTTCTTATTCTTTTTTGTCCTTTGATATTTTTTTTAGGACATACTCTCTTCACATTTTTTAATTTTAATATCAAAAACATTTGCAGAAAGCAAAGGTATGTACAATATTACAAGACTTTACCATAGTCAATTCAAAATTATGAATCCTATTATTATAGGACTCTAACAGTATTGACGAGTCTTCTCGACAGATAAACTCTGACTGTTATACCACTGCCCAATTTTCAGTTATCTGCAACGACAATAGTGACTCTAGTTTTATTTGTATGAATAGTGACTTTGGCCATTATTATTTCGTTTCCTATGAATGATTTTGATTTTCAAACTCCAACTAGTTTACTGTTAAACTAATTAAAGCTTTGATGATAAACTTATAGTTTTCAAAGCTCTTTTCTAAATATATTTTCTTGAGAAAATTTGTCTTTTTTACTTTAGGTACTATAGATTTCTACTATGTGACATGCTATGATATAATTGCCTGGATAAATAGACAGAAGTGTTGTACAACATAGTATTTTTTAAATCTAAAGAAACAATATTTCCAAATACAAAGTTTATTAACTAAGAACATATTTTAGACTTCTAAGCTAAGTTATGATTATATTTCAATAGGGGATTTTGTGTACGATGATATTATGTTGTCTCTTTGTTTTTTGTTAGGTAAGAATGGTTAATAAGGCATGTGTTCTTGAGTAGTACGCACACATCTTATTCTACTATCGACAGGAAACTCCATGGTTTTCAGGCATGGAAACAAAAACACCATTGTCAGTGGGATATCCAAAGTCTGTGTTGGATGAATTTAATACTAGTGATGATTTTGACTCCTTGTCAGATAAAGAATGTCCAAAGTCAAATTCAAATAAACAAAAGAAACTCAAGAATGAAGGTGAAGTTATTGCTTTCTGTCCAAGTCAATTTTTTTTATTTGTTGGTTGCTTTCATGTTTTGAGTGTGGACTTGTGAAATTCCAAACTACATGTTGGTTTATTTGAAGGGGATATATATATATATATATATATATATATATATATATATATATATATATATATATATATATATATATATATATATATATATATATATATATATATATATATATATATATATATATATATGTCGTTCATGGTTTTTGAAGGTCCATGTTACATTTCCACAGAAGTTTAAATATCATTCATATATCTAAACACCAAACAACACCAGCATTGATATTTTTCTTTCACTCAACCTATAACATATTGGATATGTCGTCATCAATGCTCTTCTTCCATATGCTATCCACTTATGAAATTTCATTTGCAATATTTGGTGCATTTTCTAGTTATAGGTCATTTATAGGTTATAAATGTCTTCAAAGTTTCACTTCTAATGGAGTAGTCAACTGAACATATTGATTCTCTTATACAAAACTATTTTTTCCTCCACCCACTTTTCATAATTTCCATAACCATTAAGTAGGGACCTATAGCTTCAATGTTGTTTTGCTTGTTTAGTAAAATATTTCTGAGACTTTAATTTATTGAAAGTTGTAGAATTTACAATTTATGAAGTTTCAAGGTCTAATTTTTAAAAGACTAATTCTTCAAAGGGTGTTAGCTCAATGAAATATCACCTTCTTTACATGTAGGAGGTTGGTGGTTCGGTTCCATCATGCCCTGACATCCATATGGAATGGCAACGATCATTTTTTGGTGACGGAGGTTATTTTGACCATCACTAATGAGATTTGGTGATATTGTTCAACCGACATCAATATATGAAATGGTGACGGTCAATGAACGCCACCATATATACGCATCAATAATGATGACCTTCAAAGGTCTGTAACCATAAATTGTTGTTGTTGATATGAAATGGTGACGGTCGTTGTCCATCATTACAATAATTATTCGTGATGGACCTTGAATTTCATCACAACACCTATACTTCTGACAATGCAGCTTTTGGTGATGGTCAATGAGCGTCACCATATATATGCACCAATAGTGATGGCCATGAAAGACCCATCACAATAAATCATTATTGTTCATATGAAATGGTGATGGTCACTATCCGTCATTATAATCAATATTCGTGATGGACCTTGAATGTCACCATAACACCTATACCTTTGGTGACATTCAGTTTTTGGTGACCAAGGCTATGGTTCGTCACCATTGCTCATATGAAATGGTGACAATCACTATTCATCATTATAAATCATTATTGGTGATGGATTTTAAATGTCACTACAACACCTATACTTTTAGTGACACCACCTTTGGTAATGTTTAGTTTTTGGTGACGAAGGCTCTTTTGACTGTCACCAATGAGCTTATGGTTACATTTTTCACCCCTCACCAATGTCCTTTTTCCTTGTAGTGTTACTTCCAACGTCTGAGAGATTGGGGATGATGACATTTGATGAGCCTATTAGAGGCATGTAGTTGGGGTTCTAGGGCCTCTTGGACATTTTCTGCGTCGAGCTCCTCGCGTTATTATGTGTTATCATGAGCTTCATCATGCCTAGTTATTCTAGTTTCTATGGTCCCATTTTTGACTTTTTGGTGTTAGCATATTCCAAAAAGAAAAGGCCATGGGGCCTTCTTTCCTCATATGACATATTTTGTAGACACACCCAAACTCTATTTTAATGAAAAACCTACTAATTTTTTGCCTATTTTTATCTTGATAAATGTATGAATGAATATTTTTTTTAATTTATATATGTTGCAAATGTCTATTTAACACATGATTTGGAAATGCATTTGTTAATGTGTTTAAATATCTCAGAATGTGTTGATATTTGATGTAATCAAATTGCCTTTCTAAGAGACAGACTCGTAAAAATACTCTTAACATGGTTGGACTCCTTACAGTATAGACACCATTTAAATGTAATACCACGAGTTGTGAATCTAATCTAACGATCAAACGTGAAATATCAAATTTGATGGCATCAGGTAATAGCTCAATGACTACACTATATTCTTCTATATTGTTCATTGTTTGACCAAGGCATATTCCATGAATAGAAACTAGCTCATCACTGGGTGAATAGATAACCCAGGTTGTGGAAGATAAATTTCTAGTACTATGACTAACACCATCAGCAAAGCCAATGTAAGCTTGAGAGAACACTGACATATGAAAATCAAGTGTGAAAACAAGATAAGCAGGAGAAGTAGTAGAAAATGTGAAAAGCATTAACTCACACACATAACTATAAAACGATAAATAATGTACAAATCATCACCAAAATTTTATGCAAAATGTTTCTTTGGGTAAATACCATTTCTAGGCTTTATCAAAGGAACACCACCATAATCAACCAGGTCATAGGCACCTTTAGATAATACGTGTTTTATGATGTAAGGGCCATGCCACATGGGCTAGAATGTTCTTGCACCTAACTTTTCATGAGCCTGATCATAAACCAAGACTAGGTCACCTTCTAAATATGTACGAGGATTAACATTTTTATCATATTAGGCTTTGAAATGTTTCTGGTGAGCTTCACTAGCCAATACAACATTACAATGATTTTCATCTAGATGAGCTAAATTTACAAATCATTCTTCATCCGCAAAGATAGCACGTAATAATTAAATAGCTAGTTTAAGGGATGGAATCTCACATTCAATAGGTAATACTGCCTCCAAACCATAAACAAGTTGGAAAGGAGTAAAACTAGTCGATGTTTTTACAGTAGTATGGTAAGCCCACAGTGCTGAAAAGAGAATAGAATGCTAGTTTCCTTTATGCATACCAACTATCCGCTTAATCATATTAGTTAAAAAAAAATTATAGCTTCAGCCTCACCATTATGTTGTGGATAATACAAAGTAGAGCTATCATGGAGAAGGTCGAGTTGTGTAGATAGTTCAACCATCATAAAGTTACAAAAATGACTGCCATGGTCTATAACAATAGCTTGTGGGACACTGAACAGAGCAATTACATCATTGAAAATGAAAATGGCTGCAGTTTTGCCATCATATCTATATGTAGGCATAGCCTCGGCCCATTTTGTAAAGTAATCGAGTGCAAGGATAATGTATCCATGGCTCCCATCTGAGTGAGGGTTACATGTGATTAATTTGATTCCCTATATGGAAAAAGGACCGACAACAATGATAGGGTGAAGAGGAGATGGAGGTGCTCGCATTTTGCGATCATAGATTTGGAAATTATGGCATTTGCAGATCGTAGTGATGTAGTCTTTAAACATTGATGGAAAAAAATAGCCAGAATGTAATATCTTTTGGGCAGTAGCATACCCAGACATGTGACCTCCACACACTCCAGAGTGGCAAGCATTTAAATTTTTTTCGGCTTCTTGAAAAGTTAAGCAATGTCGAAATACAGGATCGGAACCATGATGGTAAAGAGTGTTGCCAACAATATTGTATTGGTGGGATTGGTATTGAATTCACTGACAATTAGTCTTGGATAAATCAGGCCTAAAATTTTATGTTTGGAGATATACAATGATGTCTTCATAGCATAGATCTAGTGTACTAATAAGAAAAAGAGTTTCATCAACGAAAGAATCTTCTGCTATAGTTTCTATATGAGTATGGGGAAAGCCACAAAATAGTTTGATGAAAATAAAGGATTTCTTTGATTTGGATTTTTAAAATTCCAAATCAAACTCTTGTAAAATAACTATCCACTTTAAGTATTTTCCCCCTAGCAATTGTGTCGTGAGAATGTACATCATGGGGTTGCAATCTGAAATGACAGTTATTTTTTGGAGAAGTATATAGTGACAAAATATTTGAACATCTTGAATAGATGCCAAGGCTATCTTCTCCACATGTGCTTATTTAATCTCATGTTTAGTGAGACTCCTACACAAATAATAAATCACATGTTCGTTGCTAAAATCATCTTCTTCGACTAACACCATGCGAATGGTGGCATCAGATGTAGCTAAGTACAAAAAGTAGTCTCGATGATAACCGGGTGGATGCAGTAACAGTGCATTAGTCAGTGCATGATTTAATGCATCGAAATATTTATCAACAAGCTCATCCCGGAAAAATGGAATACCCTTTTTCAACAGGAGACTAAAACCTTGGGCTTGTTTAGCATAATTGTGGATGAATCTACGCAAAACGTTTTCCTCCCCTGACATACTATGTAGTTGAGTAAGGCTAGAAGGAGTAGGAAAATTCAAGAGTGCCTCCACCTTAAGGGGATTGACATGAATTCCTTCCTTTGAAACAATGAAACCTAGAAGCCAACCTGATTGTACACAAAAAACAAATTTGTGCAGATTCAAGCGAATATTGTAATGCCTGCAAGTAATGAAAATTTCTTTTAAGTGCAATGGGTGATCTTTCTGTTTCATAGAATGAGCTGGTAGGTCATCTAAATAAGGTTGAACAATATGCTTGATATCGTGGAACGCATAAGACATTGCTCACTTAAAAGTTGTGTGAGCATCTTTTGGGCCAAATGGGAGTTTGCAATAAGAAAAAGTTCCCCATGGGCATATAAATGTGGTTCTATGTTCATTGACAGGGAGTATGTTTATCTTATTGTAGCTAGAAAATCAATCCATAAAGGAAAAATTTCATTCCTGGCACAATTATTGACAATTTGGTCGATATACAGAGTTGGATAATTGTCCTTGGGACAAGCTTTATTGATATCTCGGTAATTGAAACACACTCAAATAGTTCCTTTCCTTTTATTAACGGGCACAATATCTAATACCCAATCGGTTAAAGGAATAGGGTAAATGAAACCTGCTTTCAACAATTTTTCAATCTCAATTTTGGTGGCGGAAACCTTTCGTGGATGTAGAGGACGTAATCATTGTCTAACTGGCTTAGCATCCGGATAGGTTTTTATTTCATGTACAACAATGCTAGGGTAAAGTCTTGGCATCTCTTCATATGAACTAGAAAAAATGTCCCAAAATTCCTGAAATACTGCTTTGTAAGTTGAAATCTCTTCTAACGAACAAGAAGCTCCCATATGAATATTTTCAGTTATTTCGAGTTTCACTAAGATATCTATAGGTATTGTTGCTGATATATTCCGTAAATTTTGTTCAAAACTAGAAGAAAGGGTAGATATTGGACATTGAGGATCACTAAGGGTCTCAGATGAAAACATAGATGAGAAATTATTCTCAATTTTTTCAAAGGCAATAAATCTGAATGATGATGAGTATCGTCTGATGGAATTTCTTCCAAGGTCATAACTTCCATAATCCCTTCATCAATTAAAAAAATTTTGTTAGAGGGATTCGGCATAGAGATTGGCTCCAAGCATGACAAATGAGAATATTCATCAATAATAATATTCATTCAATCATTATCAGATGTTGATGGGTTGGAAAAATATTGAATTTCGTCATAGGCTAACTCAAAGGGGCTACGCAACATTTCATCGCCATATAAGATCATTTATGATTCTTAAGGTACTTTCCACAGATCCCCCACTTTGAAAGTGCTCGATGTAATCACATTAATTTGGACATCATTATGAGGGAAATTGGGTGGAGGTAACATGAAATTTCCCATCAAAGATGAGTCTTTGAGCAGGCCAACACCAATTTCCTCATATGGATTAGTTGATTTTCCAACAAATGGGATACTACCATTGAAATTAGGGCATGGGGTATAGTAGGATAATTATCTACTTTCACAATTCTTCCTTTGCAAAGAAACATAATCATCCTAAAATATTATGACACTACTTCCACCACGACATAAGTCCAGCTCGGACGAAGAAAAAGGTTATAGTCAAGTTGAGAATCAACAACCTTAACATCTATTGCAACTGGTTTTCCCTCTAATTTGATGGGCAAATAATTTAAAAGTCCATACGGATGGAACCTCTTCCATCAAAGGTATTCAAAGTCATGGGATATTGATTGATTGTTGGAGAACCCATTGCTTTCCAACAAGCAATGGACATAATACATGTCAATGCTCCTTCGTCAATCACTTTTCAAAAAACTCGTTCAGTTTTGATGTGCACTGGTATCTGAAAATCAAGTTTGTGCGAGAGACGTGGGACATGATTTTTGAGATCGAAAATAATCAAATGAGATTCTTGAGGATCTATTGCTCTTATAGATGATAATAATAATTTCCTTTGTGCTGGGCAAGTTTGCATCACTTCAAGGGAAGACATGGCCAAAGGTGACATAGCCAGATCTTCGACGATGTTATAGTTTGGGGTAGTCCTCGCATGAGGATTAAAATCTTACTTACAAAGCATACCCTTAGGAGGCGGACGAGTCATCATATTAGGGTTTGGTTTTTCAATATGTAATGGCTCTAAAGAAGGAGGAGTAGACACAAAAGTTTTACTACGCGAATTGGAGTCATCTCCATCTTCAACAGGACTCTTTGATGTGTAATCTTTGGATCTCATTGCAACCATAACTCTAGAAGACATCATCATGATATCCGCCAATGTGTATGAGGAGGATTGGTTATGAGAAACCATTTTTTTGTCTTGCAGAGTAAAAGGGTCCTTCAAAACAATGGGCATGGGTGAACTTTTTACGAATTTAGAAACTTCAACCTAATAAGGGCACTCCTTAATGTAATGATCTTTCTCATAATTAAGCAAGGATATTGAGGCTTCCTCTTTTCGTCAGATGGTTCGTTCCTATTTGATTTATCCTTACAACGGTTGTCTTATTTAGCTTTTCCTTTTCCCTTTTTCTTATTTCTGGATTGCTTACCCTTGCTAGTAAATGAATCTACGATGTTAATTTCTGAACTAATTTTGGGAGAAGGATCTTCATTAAGTCAAGAAGATAGAGCCGAAACTTGAAATTTCTTAGAATTTTTATTTGTGTTCTTAGATTTCTGGGTCACAGAACTAATCATGCCATCTGCGGCATGTGATCCTGGAAGAGGTGGATTATTTGGGGTGGATTGGGGTAAATCTGAAATCTTTTCATACAAAGTACCAGACTGAGTGTAAATAAGATCAAGGTATTGAGCATGGGAAATTACCTCGTCTTCAATTACAACACCCATTTTGGCCACATATTAAGTTATTATGGGTAAAATAGATTTTATGAACCATTCAACCAAAATATGGTATGGAATGTAAACTTTAACAAATCGACGTCTTCGTCTCCATTCGTGAATGTGGTCCAAGATATGGGTTGACATTCACTACTTCAAAGAAGATAAAAGTTCAGTTCCATTATAATACCGAATGAGAAACTGAAAATGGGTCAAAAAGGCTGTAGAAAGGGCATTAAATGTGTTGATGGAAGCGTGCAGCAATTATACATACTATCTAGCTCTTGAGCCAGTTAAGGTTTGTTGAAGAAGTTATAATCTAATAGAATCGTTGTTTAATGAGTTGGAAACACACCAAAGATGATAGGTCATAACATGGTTGGATGGATATTCACCCTAATTACCTTCGAACTTAGGAATATAACTGGGAAACTTAGTAGGAATAGCCCACCAAAATGGTAAACAAAGAAGTGGATCATTAGTTAACCGTGAAAGGTTAGGAAAATCCAAAGTTTCAATTAAGGGAAATTGGTGATTAGGGTCCTGCGATGGATATTGATAACCCCGAGGGACGATTTCCGTACTAGGAGGATGATATCTAGGATGTCCTGGGATAGCCTGAGCGATTGAAATCTGCATACCTCTTGGGTATCCAGGATGAACCATACCATATTTCGGATGTATAGGTTGTTGAAATGTATGACATGGGTATGGTTGATTCTAAAAGGGAAGACTCTGACTGATTTGAACCTTGAAAGAACTGTCCTTGAAAGGGTTGGCTTTACAAGGGTTGACCTTGGAGAAATTGAGTTTGAAAAGGTGGACCCTGAACAAATTGACTCTGGGGTAAACCTTAGAAAAGTATCCCTTAAAATGATACTTGCATATATGGGATCCTAGGTTGTACAACAAGTATTTGAGATGCCGATGGAATTGTAGGAATAGATTGAACACCAGATGCCTAAGGTAAAGACTAAACAAGGGGTTGCATAGTAACCTGTGATTTAAGTGGGACATTTAATTGCAATACTCCTGGAATGGGAGTTTGAGGCAAACATGAACCTGGGTTCTAAATAGTCATTGGCACGACAGACTACACTAAGGTTTGATGAGTACTCGGGACAGGATGCTGATGCAGTTGTCGGGGAGTTGTTGATGGATTAACTTGGATGGTTGATTAGACTTGAAATGGCATACGTTGAAAAGAAATTTGTTGCATAGGTTGTCCAAGAGGTTGGTGAGGTTGATACAAAGGCACTTGAGAAGCAACGGGAATTGACTGTTAAGAAGGGTTCCAAAATGTATTGAATCTAGGGTAAGGCATTCCAACAATAGATCGAGGCATAACAGGCTGGCCAAAACCGGTTTATGGCATTTGAGCATAATTAAAGTAATTTTCGGCGAGGGGTTTCTCCCCATATGCAGGTTAAATTCCACCAAAAGGTTGTCATCCGGTTGGAGGATATGACAGTTTCTTCCCAAGCAGATAATAACCACCTATTAGGTTAGCTTGTGGGTTACCAACATTACTAGAAATCATATTAATATATTGTTCATATGTCAAACCTTCATTGGTAGGGTTAATTAAAAAAGTTGACATGTTTGAAGACGAGTTTGAGGAAGAAGCTCCTAAATAAGCTTCTATGAGGGAATGATATCCAGGTGGTAAAAAAACACCATACAATGTTGACTCCAGAGAAGTAGAAAAATATGAACGTATCTGATGTGGTACTTCTAGGAATCATTGTAGACCAGACAAAACCTGGTACGGTAGAGTAAGGAGTCATGTATTGTGGAATCCCATGTTTTAGAAAGTTCAAGGGTGTAAAATACCAAGTGTCAGAGTGAAGAGATTGAAACAGAAGTTCTGATATATCTACAAGTTCACTCGTAGAAACTATATATTCTTCCTCTTCGTCCAAAACAAGTTCCTCAATTGCAATGACACCAGGAAGGAGACTATTATTAATAATTAGTTTCACATGCGGTGAAAGTGGAGGATCCGGAATATGTGTTATAGTAGATGTATGATTTTCAGGCTCAGAAATATCAGACTCAGGTTCATCAATATCTGGTTCAGAAATGGGGTTTGTATTCGAAAATTCTCTAGTATCTGATTCAGTTTGAACTGTAGAAATTTTGAATAATTTAACACATATTCAATGGAGATTATCCTGATCATGTACTAATGCGGAAAACATACACAATACATAAGCTCCTCTACGTTGATCAAGAATATAGCAGCATCAATAACAATAAAACATCAAGAGCATTCACACATTAACACAGTATGTATCACGGGGAAAGCATCTCGCTAAAAAACCCACACTATCTGTATATTAATGATTGAGTCATGTAACATTACACAGCATAATACTTCTCACAAGTATCTCCACCTCTGTTACACACAATACAGCTCAGATCTGATCTCCAAATCTCTTCCACTGCTTGCCTGCCTCCACTGCTCAATACCTGCTCAAGAACTGATGAGAATAGCTTCCCAAACTCGATTTTCACCTGCAAAATAGTCACTCACTCTTTGTGGACGTGAGAAAAGGCTAAAATGCGGGCCAAATACGTGAGAAAACTCATTGGCATACTCAATCCTTTGATTGTGCAAGATCTGGTGCACAACTATAGTCACAACTGATAGCAATCTGATTCTCTACCACCTGTCCTTGTTGAACTGAACATGCACTGACATGCAACTGAGTTAACTGATGTATTCTTTAGTTGTATTATGAGTTAATAATTAGTTTAACAACTCATCATTAGTCTATCTGCAGTTAGACTAACTACAACCAGTTTAACTAAGTTAAACTGAACAAAACTCCATCAACTGTACCTCCAGTCCACTAAACTCAACTCACTTGAGTTCTAACTAAAGTCATGCATGCAACAACTCAACTGACTCATAAGAAAAACGAATTTCCTTCTGACAGCTGCATGTGCCACTTCCGTAGCTCAAACTGAAGTGCTCCAAGAGAATAAGATTAAGTTTATAGTCCAAATATTATTGTGAGATAATAATATTTGACTTTTCTATTTTTGACAGCCAGTCTAAAAATAGACTTGATCACTCACACTGTGATCACTCACACTTTCATCAAAAATAGAAGTCCATCTATTTTTCCCAACTTGATCAATCATCCATAAACATAGACATGATCCATATGTCTAAAAATAGACATAGTCTAAAAATAGACTTGCGCCAAAAATAGCCTGCGGGCCCACTTAGTGAAGGCGACTCTTTTCACTAAGCTCCATCATCTTGTTGCAATCTCAACACTCCCTCTCGACAAGATATGGATTATCAGCAACCCCTATCCTGCCTCGGTGGTACTCGAATTTGCTCCTAGTGAGAGCCTTCGTCAGAATATCAGCATCCTGATCCTCCGTTGGAATGTACGAAAGTAACATGATCCTCCGCTGCACACAATCTCTGATATGATGGTACCTGATGTCAATATGTTTAGATCTATCATGAAATACAGGATTAGCCGAGAGTTTAATGCAACTCCGGTTATCACAGTAAATCACAGTAGGATCCAAATGAGAACCGAACAAACCAACCAGGATCTTCCTCATCCATATAGCCTCGCATGCAGCCAAACTTGCTGCCATATACTCGGCCTCCGCTGAACTGAGTGCCACGGATCTCTACTTCCTGCTGTACCAAGAAACTGCTGTCGATCCGATACTGAAGACCCCTCCTGATGTGCTCTTTCTGTCTGTTGGGCTCCCTGCCCAATCTGCATCCGTGAAGCCACATAGCTTCACCTCATCCTCCTGTCTGTACCACAAACCATATCCCGATGTGCCTCTCAAGTAGCGCAATACATGCTTGCTCGCCTTCCAGAAGAGCTTGGTAGGCTTAACCATAGCTTGTGAAAGCTGGTTAACTGCATAGCATATATCAGGTCGTGTATTGACCAAATACATCAGCGACCCCACCAACTGCCGATAAACAGTGGCATCCACTTCTTCTCCCGAAGTGGCATCCTCCTTCCTCCAACCTCCAGGAAGAGGAGTATCAACAGGCTTGCAGCCATGCATGTTGAACTTCTCCAGTATCTCCCGAGCATACTTGCCCTGAGAAACAAATAGTCCACCACTGCGCTGCCATATTTCCAATCCTAGGAAATAGTGAAGGAGGCCCAAGTCCTTCATCTCAAACTCTGTAGCAAGATCCTTCTTGCATGACAGTATCAACAGCTCATCACCCGTTAGAATCAAATCATCAACATACAGTACAATGATAAGCAACTTACCCTCCACCACAATCTGGTATAGGTTCGGATCCGCCTCGCTCTTGGAGAATCCAAGTCCTATGAAATAGCTGTCTATCCGTGTGTACCAAACACGTGGTGCTTGCTTCAACCCATACAGCGCTCTCTTGAGCCTGCACACATGCGACTCACTGCTGAAGACTTCAAAGCCTTCGGGTTGCTCAATGTACACCTCCTCCTCAATGACTCCGTTGAGGAATGCAGTCTTCACATCCATCTGATGAATGTGCCATCCCATCTGCGCTGAGAGAGCAAGAATCGTCCGTATGGAAGAATACCTTGCGACAGGTGCAAAGGTCTCCTCATAATCGATCCCCTCAATCTGTGAAAAGCCTCGGGCAACAAATCTTGCCTTGTACTTCTCCACACTCCCGTCAGCTGCCTGCTTAACTTTGTAGATCCATCTCGAACCCACCACTGATTTCCCTTCCGGTCTAGGAACAATCTCCCATGCACTGTTTCTGACAATAGAATCATACTCTTCCACCATGGCGTCTACCCATGCAGGATCCTCCACAGCTTCCTCGAAAGAGGATGGCTCAGTCACAACACACTTGCTCATAAGAGCCATGTATCCAGTGTACCGATCAGGTGACTGTCTCTGCCTGCGTTGGGCTGTAGGTGGTCCTACAACTTTCTCTGCATCTTGAGCCAGTCGCTCAGCTTCTGTCAAGCGCTTTCGCACTCTGATGGTTGGCGCTGCATGAGTGGTCTCTTCCACTCCATGAACCTCGTCCTGTGGTTGATCCACGTCCTAAAGCTCATCCTTAGGAACTAATAGCTCCTCATCTGCATGCAAGTGTAGCTCCCTCTCAAGCGAACACTTCATGGCTTTCTCCTCCTGAAATTTTATATCCCGTCGCACAACAGTTTTACCACTGTCTAGCAAATACACACGATAGTTGTGGGGCGTATCAGTGTACCCCACAAATATCCCAACCTCTGCAGTCGGCTCCAACTTCTTTCTGGCATCCTTCGTCACATGCATGTAAACGTTAGCACCAAAAATCCTCAAATGAGAAAGATCAGGCTTCTTACCAGAATAAGCCTCCTCGGGTGTACTCATGCCAAGTATCCTATGAGGACAACGGTTCTGCACATAAACTGCTGTATTGCATGCTTCCGCCCACAAGTGAAGGGGTAGGCCCTGATCATGCAACATTGCCCGTGCAGCACCCACAATCGTTCTGTTCTTCCGCTCAGCTACCCCGTTCTGCTGTGGGTTATGGGGAGCTATGAGCTCTCTACGAATCCCTTCTGCCTTGCAGAAATCCTTGAACTCGTCCGAGATGTATTCACCACCATTATCGCTCCTAAGAGCCTTCACCTTCTTCCCCGAATCCTTCTCAACCAGTGCTTTGAATTCACAGAACTTTGAATATGTCTCGCTCTTCTTCTGCATGAAGAAGATCCAGCACTTACGAGAAAAATCATCAACAAAAATCACATAATACCTGTGTTTTGCTGTCGAAGCAACTGAGAAAGGTCCACACACATCTGTGTGAATTCTCTCAAGGATCGTCGTAGCGCGACTATCCTTCTCGTGAAAGGTGGCTTTCACAAACTTCCCCAAAGTACACCCCTTGCACTGATCTGACTGCGCAAGTGTGCCTTTAGGAAGCCCTGTAGTGATCTGCTGTAGTATCTTCAAGGCTCCATGGTGAAGGTGACCCAATCTCCTGTGCCACAACTCGCCATCATCCCGGCTCACCAATCCTTCTGCCTTGCCTGCCATTGCTGCGCATCCATCTGCATGCAACTGATAAAGGTTCCTCACTCGAACCCCTATCTTCCGGGTCTCACCAGTTGTCTTGCTGCGCAGGAAGGCCTTTCCCTCGCTAAAAACAACATCATACCCCTTGTCTTCTAACATCGCCACTGAGATGAGATTCTTCTTCAATCCTGGAACATGCATGACTTCCTTCAATACAAAGGGTTTACCAGACTCCCTTTCAAAGGAAATGGTACTGATACCGGTCGCACTGTATCTACCATCATCGCCCATCTCGATGTGCACTCCAAGATCTTTGTCCTCCAGATCAGAGAACAAATCTCTATCTCCCGTCATGTGAAAAGACGCACCACTGTCCAGGAACCACACTGATCCCATCACACTTGAAACCAAGCATGCGATCAATGAAAAATCAAGCTCAAACTGAGAAGCTAAAGCCTCTCCCCCTGCAGATCCAACAGCTTGCTTGTTATTCTTCTTCTGTGGACAATTTGTGGCATAGTGTCCATGCTGGTGACAGTGAAAACACTTCACTTTGGACATATCCTGCTTCTTGCCTTTCGCACTAGACTGAGAAGCTTTCTTGCTCTTCCCTTTCTTTGCTTTGGCAGCCAAAGCACAAGTCTCTTCATCAGCTCCCTTTGACGAAGATCCGTCCCTGGTACTCCGCCTGATCTCCTCCTGCACAAGATCTGACCATAGTCTTTCCCATCCTGGCAACTTCTCCCGACCATTGACAGAGTCCTGATAGGAATGCCAACTCTTCGGAAGACCAAGGAGAGCCAAGCTCACCAAGTCCTCATCATCGACAGTAACCCCCACACTTCCCAGCTCATCTCGACACTGAGTGAACTTCGTGAGATACTTGGGAATACTGTCTCCCTTCTCGCATTTGATGTTTCTGAGTTTATCTTTGAGCGCCAGCTTCCTCTGATCGCTCTTGCTTTGGAATAATTCTGTTAATGATTTCCACATCAAATATGGAGTAGCCTTTCCATGGAGGCTGGACACAATGTGATCCTTCACGCCCTCCAATAGAATTCTTCGACATTTTGCGATCTTCTTTTGCCAAGCATCAGCTTGAGTAGCATCAGTAGGCTTTGGGATATCCGTATCTATGAATTCCTTCAGCCCGTTATCATCCAATACTGCCTCCATCCTGTCCTTCCATGCAATATAGTTTGAGCTGCCCTCAAGAGCATACTCCAATCGCAATCCGTTGAAAGACATTGCTGCGTTGTCACCAAGAAAACACTGCTGCAAATTCGAATTCCACCAGCAACCAACTCAACTGCTTCCGATCAACCCTCGCTTGATATCCTGTAAAAATATCTTCTACAAATCAAGCTGCTCCGATACCATGTAGAAACTTTTTCTACAATTATCTAGCTCCGATACCATGTAGAAATTTTGAATAATTTAACACATATTCAATGGAGATTATCCTGATCATGTACTAATGCGGAAAACATACACAATACATAAGCTCCTCTACGTTGATCAAGAATATAGCAGCATCAATAACAATAAAACATCAAGAGCATTCACACATTAACACAGTATGTATCACGGGGAAAGCATCTCGCTAAAAACCCCACACTATCTGTATATTAATGATTGAGTCATGTAACATTACACAGCATAATACTTCTCACAAGTATCTCCACCTCTGTTACACACAATACAGCTCAGATCTGATCTCCAAATCTCTTCCACTGCTTGCCTGCCTCCACTGCTCAATACCTGCTCAAGAACTGATGAGAATAGCTTCCCAAACTCGATTTTCACCTGCAAAATAGTCACTCACTCTTTGTGGACGTGAGCAAAGGCTAAAATGCGGGCCAAATACGTGAGCAAACTCATTGGCATACTCAATCCTTTGATTGTGCAAGATCTGGTGCACAACTATAGTCACAACTGATAGCAATCTGATTCTCTACCACCTGTCCTTGTTGAACTGAACATGCACTGACATGCAACTGAGTTAACTGATGTATTCTTTAGTTGTATTATGAGTTAATAATTAGTTTAACAACTCATCATTAGTCTATCTGCAGTTAGACTAACTACAACCAGTTTAACTAAGTTAAACTGAACACAACTCCATCAACTGTACCTCCAGTCCACTAAAATCAACTCACTTGAGTTCTAACTGAAGTCATGCATGGAACAACTCAACTGACTCATAAGAAAAACGAATTTCCTTCTGACAGTTGCATGTGCCACTTCCGTAGCTCAAACTGAAGTGCTCCAAGAGAATAAGATTAAGTTTATAGTCCAAATATTATTGTGAGATAATAATATTTGACTTTTCTATTTTTAACAGCCAGTCTAAAAATAGACTTGATCACTCACACTGTGATCACTCACACTTTCATCAAAAATAGAAGTCCATCTATTTTTCCCAACTTGATCAATCATCCATAAACATAGACATGATCCATATGTCTAAAAATAGACATAGTCTAAAAATAGACTTGCGCCAAAAATAGCCTGCGGGCCCACTTAGTGAAGGCGACTCTTTTCACTAAGCTCCATCATCTTGTTGCAATCTCAACATGAACGAGTTTAGTAATTTGTAAATTAGTTGATGTTAAGTGTGATGTTAAATTTTGAGTTTGATTAAATTCATTTTCTGTTACTTCAAGGCCTAAAATAGTAGATGTCATCAGTTGATTAACTTTAATTCCTCTTAATCAGAATATATAATAGTAGAACTTCCAGTTCTGCTGCAGTTCCAATTTCAAATGATTTAGATTTTTCTCCTTTCATATTTTCTAACTGACTCGGTGTATACTCAGAGAGATCCACGAGTATCCTACGTGTTTTTCTTGTTAGTTCTTCCACAATGAAAATATTTCAATTAATCAATTTACACATATCTAAACTACACATAAAGTCTGTAAAAAGTGAAAAAACAACACAGAAAGTGACATGCGCTAAAAATGTAGGATTTCAAACCATACAAACTTACTCTTCATAGATATCAATAGTTACTAGTTGGTGATGAAATCCAACATCACATAGATCAAGGTGAAAAGTTTTATAGAAATGAGTATTTGGAACCAATTACCCTGACAACCTTCTTAATGAAATAGTCTGGTCCAAGTAACTATGCTATAAACCATCTTGAGCAAATATTACCCTCCAAAAAGTCCAAGTGAGTCTAGCCAATGTTTGTTCCAAGTACAATAGGACCTTTCCTCTGTATTCACCTTAGGTAGAGCCCTCAGATTATAGTCACTAAGTTTACCAAATACAACAATTTTACTTGGGGGGACAGTCGTAGATCGAACGTACACGCATGGGAAGATTAACAAGATCAATCCCCTTGAAGGCTCATCAACATGATCAATTGGAGGTTTACTTACAAGTGACCCTGAGTACCCTTCGACATCGTTGTCATACATGCAAACCACTGTATCTAGGCCAATGAAGTACGTATGATCACTTCACCAAATTTGATATGATCGCATGCTTAATTCATGTATAAGAAGAGCTTCCTAGAGAAAAATGCAAATAATTTGATTTTCTCTCCCTAAATCAAGATTCTATTGTTTTTTTGTAGCTTTGGAAAGTTTACTTCCTTCCCTATTCCAAAGCCCTACACTTAATCTACTGTAGGTGACAATAGCCCTAAAAAATATAAAATTCTAGGTGAATTTTAATTAACAATGTATTATTAAGTTGTTCTTTACTCAATAGGTAATGAAGGTGAAACTTATGATATTATGACACAACTCGAAACCTTAATGCACTCTAAAATGAAATAGCAACTTTGAAATTTGATGAAATTCTATTTAGAGAAAAGAAAGAGTTTCTTTGATTTTTCGAGAAATGAAATGTAAAACTCACAGCTTTTCCAATTTTCAAAAGCTACCAATTTCACTATTTTGTAATGAAAATGCAGTCAACAGACTAATTTCCATATTTCCATAATCATCAAATAAGCCAAATACTATTTTTCTCTAATCGCTCAAAACTTTCAAGCACATAGAAATCAATCAAAAGAGTTGGAGAAAAAACATATTCTCCTATGAATTCTTTGATCTGATGATAATAATAGTGCAATCAAAATTTTTTTTCGAAGATGAAAGCAAAAATTCCTTTTATCAAGTAAAAATAATAACAATTCTTTCACAAAGGCACAAGGTCTTAAGAAACCCTAATTTGCAATTCAAAGTGATTTTGACCACAAATAAGCAACAATTAAGTCTTAACTAGTGTATTTGACGGAACAAAATAAGAATATCATAATTACAAGGGCAATCTATCTTTCTTGATCAATCAACAAAGAAACAAGGTAAAACCCTAAGGAATTCTTTCAAAAAGGCCTAATTTACAAAAATCATCAATAAAGCAATCAATTAAGTTCATGGGAGACGCTACGTAGTCCAAACAAATATAATGACGCTTTCAGAAAAACAAATTCAGGTTTGGGTTGAAGCCAAAAGAAAATTTTCAAAAATTTTCAAGTCTTGTGTGGGTCTTTAGTAGAAAATAGAGCACATGCGCTCTGTTGCTACAACAAAAAGGGCACAGAACTGTGCTTTGTTAACATGCAAAAACAACGCAGGGAGGAAAACCTAAAAAAATAAAAAATTCAAAGAATCAAACACTCATATCTAAAAGGCCATCAATTTATGAAGACTTAGGTCTGAACAAATCGGAAAAATCAGAAAGACAATCTAAGGAAAAAGATGAGAACAAATATGTATCCCTAGTATGGTCGCTATTTTGTTACACTGGACAATCCCTGTTGTAGACAAGAGTGATCTCCCTAGATTCTAAATGGAAACTAGAAACAATCATGACAATTGAAATGAATCTTTCCCTAACTTGAACTTGTTCGAATTATAAGAAGTATAGCTAATGGATGAGCCTCTTACCTATTTCATGAAATTCCTGATGACGATCCCTTGTTGTCACATGATACAATTATTCAATGCTTGATAAGACCCGCAAACATAGACCATAAAAGGATCAAAATCACATGTGATATAATAATCCAAACAACTTATCCTAATGATCAAGGAAATTAGGGATTGAATTTGCATTAATTAACATTATAAAAAATTGTAAACCATTCATCATTAATATAAGACATAATCAATGGGATAAAGTGTTCATTTTTATTACTTAGAAAATAAGAGGACCCTTACAACCTTCGCCTTGATTCTGTGAGGTACCTCCCAAATGAATTCAATCTCCTCCTCAGATGACAATCTTTCCAATCTCAAACCAACAACATAAGTTTATTTTCTCTCAATTGTAACCTCCTCAATCCCTCTACCCTCTAGTCATTTTATAGGCCAAGAGGAGGAAGTTTCAGATCTGTGAGAGGAGGATGAGTCTCCTTTATTGAGGGATTAGGTTACCATTAGAAAAGGGATGGAGATGCATCTTCTGAGGGTTATAGTTCAAATACTAATCACTTGGAAGATTTCAGTTGGGAAATATTCGACCAACTATGTTTCTAGAATGTAACTCTTATTTTTACTTTCTAAAATTCACTTGCACGAGTTTATAGTAGTAGATAGAGCACATCTCTGTGTTGTTATCAGAGTCAATTTTAGCGCATGCACAGGAAACTATAGAGAAAATAGTGCAGGTGGAACTTAACAAGGTATGACAACTATTTGACTCAAATTTATCATGTACTTCAATATATTTTGATTTGTTTGACTTCTGAGGGAGCTGGTTCAAACATGTTCACTGATGGTAAAAATATACATAAATTGATCAATTGTCATGGTGACAAATTGACATGTAACAGTCTCTTAACTCAAAGGCGAAGTGATATGAGAGAAATCCAACATGAACCTGTAGTAGAAATTGGCAAGACCCAGAAATTTTCTTAGCTCTATTAGAGTGGTCGGAGCTGGCCAATCATGAATAACTTGTATCTTGGTTGGGTCGACATGCACACCATACTCATCAATGATGTACCCCATATACTGAACCTCGATCATACCAAAAGTTCATTTCTCCAAATTGTCATACAACTAGTGTTGTCACAAGGTTTGGAGTGTTTGAGGGAAAACTAGTGTCGTTTCGAACTGCTAGTCCCACTAAGATGGGTAGCTATCTTAGAAACAAACAATGAAAGATTTTCAAGAGTTCCTTTAAGTGTGATAGATTAGAGGGAAGAAAAGAGGACCAACCTGGATCTTCCGCTTTGATCCTATCTTGATTTCTCCTTTCCTTGATAGAATTTTCCACTCCTCTCCTACTTGTCCCGCTTCAAAGAGTACCTTTAGAGTCAAAATAACAGCAAACTATCAAAGCATCTCCATCTAAAACATCATAAACAATGTGGAACCAAAAACACATTGACCATACAATTGCATTCATAAAAAATAAGATTCATAAACACACGATTATATGGAGGAAAACCCAAATAAATTTATTAATAGTAGTGTAAGAGAGGATTACAACCCAGCTGTCTGATCTAGCATCATCCTCCCAGTGTAGAAGCCCTCTTCACCTCATGAACAAGCAAGTCACCCAACAATGCAATGTCTCTTCTCACCAACAAACCAACAACACTTCCTTACAAATTACAAAATTCTAGCCTGTAGATCTCTCAGATGAGGGATCCATTAATAGATGTCTTGCAAGGGTGTGAGTCAGCTCTGGGTTTTTGATTAGTGTCATTCCACTGATAGTTCTTGGTTCCACTTGGAGATTTCTTTGATCTCTTACTCATCCCTAGGCGAATTCAGAGAGGAAAGTATCACAGGAGAAGTTTCTGGAAGATTCTATGATCATCACTTAGCAAAATGTCTCTACCATTTGTCTATTCTCGCTCATCGCACCCCACAGAAGGCCATTTCAGTATGCATTGCACCTTGCCCATGGAGTAGTTTGTATGGTCTAGTTTTGGCCAGTTCTGAGTAGTTTTTCAGGTGGAACTTCTGGGAAATGATGTAATCAGTTAACCATGATTGTTTAGGGTATGAAACAACACTTTTAGGGACTTAAGGAGCCCTTAGTTCTTGGACATATGAGTTTGGGGTTGCAGTGCCCAAATATGTCTATAAGAGCTGCCCCCTAAAGCGTGAGGTTGTAAATCTTCTGATGTCAGGTGAAATGCTTTATCATGAGGATCCGAGGTATTCGTACTGGAAGGTGACCTGTATAAGATACAATACAATACATCATCATCACATTATTTTCATGATCTAGCTGAGGTGGGCATTCCCATGCTCAATTTTATAAATTCATTTTCATGTACATAGGACTAACAATCGTTTGTTGTTGTAGACTGGTGATTCTTCACATGAAGAGTCATCTTCCCTGGCTTAGATGACTATCTGTGGAGCTTCTGTGTACAATTGATGTCTTTATTTTCCTGAATATATCGCAGCTGGAATGGATGAAACTAGATCTGGGGTCTTCAAAACTCGTTCAATATTCGCCCGATGTACAAGTCGATCCATGTGAAAAGATGTTTTGAAGTCGAACATGGAAAGACATCACCTGGTTACCAGCCAGTGATGTGAGTTGTTAACAGACGCGAGAGGAGTCAACAATAATAATTATGATTGTCAAGGTACTACAGTACAATTCACGTGGTATGAATATATGAGTCGATGTTGAACACCACACAAAATCTTTCGGTTGAAGATCATTGATGTAAACCTGTCGCTGGCAGTGAGGAACTTGCCATTGAGGCATGCAAGCTTCAAATTACTGAAAGGGTTGTTTCTAAGTCAACTTCTTGGATAATGAGTTGATGTCGATAAGAAGTGACCTGTCGTAGGAGGGCCTTGATGTATCCCACATCTACAATGTGAAATGGAGCAAATGACTTTTGTGGAGGTGAAAAAAATATGATGATATAAGGTTCAGGAATGGCGGTCATGAAAAATGAAGGGTGGAAGTATTGTAGTGGATGAGGTGTTTGCTAGATGGTGAATTCTCTGAATGACTTCTCTTTAACATATTGGCGACATTGATATGCACTTGGTAGCGTTAACCCCGTGGATGATACGGAGGACCAATGGTGACGGTGAACGGAAAAATCCAACCCAACTCAATCACGGTGATGGAGTGAAAGTGTCATGTTCAAGAGCGACCTGCCACCAATAAAGTTCTTCAAGTTTTCTTCCCATTTTTCCCCAGCCATTGCTGACCAGTACCTCTTTATTTTTGACAAGCTCAAGGAGGATAGCATATGCTTGGTCTATAATTTTCCCTTTGGGAAAACTTGTCGTTTTGTGTTTAGTGAGCCTAGCATCAGTGAGACTCGTTCTTGTCTGGGTGGACAAGTTTATTGCTATTGTTTTAATGAGTTTAACGACAAATATAACTCACTCCTTTTCATGTTTAGAGAGTTTGAAAAGGGACAAAAAGGAGACTCCAATAGTCCTTTTTCGTGGCATAATCCCTTAAGTCTGAAAAAGTATAAAATAATACGAAAGGGATGACTTTTTGATAGTTTTAACGAGCCGACAAAGACAAGCGCTCGATCTTTTTGTCTAATAATCCCTCAAGTCCAAAAAGATTAAAATATATGAGAGGGATGGCATTCCCTTTACTTTAATGAGATGGAAAGGCTAATAGCTCGACAATCTTTTTATATATAACAAGTCTAAAAAGAGTTTAAAAGGGACTCATTTTTTAGGAATGAGTGGTATTTTTAGGTAGCAACCGGTTCCAGGTAAGTTTGGAACTTCTCAAAACATGGCAGTGTGAAGAGAGTGGCAATGAGAATCACTTGTCGCAGATGTTCCTCAAAAGGGTAAACAATCAAGTGGAAGCGTATGGTCGGCCAAATGATTGTAGGTGACGGTAGGAACACAACCAAGGTTCAAAAAGGCTGATAGCAAAGCGATCACAAAGGTTATTTACTAAAGGTGGTTTCATTTTTTAGTGAGCTTGAAATAGGAGAAAACTATGCTCAGTGCAGGTTGATTTTTTCACGAGCTTGAACCTTGCGGGAACATTGCTCTTAGTAGTTTTTTGATAATGTCTCTTGGTAGATTTATTTTTTAATGAGCTTGAACACTACTATAACATGTGCTCATTGCCTATTTATGCAGGCTAGAAACGACCGAGCTACGAGGTTAAAGGGTTGAGAACCTACAAACTAAGAAAATAAAAGGTCATTTTTCACTTGCATGCCCCCAGGCGTTTCAGTAAAAGGAGAGTTTCTAGGTTACAAAATGGAAGTCCTTGCGGTTAGGTAGGATTATTTCTGTCGGCAGCCAAAAACTCTTCCTTTGCTTTGTCCATCAAAATAGAAAAAGGTGAATGGTGTGAGCTTCCAATCACATAACATACGAAGGTGAATGGTGTGAGCTTGCAACCACAATCGTACAAAGGAAATAAGTGTATCAGACTGATCACATAACCTACACGGGAATGTTATTCAGTCCAAGCATTATAACCTTTCAAGAAATATCTCTCTTTTCCTCTGGGTTCGCCTGCCGAAGCAAACTAGGGTGCATGCCCCCTAACCTTCATCAAACTCACCGAACTACTCACTATAATTAGGTGGATGGAATGAAGGTTGAAGAGACATTGTTGACACGAAGAGACCATGTAGGGATGATGGTTGATTCATAGCTGTGTTTGAACCAGGAAAAGAAAGCTAGTCAACAAGCTACACTAGTTTGCCTTCATGTGGAAAACACATCACTCGAAAGAATGTGGAAACAATAGCTTCCATGCTATATATATAGTCACGTCCAAGGAGTAGATTGTAATATAGTGGACCTTGGACTACCATCACATTCAAATGAATGGCTTTCTTTCTCAAAGTTATCGGTAACTTTGGAAGGATCCCTAACGGTCGACTGGTTCCTTTGTTGAAGCTTGACAAATTTTGTTTTTCAGGCAAAAGTGATGGCCAACCAAGCGCTTTCCAAGTATTTGAGGAAAGGATACTCACTGAAGCCCCTTCATCTATGATAGTTCCAGACACGATCATTTTGTACACTTGTACTATGATTCAAAGTGGTACATTAGATGGAAGGCAAGGTTTTTCTAGCTGATTCCAATCAAAGAAAACGACTAGACTACTCGGAGGAGGTACTTGATAAATGTCTGGATAAGTTTCATGAACTAGGGGGGTCTCTTCCTGTTGTGAAGGAATGGGTGGATTGCCCCCAAGTTCATTAGATCTCTCAGATGAGGAATCCATTTATAGATATCTTGCAAGGGTGTGAGTCAGCTCTGGGTTTTTGATTAGTGTCATTCCACTGATAGTTCTTGGTTCCACTTGGAGATTTCTTTGATATCTTACTCATCCCTGGGCAAATTCAGAGAGGCAAGTGTCATAGGAGACGTTTCTAGAAGATTCCATGATCATCCACTTATCAAACTGTCTCTACCATTTGTCTATTCTCTCTCCTCGCACCCCACAGAAGGCCATTTCAGTATGCATCGCACCTGGCTAGTTTGGCAGCCAGTATGCATGGCACCTTGCCCATGGAGCAATGTGTATGGTCCAGTTTTGGCTAGTTTTGAGTAGTTTTTCAAGTGGAACTTCTGGGAAATGATGTAATCAGTTGACCATGATCCTTTAGGGTATGAAACGACACTTTTAGGGACTTAAGGATCCCTTAGTTTATGGACATATGAGTTTGGGGTTGTAGTGCCCAAATATGTCTATAACATGGAGAACCTGCCAAATATGGTGTATGTGCTCTTCCCAACTTTGGATGAAGATCAAGATGTCATCCAAATACACTACCATGAATGATTTAGTGAAGGGCAACAATATTTCTTCCATCAACCTCATGAAGGTTTCGGGGGCATTCGTCAACCCAAAAGGCATGACTAGCCATTCAAAAAGGCATTCCTTGGATTTGAAGGTAGTCTTCAACACATCAAAGGGTTTATTGACACTTGGTGATAACCAGACTTCAAATCAATCTTGTTGAAATATTTGGCCCGCTTGAGCTGGTCCAGAAGGTCATCAATCTGTGGGATTGCATACCTATTCCAAACAATGATCTTTTTCAGTGCTCGATAGTCAATACAGAGTCTTGAGGTGCCATCTTTCTTCTATACCAACACGATTGGGCTCTCACAGGGTGATGAATGTTGCCTTTATGTGCCCTTTCTACAAAAACTCCTAAATTTGCCTCTTAATTTCATCTTTCTCAAGAACATAGTGTCAGTAGATTGGTCTGTTTGAGAGAAACATGATTAGGGTCAGATTGATGGAGTGCTTGACCTGACAGTGTAGGGGTACCCATGTGGGTGAGGCGAAGATGTCCCTATACACTTCCATGACATTATCCATTTGTTCTTGTCGTGTGGAGGAGCCCTGTCTCGAGGTAGTGGATGTGGCCACAATCTTCTTCTTGCATTGAGGGTGAACCATAAGGAAGACAAATTTCCAGGTCTGGGAAATGATCTTACTAGATTTCGTCACAAAGATCAAAGAGATGACAGGGGGCGGTGCTACCTTTTGTATCTTGTATAACTTATTACCCAAAGAAATAATAATAGTGCAAGGCATAGACTTATAGACAGCATGATGCTTCCACAAGTATCGTTGGCCTAAGAATACATCACAAGCTTCAAGAGGAGTAACATCACACAATACCTCATCTGCGAAAGGCTTGATGTTGTAGGGAAGGTGTCACTATTAGTTGATGTGGAGATCTTGTCCTTGGTGAAGCCACCAGATGGTATATGGTGGCAGGTTTGATGTAGTTGGTAGGCCTAACCACTTCACGACCTCTATTGAAATGAGGTTCTTTTGGCGTCTAGATGATGAATTGTAGTGAAAAACCCTTCACCCACATGTGTGAGTGGAAGAGTTGCTCCCCCTCCTATAGATCTTCGGGCTCAATCTTCTGGATCTTGGTGGTGGCAATGTTGGCACTCGGCTCCACATTAATAATCTGCCTCCCTTTGTCATTCCCCTTGTCATTTTCAGACTCAGAGTTGGAAAATGCATATGATTTGGAAGCCTTCAGCTTGGCCACTAGTGATTGCTTGGATCAACACTCACTTTTGCCGTGAGTAGGGATCTTATGGAGCTCACACCATTTCCCTGTGTCTTTCTTTGACCTCCTACTATTGTTCTTTGCTTGTGGCTTCAGAAGGTTGTCTTGGGTCACCTTGCCTTGGATTTTTCCTTTGTTCTGTAGTGTTGGGGCACCTTTCCCTTACTTTAAATTCACGGATCTAAAGCCTTGCTTCTTCTATTTAATTTTTTCTTGATCTTGACAACATATCAATAGGTGACGCTGAGCGAGGATATGTTCAAGAACTCCATCTTGTCCTCGATGGACATCCACTTCATGTATTTATCTCCATAGCTCTTTATAGGGTAGTATTGTTCCTTGATAGTGTCTTCGAAAGAATTCCAAGTGAGTGCAGCTGAAGACAATGAGGTTTCTCTCTCATCCTTCTATTTACAATACATTTCCCACTAGTCCTTGATGGGGGGGCAGCTTTGAGGAGTGGAAAAGTAATATATTCTCGATTGGAAAAGTCATGAACTAAAAAGTATCCTTCCAACATATTTAACCATATATCTACAACATCTGCATCTATCTAGCCTTCAAATATCAGAATGTCAATGTTGATTTGTACCTTAAATGGAATGGTGCCTCTAGAGTGGTTTTTTGATGAAGATGTGTTGCTTGTGCATAGTTGTCGAAGGATCTACACAAAGTTATTCATCATCACATTCATTTGTTTCTTGAGGGTTGGTCTTGCAAAGGTTCAGGCAGTTCGAGCCTTAACTACTTATACCCTGACCTCGTTGGGGACATGCAAAGAAAAATGGAGAAAGCAAAGACTGCTATGATACTATTAATACAGACTTATGTAGGAATGTAATAGAATATAGATATAAACATAAACAGAGAGATGCAGCAGAAATACATATTCATTTCATTGATATCAAAGAACTGAATGATGCTTACAATCATAATGGAAATAAACTAGCTCGAGCGATGGTAACTTATCTCTGAGAAGATATGTGGTGGCTACATGCCTCTAAACTATGTTACAATTAGGCTCAAGCACCTTTTTATTATTTATCAATAAAGGGAAACCATAAAAAATCAAAACCCTAACCCCAGGAGATGGAACAACAAGCGTTTTTCGGCCTCGTTGGGGTTTGTTGGTAACCAACTTCATGGGGTAGTAACCTGGTCATATGTTCTTCATTTGGTATGTATAATACCTCGTTGGAAATATCTCTTTGAGTACTATAGGGTTTCTAGCAAGACCCTACCTAAGGACATAAGCCTACTGCAGACCTAAAAAAAAAAACATCATTTAGGGGGGCAAAACAACTCTAGAAGTTCAAGACCCAAAACATTGCTAAAAATAGTACATGCTACTATAATCAAGGAAATTGATTAAACCAACTAGAGGTCTAGGGGAATAGGTAGTTGGTCACCAATATCCACTTGGATTAGTAGACGGCCTATGGATTGTATGTTATAAAATTTTTAGAAATTACTGAAAGTAAATTTATACGACTTTTAAAGTTAATTGGAATTAAATTGCATTGGTTTATAATGTTTGAATGTTCCAAAATTACGATATAATTTATGAAAGGTAATTTCATATTATTAATTAATAAAATTAATTTAGAAAATAAACAGTTTTTGTCATTGATGGAAATGGAGCAGCACAAGGAACAACAACCAAAGGAGCCGCAAAAGGAACACCAAGAAAAGGAGCAGTAGAAGGAGGAAGAGTTGTGATACATTAAAATGTTTTTAAAAAATGTTGCAAAGGTTACTATATTGAAGAATTTGTTGTGATGTAATATTGTTGATTGAGCTGAATTGTTGTGATGCAAAGGCAAGGTTCCAAGAAAAATGGAAAACTCCAAGGCAAAGGAAAAAATGTTGCAAAAATTGTTGTGATGCATTAAAGACAAATATTATTATTTGATGCTGACATTAGTTTAATGCATTTAATCATTACATGTGGCTGAAATTTTCCTCTAAATATTCAATATATGAAGAGTTTGGAAACGAATGAAGTGGAAGACAAAGAGTCAAAACTATTCACTTCATATTCCTATGTGGGACACAAACATCCAGAAAACTATCTTTATAAAAGATGTGAATTTGGAAGGTAGTGAAGAGAGTTAGAGAATAGATGAATGTGGGGGAGTTGATTGAACTATTATTCATTAGTTACTTGGCACTTATGAAGCTGATGTGAAGTATATTTGAAGCAAAGAATATGCATAAATGAAGATGGAGATATGCAAAGTTTATGACCAGGTAAACCAACACAATGTTATTTCGTGTTTGCATAAGGAGATGGTAGCCTCCTTTCAAATTGAAGCTTGATAAATATCTAGTTGGAGTTGGTTGAGGTAGGAGCCTCCTGTGGGTTGTAGCCTACAAAAATCATATCGGATTTGGAGCTTCCTTGCATGTTGTAGCTTGCAGATAATTAAGGTAGCAACCTCCTGTAGGTTGGCACCTACAAAAAATAAGATGTAATAAAGAGTAGGATCTTTCCTTTGCATCACAACAATAATAAAACCGTGGTTTTCTCCCTTTATGGGCTTCCACATGTACTTGGTGTCAATATGTGTTGTTATTATGTGTTTATGTGATGGTTTGCTTATTACTTGTTGTTCACATATTCAATACGCTGGTAACTATTTTTTAAAGTTTCTCATGTAATGTTTCAACTGATTGGTTTGAAGTAAATAATATTATTGTCCATGAGTATACTAAACTGATTCACCCCCTCTCAGTTTAGTCAAGTGTTAATCAATGGGTATCGTAGCATGTTCCTTCTGTATAAGCTTAGCAGCTTGAAGGTAGATTTCGTTGAGTCATGGAATATCGAATTATACCTATGTTGAGTGCAACAAGCTTTCATGAGTGGAGAGATAAGGTGCAAACCAAATTGATAGCTTATGGACCTAGTGTATGGAAGCTTATATGAGAAGGTTACTATAAAAACTCTCCCTCTATGCAAGAAAAACAATGAAATACTAAGGAAAAATGTGTTATATATAACAATATTCATAATAAGGATATTGATACAATAATAGATTTAACTTCTGTAAAAGAAATTTGGGATAGATTGCAACTCATGTATGAAGAGGCTAGCAACAACAATGTAGAGAAAGGAAAGAGAAAGAGGAAGGAGGAGAAAACATGTCAAAGGAAAAGAGTTAAGTTAAATGAAACCTATGCCTCTGTGAATGTACCTCACATTCTTGAAGAAAAGGAAAATGAAAATCAAGCTAGGCTTGACTTATCATATGCTAGTATAGAAAGATTGAAGAATGAAAAAAATATTTGAAGAAACTCATGTAGATATGTGATGAGAGAGAGAGCATGAGTACAAAGAGGAAATTGTCAGCCATGGTACAACTTGAAGAAGCAAGGAAACTAGAAGAGGTGATGAGCAGTAAATTCAAGGAGAGAGAACTACAATGTAAAATATTAGAAGTGAGGTTGATTCAGCTAGAATTAAGTTAGAAGAAACGAATAGGTTGTGTAAGCAGCTAGAAGAGGACTTTTCCTCCACGAAGAACTCAAAAAAGGCAACCAAACATAATAATGAAGCGTTGCCAAAAAGGCCTATATAAGGAAAGGCCAACAACATGATTTATAAAGAAGAAGAAAAAAACAGGAACACCAAGAGCCAAAGAAGAAGATGAAGAAATGGTCATTTCCCCCTCGGGATAAGTTGAACAAATTTAGAAGATCTCAAAGGAGATTCTTTGCTCCTTTTAAAGATATGAAGTGTTTTTCTTACCATGAACCTGGACACATTTCCCTAGAATGTAAGACAAAGAAGTTTAATGAGGAAAAGATGTAGCAAATGAGATGACTCTCTCAAGAAAGAAAGTAGAGAAGACATCCATTCATTAGGTAAACAAAACATTTCCACCATTATTGTTATTTGTGCAATGAATTTGGACATAAACTTGTTAAATGTAAACTATATGTAAAAAGGGGTGTTATAGACATTTTTGTGCCTTACAGCATTGAGCATGAAATGTCCATAATCTAAGGGATCCAAAGTCCCTAAACATGTTGTTCCTACCCCTAGAGGAACAAGGCCAATAAACCACAGCAATTCAGAGAAGTTGTCCACCAAAAACTGATCAAAAACAAGTCAATTCAGGATCATTTCAGTGGCTACACTAGCTGTCTGCGCTGAATGTCAAAGCCAACGCTGGCTACCTGCGCTGAATGTCAAATGCAACACTGGCTACCTGCGCTGAGCGAGATTGTACAAGTGGCAAGTTCATTTCTCAAGGTGTCAGAACCCAGGAAGCTTCCAAAATGACACTTGCCTCAGGGAATTCGACTAGTGATGAGTAAGGGGTTCCAAATCTCCAAGTGGAAGCAAGAACCTCCAAGTGGAATCAAGAACTGAGAGAGGGAGAGGACACTAGTCACATCTCAAGCTGACTCATCCTCTCTCCAAACATCTATATATGGATCTCTCCCCCATGAGATCTGGGGGGGCTGGAATTTTGTTAATGCAAAGAATTGTTATTGGTTTGAGACTAGAGCTATTGGGTGATTTGCTTTGAAGGAGGTGAAGAGGAGATTCCTTTCTGCTGGGAAGGTGATGCTGGATTGGGCCTCATATGGTTGTATCACTTCCTGAACTTTACTTCTTCATCAATAAAGCCATGTGAGTTTCTTCTATATGCATGTATCTCAATGATGTTTTGTTGTATTTGCATATTTAGTTTATTCTAATCCTTAAACTAGTTATGAATGTATGCTTCTTGTAGTTTCCCTCTCTTGCCATTTTGCAAGAACTTGGTGTAGCTGGGCCAGTGAAGGAGCAAGCAGCAAGGAGTGAGATTGGATCAACAAACTAGCGGAAGACATCGGTTAGTTACATCCTTCTCCTCTATTTACATTTCATAAAGAAGAACACTTAGATAGTTTTGTCTTGTTTGTTGCTGAGGTACTATCACTCCTTAGAGTGGGATAGGGTCATTCCGTATTGGATAATTTTCCCAACAACAAATTGGCGACTCCGCTGGGGAACGTATCTTGTTGGTTTGTTTGTGTTTTTGCTATTCATTTCATAAACTTAAAGAGTGTCGAATCGAACTGTATTTGGATTTTTCAAATGCAAAGTAGAGAGCAGCTACTCTAGTCCAATCACTGGGCCTGTTTATGATCTGAGAAGCTGATCCACAAGTGCTCTAACAGCTCTTAGTGATAGATCTTCATCCTCCTTTGAATCATCCCTTAGATTGTACCTGGTTGATAGCTTTGATTTGGCCAAAAACTGTGAATTTAACTGCAAACCGTAGCTCAGAACCCGGAAACATTTCTCGTTTCTGCTTCAGCGCAGAGCCAGTGAAGAGGTTCTGCATTTCAACGCAGGTCCCATGAAGGCTACCTGCGCTGAATGTCAAAACCTCTGTGTTAGACCTGCGCTGAACAGTCCTTGCCTTGTGCAGCTGTGGTTCCCTGTGTCTTTTTGCTCAGTTTTATCCCTGTTTTTTGCAACCTGTTATCAGTCAGTGTGCCTATCTGAAACCACCTTTCTTTGCCTCAATTCCACCTCAGTTGTATAAAGAAACTGTATTTGTTCTTTGTGTATTTCTTACATCATTTGCAGTTTCCCATTACGAAAGTTAAGCTAGCCTTACTGTGACCCTTAGATCTAGACCTTTCATAAGTGTCGTTTTGATCTTAGGAGTAAGTTTGTTTGCTGTTCACAGTTGATTTAGCTTTTACTTTCGTCATTTGGTTTGAATTTATGCATTTCTAGTGTCAAAACAAGTAAATCATAAGGTGTCTTTTGATTTTGGAAAAAGAACTTGTTTATGTTTTCACTTGAAATCGAATTCAAAGTTATACAACATCTTTCTTTATATAAACATCAATATTAAGGAAGAGAAAAGAAATACATGCATTTGTGCATTTGCATTTTGACAGCTTGCATGTTGATTTAGGGAAAAGTGCATTACTGTGTGCTCTATGCTCTGTGAGAAAAGATGATGTCTTTCTTTTCCCCTAGTAGCTAGGATTTTCATCTGTTGAAAAGATAGAAAAAGCTTGCTTATCATCTTTAGACTGCATTTAGGAGTTGTACCATACATCTCGTGGTGATCCAAAAAGGCAAACTTCTAAATAAGATCAACCTAAAATAAATTGAATGAACATAACAACGCTTTGTAACATAACGCACAACATAGAGGTCTAGGCTAGAGACGTGTTCCGGCGTCGTTAAGCCTGATATCTTACCGTTGAGTGGTTGGGTGATTCCTCCACAGTGAAGCGATAAGTATCAGTATGGATTGTGCTCCCACGTACCGTCGCGTATATATTGGGAGACCCCTATTGGAATAAAGCCTTTATCCATAGGAAGCCGTGTCGGCCGCCCTACTGATCGCAATGCACTGAACACAGCATTCAGGAAGATCGACCGCCCATACCCTAAAAAGTATTCTGCGGTTTTGCGAAAAGTTTGGCACACCCTCTGCCTAGA
Source organism: Pinus tabuliformis (assembly GCA_031772625.1). NCBI lineage: Eukaryota > Viridiplantae > Streptophyta > Pinopsida > Pinales > Pinaceae > Pinus > Pinus tabuliformis. The sequence continues at coordinate 28,612,145 of CM062815.1, forward strand.
ACTCCAGAGCAGTTCCTTTTGGCCTTTTTCAGACTCTATAACAGAAAAAGTCCATCCGAGCATTTGTCACTTCGGGCTCATTAAAACATCAAAGGCAACTAGAGTCATCTTTAGCTTTTTCTCGACTCTTTAAAACTGAAAAAGCAAGTTGTGTCTAAAGCGTCGTTAAGAATTTATTTTAAACGGAATAACCATCACCTTTCCCTCGTTGATCTTCGAAGTTAGTCTCCCTTCATCACAAAGTTCTTGTAGAATCGCTAGGAAATCTTTTGGATAGACTAAATATGTCTGAACAACCGTCGACATCCAGGACTGTGTCATCCGGCGCAGCAGTGGCAGAGCCTCCTGCTGCTACTCCAACGATGTTCGCTGGTATACCATCTATCCTGGCAAATTGTCAACAACAGGCCGGAGTCCAATCAGGGACGATGACGTGGTTAGTTCCTATTTCTTCATCTGGATTATCATCTGGTATTTCTTATGTTGAAACTCAACAAATTGATCCAATGTGTCTTCAAAGGCCAATTTACCCTTTAAGTACTAGATTTCCACCATATGGAGGGCAGTATGCTCTTTCATTGTTCCCTCCCAGAGAACAACCATATGGGAGTTTACAACAAAGTTCAGGTCAAACTGGAATTACATCCAGTGGTTGGGTACCGATACTGCCTCAACAACCAGGGGTTGTATATTCAATGCAACCAGTACACCCTGTGTCGAATGTTCCCACCATACCTGCTATAGTGAATGCGTCGCAAGTACAAGCTCCACCGGTTGAATGTCAACCCTAAGTTTCTCATGTTGCAATACAACAGCCTCTTGTCTCAACGACTCAATCACAATCTCAGGGTAGTGCCTCCTTATCTGGAGCGACTCAGGCTCAAACAAGTACTGTGACTCCTCATCTTGGTCAATCATCCAGTATTGGTCAACAACAAATGGTCCAACAACCAGAGCTGGTTCAATCTCAACAACCGCCATTCCAGCAATCATATCAAGGACCTGAGCAACAAGTCTTTGTAAGTAATGGGCAACGATACTATAATGGTTATGCCCATCAACCTTGTCAAAGTTGCCAGCATTATGCTGGTTTGCAAAGACCCATTGCTCAAGCGATCCCATCTTATCCTGGGTATGCTTCGCCTAACCTGAATCAACAGTTGCCCTTTGTAGCAACTCTAGAATTACCAGATCTAAACCGGCTAACGAATGATCCAATTGCTTATGCCCCTTGGTGGCCAGCGATTCCGCATAAACTTCCGTCAGATATTCCTAAATTTAATGGAAATCCGGGTGAAGATCCGTCGAATCATGTGATGACATTCCATCTATGGTGTTCATCAAACACCCTGAATGATGATTCGATAAGACTTCACCTCTTTCAGAGGACGTTAACGGGTCCAGCGGCAAAATGGTACATTGAATTGCCTAGAGCTTCGTTCGACAACTTCAGTACCTTAGCCACAACCCTTTTAACCCATTTTCAATTACCGATAAGGTATGAAACGGGAACAGAACTCCTTACCAACTTCAAACAGACGACCGCCACCCACATATCTGATCATATACATGAGTGGCGACGTCGTCGTAGGATGGTAAAAACGTACGTTCCCGATCAGCTATTAGTTGAATGGTTTATCAAGTCATTACTTCCTACCATCACGGAAGATGTGGCAAAGGGGGGAGTCATAACGGAAGAGCAAGTTATCGCTCGTGCCCAATATCTGGACTTGGTCTATACCCAGTCTGGCACGCTCTACGACAAAATACCTGACGCCCCTAGACCGGAATTCTCAATTCCTCCTCCTCCTAAATCAAACAATGACTCTCACGCCGGCAATGACGTGATTGGCACGACAAACGCGAAATCGATAAAGGCTACTTCCAAGAAAGCCCGTAAGATTTCAGATCAAAATGCAAATGAGGAACTTCTTGCCTCAGAAGTAAATGCCGTGTCGACCGACAAGGGCAAACAACTGAAGCAACCAGGGGGCAAGAAGAAAAAGAAAGGGAGAAAAAGGAAACCCCCTGCGGGGTGTCATATATGCGATGAGGATCATTGGACGAGAGATTGTCCACATATAGCTGAAGTTAAGAAACTCTTTAAGAGTTAAAAAACCCCAGCAGTATTGACTGATCCGTTTCCAAGCCCGGAAACCAAACTGGTTGCTAATCAAAATGCTTCCCGATCCCAAGTGCTTATGTTGTCTACCTCAAAGCAGCAGAATGATGCTTTGACAAGGAATAAAGATTACGCGAATCCACAGCTGTCGAATAACAAGGCTAATGAACAACCTAGTAGTTCGACGACAACTTTGACCGAAGTTGTGCCACCCATCGTTCCTGAACCAATGATAAAGTCGCCAATAAGAGTAGTACACAAATCGACATTTAATCCTCGTGCCAAAGTAGCACAGAATTATAATATAGTAGAGGACCTGGCCCAATCGCCGTCCGCTATGTCGACACTTGAGGTACCGCAAAATTGCCCCTCCCAAGAGCAAGCTTTATTATCAGCAATAGGTGGGATTGGCCCAATGGATTCCAATCTTGTGGCCTTTGATCATAAAGGATATGACCCTCAGTTACCAGCTCAACTAGCTTTCCTTATTCAAGTGAAAGCCCTCAACAAAACTGTTCATCGAACAATTATTGATGAGGGGGCATCTACATGTCTTATGTCGATGAGTTGCTGGAAAAATTTAGGCTCACCACCCTTGTCGAAATCGTCAATGATGTTAAAAGCATTTGATGGACGATCATACACTCCATACGGAATTTTAAGTAACTTGCAAGTTGAACTGGGGGGAAAAATAGTAGAAGTTGATGTTGAAGTAATCGACGGAAACCTCAATTACAACATCCTACTGGGAAGGCCCTGGATATATGCCATGGCCGCGGTTGTGTCGACCTACTTCAGGAAGATTGTATTTCCCTTTCAAGGAGGAATTACAGTCGTCGACCAAAAAACGTTCTTCCCCGACAGTTCACAAGTTACAGGAAGCATTCCAATGATCCATGGAAGCAATCATTCGCTTCAAAATATTGGAGTAGGTCTCCTAAAAGACCCTGCCTTAATGGGTACTTTTTCCCTACCGCCTGCAAGTAATCTGGCGGAAGTGGCCACAGTGGAAACCTACAGTATGAAATCTTCTATATCTAATGGATTCGGAAGATTCCTAAACATTTTGTTAGCGTGGATCATCGCCCTAATAGAAATACTGTAAATACAGTGGGCGTCGAGGATGGGTCTTATCTCATGTCAACCTCGTTAAAAAATGAAACAAGGAATCATGAGGATAGTTCTTTTACTGTGTCAACCTCATTAAAAAATGAAACAAATCCCCTTTTCAAATCTCAAAGGTAAACCTTCATTCCAACCACCGAGTTGAATGCAATGAAGCTTGGGGGGCATGCACCTCGATTTGCGTTATTATGCTGGGGGCATGCAAACTTATCAACGAGTAGTTTTAGCACACAGTTCATGCTCGTTAAAAAATAAACGCAAGATCCGAGCAGTTTTAGCGCATAGTTCATGCTCGTTAAAAAATAAACATAAGATTGAGCAGTGTTTTTCTGCGTTCAAGCTCGTTAAAAATGAACTATCCGGTAAATAACCACTGCGATCGTAAATTTATCAGCCATTAAAGCCTTGGTCGTGTTTGCACCGTCACCTCCACTTTTCCATTGGCCGATCATTCACCTCCATTTGATTGTTTACCCATTTTGAGGAACAGCTGTGAAGAGTGATTTCACTAAGCCATCCTTGTGACACTGCCGTGATTGGAAAATTCCAAGCCTTACCTGGAATCAGCTGCTACCCTGTTTATCACTCGTTCCTCAAAAGACGAGTATTATTTAAGCTCTTTTCAACTGACTCGTAAAATATGAAAAGATTGCCGAGTTTTGGCCTTCCAGCTCGTTAAAGCGACCGGAAGAGCTATCCCTCCTCTAGATTTTAATCTTTTTGGACCTGAGGGATTATTGCACAAAAAGATCGAGCGCTTGTTTAGTTCGGCTCGTTAAAACTATCGAAAATTCATCCCTTCTGTATTATTTTATACTTTTTCGGACTTAAGGGATTAGATGACGAAAAAGGAACTTTGGAGTTATCTTTACGTACCTTTTCAGACTCTCTAAAATTGAAAAGGACCGAGTTATCTTTGTCGCTAGACTCGTTAAATGCATTAAATAGCGACAAACTTGTCTTTAGACGAGAACGAGTTTCCCTATTGCTAGGCTCGTCAAAACATAGCGATGGGCTTGCCCGAAGGGCAGGTTATAGAACAAGCATATGTTACCCTCCTCAATCTTGACAAAAATAAAGAGGTACTGGTCAATAATGACTGGGGAAAAATTGGGAGAAACTCAAAGAAACTTTGATGGTAGCAAGTCGCTCTTGAACATGACACTTTTCCTCCGTACCACAATCGGGTTGGGTTGTTTCATTCACCGGTCACATCACCATGGTCTCGCCATACCATCCACATTTGGGGTAATGCTACCGATCCATCGCATCAATGTCGCCATATGTTCAAGAGAAGTCGTTCAGAAAAGTCAACTGTGTCCCATCCACTGCCATACATTATCCTTCATCCTTTCATGACCGCCACCCTGAATCATATGTCACAGATTGTTTTCACCTCCATCAAAATCATTAGCTCTGTTCTGTGTCACTGATGTGGGATACATTAAGGCCCTCCTTTGACGGATCGCTTCTTGTCGACATCAGCTCATTATCCAAGAAGTTGATCTAGGAACAACCCCTTCAGTACTTTGAAGCTTGCATCCCTCAATGGCAAGTTTCTCACTTCCGGCGACAGGTATACATCAATGACCTTCGACCGAAAGATTTTGCGTGGTGTTCGACGCCAAGTCCTTTATTCACACCACGTGAATTGTACTGCAGTACCTTGAGGGTCATCATCATTATCGGTGATTCCTCTCGCGCTTGTTAACAGTTTACATCATTGACTGGTAATCAAGCGATGTCTTTCCACGTTCGACTTCAAAAAATTCTCACGTGGATAGACTTGTACTTAGAGTGAAGATCGGACGAGGTTGAAGACCCCGAATCTAGTTTCATCCATCCGGGCTGCGATATATATTCAGGAAATAAAGACATTGACATGTACAGCAGATGATCATCCTACCCAAAGGATGATAATTTCATAAAAAATTATCAGTCTACCATCAGACGATTGTCTATTCTATGTACAGAAAAATGAATTTATAAAGCTGAGCATGGGAATGCCCGCCTCAGCTAGATCATGAAATCAGTATGAAAATAATGTATTGTATTGTATCATATTACAGGTCTCCTCCCAGCATTGGATGAACTTCGGATCCTCCTGATAAAGAATTTCACCCGATAAACGGCCTCATACTTTAGGGGGCAACTGTTATAGACATTTTTGTGCCTTACAGCATTGAGCATGAAATGTCCATAATCTAAGGGATCCAAAGTCCCTAAACATGTTGTTCCTACCCCTAGAGGAACAAGGCCAATAAACCACAGCAATTCAGAGAAGTTCTCCACCAAAAACTGATCAAAAACAAGTCAATTCAGGATCATTTCAGTGGCTACACTGGCTGTCTGCGCTGAATGTCAAAGCCAACACTGGCTACCTGCGCTGAATGTCAAATGCAACACTGGCTACCTGCGCTGAGCGAGATTGGACAAGTGGCAAGTTCATTTCTCAAGGTGTCAGAACCCAGGAAGCTTCCAAAATGACACTTGCCTCAGGGAATTCGACTGGTGATGAGTAAGGGGTTCCAAATCTCCAAGTGGAAGTAAGAACCTCCAAGTGGAATCAAGAACTGACAGAGGGAGAGGACACTAGTCACATCTCAAGCTGACTCATCCTCTCTCCAAACATCTATATATGGATCTCTCCCCCATGAGATCTGGGGGGGCTGGAATTTTGTTAATGCAAAGAATTGTTGTTGGTTTGAGACTAGAGCTATTGGGTGATTTGCTTTGAAGGAGGTGAAGAGGAGATTCCTTTCTGCTGGGAAGGTGATGCTGGATTTGGCCTCATATGGTTGTATCACTTCCTGAACTTTACTTCTTCATCAATAAAGCCATTTGAGTTTCTTCTATATGCATGTATCTCAATGATGTTTTGTTGTATTTGCATATTTAGTTTATTCTAATCCTTAAACTAGTTATGAATGTATGCTTCTTGTAGTTTCCCTCTCTTGCCATTTTGCAAGAACTTGGTGTAGCTGGGCCAGTGAAGGAGCAAGCAGCTGGAAGCAAGCAGCAAGGAGTGAGATTGGATCAACAAACTAGCAGAAGACATCGGTTAGTTACATCCTTCTCCTCTATTTACATTTCATAAAGAAGAACACTTAGATAGTTTTGTCTTGTTTGTTGCTGAGGTACTATCACTCCTTAGAGTGGGATAGGGTCATTCCGTATTGGATACTTTTCCCAACAGCAAGGGGCACAAAAATCGGCACACCAACTCAACCATACCTTAGTCAAATAAGATGTTATTTGTGTCATAACCTTGGACACAAAGCCAATGAATGCACACTATCAAATGCCCTAAGTAATCCTAAACAGATGATGGAGGCAAACCAAAACAGAACAAACTCTCAATAAAAAAGAAATATAGATAGTAGAAAACAACCTACAAAAGTATGGAAAAGGAAGAATAAAGAACAACCTGTAACCTAGCTTGGTCTCAGGGGGAGTTACAGATAAAATTAGCTCAATCAATATATTCTCTATTAATTAATGAATGAGGAAATTACAAGATATTTATACAATCAATAGTCTCAAGATAGGAATGCTATTTTAGACGTACAGTAGTGTGGTTGAGATATTCTCTCAACCACACACTAAACTAGGAGAAACTATATTCTAGCTTATTCCTATTATGTAGGAACAAACTCCTCAATTAGAGAATTACAACTATAGACAAGTAGGAATTACTTATTTCCAACTCCCCCCCTTAATGACTACTTGTCATGATAGTCAAATCCACCATCAGCACATGAATTGCATGTACAAAACCTCCAAAAACACAATTTTCCGTCTTCCGACAGATCCACAACTTCTCCGATCCCGTCGATCACCTCGAAGGTGAATTGGCGCGATCCTTAATGAAAAACCCGCACCCATTGGCGCGATTAATGGCCTAACAGACGCGCCAGTTGGCCTTCCTGGCATTGCTGTTAGCGCGAAAAACGCCAATCCCCTTCTACTCAGAGAAAATCATCTGAGTCTGAGCCAGGTGTTCTGCAATCCACCTGCTCCTACGAGCACAAAGCTCTCGTGTACACACAGCCACAAAGGCACTTTAAGCCACACAGGCAATTCCGCCACACAGGCAAGCTAGCTTCAAAAGGCACTTCAGCCTCAGACCATATAGATGGTTTCTGGCTCACCACCAACCATTCAGCCACAAAGGCAATCTGCCACCACCGGGCAAGTCCGATTTACCACCATCGGGCAAATCCTGTAGCCACTAGGACTCTATAGATGGTTTCTGGTTCACCACCAACCGTCACATTACAGTGACAAAAGATGGTTTCAGGCTGACCACAAACCATTACAAAGTGGTTTTGAGATCACCACGAACTTTCAAATGCCTTTACAAGGCTTACATTCAACATTTGGAGTTTTTGGTACATACAATGACTATTACAATCACATACTAGGGAGTCTATTCCACAAACCACACTAAAACAAAAAAAATCTACTTTGTTGTCCGCCATAGACGTTGTCGTTGCTCCTTTGATATCATTGTTGCACAAAATTAATATTTGGTGCAATTCAACCTTGTTACCCACCACATTTGCATCATCTTTATGATTTAATTGTCTTGGCTTTACCTGCATGATTTGTTAGAGTAGCTAATTCTAACAAAATCACTCCATTGAGTTAGCTAAGCTCAATGATTATAATTCCAAAACATTTATAAATACCACATTTTACTGTTGCAGTGGCAGTGTATTACCAAAGAAATTGAACGCAACTATTATGGCTTGTCCATCACCATGCTAACCGGCCCTCATTTCAAACTGATGGCCTCCAAAACACCTTGCCAAGTGAAAGAAATCCTCCGCCCAGGCTTTCTCTGCCTCCAGGGATGTTTCCGGTGCTTCGATCTTGTAGATTGAAACTCACACAGGTCGGTCTCCAGCTCGACCTCCACACACAGCTTGGCAGCGGCTACACCGATCTCAACGGCCACTGTGAGCACGTACCTTCGGCCCCTTCCTTCCAGATCCACGCTTCCTTTGCAGCAGATCGGGTCTCCACACTCACCGCACCAGAATTTCGAGAACGCTCAACCCTCCAATCATTCTTGCCATTCAAAGCACGTACAGCATCAGTTGCATCCCTGCGGTCCTCAAATTCAATGAATGCAAAGCCAGGTGGTTTACGAGCTACCCATACACTGCGCAGAACGCCATAGACTCTGAACTCGTCCTCCAGTTCCCGCTCGGTTACCCGGGGATCCAAGTTCCCCACGTACACCCGCGACATTGCCTCATCACGGATCCCCGATCTTCCATTCTCCTCTGATATCTGCTATTTCGTCAAAGGAAATAATCCTGAAAGCACTCCACTGCATGAAGAGCACTCCAACGACTGTCTTGGGTGATTGCAGTCTTGACAACATCTAATTCATATATGTCCGCAATACACAGAATGCTTTCCAAATTTTCAATGTTAATAATGTTTTCAACTATGAAATTTTGAAATGTAGAGAGTAGGAAATCGATCTGGTATTGCTGGCACAGCCGAATAATCATCTCGGCTTTTACCTCACCATTTTCTTGGAAATCCTTTGCATCTATCTGGGCCTTATAAAGGAATTTTAAGAATATGGCCACTGCTTCTTTGTTCACGTCCTCCAGCCTTATTACCATGCTCCTCGACTCTTGCATGCCTGAATTTAACATCGCCTTGAAAACAATAGATCGACCTGACAGAATTGAACTGTGGGCAACGAATTGCCCACCATCTGGTGTAAGTAGAACGACATCCGCAGAGGAGTCATACCCGGGAACCGAATCCCTCATTGTTAGAAACTGAATTCTAGCCTCGAGAGACTTCAGTGCGGACTTCAGGGATTCATTTTCTTGCGTGGAGTTCTTCGTACCTGCCGCCTTGGCTTCTCAAGCATGAAATCGTGGACTGTATTAATCCAGCAATACACGAGCCCCTGATCAATACCGAGCTTACTCTTATCCGTCAGTCCTTCAAACCGAATTTTGTCCAGCGCATCGGACGAATTGCTGAGCCTCGATCCCACGACGCCCTGCTGGAAGCGGGCATCGTCACGCTCCACAGGATCCTAACATCGATCCCAATCTGCCACCATCATCCGCATCACTTGAGGGAGGGGCGTTCTCCTCCGTCCTCGAAAAACGAGAGCCAATGCAGTGCATCCTCGTAAATATCTTCTGCTGGATCTGGAACAATGTCTCCACTGACACTATCAATCGCTTCGGCAAGCTAGTTCCACTTCTCCTCCCCAATCCGCTTCACCAACCGATCACCGTCGGCATCGTCCCCAAGAAACAGGTCCCCGGTATCATCATCCGCAGAAATCTTCCCCGCATCGCCCCGGGCACGGCCCCGTCCCCAGCGCCTGATGCTGCCGCTCTGCAGCGACCTGCCAGCAGGAACCGCACGATCCCTGATTTTTAACCTCGGTCACAGCTCCCTTCTCTCTCCAATCGAACTCCTCGGTATGCGGATTCCCAGCCTTGAAGCTGAGGATCTGGGCCTTCCTCCCGCCATATGTCCACCAGATCTAATATCCCTCAAATGAATTCTGATCGAGTTGAAAGACCCCAAACTATAAGAAGAGTACCAAACATACTCATTCGCCCTGGCTTCAAGAGGGCTACAAAAGCACCTGCAACTGCAACGTAGCTACCTGCTAACACCTCAAGGCGCTGAAGATCCATGACTGCTTGATGTGTAGAATTTGATCAGCGTCAAACCTTCTTTTAAAAGGTACCATCAACGAGTTGATGCCACACCAACTTAACTTTTCAAGGGCTTCAGCAATCCCCAAATCACGTGCTTCTTGCCGGACAGATTCGTTCCTTTGATACTTAGTTCACGCGATATTGCCTTCTTCCACGGATGCTTCACGCAGTGCTGGCCTTGATTGTTCGGTGTCAATCAAGACCAGACCTTCTCGGCCTCACACCTGGTCAGCCTCAATCAAGCAATTCAGATCCAACACGCTGTCGGATTGATGCTCACCAACAGGCATCCAACGCGGCCTCCTCCACGCAGCTGCAATTTCACGCAGAGATTTTGGCGATCTTGCAGAGATCCAAAATGTTCTCAACTGTTTTTCCAAGCACGCAGGCTTTTCAAACAACACGCAATGTAGTTTTTTTTCAGCTCAAGATCGGCGCGTCTTATCACCACGTAATCATGAAGGTCCTCACATAGTTCCACACTGTGGGGAGGCTCAGCAACAGTGAAAAAAATTGATGGAAAAACAAACATATACTACACTCTTTATTTTCCCTCAGCCCAAGAGGGGCCAGGCCCAGGAGGGGTCAGGCCCTCACAGGCTCTGATACCAAGATAAAATTAGCTCAATCAATATATTCTCTATTAATTAATGAATGAGGAAATTACAAGATATTTATACAATCAATAGTCTCAAGATAGGAATGCTATCTTAGACGTACAGTAGTGTGGTTGAGAGATTCTCTCAACCACACACTAAACTAGGAGAAACTATATTCTAGCTTATTCCTATTATGTAGGAACAAATTCCTCAATTAGAGAATTACAACTATAGAAAAGTAGGAATTAATTATTTCCAACTGTTACTTCAGAAAGAAAATAAGAATCTGCCAATGTAGCACCATGCAGTTACTCAAAGAAAAAAAAGAAGAATCTGTCAATGTAGCACCATGCACAACCATTAGAGGTGATATAATGTGTTTTAAATCCACATACAATACTGCATGCAGAGGTAATCATACAATGAAGAAAATACATTATTTCAATTCTTGAGCATGCCACATGTTCGTGACTTGTCAAGAATAACAGGGAAAGAAACTACCATATATATCATTCATGGAATCGATTTATCGAAGGTAGAATTCCTGAACAATCGTACTTGGTTGCTAAAGTTTGTTATATTGATTGGTTGGTTGAATAAATGATACAATTCAAAGAGGAATTTTGAAATGCATGCGATGAGAATGTGGTGAGGGGATGTTAAATGTTCTTGTTTTGATGGCTAAAACATCCTTCTACATCAGTGAGATCTGACATAGTGGAAAAGTATCAAAAGTGCGAACCAAATTTTGTAAGTACATAAAAGCTCAAAGCGTTGACCAATATTATCATGCAATGAGGAGAAAATGATAATTTAAAATCAACTCTCCCGCTACCGTCTCTATGAACGAAATACATGAATGATTGTATGGTGTTGGGACATGACTGTAACGAAAGGCAACGGTAACAATGGAAATATGAGATGGGTACCGTGTCAAAGTGTTGAAGGAAGATAGAAAGAAACATGATGAAACAATAAACAATTCAAATGCTGCAAACGCTATATATTGAAGAACTACCATAAATGGCCACAAATGCAGAGCGTTATGATACACTATTGAAGAACTACTATAAATGGTGACAAATGCAGAGCGTTATGATACACTGCCATGAAAGGCGCAAATGTGATTACTATGGTTGGCTGGAATTCGAAAAATTCCAGTACAAAACTGACCTTTTCGTTCTACTATTATCTAGAACTAAGACAAAGGATTCGAATCTAGCAGTTTCGATAAAACAACAAAATGGTATAGGAGGCAGCTAGAGTGGAAGCTGGAAAAAGGATAGAGTGCAGACATCACCTCCAGCTCATGACCATGCAGAGCATCGCCGGTACCAGGCCATGCTTTACACTAACGCATTGCGGACCATGCGTTACAATGTTACGTTGCATAGCGGTGTCATACGTGACAGTGGCTAGCTCATACGTTATGCGTTGTAGTGGACAGGTTAATTGCAGAGCAACACCATTTTTCCGGAGAAGCATTATCATTCTCTGGAGAAGCCTCATTATGTGGATGCCGCAGAGTATCATTGTGCATAATGTCGTTGGTAGTATTAGTGGGATAGATGGAAACATAAATCCCTGTGGATAGTTGAGGATTATGGATTTAAAGGACCTCTGGAAAGCCTGAAATGAAAGATTCCCTTTTTGGAGTACCCATGTTTTTCATTACTCTTACTGTAGTCCATATTAAATACGCCATGCCGATATAGTGACACTAATCAACTTGTTTCAGCGAATGGAGCATCAATGTATTTGGATTGTTTTATATAACTAGCATTTGCACTGAATGTTGCAAAAGAAACGCTGTAAAGCATAAATTGAGAAGAATCATGACACATAGATCACTTAATATAAAAGTTGGTGACATTCAAAATCTTGATCAAAAGATTAAAATCTTTTACCATTTTCTCTTAAGGTGATTGGATTTTCATTTACAAAGAATCATGACATATAGATCACTTAATATAAAAGTTGGTGACATTCAAAAGCTTGATCAAAAGATTAAAGTCTTTTACCATTTTCTCTTAAGGTGATTGGATTTTCATTTACTTGTCCTGGCTTAACGATTTTTGTGCATTTGGACTACTTTTTTCCAAATTGACAAATTCAAAATTGACCATAAATAAAATATATATCAATAAAATATCAATACAACTAGTCACTGATATAACAACTTTACACTCTTTGATATTAGAGAAGTGGACTTTTTGTTGAGAATTAATTAAAGAGTCTTGATTATTTGGTATATCATGATATTGAGTAGGTTGAATGCCTAAGTACAATCCTTTCAAATAAATGAATCTTAGAGAAGTGGATCTTTTGTTGAGCGTGGAGCATTGATTAAATAATTATTTTAGTTGACATAACAACTTTAATTCACTATTCAGAGGTACCATGGTGAACCCATATGGTAGAAACCATGAGATTGTTGGGTATACGAACAAAGTCCCACATTGATTAGAAGTGGTAGAAGTGGGAAGGATCATGGGTATATAAAGATGAACAAATATCTCCATTGGAATGAGGCCTTTTGGGGTAAAGCCCAAAAACAAACCCATGAGGGCTTAGGCCCAAAGTGGACAATATCATACCATTGTGGAGATATGTGGTGTCCAGAGTCCCAACAAGTGGTATCAGAGCCAAGTTCGAGGTTACCCAAGTGGATGAATCGAGGTTACCCAAGTGGATGAATCCTCGGAATGCCGAACAAAGATGGTGAGCCCCCGTAAGCCTGTGGATGAGCTCGGTTAAACAGGCGGTGTGCTCCGGATTCTTCATGGACGTGTCTTGTTCTCCAACACGGTGAAGAGGAGTTGACCTGGGATGGAGCAAGCTCTCGAGACAGGTGGTGCTACCATGTAAGGCGTGCGCTTCCAACGCATTGGAGCGGAGAATCCTAGTTGGTAGAGAGGGGAGAATCCTGCGGATGGTTTGAGGGGAGGCTCGATGGTCCTTTGTTCGAGGGGAGGATTGTTGGGTATACGAACAAAGTCCCACATTGATTAGAAGTGGTAGAAGTGGGAAGGATCATGGGTATATAAAGATGAACAAATATCTCCATTGGAATGAGGCCTTTTGGGGTAAAGCCCAAAAACAAACCCATGAGGGCTTAGGCCCAAAGTGGACAATATCATACCATTGTGGAGATATGTGGTGTCCAGAGTCCCAACAGAGATTTCCTTTATTCAGCCTGATATTATGCGAGACTTAGTTATGTATTTGACTATGTAGAGGCCTATAAATAAACAAAAAAAAAGAATTTTATGACTCAAAAAGCAGACTCTATTCCCAAAAAGTGGAAAAAGAAAGTGAAATGTACATTAGATGCTAAGATTGATTCCTTCCATACAAGTTTGGTGCATATTTCTGTCTCCACTAGTAGTCGTTTCTTACCATTTTTCAATATTGAATTGTCTCACTTCATCAAAAGCTTGCAGTCTTTTAAATTCTACCTTCACATAATTTGATTTAGTAGTCGTTTCTTACCATTTTTCAATATTGAATTGTCTCACTTCATCAAAAGCTTGCAGTCTTTTAAATTCTACCTTCACATAATTTGATTCTGAATGTGTTAATTTATGCATTATTGTATGTAGGTCTAATGGAGGAGAAGGAATTTATGCATTATTGTATGTAGGTCTAATGGAGGAGAAGGAATTTATGCATTATTGTATGTAGGTCTAATGGAGGAGAAGGATTTCTATCATACATAAATTTCACAATTACTGTTAGGTTACTGGAACAAAATGTTTGATACATGAAAAAAAGTAAAAATAAAAATAAAACTCTACATGTGCGTTTTTGTACCTTCTCTTCTTCAACCAAATAATTTTCAATTTATGCTCTACGAAGAGATGTTGGTCAAGGCTGATATAATCTTAATTAATCAAAGTACTAGGGGGAGCAATTTTAACTTAACTCTGACTAGGTGGAGCAACCTACTCCAATAGAATGGATACAAAGAATGGACCAGCTTGTTTGATCTGCTTTGATAAAAAACCCACTCCAATAGAATGGATACAAAGAAAGGACAAGCTTGTTTGATCTTCTTTGATCAAAAACTCAATAGGTGGTGGGATTAATGAAATATTCATAACAAATGGAGTAAAGTTTTATTGACATGTTTGAAAATTTTATTTAATATATTCATTTCATTATTAAAAAAACCCTAGTTCATAGATATTTTGATGTTATTTGATATAATAATAACTTAATTTAAATGTTAATTTATATTATAATAACAACAACAATTTAAAGATAAAATTACCTACATTTAATAATTGATATTTAGTGAGGATAATTACCTATTTGTTAATATGGGTTGACTCTAGTTACCTATTTGTTAATATGGGTTGACTCTAAATTAATTAGAACTAATGGTAAATTTTACTTTATAATGACTTTGTTTAATGAAATGTTACAATTTTCCCAAGATAGTGAATTTTCCTTGGTAATATGACCAATTGTTTTTCAAAAAATCAGACTATTGGAGTGTTCAAATCATTATTTAAATATTTAAATCAAAAGAATATCAATAAAAATTAATATTATTTTTACATGAAAAAATAAAATATTTTTTACTAAACTAAGAAATTTAATCTTTTAATTATAATATAAATAATTAGTTTTGTATATAAATATAAATTTAGATCCTAGATTACAACTAATTTATAATTTAAATAATTAAATATATAAAAATATAAATTAAGATTATGGATTACAAATTAATTTATGACTTGACCAAAGATAGAGATAAGGAGAAA